>OX376648.1:15001158-19801158 GCA_947386135.1 Melanchra persicariae | reverse complement strand
TCAACTTCGCTGAACCAATGTAAATCGGGCTTTACGCAAGGGACTGACTGTACCATCTCTTCTGTTTAATATTGCACCAGCCCTGGTAATTTTTGATGAGAAACGTTTTAATAATAACGCTTCTCTATAAACGAGGTGAGCGGTGGAATCACCTGGAGACTACACAAAAAAGTTGCTAGTTTAGTATGGTTTGATATGTGTTGTTGGCTTTTGTTCCTCAAAATGTCTGCCAAGCTATCACTACAATCAATCTCTATTTATAGAAAACAAAAGGAATTTCGATCAAGTTTTCCTCAAATATTTCGAGCTCCAGGAAATCAAACGAAGTTCGCAGCGCCATCCATCTTTGTCTACTTAATTATGACGTCACTCGACACGAATTGAGTCACTTGAAAGTCTTTGAAGTCTGTAAAGGTTGATCTTTGTCATATCGATATTCCTACTCTAAAAGCAGAATATTTGTGACTAGCTTTGCCAGTGGCTTCACCCGTGTGTGTTGTAATTTATCCCACAAAATGTATCCTGTGAGCTCATGTGATACATTTTGTGGGATAAATTACATATATCTGGGTAGCTAATCCAGGACACGGTCTACCCGTGTCACGGCAGTGATTGGTAACCAATTATAAAAATATACAAATACATCCTTTCACATTTATAATATTTGTAGGAAGTGGTTTTTAGTGAAAGAACATAGGTTAAACTGTCTTATACAACCCTTTTTTATTAAGCGTCTCCCACGTCTCAATAAAAAAGGGTTGTATAACTAAATATTAACAGATTTTTCTAGAAACTTTTTTACAAAAACAAAAACATGTTTACCTTTAAACAATAATAAAATTCAAAATTTGAGCTTTCTTAACAGTTTTCGTACGAATTTTCGTGCTCCAATTTTTAAAGGTTACTAAA
The DNA here is from genome assembly GCA_947386135.1 of Melanchra persicariae. NCBI lineage: Eukaryota > Metazoa > Arthropoda > Insecta > Lepidoptera > Noctuidae > Melanchra > Melanchra persicariae. Next base: position 19,800,249 of record OX376648.1, on the reverse strand, counting down.
AAGTTTTGTATTATGAAAAAAATGAAGAAACAACGTTAATTAATGATGCACAAAAGCTTTTTAAATTAATTCACGTACCCTCTGAAATGACAGGCATGAAATTTTGCAGAAAAGGTTTTCCTTATAATTTTTACACCCTAGCTTCTGATACTGGGTTTGAAAAATATCCCAAGGGAATATACTGCCGGGATAAAAAGTATTACATTATCACCTCATGCAATATATAATTATGGTCTACCCGTGGATCAAGTTTCAGCCATTAAAAATAATAAACATTTATTTCAGACTAGGTCCATATTTTGTTAGTAACAATATACTTAAAAACTAATGTTAGTATTACCTAAAAATTACGATGTGAAAAAGTAACAGACAGAGTAATTTTTGCTTTTCAGTTTTGCAGCTGTGAATATGGTAGAAACCAGATACATTTGCAATAAATAACGGTAATTGGCCCACATACCTTTTTTGACATTCTTAATATCAAGAACAGAAATAAATCAACAGAAAGAATTGAAGACTTTTATCGTTATCCTCTACGTTCTCGCAACAATCAATTTTATGAACCATTTTCACTACTAATGAAAATGGTTCATAAAATTTATTGTTCGAGTATTTACGAAGGGTTTAATATTAATAACCCTTAACTGCTATCAAGTTTCCTAGGGTTAGGAAACTTGATTGCAAGTTTATGTGGCGCAAAGATTTTAAAAACAATCTACCACTGAAGCTCAAATGTGGGATAAAAGTTTGCATTCAAAATATTATAATTTTTGGAGTTAGAAACCTGGACGTTGGACTTCCATTAAAAGAAAAAAATACGGGTATCTTCGTTTAAAAACTCATCCACTAAACTTTTAACATTTCCGATGGGAACAACAGTCTATTTTGCGACCATCTGCTCCAAGCCAGTTGTTTAAAAGTTTCCAGTACTTTGATGCAGTTTCGTTGAACGTCTGTGTATTTAAAGTAAGGTGCAAGCACATTATACGAGCACCTACTGTCGTATTCAGTTACGTGAATGTTCCGATACATTTTATTTTATCGTATTTTCTTCAGATGCTGCCATGTTGGGCCTTATAATCAGCGGGTGCAGTGTGAACACGATAACTTAGATTTTCTTGTGACTTGCCAAAATTAATTGGCACGGAAACTCTTGTCTAAGCGACGGCGCCATGTGGTAAAAAAGATATTACTTCAAGCAGGTTCAAAAGCTATTTAAAGGTCAAGTACCCTCAAGCTATTTCGTACTTGGAAAAAATGAAAGGTTATTGCAGTCGTTGAAATAACAATAACACAGGAAAAGTTCAGGAGTGGAGAAATCGTACCTATGTGTAAGATAAATCAAAGAATACTGCTAAGTATTAGAAGAATAACCTAGAACAGCCGGTCTATTCTGTCGACATCTCGCCTTGTACACTTATTTAGAGTGAACGACAAGTGAGCTGTCATTCCATCTTGTTTGTATGGTTTGACAGCTCACTTGTCGTTCACTTTGCCTAAATTTTCACTTGGTCTCGCCTTGTACACTTATTTAGAGTGAACGACAAGTGAGCTGTTATTCTATCTTGTTTGTATGGTTTGACAGCTCACTTGTCGTTCACTTCGACTAAATGTTCACTTTGACTTGTAGATGAAGTGAATGCTATCCAACAAAAAGTACAAATGTGAAAGTATATGTGGAAGTTTTTTGTCACGCTTTCACGCAATAACTACTACACAGATTTGTATGAATTATAAACCTGGACTGACACATAGAATTTAAGGAATTTTAGCTTGGAAGAGTCTAAAGCAAAAGGATTTTGACTACTCTATAAGATGAGGTCCTCAACACAAACAATAATTTAAACTAATTTTCTAAGCGCTAAAATCGATTGAAACCTTTTGACACTAAGCTTTGGTCTAGACGTTTTTTTTTTTATTTTATTTATTCGGGAAAATAAACGGCTACACATTAATTTAAGTTACACAAATTACATACAATTTGAGTAAAAGAGTGAGACAAATGTGGAACCAACAGAATTTTCCACATAATACAAAAATATTTTATAATTGCAAATGCGACGTGCGCTTAATTAGTTGTAGTATATATTATTTAGAACAAAATAAAAATACATTAGGTGTTAAATGAAAAACTAAACAGGCATGCAAAGAAAGTTAAATAAATAAATATATATATATATATATATATATATATATATATGTCGTAGATTAATGGCACTGCTATGGAACTACGGACAGCACTATCTAACAAATTGTTTTGAAACCTAATAATCACGTGATCGGAAACGCAAGCGCGCCCTACCGCTTGGATACGATCGTTAGTAGAGAGGACAGCGAGAACTGGCGGGGCTAGGGACAGGTCTAGGCTAGGCTCAGGCCAAAGAGTTTAATAATAATATCGGTAAAGAGAGCCCTCTTCAGGCTTTCTAAGGCAATCATGTTTGAACACGAGCTCCATCTGGATATTGGATCCGAAACTAATCACAGTATATATACCTACCTATACCTAGATAGTACTATAGCGGCTTCTTCATGTTGTAGCAAAACCAACCCAACACAATTTATTGTAAAATCTATTGTAAATAGATTTTACAATAAATAAACACAGTAAGTTGGAGGAACAGAGGGCTCGACTCGACAACTTACTGGAGGGAGGGAGGTTTTCACAGCGAAAATACACAAAATGGAACAGAGAACTACACAAGAAGTAGCCGCCATCGCGCCATTTTGAGAAAAAGGAAGTGGTGTGACAACTTAAAATGTTACAAATTAGAATATTTATGTAACAGATTAGAATATTTATATCTATGATATTTTTATTTATTTGGTTAAATAAGTTATTTGTGTTTTTTTTAAATGAACGCTTTTTTAAAAACACTTTGAATAACTAAAATATTTCAGGAACAAATATATTTAAGAATGCAGCGCCATCTGTAAAAAAAATGAGTACTTATTATAGTTTTCGTTACACACCCAAGTAACAGATGGAGCTACCATCTTTTAGAAATGTCATTTATTAGGCTCTGTCCCCCCCCGGCTCAGGCACTCTCGGCTGAATACCCAACCATGTACGTTGTCTGTTTCCTGTGTAAACTGTTGGTCTGAATAAAGTTATTTTAATTTAAATTATCGTTCGTTTGAGTACCTACCTGCAACAGTGTCCACATCCAAAACTATATTGGATTGTGAAGAAGACCCGGTGCTTCGCGTCTCGGCCACTCATGACGCGACATATATATATACTTAAGTAAAAAAGGCAATCGAAAACAAAAAAATTAAATTAAAAAACGAATTAAGTCTAAGAATGGAAAATGTGAAACAAGGCGTCTAAATTGGGTCGCGTATTTTGTTCGAAAGAGTTACCGCGGTCTTGGAACGTAAAAGGCACTAGGAGGAGCATGGATGGGTTTTAATCATCAAGAATCTGACACTCCTTTCTGTTCCCTTCACTCCGCTCTGGGTGGAACAGAAAGGAGTGTCAGATTCTTGATGATTAAAACCCATCCGTGTTCCTCCTTATGCCCTTTGCGTTTCAAGGCCGCGGTGACTCTTTCGAACAAATTCCGCAACCCTGCCAGGAAACCGGCGTAGTCTTTTTTCGCATGATATCCAATCTTATCAAGAAATATCGTGAAACCCAGTTACCATCCCAAATATCAGTATTCCTTAAGGGGATGGTAGCTAGGTATCAAATCGTATTCAGTTGCATGCACACTGCGCACACGCAGACTGGAAGCCGAACCCCACATAGAAATAGAAAAAAGCTAGGCAGATGATCATTGTAGAGAGAACATGCATTTTTTATATGCGCATATAATTATTAAAAAACAATGTTAAAAAAACAGTTTTTGTATTCGAGTTAAAACAACGCTTATACTTTGTAATGTTTTTATTTTTGGAGTATTCGTTTGTTCTTTGTCCTCTTCGATCATGCATGATCGAAGTTTGTCCTGAATACGTGTTGTTGTTGTTGTGTGCCTTACCTAAGTTAGTTAGTGCTAAACTAGATGTAATTTCTTTCTTACGAGTATTTCTTCTTCTATAAAAGGTTTTTAATCCCTTGTTACCCAGCAGTCTTCGTGGCCACACTACCTCACCGAAGACTGAATACCAAGCTGTACGTAAACACGCCATGCACGACGCTAATGTGTTCAACGATTTATCTTTCGAAGCACCTGCCGACAGCGACGGCACGTATTGCCGTGACAAATTTATTAAGTACGCCAATAATGATGGGGCTTTGGTCGGAAAATGCAGACGATTTTCTTGGTAAGTAGTGGTGATAAATTGGTTGTGGGCTTACTTGACTGAGATGTTATGTTTTGATGACTATGAAATGTTAGTTTTTTTTATGTGTCCGAATTTTGTCTAAGCCACCTTTGCAAGGCCTGCTGAGCCGTCACCGTCGGCCTTGCAGGAAAGCAGACCAGCTTTTAAACTATTTTTAATATTAACATAGACAATGACGTAGGTCATCACTTTGTTAGCAGCTAGATATGCTGCTAGCATCATGAACGTGGACAACATCATGACTTACAACCACCTCGTGATAAATACTAACTTCATCCTTTCTGAACTATTAAATTTTCTAGAAATCTAGATTATTTATTGCTTTTAGAAATTAGTTATATATACATACGTAATTATGATTACAGAAACAAATTGATTTGCATCCAAATTACTCAGTTTACGTTATAACTGGTGACTGAGGTTAGAAAAACGTATGAGCTGGTGGAGAACAAAGTATGGGCTGGTATCAACAAAACTAATTCAATTAAAGCGTTTACTACAGAAACCAATCAATTAGATATATTTTCCTACGGATACTAGATTGCCTATAAATATATCAATAAAACGCAGGTAACATTTAGAACATTTCATAGCATTGCCATTGCAGTCATCATGAAGTGGTTGAGACTAGCGCTGTTGTTCGCGTTCATGGTGTTGGCGGCTAATGCAGCAACGACGACCGACCCTTTGAATGGTAACAAAAGTTTGTATCTACCTATCTCTAACTCACATATCGTAAAGTGAGCACTTTGTCAAAGGTTTGCCCATTTTCAAAAGGCGCCTGGGCGTTTTGGGGAAAAGACGAAGTGTGGGATTTGTAAAACCACCCCGGTGATCACCATCAGCACATGGAAGGGGTCGCGGGCGCGCGGCCAGACGCCATGCATTTTCGTCAAAGCACCTAGGTATCGCGCCCGCCGCGCGCCCGTGGCGCGTTGTATATCAACTCCCTGTACTTTGACTATACAACGCGTAACGGAATAAACGCAATACCTCATAAGGAATCATTGTACTCATCATTATGAACAACTTTTACTATGGGACCAACCCTGAAATCGCGAAAAATAAATCAGCTGTTCAGTACATTTTGTCGAGTTACGCGCACGTAAATGTATGGGGCAGTCGATTGTTTTCGCGATTTCAGTGTTGGTCCCATAGTGAAAGTTGTTCATAATGATGACTACAATGACCTTAAGAGGTATTAGCGTTTATTATGTTACACGTTATGTAACTCTATACTGTATAGATAACTACTACATCAAGAACAAGCCCATTTTCGTAAACTTATGTTTTAATCTTTGTTTAGACTGGACGCTCTGCACAACGGACAGCGACTGCCCACCCGATGAACCCATTTGCGAAATACTACCAGGAAGCACACCTCCAGTGTCCGTTTGTCTTAGATTTGTGTATATTATACCTTAAAAAGAAGACGTCGATATAGAAAATATTTAGATTAATATTGTTGAAAGTGAAAATGATATTTAAAGTAAACGGTTAGGGGTTTAATAACTAAATAAATACATTGCAGTAAACTTCAGTTTTTTTACTATAAGCATAACTTATATGCTCCATACATTTCTGTGTGCATAACTTGACAAAATGTAGGTACTGAACAGTTGTTTTTTTTCGCGATTTCGGTTAGAATGAACCCTTAAGAGGTATTGCGTTTATTTTGTTACACGTTGTATTGTCAGAGCCCAAATTGTAAAAGCCACACGGGTCGATCTTCAAGGTTAAGCAACGAATGCCAAGGTTGATCTGAGGACGGGTAACCATCTTATCATACCGGGTCTCCGCCGTGCCTCGGAAAGCACGTTAAGCCGTTGGTCCTGGCTGTCATTTAAAGATCTTTAGTAGTCGTTACGGCTTGTCAGAAGCCAGAAAATCTGACAGCAGTCTTGCCAAGAAGTACCGTGTTACCCAGTTAATGGGTTGTGGAGGTCTGGTAGGCAGCCGCTCCAAGTATTCAGCTGAATCCGTTTTGACTGCGAGCCGACCCCAATATAGTTGGGAAAAGGCTAGGCAGATGATGGTTGTTGAATATTATCAAATTATCACGCATGCGTAACTGTAATGAGCCTGTAGTATTCCCACAGTTAGGACAGTGGCAGTGGCCGCATATTAAGGCTCATTCCCTTTTACAGAGGGGAGTATGTTGGAATAGGCCATAGTAAACCACGCAGGTCCATGCAATATGAAAGCAACCCACACTAGGCATGCATTCATCTATATTGGTTTTTACCTAATTCCCACCAGAGAGGCACCGATAGCTTTTTGGTTTTTATTATTTTTTTTTTTAAAGCGAAAGAATAATAATTAATTCATCATCATTATATCAGCCGAAAGACTTCTACTGTTGGACATAGGCCTCCCCCAAATGGGGGGGGGGGGTTGTCATAATCGCTACGCTTGGCAGGCAGGTTGGCGATCGCAGTTTGGATGTTGCAATGTACAAAGAATGCTGCTGTCCATTCTCTGGTGAGTCCCTTAGTCGCCTCTTATGACACCCATGGGAAGTGATGGGTTGGTGCTATTCTTTTACGTCCGACACCTTAAAGAACATAATGGAATATTTAATAGATGATTTTAATTCCCTTCAAGACTGCTCAGCATTGGCCTTCTGCAGAGTTGAATTGCATGATGGTTCTCATCATAGCATAAAACCGGCCAAGTGAAAGAATGAAAGAAAATACGTTAATTCCGTCAGAAATGACGCACAAAAAAATAAATTTAAAGTATTTTTTAAGAGGTGTGTATCGTATGTATGTACAAGTAGTATCCCATGATATCCTATCTAACAGTTTAATGCGAAAGTGAGTTTGTTTTGTTACCTTTTCAAGTATTAACGGCTGTACGGATTTGAATGAAACTTAGCACACGGATAGACCATGCCCTGGAATGGGAAATAGGATACTTTTCTTCTCAGGAGTATATTTCCTTGGGATGATTTTTAACTATGGCGTGCGGCTCCCCCGCAGGTAGCAGTGAGTATTTGATATGGTTGAAAATTATCATTCTGGAAAAATGTTTCCCTTTAAAAGTAACCAGATACTTAAGACATTTAAGCTTTGTATATATCACACCAATGCCGATTGCTGACGTACGAGTTGCGTAAAGCGCTGGACACAGAAAAAACGTAAGACGAGGACGGGGCGCAGACATTTGTCTCTTTCTTTTCATACAAAATGTATAGAAGCGTCGCGACGCAAAACATATAGAATGGACAGGGCGCGGACACGACGCTTTCTCGTCTGCGCCCTATAGTAAAACATACAGAAAGGACGGGGCATGGGCGCAAACGGACGAGGGACGGGCGAGAAAGGGGGTGCTTGTGCTGGGACTCGCGCGTCGCTGTCACACACAATTAACCACATTTTCATCTTAGGAGGAAGACAGGTTATCCGGTCGAAATCGGACGGTTGAATGAAGTTGGTTGAAAACCCTTATCTCTCGCGGCACCCAGCCTCACGTCCGTGCCTCGTCTTTTCTATATGTTTTAAAAACTCGCGACGGCGCCCCGTCTGTGCCCTGTCCGCGCCCTGTTCTTGTCTTACGTTTTTTCTGTGTGTCCAGTTCTTAACTCGACTCGGTTTAGTAATTACGAGGAAGAGACCAAATCTATGGAGCCAGTACCTACCTCTATTATTCTACTTATTCTGACTAATCTTATTAGTCGTAAATAACTCATTTACAACGGCTACTAATCAATACAACCCAATCAATTTTCATCGGATAATAAAATGTACGATGCTTACTTTTCTATGAATATAATAAAATAGTCGTTAAAATTTTTGCATCTGCTACACTTCTTGCTATTTGTGTCACAGCTTTACCTATTTACTAATTTTGAAATTGTTTAAGAAAATCCCCCTTATCTAACTATAATTATTGAGGCTAAAATTTTATAAAACTACAGATTATTGATTTTTATTTATTAGAAAAGTCCGACTTGTACTTTTTGTCCGGTCCTGACGTAGCTTGGCAGTCAAACAGGTTTTATTTAGTTAGTTGTTAAGTTAATTTCTTTATACGCCCCGGGTGTCGGAAGTCGCAGGACGATTCCCGGCCACCGTAGGCACGGGGCTGCGGACGGCGAGCGTTGAGTGGCTGGCCGTCTGATAAGGGTCTACGGTGAGCTGTGTTCCACACGCGCCTTAAAAAAAATGACAGCATAGAAGACAGAGTCCGCTAGGGCCAACCTGCCAGGGTTTGCCGAATTTGTTTAAAAGAGTCACCGCGGCCCTGGAACGCAAAGGGCATTAGGAGGAACACGGATGAGTTTTAGTCAGTAAGAGTCTGACACTCCCTGGAGTCATTTGATGATATCCCCATCCGTAAAAAAAGACTCTTTCTTTTTTTTTGCGTTATTATTGGCGGAATAAATGTATTTCTTTCTTTTCTTTCATTCTTTCACTTTTTTTTAACCGGTTTTATGCTATGCAGAAAACCATCATGCATTCAACTCTGCAGAAGTCTAATGCTGAGTAGTCTCTGTCAGTCTTGAAGGAAATTTACAATCACCGAAAAAATACATGATGCTGCCTGTCTCTACTGGTGGGAAATTGGTAGAGAACCAACATAGATGATTGCATAGCCAGTGTGGGTTGCTCTCATATTGCATGGACCGGCGTGGTTTACTACGGCCCATTCCCACTTGCCTACTCACTACCTCTGTAAAAGGGAATGGGCAATATTATACCACGTAGGTTCAAGCAGTATGAGAGCGACCACTGTCCTTACAGTGGGAATACTACAGGCTCATTGTCATTACAGTAATGCATGCGTTCCATTTCGCAATTTCAGTGTTGGTCCCATAGTGAAAGTTGTTCATAATGATGAGTACAATGACCCTTTAAGATGTATTACGTTTATTCTGTTACACGTTGTATACAAGAATTGCTCGTTTAAAGGTATTGGATTTAAAACTAGCTTTTGCCCACAACTTCGTACGCGCTTATCCCTTTATTTTCCCGTTCCCTTAGGAATTTCCCGTTTCCGTATATAGCCTATAGCCTTCCTCATGAATGTTCCTATCATATACAAAAATAATTTTCCGAATCCGACTGGTACCTACTTCCAGAGATTAGCGCGCTTAAACAAATTTAAAAATATATTTTTTTACAAATTAAAAATTTGGCTCTAGTTAGATTGAAGTAGGTATGTAAATTCTAATTGAGCGAACAATGTATGTGGTGGTATCATCATAACTAACATATCAAAGCATTTACTTCAAAAACCAATTAATTCCATTTTTCTACGGTTATTTCCTATCAAATTAATAGATCATTTCATGGTGCAGCAGTGTTACAGTAAGTCATCATGAAGTTGTTGCGAGTTGCGCTCTTGTTCACGTTCATTATGTTGGCTGCTAATGTGGCTGCGAAGATAAATATTTGGAATGGTAATTAAAGTTTTTATTTACTCTCATATCGTATAGTACCAATTACGAAACAAAAGTTATAGAAAACTTAAAGATGCACTGTATCCACAGACAATATTGTATGTAATATTATAAAACACGTTTCCTAACAAAAATACTGTTAAATAACTTTATCTACACTCACAACGCAATGTTCCAAATATGAGAAGTGGGAATTAGCTAGGTTTCATTTTTAAAAAATTCACATCTGTACTTTCTTTTTACCTATGTTCTACAAATAAAAATATTTGAATTTGAATTTGAATTTGAAAAAACGTCGTTTTATTCGTGTTTCCAAAAACAAAAATCCGAGCAAAGCTCGATCATCCAGGTACTAACCTTAAAACGGGAAGTGCGTAATTTTTATGCAAATCAATCGGCTGTCATTTGGAGATTTTTCGCAGTCGGTACGAATTGTCAGAAACCAGAAAAACTGACACCAGTCGTGCCAAAAAATACGGTGTTAACCAGTTAATGGTTTGTGGAGGTCTAGTACGCAGCCGCTACACGTATAATATTCTGGTATTCAGCTGAATCCGGTTCGACTGGGAGCCGACCCCAATATAGTTGGGAGAAGGCTAGGCAGATGATGATTGTTGAATATAATCAAATGGACCCATAACGCATGCATTACTGTAATGACCCTGTAGTATTCCCACAGTTAGGACAGTGGTCGCTCTCATGCTGCTTGAACTTGCGTGGTCCAAATTGCCCATTCCCTTTTACCCTCTGTAGGTAAGTGGAAATGGGCCGTAGTAAACCACGCAGGTCCATGCAATATGAAAGCAACCCACACTAGGCATGCATTCATCTATTGTTGGTTCTCTACCAAATACCCACCAGAGAGGCACAGGCAGCAACATGCATTTTTTTAAAGCGAAAGCGCAAGTTATTCTTATTATTAGTTATTCTTTATGTTTTGGAGCAAACGATCGTTCCATTTTTAAGTTACACGACAGATATGAGTTTACTATGCAATTACTATGTAATTTATTTGGCCGCTAAAACACGACATATATAGATTTTCATACAACTTTTGCCGGCCGCTCATCATCATCATCATCATATCAGCCGAAAGACGTCCACTGCTGGACATAGGCCTCCCCCAAGCGTCGCCACAACAACCCTGCCCACTGCCACTTCAATTTGGCGATCCTTCGGGCTATGTTGGTAACCTTGGTTCTCTTGCGGATATCATCATTCCTGATTCGATCACGCAAGGAAACTCCGAGCATTGCCCTCTCCATTGCCCTTTGGGTGACTTTAAGCCTTCTGATGAGGCCCATTGTGAGCGACCACGTTTCGAGTCCATAGGTCATCACTGGCAACACGCACTGGTCATAGACTTTCGTCTTGAGACACTGTGGTATGTGAGACGAGAAGATACCGCGCAACTTCCCGAACGCCGCCCAGCCGAGTCGGATTCGACGGTTGACCTCCTTCTCGAAGTTAGCCCTACCTAGCTGGATCGTTTGTCCCAGGTAGACGTACTCATCAACAACTTCGAGTGCAGAGCCTCCAATCTTGAAAGGAGTGGGTGCTACATGGGTATTTACCATGACCTTGGTTTTGTCCATGTTCATTTTAAGACCCACTCTTTCGGAAGCTCTACTGAGGTCATCGAGCATTGCACTGAGGTCCTCCGTGGTCTCAGCCATGACGACTATATCGTCGGCAAATCGAAGATGAGTGATGTACTCGCCATTTACATTGATGCCTAGCCTTTTCCAGTCCAAAACCTTGAAGACGTCCTCCATTGCGGCCGTGAACAGTTTCGGAGAAATTACGTCTTCCTGCCTCACACCCCGCTGCAGGAGGATAGGTTCTGATGTCTGATCCTGAAGTCGGACTGACATGGTGGCGTTTTCATACAAACACTTCAGCACCTCGATGTACCGATAGTCGATCTGGCACCGTTGGAGAGACTGCAGCACAGCCCAAGTCTCGATCGAGTCGAAGGCTTTCTCGTAGTCCACAAACGCTAAGCAGAGGGGCAGATTATACTCTTCGGTCTTCTGTATAACCTGCCGCAGCGTGTGTATGTGGTCTACGGTGTTGAAGCCTTTTCGGAATCCGGCTTGTTCGGGAGGCTGGAAGTCGTCAAACCTGCGTGCGAGACGGTTTGTGATGACTCTGGAAAACAGCTTGTAGACATGACTCAGAAGTGAGATGGGCCTGTAGTTCTTAAGCAGGGCATTGTCGCCCTTTTTAAAGAAGAGTACCACCACACCTCTGCTCCACGCTTGTGGCGTTTTCCTCTCGAGTATGACAGAATCGAACAGTTTCTGAAGGGCCTTAAGGACTGGTTTTCCACCCGCCTTCAGGAGTTCGGCCGTAATTCCGTCCTCACCCGACGCCTTGTTGTTCTTAAGCTGCTTCAGAGCCATCCTAATCTCATACAGGCTGACGTCCGGGATGTCTTCGGTATAATGCCGGGTCAATCTAGCTCTTGGGTCGTTCGCTAGATTTGCTGCGGGTTTGGTCATTGACGTGTATAACTGTCCATAGAATGTCTCGATCTCCCTCAGAAGCTCCGATTTGGCGGATATGGTTCTGCCATCGTCGGTCTTCAGTTTTGTGAGCTGGCTCTGCCCAATAGACAAATCTCTTGCAAAGACCTTGGAGCCCTTATTCCGCTCTATCGCGTCTTTAATCTTTTCAGTATTAAAGCGGCGGAGGTCGCTTTTCAAGGACTTGGAGATCCGTCTATTGAGCTGCCGGTACTTGCACGCATCGTCTGAAGACTGCAGAATCATCTCCCGCCTCTCCTTCATGAGCTTGAGAGTTGGATCAGAGAGCCTCTTGGTCTTATCTGTACGGCGAGTCTTGAAGAACTTAGACCCGACCGTATGAACAGTTTCCACGAACCCATCGTTGTATTCGTCCACGGAGCTCCCTAGGCACTCGAAACGATTTTGAAGTTCGAGCTGAAAGCTTTCGGAGTTTTGGATCTGGATCTGTGCTGGACGGAGCGTAGACTTCATCAGTCGAGACCTTTCCAGCTTGATATTTAGATTCAATGTGCCTCTTACCATGCGGTGATCACTTCCGGTTTTCACCGCGTTGATCACGGAGACATCATTGAATATCTGCTTCTTCGTCGACATGATGAAGTCAATCTCATTTTTATTTGCACCGTCGGGGCTCTGCCAGGTCCACTTCCTGTGCTCACGTTTTCTGAAGAAGGAGTTCATCATATAGAGGCCCTCCTTCTCCATAAAACTGGCCAGTAGGTGTCCCCGGTGGTTCCGACGTCCATATCCAAATTGCCCCACTCGCAGCTCGTCACCGTCACGTTTGCCCAGTTTCGCGTTAAAGTCCCCCATGACCACGGTGAAATGAGTTTTATGACCATGCATGGCTCTGGATATATCCTCATACATGGTCTCTATTTCGTCGTCGGGGTGTGTTGAGGTTGGGGCGTAAACCTGTACGACCTTCAACGAATATCTTGACGATATTCTGAGTATAAGGTACGCCACCCTGGTCGACACACTCTCGATCCTCACCACATTGGACACGAGAGACCTGTAGACGAAAAACCCGACACCACCCTGGGACTTCTGGTCACCCTCCCGGAAATAGAACAGGTTGCCGGATTTGAGAATTGTCGTGTCCTCCCCCTCTCTTCGGACTTCAGACAATCCCACAACACTCCATCGCAACCTGCTCAATTCCTCCTCAAGTTCGGTGATCTTCTCGTCGGTCCGGAGTGTTCTCGTGTTTAATGTTGCCAGGTCCAGTCGTCGGTGTTTTTGACGGTAGCCGTATCCACTCCGGGGATTCTTAGCACCCCTTGCATCGTCATAACCTTGACCGCTACCGGAGTCAAGGGTAGACGCGCTGCCGGGCACTAGTGGCCATTTTTTTGTTGTGCTCATCATTTGGGGGGGGTTTGCCCTAATCGCCACGCTTGGCAGGCGGGTTGGCGATCGCAGTATAGCTGTTGCAATGTACCGAAAGAATGCTGCTGCCCATTCTCTGGTGAGTCCCTTAGTCGCCTCATACGACACCCACAGGAAGCGATGGGATGGTGCTATTCTTTTGCGCCCCGGCACCATACGGGCGACCGTGACCGTACCTCACTTGTGTAGGGTATTGGCGATGTTTTACACTTTTTTAGTGTAAGTAAATACGCCTGACGACATTATGAAGGCGGTTGTGGTGCCTATTGTGAAAAATAAAATAGGTGATGTCAGTGACAAACATAATTACAGGCCTATAACATTGGCTACTATAGCTGCCAAGGTGCTTGACGGTGTGCTGAATGGTCATCTTTCCCAGTCCGTGGTACTTGAGGACGCCTAATTTGGTTTTAGGCCTGGCCTCTCTACTGAGAGTGCCATATTAGTTATGAAGCACACCGTCAGGCTACACTGACCGTAAGACGCCAGTATATGCTGCCTTTTTGGACCTCTCAAAAAGATCTTGTCAATTATGACAGACTGTGGGATAAACTTAGAGACAACCAAGCCTGAGGGTATTACTTATATTTTTAAGTATTGGTACCGCCATCAGACGAACTATGTAAGGTGGTCAGGTTCCTTTTCAGATGCCTATCAGTTGGAGTGTGGTGTGAGGCAGGGGGAATTAAGCTCCCCTACGCTATTTAACATTTATGTGAGGGAGTTGGTCCGTGGGCTCAATGGTACCAGGGTAGGCTGTTCTATAGATGGTCAGATGGTGAACAACATTAGCTACGCTGACGACATGGTGCTGTTGAACTCGTCGATCAGCGTCCTGAGGAGGCTGCTGGGCATCCGTGAGGAATATGCAAGGACGCACGGATTGACATATAATATCAAGAAGAGTGCGAACTGCTGGTGTTTCGGGCGGGGCGCATGACGCCTTCTTGCGTACCTCCCGTGACGCTGTGTGGGGTGGAGCTAAACAGGGTCAGCTAGTTTGTGTACCTTGGCCATGTGGTAAACGAGGATCTGGCTGATGATCAGGATGTGGAACGGGAACGCAGGGGGCTGGCGAATCGGTGTATCATGCTGGCCCGCAGGTTTGCAAGGTATAGTAAGGAGGTAAAAAAAAACGTTATTCAGGGCCTATTACCAGTCCTACTATACCTGTAGCCTGTGGGTCAGCTACACACAGCGAGTCGTCAGCGCCCTGCGGGTCCAATACAACAAAGCCTTCAGGTTGCTGATGCGACTACCTCGCTATTGCAGCGCATCAGCGATGTTTGCGGACGCACCAGTAGATGGTTTCCATGCCATAATCCGTAAGCGAGCGGTATCGCTGATGCGCAGGGTGAGGGACAGTTCCAACAGCTACCTGAAGGTAATTTCTGAAAAATTAGAAAGTCCTCTATGGAGGCAATGGATACACATCCATGTTAAATAATGTATTTTATAGCACTAACATAGTTTTAAGTTTGTTACTAACACTATGGACTCTGGTCTGAAATAAAAAGAAATTGAATTGAATATTTCGCCTGCACAAAGTTTGCTCACTTGCGTCAAAAATTATTTAAATTCTTAAAATACTCGTAATTGTTCGTACGGGAGTCAATAGTAACACAATTATAACCTAACAGTAATTGAATGAGTCTCGTGGTCGCCGACCGATTCGGTCCCGAATCCCAGTGCGGAATTTGTTCGAAAGAGTCACCGCGGCCCTGGAACGCAAAGGACAGTAGGAGGAACTCGAAAGGGTTTCAGTCACTAAGAGTCTGACACTCCCTTCCGCTCCGCCCAGAGCGGAAGGAGTCATTTGATGATTTCCAATCCTCAAAAAAAAGGGTGTTTGCGCACACGCTTGTGTATCTTGCCTACTTGGCTAATCCCTATTGAGATGAAAACTTCAGTGCTTATAACAAGTTTAGTGTAGGTACTTCGAATATTTAACTCTATAACCTAATAAAATCGATGTCTCCTACACTAAGAACACAAACCATTTTCATTTATTAATGTTTTAATGGTTGTTTAGGTATAACGCCCTGCACAAGTGACAGCGACTGCCCACCCGATGAACCCGACTGCCGTGAATTGGACGGAAGCACACTCAAACTGTCCACTTGTAGTATTATCTTACCAGAAGGAGAAGAAGAAAAAAACGATATTACATATTATTAGGAACCAGAAGTAGAGAAAAAAATACGATACACAACAAAAATCATACAACTCTTTATTTTAATTAAGGAACAAAATAACAATCACTGAAAGCTAACCTTAGCTATCATAGAAACAATTAGCACATAAATGTTTAAAATATAGCGAGTAAGTACACAAAATAAGAAAATATAAGTCTCACAACCCTTGAACGATGTTTCCGCCTCGAACGACACCCGTCAAATGAGAGGAGTAATGGCGTGCACGCCGCTTTTATAGACCATTGAAAGTAGTCAATCCTTCCTTCCTAACACGGCCTCTCCTGATGCCAAGTCGTCCTCGACTTGGACTTCTTGGGATGCGCCTGCAGTGTGGTGATGCTGCACGGCTCCTATTTCAGCATCGAGACTCGGCATGGATACTCCTAACGACACAGGTACTGGCTCGTTGCTTTCGGAATGGTCTAAGTCATTCTCAATCTCATGAGTTTCGTCATCTGAAAGAGTTTACGTTGGTTATTCATGCAAGCAACACATGTATACTGGTCACATAAAAATAAAATATATCAAAGGTAAAAACATGACGACAATATAAGGTGGTCAGCGTTCCAACCATCCTACATCATTGCCTTATACTTTACAATAGCGACTAACGCTATGTGGGTGACAGACACCAACGTTGGGCGACGAACGCCTTTGCGGGGGAACATATAACCAAAGAGAAATAAGAACCAAAAAATAATAGAACTAGTTATCACCGAGGATTATGACGGAAGCTAAGGACGAAAGTGAATACTTTTTAAAATGTGTCCGTTCTATTAAAATATAAGTAATATATATATTATTAAAAGAACTAGTAATTATAGTAAATATTTCATGCGTGTTGGTTATAGGCCATTTTTTACAATGTCCAAAAGGCCTAAAAAAGCCAAAGGCCTTGTTCGTGGGACCACGTATACCGCATTCATCCATCGCCTGTAGTAGTATGTTGTGATCCAGTGTGTCGAATGCCTTTTTATAATCAATAAAAAGCGATATCAGCTGTTTACCAGAGTCTAGGCATGGAGCGGCTGCCTACCAGACCTCCACTAACCACGGTACTCTTTGGCAAGACAAGTGTCAGCTTTTCTGGTTTCTGACAATCCGTAACGACTGACAAATATCTTCAAATGACAGTCAGGAGGACCAACTTCTTAACGTGCTTTCCGAGGCACGGAGGAGTCTCGGTATGTTAAGACCATAGAAATATAGAAAACAGTAAGATGGTCACCCATCCACAGACCAACCTCGACAAGTGTTGATTAACTTTGAAGATCGGCCCGTGCAGCTGTTATAATTTAGCAACGAGCTCGTCTTTAGCAATCAATAATACACAAAAAAATAAAGGTACAAAACATATTTCCTTTCGTTTGTACGCTGTGTATAATGTTATCACCTTAACAAGGAAAAGAAATTGGATCACCTTACATAATGTACTTCCTATAAGGAAAACTCAGAGTGCGTAAAAACTTTTTTATTAGTAAGTTCCTTGCTTCACTTTACTGCTCTACCCACATTTTACGCGGCGTAAAGATATTTTCCTTTCTCGTAAAGATAATGGCTCGTTTTTGTTTTTTTTTATTTTTTGTGCTTTTTTGGCACTTCTCAAACTCGTCAGCAGCAGATGTGTATGGTGTTAAAATATTTAGGGGTTTCGAAGCAAAAAGGTATGCTGTCATAGTAGAGTAGTGTTATACGTATTTTGAAAGGACCAAATAAATAAGCTCAAGTGGTTTTAATAGCTGGCCTTTATTTGTTTTTGTTAGTCAAGCTTTTTCTTTTAGTGTTATTAATTTTTGGGTGTATTAGTTCCGTAAGGAACTTTAATTTTGTTACTAAAAATAATGAAAAATCGGCCAAGTGCGGGTCGGACTCTCAAACGAAGGGTTCCGTACCATAAACCGGTTTCATTTTTAGAAGACGTCGTTTTATACGTGTTTCCAAGTACTTTTTTTATTTAAAGCGTGCAGTGCTAAACATCTGAGGCACACTACAGTAAAATTTTACGGAAATAAAAATACACACTCTGTGAAAATTTCAACTGTCTACCTATTACCGTTCTCGAGATACAGCCCGCTGACAGACAGACGGACAGCGGAGGCTAAGTAATAGAGAGCTAGAGAGCTCCGGGTACGGAACCCTAAATACAAAAATTTGTCGCAACAAGATATGTACTTAAATGATTTTTTGTACGAATGGAATTTTTCACTTATGTAGGTACTATCATACCTTGTGTATTATCCTGTTATTTCTAAGGTGTATTTACACTTTTCTACGTATACGTATACCTGAAACCGACCTACATGAAATAGCAGGTTAGGGTCAAAAATTAGGTCTCAGGTGTCAACACATTTTGGCAATTTTTTTTTCACCTATTATTTCGATTATCAAAGTATCGTGTCGCTTTTTATATTATATTATAATGTAGGTGTTTTCTAATAAAATATCGAATTGAACACTAAGCTGTAAGCAAAAACTAAAGGAAGCGTAGGTGAAGACACCTCAAATAATTATCAGCTCATAAATGTGTATTTATTTTTAGGTTTCTTAGTAGATCTTAGTTGGTTTATAAAAGTAATAATCGCATTTTTGTTTACACAAATATTATGTAGTAAGTATATAATATAGATATGTTGGTCGGCCGGGGTAACGAAATGGGTGGGCGACATTGTTGCTATCGCGGGTAGAACCTGGATGAGGCTGGCACAGGAACGTGGGGATTGGCATAAGAAAAGAGAGGCCTATGCTCAGCAGTGGGTGAAGTCGAGCTGTGGATGATGATGATGATGAAAACATTACAACAAAAGTTCTACTTTTCAATTATGTAGAAGCAATAAATAATAAACTTATTGTTAGTGAAGTGAATGTGACCGGTGGCATTATCTTTACCAACATAAGAAAGAAATAAACGCCGGTAAAACACTCAAGTGCTAAGGTGTAAAAAGGAAAAGATCTCAACAACATTGCCTATTTCATGAGCGATACTCAATTTTACGCTCCCCACCCACAACACTGTATGCCCAACTGAAAGCCGGATCAACCGTTTACTTAACGTTAATACCCTATAAACCCTAAAGATGCGACCCCTTCATATTTTATAAGAGCCACTTATTACTCAGTCATATTTCCTTCAGTAATTTTCTATGATATGAGATTCTTGTCTCTTACATTGTCATAATAAGGAGCTAATGAAACAAGGGTTTAATAAGAGCCCGTGGTTAAGGGTTTTCTGTAGACTGACATTATTAAGGACCTAGTTATTGGTCTAGCGTTGGTGTCCGTTGGTAGTAGTACCTAATATGAACAATGTGTATGTGGCGTTTACGCAGCGCCTAAGCTACGTCAACGCGGGTGCTCTATGACCTCCACGCGGCTGTAATGCGAGTTTTATCCTGCCTTTTCGCGTGCGCTACGGTTAATCTACGCGAGCGCTACGCTACCTCTACGCCTGCGTTATGCAACCCCTAAACGACTGCTACACTGTGAAATTCGGGATTCATTTTCACGTCAATTCTAATTGTATACGTTTTAATGTTGAATGAGTGAGTATGTAATTATGCTGTGATTCCGCAATAGTCGTTTTGTTTTCATGTCAGGTACTAACGTTCGCAGTTTAAAACGTTATGAGCTATTAAAGTTAATTGAAATCTTTCTGTGAGAGTAGCTTTATGATAATGGAAGAGTTTATTAGAAGTGTTTATTTGTATGGTAAACAAATTATTTATTCCTAAAACATGTTAACGTTGAATTTTTTTTTGTAAATTATTGTTCGTATATTTTTAGAGTTTCAAACGCCCGTATGAAAAACGTAACCCTACCAATCTATCTCTAAAAACTTGAAAAAGAAAACAGGTAATATAATAAGTTCTTTAGCAGCAGTTTACAGGAAAACCTATAAGAAGTCTATGGTGTCAAAGCAAAGCAACATGCGCATACCTTTGCGCGCGAGACCAACTCGTGCTTGACCAGTTTTTGTCCACACTTTCCTACAACTTTTATCCCAAAGACTTCTAACTCCAACAAAGCTAACGCTTTCAGCAACCTAGCTTGAATTCATCAAGCTTTCTATTCTACGACCCTCTGTATCACAGAGACCAAAGTAGAAATTATTCTGTGTCCGCTTTTGCATCCGAATTTGTGTTTCATGGAATTCGTGAAAGCAAACCGTTACAGACAAACAGACCAGACACGACTAAAGTTTGTGTGCTTGTTAATCAGCTTTGTATGCATAAAGGTATTTTGAAAGCTGTTTTGGTTATAACATTTCTGGTTGAATTCTATCAAACACAAATACGCATGCAGAGGCGGCTCTGTATCCGTATTTGTGTTTCACAGAATTCGTGATACCTAACCGGTGAACTTACAGACAAACAGACGGGACACGGCTAAAGTTTGTGTGTTTGTTAGTCAGCTTTGTGTGCATAAAGGTTATGTCATGTATTTTGGAAGACATTTTCTTTATATTCCATGCAAAGGTTAAAAGTTACATTTGGTGTGTCACTTTAATTATGAAATATGATTAGAACGTTTTTGTTTGATAGATGGACAGATGTAATTTGAACTTTGGAGCCATCGTGCTCCAATGCACTCACAGGATCAGCCCTGTGGTGCTAAAGTACTTATAAACAAATATGAAGCTTTAAATCGACATTCATCACAAAAAATAATCTCTCCACTCAAAATGATTTTTTAAAAGCATGGTAAGTACAGTCAAACACATCAGGGTTGACATGTGCGATACGAAAATCCCCCTTACTGTAATGACAGAACCGGGAATACAAGGAAGTCCATACTTTGTTTTCAATTAGAACAAAACTTGAACACAGACATAAATAATTATTATATGTAGGTACAAGGTACAACCAACCGACTTCTTTGGGATGCATGAAGGAGCCTCCTCGTGTAGCGCAATTTGTTCCATTAGACACTCAATTGAATCGAGCGCTCGGCGTATATCTGGACAGTCTCACCTAACGCCTTATAAGACTGGCCAATCCTTCCCTTGCGGTGGTAGGGCTAACACCCGCCTGGTTCGCGACCACCCTCCCACCGGAGTTCGGCGTCAAGCAGCCTGCTGTGTTTCGTCGACGCGTGGGAGTACCAGTGCCTCAAGGCATCTTCTGGGCACGCTCGTTTCATCATGGACCTCATCTATTGCTTTCCATCAGGCGTGATCGAGGTCAAGAGCTAGCCCATTCATAAATAAAAAAAAAATAAAAAAAAAATCCAGGAGCATCTTCCACAGCGAAACGGGATTTTATGTACCAGTCGGACCCAACGTAAGTGCCGTGCCCCTGTTCAGGGCATACACTACACGTTGGAGTACCCCAAGTGCCAAACTCCTACACTTTGGAAGACTTAGGGCGAATTTCACCAATGAAACTGAACGCGATCAGCTTATGAACTACGTTTATGAGCTGTCAGTGTCATTATTTTTCTATAGGATATTTACACTGACAGCTCTTGAACGCAGTTTAGATGTACTGAACGCGTTCAGTTGCATTGATGAAACCCGCTCTTAGGCCCATATTCCAAAACGTTAACTCCAACTCAACTCGAACTCCATCCGAGCTAACTGTCATATTTGTTCAAAAATTGAAATTCTTGCATTTGTTTGCTCATCTCTCGAGTAGGAAAACGTCAATTAGACCAGCTTTCATTTGACATTTTCGTGCTCATGTTGGAGTTGGAGTTGAGTTGTAGTTTACATTTTGGAATATGGGCCATAAAGTATATTACTGACATTGCTTTTCGTTGTAACGTAGCCACATAGAGGGTTCAAACAATAAGGAGTTAATTATCGACTCGAAAAAGATCGGCTTAATTTTTTTTTTTAAATGTGCTCATTACTGACCTATTCTTGAAAACTTGCCTTAAAGTAGTTTCGGCCAGTGGGTCGTCTTAGGGTCACAGTTGTGAGTCTCATTACCCAATGTAATTTTATTAGGATACAGACATATCTATATCGTACTAAGCTCACATAATATGTGTCCAGAGCGTGCATCTCTACCGTACGGTTATCAGAGGTTGGCCGCATTAGTGGTTCACCACAGATGTTTCATCCATTAATTATTATTTGCCTCGGTATTTGATTGTGATTACATAGTGTAAAAGATAAATGCACCTATGAATTTATATCATTATTAGGAAAAGTACATATATACTTATTATATTAAAAAACCCTATCTATCTGTTAGAAAAAAAAAAAAAGTTATGTACTAAGCTTGGAAATTACAAAGTCAAAGTAAAAGTGCCTAAAGCTGTAAAAAGTTTACACAAAAACCATTAAATGGTACAAAAAAATGTTCAGAAGTAACGAAAAAAAAAATCCACTTTAAAACATATTATGAAAACATTAAATTTTTAATTTATTTCATCTTGATTAAAATCAAGATGAAAAAGGTTTAAAATTTAATTTGATTTCTACAGGAAAAACTTACCCCAATAACTAATTCTCAGCGCACACACACAACTTCACAAAACAAAACACTATTATTCTGAATTTAAAAATTATCTGACACACCTTTGAGAAAAATATTATTTTAATAGAACACTTTTTTTAATTTCTATTATTAAACTTGTACGAAAGCTCAACCGCCGCGCGACGAATCTAACCGACGAAATACGACGCTTCGCGTGGTGTACGTTCGGAGGCTCTCGAGCTACTGAGGGTAAACTTCGGGCTGAAGTCTGAAGGTACATTGCACTAGCTTTTTCCACGGTTTTGCTTCCGTCTCACCATAGATGCCCGTGATTTTTCCGGTAAAAGTTTAGTTTAGGTACTATCTTAGATAGTGTAGTTAAATGTCATTGAAAAAAATATTCACTGTCTCATTATTTAGTGTTGCTAAAGCCGTCCTCCTACAAACATCATCATCAGTGGACGTCTTTCGGCTCATATCAGCTGAAAGACGTCCACTGCTGTGTCAAACAAACATACCAAGTGTGCAAGTGTGAAACAAACATACCAATATTTAATCAATTTTACCTCTTTAAAATTGTTGTTTATTAGATGCCCAAAAACAATATCTATTATTATTGGAGTAACTTCGACTCAACGTTAAGATAAACATTGAATATTTTATTATTCATTAAATCGTGTTAGTTTTCGTTTTAATTTTGTAAGACCCTAAAATATTCTTACAATCTTCAGGATTTATAAAGATTCTTGGTAGTTTTTATTAAGATAATTTGTTTTTTATTATACATAATATATAAGCCATTAATTTCTTTTGATTAGGTACTTAATTATAATCGTTTGTCGAAAAGAATATTTTAATTTGGAGAAAGGCACAATTGAAATAAGGTTTATTTTGTTTTCTTCTCACTTAATTACTTTTACATTAAAACGAGCCTTTTGTTTCAAACAAAAGTGATTTTATGATATTATTTATTATTTGGTTTAATTTAGATTGACTTTTTTGATGAGATGTTTATTACGTATATCGGATCTGTTTATACGGTAAAGTTGAAGCGCAGAGGCAAATGTCATGTAATAATTGATAATCACTCATCCGGGCCGATCTCAGTAAATGAAGATTAACCACGTTCATCATTAAGCCATGAGCTCTTCTGAGTTAAAGTGTTCCGCAAATTGTATGAAACTGTCGTTAAATAACAAGTTCTTTGAAATTTCACACTGGACTGGAAAAAAGGAGATGGGCAGTCAGAGTTTAAAAAAACATAAAACATAATTTTCATACGTTGAAGCTGGCGCCCTAAATAAACCATATCTACAAATCTGTGCAGCGCTGCCGCCGCACCGCGCTGCTTTGAATCCATATAAATAAAAAAGCCCGACTGCAACGCTACACCCGCGCTGCGGCCGCGCATCACTTCATCGATCGACTAGACTTAGTGACGATGTACACGTAGTTTTTGTTCAGGTCTAAACATAAACGAAAATCAGGTTGAAGAATTTATCGATGTGGTTGAGAGTCGTCCAGCAATATGGGATTCTAATTCAGACAAGTACCTACAGTAATAAAATCGAAAAGAAAAAGGCTTGAGAAGAATTATGCAATATATTAATTGAGAACTTCACAAACAAGACTCCAAGTGAAAAAATTAAGCATTAAAAGTACGTACATTGTTAATACGACTACTTAATTTATATTTTCGTTGTTTGTCATGACAATTCTCCTTCTGGGCTAAAAAAATAAGTTTCGTCGTCAGAGTCCATCGTAAAACTAAATGTACAACACTATGATGCTCGGACCTAGCGGTTGCAGCGCGGCGGCAGCACTGCAGCCGCGCTGCCACCGCGCGTCTCTTTTCGGTACCTACAAATCTGTATGAAAATTACTTCAAATTTCAAAAAAACAACAAGGAAAATGGGCACGTAAATGAAGCTATTTACACTCGGTTTTAAAAAAAACATTGTAGGTAGATATTAGAAACGGACATTTGAATTTCTCAGCATTTATTTCATAATGATTAAATCATCAATATATTAAAATTCATAGTAATATAAAACTATGTTATTATATTATAACTTAAAGCATAATGTAATAAACCATTTTCATTTAAAAATAAAAATTTTTTTTGGTCTGAAAACTAAATAAATGATATAAAACACTGGCATAAAAGAAGTTTAGTGGTAGGTAACTCATTGTAAAATGTTCAATGCAAAGATAATAAAGACATCAACATTTAGTCAAAAAAGGGGAATACTGTTTGCATGTTGTTTAGATTTCCTTTAAATATACTTAAAAGCATAACTAGAGATTACCTATCTATTATCTTAGTAACACAACGTAATATCTAACAAAGATATTAAATGGAATGAGTGCTTTTTAACATGACGTAAGTATCAAGTTTTACAATGAATAAAATGGTTCAGGATAATTTAACTCTCAATCGTATGCACCATTGCTCTGAAAAAATATGGATAGATACCTACAGAGAGTTTATTCAAAGCGAAGGAAAACATTCAGGGGTGAATAATTCAACCCGTTGAAAAACACAACGTTTCCACGTTTTTAAAACAAAACGATTTTTTTTCGTATTGGAACGAACTCTGTGGCTCTGTGGCAGTAAATATTATGATTTTGAAAACTAAAAAAATATTTGAAATTTTCCCTATGCATTTGATACCATTGCTTTCCTGAATCGGAAAGAATCAAATATTTATATTGCTAAATTGAAATTGATGGAAATACAATTTATCCATTCACCAGTAACTATACCTAGTTGAATAATTGAATCTGCACGAACAGTACACCTGCCATAGCAGAAATGATAAAAATGGAATTCATAAACCCGTATTCAGATATTATTATGAAATTGTAAACCAATGGAGAGCAATCAATTATTTTGTTGATCAAATCAACCAATATTTGTTTTTTCATAGGGTGAATCTTGATTGTCGTTCGATCTTTCATTGAATCAATCGTTGATTGCATCAATAATTCGGTTGATTTAAGTTTGATTATTAGTCCAACTCATCCCATCATCTCTTTTTGGGGCTGCCGCATTGTAGCTGGTAATAAACTTCATTAAAATAAAATAATAATAATATATTATTCGATAACAAGCATCACGTCTGCGAATTAATTAACATACCTAATGTAACTTGTTTTTTGCCGAAATCAGTCTAAAGAAGTAGTTCGTCTCGCCAACTCTTTCATGGTCTTACGCGACCCCGCTTCACTCTCTCAGGGCACCAGCTCTGTAACACTTTGGCGCACGTTTGGTCTACGTTCAACAAACATATCCACCACAGTTCCACTGGGCCTGCAGGTACATACACAATGATTTTTCATACCTGTAAGGTCGACGACATATCAGCCTTCCACTTCCTAAATAGGTAGACAAGTCGATAGCTATAACCCTTTTATGGATCCATAAATAAGGTTAAAGCCATTGCCCTGTTTGTAAGCCTGTAACATAAATAAATATAAACCTATGAATTTGTTCTGAACTTTGAAGTTAACTACAATTCCAGTCTACATTGTTTCCGTCAAGACCTTTCGCAAACACGGTTTTGCTAAACAAGCAAATATAAACCTTTGGAACAACAAGAATGAACGAACGCTGGGAATATTTTGAACCAGACAATGACAAAGCAGGCTCTATTTTTCAGAACATAAATTTACCTAACTTTGTCTTTAAAGTTTGAATTCAAAGCATGAATTCTGTGAAATTTATTTTCTGGTATATTTATTTTGAAGGTTGCCGTTCAACATGATGAGCAACATGTGCATGTTGCGCGTCAAACGTTGCCTAGTGGATACGAGGCTTAAAATAACTGACGAAATCATCTTCTTTGTTTTGGGCCGGACACAATATCTAGCCTAAAAAAAAAATCAAGCATTTACTTAGTACCCAAAATGTATAATATTCATAAGAAACAGCCAGAACATTTCCTTACACAGCAATATACACCGGCTTTATAAAACGCAAATACAATTTACTTTGCGTACACTCGCGTACAAATCCTGGTAAATAAATAAACAATCATAGTTTCAGAAGCAACGCTGTTTTCGTATGTACGCAACAATTTATTACAATAAGAGTGGTTTGGTTTGGTTTAACGAACGTAATTCGGCGTGTTTGGCTTACAATGAGTACAGGATTTATGGGTGAGTATGGCAAAGCTCTGCAAAGTTCTGTAGTGGCGACCGCGTACCGGACAAGGTGGACCGATGACCTGGTGAGGCTTGCGGGTAGCCGATAGATGCGAGACGCACAGGACTGGTTGTTGTGTCTACACTTCGGAGAGGCCTATCCAGCAGTGGAGGTCTTCCGGCTGATATGATGATGATGATGATCTGATCTTACAAAATTAAAAAGAAAAATGCTAATGAAGAAAAACACAAAAACCATTGAACCTTGTAGCTATTCCACCAATTCGCACTAAGCGTTTCCAAACGTCTTTTATAATGCGCACAGCAAAGGAGTGGAACTTTCTGCCTGCGTCTGTGTTTCCAAAAGCTTACAGCCCTAATCTATTCAAAGTTAGAGTGAACAGGCTCCTTCTGGGTAAGCTCGCTCCATCGTAGACTTTGTCTCTGTCATCTCTGACATTGACTAGAGTCAAGAGCAAACGCATCACTAATAAAAAAAAATAAAAAAAAATTAATGAATAATAAATGATTAAATGTTTATCTTAATTAACGTTGAGTAGACGTTACTCCAATAATAATAAAAATTGTTTTTAGGCATCTACTTTAATATCCTATTATAAAGAGGCAAGGGCGTTGCTAGGATAGGCAAAGAAAATCCTAGATTACCTATATTGTTTTTATTGTTGTTTTTAACATATGAGTTGCATCACTTTTTAGTGGTACCCCACACCTAACAACACCACTGAAAAGTCACAGGAAAGCAAAAATTCGCAATTTCGCATACATGGATGATTTTTCCACATATTTTTTCCAGCTATTTGGATTTAAAAACCAAATTGCTTAATCAATTTTGATAAAATTTAAATGGGACCAATGGGACCATCGAAAAGTATATCCTTTCACATAAAACAAGAATTTTTCAAATCGGTTCATAAATGACGGAGATATGAGGTAACAAACACAAAAAAAAAAATACAATCGAATTGAGAACCTTCTACTTTTTTGGAAGTCGGTTAAAAATCAGAAATAGCTTTATTACTTGACAATCAATCAAACTACCCTTGCCGTTTTATGTGGCATTTTTTAAGTAAAAAGTTATGAAAAAAAAATAGTACTAAAATATGTAGTAGTAGTTAGTTCGCAATAAACGTTTTTTCAGTCAGCCTTCAAGCCTGTTAGATTCTTAGGTCTTATAAGAAGCGTCGCAAGCTATGAAGCTTGTCAGAATAACAGTTTACCAGCGAACGACCGCTTTTCTAAAGGGGTTCCGACACGGTCAAGCGGCTTGACGGCAAGGCAAAATCTACGTGCTTGCCGTCAAGCCGCTTGTTGGAACCCCGGGGCTAAGGGGGGGCAGCTGCCCGTCCTTGCCCGTACCTCGCTACGCCCATGTAAAGAGGTAAAATTGATTAAAAATTAGGTAAACTGTAGGAGGCTTTAGAAATACTAAATAATGCGACAGCGAATATTTTTTTCAATGACATAAAATTACACCATCGCTGATTGTGATAGACAGTGTAGTTACTGTTTGATGCCAGAAAAATGGCACGGTACCTATGGTACAGACAGACGGAAGCATAGTCGCGAAAAAAGCTAGTGCAATATACCTTCAGACTTCAGCCCGAAGTTTACCCTCGGGCCTCGTCCCTCAGTAGCTCGAGAGCCGCCGAACAGATACCACGCGACGCATCGTCTTTCGTTGGTTAGATTCACCGCGCGACGGTTAAGCTTTTTTCGTACAAGTTTTATTATCGGAAATTAAAAAAATAATATTTTTCTCATGTGTGTGTGACTTGAATTTTAAATTCAGAATAACAGTGTTGTTTTGTGAAGTTGTGTGTGTGCGCCGGGAATTAGTTATTGGGGTAAGTTTTTACTGTAAAAAAAGTTTTAAAGTTATTTCATCTTGTTTATAGTTATCAAAGTGGTTTTTTTTATATTACTGATATTTTTTGTATCATATTTAAATGATTACTGTGTAAACTTTTTACAGCGTTAGGCGCTTTTACTATGACGTTGTAATTTTTAAGACTCTTGGTACATACCTACCTAACTTTTTTTTTGTCTAACAGACAACTAGGGATTTTTCCTAATAATGATATAAATTCGTAGGTACATTTGGCATTTACACTACCTATATAATCATAATCAAATACCGAGGCAAATAATAATTAATGGATGAAACATCTGTGGTCTACCACCAATGCGGTCAACCCTTAGGGGTTATACTTAGGGGTTACGACCATAGTGATGCACGGTTTAGTCATTTGTATGACAAAGGTACGTCTGTTTCCTATTAAACCTACATTGGGTAATGTAATGAGACTCACAACTGTGACCCTAAGACGATCCACTGACCAAAACTACTTTCAGGCTAGTTTTCAAGAACAGGTCAACCATGAGCATTTAAAAAAAATAAACTTAGCTAACCAGCACGAACTAAATTAGTTTTTAACAGTTTTTCAGACAATGAATTTAATTCCTTATATTGTTTGAACCCAGTACCTAAGTGGGTACGTTACTACGAAAAGCAACATCGGTGACATACACTAACAGGTTTATTCATAAAAACTTTATAACCATTAGGTACTTAGTTTAAAATACTGTTAGACAAATTCTTTATTCAAAATTTTCAATGGAGAATTTGAATTTAGAATCTCTTAGACGGCTGTAAGTCCAGTAAGTCGTCCAAAGTGCAGGAGTTTGGCAATTGGGACATAGTACCTAATACTGTTAAGCAAATTCTTTATTCAAAATTATCAATGGAGAATTTGAATTTAGAATCTCTTAGACGGCTATAAGTCCAGTAAGTCGTCCAAAGTGCAGGAGTTTGGCACTTGGGGCATAGTAATACTGTTAGGCAAATTCTTTATTCAAAATTTTCAATGGAGAATTTGAATTTAGAATCTCTTAGACGGCTGTAAGTCCAGTAAGTCGTCCAAAGTGCAGGTGTTTGGCACTTGGGGCATAGTAATACTGTTAGGCAAATTCTTTATTCAAAATTTTCAATGGAGAATTTGAATTTAGAATATCTTAGACGGCTGTAAGTCCAGTAAGTCGTCCAAAGTGCAGGAGTTTGGCACTTGGGGCATAGTATCTATTTATACTATGCTTGGGGTACTCCAACATGTGGCTTATGTCCGGAACAAGGGCACGGCGGCACTCACATTGGGTCCGACTGGTACAAAAAATCCCGTTTCGTCAAGTAGGTACTTAGTGTTTGCAGTGGCCTACTTGGGCGCTTAACCGATTTAGTGCTTTTCATATAGTCAATTGCAATTTTGCGTCCAGGAGGCCTACCACAACCTCTTAAAACAATATTATTTTAATATTACTTTGTAATTTCTGTTGTTGCATTTTCAACTCTCGGCGCTGATCCGAGCGTTGAAAATCCAACAGAGCGGAACGCAAAGTAATATTAAAGTAATATTGTTTTAAGAGGTTGTGGTAGGCCCCCTGGTGGCAGATGCTCCATTTTATTATGGATGGGAAATCATCAAATGACTTCTTCCACTCTGGGAGGAGCGGAAGGGAGTGTCAGACTCTTTCTGACTAAAACCGATCCGTGTTCTTCCTCATGCTCTTTGCGTTCAAGGGCCGCGCCGACTCTTTCGAACAAATTCCGCAAAGGTAGCAGATGCACCTGGAGCTTCAAGAAGTTGGATGGTTGTTCTAATTGGAAACTCTATAGTATTTACTTACTTGTACTGAAGAATACTTTCACAAAAACGTTTTTTTGATAGTCCTTCACCAGTGCCAAGGAAAATATTGGCAAGAAAAATTGTAACCCTCTTCAGAAAATTACTAGGTATGCTTCGTTTTTTGAAATACTTTAAGAAAATTATGAAACAAGCTGTATGTTTTTAATACGAAAGAAAAACATCATTGTCTCGATTTACACAAAGGATCAACAAAAGAACAAAAAAGCCTTTTGAAAAATCCGTTTCTATATTTCGCACTGCTATGAATTACAAAAAATAACAACACACTTTATTGCTCTAGAATGCTCCAACAAAACATTGAAACAGTATTTCCAATAAGTAGAAAATAATTCCCGATAAGTACATCTCTTATGTCGAATTGACGCGCTTGTACCTAAAAATGAAGAGATCAAATATTAATAACGAAAAAAGAAAAAGATTTTGTGTCCATTTATTTTTATTTTTGCTTCCAAAACCTTAAAATAACTGTTATTGGGTCTTATTTAGCTTACAAAGTTCTAAAAACAATATTATTCATGCCAAGAGACCACAGTTTCTTTGTAAGTAAGTGCTAATTATAACAGAGGTACTGCTTAGCCAAGCCAGACTATGATTGCCTAGCTTTTTGTTCATAGGCGTAATCCCTTGATGAAACATAAAACAATTTGAGGTACCTATTGAATATTATGTCAATACTTCAAATTGTTTTTCAACAAACTTAGGTAGTTACGTTAGGTAGGTACTTAGGTACTCGAAAACTAGCTCCTGAACCATCACTTTTCAGCACGTAAGGTAATGTTATTCGCCCTCGTGCGGAAAAATGCGGTGTCCAGCCCCAGTGCTGGGTAGCGCCGACTGGTCTCTGCGAGCCAGTTTTTACAATAATTTGTTACGTTGTTATGTGTTTTTAATTATTCGATTTGAAGTGTGTTGAAAAACGTTGTTCGACACACGTGTGCGCTTTTCATTGCAATTTCTCGGATTCAAAGTAAGGTTTCATATCTGTGGAAACTAAAATGTTGAACGAACTAAGCAGTAGCTTTCCGGTCTCTGCTAGGTACACATGTCGAAGTGAAAACTAAGGTGAACGAACTAAGGTGAACGAATGAACGACAAGTGAGCTGTCAAACCATACAAACATGATGGAATGACAGCTCACTTGTCGTTCACTCCACCTAAGTGAGACACGGTGAAATGTCGACAGAATAGAGTCACCAGCTGATTACCATCACACCATTATTTTGCTGTTGTCAGGACTCAGGACACCCAGCGCTAGCTTTCAGTTGGCACTTGCAGTGGCAAATGGATGATGGTCGATGTATGTAAATCAACTTAATATCGATATTATGGTAATAATGTTTTAAAATATGTAAATAATAATATTTAAATATCCATGTAGGTCTTTGTTCACAATAACACCGTTCTATGTGCCGTCTTGCCAAAGTTCTTTCGTCTTGAAACATGCTACAACATTGATTAAAGGGTGCACTGACTCCCTATGTCTATATTGCCCAACTACCCAAATATTATTGCCATCATTCCGAATGAGTTCACTAATAGAACCCAACATGTCACATGAATGAACTCATAACATTTTATCACTCCATAGACTGGTTGAGATATTGTCTGTTTTAATAATACAGAACTCTGTGTTTGCATTTAATATGATGTCACGAATGAAATGCATACGGTTCATATATGGACAGTCAACCGCAGCGGTTCTATGTCGTTATAGTAAGGGTGAAGTTTGTATTGCACATGTTAACCCTGATGTGTTTGACTGTATTTACCATGCTTAGAATTCGGTTTGAGTGGAGAGTTTATCGATTTAAAACTTCATATGGTTTGTACTCTGTTTTTTGTTGTTGAGGTTTTTCATTCGTTATGATTTTTTTTAGTAATCAGCTGAAACGTATTTTCGACAATGGTTATGTAAAGGTTGTGGTACGCCACAACCTTTACATAACCATTGTCGAGAGCCATGAGCCATGATTGTCCATGAGCTGAGATAAAATAGTACAGCTTAGCTCGCTAAAGTAATTTTTCATACTCACACTGCTAAGTTTATTTACTTAGTTTGCGGTTTTCGCAACGTTATAAAATTTAACTCAGCCGTGCATGCTTATCTTAAGCTTACTCTTGGTCCGCAGCTGGATTATTTCATTATGTTTTAGATACACACTTGAAAAACTATCAGGCTTCTAAAAACTATGTGATTTTAATTAATAAATTTGAAAAAAGCCGGATCAACCGTTTACTTAATGTGTACTTATACCCCTTCAAATCTGTAGATGCGACCCCTCCCCCTTCATATTTTATATAAAGATATTTTTTAAGAGCCACTTAATACTCAGCCATATTTACTTCAGTAATTTTCTGTGTTATGATATTCTTGTCATAATAACGGGGTTAATGAAAGCCTGTTGTTAAGAGTTTTTGTGTGGGGGCGTAAAATTTATTTGCTTTATGTAATTGGAGATGTTTATTTGTAAAATAAACTGCGTGTGATTAACCTAATCACTGATTACAATGTTTATGGCTCGAATATGTTATCGGTTAGATATTATTTGAACCAATAACACAATAATCAGTGATGTAGGTTGGTTGCTTATTAATTCAGTTATCGGAGGTTATTGTTATTTTTCGATTGAACACAAACATCAAACCACTACTGTTGACGAGTTTACGACCATCTCTGCAACTTTTGTGAATTAAAATAAATGAGCTGTGTCGAAGCCGAACTGAACATCAGTTGAGTTATGTATGAGATTCCGTTTCGGGTTCTGTATTTGGTTAGTCTAGCTAGCCAGTATCAAAACAGTTTTATAGGTTTTTTAATGTGTTCTTTTTTGTGGTAGGTACCTACACAAAAAAGAACACATTAAAAAACCAATTATATCTACATTTTTACCATTTCATTGTTGGTCCTATTATATAGTAAAAGTTGTTCATAATGATAAGTACTTTCAATAACCCCTTCAGTGGTATTGCGTTTATTCTGAAACACGTTGTATAAATCATAATCACCAAGTGCTTCAAGGTATTCACTTTATATTACACATACTCAGTACTCATACTGCTTGGAATAAGAATTGAAGATCCTCGTTTGTTACTTACCTACCTACATTGTAAAATATTGCAGTAGGTATATTATATCTGCTTATTATAGGTATTATTTTCATAAAGCCAGTCGCCGTAGCAAGGCTTACCACAGTATTGTGTTTCTCAGAGAGTAAAGCAAATGTGTTGTCGGGCTTTACTAAAACGTACTTTCTCTAAGTAACGAAGACAAAGATACCGACCACACATTTGCTTTACTCTCTGAGGAACACAAATAGGTACTATCGGTAAACCTCACTGCGACTGGGCTTAAGAAAATAATGTATGCAGATAGAATATATTGCAATATTGTACAATAACGCTAGGTTAGTAATAAAATAAGGATTCCGATAACAAACAGGGTTCTTCAATTCTTCTTTTAAGCTATATGATTAAACTAAGGTTTAACATAAACTAAATTGAACAACTTGAAGCGTTTGGTCGATATGATATATTAGAAAATCCCTACTATCCCTACTTCCCTACTAATGTTATAAATGCGAAAGTAACTCTGTCTGTCTGTCTGTTACGCTTTCACACTAAAACGGCTGAACGGATCGTCATGAAATTTGGCAGATATATAGCTTGGGATATGGAGAAGGACATAGGCTACTTTTTACGCGATAACCGACATACACGCGGGCAGAGCCGAGGGCAAAAGGTAGTACTAAATATAAGATAATATTTTGATACCAGCCAGACTAACGAGCAGAGGCAAGCATCGAACACAACACCCGATTTGGAATCTCATTAATTACTCATTGATGTTCCGTTCACTTGGCCACAGCTCTTTTATTTTTTTATTATTGATAGGCACGCGCTTGACCGCTATCTCACCTGATGGTAAGCGTTGATGTGATCGAAGATGAAGCACGCTTAATCCTCAATAGTTGCTGATTGCGTTGAAGTAGTGATCATTCAGTATTGTATTGAACCGAATAAGAATTATTACCCCTAATTTCTGAATTAAGAATAATTTGTAGGTGAATATTAAGGCGCTACCCCGACCAAAACCTAGCTATAGTGCGTTTTTCTTCGTTATTGAGAGGCTATTAACTCATTAGACAAGAGAAATAAACTACTTTTAAAAGCACACTATTGATATTCGATATCCTATCATCACATTCCACGTTCATAAGAACGTAAAAAAAGAGAGAATCCGAGTAGAATCAAAATAAATATTTATTTTTATGTGAAATAAATACATTTAAAATCTACTTTAAAAAAAATACTAAAGTGATTGATTACATGCATCTGATGCTAAAGGCGACGTTCTAATCATTTGAGGATTACACTAATGGATAGATAATTTAGAAATTATTCAAGTTTTGTTTAATTTCAAAACATCGCTTTTCTTTTTTTATGAAAATAATTCCAAAAATTGTGTGAATTCTATGATACGAGGCGGAGTGCGGCAAAGAGGGAACGAATGCTCAAGGTCATTTGGTCGGGGAAGCGCCTTAACTGTCAAGCATTTTCAGCTACCTGAAAAGCTGTCAAATGGCATTTTTACAGGGTTTGTTTTTCAGGGTTTTACTTTTTTACTGGGTGTGACACGTTTTTAACTCGAAATATCTACTCAATTCAGAAACTGGTCCTAAGTTACTAAGAAGCTTATTTATGGTACGAATTTTGCAATAGGTTTGAAGGTGAAGTGACCCACAAAGGTAACTTTTAATCTTTGCACGGAATATAACGAACATGTCTTCCAAAATACATGGCATAACCTTTATGCATTAAAAGCTGACTAACAAACACACAAACTATTGCCGTGTTCCATCTGTTTGTCTGTAAATTCACCGGTTAGGTATCACAAATTCTGTGAAACACAAATACGGATGCAGAGCCTGTAGAGAGTATTTGTGTTTCACAGAATTCAACCAGAAATGATACAACCAAAACAGCTTTCAAAATACCTTTATGCATACAAAGCTGATTAACAAAACAAACTTCAGTCGTGTCTCGTCTGTTTGTCTGTAACGGTTTGCTTTCACGAATTCCATGAAACACAAATACTGATGCAAAAGCGGACACTGAATAATTTCTACTCTGGTTTCTATATATAGAGGGTCGTAGAATAGAAAGCTTGATGAATTCAAGCTAGATTGCTTTGTTAAAGTTAGAACTCTTTGGGATAAAAGTTGAAGGGAAGTGTAGACAAAAACTGGTCAAGCACGAGCCTGTCTCGCGCGCAAAGGCTATTCACATGTTACTCTAATAGGTTTACCTGTAAACTGTTGCTACTGTTGTATTACCTGTTTTTCTAGAGATAGTACAGTCCCTAATTATCCCCATAATTGACTATGGTGATGTGTGCTACTACGACCTGAATGCAGATCTCCTCAATAAACTTGAACGTCTTCTAAATAACTGCATTCGATTTGTCTTCAACCTTCCTAGGTATGATCCCGTATCCGCGCATCGATCACTATTAAAATGGTTACCCATTCGTCAGCACAGAGCGTTGAGGGCCTTGACTAGTCTGTTTTTTGTTTCTAAATAATCCTTCTTTTCTCTCATAACTAACTTCACAAATTCAATTACTTTCCTCTGCCTACAGTAAAAATCTTCGCTACACCAATAATCGTCTTCTACGTTGTCCCGCACACCGCTCTGGGTTTATCCGCTCCTCTTTTTCTGTTCAGGGTTCTCCTGTTGTTCAGAGGGAGCGCATTCCAAAGGAAGATCCCTTTGGAATGCGCTCCCTTTGACCATCAGGACGGCAACCCAGTAGGTTGTCCTTTAAGGTGAAGGCACGTGAGCACATTCGCAAGAAGTTGGTAGAATCATCACAGCGTCAATTCGTTGGATTCGTAGTTTCTTAATAACTTTGTTTAAGTGTATATATGTATGATTGCATTTTTTTTTTCCTCTCTGTGTTTGTCTTTCCTTTAAGTTACACCTGCCATTTTTTCTCTGCATCATCCTAAGGTTGACTGGTAGATAATGCCTATGCTATGGCATTAAGTCCGCCTTTGTATAGTATTTTTTTAATAGCGCATAATTAAACGCAAAATTTAATACATAAAAAAAAAAAATATTTTGGTAGGGTTACGTTTTTCATACGGACTCGAAACTCTAAAAATATACGAACAATAACTTACACAAAAAAAATTGACGTTAACATATTTTAAGAATAAATAATTTGGACATGCTCGACTGCTTGTGTACCATTACACTGTTTATTGTACAAATAAATACTTCTAATAAACTCTTCCATTATCATAAAGCCACCCCCACAGAAAGATTTCAATTAACTTTAATAGCTCATAACGTTTTAAAGTGCGAACGTTAGTACCTGACATGAAAACAAAACGACTATTGCGGAATCACAGCACAATTATTTACTCACTCATTCAACATTAAAACGTATACAATTAGAATTGACGTGAAAATGAATCCCGATTTTCACAATGTAGCAGTCGTTTAGGGGTTGCATAACGCAGGCGTGGGGGTAGCGTAGCGCTCGCGTAGATTAACGATTAAAAGGCAGGATAAAACTCGAATTACAGCCGTGTGGAGGTCATAGAGCACCCACGTTGACGTAGCTTAGGCGCTGCGTAAACGCCACATACACCTTGTTCATATTACTACTACCAACGGACACCAACACTTGACCAATAACCCCTTCAAAACAATCCTTCATAATGTCAGTCTACAAAAACCCTTGACAACAGGCTCTTATTAAACCCCTGTTTCATTAGCTCCTTATTATGACAATGTAAGAGACAAGAATCTCATATCACAGAAAATTACTGAAGGAAATATGACTGAGTAGTAAGTGGCTCTTACAATATCTTCATATAAAATATGAAGGGGTCGCATCTTTAGAGTTTATGGGGTATTAACGTTAAGTAAATGGTTGATCCGGCTTTCAGTTGGGCATTCAGTGTTGTGGGTGGGGAGCGTAAAATTGAGTATCGCTCATGAAATAGGCAATGTTGTTGAGATCTCTTTTCCTTTTTAACCGACTTCCCAAAAATAAGTTTTTTTTTTGTGTTTGTTACCTCATATCTCCGTCATTTATGAACCGATTTGAAAAATTCTTGTTTGTTGTGAAAGGATATACTTCTCGATTGGTCCCATTTATTTTTTATCAAAATCGGTTCAGCAGTTTGGTTTTTAAATCCAAATAGCTGGAAAAAATAAGTGGAAAAATCATACGAAATTGCATATTTTTGCTTTCCTGTGACTTTCCAGTGGAGTTTTTAGGTGTGAGGTACCACTAAAAAACTTTTTCACAAAAAAAAACCGACTTCTAAAAAAAACACTTCAAAGTACAAAATAACTTTAATTTCGGAAGTCGGTGTCAAATAATGAAGAAGCAGAAGAAAATTAAAGTTATTTTGTACTTTGTAGTGTTTTTTTTGGAAGTCAGTTTTTTTGTTGAAATATTTTCATATCATTCACAGCTCAACTTCGCCCACTGCTGAGCATAGGCCTCTCTTTTTAACCGACTTCTCTTATGCCAATACCCACGTTCCTGTGCTAGCGTCATCCAGATTCTACCAACCGATAGCAACCATGTCGTCCGCCCATCTCGCCGCCGGCTGACCAAGACTTCTATATACTATATAATATTCTAATAAATACAAATGTGATTATTACTTTTATAAACCAACTAAGCTTCTATTACTAAGACACCTAAAAACAAATACACATTTATGAGCTGATAATTATTTGAGGTGTCTTCGCCTACGCCTCCTTTAGTTTTTGCTTACAGCTTAGTGTTCAATTCGATCTTTTATTAGAAAAAACCTACATTATAATATAATACAAACACGACACGATAGTTTAATAATCAAAATAGGTGATAAAAGATTGAAATGACTAAAACGTGTCGACACCTGAGACCTAATTTTGTCCCTAACCTGCTATTTCATGTAGGTCGGTTTCAGGTAGGTATACGTAGAAATGTGTAAATACACCTTAGAAATAACAGGATAATACACAAGCAAGGCAGAAAAGAAATCCATGAATGAAAAATTCCAGTCGTACAAAAATTTTTTTGTATCTTGTTGCTACTGTTCTTTGTTTTTAGGGTTACGTACCCGGAGAGTAACCAACGGAACCTATTACTAAGCCTCCATTGTCCGTCTCTTTGTCTGTCAGCGGGCTGTATCTCAAGAACCATAATAGGTAGACAGTTAAAATTTTCAGTGTGTATATTTATTTCCGCTATAACAACAAATAATATTTTTTTTACTTTATTGTGCTTCAGATGTTTAGCACTCACTGCACGCTTTAAATTAAAAAATACTTGGAAACACGGATAAAACGACGTTTTCCAAAAATGCCTTAAAAAAACCTAGTCCCCGAAACCGGTTGCGGATTTGTTCGAAAGAGTTACCGCGGCCCTGGAACGTAAAAGGCACTAAGAGGAGCATGGGTGGGTTTTAGTCAGTAGAAGTCTGACACTCCCTGCCGCTCCACCCAGAGCGGGAGGGGTCATTTGATGATTTCCCATCCAAAAAAAAAAGAAAAAAAGCCCCCGAAACCCCCTGCATACTAAATTTCATGAAAATCGATGGACCCAGATCCTCTTTCTTTCAGAAAATCGATGGATTCAGATTATATATATGTCGCAGCCAATTAGCTTAATCAGCCTTTTGATTAAAAGCCTAGATTTTAATGAATTAGGCTTTTAATGAAACGGCTGCTTAAGCTAATTGGCTGCGTCATATATACAAGAATTGCTCGTTTAAAGATATTAGATAGAATAATGGGGGCTCCCATTAAAACAAGAAACGTGGTTCTTTTCGGTTTATGGTACGGAACCCTTCGTGTGAGAGTCCGACTCGCACTTGACCGGTTTTTCATTATTTTTAGTAACAACATTAAAGTTCCTTACGGAACTAATATACCCAAAAGAATAATAACACTAACAGAAAATGTCTGCCTAAAAAACAAATAAAGACCAGCTATTGAAACCACTTGAGCTTATATATTTGGTCCTTCCAAAATACGTACAACTTGACAGCATACCTTTTTGCTTCGAAACCCCTAAACATTTTAACACATCTGCTGCTGACGAGTTTGAGAAGTGCCAACGAAGCACAAAAAATTAAAAAAATAAATAAAAATCGTGCCATTATCTTTAACTCTCATTAACGAGAAAGGAAAATATCTTTACGCCGCGTAAAATGGGGGTAGAGCAGTAAAGTGAAGCAAGGAACTTAATAATAAAAAAGTTTTTACGCACTCTGAGTTTTCCTTATAGGAAGTATGTAAGGTGATCCAATTTCCTTTCCTTGTTAAGGTGATAACAATATACACAGCGTACAAACGAAAGGAAATATGTTTTATATCTTTATTTTTTTTTGTGTATGCTTGAATACTAAAGAGGAGCGTGTGGCTTAAGCAGCACCTGCCCAGGTTGGTCTATGGATGGGTGACCATCTTAACATAACGGTTTAACGTGCTTTCCGAGGCACGGAGGTGCCTCTGAAAGCACGTTAAGCCGTTGGTCCTGCCTGACTGTCATTTAAAGATCTTTGGCAGTCGTTACGGATTGTCAGAAACCAGAAAATCTGACACCAGTCTTGCCAAGGAGTACCGTGGTTACCCAGTTAATGGGTTGTGAGGTCTGGTAGGCAGCCGCTCCAAGTAAAATATTGGTATTTAAAAAACTGAAGATTAAAAACAAAAACTGTCGTCCACTGAATCCATCCGGACAGTGGACACCAATATTTACCAATATGGTTTAAGAACTTTATTTCTCAAAAAGAATTACATTCACTTATATGAGAAAAAACTTATTTCTAATTAGTATATACATTAGGCGACGCGACAGTTACACAACCAAAAAAAAACAACAAATAAGCCAGATCAGTGGGTACAGTACCCGAAGATAACTTAAATTTTTAAATCCCCTAAAATGTGTTTCTTAAGATATTTTTTTAAAGTGTATATGGATTTTTGATCTTTTACATTACGAGGCAATTTGTTGTAAAGCTGTGCTCCCTCATACAGAATAGTACTCCTGCCGTAGTTTGTTCTAGGCGCCCGTAACGCTATGTCATTAGCCTGTCTGGTTCTGTATCTGTTTTTTATTTGTGATTGTTTTGTAAGAGTTATTTGTGTGTGTATGTTTTTGTTTAGGATTTTAAATACAAGTATACAAGTATTATACCTATATATCTGTAAAATATTCATAAGCTTTGTGTCATTGTAGACTTTTATTGTAGGTGTTCGGTAGTTGTATTTAAAAAGAACTTTAATAGTTTTATTTTGAGCTGTTTGCAAGATTTGCAGGTTGGATATTATTAAGTAAATAATATAAAAGTGCCTAGTACCTACTATGCAATGTAAATTTCACTAGGCATTTTCCACTAGTCACCTTTGGGTTAAAATGGCACCAATGTGAGTTGTGCTTATCCATGATCAAAATATGACGCAGCAAAGCCAAATTCCAAAAATATTTTTAATTTCTACAAACTGGACAGAAGTAAATAATTAATTTCTACCTTCATTTCTCAGACCTCGATCTAACTTCTTCATTCAAGGAACACTCTTCCAAGACACTATAAATCCAGGTTGTACTGTTCATCTGAACTTTGTACTAACGAGAACAGGGAAACTTTAGTGTTGTAACAATACTGTATCACAATACCTCGGAGTTTTACTTAACTTTGGGGCTACTAACAACAACGTTTATTTGTTGTATAAGGGATGAGCCTTGAATGGTGAGGGACTGTCTTTTATTTATGCCTGACTATGGCAACGCCAAAAAGAAGGGTTATCTATGATTTTAGCATTATATGGGCAGGCCGGGCAGTCTCGACATAGTTACCGATCGCCTACCGACTGAACCCGGTTGATAAGTTCTAAGGCCGCCCATACACAGTCAATCTCGATCGCGATCCTCGGATCATCTTGATTTCGATCGTAGATCGTGTTCGAGATCAGTTCCCACTGCTTTCTGTATTGAATATTATGAGTCAAAAACATGTCGTAACATTCTTAAAGGCCAAAATATGTCTGAATTTTAGGCTAAAGTAGAATTTGACAAGAAGACAACTACAAATGTCAAATAAAAAAATGTTCCTATTATCGGGTTTCCCGTATAAATTAACGCAATAGATCGGCTGCCCTTTCAGTATTATTATTATTATTAATATTATTTCTTTATTTGTTTAGAATAGAATAGAATTGAATACTCTATATTATGTACATCAAAGTGAAAGAAAATAGATGACGAAAACATTACATTGGGCGACGTAGGCGGCCTTTTGTAATACTTCTGAGTCATAAATCTATCACTCTATTTTTATAGTATTTATTTACTCCTTGCAAATTAATATGAGGCCATAGTGATTGCTGTATAACACACTAGCTTTTATTCGCGACATTTCTCGCTTTTACATAGATTTTTTTTTTTTTTTAAAGTAGCCTGTAACCGTCTCCAAGGTTTCATCTCTGCGCCAAATTTCATCAAAATCGATCAGCAGTTTAGGCGCGAAAGCCTAACAACAAATAAATAAAACTTTCGCATTTATTGATAACTAAGAATTATAAAACATCACACATGTATCCCCCAAACGGGTCGTCACAGCGCCCTGGTCGAACGCCCACCACCACTTAAGTTAGTACCCGTTGAAAATTGATTGGATTGTATTGATTAGTAGCCATAGTAAATGAGTTATTTACTTCTAATAAGATTAGTTATAATGTGTGATGTAATAGGTACTGGCATCATGAATTTATTGGATTTAGACCCTCTTGCGCAAACCAGAGTTGTCTCTTATCTCAGAGTTAGTTGCTAACACGAGGTTAAAAACAATACCATTCAATAATAATATTTCAAAAAAATCTTTTAAGATCGGCCCAAGCAGCTGTTGTTATTAAAAATAGTAAAAATATAATTTAAAAAAAGACGACCCTGACCCAGGGTATCGTAGGATCCAGGGAATTTGTAGAAAAAAAACCTGGCATTATTCTAAACTATTTATGTTATCAAAGTTGTATTCAATAATTCTAGTGGAATATAATATTATGGAAAAATATTATTATTAACACGACCTTAGACAATAACCGCTTAAAATGGACACTGATCAGCCGGTCTACTCTGTCACAAGCAGAATCTAACCTCTCACCTAAGTATAAACGAGGGGTTACAAGCATAAATTTAAATATTTCCAGGCTCTTACGGTGCTTGCCTATTTTAAATTCATGGTTGGGACAATGAAAAGGTACTAAGCAGGTCCTTTTCCACAAAGATTTTATTTTTATAAAATACTTAATATATATTTTTTTGTATTTTTGGCACTTAGAACTTTTCGACTTTCTGGTATACTAATGTTTAGCTAAATCCAGTTTGACTGGAAGCCAACCCAAATATAGTTGGGAAAAAGCTAAGCAAATGAATGAAACTTACATTAACGTTATAAAAAGTTTGTTAATGATTTACGTAATTTTTAAGCAACGTATCAAAGTGTGGGTACCAAAGCCGTCTTTCATCAATTTCTGTCTATCTGTATCTAAATATTATCAATATCGATGTCTTCTCTTTTAGGTTAGATATCAGTACAAATGGACAGTCGAAGTGTGCTTCCGTGCAGTTCACGGCATTTGGGTTCATCGGGTGGGCAGTCGCTGTCACTAGTGCAGAGCGTTATATCTAAACAACCATTAAAACATTAGTACCTACTTAAATGAAAATGATGTGTGACTTAGTGTGTAGGAGATATCGATTTTATTAGATTTGGTCAGTAGGCGCGCGATAAGTATGTCGAGATTTCAGACTCTTTTTTTTTTAAGCATGGGAAGTGTAGAACAACACACATACAGTGTAGATCTTTGGCAGTCGTTACGGAATGTACACCAGTCTTGCCAAGAAGTACCTACCATGTTACCCAGTTAATGGGTTGTGGAGGTCTGGTAGGCAGCCACTCCACGTAAAATACTGGGATTCAGCTGAATCCGGGTTGACTGGGAGCCGACCCCAATATAGTTGGGAAAAGGCTAGGCAGATGATGATGAAGTCATCAAACTCGATGACAAAATCACAAAACCACATGTACATAATGTTTTCGTTATTGGTACTAAATGATATGAGAGCAGATAAAACATTTAATTTTATTACCATTCCAAGTATTGGTCTTCGCAGCCACATTAGCAGCCAACATAATGAACGTAAACAAGAGCGCAACTCGGAACAACTTCATGATGACTTACTGTATCACTTCTCAGCTTAGAAATGTTCTATAATATTACGTACATTTTATTGATATTTATAGGCAATTTCCGTAGAAACATGAAATTGATTAGTTTCTGCAGTAAACGGTTTGATAGGATTAGTAATGATGATACCAGTACAATTATTCGCTCAATTAGAATTTATATAAACCTAACTTGAACCAAATTTTAAATAAGCTTAAAACGTGAAGCGTGTGATGTTAATCGATTTATTTATGTAATTACGAATGCTTTGAATAGCTAGAAGGACACCGTCTAGAACATTTCTAAGCTTAGAAGTGGAAATTGTTGCAAGTAGCGCTGATGTTAACGTTCAATGTTGGCTGCTTATATATTTCTGGGTGGTTTAAAAAAAAAATAACCACGAAAGTAATGGCGGGGTCTGTTCGCTCGCTTCGCTCGCTCTTTTGACCTCTCAATTCCTTTGTAACCTAACCTGTCCGAGTCGGGGTGCCCCAAGTCCCGATCCCGCTTCGCTCGCTCTTGCACCAACATAATTTGAAAAGTATACTTAATTAATACAATAAATTAACGGGGACAACAGGAAGTAATTTTAATTATTTTATTAAATTCCCTTTGTCCCCTTTAACGGGGACATGGCCTATGGGGACAACGGGAATATACTCATTTTATGATTCATTATATGAAATCTGTATTATATTTTTTTAAGTATTTCTTTTAACCGACTTCAAAAAAGAAGGTTCTCAATTCTGTTTTTATTTTATATTTTTGTTGCTTCATAACTCTGTTATTTATAAACCAATTTGAAAAAAACTTATTTTTTCCGATTGATGACCGATTTTGATGTAATTTCAATGGGACCACATTGAAATTACATCAAAAT
The DNA here is from genome assembly GCA_947386135.1 of Melanchra persicariae. Classification (NCBI taxonomy): domain Eukaryota; kingdom Metazoa; phylum Arthropoda; class Insecta; order Lepidoptera; family Noctuidae; genus Melanchra; species Melanchra persicariae. Next base: position 19,756,031 of record OX376648.1, on the reverse strand, counting down.
CGGTTCAGTTAGGTTTGAAAAAAAAAAAAATTCATCCAAGCAAACGAAATTGCGTATTTTCTTTTTGGTGTTGTTAGGTTAGGTTGGTTGCTGCTGGACGAGGTGGGAAAGCTGTTCGAGCGGATAATCGCAGCCTGCCTCGTCAGCCACTTGTGCGGAGAGGGGCCGGACCTGGCCGAATGCCAGTTCGGGTTTCGGCGCGGGCGCTCCACTATCACGGCGATATCGCGTGTGAGAGTCCTGGCGCAGGAAGCGGTGTCCCGGGGCGGGGTGATGTTGGCGGTGTCCTTGGACATCTCCAACGCCTTCAACACCCTGCCCTGGAGTTGTATTCGGGAGGCACTACGCTATCATCGAGTGCCTCCCTACCTCCGCCGCGTCATTGGGGCTTATTTGGCGGAGAGGTGTGTCACCTATCTGGGACGTGATGGCATACACCAGCACCCCATGTCGTGCGGTGTTCCGCAGGGTTCGGTCTTGGGCCCGCCCCTGTGGAACATCGGGTACGACTGGGTGCTGAGAGGCGAGCTCCAGCCGGGAGTGGACCTGACGTGTTACGCTGACGACACGCTGGTCGCTGCCCGGGGGAGCTCGTACAGGGAGGCAGCGTTGCTGGCGACGGCCGCGGTCTCACAGGTGGTGAGCCGCATACGGCGCCTTGGCCTGGAGGTGGCCCTCAACAAGTCGGAGGCCATAGTTTTTCATGGCCCCCGGCGGGCGCCGCCGGCGGGATCACACATCGTGGTCGGTGGGGCCCGTATCGCTGTCGAGTCCACCATGAAATACCTGGGATTTGTGCTCGACAGCCGGTGGGATTTCGGACCCCACTTCCGACGGCTGGCGCCCAAGTTGTTGGGCGCGGCTGGGGCGCTGTCAACGCTGCTTCCCTATCTGGGGGACCCGAGCACCGTCTGTAGGCGGTTGCAAGTGGGGATCGTGCGATCGATGGCCCTGTATGGGGCCCCGATCTGGGCGGCTGACCTGACGGCCGGCACCATCTCTGTTCTGCGGAAGCCGCAGAGGGTGATGGCCGTCAGAGTCATCAGGGGTTATCGCACGATCTCCTACGAGGCGGCTTGCGCACTGGCCGGATCTCCGCCCTGGGACCTGGAGGCAAAAGTCCTCGCGTCAATGCATCGGTGGCGCTGCGTCGGTCGCAGCTGTGCGAGGTCCTGGTGGCGGAATGGCGGAACAGGCTTTCACGCCCTACCGCCGGCCTCGTCACTATCGAGGCCATCCGGCCAGTGCTCGACCTGTGGCTCGGGAGAAGGCACGGCTCCCTGTTATTTCGTGCGACACAGGTCCTCACGGGGCATTAGAATAAACCTTAACAATACCTGCGGCCCTACCATGACGTGTTAAAGCGTGAGTCGTTCGTGCGAGAAGGAGGGATGGAGCTATACACCCTATATAGCTCCATCCCGCCTTCTCGCTCGTCCCAGGTCTATTCTTTATCGTTTTCCATCACAAAACTTAGGAATATTATAGGCTGTATGTAACAAACAATGACCGGTCGTAACGCAGACGGCCCTTGCAAAGACTTGTGACAGAGAAGGGACTAAGATAGTCTATGTTGCACCTCTTACGTAACTTATATATGTCATAGCCAATTAGCTTAATCAGCCGTTTAATTGGTTGCCTAGCCTTTTAATTTAAATGTGCAATTTTTCAGACCGTGTCACTTATGCCGCTGATTAATCGGCACAGTTCAATGAAAAGGCTAGACTTTTAATGAAACGGCGGAATCAGCTAGTTGGCTGCGACATATACATAAATTACACCCTTGCGAAGCCGAGCCAGATGCTATTGTTAATGTAAATACAATTTTCGACGTAACCGTAGCCAGAAAAAAAGTTAGATCATTTGGCATTTGGGTCTACCAAATGCCAAATGATCTAACTTTTTTTCTGGCTGGTCTTTCGTTAGGCCAATTATATCAATTTGAGACTGTAAAAGTAAGTCCTCTACTTAATCAAACTATAAGGATAATGCCCTTTTCCCATCTGGAAGACTTCTAATTTAATTGAACAAAAAACTGAGTTAAGATTACTCTCATTTGCCTCTAAATTAAAGCATTTGACTATAAAACAGTATTAACCATTAAACCATTTTAGGTCTTAATAGAAGATAAACCTAGCGTCGTAAACAAAGTAAAGTTCTTCGACCCTTTAGATCTAAAACGTAATAATTAAATGGCTGTCGCATTGGATTTCAGACGACATGATACCTACCCTCATTTGCATTAAAACGTCTAGACCAAAGCTTAGTGTCAAAAGGTTTCAATCGATTTTAGCGCTTAGAAAATAAGTTTAAATTATTGTTTGTGTTGAGGACCTCATCTTGTGTAGTAGACGGTTTCATTTACAAAATCCTTTTGGTTTAGACACTTCCTAGCTAAAATTCCTTAAATTCTATGTGTCAACCCAGGTTTATAATTCATACAAATCCGTGTAGTGGTTTTTGCGTGAAACTTCCACACATACTTTCATATTTATACTTTTTTTAGGAAAGCAATCACTTTATCTACAAGCGTTATAAGCAGTGCGATTCTGTAAACATGTCAAAGTGAAAATTTAGGCGAAGTGAACGACAAGTGAGCTGTCAAACCACATACACAAGATGGGATGACAGCTCACTTGTCGTTCACTCCACCGTGTACACGGTGAAATGTGTACACAGAATACAGACGTGTACACAGAATAGACCGGCTGTTCTAGGTAATTCAAATACTTAGCAGTATTCCTTGATTTATCTTACACATAGTTACTATTTCTCCACTCCTGAACTTTTCCTGTGTCGTTGTTATTCCAACAACTGCTAATAACGTTTAATTTTTTCCAAGTATGAAATAGCTTGAGGGTACTTGACCTTTAAATAGCTGTTGAACCTTCTTGAAGTAATATTTACCACATGGCGCCGTCACCTATACAAGACTTTCCGTGCCAATAAATCTTGGCAAGTCACAATAAAATCTAAGTTATTGTGTTCACACTGCACCCGCTGATTATAAGGCCCAACATGGCAGCAACTGAAGAAAATAAGATAAAATAAAATGTATCTTAACATTCACGTAACTGAATACGGCAGTAGGTGCTCGTATAATGTGCTTGCGCCTTCTTACTTTAAATACACGAAACTGCTTCAAAGTACTGGAAACTTTTAAACAACTGGCTTGGAGCAGATGGTCGCAGAAGAGACTATTGTCGACGTGTTACTTCCCTTTGGAAATGTTGTAAGTTTAGGAGATGAGTTTCGAAAAACGATGATACCCGTATCTTATTTTTTTTAATGGAAGAGCAACGTCCACGTTTCTAACTCCAAAAATTATAATATTTTGAATGCAAACTTTCATCCCACATTTGACATTTAATGGTACATTGTTTTTAAAATCTTTGCGCCAGATAAGCTTGCAACCAAATTTCCCAGCCCTAGGAAACTTGATTGTAGTTAAGGGTTATTAAACCCTACGTAGATATTCGAATAATACATTTTATGAACCATTTTCATTACTAGAGAACGTAGAGGATCACGATAAAACTCGATTTATTTCTGTTCTTGATATTAAGAATGTCAAAAAATGTATGTGGGCCAATTACCCTTATTGCACATTTATCTGGTTTCTACCATATTCACAGCGGCAAATTATAAACTTAAATGCAAAAATTACTCTGTCTGTTACCTTTTTTCACATCGTAATCTGTAATACTAACATTCGTTTTGAAGTATATTGTTACTAACAAAAATGGACCTGGTCTGAATTATATGTTTATTACTATTATTTTTAATGGCTGAAACTTGGCCCACGGTTAGACCATATCTTGCATGAGGTGATAATGTGATACTTTTTATCCCGGCAGTATATTCCCTTGGGATATTTTTCAAAACCACTGTCAGAAGCTAGATCTCAAAAATTATGAGTAAAAACCTTTTCTGCAAAATTTCATGCCTGTAATTTCAGAGGGTGGACGTAAATTAATTTAAAAAGCTTTTGTGTATTATTAATTAATGTTGTTTCTTTATTTTTTCATAATATAAAACTTTTTAGTAACCTTTAAAAATTGGAACAGGAAAATTCGTAAGAAAACTGTTATGATCGCTGAACTTTTGAATTTTATTATTGTTTAAAGGAAAACATATTTTTGTTCTTGTAAAAAGTTTCTAGAAAAATCTGTTAACTCTCACGCTCAATAAAAACGGTGTAAAAGAAAGTTTAACCTACGTTCTTTCACTAAATACCAATTCCTACAAATATTATAAATGTTGAAGTATGTATTTGTATATTTTTATAATTGGTTACCAATCACTGCCGTGACACAGGTAGTCCGTGTCCTGGATTAGCTACCCACAAATATGTAATTTATCCCACAAAATGTATCACATGAGCTCATAGGATACATTTTGTGGGATATATTACGACACACACGGGCGAAGCCACTGGCAAAGCTTGTCACAAAAAGTCTACTTTATTAGTAGGAATATCGATATGACAAAGATCAACCTTTACAGACTTCAAAGACTTTCAATTCAAGTGACTCATTTTCTGTCGAGTGATGTCATAATTAAGTAGACAAAGATAGATGGCGCTGCGAGCTTCGTTTGATTTCCAGGAGCTCGAGATATTTGAAGAAAACTTGATCAAAATTCCTTTATTTTCTCTATATAGAGATTGATTGTAGTGATAGCTTGGCAGACATACTGAGGCACAAAAACCAACAACACATATCAAACCAAACTAAACTAGCAACTTTTTTGTGTAGTTCTCCAGGTGATTCCACCGCTCATCTCGTTTATAGAGAAGCGTTAATATTAAAACGTTTCTCAACAAAAATTACCAGGGCTGGTGCAATATTAAACTAAGGAGATGGTACTGTCAGTCCCTTGCGTAAAGCCCGATTTACATTGGTTCAGCGAAGTTGATAAGTACAGTAAGAAAAATTAGTACAGTGGTATATGAACCGATCGGACAGAAGCGAGTCAACTTGGCTTGCAAGGACAAAATGGCGGGGGTCCATGCCAGCTCCCATTAAAAAATGTTCGAACCCCTTTAGGCAGTACAGGCAATAATTAGTATAAAAACATCTAAAGTAAGTACGTACCTATATGCAGAAATGTTGAAGTTGTGAATTCTTAACCAAATTATTCCTATACATTTACATACACGTGGGCTCAATTAATTTGAATATTTAAAATTCATTTCGCACGTAATCCGACCCTCACGTCTCCAGGGACCCAATTACAGCCACTAAAGTATGAAAGGGACAACATTATATGGAATACTTTTAAACCATACCTTTTCAGGAAAATCTTTTTATTCATTCTGTTTCGATCGCTGTCACAAAACATTACTAACGACAGATCCTCGTCAAGAGGCTGTGGATAGCATTATTCTCTTTTGATGTCATTTATTTATTTATAAGTTGATTGATTTCGCTTGTACCTAAAAAGTAAACAGAATGGCTGATAAGTGGTCTTCAACACTCATACATAACATATGTTTGCAAGACTTCACGAAGTGATGTTTAGAGCGGTTACACACTGCATCCGATCCGAATAGCGATCCGAGCAATATCCGAATTAGGTACGTCCGTGTTTTTTAGATTCTTCAGACTCTAGATTCGTATTTTCACGAATTCGAATCAGATATAGCATCTGATTCGAATTCGTGAAAATACGCTGCTTAACCGCTGCGGCCCCGACATGTGAAAATTCCCAAAAAAAAAAAATCTTATGTAATAGGTAAATAAACATTAAATTCGCGATTAATTCGTGACACACCGGTGTGTCGCCGGGGCCGGAGCGGTAAGCAATATTCGAATTCGGTCCGTTTTTTTTATATGTGCGTTTTCACGGATGCAGTGCGTAACCGCTCTTAGGGTTCCGTACCAGAAGAGTAACCAAAGGAACCCTATATCTTACCCTCCGCTGTTTGTTTGTCCGTATCTCATGAAGTAAAGAGCCATAATAGGTAGACAGTTGAAAATTTCAAAGTGTGTGTTCCTATTTTTTGCTACGAAACCATTCATGTGTGACCGACTCGCACTTGCCTTTTTATCGCTATTTCAAGGCGATAGTTGGTAAAATTCATAGGTACTTACACCACTTCAAAGAATTATTTCCACACCATATAGAAGGCATACCAATCATTTAAATAGATCAAACAAGCAATTAGGTCATTCCAGATGAATTAGCAATCGATCCGATGCGTTCCGATACGAGCTATTGCTTCGAACATGGAATATTATTGCACCTATTCGAAAGAGTCAGCGCAGCCCTGGAACGCAAAGGGCATCAGAAAGAACACGGATGGGTTTTAGTCAGTACGAGTCTAACACTCCTTTTCGCTTCGCCCAGAGCGGAAGAAGTCATTTAATGATTTCCCACCCACAAGAAAAAGAAGTTTTTTTATTAGAATTTCTCTGTGACGATTGGAAGTTGATGTTATGAGATCCTCGTGCCTCGTGAAGCCATTGGTCCTGCCCTAGATCTCCTTCGGGTCGGGTCGGATTGCCGTACTAACGTACTATGAGAGCAATGGCGCACAAGTGTGTGCACAAAGGCACAAACACAAATACACTCCGTCTTGAATGCATTTGTGTTTGCACACAGACTTGACCTATCGCACTCAGTGAAAATTAAATGAAAAGCATAAATAAAAAACGTGGTTTCGCCTCAAAAGTCATGTCGAAACTGGGGAAAAACCACTGTCAAAAAAAAAGGCTACCAAAATCCACCAATGGCATTGTGTCTTTTTGTGGCGCCACACACACAAAGAGTTGTGATACAAATATGATTTTTACTGAGTAAGAACATATTATGGAGCATTTTTCGTCGCATGGTCTAATTCGAAATTGTAGTATTTTGTATAACTACAGTTTTCTTCCAAAACAGAGACATTTATAAAAAATAATATAATTTACTGAAACACCAACATAAGAAAAAGGAATTTAATTTTATTCAATTAAAGTCAGCAAAACAGTATTATTTCAATGTCAACGAAAATTACGGAAGCTTGCTAAAACGACTTAAGATTTACAAAAAAAAAATCTTCATTTTTTGGAGCAAACTAATTGGCAAAGGGTATTGAAAGAAACCCTGTTAATTTTCGTGAGATGTAATCATAAAGTTGATTAGGCTTGGGGGGAATCAAGTCACACCCCGATGAGATTAACATTTTTCCTGTTCTGAATAGAAAAGCGAGAATTAATAAATTCGATAAGGGAAAGGAAAGGACCGGAATGGACTGGAATTAAGTCTATTATTATGATTATGTTTAGCCTTACTTGTCGAGGTACAGGTTTCACTAACACTGACTGTACGAACGTGATTCGTCAGGTGGTCACACTTTCTTGCTTAGTCCACACCACATGTGTAGATACACGTTTATCTACTCATGTGGTCCACACCTCTGCTTTAATAGCGCAACGCCAGCGTTTTTAACGCATAGGAAACAACCAAAATCGACACTCACGCACTCCATCGCAAAACGAAGTATTGAACTAATAACGAATGTCATTCGTATGTCAGTGGGAGTGTTAGGTACTTTAATAATTATTTGAGATGGGTTGCACTATGTGAAAGGAAAAAAAATAAAGGTATGTAGGTGACAGGAGCTTTTGTCATTTTGTCGCAAAAAATATAAAATAAAATACTCAGCAAAAGAACTTTTCACGTCGGAAAATTAGAATGCTTTCTCAGAAAATTTAAAATGTTTCTAAAACAGACAATAAAACCAATTCCAACTAGATTTCCCTCCTGTGACATAACCTCAAAGGATCTTGCAATTTTTTCTCCAAATCAAAATTTACCCAGAATTAGTAGTGACAGAACTTTCGCTATCAGACGGTCACAAACAAGCAAACGATTTTCAAATTCAACTTAGTTTAGATGAACTCTTGAACAAATATTGACGGATTTCTAAAAACCTGTCAACCTTATTCTCAAGATCATCACTAAAATAAATCCCAGTCAGCACAAAGATATTTGTAGCTGTATACGAAACTGTTTTCTCATCGTCCATACGTTACTTCTAATTGCGTTATTATTAACGCTGAAACATGGTATTATTATCAAAGTAACGTTTACAGACATAATTTCACCGCGAGGCACACGCTTGCTTGCCTTCCTAAGAACATCAGTCCCATTTTCGTGATAAATTACAGCGTAGTTATTATCGTGAATACATCCTCATTTGCTGTGGTGAAAGCAGAAGTTATCACCTATCTAATTAGTGGGAGAGAACCGAAAGCTTCGAGGTAATATTTTCTTGTGAGTAGAGATTTTTCGCAATGTTGAAAAATTTAGTGTTTCTGGCAAAGTATTTCGTTCATTCTTTCGTTTCCTCTGCTTTCATATCGCTTGTACTGTATAAAATGTAACTAAAAAAATAATTAAAGACATAAGACAAAGTTTTTATTCGAATCAATTTCAATCAGTAAATTCCAGCACAGTGACACAAGTATTCTTATATTACGGCTTTGTAATTGTGATTTTCTTAAATTTTTATTGATAAATAAAAAAAGATTGTCAGGTCAAAAAGTCCCTTGCATTTCTATAAAAAACTGTCCCATTCAATAGCAACTTTATTGTCTTCTTATCCCTTTCTTACAAACTCAGTTATTAATAAATCAATTACTTAACAGAACAAGGAAAACTCAACCAATTAACGACGAGTATAATCTGACAAACCATTTTCTTGCAAGAACCCAAAAACCCTTATCTCGCTGATATAGCAAAAATGTCCAACAGTGAAATATTGCTTCGACAAAAACCTGTCGCATTCCATTAGGTTCCATTTGGGTCCATTAGCCTATTGGCACACTATGTTCAAGTGGATAGAAGCCCCCAATGAATGTCAATTAATATGGGTGACAAGTATACGGGCTGACTTGTTAAACGACGGACATGTTGATAGGTATTCAGTATTCAATTCTCTTTACAAAGAAAACATAGGTACTTAATTACCTTTTTCAGTCCCACTGCTGGGTAAAGGTCTCCCCCAACTCCTAATAGATATTTTTGTCCCGGGCTACCTACGCCCATCCTCAGGGGTGCCTGTGGAACTTTGTGGAAGCATTTGCCCAGAGGTCAGCGCATGGTAACTACCAGGTAATTACTTAAGTGAAAGAAAACAGCCGTATAGGAATTCTATCGGCAAGAATAGTGAAATATCATACAACTTTCATTACCGTTTTATTGTTAGTATGGGAACTGTTGTTTAAAACTTCTAGCTACCAAAGGAAAAGGCAAAAAAATTACTAGAAGACAACGCGTTGTCTTCTAGTAATTTTTTTGTTAATAAAATAGGGCTTGCATTTTTTCCACCTTCGCTTTACTTTTAGCATCGAGACAGTTTTGTTACGTCACCAACCTATATGAAGAACCTTTAAGTACTGCATTCACCAAGTTTCCGAAAGTTTTATTAACATTTTAGTAATGTTTTTTTATTTAAATATACTTAAAAAAAATTTATCATAGCTATGTACGTCGTTTATCCGGTCATACCATTTATACGATGTCAAATAGAGTGGCTTCTTCACACAAGCATATGGACGAAGTTGGTTTGTCCAATTGATTGTGCGGTATAACTTTGTTTGCACAGTTTTATTGTACACAGCTGACCATTTGCTTGTTTAACTGAGTCACTAATTAATTGACTGACTTTGTTGTCGGTAAACTTTCACTGATCATGGATCATTACTTGAAATATGATTGCGATTTAAACAAAATAATGTCGTGCTTTCATTAAGAAGTACCAGTTTGATAAATCAGATGGACTGATGAGATATCTTCGTACCTACAGGTATCTCTAGAATTACATGCCGTTGCGTACACTACTTTCTCTCTCATACAGTTGAAATAAAACAAAAGTGGAAAAATAGTTTGTTCCATACTCACAGCCACATAAAAAATATGTGGTATGGCGGGTATTCTCATTGCGTTGACTGCGCATCCATAGACAATGATACTATTTGAGCCCATACGCGCCAAAAATTAAAATGTAAAAGTGTGAAATAAAAATTAAAAAGTTATTTTATGATGCAGTATGAAAATCGAAGGAAAAAGTTGATCTTTTTTTACGGTTTTTTTTTTTAATTTAAGCATCCACGAAAAAAAGTACGTGTTTATACAACCGATTTTGAAATCATATTTAGATTACGTTGTGAGTGTAGATAAATGTTTATTATACAAGTTTTTAGCTTATTTACTCTCATTCTGAGGTAGGCCTTTAACAAACTAAATTAAATAACACCACTGGGCCATTACTGTTCCGTAAGTATACAGGCTGTTTATTATTTAGGAGCGTTCCTTGAAATGGGATGTATTAGCGCAAATTTGCAAGATTTTTTAGCCAATTACTTGGGAACCAATTACGGTTTTTGACGAATAATCAAACTTTTTAAGCTTTTTTGCTAGTTTTCTACCTCACGACCAAAAATTGCTAATTGTGAGCTTCCTCTGCTCTCAATAGTAAACTTATAAATACATTTCTGAAAGTTCATAATATACGAATACAACGTTCGAATAATACTTTATCAAAAAATACTCTTAAGTACTTTGGAAATTAAACGTCGGAAAGTTCAAGACTTGATAATTTCCCGAAACTTTGAACAACATTTCGATTACTCGAAAACAACCCAAAATTTAATCCCCAAGTTACCGGAATCAAAATTATTACATAACTATTGACTCTAGAATATCCCATTTGAAGGTACACGCTGAAATAACAATTACTTTGGACAAACATTTCTAACAAAAATACGTCATTATTGTAATTGATACATAGCGAAAACATCATGAAAATGGAACTCTGAGCTTTATCTTATTGCCATCAGCGTGTGTATATAAATTGAAACGGAGCCATATGAACTTGTTCCTAACTAAACAAGCTATTGACAAATGAATGGCTAGCGAGTTACAATTTATTATAACGTTAGGTACGTCCATTTGTCCGTACTAGGGCACTTTAGCCCAACATATTTATAGGTGTTGTACCACCATTTATTCAGTTACCTATCTACTGTTAGCCCAACGTATGTATTGGCAATTTATTTATGAAAATGGCGTGAATAAAGAAGACTTGTAGGTGCTATCTTTATGTTTATTCTATTTTGTTTCTAATGTGATAATGGAAATGGATTTTGTGAAAGGCATGGGTGTGTACTGAATATATTAATGTCAAGATAAGTAATGTTACATACATTATGGAATTGTCTGTTTGTGTACAACTGCGGTCGGAAATGCTTTTGTTTTCCTTTTAATATAGATTTGGTTTTCATTTTTAAGTTCAACAGCTGCTGGAAATAAGAGAGTTATTTTTCTTTTTCTTTCAGAATAATCCCTGGAACGTTTTTTGGGAAATGTGTTGATCAACGTGTTACGTTGTTCTTTTCGCAAAAAATGCAACAAGAGATTATACTTAACCACTGCGGCCCCGACATGTGAAAATTCCCAAAAAAAAATACATCTTATGTAATAGGTAAATAAACATTAAATTCGCGATTAATTCGCAACACACCGGTGTGTTGCCGGGGCCGGAGCGGTAGTGAAGGGAGAAAGAAGATGTTCAGAGGGGCAATTCTAGTATTCTAGGAAGCGATCGCTTTTGCATAGCAGTCGCAAACTATTCTTTGATAAGATTTTAACATATTTTGTTATCGCTGATATGATATTGCGACTTGATTTTTGAGCTTGTTTTTTTTTTTTTTTCTTGTTCTTGACTTTGAGTTGCGTTTCAGTAAATACCAGCTGTCGTAAAATTATGACATTCACCTATTAAGTACTACTTTTTTAAAGGATGAGAAATTATCAAATGACTCCTCCCGCTCTGGGCGGTGCGGAAGATTACTGAAAATTCCAGATGAGAAAAAGAAACTGCAAACATCTCTTCATACTCATTCCATGTTCTTCTCTCATCTTTCTCATTCCTTGACAATTCAAAACTGCTTAAAAAGTTTGTTTGATATTAATATTATACCTTGAGTTGAGTTTTAGTCCATCAGAATGACTGGCAAGCAAAATTGAACCTAGTTAGTAGATAACCCGTTGATTCAGCCCCAAGCACCCTTCATCAATGACGTCAAATTAATAAGTATACTCAGCGTTTATAGTTTGCAATAGTGTTAATTAAATTGTTATTAACCTCAAACCGCGTAGTTGGCAACTTGCGTAGATGAAAGTTATTAATTTCAAGTTTACAGCAATGTGTGGCAACTTAGCTCGGCATAAGTCATTGCAAGGGGCAAAGTTCAGGAAACTTGGCCGACTTAGAAGTTAATTTCCAGTTACGCTGATTGTTTTTAGGCTCTGGCTTTTTGGAGGTTAAGGAGGCTTATGTTAAGCCTTCTTTGATTTTAATTTGTAGGAAACTTGTTTTAGAGTTACTCGTTTCTAAGCTTACGATTTCTTTAGGAGAGACAATACTTGTTATGTTTGTTTATCGGTTCAATTATTATGTGATGTGATGTGATGTGATCCGACCAATTTCGGCCAAGGCGATTGCTTCAGTTCCGCTGTAGTTGTCGTTCGTGAGCTCGCATGTGGCTTATGTAACCAATCTTCTTTGTGATGATCCTTGCACATTGCGGGCTCGTGAGCACTCTATCTACGTAATTAATGGATTCATCATCATCATATCAGCCGAAAAACGTCCACAGCTGGACATAGGCCTTCCTCAAGTTTTACCACAACAACCGTGTCTCGCACCCATCGGCTACCTGCGACCCTCACCAGGTCATCGGTCCACCTTGTGGGAGGCTTTCCAACATTGCATCTTCCGGTACGCGCCACTTCAGAACTTTTTGGCTCCATCGAGCATCTGTTCTGCGAACAATGCAGCAATTAATCGATTAAATCATAGTTAATTTCACAAGGTGTACCAACGACTTGAGGATTTAGTCCGTTGTTTGCAAAAAGCCCAGGACCGAAAAATGTGGCGATGGTGACGAGAAAGACCTATGTTGTGTTGTCTTCGGCTGAAATAATAATAACTCTTTGCCTCACTAACTAATGATATCGGGTTAAGTTTAACAATCGCAGTAAAATAGTTTTTGATGATCCCACTATCAAAATCAACGGTGATTTATTAAAAATTAGGCCGAGCGCGAGCACTTTTTGAACGTCAATGTTTTCGTTAAGACAATCCCCCAAAACACCCACCCGTCACCACTTCCTTGTGATTTAGGAAGTGGTGACGGGTGGAATAACTGGAAATCTTCAGTAACACATAGTAGGTAAGTTTTATTTATAACTGTAACCGACCCACATTGTCACTTTTTCATCGTAATAAAAATACACTCAATTTAATTGGCACTTACTTTTAAGGCAACAGCTGAGAAGTGCCTTTCATCTTTATTCGTCCCTTATTTTTAGATACAGTGTTAAAGGAGGTTTGTTTGTACAAAAAAGGACGAATCAATTGGACGGCAGTCAATAATGGCGTCTCTTTATCAAGTGTTTGCTGAGAACTCAGACCAATGCTGAGTTAACACCACGTTTTAATCGTTGTTTATAATGAAAATTGCTTGTCTTTTGATATTCTTCTATGTAAAATATCACAATAAACGTCACAGTAGAATGACGCACCATGATGATTTTGTTTTCGAATATCGATCGATACAATATTTCAAACTCTTTCTTCAATCATAACGTGAGAATTTGTACGTTGAAAACGAAAGAGTTACCTCGTAAGTCATTGTTCAATGTTCGGCGTCTGTCTTAAAGATATTTCCCAACTTTGTCAAATTTAATTAAGCCTAACTCCACAATTGATTGCTAACCTGCCGTGTCACGTCCAAAATTGAACATAACACCTTATTAATTACAACGTATGAGTTCCATAATTGCTTCAATTAGTTTGCTTTAATTAAATCACACGTTTACTACCTACAAGATACCTGAATTCTAAATATAGAACTAAACAATTTTGGATATAAGAGAGCCAAGTCTAGGACCAAACAATTTTCATTTATTTTCTAACTAACAGTTGCAAAAAGAAGCTTCCCGCAAGCTGGACCGATGACTTGGTGAGGGCTAATGGCAGTCAGCTGGACTCAGGAAATAAAGAAAAGTAAGATTAACTGAACTATAATTCTGTCAGGCAATACGCAAAAAGATAAACTAAAAAAAAACAGTCCAGTCGTGTCGGAGACGGACATAAGTCATAACTGACAGCTATTTTGTCTTTTCAACCGACTTCGAAAAATGAGGAGGTTCTCAATTGTATTTTTTTATGTTTGTTACCTCATATCTCTGTCATTTACGAACCGATATAAAAAAAATTTTGTTTAATGTGAAAAAATATACTTCCCATTGAAATTTATTCAAAATCAGTTTGGTTTTCAAATCTAAATAGCTGGAAAAAATATGTGGAAAAATCATCCACAGCTACATACGAAATTGCGTTTTCTCAAACATACTTGGAAGAGCATTATTTTGACAACCTTCTTCGAGATAAATCGAAAGTGCTTTACTGGCAAAATACATGCGAGCACCGGCAAAAGTTGTATGAAAATGCATATCTGTCGTGGTATAGCATGTGGTTTAGCGGCCAGTAAACTCATATATGTCGTGTAATTTAAAAATGGAACGATCTTGTACTCTTTATCATGGCAACCAAGGAGGTAACGTATCGAAGGTTTTATTTAAATTTCGAACTGGCTTGCAAATAGAAAGCTGTCTATTGAAAAAAAAAAACAAATGAACACTTTAACGCGGGAAAAATTATTGTTGTTCGTTGTTCACTGCTGGCCAGCAGTGGTCTCCAGCAGTGGTTTTGAACTAAATGATGATGAAAATTTGATCTTTTAACTAGTAAATTCAACCCAAAATTAGCATGGTCAGCAGCCTGTATCAAATTCAGACATAATTCCTTTATCCAATCTAACTTTAGTTTGTTTACTTTTATGATCTGGTACTAAAAATAACTAACAAAATTACCAACTTTACGAGGTAAACTAATATAAATGAGTTCTGTAAGTGCCGTAGGGTTAATACGAGTTAAGGTTTATTTATTATTCAGACGAAATTCCTCCTTTGTTTCAGAAATCCGGGTTTTCAAAAGAAAGTATGACTTGCAAGGTACGCCCTCGGCTGTGCCTACGCCTGATCTACGCGTAAAGAATTTGAATTCAGGGAATATTAAATTCCGTTCATAAAATTTGGTATCTAGGTTCCATGATTTCCTTCCTTGACAATTCAAATGTGCCTGTAAATGGGTTAATTGAAATAAATGCTTTGAATCTGAGTTGAGTTTTTTGCTAGCGTGAACTATACGCACGTAGGCATAGAAGTCTTGAATTTCTGTTGATGTTTTGCTTTATTTCGACAATTCTCGAAGCTGCAATCTAAGGGGTTGGACTTCCCCACCAACCGTGTCTCCACGTTGCCGTCGTGGTGGGGCTTGCGTGTCTCAGTGATCTTGGGGGCTTTGCCGGTAGAGCCACTCATGCCGGAAGGTCCCAAGTGAGAGACCAGACCAAGAGAGACACAAGAAGGGCACACCGTTCGGAGACTTGAGCAGTGTTCGGGTCCTCGGACGGTGTGCGTCTCATTGGCTTGCTCGCTGCTCTCTGGTACGCGTCTGATCATCAGACGTGACTGTGAGGGCAGCGAGCAAGCATTGAGAGAGAAGGGGAGAAAGGGACCTAACCCACTAAAAGGAAAATTATGGACAGAACTGACGAAAAGAAACTACCCCAGGGCGGTACGGACTGCACAGCAGCGAGAGAATCCGCCACGCATTGCGCGTCAAGCCCCACGTATTCTGGGGGGGGCAACGCAGTTCTCTGTCCACCACTTGCCATTGGCAACAAGGGCCGAGGAGGCCCCCCATCCGAACTATCCGAGGAGGACCCGATCGGTATTAGTTTTGGCTCGCCCGTCAGAGTGTCGGTCGGGCGGAGCACGGGCGAAGGTGCGCTGTATTGGGAGGAGGGCTCGCTGGAGCGTCGCGCGGGTGTAGAGTCGGAGTCCGAGTTGGACTCCGACGACCTAACGACCGTTAGCTCGGCGAGCTCTGGCTCGGGCGGGGGTTGCTGCGGAGGACCCCAGATCCTTCCGCAAGCGACCCAGACCAGAAGACGACCGGGGGTCGTCCTGCAGCGAAGAGGTGGCCTCGGCTCGGAAAATCCCCACCAGTAGGCGGGGCAAGGGCCGAGAGGGAGGCAAGGGGAGATTGCCCGCCTCCAAGGTGGCTGGTCGGCGAGTCGAGGAGCTCGTCGCTGACGGACGACCCCCCGGAGGTCGAGGAGCTCCTGGTTCGGAGTCTTCCGGCGATGAGCCGGATGACTCCGGACAGGAGCGGGTTCGGAGAGCCGGGTTTGCGGAGGTGGTGGAGGCCGCGCTTTGCGATGTGGCCTTGAAGAGGAAGCTTTCCTCGAAGAACAAGGCCATAAGCGAGGCGATGGCCTCCATTCTGGCGGCAGCGGAGGCTAACCCGGGTGGGCCTCCGCGGGACGAGATGTCCAAGCTGCGGGCGGAGGTCGCCCGCTTGGCTGCCGCCACGGAGCGTCTCCAGAAGGAGAACGAGGGGCTCCGCGCAGACCTGGCCAGGCTCCGAGGAGCCGGCCCACAGGGGGCGCCTCAAAGGGGGCGCAGAGAGGACAGCCGTCCCGTGCCGCAGGAGAGCCAGGTGCTGGACCTGGTGCGGCAAGAGATGGCTGCTTTCCAGGCGCGGTTCTCCGTCCTGGAGGGCATCGTCCTGCGCCCCCCGCTAGCGAGTGCGGCGAGTGGGAAGGCCCCCCCAGGCCGCGGCGTCTTATGCGGCCGCCGTGGCTGCCACACCGGGGTCGTCCGGCCAGGACAAAGGGTCCGGGCCGGCACCCGCAAAGCCGGTCCCGGGAAAACCGGACCCGGCCCCGGGAAGGAAGAGGAGGGGTGGGGTTGCTGCGCGGACGGCGAAGGCTCCTGCGCCGTCTGAGCAGCAGCTCCCCCCGGCTTCCTCGCCTTCAGCTCCTCCTCCGGCTCAAGCCGAATGGCAAGTTGCCGGGGAGAAGAAGAAGGCGGGAAAGGCAGCCAGGGCGGCCAAGAGGCGTGAGAGGAAGAGGCGGCAGAAGGCGCGAAGCGTCGCGGCTGCGCTCCGCCCCCCGAAAACCGCGGCTGTAGTGCTTACACTACAGCCGGACGCGGCGAAGCGGGGCGTGACGTACGCGGACGTGCTCACCAAGGCGAAGGAGGCGGTGAACCTTGGTGAGCTAGGCATCGTAGGGGGCCTCCGGCTCCGGGTCACCATGACTGGGGCCCGGATGCTGGAGATCTCCGGGGCAGCCAGCGGCCCAACCGCGGACGCTCTAGCCGAAAGGCTTAGGGCGTCCCTAAGCGCGGACGATGCCCGAGTGTCCAGGCCCACCAAGCGCATCGACATGCGCATCTTGGGCCTGGACGACTCCGTCACGGAGGCGGAGGTGGTGGCCGCCGTCGTTAGGACGGGGGGGTGCTCAGCAGAGGAGGTGAAGGCAGGCACCCTACGTCCTGACAACACGGGCATGCGCACCATGGTGGTGAGCTGCCCCGTGTCGGCGGCCAAAACCATCTCGGAGGGCCGAAGGTTTTGGGTGGGTTGGGTTTCCGCGCAGGTCAAACTGCTGGAACCCCGACCTCTGAGGTGCTTCCGGTGCCAAGTGGGCCACCATGTGGGAGCTCAATGCACCTCGGAGGTTGACCGCAGCGGTCTATGTTTCCGCTGCGGTCAGCCCGGTCACAGGGCCGGCTCTTGCGACGCCGCGCCGCACTGCGTAGTCTGTGCGGCAGCTGGCAAGCCGGCCGACCACTGGGCTGGGGGTAGGGCCTGCGCCCTACCCACCAAAGCCGGAAACAGGAGGAAGCCCTCCGCCACCGCCGTCTCTGCCGCGACCGCCGCCGCTGCCGCCGCTTCTTCTGCCGCCATTGCCGGTTCCACTGCGGCTGCTGCTACTGCAGCAGCCGCAGTAGAGCCCCTACAAAGGGCTCCGGAGGGGGCTGAAATGGAGTGCCAGTAATGGCCCCATTTCACCCCCTCCTGTTGAACGTCAGCCACTGCGCCGCCCAGGAACTGATGCTCCTGAGCATGGCGCAGTGACTGATGCCTGTGGACGGCGAGCAATGGGTAGCTCGCCGTCCGATCAGAACAGGCCCGGGTTGACGGCGCGCTGTGTTCTACGCGCGCCAAGCCAGCAGTCGTCAGCATGGGTCGGGGCCCGTTAGGGCCAGAGCCTACCAGGGTTGCGGATTTGTTCGAAAGAGTTACCGTGGCCCTGGAACGTAAAAGGCACTAAGAGGAGCATGGGTGGGTTTTAGTCAGTCGGAGTGTGACACTTCCTCCCGCTCCACCCAGAGCGGAATCATCAAATGACCTACATTTGATGATTTCCCATCCTTTAAAAAAAAAAAGGAAAGCCGAATTGGTGTTCCTCGACGAGCCCCAGAGAAACAAGGAATAAAAAAACACATGTATGTATGTAATTTCGACTACTTCCCCGTAGTAACTGTTGCGAACATTTCAAAGCTTTTTAAAGTTACGTATTTTCCATAATTCTAGGGGGCGAAATACCTACCTCAAACCCAAACCTCCTTTCAAAGCCAATTCCGGATACAATCTGTAGGTATCGAATACATTTTATAACACAAAACTGGCCCAGTCACCCCATCACTGTAACTATGCTCGACAACTAAAATTTTTAAACGAATTGAATTTTAGAAATGGCTAACTTTACGCTACAGTGAATAATTGAGACGGACAGTTTGTTTAGTGTCTAGGTATTGAATTGATTGATATTGGTAGTTTTCCTATATTTTAAGAAAAGGAAAACTTTTAGTCTAAATTGCTTTTGCAGGAGATCAATGGATTGGTTGACAGTACGAAACAATTTTCATTTTCTAAGTGCAGTTCGAATTTCGAACCGTGCGATGAACACGGTGCTGCGCGCCAAAACTAGAATCACGGATGTTACCCGGAAAGCTGCTTGTCTTAAGTGGGATTGGGCCGGACATGTTTATCGTATGTCTGATGAGGTGTGGGTTAAAAGAACCACTAAGTGGGTCACTTATAATGCTAGGTGACATCGCGGTAGACCAAAGCGAAGTGGAGAGTATTCGACTCTTACCGGAAGGACTGGCCCGCAATGGCAGAGGACATATATGTGTGGAAGAGAGAGAGGGAGGCCTTTGACCAGCAATGGGACATAACGGGCTAGATTATATTAGAAGTGTTGGTCTTCTTTGGCCGATGTGGTGGGCCATGGCGAAGGGCTTTGTCCAGCATAGTGTTTGTCGGTACAAATGATAATTGTGATGAAGTAATCCTCTTGTATTGATATAGTTCATGACGGTCGAGATACATCAATGATTACCTGAAAAAAAAGACATCGCACTCAGGTCAGCAGCAGTAAATTGATGGCTCCAATCTTCAACTCTTGTGCGTCATCTCTCCGTAGACCATGATGGTCCTATGTCGGTCTTGTTTCGCATGTTTTGACACCATACCCTATGGTGTGGTATCTATAACTATGTATTGTCACCTATGGCTGCGTGAGAGAATGGTGTTACGCAGACAAACATATTATTTACCAGCTATATTTGCCAGCGACATGCTAAGAAGAAGACTATGCATGTGCTCGTGGAATCTTTTGATAAATCTATCTAATCTAACAGTCGTGTGCATTTCTACTAACAAAGCACAGTAGTTCGAGCGAGAAGGAGGGATGGAGCTACAACCTATATAGCTCCATCCCTCCTTCTCGCTCGAACGACTACTCACGCTTTAACACGTCATGGTAGGGCCGCAGTTCATACTAATGATTATTAAGAATAACAACACTTACAGAACAGGGATATGGCATGTACCTTTTTTATGGATGGAAAATCTTAATATGACTCCTTCCGCTCTGGGTGGAGTTGGAGGGAGTGTCAGACTCTTACTGACTAAAACCCATTTGTGCTTCTCCTAGTGCCCTTTGCGTTCCAGGGCCGCGGTGACTCTTTCGAACAAAATCCACAACCCTGGCAGGCTCTGGCCCTAACGGGCACCGTCTACGATGCTGACATATCTTTGAAGCGCGTTTGGAACCCAACGTGCCGTCGACCCGGGCCTGGCTTTGATCGTATGGCGAGCCATGGCAAATATCTTTGCCAAATTTACAAATGATTTCCATATTTCCTATTGATCCCATCTTTATATATTAACAAAAAACAAACGAGTAAAACTGTTCATAAAACATAAATTATACAATAAAACATGAAAATGAACTATTTCGTTTTCCACGATATCTATATTTCGCCACAACACAATAATGGCAGTACTCATATCGCGAAGCACATTAATTGTCAGTCTGCCTGTTTACTTATATCTCGAATATTGTTGTGAAAGCTTTTTTAAAGTAGCATTCCTTTGTAATGAATATGTATTCTAATAGTTACGTATTCTTATGATGCTAATTTAAGTCACATTCTAGCATTTATTGTGATTCAAATGCACACATTAGTATTTTTATATTTATTTGCTCGTGGATTTCTTTTAGGAGTCAAATCAATCAATTGAAAAGAATGTTCATGGATTCAACAGTGTGTTAGAATCTGACAATAAGAATCTTTTAACATTATCTACACTAATCTACACTATCTACACTATCTACACTATCTACACTAATATTATAAAGAGGAACGATTTGTTTGTTTGTTTGTTTGTTTGAAATGAATAGGCTCCGAAACTACTGGACCGATTTGAAAAATTCTATCACCAATAAAATTGTATTATCAATGATGGACATAGGCTATAGAATATTTTCAAAAAAGTTAGGGATCTAGTCAGGGTGAACGGGGTGAACAGTTGCGCTGAACCTGAGACCATAGAATAAGTAGAAATGGCTAAGTAATAAATGTAAATGAATGAAAATCGTTGTGCTTAATTTTCCAAAACTAACCTTTATAAGGGGGTATAGGGGGCGTTGAAGTTTGAGGAGTACCTACTAAATCCGCGCGGACGAAGTCGCGGGCGAAGTGCTAGTAACAGATAATTATGTTGCTGATGAGTTCATTTCGCCATTTCTTTCTCCATGCTAAATCAATAGTAGTAGCTTTGTATTTTATGACGTCAGCCATCTGATTAAATGAGTTTATTTTGACGACGAGTGGACTGTCCTATAAGAGTCATATTAGAGTCCATTTTCATATGGAAGCTTGAAACCGTAATTACATAAATAGTAAGGTAATTTTGGTAACTACATAAGTAAGTACATAATTATCCCATTCACTGGACTTCTTCTTTGATCAATGACCACGCCCACTTTCAATAGTTAACAAGTCTCAGGAGAAAATATTGCTATTTTTCACTTCCAACGTTGGAGTCAAGTTAGATATCTAACTTCCATTTCTCAGAATATCTTCAACTAAAAATAGTTTTCTTTGTAAACATTTTAGTTCATTTCCTGAGGAAGCAACAACTTCGTGAACGCTAAGGCTAAGGTCTGAGGCACAGAAGGAGCGGAGCGATAAGAGGCGGACGTAAAGTGAACATTTGTTTTTCAATTTCTGTCATTCTTAGTCCACCGTATTTTTTTTTATTGTTAGGCTCATTTGACCTCGTGATAGAAAGTGATGACGTGGTCGACGATGGAGCACGCTTTCGAAGAAGTAACATATTCAGTCTTTACTTTCAGATCACAAGCGGCCCTACCATGACGTGTTAAAACGTCAGTCGTTCGAGCGAGAAAGAGGATTGGAGCTGTATAGAGTGTATAGCTCTATCCCTCTTTCTGTATTTCCTGATAGGTACCTATCAGGAAATCCAGACTCCGGCAGGGAATTCCACTCCTTAGCTGTACGCACAATGAATGTGTTCCCAAAACGTTTTGTGCGTATGGTTGGTCTGACAGTGCGAATCAATTTCGATCAATCCATAATCACAGCTTATTTATTTATTTATGTAGGTACACACAATAAACTTAAAAAAGAAAATTCCATACAGATAAAAGAGAACAAAGAGCGAAGAGGAGCTTTATAGCGGTTGTAAGCGTTTTCAGCACTGGTTCTTATAAAGTCCGGAAAAATATGGAAAAAGAAAAAACGCTGCTTCGAGCGCTTGCAAACTCTGGCTTTTTTAATACACCTTATATCAGGACCAGATTATAAAATAAAATCCTAGAAATAAGTCACGACAGCTTAACTTGGTTGGTTAGCGTTTATTTCTGGAAAACCTCATTCTATACCTATTTTAGCGTGCCAGTATATTTAGGTGTATTATGCAATACTGAAGTATTAGAGGATTTACAAATGTACGTACACTAACATTTCGTAATAAGGAAATTGAGTGAGTGTACAGTCGTCGATCCAACGTTTCCTAGTCCTGCCTCGGAAATGAAATAAAAGAAAGGATCCGCTGACCTAATAAATCGATTTGTACGTATCTTTTGATGTTCACAATTCCCTTGAGCCTGGTCGTTACGAGGACACATCGAAGGCACGTGGATCCGGCGTCTATTGCCCTATTCATAGTGCCAACTAGCATCAGGAAAAACAATTGTCCACATTCGGCTATTCATAGTACGGACAGAGATTAATAATAATAATAATAATAATAATAATGCTTTATTTAGTCACAATTTTAAACCAGTAAGTAATCGGATTACAAAAACGATTTAGGACTTGAACATTGGTTTGTTTTTCTTAGATAGTATCGCAACTGGCATCTTAGCTAGGTTACATAGTAACCTGTGTTAAAGATACCAGTTCCATTCCCCAAAGGGTTACAAAGTCACAATATGAAATTGGTTGAAATTGTTTTAGGTAATCCAGAACAACAAATGATTTGAACTTGTTAATAAAGCTAGGGAATTATAATTATGACAATGCAATTTCAGAATAACAACAAAAATCAACAAAACTAAACTATTATAGAGAAAACTATGGTGGGTTTTAGGGATAGTGAGTGTGAATGTGTGAATGGTAGTGATGGTGTGGGCGTGCAATAGTGATTTTGTGTGTGATGGTGTGTGTGTGTGTGTGTGATGGTGTGTGTGTGTGTGTGTGATGGTGTGTGTGTGGGTGTTTTATGAGGGTAAAATGTAACTACACCGATGAGGTCAAAAGACTCTCCGTCTCTTGATAGGTCAAGCCAAGGAGCCAGTTTTTGATTTGACACTTAACGGCGAGGCTAGGAAGGTGATAAACAGGTAGGAGCTTATTCACTTTGTTATACAAGGTAGGAGCAAGGAAGCAACTGTATCTCTTTGAGCAAGTGAAATTGCACTTTTTACTTTCACAAATCAGGTCCTTGCGTCTCTTACTGAGTATTCGAAACGGGGTCGTAGAATGTTGAATAAGAACAACATTTAGAATAAACAGTTGCCTCACCGTCAGTACTTGACAAGACTTGAAGAGGTCTGTAGTCGAGAAGGTTATTTTTTTAAAAGTGCTTACTTTTAGGATTGCCCTTTGGGCCCTCTCCAGTTTTATAAGGAGCGTTTTTGGCGCACCACCCCAAGATGATATGCAGTAATTTAAGAGGGATTGGCATAGTGCATAATAAACTTGCTTGAGGAGACGGGCATCGGCTACGTGGCGTAAGGTCTTGAAAATGTATATCAGTTTTCTAAGATTGAGTGTTTATATAATATTTTTGTCTTCGTCTATACCTATCTATAACGAGAAGTCGCGCAAGACCCTTCATGATGCTGTGCAGTTGGCTTGTCATCGTTCAAAATGTTTAAAACCTACGCCATTTTTCGTCATAACCAATACCAATATGCCAATATTAATTTTGCCAATATGTAGCATTTTCAGATATTTAAAAAACCGCATTAATTTAATAAAACCGATTAAATTAATCTCTCAGTCACAAGTTTTCACCAATAAATGGTTGAAAAGAGTTAAAAGTTGAATGTAAAACAAATTGATTATTCGGAGAGCCGAACATCGGTTAATTGAATTGCGATAATCCAAAGTGGATTGTAACCATCAATAATTTTACTTAACTGAAAACTTTAAAATAACTGTTTAAATGAAGCGCCCACTTGGACAAAAACACAAATATTTTAATCGTGTTGTGTTCACAATCGACTGGTGTAGTTTTTGAAAAGTTCTAAATTCAGAAATCCCTTGTTTTCCCATAGGACCTCTACAAGATTGTTTTACCGTAAATTGTAAGCGGAAAACAGGGCTCCGGTCAATCAATCCTCTTGAGACTAACTTTTACGACATCCACAAATACCTAAGAAATGTCTTCCAGACATACAAACGTCTGCTCGACTCGAACCCAAGAAAAATAATTGGCAATTTGTCGGCATTTTTTTTGGACAACAAATCAAAATATCAAGTTATTGAAACAAAAGCACTGGCCTCATTCTAAAGGTCATGATGAAATTAACAGACTTTTTTTGGCCTCATAAAGTAAGAAACAGTTGCCTCAGGCAGCCTCTGACCCTCCTTTGTACTGAGTTTTAATAAATTCACTAAAGATCTGGCCTATGTGTATGAGTTTGTTTTTTCTTTAGCGACTACTGTACCTTGTCGTTAGGAGTTTGAGATGAAAATGTAAAGTCATGATTCTGGCGGTGGAAAGTTCGAAATTTAAACGTATTATATTTCTTTTTAAGATTTTTTTCCTAAAGATGATTCTTAGTGGCTAACTTGGGAGCAGTTCTTAAAACTTTGTATAGGCTTTGTATAGAAAACGTGTGGCTTTCTGAAGCAATACGTAAAATACTTGGTAGAGGTGCCTTGATGTCATAGACCGCGATGTGTCTAGTCCAGAGCTTTCTGATATACTCGTATGCTCGAAGAGATCGAAGAGTGCCCTATCCTAATATATTTGGTTGAGCTGAGTCGTCAAACTTTCTACCTATAAGTCGTTGTTTACGATATATATCCAGGTTAGGGGCTTCCAGGACTTCCAGGCTTTTCTAAACGATTGCGATGCTCAGGACTTGCTGCCGAAATACTTCAAAGTTTTGCCTGTTCTTTCTAAATTGTGACGGCCAAATTCAAACGTTGAAAAAATACTGCCTGATGAAGCTCTTCCATCAACGAGCTATAAACTTTAACGGCTGAACACCGCCCCTATTCAGCCGCTCGTAACTTAAGTAATAATCTCAGAGGAGACCACCGTTATCACGCCCAGGGATATTGGCAATCGTCATTGTTTTCATGATACCTTTGGCGATTACCGCGTCTTAAAAGGAGTCTTGTTTATGTATGGTTATATAGCTTTTACCGCGGCTCCACCCGCGTGGATGTCGGTTATCGCGTAAAAAAGTAGCCTATGTCCTTCTCCACATCCCAGGCTATATATCTGCCAACTTTCATGACGATCCGTTCAGCCTTTTTAGTGTGAAAGCGTAACAGGCAGACAGACAGAGTTACTTTCGAATTTTAGTAGGGATTTTTTTGTATTGCTGTCTTTGGGGCCTTCGTAGAAGAGTGTCCGACTAAATTATAGTGATGGGATGGCTGGTCTGTGCCATAATTTTAAAGCATCCATACCAGTTTTTTTAGGCTCGGGCAGGCTTGAGCAAACAGCTCGATGCGACATTGAGACAAGCGCTTCCATAAAAATTGTTGCAATCCGTAGAGCAATTTCTGTGTGAACGAGTTGGCGCATTGTCGAGTCGTGCGTGACTGACACAGCGACACAGTAGTGTAGGGAAAGTTCTGGTATATATATATTAAAGTCTAGGCAAGTCATGTGGAAGTTATGTTTTAACTTAACTTCCTTTGGCTCATTAGGCTCGTGAATCGTGAACACTCGTAAAAATATTTTTTTAAATCATAACTTTATGAGTTGAACAGTAATTCTACTAATAAAATAATAATTAAGCGAATCAAATATCTGTAAGGATACGCCTCGTTAATCCAATAAATGTATTCCTAAGTATACAAGAAGTTGGTATACATTTTAAATATATTATTTGCTAAAAAATAATACTGAAACACACCACAAAAGGTGACATGTCACAAGCATTTCATTAGCACTTTCATATTATTGCGTACTTTTTCATAAGAAAAGTAACGTCAGTTTTTCTAGTATTTTCTTTTTTCTGCGTCGTTAGTTCACACATTTTCCAAGATAATATAATGTGTGAATGTCTTTTAGTTACAAAAATACTTTAATCTTTTGGGAACAACCTAATCGAAAATACTCCTTACCTAAAATCAACTACTTAATACTTTTTTTCTTGGCACGTGAAGCGTAAAAGTGTTTTCGTTAGGTATATTATTAAATGTTATTTATTTTTGAGACAAGTAATATTGAAAGTATAAAGTGTTTTCAACCAAGACAATGGATGGATCTTTAATGTTTTTGTTTCACAATTTCTTTTCAAAGAAAATGTTTTTCCAACCTTTTTTCTAAAATAAGATGTTATTTATTTTTATTCCAGGGCCGCGGTAACTATTTCGAACAATTTTGCAACCCTGGCAGGCATAACACCCTGGCATTCAAATCACATGGAATGGTAGGTGACCCTATATCATCAACCAGACACAAATCTACTCTCTGAGCTGTTTTTACTGAGATGTTCTTAAAGAATAAACATCAATTCTAATATACATAATTCTTTCTTTACTGGTGACTGACTGAGTGACTGACAGACGACGCACAGTCGAAAGTACTGGTCGTAAAATGCTGAAATTTGACATGTAGGTTCCTTGGCAGTCAGTAAGAGTCTGACACTTCCTCCCGCTCCACCTAGAGCGGCAGGAGTCGTTTGATGATATCCCATCAATAAAAAATAAAGCGGAGCATGAAGAGACGATTTCCCGACTTTTAATGTAAGACATCACCATCACACAGCACCCTCCCAACACCTCCCGTGAGTGTCGTAAGAGAGAACTAAGGGAACCAGGGAATGGGCAGCAGAATTATCTGTAGGCACATTGCTACAGCTACACTGCGATCGCCAACCCGCCTGCCAAGCGTGGCGATTATGGCAAACTCCCCTCCCCATTTGGAGGAGGCCTACGTTCAGCAGTGGACGTCTTTCGGCTGATATGATGATGATAAATCATCTATACATATAATAAAACTAGCTGTGCCCGCGACTTCGTTCGCGCGTGCACTTCGTATTAAGCAAGATTAAGTATATATGTACATAAGTACACAAACTCACTAATGTATGTATGTACTCATCATTATTATGACATGATTTACAAAATTACGAAGAACGAACGAACGTTAACACTTAAAAATTTCTTCGTGAACAATATTACTTGTTATGTAATGTTCATCAGTAAGTAAAAACAGGCTTTGCACGCTGCTTACTCGCGATAAAGCGACATACAGTTGACCGTGCGAGAAACAGAACTTCCGCAGATCCACAACAACACGACTCATAGTTTGTCCCTGAGCATTATTAATGGTCATGCCAAAACTATCAGAAGAGAAGTCTCCGCAGAGGACACGGTGGAGCATACGGTGGAGGCCTGTCCTGCTAGGGCGGAGCATTACCATGTCCTCGTCGAGGCGATCGGCCGCAGCGACCTCTCGCTACCGGTCCTGGTTCACTCCATGGTCCGGAGCGAGGAGGCGTGGGAAGCCGCCACCTCCTGCAAAGCAGTAATGCTAGTGGAGTCTCCTTTATTTCAGGCGGTCCGCGTGAGGGAGAAGCAAACCTCACGCCTCGGGGTCTACTTCCTAAGCTCGCAGTCCGTAGTTTCGTAGTGTTAGGCGTTTCCTACTCCGTATCACCTACGGACTTACGATTAGTCCCGAACCCGAACTAAGAATTAATGACAGCACGATTTGACAATTATTCCCAGTTCCCATTAGCCGCCGAACAAGGCGCCCCAGGCGTCGGGAGCCGCAGGCCAATTCCCAGCTAACGTAAACGCGGGCCTACAGACGGCGAGCGTTGGTTGGCTCGCTGTCCAAACACAACCAGGCCCGGGTTGACGGAGCATCGTAGCTAGGGTTGAGGAATTTGTTCGAAAGAGTCACCGCCAGCCTCATCCAGGATAAGGCTGGCATAGGAACGTGGGGATTGCAACAAGAATTGAGAGGCCTATGCTCAGCAGTGGGCGAAGTCGGGCTGTGGATTATAATGATGATACATGATGATGCTAAGGTTGTTAACTCGCGATAGAGCTACATAAATTTGTCCATGGGAAGACCAACCAGAAGAAAAGTCAACCCCCGCAGAGAACACGGTGGAGCATACGGTGAAGGTCTGCCCTGCTTGGGCGAAGCACCGCCGTGTCCCTGTCGAGGCGATCGGCGGCGGCGACCCCTCGCTACCGGCTCTGGTTCACTCTATGGCCCAGAGCGAGGAGGCATGGGAAGCCGTCACCTCCTTTTGCGAAACAGTAATGCTAGTGAAGGAAGAGGCAGGCCGCGTGAGGTAGAGACAAACCTCACGCCTCAGCCGCCGCAACAGAAGAAGACGCCTCGGGCGTCAGGAGTCGCAGTAAGCGCGCGCCTGCGGACGGCGAGTGGCTAGCTGTTCTTTAACAACCAAGCCCGGGTCGACGGAGCGTTGTGTTCCACGCGCGCCAGAGCGAAAGAAATCATTTGATGATTTCCCATCCATAAAAAAAAACTCACAATGGATAGAGTGGAGTAGAGTAGAGACTCCATTGTGCGTAGGTGTCCTAGCTAAGTTTGCAAGCCTAGCTCCGTCCAAATGTACAGAAGCCACCAGAGTGCTTTACAGGTTGAGTGGAGAGACGACCGATAACACTCAACCCGCAAAAGAGTGATAATCTGAGATTAAAGTCAGCTCAATCACTTAGCACTCACAAACCTATATTTACCACATGTATATGTACATTATGGATTGCAATAAACGATTTGATTTGAAACCTGCACCTCACCGTTCCGAGGATTTTTTCACGTCGGAAAGTCATGACCAGGATGACGTAGCCCACTGATTCCTCGGCGTCGAAGCAACCTCCGCAAATTGGCCTGTCTGTGGTGCATACGTTAAAAAAATTTAAGGGCAACGATCCGTAATAATAATCCCTATTATTACGGAGGTAATTTTTAAGCTTAGTCGTTTTATTAGTCGCGTGTATAGACATATCATTGCCATTTTTCACTGCAATCTGTAACCCAAGACCATTTGCTGTCATGAAGTTCAGTTGTTCTCTGGTGAATTCATGTGCAAAACTGTGAGATAAAGAAGGAAGGAGGAGTGGGTACGGGTCCAGCACTACCATCTCGGAACCTCTCTTCGCGAGTTCTTCTGTGGCGTCATTGCCTAGGGATCCACAGTTCCCCTTGTTGCTCTGGAGTGTGAAACCCGTACCGATAATTTCTGGCCCTGGGCTGGTCACGACGAATCACCGGCTCACTGGGAATTGAACAGTTTTGTTTCAAAATAAACAGAAAATAATTGAAAAGAGGGATCCTGGGAAATAAATCCAAGAGGTGAAAGGCTCGTCGAGTCGAAGCTCCAAAGTCTTAAGCATCGATGCCGAGTTGCTTGTATGTCGGTTTTCTATCGGTTGCATTTTGGGGAGTATGCAACGGAATTGCATAGTTTAATTCCGCCAAGCCAAGTTCCATCATCGGACCACAAGGCGAACGCTGGTGCGCCACCGGTACACGGTGGACATCACACCCACATGAACAAAACGTTTTGGAAACACATTAATTGTGCATACAGCCAGGGAGTGGAAATCCCTGACTGAGTCCGTGTTTCCTGATAGCTACAGCCTGACACTACTGCCCAGTCTTATCAAGAGTGAATAGGTTACTTCTAGGCAAGCGTGCTCCATCTTCGATCACATCATCGTTTACCATCAGGTGAGATTGTAGTCAAACGCGTTCCTATTAATAGTAAAAAAAAATGAAATCAAAGTCAGTGGAGCAATTTTAGTTTTATTTTATGCATCAAATTTAAAAAAAAAATATGCCCATAACGCTGGGTAAGTATGAAAAGAATCTTTAACTAAATAATATTATTTGTTGTAATTTTCATGCTGTTGATAGTAAGTACAGTTTCGCCCAACAGATGGCGTTGCGAGTACCATTTAGATACGTACCCGTACCTACTTACTATGCATGTAGATAATAAGTTGATTTCTTCTAGCTTGCCACAATTCCTATCAGGTTTATGTGTAAATGTTATCTACATTAGTTTTGTATTTTTTAACGTGATGCGAACAAAACAGAATAGGTACATATAAACAGAAAATAGGTTCTTTGCTAAAAAATATGCAAAATACAGCAATAACATATTATTAATATGTGAAAATATTAGGTTTGGTAGGAATAAAAAACTAACGAAATAAATAAGATAAAAATAATCCAAAAATAAATTACAACTTTTGTGGAATTCGAACGCACACCAAGTCTTTCGAGAGGCAGGCTTTATACCAACGGTCTATGAGATCTGTTGACAGTTGATTAAAATAGCCGATAGGTTAGCTCCCTGAAAGGGTTCCACATCAGGTGCTCTAGACCTTCATTTTTTTTATGTCGACAGACAGTACTCATCATGTTGACCAACTATTCCTAAAGCGGTATATTAATATCTCTTATAGATTAGCCGGGCTGCTAAGGTTCCACGTCTTGTATTCAGATCTTGAAAATAGATTATAGCCTATATGTTGGCGAGGACTAATAGCTATACAACAAAAAAAGTTTCATCAAAATCCGTCCAGTGGTTTTTGCGTGAAAGATTAACAACAGACAGACAGACAAAAAAAAAAAAGAATATTTTTGGCTTCTGCTGGTTATATGAAGCACCCCTGGAATATTTTTTTTTATTTTCATTCAATGTACAGAATTAACGTCTTCTACAGTTTTATTATATGTATAGACAGTAACGAAAGAAAAACTGTACATTGAGAATTTTCGAGAAAAAATAAGTGGCTTTGTTAGAAAAACGTAACTGATGACAAAAAGTGACTTTTTAGAATTTTTGTCTGTTTGTCTGTTTGTCTGTTTGTATGTGTGTATGGTAGGGCTTCACGCCAAAACTACTGGATAGATTGAATTGAAATTCAGCAAAAATGTTCTTTGTAAACCAAGGAATACTTTAGGCTACATATTATCACGCCGTGTGTTATGGGAGGTAAGCAATATTGATTTTAAAAGGTTTTTGTTCGTAATTGAATGCACAAAATTACATGTTAGTTAGTTACAAAACCATTTAGATAATTTTTACACATAAACCTGATAGGAATTGTAGCAATCTAGAAGAAATCAACTTATTATCTGCATAATTCAGATACCCGTAATGCCATCTGTTGACTGAAAAAAGTACTAACTATCAAAAGCATGAGAATTACACCAAAATATATTTTTTAGTTACTAATGGTACTTTTAAAACGTCATAAACAGTGATTGTTTTGATACAAAACTTACCGTTATGCATTTGATGTATAACATAAAAAAAGATTGGTCTGATTGCTCCACTGACGTTATTTTAATTATTTTTTGAACGGTTAATTCTCTCCACTCAACCTGTAAAGCACCCTGGTTGCTTCTGTTCACTTGAACGAAGCTAGGCCGGCAAACTTAGCCAGGACACCTACGCACAACGGAGTCCATACTCTACTCTATTCGTTGCGGGTTTTTTTTATGGATGGGAAATCATCGAAATGACTTCTTCCGCTCTGGGTAGACTGGAAGGGATTGTCAGACTCTTACTGACTAAAACCCATCTGTGTTTCTCCTTATGATCTTTGCGTTCCAGGCCGTCTCGCCGTCCGCGTCCCGTGCCCACGGTGGCCGAGAATCGCCCTGCGACTCCTAACGCCCGGGGCGTCTTCTTCTGTTTCGGCGGCTAAGGCGTGACGTTTGCCTCTCCTTCACGCGGCCCGCCCCTTCCTTTACTAGCATTACTGTTTCGCAAAAGGAGGTGACGGCTTCCCACGCCTCCGCGCTCTGGACCATGGAGTGAACCAGAGCCGGTAGCGAGAGGTCGCCGTCGCTGATCGCCTCGATGAGGACACGGCAGTGCTCCGCCGCGCCCAAGCAGGGCAGACCTTCACCGTATGCTCCGCCGTGTCTTCTGCGGGGGTTGACTTCTCTTCTGGTTGGTTTTCCCATGGACAACTTTATGTAGCTCTATCGCGTGTTAACAAACTTAGCAAATCATTATTCACAGTCCAACTTCGCTCACTGCTGAGCATAGGCCTCTTTTTTCGTGTGCCAATCCCCACGTTCCTGTGCCAGCCTCATCCAGGTTCTACCACAATGGCAACAATATCGTCCGCCCATCTCGCCGCCGGTCGACCAATACTTTTTCTTCCAGTCCTCGGACGCCACTCAGTCACTGCCTTACTGAACCTATCATCACTTGGGTTCTAATCCAACAAGCGATCTGTTTGCGGATGAATGGACGAAGATTTTATTGGCATGTCAGAAGTACTGTGAGAGGGATGCATGAAAGAGTTGTTAACCTTTTTATTTTTATTCTTCTCTGTTTTGATTTTATCTGAGTTTGTTTGTATATGTATATTTGTGTTTTTCTTAGTTTGTGTCCGTTTTCTTATTAATATTATTTTTGTAGTTACTGTAATTGATTTTTAACCGTTGTAATTAAATAAATAAATAAATCACCGCGCCTTGCCAAGTGTCCTGCCCAGCTCCACTTTAGTTCTACAATTCGTTTTCCGATGTTGAAAACCTTCGTACGTCTTCGGATCTCGACGGCGTACTTCTACCAAGCATGGAACGCTTAATGGCTCTCTGTGCAACTATCAGTCTGTAAACAGCCTCCTGCGTGAGCGTCCATGTAAGTAAGTAAGTCATGGTGGGAAAAGCACGCTGGTTGAAAGGCGGGAATTCAGACATTTGCGGAATTTTGGCAGGCTTCAGAATGTCGTCGATTTTGACAAAAACGGCCCATCCAAGGTGTTTTCCTCTCGATACCTCCGTTTGTTGATTTTCTTTGCCAATTGAAAGGATATGGCCAAGATAAACATATCGGTTAATCATCTCCAACAATTCATTTCCAGATTTGAATCGCTGAAGGTGTTTGCCATAACCTTCGTCTTGGTTATATTCATCCCAATAAGACCACAAAGTCAAACCACAAAGTCATCTGCAAATCTTAAGTGAGACAGTTGGGCAGAAAATTGACGAACCGGCAACACACCGGTGTGCGCCGAATTAATCGCGAATTTAATGTTTATTACCAATTACATGAGTTTAATTTTTTTTTGGGAATTTTCACATTTCGGGGCTGGAGCGGTTAAAATAACTACCTAATTTATTATTGAACTCAAACGTATGAAATTAGTATCGAACATGTGCTATTTCAGTCATCATAAAAATCGTTTTCTTTTATTCATTTTAATAAAAATAAAACCGCGTAGGAAGAATTTATCGAAAAGTCCAACCCACTCAGTACTCGAAACGGAACCGATTATTTCGGTTATTAAATACTTGATTGGGACGGGATTTAATAATAAAAATGTCGATAGCAATTACGTCTCGAACGCGTGATTGATTTGGAAAGAGAATTACGTGTAACCCATGTCGTAGGTTGAGTTTTAAAATGTCTCTTATATATTGTACTAGCTGTTGCCCGCGACTTCGTTCGCGTGTATGTATTGTAAAATGATGTGGCTAGGTAAGATCAATGTGTTCGTATATCTAATACGAACAGTCAATGTCTATCATGGCTTGCCTTTTTTATGTATGGGAAAACATCAAATGACTCCTTTCGCTCTGGGCGGAATGGAAGGGAGTGTCATACTCTTACTGACTAAAACCCATCTGTGTTCCTTCTAATGCCCTTTGCGTTCCAGGGCCGCGGTGACTCTTTCGAACAAATACCGCAACCCTGGCAGGCACTGGCCCTAGCGGGCCTCGTCTTTATGCTGACATCTTTCTATGACGCGCGTGGAACACAACGCGCCGTCGAGTGTCACCTCTTCTGTTCAAATAATTTCTCGTGAGAAACGTTGTAATGATAATGCTTCTTTCATTTCATCGAAACTATTCACAGCAGTCCTAGAAGATGTCGTTAAAAATGTGGGTATAGATTGGTACTATAGCGGTATTAAAATAATCAAGTACCCCATTCAACAATAAAACACGCCTTATATTGCTGGTACTCTGTATACAAATAAACAGTCCATAAGCCTATTATTATATAAAGTTTTAACCTTTCCAACAAAATGTAAAATGTCTTAATTTCAAATGTTTCGAACGTTTTTGTTGGATTCAAATGAATAATCACTTCAAAATTTTCAAATAACATTTAAAGCCTGAATCGTATTTTACCTCGGAACAATGAATATTCGAAACTAGATTCATTCACCAACATGGTAACTAAAGCTCATTGATGCGTATTGTAGTCATTAACACAATGGAACGAGAAAACTTGTGTGATACAATGCAGTAATTTTCGAGCATTTGAATAGTAGTAAGTGTCGAATTAAATAACGCGTAACAGAATGAACGCAATACCTGAAAAGGGCTATAACACTCATCATTATGAACAATTTTTGCTATGAAAAAAAACGTGTGAAATAAACGTGCGATTGACGTTCAAAAGTGCCTTTGAAATACATTAATTTACTTCTCTCTGCAGTGACTGGCGTACCCACAGTACTACATTTTTTGATTAATGTGCTATCTATTTGCAACCGGGGCACACATACGAACGAAGCGAAGTTAGTAAAAAGCATGTAAAAAATCGTGATGGGCTTCCTTAAAAGATCTTTCCGTGGATCTACGACATGGACAGATTCATACCGTCCTTAAAAACCACTTACTCATCTATAGTCCCCTGGTACTGCAAATATCTATAGGCGGCAGTGATCATTTTCCATCAGGTGGCTCCGTTCGTTTGTCCATGGCATACGAAAACTATAGTTTGTGTGAGTGTAGAACGAATAAGCAGATTGTTAAATATCTTTGAAAATAATACTGAGAAAAAAGCACGATAAAATTTCTCGATTTATTCCTCAGCGCCTGATCAAAAAATCTGAGCAAAGTTCAAAACTATTTACAAGGTTTTTCAACTTATCAGCGCCAGACCATTTTAGTTCAAAACATTTTAAGGGAACAATGAAAGTAGACTTAGACTTAGTCCATTTTTTTCTTTCACTCTTCCATTTTTAGTCCAGACATATTATAACGACTGATATCACGTAGAATATTCTTTGATTTATGGTTAGTACTATCGCTGAGGGGCAATGTATTATTCCGATAAACGAGCCTCAGGGTATCATTGTGTATAAAACGTGTAATAGATTGCCTACCGTCTTAACGAAGGTGTACAAAGGTGTCACAGTAAATTCGGTCTGGTTTAAAGTTATCTGAGGATTCCCAGTACGCTCTTTGAAGTTTAATTTATTCGCTCTCACTTACTGTTTCGGAAACAGTTTACTGGTGAAAACTGCGTGTTTCATGTTTATGAAATTCGCTATTAATATTTATCTAGAGACTACATCTCGCAGTAATATCAGTAATTTCTCTTAAAAGGTTGGATCAAACAGACGCGACGGTGTACTAATAACGTAATCCGTCTGCTAAGAGTAGGGATTAATGAGATATCCCATCAAAATCAACACTACCTTCAGAATAAATGATGATAATCCTTGGGTAGTAAAAAAGCTCTTTGTAAACGTGCTAGTTCGTTTCACCTTAATTTTACTGATTAGCAATTTATAATTTCAGGCAAAAGATGTCCACTGCTGGGCATAGGCCTCCCCCTCATGAGACACAATGATCGGGCCTATGGTATCATATCCAGCGGTATACCCGCGGCATTCTGGGAGGCTTTCGATCACTGCTTCTTCGTTTTTAGGGTTCCGTACCTAAAGGGTAAAAACGGGACCGTATTGCTAAGACTCCGCTGTCCGTCTGTCTGTCCGTCAGTCTATCATCAGGCTATATCTCATGAACCGTGATGGCTAGACAGTTGAAATTTTCACAGATGATGTATTTCTGTTGCCGCAATAACAACAAATACTAAAAACTGAATAAAATCAATATTTAAGTGGGGCTCCCATACAACAAACGTGATTTTTTAGATAATGGAATGGAACCCTTCGTGCGCGAGTCCGACTCGCACTTGGCCAGTTTTTTGTCTTCGAGGGTCTTCTTTTATATTACCCAGTTACTGGGTTTTGGAAATCAGATAGCCAATCGCTCCATGTAAACTGCTGGTGCTCAGTTATATCCGGTTAAACTGAAAACCAACCCAACACAGCTAAATGAAAGCTTACCCAGCGAAAAGTCTTGGCAGATGGATTGAGTACTTACCTACAC
This sequence comes from Melanchra persicariae, assembly GCA_947386135.1. NCBI lineage: Eukaryota > Metazoa > Arthropoda > Insecta > Lepidoptera > Noctuidae > Melanchra > Melanchra persicariae. Next base: position 19,719,895 of record OX376648.1, on the reverse strand, counting down.
TTGCGTGCAAAGAACCACTCATAGAGTTTTTCTTTCCTTTGCAGATGCTGATTCTCATACGTGACATCGTCTAAGATTTCTTCGAGCAGCAGAACTGAACCCAGCACATATGAAGCGCAAACTATGCAGGACATCGTTTAACTGCGAAGACATGGAAGAGCTGAATGTGGTAAGAAATAGACTGTAGAAGAATGTTATGACAAAGTACAGCTTGCATAAAGGAAACAGGCCGTACTACTACGAAGTAATAATGATCTCAAGCGCTGGTTACAAATACAAATTCCTTTATTACAAATAGACCAGTTACAGGCACTTATCATTGTCAAGGTCTGTCAGTCAAATAGATAAAGCTAGTTCTGCCGCGCTAGCGACAGGAGCAGCAAGTTGTTCTGCAGCAAAACACGCTCACCGGCCCTATCTCCAAGGCGGCAGTTGCAACGGTTCAATCCGTTACTGTAGACGAGCGTGTGGTTGATTATGATAAGCATAATAAGGATGATTGCGGATTTTGTTCGAAAGAGTTACCGCGGCCATGGAAAGCAAAGGGCACTACGAGGACGACGGATGGGTTTTATTCAGTAAGTGTCTGACACTCCCTCCCGCTCCACCCAGAGCAGCAGGAGTCATTTGATGATTTCCCATTCAAATAAGGATTTCTACTGGGTAGAAAAAATATAATTCTATTTAGTTTGTCCGTTAGATTTTTGAAATTTCAAATAGCAAAGAAATTTTAAAGATAAAACGCATCAAAGTTCAAGAGAGGGGGCTGATGACGTCACTTTTCTAGTAAAAATTGTTTTATCGTAGTGACGTCACGAGAGTTTTCAACGCTCTGTATCTTAATCATTTTTTGTTTACGTAAAAAAAGAAAAAATGCAAGTCCAATTTTATTGGAAATCTATCTAAGGAACTAATTGTTTCAGTAGAATACCGTATTGGTTTATGACATTCCCATTGCTAGGATACAGGCCCCCTCTGTGAGATCCCGAGGCAGTGTTCTTAAGTAACGCAATAATGCCCATCGCAGAATCCATCCATCGCTTTCCACCAGGTGAGATGAAGGTAAATGGCTAATCACAAAAAAAAGAAATACTTTTTTCCCGTATCAAAGACATTCTGACTTAGACCCATCTAATAAATTAACTAGGACCAGAACACTACTCATGTATCTTTAATGTTATTGGTCAAAATGTTCCCTGAATGAAGTATTTATTTAGGACCGGAGGGCTAAGCACGAATTTCTGCGTAATTGCATCGACAGCGTAAACGTATCGCCTTCGACAAATTTTGTATGCAAAATTGATCAGCGCCGTGTGTGCGTATTTGGAACTAACTAATCGGTAGCACGAAACATTGACAACCACCTTCGTATAGTTTTTACGCATTAACGTTACGTAGATGAACCAAATGTATGGAAATCGATAGCAATCGGTAGCACGAATTGTGTCGTTTCGACTTTCTCGCTAGCAGGGACGCTGTCACGTAAAAAAAAATCTCACTGACATTTTCTTGGTGAGACAGTTTACGTCAAAAAATATTCCGTATTTATTTTGGAACTAATGCAAGAAAATGCAATTTATTCATGAAAACAAGAGGAAGGCATGCTGCCTATTTATCATCCGGTCTCCTGGATACATAAAGAGGCTAGGAGAAGATGTGAAACGAGGTAGGAAACATTTCCATTTTCTTGGTAAACACACGTAGGTAATAGTTTCTCATCAAAAAACATTTTTATGAGTGTTATTCATGCAAATCACACTACAGCTCCCTGCGCCACCCGCGCGCCTTGATGAAGTTCGTTTCTGTGCGTAATTCACCGCAACTCCGCGTTGTTTTTTGGTGCTCAAACTAATTTATGGTATAACCACGCAGCATCGTGATAGGTGTTACAAATACTGCCCCAAGACGACCCACTGATCCTGCTATAGGTACCTAATACAATGCACGTGTTTGTACTCGTATGTAGTTTGTTTCAACGGGTCCATACCAACGCAAAATTGGAATGTAATAGAACTTGCAACAAACCTCAGTGAGCAAATGATGTAGGTACTAGGCAACCGTAGCTACTACTACCTTATTCTCGACAATATAAGATTTAACATTTGTTAATGTACCTATAACATCTTCTTCAGCAGGTTTGTGAAAATGGTTGCAGCACCTATTCAAATGGCAAGAACTTTACAATAAGCCGCATTCTACAAGTCTATCGATGATGGCTAGAGACCCGTGCTTACCAAGGGAGAAAAGCAGGACGAATATGAAATAGAACACCTTCGCAGCGTGACGATTGGTTTATTGAAAAGACCTGCCATCGTAACCGGCGTCTTATCTACTGTCGGTACCTACACCGTACTGCTAGCGCACTGTGAGAGACTCCTTCGAAAATAGTTTATCAAATCCTAGATCAAATCATCCCGCATGCAAGGCTTGCGTACCGCTACCTTTTGTAATAAATGAAAGGCTTGTTTGTTAAATCAATTTCTATTTTGGATCCGACTATTAATGTAATACATTAAAAAAACCTGAATAAACAGACATTAGAAGGTAAAATTGTTTGTTTTTAAGTTCCTTTGTAAAGGTAGTCTCTGGAAGTCAGGTCCGATCTTCGATCACTATTAAAGGCGATCGAAGGGTCTGATTATGATAATTCTTTTTCTGCTAAAAAGCTACACTAATGTTGCTTTTTTATCACGGAAAACAAACAGTTTTTTTTTGGGCTAGCCTCGTCAGCAAAGCAGTGGGGAATGACGAGTACTTGTTGTAAATAATAAATCCAGTAAACGGCCCCGACTAGGCCCGTGATCTGACATAGGTCGATGTTCCAAACCCAAATGCTTGGTGTTATTTATTTTATCATTGCTAATCTCAAAGCAGCTAAGGACGTCGCGTCGTGAGGACACTGTTATATCCTAGAAGAAAAAAATCGAAGACATGTGAAATCCAGCTAACCCTCACTGGGTCCGCGTGATGGATTGTGGCCGACTCTCCCTCACAGAGAAAGCCTGTAGCCTAGCAGTAGTAGGAACTTAGTGTGCTGATTAAGCTTATGCCAGATAAAATTCTAAAAAATCTTTTGCAATTAGAAATTACCATTCACTATGTATATTATAAGCATAATGCATTGATGAAATAAAATATCGATTTACATTTAAACAAAACTTTATATTTCATGTGTCCTAAATGGGTCCCCTATGTTGTTTCGAACGCCGTTGTTGCGACACACGCTGTTGCGAATTATTTTTCACTGCCTCACAGGTTCGAAAACTCATGGACTCGAATGAAGTAGTCGCGAAAGAGGCTGTTTCGAAAAACATTTTCACTGCCTCATACCCTCGAATGCTTGTGATTTCGATTTATTTAGTCATAAAGTGTACAGAAAAATATTTAAACAGTAATAAATAAAATCAACAAATTCGGTGTCGACATCATCATTTAATATTTCAAAATGTGAGGGTAGGTGGCCACCACAAAGTATATGGTTTTCTAAATACGATTTTAGATGTACCCACAGATCAGTCTTAGATTTTGTGTTAAGTACTCGATAGAAAAAAATGTACAGTAGAGGTACTAATATTTTTGATTGTTACTTTTAATATTAAATGATGATGTCGACACCGAATTTGTTGATTTTATTTATTACTGTTTAAATATTTTTCTGTACACTTTATGACTAAATAAATCGAAATCACAAGCATTCGAGGGTATGAGGCAGTGAAAATGTTTTTCGAAACAGCCTCTTTCGCGACTACTTCATTCGAGTCCATGAGTTTTCGAACCTGTGAGGCAGTGAAAAATAATTCGCAACAGCGTGTGTCGCAACAACGGCGTTCGAAACAACATAGGGGACCCGTCCTAAATAGTACCTACACGGATCTTATTGAATTGGTAAAGCTGTTAGAAATCAAACATGTTTGGAGCACCTATGAGCTATGGCTTATAGACCGTGCTCCAAACACCTGAAATGGCAGGAACAGCAGATATTCCAAACATGGTTGACATCTTAGCAGCTTGAAATTAGCACTTTTGAATCATCAGAAGTTACAAAAGATTCCCCCAATCGCTTCGTTGAATGCCCTGTTGTCGTGGTCTTTGAAGAAACTCAGTCACAGACTAGTAGACGCTCGTGTAAGCGATTGGAATGGTTTGCCTGCTCTTGTTCGCAATGCTGGATTATATTGTTGCAATGTGGTGCCGGCAAAGGCTCTTGGCTAGAATCTGAAATAATCTACTTTTCATCTCCTGTTGATAAAAGAAGTAGTTATAACAAAAATCAAAGATTGTGAAACATGAAAAAGAATTGGTCGTGCAAAGTGTTATTGGTCTTTCTCAGTAACAGCCCTACATGAAGTCTCATTCTGTGTGCTGTGTACGGCAATAGGCTCACCTCATACTCCATAGGAACCAGCATAACAGGCGCATTTGGCATTGCTGCATGAGTATGAGCAATAAAAGTGTACATAACAAAATTTTATAAAAATGCTTACTTTTCTATGAACTTCACCTTAAGGACGGTTTGACTAAAGCTTGTTCTTGTTGACTTTGTTAATTATAACATCTTGGTACCGTACGGCACACAGTTTTCTTGTATAAGCTGGTGAATTACAATTATTATTTGAAATGACAACAAACAACAATAGACGTTACGCCTTATTAGGGTAAACATACACCGAGACGCAACGTCACCACCACCATTTACAAATGGCGCTATTAAAAATTTCAAAAGTAACCAAATCCTCCAAATTAGGAAGAAATCATTGCAAAGTATATATTTGTGTAATAATATAACTTGTATAATTATTATTTTTATCAAGTGAATGATTATTTGGGAAATTTTGGTTAGTAATAATATAGGTAGTATTGCATCTAACTACCATTACTATGTCCAAAGGAATTAGGTACTTACTAAGGCCTGGAAAAGTTAAGGTGTGAGCGTGCTGCAAGCGCTTTTATCAATTTTTAAGTTCGCTAGCGCAAGAACTTCACAGCTCCACGCGTTCGCATCAGTGTGCTAACGGTTTTATATTTTTGTCATTTGCAGGAAAACGTCAAACGTGAAATGCAATCTGTCAAATGTCATGTGTTACACCGTTCGAAATCGAACAATTTATCATTAATTTCATCACTATTATACTGAAATTTTTAATTTTATATGAAAAAAAGAATTTATAAAAATAATAAACTTGTTTTAACATTTATATAATATTAATATTTTTTTTATCTTTAGTATTTTTCAGGCTCTAATTGAATCAAAACAGAGTTATCGGTTTTTTGTCTTCATTTTCAGAACGCACCATTCACTTTAAACCATTCTAATCGCTCTTGGATTCTCGGCCTAAATTAACCATCGTTCAAATAGTATCTTCGAGTTGTCGCAAGACGTTTTCTGGAGTTCGTGCTACCAATATAACATGTCGCTGTAGCGAGTACGTAATTGTCTGGTATTTATTTACCATATCGATACGATTTCGCAAGAATTTCGTGCTTAGCCCACGGTAGCCTACACTACAAGCGACCGCTCTTTACAAAACAAATGTGTGAATTTCGTGATTCGATCCTTCGTTAGTGGATTCTACATAAATAAGTGGGTTTGTATCTCGGGATTATGAGATATACTCTGAGCTTAGTATATATAAGTGAGTTCCAGTAAGTAACGCCGAACCGATTTTTATGAATTTTGATACAAAGATACATAATGAGACTCTGAAGACAGATATAGGCTACGTTAGTACGAGCGAAGCTGTGGGAATAATCTAGTATTGATATAATGAGAGCTGTCGCGTTTGAATTCGCCGCTAGAGGCGCTAGTGTAGCGTGAGGTATTCGAAATGTCAAATTTCACTGTTGGTTGGCTTTTGATAAGAGTTTATTTACTAATTTGTTGTGATTGTTGGGAATATTTTACTAAAACAGCCTGACCATGGCAGATAAGTTACGATTCTACCGACCACTGCATTGAACTTTTTCGTGTCGGAAATATGTCTATTTTAGGGTTCCGTACCCAAAGGGTAAAACGGGACCCTATTACTAAGACTCCGCTGTCCGTCTGTCTGTCCATGTATCTGTCTGTCTGTCTGTCACCAGGCTGTATCTCATGAACCGTGATAGCAAGACAGTGAAAATTTTCACAGATGACGTATTTCCGTTGTCGCAATAACAACAAATACTAAAAACAGAATAAAATAAATATTTAAGTGGGGCTCCTTTACAACAAACGTGATTTTTTTACTGTTTTTTTATTGATCTGATAATGGTATGGAACCCTTCGTGCGCGATTCCGACTCGCACTTGGCCGATTTTTTTTAATGAGCCCGCGTAACACTACTGCTCTATCTATGTTGTATATAATCGCACGTTTACGGCATTACAAATTCTTTTCCTTCTAACTTTGTTCACATGCGCGTAATAACAACTTGAATGCTATGCTTAATCATTTTTAAGACCAAATACTCAGACTTGTTGAGCGTAGCAACCATTAGTAGCCCGCAGCCGAACGAGTTTTATTATTACACTCTGAACTGTCATTACAAAGGAAATTACAAGATATTGACATTTTCAAAACCCGATCCGCTGTTATGAATATTTAATGAAAAGGGGAAGAAAACGTCATTCATAAATTACTTTTCTTGGAAACAGGTAACCAAGTTAAGCGTCTGACATCAATAAATTTCATTTAAGTGAGAGTCTTTACCCACGATCTTTGAAGCAATCTCGTATAGGGCTGTTATGTCCTACTTAAATCACAAATACATTTATGAAATGTTCAGTGAAGCTTGCCACACCGTATTAGTAAAATAACGCAACTCTATCGGTTCGCGAACAAACACACAGACAAAAATTGTAAAAAATAATTGTTTTTGGGTCCTCGTTACTAAAGATTACCGATAATAGTTTTTCTCAAATATCTTCCATGTACAGCCAGCGATCAGCTACAGGTGTATATATAGGTAGATGTTAATGTCTAGATGTTTGGATGCTTGTGGCTGAACGGATTAGAATATTGTTGGTTCTTGTGGTGGAATCATTTCCGACCAGCATGTTGGCACAAGCCACCGGAAAAAGCTGTTTCAATTTTATTCATTACAATGATTCAACATAATCAGGCACTGGCATAACAATAAAAACAGGTCTCCTCACTACCTCCTTACTCGAGCCACCGGAGAGCCTTTTGAACGCATACCTATGCGTTGCCATAGCCGACCTGGGAAACTTAAAAAGACTCCGCACTCAAGTTCCAGCCCAGCCACCTGTAACTATGAAGACCTAAAACCTCCGTCCTCTCCAACCTATGGTCCACAGCAAAAACGCGAAAAGGTTTAGAATCAAGAAAAACATCCTCAAAAGAGACTATTTGATAATTTTTCATTGCAATGACGGCTATGACGGTTCGGGAGGAGTGAGGACAGATCTAGAGACTGCGCTGCGTCAGTAAACATACAATTTATCTTTTTGTCATAAATAAGATAAAATATACATGACCATTAAAATGTTTTGACTTCAGTTGCCCACTTTAAACTTTGACCCACAAGTTCTTTTCCGTTAAATGTTTGCAGTGCTATGCAGTCCACTCCACTGACTGGCGCCAAGCGACTCGTTCCAGAGTCACTATAACCCACTTTCAACTGAAATTACTCTGTGACAAACATCCTTGAAGTATGATTAGTTTTATTATGGCAGTTCATGCGAAATCATGTCTTGTAAGAATGTTAATTAATAAAACCCTTGGACTCATACATTTTGAGTCAGACAACTAGAGAACGGGTACCTATGCACGCATAAATATTTGTAAAAAAAAAAATTGTACTTCGACTGATGTAACCCAATGGAAAAAAAAACCTTATTTCTGAGGAAATTATTATTATTTTAACATAACAAGCTAATTATTAAATAAGAACATACACAATTATGTAACTCATAGTAAAATAATTATTAAATAGATACAAGAAATTATGTTCTGTGAGTTTTCAAGAAGCAAAAACAAGATAATCTAAAGAGAAAATTAACTCCAAGCCATGATTAACTATTATAATTATTAGTGATACATTAAAATAATAAAAGAGATAATAACACGTTTAAAATAAAAATAAGATAGACTTTTCAAGGATTCACCACTACTAGATTAATCACAGAAAACTTATATAGGATTAGGTTTTTTTTTTCGTGATCATTAATTACTTATATGTAACTCTGAATGTCAGTTGATAATATTAAGAGGGCGCCGACCAAACGTCGACCGCGCAGTGGCGCCCTCATCGTTTGTTTGGTTATTTCTTTTATTTTAGAATGAAAATGCAGAAAATATGCCATTTAAGTTGTGCTCCACAAGATTATACGTTAATATTATTATAAGCGGTAGTTTTAAATTGTTCATCTACACTTCTACACTAATATTATAAAGAGGAAAGATTTGTTTGTTTGTTTGTTTGTTTGAAATGAATAGGCTCCGAAACTACTGGACCGATTTGAAAAATTCTTTCACCAGTAGAATCCTAAATTATTGGTGATGGTCATAGGCTATAGAATATTTCAAAAAAGTTAGGGATCCGTATGAAAACTTCGATAATGTGACCCAAGGTGTGAGAAAAAATCCTTATATCGCGTACGCTGCGGAATCTATTGACAATAGAGCAAAGTGATGTACTACAGTTTTATAGAGGTCATCAATATCTACAAAAAAGTCCGCGATACCATATGTCTAACTATTATGGATAAGTCACCATGACCGCTTTTTGTTAATATTAGTCAAGCAAATCCCATGGTGAAATAAAAAATGGTGATTATAGTACCATGATATTAATCCTTATCCATTTATATGGTTTGATAATTAAGGTTGATTATGTCCGTGTAAATTACACTTTAAATCATTCAAATCGGACCTTTCGTTCAAAAGTTACGACGGTAATAAACATGCTCGGAGTAAGAAAAATGTCGCGGCTTGAGCGAACTGGGGAGAATCGTATCAATGCTTGGTCCGATGAAGTTGAAACACCACGGCATTTAAATGTTTTCGATAAAACAATAAGAATATCAAATGTTTGGATTTTTCGAAAATCAACTAGGTACATACATAATAAGGGGTGAAGCAGGGGTGAATAAGTTTTTAGGGGAGGAAATTATAGCTTGCTTCAATTTTCGTCAGAATTCTATGAATAAACTAAAAGTGGGATAATTGAAACAGATCATGTACCTAACAATTTTTGCATAATCAACCCCTGACGGGCTGAACGGGGTGAACAGTTGCGCTGAACCAATAATGAGAATCGTTGTGCTTAATTTTCCAAAACTAACCTTTATAAGGGGATATGTATAGGGGCGTTGCAGTTTGTGGAGTACCTACTATCCCCACGCGGACGAAGTCGCGGGCGAAGTGCTAGTTTTATTATAATCACTAAAACGGAAAATAGTGGCCACTTTTATCCGTAAAATAACCAAACAAACGATGAGGGCGCCACTGCGCGATCGACGTTTGGTCGGCACCCTCTTAAGCAAAATATGGAAGGTGGCTGGTACCGCATGGATGCGGACTGCTCAAGACCGGTATGGTTGGCGCTCTTTGGGAGAGGCTTAATTTCAGCAGTGGACGGCAATTGGCAGATATAATAAATGAATCTGCATTAGCTTCAGCAGATTTTCAGTATTGTCATAATATAATGAACGTCTCAAACTGATTGCTAAATTAAACCAAGACGTAAGAGAGTTGTATTATTTTTTTTCGTAAAATGACTAGCCCAATAGTTTTGCTTTGATGTTATTATCTTCTAAACTGGGCCTAAACCACCAACTTAAAGCAGTATTACTTTAGCTATTACTTCCAGTGGGAAAGAGACGGAGCTATACGTCCTGTATAGCTCCGTCTCTTTCCCACTGGAAGTAATATTGAAGTAATACTGCTTTAAGAGTTGGTGGTTAGGCCCCTGATCGAGGTAATTCATAGTATTAAAGTAAACAATAACACTCTTATTCATAAAAGCTTTTTAACCATTACTTAGTTAAAATACTGTTTAGAGATTCAATTATATGTTCAAAGTTTATTATAACCATGGAAATTTTTTAATAAAAAATCTGCTTGTCAGAATTTTAGTTAACTAATGATTTATTAGTTTTTATGAATACGGCTGTTACATTTTACAGTCAAAGTGACGAGTCAAGAATTGACAACTTTGGCAAAGTTTTGGCTTGCACAAAATTAAGTTAACAATTACCAGTCTAATGCGTTCCAAACGAGACGTTTGTTATGCTTCTGGTAGTTCTGTAATATTTAAATAGAACAGATCCTAAGGCTCCCTAAAAATAAGTACTTTTTCTTTTTTCTCGTTTTTCTGAGTATAAAATTGTGGGAAACAGAGGGACTAACGCGAATGTTTTTGACGAATAGTAATGTAACGTACAATATTACTATGACAAGGGAACGTCGCTAGGCGAGTTTTTTTTATCTTTGATACCTTTTGTCGTTATAACTTTCTTTTGGAGAGGGACTTTACGCGGCAGTGTGAACAGTCAGCAGTAAATTGCATCTATTTTACTGGCAAAGAAACCTACAACTATTGTTTAAACTTTTTGATCCAGAAAATAACTTATACATTTGCTTTTATTTGCTAGACCGGCAGTGTTGGGGCAGTTGCCGTAGCAACTGATACTATTTTCTATCTGAGTAGTTAAGGGACCGAAACGTCGTAAAAAACGCTTTTAAATTAATTCTACAGGTTCTTCCTCTCTTCTTTCTTCTTCTTCTTCTTCTACTTGAGTTTCAGGCTCCGCATCTCTAATAATGTAAGCTGAAACCGCCTCACGGAGATCTTCTTCAATTCTTGCATAATGCATTTTAACGATGTCCTCGTCAGCATTTAAAGCATCTCGTCTTTCTTTGCCCTCAGCAAGAGTAGACTCCCATCGGAAATCTCTCTTATACGTATTATTCTTAACCATTTTCGATGCAGTTCTTTTAATGTACTCATATTCTTCTAGATAGCCTCTTTTCACTGCTTCTTTATTTTCTGCAAAAATACTCAACTTTGGTGTATATTGCTTGGTTATGGCCTCGGGAAAAAGTATTGCAACAGTGTCATGAAAAATTGCTTTTTGGCTTTTCATGATTTCCAACATTCGTCTTTCTTTCTCCAAACGTTGTGTTTCTAATTCTCGTAATGGTTTCTCGTGTTCTATTAACAACGCTTTGTTGATTCTTTTCTTTACAGCAATTGTTCTTTCTATGAGTTTTTGTATGATTTTTTGCCAGTTTTCTTCAGGGCCAATTATTTTCAACTTCTCTAATCTTTTTGCTTCCATTTCTTCCTCAAGCTGTTTATCCAATTCTTCCTTTTGTTTACGTTTTTCTTCTTCATTTTCAGCGAAAAGCAACCCTTCTTTTCTCTTTAATTCTAGTAAAACATGGGGATTCTTTTTCACAAAATCTTCTTGCCAAGCAGTAAAAGATCGCATAACTTTTAATTCTCTTGCTATCATTGCCTCCATGCGAGGTTTATAGCTTGGATTTTCTAACATAAATATAGGTGGATTTAGAAACATTCTAAAGGAGCCGTTAACGTCACTCACCCCAATCATATTTTTGGCCAGTGGCAAAGTATGAAGACTTACACCAGTTAGCATTGTCCCTGAAAGAGTTTGCACAGAAATAGGTTTGTCACTTCTTAACAGCAAATCCCAGGTTTCAAGACCCCCTTCATCATTGGCAATAAATATTATACTTGGTTTATACTGTGACCATGCCCCATCGGTCAAACGGTAGGGACGCTTCTTCCAAATAAGTGGTCGATCCAATAATTCGTCTGACCAAATTGCAAATATTTTACCTCCCACTGTTAATGTTATAGAATCAATATGAGGATTTTTACTAGTGGCAACTACAGTACCATCATGTATTCTAGCGACGAAGTGCATAATACCAAACTCAGAATTCACTGTTTCACCTGTGTTGAAGTTATGACCTTCCCAAGTTGCTCGTGTAAGTGTGCCGTGTTGTGAACCAAAATAAAAAACTGTATTCAGGGCACTTTCTTTTAAAATTTCACAAGAAAAATATTTTCTACCAGTACCGGTATTTTTGGGAGTGTAAACATATTTCACACTTGGAGGAGTCACACCTAAACTCTGAATTGAATATGACCAGGGAACATCTGGCTCGCTTAGTATAATTCTGTATGTGGGCTGCAGAATACGATCTAATAATTTAAAAGGCGAAACATCAGTTGATAACGCTGACGGCCTCCGCAGAACTCTCTTTGATTTCTTGACTTTCTTACCTTCAACAAATCCAACGCTATCAACTGACATATTCCATACCAAACAATTTCCTTCAACTCCAGTAGTGACAAACTGCATCGAGTATTTGTTATCTTCAATTGGCATAATTTTTCCGGTAGATGTCACCAAAAAGTTTGGCGACAACCATTTGATAGCTGTAACTGTATGAAAATGACAATTCTGCAGACTACTGCAAACTGTTACACTTACTACCCGGCTATCCTGAATGGGCTTCATCCACCCCATATGAGAGTACATAGCAACTCTGTATTTTTCTCTTTTTTCGCTCAAATGTTCAATCATTTCGACATTTTCTAGCTTATTTGTTAAATCCCATATAACTATTTGTCCACTTATTAAACCACCAACCAGAATATTTTCATTAAAAGGACAAAATGAGAGAACCTTCACTTCGCGGGGTGCTTCCAAATATAGTTTTGGTAGTAGACTGTCTATATGGCTCCAGATCAAAACTGGGTTTAAACCATAGACAGCCCTTTGAATTGGGTCCTCGCGTGTCATCGTGGGTATCTGCATAACAGCCGGATGAGCATCAGAGTATGAAATAGCTACAATTCCAGACCACATCGGATGAAAAGCTGCACAGGATACAAACTTATTTTTGGCCCTTACATCTGCAAAACAAACATACTCTTCAAAAGCCATGGTACCAAGTGTATCACGAGTTTTGGCAACGAGATTTGGGTAGTCGTTTAAGTACATATCCATTACTGTGTTGAGTTCTATCATAGATTCAAATTCGCTTTTTCGCGAAGAGACATAACTATTAATCATTTTAATATATGAAGGTCGACGCATTCGTCTTAGTGCAGCTCTGTACGCAGCCAGTCCTACTTCGTCAAGTGTTGGTTTTTGTTCTTTATCTTCATCATCTGAACTTTTGTCATTTTCGTCCCCATTTTGGGCTTGACTAGCATCACCGCCACCTACAAAGTCTGCCATATCACCTAAGGAGTCCGCAATCGATTGAGTCCATACATTTTTTGGATATTTAAGTTGAGTTTGAGCAACTCTATGTACAGCAGCAGGAGTAATCTGTGATCCACAGTCTATTCTCCGTCGCATCACGGTATTGAACTTTTGTCTATATGGTTTTAGCTCTATGAAACCGTCCCGAATGGAGTTAGTATCCCTAATATTAAACTTTTCAGGATCATATTCAGTGGGAAATGTGGCCTTTACCTCTAACTCTATTAAAGTTCTTGAATTGATGGGTTCAAGTTCGGTAATTTCCCGATCACTTCCCAAATTAATCCAGGGTCTAGGTTTCTTTTGGACAGCTTTTTCCAATTTCTTTTCCTGCCTTCTAATAAATTTGTCAGATTGTTGCTTGCAATGATCTCTGGCTTCTGTCGTGCAACAAACGTAATAGTCGTCAGTGTTCTTTGATTCATCTACAATGTAACCAAGGAGCACTTCATCTGCGCTATATTCCTTTATTTCTTTACGTAGTGGGAAAAATTCGGACAATTCACCACCTAGGTCAATAGATTCTGTAATTTTAGCCTTGTCTACGAAAATCCACGGATACTGTGCATTAACATTAACTCCTATAACCGCTTCTATGTGGATTTGTGTGTCTTCACTAAGAGTTACTATATGTACACCATCCACTTCATATTTCGGAATGAACCTCTTTCTACGGGGTTGTGGATGTTGTTCAAAGCTCGACATATTAGTTTCGCTGGTTTACACCGTCACCAATTAATGTATTTTTAATGTAAACTTCAATTAATCAGATGCAGAATGCAGATGAAAAAATATTAGAGTTTTATAAATGATTGTTTATAGCTTTTGACACTGAAGTTTATGTTTATGCCCATAATGACAGGAATGTTATTTTCTCAAGGCTCGTGTACACTCGTATTTTTTTTGTAACTCCTAATGTTTTTCCGAATCGCATTCCTCTTGACTCCGGACGTTTTGTTTATTTTGTTTACACTACTCCTTTAAGAGTACACATGCCGCCCGGTCGAACTCAACGGTGGGCGTGGCCTAAACGCTTGCTATTTCATCAAGCGGTGCGCGAGAAAGGGAAATGCACAATCATTGTTGTTAGAAACGGGCGCGTAAAAATTGATGAGTAGGCTTCTAGAATTAGTGTTCTAATGACAAAATAACTGAATTTTTTTATTCGAAGTAAAGTTATATAAATTCTTGAATAAATAAACTACTCCTGTACGGAGATTTCATACTCCTTCTGTTATTCAATTACGTCCAAAGTTGGGTTAAATTACGGGTTAAAATATGGAAATTTTGAGGCTGATAACTTTAAAATGAATAAATATTTTTAAATTCTGTTTTGGTACAGGCATAGATCACAACAAGTCAAAACAGTATTATGCTGCTTATTGCAGTATCAGATTACAGCGCTCCGTAAAATCGTTATCGCTCCGTTTCTATATCTTCTATTTACACACTTGAAACGGTTATGGGTACTTGAGCTGTTATGATATGACAACAATGTAAACAAGATTTTTATTACAGCTCGAAATATTAACATTTCTTTGTAAAATGAGAGACCTTACCGAAAGTGTTTATGTTGCTGTATTACGTTGATTTCTGATACAACTATTGAACCGATTTACACGAAAATTTCGGATTTAGATCATAAAAAGACAAGTTATCTAGTGACAATGTTGTTTTACGAGATCTATAATCAATTTCCAAAATATTCAAACTCAAACTTCATAGTGCGCGCGGTCGTCGTTTTGAATTAGGTATTGCGTGTTTTTGTAAACTAACCTCAGAAATATTCTAATAACATTCGAATAGGAATGGTTTCTAGATTACTAGTCTTATATTCATCGACTCATTTGTAATTTTATATCGTTAAAATAGGCCACTATAATTCTGAAATATCAAAATACATGACATGGGAAGAAATCAGGTACCCTTTATTTAGTTTTCTTATTTTCACCCTGTAATTTAGATGTTTGAATTTAAAACCGTAAAAACATACTAAAAATGTTGAAATCATCCGCAGTTTGCTGGAATCAATTGGTTACACCCGGGCTCAATCGAGTAAGTGGAGCCAATTGGATCCGGTAGGACGACAGAGGATGTTTGCAACTGGATCGAAATACAGATTTTAATATTTATGTTTTTGAAGTATCGTTTGACATAATTAAAAGCGAGAAATGCTGATGAATAGAAAAAAAAGATTTTACTCAGTTTGTGTACTTTATAAAATTCAAAAGCTAAATATGGATTTACAATGTGATTTTAAAATAATAATTCACAAAACAATGATTATGGAGAATTAGTACAATATTCACGCATGTAACTATACTGTTTTTATGAGTAATTTTTTTTAGATCAAGTGTGAACGAACCATTATGAAACCAATATTTCCCAAAGAGTTTTTATTAAAAGTTAAAAGAACAATAACTTCTTGGAGAATATGAGGGCGTATAATTATGATATTATCTTCTCACGGTGCACATGCATTTTTGCCTACAGACGCGCCCGCGCCAGTTAAAGCTACTCACACTATTTTTCAATTTATACACTCGGTCTATCTTATCAAAACATCTCATAGTGTAAACTTAGGTGGAGAGAGCGTGAAGTGAACTATCATTCCATCTTGTTCAGCAGTGCGATTCAGCCGGTCGATTCTGTCGACATCTCACGGTGTTCACCTAGGCGGAGTGAACGACAATAGAGCTGTCATTCCGTCTTATTTGTATGGTTTGACAACTCACCCGTCGTGCGCCCCGCCCGGGTGTTCACTTCGATTTGTTTACAGAATCGCACTGCTGTAAACATGTCGAAGTGAACACTTGGGTGAAGTGCACGACGGGTGAGTTGTCAAACCATACAAATAAGATGGAGTGACAGCTCAGTTGTCGTTCACTCCGCCTAGGTGAACACCGTGAGATGTCGACAGAATCTAATCAAAATCCGAAACGAATTTTCAGTGCCATTTTGAAAAAACGGTCTGCTGTTTATGTTTAATTTGTATAAAATAGAAGAAAGATAAATTATTTGAAGGTGTATTAGTAGAATTAAAAAAGGAGGTTCTCAATTCGATGGAATTTATTAAAGGTTCCGTACCCAAAGGGTAAAAAACGGGACCCTATTACTAAGACTCCGCTGTCCGTCTGTCTGTCCGTCCGTCTGTCTGTCTGTCCGTCTGTCTGTCTGTCACCAGGCTGTATCTCATGAACCGTGATAGCAAGGCTTTCTGTTGCCGATATGACAACAAATAATAAAAGCAGAATAAATTATAATATTTAAGTAGGGCTCCCATACAACAAAAGTGATTTTTATTTGCTGTTTTTTATAAATAATGGTACGAAACCCTTCGTGCGCGAGTCCGACTAGCACTTGTTTTTTTATGTATGTTCCCCGATTACTCAAAGACGCCTGGTAATTTGGGCATTGTTTGTTCGAAAAACTTTTTACAGAAAAATACAACTGACTTCGAAATAAAGTCACACTTGGTATTCAGTAAACCTGAAATTGAGTCTACCTCGGTACCCATCTTTATAGGTCAAGCAGTTTTCGAGGATTTTTTTTTTCATTTTTACTAATTTTTCCATCACATTTGTTGTTATATATAGTTGGTTTGGGCATAAACCAAAAACGACGAAGTATATTCAGAATCTTTAAATTTTAAATCTCGTTCTTCTTACTCATGCCGCTTTTAGGGTTAGAATTCAAAAATGCGGTTGAAATGAAATGATGCTTGTCTATGAAATTTCATGCTCCTAACTTTGAAAATGAGGGTTTACAAACAACCGAACAGTTATTTGTGAAACCATCCTTTATTTGGAATTTCGAAATTCCTATTGTTTTAGGAGTTATCTAGGAGTATAAGGTACCATAATTATATTTTTAATGCAGCCAATATTTTGTTACATAATAATTATATTCACATTAAAAATGTTTGACTATAGTTAACTAACTTTTGGAACCATCAATATTAGACGTATTCGAAGGTCACTTAAGTAATTGGAATTTCTAGAAATTCTGAGAATGGAAAATAAACTAACCTTAAGATTCGACATTATAACATAATTATTCTGCAAATCAGTTTAAGAAAAGTCCACAGACTCTTCGTCATCTTCCTCCTCTATTAGTTTTTTTGGTACTTTTTGTACAGATTTAGATGCTGAAGCTACTCCTCCTGACTCCTTGAGAATTCTTGAACAATGCATTTTAACGATGTTGTCGTTAGCATTCAGAGCTGCTCGTCTTTCTTTACCCTCAGCAAGAGTGGCACCCCATCTGAACTCAACCCGATATGGATTTTTTTTCACTATCTTCGATGTAACCTTTTTTGTTTGTTTATATGCTTCTAGGTATTCTTTTTTAAGTGCCTCTTTGTTATCCGACAGCAAACTTTTCTTTGGTTTAGGTGGCTTCTTTATAGCCTCAGGGAAAAGAATAGCAACTGTATCATTAAAAATAGCTTTTTGGTTTTTCATAATTTCCAACATTCGTCTTTCTTTCTCTACACGCTGTGATTCTAGTTCCCGCAACGGTTTCTCGTGTTCTATTAGCAATGCTCTATTGATTCTCTTCTTTACGGCGATAGTTTTTTCTATTAGTTTTTGTATGATTTTTTGCCATCTCTCTTCCGGGCCGACATATTTCAATTTCTCTAACCTTCGTGCTTCGACCTCCTCATCATGCTTTTTTCCCAATTCTTCCCTTTGTTTACGCTTCTCTTCTTCTTTTTCAGCTAAAAGCATACCTTCTTTTCTTTTTATTTCTTCTAAAATATGAGGATATTTTTTAATGAAATTATCTTGCCAAGTAATAAAAGATTGCATTACTTTTAGTTCTCTTGCAATCATTGCCTCCATGCGAACTTTATAACTGGGATTTTCCAACATAAATATAGGTGGATTCAAAAACATTCTAAAGCAACCATTAATGTCACTCACTCCGATCATATTCTTGCTTACTGGTAAAGTGTGAAGACTGACGCCAGTGAGCATTATCCCTGAAAGAGTTTGCACAGAAATAGGTTTGTCACTTCTTAACAGCAGATCCCAAGTTTCAAGCCCCCCTTCATCATTGGCGATAAAAATTATACTAGGTTTATACTGTGACCACGCTCCGTCCGTCAAACGGTAGGGACGCTTCTTCCAAATAATAGGTCGACCTAACAATTTGTCAGACCAAATGGCAAATATTTTACCACCAACTGTCAATGTTACAGAATCAACTAGAGGATTTTTATGAGTAGCGATTATGGAACCATCATGTATTTTACAGCGAAATTTTATATCGGCATACTCCGAATTAACTGTTTCACCAGTGTTAAATTCATGGCCTTCCCAAGTTGCACGTGTGAGTGTACCGTGCTGCGAACCAAAATAAAAAAATAAATTCTTTTCATCTTCGTTTTGCTTTAAAACTTCACAAGCATAATATTTTCTACCAGAGCCATTAATTTTCGGTGTATAAACATACTTAACTCTTGGAGGAGTCATACCAAAACTTTGTATTGAGTAT
Source organism: Melanchra persicariae (assembly GCA_947386135.1). Classification (NCBI taxonomy): domain Eukaryota; kingdom Metazoa; phylum Arthropoda; class Insecta; order Lepidoptera; family Noctuidae; genus Melanchra; species Melanchra persicariae. The sequence goes on along the minus strand of OX376648.1, from coordinate 19,701,148 downwards.
GTCCAGACTTGTCCTGCTTCACCTAATATTATCTTGTAGCATGGCTGTAAATTACGATCCAAAACTTTGAAAGGTGATGCATCTGTTAGTAGCCCTGATGGTGTTTGTGCAACTCTTTTTGATTTCTTAACTTTCTTGTCTTCGACAAATCCTAAGTTTTCAACTGACATATTCCACACCAGAATACTTCCATTTACTGAAGCCGATATAAATTGTAATGACTGCTCATTTGGTGACGCAATAACTTTTCCGGTAGGTGTTACTAAAAAATTTGGTGACATCCATTTAATAGCAGATACAGAATTCAAATGACAATTCATAAGACTACTACAAACTGTAGTATTTACTACTGATCTGTCTTCCACGGACTTCATCCAGCCCATGTGCGCATTCATCGCAATTCGGTATTTCTGTCTCTTTTCACTGAGTGTTTCAACCTTTTCAACATTTTTGAGTTTATTAGTTAAATCCCATATGACTATTTGTCCACTTACTAAACCACCAACCAGAATATTTTCATTGAAAGGACAAAATGAAAGAACCTTAACTTCACGGTGTGCTTCCAAATACAATTTTGGTATCAAGCTGTCTATATGACTCCAAATTAAAACAGGGTTTAATCCATAGACGGCTCTTTGGATTGGATCTGTACGTACGTTTGTATGTGTTTTCATTACAGTCGTAATGCTATCAGCGTATGAAATTGCTACAATACCAGACCACATCGGATGAAATGCTGCGCAGGATACATACTTGTTCTTAGCCCTAACGTCTGTAAAACAAACATACTCTTCAAAAGTCATGGTGGCGAGTGTGTCAGTATGTACTTGATTAGCGAGATTTGGATAATCGTTATAATACATATCCATTACTGCGTTCAGTTTTATTGCAGACTCCATTTCACTTTGTCTCGATGCGACGTAACTATTTATCTTCTTAACATAAGACGGTCGACGCATACGTGCCAGCGCTGCTTTATATATAGCTAGATCCGCTTCGTCAAGTGATTGTTTGCATACTTTATCTTCGTAACCTGAACTTTTATCTTCATCGTCCTCTATTGCCGAGGCTACTTGACTAGCGTCACCCCCACCTTCGATATCTCCCATTTGACCTAAAGCGTCTGCAATAGATTGTGTCCACCTATTTTTTGGGTATGTGAGCTCAGTTTGTGCTACTCGATCTGCAAGAGTTGGAGTAATCTGAGAGCCACAATCAACCCTTCGTCGATAAACGTTATTGTACTTCTCTTTGTAGGATATTAACTCTATTGAACCATCCCTAACTGAACAAGTATCTCTTACATCAAACTTATTAGGTTCATAATTCATGGGAAACTTAGTTTTAATCTCAATTTCTATTAAATCTCTTTTATTGACAGGTATCAGTTCGATGATTTCTGCATCACTTCCTAGACTTTTCCAGGGTTTAGGTCGTTTTTGAACAGCTTTTTCTAACTTTTTCTCCTGCCTTCTAATAAATCTGTCAGATTGCTGCTTGCAATGATCCCTGGCTTCTGGTGTACAACATATATAGAAGTCATCAGTGTTGGTTGATTCATCTAGTATGTAACCAATAAGCACCTCTTCATCACTGTAGGCCTCAAGTTGCTCACGAATTTGAAAAAAATCTGACAATTCTCCACCCATGTCTATCGATTCCATAATTTTAGCTTTACTTATAAACTTCCAAGGGTACTGGGCATAAACATGTATTCCTACTACAGCTTCTGTATGTATTTGCGTTTCTTCACCAAGGGTCAGTTTGTATACACCTTCAACTTCATAATTTGGAATGAATCTTTTTCTACGAAGTGGAGGCTGTGTGCTTGTCTTCAACATTTTAGTTTCTCCTTCCTCCTCTGTTTCCACTAGAACCAAACAATGTAATGATGATTAGATTCCACTAAATTATAATCTAGATGGTCATTTTGTTATTTTAACTGTTATAGGTACTTTTTAGGGTTCCGTACCCAAAGAGTAAAAACGGGGCCCTATTACTAAGACTCCGCTGTCCATCTGTCTGTCTGTCACCAGTCTGTGTCTCATGAATCATGATAGCTAGATACTTGAAATTTTCACAGATGATATATTTCTGTTGCGACTATATCAAAAAATACTAAAAACAGAATAAAATAAGCAGCAAACGTGATTTTTTGCCGTTTTTTATTGATAATGTCACGGAACACTACGTGCGCGCGTCCGACTCGCATGTGGCCGGTTTTTGTGATAGTGTGTCTCTGTCATAACCACAAGTAGTAAATAGTAATTCCATGCATGGTCTTAACCAACTGGTTTCATTATGCGTCATGTATTGTCATTTGTTAAATTGACATGCCACAAAAATTTTCTTTTAAAAATATTTTCTTTTAAAGAAAATTTGAAAGCCAAAGAGTTTGTGTGTAATTTTTTTTATTTTAGTACATTTAGAGTCATATCAAGCCTTCAGAAAAGAGCTGTGCGTTCAATTTGCATAATAATATTTTATATGAATATAAATGGAGAGGGAGAGGGAGGCCAAACAAAATATGAATGGACTGTGTGATGAGTGATATGAAAAAAAGGGAGTGATACGAAAAGTCTCCACAGTCAGTCTCACACTTGGATCTAAACATATAGAAATCACATATAACATATTATTATAGTGCACAAGTGTGCGCGCAAACACAGGTGCAGTCCCTCTTCTATCACTCTCACATTCCGATAGGACGACAACCCGACACGACCGGAGAGAGATCTTGCGCAGGACCAACGACTAAACGTGCATGCCGAGGCACGGGGGTGACACATAACCATTTTCCAAACTCTGGGCTCACACAGAGAAATTCCTAATGGAAAAACTCAATGAAAATTTTAGCCCGACCTGGGAATCGAACCTAGGACTCCACGCTCGACAGTCGCGCTTGCGACCACGATACCAACGGAGCAGTCTAGAAATCATATAAAAAGTTATTAGAATGAACAGTTACTAGTCTTATTTCACTGAAACACAAGTTGATCACACGAATACTGATTGACGTTATTATTTCTACTTACGGACACTACATTTACACATAGATACATTAATTAAAACTCAGATAAAAATAACGATTTACATTTAGACAGATTAAAGTGGCTTGCTAACTTTTACCATAATGTATTGATGACACCATTTATCGAGGACTGTCTCACATTATACAGGGCACCTATATTTATACTCGCTATACCTGCCTGGGTGCAAGTAGTGACAGACAAGACCTTTAAAATGCTATGTTGTCTAACAGCTAGCAAGAACAGTTTCTGCGCCGGCCTGGGCTCCTCCGACAAGTTTTAACCTGTCATAAACCAACACGGCCCACAGGGGCGTCCCTGAGTTATGCTTCGATCGGATTCGTTTTGCATACCTCCTCCTTTCATTTAGGCCCACAATTCTATGGGAAAAACATGACTATATTACTACATTAAAAGTACCTATACGGGCAAGAGCGACGATGCTTCCGCTACACATAATTTTATTAAAAATAGTCAATTAGGTACATTAACACCCTTTGTCTCAAATCTGTCTAAGATGTTCTTTAGAACCCTTATCATACTCAAAGTGTCAGAACGGGAGTCTCATGGGAAATCCTGATATCTGTCTCCCGACTTCTATCTGATACCTTAGCCTGAGCAGCTTGGGTTAACTGTTTTGAAAGTGCCTACTGAATTTGTTATTTTACCATAGTGAAATGTTGAAACGTTATTTATTTTTTGTGAATGTTATGAGAGATCGGTCGGATGTTATTTATTTATTTATTTATTGGTCGGTTAGGTCAACCATTCTGTTTGCTTAATTCACTGTAGTGTGAGTAAATCTTTTCTAGTCAGTTTGGCGAAGCAGTTTGTTAATAGCATAACGACGACTGATCAAAGTGAGCATAATGAATCAAAGATATTCTGCAGTGCGATTCTATAAACATGTCGAAGTGAGAACTTAGGCAAAGTGAACGACAAGTGAGCTGTGAAACAAGATGAAGTGACAGCTCACTTGTCGATCACTCCAACTAAGTGCATACGATGAGATAACAACAAAAATAGACCGGCTGATCATTCAATGAACGTATATAAAGCAAGCACATAACATTAAACTCGCATTTACCACAAATCTTTTTAAAACATTTAGGTACACATAAACATGTTTCGAATCATCATTCTGTCTCCATCAATTTGAAATGAATATAGAAACAACGACCTTTTAAATGCCTTTATCTACACTCACAACGTAATGTTCCAAATATGAGTTCAAAAACGAATGCATAAACACATACTTTTTTTTCGTGGATAGGTAAAATTAAAAAAAAAACCATTACAGTTCAACATTTTCCTTCGATTTTTAAACAACTGCATCATAAAATAACTTTTTAATTTTTATAGCACACTTTTTCTTTTTAATTTTTGGCGCGGGCTCATTGACTTAAGTCAATGAGCCAGCTTTTATCTTTGTCTATGTTTGAGCGCGCTGCGCAGTCATTCGAATACGCAATGAGAATATCCGCCATATTGGAATAAAATATTTTTCCACTTATTTTATTTCAACTGTATGAGTGAAGATAAAATAGTGTATGCAACGGCATATAATTAGGTATTAAAACACTCGTGTGATGCTATTATCACACTCGGCTACGCCTCGTGTGATAAACCCACACTCGTGTTTTAATAACCCTTTTTATATGGTCGTTGCTATGCAACGACCATATAAAAAGGGTTATTAAAACACGAGTGTAACTACTATTAGTATTTAAGGCTAGCTGTTTCTCGTGGCCTCACTCGCGTTTATATAGATTTTCGCAAAATAAAGTAGCATAGGTACCGTCTTCAGGGTCCCATGTAACTCATTTCAAAATTCATCAAAATCGGTTCGTGCACTTTATGCGTCATCCTAACTGGCTAACACGATGAAAATGATCTTGTGCTCGCGCGATGTACTTTAAGCTTGAATTACGATACTCTAAAGAAATGTGTGTGTATAATCTGGTCGTGCAATGAAAACGCAACGTTAACCAGTAACTCGTACGATCGTTAGCCAGTTAGGATGATGCCTTAGGCGTGAAAGCGTAAGAAACAAAAAACTCACTTTTGCATTCACGATATTAGGGTTAGAATTAAGATGTTTGTGGTGCAAGCGAATCTAAGTTTTATTCACCTGCTTGGACGAGAGTTTCATGTTTTTTCTCTTCTTGCGTTGGTGTTTTCTTAATCTCTTCTTCATCTTCATCACAACTAGTCTCTGATGAAGAATTACGACGTGGTGTCGGCTGAGGATCTTCTTCGCTGTCTTCTGATTCCACAAACATTTTGAAATCGTATCACTGCCTGAAAGTGTTATGATAATATTATTGTTATTACATTTTATTTTTTGTTGAATACAAACGAGCGACTTTATTTAATTGCAGATGCGGTGTATTAATTTAATTTGCGAGCAAGGCAATTTGAAAATTGGGAAGAAAGGAGACGATTTAGTCCTCTTATAAAACTAACTACTCTACTCTATGATGTGAGATATAAATCTTTAGCACCATAGCTGAGTTACTTGTGAACATGTCATATAGCCCCAACAACCCAAACTGCACACAATTTGAAAACAAAAAACTTCGTCATATTTAAACAAATTTTATACATAAAATCATTCCCGGATTAAGATGAAGTGATTTTTTTAATGTTTCCTGTCAAAAGTTTTCTCTTCTAAAACTCGGGACCCGCATCACGTCTGAAACATTGAAGAGAAAAAGAAACACAAATTGTATTTTTTTTATCTTTAAGTTCTCTTCCTTTTCAGTAAAAGTAAAGTTTTTTTCAATGCTAATTTCACAGATATATTATTTTTAGAGATGGTTAAATAATAAAAGCCGCACGGGTCGATTTTCAAGGTTAAGCAACATTCGCCAAGGTCAGTCTGTGGATGGGTGACCATATTAACATACCAAGACTCCTTCGTGCCTCGGCAAGTACGTTAAGCCGTTGGTCTCAGCTGACATTTGTAGATTTTTTGTTGTGGATTGTCAGAAGCCAGAAAATCTGACACCAGTCTTGCCAAGAAGTACCGTGTTAACCAGTTAATGGGTTGTGGAGGTCTGGTAGGCAGCCGCTCCACGCATATACTGGTATTCAGCTGAATCCGGTTTCACTGGAAGCCGACCCCAATAATATCGTTGGGAACAGGCCAGGTGCATGATTGTTTTTACAGATATAGGTACTCAGAATTCTAAATTACATACTTTTTACCCCTGTAATTGGCTGTATTTCTCATTTATACAATTGTTATTCATCTGTTATAGTTGTTGGTTCTGTTATGATTAAATAAATAAATAAATACGTACCAAGTCTGAACGAGTTTTGGAACCACAAAATGTTATTTTAGCGTAATTATTTTAATACAAAAAGCTAATTATAAACCACGAACAAAAACTTCATACAAATAAAGATTATTTGACGGTCTATCCAAGTTATATTATTCTGTTTATAAACAAGCGGTTGCTTTGGTAAACGGCAAATGACGCATGCGCGAAAATCGAACCTGGTACTAAGTGGTACAAAATAGTGGTGGTGAGAATGATTGTTAACCCTCGGCATGCCTGGTAGGGTCTGTCAGACCCACCCTGTTATTTTAACCGTTGTAGTTAATTAAAATCTGATGTTTCTGCGCTACAATTCTCAGTAGCTGAGCATTATCAACCAATCAAGGCCTTATGGCCACTACTTCAATCCGGAGTCAGCTGCGATGGTGGATAAACACAATAAGACCCCGAGCGAGAAATTCAGAGGTTATACCTTACACCTCTGCTTACACCCGTAGATAGGAGTCGCAAAGACTGATTGTTTTATTAATATTTAGAGTCTTTGTTTTAGGCCTTCTATTTCCCGAAGTTTAGTTATCTTTTGTTTTCACCTACTTAAGTATAAAAAAGGCCTGCTTTTTTGCTAAAAATGTGCCCAATTTTACTAATTTTTTATTTTAATTAATAAGGTGGATTCTTATTTTTTTGGCATTTTTACCTCTACAATATATCCCTGGTATAGCTTTAAGTATATTTAGATACACCAATTATCACAACTAGTACGAGAAATAGTAATTTTAAATTCGGGTCTGACGGACCCCACCAGGCATACCGCGTAACATTTTGCCACCAGGCATGCCGACGGTTAATCAGAATAACCATGGATTATTTGTATTTTGGGGTGAAAATAGGGACTGCATTTTTTTTTTATTTACTATTATCAGAACGGGCTCGCTCTTGACCTCGATCACGCCTGATGGAAAGCGATGTATGACGTCTATGATATAACGAGCGTTCTCAGAAGATGCCATGAGGCACTGGTACTCTACTAGGCGCGTTAATGAAACACAGCAGTCTGCTTGACGACGGACTCCGGTGGGAGGGTGGTCGTGAACCAGGCGGGCATTAGCCCTACCAGCGCAAGGGAAGGATTGTCCAGTCTCATAAGGTATTAGGTGAGACTGTCTAGGATGCGCCGAGCGCTCGGTTCAGTTGAGTGTCTGATGGAACAAATTGCGCTACACGAGGAGGCTCCTTCATGCATCCCAAAACTCATAAACTCATACTCCTATGCCGTATATTTTGAAGTGACATTGTGCGCATTAGCTTGTTCTTGTACCATACTTGTGACAAGCTAGAGTGTCTGTGTCTGACTATAATAGGGTCAGAGATTTATTGCCTTCAATCGACTTTGAGCCATGCAAACTTTTGGCTCTAAGCCAATAAGCGTCGGTTCTGGGAGAGGCTTAGATAGTGAAATTCATTTTATTGCCCTGAACTGTAGATTGATCAAGAATATGTGTCCTGTCAGAAAGTGTATTGCTTTGCAGATATGTTTTTCTTGTTCTTTGTTAAAAAAAAAGCAACACCCGCTCCCTAATATTCTTAAAACCCGTTAAACCTTTTAAAAACCGCCCTCCGGGCCATATAATCCGGATTGTTAGAAAAGGCTCAAGCCACGCTTACGCTGATAAATTGTTTCAGACTGCTCTGTCTCGACGCAAGGAGTCCGCGGCTCCATTGACGGGGGAGAGAGAAAGCACTATATTTCGTCACGGGTTTGGGTACCCTCTCGCTCTCGTGTTAAGACTCCGAGTATTACAGGTGAGTGGTGGTTTCAGTATTTAAAAGCTTTGAATTTGCATTTTGTACAGTTCCACTTTGGTTTAGTGGTAGCAAGCCCGACCACGAAGCAAAAAGACCGTTTTAGGGTTCCGTACATGTTGCGGATTTTGTTCGAAAGAGTTACCGTGGCCCTGGAACGTAAAAGGCACTAGGAGGAGCATGGGTGGGTTTTAGTCAGTAGAAGTCTGACACTCCCTGACGCTCCACCCAGAGCGGAAGGGGTCATTTGATAATTTCCCATCCTCAAAAAAAAAAGGGTTCCGAACATGTTGCGGAATTTGTTCGAAAGAGGCACCACTGCCCTGGGAAGCAAAGGGCTTGAGGAGGAACACGGATGGGTTTTAGTCAGTAAGAATCTGACAATCCCGTCCGCTCCACCCAGAGCGATAGAAGTCATTTGATGATCCATAAAATAGGGTTCCGTACGTTCGAATAAAAAACCGGTTCACGGTAAAGGATTACTCGTGTGTCTATAGTCTGTCTATCTGCCTGTCCGTCTATCACAGCCAATTTTCTCCGAAGCTACTGGACCGATGTTTTTTCATTAGGTTAAGTTTCCTTAAGTTCACTTTAACAATAAAGTTAAAACAAATAAATTGTACCGTGAGCAAAAAAATAGGCCGAGAGCCAACCTCTACAATTGTCAGTTGTGTAACTTAAATGGATGATATTATAAATGTTTGCGAAATGACAACAGCAGATCTATTTTTCTTGCAATCGACTCACCAGGCGTGATGATTCACCAAGCAATCACCATGTTTGTCAACGAAAATTTAATAGACGATAATAAATTGCTAATTTATGTACAAACAAACTATATATATTATGACACCCGAAAATCGTACGATTGTAATAAATCTTTATTAGATTATAATTTCTCCAAATTTTATGAAAAAATCGTTTTGTACACAATAATTCCAATCCAAATTCAATATTTTTCAATAATAAGAAAAAATAGTTTACAATTTCACGCGATATTTTACAATATATAAACATTGCTTGCGATAAAACGTAAGAACTTTGTCACTTTAAGAATAAACATGATGTATGGACGTTGAGAGATGAGGTTGTGTCGGCAATACATCTCGGTGGATCCGGACTACTGACATACCATCTTTCCTCTTTTATCCATTTTGTTAAAGATCTGTCTTCCTGTTATTGATCTGTGTCCTGTTCCTCGGGGTCTTAATTTGTGGATAAAACCCTGTAAAAAAGATATGGTTTTTCTTGAATTTTTTTTTACTACTTGATCGAGTGGGTTACTGTGACTTACCTGCTGAAATTATACTTTGATGACCAAACCATTGAGGCGTGAAGGGAACCAACGGGATAATTAACACGCAATCATTGGTCAATTGGCAATACCTTTTTCAATTTAGCAAAAGCTATGTGTTTGGAGTATCCAACATTATCTTTCAGATTGAAGAAAGTGCTGGTTCTTTTACCTTACATAATAAACTTTTACCCATTTATAGAATAAAAAAAAACATCTTTTATCTAATCTTAATTTTTAATTGTAAATCAAACCAAACAACATAAGGTACAGTGATATAAGTTTCCGAACAAAAGCGAGAGTTGAGTTTTCTCCCATCCAACTAGAGATCAACACAGAGGGTAGAAAAAACTATATTTTAAAGGCATCAACACTTGACAAACGAAAGAAAAAGATCAGCCCATTCAACGCGAACTTTTCAGGACATCCTATTTTCTGAGCTGGAATAAATGTCGTATAAAATCGCAATGCAACCATTCTAGTCACCTGAAAAGCAATGATTTTTTACTGAACAAAATATTCCAACAGCATTTTCACATAAAAAAACAAATATACAAAGCGATGAGCTGCGAATAAAATCATTGTCTCTTCAACTATCACAAGAATAAACTTTTATCGTAGCGAGTTTTTGTGTAGTTCTTAATAACTAGGAGATAACTACCTAGACTGTTGGAACTTAGTTTACGAACAATGAAGATGGTTCTAATAATACGTTGGTAGTATGTAGGGACATAATTATGTAAAATATTTCATTACGTAATTTATTTCTTATCTTCTTCATCATCATCATAATATCATCCGAAAGACGTCCACTGCTGGACATAGGCCTCCTTCAAGTGTCACCACAACAACCGGTCCTGTGCGTCTCACATCCATCGGTTACCCGCGACCCTCACCAGGTCATCGGTCCACCTTGTGGGAGGCCTTCCAACGCTGCGTCTTCCGGTACGATCGATGGATGATAGGTGCGACCAACGTGCCCTGCCCACTGCCACTTCAGTTTGGCGAAGCTTCTTCTCATCTTAAGCCATTTTTCTTCTGCCAGCGGCTTCGCCCGCGTGAAAGTCGGTAATTTTCTTAAGGCAACATACGCCCGGGAAAAATATGTATGTCTGAATCCAGAGCATGTTTTACACATGTGCCAGCTGCTAGCTATTAAGACTTGAACAGGAAATAAACTATCAATTAATCTTCCATACAAAATATATCACTTCCTAAATCGCCTTTTACGGATATTTTTGAAAAACGAATCATAACAACCTTAATTATTTACTCCAAATTTCAAGCCCTAAACTTGACTTTAAATAAAATGGAACGCAAAAAAAGACTAAATTTGATGGCAGTCTATCAGATACTCATCTACGGTACTCATACATAAAATAAAAATTTGGCATTTGGCTGCGCCAAAAAGGTACATTTTTCACAGCGATGTCTGACGAACTGAGACATATGGAAAAAGGTATGTTGCGCCAACCCATTCTGGGTTGGATCTACTTTAGTTCAATGACAGATTTGACGTCACCAACTACATCACACTGCTTGAAAATTCGTTTTTTATTATTACTTTTTATTCAATCAAGCATTAGGTTAGCGCCATCATTGTCTTGGTTCGATGTAACTTATTCTGGGTTGACCCAACATACCTTTTTCCATGTGTCTCAATTCATCAGACATCATAGTGAAAATATACCTTTTTGGCACAGCCAAATGCCATTTTTTTTTATGTATGAGTATTGTGGATGAGTACCTGACTGCCATCAAATAAATGTTTTTTTTTTCCTTTTGAGACGTAGCATATTTGCTTGGGGGAGGCCTATGTCCAGCAGTGGACGTCTTTCGGCTGATATGATGATGATGATGATGATATTTTCCACAATCGTTTACTTGATCTTCCAGCAGGATAAATTAAGTTCAAGGCCGCTACTTAATAATTCCATGGTTTGTCCTATTGACAGTTGAAACTCTGTTGACAGACAGGCGTTTGTTCGAGTCAAAAATAAGAGGGCACAGCCGAGGCATCTCTTATAAATATTCTGTACTCTTTGAGCCGAGGGTTTCAGTCCGAACCACATCCTTGAAAGTCACACACCAGCAAATTAAAATTAAATTAAATTGTACATTTACACAAGAATCAAAACAAACAAACACCATGTTTGATCGAAATATGAAATAGAAATATCAAATGTACATCTTCGCTCTCAAAGCGTCAATATTGATAGAAGGAAAAGCGTTACCACGGTAACCGTAGCCGTCGGGATAACAAGTTGTTACTGCGAAAAATTCAATTTTATTTCACATTATTTATGGGAACATGACACGTTGTGTTCTGATACAGGGAGATCAAAGTATCAGATCCAATGGTGTGCGAAATATGAGAAATTGTTTACGCTCAGTCTGTCTAAAAATTGGTTATGATTCCACATATTGTGTCATGAGGCCTATTCAGATTCACTCAGTGACCACCTTCACCTTTGTGAATAGGCCGTTCGGGTAAGGTTTCAGAGCCCATCAGGTTTCAGAGTCAGAACTATATTGGGGTCGGCTTTCAGACCAAACCGGATGCAGCTGAATACCAGTATTTTACGTGAAGCGGCTGTCTACCAGGCTTCCTCAACCTCAACTGGGTTGTTACCCAGTACTGTGTAAGTACTGTGTTTAGTACTTCTTGCCAAGACTGGAGTCAGATTTTCTGACTTCTGACAGTCCGTACTTAACGACTGCCAAATATCTACAAATATGACAGCGGGGACCAACGGCTTAACGTGGTTTCTGAGCCACAGAGGAATCTCGTTTTGTTAAGATGATCACCGATCCACAGACCAACCTCGGCAAGCGTTGCTTAACCATGAAGATCGCTCCTTGCAGCTCCGCTCCGGCCCCGGCGACACACCGGTGTGTCGCGAATTAATCGCGAATTTAATGTTTATTTACCTATTACATAAGATTTACTTTTTTTTGGGAATTTTCACATGTCGGGGCCGCAGCGGTTAACGTGTTTATTTTTATTAATTTATTTAATTCAGACATTATATAAAAATTAATATCCACTAAAACACATAATAATCAACAATAAATAAAATTACACAAACAAATTAGAATAACATAACAAAAATCACAATTAAATTAAATATATAATTTAAAATACCTAAAATACCTAAAACACATTAAAACAATGAGTAACAAAATTAAAATACACAATTAAATCAAAAATGCGTGTCAAATAATACGAAGAGAGCGCTAACATGAAGTTGCATCCACATCTGTATCAGGGACAGGCTCGGACAACACCCAAGAGACTGTTCGAGCTGCTTCGTAGGCGACTTAATAGTGAAGCTCTCCGCTCCACTTCATTATGATCGAGAAAAAAACATAAATCATCGATCTGCGCCTCAGCAAACATATTCGAAGCACTACAAAACCGCGGAAGCCTTAAAAGTATCCAAAAGGCATTGTTGTACTGCACGCGCAGTGCGCTGAACGCCTGCTGCGTAAAGTTGGTCCACAGGCTGCACGTGTATAACGACTGACAATAGGCCTTAGATCTCAATTATTTTGTCGCTGAAGTCGACAATCACGCATAATAATATTAACATTGAACTTGGCTCCTATCTTCACATTTTTGATGGGTTGTAATATCTGAGACCAAGCTTAATGAATTAATCAATACTACAAGAATGAACCAAGAAGATTGATCATTACTTCATTAAAAAGAAGACTTGCAAGTTCCTCATTATGAGCTCGGAACTCTGTTGATTGATCATTCGACTGCCGAGTGCCAGGCAATTATATTTCAAACATTGAATATTCATAGTTCAGACGACTTTGGAGAGACTGAAATATCTTGTATTATTCATATTAAAAGGGGCTAGATTCAGCGGTAACAGTGAAATGCAAAATCTCGTTAGATAGAAATGGAAATGGAATTATTGCTTCCTGTTTTACTGACGATGCTTAATTATGATATTGGTATATAATGGAGATGTTAGGTGTCTGTTTCTATTTTATGTCAACGAAGGTTAATACCTATTAAATGAGGGGAGGGCCGTTGCTAAGTCATAACCGCAGGATCTTTCAGTTCAACATGGTTAGCAATGATAGCTAAAGTAGGTCTGAAAGAGTTACCGCGGTCCTGGAACGCAAAGGTCAAGGTCTGTGGATGGGGTGACTATGACCATGCTTATCGAGGCCGGATTGTTATTTGTGGATAACGTGAACCGTGTAACCCAGCAAGTAGTATAAGAGACGGATATGCAGTCGCTACTGGAAACCAACTTCAACAGACGACAAGTTATGAAAAGCCTTGTATATTGCTTAATTGATGTGTACCTGGTAGGTAACTATTACATTTTCCAGAATTACCCTTATGCTGGAATACCTCAAATACTCATCACCACCTGAGGACTTTTGAGGACCCAGTGAACGCCACTAACGCTACTTTCGTCGTGACCACTGACTGGTCACAATCTGTGTAATTTAACCATCAACTCGAAAAGCGTTCTGTGTTAAACTCGCAAACTGTTCAACTCAACTCTTGAAACCCCGCAGGCAAAAAAAGTATGGTCCGTTATTAATGTGGGTATTCACTCAATTTCACGTTAATTAAAAAGGCTTTTCAGATGTTCCGATTAAACAATAAAAACTGTTTAAATTTTTAATTAGTTACAACGTAAGCTTATTTCAGCCTACGTTGAGGGCCTACCCTGCCTAACGAAAAATGGTTTCCAGCGGTATTCTAGTATTCCACAATTTTAAATTGGCCAATGTTTTTTCAACTGTAAATGTTGCAGCCCATTAGCTTAATCCGCCGTTTAATTGGTGGCCCAGACTTTTCATTTAAATGCCCCAATTTTTTGTGACTTATGTGTCATCTTTTGTTCAAAATCGTTTAATGACTAGCCCATGTCACTAATGACGCTGATTAAACGACGCAGTTCAATGAAAAGGCTAGGTTTTTAATGTTAGCTGCGACATATTATATAATTAATGCATTGGGTATTAATATTCCATTAGGACGTTCGCAGTGGCAACCCGTAGGGAAAGCTGTGCCCCAAAACCCTGTAACCAAAGCAACCTTTTCACTGCCACCGACGAAACGGTGCAAGTGGCATACTACACTTGCAACCCGGCAACGATGCCGGGTTGCCACTGCAAGCGTCCTAATGGAGTATTAATACCCAAGTGCAAGTGGCCCACCAGGTGCAAAGCTTGGTTAGTTTTGGTTATAGTTAGTTGGGGTGGTTGGTTGTAGTTAGTTTTGGGCCAGCATAAATGAAAACGAAGATTCTTATCGAGGGACAGAGAGAGAAAGCTTTTATCGTATCCATCCACCCATGAATCAAATGTAATTCGTGTGTAATTCATACCCCAGACAAGATGTCACAGGCATCCATTTGAAACATATGTGGATCGTTCCTATTTCAAAATGATTGATTGCTATATCAATTGCATGTTAATTATTTGTCTATATGTATGTATATAATGTATTTGTATATATTGACGTGTTCCATTGCTAACAGAATGCTACTGAGTGACGTCAGCTTGAGCTAGAATGGATAATATAATGGTTTCCACCATTATCTGATCCAGTACCTGGGTTGATGAGGTCAGATTGGCAGTGGTTACAAATATCGACCGCAGATGGCCTGTCTGCCATGTAGTCAGGCCGTCTGCCGTCTGCCGTTCTCCGTAAAAAAGGGGTAGGCAGATTTGATGCGATCCTCTGTTTAGTGATCACCATTCTACGTATAAATGAAGTCTTCTGAAAATTTTTGTCATCATCATCATTCAATCAGCCAAGAGATGATCACTGCTGGACATAGGCTTCCCCCATGTGTCGCTACACCGAGTGGTTCTGTGTGTCTTTTATCCAGCGGGTTGCAGGGGCTGCTGCATGCGAGGCCGTGGCTACCCAACGAAAACAAATCCTCGTAACAGTGAGGTTGCTCCGCGAAGCCTATGAAGCTCCTAATAAAATTCTTCCTTTCTTTCTTTTTCTTTTTTAACTTGGCTGGATAATTTTGCCAAGCCACCCAGGAGTCTAAATGCGGAAATGGAGTCTCTTACTCCAGCGGGTTCTCGTGGCCTACACTTTGTGAAAGACCTCCCAATGCGCTGTTTCGATACGCGGTGTTCTCAAAATATTAAAAATGAAATAAAATGTCTTCGTTTACAACCGTTACAATCGCAAAGCGAAATGAGCACGTTCTGACGTAAAACGTAACAAGTCATTGTGCTCAATACAATATGTCTGAATTATTTTATTTATTGGAATAGCGAAAATAATTTATTTCTGAAGAACTTCTAAAAATAGAACGGTATTATGAGAGGACAAGTTTTGGCAAACAAATTATGTATGTTATACTAGCTTACGCTTGCGGCTACACTCGAGTTCAAGCTTTATTTTTACAAAGAAATAGCCTATAATCCAGGATTCCATCTTTCTCTGTACCAATATTCATCAAAACGGTTCACTGCTATAAGCGTTAAAGCGTAACAACCAAACAAAGTCACTTTCATATTTATAATTATTTTTTGTTATATACAAAGTGTAACAGAATAAACGCAATACCTCATCATCATTGTACTAATCATTGACATCAACTTTTACTACGGGACCAACACCGAAATCGCGAAAAAAAATGCGACTGTCCCATATATTTAAGTGCGCATAATTCGACAAAATGTATTGAACAATTGATTTTTTTTTTCGCTATTTCGGGGTTGGTCTCATAGTAAATTTTGTTGGGATTATGGTGGTTCTTTAGAGGTAGCGGAACAGAGAGTAAAGTTCCGCAAACCTCCATTGAAAAGGGAGGATCCTCCGACCAGACGGTTGTTTGTGTCTGGTGGGCAACTGCCCGAGAGTTGATATTCGGGCTTTGCATATGTTCTAATCGCACGGTAAACTCTGATATCGCGATTTAGGATTTTGTCGTTAGTTCGCAGCTGTCGAGATAGATGGCGCTGCGAGTCTCATTTGTTGATTCTGCTACGTTGATTTTTGTGGCGGCATGAATGCCGCTACAGTTCATTACGAATTTAATAAAGAAATAACGTAAAAGCTCAATACCTAGATATCTCAACTAATGAATAATAAAAGAACGAAGAGAGAATTACCTATGTTTAAATTCTAGACAAAATAATCGAACAAAATCGACCTGAACTGATTAGGAACTGAACGTTCTCGACATAGTTCCGACTTGAGAGATCTGCTACGAGACACTGGACTTGGCTCAGTCAGCAGGGACAGTACTCGCTACTATCGATAGTGGAAATAGTATTTTCAATTAAATGCTTCCAACCTTCTTCACAGTTACAGTATCTAGTCGCCTTTCGACCCTCCTATCCAGCACACTTGTTCTAAAACGGACCAAAATAAATTACTTTTCAAAAGGGTGCTTTTTACATTACGTAATACTGAAGACCAGGAATTGGATTAAGTCACCCTACAAACTTAACTTAACGCTCAATCGGATTACGGCCAATCGTCAAACGAACGTATCTTGTAAAAAGCCAATGAATTCCACACTATGGCGGCTTGTAAAAGCAAAAAATAAGGCGGTGTTCCTTTGGTTTGTGCGGTTGGGTTCCGTATAAAAAAAAGCTTCAGTTGACAGGCGCGACGCAATCACGCAACATATTTTCATATAATTGGTTCTACTTGTAACACACCCATAAATTAGTTTAAACAATTTATTACAAAACCCCTGTGATACCTTAAAGGAAACCACAATTTAAAAAAATTGGCCAAAATATTGTACACGGGTCATTCTTCAAGGTTAAGCAACGCTTGCTAAGATTGGCCTGTAGATGGGTGACCATCTTAACATACTGAGTTTCCTACGTGTCTCGGAAAGCACGTTAAGCCGTTGGTCCCAGTTGTCATTTGTAAATCTTTGACAGTCGTTACGGATTGTCAGAAGACAGTAAATCTGAGTTCAGTCTTACCAAGAACTACCGTGTTACCCAGTTAATGGGTTGTGGAGGTCTGGTAGGCAGTCGGTCCACTACATTTTGCTCAAAACGGGGTTACTGTAGACGTAAACTGCAATAGTCTCCAATGCACTTTGTGGAGACTATTCTCCACAAAGTGGGTGCCTAAATATGAACAGCGCCGCGGAGGCTAGAAAGAGGTGGTGAGAAGACTTAGGGCCAATTTCACCAATGAAACTGAACGCGATCAGCGAATAAACCACGTTTATGAGGTCAGTCTCATTATTTTTCTATGGAATATTTACATTGACAGCTCTTGAACGCAGTTTAGATGTACTGATCGCGTTCAGTTTCATTGGTGAAATCTGCTCTTAAATGCCTACTGAAAGCTGTTTTAAGTTGGCTTGAAAAAAAAACTTGGAAAGATTTAGAGGAGGCCTTTGTCCAGTAGTTTGATAGTAAAAGCTGAATAAAAAAAACTGAAACTAAAGTTCATGCTAAGGAACTCTAACCCAAAGCGATTGAGGGCGAAACGGATTATTTGTCTTCGCATTGTGGCTCGCCCAAGCAATAAAGTTGAGTAATAAGTACCGACTACCAACGTTGCTCGAATAAAAGTCGTTAATACTGCCTTTGCTTTCCAACTTTGTCCGTTTACGGCTGAATTTCAGCTTTGTAGGTATTTGACTCGCCTCTTATCAGCCTGAATGGCTGCAAAGCTGCCTTATTAAGTCTTTGAATTTGAACAGTAAAAGGGTTCGAACATTTTTCTTTGGGAGTTGGCATATCCCCCAGTCAGCATATTTTTTTTTTATTTATAAATATTGTGGCACACGATGAAATATTTATACATGGGTCGAGGACATTTAAACAAACAAAAAATGTCAGGAACATGGTGCCCCAAAGAGTCACGTTGCTGAGACATTTATAGGTAAATTGGGATCCTGCCGTTTTGCCGAAAAGATTTTGCCAAATTTTCATTACCCAAACAAATTTTAGCAACCTTTTTTTATACCAATGTAATATTTGGAATAATTTTAGTACGCACATTTTCATTTGGTCAAATGTTTACTTGGCAGATTGTTACCAAGGATAATGTCATTAAGGTTTTTGGTCTTTAATCAAATGATTTATTACAGCAAACAATATTTAGACAATAAACGTTTAGTCAAATGAATTGTTATGACAAAAAATATAAAGGCAAAAATAAGATTTTTTTGGGAATTGTATAATTAAAAATGCAATTTTATTTTAATATAGGTAATCATTGTCTGAAACAAGTCAAATTTATGGACAATAGGTTATTTATGGAACTAGTTACAGTAGGTTATTAATTTAAAAAAAATGGTTAGGTTAGGTTAGGTTAAAACTGTGACCACCTACGCACGAGCCGAGCGAGCGTAGCGAGCGGTGCCGCGGCAGCGGCCGGCGAGTGCCAGAAACGACTAGATTATATAGAAAAAAATATGGAAAAAAGAGATTATTTTTAGGAGGCTATCGAGCTAGGCTAGGCTAGGCTATTTAATTTTGCGTAAAATATGTTATACCAACTGAAATATTTGACTAGATAAAAAATGGTAAAAGTACTAGTTGGTGAACAAGTTATTGTTCAAACGTTCACTTGCCAAACATAGGTTTTCGTAACAATTATTTGTAAAGAGATTGTTTGGTAAGTAATAATTTGGCAAATGAAGTTATGCGAAAATTTGTTTGGGAAGTGATAATTTGGCAATTTCTTTTCGGTAAAACAAGGGAGACCCAGGTAAATTCGCCATGTGAACATGGCGACCATGTATGCCACAAAGATTCTATCCCCTTTTTAACAAAGTAATAAGTTAATTTATTCAGATATGAATACGGAATCTCCAAAAGTCGTCGGGATTTTATTAAATCTAAATTTTTAATTTTTTATCATCACCTTGTTAGGTGGTAACACATTGTAGATTAGGTATTTGAGATTGGTAATTCAAATCAATTTAAAGCGAATATTATTAAGAAATTACATAAATTTAGTAAATACCGTAAGATCAAACTAGTTTAATAATATTAGTGATTCTCACCATTGAACTACTACAATGCTTGTACATACTACAAGTCATGAACTTTGTAAAAATTAAGTTTGAGATCAAATAAATAAAAAATATTGTGAAGGAGATCCTAGATACTTTTGTTTCAAAGCAGCTTTTTCGAATAGCATAACGGTTGTGATTATGAAGCTATATCATGACAATAACTAAGCTATGAACTATTTATCAGGATGCCATAAGGATCGGTAGAAGATTCGTAGTGTAGAGAAATGGGTACCTAATAAAACAACCCAATAAAACATTATTAGGTACCTAATCTCACTATTACGAAATAAAGCGACTTCATTCCGCTTACATACGATTCTATTACTTACATGATAAGAACGAGAATTGCATATCTCAGGGCATGCAATAGTTCCACGAACATAAAGAACATTTAGTGGCCAAGCCACACATTTTTACCTGCCTTCTCGTATTTTGGGGCTTGGCTCGACTTGAGATCAGAACCTATACCATGAGTTTACGCAGCCAAAACTCGTTAGCGTCTCCGTAAATTATTTATTTGTATGACATACTGTACAGTGCCCCTAGCGGTCAAAGAAAAAAATAAAATTCGTATCATGAGCAGTTTAGATTTCGATAGGTTAAAAACCTAACGTAATCTATTCGATAGTCACTAACGTTTTACAGCTGTCACCGTACAAAACGGTAGCATGACTCACTAATTTGACAGAAGCTATCGAACAAAACGCTTACGATAGTAGTTACGTAGCTCACTAGCATTTTACCGTGTGAAACATAAGTTTACGTTTGAGTCTATAAAGTCATAATAATGTCTGCAAGAGCTTATTTAGCATGGAAAATGTTAGTGGTCGCTGAATTTGAAGACGTGAATAACGTTAATTTGAAGCCAAAATGAGAATTCATCTTGGATATCGATATTGGAAAACATAAGTAAAAGAAAGTTGATTAAACTTTACAGACTCTTTATAGAATCGTTTGAGGATTTGTGGATATTAATGAATAATGTTACGGATTTGAAGTCAACACAACCAGTTTCATTAGAACTAAAGGTGGTACGTAAGTTGGTATGGTATGCTACAAAATACTATAGGGTTGTACTAACGTTAACGATACTGTAACGGTACTATACGTCAAAACATTCGTGCTAGGCCCTCAGTAGTGCTATTCTGTTATCGTGATTACTTAGTTGAGGTGAGTTTGAAGTGAGCTATCAGTTTTCACGATGAATTTTTTAACAGAATTGACCGGTTTAAAACTTTCTAACAGCAAATATGTTATGCTTGTGATTCTTGGCAACAAATTTACATGAAATGTTTTTGGTAGGATATATTTAACAGAAAAAGAATAACTAAATGCGTAGTTCATATACATGTCTTTACATATGTTGTTGACGAACTTGGCAACAATATTTAAGACGTATTCCAACTAAGTTGCTATCATGAGTCAACAGTTCATAAAGTTCAACAAACAGTTATTAAAACATCTATATTAACCCGGCCCTTTCCAAAGATTGCCCCAAAAGGGACTATCATTTTATTATCATAATCTCATTGGGTTTGGTCCAATTCCGTAAAGTTTTATCTGAAACTTTCAATTCTATTACGCTTAATCTACCGAACACTAACTATTATGGAGGCTATAACTATTTTACGATCATGAATTAAGTTTTAATACCAGTTTTATCTTTTGAAATCAAACAGTTAAAATGGCTGCTTTAATGACAATTTCTAATTTTGCTTAAGAAGCTTGCTATCACTGTGATGATTGATCAATATTTCACACCATAGCTAGTGCAGATTCTATTGAAGAACAATAAAAATAAGTTTCTCGGTTTTAAGAAGTGTCTTGCCTCTATAAAATAAATTGAGGCCATATTGTATTAATTAGTCATTGCTGTCCGTTTTAGCTGACTTAAAAAGAAGGAGGATAATCTCAGTGTAGGTGTAGTTTTCTTTATTAGCCCTTGCTCCAAAACAGGTGTCACAGACGTGGGCAAAAAAGCTGCCAGGCTGAAATGGGACTGGGCGGTTCTCACCGGCCGCATGTATGGTGACCGCTGGGTGAAAGTCTCCACGCAGTGGGTGCCAGAGGATGGATGGCGTCGCCGAGGCCGGCCCAGAAAGCGGTGGCGAGATAATCTAGACGAACACCGCGAAGACTGGTTCGAAGTGGCGCAAGAAAAGAGTGTCTGGAGGGATATGGGGGAGGCTCTTGCCCAGCAGTGGGACACAATAGTCTGTTAATAAAAAAAGCCCTTGTTGACCCACAGCGAAACTCCCAAGTCTCGCACCAGCCCAGATGGTACACGTCCAAGTGATATTGCTGTCTCTTTGAGGCTGTCCTTGACGGCCCCTCCATGCCCAGGAACCCACTGGGCGGAGACTCTTGCTTACTGTATGTTAAATTTAACCTCACATAACCAATCAGAATAATACATCCCTTCCTTTAATTCTTAGCACCAAGTAATTACAGTCGCTGGCCTTCGTCAGCCTCACCCTTAATCTCAGCGATGCCATTAAGGTATTAGTTTCACTTCGATTTGTGCTAGTTTCAATGTTCCATTTACTATGCAGCCTGCTAATGGTGGGAGCTAATCAACAAATGTATTACTTGCACTGAATTAGAGGTGAATGAAGTACCTACCTTAGTTAGGGGTGTGCCCGTACCATACTGTGGCATTGTGAACGGTGATGGTATTTTCAGGGTATTCATTTGGAAAAACAAACATTGTATTTTACCGAGGGTCCGTATATAGGCGGGGAGTAAATAATATAGCACTATATTCGGTAATTAGCGTATATTAAATTACTTCAACTTTCGAAGGCTCACACAAAACAAAAAAAAATCAATCCTACTAAGGTAAATGCCGGTAACGAAACCATAGCGAGATATAACTCGACGCTAACGCCATCTATCGAGCTTAGGGATCAACTTTTGAACATCTCGATTTATTATTGATCTCGCCATGATTCCGCTGCACATCCAAACAAACATATAATGGTCAAAATTGAATGCTCCTTCTTATCTTTATGTTGAACAAATATTTTACTTACATTTAAATAAAATATTAAATTACACAGTATAAGTAAAATTATAAAAAAATGTACAAGCGGGGTGTTAAGGGGTATAGTAAGGGAAGAAATCATCAGGCATCGAAAAATGCGTTATCGATACATTGGCAGACAAAAAGGCTTCTTAATACAATGTATAGTTATTATATAAAACAGGTAACCTTTGTGCCAATTTACAATATTAACCTTATCTAGGTACTAGTAAAAGTGTCAAAGCATTAAGTTATACTTACGTATATTCTAAATTACCCATTACCTGTTACTTTTTGCAAATAAAGATTCGTAAATATAAAGTAATTTATCTTCGCCGATCGATTTTACTTACTGCTGTTAAACTAATTCAAGAAGAGACGACGATAAGCCGAAATCTAATACTTCGAATTAAAGCAATTACTAAAGTTCAAAAGGAAATTCCAGAGAATTTTCTCATTTTCACCGAAGAGATATTCTAGGTATTTTACAAGGGAGAGACGTTACTTAAGATCTTCATATTTAACCTTTATATTCTCTTACAGATAGTATGCGGCATATCAGCGATGGTGATGGGCAGTGTGGCTTTCATAGAAGAGAGACAGAAGTTCAACATGGGACTAGGCATACCAGCTGGAGGGATCAGCGTTTTAGCTGCAGGTAAGATATTTTTAACCCAAAGGTTGACTGGTAGAAAATGACGAATGATTTTTGCATTAAATCCGACTATATGTACCACTCCAGCCGGTCTATTCTGTGGACATCTCACCGTGTACACTTAGGTGGAGTGAACGACAAGAGAGCTGTCATGCCATCTTGTTTGTATTGATTGACAAGCTCACTTGTCGTTCACTTCGCGTAAGTTTTCACTTCAACATGTTTATAGAATCGCACTGCTATACATACACTTAAAATAAAGTCACTACCTTCAGGCGCTGGTACATTTTTGTGTCGTCTCGTGGCGTGGCAATCTGATGCAGATGATTGGCTACAGAACATGTTGTGATATGGCGTAGGCTTAAATAGCTTCATTTGATTGGTGTGTTCTTTGCCATGACACAACACGACAAAGTAACCCTGGCTGAAGGCTAAAATCCACCACAGGCAAGTCCGGTTAAGCAGACGAAAACCTCCTAGGTTGACCTGCGACTAAATTTAGTCGTTGCGTTTATAAAATACAAAGTAAAATAAAGTGTCAGTAAAAAAGGGTTCTTCTCCTACTTGAACCATGCTGTGCCCGACAGGGTCCATAATTGTAAATATACAGGGTTATTTGTAAAACACCAGCAACCTTTCAGGGGGTGAAAGTACTCATCATTATAAACAACTTTTACTATGGGACCAACTCTGAAATATCAAAAATTAAATCAGCTGTTTCATACAAAATGCAATAGTCACCCCATGAAAATGTATGAAATAGCAGATATTTTTTTAGATTTTTCAGGGTTGGTCTCATAGCAAAAGTTGTTTATAATGATGAGTACTTTCACCCCCTGAAAGGTTGCTGGTGTTTTACAAATAACCCTGTATACATGCATTATAAATAATTGAGAATTGAGAAAATTTTCGGTGTACATATACAATCCATTACTAATTATTTCACAGTTTGTGGAATCTAGTTTATTGGTATTTCTCACATATCGGCAATTTGTACAAATAAATTGAAAGCAGGCATCGCTTAGCCTCAAATTTCAGACACTGTTTTAGACCTAAGCTTTGTTTAACTAGCCCTTATTAATAGGCCTCAGAAACCTTCAGTAACCTTGGATTAACTTCGTTTCAAGAGTAAGTTTGGAGGGCAAAGTGAAGTTCAAAGTGTACCTAACTATTTAGTAAGTACTTAATGGAGGGAATAGTATATTAACACCCTTATTCATAAAATCTTTCCAGCCATTACTTAGTTAAAATACTGTTTAAGAGATTTTAAATTCAAATTCTCCATAAAAATTTTGAATTAAGAGTCTGCTTATCGGTATTTTAGCTAAATAACGGTTATAAAGTTTTTATGAATAAGGCTGTTAGAATGTAGGAGAATTTTAACACTTGCGGCATCATTGCAAATACCTTTAAAGTTTGCACGATACCTTTAAATAAGTAATTATTAATTTTCATGACAAAAAATATCAACTAAGTTTACGAAAACACGAACAGGTTTTGAAAAACTTTATTTAAACAAGAAAACTTATTGATTGATCCTCGGAATTCAGTAGCGGAAAAATAGTTCAATGTCTGAGCCTCAGTTTAATTTGTTAAACTTCAGTTCATTTTTATTTAGTTTTAAATAGTTTTGAAACAATTATGTGTTAACCTAGTTAGGACTTTACGAGGCGCTCGTTAAAAACTACCTACACCATACAAACTTTCTGTACGGGTTATTATAAAGTTTAATATATATTGGGACCATTGATTCAAATAAAATTTAACTTACGTTTTTTATTATTATTGATAGGTACGCGCTTGACCACTATCTCACCTGATGTACCTCACGTTTAAGGAAACGTTTGTTTTTACGTTGTTTTTAATAAAAAAGCTATATTTTACAATATGGCCCATATTCCAAAAGGTAAACTCCAACTCAACTCGAACTCAACTCCAACATGAGCACGAAAATGTCAATGAAAGCTTGTGTAATGGACGTTTTCGTACTCGAGAGATGAGCAAACAAATGCAAAAACTTCAATTTATGATAAACTCCGATGGAGATGGAGTTCGAGTTGAGTTGGACTTTACCTTTTGGAATATGGGCCTATGAGTTATTAATTTATTTATTTTAATAACTCTGCACCAGTAGTTAGTACATGTATTTACTAGGAAATCTATACATATAATAAAACTGTAGAAGACGTCAATTCTGTACATTGAATGAAAATAAAAAAAAATATTCCAGGGGTGCTTCATATAACCAGCAGAAGCCAAAAATATGCTTTTTTTTTTTTTTGTCTGTCTGTCTGTTGTTAATCTTTCACGCAAAAACCACTGGACGGATTTTGATGAAACTTTTTTTGTTGTATAGTTATTATTCCTCGCCAACATATAGGCTATAATTTATTTTCAAGATCTGAATACAAGACGTGTAACCTTAGCAGCCCGGCTAATCTATAAGAGATATTAATATACCGCTTTAGGAATAGTTGGTCAACATGATGAGTAGTCTGTCGACATAAAAAAAATGAAGGTCTAGAGCACCTGATGTGGAACCCTTTCAGGGAGCTAACCTATCGGCTATTTTAATCAACTGTCAACAGATCTCATAGACCGTTGGTATAAAGCCTGCCTCTCGAAAGACTTGGTGTGGGTTCGAATCCCACAAAAGTTGTAATTATTTTTGGATTATTTTTATCTTATTTATTTCGTTAGTTTTTTATTCCTACCAAACCTAATATTTTCACATATTAATAATATGTTATTGCTGTATTTTGCATATTTTTTAGCAAAGAACCTATTTTCTGTTTATATGTACCTATTCTGTTTTGTTCGCATCACGTTAAAAAATACAGAACTAATGTAGATAACATTTACAGATAAACCTGATAGGAATTGTGGCAATCTAGAAGAAATCAACTTATTATCTACATGCATAGTAAGTACGGGTACGTATCTAAATGGTACTCGCAACGCCATCTGTTGGGCGAAACTGTACTTACTATCAACAGCATGAAAATTACAACAAATAATATTATTTAGTTAAAGATTCTTTTCATACTTACCCAGCGTTATGGGCATATTTTTTTTTTAAATTTGTTGCATAAAATAAAACTAAAATTGCTCCACTGACTTTGTTTTCATTTTTTTTACTATTAATAGGAACGCGTTTGACTACAATCTCACCTGATGGTAAACGATGATGTGATCGAAGATGGAGCACGCTTGCCTAGAAGTAACCTATTCACTCTTGACAAGACTGGGCAGTAGTGTCAGGCTGTAGCTATCAGGAAACACGGACTCAGTCAGGGATTTCCACTCCCTGGCTGTATGCACAATTAATGTGTTTCCAAAACGTTTTGTTCATGTGGGTGTGATGTCCACCGTGTACCGGTGGCGCACCAGCGTTCGCCTTGTGGTCCGATGATGGAACTTGGCTTGGCGGAATTAAACTATGCAATTCCGTTGCATACTCCCCAAAATGCAACCGATAGAAAACCGACATACAAGCAACTCGGCATCGATGCTTAAGGCTTTGGAGCTTCGACTCGACGAGCCTTTCACCTCTTGGATTTATTTCCCAGGATCCCTCTTTTCAATTATTTTCTGTTTATTTTGAAACAAAACTGTTCAATTCCCAGTGAGCCGGTGATTCGTCGTGACCAGCCCAGGGCCAGAAATTACCGGTACGGGTTTCACACTCCAGAGCAATAAGGGGAACTGTGGATCCCTAGGCAATGACGCCACAGAAGAACTCGCGAAGAGAGGTTCCGAGATGGTAGTGCTGGACCCGTACCCACTCCTCCTTCCTTCTTTATTTCTTTCTCACAGTTTTGCACATGAATTCACCAGAGAACAACTGAACTTCATGACAGCAAATGGTCACGGGTTACAGATTGCAGTGAAAAATGGCAGTGATATGTCTATACACGCGACTAATAAAACGACTTCTCAGCTTAAGCTTAAAAATTACTCCAGTAATATAAGGGATTATTACGGGTCATTGCCCCTAAAAATTGTTAAAATAAGCACCACAGACAGGCCAATTTACAGAGGTTGCTTCGACGACGAGGAATCAGTCGACTACGTCATCCTGGTCGTGGCTTTCCGACGTGAAAAAATTCTCGGAACGGTGAAGTCTGCAGGTTTTAAATCAATTCAAATCATTTATTGCAATCCATAATGTACATATACATGTGGTAAATATAGGTTTGTGAGTGCTAAGTGATTGAGCTGACTTTAATCTCAGATTATCACTCTTTTGAGGGTTGAGTGTTGTCGGTCGTCTCTCCACTCAACCTGTAAAGCACTCTGGTGGCTTCTGTACATTTGGACGGAGCTAGGCTTGCAAACTTAGCTGGGACACCTACGCACAATGGAGTCTCTACTCTACTCCACTCTATCCATTGTGGGTTTTTTTTTATGGATGGGAAATCATCAAATGATTTCTTTCGCTCTGGCGCGCGTGGAACACAACGCTCCGTCGACCCGGGCTTGGTTGTTAAAGAACAGCTAGCCACTCGCCGTCCGCAGGCGCGCGCTTACGACGACTCCTGACGCCCGAGGCGTCTTCTTCTGTTGCGGCGGCTGAGGCGTGAGGTTTGCCTCTACCCACGCGGCCCGCCTCTTCCTTCACTAGCATTACTGTTTCGCAAAAGGAGGTGACGGCTTCCCATGCCTCCTCGCTCTGGGCCATAGAGTGAACCAGAGCCGGTAGCGAGGGGTCGCCGCCGCCGATCGCCTCGACGAGGACACGGCGGTGCTTCGCCCAAGCAGGGCAGACCTTCACCGTATGCTCCACCGTGTCCTCTGCGGGGGTTGACTTTTCTTCTGGTTGGTCTTTCCATGGACAAAATGTAGCTCTATCGCGAGTTAACAACCTTAGCATCATCATGTATCATCATTATAATCCACAGCCCTACTTCACCCACTGCTGAGCATAGGCCTCTCAATTCGTGTTGCAATCCCCACGTTCCTATGCCAGCCTTATCCTGGATGAGGCTGGCGGTGACTCTTTCGAACAAATTCCTCAACCCTAGCTACGATGCTCCGTCAACCCGGGCCTGGTTGTGTTCGGACAGCGAGCCAACCAACGCTCTCCGTCTGCAGGCCCGCGTTTACGTTAGCTGGGAATTGGCCTGCGGCTCCCGACGCCTGGGGCGTCTTGTTCGGCGGCTAAAGGGAACTGGGAATAATTGTCAAATCGTGCTGTCATTAATTCTTAGTTCGGGTTCGGGACTAATCGTAAGTCCGTAGGTGATACGGAGTAGGAAACGCCTAACACTACGAAACTACGGACTGCGAGCTTAGAGAGTAGACCCCGAGGCGTGAGGTTTGCTTCTCCCTCACGCGGACCGCCTGAAATAAAGGAGACTCCACTAGCATTACTGCTTTGCAGGAGGTGGCGGCTTCCCATGCCTCCTCGCTCCGGACCATGGAGTGAACCAGGACCGGTAGCGAGAGGTCGCCGCGGCCGATCGCCTCGACGAGGACATGGTAATGCTCCGCCCTAGCAGGACAGGCCTCCACCGTATGCTCCACCGTGTCCTCTGCGGAGACTTCTCTTCTGATAGTTTTGGCATGACCATTAATAACGCTCAGGGACAAACTATGAG
This sequence comes from Melanchra persicariae, assembly GCA_947386135.1. Taxonomy (NCBI): domain Eukaryota; kingdom Metazoa; phylum Arthropoda; class Insecta; order Lepidoptera; family Noctuidae; genus Melanchra; species Melanchra persicariae. The sequence continues at coordinate 19,672,457 of OX376648.1, read as the reverse complement.
TCGTGTTGTTGTGGATCTGCGGAAGTTCTGTTTCTCGCACGGTCATCTGTATGTCGCTTTATCGCGAGTAAGCAGCGTGCAAAGCCTGTTTTTACTTACTGATGAACATTACATAACAAGTAATATTGTTCACGAAGAAATTTTTAAGTGTTAACGTTCGTTCGTTCTTCGTAATTTTATAAATCATGTCATAATAATGATGAGTACATACATACATTAGTGAGTTTGTGTACTTATGTACATATATACGTCTTAATCTTGCTTAATACGAAGTGCACGCGCGAACGAAGTCGCGAGCACAGCTAGTCTATACATATCTATCTATACATATAATAAAACTGTAGAAGACGTCAATTCTGTACATTGAATCTATACATATAATAAAACTGTAGAAGACGTCAATTCTGTACATTGAATGAAAATAAAAAAAAATATTCCAGGGGTGCTTCATATAACCAGTAGAAGCCAAAAATATGCTTTTTTTTTTTTTTGTCTGTCTGTCTGTTGTTAATCTTTCACGCAAAAACCACTGGACGGATTTTGATGAAACTTTTTTTGTTGTATAGCTATTATTCCTCGCCAACATATAGGCTATAATCCATTTTGAAGATCTGGATACCAGACGTGGAACCTTAGCAGCCCGGCTAATCTATAAGAGATATTAATATACCGCTTTAGGAAAAGTCGGTCAACATGATGAGTACTTTCGGTCGACATAAAAAAAAATGAAGGTCACCTGATGTGGAACCCTTTCGGGGAGCTAAGCAGCTAAAAGCCTTGACATAAATAAGATCGGCTATTTGAATCAGTTGTCAGCGGAACTCATAGCCCGTCGGTTTATGGACCGCCTTTCGAAAGACTGGGCTTAGGTTCGTATCTCACATAAATTTTGATTATTTTTGAATTTTTGAATTATTTTTATCTCATTTATTTTGTTATTTTTTTTATTCCTACCAAACCTAATATTTTCAAATGTTAATAATATGTTATTGCTGTATTTTCCATATTTTTTAGCAAAGAACATATTTTCTGTTTATAAGTACCTATTCTGTTTTGTTCGCATCACGTTAAAAAATACAAAACTAATGTAGATAACATTTACACATAAACCTGATAGGAATTGTGGCAGTCTGGAAGAAATCAACTTATTATCTACATCCATAGTAAGTACGGGTAAGTATCTAAATGGTACTCACAACGCCATCTGTTGAGCGAAATTGTACTTACTATCAACAGCATGAAAATTACACCAAAAAATATTTTTTAGCTAATGATTCTTTTGATACCTAGCCCGCGTAAAAAAAAAGTTTTATTTGAAAATAATTTAATTGACTTTAACCTAATCACTCTTGACAAGCCTCCCAGGCTGTAGCTATCAGGAAACACGGACTCAGTCAGGGATTTCCACTCCTTAGCTGTACGCACAATAAATGTGTTTCCAGAACGTTTTGTTCATGTGGGTGTGAGGTCCACCGTGTACCGGTGGCGCACCAGCTTACGCCTTGTGGTCCGATGATGGAACTTGGCTTGGCGGAATTAAACTATGCAATTCCGTCGCACACTCCCCAAAATGCAACCGATAGAAAACCGACAGACTAGCAACTCGGCATCGATGCTCAAGACTTTGGAGCTTCGACTCGGTGAGCCTTTCACCTCTTGGATTTATTTCCCAGGATCCCTCTTTTCAATTATTTTCTGTTTATTTTGAAACAAAACTGTTCCATTCCCAGTGAGCCGGTGATTCGTCGTGACCAGCCTAGGTCCAGAAATTATCGTTTCTGGCCCTAGGCTGGTCACGTCTTCTTTATTTCTTTCTCACAGTTTTGTTTTGCACATAAATTCACCAGAGAACAACTGAACTTCATGACAACAAATGGTCACGGGTTACAGATTGCAGTGAAAAATGGCAGTGATATGTCTATACACGCGACTACTAAAACGACTTCCCAGCTTAAGCTTAAGCTTAAAAATTACTCCAGTAATATTAGGGATTATTACGGGTCATTGCCCCTAAAAATTGTTAAAATAAGCACCACAGACAGTCCAATTTACAGAGGTTGCTTCGACAACAAGGAATCAGTCGGCTACGTCATCCTGGTCGTGGCTTCCCGACGTGAAAAAATCCTCGGAACGTTGAAGTCTGCAGGTTTTAAATCAATTCAAATCATTTATTGCAATCCATAATGTACATATACAGGTGGTAAATATAGGTTTGTGAGTGCTAAGTGATTGAGCTGACTTTAATCTCAGATTATCACTCTTTTGCGGGTTGAGTATTATCGGTCGTCTCTCCACTCAACCTGTAAAGCACTTTGGTGGCTTCTGTACATTTGGACGGAGCTAGGCTTGCAAACTTAGCCAGGACACCTACGCACAATGGAGTCTCTACTCTACTCCACTCTATCCATTGTAGGGTTTATTTGTGGATGGGAAATCATCAAATGATTTCTTTCGCTCTGGCGCGCGTGGAACACAACGCTCCGTCGACCCCGGCTTGGTTGTTAAAGAACAGCTAGCCACCCAACGCTCGCCGTCCGCAGGCGCGCGCCTACGGTGGCCGAGAATCGCCCTGCGATTCCTGACGCCCGAGGCGTCTTCTTATGTTGCGGCGGCTGAGGCGTGAGGTTTGCCTCTACCTCACGCGGCCCGCCTCTTCCTTCACTAGCATTTCTGTTTCGCAAAAGGAGGTGACGGCTTCCCATGCCTCCTCGCTCTGGGCCATAGGGTGAACCAGAGCCGGTAGCGAGGGGTCGCCGCCACCGATCGCCTCGACGAGGACACGGCGGTGCTTCGCCCAAGCAGGGCAGACCTTCACCGCATGCTTCACCGTGTCCTCTGCGGGGGTTGACTTTTCTTCTGGTTGGTCTTCCCATGGACAAATTTATGTAGCTCTATCGCGAGTTAACAACCTTAGCATCATCATGTATCATCATTATAATCCCCACGTTCCTATACCAGCCTCATCCTGGATGAGGCTGGCGGTGACTCTTTCGAACAAATTCCTCAACCCTAGCTACGACGCTCCGTCAACTCGGGCCTGGTTGTGTTCGGACAGCGAGCCAACCAACGCTCGCCGTCTGCAGGCCCGCGTTTACGGTAGCTGGGAATTGGCCTGCGGTTCCCGACGCCTGGGGCGTCTTTTTCGGCGGCTAAAGGGAACTGGGAATAATTGTCAAATCGTGCTGTCATTAATTCTTAGTTCTGGTTCGGGACTAATCGTAAGTCCGCAGGTGATACGGAGTAGGAAATGCCCAACACTACGAAACTACGGACTGCGAGCTTAGAGAGTAGACCCCGAGGCGTGAGGTTTGCTTCTCCCTCACGCGGACCGCCTGAAATGAAGGAGACTCCACTAGCATTACTGCTTTGCAGAAGGAGGTGGCGGCTTCCCATGCCTCCTCGCTCCGGACCATGGAGTGAACCAGGACCGGTAGCGAGAGGTCGCCGCGGCCGATCGCCTCGACGAGGACATGGTAATGCTCCGCCCAAGCAGGACAGACCTCCACCGTATGCTCCACCGTGTCCTCTGCGGAGACTTCTCTTCTGATAGTTTTGGCATGACCATTAATAAAGCTCAGGGACAAACTATGAGTCGTGTTGTTGTGGATCTGCGGAAGTCCTGTTTCTCGCACGGTCAACTGTATGTCGCTTTATCGCGAGTAAGCAGCGTGCAAAGCCTGTTTTTACTTACTGATGAACATTACATAACAAGTAATATTGTTCACGAAGAAATTTTGAAGTGTTAACGTTCGTTCGTTCTTCGTAATTCTGTAAATCATGTCATAATCATGATGAGTACATACATACATTATTGAGTTTGTGTACTTATGTACATATATACTTAATCTTGCTTAATTCGAAGTGCACGCGCGAACGAAGTCGCGGGCACAGCTAGTACATATAATAAAACTGTAGAAGACGTCAATTCTGTACATTGAATGAAAATAAAAAAAAATATTCCAGGGGTGCTTCATATAAACAGTAGAAGCCAAAAATATGTTTTTTTTTTTTTTTGTCTGTCTGTCTGTTGTTAATCTTTCACGCAAAAACCACTGGACGGATTTTGATGAAACTTTTTTTGTTGTATAGCTATTAGTCCTCGCCAACATATAGGCTATAATTTATTTTGAAGTTCTGAATACCTGACGTGGAACCTTAGCAGCCCGGCTAATCTATAAGAGATATTAATATACCGCTTTAGGAATAGTTGGTCAACATGATGAGTACTTTCTGTCGACATAAAAAAAATGAAGTTCTGGAGCACCTGATGTGGAACCCAGCTCAAAAGCCAAGACATAAATAAGATCGGCTATTTTAATCAATTTTCAACGGATCGCATAGTCCGTTGGTTTAAAGCCTGCTCCTCGAAAGACTTGGTGTGGGTTCGAATCTCACAAAAGATGAAATTATTTTAGTATTATTTTTATCTTATTTATTTCCTAATTTTTTTATTCCTTCCAAACCTAATATTTTCAAATATTAATAAGACGTTATTGCAGTATTTTTCATATTTTTTAGATAAAGAACCTATTTTCTGTTTATATGTACCTATTCTGATTTGTTCGTATCACGTTAAAAATACAAAACTAATGTAAATAACATTAGCACAAAAACCTGACAGGAATTGTGGCAATCTAGAAGAAATCAACTTATTATCTACATGCATAGTAAGTACGGGTAAGTATTCGAATGGTATTCGCAATGCCATCTGTTGAGCGAAACTGTACTTACTATCAACTGCATGAGAATTACACCAAAAAAAATATTTTATAGTTAAAGATTCTTTTGATACTTACCCGGCGTAAAAAAAATGTTTTATTTGAAATTAATTTAATTGACTTTAACCTACTCACTCTTGACAAGTCTCCCAGGCTGTATCAGAAAATACGGACACAGTCAGGGAATTCCACTCCTTAGCTGTACGCACAATGAATGTGTTTCCAAAACGTTAACGTTTTGTTCATGTGGGTGTGATGTCCACCGTGTACCGGTGGCGCACCAGCGTACGCCTTGTGGTCCGATGATGGACCTTGGCTTGGCGGAATTAAACTATGCAATTCCGTCGCACACTCCCCAAAATGCAACCGATAGAAAACCGACAGACTAGCAACTCGGCATCGATGCTCAAGACTTTGGAGCTTCGACTCGGTGAGCCTTTCATTTTCGATGATCGTCTTGGATTTCTTTCCCAGGATCAATCTCATTCCCAATTATTTTTTGTTTAAAACTGTTCAATTCTCGGTAAGCCGGTGATACGTCATGACCAGCCCAGGTCCAGCAATTATCAGTAGCGGGTCTCACACCTCCGAGGATCGAGGGGAACTGTAGATCCCTAGGCAATGACGCCACAGAAGAACTCCCGTACCCACCGTTTTGTACATGAATTCGGCAGAGAACTTCATGACAACAAATGGTCACGGGTTACCGATTGCAGTCAAAAATGGCAATGACAAGTCTATACACGGGACTAACTAAACGACTTATCAGCTTAAGTAGAAATTACCTCTGAATAATAATAGAGATTATTACGGTTCAATGCCCCTAAAAATACACCTATATATAGACGCCACAGACAGCCCAATTTGCAGAGGTTGCTACGACGCCTAGAAATCAGTCTGCTACGTTATCCTGGAAGTGAGGCCGGGTTTTTCCGACGTGAAAAAATCCTCGGAACGGTGAGAGCCTGGTTGTTATCGGACAGCGAGCGACCCAACGCTCGCCATCCACAGGCCCGCGCCTACGCTGCCGGAACGCCCGCCCTGGACCATGGATTGAACCAGGGCCGGTAGCGAGAGGTCGCCGCCGCCGATCGCCTTGACGAAGACACGGCGGTGCTCCGCCCAAGCAGGGCAGACCTCCATCGTGTCCTCTGCGGGAGTAGACTTCTTTTCTGTTTGGTTTTGCCATGGCCAACTTTATGTAGCTCTATCGCGTGTTAATTACAACCTTAGCACCTTTCTTCAACATCGTGTATCATCATCATCATCCACAGCCTGACTTCACCCACTGCTGAGCACTGAGCGCTGAGCATAAAAGAGATTGCTATAGTGCCTCTCTTTTTATGTGACAATTCCCAGGGTCCTGTGCCAGTCTCATCCAGGTTTTACCCACAATGGCAACAATATCGTCCGCCCATCTCGCCACCGGCCGATCAATACTTCTTCTTCCAGTCCTCGGACACCACTTAGTCCCTGTCTCACTCCACCTATTATCACCGCGCCTTGCCAAGTGTCCTACTCAGCTCCACTTTAGTTCAACAATTCGATTTCCGATGTTGAAAACCTTCGTACCTTCGTCTTCGGATCTCGACGACGTACCTATGCCGAGCATGGAACGCTCCATGGCTCTCTGTGCAACTCGAGCGATCGTGAGCGTTCGTGTTGTAGCGGCATTCATGCCGCCACAAAAATCAACGTAGTAGAATCAACATCACAACAAATGAGACTCGCAGCGCCATCTATCTCGACAGCTGCGAACTAACTACAAAATCCTAAATCGCGATATCAGAGTTTACCGTGCGATTAGAACATATGCAAAAGCCCGAAAATCAACTCTCGGGCAGTTGCCCACCAGACAAAAACCAACCGACTGGTCGGAGGATCCTCTCTTTCCAGTGGAGTTATGTGGGGCTTTACTCTCTGTTCCGCTACCTCCAAAGTGTAAAACACAGTGGTTATAGAGGCGGGAATTCAGACATTGCGGAATATTGGCAGGCTTCAGAATGCCGTCCAATTAGCTAAAAGTGGCCCATACAAGCTATATTCCTCTCGATACCTCTGTTTGATATGGCAAAAAAAAACATAACAGCCAAAAAACATTTCAGTTAGTAAACATATCAGTTTATCATCTCCAACAATTTATTACCAACTTTAACAGTAGGATTTGAATCGCTGAAGGAGTTTGTCATAACCTTCGTCTTGGCCATATTCATCCTATTAAGATCCAACTTAAAAGAAGCATCTTAAAGATTTTGAAGCATTTTCTGGGGGTCATCTAAGTTCTCAGTGAAAACCACAAGGTCATCTGCAATGTTAAGTGAGACAAGTTGGCATAATGGGCGTTAATTAATACCGCTATTGTCCCAATCTACACCTACTTTTCACAATATCTTCTAGGGCTGCTGTGAATAGTTTCGATGAAATGAGAGATGCGATTTCAATAAACGTTTCTCACAAAAAAGGTGATACAGCCTGTGCCTTGCGTAATACTCTTCCAAATTCTAAGAGGGGTCATGCAACGCGGGCTTGCGGACGGCGAGCGTTGGGTTGCTCGCCGTCCAATAAGAACCAGGCCCAAGTCAAACGGCGCGTTGTGTTCCACGTGCGCCTCAAAAAGATGTCAGCATAAAAGATGAGGCCCCACTAGGGTCAGTGCCTGCCAGGGTTGCGGAATTTATTCGAAAGATCCACCGCGGCCATGGAACGCAAAGAGCATTAATTAAGAGGAACACGGATGGGTTTTGGTCAGTAAGAGTCTGACACATCTTTCCGCTCCGCCTAGAGCGGATGGGGTCATTTTATGATTTTCCATCTATAAAAAAAGGATCAAGCAATGCTAGATATTGACTATTCGTATATATCTTAGCGGTCTTACCTAGCGACATCATATTACTTTCCTACATTATGCTATACTGATTATCTTCCTAAATACGAAACGCACGCGCGAACGAAGTCGCGGGCACAGCTGGTCTATACATATAATAAAACTGTAGAAGAGGTCAATTCTGTACATTGAATGTAAACTAAAAAAAATACTCCAGGGGTGCTTTATACAAACAGTAGAAGCCAAAAATATTTTTTTTTCTTTTTTTGTCTGTCTGTCTGTCTGTCTGTTGTTCGTCTTTCACGCAAAAACCACTGGACGGATTTTAATGAAACTTTTTTTGTTGTATAGCTATTAGTCCTCGCCAACATATAGGCTATAATTTATTTTGAAGATCTAAATACAAGACGTGGAACCTTAGCAGCCCGGCTAATCTATAAGAGATATTAATATACCGCTTAAGAAATAGTTGGTCAACATGATGAGTACTGTCTGTCGACGTAAAAAAAATGAAGGTCTAGAGCACCTGATGTGGAACCCTTTCAGGGAGCTAAGCTATCGGCTATTTTAATCAATTGGCAACGGATCTCATAGTCCGTTGGTTTAAAGCCTGCCGCTCGAAAGACTAGGTGTGGGTTCGAATCCCACAAATTTTGTAATTATTATTATCTTATTTATTTCCTTATTTTTTTATTCCTACCAAACCCAATATTTTCAAATATTAATAATATGTTATTGCTGTATTTTGCATATATTTTTAGCAAGACAAGCAGAACCTATTTTCTGTTTATATGTATTCTGTTTTGTTTGCATCGCGATAAAACATACAAAACTAATGTAGATAACATTCACATAAACCTGATAGGATTATGGCAATCTAGAAGAAATCAACTTATTATCTACATGCATAGTAAGTAGGGGTAAGTATCTTTAATTATACTTGCAATGACATCTGTTGAGCGAAACTGTACTTACCATCAACAGCACGTGAATTACACCAAAAAGTATTTTTTAGTTAAAGATTCTTTTGATACTTACCAAGCGTTACGCATTTGATGCAAAAAAAAAGAAATTGCTCCACTGACTTTGTTTTATTTTTTTTTTACTTTTGATAGGAACGCGTTTGACCACTATCTCACCTGATGGCAAACGATGATGTGATCGAAGATGGAGCACGCTTGCCTATAAGTAACCTACTCACTATTGATAAGACTCCCAGGCTGTAACTATCAGGAAACACGGACTCAGTCAGGGAATTCCACGCCATGTGTTTCCAAAACGTTTTGTTCATGTGGGTGTGAGGTCCACCGTGTACCGGTGGCGTACCGCCGTACGTCTTGTGGTCATATGATGGAACAAGCTTGGCGGAATTAAACTATGCAATTCCGTCGCACGGTCCCCAAAATGCAACCGATACAAAACCGACAGGCAAAAAACTCGGCTTCGATGCTCAAGACTTTGGAGCTTCGACTCGGTGAGCCTTTCACCTCTTGGATTTCTTTCCCAGGATCTCCCTCATTCCTAATTATTTTCTGTTCATTTTGAAACAAAACTGTTCAATTCCCAGTCAGCTGGTGATTCGTCGTGACCAGCCTAGGGCCAGAAATTACCAGTAGCGGGTTTCACACTCCAGAGCATCAAGGGGAACTGTGGATCCCTGGGCAATGACGCCACAGAAGAACTCGCCAAGATAGGTTTCGAGATGGTAGTGCTGGACCCGTACCCGCTTCTCCTTCTTTCTTTCTTTCACACAGTTTCGTGCATGAATTTGCCAGAGAACAACTGAACTTCATGACAACAAATGGTGAAAAAAGTGAAAAATGGCAATGACAAAAACGTGACTAACTAATTGACTTCCCAGCTTAATCGCTGCGGCCCCGACATGTGAAAATTCCCAAAAAAAAAAATCTTATGTATAAGAACTGTGTAAATAAACATTATATTCGCGATTAATTCACGACACACCGGTGTGTCGCCGGGGCCGGAGCGGTGTAAAAATTACCTCCGTAATAATAGGGATTATTATTACGGATCATTGCCCTTAATTTTTTTTAACTTATGCACCACAGACAGCCCAATTTGCGGAAGTTGTTTCGACGCCGGCTACGTCATCCTGGCCATGACTTTCCGACGTGAAAAAATCCTCGGAACGGTGAGGTGCAGGTTTCAAATCAAATCGTTTATTGCAATCCATAATGTACATATACAGGTGGTAAATATAGGTTTGTGAGTGCTAAGTGATTGAGCTGACTTTTATCTCAGATTATCACTCCCTTGCGGCTTGAGTATTATCGGTCGTCTCTCCGCTTAACCTGTGAAGCACACTGGTGGCTTTTGTACATTTGGGCGGAGCTAGGCTTGCAAACTTAGCCAGGACAACGGAGTCTCTACTCTACTCTATCCGTTGTGGGTTTTTTTATGGATGGGAAAACATCAAATGACTTCTTCTGCTCTGGGTGGAGCGGAAGAGAGTGTCAAACTCTTACTGACTAAAACACATCCGTATTCCTCCTTATGCCTTTTACGTTCCAGGGCCGTGGTGACTTTTCGAACAAATTCCGCAACAGTAGTTAGTGTTCGGACAGTGAGCCAACCTACGCTCGCTTTCTGCGGGCCCGCGCTTAGGGTGGCTGGGAATTGCCCTGCGACTTCCGACGCAACGCCCGGGTTGTCTTTTTCTGTTGCGGCGGCTGACGGGGTCTACTCTCTTAAGCCCGAAGTCTGTAGTTTCGGCCGTAGTGTTGGGCGTTTTCTACTCCGTATCACCTACGGACTTACGATTAGTCCCGAACTAGGAATAACTGTCAAATCGTGCTGTCATTCATTCTTATATTCTTCTCCTGACCATGGAGTAAACCAGGACGCCGCAGCCGATCGCCTCGACGAGGACACGGTGTTGCTCCGCCCAAGAAGGGCAGACCTCCACCGTCTACTCCACCATGTCCTCTGTGGAGACTTATCTTCTGATAGTTTCGGCATGACCATTAATCAAGCTCAGGGACAAACTATTAGTCGTGTTGGTGTGGATCTGCGGTAGTCCTGTATCTCGCACGGTCAGGCTGTATGTCGCTTTGTCGCAAGTAAGCAGCGCGCAAAGCCTGTTTATACGTACTGATGAATATCACATAACAAGTAATATTGTTTACGAAGAAATGTTTTAAGTGTTAATATTCGTTCGTTCTTCGTAATTTTGTAAGTCATGTCATAATCACGATGAGTACCTATATACATTTAGTGAGTTTGTGTACTTAATATCTTCCTAAATACGAAATGCACGCGCGAACGAAGTCGCGGGCACAGCTAGTCTATACATATAATAAAACTGTAGAAGACGTCAATTCTGTACATTGAAAGAAAATAAAAAAAAATATTCCAGGGGCGCTTCATATAAACAGTAAAAGCCAAAAATATGTTTTTTTTTTTTGTCTGTCTGTCTGTTGTTAATCTTTCACGCAAAAACCACTGGACGGATTTTGATGAAACTTTTTTTGTTGTATAGCTATTAGTCCTCGCCAACATATAGGCTATAATTTATTTTGAAGTTCTGAATACCTGACGTGGAACCTTAGCAGCCCGGCTAATCTATAAGACATATTAATATACCGCTTTAGGAATAGTTGGTCAACATGATGAGTACTGTCTGTCGACATAAAAAAAATGAAGGTCCAGAGCACCTGATGTGGAACCCTTTCCGGGAGCTAAGCTATCGGCTATTTTAATCAATTGTCAACAGATCTCATAGTCCGTTGGTTTAAAGCCTGCTTCTCAAAAGACTTGGTGTGGGTTCGAATCCCACAAAAGTTGTAATTATTTTTGGATTATTTTTATCTTATTTATTTCGTTAGTTTTTTAATCCTACCAAACCTAATATTTTCAAATATTAATAATATGTTATTGCTGTATTTTCCATATTTTTTAGCAAATAACCTATATTCTGTTCATATGTAACTATTCTGTTTTGTTCGCATCACGTTAAAAAATACAAAACTAATGTAGATAACATTTACAGATAAACCTGATAGGAATTGTGGCAATCTAGAAGAAATCAACTTATTATCTACATGCATAGTAAGTACGGGTACGTATCCAAATGGTACTCGCAACGCCATCTGTTGGGCGAAACTGTACTTACTATCAACAGCATGAAAATTTCAACAAATAATATTATTCTTTTCATACTTACCCAGCGTTATGTGTATTTTTTTTTTAAATTTGATGCATAAAAAAAAACTAAAATTGCTCCACTGACTTTGTTTTCATTTTTTTTTACTATTGATAGGAACGCGTTTAACTACTATCTCACCTGATGGTAAACGATGATGTGATCGAAGATGGAGCACGTACCTATTCACTCTTGACAAGACTGGGCAGTAGTGTCAGGCTGTAGCTATCAGGAAACACGGACTCAGTCAGGGATTTCCACTCCCTGGCTGTATGCACAATTAATGTGTTTCCAAAACGTTTTGTTCATGTGGGTGTGATGTCCACCGTGTACCGGTGGCGCAACAGCGTACGCCTTGTGGTCCGATGATGGAACTTGGCTTGGCGGAATTGAACTATGCAATTCCGTTGCATACTCCCCAAAATGCAACCGATAGAAAACCGACATACTAGCAACTCGGCGTCGATGCTTAAGACTTTGGAGCTTCGACTCGACGAGCCTTTCACCTCTTGGATTTATTTCCCAGGATCCCTCTTTTCAATTATTTTCTGTTTATTTTGAAACAAAACTGTTCAATTCCCAGTGAGCCGGTGATTTGTCGTGACCAGCCTAGGGCCAGAAATTATCGGTACGGGTTTCACACTCCAGAGCAACAAGGGGAACTGTGGATCCGTAGGCAATGACGCCATAGAAGAACTCGCGAAGAGAGGTTCCGAGATGGTAGTGCTGGACCCGTACTCACTCCTCCTTCCTTCTTTATTTCTTTCTCACAGTTTTGCACATGAATTCACCAGAGAAGAACTGAACTTCATGACAACAAATGGTCACGGGTTACAGATTGTAGTGAAAAATGGCAATGATATGTCTATACACGCGACTAATAAAACGACTTCTCAGCTTAAGCTTAAAAATTACTCCTATATTAGGGACTAGCTGTGCCCGCGACTTCGATCGCGCGTGCACTTCGAATTAAGCAAGATTAAGTATATATGTACATAAGTACACAAACTCAATAATGTATGTATGTACTCATCATGATTATGACATGATTTACAGAATTACGAAGAACGAACGAACGTTAACACTTCAAAATTTCTTCGTGAACAATATTACTTGTTATGTAATGTTCATCAGTAAGTTAAAACAGGCTTTGCACGCTGCTTACTCGCGATAAAGCGACATACAGTTGACCATGCGAGAAACAGGACTTCCGCAGATCCACAACAACACGACTCATAGTTTGTCCCTGAGCTTTATTAATGGTCATGCCAAAACTATCAGAAGAGAAGTCTCCGCAGAGGACACGGTGGAGCATACGGTGGAGGTCTGTCCTGCTTGGGCGGAGCATTACCATGTCCTCGTCGAGGCGATCGGCCGCGGCGACCTCTCGCTACCGGTCCTGGTTCACTCCATGGTCCGGAGCGAGGAGGCATAGGAAGCCGCCACCTCCTTCTGCAAAGCAGTAATGCTAGTGGAGTCTCCTTCATTTCAGGCGGTCCGCGTGAGGGAGAAGCAAACCTCACGCCTCGGGGTCTACTCTCTAAGCTCGCAGTCCGTAGTTTCGTAGTGTTGGGCATTTCCTACTCCGTATCACCTGCGGACTTACGATTAGTCCCGAACCAGAACTAAGAATTAATGACAGCACGATTTGACAATTATTCCCAGTTCCCTTTAGCCGCCGAAAAAGACGCCCCAGGCGTCGGGAACCGCAGGCCAATTCCCAGCTACCGTAAACGCGGGCCTGCAGACGGCGAGCGTTGGTTGGCTCGCTGTCCGAACACAACCAGGCCCGAGTTGACGGAGCGTCGTAGCTAGGGTTGAGGAATTTGTTCGAAAGAGTCACCGCCAGCCTCATCCAGGATGAGGCTGGTATAGGAACGTGGGGATTATAATGATGATACATGATGATGCTAAGGTTGTTAACTCGCGATAGAGCTACATAAATTTGTCCATGGGAAGACCAACCAGAAGAAAAGTCAACCCCCGCAGAGGACACGGTGAAGCATGCGGTGAAGGTCTGCCCTGCTTGGGCGAAGCACCGCCGTGTCCTCGTCGAGGCGATCGGTGGCGGCGACCCCTCGCTACCGGCTCTGGTTCACCCTATGGCCCAGAGCGAGGAGGCATGGGAAGCCGTCACCTCCTTTTGCGAAACAGAAATGCTAGTGAAGGAAGAGGCGGGCCGCGTGAGGTAGAGGCAAACCTCACGCCTCAGCCGCCGCAACATATGAAGACGCCTCGGGCGTCAGGAATCGCAGGGCGATTCTCGGCCACCGTAGGCGCGCGCCTGCGGACGGCGAGCGTTGGGTGGCTAGCTGTTCTTTAACAACCAAGCCGGGGTCGACGGAGCGTTGTGTTCCACGCGCGCCAGAGCGAAAGAAATCATTTGATGATTTCCCATCCACAAATAAACCCTACAATGGATAGAGTGGAGTAGAGTAGAGACTCCATTGTGCGTAGGTGTCCTGGCTAAGTTTGCAAGCCTAGCTCCGTCCAAATGTACAGAAGCCACCAAAGTGCTTTACAGGTTGAGTGGAGAGACGACCGATAATACTCAACCCGCAAAAGAGTGATAATCTGAGATTAAAGTCAGCTCAATCACTTAGCACTCACAAACCTATATTTACCACCTGTATATGTACATTATGGATTGCAATAAATGATTTGAATTGATTTAAAACCTGCAGACTTCAACGTTCCGAGGATTTTTTCACGTCGGGAAGCCACGACCAGGATGACGTAGCCGACTGATTCCTTGTTGTCGAAGCAACCTCTGTAAATTGGACTGTCTGTGGTGCTTATTTTAACAATTTTTAGGGGCAATGACCCGTAATAATCCCTAATATTACTGGAGTAATTTTTAAGCTTAAGCTTAAGCTGGGAAGTCGTTTTAGTAGTCGCGTGTATAGACATATCACTGCCATTTTTCACTGCAATCTGTAACCCGTGACCATTTGTTGTCATGAAGTTCAGTTGTTCTCTGGTGAATTTATGTGCAAAACAAAACTGTGAGAAAGAAATAAAGAAGACGTGACCAGCCTAGGGCCAGAAACGATAATTTCTGGACCTAGGCTGGTCACGACGAATCACCGGCTCACTGGGAATGGAACAGTTTTGTTTCAAAATAAACAGAAAATAATTGAAAAGAGGGATCCTGGGAAATAAATCCAAGAGGTGAAAGGCTCACCGAGTCGAAGCTCCAAAGTCTTGAGCATCGATGCCGAGTTGCTAGTCTGTCGGTTTTCTATCGGTTGCATTTTGGGGAGTGTGCGACGGAATTGCATAGTTTAATTCCGCCAAGCCAAGTTCCATCATCGGACCACAAGGCGTAAGCTGGTGCGCCACCGGTACACGGTGGACCTCACACCCACATGAACAAAACGTTCTGGAAACACATTTATTGTGCGTACAGCTAAGGAGTGGAAATCCCTGACTGAGTCCGTGTTTCCTGATAGCTACAGCCTGGGAGGCTTGTCAAGAGTGATTAGGTTAAAGTCAATTAAATTATTTTCAAATAAAACTTTTTTTTTACGCGGGCTAGGTATCAAAAGAATCATTAGCTAAAAAATATTTTTTGGTGTAATTTTCATGCTGTTGATAGTAAGTACAATTTCGCTCAACAGATGGCGTTGTGAGTACCATTTAGATACTTACCCGTACTTACTATGGATGTAGATAATAAGTTGATTTCTTCCAGACTGCCACAATTCCTATCAGGTTTATGTGTAAATGTTATCTACATTAGTTTTGTATTTTTTAACGTGATGCGAACAAAACAGAATAGGTACTTATAAACAGAAAATATGTTCTTTGCTAAAAAATATGGAAAATACAGCAATAACATATTATTAACATTTGAAAATATTAGGTTTGGTAGGAATAAAAAAAATAACAAAATAAATGAGATAAAAATAATTCAAAAATTCAAAAATAATCAAAATTTATGTGAGATACGAACCTAAGCCCAGTCTTTCGAAAGGCGGTCCATAAACCGACGGGCTATGAGTTCCGCTGACAACTGATTCAAATAGCCGATCTTATTTATGTCAAGGCTTTTAGCTGCTTAGCTCCCCGAAAGGGTTCCACATCAGGTGACCTTCATTTTTTTTTATGTCGACCGAAAGTACTCATCATGTTGACCGACTTTTCCTAAAGCGGTATATTAATATCTCTTATAGATTAGCCGGGCTGCTAAGGTTCCACGTCTGGTATCCAGATCTTCAAAATGGATTATAGCCTATATGTTGGCGAGGAATAATAGCTATACAACAAAAAAAGTTTCATCAAAATCCGTCCAGTGGTTTTTGCGTGAAAGATTAACAACAGACAGACAGACAAAAAAAAAAAAAAGCATATTTTTGGCTTCTACTGGTTATATGAAGCACCCCTGGAATATTTTTTTTTATTTTCATTCAATGTACAGAATTGACGTCTTCTACAGTTTTATTATATGTATAGATTATTACGGGTCATTGCCCCTAAAAATTGTTAAAATAAGCACCACAGACAGCCCAATTTACAGAGGTTGCTTCGACAACGAGGAATCAGTCGGCTACGTCATCCTGGTCGTGGCTTCCCGACGTGAAAAAATCCTCGGAACGGTGAAGTCTGCAGGTTTTATATCAATTCAAATCATTTATTGCAATCCATAATAATGTACATATACAGGTGGTAAATATAGGTTTGTGAGTGCTAAGTGATTGAGCTGACTTTAATCTCAGATTATCACTCTTTTGCGGGTTGAGTATTAACGGTCGTCTCTCCACTCAACCTGTATAGCACTCTGGTGGCTTCTGTACATTTGGACGGAGCTAGGCTTGCAAAATTAGCCAGGACACCTACGCACAATGGAGTCTCTACTCTACTCCACTCTATCCATTGTGGGTTTTTTTTTTATGGATGGGAAATCATCAAATGATTTCTTTCGCTCTGGCGCGCGTGGAACACAACGCTCCGTCGACCCGGGCTTGGTTGTTAAAGAACAGCTAGCCACCCAACGCTCGCCGTCCGCAGGCACGCGCCTACGGTGGCCGAGAATCGCCCTGCGACTCCTGACGCCCGAGGCGTCTTCTTCTGTTGCGGCGGCTGAGGCGTGAGGTTTGCCTCTACCTCACGCGGCCCGTGTCTTCCTTCACTAGCATTACTGTTTCGCAAAAGGAGTTGACGGCTTCCCATGCCTCCTCGTTCTGGGCCATAGAGTGAACCAGAGCCGGTAGCGAGGGGTCGCCGCCGCGATCGCCTCGACGAGGACACGGCGGTGCTTCGCCCAAGCAGGGCAGACCTTCACCGTATGCTTCACCGTGTCCTCTGCGGGGGTTGACTTTTCTTCTGGTTGGTCTTCCCATGGACAAATTTATGTAGCTCTATCGTGAGTTAACAACCTTAGCATCATCATGTATCATCATTATAATCCACAGCCCGACTTCGCCCACTGCTGAGCATAGGCCTCTCAATTCGTGTTGCAATCCCCACGTTCCTATGCCAGCCTCATCCTGGATGAGGCTGGCGGTGACTCTTTCGAACAAATTCCTCAACCCTAGCTACGACGCTCCGTCAACCCGGGCCTGGTTGTGTTCGGACAGCGAGCCAACCAACGCTTGCCTCGTCGAGGACACGGCGGTGCTTCGCCCAAGCAGGGCAGACCTTCACCGTATGCTCCACCGTGTCCTCTGCGGGGGTTGACTTTTCTTCTGGTTGGTCTTCCCATGGACAAATTTATGTAGCTCTATCGCGAGTTAACAACCTTAGCATCATCATGTATCATCATTATAATCCACAGCCCAACTTCGCCCACTGCTGAGCATAGGCCTCTCAATTCGTGTTGCAATCCCCACGGTCCTATGCCAGCCTCATCCTGGATGAGGCTGGCGGTGACTCTTTCGAACAAATTCCTCAACCCTAGCTACGACGCTCCGTCAACCCGGGCCTGGTTGTGTTAGGACAGCGAGCCAACCAACGCTCGCCGTCTGCAGGCCCGCGTTTACGGTAGCTGGGAATTGGCCTGCGGCTCCCGACGCCTGGGGCGTCTTTTTCGGCGGCTAAAGGGAACTGGGAATAATTGTCAAATCGTGCTGTCATTAATTCTTAGTTCGGGTTCGGGACTAATCGT
Source organism: Melanchra persicariae (assembly GCA_947386135.1). Taxonomy (NCBI): domain Eukaryota; kingdom Metazoa; phylum Arthropoda; class Insecta; order Lepidoptera; family Noctuidae; genus Melanchra; species Melanchra persicariae. The sequence goes on along the minus strand of OX376648.1, from coordinate 19,654,647 downwards.
AAGTCCGTAGGTGATACGGAGTAAGAAACGCCTAACACTACGAAACCACGGACTGCGAGCTTAGAGAGTAGACCCCGAGGCATGAGGTTTGCTTCTCCCTCACGCGGACCGCCTGAAATAAAGGAGACTCCACTAGCATTACTGCTTTGCAGAAGGAGGTGGCGGCTTCCCATGCCTCCTCGCTCCGGACCATGGAGTGAACCAGGACCGGTAGCGAGAGGTCGCCGCGGCCGATCGCCTCGACGAGGACATGGTAATGCTCCGCCCAAGCAGGACAGGCCTCCACCGTATGCTCCACCGTGTCCTCTGCAGAGACTTCTCTTCTGATAGTTTTGGCATGACCATTAATAAAGCTCAGGGACAAACTATGAGTCGTGTTGTTGTGGATCTGCGGAAGTCCTGTTTCTCGCACGGTCAACTGTATGTCGCTTTATCGCGAGTAAGCAGCGTGCAAAGCCTGTTTTTACTTACTGATGAACATTACATAACAAGTAATATTGTTCACGAAGAAATTTTTAAGTGTTAACGTTCATTCGTTCTTCGTAATTTTGTAAGTCATGTCATAATCATGATGAGTACATACATACATTAGTGAGTTTGTGTACTTATGTACATATATATACTTAATCTTTCTTAACACGAAGTGCACGCGCGAACGAAGTCACGGGCACAGCTAGTAAATAAATAAAATTGCAATAGACCCGCTTAAAATAAAACAAGTGGAAGATTATATTATAACAAGTGAAACTTAATGTTTTCTTTGTCAGCAGTACCTATCAGTCAATTTGCCATGAGCCTTGAGTACAGGTCACGACGTCCTTCACTGGATTCCCATTGTTTTTGCTATTAGCTACTGAAATATAATACCAACCTTTTAGTAGGTTTCCCAGTGAAATCAAGGCTGGTCGTGAAAGGAAATTTTGGATGGAATTACAAGAGAGGAACTTATGCTTGATGGTTACTGAGTAAATAAGATTTTTTTTTTGATGATGAATTTTTACCAGGGTGCAAAAAGTGCCAACTCTACTCATTTTTATGCAACGATCGCACTGTCAAAAATGTATGGAAATTAAGGCTTTTTTGACCAATTGCGATTGAGATGTGAATGCGAATGTTGCTGAAAAATTAGTAGAGTTGGCACCGATATCGCGAAAAAAAACATTTGTTGCCTACAATTTATTGAGTTGTTTGATCATAATTATAGATATGGAGCCAATGCTACATTTATCCAATGAGCAACTATTTTTTCGTGATTTCAGGCTGAGTCACAAAGTGAATGTTCATAATTATACAATTTCCATGGCCAATTATAATAGTTGAAACGTTTTTAGACAAGTTGAGACTGAAAGCTAACCCCACCATAATAGTTGAGGCCATGGAAACACTTTCCAGTCATATTAAATCGGAATTGAAGTCATTAATTCTTCTCCCATTCGGTCCAGTCAATCCTTACGCTTTCCAGTCAGATGAAATACCTCTCTATAGACCTTTATAATAACTGAGCACATTTCCCGCAGCGGTCTCTATCCACACGTCTCGGGGTTGGAGCGCAATGTCAGGCGTAGCGGGAGCGGGCGCGGGAGCGGCGAGCGTGCTATGGGCAGCCGCGGCTTGCTTATTGGTAGCCCTTATCGTGCAGTGCTGCAGAACTATCCTGGATCCACCAGGAATTGATCATGGGTGAGTACCTACTCATGATTATGTTTAGTGATGAGGTCAACAGGTACCTGAACAATCGTGAACACGTGCTTGTTGCCCTCATTGATTTTAGCAAGGCTTTTGATTGTCTAGAATATAAGACACTATTTAATAAACTACAGCAAAATGGTACACGGGGTCCATTCTTAGAATGGTTTAAGAACTACCACAAAAACCGCTTCACGTCGGTGAAAGTCTCAGGGTCATTAAGTAGCATGATTCCAACCGATAAAGGCACAGCACAAGGTTCGATTATCGAGCCGACCGAATACTTACTGTACGTGAACGACATGTGTAACATCTTCACGGAAGGCTCCGTGTACCAATTTGCTGACGACACATGTCATGTTTGGTCGCTGCACACAAAGACGTACGTGAGGCACAGAGAGTGATGCAGTGTAACTTCGACCTCTTATGTAAGTGGGCTCACGACGTTGGTCTTGTAATTAACGCAAAAAAAAAAAAAACTACTGCATATACACTCACCTTACCTGACGGCGTCTTTTGTGCCTTTTGTCATTGCCCATGAGCATCTGTGTCTTCACCGACCGGTCACAACGTGCAGTTGCCAGAAATTAGAGTTGGTGACTCATCATATGTATCTTGGTCTGATAATAGATAGTAACTTCCACTAGCGGCCGCACATTGATCATGTATGTAATAAGCTGAGGTCTATATTAGCAAAGTTATCGATACTTAAGTATAAACTACCCTATAGAACACTTAGAACATTGTACCTAGCACTGGCCGATCCCGTAATTGACAACGGCCTAAGTAGCTACGGGCGTACATACAAAACTTACGTCGAGGATATTTACAAGTTACAGTTACGCATTTTAAAAACAATTGTACCCACAAGGATAAAGCATGAATTCCAAGATAACGACATGGGTTTATTTAAGAACTGTAAAGTTGTAAATGTCTTTGACAAGGTACGTTTACGTGTCATAAGCGAATATTACCACAATATAAGTAATATTCGTAAATATGAAAGGCTAAAAAAGCTAGGCATACTTACCCACATTTATTGTACCTAAATCTAATAATGTTAATGGAGCACGGACGTGGGAATGCATGTTACCATCTTATATTAATAAGCTGCCTGTAGAAATCTGCAATTTAATAAATGCAAAAAATTGCTCAATAGTACTGAAAAGATACTTTCTGGATCACAAGATGATCTAGAAAGTGTCTTTTTAATATGACGAGTTATAATAGTAGTAACCTACCAAATTGTTGTACCTAGCACCGAGTTGCTGTTGTCTGGCCATACCACTGTTAAACCCGCGATGGTTTTGGTTTGTGTTGGTATGTATAAACTTTCAGCAAATGCTTGTAAAATGTTTCTTTAGTTAATAAACAAAAAAAAAAAAAAATGAACATCATCATCCCTGCCCTTATTCCAATTTATTGATTTGGCAGCAGAAATTCAGAGCAAATAACTGTTAGACAACTATTTACATGCCAAAATAAATGAGATCCATTAAAAGTTTCCAAAAAAGAACGTGGAATCTATTTGCATACGAAAACACGATGTTTATAATTTATGTTAAAAATATAATTAAAAAACGAAATTCTAATTTTGAGAGATTGCTCAAAATCTCTCAAAATTAGAATCTTCTTTACGATTTAGTGAGTACTTACAAATAAAGCTTAAAAACGTAGAGAAAATTATGAAACACAATTTCGAAGCTCGACCGTCCATTCAAGTCCATTAAATGCTTCCCCTAAGGAATTGAAAATAAAATTAAATGAAGTGAAACCAATTTATATACGGACCCAAAACATTCATGATAATTTACTAAATGTATTGAAAATTAGATTACGCACCAAAATGATAAATAGAAACAAAAAAACTGCTGAAATATTCATAAACCCAGTAAAGCAAACAACATTAAATATTTATGTAATAAAATATTTGTGAATTAACATAGCAAGATTATTTGGAAGTTAAAGAAAAAATATTATGAAGGAAAAGAATTTTAGTAAGGAACACTGTCTCGCTTTTACAAATCTTAGTAATAGGATACCGTTGGTTACCCTTCGGGTGGGGAACCCTAAAAAGGATTCTCTCTGCGTTAAAGTACCGTCGCGTGGTTCCTGTCTGTAAGAGCTTACTAGCTTGTATTAACTTTTTAGTCCGGTCAAATTACGCCGAAAATAAGGCAAACTTAGCATTAATTCTTAACTCCGATTTTTTGCCATTAATGTGTAGAGTATAAGCAGAGAAGTATGTTTAAATGTATCCCGCGAAAAGTTAACCCCCGGATGTTCGTTTTTTTTAGCAAAACATTTAATTTCATAATAACTCGTTGGGAAAAAATATTAACTGGCATGTTAGTTTGGGACATTTGTAGAACTGTTTGAGCTGTACAAGTAGGTAAGAAAATTAAACGTTTTTCATCAACGGAACTATACTTTTTTTTAAAGGATGTTATTTTTTGACTTTGTACTTCAAGCAAAAATATTAACTTGACGAAAATAATGCTAAATGGATTTTAATTAACATGTTTATTTATATTAAGAAAATTAAAACAATACTACCTCGGGGTTCCGAGATGTAAGAAATTGTCATATAAGTTTTCAGGCAAAAATGTAACTCTCCTGAAAGTTGTTTAATAATGGAAAATGTACAAACACAAACCATAATTTATCAAAATTAAACAAATCAGACGTTATTTATTACCTATATCTTTAATTGTTAATAAAGTGGCATTTTTTTGCCGCGCTCAGTTAAGTTCAACTATTAGAATTGGCTCATACGTGTTTTGTTTCTTTCATGTGTCAGAATCAGTCAGAGTACAAAATGCATGAGAAAATGGATTTTGCTCGTAACTTGGATTTCGTGAATTCTTCCAATTTTTTAAAATATTTATTCTGCTATTCATGGTGAAGGAAAATAAAAAAAGATCATTCTTGAGTTAGAAATGGTGCAACTTACCCATTTTTTTATACTGGGTAATTTTTTTCCAGTGCGCAAACTTTAAGAACCACTTCTGCCCATGTAAATGAACAACTTTCCCCAAGAAAGCCATAGTCAATTCCTAAAAAAAAATTGAGTCTCCCATACAAATTGTGGTCAGTTGATGACAATTTTGTATGGGAAGTTCAAATTTTTTTTTAGGAATTGACTATGGCTTTCTTGGGGCAAGTTGTTCATTAACATGGGCAGAAGTGGTTCTCAAAGTTTGCGCACTGGAAAAAAAGTTATCCAGTATATCTTGAAATGATTGCAGCAAATTGGTATTTTTCACAAAATCGTCTTATTTCAGCAAAGACGAAAGAGCTGCATTGATGTTTTATTAGTAGTTTATGAATTTGTTACAAACTTACCTGAAATTATTAAAAAAACTAGAACAAGAGTACAAACGAGGGTCAAACGAGGTTTATAATTGTATAAGAATTCATAATTATTGTGATGAAATGTTAAAAAAAATACATTTTGAAACTTTGTTATGCACAGTTTCACAAACTACTCTGTCGTCTAAACTCATGCAACTTTAGCAAAACACATCAAATAGCATCATCATCATCTCAGCCAAAAGACGTCCACTGCTGGACATAGGCCTCCCCAAGTGTCGCCACAAAAACCGGTCCTATGCGTCTCGCATCCATCGGCTACCAGCGACCCTCACCGGGTCGTCGGTACATCTTGTGGGAGGCCTTACAACGCTGCGTCTTTCGGTACGCGGTTGCCACTCTCTTTTCGGCCCCATCGACCATCTGTTCTGCGAGCAATGTGCCCTGCCCACTGCTACTTCAGCTTGGCGATCCTTCGGGCTATGTCGGTTACCTTGGTTCTCTTTTGCGGATTTCATAATTCCTGATTTGATCACGCAAGGAAAGCCCGAACATTGCCCTCTCTATTGCACTTTGGGTGACTTTAAGCCTTCTGATAAGACCCATTGTGAGCGACCACGTTTCAGTTCCATAAGTCATCACTGGCAACAGGCACTTGTCATAGACTTTCTGTTGTAATATTCAAATTTGCCGCCTTCTATTGTCAACTAATATTTAATCTATGTTAGATATATTATAAGTATTGGTAACACTGCTCTGTCGACATCCGCTGTGCCGAGAATTGTAATTTTCCAATAAGTAAAGTTTAATCCTTAAACCAGTTATTTCTTTTAATAATTCAACAGGTTAAGGGCCCAGTAAGCCCGAGAATCAAATCAGTGCAAAATCAGTTTACGAAAAGTAGTTAAAGTATCGAACAAAAAAAAAAGTAACCTACCACCGGCACGTGCTCAGTTTTCAGGTCAATTTATATCGGACAATCTGTGAAAATACACTCATACAATGACATCAAACAATCCACTGGCATTAATCGAACGATTAACGGGCCGTGAGAATTACGCTACATGGCGTTTTGCAGTCAAAACCTATTTACAACACGAGGAGTTGTGGGACTGTGTAGACAATTCAGATCCAAGCAAAATTGACGACAAACGTGACACCAAAGCTCGATCCAAGATAATACTACTAGTTGATCCAATAAATTACATACATATACAAGAATCACGCACTGCGAAAGAAGTTTGGAATAACTTGGCATGTGCTTTTGATGACTCCGGGCTGACACGCAGAGTCGGTCTACTGCGAGACTTATGCAATACTACACTAGCTGGATGTCAAAGCGTCGAAGACTACGTGAGTAAAATAATCTCAACAGCACATAAATTAAGGAACATTGGCTTTCAAGTGGACGATGAATGGCTAGGCACCCTTCTGTTGTCCGGTCTACCAGAATGTTACAAGCCAATGATTATAGCAATAGAAAGTTCAGGCATGACAATAAGTTCTGACTCCGTGAAAACAAAGATATTACAGGACGTCAAACAAAGTGAAAATGATACAGCATTTGCAACAAGTCAGAAGTTTAATAATAAAAATAAGAAATTTTCAAAAGGCCCACGCTGTTACACATGCAATAAGTATGGCCATAAAAGTACTGAGTGTAAATCAACACCAAATAAGAATCAGAAAGCAAGTTCTAACAAACAAAATAGCTCATATGCTGCTGTGTTCATAGCTTCCTCTGACTACTCCGATGCTTGGTATGTTGATTCAGGCGCTTCTGTACACATGACTAAGTACAAAAATTTGTTCATTGAAGAAACTATACCCCAAATAAAAAGCATCAAAGTTGCAAATAATAAAATGCTACCAGTTCAAAGTTCTGGACAAATAAGTTTGTGTGTTTACAATGACAAGGGCCAGCAAAATGAAATATTGTTTACAAATGTGTTATATGTGCCTGAACTAGCTACAAACCTGCTGTCAGTAAGCCAGATTATACAAAATGGTGGCCAAGTGAAGTTCAGTAAGGATGGCTGTGCTATACTGAACAGAAATAATGTTATAGTAGCAACAGCAAGCTTAATAAATAACATGTACCGGTTGAATATGCCTACTGGCCATGCATGCATGTCTGATATTATTGAGCAAGATACTTATCTTTGGCACCAAAGGATGGGTCACCTGAATTTTCAAAGTATGAAAAAGTTGACTGAAAATACTGCTGATCTAAAGCTAAGCCAAGTAAGAGAGAATGTTAAATGCATAACGTGTCAGGAAGGAAAACAAACACGTTTGCCTTTTAAAAGTCAAGGGTCACAAAGCAAAGGCCTACTTGAACTTATCCATTCCGATGTCTGTGGACCAATGGAAACACAGTCTCTAGGCAAAGCCAGATATTTTGTGACATTCCTCGATGATTACTCTAAGAAAATATTTTGTTACACAATGCATAACAAGTCCGAAGTCCTAGAAAAATTTAAGGAATTTAAAAATCAAGTTGAGAATCAGTTGGATAATAATATCAAAATTCTCAGATCTGACAATGGACTAGAATATGTCAATAGAAATTTCTCATTGTTTCTCAAAGATGCCGGAATAATACATCAAACTACCACGCCTTACACTCCAGAACAAAACGGTACTGCTGAGCGCATGAACCGGACGTTGATAGAACGAGCAAGATGTATGATGTTGAATGCGAACCTACCAAAAGTCTATTGGGCCGAAGCCATAAACACTGCTGCATACATAATCAACCGCTCTCCGACAGCATCTCTGTCCTATAAAACACCAGAAGAGATGTGGACAGGTCAAAAACCCAATGTCAACCATATGCGTACCTTTGGATGTGAGGCTATGGTACATTTACCAAGAGAAAAGAGAAAGAAGTTGGATCCAAAATCGCAAAAAGCCATTTTTATTGGATACTGTGAAAACACAAAAGGATATCGATTCATACTGCCTAATTCAAGAACTGCAATAAAAAGTAGGGATGCAATATTTTTGGAATCAACAGTCAAAAGGGATTATGTTCCTATTGAATTGAATAAAAATGACTGCAGTTCAAAAAATAATAATATTGAAGAAATTTCAAGTGATGAATCATTTAATAGTGTGACTCAAGAAAAATCACTAACAGACAGCGATTACATCCCTGATGAAAGTCCAGATTCTTCACCTCAAAGGAATATAACAGTAAGAACAAGAAATCAATATTTAAAAAAACAAAAGGAAGAAGAAAGTTCCTACCTGTGCTATGATGAAAAATTTATTGAAAATGAAGTTCCTGATAACTATGAAAAGGCAATAATGTCCACAGAAGCCCCAAAATGGATAAAATCAATAAAAGAGGAACTTGAAGCTCATCAACAAAACAACACATGGACATTAGTCGACAAAACTCGTAATATGCGAGTGATTGGATGTAAATGGGTGTTTCGCATCAAGGAAGAACCTTCTGGTCTACGTTACAAGTCCCGACTTTGTGCGAAAGGATACTCCCAAACAAAAGGTATTGATTACCAAGAAACATTTGCTCCAACTGTCAGGTATGACTCTATACGCTTATTACTATCAGAAGCTGCCCAACACAATCTTCAAATAGTTCAGTTAGACATAACAACTGCTTTCCTGTATGGTGAGTTAGAAGAAGACATTTACATGACTGTACCTGAAGGACTTACATGTGAAACCAACAAGGTATGTAAGCTTAACAAATCATTATATGGTCTGAAACAATCACCCAGATGTTGGAATTCAAAATTTAATTCAGTTTTAATGAAGTTTGGGTTAATCAATAGTAAATCTGATCAATGTGTATATGTTGGCACTATTAATGGAACAAAATGTTATCTGTGTTTGTATGTCGATGATGGGCTAATTTTTTCAAAAGATAAATCAGCAATAATCGAGCTAATTAATGACTTACAGTCAATATTTGAAGTCAAATGCTTTCCTCTCCGAAACTTTGTGGGTATGGAGATAAATAAATGTGAAAAGTATATATTTATACACCAGACACATTATGTTGAGAAGTTATTGGATAAATTTAATTTGAACAATTGTAAACCCAACAGCATTCCAGTTGATCCACATATGAAATTGGAAAAAGGTGATGGTGAAGCAGAAAAGAACATTCCCTACCGAGAGGCGGTTGGTTCTTTGATGCACCTAGCTACAGTAAGCCGACCCGACATATCTTTTGCTGTGAGCCTAGTAAGTCGATTTTTCAAATTCTTATAATGAAAAACACTGGAACGCTGTGAAGAAAATTTTTAAGTATCTGAAGGATACTAAAGATTATGGCCTGTGTTATACACCAATGTCTGAGAAAAATACAATAATAGGCTACAGTGATGCAGATTATGCCAACGATCCTAATACCAGACGTTCGGTCACTGGTTATATTTTTATAAAGAATGGAGCAGCGGTGACTTGGGCCTGCCAGAAACAGCAGACAGTGGCACTTTCAACCACAGAAGCCGAGTATATGGCTGCCTGTGCTGCAACTAAAGAGGCTTTATGGGTGAAACAATTCATGAGTGATATTGGTGAATACAATCAAAAAACTGTGTGTTTGAATTTAGACAATCAAAGTGCTATCAGTGTTATTAAAAATGTGAACTTTCACAAACGCTGCAAACACATAGACATTAAATTTCATTTTATTAAGGAAAAATATGATGCTAAAATTATTGAGCTAAATTATGTATGTACTGATGAGCAACTTGCAGATATTTTTACTAAACCTTTGTGTAAAATTAAATTTAACTATCTAAGAGATAAAATAGGAATGAAAACATCCTCTGTACTTAGAAATGTTTGATTACTAATTCATTTTTGTCTCTGTTTTTTTTAAACTTGAATTGGTATGTAGTTTAATTTCAGTAAACATATATTTCAGAAGGCTTTAATTTAGGAGGAGTGTTGTAATATTCAAATTTGCCGCCTTCTATTGTCAACTAATATTTAATCTATGTTAGATATATTATAAGTATTGGTAACACTGCTCTGTCGACATCCGCTGTGCCGAGAATTGTAATTTTCCAATAAGTAAAGTTTAATCCTTAAACCAGTTATTTCTTTTAATAATTCAACACTTTCGTCTTGAGACACTGTGGTATGTGAAACGAGAAGATATCACGCAACTTCCCGAACGCCGCCCAACCGAGTCGGATTCGACGGTTGACCCCTTTTTCGAAGTTAGCCCTACCTAACTGGACCGTTTGTCCCAGATAGACGTACTCATCAACAACTTCGAGTGTAGAGCCTCCGATCTTGATAGGAGTGGGTGCTACATATACCATGACCTTAGTTTTGTCCATGTTCATTTTAAGACCCACTCTTTCGGAAGCTCTACTGATGTCATCGAGCATTGTACTGAGGTCCTCCATGGTCTTAGCCATGACGACTATAACGTCGGCAAATCGAAGGTGAGTGATGTACTCGCCATTGACATTAATGCCTAGGCTTCTCCAGTCCAAAACCTTGAAGACATCCTCCATTGCGGCCGTGAACAGTTTCGGAGAAATGACGTCTCCCTGCCTCACACCCCGCTGCTGGAGGATAGGTTTCGAAGTCTGATCCTGAAGTCGTACTGACATGGTGGCGTTTTCGTACAAACACTTAGGCACCTCGATGTAACGACAGTTGATCTGGCACCGTTGGAGAGACTGCAGCACAGCCCAAGCCTCGATCGAATAGAAGGCTTTCTCGTAGTCCACAAACGCTAGGCAAAGGGGCAGATTATACTCTTCGGTCTTCTGTATAACCTGCCGCAGCATATGGCACTGGTCTAAAGTCGTTTGAGCGTCGTGCAGGTGCGGGGTTAGACTCTGACGACTCTGCAATACTCTGTATCTGGCATCAGCTCAGCGAGCTCTCGTCATTAGGGAGTGGGGGCTGCTGCGGAGAACTCTGGGCTCTTCCGTAGGCGGCCCAGACTAGAGGATGACCAGGGTTCGTCCTCCAACAAAGAGTTGGCCTCTGGCCCGAAAAATCCCCACCAGTAGGCGAGGTAAAGGCCGAGAAGGAAGCAAGTGGATGGTGCTCGCCTCCCAGGAGACAGCCCAGCGAGCCGCTAAGCTTGCCAGGGAGGGGTGCCACCCAGGAGCGACCGGTCGAAGAGCTATCCCTTCGGCTTCTTCCGGCGGTGAGCCGGATACCGCTGGCGGTTCCGATAAGGAGCGTAAGATCAGGTTTGCGGAGGTCGTGGAGGCTGCGGTCCGCAATGTGGCCTTGAAGAGGACGCAGGCCTCTAAAAACAAGGCCATAAGTGTGGCGTTGGTTTCCACTTTGGCGGCTGAGGCTAATTGTGGTGGGCCTCCGTCGGACGAAATGTCCAAGCTGCGGGCGGAGGTCACCCGCTTGGTGGCCGCCACGGAGCTTCTCCAAAATGAGAACGCGAAGCTCCGAGCAGACCTGGCCGGGCTCCAAGAAGCTGGAGTGTCAAGGCCCGCGAAGGGCATGGACATGCGCATTCTGGGCCTGGATGACTCTGTCATGGAGGAGGAGGTGGTGGCCGCTGTCGTCAGGACGAGGGGTTTCTCTGAGGAGGTGTAGGCAAGCACCATACGTCCTGACTACACGGGCATGCGAACCGTTGTGGTAAGCTGCCCTGTGTCGGTGGCTAAGGTAATATCGGAGGGCCGAAGGCTCCTGGTGGGTTGGGTTTCTGCGCAGGTCAAACTGCTGGAACCCAGACCTCTGAGGTGCTTCCTCTGCCAAGTGTGCAACCACGTAGGAAGCCTGCGGACCGCCGTCCGCAGGCATCAATAGCAGGCGAGCAATGGGTAGCTCACCATACGATCAGAACAGGCCTGAGTCGACTGCGCGTTGTGTTCCACGCGCGCCGGAAAGAGCTGTCAGCAAAGACGACGAGGCCCGCTAGGGCCAGAGCCTGCCAGGGTTGCGGAATTTGTTCGAAAGAATTACAGCGGCCCTGGAACGCAAAGGGCAATAGAAGGAATACGAATGGGTTTTAACCAGTAAGAGTCTGACACTCCCTTCCGCTCCATCCAGAGCGGAAGAAGTCATTTGATGATTTTCAATCTTTAAAAAAAAAATCTACTGCCGATACTATATGACGCTTAACCGTTTAAGCATTGACATGTGAAAATTCCAAATTATGTAATAAATCTTACGTAATAGTTATAATAAACATTACACCGGTGTGCTGATAGTGCTTGAGCGGTATTAAACTGTTTGTTTTTATAATATCCGCCACCTTGACAAGTATGTATTCATCAGATCGTCTAGTAAGTCTATGAATTCTTTTCATATAATACATGTTTTAGTATATTCAACGGGTATTCAACGGGAATATATGTTTTAGTATATTCCCGTTGTCCCCGTAGGCCATATCTCCGTTAAAGGGTGCAAAGAGAATTTAATAAAATAATTAAAATTACTTCCCGTTGTTCCCGTTAATTTATTATAATGATTAAATATACTTTGCAAATTATGTTGGTGCAAGAGCGAGCGAAGCGAGCTCGGGATTTGGGGCACCCCAACTCGGACAGGTTAGGTTAGAAGGGGATGGCGAGGTCAAGTGAGCAAGCGAAGCGAGCGAACAGACTCCGCCATCACCTTCGTGGTTATTTTTTTTAAACCACCCAGAAATATGATTTACTTCCCGTTTTCCCCGCTAGCCGAATGTACGTTATACACACAAACACAATGGTACAACGGGAAATAAATTTAATCACGTCCCGCTGTCCCCGTGACGGGGATATGGCATACGGGGACAACGGGATTAAAGGTATGTTTTCATAAAACTTATCCAAATATGGCAATTATTAAAAGTTTACCGTTTTTTGTGCATTAGCAACAAAATGCAATTTTAATGCATTAATTCTAATAGCAGCTCAGGATAAGGCTGCGTTTCCTAATAATACAGAAAGACGGAAGACGGTCAACAAAATGTCTGTTTATACGTATTCATGACTGCAGTTAATTTAGAAGTCTTGTTCATAGAAGTTGATCATGTTAAACAAAACACTCATATCTGACATTAGATGTCAACTGGAAAGACTCGTCTGCAATCCATAAACTTATGACTCTAAACAAAACACAGTAGGTAGGTAGGTAACATCTTTTCGATACACATTTTGTAGAACAAGATGATTTTTTATAGAGTTATTTAAATTCTGAATGAACATATATTGTGATAAAAATGTGCTCAATGCGGTCCAATCTGACAAATGGGTTAGAAACAACAGGGCCGCATTAGGAAGATAATATCAATCTTTAATTGTTTAAAAAATCTTTACTACTTGCTTGGATGTGTTTAATTTTCTTGTAATTAAGTGAGACATGGTCCATAAATTAAAGTTAACCTAAATTTATTTGAGTTACATTTTTGCCTGAGCCGCTATTTCAAAAAAACAGGTATTAATATCTTCCGTTAACAGAAATTGTTTAATTTTGTTGCCTAGAGTACTAAGGTATTTAATTAAATAATTTTATGAAAAAAAATCGGAGTTAATATTTTTGCTTGAAGTACAATTCAAAAATTTTGATTTTTTTAATTTTTTGAAAATCCCGGGGTTGAAAATGTTTAATTTTGAAGAAAAGAATTAGCTTTACCTATTCCCAACATATTGTAACTAACATTTTCGAGTTAAAATTTTTTTCCGAGTTTTTATTAAAATAAACGCGTTTTTGTTTTTTTTACCGTGATCCGGTTCTGGAAAATGTTTAATTTTTTGTTACTATTAGAAGAGCTAAGGTCAAATACACGATTCAAGAAAAAAATCAGAGTTAGGAATTTTTGCAAGGTTCAAAGCTAATTTGACTGGACTATTTCTAATTGTTTCAGTGACGGGCCCACCGAAGAAGACAAACCACCATCGTCCCGCGACTTAGTAGTGATCGCTTGTGTGCAAATCGCGCTCGCTGCCGCTACGCTCTTGAGCGCAGCGATTTGTGCTCGCATCGACTGCGGAACATGACGGGAGCCGCAGCGCACGCTCACAAGACGCCGAGTGAGCGAGGCGCCTGTGCTGCCCGCCACCGCGCCCGCTACAGCGGATATTGTGATCGCACCCGAGGAAGTTACAGTCGAAAGAGAGGGCAGTCGGGTGGCCTGGCTTATATAATTATTTGCTTTGGAATTTGATGGTGGAAATGTAGTTTCAGAGTGTGAAGGATTCTATTTTTGGAAAATGAACTTAATTTTAAAATCATTTAGATATCGCGACAGTGTGTAATTAAATTAATTTAGAGAATAGACGCTGATGCTAAAAATATTGTAAATTATCAGGATTAGGCCACAAAGTTTCAGAATTAAGACAATTATGTAATCTATATACGCGTACAGATTAAAATCTCAATTCTGTGGGATTAAAATAATTGATAAGTATAAGCTCTTTGGACAGAAAGTGATGAGTTAATCCAAAATTGGTATTCGAATTAAACGTGAAATTTCGTTCATGTACGAGCGTGGGTTTACGTTTCATTTCCTGTAATAACACGCAATTTTGTTGATCCATGTTATTTCAGGCGAGCAAATACGTATGTAAAATGTATATAATTTATAACAACCAGTAACGTCATCATTTAGTACCTAATTAATGTTTAATTTAGCATTTACGTTGTAAAGTTATTCAATTGTAACACATTTTGTGATTAAAACTTATCTTATCATAGTGAGGTATGAAAATCTTTCTTCATAGTGACACTCTTGAAAGACTGGCCGTGATCATCACAATAAAACAACTTGAAGGAAGATTTTATTCTATTAACGATCATTCACTTTTCCCCACTGGCCATCAAAGCATTAAATACTGTAAAAAAAACATGTTCCAAGCTGGTGGTTGGTGGTCTATAAAAATGTGACCAAATTCAGAAAAAAAAGTACTTGAGGGCCTCTGTCTACATTTGTCAGAAGCAAAAATATCGCGTAATACCGGAAGGTGTCCCCCAGGGCACTATAATTTGACCCAACACGACGATCGTGTTAGGAAAAAACAAGATATATATCAAAGAGCATATCCTTTTTTCTCTGAATTGTATATTTATTGCTTTACCAAACAAAATATCTAAAACCGTGTCTACCGAGCTATGAAGACATGTTTCTAAATCATAACTATGCGTGTAATAGGCCCAGTTTTTGGTACGAAAAATATTTGGTGTATGAATGAGTCTTTTTGACCTTGCCTAAGTCTTCTTAATTGTAATTAATTAATCATTTAATTTTGTTCCTTGTCATGTGCGAGTTACCTATAAACATTGTTCTTTCTTTTAGCTGTTCTTTGATGGTAAAATTAATTTTCAAAAGCAATTTTTTCAAGCTTTTAACTTTCGTGAAAAAAATATAAAAAGCCACACCACCGAAAGGTTTAAGACTAGCAGATTACGAGCACTTCCACTTCCACTCTACTTTAAAAGGACACATGGACACATGCATCCTCCTCACCCTCACCTACGGAGCACAAACGTGGTCAAATGTCCGCTCTCGGGGTCTGCCAGCGAGCAATGGAACGAAGTATCCTCTGAGTCAGGATTACAGACCGTACATCAGGAACAATATACTTCGTTCCAAAAATGGTAGATGCAGGGCGAAAGTAACCACGGATTGGGTCCCTAACATTAGGGACCGGCGACGCGGTAGACCCAAAAGGAGATGGCGGAACGATTTTTGAAAAACAGTTCAGGGGGAAGGATATAGTGATTTTTCACTTTCTATAGAAAACTTAAAATCGCTCTCTCTCTCCCTCTGAAATCTTTTTCAAAAATGTTTTCTGATAACTATTTAGACCTGGATATCTAGCGTTTGCAAATCAAGTTTCGTTAAAATCGGTTCATTCATTTTGAAGAATTATGATTTGAAAGTTTGTATGAAAAGCCGTACCGCGTAAACGCTCTTAAAAGACGGCAGTTAATTAGCGTCGGCAGCATAACCGGCGTAAAGCAACGCCAACCAGATTCCACAAATACGGTTCTGAGAAGCAGCACTCTAGTTCAAGCTCTCAAGGTATAAAGCTGCAGAAATACGAAATTAGCTCAACTCTAATAAAGACTAGTTAATGAGAAAGCTCCAAGTTCACCGCTTGAAATTTTAACGAGCGGTGAAGGAATTAGGTAGGATTTTATGAAGTACCTCCTTCCATCGTTCAGGTCATGATCTTTTTACGCCAGCTTTATAAAACTTTGTAGAACAGTTTCAAGTTTCTGCAGTAAGTTTATTTTGTATTTTTATAACATGTCAACAAAGTATTTTGAATATTTTCTCCTACTAGAAAAGCGTTCGAATTCAAATCGCAATATCATATCTGCGACAGTTAATGTCAGAAACTTGTCAATATCTGCGTAAATTATAGTAAATTTGATAGTAACAGCGATACAAATACGATAGGTCCTTTAAAATACGTGAATTACCTCTCTGAAGAAATTTTGACACTACTGGGCCACAAGCCACGTCTCTGTGTGACAGGGAATGAGCAGTAATCAAACTACGAGCTGGAAAATACAAAAAAAAAGTGTGAAATACTTAAATTAAATCATGATTATGGATACAATATTGATAGATACACCGGTAAAATGTAGATTTTGATAAATAATTTATTTTCATTTTTATAATAATTGAACAATTTAACAAAAAAAAAAAACAATTAAGGTCTGAATGTATTTAAACCACCACTGTTCTTATCTTTCAACTGTTAACCATCCACTTAGACAGCTTCACAAAAGCGCTTTGTTTTTCACGCAGCATTCCGTGAAACAATGGAGGAAATTATGAAACATTTTCTGTGAGAACCTGTAATACTTTTGTTATCATGTTATTGTTTTCAGCCTGGATTTTCATTATTGATATTTGTAAATTTAGTTACGCTTAATGGTGAGTTCTGTTTCATAATAGTAATGAATTTCAAAGACATTTTCGTGTTAATTGACGTACAATATACGAGTTTGACGTTTCAAAGCTAATCAAAATGAAGAGTTTTCTAGAACATGTATATCAGATACGTTAACTGTTAAAATAGAGTAGAAATTTTTAGTAAATAATTTTTAATTAAAAATAGTAAATGTACAAATATTTTCTTAACGATCTTGTAAATAATGTATTATATTTAAATTATTATGTGTATTGTATTAGAAGAGTAGTCATAGCCTAGTATAAGATTCATTGTAGCGGATATAACATTTGGAATGTCTGTTAGAACTATCACTTTTCTATGTGAAAATAAATCTTTGGAAACAGTGTGAGATTTTTATTTTTATCTGATTTCCAAAAAGTAAGAGGTTACCATTCAGATGTTTATATTTTTATTTAGCTCCGTCATACATGGACGGATTTGCAAAATTCTTTTTTTTTTTGTTCGAAAGAAGTTTATTCCGAAATAGTCCCATTTCAATTTTGTAAAGATCTGATGAAGAACTTTGGAGATGAACAATTAAATTGATAAATGAACTGGTTGGAATTAACAAGTGTTTTTCATTAAAATACAACCGATTTCCAAATTGAAACCACTACAAAGTACAAAATAAATAACATTAATTTTGGTAGTCGGTGTTTTTTGTTGTGGTTTCTTCGACTTTTGACACCGACTTCCAAAATTGAAGTTATTTTGTACTTGGTTGTGGTTTTCATTTGGAGGTCGGTTGTAATTTTTAATAAATTCCCTTGCGGTGGTAGGGCTAACGCCCGCCTGGTTCGCGACCACCCTCCCACCGGAGTTCGGCGTCAAGCAGCCTGCTGTGTTTCGTCGACGTGTGGGAGTACCAGTGCCTCAAATCATCTTCTGGGCACGCTCGCTTTCATCATAGACCTCATCAATCGCTTTCCATCAGGCGTGATCGAGGTCAAGAGCTAGCCCATTCATTAATAAAAAAAATAAAAATAAAAATATTTAAGTTTTCTTTGTCACCTTTTGTTTAATTATTTTAGGTATCTTCATTAAACCATGAATGATAGAAAATAGTGTCACCGAAAACTGAAAGAGTGAACAATTGAGGCTCACGACACAGGGCCATTCTGTTAGCGAATCCGATTGTCAAAATGCCAAAATGCAAGGGATTGACATTTGAACAGCGTTTGTCAATCCCATACATTTTTGACGTGTCGCCTTCGCCACGCTACCGCTGATGAAATGTCACTTGTCTAGTGCCTATGTATACAACATCAACATAGCGACATATACAAAGCGGACCGGGCGCGCTGGTAGGGCGCTGCCAAGATAAAATGTATGGCGTCAAAGGAACGAATTTGGTGTACTTAGCGTCGCATGCGGCACCAGCCAATAATGCTATACGCCTTTGCGATCAGTGGTAACCTTTGATATCAAAAAATGCAAGCAATATCCTGATCAATAGCTTTCGATTTATCTTGTATCTTTGGGCAACTTTGGGATTCGACTGATCCTACTTCAACGCTATTTTATTAAAACTTGACGTTATATCAAAGATGCTAAGGTTAAAAATCGATTGACATTTTTAGAAAGAGAATATGAATAAGGCTTTCACGCCACGGGGTTTCAATTTGTCATGGTAAGGATATTTATAACGTTTGAAGATAATTTTGGAAAAACACGAAAGTAAATGAAAGCATTCTTCAATGTATCAAGGATCGTTTGAAGCGCTTGAGGATACAAGTGTCGTGCTACCACACCCTGCAAACATGAATATATTTCTCTGGTTAAGGAAAATGAAGAATGCCATAATGTAGTACCTATAATAAGTTGTATGAAAGAAAAGGAGATCCATTAAGGCCGTGTCAATCCTCCTTTTTTAAGAGGTATGCGGGACTTAATTCTCTGTACCACTACATCAACTATACTATTATTTATTTTTTGAGCACAGTATCACCTCATCAGGTAAGGCAATAAAGCCGCTCTATATTTTAACTTCAATTTAGCGAGTCGCAGCTTGCTTCATATTTTCATCGTTCGTTTACTAAAGTAAATGGCGGGCTCTGACAACTTGAGCTCAGGACACAACAGCAGGAGCTTATTGAGCCAATAATAAGGTTTAATAATAAATATGTCCGATTGACAACTTAAGTCATGTAAACTTGCTGCATTATTACTGTTGTTGTGTTCGTTTTGGAAATATAGCAGCGTTTACCCAGGTTTGTACGTGGTTGGGTGAACATCCATTTAATACAGAGGCGCCTGCGAGCCCCGGAAAGCATACTGTCATTTGTAGGTCTTTGACAGTTGCCACAAGCCAGAAAATCTGACACAGCGAGGGTTGTGGAGGTCAAATGGGGAGTTCCATTCCATCAAAATACTGGTACTCAGCTGCAGCTGGCACTTCAGCAAACTAAAATCTGTTTGAAAATTTATTACTCCCATGAAACTAGGCGTGTCACAAAGATATAATGGCATAACAATAACCTTTACGGCGTCTTTACAAAATATAAAACTCAACCTGTTAACAATGTACACAGAGGTTTAATGGTTAACAAACTTAATACCCCATTAACCGAGCGAGCATGGCGGTGTGTCGACATAACTTTGCATAGTAACCAAATTTTAACACGAAATAGATAAGAACAGAAGGTTAGCTCTGTGCAGCGGGCACAGACGCACGCACATATTTAGTTTGTAAATAGGTTTAAAAATACACGTCATTCTTTTTCGAAAAGCCAAAGTCTCTTTTAAGATTCATAATAATTAATGGGTGTTATTTAAATGGTTAGCATAGTATTCGTATTTTTGTGAGCAGAAAAATGTAATCTGTGAGTAGAAATAGCTAATTGATCAGCAACTCATGGCCAGCAAACATTCCAAAATCAATCAGCAATTTATGTCAATCACCGCATGCAGAACGAATAGTGGGTTCAAGCTCAAGCTGGCAATGGTGGTACAACTTGGATGCCTTCTTTAAAAATCTTCAAGAAGTGATGCAGAACTGGGACCACTGGAATAAACGGAGGAACGCCCTTGCCCAGGAAAGGAGCAGTGCAGACTCACTAGTCTTGCACAGCTTGCTTACACGGCTTGTTTATGGCTGACTTAGTAGAAACAATCTTCTGTTGGTCGAAGCAGTCTACTATCGTACGGTATTAAAAAGATTGTCGCTCCATCAGTTTTGTGGTTCATGTTGCAAATTTATAAAGTGTACATATAATTTCATAAATGTTTTTGCTGTTCATCCGCCGTTATGGGCGGCATCGAGCATCGACCAGTCCTGTGCTTCCAGAGAATTCCTCCGGCCTTCACCAGGTCATCAATCAATCTTATTACAGTACTTCTAGCAGTATGCCTTCCGTAATCTCAAATGAAGAGAGTGATGTATCAACTGCCTAGCCTTTTCCAAACTATATTGGGGTCGGCTTACAGTCAAACCGTATTCAGCTGAATACCAGTATTTTACAAGACCTCCACAACCCATTAACTGGGTAACACGGTACTTCTTGGCAAGACTGGAGTCTGATTTTCTGGGACTGCCAAAGATCTACAAATATCAGCCGGAACAGACATGGTCACCCATTCACAGACCAACCTTGGCAAACGTTGCTTTACCTTGAAGATCGACCCGTGCAGCTATTATTGTTTAGCCACGAGCGTATGTTACCCAATAACTGAATTGTGGGGGTCAGATAGGCACCCGCTTCATATACCTAGGTACCTAAGATACTGATGCACATGTGTGCTGCTTTCAGTTGACAGTCAGGTTAGGAAAAGGCTAAGTAATCAGTGATGATGCTTTAATGGTTTTTTTTTTAATTTTACCTATCCACGAAAAATAAGTACGTGTTTATGCATTCGTTTTTGAACTCATATTTGGAACATTACGTTGTGAGTGTAGATAAAACTATAAGCCTTCTACATTTTAGGCCTTTGCCTAAGAAATCTCTGGCAATGATGTTCTTGGCGTCGTCCGAACTGAAAGAAATTATCTTTTTTTTTTAGGAATGACCACTAGAAGTTAACACGCATGGGATATCAACTGCTTAACCAGACTAACGGAAAGAAATTATCGCGAATAAGCTTGCCGCGTTCATTTGTATGCCAAGCCCGAAAGCGTGGTCGCGTCAACAGCTGGTCTGATTCTGTAAACATATCGAAGTAAAGGCTTTGGTGAAGTGATCACGAAGTGAGTTGTCAATCCATTTACTTCGACATGTTTACAGAATCGCACTGCTACACTTTCTATTAAAACGCCGCACTGTCTAATTCTTTATTAGCACATATTAAATCAGTATGATAAAATCGTGTAACATTTATTGAGCAATAATCATGTCCAAAACGAAGAACCATGATCCATGGCTTATGCAAATAAAATTAAATCACTCATCAGGTCTTTGTAATTTCGAAATGAACTGGGGTCCAGCAATTCTTCTCCACGCAACTATCTCTGCAATATTTGAGCAGATACAGGGATCGCTTACGATGATGCAGAAACACTGAATATCGCCGGGGCAATCTCTGTCGGTACTGCACTGGAATTCTGTAAATAGATTAAAGGCTTTTTATTGATTGTTGTGCTTTTTGCTGTTGTGGTGGATGGCAGTAACAATGGAAACGAAAAATGTCTGTAATCATCTGAAGGGAACATAGTCTCGGCATAACAGGATCCATTTCCATTTTTATTCTTTCATATTTTTTTTGTAAGCCTACTTTAGTGTTCCACTTCTGGGCAAAGATTTCTCCTTTCTCCTTCCAAACCTCTTTGTCTTGCGCTATCTCTGGCCAGCAAGAGGGGAGGCCAGGCTCATCACCCACTGGACACCTGAAAAAGGACGTCGTCGAGGTCGACCGCGGCGAAGGTTGTGTGACGATCTCATTGCGCGGAAAACTTGACCAGAGATTTTGTTCTTATTCTATATTAAAGTCTCCATTTCCACTTTCTTCTTATTCTATTTATTATTCCAGAACACGGTCAATCCCTATGCTAAGCTTTATCCAAATCCTTTCAGTTAACCGCTGAGACAAAAACATCATCATCATCATATCAGCCGAAAGACGTTCACTGCTGGACATAGGCCTCCCCCAAGTGTCGCCACAACAACCGGTCCTGTGCGTCTCGCATCCATCGGTTACCCGCGACCCTCACCAGATCATCGGTCCACCTTGTGGGAGGCCTTCCAACGCTGCGTCTTCCGGTACGCGGTCGCCACTCCAAAACTTTTCGGCCCCATCGACCATCTGTTCTACGAGCAATGTGCCCTGCCCACAAAACTGAAGACCGACGATGGCAGAACCATATCCGCCAAATCGGAGCTTCTGAGGGAGATCGAGACATTCTATGGACAGTTATACACGTCAATGACCAAACCCGCAGCAAATCTAGCGAACGACCCAAGAGCTAGATTGACCCGGCATTATACCGAAGACATCCCGGACGTCAGCCTGTATGAGATTAGGATGGCTCTGAAGCAGCTTAAAAACAACAAGGCGTCGGGTGAGGACGGAATTACGGCCGAACTCCTGAAGGCGGGTGGAAAACCAGTCCTTAAGGCCCTTCAGAAACTGTTCGATTCCGTCATACTCGAGGGGAAAACGCCACAAGCTTGGAGCAGAGGTGTGGTGGTACTCTTCTTTAAGAGGGGCGACAATGCCCTGCTTAAGAATTACAGGCCCATCTCACTTCTGAGCCATGTCTACAAGCTGTTTTCCAGAGTCATCACAAACCGTCTCGCACGCAGGTTTGACGACTTCCAGCCTCCCGAACAAGCCAGATTCCGAAAAGGCTTCAGCACCGTAGACCACATACACACGCTGCGGCAGGTTATACAGAAGACCGAAGAGTATAATCTGCCCCTCTGCTTAGCGTTTGTGGACTACGAGAAAGCCTTCGATTCGATCGAGACTTGGGCTGTGCTGCAGTCTCTCCAACGGTGCCAGATCGACTATCGGTACATCGAGGTGCTGAAGTGTTTGTATGAAAACGCCACCATGTCAGTCCGACTTCAGGATCAGACATCAGAACCTATCCTCCTGCAGCGGGGTGTGAGGCAGGGAGACGTAATTTCTCCGAAACTGTTCACGGCCGCAATGGAGGACGTCTTCAAGGTTTTGGACTGGAAAAGGCTAGGCATTAATGTCAATGGCGAGTACATCACTCATCTTCGATTTGCCGACGATATAGTCGTCATGGCTGAGACCACGGAGCACCTCAGTACAATGCTCGATGACCTCAGTAGAGCTTCCGAAAGAGTGGGTCTTAAAATGAACATGGACAAAACCAAGGTCATGGTAAATACCCATGTAGCACCCACTCCTATCAAGATTGGAGGCTCTGCACTCGAAGTTGTTGATGAGTACGTCTACCTGGGACAAACGATCCAGCTAGGTAAGGCTAACTTCGAGAAGGAAGTCAACCGTCGAATCCGACTCGGATGGGCGGCGTTCGGGAAGTTGCGCGGTATCTTCTCGTCTCACATACCACAGTGTCTCAAGACGAAAGTCTATGACCAGTGCGTGTTGCCAGTGATGACCTGTGGACTCGAAACGTGGTCGCTCACAATGGGCCTCATCAGAAGGCTTAAAGTCACCCAAAGGGCAATGGAGAGGGCAATGCTCGGAGTTTCCTTGCGTGATCGAATCAGGAATGATGATATCCGCAAGAGAACCAAGGTTACCGACATAGCCCGAAGGATCGCCAAATTGAAGTGGCAGTGGGCAGGGCACATTGCTCGCAGACAAAAACAAATCAATAACATATCAATTATATTTTAGTATTTTTTTTATTTTATTTTGATATTATTTCTTTACTGTAAATCGGATAAAGAACATCACTCTCAAATATGACGACGCACTTCTAAACACCTTGTATAAATCTGTGAATGCAAAGTATAAGAAAGCTCTTACTTGCCAAATCAAATGGAAATTCAGCTGTAACTTTAACAATGAGCATTACGTAATTCAATAACAGCGTAATTCGTAAAAACCCCATGATAACCAACAATGAAATTATTTTTGACAAGAATAAAATGAATGCATATTTTTTCCAATATTTATAACTGAAAACCCGTGGTAATTGACTTTAATTATTAATTACAAGTCTTATTAAAATAACATGACAAACAATTAACAGTCATGAATGATTGGTTTCACTAATAGGCTTGCGGTATTTACAAGGCACGTGCACGATAATCAGCTTTTTTTGAAAATTCTATTCAGGCCACGTTAGCCGCATGCACCGTTGATGTCTCCAAAAATAATTTAAAATTGTGCTTCAGAAATAATTTCATCTTGAACATTTGAAATATAAATATCTTATGCTAGAGTGAACCGATTACGATGAAACAAAAACTAAGTAATAATCTGAATTACGGACAATTTTAATGTGTAAAAGTTATCTACATTCGTTTTGTACTTTCTACGTGATGCCTGCACATCTCAACAGACAAAAATTCCAAAAACGCTGGAAATGTGTTCTATTAGTTATCTTTTAACAACGTGGCTATTTTTTTTATGATTTTCTATGTACAAAAATGACTCTTCAACAGATTTATTATATGTATAGATATTATACACATGTATTATAATTCTAACATATTATAATTGATTCGTCATGACTAATCAATATTTATTTATTAATTTAAGCACATACTTAATTCGATAAAGGCATATAAGATTTTATCACACGTATTTACCACCTCCTCACTTTCGCAATATTATAACTAGGAAGGAAAAGAAAAGAGTATCAGACTTACTGACTAAAACCCATCCGTGTTCCTCCTCATGCCCTTTGCGTTCCAGAGCCGCGGTGACTCTTTTGAACAAATTTTGCAACCCTGGATTCAATCATGTTCAAATTATAAGCTTCTCCCGCAAAGAGAATTTATTGCCCCTTTTAAGTTTTAAGAAGCGTTTCAAATCGTTGCTCTCAGAAAAAGTGATTCATATAAAACGTTACAGTACCTCATTTTAACTTTTATTACATACTTTGTACGTGAGTGTGATCCTCTTTACCTCTAAGCCAGGGAGCCTTTGCTGCTCGTAAGCCTAGATTACTTTCATAGTCTTCTAATACGAGCTGGGGAACTGTAGATAGTGTTGGAGATCATCCACTTATGTGAAGTACTTTTGTATTATTGTAGCGAAGGCTTGAGAATATGAATAGTAATCACTGTTAAAGTTTTGATGTCATGTACGGTCAGCAACAATTACACTGCTACTTTTACATTTATTTATTTTTAACACCCTTGCTCGTAAAGCTGATGTAATTCCACCGGTTTTAAGCATGTAAAGCGGGTCATAAAAAACGCGTGTGTTACCAAAGCAAATAGTTAAGTTATAGTCCATACAAATTCCATAACAGTATTATTTGCCATTTCAAATATGGAACTGATCGCCGCAGCACGACTCCAGCTAGTGAGCAGCGCGCTGTTGCTATTCAAATTTCGAACTAATCGCCGCGCGGCGTCGTTCAGTAGGCAGCGCGCTGTTAAAATGGCGGGAAAGCAACAGTGTGCATTCACAGATTGACTTTATTTAAAACTAGCACTTCGCCCGCGACTTCGTCCGCGCGGATTTAGTAGGTACTCCACAAACTTCAACGCCCCCTATACCTCCTTATAAAGGTTAGTTTTGGAAAATTAAGCACAACGATTTTCATTAATTTACATTTATTACTTAGCCATTTCTACTTATTCTATGGTCTCAGGTTTAGCGCAACTGTTCACCCCGTTCACCCCGTCAGGAGTTGATTATGCAAAAATTGTTAGGTACATCTGTTTCAATAATCCCATTTTTAGTTTGTTCATAGCATCCCGACGTAAATTAAAGCAAGCAATAATGTCCTCCCCTAAAATCTTAATCACCCCTGCTTCACCCCTTATTATGTAGGTATGTAGTTTATTCGCGAAAAATACAAACATTTGTTATTCTTATTGTTTTATCGAAATCATTTTCAACTTCATCGGACCAAGCATTGATATGATTCTTCCCAGTTCGCTCAAGCCGCGACATTTTTCTTACTCCGAGCATGTTTATTACCGTCGTAACTTTTGAACGAAAGGTTCGATTTGAATAATTTAAAGTGTAATTTACACGGAAATAATCAACCTTAATTATCAAACCATTTAAATGGATAAGGATTGATATCATGATACCGAAATCACCATTTTTTCAAATCACCAAGGATTTGCTTGAATAATTTGAACAAAAAGCGGTCATGGTGACTTAACCATAATAGTTAGACATATGGTATCGCGGACTTTTTTGTAGACATTGATGACCTCTATAAAACTGTAGTACATCACTTTGCTCTATTGTCAATAGATTCCGCAGCGTACGCGATATAAGGATTTTTTCTCACACCTTGGGTTACATTATCGAAGTTTTCATACGGATCCCTAACTTTTATGAAAATATTCTATAGCCTATGTCCATCATCGATAATGTAGGATTTTACTGGTGAAAGAATTTTTCAAATCGGTCCAGTAGTTTCGGAGCCTATTCATTTCAAACAAACAAACAAACAAACAAACAAACAAACAAACAAATCTTTCCTCTTTATAATATTAGTGTAGATAAAAAAAAAACAGTTTATTCGGTAATTTAAAAACTTGGCTGCATGCTCTAGCGTCTTTGCCAACATTTTCACGCAGCCACGGCAGAAAATAATCCTCGCGCCATTTTTCTCAAATTTTCTTTTCTTTGTACTTGTATTGTGAATATCTAAAAATGACAACTTTCAATAATGAAGATGAGCAATATATTACTTCAACTCCACCGGATATACTAACAGAAGCGCGAACCGCATGCGACAGCTTGCTGCCGTCAATATCCAAGGACAGATACATAACCACGTATGAAAATTTCTTGAAGTGGAAAAACATGAAAAATGCCGTCATTTTCCGAAAAATGATTATTTTTTCTGTTTCCTCGCAAATGTGTTAAAAAACGTCGTACGATATACGTGCGTATTGGTTATAACATGCTCGGCTCAATTACGCCCTCGCCTTCGGCTCGGGCTGAAATTCCGCCTCGCATGTTATAACCATCTTAACGCACTAATATCGTAATGTACTATTATTTAATCGTAGGAGAACCAACAGCTATAACAGATGGATAACAATTGTATATGAGACAAAGAGCCAATTACAGGTTCTCACGGGTAAAAAAAGAAAAAAATATTAAAATGAAATTTATTTTATATAATTAGATAGACATAAAATCTTAAGATATTTAAGCTTGTTGGAATCTCATGTAGTAGCGCAAGGATTAATATTAATTAGATTTAGAAAAACCATGTGATTTTTGGAGCTGACTGTACTTAGAGGTGTAGAGATATTTTATAAAAGTGTCACTTGTTTTTCCTTCTCAGGTTTATCAATAGAAGATTATTGATGTCGTCAAACTTTATCATTTGTATAATAAAATCAAAGATGATAGATGATCGCTAACATTTATTGGTATTTCATGTTTCTTGGACTGACCACGTTTCGTATTAATGTTGAGTTATAATTAAAAGGTACCATAAATCAAAAACCTGTATTGCTAAAAAAATTGTATTCAATAAACTCGTAACAAATAAGTTATCAATAGTTACATAAACAACATAATTATCAATATTTTATAAACTATTAAAATGCTAAGGCGACTTCAAATAATTAACTACGAGTCAATTATTCTCAAACAAATCAGCTGTACACTCAAGAAATTATTATTAACTTAAGTTAAGTAAGTATAATTATCTTATAAATTCTAATTATTTGGTGTTTCTCGTAACAATATCAAAAAGTGTTCATTTTCATTAAAAAAATAATTATGATTAGTATACAAATTATGCCTAAAAAATATTAAAACATTTTTATAACAATATTAACAAAAAATATATACCTACATAGTTCTTTGTTCGTTGTTTTGTTTACAAATATCTGTATAAATATTTGTTCAGGCTTTCAGAACAAACATATTTTCATAATTAAAAAAGTGGCTTGCTACAGCCACTTTTTTAATTATGATAATGTTTGTTATTAAAATATTAATTTGTGTATAGTGAGTACTTTTGCGAATAAAATATTCATTTGCATCCAATTTATGAGCACAGCAGGGACACATGCCAAGTTATATTTCCCATTTCATACATTAACACTTTTTTTTTGAGTCCTGTTTGGAAGAGCAACTTTTATCGTAGTACTTACAGATAAATGAAATAATACAGTGCATAGACGCGAAAACAGAGTGGATGGTAAAATATTAAATTATTGAACTTTTCAAACTCGTGCAAAACCACACTATCACTCGTGCGTGTCAAACCAGTCAAGATTGAACC
The DNA here is from genome assembly GCA_947386135.1 of Melanchra persicariae. Lineage (NCBI taxonomy): Eukaryota > Metazoa > Arthropoda > Insecta > Lepidoptera > Noctuidae > Melanchra > Melanchra persicariae. The sequence goes on along the minus strand of OX376648.1, from coordinate 19,626,471 downwards.
TTATACATTCTGACTGGTAACGTTTAACCGCCCTGAAATTGTCGGGTAAAAGCGTGATTTTGAACGTTATCGGAGAGAGAATTTCACATCTATATGCAGTATTATTTTTATAACAATTCAATTTTAACATTATATCGTATCAGTAAAAATGGTTTTTGTAATGAGCAAAATAGGTAAAGAAAAGTAAAATCATAACTTGCTTTCTTTAAATTCAAATATGACCACTTACAACATTGATTTACAGAACAGAATTCGAAATTATTTCGAAACCATGTTGTTGTATAGGTAATATCAGTTAGTAAATAGTTCCACATTAAAATTTACATATATACAAACAATACAAACTAATAAATTACTCCATTGCTGCTATTATTACCCAAATAACGGGTACTATTTACATGCATGCATTGTTGTTTTACCAAATGTATATAAATACTGTCTCATTGCTGCGAAACATTGCAATTCACGATAAAAGTAACTCTTTCCATAAAATGTAATAAAGAAGTTTTTATAATAGTTCTCTATTTACTTACATTGTTAAGGCATAACTTGGCTTATTTACGTACCTATATTTGCTTCATTTGTACATTTAAAGGCACTAATCTAACATTTTCTAAGTCACAAGCATTCTCAACTAGATACATAGTGAACAGGAAGTAGATTGATAAGAGTAATAAAAATTTTAAATATCATATTCAAAGTAACGTTCCCTGCTTCTGTGAAATACAGATCCAGCACCTTGTCTGAGAAAACTTTGTTGCAGTTTCAAATTCGTTAGTTCACAAAAGTAAAGATCCCGTACACCAGCATCTCCCATCTACATCGCAAAGTCATTCTAACAATCAAACCGGAATAAACAGTCGTGAGCATCAGACTTTAATCCACCTTCCTCGTCTTCTTGATCTCTAAGAACTTCAGGATATTCAAACACCAGAACATGGCAGAGGCCACGAAGAAGGTCTGTAAGGCCGTGGCAAATGCTGGACTGGCGATGGTGACACTTCTGGTGAGGAAGGCGAGGGCAGAGCACCGGATGACTTCTAAGATAGGAGCGTGCTTGGAGTTATCAAACGCCATACCGATGATGGTGAGTGATGCGATGACGTAGAGGACGCAGATCAGGACTGAGATTGGAGTCATACCCTGGAAGAGAAAGAAATAGATTGCTTAGAAAAAGAAGTACTTAATAACATTGCTTTGCGTACAGAATAATTGTGATAAAGAACAAAATGTATGGGATCAACATGCGCTATCAAAATATGACATTGTCAATACCAAACATTTTGTACTTTCATCAATCGTTATCGCTGGAAGGAAGACACTTTGTCCAGAGCTTATGTAGAGGGAGAGAGAGAGCGATTTTAAGTTTTCTATGGAAAGCAAAAAATCACTATCTTTCCCCCTAAACTATTTAGACCTGGGTAACTAGCGTATGCATACCAAGTTTCATTAAATCATTCATTTCGAAAAATAAGGACTTAAAAATTTGTATGAAATGCCGTACGTAGGGCGTAAACGCCTAGTAGTTCCCCGTAATCTACAAAGACGAGGCAGTTCTAGATGGCGCTAATTAACTGTAAAGCTTAACTAAAGGCAATCAAGAAAGCGTTGTTTTAGTACAGAAATGTCAGATGCAAAGATTGAAATTGTTCATAAGCAATTACTGTTTAATTGTTTCTGTACCAAACCGCTACAATCATCTCTGTTTCAACGTTAATGGCTACAGATTTAGCTTAATGTTTCAAAGATAAGATACTGAGCTTCATAGCAATTTGAATAGAAACTCACGGACTAGAAGGTTTCATCTAAAATTTTACGACGTATGACGTATCAGGGCGTATACAGTAAGATGTCGGTTTTGCAACTTGGGAGTTTGGGGTCATTTCGTTTTACCCATAAAATTAAATGACCCCAAACTCCCAAGTTTAAACTGTTACTATGCTGTAAAGTTACTATACTGTTACTGTAAAGGTTTTAACTGTTACTATGTCAATGTTGTCTTTTGTTAAAATAATAATAAAGTTGGAGCTATTATCTTTCTCAATTTGTCGCAGTCATAAAACTATTTTTAATAAAGTGTGCTTTTATATTGGCTTAGTCTATTATTTATTCCACTTCAGTCCTATTTTTATTTTACAAATATTCTCATCGTGGAAATTAAAAAACTTTAGACACAGCAGCGCCTGAATAATAAACTTATTTGTAAAGCTTTAGAAAAACTTCTAAATAACTCTTTCACTTGGCTGAGGAGTCATTAAAATGTTATCGTCTACGATCACAAAGTAATTGTAAATTCAGCACCGTAGGATTTTTCGAGTTGAGATTTCAAAAACTTTTGATTTGAGGATAATTTAAAGTGTAAACGACTTATGAATGTTTAAGAGGGTCTACAGTCTGAAGTGAAAGATACATTCTATCAGCGATAAAAAAATCTCACTAGGTCAGAAATGTGCGGTATTTTGACATGCGCTGTGGAAATGTCACGGCCCAATACATTTTGACTTTTCGAGAATATTAGTAAACGTAGAACGTTACTTCAAACTTAAAATTATATTTAACATGGTTAAGTATATCTTTTTCACCACATTGATATTTATAAAGGAAAATAATGAAAAGAACATTGTTTTGTAATTCAGAACTCAGAGGCTTTTCAAAGTGTGTGTTTGAATTAGATAACATTTTGTAATTAAACAGGAATTTACGATACACAAGAAAGTTTTCAGTTCCGTAACTGCTTTTGTTTATGGAAGTAATAAAGGTTGTTACACATTTGTTTATCGCATTGCTTTGTTAATTAAACTTTTAATGTGAAATTATTGTTGAGGACTTTATATCTAAAAGCACTTAACATATCTCGTGACTTTGCTGCCGCAGGTTTTTTCACAAGAACAATGCATTTAATGGGATAGAATTTTTTTTTTATTACCTATGTCGTTGCTTCATATTAGCGTAATTTTAAAATTACACTAATATCAAGCTACGATGTAACATTTTCAGTCACGTTTTCATGATCAGCGCTTTCTTCAAAAATAGTTAGAATTTAATTCATAAACTTTTCTTTTACATCGTTTTTCTAATCCTCTCTTATCACTGGAGTTTTATCATGAAAAGTGACGTCAACTGGAAAAAAATGTTGCTACTTTGTTGTTCTAACGCGGAGAAGGAAAGTTGCCTTGCCTTCCGCAATTAGGATTAACGTTAATATGATATGAAAGTACACGGATTTATAATGTGGAAGTTAGCTAAGTATAAGGAACGGTGAAAACTCTGTGAGAGTACTTTATTAAATGTTCTTTTCCTAAACAGAATTCGTATTGCTAAGCAACAGTGTTGTCATTATCTTCCTGCCCTTATCCCACGTTACACTGGGGTCGGCGTAACACGTTTTTTTTCCATTCTGTCCTATCAGCCGTCACGCTATCCACTAACTCTCTTTTCTTTCATATCGCACAATACATCCATTTTTTCTTTGGCCTTCCTCTCCCTCTCCAACAATAAGTGCTTGGCCAGACTGCAAACGTGGGCGCAGAGCGGGCGCGGGTGCAGGGACGTGCGCGGTTGTGCCGATCTGCACCGCAGTCGAGCACGGCTTCGTTCGTTCGTTCGGGTTGTCGCTTGACGCCCGCGCACTCACTGCTGCCATTTGTATGAAATAGCTATGAGGGCGTACCATGACGTGTTAAAACGTCAGTCGTTCGAGCGAGGAAGAGGGATAGAGCTATAAAGGGTGTATAGATACATAGGTGAGTCCCTGGACGCTCAAATGAAGTTCATAATATGTTTGAGTTAGTCACGCCACGCCCGCGTTTGCAGTCTGGCCAAGCACTAACAACAACAGTATGGCTTTGATATTTAATTTTAAAGAATCAAATATTCCTTGGGTATGGTACTGAAGAATTCCAGCAACGCGGCGTACAAGCAAATGGCCGTTTCCACTAACTCCAGGCGACAGCTAAATGTGATGCTTAAAGCGTACTGATGGATTTTCAATGCTCGGATTGGCGATGAGAGTTGAAAATCCAACCAATCAATAATCGCAGCAGATTTGTCGGCTGCGTAGCGAATCAGATCATTAATAACAGTCAGTTATGTTTTCAATAAAAGCCAGTACCTAAAGGTACATACAGCCCTTCCCAACATAAACATACCCTGATACATGGGTTGTACATACTAATATTTGTTTACGACTGTGCTCCAATTTCACGATGTTATGACAAAGATACAGTGTGGGGGTAGAAATAGAAACATAGTTCACATAGGCACAGAAGGTCGGCTCGATATAATCCTGCTCAATAGCTAATATTTTCACTGTCAGTAGCCAGCAGTAGGTATCACCACACCCTGGCAAGACTGCTGTCACATGTTCAGGCTTTTTACTAACCATGACGACTGATAAAGATCAACAAACGTCACCCGGGTGGTTGCGGATTTGTTCGAAAGAGTTACCGCGGCCCTGGAACGTAAAAGGCACTAAGAGGAGCATGGGTGGGTTTTAGTCAGTAGAAGTCTGACACTCCCTGCCGCTCCACCCAGAGCGGGAGGGGTCATTTGATGATTTCCCATCCAATAAAAAAAAAAAAAAAAAATAAAAACGTCACCCGGGACCAAATATGAATGTATGGTCACATTGGTCACACATTCACAAACCTACCTCGGACGGCTGTCACTATAGCCGCGAGGTCCTATAGAAAGTCTATATGATCAGTGAAAATTTTTTTTGCAAAAATATTCAACTAACTACCAAAAAAAAAACACTAAACTTGGTATTTTTGGTGGCGTATTCGTATTTTTAAACCGATTTAATGTTATTATGTGGTCGGTTGTATTTTTTGTTTGACATATTTTTCCAGCAATTTTGATTCAAAAACCAAAATACTGAACCGAGTTTGATTAAATTTCAATGGGATCAATAGGAAAGTATATCCTTTCTCATAACAAAATAATTTTTCAAATCGATTCTTAAATGACGGAGTTATGAGGTAACAAACATACAAAAAACCGAATTAAGAACCTCCTCCTCCTTTTTTTGAAGTTGGTTATAAAAGGCGCACGTACACAAAGTGATCTCATACAAATGCCAGTTGTGAGTGCGCTTGCACTCGCTGGACGTGAAACGTGTCTATGTGTGCGTGAGATTTTGCTTGTTGCATGGAGCTGATCTTCTGTTTCTATACATACTGTGGTAGTACCCTGATAGTCATTAATTTGTGCCTAGAGGTGAGCTTATTAATCTGTTATATTGTTACACCAGCGTTCTGATTGAGTAAGATAAACTTGGCTACGTGGTTGTTACAGATTGACAAATTTTGAATTTAAGTAACACAGATACCTATACATCTTTGTAGAATCTCTTGTAGTAGCAGAGACACCACGAACCGTTTTATAATACTCTTTTAAAGGTGCAAGTAAATCTATTATCAAATGCAAAATAAAAATAATCTTAGGACTCCTTTTCAAATGACGATACTTACTAACGAGTTATAGCAATGTCTCTACAAAAGTCAAGCGTATTTTCTCACCCTTACTGCGAAATAACGATGTCTTGAGGTTGAAAAGACTTAGAGAAAAGAATTTCTCGGAAAATGTAAAGAATTTCGCGGAAAGCATCGGAATTTTTATATCTTCGAATCGATGGTGGCAAGTATATGTACTTTTTTATAGTATTTTATAGTTTTCACAAACGAAGTCAGAAAATATCGGAGCAAAGCGAAGTATAAAGATGTAAGCTGTTTTTAAGAAACAGTGACGCGGTATCGTCATAAGTGAGTTCTTTCACGATAGCTCACGGAGAACGTGACGCGTTTGTTGCAAAATTGCTAATCACAATGGATCAGGTGCAGCTTACCTTCATGCTACTACATATTAATAGTACCGTTCGCTCTCAATGATTCTGATTGATGTTAAATCGAGATCAAACGTTCGAAATTCAGTCAATTAGTCAAACAAGCTTTCGAAGTTCTGTACATCGCGATGATGAATATTCGCAATAAATTAAATTGTCATAACAAGCTTTCAATGTTTCGTTCATCGTGGTGATGAACATCCCTACTATCCCTACTAATATTATAATTGCGAATGTAACTCTGTCTATCTGCCTGGTTCCCCTTTACGCTAAAACGGCTGAACGGATCGTCATGAAATTTGGCACATATATAGCTTGGGATATGGGGAAGGACATATTTTTTTACGCAATAGCTGAAACTCACGCGGGCGGAGTCGCGGGCAAAATCTAGTTCTCAATAAAGTTAATTGTCATAGCATGCCGTTGAAGTTCTGTACTTCGCGATAATGAATATTCTCAATTAAATATTAATCATAGCGTACTTTCTAAGTCACGTAACACGTACTTTTGAATTTTATGAACACAGTAATAAGACAGTCTATGATTGATACTAAATCCTACCTATTATTACAAATACAAAAGTGAGTATGTTTCTTTATGAATGATGTTTTCACACCCGAATCGCGGACCCGATTTTGACGGTTATAAGTTCAGTCTAATTCGTTAAATATTGCATTTTATATGAAACAGCTGATTTTTTTGTTCAATGAAAGGGTCAAGCTAGCCAACTATTTAGTCGAGCAACTAAACGGCTACCTATTTCAACAAGTTAGTGGTGACGTACACCCTTTTTCAATTTTGATGTAAACAAAACCTGAGGGATTCGATAGCGTAGTGTATAAATATTTATCTACATATCGTGGGTCGTATAGCGATTGCAGCAAGATTCCAGCTTTGTGTTTGTCATATAAACAAGACGTGTTGTGAATCCGGGATCTCGACCAATCGCGTGGAAATGCATCTGCGTACCTATGTTTATTGTTTACAATTTGAAGCAGAACCCGTCACTGATACAAAGCTCATAGGTAAGCTCCAAGTGGATTACCAGATTATATTCACACTTAGTAATATCATGCTTGTGTACCTTGATGGTAAAGGCAGTCATGTACCTTCACATAGTACACTTACTTTCGTCCCCATTTTATCAGGTACTAGCTTTAGCCCACAACTTCGTACACGCCTAGAATTTCTGGAAATCCTCTCTTAGTGCGGGCCTACACTCCCCAAGGAAGGTTACATGCCAAATCTCAACTCTCTACGACCAGTAGTTTCAGCTGTGCGTTGTCTGTCTGTCACTCAGTAACGGAAGAGTTTCATAATGTCACCGGAAAATTGTAAACGCCGCCGCCGCCGCGCTGTAAGATTGTAAAATATCGCGTGAAATTGTAAAAGATTTTTTCTTAATAAGATTCGGATTTAATGGAAACTATTGACTTTGGATGTGTGTTTTTGTATACAAAACGATTTTTTTGTAATGTATTGAGAAATAATAATCTAATAAATATTTATTACAATCTTACGGAGTAGGCCATGTCCTTCTCGTATGTTCCCTTGGGATATTTTTTGACATTCACGCGGGTGGAGACGTGGGTGGAAGCTAGTGGCACATAAACAGGGCAATGACTTTTCGTAGCATCTTCTAATACGCCTTGTCACATTGTCGTATTGCCTGTCTATGAGGAAATTTTAATAAAATAATAACATAAGAAAAACTCACCATATGCCTCGAAGCCAGCTCAAAGAATCCATATAACACAATAGTGTAATGCGCCACGAGGTAGAAGTTACACCAGGCAGGCAGCTGAACGTCGTATTTATCTCTGTTCTCCACCTGTTAACAAAATAACAGCTAAGTAACTTCTAGATCTTGTATCGTCGCAAAACGGTATGCCAATCTACCTTTTAACAACTATGATAAAATTGGCTTTCAGTCTTACTAAATGCAGCACAATAGAGAAGATGCAAATACAGAATTTATGAAAATTTTGTGATTAAAATGATAAAAGAAAGTATTAAAGAAGGGCAACTGACGGGACGTATATAAAACAACAATCAGAAAATAGTAACGTCACTGTGGTCATCTTTGTGTCATGAAAGTTGATTAATTATTTGAACTGTTTTAATTTTTCATTTATTTACTTATTAATTTATTTATGTATCTTTAAAATGATAAAATGAAAACTGTATCTATGTTCCCCATACTAGTATTTTACGAAGTGTGCCTATCTGACCCCTACAGCCACTAACACACACACACAACGCACCTTTTAGCAAGACTGGCTAACAGATTTTCGTGTCAATGACCCCTTAAGAGGTATCCTACGAGTATCACTGACAAACGTAACGCTGTACAAAAATGAGCATTTTCCTTTATTGAACGTGACATTTACGGCCGTATATTGTATGAGCGGGGATGACTACCAAGGTTGCGCTAGACCTACATTTAAGTCACCCCTGGAGGCTAATTTGGAACCTAGTTTTAGAACTAATAATAGACATTTAGCGGATGATTTCGGTGACCTTGCAGTGTTTAGAGCTAATAAAATAGATCAAGGGCTTCATCCAAGTTGAAATTGGTTGGGCATGCTCGAAATAATATGCAGTGAGAAGGAAAGATGGAGGCGTTTATATTTAGCCTTGAGATTCCTTTTGGCTGCCCTTTCATATACATAGCATATAATTTACTGCTTAGTTGCAGAATATTTGAAATTACCTTTATGAATTTCATTAATTTTTAAATATTGTACTTTTGAACCGACTTTTGAGAGGACTTCGAATAGATATTATGGGAAATAGAGAGTATGGGAAAAGAAAACATGCTGCACCGACCATGAACGAAGGACCATGCTGATTTTGGAACTGGCATTCCTAACCAAACCGTTTTTCTTTTTTATTAGGGGCAATCCTAAAAATACAAAAGGCGACCAGTATATCGAAACTACGTTCGAGCCCCCGCAATCTTGAAAATGAAGCATCGTGCACTTAAAATTACACTTTTAAATGTGCTTGGTAAGGTTTATTTTCACTTATTGCTATCATGATAATAATATCGGAGTCAGAAATTAAGGTGTGGGCCGTTCAAGAGTTGGTTAAAACTTGCTCCGTCTTGATAGTTTTTTAGTTCGAAGAGAACATTTTAAGCTTCCCAAAAATAAATCTGGCAAACAAAAATAAAAACTTCAATTGCGGTCCATTTCCACTTGTACGCCTACTTAATGGATAATATTTAAATTATTTTGGCATTTTAAGTTCTCAAAATGGAAAGTAATTTAGTTTTGTTTTCTAGAATGTCTACTCAAATCTGACCTTTTAAAATATGGTCTTAAAGTAAGGGCTGTAACGCCCAATATCGGAATTAATGCGTTCTTTATTGGCTTTTTCATAATTTAATTTTCTGTGGCAACATCTATACCGCCACATACAAACTGAAAAAGATAGACGCGTAAAACAAATCGTACATTGGGTTACCACAGTTTTCCATGCGATTTGAACAGGGGGTCTACTCTCTAAGCCCGAAGTCCGTAATTTCGGCCTTAGTGTCGGGCGTTTTCTACTCCGTATCACCTACGGACTTTCGATTAATCCCGAACTCGAATTATGATCAACTGTCAAATCGTGTTGTCACTCCTTCTTAGTAGCCCCCCAGATACAACAGCCCGACAACCATCCTCGGGCACTTGCCCACCAAACACAACACCCGGTCGGAGGGGAGGGGGAGGGTTCCTTTCCAATGGAGGTTGCGGAACTTTACATCTTGTTCTACGTATCTCTATAGATCGGTCATGTTATTTTCCTTTTGATTTGAATAGTATTTTCATTACACTTATCGATCTATTTTCTTTTGTTAGAGGACACCCAGATGAGCTGTAGGCTAAAAGAACCACTAAGCGGGTCTCCCACAATGCTAGGCAACATCGCGGTAGACCAAGGCGAAGGTGGAGAGACGAACCCGACTCTTACCGGAAGGACTGGCCCGCAATGACAGAGGACAGATGTGTGTGGAAGAGGGAGAGGGAGTCCTTTGCCCAGCAGTGTGACATAACGGACTAGATTAGATTAGATAGATAATAAAGGACACCCGTATCGCATACAAATCCAGAGAATTTAAATAAAGGCTTGGACAGCTTTTAAGCAAAGCACAAGTCCGATACTGCATGGAGTATTGTAGCCACCTTTGGGATGGCTCAGCTAAGTATCAGCTTGCCGCGCTTGACTCGGTGGAACGCAGAGCTAAGAGGCTCATTGGTGACGCAAAACTGGTGGATGCCAAGCTACATAGCTTGGCTCATCGCCGTAAGGTTGCCTGCTTATCGGTCTTCTACAGATTGTACTTCGGTGAGTGTGCCCAAGAACTCCACGACCTCATCCCACCGGCCCCCTTCTACCATCGGACATCCAGACGCATTGCATCTTACCATCCCTACCTTGTAGCTATTCCACCAATTCGCACAAAGCGTTTCCAAACGTCTTTTATAATGCGCACAGCAAAGGAGTGGAACTCTTTGCCTGCGTCTGTGTTTCCAAAAGCTTACAGCCCTAATCTCTTCAAAGTTAGAGTGAACAGGCTCCTTCTGGGTAAGCTCGCTCCATCTTAGACTTTGTCTCTGTCATATCTGACATTGACTAGAGTCAAGAGCAAACCCATCTCTAATAAAAAAAAAAATCGATTTAAACTTAAAATCTTGGAGGCCGAATTTAAATTTTAAATGTTGGTACTTATCGCCGATCTACGGAGATCAATATAACTCTAGTATTTTGTTGGCACGTGTAGCAAGGCAGATGGCATGATTACCGAGTTTTGAATGATTTTTCTTATCTTACAAATTAAATAAGTTTATCATTATTTTGGTGATAAAGGCATCTTGATAACCCATCTTCAAAAAATTAAAATTATAAAAAATAATTTTAAAAGTTTATTTTTTCCACTAACACCTTTCTGATTTTGAAGCCACTCAAGAAAGATAATTTCAGTCCGTGGCTTATCTTTGACACCTAATTTACATTGGACATCAAACTGGGATCAATACGTACACGGGCTTAGGTAGGGACTTAGGCATGTAATTAGTTTAGTAATACCGGGTAATATTCTAGGATAATAATTTTAACTAATATCGATTGTATTCGAATAAAATACCTATGTAGCTTTATTACCAGACACATTTTATTGCGTCTATAACTCGTTTTACGAAAGTCCCTTTCAACGAAATGACAGCCTTTGAATGGAGAAATAGAAGTGTCTATCATAGATGGCATTTACTGGAATTCCCTGGAATCTTGAATGTAATCAATTGACAGTCTAGCTACGTCAATCTTATTGGATCAAGACGACGATGATGAGATAGAAACGGCGACAGTTCTCGTGTCTCACAAGCTTTTGGTTTTTTATTTCTTTGATGTTGAGTTTAGACAATTTCTTAATACGCATTTGTTCAGGCAAATAAAGGCAGTTTGATCAATTTAAAGTTTTCTATAGACAGTGAAATATCCTTTCTTCCGAATGCGTACCATCGTTCAAATTTGTCAACATATTTCTAAGAATTAGGACTCGAAAAAATAACCTTAGGAATAAACGCGCTAATAACCTTATCAGTTTTTCAATGCCCACTATCATTACTTTTGCATCAGCCCTCGTACCCAGAAGCCATGCCAAGAAATACTTACATCAACCTTCATGTCCTCGTCTCCTAGTCGAGCAGTTCCTGGTTCCCAGCTGGGTCCCCAAACGATCGCCTTCAACTTGTTCTCCCAGGTGTCCAGCTTACGGAACTTTTCTACTACGTATTTGTTGTAGAAAGTCTGGAAAAAATGAGATGAAATGTTATTAAATCATCAGTATAATAGGGTCACGCTCAAGACAGAACACCGGCAAGAGGGTCGAATGCAATAAAGAAGGCTGTTGGAGACAGGATGTATAGAGCGGTCTACATTGCAGAAGTCCGCATGGAGCTGTAGTATTTGATCGCGATCCTCAGCAGTGAGAGAACGTTACTTAGTTACGAAATGTAAGAATTGAAAGAAACTTATTAGATCGCTTACAAACAATTAACTATGCTGAAACTACTATGCTTTGACTCCTTTCGCTCTGGGTGGAGCGGAAGGGAGTGTCAAACTCTAGCTGACTAAAACCCATTAGTGTTCCTCCAAATGCCTTTTGCGTTCGAGGGTGACTGACTGGAGGCGAGCGTGGATCACAATGCGCTGTCAACCCGGGCCTGGTTCTTATCGGAAGGCGATCCACCCAACGTTTGCCGTCCGCAGGCCCGCAAAACTACTATGCTACTACCAAAATCTTATGCAACAACATTTATTTTTATTCTACACAATTTCTACTTTTGTAATCTACTCCAATATGCCTTTGTAAAGAAACATCCATGTCCCAACCTTTGTAATACAACAAGCGAGATTGCCAGCCTTATTTATTCCCTTTACGTTTATTTTTTGTTGGCAACCATTGTCATGACAGGCCACAAAACCTTATATTAAAGGTTTACGTTCACTCATTAAGGCATGTTACGTATGTTAGGACGTGTTCAGACAGCACAATATGTGCCTGTAGGAAATTAACGAGCAATAATGGCATCAAAGAAAATTGGTAGATTATTTTTTTTTTTGTTCGACCTTTTTCTCGAAAACCCCGGTTTCGAGAAAAATAGATCAACCCGCCGGAAAAGAAACACAATTCAAGTGATGCGATTGGCTGTTTAAATTTTTATCAGTCAGTGGCAAAATTATAGTGAAAAATTATCATATCTAGCTATGATCAGCTCCTGCCAGGATTGCGGATTTTGTTCGAAAGAGTTACCGCGGCCCTGGAAGGCAAAGGGCACTACCAGGAGCATGGTTGGGTTGTAGTCAGTAAGAGTCTGGCACTCCCTTCCGCTCCGCCCAGAGCGGGAGGAGTCATTTTGATGATTTCCTATCCAAAAAAAAAAGCTGTGATCAGCTAGATATCAAGCGTTTGACAATTTGACGCAATAATTTATGATATATTTTTTTTAATTCGGTCGAAAAACTAAGGCTTAGTATAGCAATATTATCAATATCAAAACTTTGTCGTTTACAATATAATATGGCCTGACTGTTGTCAGAAAAAAATCTGCACTAATGTCAGCTGAAAGATTTGAGATTGCAATATAATGCTATAATTTCTAAAACCCTCGGGAAAAACAGTCTTACTAGACAAGATAAAGTAATATTTCAGCCTGCAAACTATCATTTTAAACTCTCCCCATATTGCCTCGTCTTACTACATAATATCAAAGCGTACACTACAGAGGGATTAAAATCCCACTCAGTCTAACCACATCTTTATAATCCCTTGTAAAGTTGAACTTTTTGCTGTCTTGCTCCATTTTCCGAGGTTAATTGCAATTATCTGTTTACCCAACGAGATGTGAACATGTTCAGAATTTAAAATAGGTAATGTTTATTATGTACGTTACGTACGTCAATGTTTTGATTCGTTTCAACGAAGCGATGACGGTCAATGTCCTTTCCGTATTCTATTTTGAACTCGGAAGAGAAGCTACTTATAAATGAAAATATGAAACATAAAAGTATGTATCGTGTTTTTATTACTAAGTATTTATTTGATTTGAATGGAAGAAGTGGTTCAGAAATGGAAAAAATTAAGGAAGGCCTTTGCCCAGTAGTGCGATAGTTCAGCCGGTCGATTCTGTCGACATCTCACGGTGTTCACCTAGGCGGAGTGAACGACAATAGAGCTGTCATTCCATCTTATTTGTATGGTTTGACAACTCACCAGTCGTGCGCCCCGCCCAAGTGTTCACTTCGACATGTTTACAGAATCGCACTGCAGGTCACATTTAATAATAACATAGAAAAACAAGCTTGTGCCAGCGGCTCTTGTCACATGAATGTCGAGAATTATCCCCACGCCGTAATCCAAGACATGATCTACCTAGAAATCCAAATCAACAGACAGAGTTACTTTTGCATTTATAATATTAGTGTGGGGATTATAAAAATGTTGAGGATCGTAATAGATATCGATTCAAGACGGTTTTTACCTTATTGAGGCAAGCATCCCTGTGTTGTGCTATGGTAGAACGAAAATATTATATTACTGAATTTAGGGTTTATATTTGATGTATTTCGGTAAACATTAACATTTATAAATGTTTTATCTATCTATCTATCTATCTATCTTATATAATATTTGCATATTAGGTTTAATTTTGCCATCACCTTTTTGTTTCCCAGCATAATTTACAGGCCATGTAGGTCGGCTAAAGGATTATTAAAATTGGTTGTTTGTCCTAATTTTGTGCTAAGTATAATCCATTGTGGTAATCTCTTTTATGATGTGCGGCTTACTATGAAAATCTATAGAGTAAGCTCATAAAAATGAGCTTACTCTATTGATTTTTCCATTATTATGGCTGGTTATGTCATTCCATCTAATAACTATGTTATAAAGATAATACTTGAAAACGGAGTAACGACAGCAATATCATAAGAATGTAAAATTTGCTCTTACAGGAACATTCTGAAGAATTATATTCAAAACTTTTATCATTCATGTTCAGTGTTTTTCAAATTAATAAAGATTTTCATTTTTAGGGTTCCGTACCCAAAGGGTAAAAACGGGACCCTTTTACTAAAACTCCGCTGTCTGTCTGTCTGTCCGTCTGTCTGTCTGTCCGTCTGTCTGTCTGTCCGTCTGTCTGTCTTTCTGTCTGTCACCAGGCTGTATCTCATGAACCGTGATAGCTAGACAGTTGAAATTTTCACAGATCAGATGTGTTTTTGTTGCCGCTTTAGCAACAAATGTGTAGTAGTGGGGCTCCCATACAACAAACGTGATTTTTTTTGCGGTATTTTATAAAAAATGGTACGGAATCCTTCGTGCGCGAGTCGGACTCGCACTTGACCGGTTTTTAAATATTTAAAAAGTCTAAATTCAGTACCTAAATGACGGTGAAATAATTAAACTGGTGTTTCTATTTGGTAAGTTCATTTGATTGTGTTGTTTTGTTAAATTTTAGTAGTTCAAGCATTTTGTTGTTACTTCGTAGAATTTGAAGTGGTGCTTCTCAGGATTCTTATTAATACCTACATTCTGTAAATATTTGGTGCCATTTATATAAAAGCTCGTAAGCGTTTTCATTGTTATTACATAGGACTGTGTACTCTGCTTGAGGAGCTCGTGGCTAAATAATTAGTCGCTTAGGTCGATCTTCAAGGTTAAGCAACGCTTGCCGGGGTCGGTCTGTGGAAGGGTGATCATCTTAACATATCGAGTTTCCTCCGTGATTTGGAAAGCCCGCTAAGCCGTTGGTCCCGGCTGTCATTTGTAGATCTTTGGCAGTCGTTACGGATTGTCAGAAACCAGAAAATCTGACTCCAGTCTTGCCGAGAAGTACCGTGTTATCGTTAATGGGTTGTGGAGGTCTGGTAGGCAGTCGCTCCACGTAAAATACTGGTATTCAGCTGAATCCGGTTTGACTGGGAGCCGACCCAAATATAGTTGGGAAAAGGCTAGGCAGATGATGTGAGCTCTGCATACTTTCGTCCAAAAACATAGGTGAAAGCTCTAGTTATAAAACGTTTTTACTGCAATGACTGCTCATAAGAAAGTACCCGTGAAATCTATCAAAAACCAAATCATCATTATCATATCAGCCGAAAGACGTCCACTGCTGGACATAGGCCTCCCCCAAGTGTCGCCACAACTACCGGTCCTGTGCGTCTCGCATCCATCGGCTACCCGCGACCCTCACCAGCGGTCCATATTGTGGGGGGTCTTACAACGCTGCATCGTCCGGTACGCGGTCGCCACTCCCGAACTTTCCAGCCCCATCGACCATCTGTTCTGCGAGCAATGCCTGCCCACTGCTACTGTTTAATCCAAGTTTAAAAATTAATACCTGCAAGTACAGTGGGTTGAAAGAAGGCTGGTTGTAAATGAGGCCGTAAACAATCTCAATCTTGTCGGTCTCTGGCCTGAACGTGCCGAAGAGACGGTCCCAGATGATGAGAACTCCTCCGTAGTTCACATCTAAGCAGTACTTGTTGCTTCCTAAAGATGGAAAAGATAACAATAATTAATTTTTTTGAAAGATTGTGTGTTTTCCGTAAAATGGCTGTTAGCAGCCACATTAGAAATGCCAGGGTATGTGTTGTTGAAAAAACAACGCAAGGGAATGCTTTAAGCATAATTATGACAGAAAGTCATATCGAAAAATATTTTTCGCTACGTGAGAAAATATTTTATGGTTGACTGACAATGGTTTTGCGATTCGATTCCATTTTAAAACTTTCGTTGAATGCAGATTGCATTGAAATCATTATTTACGATTCTGAACATCCACGTGAAAAAAACTTTAAAAAGTCTATGGTTTTAAAGGGAATGTTAAAAAAATATGATCAATTCGAAATCCTTTGTGCGCGAGTCTCACTCTGACAGTTTTATATTGGTACCCAGTAGCGAACAAATGTAGTCTATTCTCAAAAAAAAAAATTACGTAGGTACGGACAGCGTCATTAACTACCAAGTACGACCAAGGAGTACTGTGTTTCCCAATTAATGGGTTGTGGAGGTCTGGTAGGCAGCTGTTCAACGGAAAATGCTGGTATTCAGTTAATTCCGGTTTGACTGGAAGCAAGACCCCCATATAGTTGGGAAAAAGCGTCATTAACTAGTTATCCCGTAATTGCGTGCGTGGTAACCAAAAGACGACGCTGACTGTACCACGCTAAAATTATGTCATAATTTTGACTTACCATGATGAACTCTGTGATGGCTCGGAGTGTTAAGGATGTATTCTAGAGGACCAAGACTCTTGATGGCTTCAGTATGGATCCAGAACATATACAGGTAACTGAACTGGTGATGCATCACAAACTGAGCTGGCGGGATCACCAGCGCTAGTGGTAGGTAGAAAGCCTGGAAAGAGAAATAGTTTAGAGTCAGTGAAAGAAAGTAAAAAGGAGATTAGTTTCATCATCAACATTCAAAATGATCAGACTAAGCCTCCCCAGGGACGATATTCCAGGGTTGAGTAAATTATTCGAAAGAGTCACCGCGGCCCTGGAACGCAAAGGGCATAAAGAAGATCACGGATGGGTATTAGTCAGTGAGAGTCTGACGCTCCCTTCCGCTTCACCCAGAGAAGAAGTCATTTGATGATTTCCCATCCATAAAAAGGCCTCCCCTAAACTTCGCTGTAATGGCATTTGTAGGAACACGGATGGGTTTTAATCAGTAAGAGCCTGACACTCCCTTCTGCTCCACCCAGAGAAGAAGAAGTCATTTGATGACTCGCCATCCTTAAAAAAAATAGCTTTGCTATAATGGCCACTAACTATGCATCTCACATCGAACACATGCATACATAGATATGCAAAGCAATCTTACGCAAAGAGTTGGTTTTTTATGGTACTTTGAAACAGAACTAGCAATCGGCAAACTGGGTTTTAAGTCGCAGACTTTCACTTTGACTTGAAAGTATTTTTCAAGATATTGCACACGTAATCTTATAACCTGTAGGTACACATAAGTTAAGATTAAATAATTGATTGTGACTTGGCACGTACAAGTTTGGCTACGTATTAGATGATGTCTAACTACAATGTCAAGATATAGGTGAAAAGAGTATGTTAAGAGGGCCCTTCCCGGCCCGTCTATCGCCAACGCGAGCAAGGTTGAAAAGCTTGTTGTTTCATTCAGCGCAATGTTGTTGACTATCAAGCAAGTGAGAACGCGATAACATTTGACGAGAATTAGTGTTCGAAAATTTCATAAAATTTGATCAAGGAAATACGTGTTTTTGAATAAGCCTAATAAGTTTGTGAAATAAATATTATTCATTTAGAATCTCCATTACATGTGCAAGGTTTCTATCAAGATGTTTTCTTTACTTTTGTTATTTATGAGTACGTTATTTACGGCCGAAGTTCAGGTAAAATATGAACAAAACAGTAGATTTTTGGAGGCTTATACTGAATTTGATTCTCCAAATTTAAATTTTTTACTTGCATTGAAACCTAGATATAGTGCATAAGATACTTTTTAGTTCAAAAAAATCAAAGATAGATGTGTTACAACGGCATAATCACGTACGAGCGTTTGTATGAAAAGTATGACGGGTTGGCCGCTCTTAAGAACACTCGACAAGTTTTTGGTCGTGGTCCCATAGTTTTAAAAAATAAGTAAGTTTTAATTGTGTCGGTCCACATTGTCTTTTCAGACATTCTAATCGTAATCATCATCAACAGCCAGATTTAGGGACCCGAAGACGTATATGTCCAGTATCATCATCATCATCATATCAGCCGAAAGACGTCCACTGCTGGACTTAGGCCTCCCCCAAGTGTCGCCACAACAACCGGTCCTGTGCGTCTCGCATCCATCGGTTACCCGCGACCCTCACCAGATCATCGGTCCACCTTGTGGGAGGCCTTCCAACGCTGCGTCTTTCGGTACGCGGTCGCCACTCCAAAACTTTTATGTCCAATACTGCAGTAGTATTCTGATAAATTTGTCACGCCTGTAAAGTCAGTGAAAAGCCACTGTAATATACGAGAGCCTTATTCCGTTGCTTCTCCATTAATATTATATTAGCCCAGTTAGAGGCGGCACTCCATCACCCCTAACTCGCTCTGTCTTGCGAATGTGATTGTTGAATAATTCAGAGTTCATTCCTTCTCTAAATGTCTTTAGATGTTACCTTTAAAAGAAAAGATGGAGAAGTATGTCAAGATCGTTTTATTATGAATAAGGCTTTTGTTTTGTAGTCGCAATCTTCACAGCTCAAAGGTTTGTTGGTATACAAATAAACTTCTACAAGCTCTTCATATGTTCGCTTCTGTTAAAGGTTCCTGCCAACAGACACGATACAACAATGCGATGTGTTTTCATCGAAATTGTTCGATTTGTAGAACAATTTCGTTCTTGCCATGTTCGGTTTCTATAGCTTCATAATATATGATATTTAATTTCAGAAAAGACCTAAACACATAGTGCCTATAATTAGTACGTAACCCTTGATGAATCCTACTGATATCAAACAGCCCTAACCATATTTATGGCGATAAAAACAGACCCTCAAAGTGTTAATATGATGAAGCCTTAATATATTCACTGTCACGATCTTCCACCAAGTTTCAGTGCCATCGACTTTCCTTATGTATTATTTATGGCCAAATGACGGAAACCATAGGAAAATATAAAACAAAAGGAGGGGGGGGGGGTAAAGTTTCGAGGTTATAAATTATGGAATACGGATAAAGCTAAACGTTAAAAGCTTCCATACGACTTTTTATCTGCTGACACGATTTCGTCTAGAAGATTTTCGTGTAGTCGCTGAAGCAAGAAATCTTTTTTTAACCGACTTCTAAAAAAGGAGGAGGTTCTCAATTCGGATGTTCGTTTTTTTTTTTTTATGTTTGTTCGGGCATAACTCCGTCGCTTGCCAACCGATTTGAAAAATTCTTCTTCTTCTTTTTGTTGGAAAGAGTATACTTCCCAAATGGTCCCATTGAATTTTTATCAAAATCGGTTCAGTAGTTTAGTTATTAAATCCAAATAGCTGGAAAAAATATGTGGAAAAATCATCCATGTATACGAAATTGCGTATTTTTGCTTTCCTGTGACTTTCCAGTGGTGTTGTTAGGTGTGGGGTACCACTAAAAAGTGAAAAATAAAAAACTTTTTCGACACGACAAAGTTCAAAATAACTTTAATTTCGGAAGTCGGTGTCAAATAACGAAGAAGCAACCAAAAACACCGACTTCCGAAATTAAAGTTATTTTGAACTTTGTCGTGTTTTTTGGAAGTCGGTTTCTTTTTTTTTTTGTGAAAAAGTTTTTATAAAGCCGTGCTTTAAGAACAGTATTCTTTCAAAATGTTTTGTATAGTGGGTTGGTTACCTTGATTATTTTATGATTAATTAGCTTTTGCCCGGGACTTCATATGCACATATCCCGTTTTTTTCGTTCCCGTTGAAATTTCCCGTTCCCATATAGCCTAACCTTCCTCATGAATGTGGTTATCATAATACAAAAATAATTTTTCGAATCCGACTGGTAGTTCCAAAGATTAGCGCATTTAAATAAACAAACTCTTTAGGTTTATTATATTATTATAGTATAAGCATAATATATAGATATACTGAAAAACTTACAGTTTGTTTTGCTCCAAACTGTTTAACGAATATATTATCCTATCAATTACTTCAATATAGAAGCTTAAGTCGGCAAATGGCGAGTCATTTTTCGCTAAATATGTTTTCTTAAAAAACTATTTAAGATATAGATGAGATAGACACTTACAAATCCGCACCATCCTTGCAGCATAGACTGTCTAATTCCGACTCCCATATTGAAATCTTCAGACGTATGATGCACTTGATGCTGGGCCCATAGTATGTGGACCTCTGTTGAGAAATGATAATACATAGATTATTAAAAGTATCCCCACCCACACGCATAAAACGTTTTGGGAACACATTCATTGTGCGTACAGCTAAGGAGTGGAATTCCCTGCCAGAGTCTGTGTTTCCTGATAGCTACAACCTGGGAGTCTTTAAGTCAAGAGTGAATAGGTTACTTCTAGGCAAGCGTGCTCCATCTTCAACCACATCACCGCTTACTATCAGGTGAGATAATGGTCAAGCGCGTGCCTATCAATAATAATAATTATAAAAAAAGTATTTTAATAAACATGTATGACTCCAATGTGCCTGTGTTAAGTACAATGTCAGAATAAGCACTATCATTATCATTGACGGCCTAATTCCACCCACTGCTCAGTAATATTAATACATAGATGAGATGAAACGGAATTAGAATGAAATTATTTTCTAGAATATCAAATGGATGGAATAGAATTGAAACAAAAATTTGTTTTGATGTCCTAGAGTGTTGCTTGGAAAAAATTAGCAAGTGTGTTTAACTTTGGAGTAAAAAGGAAGGGGACCGTTTTGGCACACCGGTGTGCCACCCGACTCACGCCCTTAAAAACTCTATTATTACTACAGCAGGGTATGTTATAGGATGTTGACGTTTGACAGTTCGGTCCCGCACCGGAGCTAAATTAAAAGGTGTGCTTACCATGACATGCTCTATGCATCCAGTAGTAACAGAAATCAACTCCTAAAGCAGCAGCATACCACGTCACTGCACTGTTCCAGGGTAACTCCACGAGCCTAAAGTTTGCGTAGATCCACGTATACAAGAACGACTCCGCCCCACGCCATAGTAATCTAAAAATAATCATAAAATAAATTAGTCAGAATACATAATCGATGAGTCCAGAAATAATAGCAAATCTCTAGGGAAATTACGAACTTTTTCAGTAACTTTGATACAGTGTTTGTTGAGCAATAATAAAGGTTGACAAAAATCTAAAAAATAGTAACGATGAAAATTCCAACAACACAACTAATAGGAACGGCTTATATTCAGAATATTAGATTAGAACAGTGATATTACCAAATGTAACTTTAGCAACAGAAAACCCTTTTCTAATGGAGTACCTAATCGATTTCAACAAGTTCTAACCTTTTGCCCGATTAGATTAAACCTAAAAAGTCAGTAACAATAGCCATTAAAATAATAATATTCTGCCAACCAGGATAAGAGCATAGAGGTAATAATCCTAATGATGCAGTGAAGATAATCCGAAAGCAAACTACAATACTATGGCACGTCGCCAGAGAGAAGCTTAGTTGCGGTTTACTGAATCCGATTCATAAAAACCCTTATAAATTCAACGGCTTTTGTAGTACTATTACTCCGTATTAGTCTCAGATATCCGTAGTTTACGAGTTATAATATCTATGATAATGAAAGAATACTGCAGGGGCCTAACCACCAACTCTTAAAGCAGTATTACTTCAATATTATTTCCAGTGGGAATGAGACGGAGCTATACAGGACGTATAGCTCCGTATCTTTCCCACTGGAAGTAATATTAAAGTAATACTGCTTTAAGAGTTGGTGGTTTAGGCCCAGTTGCCTTTAACTTATTTTCAGGAGGTTGCTTCCCCTCAATTATTGATGAGATTTAAAAGAAATATAATTATAAATATTATAAAAATAAAAAAGATTAGTTAAATTAGATTTAAATATAAATCTGGCGCAGCCTGACTGCAATCTTATTTCTTCTGCTTATTTTCGTGTCGCGTATATTTTTATGACAAGAATATCACTAGGACTGCTCTACTACTTTTCTCGACTGCCAAAAATTTACTTATACCTACTTGAGAAACACATATTTTTACGAAAGAAGCAACAAGCCTTTTCCTCATGGCAAACTCTGTTACAGTATGTTAAGATTGTACCTTCCGCACTCCTGGAGGATTCCATGTGATATGCTGGTGATGCCATCGTTCAGTCTAATGCCTGGTCTGCCCTTTAGCCTGAGGACGATGTGTTCCAGGATCATGAAGATGAAGAAGTATGGCCATGACTGTAAACGAAAGAAAAACATAAAATTAGATACAAATATTAAAGATGGAACTGCCCTGGGAATTTCCACGTCATACAAAATGTTTGGAAATTAGTGGTGTTTGTGACATTTTGCAATTGTAATACGAATGCAAACGCTTCTTAAAATAGAAAAATTGGCCCTCTGGTCTTGTTTCCGCTACGTCTATAAATTAGTAAGTTGCTTTCAACACACCTTTCTAGTTTGTTTCCGTATATACCTCAAAATGACTTTATCTCAGTTTACCCACCCTGATAAGTAAGTAGATATTCAACATTGAGCAAAGTGCAAAAACCTTCAGACGAAAGACATTACATTACATTTGTAGAATACATTATATATTAAAAAAATCATGACTACACTAATTTCCCCCGAAGTACAATTTGTAAATATTGTAAAATGCTGGTTTCCAAGGGGTGCAAAAGGGTGCTAAAATAACTGGGTGTTATTGATGCTCTAAAAAGCTTATTTTGAGTTTGCACCAACAGACTGAATTTCCCTTGAGCCGCAAATGATTTTTTTAAATTTTTTAGTGTTTCATACACCTCACACCTTTTTTGGTGAAAAGTAATTATACAACAAAGGGGTTTCTACATATATAAAAACATAAAACAGTTAGTTTTTAATTAAAATTCAAAATAATGAGACTTTAATGTTAATACCTAACATTAAACGATGTTCCGTACATAACAGAAATGGTGCAAACTCAGAGGAGACTTATATTCATGTTTTCTAATGATTCCATAAAAAATTACAACTACACGAATTAAGTCCAATCTTTTTGCTAATTCGACTACACTATGTTCACAAATTATTTGTGTAAGCATGGCATAATCAGCCTATAAAGTAGCACTGCTGGTACAAAGACTTTCTCCCAGGGCAAAGGACTGGACCCGTATTCAACCACGCGAACCCTGTGTTGGGTCTCAATATGGTTGATTCAACCAAATTAGAAGCCAAAGGCGAACCGTCTAATTCCAGCGTTAGTTAGCAACCACACAAAAATCAATAGACAAGGTAACGTGATATCGTTATCCACACCTGTGTATGTGTATGTATCATTTTACCTATTCGATTCACAAGACGTAGTGAATGTTGGTATATCTTGTTCCCTTGGTTTTGTAACTATTGCAACAGCCAGAATCGTTAAGAAATAATGTATGTGGATTATGTTTTATGATCTTTTTCTGTTATTGGTTTGGTTTCTGATTGAAGTTCGGTTAGTGTTGATGTTAATTTCGTTTTGCCACTAATGGTAGTAGATATCATTAAATGTAGCTGGTAGATCGTAACTATTTTGTTACAACGTTTTTTTTTCTACAAATCCGCTTTGTTTAGGTAGGTAGAGACCCATCAAGCTACAACAATCAGTCAAACTTTAATAGATTTCCAACTTTATCGTTAAAGCATTAGGTTCAAGGTTGATTGGGAAAATTTGACAGTTTCGGGTAGCTTGTTGTGCTAGCGTCTGTATAGGTATTATTGAATATTTATAATTTTAGTACATTTGTTTGCTGAAATTGTGTATTGAAGTAACGTTTTGCCATTATTTGAAACGTAAATGTTTTGTTCATTTACTCTCATTTTAATTCAAAGATTAATTCGGATGATACGTTAACTACATGTCTTCCTCAAAACAAGAAGCATTTAAGATTCCAGTAACATACAAAACACGGATCGATAAACCAGAAATAAAATTACCTATAAAGCATCAATAAGATTATTCAAAGCGCGTTTAAGTAATTGTTCCTCAACAATAAAAGCCGAGGATTTGAAGGCATTCGCTTTAAGAGAATGTAATGAAGGAATATTTAGTTCATCACGTTTGTGTCGTAAAATAAGGTGATGAATGTTTCTTTTATAAAACTTAAAAGGTGATATTATTCCATCCGAAAACTTTAAAAACTAGTTTTCTTTTTTCGAATTACGATGTCCCTTTGTAACGATTGGATAACTTTTTCTCACTTTTGAAACTTTTGAAACTAGTATTTTCTTAATTTCTGCACACAGTTAATTATTCTTGACAA
Organism: Melanchra persicariae; assembly: GCA_947386135.1. Lineage (NCBI taxonomy): Eukaryota > Metazoa > Arthropoda > Insecta > Lepidoptera > Noctuidae > Melanchra > Melanchra persicariae. The sequence goes on along the minus strand of OX376648.1, from coordinate 19,602,149 downwards.
ATAGATAAGATTGAAAAATAACCAGCATTGTTAATACCTCACGATAAGTAACTTATGTAGGACAGTATGATTCAGTGAGCGTACCTACTGGAAAAACATTCGTACTAACCTCAACGGAATCATAAAATTGTGTTACATTTATTTGCTTTTTACTAAAAAGTGTTTGTTTAATCATGCAATACGGTAATTGTCAGTTTTCTAACAGATGTACAAGACGAATAAAACTTTAAAAGTTGTGATATTTTAATAGTATGAATTCACTGTAGGTAAGGGTGAATTTTTAAACTGTGCGTTGATGGCCAAATCTGAAACTATATTATAAGGAATTTCGAAAAACACTGAAAGGAGTCTTGAGCCCGATTGTGATCAAAACTAAAACTGAATCATTAGATTTTTGAAAACTCTGTATTCCCAGCCAGGAATTAAACCGGTTGATTTTGAAAAAAAAAACACGCTTGTAATTATTACACCATCCGAAAGTGTAGTTAATAATGATCAAATTCTGGGAAGTAATCACACAATGACATGCCAAACTAAAGGAAAATGCTCATTTTAAACATATTTTTATACATCGGTTAAGTGGATTTATAACAGAGGGCCAATTTTACTTTTTTTTTCATTCGTTTGTCAGTCACAAACTATCAAAAAAGTCTTCAGTTTCCTACATTTTTGACAGATGGCAACTGAGATACGAATGCAAACATTGCTTAGAAATTAGTAGATTGGCCCTCAGATTTATAGTTAGTTTCAGAGACGATTCCCTTTTTTTTTAAACCCATATAATAATAATAAATTGTTTATTCAAGTAACCATGACTCATTTTGTTAGTAACAGAAACTTAAGTTATGTTAGACAAACAATAAAAAAACGAAACCCACAACATTAAAAGGACGGAAATCACCGCTGCACCATCCCATGAGAAATAGCACAGCAGTGATTCACATATCTGCAGTTCAGACTGCCTCCTATCATCGACAGTAGGTATGCTGTTGGAGCTCCCTCTCACTCTACACACCAGGGATGCACACCTCTTACGCATAGTAGTATAAAAACAATCCACCCGCATTTCAGCGAACATCCCCGATGCGCTACAAAAGCGGGGGAGCCCCAACAGCACCCTGAACGCATTGTTGTACTGGATACGGTACTTTCTCTACATTTTGACAAATTTTTGACGTTGTTTCTTGGTGTGATGATAGTGCCAATTCTACAAATTTTCAAGCAAATTCCACATTCGAATCTCAGTCGTAAACTGTTAAGAATGTATGAAAATTAAGGCTTGTTTAACGGTTTGCAAATGCGAACGTTGTATAAAAAATTGTAGGATTGGCCCTGATATGGCGACTTGAATTTGAATGTATGAGAATGAGCCTAGGAGGGCTTTTTTTTAGGATGGGAAATCATCAAATGACTCCTCCCGCTCTGGGTGGTGCGGGAGGCATTCTTATGACTGAAACCCATCCGTGTTACTCCTAATGCCCTATGCGTGTTGGGGCCGCGGTGACTCTTTCGAACAAATTCGTAATCCTGGCATAAGGCGGCTTTTTTTTTTTTTTTTGGATGGGAAATCATCAAATGACCCCTCCCGCTCTGGGTTGAGCGGCAGGGAGTGTCAGACTTCTACTGACTAAAACCCACCCATGCTCCTCTTAGTGCCTTTTACGTTCCAGGGCCGCGGTAACTCTTTCAAACAAATCCGCAACCCTGGTAGGCATAAGGGGGCTAGACTACGTTACGGAAATGTCACATGATCATCCCAAACATTTTTAACCAAGTTCAAAAAGGAGGAGGTTCTCAATTCATTTGGTATTTTTTTTACCGTTATCGCTGATAAATGTCATTATGTCCAGAACTCAAGAGGCCCTAGACAATGTGCCATTCAATTAGCGAATGCGTTTGTCGAAATGCCAAAATGTAGGAATTTGATCACGTGACATTTCGATAGCATCTGTCAATCCCATACATTTTTGACGTAGTGACAATCGCCTTCGCCACGCTACCGTTGACAGAATGTCACTTGTCTAGAGTCCAAGGTGACACTAGACAGAAGTGTAACCTTGCAATCGAAAGTCAAACTTCACAAATTAATGTTATCATGTCAAGTACAATATTGTACTAAACAAAATAGAATCAAACAAATCAAATATTAACAAACATCGCCTTGTTAATATTGTGACATGAATATTTGGGAAGAAAATTTTGCAATCGCAATTAGTGTTTATAGACCGTACGTGTTTCAATTTAAAGACTATTATTGGATGGCAATAAAGGAGTCAAGGTGCTTTTGGTAATTTAAAACTTGTATCGATAATTTGGTCATTGACCTTTTGGTTTGGCTCGTGGTAGGTGAAATAGATTCATATATTTAGTATCTAAAATGGTGATATGCTTCTAATTGATTTTGTCTGTATCGAACGAATTATCTATTAACCTTTGAATTAACAAATAAGTACTGTCTTATGAATTAATCAAAATCATATAATTAAAAAATCACTTTTTGAAGGTCAAACTAGGAATTTCATAAATAGAGCCCCCCAAAACGCCGCCCGTCACCACTTCTTAGTGTAATTGCTGGGAAGAAGAAGTGTCACAACAAAGACAAGAACTGATGCGATGCTTTTACGATGCAGTTTTTAGAACGAAAGTAATGTGACAAATTGTCAAACACGCGCTATGCACCTATACTTGCCTGACTGAAGTTTTGAAAGCCAATCGCATCACTCGTTCTGCGTTTAAATTGAGAATCTTCGAACATAACTTTCAAAAACCGGAGGATTGACCATGATAAGGCCATGTATGACAAAAAAACAAATCTCACCTGTCTAAAAAAATTAGGTACATCCTCCTTTCTTTCAAACATAGTTTCCTTAGGTGAGTGAAGGTAGAACATTCGTCCGAGCCCCTTCAAATGGTCGCTGAACATTTCAGAGATCCCATTCTCCTCTGTCGCGTTGGCGAAGGAAAAGTCCGCCATCTTGCACGAAGACTATCTGAAAATAGAAAAGTAATATTTTATTACCCGACTGCGTCAGAAGGAGGGTAATGTTTTTCGAACGTATGTATGTATGTTTGTACATGTATGTCCATTTCTTTGGCACGCCCTACAGCCCAAACGGCTGGACGGATTTTAACATATGAGGTGTCGTTGAATTTGTCAAAATTGTGGTAGTAACATAGGATACAGAAATTTTCAAAACTCACTAAAATGTAGGAAATAAAAACAAATGACATTGTCAAAAAACCCGAGCGCTAAAAACGACTAAACAATTCCAAACAAGTCACTTTTCAAGCAGTCTGATGCAGTTCAATTACAGATTTGAGGCCACGAACTGCATCTCGTCGGGTTTTTTACACGAGTCACATCACGCCTATATTTCTTGAAACGTTAAAAAGAAATGTCCGTAAGGTAAACCTGCTATTCGGCGGAGCTTAAGGAATCGACACGATAGAAATCAGACCCTGGGTTGCTAAGGAGAAATTACTACTGAAAGTGCTAATTACAAACCAAATCACGGTTTTGTCGATCCAGGGATCGAATCCAAACTATCATGCTCATAAGCCGGTCTATTCTGTCATCAACTCGCTGTCATTCCATCTTCATTGTATGGATTGAAAACTCACTTCATGCTCGATTCACTTAAGCTTACACCGTTGAGAGGTTATATAATCGCACTGTATAGTAGCGCTTGCAATCAGTATTCCAACGAGGCAGTTCATCAGACTTTGTTTTATTTTATTTTGTTTTTAATTTATCAGACGTTTTTGTCTTGCGGTTAAGACACCATACGAGTTTTAAAATAGTTGGGAAAACACGAATTAATGAACACATAGGTCAAACCGCAAATTATAAATAATAATTTTAATATTTTGCTTAAGTAATTATAATATTCGGAATCTTATTTTTAATTTATTACGTACTTTTTTGAATAGATGGAACAGGCTCCATTAGGTATCAATCATAGACTCGATTAACGCAAAGATACATCTATAAAAACAGCTGATCACCACATTTTGTCGAATTACGCGAAAAAAAAATCACGTCGTATAAACAATCAAGGTAATAAAACAGTAGGTACACTAATTGACACACTACGCCAGTGTGCAAAAATATAGCCATTTCATACAAATGCCAATGAAAGGCAGCTGTTGTGATGTGACTGAATATGATTGTCAATTTGCTAACATAACAAAGACGACCGAAGAACGATGATCGTTTATTCAGGATACCATAACATGATACTTTTTTACCTATGCAGTTATTCATTATATAGTGTAAATATAAACGTTATCGAACCATTAATGCCCCCATGGGGGTGGCGCAACAGAAGATAATTAAATAACGCCTCATTAGTCAAGACTTGATAGTTAAAATGTAGTTACAAATTGTCCCTACCGATAACCTTTAAACAGTATTTTACTTCATTTACTTATCATAGCAACTTATCATTTGCTATTTTATTTTTTTATTCCACTTTGATAACACGTGCTTTTCAGTTGCCCAACGAGCGTGATATAATTGTAATGTAAAAGAGGTTATTATTATGCAATTATATATTATTGTTTATTTTTAAATCGGAACGTTGTGAAATAAAAATAAAAAAATTCCACGCCAAAGAATTATCATTGGCGTGGAATTTTTATTTTTAAAATTATTTTGTGAACCGAGTATCTTCGTGCTTGACCTATTCATGATTTGATTACCTACTGATTAGAGTAACAATAATTAATTTATTTTTGTATTTAGTACTCTAGGTTCTTTTTAGGAAAGGGAAAGTTGGCTTGGAACATAAAATGGAGATTTTTGGACTAGACAAATGTGCAATAACGGTCATTGACTCACCTACCTACATTTATTAACTTTCTTAATTTCAAAAACCGATAAAGACTTAAAGCTGTCCTGAATCGACTTCTATTCTGATTCTTTACGTTCTCTAGTAATGAGAACCGGTAAATAATTTATTGTTCTGGTATCTATGAAGGTTAGGGAAAGGTCAATGTACTTTATTGCAAGTTTATAGCTGGCACCTACCATATGTCAATATTTGTCTGTCTCAAAAATATATTATCTATGTTGAGTTTTTCTCTTATTATTTTATTTACGTATGTGCATTGTTGAATATTGAGGTTTTTAAAACATGACCTACGGTATCTTTTTCCAGTTTAATCCAGTTGTAATGATAAATTTTTAACCTAAAAATATTTAAAGTTAATTGACCGTCGCGCGTCGTTTCAACCACACGCAATGAATAAGTGCCTATTTTTAAAGATTTCATAATTACTAGCTTAATCAGCCATTTCATTGGCTGTCTAACCCTTTTATTGAACGGCGGCGTTGTTTAATCAGCGGCCTAAGTGACATCTCGAATTGAACAGCTTGGCAAATGACTTAGTTTAATGACTTACCTAGCCAAGTAGTGAAAAATGGGGCACAGTGATCTTAGGGCACCCCGACACGAATAGTTTAGGTTCGAATGCCATTCATGTTATTCATGGTAGGTTACTTTAAACCCTGCAGACAGAAATAGGAGCCACACGCAGCGAGGCTCTGTAGTCACAATGATTTTTTTTTTTAAATTTAGAAATAAATATTTTATATGTTATCGTCACACGGTTAGCCTATACTACGAACGGCCTAAGCATCCAGTTAGCCCGTTCATTAAACGTTGTATTAGATGCGTTAGCTGTGGATTTCATTTAGGCCACAGATTAAAAGTGCCGTTCATTGAAAAGCTGACGCTAAAGACCGTTCGCGATGGAAGCATTCTGTGATCGCCCTCTGCCTCAGATAGAGGACATAGGATCTTACTCAATATCAGCCACTTATGTTCCCACGGCTGGGCGTTCTCTCAGTGAGAAGGAGTGGCTTGTAGTACACCATACAGGCCCAGTGAGAGTCTGTGGAATTTATATCTTTGAATTTTTGGCTCTAGGACATGAAGTTTTACATAATCATCGTTTTTTTAGTTTTTCCTAATATCCACCAACGGAGGCTGAGGATTGACCAGTCGTTTTTGGAGATGCATGAAGGAGCCTCCTCGTGTAGCGCAATTTGTTCCATCAGACACTCAACTGAACCGAGCGCTCAAGCAGCCTGCTGTGTTTCGTCGAAGCGTGGGAGTACCAGTGCCTCAAGGCATCTTTTGGGCACACTCGCTTCATCATGGACCTCATCTATCGCTTTCCATCAGGCGTGATCGAGGTCAAGAGCTAGCCCATTCAATAATAAAAAAAAGTCGTTCCTAAGAAGGTGTATGTTCACTATCTTTTATTTTAAACAATATTCCTTTAACCTTTGCTCCAGTAAGTGGAAATCACACGGAAGTAATGCCGACAATGAAGATATTATTAGCTGCATATCCGTATACACATAGATAGGTGTACATGTTACGTAGGTACCTACAAACATACCTGTACAAGTATGTATATTACGTACCTACGTAAGATAGTTCATTCGAGGAAGCCAAAGGGAATTGATAATGACATATAACTCTGTTAGTGTTTCAGTCTATGTAGCTTGATAGAATTTACTTTGTTTAATTTATTTTATTTAATGTAAGTATTTATTATTTTCACCCGTATGGTAGACGCCAGATAAATGTGCAATAGGTAACTGTCATCGACCCACATACATTTGTTGACTTTCTTAATATTAAGAGCGTTTACGTCGTACGGCTTTTCATACAAACTTTGAAGTCCTTATTTTTCGAAATAAATGAACCGATTTTATTGAAAATTAGAGTTAAGTGAGGGGTACCACTAAAAAGTGAAAAAAAAAACTTTTTTACAAAAAAATTTTTTTGTGAAAAAGATTTTTCGAAAATGTTTTCAGCTAACTTTTTAGACCTGGTTAGATGGCGTATGCGTATACTTACCAAGTTTAATTAAATCCGGGCCGGTTTTTTATTTACTTTCATTCGGTACAGTATGGATTTTGGATTGTAGCACGCATTCGTAGTTTCTGCACACAGCATGCAAAAAAGCATGAGTTTATACATGTATGCATATTTTCTAGGCCAGCTGTATCATGATCATAGATTTTTATTTGTACTGTAAATTGTTTATCTTTTAAACTAGGTTAAGAAGGTTGAGTTAGTGCTAACAAATAAAAAATATGAATAACCGCACTTATGGGTTACGTAAACAAAATGAAATAGTAGGCATAAACATATCAGATGCTCTTTATCGTCTATTCGTAAGGTTCAGTTGAAAACCAACGTCAGACAGCTTTTAGTTGTCTGGCATTTTGCTGAACTGGACCTATTTGGCGCAGCAGTTTGCTGAACTGGACCTATTTGGCGCAGCCTTTTGCTGAACTGGACCTATTTGGCGCAGCCTTTTGCTGAACTGGACCTATTTGGCGCAGCCCTGGGGCACACCATTGTTTTAAATAAAAAAAAAAACTAATTGTTTTTAAAATAAGTTTCCTTTTATTTGTACCTACATTGTGTGTATTTGTGTGTGCCCAATAAACTAGTTTTCTTTCTTTCTTTCGTTATACTGAGCAGTTTTGTGGAGATTCAAATGTTTAAAACAAATCATTAATATTTATCGTGGATACCACGCATACTTGCTACAATTATTAAGCACAATGAGGTTAGTAGGTTAATTTAAAGAATCGGATTATGTTCGAAAGAGTTACCGCGGCTTTGGAAAGCAAAGGGCACTAGGAGGAGCACGGATGGGTTTTAGTCAGTAAGAGTCTGACACTCCCTTCCGCTCTGCCCAGAGCAGGAGAAGTCATTTGATGATTTCCCATCCATAAAAAAAAGGTTAATTTAAAGAAAATGTTAGTCAGGAAAAAAAATGTTTACCGATCTTGAGAACAACCAAATTTCGTGATCATATTATGAATATTAGTAACATTTTGGGCTAAAAAACTAGGGCAATCTTCTGTGTATTCCTTAACAAATAATATTAAAGAAAGAAGCACGTTGTTTTGTCAGTAGGTATTATCTTGAAAAATGTGCACAAAGGATTAGTGTATTGTATAATTAAATATTTAAACAGTTTTACATAAAGAAGATACCTCAGCAGCGAGACAGATAACATATAATTTCAAGGTTCAAGTCACGAAATTTGCAATACAAGGGGTTTTGTTATTAAAGCCTGTAAGATGTAAGTAATAAATTAAAGTAATCATTGACCTTTTACGATACGTTGATAACAGTTTGACAGCTGCAATTATTTATAATTGCTGTCTTTTTATCACTAAGCTGTGCTCATCATCCTTCTACGAACTAAATTGGTTCGGTTTGATTGGTAGCCGACCCCAATTTAGTTCGGAGAAGATTCAGCTGAATATCAGTATTTTACGTGGAGTGGCTGCCTACCAGACCTGAACAACCCATTAACTGGGTAACACGGTACTTTTTGGCAAGATTGGAGTCAGATTTTCTAGCTTCTGACAATCCGTAACGACTGCCAAATAGGTATCTACAAATGGACCAACGGCTCAACGTGCTTTCCGAGGCACGGAGAAATCTCGATAAGTTAAGATCAGAGTCACCCATCCACAGACCAACCTCAGAAAGCGTTGCTTAACCTAGAAGATCACGGAGCTGTGCACATAAACAATACAAATACCTATGACAAGCTTTCTTAGCAAGACTTTTCGAGCTACATAAATATGAAAAATATAGATACAGTGCGTGGTTATTTACGTGCCTTGTTAATATTCCAAGCAAGCACATCTGATCCTAACATAAATATACTGCCAATATTTGGCTGTACGTAGTGTGTGTCGCAGCCAATTAGCTTCATCAGCCGTTTAATTGGTTGCCTAGTATTTTCATTTAAATTTACCGATTTTTCAGCGATCTAAGTGACATCTTTTGTTCAAGATCGTTGAATGACTTGCCCTTGCACTAATGTCGCTTACTAAACGACGCAATTCAAAGAAAAGATTAGGCTTTTAATGAAACGGATGACTAAGCAATTTGGCTGCGACATGTGTAACGCACGCCCATATTTAATTCCATTGATCTCATGCCAAGACATGTTTCTTGGGTTATTTTTAGTTCATAAGTATGTTATTGTGACAGTTTGTCTGTTTGAAGTTCAGCTTTGAATATAATTTTAAACCGTGTGAATCTGTTAAAAAGGAGCGCTTTTCTTTAGTTGTGTTATGCCAATGCCATCATAATTTCTTTTTTGTAAGAGAGAGATGGAGCTATACAGGAGAAATCACTATTTTTAATTTTTTTTATGAATGGGCTAGCTCTTGACCTCGATCACGCCTGATGAAAAGCCATAGATGAGGTCTATGATAAAGCGAGTGTGCCCAGAACATGCCTTGAGGCACTGGTACTCCCAGGCGTCGACGAAACACAGCAGGCTGCTTGACGCCGAACTCCGGTGGGAGGGTGGTCGTGAACCAGGCGGGTGTTAGCCCTACCACCGCAAGGGAAGGAATGGCCAGTCTTATAAGGTGTTAGGTGGGACTGTCCAGGATGCGACGCGCGCTCTGGGGCTCGATTCTGCTATTGCAATCGTGTCTCAATGACCGGTCAGTGATCGAATATTTGACAACTTTGACAGTTTTTGTATGGGAAATGTGTCAAAAGTTTGACGTTATACGTCAAAAATCGATCATTAACCGGTCATTGAGACACGATTGCAATAGCAGAATCGACCCCCTATTCAGTTGAGTGTCTGATGGAACAAATTGCGCTACACGAGGAGGCTCCTTCATGCATCCCAAAATCTATCTATCTCTTTCCCACAACGATATCAAGATGGCATTGGCACATCATAGTAGGTAGATACGAGTATGTAAACATTACATTGTTTAAAGTGAGCCGTCAATATAATTTATAACCTCAGATATATATTTCGTTTCTGTAGTGTATCGGAAATGTTTGCTCAGAACCGAACTGACGGCTTCCATAATTCGCAAAAAAGTCGCATCACTGGCGCACAGAATCCCGTGTTCTGTGCGTCAGTGACAAAAGCATCTTGAAAACTGTCGTGGAGAGTCCTTACTCTTCTATTCTGAGGCATTATGTGGGGAGAACGGTCATGTAGCTTATTCCTGACTTTATCGTCCTCTGCACATCATGCTTCAGACATCTTCATTGTTTGTTTTTAACCCATATTTGTGTACTACTAACACTATTAAATAAGGTAGTAAAATAAGGTATTCTACTAACAAAATGGACTATAATGTTGTCTGATGAAAATAAAATTAATAATCAATATAGGCACAGATAACGCAAGAGCAACTACTTCGCGTGCCTGTTTTGGTACCCAGCTTACGATAAAAAATCGTAAGCCACCACTTTCGCGCTCAATTTGCATCGGTGTACGCTAGTCGGACGTCAGTTAGGTGCTGGTCAGTTAGATGCTACACGTGGCGGTGTCTTTGAATCGTTTTAATTTTCCCATCACCTCATAGTGCTTGTGTTGACGTCATGGTAGGTATAAAAATTACACGTTTGTTTTTTTTTTCATACAGATCGTAATACTTGCATTATCTAGGTCTATCTATATCTGTGTGTACAACAGAAACATCACAGTCTCCATTCTTCAAAGTTAAAGGAAGTGGAGGTAATCTTGTACTTAGTTTTCAAAACAAAAGAAAGTTATCAAAGTAATAATGTCGAAGAAACATACAATGTAGATGTGAAGGTCAGATAAATTCATAACACAGTGAGATAAGTTATCTGCATGAGAGTTCAATGCAAAGGAATATTGGTTTATCTCTTTCCTTGGACTATTTTTTTAAAAAACGTCGGCGTACTGTGATACTATGATACTATGAGGCCTATGTCCAGCAGTGGACGTCTTTCGGCTGATATGATGATGATGATGACTATGATGCTCAAATACTTTTATGTCAGGGATATAAAAACTGGCCAAATGCGAGTCGGACTCGTGCACGCAGGGTTCCGCACCATTATCTATAAAAAAATCATCGGGTTTTTTTTTTCATTCTGTTTTTAGTATTTGTTGTTATGGCGGCAACAGAAATACATCATCTGTGAATATTTCAACTGTCTAGTTATCACAATTCATGAGATATAGACAGACAGTCAGACGGACATACAGACAGACGGACAGGCAAGCAGACGGACAGGCAAACGGACGGACATACAGACAGACGGACAGTGGAGTCTTAGTAATAGGGTCCTGAAGATTCCTGCTAGATAACCAAAGGGGCGAAGTTACGGAAAAATCTTGTTTTCCAAAAACATTTGCATGAGCAAAACTTTAATGATTAAATACTCGTAGGTACTCATAAAAATGATTAAAATGGAACGCACTTCGTTCATTACAGAGTAACACACTTCATTATTAATTAATTATGGTATGCGTAGGAGTACAATAACAGTTCACTGCTCTTAATAAATCTGACATAAAAAGAACAAAACAATTGGTTTTATCAACGAGCACTGTATTATTAATATTTTACCGATGTACTATAGACATTCTGCGACCTCAATAATCAATCATATTCAGTTCGATATAACGATTCGACGTAATGGGTAATAAATATGGCTTTTTAGACCTTTCATACGAAAAAAGAAAATGACCAAACAATTAAAAAAAAAATACAACCGAATTGAGAACTGCCTCCTTTTTAAAAGTCGGTTAAAAATACGGACTCGGTAGTCACGGGGACGCAATCACAATTCCTGAGGTCTAAGTTTTAATCCTCAGGCCGTGTGATCCGAAACTTTCTTCTTTTCTTTTCAGGTCACCGCGGCTGTCTAGGATGCGATAGCCTCCTATTTTTTTTACTATTGAGTAATGAACTCTTGACCTCAATTATGCCTGATGGAAAGCGATGGATGAGGTCTATGATGAGCGTGCCCGGAAGATGCCTTAAGGCACTGATACTCCCAAGCGTCGACGAAACACAACAGGGTGCTTGTCGTCGGATTCCGGTGGGAAGTATGAAGCGAGCGTGCGTTAGCCCTATCACCAAGGGAAGGATTGGCCAGTCTTATAAGGTGAGACTGTCTGATAACTGACTGCCTGATGGAACAAATTGCGCTACACGAGGAGGCTCCTTCATGCATCCCAAATATTACGTAAGACCAATTTGAATATCGCTGTCTTTGACAGCTATTTTTAGTAGTTAAGCTCTTTAAACCAACAGTGCCATTCTGGAAACATTTCAGTCGAAAAATGTAGATGAAGTGAGCGTGACGTGAGCTGTCAATCTGTCACTTTAGGTGAATTGACATTTCACTTCATCTTAGTTTTTAACCGACTCAAATAGGGAGGAGGTTATTCAATTCGGAAGTTTATATTATATTTTTTTTATTTATGTTCGGGCATAACAGCTCCGTCATAATTATATAGACAGATTTGCAAAATTTGTTTTTTGTTCGAAAGATGTTTATTTTGAAATGTTCCCATACACATTTCAGTAAGATCAGATAAAGAACTTCGAAGATACTCGTAGATAACTGAATTGATATGAACTGGTTGGAGTTTTTGGGAGGTAGCACTAAAAAGTGAAAAATAAACTGTTTTACAATAAATTCCTTTCAAATTAACCTTAGGGGATTTGATGTAAAATTAAAACGCTCTTAAACAACAGTAAACTCCAAAGATAGTAAGCCCCATTTATAGTTTATTTACTATGTACTAAAAGCGCTGTAAACCTTGTGTTTATCACCATACTGGAACGTAAACAAACTTTGATTGTTCCATTATCATTTCAATAAGGTATGTACTGATCCTTGATACTAAATTGTGTAACGAATCAAACAAGTAAATTATATTGTTTTATTGCAATATTTCTTTGAAGAAGTAATCTATGTTGTTTGCAGATCGTTTGCCAAGTTGAGAAAATATAATGTGTGTTATAAATAGTTGTTTGTTTACTAGCGGCCTACCCTTGCTTCGCACGGCTATGGTTTTTTTTTATGGATCTGAAATCGTTAAATAATCCCTGCCGCTCACTTGTGTCAGACTCTTAATGAGTAAAACCCGTCCGTGCTCCTCCTAGTTTTTTGCGTTCCAGGGCCGCGGTAACTATTTCGAACAAAATCCGTAACCCTGGCAGGCTCTGGCCTTAATGGGCCCCGTTTACTATGCTGACATATTCTCTTTGAGGCACGCATATAACACAACGCGCCTTTGACCCGAGCCTAGGGGGGCTACTCTCTAAGCCCGAAGTCCGTAGTTTCGGCCTTAGTGTCGGGCGTTGTCTACGCCGTATCACCTACGGACTTACGATTAGTCCCGAACCCGAACTAATAATGAATGACAACACGATTTGACAGTTGTTCGGGTTCGGGACTAATCGTAAGTTCATAGGTCTGATCTAATCTGGATCTGAGGGCCACTTCTATTCAGTCGTAATCTGTCAAAAATGTTGAAAAAAAGGAGCGGTTTGCTGCTGCCACAGCTGTTGCTAATAACGATGCTTAAAAATTTTAGAATTGGCCCTTTGAGATCTAACCTTACTGATTTTTTATCATATTGATGTTTTATTTTTACACAATAAATATTGTTTATAACTTCGTTCTAATTAATGATTCAAAAATAATGATAAAGATAATTATTATTTTGTGAACAGATAAATTAATGTCACATTGAAATCAGCGTGTTTTGAAATTGTGGCGAAATCGTTATGAAATAATTTTGGTTCAAAATGTCAATTAAATAATTTAAGCCTATCGGAGAGACATTGGCCAGTGTCATGAAGTGAAGGAACCTTCAACCGAAAAACTAACCAGGGGCTGGAGACAAGTGAGATTCTGTCAACGGTAGCGTGGCGCAGGCGATTGTTAATACGTCAAAAATGTATGGGATTGACAGATGCTATCGAAATGTCACGTGATCTAATTCCTACTTTTTGGCATTTCGACAGTCGCATTCTCTTATTAAATAGTACATTGTCTAGGGCCTCTAATCCTCTTAAATAAACCGGTCAAGTCCGAGTCGGACACTCGCGCAACAGATTCGGAACGAATCATATTTTTAACATGTTATTCTAAAAGCAAAGACTTCGTATAGCTTTTCCTGGTTTCTGGAAATATGCAGTGGTAAATTTCTTAAATATATTTTTTGAACCTGTTTTCAAAGTTACAAAAATATATTATAATTTTGGACCTTACAATAAGCCCGCTCATTTAAAAGGTCGCAAGGTACCTACAGTTAGGAATAGTTTTTTTTTTAATTTTCTAATTTGTTCACCAATAGTGACACAATATTCTAAATGTGTGTAAATTACTTTCCTTCCCGTCAAACCGTCCCATTCAACGTAAAACAGAATAAATGCAATACCTCTTAAGGGGTCAGTATACTCATCATTATGAACAACTTACACTATGGGACCACCACTGAAAGCTCTAAAAACAAATCGACTGCCCATACATTTATGTGCGCATAACTCGACAAAATGTACTGAACAGTTGATTTTTTTCGCGATTTCAAGGTTAGTTCCATAATAAAAGTTATTCATAATGATGAGTACACTGACCCCTCAAGAGGTATTGCGAGAATTATGTTACGTAGCAAATTGGCTGTGACAGAAAAGCAGACGAGTTTTTCTAAGCCGCCTGTCACCTCTTGGTTACAATAGGTGACAAGTTAACTATATATTTTACACAAACTACCTAATTAATTAGACACGCCCATTAAAATAACGCGGTAAATATACTCGTACATTTCAAAATGTCCAATTTAAAGTGTTCATTTGATTCAATTATATCTACTTTTAAAGACGCCAGTAAAGTTTACTTTTTTACAAGACAACCAGTTTGGGTCTCATTCTGACAAAAAAAGGTAAAAATATATTTGATTAGCAAATAAATCTAAATATAGCAATAGTTCTGTTTCGCGTTAGCTCAAAAATAATAGTGATCGACGACGGTAGGTATTTATTTATAAGCAAAGTTATGCATATTTTTTGCCAAACAACATTATTTTTCAATCAAAAAATATTTTATAGGTAGATGATCTGAATCAAGTTTTTGTAATAATCGCATGTTTTTTTAGTACACTTGGCGAAGATTACGACATTTACAAATTATCATAAAAGTAATTTACTTAGGAATTTTATGGATATATTCGTAATTATACACAGTTAGTAATTTAAAAGAGTAGGTAGTTATATTTTATGAAAACGTTGCCCCACACTAGGAATTTCTCCCGCACTGTGGGTGCATTTACAAATATATAAACTCACATACACAAACAGCTAGACCCGGAACAACTATCTGTAGGCCATGGAATCGAACCAGCGACACGCAGCGCACAACCGATCGCTCAACCACAGCGCCAATAGAAATGATAAACGATAAGTAGGTGAATAATTCAAGACTGTATGAAAATCCTTGTTCAATTTTTATTGTAGTCTTGGAATAATCGTTGAGTCAATGATCAATTTAAACTAGATCAACAATAAGATTTTTAATGACAATCATTTAAAATGAAATAGTGTCAGAAAATGTTTATTGCGTATTTCCAGGTATGAAGTTCGCACATTAATTATTAACCGACTTCTAAAAAAGGAGGAGGTTCTCAATTCGGATGTTTGTATTTTTTTTTTAGATAGAATACATAGATTGATAAAAAATACTTTATTGTACACCCAACATAGTTGTTACATAGTGCTATTACAGAAACTAAATTACTAACTAGCTGACCCAAAATTCTTTGTGTTCATAGGTATCAAAATCCTATTGAAAATATCGCTTTTGGTTTTCTTCGAATATTTTATTTTTCTTGCCACTTTTCCAGTTTTCCACGAACAATAAAAAAAACAAATAAACGAAATCGTTTCTGTGATGGATGAGCCGCAACAATTGATTTAAACCTATAGATAGATCTGTAGATTAGTTTATCAAATTCAAGCATTTACACTCTCTTTACTATAAAACAGTATACAGTGTAGTGCAAAAAACAGCACACACGATAGAAGAAATACATAGTTAAAACTATTTGTATAAATCAAAACAAACGAGATTATTATTCTTATTTAACAGGTTTATCTCATCTCGTGTTTGCAGTTTTATTTTGCTCTCAAAATAACAAATGAGTATTATAATTGTTAAAATGGTTAAAGTAGAGATTTATTATTTTGAAAATATGAAAACGCTGGAATAAATTAAAATGAAAATTCCACGACATTTTTATATAAAATGTCGCTTGAATAATAATGTGTCAAGTTTGATAAGAGTCACTATAATAATTCATTTTTAAACTGCAAATTTGACGTTCAAAAGTGCCTTATAATGTATAATCTTGTTGAAATAAATAAATTTAAAAATAACTTATTCTGAGAATCTAGTAAGTTTTTCATTTTTAGTTTTAGTTTGATAAATACTTAAGTGAAATAGTATTCTTGCGACTATCTTGTGTCACATAGTTGTGTGTAAGCAAAAAAAAAAAAGTATTGCGCACAGTGCAATCAGAAAATAAAGTAAAATATTTGTAATTATTTTTTTTTAATTTTGAATGCCATCCGGGTCGCTTTGATTGGCTAGTCCTTTATCAGTAACATTGGATGAAATTTATTCGCAGATTTTTCTTAAATTGCGTGACACTTCCCTGCCTCAGAAAAACACGTGAATCCGTTGTTTTCGGTTGGTATTTGTAGACAGACAATGGTAAAAAGTAGTCAGCAAATTCTGACATTTAGTCTTAACAAGAACTTTTGTATTGCCCATTTGTTGAGGAGGTCAGATAGGCAGACGCTCCATGTGAATTCATCATCATCATCATAACAGCCGAAAGACGTCCACTGCTGGACATAGGCCTCCCCCAAATGGGGGGGTTTGCCATAATCGCCACGCTTGGCGGGCGGGTTGGTCATCGCAGTGTAGCTGTTTCAATGTATCTACAGAGGATGCCGCTGCCCATTCTTTGGTGAGTCCCTTAGTCGCCTCTTACGACACCCACGGGAAGTGATGTGAATTACTTTCTGATATTCAGCTACGGTTATGGTAGGACTGGAAGCCGATGCCAAAATAGTTGGGCAAAGTCTAGGCAGATTTAGTACAACATGTAACAGAATAAACATAATTTGATAGCGCACATAATCTTATCTCAAAAAGATTGAGCGTTATTTAAATGTAATATTTTGATGAACGCATGTTGAAATAAATAGTTTAAATTTTTGTTTTTTAAACGCAATTCTTCTTAAGGGGTCATTGTACTTATCTTTATGGACAACTTTTACTATGGGACCAACACTGAAATCGCAAAAAAAATAGACTGCTCCATACATTTCTGTGAGCATAACTCGACAAAATGTAGGTAATGAACAACTGACTTTTTTTTCGGCGTTTCGATGTTGGTCCCATAGTAGAAGTTGTCCATAATGAGTACAATGACCCTAGTACTATTGCGTTTATTCTGTTACACGTTGTATAAGTCTTAATTATTTTACGGTGTACAATAAATTATGATGTTTTAAACCTTGATTATTATTTATCTGATTCTGCTAATGATTCATTTTTATTCAATACCGCAATACAAATTGTGTGTAATATAGTACTTATAAATGGTAATACTGAAGTTATTCGGAGTTTTGAGGTTATAATATATATTTTGGGCCACCAAGATACAGGCTGTGCCTAGTTTGGGGCCCGTGGCCACCTCTGTTGTATCTGATATTGGTTTTATTTTTATTCCTCATTTGTGTGTGAATTGTTAACGTGAAATAACTTGTGTGTGTGCCAATAAATAAATTATTATTATTATTAATTATTATTATAATACTTCAACTATCTATACTTAATTCCTCTATGCTTGAACGATCAGTTTGCAGTGACCAACATTGAACCAAAATATAAAACATGTAAGAGCAAATGCTATAAAAATAATAAGTGCTAATGTACATATGGGTTTATCAATATATTGGATCACGCAAACAATAAACTACGAGTCAACGACACCATTAAAATTATAAACAACACTTTTGCATCGAATTTATTCGTAGTTCCGTTATTTTGCCCTAAATTCCAAAATTACAGTTCACCTACCAAGTACCCGCAATTAGTAAATCGGTGCCTCTCAGAAAAATCGTTGGTAACAATACGGAATGCTCCACTTACTAAATTAAAATAAAAAAGTTTACCAAATTAACCTCATCCTGTTTTATACGTGACGTAGGTACTAAATATAAAAAAAAACGCTAAAAAAAAAAGAGAAAAATAACTTACAATAAAAATTAAACGAGACGTCGTCACTGAATAATTTATTAACCACTAAAACAAGGCACTGTGTCCCGCACTACCTTATAATATTGTTAGTCCCAACCTTAAAATATACGGCACTGATGTGTACTGCCCCGAATTAAAAATATTACGAAAACGAATACGAATTGCGATCTATATTGATCGAGCGTGCACTCGCGGTAAGAATCGAATGCAAACAGTCAGACGGAGTAGGTCGCATTTGTATTAATAGCCACCGCGACGCTAAGTACTTTAACACTGCTGCGTTGAGTTGGTATTTGACGCCCAAAAGATAGTATTTTATGTATTCTTTTTCAATGTTTTGAATTTGGATAATTTTGTATTGTTAAACTGCAAAACCTAGGTAATGTAAAATACCAAGTGAGCAAATGAGCAAATTGCCCGTGAAAAAACTAAAAACAATACGTAATTTTGTCAAAGTAGGTACAAAGTATAGTTTATCCTTTATTCAGGAACTGTTTTTTCAAAAACTACCTCATTGTTATAAAATATGACAAATTCGCAGCAATGTAGGCATGAATATGTAGGTCATTAGATCGACAATACAATAAATTTATTATCTATTGACGTTATTAAAACAATGACTATGATGACGCCAAACGAAATACCTACATTCGATTGATGTTACATTTTATTGGTTTTACAATATCAGCTTAAAACGGCCTCTTGGTAATAAGTTACATACATTTTAATCTCTTAGTTTTTTGACAGTAATTAACCATTTTTACATATTTTATAAGAAAATAGTTTTAGTGTGTAAGTATAATTAAACTATCATTTATTATTCTATCAAAAATATGTAGCTTATATATGTTATTGTTCTATTTATTTTTTATTATTGATAGGCACGCGCTTGACCACTGTCTCACCTGATGGTAAGCGATGATGTGGTCAAAGATGGAGCACTATAATAATTAGCTACAAAAACAGACTATAAATATACCAAAAAATAAATCCCAGGATCTTTCGACCGCGGTCTTCAGCGAAGGGTTAAGTGTAAAGTATTAATAACACCGTACCGATAGGTATGTCACACGTCGTGTTTACTTTCCGATAATACTACAACAAAATAATACTGATCATGTACGTTATGCAACTTTTATCTCGGTCTATCTTGTTTTATTCCATTTATAGTAACACTTTTTCCATTTATAGTAACACTTTTTCCATTTATAGTAACACTTTAGTCAATCTGGTTTTGCTTTTATTGAGGGTCGTATTAAAATAAATTGAAGACGTGTTTTTTAAGGATACCTACCTGATACGAGTTTATCGTTCAAAATATTTTCTTTGCTTGTAAGTTATTGTTTTACATATTAATTAACATCTAAAAATAACACTTGTTTTCTTTACTATATGAAGACATTAAATTCATATTAAAAAAACACAAGGTAAGCATAAATAAGTAAAAAAAAGATGTGTAGTGTCCTTAGTTGTTAAGTACTTTTATAGATCTTTATGTAACTCAAGTATATGCTGTCCAATTAAAATAAAATAAGATTGTAACTTCAAAACAATCAATAAATAGTACGGAACAGTTATAAAAACATGTCTTGTAAAAACAAATACTACTTAGATTGTTGTTATTGCATACAGGATTTGCAAAACCTTGATATGTAATTTATTTTAAAATAAAATAATCGATGTGATGACGGTTTAATAAGTCTTATTTTAGAAACTACATGAACACATTACACTTATAATAATTTATGTTTTATGAAAAAGAATTGGTATTCAGAATGTATTTTCATGTTTACATGACGTTATTGCTAAAAAACAACATAGCTACGTGAGTTTTTATTTATAATTTTAATTAATTAAATATTTACAAAAAAGTTATTTTGACACTATTTGAAGATATTATGAATAAACTAGTTCTGCTACATTTTTCCGTTTTTTTTTTCACTGGAATAAAATAATGAATGCATAAGCATTCATGAATAAGCGTATTATAATGGCGTAAATAAAATTATGTTGGTCAAAAACTAAATGTATTATAATTAATAATTATATACTTTTTTCTTTAGCCAACACTGTCTCATTTTTCTAAGTAAAGTTCGTTCTTAAAACCTTCAAGGAATTCTTCTCCCGCATCACCTGAATCTTGTTTGAATAATTATTAACTTATAAAATTATTTAAAGTGTAGTAAAAATACAATCTGCCATAAATAAGTCAATTATGTAATATCTATCATCCTGTACCTAGTATCCAGAGTAAAAGTCTTACTCTCGTCTTTTATTTTTATATCTTGCGCAATTTGAGTCCAATCCTCATAAGGTGGAAGTCTCTTCAACACGTCTCGTCATCTCCTGTTGGGTTTACAAGGGACAATGAACAGCAATATATATCTATTTATTCGTCATCATCTGCCTAGCCATTTTAACCAACTTCCAAAAAAGGAGGAGATTCTCAATTCGTCATTTTGTTGTTTCTTCGTTTTTTGACACCGACTTCCGAAATTATAGTTATTTGAAGTCGGTTGTTTTTTTTTGTAAAAAAGTTTTTTATTTTTCACTTTTTAGTGGTTAGCTTTAACTAAACCCAACGCAAAAAGAATCACCAAGATCGGTTCATAAATAATAAAGTTATTCCTGAACAAATAACCCCAAAACCATGGTTGAATTGTACACATCTGCGTACCCCTTCAAAGCGTACCGGCGTGATGATATGTTATGAACTGGTGTAAACAATAAACAGACATGCAATTCCAGCAATCCCGACAGGTTTGCTATCATTTATTGAAGAGTTCCGTTACCTATCTCCGAAGTTCTTCATCAGATCTTCACCAAATTGAAATGGGACCAGTCCGGGAAGATACTCTTCCAAACAAAAAATAATCATCAAAATCGGATGACAATTGGCGAAAATATCGCTGAACAAACATACAAAAAAAAATTATCCAAATATGTTGGGGTCGGCTACCAGTCGAGTAAGATTCAGCTGAATACCAGTATTTTACGTGGAGCGGCTGCCTACCAGACCTCCACAACCCATTGACAGGGTAACACGGTATTTCTT
This sequence comes from Melanchra persicariae, assembly GCA_947386135.1. Classification (NCBI taxonomy): domain Eukaryota; kingdom Metazoa; phylum Arthropoda; class Insecta; order Lepidoptera; family Noctuidae; genus Melanchra; species Melanchra persicariae. The sequence goes on along the minus strand of OX376648.1, from coordinate 19,580,969 downwards.
GGCAAGACTGTAGTCAGATTTCTGGCTTCTGCCAATCCGTTACGACTGCCGAAAATCTACAAATGACAGCCAGGATTAATGGATTAACGTGCCTTCCCAGGCATTGAGGAGTCTCGGTATGTTAAGACGGTCATCCATCCAAAGACCGACCCCGGCAAGTGTTGCTTAACCTTGAAGATCGATTCGTGCGGCTGTTATTATTTAGCCACGAGCACCACCACTGAAGCAGCAAAAACTCCGCTACATTCGTGATATGCTGGTAAAGTTTACTCAATTAATTTACTTATGTAATTTATGTAACGGCTCGTAAGTATATAAAACAAAACTCAATTTTTTACAAAAAAAAAGCTTGACATTTACAATCAGTTTACTCGTATTATTATGTACCTTTCTTTTAATCAAGTACATTTAAATAAGAAATAAATACTTTTTGTTGGTACTCGTATCACTTGACAACAGCCACATCGATTTTCTTTTAAAGGTTCGTTATTGTTAAATTGTAACTAGATTTTTAATTCAGATATTTGATAGGCTTACGTTTGACCACTATCTCACCTGATGGTTAGCAATTATACGGTCGATGATGCAGCATGCTTGCCTCAATTTGCCTATGTAGGTAGTTACCCTAGTAGTTTCCATGTTTTCCATGTAGCTATAATAAAACATAAAATTCCTGCAGGGTATTCCACTTCCCGATGACTCCACTACCTTCCTCCAAGAGAGCCGTAGGGAAACACACAGGCAAACGGCGCAAACCGCGACCACCGCCCGTCCGCCCTGCCGCCGAGGCCCATCGCGACGTCTCCCCGTCAATGTCCGTCCCGACCCTTGCTCGAGCCAGCCGGCGCCGCTGAGCCCATAGTCTTATATTCGTCCCTAAATAATCTTAGTTCAATCCAGCCCATCCCTAGTTCTCCTCCCCGCTGCGACGCCCTAAGCCAAGGCCTGTAGCCCACAGGGGGTGCCCTTAGCGTATAGTCGCTTAGTTTGTAAGTTTTTTTTATAGGCCCTGGCTGGAGGCCTTAATATTTATATTAAGGCCGCCACAGGCAAGAACGGTTAGGCAGACGACAACTTCCTAGGTTGAACTGCAAGAGGCCTCTCATAAAAAAATTGAGTTGTTAGAATCCATCCGAACGAATATATGGTTACATACATTGCAAGTTAAATTAAAGCTTGTAAAAAGGGAATTCCCCTCATAGTACTATAGACCACAGGGCTATGGCCTGGGTCTACATATCAGATAATCTTAATAAAACTCGTATTTTATCCATATATGAGTATATTGGAGCACCATGACTCGAAGAATCGAATTACATCTGACACTCAAACAAACGTTCTACTAATATTTCCTAATTCAAATATTAGGTCTTTACCTATGAAATTGCCGTTCTGCAGTACTGGCCATTTCAAATCAAAATAATTTTTGTTTGGCTAAGAATTCTAATTTTAAATTAATTTTATTTTAAAAACATGGTTTTTTTTTTCCAAAAGTAGTCATTTGTTTATTGATTAGTGTTACATTTTCATCGCATTTCAATCTTTTTCGTCATCATGGATACGTTAAAAATTCGAGTAATTATGGAATATGAGTACCGTCGTGGCAGCAACGCGGCACAAGCGGCACGCAACATCAACGACGTTTACGGAGCTAATACTACAAACCAATGCACCACCTGCTATTTGTTTGCTCGCTTCCGTTCCGGAAATTTCGACCTGAAAAATGAACCTCGCGGTCGTCCGAAGACTTTGGTCGACAATGACGAATTAAAGGCGATTGTGGAAGCTTTCGACGTTAGCGTCAAAACAATATTGGTCCATTTGCGTCAAATTGGCAAGGTAAAAAAGCTTGACAAATGGGTGCCCTACGAACTCAATGATCGCCAGCGCGAAGTACGCGTCGAGACATGCCTTGCACTGCTCAACAGACACACAAATGAAGGAATTTTGAACCGCATTGTTACCTGCGATGAAAAATGGATTCTGTTTGATAACCGCAAGCGCTCAGCAAGTTGGTTGGATCCTGGTTCAGCACCTAAACAATGCCCTAAACGAAAACTTACCCCTAGAAAAGTGATGGTCACTGTTTGGTGGTCTAGCGCCAGTGTGATTCATCACAGCTTCTTACCAAACGGGGTGAGCATTACTGCAGATGTGTACTGTGAAGAACTGAACACAATGATGGAGAAGCTGGCACATCTCCAACCAGCATTGGTCAATCGCTCGTCTCCGCTGCTCCTGCACGACAACGCGCGACCTCATACTGCACAGCAGACGGTCTCCAAGTTGCAAGAACTGGGGTTGGAAGCTCTCCGTCATCCGCCCTACTCACCAGACGAAAGACTACTACTTTTTCCAGAATTTGGATAACTTCTTGGTGGGAAAAAAATTCAATACCCGAGAGGCAGTACAAAATGCCTTTGAAGAATTTGTTGCCTCCCGTCCAGCTGATTTCTTAAAGAAGGGCATCAATAAACTGCCACTGCGTTGGCAAAGATGCATTGATTGCATGGGTGATTACTTCGATTAATACAAATAAAAAATACATGAAAAAAATTAGTTTAAATTTTTTCATACAAAACGGCAATTTCATAGGTAAAGACCTATTATTAACTTATTCTTACCAGCCACATGCAAAGTAGATACGAACAGCTAGAGGCTGCGTAAGAAGGCTCTTACAGTAGGTACGTACTGTACGTACTGTAAGAGCCTATAATACGCTAAATAGTTTTAGGAAGTTACATACTGTAGCTGTTTCAATTCGAATGTTTACTAGTACATTTACTAGCAACCGATTAAACGAATTTATAACACATTAATTTCTTAATTACATTTGCATAAATTAAGTTAAATTCAGGTCGTGTTATCATTATTTTAAAGCATTTTGTTTACCCTAATTAGATAAGTTTGGAAATTCAGGTCAGTGGATAACATAAATCATTCATAGTTTTGGTCCTTAATTTTTAGGATTCCGCACGTCCATAAACGAAAAAGCAGAAACCTTATAGGATCACTCGTGTGTACGTGTGTCACAGCATATTTTCTCCGAATAAACTGGACCATTTCAGTAATTTTGTTTTTCTCATTAAATATGAACGTCAAAGATTTTTTATTATTTTATTTTTATTATTGATAATGGCTCGCTTGACCATTATCTCACCTGATGGTAAGCGATGATGGTGGTCGAAGATGGAGCACGCTTGCGTAGAAGTAACCTAACACACCTCAATCATTTAGCCTTTTATTTCTTCTAATAATTAGAAGCAAAACTATTTCAACTAGTGTTACAATAAAGAAATTAACTTGTTTAATTTTTTTGAAGGAGTTTCATCTCTGAAAGTACTGATCCGATTACGAAAATGATTTTATCCTGTAAATATTCGCCAACCCAGGTGGGTCGGCGAAGATGGAGCACGCTTGCCTAGAAGTAACCTAACACACCTCAATCATTTAGCCTTTTATTTCTTCTAATAATTAGAAGCAAAACTATTTCAACTAGTGTTACAATAAAGAAATTAACTTGTTTAATTTTTTTGAAGGAGTTTCATCTCTGAAAGTACTGATCCGATTACGAAAATGATTTTATCCTGTAAATATTCGCCAACCCAGGTGGGTTGGCGAATATTTACTACTTTCGGCTGATATGATGTTGATGATGATATACCTAGTTCGTTATTATTATTAGCACGTCAAAATGTACAGATAGTCGGATAGTTACTAACATTGACAGTACATAATAAACGTACATATATATTTCTTGCTCTGAAGAACCACAAACCCATTTCTCGGGATCACTCAGTATGATTTCTAAAGAATCTTCATTGTTATTTTTTCCTGCTGTAACCACATCCTTTAACATTATCACGATTACGCCCTTTTGATATTAATCTTTGTTAAAAATTAACAGTCATGATTACCTTTAACTAATCCACTTATTTGCTCGCTAATACGGGAAAACCTATCGTGTAATACATCCATTGGTGCCTTCGTATACAACAAGTCAATTACAATAAATTGATGGACATCAATGTACCTTACGCTTACGTAATATAGGCAAGTTTTGTTTGCATTTATTTCGTCGAAGTGCACAGGGAAACTTTTAGCTCTATTGTTTAGATTTCATGGTCTAGATAAGGATTGATTGGTAAACCGTAGTCCTTTATTTGCGAGATATGTGTGTCCTTTACTTGCATTATAGTGCAAGATATACGTGACTTATCACGTAAATCTTGCACTATAATGCAAGTTCATCGTCCTACTGTAGAGGAGACGCCCGAGCATTAATAAATAGTTTGCTTAAGACACTCCTTCCCAAAACTTGTGGCTATGTCGCAGCCAACTAGCTGAATCCGCCTTTACATTAAAAGTCTAGCCTTTTCATTGAACTGTGCCGTTTAATCAGCGACATAAATGACACGGTCAAGGTATTAAACGATAGTGAACAAAAGATGTCACTTAGGGCGCTGAAAAATCGTCACATTTAAATGAAAAGGCTAGGCAACCAATTAAACGGCTGATTAAGCTAATTGGCTGCGACATATATCCCATGCTGCTTTCAGCTACGGTCTATCATCAAATCTTATGAAATACTCGTATAATTGCACAGAAGTTCTTGTAACTGTCAACTCGCTATGAGATTTTTGAAACTTTGTTTCTTGGCTCAATCATTATGTCAGGAAGTCATGGCCAGTGAGCAAATAGGTAACATGACTCAATTTCACAAGGATTAAGACGATTTCCTGCAGACACCAATGTCCAGGTGAGTAATGGACTAAACGCGATACCCTCTAGTCAAAGATGTCGAAATGACAGCCGTGACCAACGGCTTGACTTACTTTTCGAGGCACGAAGAAATCTCGATATGTTAAGATGGTCACCCATCCACAGACCAACATCGGCAAGTGTTGCTTGACCTTGAAGATAGTGCGGCTATTGTAGTTTAGCCACGAGCTCCTCGTAAGAAGTACATGGTGATGATAATGAGATCATTGAGGTGATTATTATACTTTTTTGGAAAGGCCCTGATGACCTGAAGAAGGCCGCAGAAGGAATCCGCTGGATACCTTCTGCGGCGATATGCGACGCACAGAACAGAGTGCCAAGCAACGTTGTCATTCGCATGTCCATTTATTTAAAAGGACGTCAGGACAGTCCACAATATCATATGGATCAATAATCGACACATCGGAAATGGGTGGGCGAGGAGAATCAAACGACGTATTTCACACAAAATGTAATCAGAATCTTATTACAAAATCTTTAGTAACACTGAATCACTAGACACCACCACAAACGTAGCGCGTATCTGAGATGCGAACGGATTGCGTGCCGGTAACGAACTGAACCTCCACACCGTTCTCTCTCCCCCACACTAGCCGTTGGTGTTGCTTCAAACTGAATGACAACTACTTTGACAGATGGCGTTTGACATATCCGGTTGACATTCGCTCTTAAATAATCTTCAAATAATCAAACGTGCCGTCATATTTATTTATTTATTAGGAGAGTACATCACATACATATAACATTAAACATATGACAGAAATGACTAAATAAGTGGTCCGATGCACGTGACAATAATAGCGTACATATCATTCACTATTCTTCGGCTCGGTGATAAAACACAATTATTAAAAAAAATAATTGTGATGAATGTATGATAGAAATGTCAAATTATTCATGTCAATAAAATACAATAACAATTAAATATTTACAAAATGATTTTAAAACAACAATTTAAATTCTACATTAGGGTAACGCAGATTATCGTGGAACACGTCAAGATCAGGTAATATCCTAATGAGGGAGTGGTACTCACCAACGATTACAGGTGGAGTGTGAAAAATAAATTTAAGTTTTCCTCGAGGATAAGTGCGGGGAACCTTCAAAGGCACATTCTCAAGAAAATAGCAACACTGATAGTGACCGCTCACGATTTTGTGTAAGAAGCACTCACGAAGAGAACACATTAGAATTTTTTTTAAGCGCTCTTAATAGGGATTCCAGTGTGAAAAACCGCTAGGGTTATAAGCCAGCTGCCTAGTGAACGCTCTTTGTATGCTCTCAACTCGCTGCAAATGTACTGCATAAGGCCTGAATTATACAGAAAAGGCGTGGTGAAGACGCGGCGCAGGCGAGGCGTAAGGCACGATGCTGCTTCAAAAAGTTTTAGTACAAAATGTAGGTAGGGGACACAAACGGCGCGGCGCAGGCACACCGCTCGCACGAAGCGGCATCGTGCCTTACGCCTCGCCTGCGCCGCGTCTTCACCACGCCTTTTCTGTATAATTCCGGCCTAAAACGGATTCCATACAACCTTGAGAAATTCAAGAAGAGACTGCGCACCAATGTTTGTTAAAGTAAGATTTTGGTGCGCTGATGTTTAAATCCGCTTGCGTTTCGTTTAAAAACCCGAACTTTTGAGCTGCTTTCGTGACAGACTTGCTGATGTGCGAGGTACATTTTAGTTTCATGTCAACTATCACGCAAAGATCTCGAATTTCGTTGACTTCTGCCAGCAGTGTATATTATCATCAAGCAACACTGTAGGCTAAGCAAAATGAATATTACGTAAGAAATTAACTATTTCACAACTTTGAACTGTCTTGTACAATTCATTATCTAACGGTAACTGATAATGGTTTGACTATAGTTTTATTTTTTATTGTGTAATCGTAATAGATTGTTCGACAGAAATATGTACTATATTGCTTACCTGATTGACAATTTATTATCTCGGTTCAATACATCTATATAATTTTTGAAAACAGAAATATGATTGAAGCTCGTGACTAAAGCCGCACGGGTCGATCTTCAAGGTTAAGCAACGCTTCATAAGGTCGGTCTGTGGATGGGTGACCATCTTAACATACCGAGACTCCTCCGTGCCTCGGAAAGCACGTTAAGCCGTGCGTTGGTCCTGGCTGTCATTTGTGGATCTTTGGCAGTCGTCATGGATTGTCAGACGCCAGAAAATTGACTCCAGTCTTGCTAAGAAGTACCGTATTACCCAGTTTATAAGTTGTGAAGGACTGGTAGGCAGCCGCTCCACGTACAATACTGATATTCAGCTGAATCCGGTTTGACTGGAAACCGACCCCAATATAGTTATGAAATGGCTAGGCAGATGATTTTGGAAACCGGAATCATCATCAGCTGACTAAGCTTTCTCCGAAGTTGAGGGTCTTTGAGTCGATATTACTTCTCGGCAAACATTCTCCATCATCGATCACATCATCGCTTACCATCTTCGATAGTGATCAAACGTGAGCTCATCAATTAAAAACAACTGCCTTGTATATCTGCGTTTTACATGAAGTCCCGTATGGTGGTATTCTTTTAAGTAAGAATAGCACCATCCCATCACTTTCCGTGTCGTAAGAGGCGACTAAGGGACTCACCAGAGAATGGGCAGCAGCATTCTCTGTAGGTACATTGCTACAGCTACACTGCGATTGCCAAGCCGCCTGCCGAGCGTGGCGATTATGACACCCCTCATTTGGGGGAGGCCTATGTTTAACAGTGAACGTCTTTCGGCTGATTTGATGATGAAGATGATGAGAGCTAATAAGTATTTTATTTTGTCAAAATTCATGCAAAAAAATATATTTTGTTTATTTATGTATTTACTCTAAACTGTTCCACCAGCAACCGCGGCTGACGACGACGACCCACGTACCCGTCTGGCACAAGTAGCTCACCCTTGGTATGCAGAAACATTACTTTAAAATTAAGTACGGAGAGCACTTTAACCAGAAGCGATTATTAATTAAAAGAAATAAACAAAATTAATTGCATCGTAAAAATTAAGAACATTTTTTACCAACAGATAAAAAAAACTAAATTACAGCTTAATTCATTTAAAACGCGTGTCAAAATTCGCCGATTATGGCAAAGGCCTATATCAAGCAGTGGACGTCTTTCGGCTGATATGATGATGATGATGACATGGAGCAACTATCTATACTTATCTGACATACACAACCCATTTACTGGATAACGCAACAGCCACTGGGTAAGACTGTAATGCAAAACTTTTTGCCAGAGGAGCAGTAATAGGTAGCCTATTTCATTTTAAAAGTGCTGTCAGTCTGGCTTTAACTTTGCTTACCGCGTAATATTTTAGCTGTTCTATTGGTCACGCGGTTACAAGAGCGACTACTGAGCGTAGGGTCTTCAATTCGATTTTTAGACCTGGCAAAAGATTTTAGTGGGGCTTTCCATTGTGAGTTTCTGCTGGGTCGGAGTTTGGTGGTGTGGTGTGACACCCTCGTGTGTCGGCAAGTACATTCAGCCGTTGGTCCTGCACCAGAACTTTTTCCAGTCGTGTCAGATTATCGTTTTATCAGATCATGACAGTGGTGGAAGAAAGAGGGCATCTGTGTTGGCACACACTCGTGCACTATAATATCTCTCTCGCCGATGGCTATTAGAATGTCTGTTGAGATTGCCCGTCCTAGCCGAGATCGTTCTAAAGAACTACATATTGATATTTTAGCAAGAAATCATCAGGCTATCATTTGCATAGTTCAAGCTGAAAAAAAAAATATTTTGATTATAAAAAGGCACATCTACACCACGCCAGAAATGAATGATTACCCTGTACCTACTTCAAAGAGTCAATGAAAACTAAAGTGACCGATTATAAAAATTTAAAGTTCATTGTTACGGGTTATCATTTTGGCAATTACAACTTTAACCCTTACCCTCTTATTAATAAACACGGAATAAAGTTATTCCAAGTTTAAACCTATGAAAATGTATGGTTATTCTTTTGTTATTCGTGGTATTAACTTTATTCCGTGTTTATTAATAAGAGGGTTACAGTTTAATAGATTTTGGCTACAAGAAGTTAACACAATCTTAAAAGTTTTCAATACTTTTCTTACATTTTTAAAATGTTTAATTAAGTTGTTTTAAAATTATGACACTAATCCGACTCTCGATTTTCAATCACGGTAGCCAAGAACTTCTATTTTTAATTGGTAACTTTGAAGCTCTATAACTTCTTCGCCAATGGAGGTATTTTAAAAATAATATCATAATTGTTTACTTGAGCTGATGTTTCGTATGGCGTAAGAGGCGACTAAGGGACTCACCAGAGAATGGGCAGCAGCATTATCTGTAGGTACATTGCTACAGCTACACTGCGATCGCCTACCCGCCTGCCGAGCGTGGCGATTATGACACCCCTCATTTGGGGGAGGCCTATGTTTAACAGTGAACGTCTTTCGGCTGATTTGATGATGAGAGCTAATAAGTGTTTTATTTTGTCAAAATTCATGCAAAAAAATGTATTTTGTTTATTTATGTATTTACTCTAAACCGTTCCACCAGCAACCGCGGCTGACGACGACGACCCACGTACCCGTCTGGCACGAGTAGCTCACCCTTGGTATGCAGAAACATTACTTTAAAATAAAGTACGGAGAGCACTTTAACCAGAAGCGATTATTAATTAAAAGAAATAAACAAAATTAATTGCATCGTAAAAATTAAGAACATTTTTTACCAACGGAAAAAAAAAACTAAATTACAGTTTAATTCATTTAAAACGCGCGTCAAAATTCATTCTGTTGCCACGTCAACAAAAATACATGCTATATCATGCATTGCCACTATATACGGTGACTCAACAGCACATTACAACTGTGTATAATATTAATATTATGTAAAACGGCTTATCAAGCGACCTTCGATGTAAACTACTTATTGACTATCCATACCATACAACCATGAACTTGGAAAGTACTGTGTTTGTTGTAATCTGACACACACACAATCATTTTGGGAAGCACATTTATTTTGCACATTTGTGTGTGGCAAATAAATGGCAACCCTTTTATACAACGTGTAACAGAATAAACGCAATACCTCTTAAGGGGTCATTGTACTCGTCATTATGAACAACTTTTATTATGGGACCAACCCCGAAATCGCGAAAAAAAATCAACTGTTCAGCAGGCCTAGACAAAAGACTTTTCTGTAGCGTCAGACGCTCACGACATAATGTATGGGAATGACATTAGGTGATGACGTTTCCTTTCCACACCTAATGTCATTCCCATACATTTTGTCGTCAGCGTCTGACGTTAACGCTACAGAAAAGATTTTTGTCTAGGCCCCCAGTACATTTTGTTGAGTTGCGTGCACAAAAATGTAGGTATGGGGCAGTCAATTTTTTTTTCGCGATTTCAGTGTTGGTCCCATAGTGAAAGTTGTTCATAATTATGAGTACAATGACCCCTTAAAAGGTATTGCATTTATTCTGTTACACGTTGTATATAGTTTTGTATAGGTACCTAATTACCCTTTCTGACACATATTTTATTTAATCACTAGCGCAGCTAAGTGTGTTTTGTAATCACTGTATTATATTTACATAACCAACATGTAATTTGAAATTACTATCCTGTGAAATAACAACTATAATTCTTACTATTATAAACGCGTTCGTATATATGGATGTTTGTTACTCTTTCACGCAAAAACTAATGAAATTTGGCACAGAGGTAGATTATAGTGTGGAATTACACATAAGATACTTTTTATCCCGGGAGTATGTTCCTTTGGAATAATTTTCGACATTCACGTGGGCAGAGCCGCGGGTGGCAGCCAGTTATCTATATTTAATACTAGCTTTTGGCCGCGGCTCTGCTGGCGTGGATGTCAGTTATCTCGTAAAAAAGTAGCTTATGTCCTTCTCCGTATCCCAGCCCATATACCTATCTGCCCAATTTCATGACGATCCGTTCAGCCGTTTTATCCTGAAAGCTTAACAGACAGACAGAGTAGTTACTTTCAAATTAAAATATTAAAGTAGCGATGAAATGCTTTCGGAATTTCATAGCATCTTCTTTTAAACTTTAGAGGATCGAATAAAATAACGGTTATAGAAACGTACACCTATATTATTTTTTATTTTTGAATGGGCTAGCTCTTGACCTCGATCACACCTGATGGAAAGCGAAAGATGAGGTCCATGATGAAGCGAGCGTGCCCAGAAGATGCTTTGAGGCACTGGTCCTCCCACGCGTCGACGAAACACAGAAGGCTGCTTGACGCCAAACTCCGGTGGGAGGGTGATCGCGAACCAGCCGGGCGTTAACCCTACCACCGTAAGGGATGGATTGGTCAGTCTTATAAGGTGTTAGGTGAGACTGTCCAGGATGCGCCGAGCGCTCGGTTCGGTTGAGTGTCTGATGGAACAAATTGCGCTACACGAGGAGGCTCCTTAATGCATCCCACACCTATATATCGCATAAAGAAGTATTTTAAAGAAAAAAACATTAAATGACTCATTCAGATTTCTAGTCCGATCTTACAGATAATGAAGTCTTTGCAAAACTTTTGAATTCAGTAAAGAAAATGGATTGGTGTACATTTTATTAAACCCACAAAGGTACAAGGAATATTGTACCTCAAGATCTACATTCCTTCAAACAAATGAAAGTTATCATTGTCAGCCGCTTCTGATTGCAGAGTAGGCCATATAATACGAACCAAATCTCGAAAACCTATTGTTACTTCAATACAGGCTGGTTTCTATTCTATCTCGTGGATAATATTTTAGGGGCGACGATACAAATGAATATGATAGGTTTATGAAGGAGCTAATTCTAGCGAAATGTTTTTCTTTTGTTATTCAACAGTGGGTGAGTATGTTACATTATTGAACATAATCATGACGTGAAGCAGAATATTGTGACAGGTTTGTTGAATGATAAGCGCATTCAATGAATTACCAGGTTCAGCAGCAATTTGGTTTTTTCTGGCTTCGTTTTAGGGACGGAGGATTTTATCAAGGTGTAACATGCAGAATTCAAATAAGATGGTAAATCCAACTTCTCCTTAAATTATTTCGATGTTAAATTTATTTACTCTATCCTTGACTGTTCCTAATGTCCATCGTATAATAAGAAGGATACCCACTGACCAAGGATTCAGTGAAATAAATAAATAAATGTCAGACGTAAGTATATATGTCGCAGCCAACGAGCTGAACCAGCCGTTTTATTAAAAGTCTAGCCTTTTCATTGAACTGTGCCGTTTAATCAGCGACATAAGTGACACGGTCAAGTCATCGCTGGAAAATCGGCACATTTAAATGAAAAGGCTAGGCAACCAATTAAACGGCTGGTTAAGCTAATTGGCTGCGACATATTTATGGTGTTCAGAAGTGCGTGGCCATTTTTAAGGGTGATGTTGGGTAGCTGATATACAATAAGGAAAAAAATGACTTAAAAAAAATCTACCGGAGAAAACGAGATGAAGTGACTTTGCAAGCAGTTTGTTTGTTACTGTTGCTTAAGTTCAATCTCAGTTTAAATGTCTTTTTAGTAATTTATTGTTATATTTTTATTAAAAAGTTACTTTTTAACCCAAAATCCTTTAATAACACCAGGTTTTAAGAAAATCACACTTTTCATTCATTCACAATAGTTTTACACACACAATGAGCACTCGATCGTTCAGACGCGACGGTTGGTACAAGAATGCATTAAGAATGTTCGCCTGTAACCCGAATCGGGTAAATATCACAGAGACAGAGTACATTATACGGTAATAAAAAAAAAAACATGATGTTAGTCAATTGAGCTACTATACTTATAGCAAATAATGCTGGCAACCTCCAGTTTGCTAGCTGTAGTCAAACTAGCTACTAAAAAAAATAGAGAATTTAAATAAGATTGTTTACACTATTATGTAAGTTAGTAAGTACATTTTCTTTCGACAGAGTCATTTCGCGTCGCGATTTTCTTCTGGATCATTCAGTAACTTGTCGCGGAAATATTTACACAAAATAAGCTAAGATAAGTTGTGAAGTTAAGAGTGGCCAACCCGTCATAATTTTCTTACAAACGCTCGTACGTTATTATGCCCTTGTAACACATATATCTTCAAATTTTTGAAGTAATAGGTATCTTGTGCACTATATCTAGGTAAAATTTGGAGAAACAAATTCAGTATCAAGCCTCCGAAAATCTGCATTTTGCACAAATTTCACCTGAATTTTGGCCGTTCATAATGTAGGTACTCATAAATTGCAAAAGTAAAAAAAAAACATCATGATAGAAACCTTGCAAATGTAATGAAGATTTTAAATGAATAATATTCATTTTACAAACTTGTAAGGCTCATTCAAAAACACGTATTTCCTGGAACTAGTTTTATGAAATTTTCGAACACTATTTTTGTTCAATGTTATCGCGTTCTCACTTTCTTGTTAGTCAAACACATTGCGCTAGATGAAACAACAAGTTTTTCAACCAAGCTCGCGTTGACGATAGACGAATCAGGAAGGGCCCTCTTTAGGCCTGGTGTTACCTAAGTAAGTTAATGTCTTGCTCTTTTAGAGCCCTTGCGCATCATGTTGGGTTCTGTTTTCAGTCTAACCACATACAGCTAAGTAATACAGTCACCAGCACATCAAACTACAATATATCTCAATATAACTGCCAGGGTTGCGGATTTTGTTCGAAAGAGTTACCGCGGCCCTGTAAAGCAAAAGGCACTACGAGAAGCACGGATGGGTTTTAGTCAGTAAGAGTCTGACACTGCCTCTCGCTCCACCCAGAGCGGTAGGAGTCATTTGATGATTTCCCATTCATAAAAAAGCTACAATATACCAAATTTCTTTAATAGATTTTCAACTTTATCGCTACAGCATTAGGTTCAAGGTTGATTGGGAAAATTTGACAGTTTCGGGTAGGTTGATGTGCTGTACTAGTATTTTTCATGGAGTGGCTCTGACCTCTACAGTAAAAAAACTGGATAACCTAGTGCGTAAGTCAGTAAGTACTTTTTCTTTCGATAGTGTCATTGGGTCGCGATTTTTTTCTAGATCATTCTGTAACTTATCTTGTCACGGAAATATTTTTTTGTATTTAAATGAAACATTTATAACTTTGTAGCGCCCCGTTCACCATGACCGTGTGTATACATATTGGCCTAATTTTCAACTTCCGTGTATTCGAAACTTGTTTTAAAGTTTTGTTTAGTCATATATTAGTATAAAAAATGCGTAGAGCAGTTGTTTACAAACAGATTGACAATGGCGTCGTTGGTAATAAGATCGTGTCTCATAAAACATGCATTTTTTTAAGATTGTGACATGTACACAACACGTCTAGACGATTTTTTCTCTATAAAATTAATTGCGAATATTTTATACATATAAATAATTAATTAATTGGTGATTGAAATGAGTCACTTACTTCTCAGGCTCATTACTAATTAGTAGGTAGTACGTAATTAACACCAGCTTAGCGTGTTCGACGATTTTGTTAATGCCTACACACAACAAATTAATTAGTATGACGTCTTTCCGAGATTTTAATTTGTAATTATAATTTTAGTAACGTGATGGAAAAGTAGACATATGTGTCATAAAGGAAAATGTGTTTGAGTGACGAATGAGGTCTATGACTCCATCATAGACCTCATTCGTCACTCAAACACATTTCGAGCGAGCCCAGAAGATGCCTTATAGAGGCACTGGTACTTCCACGCGTCGACGAAACATAGCAGGCTGCTTGACGCCGGACTCCGGTGGGAGGGTGGTCGCGAACCAGGCGGGCGTCAGCCCTACCACCGCAAGGGAAGGGTTGGCCAGTCTCATAAGCTATTACGTGAGACTGTACAGGATGCGCCAAGCGCTCGGTTCAGTTGAGTGTCTGAACGTACTGAAAAAGTACTCATGATTATAAACAACTTTTATTATGGGACCAACTCTGAAATGTCAAAAAATAAATCGGCTGTTTCATACAAAATGCAATACGAGTATTCACCCGATGAAAATGTATGAAACACTAGTTTTTTTTTCGATTTTTCAGGGTTGGTTTCATAACAAAATTTGTTTATAATCATGAGTACTTTCACCCACTGAAAGGTTGTTGCTATTTTACAAAGAACCCTGTATACACATTTATAGAATCTCATTTTTTTGAATTCGGTTTTAAAAGATTCGAGAAGGTTCGATATCGTTGCAGCCTTTAACGTCATAATCTAATTAAAAATGATAAAATAACATAGAAACAATATAATGAGCAGTAATTTACATCTTAATGACCATAACATAAGGAACGGGAACAAAATAATGTAGCTACGGTTTTTAAAATAAGTTCCCCATATTAATGAACTAACTAATAGGACATGATGCAACATGTTAGTTACTTTCATAAGAGAACTAGTTATGTTAAGTAGCGTATCGATTAATCTCATGGAGATGTGATTATGATTAGTTATTTATTTGTGAATAAGTTATTTTGTATGTTTATTAATCCCAGCCATTTATCCCTACATCCCTACTAATATTTTAAATGCACAAGTAACTCTGTCTGTCTGTCCGTCTGTTACGCTTTGAAGATAAAACGTTTGAGCGGATCGTCATAAAATTTGCCAGATATACAACGGTGTAACAGAATAAACGCAATACCTCTTAAGGGGTCATTGTAGCATCATTTTGAACAACTTTTACAACCAGCTCATTTTGTCGAGTGAAATGTATGGAGCAGTCTATTTTTTTCGCGATTTCAGGGTTGGTCCCATAGTGAAAGTTGTTCATAATGATGAGTACAATGACCCCTTAAAAGGTATTGCGTTTATTCTGTTACAAGTTATATAGCCCGGGATTTAGGAATCTTCCTATACAAAAGGAGCGGCAAATATCAGTATCCCTGTTTTATAATGGAATAATGATGCGATGGCATTGGCACACCGTAGTACGACCAGTGCTACAAACAATCTGAGATCAATTTTTTTAGAAAAAAAAAACAACGGTTTGCACTCCGGGAGTGCAGGCAGAAGTGAAAACTTAAACATTAACGTTGTGCGTTTTTGAATATTTTGGAATGGTTAGGGAAGGGGATAATTTCGCACGAATTGCTTTATTTATCAGTATAAAAGTTCTATCATTTATGTGGTTAAATACAATATTCATTTATTGCGCTATCGTACACAAACATGACAATTTATATTACATAATTATATTATTACATTATCCGTCTTACGAATTTTCGATCAGGTCACGTGTCCTGACGTTTACGTGTCCTGACGCGAGTTAAACAATTTTAACCCATCCAAAAAGAGCACAACACCGCTAAAGTAGTTTTCACTTAAAAAATCGACTATTACACGCTTACACGTGTTATAATAATATCTAGATTAAATATAAGATTATAAATGCATTGTATAAAATACAACTTAGTAAAGGTACAAAGCGATTAAGTAATTATTGTAATTTGTATTGATATGATAAATTAATTATTTACCTATTTGTCATCATGACGTCTGCAGTGCAATGCATATGCAATGAATGGTGATAATAGTATTTTTTGTTAGGGATATTATGGTTCTGTACCTTTATGCTTTACTCAAATGTCCATACTTTGGTATTGTTGGTCGGATAGTTGAGCTCCTTAAAAATCTGAGTTTTTTATCAGCCTATTCTGTCTCACTGCTGCCCAACTCCTTCCAGATCTTTTTTTCTCGTGCCACCTGGGACGAACCCTCGCAGTAGGCGTCTAGGTCGTCTCGCCACCTCTTCCTGGGTCGACGTCGTCGGCGCCGCCCATCCTCAGGCACCCCCTTTGGAGAGGCTATTACCCAGCGGTCACTATGCAATACTGTGCATGCGGCTGACGTGACCCGCTCAATCTCATTTTAGCTTGGCAGCCTTTTCTCTTACGCCTATGATGCCCGTTTTTGAAAACATGAGCACTTATAAAACATCAGAAGCTGGTGCACGGTTCGAATTGGTCGTTTCGTATGGAGAAGAAACCGCAAGACACACTACCGTTAAATTAAAAGAATATTACAGTGTTTCCACAAATGCTTGCAATGTCTGGGGGTCTACTCTCTAAGCCCGAAGTCGGCCCGGAGTTTGTGTTCCAAGTATGTTAGGTTCAAAGTAACCACACAATCAAAATCAATTATTGAAATATTACAAAGAAACTTGGTACAGAAAATCTCGTAACATAATATTGAACAGACAAACATTTGTTTACGAAAACGAGAATTTCTAATGTATATTGTAAATGCATGCGATTGACATGCGCTATCAACGCATAAATATATCAACAAATAATAAAAACTAAAGGGGGCTCCCATATAAGAAACGTGTTTTTTTCCTTATGGTACGGAACCCTCCGTGTGAAAGTCCAACTGGCACTTGGTGGGTTTTTTTGATGCAATAAGAGTGGATAACTCGTTGCGACAATCTTGAAGGAAAGGCGGGAGAGAGAAACTAAGCAACAAGCCTCCACTGCTTTTGCAACTAGGAAACTTGAATATACAAAGTGTTTACCTTATATCTAATAAAGAATTAGTCAATACCCATTGAATTCCAGAGCGACATAAAATTGACTAATAAGTCCATTCACTTTTTTGTGTCTTTGTTTTTTTCCTGTTGCACCAATAGTGCCTTAATGTCATTATTAAGGAAACTTGCTAACTATTCTTTGGTAAAGTGCGAATACCTACAAACATTTACTCCCTTTAAAAAAAAATAATAGAATATACTCTTTATAATGATTCCATATAAGTTACAGAGAAAAGAGATGAAGGAAACATTACATGGGGTGACACAATGGGCGGCCTTATCGCTAAAAGCGATCTTTTAAAGACAACCTATGCAAAACCGACTACACAGGATGCGTACCATTCCTGCCGGTCGATTCTGTCGACATCTCACGGTGTTCACCTTGGCGGAGTGAACGACAATAGAGCTGTCATTCCATCTTATTTGTATGGTTTGACAACTCACCTGTCGTGCGCGCTGGCCAAGTGTTCACTTCGACATGTTTACAGAATCGCACTGCTGGAGATCTCAGAATTTATTTTTTAATGTGTATCCCTCCTTCTTATGCGCTAAAATGCATCCAAACGCCAGAAAAATCCACTTTTAACGCAAAAATCTTATTAGCATTGCCGTCCCCATAAATAATGGTCGATCAAACCTCAAATCGAGTACTAAAACATGTTTTAAAACCCTGGATGGTTTTAAAAATGTCGAAGTGTACCTACATGTTTTAGCTTAACCATTCTTTAACCATTCTTCCATTTCCCTCAACAGAACCCTAAACAGCAATGTTAATATTGTAACAATAGGTACAAAACTGTATCTAATTATGATTGTTTTGATTTACGATTTGTTTATAACGAAGATAGAGCAACGAACCGAGATGTTGCGTCATAGACTCATGGAAGGCTGTTGAATTAATTAGTGGTTAGTAAAGTTGTTAAAATGGTAATTTGATTGTCCGTTTAGTGGTGATTAGTATTTTTAATAGGGTTGTATCGTAGTTGGTAGTGAGGTTTTACATTTTGGTGGCTTCGGTTCGATTCCTGAGCTGAAACAATGGCTGAATTTTTCTATTCAGTTTGCGTGATCCTAACCATTTAACCTAACATGTTAAGGCTCCCGCAGACAGGTGAGCGACACTGCGACTGTTGTCTTGCGAGTTAAAAAAAAACTGTTTAAATTAATTTAGGGTCAGTTTATGTGGAGTTGCGAACGTGAGCCAAAAACACAGTGAAATTGAATAATTTAGGTAAGGAGTTAATCTAATTTATTTAATGGATGTTTATTTTGGGCACGAAAGCAAAACATAATTAAAATAATGGCATTATTGCATAATTTAATATTTACTGTCAAATTCTGATGCAAAGAGTACCTATAGTTCGAATGCAAGCCTGCGCATCACAGAACACTTACACTAGGGAGGAGCGCATGCATGGAATTTAGTTTTATACGGTTTTTTGTACGCACAGATAACAACTGTTTTTGTTTTTTAGAGTTGTCGCGCCACTTTTGGTGGCCACGTTCCATCGCATGTGCAACGGTCAGTTGCCATCTTCCACCTTATATTTCTACACACATATATAATTATATATTTATATTTTGTTCATTTATTTCGTTTTAATTTATAAACTGTTCCGATCGACGTCATTCTGTCGACGCCGGCTGTCGCTGAAAACCAGCGCTGTGGCTCTGTCTTGCACATGAGTTCCAGCATTATGCTGAGCGATGGCCGTTTTGCGCGAATGTGACGCATATCTTCCTAACTTACATAGCAATTGTAATTTTGTTTATTTTTGGTATGCGTCATGCTTGGCGCAAATAAAGTCTTTTTCTTTCTTTCTTTTTTCAGGGCACACCACAATTGCGGCGATAGTGCACCTATGAGGAGTGGCTGAAGATGCGCCACGGCGTCCTCACCTTCCGCCTGACGCAGGTACTCACCGGACACGGTTGTTTCGGGAGGTACCTGTTTCAGATTCGCCGGGAGGAAACGCCCGGGTGTTTTCATTGTGAAGATCGCACACGGTGGAGCATACGGTGGAGTTCTGCCATGCTTGGGCGGAGCACCGCCGTGTCCTCGTCGAGGCGATCGGCGGCGGCGACTTCCGGTCCTGGTTAAATCCATGGTCCGGAGCGAGGAGGCATGGGAAGCCGTCACCTCCTTCTGAGAAGCAGTAATGCTAGGAGGAGGCGGACCACGTGAGGGAGAGACAACCCGCACGCCCCAGCCGCCGCAAAAAGGAGACGCCCGGGCGTTCGGGGCGGGCCTGCTAACAGCGAGCGTTGGGTGACTCGCGTTGCTTAACTTTGAAGATCGATCCGTGTGGCTGTTATAATTTAGCCACGTACGAGCTCCTACTACCAATTTATTGTCTTTAGTTTTGGGCATCTAGTTGCTATGTTCTGTGAAAACTTAATAATAAATAAGAAGTCACGTGTTACCAACAATTATATATCATCTAAATTGCAGGGATGAAAAATTTGAGATATACTATGCACCCTGTATAACGGTTTTTTCTTCGTTGTCGTATTGTCGCGTAGCACCGGCCAATGGGAGCTTTTGAATCAACAAAACAAGAAACTTGGTGTAAAAGTTTTCACATTTATCATTTTGTTTCTGTTCTTAAATGTCGTGGTGTTTATAAGTTGTGTAATTAGGAGTTCTGCATGGTTTTTGTGTTGTTTCTTGTTGTTCTATGTGGCTTAATCTGTTTTCTTTGTAGACAAAGAAAGTAATGAAGGATTTAGGTTTAAAGAACTTTATTTCTCATAAGAACATAGTTCACTTAAAATGAGATTAACTAATTATCTAAGTACTTAATATAAATACAGCTTTAGCTTAGTGCATTTCATATTATTATTCTAAAGTTTAATTTCACAATCTGTTCAGCAGCATTGCATAAAAGTTGAAAATTTAAAAAATTAAAAATAGTGACTGTAAATATGCGACTTAAGTTTTTTTTTATGAATATTTAATTTGTCACATACTTTTACGTCATTAGGAAGGCTGTTATAGAGTTGTACTCCCTCAAAAAGTATGTTTTTTTTGCCGTCAGTCAGTGTGCGTGGTTGAGTTGATACTAGTTTTCGTCTGTTTGTGTGTTTTTCGAGTAAATGTAATGTTCGAGTGGATGTTACCTGTGGTTATTTTTTTAACGAGAGTGCAAGTGGAGGCTCTTGTACTCACAGCATTTTCAAAGAAATTTCGAAACGGCTGGTTGACACTTCTCGTGACCCAAGAACTGGCTTTTACTTTGGGCAAAGACTAAGCATTGCCATTCAACGTTCCAATGCCTCCACTTGGGCACATTACCAGCTAACAGCGTTAGGACGAATTTTTTGATGCTATATTTTTGTTTGTTGTAAGTTTCGTGTATTGTTATTGTGGTGTCCTCGTTTGCTGCTGGGTTCCTAAATCAAAGCCAAACACTCGTTTCACCAAGGAGCGCATACACGTCCGCACCGGCCGGCGGTTGGGCAAGCAATGTCGTGACGTGCATGCGCCGCTTGTACTTTATTAATACGTCACACCTCTTCCTTTACATAAGAATTTAAACAAACAAATATAATAACTGATTAATTATTTCAACTTAATTATCAAATAGTTAATTAATTCTCCACATTCTATAATTTCTAACAAGGTAAAATTTATCTTTCACTGAATACTTGTTATTCAATTTAACAAAGTTATTTATCTATTCTTTTGCTTCTATCGAATCACTTTTATCCTCTGAATCATCTGTTTGATAATAATTTTTCCCCTATTTCCAGGTATATACCATACTTTTCCCTTTTTCCTTCACTTGCTTTCCAAACTGAAAGACTGAGACTAAGTCAAAACGTTTATTTCAATAAGGCCATCAACGGCTCTTTTGAACGTCATCATTTACATCCAAATACTATGTAAACAAAATAAGGTGACTCTACTGTCCGTTCGCAAAGGTAGATTCTTATGGAGAAGAACGGATAAGAAACTCCATAGTTACTCTTTTCAAATAAATGTTTTACAATATTTTGAATACACACATTAACTTTGATATATGTGAGGTTGATGCACCTAGAGTATACTGCTTATAGAAATCAAAGTATTACCAGCAGAGGTAAACTTTTCATTTTCTTAATAAGTACATGGTACTCACATATTTACAAATATTGGATCCATTAATAAAACAGTGTGTGAGTTAATAGAAAAATAAAAACTCAAAAAAAGAAAGAGTACATCTATAAAGTTAATACATAAATTGACCAGTTTGATTTTGTCTACACTACACCCTTGGTTGTTCTATGCAGCAGCCAATGGCGTAGTCATTTATACCGTAGCGCCATGATTCCACGACACTGCCATCCGTGACTAGCACCCATCCTCGGGTGTAGTACAATATCCAGTCATGAGGGCTTTGTGCACAGCGCTCCCCGCATAACATTACTCAACGGAAAGATATCCGATCTAACAAAATAAATTTCTGAAATGCATCCTCACTCATGAAAATTCCGTTATAATCTGTGCACCAACACAGACCAGGATCGCAACAACAATTTGAAAATATCTAGCACGATATGTGCAACAACATATTAAGCGCTGTGTACTTGGTGGACTATTCATGAGGTGCGGTCAAGAGTTTAGTAAACAAGCCATCAGACTTGGTTTCATTATCACTGTCCTCAACTATGTCATCTAAGTCTCGAGGCAGTGATCGGGGGTCTTTCTCACACGATCATGGAGGTATTTATACATTCGCTTAGAGTCAAGCGCCCTTATTCGGGGTATACCCAGGTCCATCTCCTTGATAATTCTTAAATGAACCTTTGAATTTAGGATTTTAATTAATCCAGTTTCACTCTTAGTTTACTAATAACGCGAAATCGTTCACGGATATTTTTTTTTTTTTTTTTTAACTTCTGTGCAATCTAATTTTGCTTTACCTTATACCACACAGCGCTTAAAACTCTCTATTGAAATCTCACGGACCTCATCTAATCGACTTTAGAATCTACATCACTAAACATCAATAATAACGGTCTCGCAATTTCTACAGATGCCACCTTTTACGCAATATATTGCACCTATTGCGTCTTGTTACGATTTGCTATCGTTAATCTCTACGGTAATTGTCTAAAAACTTTTCATGTTACAGAGCTATTCCATGTCACTCTAATGTCGTTCAGTCGGTAAACCTTTGACAGACCGACGTGGCTGTAAATGGTTTCATTGAAACAAATGTTTTAGGTTTGATCCGCGATTAGCTGGTATTCATGATTACCAAGTCTAAGCACCAATAATAGTCATCGGAATCACACTAATTTGAACAAGGAAAATAAAAACCTCTGACTCTACGTGTAAAATTGTACGTGATTTTACATTAGACTTTACATTCGATTCTACATTCGACTTTACATTTGACGCTTTTCAGTGTTTTGGTCGATAATATACTCCTCTTTTTATGAAATTGACCTTTTCCGGCATGATTTCTCAAGCTTAATAAAATCGTTAAAATGTTTCTACTTCCTCCTGTTTTCTTTTTCTGTTAGAAAATATAAATTTCGTTAATCCGACTTTGTTTCGAACTTAAGGAACTGTCTCATTTCTTTAGAGCTAATGCATAGACATCGACACCTTCCCCTTCTTCAGCATGAACGTTGACTATAATCTACCCGGAAAATTATAGTCAACTTCTTGTTTGTAGTGCTATTCCCCCAACGTAGTAGAGAGTAGCTCGTTTCTTAGCAGGATTGCCGATGATGACAGGCAATATGTTAAATTCAAGAGCCCTCTTCCATTTCTCCCTGCGAGTGTCGATAATTATGTCTGATCATCTTCGCAATCAGGAAGTTTGGAAGTGTGGATGACGCATGAGTCATTTTGGGTTTTAATAAAATTGACTCTTACTTTTGCGTGGCTTTTTACTGAAAATCATTAACAGAAACACACAACTGCGTAGCCCTAATATAAAGATGCAAGTACTCTTTACGTGGCCCTTTGTGTGTTATTTACTCTTTGCGTGGCCCTTTGTGTGTTATTTACTCTTTGCGTGGCCCTTTGTGAGTTATTTACTCTTTGCATGGCCCTTTGTGAGTTATTTACCCTTTGCGTGGCTTTCATCACTGGTTTAGCCCTTTCCCAACTAAAGATGGGTTAATACCGATATTTATCAGTATTGGCCAATAAGACTATATTAGTCTAGAAATATTATAATATTTTAACTAACATTTATAACAGTAATATTTAACTAATACTTATTAATACGTATCACTTCACGAATGTCAGAATGATTGAGTGAGTCTAATCCCACCGATCCGTGTCAAGTGAATGGAATCCCAGATTATGATAAAGATTATTGTACATGTTAGTAATCTGTGGATTATGTGAATATTAAATATTAGCATATATTAGTTCGTCGGATTACTGACACGTGAATCCATGGAATATTACTAATCTCTTAACTAATACCAATATGTTCGTTACACTCCTATTCCCAACTACATCGGGGTCGACTCCCAGCCAAACCGGATTCAGCCTCCACAACTCATTAACTGGCTAGGTAATACGGTACTTCATGGCAAGACCGGTGTCAGACCATCCGGCCTCCAACAATTCGTAACGTAACTGCCAAAAGTCTACAAATGACAGCCGGGCCCAATGGCTTAACGTGCTTTCCGAGGCACGGAGTAGTCTCGGTATGTTAAGATCCACAGACCAACCTCGACAAGCGTTGCTTTACCTTGAAGATTGGCCCGTGCGGCTGTTATAATTTAGCCACGAGCTCCTTGCTCCTTTAGGTAAACCTTTAATAAAATTATGATTCTCTCAATATAAATTGTGCTAGTATGCTATTAGACAAGTACCTAATCGCTAAATCTTACCATTGCCCGTTTTTTTAATGGTACTCGTATAATGGAGTGTGCTAGCTAACATGTTGTAAATACTATTTAAGTTTATGATTTCCATGTTATTTGAAACATATTTATGTTTGTTCCTGTGTCTTAAAATACTTTGCGTACTATTGTTTAATTCAAGTTATTAAACGTGACAGACAGATGTGTTGCTGGGAAGTTTGTTGCGCCACTTCTTTTTCCCAGCTAAAACACTAGGAAGTGGTGACGGGTGGGCGTTTTGGGGTACTGTCTTTATGTATGTAAAATTTGATGTTCAAAAAGTGCTGGCTCTCAGCCTAATTTGAATAAATGACTTTTGATTTTGATTTTAATTTCAATATTGTGATGTAATTATTGTTAATAATATAATAAAAGTAACCATGAAAATAATACATCTTTCATACCTTGTCCAAACCCAATTGAATTGTTAAAAAACGTAAATAATTGTAAATGTGGGTAACAAGTAAAAACATTTTTTTTTTTTTTTTTAAATGTGGGTAGGTATGATATATTTTTAATGGGCTGTAAATACGCTACTCGACATTATGTCAATGTATAAGTAGAATAAGATAAAACTATGAGTTTTATATGTGTGTGCCAAATAAACTCATTTTCTTTCTTTCTCGGAACAACCTTCGCATTGCAAGAGTTCTGCCGGTGGTAAATTGGACATTTTGAGCGACCTGAAACAATGTCAATTTGCCTTTGTATTGCACCCTTGGTGCCATTGATTTGCCTTTGTATTGTACCCTTGGCGCCATTGGGTATTTGTTTTTTATGCTTTCCGTAAAATACAAATTACTGGTCTTAAATTTCCCCGTAATATTATGTTACCAGCAATCTGTAACCCAATCATGTTTTTTTTTTTTTTTTTTGGATGCGGCCTAATTGGACAATAATAGAATGAGTATTGCAGTGGCTTAGCGGGTCGCCCCTCGCCCCTACTAAGCTACGCCACTGGAGTGATATAAATCTTTATTACACGAATTAGATATGGGTTATGCCGGTGACATTTATTACATTAGGTTTAGTGATATTTAATGTTGCTAAAACTTCAAAACGACAAAGGAATCAATCAATATTGATCCATGTAATTTGCACTTTTTATGGATATATATGCCCTTGGCAAAATTACACCTTAATGCTCCTTGGCACCTTTATTCACCTTGGAAAAGTACTACTTTGTGCTCCTTGGCACCTTATTGCACCTTGGCAACATACACTAATACGCTTTGGTACATTAGTTATGATAGCATAATATTGTATTACCTACCTATATCAATAAGTAGTACATGTACCTATTGCGCTGATTGATTGCATTCATTTGACTTATCTGCTTTAATATTACTAACGACATTTGCTTTAGGTACCTCAATCTTAAAACATCATTTAACTTAAGAAAACGCGATGAATAGTGAGGAATTATAATTTTGTACTGAAAATTCTTATTACCTACGTAGGTATTTAAATAAATAATGTCACTGGATAAATTACATTAACGCGGACTTACACGGTATTTCTTATTACAATTTCTACTAATAGGTACCTACGTCGAAATTATCGTCACAAGATATAAGAAGACTGTTACCACCGAGTAGGTACTTATTTTAAAATTTTAATTTTAACTTATTTTACTTATATCCACGGCAAGAATATAACAATAATTATGATAGAAATTATTTTTAGAAAAGTATTCATTGCTTTTTTTCATGACAATGATAATAATAACCTATCATTGATCGATCAGACAAATAACACTGTATTTGTTATTTGTAATGTCTAGTCATTTGTTTTAATAGTACTTGGACAGATAGATACATATACCACTTAATCGATAGCACCGTAAAACCGTGAGGTTGTTATTAGTGTTTCATTTTTTTTTTATTTATGTTTTTTTTTTTTTCGTGCACGTGAGTTCATCTCCCTCCTTTTTCATATAGCAGCATAATTTACCACTTACTTGAGGCTCGTCGCCACTGTGGTGTCCTCGTTTGCTGCTGGGTTCCTAAATCAAAGCCAAACACTCGTTTCACCAAGGAGCGCATACACGTCCGCACCGGCCGGCGGTTGGGCAAGCAATGTCGTGACGTGCATGCGCCGCTTGTACTTTATTAATACGTCACAGTTATAAGTTATAAAAATTTTATACTTTTAAATTTATTTATTTGAGGTCGGCGAAACATGTTCTTCCGTTCTTCTTCTTAGTCGTCATCTCAGTGTAGTCAGGACCTTTCATCATTATCATCCACCCATCGTTTCATTGGTTACCCCTTAATATTACATATAAAAAAATTGACGCCATTTTTATGTGTGTTCGGTGTGTTCCGTTTTTTCAAAAATTATTTATGAAAAATGAAGCTAGTTTTTTTTTCTCTAAATCTGCTCCCCGGCAATCTAATCAAGTCAAGAGCAAACCAATATCTAATAAAAAAAAAAAAAAAAAAATCTGTTGCAGATGAGTATCTCATTCCATCCTGATGAATCTGTCCTGTAGAGCTGGTACACTATGTCTCTTTAGTCTTCTATATTGAAGAACTTGGTCTCCACTCAGTCTGATAGCAAGCTCATTTCTGTGTTTTGCACTTGGACAGAAGGCTGACATGGCAAAAACACATTTGGACAAAGAGGAAGCAACTAGATCTAAAATTGCGTAAAAAGTACTGGCTAATAGGATGCCACTCTCAAATGAGCAGAAATAGTAAATTGTTAGTTTACAAAGCCATCTTGAAACCTATATGCACTTACGGCACCCAGCGCTGGGGTACAGCCAGCAACAACAGTATAGAGATTTTGGAGCGATTTCAAACCAATACACTGAGGGCCATCTTCAACATCCCTCAATACATCAGTAACAAGATCATATACTTTGTCATAAAACTACCAACCGTCAAACAAGAGATAGCAAAATATAGCGAATCCTACCCGAAAAGACTTTCAAAACACAAAATGCAGCTAGTGGCATGCAATTTCGTTTTAGGATTTAATTTACCTATAAAAATACACAAGAACCTTGGTTTAAATCCAAAAAACTAAACTATGATAAAATAAATCGAATCGCAAATGATTGCATGTTGCATTTATATCGATAATTCATCATCTGTTATGATCAGCAATTTACACTTACACGAATAAAATTTGATATTTTGCGACATAAGATTTGATTTTGCATCTCGACCATCGTAATTGGAACCCGATCCACATTTTGTACGCTAAAACCTAAGCTAAGTTTTATGCTTTTTACCTTTAATATGCGGCTGACATTTCATAAGCGATCATTCAAATGTTTTAATGTAGCTGCAACCTGCGACTCCGCCCGCGTGGAATTATTAAGTACTTCCCCCCTATATAAATGGTAGAAATTTCGTACTATTTGATCAAACAGTTTGAACAAGCCTGATTGATGAAATTTCTTGAACGTCTATGGTCCGCATTACAAGCTCATGCAAACGTCAATCGATTCCAAAAGTCATGATTGATGGCGAGTTATGGAATTCAATCGATGTTACCTTATAATTAAAATAATCTTAAATATGGCGACGATGTACCTATTATTGGCTGAAATGTAATTCAGGATTCGAAAACGGACAAGAGCCCATTCCATAAACATAAAAACAAACCCATTCACTTAAAAGTCTTGACTAATTAAATATACAGATTTTCGTCAATCAATTTCATGCAAGCATCAGTCACTGCATTAGTCGATAAGTTATCCGTCAATCACAGCCGTGACTATGGTTGAACTGACAGCAAAACCAACCGTGTGATGGACGCCTATTACCAACACCCAAGTACATTTCCATCCCACCGTACTCCAGCACAATGAGAAAGTTTACGGAGATCAAAACACCACAAACAACAACACAACACAACAACAACACTGAGAGTATGAAAATAACTTTCAGGGATGCTTAATATTGCATGTTTTATTATTTTAATCTAGCCTGTTTTGCGGAGAAAAAGCAGCTTATCTGTTTATAGTTAGTTTAGTTTATATTGCTGCAGTTTTTAGAACGACGTCTGTCTGTGCTTCAGAAAGCACGTTAAGCCGTTGGTCCCGGCTGTCATTTGTCAGATCTTTGCCAGTCGTTACGGATTTTCAGAACCCCGAAAATATGACACCAGTCTTGCTAAGAAGTACTGTGTTACCCAGTTAATGAGTTGTGGAGGTCTGGTAGGCAGCCGCTCCACGTAAAATACTGGTATTCAGCTGAATAAAGTTGGGGAAAAGCCAGGCAGATGATGGTTGCTGCAGTTTTTAACTGAGTAATTTGTTAATACTGGTTCCAAGTCCCAACATAGCCCGGAGAATTGGCTTACGTATCAGTGGGCAGGCCATATTGCTCGCAGAATGGATAAGCTGGTGGGGTCTAAAGGTTCTGAACTGGTGAGCGCACACCGAAGGCTTAGATAATTTTGGAAGGACCGATGACCTCGTGATTGGTTCGGTAATCCGCTGGAAAAGAAAAGCACACAGGTCTGTTCGATGAGGTGTTGTTTGTGGATGCCCATTGTCCGGTATTGGATCTTCGTCTGAGATAATAGTTACATAAGGTTTTTTTTATTTTTATTGATGGGCACGCGCTTGAACACTATCTCAAACCGATGGTAAGCGAAAACGTGGTCAAAATGGAGCTCGCTTGCCTAGAAGTAACCTATTCACTCTTGACTGAAAGATTTTTGTTGATTGATTCTACGCAACCATGCATATGGCCTCTGCCTCGAATCATGCGGGCAGCGGGGCGGCAGCGGTGGCGGCAGGATGTAATGCGTAAATTCAAATGGACCGGCCGGGCCCTCAAAAACAGCGGCGTGGCTGCGGCGCGGGAGCGGGCAACGAGCGGTGCAATCCAGTCAAGCGGTGACCGCCCGCGCGTCTGCATTGCAGTATTGTGCAATTTATTTTTGCGACGTGTCGGAAAGTCCTCGGACGTGCTCTACTAGCGTCAAGTATATTTTTTCTGCTGGAGATATACCTCTATATCGTTTTGGATTAATTCCAGACTCTAAATCGCCCTTGATAGCTTCAAGAATATAGTCAAAAGTTTCTACACTCATTTTGGTGTAGTCGTTGAATTTGTCAGGACATTGTCTCTGTTCTTCATAATTTCGATAAAACTCGTCTTTTCTTTTCCATGCCCTATAGTAGGGATTCTTCTTTTGCTCACAATATCTTCGAGCGTTAGGAATAAATTTAAATAAACGCCGTTGTTCAGACAAATATCTCGACAACACAACCACGAACACAACACTACGCCGCTATAATGCCGCGCGATCTGCCCACTGGTTTCGAGAACGGGTCTACGTTGCCCGCTCCGATCCCGCGCCGCCGCCGCCTCCGCCCCGCTGCCCGCAAGATTCGAGACAGAGGCCTAAAAGGTACTCATCCCATACAAAGGTGCGCAGGGTGTGGGGTAGCTCCAACAGTATCCTAATTCCTAAGCATGATTTCAAGTCGCCTTGACTGTTTTTACGTGGGTCACTGTTGAGCCATCTCGCATGGGGTGCCGCTACGGTGATCAACTAATTATTTAGTTTATGTATTGTATGTTTTGTTTTGTTGTTCTTTGTTTAGTGTCAGTGCTTACTAACATAGATAAGTTTTACTAATCACTTTTGAGTCTCGATACCTGAATAAAAAATATTCTATTCTATTATATTCTAAAGACTCCCAGGTTGTAGCTATCAGGAAACACAGACTCTGATGATACATTTTAGCACATTTGTGAAACCTTAAAGCTAAAAGTCGCGGACTAAGACCTATATATGTATATGTTGCAGCCAACTAGCTGAATCCGCCGTTTCATTAAAAGTCTAGCCTTTTCATTAAACTGTGCCGTTTAATCAGCGACATAAGTGACATGGGCAAGTCATTTAACGATATTGAATAAAAGATGTCACTTAGGTCCCTGAAAAATTGGCACGTTTAAATGAAAAGGCTAGGCAACCAATGAAACGGCTGATTAAGCTAATTGGCTACGACATATATACGCGGCTGTGACTATATTTAGACGTAAGAGCCAAGAATTTAGCTCAAATGCCACTAGCGCAAAATTCTTGAAGGTTAACATTCGTCCCTCCAACTTTCGTTAGTTACCGCCCAAAATATTCATATCGGGGAAATATTATTCAGCATTTCCCATTATATACTTACTTAGGCACTAAAATTTACAGTAACCAAAACTTTGGCTATCCATTATTTACTTATCTTTGCTTAGATATCAAAACTACTGAATAAATTAAAGTTTTACGAAAGACATACATTCGCAGGCATTTTCGAATTTTATTTTGTTTCCACACAAATTTTGACTCGATATGGTTAGGGAATAGAAGATACTGATATAAATTATTTTCTTAGATACAACGTAGGTGTATGTTAATTTAGCCTACACTCGGTTTCCTACGCTTTCCAAAACTGTCAATGAAATAATTTAAAACGAAGAGTTTATCAGAGTACTCCTACTCTTGTCCTTATCAAATACACCTACGTACAGTTGTCTACCCGTTCATAGCAAAATATTTGTGAGACATTTTAGATGCTAAGATAATGTCGGGATACACCTACATGTTGAATAGAATCCTTTGGCAAATGCTATGTTTTTGAGAATTTCGAACCCTTATTATATTGGATCACTCGTGTTGTGTGGCATTCAACAATCCGCAATGAACCAGCTCGGTGCATTATAATAATATAATATTATCATTTATTTTGTGTAACCAAGACCCATAACTTAATATATAGGTACCTTACAGACTATCATACAATTTTAAACCACAAAAATATTAATAAACATACCATTTATGATATTGCTCACTCTCGTGGCTTAATTATAAGTATAACAGCCGCACGGGCAATGCTTGCCGAGCTTGGTCGGTGACCATCTTAACATACCGAGACACCTCTGTTTCTCGGAAAGTACGTTAAGCCGTTAGTACCAGCCGTCATTTGGAGGTCTTTGGCAGTCGTTACGGATTGTCAAAAGCCAGAAAATCAGACACCAGTCTTGCCGAGAAGTACCGTGTTACCCATTTAAAGGGTTGTGGAGGTCTAGTAGGCAGCCGCTCCACGTAAAGTACTACTATTCAGTTGAATCCGGTTTGAATGGGAGCCGATCCTAATATAGTTGGGAAAAGGCTAGGCAGATGTAGATGATGATATAATATAGCTCACTCCCTCCCATTGAGTAAAGACACAGGTGCTAGCAGTATCGTTATAGGTGAATTAAGGATAGTGGTAATCTCGCTTACTATTTACTAATGGTCAGATACGAATAAATCAAAAACGTTCCTGAAGGCATCGACACACGATACAAAATATTAATAAACTTATCCCTAAATGCAAAAGTGAATCCAGCAGCCTCAGGCAGCTCCTAGTTATCTGGCATTTTGCAGAACTGGACTTGTTTGGCGCAGCCGTGGGGAACACTGTTACTGTTACTGTTTCAAAATTATGTTTCCTTTTATTTGTCCAAAGTCTTGAGCATCGACGCCGAGTTACTAGCCTGTCGGTTTTCTATCGGCTACATTTTGGGGAGTGCGCGTCTGAATTGCATAGTTTAATTCCGCCAAGCCCATTCCATCATCGGACCACAAGACGTACGGCGATACGCTACCGGTACATGGTGAACATCCCACCCACACGCACTAAACGTTTTGGGAACACATTCCTTGTGCGTACAGCTATAAGGAGTGGAATTCCCTACCAGAGTCTGTGTTTCCTGATAGTTACAATCCGGAAGTCGTTAAGTCAAGAGTAAATAGGTTACATCATCGCTTACCATCAGGTGAGATAGTGGTCAAGCGCGTGCCTATCAATAATAATAACAAAAAAGTGTACCTACACTGTGTGTAGGTATATGTGTGCGTCAAATAAACTAGTTTTCTTTCTTTCTTTTGGTTTGTTTATTTAAACGCTTTCACACCAAATTTGCCTGCATAGATTTCGATGAATTTTGGTCCAGAGACAGATCGAATCCTGGAGAAGGTTATATGCTACTTAAATGAGAGCAAATCGGGACAAAAAGCTAGTTATCAATAACTTCTTAGTCTCTTCTTGAAAATAGGCCACACGGCTTATGAAGATTTTATTAATACCTCTTCGCTCCATTTTATATAAGAAAATCATTCAAGCATCCAAAAATATACATAAGTATCCTTAATTTAAGCCTAGATGTTTCTTCAAAATTTTGCAGTCTCGTGATCAATTTTTTAATTAACAATATAATATTGTGGAGCAATTAATTTGGTTCAAAACAAACGAAACGACGGGGCTGGCTCGGTGCCGATAAACGATTCTATAATAGTCTCAACTCTCGCCATGTTGGTTTTCAGTTTTATTTATCTATTTTAAATATTATTTTACTGACTAAAGTACTAGTTGGTCAAGTAGACAAAAGTGTAACTGTTGAGTGAGGTGGTGGAGGGCAAAGTCATCACAATCGTAATTTCAGACGGGAGACTTCCACATTCGGACACAGGCCTCCCCAAGTGTTTCCACACGGCCTTCATCAGGTCATCAATCCACCTTGTAGGAGGCATTCCAACGCTGCGTCTTCCGGTAGATAGTCGCCATTCCAGAACCCGTTTTTTTTATTTTTTATTAGTGATGGGTTTGCTCTTGACTCTAGTCAATGTCAGAGATGACAGAGACAAAGTCTACGATGGAGCTTACCCAGAAGGAGCCTGTTCACTCTAACTGTTATGTGAGAACCCACACTGCCCTTTAATGGAAACAAGGCAAACTATTAACGGATTTATCACAAATGTTGCTTATGGAAATTCTTTCTTTCAGTCATTGTCAGGATTTGTAGTCATCATAAAAAGACAGCTCCGTTCTAATCCGTTCCGTTCAAAAAAATATTGTTACAAACCATTTTAAGATTCCTTTTACACCATGTCCTCTTTTTACCCAACTGCGTCAGAAGGAGGGTAATGTTGTTCGAGCGTATGTGTGTATGTGTATATGTATGTTTGATGTATATGGCGACCTCAAATGAAAAAAAAAATGTAACTCACTAAAATGTGGGAATTAAAAAAAAATTACTGACAAAAAAACCGGACCGCTGAAAACGACTATTTTTTCACAAAGTCATTTTTGTTTTTATGTCACTGATGGACCAAAAGTATACTTTATGAATAAACCATGTTTTTTTCAGCCAGTCAGTCAAGAGTTAAGCGGGGTTACCATTTCCATCCTATCAGATTTAGCCGTCTAACCTCTGCAAATATTTATGCTGAGATAAATCCACCCCCCCATCCGTCCTTTGGGACACGAGCACTGAAAGAACCGACTGCATTAATTTTTCACCGGATAGTCTCTTGAGCAAACCGAGTGACGTCACAGAATACGAAAGCTTGTGCAATGTGCATATGTAATCCCTCAAACGGATTGCTGTGGTGTCATTCGTATTCATCAGGCTTTGCTTGTAAATTATTTATGGATACTACAGTATCCATAAATAATTTATTTATTATGATGTGACTGAGGGTAGAATATGTTAGCGGTGAGGTGATGCGTAATGGATGGGAAAAAAGGTTGCATTGCCCATATTAAAAAAAAAATGTTACTGGGGGTGAAACATTCTAATTACTTATTGATAAGAGAAGTGTGTTTCAGTAATACATCGTAGCGTTTTTTTTTTAAGTATGGGAAATCATCAAATTACTCCTTCCGCTCTGGGTGGAGCGAAGTGTCACTCTTACTGACCAAAACCCATCCGCCTTTCTCCTATTGCCTTTTGCGTTCCAGGGTCGCGGTGACTCTTTCAAACAAATTCCGCATCTCGGCCTTTTGGCTAAGATCGAAGTGTAATATATGTATGTGTTAGCTGATTTTGCACAAAGAACTAAAGTTAAATTGGATTCGCGCAGTACCATCAAAAATATCCTAATACCTCCTTCTTTGCGTCTTCGTCATTCTGTAAGCGAACCATGGAATTGGTAAGTATGTGTGCTAAGGTCCTTAGATTCAATTGCCTAGAGATTACTGGCGAAAATAAACTGCCCTGTGACTGAGAGACAGAAAACCGGTGTTGTTCTACAAGAAGTGAACAAATTCTAGTATATGTTTTACTACCTTATATGGTACGAAAATTTATTCCTTAAAGATTTTTGCACAAAACTGCATTTGTACCGAGTTTCCCCTGAAGCGAATTGCGGCATTCGCCATTTCAATTTCAGTACTATTTTCCAACGATTATATTAAAAGATTCCGTTTGACATGGATATTCTTGTGTAGGAATTTAATATGGATGGGAAAGAAGACGTCCCATTTGCGCAGTGATCTAAAAATACTCGACAAATATTCGAATGGCTGAATTGATGGCATTTTATTTTGTTGCTTCTCAGGTTTATTTTGGTTATACTTTGGAATTAATATTCGTTAAGAATATTTGTAACAAAATTATTTAGGGAAAAATAAATCTAATAATTATCCGATCCGATACAGCCCACAATTACTATTTTTTTGGGGTTCCGTACCCAAAAGATAAAAACGGGACCCTATTACTAAGACTCCGCTGTCAGTCTGTCTGTCTGTCCGGCCTTCGCTGTCCGTCTGTCTGTCTGTCCGGCCGTCCGTCTGTCTGTCTGTCTGTCACCAGGCTATATTTCATGAACCGTGATAGCTAGGCATTTGAAATTTTCACAGAAGATGCATTTCTGTTGCCCCTCTATCAATAAATACTAACAGAATAAAATAAATATTTAAGTGGGGCTCCCATTCAATAAACGTTATTTTTTGCCATTTTTTATAGATAAATGGTATGGATCCTTTCGTGCGCGAGTCCGACTCGCACTTGGCCGGATTTTTTTAAGTATCTATCTTAATACTCCTTTACTTATTGATCAAGGTGATATACCAAAGAGTTGCAATGCCTTTTTAAACTAAACTGGCACAGCAGAAGCAATTTTTTTAGTATTGAAGCTATAGAATATCACCATGCATGCTAAAATTTATTTTACTCTTTTCGCACAGAGATGTACAGAGTTGGACTTAATGCCTTAGGCCAAACTCACGTTTGCAATCGGTGTCAGTCTCATTAAAAATCTCCACCTGCACGCTAACAAAGTCATTTATTATTCAAATAGTTATCTGCCTAGCCTTTTACCAAATATAGGAGTCAAACCAGATTTAAGAGAATTTAAGTGAAAAATGGGTATTCCATTTTACGTCGAACGGCTGCCTACCAGTCCTCCACAACCTTCACTGGGTAACACGGTACTTCTTGGCAAGACTGGTGTCAGATTTTTCTGGCTTCTGAAAATCCGTATGGACTGCCAAAGATCTACAAATGACAGCCGAGACCAACGGCTTAACGTGCTTACCGAGGCACGGCGGAATCTCGATGGTCAACCATCCACAGACCGACCTTGGCAAGCGACCGGTCTTGAAGATCGACCCGGGAGGTTCTTATGAATAGATTGTTGAAAAAATTTCATGAAACAACGTAAAAACCACCAGGGTACAATTAAAATGAATTTCACCTTAAAATGTACTTTAATTCTAAAGTCCACGCAGACGCTAGAAGAAGCTAGTTGTAAATAAAAAACGAGAACTTTTGTTTCACCCAAACACTATTTGGCATAATCGCCACTTCTGAAGTCAATGCCACGAACCAATTACGAGGTTCCAAAAGAAAAAAAAATTTAAGCTCACAAAACGTATTCATTATCCCGAATGAATCCGAGGGTTCCCGAAGCTAAAAGTTGTTAAACCGATTACACAGAGACCTAACGAAGCGAATTCAGTCAATCAGCTCACTTTGCCATAATGACGTCATTGATGTGGACGAGTTTCTAGATTTTTCTCTGACGTTGAGAGGATAGTAGTAATGAGATACTAATTGTCCAATTAGTTTAGTTGTTTTTGTTTTATTAGAGTTCTATTAATTGGCGTAGAGTACTTCAGCCAAAGGCAAATGTTTGTGTTAATAAGCCTCATTTAGAACACTTATTTGTATAGCCTAATTATGTTCGGAGAGTATGAGTACTCATCTAGTTTTAAGTCACCATCAATAAACAATAATGTTATGCATGTTGTGCTTACCTGTAAGGAATTGGTACACTATATTCTGTTAGTTTATATGATGTATCTAACATTCTTGTTTATGACTGTGTATTCAATAAAATTGTTGGTGAGCCAAATAAAAATAATAATAATAACCTAAAGCCGTCCTCTGATCTTTGCAATTTGAGTTACTGGCATCGACCAATGTGGATATTGTAAGACTTCCCATGTGATATACTTCGAGGCTCCTGCCAACCCATCATCACTTTCACTGGCTGGACCGCACGAATTAGACATTTTAATTCAACAAGTTCATCAAAATCTTTCCGTCCTTGTCTCATACCACTTAAGGTCAGCGCAACACGTTATCTCGTTTTATTCTCTCGCCTGACACCCGTAACGCTATCTTTTATTCTTTTTTCTTTTATGTAATTCCTCCACAATCCGTACATTATTCTTATGGTCCTCTCTCTTTCCATCCAACGTCTTCCCGTCATCACCGGTCACGGTCACACACGAATTATAAAAGTGCACAAGTGTGTGCGCAAACACTGGTGCACTCTCTGTTCCATTACTCTCCGATGGGACGGCAATCCGACACACTGAAGACAGATCATACGCTTCACGTGCTTTCCGAAGCACGGGGATTTCACACCACCAACTTCTAAATTCCGGGCGCTCGTTACCTTTTTTTCTAAGGATTGGAAATCATAAAATGACTCTTCCGTTCTTGGCGAGGCAGAAGGGAGTATAAGACTCTTACCTAGTGACTAAAACCATCAGTGTTGTCCAAATGCTCTTAAGGTTCTAGGGTTACGGTGACTCTTTTGAATAAATCCCGTAACCCATTATAAGTAGATGCGTAAGAAATTGTCAGCACTCAAACTTAAAACAATATTTCCTCTCACATTTCCCTGCACTCAATTATCACCAATCAACAAGCAAGCCATTACTTAAAAATATGGTCCACTTCAATCAACCTTATACAGACAACTGTTATTTTTTCGTTCCGATCGTAACGCTAAGGGGCCCTTAGAAAAACGGTCAACCAGAAATAGCCTGTTACGATCCTTCACAGCCTAATAACCTTACCCTTACTTACTTTTGTTGGTTATTCGGGTAAGTAATACCATTCTTCGGTTCTTACAGAGGTTTTTAATGGAGATATGGAGAGAAATCTAGTGAGGTGAAGATGGAACTGATAACTTTTTTGAAAGTTGTTCTAGCTTGTGCTATTGTATATTGTACGTTCATATACCTACATAATGCAAACTCGTGCATTTTTACGAAGGTGGCGGCCAAATACTACAGAAAGACACTGCCACCACCAGCTACGACTCTTACATTAGTTTCCTTCGTTTACGTTCATCATCATCTGCCTAGCCTTTTTCCCAACTATATTGGCGTCAGCGTCCAGTAAAACCGGAGTCAGCTGAATACCAGTTTTTACCTAGAGTGGCTACCTACCAGACCTCCACAACCTATTTCCTGGGTAACACAGTACTTCTTGGCAAGACTGGAGTCAGATTTACTGGCTTCTGACAATCCGTAACATAATAATAATAATCATTAATTATTTCGGAATAAAGACATCCATATTTTGTTATAGTACAATTGCGACCTTACAACTAGGTTAGTATTTTTTTTAAATATTTATTTAATTTTAACAATAAGTTGCGGGTCAGGTAGACTCCCCAATGCTGGCTGCCAATCACTACACGACTGCATGCAGCCGTATCCAGCGAGCCAGCATCGGTGAGTCCCACCGGTCCGCCAGCGCGCGCAGGATGGTGTTGGGACTGTCGCGCGTGCGACGCATGATAGACGCGCACCGCTTGCGCATGATGGCTGCAAAGCCGTCTGTGTCAGCTGCCGCGAACATCCCGGAGGCGCTGCAGTAACGCGGCAGTCCCATCAGCACCCGGAACGCGTTATTGTATTGAACGCGCAGATCGCTGTATGTCCGCTGCGTATAGTTAACCCACAGGCTGCAAGCGTAAAAGGACTGACAGTATGCTTTAAAAAGCGCAACTTTTACAGTCCCCGTACACCGTGCAAACCTGCGAGCCAACATGTTGCATCGGACAGACAGCGCTCTGCGCTCCCGTTCAATATCGACACTGTCCTTTAGGTCCGCGGTGACCCAACGACTGCCAAAGATCTACAAAAGACAGCTGGAGCCAACGCCTTAACGTGCTTTCCGAGGCACGGAGGAAACTCGAGTTGTTAAGAT
This sequence comes from Melanchra persicariae, assembly GCA_947386135.1. Taxonomy (NCBI): domain Eukaryota; kingdom Metazoa; phylum Arthropoda; class Insecta; order Lepidoptera; family Noctuidae; genus Melanchra; species Melanchra persicariae. The sequence continues at coordinate 19,542,557 of OX376648.1, read as the reverse complement.
TTTCACCCATCCACAGACCAACCTCGGCAAGCGTTGCTTTACCTTCAAGATCGATCCGTGCGGCTGTTATTATTTAGCCATGAGCTCCTCAATTCTTTCTTTCATTTACGTTCACATATCTAGTCAAAGACGCACGCTGTTTGTGTGAGTAACACAAACTAACAATTCTGAAGAACATTATCAAAAAACTCATCATTATGTCTTTCTATGGCATCCCTCTGAACATTACCACTCACATCTGCTTTGAATATACCTTATTTTGCTCGCCTTTCATTAATGTATTGTGTTCTTGAAATAAACGTAATGCAGTCGCGAAAAGCTATTATGAATTTGCTCTACTTGCATTATTCGGATAATAGCAATCGTTTTAGACAGCAAATTTTTCTACAATTCATAGAAGTCTTTCAATGCACTCAGTTATTCCAGTTCTACAAAAATATTTATATTGCAAGTCTAAGTTTTAGTTTCATCTACAGCTATTCAGTATTCTTATTTATATGGTAAAATGTTAAGGCTTTTAACAAATGAGAGACGTGTGTCCATTGAATTTGAGTTTATATTACATTCCCGTCGTAATTTTGTATCATCTAATTTAGTTAAAAGCATTGCCAGACCGTAATCAGTAGAGATGTTTTCCAGCTGATTGAGCGAATATTTTTCTTAAAATACGAGTATCTAGGGCTTCGGAGATTTAAGGGGTTCATGTACCTACCTAATGTATTAAAAGAGGTTGCTATGCGAGGTTGTATTTTGTGCTTTTGTAGCGTATAATATCAGCATCATCATATCAGCCGAAAGACGTCCTGAACATAGTCCTCCCCCAAATGGGCGTTGGCCATAATCGCCACGCTTGGCAGGCGGGTTGGCGATCGCAGTCGCAGTGTAGCTGTAGCAATGTACCTACAGAGAATGCTGCTGCCCATTCTCTGGTGAGGTCCTTAGTCGCCTCTTACGACACCCACGGGAAATGACGAGATGGATTTCACTCTCAAATTGATCTCAATTTCTAAAATTTTTGCAAATGTTGGTTTTGTTTTTTTTTATGGATGGGAAATCATCAAATGACTCCTGCCGCTCTGGGTGGAGCGGGAGAGAGTGTAAGACTGTTACTTACTGAAACCCATCCGTGCTCCTCGTAATGCCTTTTGCTTTTCAGGGCCGCGGTAACTCTTCCGAACAAAATCCGCAACCCTGGCAGGCTCGCAGGCTCTGGCCCTGACGGGCCCCTACTACTATGCTGACTACTTTTTGAGGCACGCGTGGAACACAACGCAGTGTCGACCCGGGCCTAGCTTCGATCGGACGGCGAGCCACCCAACGCTTGCCATCCGCAGACCCGCACCTACGGTGGCCGGAAATCGCCCAGCGACTCCCGACGCCCGGTGCGTCTCCCTATGCAAATGTTGGCTACATGGGCTTTAGTTACGAGTGTATGTTCGCAAAATACCTTTTACAGTACCGCTCAAGCACCGGCAACACACCGGTGTGCGCCGAATTAATCGCGAATTTATTGTTTGTTTACCAATTACATATTAGGTTTAATTTTTTTTTGGGAATTTTCACATGGGGCTGGAGCGGTTAATCAATTATCAAATATTTCATAAGTTTTCCACTGTATTGAAATCTTCTTAATTAATCGCTTCATCCTTTCCATTACTAATTTCTTTTATCACTAAAGTTCATTCACCCATAATACCTTAACTCTAATGTCTACCTTAATTATTTTATCAATTAAGTAACTTATTGCAACTTGTTAAATCATATGGATGCTTCAATAATATGATATTATGGTGTAACCTAATTAAGTTTCCCTTAATGATATACCTTTTAATTAATGGAATAGTTTGGAAGTGCAATCGCTTATTTTTGTTTATGGAAATTGCAACATATTTGTTTTTAGGGTTCCGTACCCAAAGGGTTGAAACAGGACCCTATTACTAAGACTCCGCTGTCCGTCTGTCCATCTGTCCGTCTGTCCGTCTTTCCGTCTGTCCGTCACCAGGGTGTACCTATCTCATGAACCGTGATAGCTAGACAGTTGAAATTTTCACAGATGATATACTTCTGTTGCCGCTATAACAACAAATAGGTATTTAAAATAGAATAAAATAAAAATTTAAGTGGGGCTCCCATACAACAAACGTGATTTTTGTCGTTTTCTAAATAATGGTACGGAACCACTCGTGCGCGAGTCTGAATCGCACTTGGCCTGTTTTTTACTTTCTGATATATTTTTAATGTTGTAACATAAAATTAGCTACGAGGTTATTCATACCGTTTAGTGTTATTGGCTAATCTTCGTTGAGATTAGCTATCTTGATAGAAATGCGGTCGGGATGCATACTGTTTGGTTATCAATTTATTTAAACTTTACTTATGTACCTACTTTTTTGCTTCATTTCGTTTTAAACATTTTTGTTAATGTTGGAAATAAACGAACAAAGGTCTCAGCTACTTAACCAGTCATAAAATTAATCTAGGGAAAATTACAACAATCTTATCAATGAGAATGATGAAATCTTATGCAAATACACCTTTAATAGTCAATTAAGTCAATCGCTCTATTTATTTATCAAAAGTTAACGAGGAAAAAACACGTTTTTAATCTAACTACTTACTTCTAGGTTGTTTTTTAATTAATTGTATTGATACGGTTCAATGTTTTGAAGGATTAAAACAATTGACCCTGTATGCTGATTAATCGCAGTTACTTTTGATACTAGTGATTTTTATACTTAGGCACTGGTGATTTTTAGGGTTCCGTCTTCTTCTTCGTCGTCACACTCTTGGCAGAGTGGTCGTGGTCTTCACATCAGGGGTGATGGCAACCATCACAATCCGTCGCCATTCCTCCCGTACTTTGGGTTATCTTGTGCATTCGTGGAGTGGACCATTGAGTGCAGTTTTGACTTGATCGGCCCAACGCATTGGTGACCCTGCTGCGCGCTCTTGTGCCTTCAACCTTGCCCTGCACTACAAGTCGCTCCACAGATGTGTCTTCTTGACGTGTGACATGTCCAAAGAAAGTGAGGATACGACATTGGACGATGGAAGAAAGACGCTGTTTGCAGCATTACAGCCCGTAACATCGGTCAGTCAGTCATCATCATAATATCAGCCGAAAGACGTCCACTGCTGGACATAATAATATACCTCCCCAAAATGGGGGGTTGCCATAATAGCCACGCTTGGCAAGCGGGTTGGCGATCGGAGTGTAGCTTGTTGCAATGTACCTACAGAGAATGATGCTGCTCATTTTCTGGTGACTCACTTAGTCACCTCTTAGGATTCCCTCGGGAAGTGATGGGATGGTGCTATTCTTTTACGTCCGACAACATACGGAACACGGTTACGGTCGGTCAGTACCCACCTTTTAATACATACAAAAACTTTTAAGTTGAGCTAGGAAGTTTTCCTGTGAAAACTGGCAGTGGAAAGATTCCACATAGACCGCCTCTCACATTCAACGGACTCTTAACCGGTTTATAGTTCCTTGAACTACATGTGCTCTTCGATGATTCACCGATTGTGTCTGCTGTGTGGACCGTGAACCTGTTAGCAGGCCATCGCTCTATACTATGGAAGGTCTTTCAGCGACGCGTCTACTGGACACGTCACTCCGGAGCGTTTCGAATTAGGTCGTTTTGAAAACATTTTTTTTTTTTTTTTAACTTTGAACACTAGGAATTTCTCCTGTATCGTGGGTGCGTTTAAAAACATATAAACTCACATACACAAATAGCCAGACCCGGAACAACTATCTGTGGACCATACTAATATTTGTTCCGTGCGGGAATCGAACCCGCGACACGCAGCGCAGCAGTCAATCGCTCAACCACTGCACAACAATACCTAGGCAGCCTACCTACTGCAGCTGCCATATATCTAGCGACGATAAAAAAAAACAATCGTCAAATTAGTTCTCCTGCATATTATCACTTATACGCCATCTAGTTTTAGTTTAAGAAAAACAATAGGTCAGGGTGGAGTAGTAGAATTTTAACCCAAGTAATGAAATTCTTCTATTAATTAATAATTCTGAGACAGGCAAAAAATTACTGACTGAATTATTGACTGGTAGAAAATGCCTAAGGCATTAAGTCCGCCTCTGTACATTTGTGTGCATGAAGTTTAAATAAATAAATAAATAAATAAATAATCGTTACGATATCATAAACTTTTTACCTTTTTAAGGTCATGGTTGAAATGGAAACTAATTGGCTTACTGTTTTTGTTATTAAAATCAATTTGATTTCCATTATTATGAGTATATAAAAAAGATGTGCTTGAACATGTGACAGGGAAGATTTTTTGCTGTTATCAAAACTCACGTGGCTCTGTTGATCAGAATCATACCGGTCGGCAAGAGGCAAAGTGGGAACAGTAAATTATTTACCCTGCGGGCAAGGCTCTAATACAGTTAATCTAGCCACTAAATATTATGCTTTTTCACGAAAAAATATAGCCGTCTTTCAAATATAAATCACTGCAAAGTACAAAATAACTTTGATTTTGGCGGTTGGTGTTTCTTCGTTTTTTGACACCGACTTCCAAAATTAAAGTTATTTAAAGGTACTTTGTAATGGTTTTTATTGCCTGGTGAGGGTCGCGGGTAACCGATGGATGTGAGACGCACAGGACCGGTTGTTGTGGCGACACTTGGGGGAGGCCTATGTCCAGCAGTGGACATCTTTCGACTGATATGATGATGATGATGATGAATGATTTTTATTTGGAAGTAGGTTGCTACTCCTCACAAATTTCAACCAGTACATGTATATTTAACTGTCTATTTCCGAACTTCTTCATCAGTTCTTTATGAAACTTAAATGGGACCATCTTCGACCAGATAATCGCTTACCATCAGGTGAGATAGTGGTCAAGCGCGATGCCTATCAATAATAACAAAAAAAACCTCTTTCGAATAAAAACTAAAGAATTCTGTGCATCCGTCTGTCTATTTAAATAAATGACGGAGAACATACGTTAAAAAAATATAAACCTCTGTGAAGTCTGTTAAAAAGGTGAAAAATGAACCGTACGTTGCAAGCAAATGACCACGTAGCAACAAGTTAGCAAGCTTCCCGTATGCAACTGCTTACCAGATAACACGATACTCCTTCGCAATAGTGGTTGTATATACTTTTGAGCTTCGAAAAGGCAAGAACCTGATGACAACCGGGCAGCTCAGGACAAAAAGTCAGTACTAAACTGAATGGCCCAAACCCAAATACTGAAATTCCGACTTAATAGGAATCCTTTTATTCCGGGCACGTACTATTTCAATCTCATGTAAATTCGTACCTACTTACTTTCTAAATTATGACGTCACTGTCTGAAGCTAAAGGATAGTGTCATCGGAAAGAATGTCATCTCGCCTCTAGCAAATTGGTTTTTTTTGCTTAAGAGCGTTTTTTTATTAATATTGATAGGCACGCGCTTGACCACTATCTCACTTATGATGTGATCGAAGATGGAGCGTTTACGCCATAATGAGGACTTTAAAGTTTGTATGACAAGCCGTACCACGTAAACACTTTTATTAGTACCTAGTACCTATCAGAAAAGTTGAAGGAAAGTCGCTTGTCGTGGCGTGGTCAAGTAAAGAGAAGGGACGAAATGCATGTCACACAAATAATGTGAACATAAACATTTGTGGATGGATGGAGAGGGAGAGGAAGGCCAAAGAAAAGATGGATGGATTGAGTGTGGAGTGTTACGAAAGAGAAGGGTGTCAGTGATAGCTTGACCGGTGATGGGACAGGTCGCTTACCGGTTCAGGTCACGTGATCGCTGGTTCGCCTACTACTAGGCGTGCTCATGGTACATAATTAGCACGACCGGTTATTTTACGTCTAAAATTGACCTGCTCTGAGAGTTCATGGTAGGCCCCCAGGATGGAGAAAGAAAACGTGTTGCGCCGACTCCAAATAACATGGGGTAAGGGCAGGAAGATGATGATGAGTAAGTATCTAAGTTCTCAAACCTAAGTGCTCGTCCAGAGTGAACATGCGGAACCGGACGCAGTTCGGGTTGCCACAGTGCGCCGCGATTTGTGCAAGCGGAAGCTTTTTTTTCACAGGCTACAAACATTATTGATGTTTTACCAAACATCAATAATTTTGCGGCTGTCAATAATACCTTATTGGATATTGGGAGCCGACCCCAATTTAGTTGGGAAAGCCTAGGCAGATGATGGTATTATTGTTCTCAATACTGCATGGTTTTTTTAAACTCGGATTAAACATTAATTGAAAAAAGAGTGGGGATTTTAATTTACATGATAAGCGGTGATCGTGTGCTGCAAAATTCTTGAATTATACTCTTAAAAAAATTAAATTAAATTTACGACGCTTGGTGTCGAAATGCTCGGCACGGCAGTGTAGTGCCATCTGTATTTTTCTTGTGGAACTACCTTTGTCAAGACGGAGCTGATACTGTAGATACGTAAAAATAATGTGTCATTTAATCGCTAGTAGTGCCATCTATCCATAGTTAACCGGTATTAAAAAAGGCAGTATGTTAATTTTCCGTGGTCATGGTAGATGGCAGTACTCACCTACTAAAAATGCGTTTTGAATTAAAAAAATACAGTTTGTAACGTTCTTTTGTCGTACTGTAAAAGTTATGTAAAATTGCACTTTAACAAAGTAACAATTGCAAGAAAATTAGAAGTCGGTTAGTAAAACGATTATTATAATTAAAGTGATTACAACTATATAATATAATAAATATAATAAATATAATAAATAAATAAATAACTTATTAAATTTAAAATGAAGATAATATTTTGTTGAGGTAGTTGAAACCCTTTCGCTTCGACGAGGCTTCGACAAAGTTAGAGGCATTCGTGTAACGTCACTACTTCTTAATCGTGCGTGTAAAGTGATATTGCGTGGCAGACCATTACAAATAATCACGCAATAATAAACATTGAAGGAAAAAAGTATATATATAATACAGTGGAAAAAATAACGTTAAACTTTTTAATAAAATAATTTAGTTTATTAATAGGTATTTACAATAAAACTTGGAAATTGGATTTCTTTTCTATTGTGGTACTTTCACATGCAAAACTTATAATATACCATTATAATTAATATATAAATTATTAAATGAGTTTGTATTGTGCCACTGCAGAACGAAGGCCTTCATTTTCCTCTTACCGCTTTTCCTGCACTTCTACGATTTTGAAATGTGATGTTGATAAGGAATCCAGGGCTCAGCTTTCCATTGACGTCCGCCGAGTTGGGAGTTGATATAGTTTTTACAGAAAGTTCACATTATTATAAGCACACACGCAAAGTTTCAACATGCGGAAACGCGTACTTTTTGAGAAAAGAAATATTGAAAATCAATTATTTTTGCAATATTTATGTCAATCCCTACCACAGATTATATAGAATTCTCACCATTTAACGTTTCGTTTTACCTACGGTTAAGGTGTCATACGGTCGATAACATTTTTATTTTATATAAATGTATGTAAATAATTATATTTTGTACTCATTTCAATACTTTTCATGTACACATATATTTAACAGTTTACATTTCAGTTTATATTTAAATCACAGCATTATTTTCATTACGAGCTATTATAATTAAAATGTGTAGTGTTTACCGGCTTGTGGAACGAAACGAACCGTTTATTTTAACAGTACCTATGGCAGATAACAAATAAAATAGGTTAGGTTCAACTTATGTCAAAGAACCGAATTGATTGACCCCGACTCCACCTGTTACGAGTCTGTCCTACCCCTAGAGTGTTTTTTAGAGCCGGAGGCGCGTAGGGAGAGCAACCTGCGCCTGCTGTAACAAATCGTAGGTATCAAACGAGCCGAAGCGGCTGAGACTGGTCGCCGAAGGCGACCAACAAGCCGAAGCTGCGGAGGCGAGGATGAATGCCTGCGATTTGTTACGCAAGGGCGTAGAGGCTGCTCTTCCCGCAGCGCCGGAGAAGTTGCGGTCTCAAAATAGATACAGAAATCCCTCTTAATCAGTCCCCCCTTCGTAGAGGAGAACCCCCCAAGGGGTCCCCCTGGTTTTTTACACTTATTATTTATTGAGATAATAAAAAAAATGAGGAAAATGAACCATAAAATGAGAAAAAAATATCAGAATTAAAAATTAAAAAAACTCGAAAAGGGGGGGGGCTCCGCAACATTTCCTTTTAACGGGGGGGGGGGTAGTACCCCTCCCCCCCTCCCCCCACCGTCCTACCACCCTCAATTCGACGGACGTCAATGGAAAGTCGTACCCGTGTAGTGTAAAAGACAAAGACTACAATAGTATAGTAATAGACGAGGATGGCATAATATCACACACGAAGTCTCTAAGTTCCTCATATGGCGGTGCGTAGGTGACTAAACCAGTGCTGTTTTAGACCGCGCGCCGGCCAGGCGACGTACTTTTAAGTGTTCGTAATTTTAAGTGTGTGTAGTGTATATATCGCTGTGAACATAAAAACAGGATGAATATGTAAGTAATAAACAGTTTTTAACTTAATAGATTGTGTATTTGATAAAGATTTTGTCCAGAAATAGTGATTTGATCAAGCATCGGCATTTTGCGCGCCAAACCGTCGTCATGCCGGGTACATTTCCACGTATTACGAATACTAAACAAGCAAATTATAGTAATCTGTAAATTGTAACAACATTGCGGTACGTCACAGCATACGTTTTAAGCATTTAATTTAAGTATTACTATTGAATAATTTACATAATAGTTAAATGAAAAATACGCAACATAAACAACAGACTCTAGGAGACGAGTGGACAGACAGGCAATTGAGGTCAATGACTCCAAACCGCCATAATTTTCGATAAGTGTGGAGAAGACTTCCGTGGATTTCAATTCAATATTATTGGAAAAGCTATTTTTTCCAAAAGATTCTTATCTATTGCAATGCTACCTTTTTTAATTATTTTTATTTATGTTTTTAATTATTTTTTTATTTATGTTCACATTTCAAATTCAGATGTGAAAGTATTAGTCTTCTCCATGTTATGTCAGCATGAACAAATGTTCATGCTAACAACAATTAATTCCAAAATGTACCTAAATGTAAATACATTTAGGTACATTTTGGAATTAATTTACAGTTTTGTATGTTGATTTGTGGGATGTTTTTGTTCAGCAACATACCCTTGTGTTATGTTTTTCCATTAGTTAATATCATTATCGTGTGGTTTGTAAAAAAAGATTTCAAATAAATGCAATAGTACTTGCTCTCTGATCCAAATTATGAAAGGGTCTTTTTAGGCGCTCTCTTTCAAGTGTTTGCGTTGTGACTCATGTTCGTAAACTAAACAATTCTAACTGCAAAAACTTTGTCTGCGATAAGATTGTGTACCAAACTATGTAATAAAATAGTAATCTAAGCCACTTGGCTTACAGAGTTCCCAGAACTAAAGTGTAAACATACCCAATTTTTTTGCCGGCGGCCGGGTCAAGTACCTGAGACATGTTTTTGTAAAGCTTGTGGTATGATAAAAATGTAAGGGGAGGTGTGTTATTTTAATTGATTATTGTGAAGTAGGGTGTATTCATGTAAACAAAACAAAAACTTTTTGAAATAATGGTTAATTTTTTGTTTCTACCTACTTTTATAGAGTAAAATGGAAATATTTCGCTCACACTGATTTCAAAGTAGAATTAACAATACATTACAAGGCAAAACTGGACAAATACATTTCAAATGTGATAGCTTATTCCATTGAGATTCCAACAACACACGTTTCATAGGGCTCACAAGCAAAATTTTAGAGATATCGGCATTTTAATCACACGCGCCGTTATGGCGCGAAACTTTGAAAGATGATTTTGACATAAGTCAAATTTTGCAAAAAGGCCGGACCCTGAAGAGGATAATATATATACTTATAGAAATTAATCAACCAACCTCGCAAAGTGGGACTACGTATACCTAGTTGTCAAAAAATAAAAGGCACGTTTTGACAGCAGGATACAACAAAGAGATGTAGTTCATGTCTCTTTCATACTTACTAGTAAAGTAATGTTGTATTCTGCTGTAAAACCGGGCCTTTTATTTTTTGAGAACTTTAGACGGATCAACAGCAAAATGTGAATTTGGCTCCGACAATCTACAAGCTTCGCTCCACCTCTTTTTCTGTCCTCTGCGCTTTAAAACATGCAGCCAAAGTGCCTTATGTATGAGTAATCACCTACGAAGCTATAGTAATGGCAAAGTTTTGGTCCAAAAAAATCTAAATTAATGTCAAGCCAGCCAGTGACACGAAGGTAGGGTTGCCAGATGAAAATTCGATTAAGGAGGACCTATATGTCTAAAAAGGAGGATTTTCTGTAAAAAGGGAGAACATTTATAAATAAAACGATTTCTTATATAAAAATTATATAATTCACTTTTTAAATTAAAATTTAATCATATTTTGCTGAGCTGCCAATTTTTGCAAGAAGTTCTTGGTTTTTCAACAAATAATTATGAAAATCTTCACATGACATGCTTTTTAAATTATATTGAGTTAGAATTAAAGATTTAACTGACTGAACACTTAATCTGTTCCTCTCTTTGCTCCACTGAGTATTAATCAGTGAGAAAACTCTTTCCACATTCGCGTTATGTGCGCTTATACAAAAATAAAACTCGCAGATCTTAAGCAGTTCTGAGAAACATTCAATGTTTTTAACACTTTTGAAGTAGATTGTCCACTGCTCGTGCAACTTCAAATCATAATACACTTCAGCAGAATCATCTGATTTGGATTTAAGAAATGATATTAAGTTACAAAATTGATCGTGTAGCTTAACATCGTCAATCTCTACACCTCTGACTCCGACTCCGCCACCGCACACGCTCGTTTGACCTTTGGCCATGCACGATGCACAAAAAAGCAAAAGGAGGACTTTTATTAGGTAAGGGAGGACGGGAGGACAAAAGATGATAAAGGAGGACATGTCCTCCCTTTGGATACCATCTGGCAACCCTACACGAAGGCGACAGAAATTAAAATGTTAACTGCACACAGGACCTCAAAAGTTTTGGTCTCCGAGGTAATATTTAATTTTAGTATGCAGCTAAATTAGGGTCAAGGTTGACCTTGTCGTATGCGTACACATGCTCAATGTAATGTACCCAAGGGGTCTTCTCGTGGCATCTCTAACAGGCCACGTGCAGTTTTCTGGTTAAAAAGTAGCATTGTCTGACTCAACGGTTGTGACAAAATAGGCTAGATCGCACCGGTCGAGTGATATAAATCAATTTAAAAAAAGGAAGTCATTCGTTATCCATGAGTAACCTAACAAAAAATGTTAAGATTAGTATTTCGATTTCTTTAAAAAGTGTTCCAACTTGGCCCGGACTATCGATACTAAAAATCCCCGCTTTTCCCCGCATAATGCCAATCTTCAATCAACTTGATATTCCTGTCAGTTTGGGGAATTCCCCACACGTCGGCAACGCTGTGGGAAAACTGTCAAAGAGGCGCTAGTTAGAATTTTTGCATCGCCAATTAAGTACCCGGTGGCAAATAAATCACTAATAATAAATTGACAACAGGAGCCCATAAGACCATCTAATATATAAGACCATCAAAATTATTTTTTTTCTGTAAATAGGTTAACCATAAATGCTTGCTTGTATAGAAAAAATAACGGTCGAATTATAAAATTTCTTTTTAAAGACACAAATAGTTTTCCTTTGATTAGCGCATGCTCGATAAACCAATCATAAAAGCGTAAAGTAGGGTAAACTACGTTTAAATAAACCCTGATCCCTACACTATATAAATAGGCGGTGTGTACTGGGGCGAGAATCGAACACGTGACCCGATTGATCAGCGGTCGACTGTGACGAATTAGCACGGAACCTTTGTGGGTTGTTGTTCAGGCGTCACTTTGGAACTAAAGCCTTGCTATAAGCGTGGCGTTTGATGCTGTAACTTGGAGTTATATTATTAGGTAAGTACCAATCAGATTCAACGATATGTATTTTTGTTTTCTAGCAGAAATTTTCTTGATTGGGTACGATTTGAATGATTTTCTTTAGAAGTTAAAATTACTTTACAATGCCTCTTATCTCTCTCTCCCTCTATTACCCTACATCTGCACTTTGGAATATAACATATACACCAATGAACTTACTGACACTACTTTGACGTAGCCACTGAATCCTAAATAATATTAATTTCGGAAGTCGCTGTTTTCGGTTGTTCCCTAGTTTTTTTGACACCGACTTCCGAAATTTAAGTTGTTTTATACATTGCAGAAGAATTCTTGGAAATACTTGGGTGAGGCCTATGCCCCGCAATGAGACAGTACGGGTTATATAATATAATATAACAAAAAAAATGTGTTTTGTATTTCGAAGTCGGTTGAATTTTAGAAAAAAAGTGAAAAAATAAAAAAGTTTTTTTTATTTTTTCACTTTTTGGTGGTGGTTTGCTTTAACCAAACCCAACGTAAACAAATTATCAAGATCGGTTCATGAACAATAAAGTTATGCCCGAATAGATACCCCAAAACCGCTTCACAGCGTACCGGCGTGATGTTATGTTATGAACTGGTGTAAACAATAAACAGACATACGATTTCAGAAATCCCGGGAGATTTGTTATAATTTATAGAAGAGTTCCTATACCTATCTTCAAAGTTCTTCATCAGATATTCAACGGATTAAATGGTACCAGTCCGGGGAAATACTCTTCTAAACAAAAAAAATAATCATTATAATCGGTTATTTAATTGGCGAAAATATTGCTGAACAATGTATAAAAACCTATAAAAATTATATTAAAATAAAGTCAAACTCCTCCTTTTTGTTGACGTCGGCTAAAAAGTTTACCATGGATTCTCAAAGCAATAGAAGAACCCACTTTATGTTGATCTGGATACTTTTTGCTCAGACAGTAATGTCTAAAAAGGCAGTTTTTAGGTAGTTTTAAATTATTACACTCAATTAAAAAAAAATTGGTTTATCCACCCGTCCGCGTCAGTAAAATGTGAAAACTTGACAAGTTAATAATGTGGGTTCAGAATTGCAGGCAAGCAAAATAATAATTGTAACCCAATTTCAGCGGCCTAGTTCTCGGAAATGTAATTTATTTTTATTCAAATTATCATAATTTCGTACCCTTCACTTGCACGTGCTACCCGCTTTATTTTTCATGACATCTGAACTCTCACTTGATTATTATAATTATAAATTAAACTTTTTGTGGTTTGCTATCCTTTCATTTCAGCGTATGTTCAAACTTGTCCACATAGGTATGTAATTTTTCTCTTCATACATCACACTGTACATTAAATTAGATGGCGGATGGTGGTCTAGTGGTTAGTGACCCTGACTGCTAGGACGGTGGTCGTGGGTTCGATTCCCACACAGGACAAATCTTTGTGCGATGAGTACGATTATTTGTTCTGTATCTGGGTGTGTAATTTATCTATAATATGTATGTATTTAGAAATATATATGACGAAGAGGCCTCATTATTAGCATCATCAACCGACATTGTGGGCGTATAAAATGGGTAATCGAGCAATGAGACAACGAATTACACAACAAGATTTAATACACTGAACACTAATCACAAATTAAATCACACTGTACAACGAAACGTGAGGAACAGTTCCTAGCTTTGTGGAGAACTTGTCTCCAAGACGACCCAATGGAATCTCCGTCTTGGTCCAACACCCCTCCACTAGGTAGGCTCTGTTGTAGCATGAAGTTAGTTGTAAGACGGCGACGGTGCTGCCATCTACCGGAACTCGTGCTTCGTTTCGTTATTGGTCGGTACTAATATCCGTCTCCGACATATAAGTATGTTTATCAGTTGTCTGGTTGCCATAGTACAGGCTCTGCCTAGTTTGGGATCAGATGGCGGTGTGTTGATTGTCCCAAGATATTATTATTATATTATTATTATTATATTATAGAACACCACTTTTTTTCTTCTTAATGACGTGATTGAATAATTCTCAAAGATACTTGCCATATTATTTTTACTAGTGATAGGCACGTGTTTGATCACTCTGACGATAAGCGATGATGTGGTCGCAGATGGAGCACGCTTGCCTAGAAGTAAACTTTTCACTGTTGACTTAAAGGCTCCCAGGCTGTAGCTATCAGGAAACACGGACTCTGGCAGAGAATTCCACTCTTTGACATATTATCATGAGTTTCCCAACATGGAAACCAGCTCAAGATCCCCAGTTTTCCCTTTCCCCAATATCTCGAAATCAGCGTAAAAGTGAGATTATACCTTTTATCTAATATTATTAGGTATTCCTTGCGGAAATCCTTCCTGGCGGTGGCGTCCCTTGTAAAATTAATATTCCCTAAATATTCTGGGTTGCGTTATTAGAAAATATCTTCACTTTCATCCCTCTTGCATTGTTTTGGGGTGCGATTAGAATAATAAGTGGGATAGTAGGTACATTATGTACTATTATTATGTTTTTGGTTATACATAAAAACGTTATGGAATGATATTATTTTCTCTGCAATTTATTATCTATTTAGATCATATTTAACAATATGACAGATCATAGTTTAGAATAAAACTTTTCTTAGTATTTTTGTGAACTTTTATTATGCTTTTATATCCTCCTTTGGTGCCTATTTGGCCTAGCTCTGTTCTGTCTCCTGCTTGATAAAAAGGGAAGTGTAAAAGTGTGAGAAACGATTCAACTGTCTTCAGTTGAATCGTTTCTCCGGGACTCGTCGAGCTTCATTGACTCTGCGTTTTTCTGGTGGTCGCCACTTTTGATTCTGGCTTTCAGGAGTAGCAGTGGTTTGAGAATGTGTGGCGGGCATGTCCCAAAAAGCACGTTCAGCTGTTGGCCTCGGCCGTCATTCGTATCAATGACATTCGTTTCGGGTAGTCAGAAGCGAAATTCTGACGACGTCTTACGAAGAGGTAGCTGGGAGTATCGTCGCCCAGTTACTGGGTTGTGGAGGTCAGATAGGCAATCAGCTACATCCGTTTAGACTGGAAGCCGACACCAATACAGTCAGGAAAAGTCTAGGCAGATTCACTAATAATTTTTACTGAGAAAAAGGTTATACTTAACAAGCATAAAAACTTAGCCATGTTTCACACCCTGCCATACCCGGGTATAAGGTAATTATCATCATCATCATCATCATATCAGCCGAAAGACATCCACTGCTGGACTTAGGCCTCCCCCAAGAGTCGCCACAACAACCGGTCCTGTGCGTCTCGCATCCATTGGCTACCAGCGACCCTCACCAGGTTATCGGTCCATCATGTGTAATGTATAATTCCTAAGGTATATGATACATTCATTAAAATGCCGAAGCTTTCTCTCTGAAAGCTGTAAAACAAGCTAAAGACATAAAATACACGTTACAGCATAAAAAAAATGAAATCCTATTAAAGTTCAGAGGAGGTTTTTGTTCGCAATAAAGTGCATGCTACAGGCATGCTACCACGAATGGCCATTTTAAATAATTAATGCTGCATTCAGGAGTTCCCTGTGGGAACCGACCGTCAGTGGCCGGTGGGGTCGAATCAATTGTTAATGAAAGAAAGGCGACAGAAAGCTTCAGTGTAGTTTGAATTCGTTATTGTTTTATTGTTGTCAGGTAAAGGTGGAAATATCGCAGTCGAATGTTAAGGAAAATGTTTTTGAGGAGTTTTTTTTTATTGTTATTGATAGGCACGCGCTTGACCACTATCTCACCTGATGGAACGAATACAACAACAACAACAACAACAACAAACAACAACAACAACAGTTTGTTAAAGATATTGAAATACTCTTAAGATTGTAATCATGCAAGCTCCAAAATTCGACCAAATGCTAATGAATATAACAAAAAAATAATGACTACTCTTCTAATCCTTTGGAAGTCGGAAGTTGGAAATATCCTTGCTTAGTTTTGTAATAGATGATCCTGACTCATTAACAACTGTATCTATTGTTAGACATATCTCTGAGTCTGACTGTTTGTCTATACTATACAGTCAGATATGTCTAACATTAACTACTGCAGAAGTTGGATTTACTTCGTTTCACAAGACACATATGCATTAAAAAGTTTGCAATACATGAAGAAATAAATAAAGTCTCTAAAACTATAAAAAAAGTTGATTGCTTATGTTTAAGCTAATGAACACAATTTTGATACTGGATGTCCCAGCATGTCATTGTATGAGTAATAAACCCTAGACTATATATACTATTTACTTTTAATCTATGAGTATATAACAAACAAACATAGCATAGTGAAATAAATAACAGATATAAACATACAAATCTGCCTGACTAGCTGTGCTAGATTTTTCCAGAACTTATTTGGCACACAACTCCAATATATTGCATGCTACTATGTTGGCCCAAAAACAGGTCTAGTAGCTGACAATTTCAACAATTCACAATGTGAAACACTTCATGTGGTACGTTTCATAAAATGCATTAAAACTTCATTTAATTTCGTGACAGAGACGAAAATAATTTCGGGCCGGCTGTTTCGTAAATTGCATTGCATGTAATTTCATGAAATTTCATGAAATTACCCTGTGAATAGAGCAGATTTCAAGCATGATAATAGGTATTGAAAGAGGTTTACCGTCGAATCCAGCATTCGGGAAGTTGCGTGGTATCTTCTCGTCTCACATACTACAGTATCTCAAGATGAAAGTCTGTGACCAGTGCGTATTGCCAGTGATGACTTATGGAACCGAAACTGACCATGTTTCGGTTCCATAAGTCATCACTAACAATGGGCCTCATCAGAAGGCTTAAGTCACCCAAATGGAAATGGAGAGAGCAATGCCCAGAGTTTCCTTGCCTGATCGAATCAGTTATGATGATATTCGCAAAAGAACCAAGTTTACCGATATAACCTGAAGGATCGCCAAACTGAAGTGGCAGTGGGCAGGGCACATTGCTCGCAGAACAGATGGTCGATGGGGCCGAAAATTTCTGGAGTGGCGACCGTGTACCGGAAGACGCAGCGTTGGAAGGCCTCCAAAAGGTGGACCGATGACCTGGTGAGGGTCACGGGTAGTCGATGGATGCGAGACGCACAAGACCAGTGGTTGTGGCGACACTTGGGGGTGGCCTATGCCCAGCAGAGGACGGTTTTCGGCTGATATCATGATGATGACTATTCTATATTTATTATGTAGAGATGAGGAATTATCCTACTTTTTTGCCACTGTGAGCCTATTCCATTGTTGCAAGTAAGCGAATTCAAAACAACGACGTTCAGAGGGCAAATTCTACAATTTTTTTTTTATTCAACGTTCGCCTTGACTTGGCTTTTTAACAGATTGCGACTGAGGTCAAATGCGAACGTTGCTTAGAAATTAGTAGAATTGGCCCCGTGGTTTATTACAAAAACTTTTATACATTATCTGAGCAATAACTTCTAAGGTCTATATTGCTATTGAATGACAGCAGGAGATACATTTATGTGACCCTTTCTATTGGATTCTGGGTAATAAGCTTCTTATATGCGTGAAGTCTGGACCAGTGCCCATATGAAAACCTACCCTGCCTTCTCCATAGAAACTACCCCAAGGAGAAAGCAGCGTAGGTCTCATAATATATCGAGTGTGATACGTGACTTAGAAAAGTGTAACACCGAATAACACGTCCCCGCAAGTTTACGAATACGAAACACGTCACAACGAATGCACGCTACCTCGAAAAACTTAACGCCGTAGCAATGCGATCTCGAATAACTAAATCTCTAATTCACTTTTTCGAAACACTTAACAACGAATGCACGCTACCTCGAAAAACTTAACGCCGTAGCCATGCGATCTCGAATAACTAAATCTCTAATTCACCTATTCGAAACACTTAACAAAGAATGCACGCTACCACTAAAAACTGAACACCGTAGCCATGTGATCTCAAATAACTCAACCTCTAAAAGTCATCGTAGAAAGTCTTTCTTCATATAACAATCAACTAACTAGAGAAAAAAAGTCATAATTATGTGTCAATCAACCAAATCGAACATTAAAAAAAACTTAAAAAACAGCTAAAGTTTAAAATAGCACAAGTATGCAAGACCATCTAAAAATGTGGTAAAGTCCATTGTTTCCGTTTTATCCAAATGTTTTTAATTTTTTCATTCCTATTTTCTTTTTTCTTTGCTCTTTTGGTTTCTTGAGACTGTAAATTTAATTTTTCAACTATTAATTCTGCATGTTTTTGTTCCTTTTTTAATTCTTCAATGGTTTTATATAAATTCCATTTCTTTCTACCCAATAGGGTGTTCCAGCAGTGCTGCCATGATTCCACCTCATTTTGTGTAATTGGAACAGTGATCCCTATCGAGCTATTTACCGACCAGATGTTAGGCGGAAACAATGGAGGCACTTTTAGAAATACTAAAAGAAAAAAAATCACCCAAAGATGCGGTGAAAGTCACTGATTGGTTTTCCAAATACTAAGTCAATGGTACTTATAAGAAAAGGCTACTACTCAAAACCTCGAAACATTAAAGACAATCTTGCCTCCATTGTTTCCGCCTAACATCTGGTCGGTAAATAGCTCGATAGGGACCACTGTTCCAATTACACAAAATGAGGTGGAATCATGGCAGCACTGCTGGAACACCCTATTGGGTAGAAAGAAATGGAATTTATATAAAACCATTGAAGAATTAAAAAAGGAACAAAAACATGCAGAAATTAATAGTTGAAAAATTAAATTTTCAACACATTTGCTCAAAAAATGCATTTACGAAGCCTGTATGCATTGTTCGAAAGTTAAAAATTATGCACCACACAATGGAGCGTGCGGCAAAGAAGGTACTCTCACCTAAGTACATATTTTACCGCAAACTCCGTTGTATAGCGCCGTGCGTTTTCTTTACGGTTTTTTTTTAATTTCCATAAAAATTAATAAGAATTCCACCAAGGAGTTTCACATCACGAGAATAAATAAGCTAAATAATCGAACCTCCTTGGAAGCGCTTTTGCTGTATACGTTTGTCTCATTTTAATATTATAGAGAAAATGAGAGAAGATAAATAAAAAAAATAAAGTATGTGGTTCTAATTTTCACCACGCGCATGTGGCGCCCTTTGCAAATTCGCGCCATTTTCATATTAGAAACATCAAAGATTGTTGCGACTTTCCGACTGATTTCTATAGACAAAAAGTTTGTTTCATTACTTATTGTAATGTTTTCTCGCAAATGTGTCGAAAAACGTTGTATGACACACGTGCGGATTTGGTTTTTACAAACTCGTGACTATGGTAAGCCCTCGACTTCGTCTCGTGCTTACATTTGTCTACTCGTTTGTAAAAACCAACTTACCGCACTAATATCATAAATAACTATTACAGTCTCAAGAAACCAAAAGAGCAAAGAAAAAAGAAAATAGGGAAGAAAAAATTAAAAACATTTGGATAAAACGGAAACAATGGACTTTACCACATTTTTAGATGGTCTTGCATACTTGTGCTATTTTAAACGTTAGCTGTTTTTTTTATGTTTTTTTTAATGTTCGATTTGGTTGATTGACACATAAACATGACTTATTTTTCTCTAGTTAGTTGATTGTTATATGAAGAAAGACTTTCTACGATGACTTTTAGAGGTTTAGTTATTCGAGAGCACATGGCTACGGTGTTCAGTTTTTAGTGGTAGCGTGCATTCTATGTTAAGTGTTTCGAATAGGTGAATTAGAGATTTAGTTATTCGAGATCGCATGGCTACGGCGTTAAGTTTTTCGAGGTAGCGTTCATTCGTTGTTAAGTGTTTCGAAAAAGTGAATTAGAGATTTAGTTATTCGAGATCGCATTGCCACGGCGTTAAGTTTTTCGAGGTAGCGTGCATTCGTTGTTACGTGTTTCGTATTCGTAAACTTACGGGGACGTGTTATTCGGTGTTACACTTTTCTAAGTCACGTATCACACTCTAATATATCGTAACATATCGCCCATACTAATGGGCGATTCGTCTTACCGCCAAAGACACCACAAGCACGTTGATGGTGAGGACACCGGTCGCTGGATGGCAGAAGATCTCGTCGCTCACCGGCCTCATATTATGATAATTAAATGAAGAATTAACAAGAATAAATACAAAAACATCCAGACTCAAATACAAAAGCATCCAGATTCAAATACCAGAGCATCCAGACCCTTATCCTTTTAATAAACAGACGCCACTCATCGAGCTTCGACAAAAAATTTATAACTACGTGATGTTGGGTTTCATGGAAAACACGCTAAGGAATAAAAATTCTAGACTATTCTGTTCACAAAACTAAGATTAATTTAAGCTTTATGACAGTGACAGCCTTCCTTTAAATCTTGGAACCAACAAAACCGGAATTCGAAAGGTTGTATTTCCGTTCTGAGGGGGAGTTTTCTTTGTGAAACTTTAAAGGCACTTCTGTTTGCCACGATTTTAAAAAAAATATACAACGCCTTAAAAAAAAACGCAATACTTCTTAGTCATTGCACTCATCATTAGGAACAAATTTTACCATAGAACCAACCCCAAAATTGCGAAAAACAAATCAGCTGTTCAGTACATTTTGTCGAGTTATACGCACAGAAATGTATGTCAGTGAATGGAGCAGTCGATTTTGTTTCGCGATTTCGGTGTTGATCCTATAGCAAAAGTTGTTCATAATGATGAGTACAATGACCCCTTAAGAGGTATTGCGTTTATTCCGTAACCCGTTGTATAATCTGCCCCCAACTATGGCAAGTCATTGCCGTTATGAAACCGTCGCGTCGCGCGTCGTCAAAAAATGCTATTGGTGCTGTATAGGTCCATCTTTTTCTCAAAGTGCATCATGATAGCTTTGGCACGTCTTAGTAGGAGGGCTTGTAAGTAGGTAGGTACTTTAGAGGGGGTTAGCTTGTAGTATTACATTTAAAACCGGCCAAGTGCGAGGCGGACTCGCGCACGATGGGTTCCGTACCATTATCTAAAAAAAAACCGCAAAAAAATCACGTTTGTTGTATGGGAGCCGGGAGCCTATTATTTATATTTTATTCTATTTTTAGTATTTGTTATTATAGCGGCAACAGAAATACATCATCTGTGAAAATTTCAACAGTCTGACTAGCACGGTTCATGAGACACAGCCTGGTGACAGACAGCGGAGTCTTAGTAATAGGGTCCCGTTTTTACCCTTTGGGTACGGAACAGGCTCCTTCTGGGTAAGCTCGCTCCATCGTAGACTTTGTCTCTGTCATCTCTGACATTGACTAGAGTCAAGAGCAAACTCATCTCTAATAAAAATAAAAAAAGGAAACATACATAAAATTTGTGTTTATTCTTTGCTAGGTTTTGCCCGCGACTTTGTGCGCGCATATCCCATTTTTCCCGTTCCCGTAAGAATTTCGGGACGAAGTTTACATACAGGGTTACTGGTAATTCGACGTATATCCGTCAGGGGCTGATAAGGGGGCCAAAATGCAACAAATTGAACCCCCCATATGTATGGCCGAAATTCAATAGTTTTCGAGATATTTGAATTTTAAGGGTTTTTCGAAATTTACCCAAAATTTGACATTTAATTCCAAATAAAAAAACCCACATACCCATTCAAGGGTACCATTAAAAATGATGTTGTAGCTGGCACTTCAATTAAGCTATGGGCATCATTAAAACTACTTAATTTAACAAAATAATTAAAATAATGAGCGAAGTAAGAATTATATCTTACCAAAATTTTCATTTTACGCTTTAAAAATGTTGTCTCGTCAAAAAAAAATCTATGACATTAATCGTACAAATAACTAAAACAACTTGCCTATTCTGTAGGCTTTCCAAAAAGGTATAAAAGTCAATTTTAAAATACATAATTCGTGGCATGGCATGTGTTTGAACCGGCGCGGGGAGAGAAATCATCTGTGTTCTTAGTTTATCATCCTCGCTAAAACAACCGATTTTACTGGCGAAATTCTTCCTGATGGGGCGAGGTGTGCGGGTACTCCCCTACACGGCGTTTGCTGCGCTCGCGTCGCCTTCCTTAGTACAGTTCGCGTCAAATAACTATGCCCCTCTGAAGTTAGCCATTTGCAAAGATCGCGTAGGTGCAGTCACGTAGACGGGAGCAAGCGGGACGCAAGCATGCATCGAACGTAAACGAGCGACTGAGACATAAAATCGCGCCGTCATAATCCCCGCCCGCGCATGTCCAGTTGCAGTTTGTTCGTTTTTTACAGTTCGTGTCAAATAACTGTGCCCCTCTGAAGTTCGCTACGAGTGGCTGCGTAGTAGTCAAAATTATGAACAAACTGCAACTGCGCATGCGCGGGGCGGAGATTATGACGGCGCGATTTTATGTCTCAGTCGCTCGTTTACGTTCGATGCATGCTTGCGTCCCGCTTGCTCCCGTCTACGTGACTGCACCTACGCGATCTTTGCAAATGGCTAACTTCAGAGGGGCATAGTTATTTGACGCGAACTGTACTAAGGAAGGCGACGCGAGCGCAGCAAACGCCGTGTAGGGGAGTACCCGCACACCTCGCCCCATCAGGAAGAATTTCGCCAGTAAAATCGGTTGTTTTAGCGAGGATGATAAACTAAGAACACAGATGATTTCTCTCCCCGCGCCGGTTCAAACACATGCCATGCCACGAATTATGTATTTTAAAATTGACTTTTATACCTTTTTGGAAAGCCTACAGAATAGGCAAGTTGTTTTAGTTATTTGTACGATTAATGTCATAGAATTTTTTTTGACGAGACAACATTTTTGAAGCGTAAAATGAAAATATTGGTAAGATATTATTCTTACTTCGGTCATTATTTTAATTATTTTGTTAAATTAAGTAGTTTTAATTATGCCCATAGCTTAATTGAAGTGCCAGCTACAACATCATTTTTAATGGTACCCTTGAATGGGTATGTGGGTTCTTTTATTTGGAATTAAATGTCAAATTTTGGGTAAATTTCGAAAAACCCTTAAAATTCAAATATCTCGAAAACTATTGAATTTCGGCCATACATATGGGGGGTTCAATTTGTTGCATTTTGGCCCCCTTATCAGCCCTTGACGGATATACGTCGAATTACCAGTAACCCTGTATAATATACAACCTTCCTCTTGAATCAATCTGTCTATTGATGAAAATCGCATTAAAATCTGTTGCATTGTTTAAAAGATATATGCATACAGACGGCGAAAGCGACTTTGTCTTAGACTATGTAAAGAAATGCCATAAACCATTTATAAAGTAAAAGATGCAACCATCAGGTCAGCTCTCACAGTACTACCTAGGTACTTCGTTTTGTCATCACCATTGAAACGTCAAACAATATTACACTCTATCATCCTTTCTGGCCGATTTTAAAATCGGAATCGTAACAAAACCTTATTTCTTTTAGGCCAAGTAAGATACCGGTTTTATTTCTTTCAGATTCTATTATCTGCAATAGTAAGCAATAACCATCAATGGCTGATCCAATAAAATTAAACAAGCCCATACGTTACCATTCTCCTTTAACCTCTAAGGTCGTGTTTACTTCTTTTAAAGGAAACATCTTAATAGCTGTGAAACTTTCCCCTAAACTGAATTTAACTTTATCAGTCAAAGTTTAAAGTTCATATTGAATTGTGGTGTTGGGACTTGATAGCCTGCCAAACGCAGACAATCAATAAGTTTATTTGGCTACGGAGGCATTTTAGGAAGCCAGAAGGAGGTCCGTGTTCAAAAGGAAATGCGGAATTGTGAGTAATTTGCCTTCTCTGTCATGTCAAGCGTTTTGTTTCATTTTAATTACTAAGCATTAGCTTTTGCCCGCGACTTAGTACGCGCATATCCTGTTTGTCCCGTACCCGTAACAATTTCGGGGAATCCTCTCGCTACACTCCCCAAGGAAACAAGTAGTATGCCAAATTTCAGCTTACTACGACCAGTAGTTTCGGCTGTGCGTCTGTCGGTCACTCAGTAACGGAAGATTTTTATTTTTATTGATTTGTGTAGATAATTGCTTTTGATTCTTAAAATACCTAGCGAAAAACATTAATTTTCATACCTACTTAGTACAAACAAAGGTATGACGATTCTAATCAAGCTTCAGATGGGAAAAATTGGAGGAAAAAGATTCGTCCCAGTCGAGTTAAAACTTACAAAAGTATGTTAAACACACGAAGTGGAAAAAGTATTTTAACACACACATTTTACCAAAAGGACTAGATGTGGCGTTAAAATGACGAAAACGTGACCATGTTACCATATAGAATAAAAAATACCCCACACATCGTCGTATGCAAAATGTAGACACCTAGACGTGACAAGATTCAGCAGACGGAGTGGCGACGTGTTTGACGACAGATGTGCGTCTCACGTCGACAATCAGCTTCGCGGCATTTCTTTGTAGACTAGAAACCTACACGCCTAGACAGCTATCATTGTTTAATATAGAGCCACAGCGAAATAGATAGAAGCGGATACTTTGTGGCTTGATCGATGCTTCAAACAAAACTCCTATGATAACGTATAGGTGATTGGCAATATAGCTTTGAAGCTGAAATAAGCTCATACCACACGGAGTGGCGACTTATGCGACGACGGATCTTTTCATGTCTCACGTCGACCCTCAACTTCGCGGCATGGATGTGTAGACTAGGAACCCACATGCATAAAAGTTAGTTAGTTATGTTACAATACTATTTGTTTTGAATGATTTTAATTTCGAAACAAAGGCTTTAGACGAAGTAACCTTCTATCACTGATAGTGATTGTCAAAAACTCCTAAAGGTAGTATGATATGCGCTTTTGAAATGTAATGTGACTTCGTGAGTCCCAAACATTTCAATCCTTTCTCAATTGATGTCGCTGATGAAATTCCCTTCAGGATCTAGGATGAACGCGTTGGAAGCGGAGTTGTGCCTCTGCACGTTCTTATTCTATGGTCTTGACAAATAATTCGGTACTAATGATATTCCACTATCTTCTAATGTAACAATAGATAGTTGTAACACAAACAAACATTATCTAGGGTCGCTATTACATTCGCAATCACATACATAAACATTGAAACTCGGAACAGAGGGCAAAGCCGTTAACAAAACACATGTACATTCCGTATGTAAATACAGTATTTAGGAACCTTTCCTAATTGTTAACCCTTTGCCTATGTATGGACCTCTTAAAAAAGAAGACTATAGTAGTGATAAGAATCCTTTGTAAGATCGTTTGGGCTAGAGATTAAGGGTTGTTGAAGAGTCACAATAAAACTCGGAACTTTTTGTGGATATTTCAGCATGGGTCTATACCAAAACATTATACGTATTTGGTCCATATGTGGGATTCAGTAATGCTTAGTGGTGAAATGAGTGTTTCTAAACCTGTGCTTATGCTAACCCCTTTGGATGATACGGTGAGGTGCAAAACGACGCTAAAGACAACGCATTTTTGTAGAAAAGTTCTACGTACCTACACACTACGTACGTACAAGTATTTTCTACAGGATTTATTGCTTTTGATCATCATTTGCTTAGCCTTTTCCCAACTATATTGGAATCAGCTCCCTGTCAAACCGGATTGAGCTGACTACCAGTATTTTACGTGGAGCGGCTGCTAACCAGAACACCATAACCCATTAATTAGGTTGCTTTTGATGCACCAGGAAAACTTGAAAATCTTTGAATAATATTGCCCACCATCTGATACAAGTATCAAAGATTATTTCAAATCTTGCAAAGTTCAAGGTAACGCTCCTTCAACCTTACAATTTAATTAGGGTAACCCTGAGAGTATAATTTCATAAATTAGTGGTAATTAAGCTGTGGAAAGAAATGGGTTCTCCCTTTCTTACAAGACCTTTAAAAGGTTATGAATTTTTATGCTTACTAGACGTGAAGTTGGAAGTTCAATGACTTTGTTGGGCAGGGGTAAACAGATTTTACAATAGCATATAAGACTCTGCCCTCGTAAGGCAAGGCAGAGGTGTAAACCTAAAGTGAGTGAATGTATCACTCAAAAACATTACGTAGTAGAACTGCCTAGGAGGAAAATTGAATACACTATTTGCAACACACACAATCTTAATTAGTACCTACTTACTTTTTTTTATTTTTTATTTAGCCCATATTATTCCACTGCTGGACAAAAGCCTACCCCAAATCCTTCGAAGAATTCTTTTCACGCGCCACCTCGTACCAGCTCTCATAGTACGCGTCCAGGTCTTCTCACCACCTCTTTCTGGGCCTACCTCGGCTAACTTAATGACGAAAAAATAAACGCGTTAAGAAAAAACAAAGTATCCTGACATCACTATAACGAGAGCAAAATGCTGCGTACGTGTCCAGAATATTGAAAATCTTGAGCTACTTAGTATCGAAGAAACATAAATAATGTTTTTATATTTTTTCCTTCAACTTTTGGGGTGTCGACGTCCGACTTTGTTGTGATAGAGTTTATAACTATGAATGATCACCCTAGGACCATGTTTCCTTCAATATAGTTTGTTATATGAAAGGCGTCGACATCAAAGTAATACAATATTCTCATTTGATTAAAGAACCGACCGACCGACCGACCGACCGATGCCTCAACAGGGAAGAGACTAAGCTTTGTGAAAAGACAAGTCATTGGTACATACTACATTCATCCTGCTACGCTTTGCGGAATTTCTACGAAGGAGTCACCGCGGCCCATGAACGCAAAGGGCATTTGGAGGAACACGTATGGATTTTAGTCAGTAAGTCTTTTGATGATTACCCATCATATAAAAAAAATTGTACATACATACTAAGAAGGGTTTGACAGAAATTAAATCCATCCATACTATAAAATGTTACCTATAAATGTGAGAGTAAATCTGTCTGTTACATTTCCACGTCATAACGGATGAACGAATCTGTTTACAAATTAGCACACAGGAGGCCTACCACAACCTCTTAAAACAATATTATTTTAATATTACTTTGTAATTTCTGTTGTTGCATTTTCAACTCTCGGCGCTGATCCGAGCGTTGAAAATCCAACAGAGCGGAACGCAAAGTAATATTAAAGTAATATTGTTTTAAGAGGTTGTGGTAGGCCCCCAGGTAGATTATATCCTCGATTAGGACATGGAATGCCGCAAGTATGTTGCCTTGGGTTGATTTCCAACTAGTACGCGGGCGTAGCCAGCAAGCAAGCAATGAATGTCTTTTTTTGTATAGGATTTTTACAACGTGTAACAGAATAAACGCAACACCTGAAAAACTCATCGTATTCATCACTATGAACAACTTTTAATATGGTACCAAACTATATCGCGAAAAAAATCTGCTGTTCAGTACATCTTGTAAATTTATGGGGCAGTCGATTTTGGTTTTGGTTTCATAGTAAATGTTATTCATATGGCTAAATTATAACAGCCGCACAGGCCGTTTCAAGGTTAAGCAACGCTTGCCGAGGTTGGTCTGTGGATGGGTGACCATCTTAACATACCGAGACTCCTCTGTGCCTCGGAAAGCACGTTAAGCCGTTGGTCCCGGCTGTCATTTGGAGATCTTTGGCAGTCGTTACGGATTGTCTGAAGCCCAAAAATCTGACACCAGTCCCGCCAAGAAGTACCGTGTTACCCAGTTAATGGGTTGAGGAGGTCTGGTAGGCAGCCGCTCCACGTAAAATACTGGTAAAGCTGAATCCGGTTTGACTGGTAGCCGACCCCAATACAGTTGGGAAAAAGGCTAGGCAGATGAGTAAATGTTATTCATAATGATGAGTGCAATGACCTCTTTTCAGGTATTGCGTTTATTCTGTTTTAAAGCTCCTGTACCAAAAATATATTTATTGCTTAACGCATTTGGTACCTGAAAGGTGGCATTGTTACACGTTGATTAAAATTTTTAAAATTACATACATCATACATCACAAAACTACATCCATTTTTATACACCATATGAATTATGCATGCATGTTATTTTTTTATTGATTTTATTCTGTATTTACACAAACCGCAATAAACACATACTCAAACTATACACTCGTCTACCTTTTAACTCATACAATAATAACACAAATACAAATCTTCACAGTTACTGTTTTAGACGTTTACCTATCTCATTACCACAAACAATCTGTATTTATCAAGCACTTATTATTAGTACAATCTTAAATTTATATCTCCCTCAGATATTTATATTTGTAATATTTATGCCTCTTAGTGAAATTCGATCATAATTCGCAATTATCAATAAATAATGAATTAGATGACTTGGCTGTGGCTGACTCACTTACTTGTAATATTGAAGATTGCTCCAGATTAATCTTTAAGGACAACTCACCGATGAATGTTTTTGTGCAAAATATAAGAAGTGTTGGTCGAAATTTCGCAGGATTTCAAACCCTAATAAAAAGATCTGAAATTGAATGGGATGTGATTGTTTTCACTGAGTCTTGGATCTCTCGATCACCGATTATTCCACTAATGAGTGGTTATCAGTTCGCATACACACAAACTAACAGGACGCAAAACGAGGGCGTTATAGTGTATTATAAATCTACCCTCACCTTTAAGATTTTTGAACCTTCGTTGGCAGATGCTAATTGTCTAATTATCATTATTAATTCACAAACAGTGATACTGTGTATTTATCGCCCACCGGGTGAAAGAAATGTCTGCAAATTCCTTGAATCACTAAACAATACTTTACTTACATTATCGTCATACAAAAACATTCTACTTACTGGCGATATTAATATAGACATATCGCCATCCTCTTCAGATACAAGGGCTGAAACTTACCTTAATCTATTAGCATCTCATGGTATGTTGCCTGCTTATGATATCCCTACCCACAATCACACTTGCCTTGACCACGTAATTGTCAAAACAAAACTTTCCGTGAAATGTGTTATTGCCCATACTACCCTCACCGATCACTATAGTGTAATTATAAGTCTTTCACACATAAGCTCCTCACACCGTCAATTAAAAACTATAAAACGTATAGATTATCAGTCCCTGGATGAAAAAATGAAATCAATTGATTTCGACAATATCTACGCCTTAGGCAGTGCGAATGAGGCTGTTTCTTTGTTTCTCGGGACTCTTAATTCTTTAATTATCACCTGTACTAAAACCATAACAGTCTCGAGACGAAAGCGTATAATTAAGCCGTGGATTACTCCTGGACTTTTACGATGTATGCGAAACCGGGACAATCTTCATCTAAAGTCCAAAAAACATCCAAATGACGAGATTGCTAAAATTACCTACACTCGCTACCGTAATTTTTGTAATAACATTTTAAAGAAAGTCAAGCAGGAGTATGATAAAGCGGAACTCGCTAAATGTGAAGGCAACACCAAAAAAATGTGGGACACTATTAAAACAATCACATACACCACAAAACATATAACCCCACCTATGGATCTGATTGATATGAAACAGCCCAAAAACTCGGTAAATAAGATAAATCGTTTTTTTGTGGAGATAGGAGTATCCTTGGTGGGATCTCTGCCAGGGATTGATCCGGTCTTCTACTTAACTTCTTCTATGCCACCTTGTCCCTTCTCGTTTGTGCTTTTACCCACGGATGAGAATGAGATAAGAATCATCATGGCATCTCTCAAAACAAATCGTGCAGTGAGGTGTGATGATGTTCCTAGTGAATTAATTAAAAAATATTCAAATGTATTATCCTATCCCATCGCGTTTATTTGTAACACTTGTCTCTCTACAGGGGTATTTCCGTCTCAACTCAAAAAATCACTAGTTCACCCAATCCACAAGAGTGGTAGCAGAGATTGTGTCAATAATTACCGCCCAATATCTATTCTGCCTACTCTATCTAAGATTCTGGAAAAAGTTATTAACAAGCAACTAGTTGATTACTTGGAAAGGAAAAACATATTATCCGAAAATCAATATGGTTTTCGTAGAGGTAAATCAACTAATGACGCCATACATCGACTAACTGACACTGTTATTGCTAAGCTAGATGATAAAAAGAAAGTCCTTACAATTTTCCTTGATTTGGCGAAGGCTTTTGACACGGTCTCTGCGCCGCTCTTGTTAAAGAAAATGGAACGTCTTGGAATACGTGGCGAACAGCTAAAATTATTCGAAAGCTATCTCAAAGGAAGAACTCAGCGTGTTGTGGTCGATGAGTGGTTGAGCGATGACTGTGACGTCACTATCGGAATACCCCAGGGGAGTATTTTAGGGCCCACCCTCTTCTTAATCTTCATCAACGACCTCTGTCAGTTAAAACTCATCAATGGTAACATTATCACATTTGCTGATGACACGGCTCTTCTGTTCTATGGTGATACTTGGGAGGAAGTGTTCTACTTTGCACAGCTGGGTTTCTCACTAGTAATGAGCTGGTTAAAAACCAACCTACTTACACTTAATACAGACAAGACTAAATACATGACATTTTCATTAACAAACACTCATCACATACATAACTCCTTACTGAACATAAAGGCTCACTCGTGCAATAATGGTTCTTCCAACTCATGTACATGCCCAAAACTCCAAAACGTGGACTCAATAAAGTATCTTGGTGTTACCATAGATAAAAACCTAAATTTTAAATCTCACATCGATCTGTTGTCGAAGAGAGTCAGAAAGCTCATCTTCATCTTCAAAAGCCTACGACGTGTTGCCGATGCGAGAGTCCTTAAAACCGTTTACTTTGCACTATGTCAATGCATACTAAATTACTGCATAACTATATGGGGTGGTGCCCCCAAATCATATATGTTGAAAATCGAGAGGGCACAGAGAGCAGTGCTCAAGGTGGCTCATGCTTTACCATTCTTTTACTCTACCACTGAACTCTATGATAGTTGCAAGGTTCTCACTGTTCGAAAACTGTTTATCCTGCAAATAATATTAAGGAAACATGCTGAACTTAAGTATAAACCTGATTTAAATGCTCATAAAAGAATAAAAAGCAATGTATGCTTAACCAAGCGGTGTAAAAGTAGTCTCTCGCACCGCAACTACTGCTTCCTCGGCAGTTATTTATATAATAAAATTAACTCCTGCATAAAAATTTACGACCTTCCAAAGACTAAGTGCAAGCAAGCCCTTACCACGTTCTTACTTAATCATGACTACGACAGCACCGAAAGTCTACTAATTATTACAAGATAAATCACCACACTGAAACGACCTCCACACCTCACTTTACGATCTCCACACCACACCATTACTACCTCCACACCACACCATAACGACCTCTACACCACACCATAACGACCTCCACAACACACCATAACGACCTCCACACCTCACTTTACAATGTCCACACCACACCATAACTACCTCCACACCACACCATAACGACCTCCACACCTCACTTTACGACCTCCACACCACACCATAACGACCTCCACACCACACCATAACGACCTCCACACCACTCCATAACGACCTCCACACCACACCATAACGACCTCTGCACCACACCATAACGACCTCTACACCACACAACAAATTAATTTTTAAGAATTTTAGTATTCTAAACTTTTCCTTTTTTAATAACCCGACCGCTTCAGGAGGGTATTATTATTATTATGTATTTTTGTACCTACTTGTTTTCCAAAGGTCTTATTGTTTTTTGCTTTAATTTTGTAACAAGAACACTGTTTGCGGGGGGGGCCTGGTAATCTGTGTGACAGGATTTCCTAGTGCAGATACCAGTCTCCCACAAAGGAGTATTTTTCTATTTATTAAAATAATATTAGTTTGTAAGGCACCTTTGTGGAAGTGAAATTAAATGTTTATTATTATTATTATTATTATTATTATTATTATACAAAGGAAACACTAATAGGTAGGTACTCGTTTCCATTAACACTAAGATCTTTAAGGTGGTAAAACACTAAAGTAGTTCAACTCATGGTGCTGAACTAAACATTGAGTAGCGCGTATTTAGGTCTTCACTAATGTGTTGTCTAGCGAAAATAAAAATATGGTATATAAGTAAACACCTACCTACGTGCCCTGGGATAGGCCGATGACCTTTTGCGAAATATGACGAGAATTTTGGTTCTTAAATTTGTCTATTCTCACTATGTAGCCCTTGGGCTCGACTGCTCGAGACAAGTGACATTTTTTCAGCGGTAGCGTGGCGAAGGCGATTGTCAATACGTCAAAAATGTATGGAATTGACAGATGCTATCGAAATGTCACGTGATATAATTCCTACATTTTTCGATAGTCACATTCGCTAATTGAATGGCACATTGTCTAGGGCCTCTTTTCTACCCAATAGATTTTCTTTCGACTTCCCAGACTAACTAAAACATGTCATGACCCAAAAACAAGATAACATCTTCCTAAAAATATTAGGCCCACGTTCCTTAACCTTGTCGAAACTTCGGAAATAGGAGACCTATTAAAAGTTTATTATCTGACGTTGTAAGGCAATCCTTGCTTGCATAATGTGGCTGCAGAGGGGCGACTTGACACACTGCCTCGGGCTCATGTTTGGTCGAGCGAGACGATTTGCATATACGCGTGTTGTGGAACCAATGAGTTAGGGTATCAATCCTGTTATTTATAGTAGTAACTAGTAGGTTTATTGGTCAGTATCGTGTTTGTACTTGATACTCAATTTTCTTAGCATTAGTAAGATGTAGCCCGTATCATAAGGCAGGGTGACTTTTAATTTATACAGTTTTCAGGAAGTTAAATTACTTATTGTAAATGTTATTTGGACCAAAAACAAGTTTTACATACTCTAAAATTATTTAAAAAAACAGTTGCACCAACAAAACGCATGTCAAAACGGCATGTCGCATGAACTGAACCTAATATAGGATGAGATGATTTTTTAGAGAATTCAGGGGTCGAAGTGTCCTACCTACTTATTAGTTCGCACTAACCTCGTAAGAGTTGTTAAAAATTCACAAGTACTTGGGGGCTCAAGAAATGTGAATTTTAACAACTTTTCAAATTCAACTTTCAAAGAATTAACAGACATTGGGTTATTTGACAAGATTTTATTCAACATTTCTCAAAACCACATTCAGAATATAACTTAGATTTTTAATTTTTATCAAATAACCTATTGAACGTCACCATGATTGTGTATTATTATAACGTTAAACGTCAATCGATGTCAATGAATACGTTTCTAAGTTATTCCTTTAGGCAGTTTCCGTTTAGAATCCAAAACTGCTTGCCTAAAATAAGTTGGAATACCGTAGATATCTTGCTATAGTAGGCGCCAGATAAATGTGCAATAACGGTCATTGACCCACATACATTTAGTGACTTTTTTAGTATCAAAAACAGAAATCCTTACTAATATAATTATAAACGCGATAGGTAGTTTGTTTGTATGTTTGTTAATCTTTCACCCAAAAACTACTAAATGGATCTTGATGAATTGTATCGACTTCTATTGTGATCCTCTACCTTCTCTAGTATTGAAAGACGGTTCATTATTTATTGTTCGGGTATCTACGAAAGGTTAGGGAAAGGTCAATGTACTTTATTGCAAGTTCATTGAGCGTCTACCATAGTTGCCAAACTTACACCATTTCAAGATGATAAAGCCAGTCAGGAGATATTTTACGGTCTGAAATATAATCTGTTAATACCATTTGACCTTTACGATACGAACTTGTATTTGACTTAAACGTCTAACTTGTAACTTGACAACCGGTATCGGAACTCAATTATGTAAAAGTTTTAACATTCGAAGCTCATCAAGTACATACAAACCTACCAAAAACATTTCATGTAAATTGGTTGCCAAGACTCCCAAGCTCATAACGCATTCACTGTTAAAAAGTGATCAGGTCGAGTATTTGTATATTTACACATTTTTAATTTATCTCTGTAGCCAGTTCTAAATTTCATGCAGACAAAGTCGCGAGCAGAAGCTAGTAAGAAATAGTTCTACAAACTTTACACCTTAGTAAAAAAATATGACTTGGCAGCTAAATGTTGTATATTTGTGGAACTATTCAATCAATTCAAAATTATACACTGTTCACACATACAAATTGACTTGTAAAGTTATTTGTTGGTAACATGCTTAAACTATGTTCTACCATTGTTAAAGAGAAAAATAAGTGCCTGAAGTAGGAACTTATTTTTATAGCAACCTGTGCTACAAGACACCATAGAAAAAAAATCTCGTGGAACTATTGCATGACAGATCCTGAGAATTTAGCTTCTCTGATGTTATCCAGACTGAAGTTATAAGAGTTCGAAATTACGGCGAGAAAAGGATAGTGCCCGCTTCCTTTGGCTCGACTTGGCAGGAGCATTACCGTGCCCCCAGATACTTCGAGTATTGATAACGCTCATAACGCCTGAGATGCCTGACATGTTTGCCGCTCCCAAACTTTGGAAACGGCGAGAACACGAGATCAAGCGTCACATCTGGGATGCGTTCACATTTATTATTTATTATTTTATTTTTTATTTTTTATTTTTGCATAGGTACTAACTATATATGTAAGTTGCTAAGCCATATAGGTATATATTTTTTTGGGTTAGATTGAATAGTTAATGTGAGTTTAGTAGGGTTTAGAAAGTAGATTTTACAGGAATAGTCATGGAGTTTACAGGAGACATAAATATAATTTTTGTGTCCACCCTTTTTTTATGGATGAGATATCATCAAATGACTTTTGCCGCTTTGGGTCTCATACTGACTAAAACCCATCCGTGTTCCACCTAGTGCCCTTTGCTTTCCAGGGCCGCGGTAACTCTTTCGAACAAAATCCGTAACCCTGGCTGTGTCCATCCTCTTGGCTTGGCAGTTAGATCTGCTTAGATCAGGTTTCCTAATAACTCAAGGCCCCGTTTCTCAAATGATAATTATTGGGACAAATTGTTATTGGTTGGTTTAATGATTTTCAACACCCAATAACTCGGGCCCAACATGTGAAAATTCCCTAATATAAAGTAAATCTTATGTATATGTAAATAAACATTAAATTCGCGATTAATTCGCGACACACCGGTGTGTCGCCGGGGCCGGACAGGTTAAACTGCGTTTAATTTGTAACGGTTCGACATTTTTTTTTTTCAGAAAACGTATGTAATTCTTGAAGATGGGCTTCTATTATATTTTGCACTAAAATAATAATAATTAGAGCTGCAAACAAACTAGAACTAAACCTTAAAAAAAAATCCTAAATTCTTTCTCCCTACTCTCTCTCCCATCCTATAGCCTGACCTGTCAACTTTAAAAAACTCCATACCTACAAAGTTTAAAGAGAGCATAGCTTCTCGTAGCAGTGTGGTGCCTCAGTTGACTGAAATGTATTATTTACCACAAAGCGTTGGGGTCTGTCTGTCTGTGCCGACTGCGCATGTGTAGAATGTTTATAGGGATGGGACATGAGACGCCGTAAAATTGTGAAGCGGTAAATGTTCGTAATTCTTGATGGTGTTATTTTTACCCAACTATGGCAAAGCCAAAATGAAGCGTTTTGAATAGAGTGTTTGTTAGGAATTCTAGTTAGAAAGTATCTTGTTTTATCTAGTGCTTACATGATCTTCTTTGAAGTATTAATGCACTTTACAATTTATCATTTTTTGTAATGAATTCACGCAGAGTATTTTTTAAATAACGAAGCGGAATGTGTAATACACATGATATTTATCTAAACAACTAATTTTCTAGACAAGGGAAAATTAAATTGTTATAATGAAAAAGTTTTGTAGTAGGTAAATGAAAATTATTGCAAATCAATATAATTATTTGAATATAATCTACACTACACAGCCTTTATCTAATAAATTCCATAAACAATACCAAAATTACTGTTTAAACCGCCAAAGAAAATTACCGCCACATTACGATAATTTACTACGTAATTTTACCGGCAGGCGTCTCAAGCCCAGCCCTAGTTCAGTCGAGCCGGGTAGTTCGCGGCCGAACGGTAGTGGCCGCACCCGCTTCCACGGCCCCGTAAAATATTCCGCATTGCACTCTCCCATTGCTCATCAAAATCGAACCTAAAATGCAATCACCAAAAAATCGCAAGTGACGCGTCCTTGACAAGTGTTTCGAGCAAAAGTGCGAGCGATTTTGACACATGTGGCAGAGGGGAATAAGATTCAATACCGCTTGGCACAAGCCTGGATAGCTCAGTGAAAAACAGCCCTTTGTGCGCCGGAATGACACGGTGAGTTTCTGTGTCTAATTTTAATACGCTCCAGGTATATTATGTGTGCTAAAATGAAGCTTTTTGTGGCGAAATGTGTTGCGTTTTTCAGCTATACGTTTTTTTCCGTTGATGGACTATTAATCTGGGTAGTGAAGGTACTACTTCTTTCTTAGTTTTATAAGTTAACTTCACACTTATAGGTAAAACTGCATTTGTTTCTAAAACACAATTGAATTATTATTTTTGGAATACTTACTTTTATTTTGGTGTTATTCAATGAACATTTAAAATCAGACTTACTAGACTAGCAGTAAATTTATCGTAACTATTTAAATATAAAACTTATTGTCGTAAATACGACAACCGCCAACCAAGTCAATGAACTCTGCAGATGCAGACATGACTTTCCCAAGCCTCTTATTACGTGATTCAGTATATTGCACCATTTCATCTTACTGTAGAGCTGAATTCAGTACTTACCTCTAATCACCTCATTAAAATGCTCATTATTTTAAATGATTTCGTCTCATTGACGAAGTAAGCTACTGAAATAATGAATGTAATGGACATTTAATAGAGTTTAATGATGAGACTGTAAAATAAAAACAAAACAATAAGTTTTCAGTGGCGACATCCCCGTGCAGCTTTTGAAAACATACAGATTTCAATATTTAGAGCGTGCCTGCTATGATTTATGAGTATGGCAGTTTTATGATTTCAAACTTGGATCGTATGAAAACCTAATTGGGTGATAGCATTGCAGGTTCATCTTTGCTACACCAATTGTTAGTTTTATAAGTTAACTTCACACTTATAGGTAAAACTGCATTTGTTTCTAAAACACAATTGAATTATTATTTTTGGAATACTTACTTTTATTTTGGTGTTATTCAATGAACATTTAAAATCAGACTTACTAGACTAGCAGTAAATTTATCGTAACTATTTAAATATAAAACTTATTGTCGTAAATACGACAACCGCCAACCAAGTCAATGAACTCTGCAGATGCAGACATGACTTTCCCAAGCCTCTTATTACGTGATTCAGTATATTGCACCATTTCATCTTACTGTAGAGCTGAATTCAGTACTTACCTCTAATCACCTCATTAAAATGCTCATTATTTTAAATGATTTCGTCTCATTGACGAAGTAAGCTACTGAAATAATGAATGTAATGGACATTTAATAGAGTTTAATGATGAGACTGTAAAATAAAAACAAAACAATAAGTTTTCAGTGGCGACATCCCCGTGCAGCTTTTGAAAACATACAGATTTCAATATTTAGAGCGTGCCTGCTATGATTTATGAGTATGGCAGTTTTATGATTTCAAACTTGGATCGTATGAAAACCTAATTGGGTGATAGCATTGCAGGTTCATCTTTGCTACACCAATTGATTTAAGAATGGCTTTTTGTACGTATGTGCAAAAAACTACTTAGGTTTTAGGATTAACATCCAGTTGTTGGCATACCTAGAGTTCGTCTCATAATAATAAGATTTTTAACACCTTTTTTTATTTATTTATGAATGAGCTAGCTCTTGACCTCGATCACGCCTGATGGAAAGCGATAGATGAGGTCCATGATGAAGCGAGCGTGCCCAGAAGATGCCTTGAGGCACTGGTACTCCCACGCGTCGACGAAACACAGCAGGCTGCTTGACGCCGAACTCCGGTGGGAGGGTGGTCGCGAACCAGGCGGGCGTTAGCCCTACCACCGCAAGGGAAGGATTGGCCAGTCTTATAAGGCGTTAGGTGAGACTGTCCAGGATGCGCCGAGCGCTCGGTTCAGTTGAGAGTCAGATGGAACAAATTGCTCTACACGAGGAGGCTCCTTCATGCATCCCAAAAACCATTATCAAACTAAACAACCACCTTCTTAT
Organism: Melanchra persicariae; assembly: GCA_947386135.1. Classification (NCBI taxonomy): domain Eukaryota; kingdom Metazoa; phylum Arthropoda; class Insecta; order Lepidoptera; family Noctuidae; genus Melanchra; species Melanchra persicariae. The sequence goes on along the minus strand of OX376648.1, from coordinate 19,504,639 downwards.
AAAACCAATATCTGAAATGTGAAAATTGATTGAAAAGGGAATTGCTTGTGAAAATCGAGACGACCTTCATTTCCTCGGAGGATTCTCAATAGACTTGATCTTTAGTTTACGCTAAAAATGGCAAAAAACTGTATCTTCTCGATTTATACATTGACCAAATTTAATATCTGCGCCTTTAAACAAATATTTAACGTCCCTGTATATTTAACATTGACATGAAACTTTAAAACCCCTGCAAAATCACGATGGTGGCACCGCGTCACCGCCCCTTTAGACCACCCATACATTCATAGCACAACGTGTAACATTATGCGTTTTTCCCTGGCATGGTGCCAACCACGATACCATGAAACCAGGCCATTGTTCACGGATTAAGTGAATAACGACAGTGCCTCATGCCTCACCATACTAGTAAATTGGGTACTTTCCTGAAAAAATCAAATTAAATTACCAAAAAATTCCTTTTTCACGTTGAAAACTGCGTGACGTCACATTTCAGTACATTTGTTTACTAAAATACGACGTCACCAGCCTCCCACTCTTGAGCTTTGATGCGCTTTCTCTTTATCATTCTTATCGATTTGTAATGGAAAAAAATACGTGTCCAATAATTTTTAAAAATGTAACGGACGGGCTAAATAAGAAATTATTAATTTTCTACCTAGGAAAGTAAAAAATTGTACGGATTTTTAATCTCGCCCTAATATAGTAATTGCTTGGTAATGTAGTGTCGGAGGTAATTCCGCGGGGAAAAATAAAATGTGGGTATTATTGGGGTGGCGCACACTTGCCTTGGTTTGGACGTATTTCCCTTTGTGGGGCAAGGAGGGAAAGACTGGTAAACAAAGGGGTTTTATTTAATCATGCGGCGTTATTTTGTTTCTGCTTACCACTATTAGAACAAAGCGTAAGGTTAAGATGGCGAGCAACGTACTTTGGTTTCGACGGATTTCGGGAGTTATAATAGTTATGCGGTGCTCTATAGTTTCTGCTTACCCCAATGGGGAAAAACGTTAGGTTATGTGTGTGGGAGTCAATTAATTTTATGTGAACTAGTTTCACAAAATTACTTTCCTACCACGGAAAGCAACTTTTGTAAGACTTTGGAGAAAAGTTTGTTTTGTCGCAGTACGTATCGCGCATTCGGCTTAGTAATAGTTAAGGTAACTTCTAAACTCCTTCAGCAAAAACTAGAAAAAACCTCCCAAGTGCGAGTCGGACTCACGCACGAAGGGTTCCGTATCATTATCTATAAAAACGGCAAAAACATCACGTTTGTTGTATGGGAGCCCCACTTAAATATTTATTTTATTCTGTTTTTAGTTAGTTATAGCGTCAACAGAAATACATCATCTGTGAAAATTTCAACTATCTGGCTATATCGGTTCATGAGATATAGCCTGGTGACAGACAGACAGTCAGACGGACAGACAGATGGGCAGCGGAGTCTTAGTAATAGGGTTCCGTTTATACCCTTTTGGTACGGAACCCTGAAAATGTGCAATAAAAGTACCATATCTAGCTATATCGGTTCGTGAGATACAGCCTGGTGACAGACAGATAGTCAGACGGACAGACAGATGGGCAGCGGAGTCTTAGTAATAGCAGGCCTCCGTCACTCCATGTACTTGCGCGCTATAAGTGCCTACCGCCCAGCCGAGCGGTCTCGGTCCGCCGGCGGATCAAATTCAGTGCGTTTTGCGCAAGCGAAGCGCGCGCACGCCGTTCAATTTTAATAGTTCTTACGGCTTAGTGCTTTATTTGAAGTCGGTTCTCTTTTTTTAAGGCTTTTTTTTTCATTTCTAGTGAACATCTCCGAAGATCATCATCAAACTAAGAAGTATTATACTTATTTTAAAACGTTCTCCTAAATGTAACAAATCCTTTTCTGAAAACCGCATCGATATCGGTTTAGCCAAACGCGAGATTATCGCTCACAAACATACCTACATACCTACAAACCATACAAGTCAAACTTCTCAGTTTGGCCTGTATGTCTGATCACCTCCTTTTTTTTAAGTTGGTTAAATATTTTATAAATGATAAAATTTTTAACTGCCTTATGTGGCAGTTAAAAATTTTATCATTTCAAGACAGAACATATTCACAGTTCTCAATAACATAGATAAAAAGTTATGTTAATTTAATTTTATCGAAGAGGCGGCCCTGCGATTACTGTGGAATCGCGCGGTGCGAAGCAATCACTGCTGTACGCTTGAGCATTTAAGCGCATTTTAGCATACAGTGGTTGTTGACGCGAGGGAGTAGGCAATTATCGTAATAGGTATTGGAAATTTTCTACTGAGTGAAGTATCTGTTACGTAGTAACTATTCAGTAATCTGTGGTAATAGGGTCCCGTTTTTACCCTTTGGGTACGGAACCCTAAAAATGTGCAATAAAAGTACCACAAAGTGAAGTCCATCGTGCTTGTTTAGTAACTACCTACATAATTACTCTCAAGTCTATTATCTACGAGGCAACGAGTCAGCTTTAAATGTTCACTTAACCTCACTTGACTTTCACTTTTTATTGAACAATTTAATTTCAAGCATTTCTTTCTATCTTTTTTTACGCGAGATTCGTTTTCCCTGCAGATTTGCATACTAAATGACAGAAAATAGCTGCATTAAATGGACCTTTTATTGTAACATTCACTTGATCTCTTTTGGCAATGAATGTTTAAATTTTCCTTCTATTTTATGAGATAAAGGCAGTTTCATTGCATATGAAGAAAAGATTCTCTCGAGATTCTTAACGGGTTTTTCAGGACAATACCGTATTCATAATTTGGCAGCTGAGGATAAACCATTTGTGAACGTAATAAAATCAATGCAGACATGATTGCACGGTTCAATGTAAAGTTATTTCACCTCTTTTGAGACGCCTATGTTCGAAACACCGTCGGTATAACGACGTGTCAGGACGTCAGTTAAGGGTAGGTATTCGTTTCTGCCCAAAGTACACAATGAAAAACACCGTAAAGTTTATACCCAAGAATATTATGAGAGTTATAAATAAAATTAATGGGTAGCCGTTTAGATAGATCTTGGTAAATAATAACCTTTTTTAAACAAAGATCAAAAGCAAAAAAAGAAGAGGTCAAAATAAAATGAAGTTTGATATAGAACAAAATACAAAGTTATAATTTAGTAATACAATAGTAGTAAAGTAATACAAAGTTATAATTTAGTCTTAAAACAGACTGCAGTTTTTAGATCACAATATAAAAATACCTACAGGTACCTGAAAAATAAATAACTGCACATTATTGTACACCCGACGACATTGAATAATTATAGAATCCTCAAAACATCATCATCGTCATCATCTCAGCCGAAAGACGTCCACTGCTAGACATAGGCCTCCCCCAAGTGTCGGTACAACAACCGGTCCTGTGCGTCTCGCATCCATCGGCTACACAGAAAAACTTTAAATCAATGTTTCAACGGCACATGTGACTGTTAGCGCCACCATTTATCCACGACAAGCAAGTGTCGAAGTAAAAGGGAGTCAAGGAAACGGATTGCCAAATGCCACCGCCTTCTATCCGCAATAGAAATGCCGAAAACAAAACTTGTGTCATTTGTGCTTCGGCTGAGCGATTTGGCGGTAAAAGTTGGGCAAAATGAATAGGAATTAGTTAGCACTGGTGTTTGGAGAACAATTATTACTAATGAAACGATGGATATACTGTGTGAAAGGTGACGTGAAGAAGGCTAGAAAGGGGGTGACTGCTGAGATAACAACACTAAAAGAGAATTTTGGAATATTATACCTTGAATAGAATAGAAAACAACAGTTGGCACCCCACATACATAGAATATATTGCATCAAATCCAAATAAATTGATGATGTAATTTGACAAAATATAATTGACTTCATTCTTAGTTTGGTCTTTGTCATAATTATTATGAGTTCTCTTAATCAGAAAGATTATTATATATAGCATTATATTCATAAAGTTATTATTTTAGCATATATATCAATTTTATTAGTTTTATATATACAGATATTATTTGTTTATTATTTCCAAAACAAAATTCTATTTTAAATCTTATTTATTTGTAGTACACCTACCGCAGTGCAGTTTTTTAAACCAAAGATTGACTGGTAGAGAATGCCTTGTTGCATTAAGTCCGCCCATGTACCACTATTGTACATAAAGTTTAAATAAATAAAAGAGAAGAATAAGATTACTTTCTCAAAAAATCTTAAGCAACGCTGCGGCTAGCTTCTAAGAACGGTATTACCCATTTCAACAAAGGTTTTCCCTGAATTAATTATTCCGCCATCTTTGAAAAGCGTGATAATTATACTTACTTTTCCCGTTACAATTCAACTTCAAAGTAACACATAATACATTGAAACCTTTTCCTGTTCGTATATTCTGCAAACTGTATTGAAATGGGTAGGTAAATATTTACCAACAAAATGGTTTCTCGGGGAGAACAGTCGGCTTATACAGAGGTCTACATGTGTAGCAGCTTATTTAAAAATCATGTAAACCTACCCTTATCAAGTGTCCTGAAATTCTTTCACCTGGGATGAAGTTTTTTCCTTTGAAGATGTATTTTGATCTGAATGTAAAGAAAGAAAAAAATCTGACGACGGTTTGAATCTTTTCTAGGAAAATGTGATTATATTTTATGTTTTGTGAGACTTTTGTTATGTTGAAAGCAGATGGTGGTTTTATGTGAAAATGAGCTTAGTGTAACATTCTTTTTAAATTCGTCGATATTAGATTTTTCGTCTATGTTGTTATGCTTGACCCGACTAAGGGGAAGGTTGTTGTTTTATTCGAAAACAACAATATCCTTATTTGAGTTATGAGTTAAGTCTTTGGGATTTGGTGTTATTGGGTCTTGTTAGCTGTTTCGTTTAGCTTTTGATTTATGGCTGCCAAATTGTAATCGTTATGTTTTTTTTTTTTATTTGTATTGGGTTTGCTCTTGACTCTAGTCTAGGTCAGAGGTGACTGAGACGATGGAGTGAGCTAGCCCAGAAGAAGCCTCACTCTAACTTTGAGATTAGGGTTGAATTCGTTCGGAAACACAGACGTAAAGACAATATTTATGATAAATTTCAAAATACATTATTGAGTCAAAATCAGCAAATAATTTATGAAGAAATATTAATGACTCAAATACATTCGAAAACAAAACAATATTGAAAATTCTGTCAGTTATGATCTCAAATATTACCAATTCAGAAAAAGTTCATTAAAGTCTCAGGTGAATTAATTAAATCAGGATTCGACTGCTCATCGAATAAATTTGGATAAATTAATTTGCAAATCTTATTGCAAACCAGAGAATTTTACAATTTCAGCGAATTGCACAATAATTGTAGACGAAAATCCTGAAAACTCAGTCGAAGCGGACCAAAGGCTTGTTTGTTATTTTTTGGGTGTCCCGTTCATTTGTTTTTGATTAAGGTTTCCGAATTCGTTTGTCGGTGAATTTGAATTTTTGGTTGCAATATTTGCTACAATTTTCAGCTTGTATTTACCTTCATAAAATATTTTCTGCTGTAACAGATGTAAGCGAAGATTCATACCCCTAGTGAGCACTACTTATTTATCCGCACTGCAGTAATATTTCAGCTGGAAATCTCATTTCTCCACTTATAATTAATTTTAAAGATTACAGTGCAACATTACAGAACTCAGGCTTGTTGCCGAGAAGTACCACTACTTCTAAGACTCTTTAAACTTGCACGGGGCATTAAGCAGCTGACGCATTGCCATATTTCTTTATGTTGTTAGCCTTAAAAGGTCGCTATTGTGTGTGTAGAAAAGTAATCTTCTTCACAAAATATTTGTCGACACATTTCGTAATTCGATCCTAAAATCTTCATCCTTACCGTCTTTCAATATTTACGCTTCGAAAATGTACATCTATTTTATGTGCCAGCATTGTTTTCTAATAGATTCATCATCAAGAACAAAGGCGAAAAGAAATTCTTTACTGTCTTTTTTATTATCTACTATATCCAACACTTGGCACTGTTCAAGTTCGTCTCTTGGGAGATAAGTACTGAAACGTTGGACTATTGTATCTTGAGTTGAATGATTACAATAGTGTTCAACATTTGACAGTATCGGGCCATCGCCTTTGAGAACTATTGTAACCTATTTCTGCCCTGTGGGACTCCTAAAGGTACTTACAACGTAGTTGATAGCGACGCCTGAGTTTGTTCTATAAGTTTAGACTTTCTTCTTGATTTAGTGATAGGTTGAGAAAAACTTATCATTTTAGTGGTGTCTCGTAATTGTGGGGACAGAGTCGGATCGGGGTAAATTTTATGAAAATCTCTATTGATGTTTGCAAACATTTTCCGTAGGTAGAACACTTACGTCAATAGCTCATCACAAACATATTTCGTGCCCACAGTATTACGGATAACAGTTATTTCTATACTTCAAATTTAAATACCCCGTTCTATCCGAATTGCCATTCGTCCCACATTCAGTCTCCCTTAGCAGTTATTATCCACAAAGCCACTCAAAAATATATCGTAAAATGTTCCGGGACACCATTAAAGGAAAATGTATCCATTGTGAGTCGGTCATGCGGACTCCAGTCACGTTTCCGAACTGATCCCACCTCGCAGGACCAGCTGAAAAGAGACGAAAAACTTTTGAGTTTTTACAATATAAACGTCACGATTTTTTGGACTACTGAATTCTTGGCACGTAGTTTTCGACCTGCTTTTTGATTCGTTACATTTAAATTTTACATGAAGTGAGACGGTTGAAGTACGTATGTTCTTGTTTATTTTTATAGCTTACGAGTATTTCGAAATGTACCTACTGGAAACATGAGTGAAATAAAAATGTTTTGCTGACGAGCTTTTTTATTGTTACTGAACCGAAATTCATGTAGTTTATTTGGATGACGTGACAGTATGTCATATTTTCATCACTGTTTGGTGTTAAGGGAATTTTTATTTTGATGATTTTCATTCATCAATAAACTTTATTTCAGAAAAAAAAATGTTCTGTGTTGTCGAATATTTCTTAATTGATACGGATTTTAGTACGAATTTTAATATCAAATATTGTTTGTGATGGAAGTTTTTTAATAAAATTTTTATTTTGGTGATTGTCATCAATCAACAACTATATTCGCGGAGGATGTTTTAATTAAAAAAAAAACCATTGTCATTCTACCAACAACAAGGTTTTTCCATTAGGATGCGAATCACATTGAAAGCGAGCACAACTTTCTTAACAAAACACGCCAGACAAGAGAAGTTGATTCGCGCCGAGGTATAGAAAAGTACAAAAGTTCGTTCGTGTGGTTCGTACAAGTTGCTGGACAAGCATAGTAGCAAAACTATAAGTAAGGTTATTACGAAGATGGGATCAACTGACTTAGACAAATGGGTTATGATGTAATGGTCAAAGTTCGAGGAAGAGAGGACCAACAAAGTAATTGCAGTTTCCTTAACATTATGGCCCACATGCTTAAGGCTGATTATGATAACGAATTAACGTTCATTACTTTTCTTTTGAATTATTTGAATTATGTCTTATATTACAATATTAGTTTCAATAATAGTGACTAACAGCTAGTGGAGACATTCCAATCCAATCCTTCCTGACAATATAAAAACACTTTTCAATACTTAAACGTAACGTAACATCTCAAGAAAAAAAACATTTTTCGAGTTAAAAATTTCATAATTAAGAATATTACTTTCTATTGAGTCCATGAAATCCATTATTATCTTATTATGAACTAACTTATTAAACTTAGAAAGTTACTTGCGATAGTTATTTCATAATACCTGAACCCAATATTAATAGTAACAACAAGACTTAATCAAACTTCATTTAGTATGAAGTGCACAAGTTTGCTTATCAAATATAGGAGTCACTTAATGTTTAAGAAATTCGTTAGCGAGTTCAGCTACATAGATCCTGAGATCTTCATAGTCAAAATTAATTAAAGTTTCAAGAACTTGTTTATTTAAGAAAACTAGTCTCTCTGGTTGCTTGTCTGTTTATTAGTATGAGTCCTCTTAAGTGTTTATTATTTAACTTTATATATTGTCAAGCTTCTTGATATTTCGATTAAGAGGTTTTCTATGTTACTTCCGTTAGTGACTTGTTTATTCTTACCAATGGGCTCCTCTTCTTTCTGAATTTGTTTTCATTGTCTATATGTTAGAATGTTTCTCTAAAATTACACTTTCTTGGATCTTCCCAGATTTTGCAACGTCTAACGAGTTCGTTTATTACTTTGAGGACGAATTCTTTCTTTTCTTAAAAGTATCAACTTTATCAATTTGGATTTAAACGATCCTTGCAACTTTATCTTTGGCTTTAGATTGAAGCTTGAATTCATTGTTCTATACAATAAAGGGATTGAATAATGGATTGTTTTGAAGACGATTTATACTGGAAATCATGATTCTTCTTAAGAATCATCATAATTATCAAACTTCTTCATCTCGACTTTGCCTACAGCTGGGCAGTAGGTTCATTTTATCTCGTTCCAATCCCCACGTTCCTGTGTCAACTTCATCATGTTGTTCCCGCGATTTCATTAACGTCGTCTGCTCATCACGACGCCTCTTTACAAGGTTAAAATGTGTCAACTAACATACGCGTATAGCTTCACTATTTAAACATACAAAGATATACTAAACCAACTAGTGTAATGAAGTTTACCAAAGCTATTGCACGTGAGTTATAAATGCCAACCGAGTGACAAGTTAATGCAGTATTTGTAACCTACAATTACCTACGATTTGTATCTGATTGCTTCACTGCATTATCACATTGATCACTTACCAATTGCATCACCATAACCGTAATATAAGTTACGGTTATTGTGAATTAATACTAATAATAACCAATTTATTATTTCAATGGATAATAAAACTTGCTCATCGTAAAACTTTTCTCTCATCTTGATAATAAAAATTAAGCTTTCTGAACGCAAAACTCCATCCACTTTTCGCCATTCTTTTTTTAAGCAATTGTCTAAAGTTCCAACTGATGGAACCGCTTTAAAATGCAGTGGCTGTAATTTATTCTGCCAGCGTTTTTTGTCAACGTAATTATTCGCAGAGACTCTAGAAATGTTAAAGACTCAATTTTTCTGCTTGAGCTTCTAAATGGGCTCGATAAATTGTGATACGTTCCACCTATCGTATTAAAGACCAAATGCTTCCATTTATCTTTTAAAGTTTTCTCTGCTTCCATTCGAATTAGGGGCCGTATATTCGGTCAGTTGGCATTCGATCCTTTAAATGTTGGAACTGGGCAGTGCATTGAACCGTGCCTTGATATATTCAGCCGCATCTCGATTTAGTTTCGAAGCAGAGTCCAGTATATTTGGAAAACGTTTGGTTAGGTTATTGATGACAAGGTCTGTATGGTTTTCATTATTTATTCTACGATATTTAAGCAAACTGTCAGTTCTAAGGAATATGCAATATTTTCATCTTGCTTCTTCTTTAAAGATTTCCATGTGAAATAGGCCCCATATATAAATCAAACGTTTGTGGAAATTGAAGCTTTTTTGACCGATTGGGTCAAAAAAGCTTCAATTTCCACAAACGTTTGTATTGCAGAATGTTTATTTTGACAACGAAAAGATGACCTTAAATGTTTGAATCTTTGGTATATTCATTATATTCAGATATTGGAATAGGTTTTCTACATTCCAGACTTACCCTAAGTTTTTATTTCATCTCCAACAAGAACTTTTTCTAAATGTTGCGTTCTTCAATACAAATTCTGATCGACCTAAGTTTCTCCAGAGCACGGAAAACTGCAGACTATTAATATTAGTAGGTATGTATTTTATGTCACAGTCCTGTACCAAGGACCGCCTTGTACCGACCTCGCCATTTAAAGTTAGGTAGATGTGTTTATCACTAATGAATGCTTAAATTAATGGTTTTAGTGTAGTGACTGTCGAGTTCAAAGTTGCTATGGTTGTAAAATTTATGACGTTACGTCTAGAGGGCTTGTAAATGAGAACCTAGACTCAAGAAAGTTTGTTAAACTTGATATTTATGTTTTGTAGTAAAGGCGACTTTTTCAGTTGTACTTAGTCATGGTCATAGCGAAGTCACGGGAAAAATATTTTTTTTCCCGTGGCTTTGCTAGGGATTATTAATTTTCGCAAAAAAAAAAGTAGCCAAAACCGACTCCAGGGTCCCATTTAGGCCTGCGGACGGCGACCGTTGGGTGGCGTGATGTGTTCCACGCGCGCCTCAAAGAGATGTCAGTGTAGTAGTTGGGGCCCGCTAGGGCCAATAGCCTGCCAGGTTTGCGGAATTTGTTCAAAAGAGTCACCGCGGCCCTGGAACGCAAAGAGCATTTGGAGGATTGGTTTTAGTCAGTAAGCATGACACTTATTTGTCATTGATACTCAAGATAGTCATTTGATGATTTTCCATTCTTAAAAAAAGGGTCCCATTTAGTTCTTTACCCTAAAAGTCATCTTTTACCTATTTGAGGCCCTGGGCATATTAATATAATGGAGATAGATAGAGATAAGACTCTTTTCTAAATGCAAAACATAATAATTATGTAGTAATACTATGAATGTTAGTATAAAAAATTAACTCATTTAGCGTTCACAGGTTTGAGTGGCATGTTCTGGTTTTGACATAAGCAAAAACGTCAATCATTTGTTTAAAGTCTATATCTTTCAGTGATTAGCGGCCAACACAGAGTTTGTGAGACAGCTCTTGTTGGTGCACACACTGTAGCTGTTGCTTTTTCGCTACAGGGACATTCCTTTTCTGCAGAGTATTCAATCTTGGTAAGGCCTAACTTTTTCTAGGTGGGCACAACCACGAGCATATTCTCTTGAAGGGGCCCCCATCGATCGCGGGGTCCTGGACACTTGCCCAAAGTGCCTAGTAGAAAAGAGGGGCCTGTCTATACCAAAATCTGTTCAGCGATTTTGGCGTAAAAGCGTTACAAACAAACAAGCAAACTCAGTTTTGCATTTAGGTACAGTATTAGGCTACCGTACAGTTGTAACTACGTGGTTATAAGGACCCGTACCGCAAGTTCCTTATCCTTCATTGAAAAAAGAGGATCCTTCGACCAGACGACATGTTTTTGTAAAGCTTGTGGTATGAAAAAAATGTATGGGAAGGTGTGTTATTTTAATTGATTATTGTGAAATAGGGTGTATTCATGTAAACAAAACAAAAACTTTTTGAAATAATGGTTATTTTTTTATTTCTACCTACTTTTGTAGAGTAAAATGGAAATATTTCGCTCATACTGATTTCAAAGTAGAATTAACAATACATTACAAGGCAAAACTGGACAAATACATTTCAAATGTGATAGCTTATTCCATTAAGATTCCAACAACACACGTTTCATAGGGCTCACAAGCAAAATTTTAGAGATATCGGCATTCTAATCACACGCGCCGTTATGGCGCCAAACTTTGACAGATGATTTTGACATAAGTCAAATTTTGCAAAAAAGGCCGGACCCTGAAGAGGATATTGTTTACAGATCGCGTGGATAACTTTACTAGAGCGATGTATTGACGCGAGGTCTAACCTCATCAAAACCCGTACCGTATACCCGTCGTACCGTACCGTATGTGGTTGTTACGGCCTCAAGATTCTACGCTTCTATGACGGCCGGAGCGACAACTCCCTGAAGTGCATTGCATGAACTCGCTTCTAGCCAACCTGAAGTAAGCAAATTGTTCTCTTCGTGCCAGTATATTAAACTTACACCGACTCCCCAGCCCCCTCCGACCCTCTTAAAAATTGAATTTTCCAGAGAGAGTTACAGACTAAACCTATTTTTATTAGCTTTCTAGACTTACCCTTATTCATAAAAACTTTTCAGCCATTACTTAGTTAAAATACTGTTTAAGAGATTCTAAATTCAAATTCTCCATAGAAAATTTTGAATTAAGAGTCTGCTTATCGGTATTTTAGCTAAATAACGGTTATAAAGTTTTTATGAATAAGGCTGTAAGTATCTGAGTTTGTTTCGGTGATTCTTCTCAGGGTAGGAAACACCGGCCTCATCTAGCTTAAAATGACCAAAAAGCATAGACGTGCTAAAGTGTTATGTTTAACCTACTTACAAAATTTTCATTTGTCATTTAAGCTGTTTTAGATGTGCGATTATAGTCAGTCAGGAAAAATCCTATACCATAATAATATTGTATAATAATATGTATTAATATGTATTATTGTGTAAGTTTGTTTGTTCGTTTGGTTGAACGCGCTAATCTCAGGAACTACTGGTTCAAATTGAAAAAATGTTTTAGTGTTGGAGTGGTGATGGTGGTTGGTGTCCCATTTATCGAGGAAGATTATAGGCTATATAACATCATGCTATGACCAATAGGAGCGCGGTATTAATTAAAAATGTGACGCAGCCGAAGTTGCGCGGGTTAGCTAGTCTATGTACTCTATACTAATATAACAAAGCTTAAGAGTTTGTTTGTTTGAACACGCTAATCTTTGGAACTACTAGTTGGATTTAGATAATTCTTTTTTTTAAGACAGCTACATTCATGAGGGAGGATATGAACTATACGGGAACGGGAAAAAAATGGAATGTGCGCGCACGAAGTCGCAGGCAAATGCTTGATTTTATGAGTATTAGTAGTTTCTGCCCACGGCAGAAAGTTAAAGTACATTAATTTGTAACCAAGGTTCCTATCTATCTTTGGACCGAATTTATCAAAAATCGCTACGGAGATTTAGGCGTGAAAACGGTAAGATGAGAGAGTAAAATAATGTTAAGAATACTTTTCTTTCTTTCCTTTCTTTCTTTCTTTTTTTTTTTTTAAACGTTGCCCCACACTAGGATTTTCTCCTGTATCGTGGGTGCGCTTACAAACATACAAAGTCACATACACAAACAGCCAGACCCGGAACAACTATCTGTAGGCCATACAAATATTTGTTCCGTCCGGGAATCGAACCCGCGACACGCAGCGCAGCAGCCGATCGCTCAACCACTGCGCCAACCGTGTCGTACTTATTCAATAGGTATGTGTTACATGAAAAGGAAGATTCCGGATTGAAAATGAAAAGAGAGAAAATGTTTAGAATAATATCTCTGACCCATAACAACTCCAGATAATTTTCCCTTTTCATAAAATAAAATTATTCACTGAAAACTTACAGTTCTGAAAACTTTATTTTAATAATATTTGCACGAATGAAAATCTAATTAGAGTTCACGAGTATGAGCATTCAAAAGTTCTCGAACCGCTGGGAAAATGTATTCATTTTTTATTCGTATTGAAATCTATGAATAATATTAACATTGACGAAGTGAATTAAGTATATCGTGCCTGTTGTATAGTATCATTATCCCTTAGGTACTGAATGGAAGAAATTGTATTGAATCTTGTAAAGCCTGAGTTCTTTTACAGATTTTGAAACAAAAAAAAAAAACAAGGCCTAGAATTTAAATATTTTGTTTGTCTTTCTTTGTTTTGAGGAGCTCATGGCTAAATAATAACAGCCACACGGATTATCTTCAATGTTAAGCAACGCTTGCCAAGGTCGGTCTGTGGATGGGTGACCATCTTAACATACCGAGACTCCTCCGTGGTCGTTTGTAGATCTTTGGCAGTCATTACTAGTTTAGTAGTCATTAAGTTTAGCGACCAATTTTGCATGACAATACGACTTACCTACTGTAAGATTATTAGCGTATTCCAATTTTTGAGTCTTTTGGCAAAAATATGAAATAGGCTTCGAGTTAAATTTCAGAACCCGACCCTTCGTAAAAGGATTTATAATCACGAAACAAGCGCAATAGGATTGTATTTCAGGAGTTCAATTTACCTGAAAATTGGGGCGGAATATTTCTGTGTGGCCTTTGAAAGGTCATTAGCAGTTTGTCATCTCTTAAAGTTATAATGTGCTGAAGATCAGGTAGGGACATTGTGGTTGAAAAATGAGTAGTATGCGGTTTTGATTCAAGATTTAAATTACGACAAGTAATATACTGGGTTTTTTTTTATCAGTGCGAAAACTTTAAGAACCACTTCTGCCCATGTACATGAACAACTTTCCCCAAAAAAGCCATGGTCAATTCCATAAAAAAAACTTCAACTTTCCATACAAAAATTGTCATCAACTGATTACAATTTATAAGGGAGACTCAAATTTTAGCTACTTATCTAACCTATACTAATCGTTTACTTGAAATACATAAATGTTTTGAGTACCTATTCTCTTCAAAGTACGCACAAAACGTTTTGGGAATTATATTATTGTGCGTGAAAACACAAAGTAGTAAAATCTACATCACAACAAAAAGAACCGCAACGCTATGTATCCCGCCAGCTGCGCACCAACTGAACGAAATCCGAGTTTACCGTGCGATTTGAACATATACAACAGTCCGAATATCAACTATAGGGCAGTTGCCCACCGGACACAACAACAACCGTCCGGTTGGAGGATCCTCCCTTTTCTATGCAGGTTTGCGGGTCTTTACTCTCTGTATCGCATATGTCTATACTGGTGACCCTCGACATTGAACGTCATACTCTCCAAACCTAAAAGTGTATTCAAAGCTCTGGTAAACGAAAGCTCACTCAAACTGGACAAAAAAGGCTGAAGACTATTGATGAGCTTTTGTGCAATTATATAGTAAGGGCGATATGCATATATTTGAAAACCAAGCTCAGAGGAGAGCTTTTCTAGATTAATTTACACAAAATCTCCATAAACTGGAAACTACAATGGATACAATTCTATCCTAAATCAATAAAATCTGGGATGGAGATTGAATGATATTGAGTCAGTTTGTTTTAATAAAATTTATCTACAGCCTTTGAACCAGTTCTTAATCTACATTTTATCCAATTTTCTATGATATTAAAGGTTATGAATGTGCATAGTTTAGATAAATTAATCTAAATCAAGGCTAAATAAGTAATAACAGCTGCACGGATCGAACTTGAAGGTTAAGACCCGCTTGCCGGGGTCAGTCTGTGGTGCATAGGTGCCTTGGCAAGTACGTTAAGCCGTTGGTCTCGGCTGTCATTTGTAGATCTTTGGCAGTCGTTATATATTGTCAGAACCCAGAAAATCTGACTCCAATCACGCCAAGAAGTACCGTATTACCCAGTTCATGTGTTGTGTAGGTCTGGTAGGCAGCCATTCCACGCAAAATACTGGTATTCAGCTGAATCCGGTTTATCTGAGAGCCAACCCCAATATAATTGGGAAAAGGCTAGGCAGATGAATCTTTCTCGACCCAATGCAATTTTGCACATACTTTTAAATTTACGAACTATGCAGTACCGTTGTAATCTCCCTCCCTCTTACAAGTGTTTTGTGTACGCATGAATAAATCAGAGGTAGCTGATAAAAGTGGATAAAATTAATAAGAGTAAGAGTTTATTTTTAACGAACAAATTCCTCTGGAAAAGAAAAGAATATCGTTCATTTGCAAGAATACTACTACAGCAAGCTGACAAGTATACATTAAGAATGCTGGAATAACAATTTTACTTACTTATTAGCAACGCTTAACTTAATAGAAATATTTCTATTAAAAAAAGTGTTGCTCTTAACCTTGATCGCACCTGATGGAAAGCGATAGATGAGGTCTGTGATGGAGTGAGTGTGCCCAGAAGATGCCTTTTCACTCTTGCTTTGAAAGCAGACGACATTTTGTCAAATGATTTTTGCACAAATCCAGTCGCAATCACAATCCAAATATTCCGCCAAATAACGATTCATTTACAGAGTGTTTGCTTACCGGAAGTGACGGATAGCTGGCGGATATTACGTTATCTCGCACCGGATACGGTTGGCGGCTACCAACCCGATTAGTAACCTGTTATCGATAGAATTATTAATGGCCTACACTTTGGGCCTGTGTTAATCGTTAGGTGTAAGGTTAGCCAGATTTAAGTGCATCATCCACCGACCGATTTCTTCCATTTCTAGGCACAGGCACATTTCTCGTGTCAATTCCAGATTCTTGTACCAACTTCACCTAGGTTCCTGGCCCACGGTGACAACAATGTCGTCTGCCTATCTCGCCGTAGGATGACAAAAACTTCTTTTTTCAATTCTTTGGCGTCATTCGGTCATCGTCTTACTCCACCTGTCAAAATCATAATTCTCCATCAATCAGTCAGGATGGATGGATGGTAGTATTTTACTCAATCACGTCAGAACGGCTGAACGGATCTAGATAAAAGGCACAAATATAATTATACTCGTATTTTACGAGGTTTGGTAGAAAATAATTCATTAATTTATTTAAGATTCATTAACATTACAATGGGCCTTATTAAGGGCAATGGAGAGGGCAATGCTTAAAGTTTCCTTGCATGATCGAATCTGGGGCCTACTTCCAGTGGGAAAGAGACGAAGCTACACAGGACGTATAGCTCCGTCTCTTGCCCACTGGAAGTAATGTAATACTGCTTTAAGAGTTGGTGGTTTAGGTCCAGGACTGATGATATCAGCAAAAAAACAAAGGTTACCGACATAGCCCGAAGGATCGCCAAACAGAAGTGGCAGAGGGCAGGGCAGATTGCTCGCAGTATAGATGTTCTGGAGTGGCGACCGCGTACTGGAAGACGCCGCGTTGGAAGCCCTCCCACAAGGAGAACCGATGACCTATTGAGGGTCGAGGGTAGCCGATGGATGCGAGACGCACAGGACCGGTTATTGTTGTGACACTTGGGGGAGGCCTATGTCCAGCAGTGGACGTCTTTCGGCTGATATGATGATGAACATTGCTTGTGGGTATGTAGGCATTAGAGGCATTCTCTACCATTCAACCTTTGGGTTAAAAGGCTACATTGTGCTTGATAAACAAATAACAACAAATATAATTTATTTTCAAAATAAATATGTCGTCGTAAATATCGTATCTTTTAAAAAGCAGAAGCAGAAATTTCTTAGCATCAATCAATTTTAGTACTAAAAATCAAGTAGATGCAGCAGCTGTCCATCTGTCTGTCCAAAGTTTATATGAATGAATTTCTCAGGTAGACAGCGCAGACGACCTTTTAACCTTTGTCCCGTTCAAGTGTTGCTACTCAAGGAGAGAGTAACAACACGTCTAGCATCTTTATTTTTGTCTTGTTTCATTTGTTTTTCGTGGAAAACTAAAGATTTTCCGTCAACAGCGTTATTTAAAATGATTTTGAATTGTAAAGATCATAGCAAAGATCATGATCTGTGGTTTTTGCCCACTGCCATTATAAAAAGGCGTGAGCTCATGCCCTGTGATATGATCAATCTTGCCGTAGGTATTTATTTATTTCGACGGCAGAGTGCAAATATCACTAACTGAAAAGTAAAACATTTTCACAAACTCATTTTTTTTTTTTTTTATATCTGTCTTTTTTAATATCTTGATAAGTTATAAAATAGTTACATCGTTGCAATTAAAAACACACTTATGAGATTTCACTAAAACAACTGCGAATTACGCCTTTAAAAAAAACGATAAAAAAATGAATTTCAAAAATTTCAGTTAGGTATTGGCACTTCGACATCGATTTATCAAAAATCTACCTACTTAAGAAGTTTCAGTGATGAAAAAAAATAGCGCGCATAGCTTGGAATCTCTCACAGACGCTCCTAAAGAAAGTTGATTACACACGGTAAATCGTTACGTAACTAAAAAACAATAATTCTTTCCACTTATAAAAAGTAGTACGTAATATTAGAAATGAAAACACATCGTGATACTTATTTCAAGTGGCGCTTGGTTTATGAGCTGCTCCGTGGGGAATTAGGACTGCACGCTGAAAAAAGAAGGCTTATAGCGGAAATAAATGTTCCGGCAGTGGCATAAAAGACGTGTTATTGATAGGAGAATTTAAGTTGATTTTAATTTTGACTTTTGTTGTAAATTGTTGAGAAAGGTTTGTTCTACAATTCTTCATGCCCTGTTTTTCTTGAAGAATGGAATAATCAGCTGTTTCCTACATTTTTTCAAGTTATTCCAACATAAAAAAAACATTCTGGGCGTACAGCGTATAGCTATAAATAAACGTGTCATCACATGATGATTCCGTTGTTTGAAATAAATCGTGCTAATCGTCGTTTAAAGCCCCGTATCTCTTTGACAACGAAACCATAATTACATTTAATTAGCATGTCATACAAGGGGCTAGAAATGTTGTTCCTTTCATATTTCAGAGTTGATCAATCTCTTCGTAAAAGTTATAAATACTCATGTACGTGCTGTAGCACTACAGGACTCCGTCCTTGGCGCTACTTATAAATATTATAAATGAAACACTGTTTGAGAGGAAACGGACTACTTATTTACGCCATCATGCCCAAAAGCTAGCTACTACATGACTCGGTATAAAAGAAACACATTATTTTTTATTCCTAATTCAAAATACTATTTACATTTCTGCTGGACGCTTCCAAAGTCCCAACAATTAACTTGTCGGCCAGTGACTGCAGCCAAGGAGTTTACAGTACCCGATACTTGAAACATTGCCAATAATTGAAAAGTCTGTACAATAATTAAGGCCAATTATTAAAAATAAGTTCAGATAGAACTCTATCACTTGTATCAAATTTTATAAGTACTCATATTCCTCTTTCATATCTAGATCAGCGTAAAGATTTAAGAACCGACCTTTTGAAACCATATCTTAAGAGGGCGACACTTTGGTCGTGTATTTTGGCTAGAAGCCAGGTCGTCGAATGTCCTCGACCCCGAGTTTTTGGGTTTATGACTGCTATTAAAGATCTCTGATTCTGTATAGATTAAATTAATATGGTTTATGATAACGGTTGCTGACTGAATAAGGCTTTACCCAAGTAATTACGGAGAATGAGGTGAATTTATGAAGTTACGCAGGTCGCAGGTGGTTTGATTAATTTATCAGCATATGCAACACGTGTAAGGTCTAATGAAGAAGATGACTAATGGTTCGTAAGGTTTTTATCGGTCGTTTACCTGTCCGTTAACACTATTTGTCATAAACCAGCATTTGGGAAATTTGTGTTCATAACATCCGGCTCGAAGGACCATCAGATGTCGGTGGAAGTTATTGTGTTTCGTTATGAAAAAGATAAAACTCGCACGCACACATAATGAGGAAAGGGGATTTATCCCTAATAATATAATAAATGCGAAAGTTATTCTGTCTGTCTGATACGCTTTCACGCTAAAACGGATGAACGGATCGTCATGAAATTTGGCAGATATATAGCCTGGGATATGGAGAAGGACATTAGCAGTTTTTACGTTATTATCGACATCCACACGGGCGGAACCGCGGGCAAAAGCTAGTTCTTAATAAATTAACATAAAAAAGAAAGAAAGAAAATCTGTTTATTTGGCAAACACAGATACACACAATGTATTTACAAACAAAAATAAACTTGAATTTTATAAATAAAAAAGTAAAGTCGGTAAGAAGTTATGATACGGAAAATAAACTCAAAAACTCTCATCATGTTTCCGTTTGTTGGTGTTGCCAATATTATTTTTCTACATTATTTTCTAAAACTATCTACATAATTGTTCTATAATTAACTTTTCAAAGAAAGTGTTAGAAAATATGCTTAAGATGTTATTCATCATTAACAACCTAAGTTCTGAACACCTTGACCTTAAAGTAAGTCAATTTAAAACTTGTCACATCAACAGTTTCAACTAACTTGCAGAGGACCTATCAGTAGAGGCCGTTACTTTGATGAACCCTTCAACAGTTGTCCTCTCAATCAGGGAGTCTACTCTCAAAGCCCGAAATCCGTAGTTTCGGCGTTAATATCGGGCGTTTTCTACTCCATATCACCGACGGACTTACGATTAGTCCCGAACCCGAACTAAGAATGAATGACAACACGATTTGACAGTTGTTCTTAGTACGGACTTCAGGCCTAAGCCTGAAATCCGTGCTAAGAACAACTGTCAAATCGTGACCCCCTGTCAGACCCCCAAAACATTAGATTTAATTTGATATATTACGCAAACGCTTTTCCTTAAGAACAAAACTAATAACTGTTATACATTTGATAACACTATGTTACGCGATGTTAAAGTCCGCCTCTGTACTAAATATATTCAAGGGCTTTTACTCATAACGTTATTTCATACGAACTCGCAAATCCTAATGAAATTAATTTACTGATTATTTATTGAACTTGATACGCATACGTAAAAAACCTTGGTATCAAAAGTAAATTAAGAAAGAGACAGTGATTTTTCACCATCCGAAATTGTTCACCCCGTCTGTCTAATGTTTTTAGTTTTATTTCTAACTAGCTTCTACCAGCTGCGGCTTCGCCCGCGTAAATATCGGAAATAGCAAGGTTTCCTGATTTGTATTGTATTTTTTTTACTCAGGAAACACCCACCCTACACCTACCCTACAACTTCCTTACACCTACCCTACACCTACCCTACACTTACCCTACACCTACCCTACACCTTCCCTACACCTACCCTACCTACATAATTATACCAGCCCAAAAATACTATGACATGTTTCTGGTCTCCTGGTACTTGAAAATCTGAAGTACCAAGGCAGCAGCGGCTCTGAGTTTCCACTTCCTCCTCAATCTCCATTAATCCAGGCCACTTACCGGGATAAAAAGTAGCCTATTTTTTATTCCGGAATATGAACTACATGTGTGCCAAATTTCATCCAAATCCCTTCAACCGTTTTTTCCTGATTGTTACACAAACATACAAACATACAAACATACAAACATACAAACATACAAACATACAAACTTTCACCTTTATAATATTAGTAGGATTAGCTGTTGCCCGGCGACTTCGTTCGTGTGTATGACGGAAAATTAAATGATGTCGCCGTACATAATCCTACTATCCTACTAATATTATAAAGGTGAAAGTTTGTATGTTTGTATGTTTGTATGTTTGTATGTTTGTATGTTTGTATGTTTGTGTAACAATCAGGCAAAAACGGCTGAACGGATTTGGATGAAATTTGGCACACATGTAGTTCATATCCTGGAATAAAAAATAGGCTACTTTTTATCCCGGTAAGTGGCATGGATTAATGGAGACTGAGGAGGAAGTGGAAACTCAGAGCCGCTGCTGCCTTAGTACTTCAGATTCACAAGTACTAGGAGACCAGAAACATCAGGTACCAGGATACCAGAAACATGTCATAGTATTTTTGGGCTGGTATAATTATGTAGGTAGGGTAGGTGTAGGGTAGGTGTAGGGTAGGTGTAGGGTAGGTGTAGGGTAGGTGTAGGGTAGGTGTAGGGTAGGTGTAGGGTAGGTGTAGGGTAGGTGTAGGGTAGGTGTAGGGTAGGTGTAGGGTAGGTGTAGGGTAGGTGTAGGGTAGGTGTAGGGTAGGTGTAGAGTAGGTGTAGGGTAGGTGTAGGGTAGGTGTAGGGTAGGTGTAGGGTAGGTGTAGGGTAGGTGTAGGGTAGGTGTAGGGTAGGTGTAGGGTAGGTGTAGGGTAGGTGTAGGGTAGGTGTAGGGTAGGTGTAGGGTAGGTGTAAGGGAAGGTGTAGGGTAGGTGTAGGGTAGGTGTAGGGTAGGTGTAGGGTAGGTGTAGGGTAGGTGTAGGGTAGGTGTAGGGTAGGTGTAGGGTAGGTGTAGGGTAGGTGTAGGGAAGATGTAGGGTAGGTGTAAGGTAGGTGTAGGGAAGGTGTAGGGTAGGTGTAGGGAAGATGTAGGGTAGGTGTAAGGTAGGTGTAGGGAAGGTGTAGGATAGGTGTAAAGTAGGTGTAGGGTAGGTATTTCCTGAGTAAAAAATTTACAATACAAATCAGGAAACCTTGCTATTTCCGATATTAACGCGGGCGAAGCCGCAGCTGGTAGAAGCTAGTTATGAGATATAGGTACGAGCATTCAAAATCCAGCATTGCCCTACACTCTTAGAATTAGGAATTTGGAAGAACATTATGCAAGGTACTGCGTTTAAAAAGCGGTGTTTAAAATTCCGGACCAGCTCTGTTTTTTTTTTTATAATAAACCTGAACGTACCTGTAAGGATTATTTATCCAAAATTGAAACAAAATCTGTTTAGTAGTTTTCGAGCCAGTTAAAAATATACATCATACGATTTTACTATCTATATTTCTATCTGATATAATAAAGCTGAAGAGTTTGTTTGAACGCGCTAATCTCTGAAACTACCAGTCGGATTTGGAAAATTCTCTCAGAAACTACTGGTTTGAATTGAAAAAATATTTTAGTGTTGGATAGCCCATTTATCGAGTAAGGCTTTATAACATCACGCTGTGACCAATAGGAGCGGAGTATGAAAAATGTGACACAAACAAAGGGTCAGCTCGTTTTGTTATGTTTACAGATTTTCCAATATGTATTTTTCTTTATGTAACATATTAGTATTTATTATTTTTTTTGCTTTTATTTTTTATAGTGTCAGTACTTACTAACTTTGTCGTAAGTTTTACTATCTGTTTTTATTGAGTCTTGGATACTCGATTCAAGAGAAAGTCTATTTCTATTCTAAGTCGTGTTTCCTGATAGCTACCACCTGGAAGTCTTTAAGTCAAGTATATAAATAGGTTACTTCTAGGCAAGCGTGCTCCATCTTCGACCTCATCATCGCTTACTATCAGGTGAGATAGTGGTCAAGCTTGTGCCTATCAATAATTCAAAAAAAGAAAGAAAAAAAAGTCGGTTAAACACGATTGGGTAGTGTCAAATTGTTAGTGTAAGTACGGGTCTCCCTTGTTTTACCGAAAAGAAATTGCCAAATTATCACTTCCCAAACAAATTTTCGCATAACTTCATTTGCCAAATTATTACTTACCAAACAATCTCTTTACAAATAATTGTTACGAAAACCTATGTTTGGCAAGTGAACGTTTGAACAATAACTTGTTCACCAACTAGTACTTTTACCATTTTTATCTAGTCAAATATTTCAGTTGGTATAACATATTTTACGCAAAATTAAATAAGCCCAATATTTGGTGTCGTCCATATTTTTCCATATTTTTTTCTATATAATCTAGTCGTTTCTGGCACTCGCCGGCCGCTGCCGCGGCACCGCTCGCTACGCTCGCTCGGCTCGTGCGTAGGTGGTCACAGTTTTAACCTAACCTAACCTAACCATTTTTTTTAAATTAATAACCTACTGTAACTAGTTCCATAAATAACCTATTGTCCATAAATTTTTTGCCTTTATATTTTTTGTCATAACAATTCATTTGACTAAACGTTTATTGTCTAAATATTGTTTGCTGTAATAAATCATTTGATTAAAGACCAAAAACCTTAATGACATTATCCTTGGTAACAATCTGCCAAGTAAACATTTGACCAAATGAAAATGTGCGTACTAAAATTATTCCAAATATTACATTGGTATAAAAAAAGGTTGCTAAAATTTGTTTGGGTAATGAAAATTTGGCAAAATCTTTTCGGCAAAACGGCAGGATCCCGTGTAAGTACACACAAGAGAATTGGTACAAGAAATCAGAATTAAATGGCTTGTATTAGTCGAAAACCATATTGTTTAATAACCAGTTATTCCACCCAATATTGAGGGTTAACATTAGGTTCATGTTATAATAATATTGGCCTTGTAATATAATCCTAATGGGTTGTTATATATAACTGTACGATATTATGTTGTGGCATATAACAGTTAATGTTTAGTATTGTATCGCTAAAAGCCAGTTACGGGAAAACCATAGCACTATATCTTGTAATAGAATATTATTTTTCTGTGTAGGTATTACCGACTAACGCCATATTATATTAGGTACAATAATTTATCTACCTTGTAAAACACTGAACTATTCTATAAGGTTACTGTCAAGTATAGGGATGATTCCTGAGTGAAAAATATGTTCTATTTAGTCTGTCAGTTACATCATCGAAAAATTTTGGATAGGTACGTGTTAATTGTTTTATCAAAACGCATCAAAGATCAGGAGTGGGGGCTTGTGACGTCACTCTCCGGTAAAAAGTGTACTGAAACGTGACGTAACACGAGTTTTTAATGCTCTGTATCATTTTAATTTTTTGGTTACGTGAAAAAAGAAAAAAATAAGTAAGTATTCAATATTTTTTCAATATCTTCTCGTTTGAACCGAAAGTGGTAGGTATCGAAAATAGAGGTGTACGTTACCCCAACAAGAAAGTGTCTCCTAGAGTTATATGAGTAGAACGTATTACTGGTGCCTTATCTGTTGTAAATGTGCCCCCACATAAAAAATGTGTGCCCCCTGTCGTTTTGGAAAAAAACGGAAAAAACGATTCTTGCTGGGGTAACGTTTTTCTAGCAGGAAAATTCTAAACGAATGATCGGAGAGAGAAAAATTGTGCATAGCCAGAGAGCTTATATGTGTGCCAAAATGTGCCCCCAAAAATAAAATCTGTGCCCCTTCAGGTTTTCGAGATATTGCATTTCCTGCTGGAGTAACGTTTTGATGAATCGTATATCTCTAAAACCATTGCATGTGCCCCTGTAGAATAAACATACACGAGTAGCTCTTAATGTGTGCCCCTTTGTGCCCCAATTAGATTTAAGAAAATATTTATAGTTTTCAAGTAATCGCGGTTTAATGAAAACCCGAAAAAACATCGCAGCGCCTAAATGAGACAAGGCATAACTTCGCTGAAAACTGTATTCGGTTCTTCTTGACGCTAATAATAACCATACAAAGTTTCAAAACTGTTCATGCACGCGTTTTTGAATAATCATGCTAAAAGTAAAAACGATGGTGTCATAACTTTGACGGCAAAATACAAAGAACTGGCACAATCCCAGATGTGTAGGTGTAAACCAAAATCTTGTGCCTTTAGTCAAAAATATATAGTGAAAATATTGAGCTTCAAATGTTACGCATTAAGTAAATATAAACAAAAAACCAAAATATGTAAACAACGGCTGGTTATCCGACCAAATCTGAATGACTACTAAAAAGCGACGGATTCATACATATCGATGACCTTCTTTATTGGACGTATTATACCTCGACTGGAGGGACGTCACGTCCAAAACAAATATTGACGACGCAGTTATTTTGTTCAACAAGACCGTGACAGACATCGTAAACAAATACACGTCGAAAATTAAAATAAGTCGCTCTAAATTTAACCTGAAACCATGGATTACGCCTGGACTTATCAGATGTATCCATCATCGAGACCATCTACACGCTCAGACAAACCAGCAGCCGAAAAATGAAGTTTTAAAAATTGTATACTCACGGTACAGAAACTACTGCAACATCATTCTGCGCCAGCGGAAAGCAGATTTTGACAGGAAAGAACTTGAGAAAAACAGCAAAGAACCCAAAAAACTCTGGCGGGCCATAAAAGAAATATGCCAAGTGCCTAAACGAACAAACGACAACCAAGAACTGCTAAAAAGTAAGGAAGACAGCAGTAGGTCCATAAACGCTTGTAACGAGTACTTCGTTTCAGTGGGTCAGAAACTTGCAACTGAGATCTTAAACAGGCAGCTGAGTACTGGCGGGAAACCAGGTCTTGCTGCAATAGGGTATAACTCGCCTAAAAACTCACTGTTTCTGCACCCGACGTACAAGCAAGAAATAAATAACATCATCGACGATCTAAAAGATGACAGCGCCCCAGGTCTCGATGAATTTCGGCCTTTGCTCCTTAAACACCTCAAAAAATACATTGTCGAACCCATAAAATTCATATGTAATCTGAGCATGGAAACAGGAACTGTCCCTGCTTGCTGGAAAACCGCCGTCGTTACCCCTATCTACAAAAGTGGTTCTAAGACTACCCCTGACAATTACAGGCCAATTTCGCTGCTTTGTGTGACTTCAAAGATCCTCGAAAAGCTGATTAACAGCCGCCTTGTAAGCTTTCTTGAGGAAAACTCCCTTCTTTCGGAGCGGCAGTTTGGTTTTCGTCGAGGGAAGTCTACATCGCAAGCGGTGAGTCTGCTGACTGCCATTGTTTCCACAAATATTGACAGGGGCCGCCGTTCTGCTGGTGTTTTCCTTGACCTCGCCAAGGCCTTTGACACAGTCTCAATTTCTGCACTGCTGAAAAAACTGGAAACCTTCGGTGTCAGAGGTCTATCCTTGGAATGGTTTAGCAGCTACTTGACTGGTCGACATCAACTTGTCAAAATAGGGGAAACTGTCAGTGGGAGTTTGCCGGTTTCCTTCGGAGTACCCCAGGGGAGTATCTTGGGACCCACCCTCTTCATCATATACATGAATGACATCCTAAGACTCAATATTGCATATGCGGATGTAATTTGCTACGCCGATGATACTGCCGTTATTTTCCATGGAGCTACTTGGACTGAGGCTCTGGACGCGGCTGAAAAAGGGATGAATGTCATATCAACATGGCTGGAGCAAAATCTTTTAACGCTTAATCTTAGAAAAACCAATTTCTTGACATTTCACCTCACCCGATCAAGCAAACCAAACATTGACGCACTGAAAATACACAACAGCAATTGCAATGTCTTGACAGCAGTACCCGACTCAGGTTTCAGTTGTAACTGCGACGTCATTTCCAGAGTAGACACCACGAAATACCTTGGCATCATAATCGATCAGAACCTGAACTTTAAAGCACACATCCGATCGCTCGCAAAAAGGACGCGCAAATTTATTCACGTCGCGAAACTCTTACGAGCCAGTGCTCCTAAGAATATTTGCATTCAGGTGTTCACCTCTTTGTGTCAATCTGTCGTGCAATACTGCGTTGGTGTCTGGGGTGGCGCCGCCAAGACGTTCATGCTTGAGCTTGAACGGGCTCAACGCGCTGTCCTCAAGGTACTCCTGGGAAAAGCGCGGCGTTTTCCTACTGATGAACTATACAAGGAAGCTGGGGTATTACGTGTGCGACAGCTTTTCATCTTGGAGTCACTCCTAAAACTAATTAAAGACAAGGCAGTTCGCACAAGCTCCAGTAAAATGGGTAGAAAATTGCCTGAAAGAATCCCTCTTCCAAAAACAAAAACCCTGTTTGCAACCCGACTTTCATCGCATCTTCCTATACGAGTGTTTAACGCTGTAAGTAAAACTGTTACCATACCAAGTGAGTACTCAGAGGCCAAAACAAAATTAAAAGCATGGCTTGTGGACCGAAGTTATGAGGAGACAGAGAGTCTACTCCGTTACTCTAACTAACATCTAATCATACACAGTTAAAACTAACACCCTCATTCACACTTCATACTTACACATCACACTCTCACTCACACTACACACGCACACTACACTCCTATACTGTTTTCCATTTTCTTTGCTTACAAATTCCATTTCTTCTGTTGTTTGTTCCATGTTTTTTTTTTGTTTTTATGTGTATTATAAACTGCCATGACGCGCTAGCAGACCACGTCAAATAATAAACTGTGTGTAATGTCTGGGTCTCCAAGATACAGGCTGCGCCTAGTTTGGGACCCATAAGTAATTTGTGAAACGGCACTGTTAGCTGTTAGTAACTATTTCTTGGAGGTACTTAAATGTATAATTACGAGTAAACTGTGTTTGGTAAATAAATTATTATTATTATTATTATTATTAAATATAAACAAAAAACCAAAATATGTAAACAACGGCTGGTTATCCGACCAAATCTGAATGACAACTAAAAAGCGACGGATTCATACATATCGATGACCTGCTTTACTTTACTCACTAACCGGTTCACACGTGTTGTGCCTGAGTACACTGAAGTAGAAAAGTAATATCTAATAAAATAAAGTTGTTATTGGATATGACCTTACACATGTAAGAGCCATTTTCAAATAAAATGTACATGTGACTAACATGCTCAAAATCGTGACCAAACTGTTTTGTGACATACCTGTATTTTTATACTAATGTAAGTCACATTTATTGTAAAGCAGAGTTTACATGTAACTATGTCCTACTGCTCAAATTGAGCAGGGTCCGGCAGGGAGCTAAAATGCAGGTTTAATGATCAAATTCAGCATTTATTCGAAACCTCCAAATTATTATTTTAAAAAATTACACTAAAACTCTTTTATATCTATTTTCCGTAAATGTCAGATTTATTTATTAGTGAAACGTTTTGTATGGAGATAACACCGGACGCCGCCGGCATATAATTTGTTAAAATTTTCAGCCGCAGTGTAAACATGTTTTAACTTTACACGTCACATCTACGTGTTACGTCATATGAGTGACGAAATGTGACTCATATGTGTAGCATTTTCGTGAGAAACAACCTCAATTAGCCACAATATCAGAATAACTTGTAATATATAGATAAAGACGATACATACATGAATTGTATTAATAGGCTAATGCTATGAAAATAATATTCACTTCTTTATTTGGAAATGCACTGTTATTCACACGTATTTTTTATGTACAAATTGCAGCGACGTTTCGTGACAACAAATAAACTGACACTAAATATGTTCGTACTAAATAAAGGCGTAGGAAAAAAGAAAAAACAGAAAAACTCATTCCTACATCTTTATGAACTTAGAGCATTGTATTGATGATATTGATGATTATAATTTTGTATCTACATATGTCTTACAGCCACGAATAATATTTTAATCAACATACAACCAAGCACTGGCCTGCAAATTGCAAAAAAAACTTAGGAAAATTCGAATTTCGCAGGCTGGTTGGAGCATTTACCTTAATAGAAGATTCCCTTTTTTCGCCTCCCCACACCGCTACACACATCTCTGGCCCCGCGGCGTCCGCTGACGTCGTCACGCAAGGAATCGCTTTGTCTAGCTTAGAGAAAGTGAGACAGCTAGTACGCGTACGGTGTTGTGTGACAGAGACAGTTACGTGTAACGTCGCTCTATTATGAATAATGGGTACAAAGTGTTTATTGACTAGGAAGTGCGTTTGGATTATTACTTGGTATTGGTAAACAGTTGCAGTTATGTTATGACGCCAAGGACACTGTTACGTTGAGTCACGCAGTTGCACTGATACTGTTTGTTTACTTTTTTTTAAGTTGGTGGAAAGTGGCGTATAAGCATTTTATAACAATTATGTGGTTGTAGGGGTGGTGAATTTTATGGCACGATCTGCGGTGTGGTAAGTATTTAATGGCATTGTTTTGACTTATTTAAAAATACTTGTACCTTATCAAGCACTTGGATTTTTTTTTCATTACTTTACCTATTTATTTATTTTTTAACTAATATGTTCTAAATCATGTTTGTCTTGTTTTCATCTGAAAGGATATACATACTTTCCGATTGGTCCAATAGAAATTTCGGGGCACATGCAATGGTTTTAGAGATATACGATTCATCAAAACGTTACTCCAGCAGGAAATGCAATATCTCGAAAACCTGAAGGGGCACAGATTTTATTTTTGGGGGCACATTTTGGCACACATATAAGCTCTCTGGCTATGCACAATTTTTCTCTCTCCGATCATTCGTTTAGAATTTTCCTGCTAGAAAAACGTTACCCCAGCAAGAATCGTTTTTTCCGTTTTTTTCCAAAACGACAGGGGGCACACATTTTTTATGTGGGGGCACATTTACAACAGATAAGGCACCAATAATACGTTCTACTCATATAACTCTAGGAGACACTTTCTTGTTGGGGTAACGTACACAAAATAGAGACTTAACCTTTGTTCTAATAATAAAACACAGGTAGGGACTGTTTATCGATTAATGTAATACCAAACATGTACCGAGGTAGGAATTTTAAGTTTATTACAGGCACGATTATAACAAGTTCTTAAAAAAAAAACTTTTAATTATTTTACAAGTCTTTGACCATTATTACCTCTATAAAAATGACTAGCTTTCATCCTCGTTCATCTTAAAGTAGGCTGTAACCTCCAGGATCTCTGAGCCGAACCAGACCTGAGATGAGACCCTGGAGACAGTTTACCTACTTTTAGACATAGATTAATAAAATTGGTCCCGCGATTTAGGCGTGAAGGCTTAAGAGTGGTTCAAACTGCATTCGATGCAAATTCTTGAACATACGTTCCAAGATCGTAGTCATAGAACTATTTGCATAGTAGTTGACGTACTAGATCCGACTTCCATCAACTGACTTCTCTCCGTCCATCCGTGAGCCTTCAATTCTGAAGAAATATTGACGGATCGAAGTAGCCGTAGTACTGTTTGTATGAACGCTTTCGCTTTACCTCGTATTCTAATCGAACATATCCAAAAATGACCCCTTAAATTAAATAGCTTGGATGGTGCGTAAGCAATACCTGAATTTGGTTTGCGGATTCGGATTAGATGCAGTGCGTTACTGCGCTTCCAAACAAACTCACTTTCGCATTTATAATATTACATAGTTTGTGATTTGTGGGTACGTATCAAGGTCAAGGATCAACTTCCTATAGAAAAAAAAAAACAAATAAAGATCAGTCTTACATCCTTATTGATCTCATTGACTCGGTTCGACTGCTTAGGGTTGAGGGTTCGGGTCGGATCCTCGGATCCGACAGTGTTTGCATTAGGATATTCTTCCTATCGCTGCTCAGAGTACAAATTTATGCCCGGTCGAAGGGAAATAGGCTTGCCTCCTATTTCACGGGTCTTTTAAACCCAACCGGCAAAATTGTCGAACTGTGCATATTTTGTAAACGAGAAAAACAGATGTGATGTTATGTTATTACTTATTTATGTAGGTTTATTGATTATGGAGCTCATGACTAAATTATAGCAGCTGCATGGGTAGAACTTTCAATCAGAACAAGACCAAGATCGACGGCGCGTTGTTCCACGCGCGCCTCAAAGAGATGTCAGCATAGAAAACGGGGCCCGCTAGGGCCAGTGCATGCAGGGAGTGTCAGACTCTTACTGACTAGAAACCATCCATGTTCCTCCAAATGCCCTTTGTGTTCCAGGGCAGCGGTGATTCTTTCCAACAAATTCCGCAACCCTGGCAGAAGTTATGTTCCTACAAGTATATTTGTAATTATGTTTGTTTATTGACTGTGCGTCAAACTAAACTAACTCAATGTAACACTATTTTCGTGTCCAACAGCCTAAATACACTAAAGTACCGCTATCATTGACCTTGTCTAGGCCACACGAATCCCAATTGATTGGCCGAATCGATACGATCCATTCAATTCAATACCTCTACTATTTTTACTGAATTCCGATTTCAATTAATAATTAATTGAACTTCGTTTAGGATAGTAATTGATGCTTTCGTGTTTCTGACGGTTTCAGATTATGTTTCAATGGGTTGTTAATAAAAGATCATTTTGTGACGTTGATTGATTATGTTTTGTTCTTCTTTGTTGTATTAAACAAGTATAAAGATCTTAATAACTGTAAAACAAAGTTCGCATATAAATGCAGTATACAGCTGTTGCCCGCGACTTCGTTCGCGTGTATGACGGACAATTAGATGATGTCGTACACAGATGAGATAATTATACAAACAGTCAGAATCCAGGAATTCCCAGCACTCTTTTGAATTAGGAATTTGGAAGAATGTTATGCAAGGCACAGCCGTTTAAAAAGTGTTGCTAAAAATGCCGACCAAGGCCTAAACCACTCTACTCCACCACCAATCGACTGACAGAGCTGGGGCCTAACCACCAACTCTTAAAGCAGTATTACTTCAATATTACTTCCAATGGGAAAGAAACGGAGCTATGCAGAACTTATAGCTCCGTCTCTTTTCCACTTGAAGTAATATTAAAGTAATACTGCTTTAAGAGTTGGTGGTTAGGCCCCAGCTCTGTCAGTCGATTCTGTGAACATGTCGAAGTGAAAACTTAGGCGAAGGTGAACGACAAGTGAGCTGTCGAACCATACAAACAAGATGAAATGACAGCCCACTTGTCGTTCATACCACCTAAGTGTACGACAGAAAAGACCGGCTGGACTGTTTAAGTAAACACTTATTACAATATCTTATCATCCCGTTTAAATACAACGATCGGAGAGAGACAAAAGTGCATCTGTGTTTGCGCAAGAACTTCGCTGCAGTGTGACCGTAAAGATCTCAACGTGTAAACTTAGATGAAGTGAACATGTGAGCAGTCAATTCATATAAATATGATGAAATTACAGTTCACTTCATGCTTACTCCAGCTAAGTTATAACGGTGAGGCCAGCTGTTCTATTACTTCTCCTCTCGATGGCTAGTCATCGCTCTGATTGCCCACCATAACCAACATTCTATAAGTATCTGCCGGTTAATTTTATCAACATCTCACCATAGATTGACAGCGGTGAGATATTTACAGAAACGCAGTGCAGAACGATGTATGATACCCTATGTGAGAGTTTTAGTAATGCTAGCCTTTTTTAAATAAAACCAATTTTTAACTGTTTTAACTTATATTATAATACCTGAAAACTCACGAATAAGAATAATACTTATCTTATACCTATTTTCAATCATCGAGAAAATTAACATTTCTTTTTTCGATTGAAACATTTTCAAAGGCAGTTCTTTAAAATGATTCCGATGGAATTTCTGTAAACATTTTTCTTTAAAGATGTTTACAGAAATTCCACCGGTTTGTTCATCCTTTGATGAAATGATTAAAGGATAGCAAACCTTTTAAAGGATGAAGAAATCTCGCAAGTTATATGGAATTGAGAGAAATCATCTCGGAGAAAACTAGAACAATCATGATAGGTACACGATCGCTCCGTCGTAAATGAAGAAGTCCACTCATTAGTGACAAGTAACAATAGCGTACTATATCATGAGTCTCAATCTTCACTAATGAGGGTCTGTGTTGATATCGATAGAAAATAACTTATCTATCGTTATTTGGGTGGCAGAACTAAGTCCAAGAGGAATTAGTTCTGCCAAAATGTACCAATAAGTATACGCTACGCTTTGTTTCTGGGATTTCCATTTCAAGTTTGTATGTAGTTTCAATCGTTTTATTTCCACTCAAAGTCGTAGTTGAATGCAAGTTTGTAAATATTGTTTCAAAGTTTTTAAGTCTCTGAAAATTTTGGTAGGTAATCAAAAAAACAAATATAATGTGGTAAACCGTGGTTTATCTTGTATATTATGTAAGTACTTATGTTTATTACATTTTTTTTTTTTATTAGAGATGGGTTTGCTCTTGACTCTAGTCAATGTCAGAAATGACAGAGACAAAGTCTACGATGGAGCGAGCTTACCCAGAAGGAGCCTGTTCACTCTAACTTTGAAGAGATTAGGGTTGTAAGCATTTGGAAACACAGACGCAGGCAGAGAGTTCCACTCTTTTGCTGTGCGCTTATAAAAGACGTTTGGAAACGCTTAGTGCGAATTGGTGGAATAGCTACATAAACATAACTAACTTAACTATTTATATCTACTAAACCTAACTATATACAAACTAGACTAATAATTGTGAAATGATGTACAAAAGTGTATAAAAACATTTGATAAACTAAGTATCATCTAGCAACTCGGTCAAAATTAGTTCAGCAAAGATGTAGATCTTTTTAGGTTTTTTGCCAGATGATCAAAAATGCTATCGCAATTTTTACAACATACTTCCACAAAATTCGCAGATTATGTTCACTTAATCTTGTTAAAAAATGTAATAAACCCACACAAAATAATAAAGAAGTACTTAAGTGATTGTAAACGAAAAACATAATGTTTACGTAAAGCATTAAAATGTCAGATTAACTTCCGTTGTCAGTAATAACTTGCGTGAAACGATAAAAATCGGGCAGATTGTTTTTATAAAATGGCGCAAGCTGGGCCATACGTAATGCTGATAAGTATTTTATGTCATTGATTATACTCCGTTGTTATGTTTTTACCGACTTAAAAAAAGGAGGAGGTAATTCGATTGTATTTTTTAAGTTTGAACGGCTATACTTTCTCTTCGTTTATCTTATTTTTAGCTTTCGTCTGACTTTCGATTGGTGGTAACGAATTACGAAAAATGATAAACTACGAAAAAGCGTAAATTAAAAAAAAAAAAAACAACAGTCTTCCGAAATTTAAGTTATTTTATACTTTGTAGTGTTTTTATTATAATAATAAAATAATCTATTTTATACTGATCTAATTTCTATCTATTACTAAGCTTGTGTATGATGTCTGTCCGTCCGTATGTCTGTCTGTCAGCACGTATCCGAGTCCAACTTGCACTGGAACCGGTTTGTTTATTTATGAAAATTTAAAATTAATCATCATCATTAGGTCAGAACCTAGACTGTCAGGAGCTAATAAAAAAAAAAAATGTTTTTTGAATTTGTGAACGTACATTTTTGACATCAGTAAAGACATGTTTTTCTTTAAAATTGCTAAACGACCCCAGTCTTTTACCCCGTTGTTACGGACTACGTACTTTGTTAATGGTATCCTATTCAAAAATAAATATTTTAACCAGCATCATTTTAAAATCTTAGGAACGTAAAATATAATTTATTATAAAAGCAATCAAGCTCCAGCGGCTAGATTGCCTATACCCTGTTAAAATACGTGTTCCGACTAAGTATACAAGAATATCATTAGCATCTTTAGAACAATGAGGAGGCCTTCCATTTGCATTTGATATTTAAGCGACAAAGCGCTGAACGAAAGCGCTTCAATTATCTCCGAAGTTAATTATTACGTAAGCTTCTTTCAAGGAGTTGCCAAAGAATTGTAACAGAATATTGCCGAGATTGGTGAAGATTGAGTTTGTTTTTAGATTTCTTTAGGATCTTTTGCAGCTATTGAATAATACATCTCTGAATTTCTATGATTATTATTATAGCTAGCCCGTACTGTCCCACTGCTGGGCAAAGCCTCCCTCCATTCCTTCCAATGCTCACGGTGTTGTGCTCCATCATTCCAATTCGTAAGGAAGACATCCAGGTCGTCCCGCCATCTCCTTCGTGGTCTGCCGCGGCCTCGTCTCGCTGTTTCAGGGCACCAATCCTGTATTTTACGGGCCCACAGATTGTCCGACATGCGGCAAACATGTCCTGCCCAGTCCCATTTAAGTTGGGCAGCCTTTCGAGCCACATCAACGATTTTCGTTTTATGATTATTATTTCCAATTTAGATTTTTTTTTCAGCCTACTATTTTCCCAACTGTATTGGGGTCGGCTTCCAGTCAAATCAGACTCAGCTGAATACCAGTATTACGTAGAGGGACTGCCTAATTGACCTCCATAACCCACTTACTGGGTAATACGTTACTCTTTGGTAAAACTAGAGTCAGATTTTCTGGCTTCTGACCATCCGTAACGACTGCCAAAGATCTGCAAATGACAGCTGAATCCAACGGCTTAACGTGTTTTCCGAAGCACGGAGGACTCTCAGTATGTTAAGATGGTCACCCATCCATAGACCGACCTTGGTAAGCGTTGCTTAACCTTGAAAATCGACCCGAGTCCCTGTTTTTATTTAGGCACAAGCTCCTTAAGATTTCAAAGAATTGTAACAGAATATTTCCAAAATCGGAAGCAGACTTGTATTGAGTTTATTTTTAGATTTCTTCAGCAGCTTTTTGAATACCAAAAGCCTCGGAATCTTCGTGATTTTAATTTCCTTTTAAGATTATAGAACGTTTTCATTAAAGCTGTCTTTATTTTTAAGTGCTTTTATCGTATCTTGTTACGGTTTTCTTAGCTTTTAATCTAGTAGATTCATTTTTCTTCGAAGTAGTTAAAATTGCGCGCTTGATGTTTCTTATTTTCATATATTTTTATTATTTTGTTTTTTTTTATAGTCAGTTTTCAATTAAAAATAATGATCCCTTTCTTAATTATCTGAAAGCTTTGATGTTAGCTTTACGACCTAAAGTCTGGCTATGAGAGATTCTTTTTAAATAAATCAGTATAATAAACCAACTTGTATTTTTTTTTTAAAAGATCATGTTCCATGTTATTAATAAAAAATCTTTGCATTTTCTTGGAAAAAATTTCAATCATGGACATAAATAAAGCTTCCCTAGCCTTGAATTTGAACTAAAC
The DNA here is from genome assembly GCA_947386135.1 of Melanchra persicariae. Classification (NCBI taxonomy): domain Eukaryota; kingdom Metazoa; phylum Arthropoda; class Insecta; order Lepidoptera; family Noctuidae; genus Melanchra; species Melanchra persicariae. The sequence continues at coordinate 19,468,831 of OX376648.1, read as the reverse complement.
ATCTTTCTTGCGACCCCTTACAAACGTTACAAATCTCGGTTTGGTATTTGCATTTACAACTACAATAAACAAAAAAGACAATAACATCACAATATAAATTGTATTTTCTAATAGTTCCATTACAAAAATACATAGACATAACTCAGAAATAACTTCGCTAAACACTGCAGTCGAGTCCAATGACACTTCGACACGTCAAACCTCGTGACAAACGTTGGCCCAAATACTTTAACCGTTTCCGATTGACCATACATTTGAACAAATATATGTGCAAACATGGTTGGACTATTTTTTTTTTCTGTAGGTAATGGGGAGTCCACACGCTCAGCTGTCGGGTCTTACGGGCGCCGCGCACTGCGGTAACAAAACTACGCATGCGTAGAGCTTTCAAGAAAAAAACAGCTTTATTTTTATCGTGCCAAAGTTTGTTTTAAGTTGGTGCGTGAGGAATTTCAGCGAAGAAATTCCGAAGAATAACAGGTGATTGAAAAAAGTGTGAATTCACGCAGTGTACATGGAAAACTAACAATGGTAGTTAGGAGGTATGCCTTGGAACTAATGAGACCAATTCTTTTCTTTTGTGAACGATCTTGATTACGGTAAGGGGTGCACAGAGCTTTAAAACCAAGTCCACTAATAATGGTTTTAGTGAAAGGACTCTGTTTCATGCGGTCGAATATAGGTCACCGTGTGGCTTCTGAGATATATAGGCCAGTGACTTTCTTGTCGTGGTATTCGAGGAAGTTTCGTATGAAAATTGGCTAACCGAGTGTATTAATTGACATCTATATTCGCTACATACATTGGAGAAAATTACTACTACGAGCAGTGAATTATTATTATGATGCAGTATATGTTATTGTAATAATTATAGCTTTTATCGTTTAGGTGTATGTTACATGCATCGGTAAAAGTCGTAAATAATGCATGTCCTAATTGTAGTTATAAAAACATTAGTAATTAAATAGTTTTGGAGATTTATGATCTGATTGATTCTTTCGTGTTATGACTGTGTGGAATGATACGGTTTGATTCTCGGAGATTGTTCGCTGCGTTTTTTCATTCAAAACTAAATGTTTTTAAGTGCATTTTTTTTTAATTAAACAGAAACAGATCTGGAAGGAATCTATCTCATTTCGTTCAGTCTATCCAAAGGTTGTCTTTGAATGATTTACATGTGTGTTAAGACCAGGCTGCCCAGCGTACCATATTTTTTACTTATTGTTGGGTGTAGGTACAGCAAAGTCTAAATAAGGTCTTATTGGTTTTAAACACTTGCGGCTAGTTGAGTTGGAGTTATTTTTTTATTATTAATACCTACTTGACAAGCCAATGTTTTCAGCACAGTTTAGTGTCCTTCTCGGCTGTTCCTCTGATGAATATTCGAGTAACAAACATTAAAAGTGAATCAATTGCTGTCTTTATTGCGGAAGTAATAAAACGATAAGGATTATAAGCCTCTGTATTTACTTGAAAGCTTGTTACCCAATTTGCTGATGGTCATAGTGGGCTATCGAATGTGGTTAATTGAATTCCGAATATTTAAGGTAGCTGGGTGTGCTGTCAAGCAGTTGTAAGGGTGTATGAAGCATACAATAGTTTTGTTGTCTGTCCAAATAATCAAGTTTAATTTTATTTTAAATACTTGGAAATTGACGCAGTTTTCCAAGCGTTTGATTTGTAAAAATAAGAAATATCTTGCAGCATGAATTGTTATCATCGTTGCCTAAGCTTTTACCAACAATATTGGAGTTAGCTTCCAGTCAAAACGGATAACACAGTTCTTCAGTCAGATTTTCTTGCTTTTGATAATCCGTAACAACTGCCAGTTATTATTATTATGCTCTCGAAACTATTTAAAACCCAAAGCTCTACTTGTTGACCAATTAATCAACTAATTGAAAGCCACTTCAATGAAAGACAATATATTTATTCCAGCATGCAAACGCCACCTTTTATAACCGCAGCGAGCAGGTGCACAATAACTCTCCATATGTTTCCATACTGTGTTCATATCCGTGACAGCATAGTAGAGATACTATATTACTCTATAATTATTACACTGAATATAATTTATGGAAATTCCGTGTCAATTGCTAATGGAATAACGTAATTTATCATTATCTGTAATATCAATATCATTGGAATATAGATACGAGGAAAATTACAAGGCAAAACTAGATTAAAGTGATTTTGGTTAATATACGGATACTTGGCTTGAAGAACTTGTATGAAACGGTGTCTAAGGTGTTTGATAGCGTCAAGGAATCTAGAATTTTGACTCATCCTTAGAATTGTGCGATATTTTCCTGCATAATCATCTTATCAGCATCATCATCATATCAGCCGAAAGACGTCGCTGTTCGACATAAGCCTCCCCCAAATGGTTTTCCATAATCGTCACGTTTGGCAGGCGGGTTGGCGCTCGCAGTGTAGCTGTGGCAATGTACCCACAGATAATGCTGCTGCCCATTCTACGACACCATACGGAAAAAATCAACCACAAATCATCCCAATCCTAACATTATTAAAAACTCTATCATCACTGTCTCACAATAAAGATATTTGACTTTGACTTTGAAATGCGAAAGTTTGTTTGTTGATTTGACGCCTGAATCACCGAACCCGAAATGATGAATTTTTGTACAGACATGGACTTCATACGGATATAGGCAGTAGATTTTAAAGTAACACGAGCAAAGCCGGGAACAAAAACTAGTACCTACTAGCATAATTTTCAATATGGTATGACTATTCCCTTCAATAAATAAATACCTATGTACAAGAAGATACCAGCAATTCCATACTCAAATCATTAACAAGCTTTTTTTTTCAATGGGTGGGAAATCATCAAATGACTCCTGCCGCTCTGGGTGGAGCGGGTGTCAGATTCTTACTGACTAAAACCCATCCGTGCTCCTCGTAGTGCCTTTTGCTTTCCAGGGCCGCGGTAACTCTTGCGAACAAAATCCGCAACTCTGGCAGGCTCTGGCCCTAACGGGCCCCTTCTCTTATGCTTACATCTCTTTGAGGCGCGCGTGGAACACAACGTGCCGTCGACCCGGGCCTGGCTTTGATCGGACAGCGAGCCACCCAAAGCTCACCGTCCGCCTACGGTGGCCGGGATGTTCAGTGACTCCCGACGCCCGATGCGTCTCCCTATGTTGCGGCGGCTGGGGCGTGAGGGTTGTCTCTCCCTCACGCGGCCTGCCTCCTCCTTCACTAGCATTGCTGCTTCATCATTAATAAGCCTCAGCACTCCCTAGCTGACAATCTGAAGCGTCACGGGATAATTTATTCCCTTTGGAAGTCATAGTGTTTTTGTTTTATTTGCGTGGACCGAACAATGAGAAGAAATAGGGATTATTTATATTTAATCCATCAAAGGTATTCAGGGGTCAGCAAGCGTCATGACCACTGTTTGAGACTCATTAATTAAGTACATTAATTATTTCCTTAAAACTGAAAGAATAACAAAACAGCCTTAATAATTAACGAGCTCAAAAATCCTTTGTTTGGAACCGCTAATCGTCACCCTCGTCGTTTTAATTCAATTGTTCGTGTTCTCATTATCACACGGCCACATAATTTTAGTTTGATAACTTGGGGAGATTAATAAGAACCAACCAACATTACCTACAAACCCTTGGAATGACGTGAAAGAGAATTGTTAAGAGCGTGTTCTTGCCGACCTTCCCTAATTCCTGAGGTTTTCGTCAACGTGAATAAGGGTTTATGAGGACACGAAAACAGCATAATTTTACACCTTAATTTGACCGTTACAAGACCACTAATCCGCTGGCTAAGTGTTGTGGTTATGACATGTTTTCTTGATGAGCGTAAGGTTTCACATTCAGGAATGGCTACATTAGTGGTTTGTTATAATGACTTCATTATAAATTCTGGTTAATTTTAATCATCATCGAAGCACGAAGCTTAATCTCAAATATTTTTTGATCGGTTTAGAGTTGATTCCGCATTCGCCCCAATTTATCGCCCCTTTTTAACTGACTTCAAAAAAAGGAGGAAGTTCTCAATTTGGTTGTTTTTTTTTTGTTTGTTACCTTTTATCTCCATCATTTATGAACCGATTTTTTTTTTCTTTATTTATTTAAAGAGGGTTTAATCTACATAGATTATGCCACCCTCATTGTTACAAATCAACTAAGATCCTTAATTACCCCTGCGTTTAATTCCAATAATAACGAGGCTGTACATCATCCTGGCTGCTTTCGAAGTCGGAGCAGCAAGGACGGTGTTACATACCCCTGTCTCGTACAAATTACAAAACGCCATCAACAAATCTTGTCTCTCTGGCTCGTTCCGGACACACTCCATCATAATATGGTATACATCTTCAATTAAGTTACATTCGGCACAGTTTGGAAATTCAACTTTATGCATTAAAAATGCAAATTTATTTAAGGATGAACCGGTTTGAAAATTCTTGTTTTATGTGAACTTCTCGATTGGTCCCATTGAAATTTTATCAAAATATGTTTCTTTAGTTTTGTATTTAAATTCAAATAGCTGAAGGGGTAATAGTCTCCTCTGCACCATTGATGGTGCAGGTGAAAGGTGCATACGGTACAACGGGGAAAAAAATAAGTAGAAAAATCATCCATGTATATTCTGCTTTCCGGTGACTTTCCAGTGGTGTTGTTAGGTTAGGTTAGGTTCCACTAAAAGGTAAAAAATAAAACCGACTTCCCAAAACAAAATACTGCAAAGTACAAAATAACTTTAATTACGGAAGTCGGTGTTAAATTACGAAGAAACAACCAAAAAAAACAGACTTCTGAAATTATTTTTTTTTTGTACTTTGTAGTGTTTTTTTTGGAAGTCGGTTTACTTTGTTAAAAAGTTTTTTTGGCGAATGCGGAACAAACCGTTTACTTGCCAATCAAATACTACTGAATAGGTATGTGAAACATTTTTAATCAGAGCTTTACGGCTTTAGCAATCCAACACTGACAGATACCTATATCAATTTGTTGTCAGGCGTTCCAGCTTTCGAATGTCCGTAAACATTGTCGATAATATTCGTATGACAAACAGTACAGATGGAACGTGCTCTTGGGTGCACAGAGGAGAAAATAATGGTCTCGTTTTGTTTGACCACGGCAAACAAAGCTGAATCAAAACTGAAAACAGCTGGACATGTATATATGTATGTATAGCCTTGTTCCACTAAAATAAATGTCTAGTCAAACGTTTGTATCTAGAATGTCCGGCGAATATTTTTGCCATGGCTTTTCTCATACCTACTGCAAGCTTATGAGGTGACGGAAAAAGTCTTCTCCTTCTTAGTCAGTACACTCTTTTGTGTGTCGTAGCCAATATGAGATATCGTAGTTGAAGTTCTCTCATCGCCGATGTCAACTTATCTGGCGAGCAAGTAAACTGCAGCAGCACATAACTCAGTTTTGTAAAAATACTGTTACTGTGGCAATTAAATTTAGTTACGCTCTGTTGCTGTGGCTTTCTGTGTAATACTTGTGATTCCCTGTCCAATGACATATTATGAAATGTATTAGTTTAAAATTTGACTTCCGCGGTGTTCAAGTTTATGTACTTAGTTATTTTTTTTAGTTTTTTATCTAGATGTGGGACCTACCTAGCTATGCAGCACCATTCTATTCTGCCTGCTGTCTTCCTTGTGCATCCTTGTATGCGCAGGAGCATTAATGCTTTGATTTGATTGGTCTCTTTGGAGGAATCTATCAATTTCATTTCAGAAACATTGTCGTCGCTGTTAATGAAATTGATCAAATCAAATCAAATATGTTTATTATGAACAACCAACAAACAAAAATTGCATTATTGTGATGTGAGCTATTTCTAGTGCTAGGTAGTGTTAAATAAAGATAGTCCTTGTATGCAGTTTCGTGTCAATATTGACAATGCTGGAACAATTCAATCGAGCTGGCTTTACTTTGTCAGTGTTTGTTTAATGGGATAGTGTATAACGTATCGCCAGCTCGGATATAGCACGTTTGAAATTGTTTTACGAGTTACATTTTGTTTTTGTTAGCATGAAATAGTAGTTTATCTACACTCACAACGTAATGTTCCAAGTATGAGTTCAAAAACGAATGCATAAATACATACTTTTTTTTCGTGGATAGGTAAAATTAAAAAAAAAAACCATTACAGTTCAACATTTTCCTTCGATTTTTAAACAACTGCATCATAAAATAACTTTTTAATTTTTATAGCACACTTTTTCTTTTTAATTTTTGGCGCGGACTCAAGTCAATGAGCCAGCTTTTATCTTTGTCTATGTTTGGGCGCGCTGCGCAGTCATTCGAATACGCAATGAGAATATCCGCCATATTGGAATTAACTATTTTTCCACTTATTTTATTTCAACTGTATGAGTGAAGATAAAATAGTGTATGCAACGGCATATAATTAGGTATTATAACCCTTTTTATATGGTCGTTGCATAATAGTAGTTTATGCAACGACCATATAAAAAGGGTTATTAAAACACGAGTGTGGGTTTATCACACGAGGCGTAGCCGAGTGTGATAATAGCATCACACGAGTGTTTTAATACCTAATTATATGCCGTTGCATACACTATTTTATCTTCACTCATACAGTTGAAATAAAATAAGTGGAAAAATAGTTAATTCCAATATGGCGGATATTCTCATTGCGTATTCGAATGACTGCGCAGCGCGCTCAAACATAGACAAAGATAAAAATTAAAAAGAAAAAGTGTGCTATAAAAATTAAAAAGTTATTTTATGATGCAGTTGTTTAAAAATCGAAGGAAAATGTTGAACTGTAATGGTTTTTTTTTTTATTTTACCTATCCACGAAAAAAAAGTATGTATTTCTTTGCATTCGTTTTTGAACTCATATTTGGAACATTACGTTGTGAGTGTAGATAAATTTATTTATATGCTTTAATTTTAATCGAATGCTGTGTGGGTGTTTGATGATAACGTGTGAATTTAAGAACATGATAGAATTAGCCAGCGACATTTCAAAATATACCGACATAGACCGAAGGATCGCCAAATTGAAGTGGCAGTGGGCAGCACATTGCTCGCAGAATATGGTCGATGCAGCAGAAGAGTTCTGGAGTGACGACCGCGTACCGGAAGATGCAGCGTTGGAAGGCCTGCCACAAGGTTAACCGATAACCTAGTGTAAGGGTCGCGGTAGCCGATGGATGCGAGACGCACAGGACCGGTTGTTGTGGCGATACTTTGGGGAGGCCTATGTCCAGCAGCGGTCGTTTTTCGGCTGATATGATGATGATGATGATGATATCATTCCTTAAAATGTTAATAAAAATACCAACCACGTCAATAAAATTCCGCCAGTTAATTTAATTGACAGTATTGTTCACTTAATGCAAGACACATGAATGCCGACATAGGTCATTAACTTATTATGTAGTTCTGAGTAAACTGTCGCCGCTAACAGTTCAGACATTGCGGCAGGTCAAAGGCCGGAAAGTCTGATGACCTTACACAAGTATGTTGCGAAGGATTTTATTATGGCAATACCCTTAATCTTCATTAAACTTGGTACTTACTTATGATACCTTCCAATAAATTATCTACTTTTTATAGTTTATAAATATTGTACTCGGTAATAAAGCCATTTGTTTCATTATGTTTTGCCACAAGTTTTCAGAAAGTCTTATGGCTAGTTTACACAGCGCGAGCTAGCTTGCGAGTCAACCTGCCGAAAAGCTGCAGGACTAAAAACTCGCATCATATGGACGTACCTTACGAGTAACTGCCACGTGCGAGTTGAATAGTAGCTTGCATCTGATTAAGCTGGGGATACACATGCCCTTAAATCGGGAATGTAGCTGGCATGAAAGTTACTGGCATGTACGAGTAACTGGCACACTGCGGATACATTCGCAAGTAATACTGGCATGCAAGTTGTGCCCTTGCATGCCAGTATTGCCATCGCGTATGCACAGGACAGTTCGTGAGAGTTACTCGTACCTACCTATTCTTGTGCGCCAAACATGGATAACCGATAACCGTCGCGGGTAACCGATGGATGCGAGACGCACAGGACCGGTTGTTGTGGCGACACTTGGAGGAGGCCTATGTCCAGCAGTGGACGTCTTTCGGCTGATATGATGATGATGATGATGGAACATGGATAACAATCGAAGTGAATACTTTTGATTTTATTTTTAATTTCTTTTTCGGTCAGATTTAATGTTCTTGTATTTTGCTGTAGGCATTGGCACGTGCTATTTTGTTTTTGTAAAGCGAGCTAGTCGGCTTCCAAAGACATTCGTATTCTCTGTATAAATGAATGAACTGTATAGTTCTCTCATCTCCCCATCGTGCCATGTTGAATACGAAAACCAACAAAAGGAAAATATAAAAAAACTTGACCTTCGAAATCAAAACAAAAAACGTGCGCCTACAGCCACAACGAGTCGGCTACTGGCATGCCCGTAGCTATCGCGTCTGTTCACACGTGGCAGGTAAGCAGCCCCCCGCGTCCCCTCCCTCAACGGGCATGCAAGAAAATCAAATGTTGTGCTAGCTACTTGCAACTAGCTAGCTTCCAGTTACAGGCATGCCAGTAAGCGAATACACATGACTGTAGCTGGCACTTGCAAGGAGCTGGTATGCTAGTGTGCAAGCTACGGGCATGTGTATCCCCAGCTTTAAGCTTCAACATTTTTTGTTTTCACTCGCCTGCTCGCCTGACAGTAACTCGCCCATGGCAGCCACTTGGATATCAGCCACATCGTTTGGACGCGTTCGGCAGTAGCTCGCCAGTGACAGCCAGGTAGTTGCGAGTGGAACCTGTATTTTTTGTGTGCTGCGGAGCTACTATCATCGTGTAGACTGATAAGGCGAGCCGAGCGGCTGGCATACGAGTAAGCAATCCGAAATCAAAATCAAAAGTCATTTATTCAGACTAGGCTAAAAATCAGCACTTTTTGACCGTCTAAATTTACATGAAGACAGTCCCCCAAATTGCCCAGCCTGTCACCACCTCCTAGTGTTTTAGCTGGGAAGAAGAAGTGGAGTCGAGTAACTGTCTACTGTTTAGTCAGCAGCTCGCACTATGTAGACTACCCATTATAAATATTCTTACTAAGGCATTACTGCTGGTTTATGTAAGTCAGATAAGAAGTTCCATGTCAAATAATTAGGAAATGATTACACAGAAGATCTTGGGTAGGTACGTAAGTAAGTAGATAGCATAAATAACAATATTACCTTCTTAAAATTCACATTTTATTTTTAATTTCAACTTTGTAATACAACCTTAATTCCCTGAAAACTGTTTCATATTCATGCGTAGCCTCGTTTTTCTTTTTTATGGCACAAACGCAGTATATAAATACGATATTACAAGGTGGCGGCAGTTCCCTGAAAAAGCCGTTATTTAATATAAAGTCAACGTTTTAGCAGTAAAGTACCTACTACTAAAGTGCTTACCGACTGAGTTATCGTTAAATATCTTCATACTTTTTTTAGTAAGTTGTGAGGAAAATTTGATTTAACGCCTTTGAAAGTTCTATGTGTCGTTTGGCTGAATTTTGACACCACCACAAGTAGGTATCAGTATGGTATGTTCCGTATGGCGTAAGACGTAAAAGAATTATAAGTAATTTTGACGACTTTTTCTTTACTTCCTCACGTACTCGTATATACAAATATAGTTCTCTAACTCATAAATTATTATTGTTCTGCCGTGTTGACTGTAATTTTCTGTGTTTATTATTACTTTTCATGACACAATAATATTATGTACCCTCAGTCGAAGCCAAACCTTCGTTTCTGATCTCAGTGGGTCTACTCTTTAAGCCCGAAGTCCGTAGTTTCGGCCTTAGTGTCGGGCGTTTTCTACTCCGTATCACCTACGTACTTACGATTAGTCCCGAACCCGAACTAAGAACAGCTATCAAAACGTATGGAACTTATATCAAAATAGTATGTAAACAAATCATTCTTAGTAGAGGCTTAGTTTGAAAAACTGAGCAAGAAAGTGTAAATAGATATTCTGTTAGAAAGCCTGAATACAAAGTGACTTGCATTAATCCAGAAACTTTGAAAAATTGCAGCCATCTTTCTCCCTCACACTTACCTACTTAAAGTAATATACAGCTGAGACATACTATATGAGACAGACATATATTTCGAGCTTACTCCTGTCTACAGGCTTACGCCAGTTAGATAAGCTTTGTAACTTAACTTAGCTTGCAGCGTTTTAGAGGTATCAAACGAAAACTGATCGAACTATAAAATACCAACTTCAAATAATGATGCGAATATTTTCAGGAGATTAGAGTTGAAAATTGCTTGACCCTTTTTATTTATGTTATTTCCCTGCTTGTCCCATGTCACTCTTTGTTTATCATAAGTGACCTATTAAAGACCCGTATTATTAATTTTATTCATTAATTAATCGACATCTTGTATTAATGGTACATTCAAAACCGGGCAAGCAGTTCTACAGACTTATTTGTAAATTGCTTATAGGTAATTATTTCAACAAAAACCTGCGGCCCTACCATGACGTGTTAAAGCGTGAGTCGTTCGAGCGAGGAGGAGGGATTCCTCTTTAACTCTTTTTGGCACAAGATAAAATAAATGTACACATTTAAATTTCTGAAGTAATCATTTTGAATCATTTGGAGTAAAAGCACAATACGAATTAAAATATTCTCGTAAGCTTTTATTATAACCACAACCAAGCTCCCAAATTACGTACACAAATGCAAACGAGGCCCGGAACTGTCACATTAAAAATTAAACTCTAACCCACAAAATTAAGGTCTAATTTAATTCGCGGCCAACGTAAGCAATAAACGGTCTTAGAAATTATAATTATTTTGTGCGTGAGGCACGCATAGTCTGCGGGGCCACGAAATATTAAATCAATGCAATGTTCTGCAATGCTTGTAGTTGACGCGTTTAGGCTCGTGAAAGGGTGAAGACGCAGTGATTTGAGCGGCAGCGGGCGCGAGTACAGCCTCTATACAAAATTCCTTTCAATCAATGGCAAGGAATTTCATAAATCCAAAATACATGGGATTAACTACTATTACTATTACTGAAAAAATCTGATTAGTCCGTCAGATAGATTCCCAAAAAATATTGGACATGTACTATTTTTAATTTTTTCATGTAAAACAAAAAATTATAACGAAACAGTACAATGAAAACACGCGTGTCATAATCATCACTATGATGGTACATTTTTTGCCTGCAACGTGACGTCACGCGTGCATTTTCTAGTCATTTTTTATAGAGTTTTTGTTGGCCACAGTGCATCGCGAATTGTTGCAGTTAAACGAGACGATCGATCGCCAGTTACACCAACCAACTCTCTCAACTCAACTGAGCATGTCAAAGTTGGCAACGTCCTTTTTTGCCTTTTAGCATAGCACTAGTCTATCTCCAGCTTGACATGGAGGGCTCTGCTGTTCTATTCTGACACTTGAATCATATCTCCGGGACTCATCGACCTTCATTTAACCAGCGCTGTGGCTCTGTCTCGCACCTGAGTACAGTTCTCGTCAAACAGCTTTGCCCCTCTGAAGTTGTGTCGAGTGGCTGCGTAGTAGTCAAAATTACGAACACACTGCAACTGCGCATGCGTAAGAGACATGGGGGCGGGGCGCGATTTTATGTCTCAGTCTTACGTTTACGTTCGATGCATGCTTGCGTCCCGTTTGCTCCCGTGTACGTGACTGCACCTGCGCGATTTTTGCAAATGGCTAACTTCAGAGGGGCAAAGTTATTTGACGAAAACTGTAGTCAGTCCAGTATTACACCTGATGCCTGATAGTGAAATTTGTTTTAGTTTTTTAGGTAGTTTTATAATTTGTGCTCTTATTTTGTATCTATTTTTCTTTTTGTGCGTCATTTCGGGGAGAATAAAAGTGTTTTCTTTCTTTTTCTTTCTTTCTTTCATTACGCTGAGCGATGGCCGTTTTGCGCGAATGTGACGCATATCTTCCCAACTTGCATATTAACTTTTGTAATTTTATAAATTTTTGGTATGCGTCATGCTTGGCGCAATAAAAATATTTTTCTTTCTTTCTTTTTTCTTTTCTTTCTTTCTTTCATTACTACGATGCTTTGGTTGTCGCCGAGAGCTTACTTTCTCAAGTCAGCTCCATCATGCTAGCGGCTATTCGCTAGTCATACTCAATACACAACAGCGGTTGCACAAAAAGCTGTTTGTTATCGTGCGGTTATGATCACTCGCTTCAGCTCGTCACCCCGGCCAAGGCTTTTATGTTAATAATATTTGACAAGGAAGCACGCAGCTTGAGGTGGTCGGCATTCCTATTGCTTGTATTTTTTTGGTAACAGGTCGATTCATATTTTAATTTCGTTGGAAGGAAAAAAACATGTTTTGAAAATATGTTTTGCGAAATATCGGAACGACCATCAGAAAGAAAGAAAGAAAGAAAAGGAGTTTATTTGCGCTAAGCATGACGCACACCATAAAAATATATAGATATATTTATATAAATGTAAAACGGGATTGTGAGGAAGAAATGCGTCACAACGGCGCAAAACGGCCATCGCTCAGCATAATGCTGGAACTCGTGTGCGAGACAGAGCCACAGCGCTGGTCCATCAATCGTTTGTTTTTCAGTTTCCTGTTTTTAGTATGGTTTTTTCTGAAAACCGTAATCTATCAAAAATGCACGGTAATTGAGGCTTTTTGGCAGATTTAGACTGACATGCGAATGCGAACGTTGCTTTAAAATTAGTAGACTGGCCCTCAGTTTTCGTCGCATTATCATTTCAGCGAAAATCGCAAAAAAATGAAAAAAAAAAAAAATTGCCAAAACTTTAATTTCGAAAGTCGGCGGCAAAAAAAGAAGAAACAATCAAAAACCCCGACTTCCGAAATTAAAGTTAAGTTTTTGTGCTTAATTTTACAACAATGGACGGTTAGCTTGGTGGTATTAATCTAATATGTCGGACTCACAAAGATGGCGGACTAATTATTTTTATGCGACTTCGTGACATGGGCATCAAATTAAAGGATTTGCTGAGAAAACGAATTTTTTTTTTTAATGATTAGGTCATTTTTATTTTTCATACACACCTCGTGTGTGTGAAAGTTCTCAGTTTACATAGTAAGAAAATTTACCTCAACTACGCGAGATAAGATAGAAATCATCAAATTACCCGTTCCCCTCTAGGTGGAGCGGGAGGGAGTGTCAGACTCTTACTGACTAAAACCCATCCGTGCTCCTCCTAGTGCCCTTTTCGTTCCAGGGCCGCGGTGACTCTTTCGAACAAATCCGCAAAGCTCTAGCTGCAGCATGCTTTATGGTTATTCTCCACGTACAGTCAACAAAACTAAACAGCTTTGTGCAGCTACATAGATTTTTCCACTGCATTGCCAATATTTATTTCTAATGTGTTCATTATAATATAAATTTTTGAGCTTATGATATTATTGTGAGTGTGGTGTACAATTATTGTCTGCTCAACACACTCACAATACTGTTTAAAATTGTTGCAAGATAGCTGTCTGCATACCAAATAGTTTTGTTGACTGTACAAAGCTTGTTCGGCAATTTTACGTTCGTTCGAGCACGAAGCTAGCAGAAGTTTTTACTGTTCTGAAACTTTGAACTAAAAAGTTGTTAACACTTCTACCTGTCTTTTATCTGTTTAACTAAGAGTTAGTTCCTAACACTTGTTTAAATAACAAATGTTCGCAGAACCAGGGTTGAAACTAACTCAATGTTAAAAAAAACTTTCGATTTCTGCAAGTGAATCTGAAAAAAAAACTACCAGCAATGGTCATGAGTTTTACTCAAAACTTACTACTTTCTTGGCATAGAAAAAAACAGGTCAAGAGCGAGTCGGACTCTTACACAAAGGGTTCCGTACCATAAACTGAGAATAACAAACACGTTTCTTGTATGGATTTTCCCTTTAATTTTTAATTTAATTAAATTTTTATTATTTGTTGTTATAGCGGCAATAGAAATACACACTTTGTGAAAATTTCAACTGTCTATCTATAACGGGGAGACAGCTCGCTTATAAACAGACAGACAGACAAACGGACGGACATTGGAGGCTTAGAAATAGGGTCCCGTTGGTTTGTCTTCGGGTACGGAACTCTAAAAACTAAGGTCAAAACATTCATCCCTTATTACCAGTAATCTTTTCCCAAGAAAACCCTAACATACATGATTACCGTAGGGTACCATTAAAATTCGCTTACCGTTATTATGGTAGCAAAAGGTACTTGTACAGACTTGTAGGTACTGTAAGGCGACTTGCACACGGAGCAACTTATGTTTTCGCCACTTCCAACATTAAGATGCCTAATTGTCTATTGTCAATTTATTGCCAGTTGCAGCAATAAAAACACCAGTTTTCTGGCAGCTGCGCATAATATTGAGCAAGATTGGCGACGGGCACTGCAAGTGGTTGCCGTTTGTGACAGAAACTTGATACAAGTGGCACTTTGTCAACTGACAAAGCACCGCTTGTCAATTCCAGATAACTAGGAACTGCTTGATAGTAATGTGCAGTGCGGCAATTTGGATTTGACTTTGTCACAGAGTGCAGCAATCGAAAACTATAGTCTAAATGCGTGGCTACGTCTCCACAGTCCCTTCAAATTCTTATGTATTGAGTTTCTCTACCTTTTTTTATGGATGGGAAATCATCAAGACTTCTTCCGCCCTGGGCGGAGTGGAAGGGAGTGTCAGACTCTTACTGACTAAAACCCGTCCATGTTCTTTCTCATGCCCTTTGCGTTCCAGGGCGGCCCTGGAACGCAAAGAGCATGAGACTCTTTCGAACAAATTCTGGCAGGAAGTCTCTCTACCTGCGTCTGTGTTTCCGAACGCATTAAACCCTAATCTCTTCAAACTTACAGTGAGAGGCTTCTTCTGGGTAAGCTCACTCCATCATCGACTTTGTCTCTGTCACCTGTGCCCTAGACTAGAATCAAAGTTGACAGTTGGTGAGTTTCTAAAAACTTTAGGTTAAAGTTGCTTCATCTGAAGAGCACCTAAAAAAACTCGACGAATCGCTCTAGCTAATGGCCATTCGATATCAGGCTGTGCGAAACGTAGTAAATTCTGGAACCTTTTTCATCTTTTATAAGCTAGGACGTTACTTTTTATGATGGGTATTTTTGGAAACGTGAGATGTTCTAGTGATTCTGTAAAGATGTATCGCATTTTGGTAGTGACTTGTGTTTCTATAACTTTATGAAAATAAATTCTTTATGTATACAAAATAACTGAGTTGGGATTATTACGTCCTGCATTTTCTACTAGTCAACCTTTGGGTGGTGCAGTACCAAGTAGTGGTAGGTGAAATAATAAGAGAATAAAATGTTTTTCTGACGTTTTTTTGGTCTTAATCACCAATTTTTTTTATTAAAAATTGTATACGTTATATCTGCAGAAATCGAAAGAAAAATGTCACAAAACCGCATTATAAATCATACAGAAATTAACCCATCGTTCTTTTGTTCAGCATAGACTATTATTACTGGGTATGTAATTTGAAGTGATTTCTCAATCTAGAAATCATGATGTTGCAACATTTGCACCTTACCACTTAACTATAAATATTATTCGTAGTTCTTATTTAGAGGTAGCGGAACAGAGAGTAAAGTCCCGCATACCTACCTCCGTTGAAAAGGGAGGATCCTCCGACCAGACGGTTGTTTGTGTCTGGTGGGCAACTGCCCGAGAGTTGATATTCGGGCTTTGCATGTGTTCTAATCGCACGGTAAACTTTGATATCGCGATTTAGGATTTTTGTAGTTAGTTCGCAGCTTGTCGAGATAGATGGCGCTGCGAGTCTCATTTGTTGTGATGTTGATTCTGCTACGTTGATTTTTGTGGCGGCATGAATGCCGCTACATCACTCCCCTCCGGAGACCGGAGGTCGATAGTGGATGAGTCGTCCATACATCTTGAGATGCTTGCCAGGCCAGTGGAAGGTTGGTTCCAGTGAGTCGGAACCGGAAGTCGCAGAGTTCTCGGTGAGTCGGAACTACCTGCGTCGCAAAGTTCACGGTGAGTCGGAACTGTCTGCGGTGCCCCGAAAAAGAACACTGAAGCTGTATGTAAAATAATTTACATGAGTATAACCTTGTTCACCTCTAAAATTCATAGCATTTGTCCTGACGTAACCTCTAATAATTTCATGATTTATGATTCTTTTCAATAGTAATTTTGGTGTTCAGTTTATATTATAAGAACCATTACCATGAAAGTCTTCGAACAATGATAATTAGAACTTTATAAATATATAAATACAACGTGTTCCTTTTGATACCCCGTAACTCTTTTTTTTTATGGGAAAATCATCAAATGACCCAGACTCTTACTGACTAAAACCCATCCGTGCTCCTCCTAGTGAGTGAATTCAACAGTTTTGAAGTAACAGCTTGTTTAGCGGCGTTGTGCACTTTTTGGGATTGGTAAAAATGTTACACTCGCGTAAGGACACGTGACCGTCAGGATACGTGACCTGATCGAAAATTCGTAAGACGTATAATGTAGGTAAGCAGTTTTTTGGGATGGGTAGAAATGTTAAACTCATGTCAGGACACGTGACCGTCAGGACACGTGACCTGATCGAAAATTCGTAAGACGGATAATGTAATAATAATATGTAATATAAATTGTCATGTTTGTCTACGATAGCACAATACATGAATATTGTATTTAACCACATAAATTATAGTACTTTGATACTGATAAATAAAGCAATTGGTGCGAAATTGTTCCCTAACCACTCCAAAATATTCAAAAATGCACAACGTTAATGATCAAATTTTCACTTATGCCAGCACTCCCGGAGAGCAACCCGTTGTTTCTTTTTCTGTTTAATTTCTCCTACAAAATAATTCGACAAAACGATTGTCCATGTAAAGCGATTCGAGTTCACCTGAAAAACCAAACAAAAGTGGATCTTACTTATCAATGACATTTAGGTACTTAAAGACTTTTTGAATTATCTTAATTAAGTTTGGTGTTAGCTGCGTAAATATGCGTCCTGGAACCCATGTTTCTTAGACATATAACATTATTTCTATTCATAGAATGTAACGTTAAAGTTATGGGATATCAAAAGGAACACGTTGTCATGTCCAATACGTGAAAGAATCGAAGGTTTCTAATCAGTCTGCCTAGCCGGCCATGTTGGGAACGGCAGTCAAAACGGATGCAGCTGAATACCCACTGGATAACACTATACTCGTAAACACACTATCACCACTTCTCATCATCTGCCTAGCCTTTTCCAACTAGGAAAAAGGAGGAGTTGGCTTCCATGCAAACCGGATTCAGCTGAATATCAGTGTTTTACGTGAAGCAGCTGCCTACTAGACCTCCACAACCCATTAACTGGGTAACACTGACAACTAGTAAAAATATATTTTAGTTACTTACTTCTATTTGCAGTACTTTAATTCCCAATAGAGAATATTATAATAAAACAACTGAAAGAGCAGACGCTTGAAAATTAAAATCTTGAGAGTAAAATTTTGCAAGAAAATCTTATATAAGAGCTGCGAAAATATTTTTAAGAAACCAGAGAGTGTTTATTTTTAGAGTTTGGCCTATCTGGAAAAGTAATCAGTATGCAATATTCATTGACAATGAAACAGATTTTTTTTAGTTAAGCTACTATTTCAACATTCTAGAGATATATCATCATCTGCCTAGCCTTTTTCCCAACTATATTGGGGTCGGCTACCAGTCAAACCGGATTCAGCTGAATACCAGTATTTTACGTGGAGCGGCTGCCTACCAGACCTCCACAACCCATTAACTGAGTAACACGGTACTTCTTGGTAAGACTGGTGTCAGTTTTTTGGGCTTCTGAGATCCGTAACGACTGCCAAAGATCTCCAAATCAGCCGGGACCAACGACTTAACGTGTTTTCTGAGGCACGGAGGAGTCTCGGTAAGTTAAGATGGTCACCCATCCACAGACCAACCTCGGCAAGCGTTGCTTAACCTTGAAGCGGCTTGTGCGGCTGTTATAATTTAGCCACGAGCTGCTCACATTCTAGAGATATAGTTAGAAGAAAATATACGAGATTTTTCATATTCTTTTGCTTGCATAACTCGACTGAAACAGATGTTTTTTTAATTATTTTTTGTAATCCATTTTGACCCTCGTTTTTGTCAAATGATCTGTAGATTACAGAATACACGACGACAATATTAATATTTGTGATGACTATTTTTTCTCATAGTAACAACGCTTTAGTTCAATCGCCAAGTCCAGAAAAAAGTCAATCACCCTTAACTTCTTTTTCAATAAATCATTTCACCCTACGTTAGGCAACGACCCTGAACGTGATTATTATATTTTAATAATGATACTGACAGTACTGGTAGTTAACTGGTCGTAAATCTTCAGGAACTCCACTTCCATTATATTTCAGGGTCCGACTGCCTGTGATGAGAATGCAAAAGAAATGATGGATCGCAATGTAGTGTTATATTCGTAAGTGTTTTTTTTTTGTATTAAGAGCATTTACGCGGTACGGCTTTTCATACAAACTTTCAAATCCTTATTCTTCAAAATGAATGAACCGATTTTAACGAAACTTGGTATGCATATGCTAGATATCCAAGTCTAAATAGTTATCAGAAAACATTTTTGAAAAAGATTTCAGAGGGAGAGAGAGAGCTATTTTAAGTTTTCTATAGAAAGTGAAAAATCACTATATCCTTCCCCCTGAACTCTTTTTCAAAAATGTTTTCTGATAACTATTTAGACCTGGATATCTAGCGTATGCATACCAAGTTTCGTTTAAATCGGTTCATTCATTTTGAAGAATAAGGACTTGAAAGTTTGTATGAAATGACACACGGCGTACACGCTCTTAAGACGAACCACAAGTTCATTTAACGAGTTTTTAGAAAGGAACG
The DNA here is from genome assembly GCA_947386135.1 of Melanchra persicariae. Taxonomy (NCBI): domain Eukaryota; kingdom Metazoa; phylum Arthropoda; class Insecta; order Lepidoptera; family Noctuidae; genus Melanchra; species Melanchra persicariae. The sequence goes on along the minus strand of OX376648.1, from coordinate 19,449,921 downwards.
TTTACATTCTTATCGAAAATGAAAACGACTTCAAAAAGGAGGTGGTCATCAATTTGGATGTTTAGTATTTTCACTAACTCTTCATTTTATCGAATATATATATACCTTTATACACCGAAATAAAAAAAAAACATAAAAAACCTAAAACTGAAAAAAGTACAGTTGGCAGCCTTATAGCACTACGCGACCTCTTTCAGGCCACCTGGAATAGAAAGGAAATGGGCATGCACTCGGTGTAAGTAAAAAGTTTAACAATTGTATTTACTTTCAAGACACATTAAACTAAAACTTCGTCTCAAAATTCCATTGTTTTATCTTGATTTAATATTACTATCCTTATATTAATTGTATTATCATTATCTACGTAGGCCAACTAAGTTTGGGTCAAGTTGTTTATCTGACTTCCACACAGCCTATAACTAGATCATACGTTATTACCCCTAAGTAAAACTGATTTTCAAACGTTATCAAAGATCTACAAATGCCAGGCATACTACGAGTAGGTATTTATGATGGTATCTCAAATTACGAAACTCAATCCTAGTCATTATAAGGCTAGTTTCGTTGAAGTTAAGTTCAGTTATTTTGAGATGAAACTACAAAATTCAAATACGGGGGCAACAATTTTCATTACAATTGTATAATTTGGTAAGTTAGAACGGCTTCTGTTTAAAATCTAGACTTTACAATATCAGCGGCCTTACCATGACGTGTTAAAGCGTGAGTCGTTCGAGTGAGATCCATCTCTCTTTCTCGCTCGAACGACTCACGCTTTAACACGTCATGGTAGGGCCGCAGGCACTACTAAATATCCTTAAGAGAAAATTCTAGGGCCTTTCCCTTTATTCAACTCACAAAATACGTTTACTATACGTACTTAAGTTGGGTCTTTTCAACGTATTAATTTTAAAGTTACTCGAAAATAGGATTACAATATCTTGCTTAAAAACAATTCAGGAAAATAAACTTTGTTTTGTTGTTCTGTTTCGTCATTGCTTTTTAATTGGTTTCATAACCAACACTTTCAATTAAGTAGGTAATTGAAACAGCTTTCAATTTAATTTAATTGATTGTTGAATTCTGAGATTTTGTAACGGGACTTAAAATTTTGATTGGCATTTTCGCTGAGATCGGTAAGTTTTGCTATTCATCGCTGTTCTACCGAATATCTTGTTTTGCTTGCTAAAGATAATGTTATTATAGCTTTCGTTTATTCAACAATCAAAAGGAGATCCTTTAGTTTAAGATTATTTTAGCAGAACCTAATTTGTTAGTAGGTAGGGAAATAAGAATTGCTACCAATTGCAGGCTAATTAAAAATTTAAGAACACACAATCTATTTACCGTTTCTGTAATCTCCCGTCCTGTTCACTACATCTTAATTCATTCTAAAATTATTATTTCCCCCATGAGACTTACGTTTTTAGCCTGTGTTAAAAATACTTTTATATTCAATTCCGGTTCTTATAGTAAATTATACACACGTTTAGATTCATTCAAATATTCCATAAGGTGTTTGCTGATAGGTACAGCCCACTATTACAAAGCATTATTTTATTCTTATTTTAGTACCAAGAAATATTCCGCTGGTCCAGCAGACGAAATTCGTAATGTCTTTTGTACCCCAGAGTCTAGAACAGTGTTGGACATCGTCCAACATCCATTGGTGGCGGGTGTAGCCATTGAGTCTGTAATCCCTCAATCATTTCTTGAAACTGTGCCCAATGGTAAGATCTCTAGCATGGTTCTCCTTGAGATGGTGGCGAATTCATTAGGTTTTGTGTCTAATATTGACCTTGTTTTAGGAGCCTGGCTTTTATAATTTCTTACAACAGATTATAACAGAAGGCCAGGGGCCTAACCACCAACTCTTAAAGCAGTATTACTTTAATATTACTTCCAGTGGGAAAGAGACGGAGCTATACGTCCTGTATAGCTCCGTCTCTTTCCCACTGGAAGTAATGAAGTAATACTGATTTAAGAGTTGGTGGTTTAGGCCCAGTTCTACTTATTTTTAAGCAACTTACGCATTTGCATCTCAGTGGCAATCTGTCAAAAATGTATGGTTTAATTGAGACTTTTTTGACAGTTTGCGATTGACATGCAAATGCGACTGTTGTTTATAAATTTCGGAAATGGAATGGAATCGGCACTCAGGCCAATAGCTTTCAATTTCTGAGTCGACTGAACGACCACTTCAAAGTTCTAAAGGGCCAGTAATTTGTTTTTAGTTGAAAGAAATGCTTTCAGTTCTTTAAAAAAGGTGTGGACACCAATTAAAAATCATTTTGCCGCATGCAGTACAAAAACTTGGCGCTTTAATTTTGTATCTTCAATAAGATGAGATGAGATGGCTGCAATTTTAATTAAATACAGCAGTTTTTAATCAAAAGTTACTAAACAACGCAAATTCTTTGTTAGTATTAATAAACTCATAAAAAGTGAAACAACTACTGCATAGGTATGCAATAGATGTTTTGATGACTTTGGTACACACTTTTTAATGCCTCCTACCATAATGAAAAAAAAGTCTGCCCTGAAATGAATCAGTTACAGTCTCAAGTTATAAATAAGCAACAAGTGCGTCATTGTATTGTATTTTATATGCAATGTTTTTTTTTAACTAAGGAATATAATACGAGGCCTTTAAATAGGAATGCAAGAAAGTATCGCGTGATTTTTCTTACAGCGATAAGAAAAGTCGTACATTGACATGAGAGTGGCCTACTTACTGTTTATAGTTAAAGTATATCATGATTATTATCATATTAAAGGTTTTTAGAAATAGTGGGAGCCATAAAACCTTTGATATTATGGCTGTTGGCAATCAGAGTGCCATTAATTCTACTATTTATTAAGCAACGTTCTCATTCGCATGGCAGTCGCAATCTGTCAAAAATGTATGAAAAATTAGGTTTTTTGACAGATTGCGACTGAGATACGAATGTTAACGTTGCTTCAAAATTTGTAGTATTGGCCCTACGCCGCCTTTATGGTTGCTGACAACCAGCGCTGTCGCTCTGCCTGGCACGCTAAGAAGTCCCAGCATTACAGCCGGTCGATTCTGTCGACATCTCACGGTGTTCACCTTGGCGGAGTGAACGACAATAGAGCTGTCATTCCATCTTATTTGTATGGTTTGACAACTCACCTGTCGTGCGCCCTGCCCGGGTGTTCACTTCGACATGTTTACAGAATCGCACTGCAGAGGCAATATGATAGCGCGTAGGTTTGTGCGTTGTTCGAGGGAGGTAAAAATAACACTCTTTAGAGCTTATACATCCCTCTACACGTGCAGCCTGTGGGAAAAGTATACTCATGCGGCATACAGCGCCCTCCGCGTCCAGTTCAATAACGCGTTCAGGGCGGTGTTGGGGCTGCCCCGTTACTGCAGCGCCTCGGGCATGTTTGCGGAGGCGCGCACTGACTGCTTTCACGCGACTATGCGCAAGCGTAGCGCATCTCTGGTGCGCAGAGTGCGGGGCAGCGCCAACACTGTCCTGGCGATGATCGCTAACAGACTTGATTGCCCTTACATCCGACAATGCTGTAGTAGACATATTGTAAATTTGTGAGTGTTCGTGTTTGTTTGTGCTTGTTATCCTGTCTGTATCCATTTATGTACCTTTGTTTTTTTTTTTTATGAGTCGTGTTACTTGAAATAAACAAATTTTATTTATTTATTAATTACGCGGAGCGATGGCCGTTTTGCACTTTAACCAATACCAAATCTTCGATGCGTCGCTTAAAATAAAAAGACACGATCGTGATGCGATGCAATACCCACTGATTTTTATTTGGAATGCTTAGTCTCAGGGCAAATAAAAAAAAAACAACGTTGACATTTGCATCAAATTGACCAACTAAAACTTGTCATTACAACTTATAATGTTTCTACTAACGCCATCTATCGAGTTGTGTGACAACACAGACATTAATATATCAAATTATAAACAAAATGGGTAGGTACTGCTACTACATATTATTATCAGTTAATAACAACGGATATGCTCATGTATTTATAAACGATAACTATTTTATCGTATTCTAGTTACACTCATTTACCTAATAATTAAATTGCGTATCGCACGTGTGCTGTTTGTGACTTTTCGCTTCACAGATTTTTCACACGAAGCTTAACAGTTAACGCTTTTGTCGAATTGGTGTAAAATACTTTTTTAATTGTGCGTGTTTTCGTATAATTTATTTATTTTAATACTGTTTGTGTTACGTGCAGTGTATTCAGTGCAAATAAACATTTCCGTGTGTATCTTGGATTGCTTTTCCAAGCCCTAAATAGAAACTGCATAATATAACACACACGCTATCATATTGACTTCAACATCACAGTATGGCCATAGTATATTCAAATCTAGGTAATGTAATCGCTTGGGCGTATCTGTACAAGGAATAGAAAACGATCTCGATTTATCCAACGTGTAACAGAATAAACGCAATACCTCTTAAAGGGTCATTGTACTCATAATTATGAACAACTTTTACTATGGGGCCAACACTGAAATTGCGAAAAAAAAATCGACTGGTCCATACATTTCTGCACGCGTAACTCGACAAATTGTTCTGAACAAATGATTTTTTTTTCGCGATTTCGGGTTTGGTCCCATAGTAAAAGTGGTTCATAATGATGAGTACAATGACCCCTTAGGAGTTATTGCGTTTATTCTGTTACACGTTGGATAAATCGAGATCGTTTTCTTTGTATAATGTATGTGTATGTGTATAATTATATATTTTTTTATTTGAGATGTGTTTGCTCTTGACTCTATTCTAGGTCAGAGATGACAGAGACAAAGGAACGAGCTTACCTAGAAAAAGCCTGTAAACTCTAACTTTAAAAATTAGGGTAGTATGCGTTAGGAAACACAGACGCAAAACGATTTCGCGCTATGCAATGCGTGATTATAATATCATATAATACAATAGTCAGAAGCGAGAAAATCAGACAATAGTCTTGACAAAGGGAATTGTGTTACTTAGTTGCCGTTAGACTGGAAACCGACCCCAAACTAGTTGGAAACGTCTAGGCAGATTTAATATAATGTGAAAATATACGCAATGTCCATTATGTACGTAGGAAAAAATCTGGTACAGAACAACATCATCTGCCTAGCCTTTTTCCAACTATATTGGGGTCGGATTCCAGTCATGCTAGATTCAGCTGCATACCGGTATTTAAAGTGGAACGGCTGCCTACCAGACCTCCACAACCCACGGTACTTCTTGGCAAGACTGGTGTCAGATTTTCTAGCTTCTATCAATCCGTAACGACTGACAAATATCTACAAATAGCAGCCGAGACCAACGACTTAACGTGCTTTTTGAGGCACGGAGGTGTCTCGGTATGTTAAGATGGTCACCCATCCACAGACCAACCTCAGCACGCGTAATTTATGTTCACAAATCGCAATAAACTCAATGATTCTTTCAAAGCTTAACTGTAATAAAATAGTCACCGATACTTGCAAATATTTCACGACAAACTCAATCTTAATAACACAAGAAAAGAGGCTGTCTCTTTGAAACTGAACAGAAAATGAGAGATACCGAGAAACAAGATAATAGATTAGAGATCGCTTCTGCTGGTGACAGTTATGACATTTAATTTCCTTTTGACTTGCAGTTCAGAAATAATTTAAATACGGTTTGAATTAATATTTTATCCGTGGATTATTTAGGTAAATACTATGCATGTCACGTGTTTGTCTACTATTTACATAAAGTTATGAAGAAGCGGGGTTGTGTATTTTAATTGGCGCTTATGATTGACATTATTATACTCAGTTTTTTGTGTCATTGTCGAAAGTGTTGACATAACATAAAATTTTATTGTCATCTAAGTTGAAAAAAAATTATCACAAATTGTAAAAATAAAATAGTTGATGATTTTATCCAACACCTTATTAACATTTCACATGGTTCACTTTTGATAACCAAATTGAATTATTAGCATATAAGTGAATCATTCAATGTCAGCCATATCTATAATTTCTCCGCCCTTCAATTAAAGTGACTGAACTTCAGCGAACCGTGTAATATTGGTTTCAAGATAGAACGCAGACAATGAGATACTGACAGTCGGTAGCCGGTATTCGTCTGTAGGGGTTTACCATAATGGTATTCGATTTTGGGACTTGCAAACATAGTTTTGTGATTCATCATGTCGTTTGATATACCGAAGGAAAAATCAAAAACCTTTATTGCTAAAATGGTTTGTTGTAAACACTGTTGGTATTTAAGAAAATGTGTATAGACACACAAAGTATTGGGTGAGCTGCTGTTCTTCTTGCTAGATTGTTGAAAAAACAGTTAAGCAGAAACAGTTTTCCTCCTTAAAAAGGTGTACTAAATTATATGCGACGTGTTGATTCCTTACAATTTGATTGTTACTTATTTAAAAGTAAAATAAAACATGCAATTAAGACTAAAATGTTTTAGAGAGACGTACGTGTCTGTGTAAGTGATTGTGTGTGTGGCCGAGAGTGATTTAATACTCATTACCTACTCTAGCAGGAATAACAAGAATACTCATAAAGCGTTTATTTAATGGTTTAGAGGGGTAAAGACAAGAGATGGCATAGACCAACGAAACAATAAATAGATGTAATGAAAGGTTATATGACTAAAAGGAGATGGGTATTGGGATGTCGTAAAATAGACTTTAATTGTATAGAAAAAGTCATGCTGCATATACTCCAAATAATTGGGGATAAGAGGAAGAAGATGATGCTTTTTCTTAATATTTTTTTACTAATTTGTGACCCACTGCTGTGCATAGGCCTCCTGTTTTCCTTCCATACTTCTTTATCCTATGCCACCTCTGGCCAAGTTTATGCGCAAACGTGATCAGGGGCCCTACCATGACGTGTTAAAGCGTGAGTAGTTCGAGCGAGAAGGAGGGATGGAGCTATATAGGGTGTATAGCTCCATCCCTCCTTCTCGCTCGAAAGACTCACGCTTTAACACGTCATGGTAGGGCCGCAGATCATCGCCATCACCTTCGCCGCTGTCGACCATAACGGCAAAGTTCTTCCTCAGGCGTGATCATTTATAACAAGTTTTTAAATACTACAGCAGTACAGTCTTTAGAATTCTAAAAGCCATCGCTGCTGAAAAGGTTTTTAATTTATTCCAACCAATGGTTTAATTACAAAACTTAATCCAAAGCCTCTTTTAAAGACTTTCTTAATAACAAAGTCTAGATTAACAAACTTTTAAGGTATTCTTGTTTATTTCATGTTACGTTTACATTCGAAAATACGAGAACCTCCTTGGAGTTTCTTTGTGTTTAAATATACACCCTGTATTTTCCTGAACGTGGGAAAGTTTAAACAAACATCCTGTATTTCCCAGTTCGTGTGTAACTTGGATATAGGTCACCATCGATTGGTGCATAAATACAATTCGAAGCTTTAAGCGAGGCTTACAATATGCTAAATTTAGAGATGTATAAGTGGAATGCGAAGGTTCTCGATTTAGTGCATTACTAATGAGTAGCTTGGGATGCTATTAGCTTGATGAATCGTAGTTTAAAGCAGTAAATTGTGTAATATTACGGGTAAATTGTGAATATGAAGTACTTTTGCTTGTGTTTTTTTTTTTCTAGAATCAAAAGCAAATGTTCAAAAGTGGGCCACTTCCCGTTTCGTCAAAATGTCAGAAGTTGTAAATACAACTGAACACAAGTGATGTTTTGTCTAGATTTGGTCTTAAACATTAATTCCCTTTTTGTCAACCTTTTTTTAAACTTAATCTATGAATAGTACAGTCAGCTACAAAAGTTACCAAAATTGTTTTTTTTTTAAATCGACTTGTGCCATACATTTCAGCGCGCATAACTTGACAAAATGTACTGAACAGCTGATTTTTTTTCGCGATTTCGGGGTATGTCTTAAAATAAAAGTTGTTTATAATGATGAGTAAAATGACCCCCGTTTAATCTGTTACACGTTGTATATAACTACCAAAAGCGACGAAGGCCAACAAAGTGAGACATAGGAAGCGATAGGTATGAATGCCCAATAATATCCTACTGGAAATGAATGTATTGACGATCAAGTCTTGACGAAACGCCACTTGTGTACATTTGTTTTTTCTACTTTTGACATGTTGACGAGTTGGGAATGTGACAAAATGGGAAGAAGCCCAAAAATGAAACACAAACATCACATCTGTGTACTCCGTGTGGTTAGTCAGCAGTGTTACAAATATGTAGTTATGTTTAAGTTTCATGTAATAGGTGCCTATTACTGCCAACCAGGCACAAATCCATACTTGCTGCCACTAAAAAATCCAGACACCAAAAATTCAACTCAAAAAAATTTTTATTTCCAAATATTTAATTTTTATTCCGAAAAATATTTTTATCTTGTCACCTGCCAAGAGGAAAACCCTGTTTTCGTAAATAAGCTGTCTTTTCTTTATACCCGACTCGCGGCGAAGCAAAAAGAATTAGCTTTTGAATTTTTAACCGAATTCAAAAAAAAATAAGGTTCTATAAAACATACTATTTGCAACAAGACATCTAAGATAAAGTTACCTTAACTTAATAGTTGATTGTCAATTGACATCTCTCTGAAGCTTCGACGTAACTGTAATGTTCCCCTTGTAACTGTGTCAGTACTTAGTCCGAAATAGACCAAGTTAGTCTCTCAGTCTCTCCAGGGAGTTTCCTCATGTTATGGTAGCCTAGTACACGTCTAGACTTGATGACGTCACTTGGCATGCGGCCAGAGTATGGCATTGAAATTATAGCTATGCGGTGGCAATGCTGACTAGGTGACGAGTGGCGCAATACGTTTGATACCCGTAGGAAGGTCTATTAATGGTGATTGGGAGGTCGAGTTAGATCAGCAATTACTGAGTTATTCTGATATTAACATGGCAATAGAGTAGATGGCTAAACAAACTAATTAGTCCGGCAGATAAGTTTCCAAAAAATATTGGAGACAATTTTTTTTTTTTTTCACTTAATCGTTATTTAAAGTTATTAGTTGATTGGTCTTTTCCTTGTGAAAGACTTTAAACAGACAGATTGAGTGATTTTTTTATTTTCAATAGAAAACTTGTTGAAATTTTCTACTGAAAATGAAAAATCACTCTGTCTCTTTTTAACCGACTTAAAAAAAGAAGGAGGTTATCAATTCGAATGTTTATGTTAATTTTTGTGTTTTACCTGAAAAATGTCCTTGACCCCAAGAACATGACTCTTTTTAGTGATAACATCATCTTACCAAACACCACCAATATTTAAGTGACACACGTCGTGTTAAGATAATCCTAGAATAACCTCCCCATTTTCATAGAAAACATTAAACATTCTGCCAATGTGTACTAGGCCTTAGGGGTGATTTATGCTGATTGGGGGTAACTACGCAAGCGCCATGGTAATTGCCTGTCAGTTTGGGATGAAGTCGTTGTTGTGAAATTAACGTCAAGCAATGTAAGCGCCAATGTTGAGAAATTAGGGGACGTTTTGGTCCTACTGTGTTTTTTAATGTACAAGTATTCTGCTATAAATAATTATATTTTTTTGGCAAAATTTTGGAAGTTAGGTAATTACTTTTCCGGCGGACGGCGAGCGTTGAGCTGAGATGATTTCCCATTTTTTGAAAAAAAAGTTGCTTACATCTTATTAAGTCCGAATGTTTCATAAAGAAGTTTTGAACTCATTAAATACCATTTGCAATTATTTATTAAAAAGAGAGAGACAGACTTGAGTGGGAATGAGAGATGGAGGTTTTTGCCAAGTAGTGGGACATAATGGACTACTTAGATTAGATTAGAATCTCATTTCCCACTCAAAACAAATTATTCTGTTTGTTTTCTCTCATGTAAATTGGAATAAGAAATATCTAAAAAAAAAAATCCGTGATAAATTAAACTAAAACAAACCATTCTTACAAATCCTAGTGACAAAACCAAAATCACGTAAAAATCTCTTTTAAAAAGGGTATTTTACTGAAAGATCTAATTAGTCTTAAGGTAAAAATCTAGTTAGCACGTAATAATATTTTTCAGTGAAGTACCCTACTGTGAGAAATAAATAGAGCAGAAACGTGAGCACCCTTATTTCGGACGAAAACTCACTCCACGTTATATGTAGGTACGTATTGGGATAAATATTTTCATGGCCTCGACTGCTGGTCGTGTTTGTATGTTTGTGTACGTGATTCGAGTACTGTATAGCACTTAAGGTATAGGGAATGTATGAGAAAGAGAAGGGGTTGTTAATTTATGTTGCTCAAGTTAAGGATATTGCATTAAGTGTTTGAATTTCATCTCCCTGGTTCCGGGTCTGATCCTGGTCCTTCTATTATGGATGAGAAATCATCAAATGACTCCTTCTGTAGGTGGAGCGGGAGGGAGTGTCAGACTCTTACTGACTAAAACCCATCCGTGCTCCTCCTAGTGCCCTTTGCGTTTCAGGGCCGCGGACACTCTTTCGAAAAATATCCGCAACCCTAACAGGCTCTGGCTCTAGCGGGCCCCGTTTACTGTGCTGACATCACTTTGAGGCGCACCACTCAACGTTCGCCGTCGGTGGCCGGGAATCGCCATGCGACTCCACGCCCGGGGCCTACTTCCTCTATTACACTATCCCCTGCTGAGTCGGTCTAGTGCTGTCCAAAGAGCGCTGAATAGTTTGCGCACCCAGGTAGGCCGCTGCAAGCGAGAACTTGGCGAAATGGGGTTTTATAGATCCATCGGATACCCAATGCGAGTGCGGTGCCCCTGTTCAGGGCATGAGCCACATGTTGGAGTGCCCAAAATGACCATTCACCTGTAGTTTGTAGGATTGAATGAAAACCACCGATGCTGCAATTAACGTAGCCACCCACTGGGCTCAAACAATACAAAGAGCTAACCATCGGCTAGAAAAGAAGAACTGTTTAACAATGTAAACATATTGTACTACATTAATTGAACTCTTTGAACCATCGCAATTTTGAAAAACTAAGCATTTTTTTTCATATTTTTCAATTAAGGATTTTCGGTCTACTTGAAGTTTACACAGGAATGCCTAATATTTTGCTTTCTTTTCACTAAAATGTATAAGGCTATGAAAATCCCTAGCCAGCAGTAGGTACTTACAAAAACTTTTCTCTTGAAATCGCAATAACAGAAAATCTTCCCTCACGTACCAACCTGCTAAAGTTTGTGTCGAACAAAAACAAAAAATGGAACACACATGTTGTTCTGATTTTGAAATTAAGAACAAAACAACCAATATAATTCTTGAGCCTTGAGCCTCGAACCAAACTAATAATATGAAGTCTAGTCTAACATAATTTCCCAACACGGCTTTCGTTATGTAAACCTTGCGTAAATCCTTACATAAAACTCAGGAATAAAGAGAGTTACGTAAAATCTAGGACAGTCTTATTAGTCCGGAGTATTTTGTCACAAAAAGAGTATAAGTAGGCGTATGACGGGCGTTGTAAGGGTGAACGCAACGATAACCCCTCGTTCGGAAGGCAAACGACCCTTAAACTGTATGTCACACAAAAAATATTGGCAGAAGAACTGCTCAGTTTTGAATTCGTTGTCTCAAATAGTAAATTATAAAGGTCATTTTATGTTAGCATTTGTTTGTTTATTTATTTTTTTAAAAACGTTGCCCCACTCTCATTTTTTTTTTTCTTGCATTTCATATTTGTTAGACCCTTTATTGATTAATAGGTTTGCATTTGACCTGATGGAAAGCGATGGGGTCGATGATTCAGCACGTTTGCCTAGAACCTATTCACTCTTGACTTAAATACTCCTAGATTGTAGGTATCAAGAAACATAAACTGCGGCAGGGAATTCCGCTGCGTAGCTCTATACAACGTGTAACAGAATAATCATTATGAACAACTTTTACTATGAGACCAACCCCGAAATCGTAAAAAAGTCAGGTGTCCAGGACATAATATATTTTGTGACCGCAGAAATGAAATGGGCAGTCGATTTTTTTTCGCGTGTTCAGTGTAATTGGTCCCATTGTAAAAGTAATGGTTCATAATGATGAGAACGTTGTATACAGTAAAAATATTCCCAAAACATTTTCGATGTACCGGAATTTATTAATGACGTCACTGAATTACGGTCAAAGAAAACTTCGTGAGGATCCCTGTTCCTTACTCATTGGACCTAGACCAACAAATATAAAGATTAATAATACTATAAATTATTGCTTACTGACCCTTAATGTGGTGAAAAGAACAGTAAGGAATAGTTCTCAGAAAATGGTTGAAAGAAAATTGTTACTAAGTTGCAAATATAGTTCAACGATTGGACGTTCAAACGAAGTGGATTTTCTGTCTTAATTCTTATTATTGAATGAAAAGCTCTAACAAATAAAACTTCACGATCTTTATCTGAGCCACTACTGAACCCGCACTGTTAAAACGGTGACCGCTGCTCGATTTGACAACCTTAATCGAGCACTTGGCCTTAAGCAGGATTAAGGAAAGGTTTTAATATCGGACAAACACGCTTTTGCCACTTAAGCAGCTTGTGGTAATGAAAGCCTCTTGAACCAAGCTGCGGTTGCCATATTTTAGTGGCCGTTGAAAGTTCATTGTTTGGCGTAGAGTCAGTAAAAGATTTCGTAGTTTTTTATTCTAGTTATATTATTTTTCTAGCTAAATACTAAAGATAGGTATTTTTTTTTGTAGGTCAATTACCTATCTAGAAGATAATCTCCGGAATTGGTGTTCGATTCCAATAATTCATAGCAAATTATCCGTCGCATTCTGCCTGCAAAACACTCATCATCTGCCTAGCTTTTCCCAACTATATTGGGGTCGGCTTCCAGTCAAACCGACAGCTCAATACAGCTCAGCTGAATATACCTTCAGCGATCGTAAATAGCAGACACAACAGTTAAAACAATGGCGTCATAGCTAAATTAGGTATCGCGACAGTCCAGAGGCAGTATTTTACGTGGAGTGGCTACCTAACAGACTTCCACAACTCATTAATTGGGTAACACGGTACTTCTTGGCAAGACTGGTGTCACATTTTCTGGTTTCTAATTATCCGTAAAGACTGCCAAAGATCTCCAATTGACAGCCGGGACCAACGGCTTAACGTGCTTTTCGAGGCACGAAGGAGTCTCGGTATGTTAAGATGGTCCCTAGAAGCGGCCTGTGTGGCTATTATAATTTAGCCACGATTTCCTCCGCCTTCTCCATGGAGATCTACGTTTTGGAACGTGCAACTAGCTTCATGATATTAACTGACCGACTTTGACAATTTAAAATTGAATGTGTTAGGTTTAGTCGCGAGATAGAATACTGTTTATTTTTTATTCCTGGTTTGACTGAGAGCCGATCCCAATATGATTGAGAAAAGGCTAGGCAGATGATACTCTTTATTATGTAGGTACAAGTTATAGAAGATATAGATGAGGAAAACATTACATAGGGTGACACAATGGGCGGCCTTATTCCCTAAAAGCGATATTTTCTAGACAACCTTTGGATGGATTTTAAGGAGATAAAGCTATTCCTTTATAAATTGTCTTATTTATGAGATTATTAAGATACCACTCCAGTATTTCAACTTTAAAGTATTTAATTCTAGTACATTACGTAACAAAACCGAATACTAAGCTTTTAATTTACTAAAAGTCAAACAAGTGTTGTTAAATTACAGTATGCACACAGTAATTAAACACAACGGTGTTTCAATTGTTTACCACTGTTTTTAATTAGTGGTTTTTATGCTCGAATGGCAACGGTACCCAGAATTACCTACGTTGCTAAATATCTATGCAATTTTGTGTAGCACCTCGTTGAATGAAAGTGTACTATGTAAATGGATTGCATATTCTGCATGCCATTTTGACCATGAAGCTAAGTGGAATGAAAAACATGATGGTTCAAAATACCTTAAGAGCGTTTACGCCGTACGGCATTTCATACAAACTTTCAAGTCCTTATTTTTCGAAATGAATAAACCGATTTGAAGGACTTCAAAATTTTTATGAAAAGTTATACGGCGTAAACGCTCTCAATCAACTTAAGTTTTTTTTTGGGTTATCATATCTAAATACTACATGAGACAGTGACTTCAGGAAAACAGACAAATCTATCCTGTCTAAATAGTTCATTCCTGTTTAAGAAGTGATTTTTTCTACTGGTGTATGTGTTTTCTGATTGCTATAACCTGGGGTTCTGTAAGTCAGGCATGAATAGGTTACTTCTAAGCAAGCGTGCTCCATCTTCGATCACAAAATCATCACTTACTACCAGGTGAGGTAGAGATTACACGTGGGCCTACTAACTGGTGCAAAAAAGAAAGCAATGATTATAACATTTTATTCAAGCATGACCTCTTTTTTCAAAAGAGTTTTTTCTTAGAGAAAACCAGCAAGGCAGTTGTATTTTTCATTGTCTTTGGGTGGAAACCTTTAAAAGGCGCATGGACTTTTGTCGAAAAAGGCCGGGGAGTGTGGGAATCTACCTCACTAAAACCACACCGATGATCACCATCATCACATTGAAGCTCTGGAACCTCTGGGCCCTCCTAAAAGACCACTCTTGAACCCCTCTGTGCAACGCCTGTAATTGCACATCCCTAGGGAGATTGACATGCAGTTTTCACCAGGCTTTAACACAAACTTTTGAACGTGTCTCCAAAGGAAATGAAATAACATTTACCATTTATCACGTCCCAGTGAAATCTAAATCGTTTTCCTTCAACCTTGGAGCGCTCGCGGCGAAGTTAATCACTTCTGTATGCAGTGCCGACACGACGTATCGTATCGTGTGAGCTCGTCCGGAAGGAAAACACGTATGTTACTTTCTTGTGGCAATTAGTTAGCCATATTTTCTCGACGTAACTAGCAACATAAACAAATGAAGGGTACAGGGGAAAAACAAGGAATGGCACAAAAAATAATTCTGATTTATTTATTTTACAATTTATGTACATATCAACCATACCCACAAAACAATACAGATATAACATTATAATTATTAGTGCAACGGTATTGCTCACAGCATACATCTCTGGTAGGTACTGCTTATTTTTACTTCTTTTCATTTTTTTTTCTGTTTATAGAATCAACAAAGCTTATTGAACTTGAAGCTAAACTCTGTAATATTACCTAGTATTATTTAATGTCTAAGAATAGGATACGTGGGCACACTTGAACACTTGTTTTACCCATGTACACTACAAGTTACCAATCATCATCTGCCTAGCCTTTTCCCAAATATATTGGGGTTGGCGCCCAAACAAACCGGATCCAGCTGAATACCAGTGTTTTACGTGGAGCGACTACCTACCAAACCTCCACAAGCTATTAACTGGGTAACACGGTACTTCTTGGCAAGACTGGTGTCAGATTTTCTGGCTTCTGACGATCCATAACGGCTTCCACAGATCTACAAATGGCAACCAGGACCAACGGCTTAACGTGCTCTCCGAGGCACGGAGGAATCTTGATATGTTAAGATGGTCACCCATCCACAGAACGACCTCGACAAGCGTTGCTTAACCTTGTAGATCAACCCGTGCGGCTGTAATTATTTAGTCACGAGCTTCTTCAAGTTACTAATACAAGTTGAAATATATTTTTCAGGAATAATAAAGTTTCATGTCATGTAAGGATCGTAGCAGGTTCTGATATTTTAGCGTACCCAAGGGAAATGCATGTTTATGTTACTCAACTCTGTTTTAAGCAGATTTACTGGAGCACTGACTCGTTTCAACGCAGCTTACAAGGTAGGAAAAATATAATTCTATTTAGTCCGTCCGTTAGATTTTCAAAAAATATTGGTCACTTATTCCTTGTATTTCAAATCGCTAAAAAATGATGTAGATAAAGCGCATCAAAGTTCAGTAGAATACACTATTCTTTCTCAATGCCATTTTCGAAAACTGAAGCAAACCTATGATGATGGATTTCAGCAATCATTTTTAGCAATGTCTTAGTATGTCGGTACCTAATCCGTATTTATCAGACGACTTTCCCTTTGATAATGTCTTGGGCAAATTGGGCTCATTTTTTTGCAACGTGACAGCTTTTATACTAACGTTTAAGTACTGTCACTTGGTTCGGAAGTCAATACGGATGTGACTCTGTCATGGTAACTGGCACTAAGCATTTTACTTATATATTATCCAATAAAAGTCAACGGTCTGTTCTTCCAGGCCACTTAGCTCAGACTTAGTAGGGTTTAGACATGAAATGTTATTTGGTCGAAGTGTGCAGGCTGTGTTGTGACGATCGTGATAGAACCCATAATTATTTTGACTAGACCATGACATAATACAACATATTATACATACAGGTGTTCCAGAAATGCTAGTAATATTTAATAATAAGTTGGTGTTCTGTAGTTGCTATACAATAAAAAACAATGTGAAAATAAAAAAAATTACGACGTTTTAGAGAAAGAAGAGTTAAAAAACCTGCCTAGAGATAGTCGGACTCGCGTAAAAAAACGGAAAAAAACACGTTCGTTGAATGGGAGCTCCACTTAAATATTTATTTTATTCTGTTTTTAGTATTTGTTGTTATAAGCGGCAACAGAAATCGCGGCAACAAAAATCTGTGGAAACTTCAACTGTCTAGCTATTACGGTTCATGAGATACAGCCTGGTTACAGACAGACGGATAGCAGAGTCTTAGTAATTTAGTCCCGTTTTTACCCTTTAGGTACGGAACCCTAAAAACGGCAAAAAGATCTCGTTTGGTGTATGGGAGCCCCACTTTAACATTTATTTTATTCTGTTTTTAGTATTTGTTGTTAAAGCGGCAACAGAAATACATCATCTGTGAAAATTTCAAGTAAATAAGAAATAATTGTGGTATTTACAAAAAATCATGAAATGGAATGTTAATTAATTAGTTAAAAGTTACCTAATAAAGTTAAAGGTTGAAAAACTCTGCCCTAATTTAATAAATCCAAATGGACCATTTTTTCAATTTCTATTTTGTAACAAAAAAAAAAGGCACAATTGAACCATTGTTTTTATGTTCCAAACTACATTAGATTGAGGAGTGAACACTACACATCAAAGCAAACGTCCATCACTTCATCGCAGCTCCCTTATAATTTTCTCATAAATAATGCCATTTTCTCGTTCAAGAAAGAGGAACGACGGAGATGCCTGATAGCTCTATGATGATAGATCACTGTAATAATTTGCGAAAGCTCTAGGCAATCTATTTCCTTCAGAAGACTTGGTTCCGCGATGACAGGCGAAGACGAGGTGCCAGTAATTCACTTTAGATTTTACTTACTCTTTATCAGCGAGAGGGAGGTATGGTATTATTAGGTACTACGTTTTCTTTTGCGTGCATCTTAATCTGTAAAGGTGAACGAAGGTGCACGAGGTGTGTGTAAAAGGCGTTCACCACATTTTTACTTATAATTAATTTCCTTATTAAAAGGCCGAAAATTAAACAAACAAAAATGAGGAACAATCGTAACGACTGCCAAAGATCTACAAATGACAGCTGGGACCAACGGCTTAACGTATTTTAAGCCCCACACAGAAACTACTCACAAATAACACTCTAACCAATAACACGTAACAAAAACATATTATGTGAATTGCGCAGGGGCCTAACCACCAACTCTTAAAGCAGTATTACTTCAATATTACTTCCAGTGGGAAAGAGACGGAGCTATATAGGACGTATAGCTCCGTCTCTTTCCCACTGGAAGTAATATTAAAGTAATACTGCTTTAAGAGTTGGTGATTTAGGCCCAGGTCAAGAATTACATTTCCTCTTTGCAGCCATTGTTTGTGGCTTTTAGTTTTTACGGTTTTTTTGTACGCACAGATAACAAAACTTTTTAGAGTAGTGCGCGCCACTATTTGCCGGCCACGTTCCATCGTCTACGCAACAGTTTGTTGCCATAATCTAAACATATTATTTATGAAACTTATTTCCACTTATGCATGTTTATTTATTTATTTCGTTTTAATTACTTTTTATGCTGCTCCGGACGACGTCATTTCTGTCAACGCCGGCTGTCGCTGAAAACCAGCGTTGTGGCTCTGTCTCGTACACAAGTCCCAGCATTATGCTGAGAGATGGCCGTTTTGCACGGATGTGGCGCTTATCTTACCAATTTGTCTAACTTACATTTTTTTTTATATGCGTTTTGATTGGCGCATATAAACTCTTTTCTTTCTTCCTTTCCAAGGCACGGAGGAGTCGCGATATCTTAAGATGTTTATCCATCCACAGACTGACCCCGGCAAGCGTTGTTAAACCTTGTTCTTATTTAGACACGAGCTCTTTCTTAACACATTTATATAAATTCCCGAAAGCAAAGACAATCACGAACAAGACTCTGAACACACTTTTTCAGTATGTTACACCACTCCCATATCATAGGGGTTCCGTCTGTATCATAACTCACATTTTAATAACAAGACAAACAAAAGGTGACATCCCAAAGCGATACAAAAATTCCTAGAGACTCAGACAGTCCCAAAGATAGAATACTATATTGGTTTGTGGAACCCTCACAAAATACCGACGGTCTTATTTCATAAGAAACGAAAGGATTCTGTGTTGTCCTTACATTTCTGAGACAATACAATTATGTATGACAAGAGGATCCTTTTGAAACCCTTTCTCTACTTTGCTGTGTTTAGCAATATTTTGTATTGAAAGAAAACAAGCCATGTGGATTTTTTTTTCACAAAAAATGGTGTCTTGGGATTGTGCAAATAAGGTGTATTTTTATGTTTCAATTTTTTCCGGACGGTTGGAGGTTCCGCTTTGCTTATCTGGTTTGGGTGCGTGTTGTTAAGATCACGATAAGCCTCTATAACAGTGATGTTTTGGATCCATATTATCTTGTTTGGTACAGGGCTGTGATTTTATCCGGAGGCTTGGCACTTTGATAGAGAAGGGTTTTCTGATTTTTAAATGACTTCAGAAAGGAGAAGGTTCTATGTTTGACGGTATGTATCTGTTTTTGCTTTTTTACAGGTGCAATATACTTCGTTGTTCGCCAAAATGTATGGGTATATGTATATGCGGAAAAATTGGTCTTAACTGCATAAGTGGTTATTTAGAAGTTGACGACGTATAACCATGATTCGTCAATCGTTTCAATAAATTCGAAATTGTTTGAACTAAAATTGGCCATATACCAATTTAGCGATATTATCAAATTCTGTAATGTATTGCTCAATATCTAACAGTTTGAGCAGAAAATATGATTGTGGAAATTATTGCACAATATCAACAATCGAAACAGTGCAGGTTGTTGAACTTTGCAGACAAACAGACTGTCTAGACATCATACTTACTACTGAATCCTTTGGTATTATCTCTAAGCCATGTGTATTATGTTACGTTTCAATACCAACATACCAAATGTAAAATCAGGTGTAGAACAGTCTGTTTCTGTAGTTGGTATTATAAACTTGTTACTAAGCTAAATCCCCGTAATGACTTTACGCATAATTATCAGATCAAGCCTTTACCGCCGCCGGCTTTAGGTAAGCGATTAGTTTCCAAAGAAGCTTTTCAGCTAAACCAATGAAACATATTTTCGAAAATATGTTACTTACTATAAGTCGACAGTAAGATCGTGTGTTCTCGCTGTCTGTGTTTTTAACCGCGAAGGTCGATTCCTGGCTGAAGCCGAAGGCTAAAAACTCTTAGAAAGCTCCATTGTCTAAAATTAATAATGAAAATGGTTTTGAAACTTCCAAACTAAAGATTTAAATAGACTGTATAATATATACAGGTAATTTTAATGTAGAAAAATCGGTGAAGCCTTTGGCTCCTGTAAAATTGGACTGAGCTATTGGCGAATGTTTTGTTTTTTTGGCCAAACGTGGGCGCAGGTGTTTTATTTGGCCGAAGCTTGCCGAAGTCAAAAGGTGACACACTACACTTTTTGTAACTAAAACTCTTATGTAAGCGTTTGTTTTGTTTGCAGGCACTTCATTGGCATGTGACGCGGGTGCTGTGAGCGGCATGCGAGGCGAGCGCTCGAAGCGGGCGGCGGCCTCGCTCGCCGCGCTCGCGACGCTCCTAGCGCTCTGCTTGCCACAGCTCGGCTCGGCTGAGCTTACATCCACCGGTTAGTTCATCATCTTCATTCAGCAGCAAGATGTTTACTAATGGGCCTTATTCTCCTAATAATATGCGATACATGTCAAAAATGGGACAGATGCTGAATAATTCGCCCCAAGTCAAAAATTTGGTTGAATGCGGAATAAACCACACTGACATTTATTGTGACATCGCCGCGTCATCACTTTTTTTGGTTTTGCGCATTAATTATATCACATTAATATTTCTCTTTTATGGCGACCTTTATTCTCAAAGCCTTATGTGTACCAATTTCAAATTTTAAGACCTTTTTACACATGAATGTCCCTACATAATTAAAATATTCCCTTAAATATTATCTATAATACTATATGAAGCGCTTTCACCTGACTGGCAGACGATTGTGTGGTAGAAGTGGATTATGTCGAATTACACAGAATTTCAGAGTAGGAACGGGTGTGACTCAGTAAGCCCCGGGATCACTTTGTGCCGACACGGCTTTGATATCGATACGTTTTCCTATAAGAAAGGTAATGAAAGATTCCACGCACACCTCGAATATCAATGGCGTTGGTAGTGCAATGTTGATTAAAACAGGAAAGGTATTCAGCAATGTGCATTATTTGTTATGGTAGATTGAGCACGACATACCATTTAAAGGTATGTATTTGGCCACCTGCTTTTTGCGAGGCCAACATTTTGGGAGGCTAAAAATTTTTTTTGGCGTATTAAAAACAATCGAAGGAAGAGATATAGACGAACTTCAAATTCAAAATATAAGTGTTGTGTGTAACAAATATTGTGTTTAAGGAATTGCTAAAACATTATATAATAAAGTCGATGTTGCCAGTTAATTTAGAATGAAGGTTTTATAAACTCTGTCAAAAAAGCATCGGGAATTTGATCATTTGGTTATTGTTCCAAATTCTTTTTTTTTTCAAAGACAAAGCAGTACTTCCTCGTTTATTTTTTTCTGAAACACGTAGGTAAGCTTATACAAAATGTGAGAAATACAACGCTTACGCGTTGTATTTCTCACATTTTGTGTTTTGCTGGCTTGATAAATGTTGGTGTAATGAATTATAAAGTACCTAAACAATTTTCTATAAATATTTATTTCTAAAAATAATGATGATCAGCTTTCCTTTCTCTACTCCTAATCTAGAAAAACATATCCAGACACCTCCAATACAAAGTCCATTGCTCATTTGATCGAATCCAATCCCATAATGGCCCCCGTTGCTAACTCCACCATAAACCGAAGTGATTCGATCAAACAGAATGACCTGTCACATCACTATTCGTAACATAGTAAGTGCTAACAGTAGTTTGTAATTGAATGAGCTTTTTATGGGCAGCGGTAATGAGCCCGTGTTAGCTATAATAAATCTGTTACCGATCGCTAGCTGCTACCCGCGACTTCGTCCGCGTGGTATGTTGGTAATAAAAAGTGGTCGCTAAATAAGGTGCCTGACCCCTCGCAGGGTTAGAAATTTGGAAGAGCGTTATGCAAGGCAGGTGACAGTATCACTCCTTCCGTAAAGTGCCAACCAGGCCTGGTATTTTTTCCAAATGGGAAATGTTCTAATGATAACGCTTCTCTATACACGATGTTAGCGGTGGGATCACCTGTAACATACACAGAATACAACGCTTATGCTAGCTCGATAAATGTTGAGAAAATATAAATTATGTAGTAAACAATTTTCAATCAATATTTCGCTGAATACGAGACCTGACCCATCCCAGAATTAGAAATTTGGAAGAGCTCGCTGCCAAGTAAAATTAGTAACAGCTGAGTTGTAGATTGCAAAAATCTGCCTAAACATTTCCCGGTTAGCTTCCAGGGTGCAGCTTAATTCAAATATAAGGGGCGACTGACTACCTGGTCTCCATAACTCAGTAATTGGATAACACGGTACCTTTAGGCAAAACAAGTGTCCGATTTTCTGGCTTCTGACAATTTGATATCTTGAGGCAAAGAAAGATTACTTCAAAGATAATGGATAAAGAAGCATCTCAGTAATTCCTCATAATTCAAACCAATTTGTTACTAAAAATAAAAAAAAACTTGTTTCTATTATGCCAGAATCACATTCACTTCAAACTAAAATATCATAACAAGCCCACATTGACCCACTGCTGGGCATAGTCCTCCTTGCATTCCTTCTAACAGTCACGTTTTTGCGCTTCTTCCTTCTCATCCACCATCTCGGTCACGGTTCCCGTGTCACTGTGAAAACGTGTTGCGATGACCCTAAATAACACGAGGGATAAAAATAGGAAAACGAAGATGGCCGCCAGACCGGAATCTATTTATTTATTAGGCTCACCAACAATTGTTCACACTAAAATATAACAAAAATACTTTGCTTAAAACTAGGTAGTCATGTGTTACAATTTTTTATAGGTAAGCACCGCATGTGCCAAAATGATACCTACTGTGCTCTTAGTAATTGAAATATTTTTATGAGTGATACAATAAAATAATAAAAAAATACACGCATAAAAATACAAATATACAGTCGAACAAATAACCACCTCCTTTTTAAAGTAGTAGTTAAGAATTAAAATAAAAAAATAGTAGTGAAAAATTAAAATAAAACAGGCCAGTTACATTACATTGTGCGCCAATTTGCGGAACTTAGTAAATGAGTCCACATACACATCTACAAGATCGCTGCAACTATTTACTAGCTTACAAAGCCGAGGAATGGCCGAATTGGCACCGAAAACTGTTCTGTGTGGTATCGAACAAACCCATAATGATGTTCATAATCTGCCTAGCCTTCTTGAAACTACTGAATGTTGATTGACTGGGAGCCAACCCCATCAACATTCAGTAGTTTCTCCAGTATTTACTTGGAGCAGCTGCCTACCAGACCTGCTCAACCCATTAATTAGGTAACGCGGCACTTCTTGGCAAGACTGAAGTCAGATTTTTTGGCTTCTGACAAACCGTAAAGACTTCCAAAGATCTACAAATGACAGCCGTGACCAACGGCTTAACGTGCTTTCCGAGGCACGGAGGTTACTCAGTATGTTAAGACGATCACCCATCCACAGACCGACCTCGGCTAGCCGTGGGGCTATTATTATTTAGCCTCGAGTTTTTATTATTCAGTTCTAAATATTAAGATCAACAATGTGACCTTCATGACTTTGACGTCTTTATATTTACACAGTTTTGCGTTGTTTCTTCAATTGAATTAAATATTCATAAAGAAAAAATGGAACACCAGCGTCCTTGTCGACAGATAGACATTGAATGTTACCGCGGCGGAGAAAAACATTCACTTTTTATATTCTACGTGACACAAAATTTAATTCTGTTCATATTTTGTTCGATATTAGTTATATTTTAGCAACTGTGAGTTCTGAACGGAATTAATTTTAACTTTTTATCAAAGTATTTAGGTTTTTGACTGTTATTGTACCTACTCGTAAAGAATAACAAGGCTTAGATATCATGTTACTCGTTTATGTAGTAAGTGTTGGTTTGTTATCGTTACTGCACTGTTTTACATCTAGGTATATAACTATACATGATATGTAAACTTCTAACATATAAAAATAATGATATCGTTGTGTCAGTTTTACGGACAAAGTTTCTAATTAACTACATACCCCGTGACTTAATTACATAGTACAACTAGACGAATTTTAATTAGCTTTTCAGAGGATAATGTAAATCTTTCCAGTAAAGTAAAACCTTATTAAAGTTTTTCAAATTAATCACCATTTTTTTTTTTTAAATGAATAAATTTTATGAATAAATAGAACTTCACTTATTTGTTTACGTAATAAGTATAAATTAATAACTGCACTGTAGTTTATTTAAAATTCAATTAAAATTAAGGCCTCTTTATTTTCCTACACGAATGATAGTATAAATAAATTTATGAAATAAAAAACTTCAACCGCTTAATTTATTCTGTAATAAGTATAATAACATTACTTCAGTAGTTTCATTAAATTCCTTGACAATTAACTCCACATAAATTTTTCCACACTAATGTCTATTTAAAAAAAAAACATGATTAAAAAAAACATAATTTATTCAAGTAATAAAAATTGTACTTAATTAAAATTCTTTTACAAAAAATACCACGATATAATTTGCCTAGGCTAATGACAATTGAGTCGATTTAGCCCCCATGGCATGGCAACACGTAATCAATATGGCGACGGTGCAATGAACCGCACTGCAGTCGCTGAACGCACTGCAATTGCCCTCAATTATAGGCCGGTGTACGCTGACGCCTTATTTTCTAGTAGGCCGTCCGACGATTTAGTCATAGGCTGTGGTTCTAGTCAATTAATAATAGCTTGTTATTCGGTACTTTTGCGGTATTTAGGATCTAGATGATTCAATGATGATGATGACTCGGCATTATGGTATAGGTACATAATCTTTATGCTTAGCTACTCCGAGGTGTCTGTGAAGTCCGATTAAAAAAGAAATCTCATGTATGAAACATAACAGTGATTGAGAATACCTCGTTAGGAACACCTCAGCCGGAAGGTTTCTATAAGCAAGTGACGACTTGCCATCACCGCACCATTAGTGAAATATGGTGATCATGAAAATGTCCTTCCTTTGCTTTTCAATAGAAGTACAGTATCTTGTTGAGATAATTAGAACATTACACTATAAAATTGAGACACTTGACACTGTTTCCATTATCTTGTTAGGACTTTAGTCTGATATCTAAAAAAATCGTCTTCGATCATCGTTCTATTGCCGTGTATAACACCAACGAGGCATATTATTTCGTTTTTTTTTTTAAATAATACATCCTTTTTTTGGCGTTTACGATAGTACTTACTTTAAATATGGAGGTTACCCAACTGATTTTTAAAAGACTTTCTAACATTTACTTTCTTTCTCTCTCGTTCCAGACCCACTAAGACGGGGCCTGTACGGTGACTTATGCTCGACGGTGGAGGACTGCCACTTCGCGGAGGCAGTGTGCGACGACGTCCAGAAGACTTGCCAGTGCCACCCCGACGTGCCGATCAGCGACTACAAGGACAGATGTGGGAAACGTGAGTATACTTATTTTGAGTTCCAAATTCGTCACTGTTTTGAATTGTCATAAACATACTTCATCCCGAGCCCGATTCTTTACCATTCCAAAAATAATAATAATGTTATCTCCTTTGTCATTATAATAAAAAGTTTGTCACTATTGAGTTCGTCATAGAAACAATTTTTATTCGACAAAACGTTCATCTTTGGTATAGCTAATGTAAACTGAGGCCCTAGACAATATGCCATTCAACTAGCGAATGCGACTGTCAAAATGCCAAAGTGTAGGAATTTGATCACGTGACATTTAGATAGCATCTGTCAATCCCATACATTCTTGACGTATTACAATCGCCTTCGCAACGCTACTGTTGACAGAATCTCACTAATCTCGAGCCCCTAGACCTCGATGAGTAAGCCAACGACGAACGCTGCGTAGTTTTTCGGCATTTATCTGACTTAAACGATTGAAAGATACATGGGTATTTCAAATATATTTATTAAGTCAGTCAATAGATTGAAACAATATGAATATTACGTAGATTTGCGGCATTGCGACTTTGTATTCCAACTGCACCTACTATATAAATGCTTGGTCTATGTTGTTCTGTATAATAAAACAGATACCAGGGCCTCAAGTCTGCTATTACAATAGTGTCAGAATGGTCTATCATTGATTTCAATGGTCAACCACTGACACTCGATTGAAAGAAATGTCATAGAATGGTAATCTCGTACATCATGACAAATGAATTACAGACGTATGCGGTAATCTGCAAAAATTTAGACGGTTCTTTCGATCAGTGGCCTACCATTAGAACGTTATTGTGTAGTCATTGCTTTTCAAAGACATAGAATATTTAGAACCATGATTCTATTACGAGACCATTGACCGAACAATGATTGACTATTATGAATTTAGCAGATTACGAACTTATAGCAAAATGACAATGGGATCGTGTTGGAATGACGAATTTATAAAAATAGCAGACTCGGGGCCCTGGGGCCTAACCATCAACTCTTAAAGCAGTATTACTTCAATATTACTTCCAGTGGGAAAGAGACGGAGCTATACAGGACGTATAGCTCCGTCTCTTTCCCACTGGAAGTAATACTGCTTTAAGAGTTGGTGGTTTAGGCCCTGGTTGATAGTAATCGCATTGTATCATAAGTCTTAAAATGTCTTCCACGAGTACGCGTTTCCTGGTAGGATAACTGGTCCCTATATCTGCCAAAATATTTCGAACAAATGTTGTAGTATTGTTTAACAAGACTATAACTTATCCTCAAGATAAACATGTCGTTATACTCAAGAATATTACAGTTCTTCTGCATAATAGAGAAACCTCTCATACTCTCAACATGATACAAATGTATGAAAATGTACATTTTTGTGTCAGTATACAGACTCAGGAGACTCATACAATTGTTTTTTCCTGTCCCCAGTAATGGGAGACATTGTGTGGAATATATTGTAACCTCAGTTCGTGGTTTTTCTGTTCCCGAGGCCTCGTTCGTGTTTTATTACTACAGTAATTCAGCTTGTAGTTTTGTTTCAAAATGAGCTTTTTCGTGTGTATAATATTTTAAATTCATGCTCTGTAAAGTATTCTTGAATTGGTTATTTAATCTTTTGCTGAAATACACTGTGTTTACGAGATTTTTATGTATTGGACATGCAATAATAATACCTAGGCGCTTGAACTACCTGACTTTGTTAAGGGGCATAACTACCTGCCCATACCAAACTAATAATAATTACAAAAAAAATAGTCTCATTTGATGTGTGTATGAAGATTCATGAAATGGCAACCTCAAACCGAACATCGACGACGGAGCCCTGCTGCCCGGGGCTCCTATTTCTGTCTGTATGGTTTACAGGTACTTAACAAAGATGGAATCACAGGAGCTTAGTTTGCTCGCTTTGCACGTTCCCGTCATCCTTTTCTAACCTAACCTATCCATATCGGGGTGCTCTGAGTACTCTCAAACCCAACCTAATTTCGGCCAAATCAGGAACTGTCCAATTCTACAATATCACCACAACATGTGTAAAAATAATTAATTTTTATTAAAAAAAAAACATACAGACAAAAGCAGCATAGCACAACTCCACACATTTGTCCTTTGCTAG
Source organism: Melanchra persicariae (assembly GCA_947386135.1). Lineage (NCBI taxonomy): Eukaryota > Metazoa > Arthropoda > Insecta > Lepidoptera > Noctuidae > Melanchra > Melanchra persicariae. The sequence continues at coordinate 19,422,705 of OX376648.1, read as the reverse complement.
CGTAAAACTTCTGCATCACGAGTTGTTTGTTGAACGTCGTTACGGATAACAGAGGGAAGGTGTTTGTGACTAATAAACTTTATTGGCTTGATTTAAAAGTCAATTAAAACTTGCGGTAGACATAATAATTACTTTTCTCTCTTTTCTTAACTCCTTGGTTTGAAATTCAAAGAAAAATGTTGATATTTATTATGCTCACAATCAAAGTGTGGAACTCTTTGCCAGAGTCTGTGTTCCCCATCTGCAGTGCGATTCTGTAAACAAATTGAAGTGAAAACTTAGGCAAAGTGAACGACAAGTGAGCTGTCAAAACGTACAAACAAGATGGAATGACAGCTCACTTGTCGTTCACTCTACTTAAGTGTACACGGTGAGATGTCGACAGAATAGACCGGCTATGACAATCCTTCTGCAAAGGAACCAGCCATAACCATCAGTCTTCAAAGGAAGAAATACAGGCATATTCTAGAACACGTTCCATCACAGATCTCATGATGAAAAAAAATATCGCAGACGGCAGATTGCACTGACTTCTCAGTTCAAGCCTCGGGTTCGGATCGCTAAAAATATTCTGTTTTTCATGGTATTACAAAAGTAGGGTACTTGTTAAGTTTCTTTTTGAAGTAGGTAGCCCTACAAAGATTTAAGGTCAATCTTTTCTTTGATATTTTCCTCTTTGAAAGGTGAGAAATAGCTGAAGCAAATACTTAGAAAAACTTATTTCGAGCTTAGAATATTTTTCTTTGAATTCTTTCAACAAACAGTACCTACCTCAGCACGAGGCTCAGTTTTTTTAGCTTAGTAACATAAGTTGATACCTACTGTTTAACCATACCTTTTTTGTGGATGAGATATCATCAAAAATGACTTCTTCCACTCTGGGTGGAGCGGAAGGGAGTGTCAGACTCTTACTGACTAAAACCCATCAGTGTTCCTCCTGACCCTTTGCGTTCCAGGGCCGCGGTGACTCTTTCGAAAAAAAGACAAGTATTTTAGTAACTTATATTTTTTCTGGAAACAGTGTTCATACTACATACATTACACATTCTTCCCACCCTTGACCCATGTAACCCATGTTACATAGGGTTGGTGCAACAAGTTTTTTCTTTCTTTCAATTCCTTCCAGTTCAACTGTGTCTATATACTATCAAAATAGTAGAGGTATACGCACAAAATTGAACACTGTTTATATGAGTATTCTATGTAACTGTTTTGATGTTATTATTTTAACAGAAACATGGTTAATCCCTTCAATAAAAAATAGCGAATTTATTGATGATCGCTATATTGTCTTTCGCTGTGATCGCAATAGAAGTGCAACTAATAAGTCTGAGGGGGGTGGTGTGTTGGTAGCAGTATTACGAAAATACAACCCCGTTAGTATCTCGCTTCCGTCGCAAAATATTTTAGATAAACACTTTGAACTAGTTGTTATAACAATCCCTAGTAATAACGCTACCACACAAACTCTCATCAGTGCGGTTTATATTCCTAATAGTTCGCCACTTGCAGTGTATAATTTGCATTTTGATTTAATGGATAATTTAATTAATTCAATTAATATCGACAATTTACTGTTACTCGGAGATTATAACATACCGACGGCCAACTGGGCGAGACCTAATCCTGCTCTTAACTCGCTTACTTGCATGGGCAATTCTACAATCTGTCACCGCTTAAGAAGCTTTATGACTGTTCACGATGTTCAGCAATATAACCATCTAACTAATTTAAACGGGCGAACACTGTACCTTCTGATCTCCAATACTGACTGCCATGTGTACAAACCTAATCAGGAACTGGTTCAGGCTGATAATCACCATCCTCCTTTTTACACTCTTCTTTCTTTAAATCTTAAATTTACTTCCATACGTCCACTATGTACGCCTAAATATAATTTCCGTAAGGCTGACTATATCCTTATTAATAGAGATATTGATATTGCTCTCACAAGGTGGTGTCACGATGCTGGCTTAGTACTTAATGCAAGCAAAACTAAACTATTAGTTATTAAATCTCCATACGTTAAAAAACTGCCTTTACGGAACTTAATAGCCCATGACCATGACTGCTTGCATACGGTCAATGCGATTAATTGTAACTGTCCACAAATAGATGTTGTCAGTAAACAAACATATCTTGGAGTAGTTATTGACGATAAATTTAACTGGAGTTATCACATTGAACGTGTTTGCGATAAACTTCGGCAATTTCTTGCTATTATGACCATTCACAGCAGCATCCAGCATGGCCTCAGTAGTTATGGTCGTACCTATAAAACCTATCTTGATAGTATTTACAAAATTCAACTTCAAATTTTAAAAACAATAGTTTCTCCCAAAATTAGAAATCAATTCTACGACAGTATAAATGGCCTCTTTAAACACTGTAATGTCTTACCAGTTCATACACAAATAAATTTAATGTTATTAAAAGAACAATTCTTCAATAAATCTTTAAGAAACAAAATCGAACATCCTGTATGCACTCGGGCAGTTTCTGAGAATAGGCTTCGTACACAGCGTGCCAACAATACGTATGGTGAACGAACTACCGGTTATATTATACCGAGACTTATTAATAGTCTACCCTCAGAAATTAACAAATGTATTACACGAAAAAATATCAAATGTAAACTTAAGCAATATTACTTAAGTATTATTTAGGAATGAATGTAACTATTTAAAGACCTAACTAATTAATACATTTTTGCATTTTATATGTGTGCGTTGTTGTCGATAGCAATAGTCCATACCAACTGTATTATGATTGTTGTCGACAGTGGCCTGCGCATGTGAAGTGCTTTATAAACATTGTACTTACATCTAATAGTTCGATATTGAGATAGACTCATGATAGCACAAGTCTAAACCTTTGTGGTTTTTTGGTTGCTATTTAAATGAATAATATTGTATTATTTCGTATAAACGATAAATAAATAAAAAAAAAAAAAAAAATTGATTGGGACATGGAATTAGATAGTGAGTCAGCTGAAAAAAAACGTAGAAGTTTTCTACGATCACCTATACGGTATAATCAAATCTCGGGTCCCTCTTTCCAAACCGAAAAACTCAAAATTTCCCGTATGGTTTTCAAAAGCGCTTGTACACATTTTTAATTACAAAAAAAAAGCCTGGACAAAGTGGAAGAAATATAAAAACTTATCCGACTATGAAATTTTTTCTTTATACAGAGATCGTTTTAAAACAGAATGTACCAAATGCTATCGTATTTATATTAATAGTGTTGAGGATGGTATTCCCAAAAATGTCAAACTCTTTTGGACTTACATTGCTAATCGCAAAGGCAAATCTGGGATGCCATCCAGAATGTACTACAAAGACGATACGTCCAGTGACCCTATTAAAATATGTAACTTCTTTTCATCCTTTTTCCAGTCCGTTTACGAACCATCTAGTCTAACACCTGACTGGAGCCCAGTGTCTGATCAATCCGATACCAATGCTACATCTCTTTGTAGCTTACATTTTAGCCTTCCGCTAATTTGCAAACAATTAAAGATGCTAGACTTAAATAAAGGGCCGGGACCGGATGGGATACCTCCTTGCTTTTTGAAATGGTCAGCGAATACATTATGCAAACCATTATTTAAGATTTTCAATCAATGTATTAGCAATGGTTCGTTTCCTGCCGTCTGGAAAAAGGCTAATATAGTCCCTGTTTATAAAGGTGGTCCCAGACAAAACATTGAGAATTATCGGCCTATTTCTCTTCTTTGTACACTAGCTAAACTGTTTGAAAAGCTTGTTCACCACGAGATGTATTCATATATTCAACATTGTATAATTCCGGAGCAGCATGGCTTTGTGAAACAAAAAAGCACAGTCACAAATTTAATGATTTTTACTACCTGCTTGTTTAATAATATGGACATCAGAGCCCAAACTGACACAATTTACACTGATTTTAAAAAAGCCTTTGACAGAGTTGATCATAAAATATTGTTGAGCAAAATTTCATTTAATGGTATCAGGGGCAATCTATTGCGCTGGTTCCAGTCTTACATTAGTAATCGCAGTCAAACTATAGTAAGTAACGGATACCATTCGAACACATTTTTGGCAACATCTGGAGTTCCCCAGGGATCAATTTTGGGTCCCTTGTTATTTATTATTTATATAAATGAAATCGGTAATTGCTTTCAAAATAGTAATTTTTTGTTATACGCAAATGATCTTAAAATTTATAAGAAAATTTCATCAATTAACGATTGTTACCTTCTTCAAGAAGATTTGAATAGACTAACTAATTACTGTATCAAAAATAAAATTAAGTATCAATAAATGTAAATATATTAACTTTACCAAAAATAAAAAAATTATTAACTATAATTATTGTCTCTGCGATGAACTCCTTCTTAAAGAAACTCAAATTTGTGATCTGGGTGTACTTTTGGATTGCAAACTTCATCTTAATTTACACATCGAAAAGATAATAGCCAAAGCTTTCCAAATGTACAATTTTGTTATGAGATCGTCATGCGATTTCAAACGCCCAGTCACATATCTACATCTTTTTAACTTTTTAGTACGACCACAGGTAGAGTATGCGTGTATGATATGGGACCCTTACTATGCAAAATATGATCAAGCACTAGAAAGAATTCAGCGTAAGTTTTTGAAAACATTGCAATTTAAATGTCACTTGGAGCGCCTGCCATACGAGCAGTCGTTGCAGAAATTTAAATTAATGACACTACATTCAAGGCGTATGTTACTGCAAGCCATGATGCTCCGTGGATTGATACACAACAAGTTTGATTGCCCTGAACTTGTCAATAATATATTTTATATCGTGCCCAGAACTGTAATGAGACGAGAGGCGCGCGCTTACCCACTCTTTGCTACGACCACTAGTCGTACAAATGCGGGTGAGCGGGCGCCTCTCCACAGATTAGTCAAAATGTATAACCAACATTTTATTAAAATAGACATATTTGCTTTGTCTCACAATTTATTTAAAAAAGAACTGGTTACTGCACTCAAAACCAATTAATAATTTTGTACAATGTTATGATTAGCCCCACCTTTCATCCATACTGTTTGTAAGTGAATTATACTAGTAATATGTGGAAACGTTGTTGATTGTACTTTAACCTACTTAATTGTATACTTAGACATAAGAAAAAAAAAATGTACAATTGTTTGTTTTCCCTAATAAAATAAAATAAAATAAAATAAAATAAAATAAAACTGTGACGGTTGATAGAGAAGAATGGACCTAACTATAATTATTATTATCTTAATATTAAAAAATATAACCGAATTAAGAACCTCCTCCTTTTTTTGAAGTCGGTTAAAAAGTAAAAATTACAAACACCAATTGAAATCATTCAATCAACACTTCTTCATTTGTAACTGTAGCAAATGTCAAACAAATTAAAATTTTAATACTATTGCATCTATGTTAATCATTCACAACATAGTTATAGTGATGAAGTCATATTTTCTTATAAAACATTTCCTAATAAATGAATTATTAGAAAGTCTATTATAGTAACGTAGCGTTACCATGATTCATTCAGAATTTACACGTAAATTGGATTTCAAGAAGTCGATGAATCTCTTTCGAATTCAAGTTTTATGGTAATTCAACTTTGGCTAATGCGTTTTTGAAGTAACGTTACAGTTTCTGTATAAATTAGAATTCCTGGATCATAAAAGCTGTCCTAGACAGGCGCGACTGGACAACGCAACAAAGAGTAGGGAATATTCATATAATTTGGTGTATACGAAAATATTATGGTACAATCGTGTCTCGTCGTCGCGTCATGCCGTCTCTGGGAACCTTAGTTCTACATAGTTGTAACATCTGTTTGGTACTCCTTTTTTTTTTTTTTTAAAGTTGGGAAATCATCAAATGACTCCTGTCGCTCTGGGTGGAGCGGGAGGGAGTGTCAGACTCTTACTGACTAAAACCCATCCATGCTCCTCCTAGTGCCTTTTGCGTTCCGGGGCTGCGGTAACTCTTTCGAACAAAATCCGCAGCCCTGGTAGGCTCTGGCCCTAACGGGCCCCTACTCCTATGCTGACATCTCTTTGAGGCGCGCGTGGTACACAACGCGCCGTCGGCTTGGGCCTGGCTTTGATCGGACGGCGAGCCACCCAACGCTCGCCATCCGCAGACCCGCACCTACGGTGGCCAGGAATCGCCCAGCGACTCCCGACGCCCGGTGCGTCTCCCTATGCCGCGGCGGCTGGGGCGTGAGGGCTGTCTCTCCCTCACGCGGCCCGCCTCCTCCTTAACTAACATTAGGTACTGCTTCGCAGAAGGAGGTGACGGCTTCCCATGCCTCCTCGCTCCGGACCATGGATTGAACCAGGGCCGGATGTTTGGTACTCCTTAAATCGCATTTACGAGGTGCAAGAAGTGACGTCATCATTATTTCTATTTAGTTTCCAACTCAAAGGATTTATTTCAATTAAACCATTAACAGGTACTTTTGAACTGTCAAGGTCGGTAAGTCAAAAGAGATAAAGCTATTTGCAGTAGCACGTTCCAAAGTGTAGATCTCTATGAAGAAGAACGTGCAAGAAACTCCACTCACGGGTACTCTTTTATATCAATATTTTTTACAATGATATGGTAACATCATTCGTGTGAAAATTATACAAACATAGTGAGAACAATGTAGAAAAACTTGCACGATCAAACGTCCGGAGTAAAAACCAACAATTCAAAGAACAAATTAAAATAATGTGGTTGGTAAGAGAAGACCAGTCCTAGCTGGTCCTAGCTGACGGCACGCGTTCGCTCAGGCACATGATGCCTGCGCTAGTACCACTCCACCTACCACTATGAAGGGTGCCAAATGATGTTTATGACGGTGGAAATGTTCTGGAAAGCTAAATGCACAAAGAGATATCCAAGTTTTAATATATATGAAATGTTCAAAAGGAAAATCGTTGCGAGAGTAGTTATTTTGGTACGAGTGCGAGTATTATGTATAAACGCCCGATCATCATCATCATCATCATCATATCAGCCGAAAGACGTCCACTGCTGGACATAGGCCTCCCCCAAGTGTCGCCACAACAATCGGTCCTGTGCGACTCGCATCCATCGGTTACCCGCAACCCTCACCAGGTCATCGGTCCACCTTGTGGGAGGCCTTCCAACGCTGGGTCTTCCAGCTTTGTTTGCTGGTTATTAATACGAAAATAATATTTTTGTACAATAAAAAGAATATTGACGCGCATTTGAGGAAAAATGACGATACACAGTTGATGTATATTTTCGAATTATCTAAAGTACAAGTTTTGTTAAACAGTTGGTTTATTTGTAATAAGATAATTTATTTGATTAAAAAACTATTAAAATTGATGAAAAGAAATTGATGTGTGAAAAGTTTTTTGATGTGCATTTAAAAATAACCCTTTAAATATTAAGTATCCATCTACATATCAAGAGAAAAGAGAATATGATAGTCCTGGTTCAAAATACCCCACTCCATGACCTTAAGAAAAGGATTTGTTCCACTTAGTCTTTCGCATCGCCCCATTATTTTGAGGTATTTTTGTGGATGACAAGCAATTAATCACAACATAAGATTCAAGAAAGAGTAAACAATTGTTTCACGAGAACAATAAAGCGATCCTTGGATTGCGATTTTATTTGATTTTCTTATTTTGTTTGATGTATAAGGGATAATCCGTTTTTGTAATCTATTTTTGTGTAACATAACAAGGTATTATTGTGTTTTGTGAAGACTATTGGAGACCCTTGCGTTGGCAATCTGGATCAATAATAGTGTTACATTTTATTACATTGTAACGTCCACAATATAATTTTGAATGGGCTCAGTGTTAACAAATTTCAAGCAGTGTAATATAATACAATTTTTAGTAGTGTAGGTAATAATAGATTAATGTTCAGTTACGAATTCCGCATTCTTCTAAGGGTTAGACAGAGATGTACAGATACATCTCTAGTAGGAGGTCTAATATCAAGTAACTACACCTGCAGTATTGCCAGAGTTGCCAGATAGGTACTTTATTACATACATATTTTTTTTATAATATGTGTGAGTGTCATTTCCAGTAATAAACGTCTAAAAATAATAGTATTCTGCATTCTACGAATCCTACCAAGCCTGTCACTACTGTTCGGAAAACAAAAAAAACAAAAAACAATTTGTTGCTCACTAAACTGTCACAAAATATAACTAAGCATCGCGTGCAAGATGCCTTATCACCAAAAACGATAGTAAATCAGGTCATAAAAGAAAAAACCCGTTCGATGTTGCAGTTCTAATGCACGTCGCGTGTCCACTTCCCAATATTATGCAGAAGTTTGACGTCCTTGAATTACTTAACGGGACTTTAACAAAGGATATTAGTCCTTCGCATGTTTACTTTAAAGTTTTAGCTACCTTGGCATATTTAGATAGATCTGCACAAAGATCTTTGCTATGAAATATTTTCATGCGATTTTCTAACTTAAATCTAGAGTTTCTATAAAGGAAGGGAAAACTAACTGATGAAAATCATGCAATCTGAACACGAATACTTCTAGCGAAAGTTCAGATAGCACTTGAAAGGTTAGCGACAAACTGGAAAATGAATGAGATGCGAGCCGCATAGGACTGGTTGTTGTGCGACACTTGGCGGAGGCCTTTGTCCAGCAGTGGACGTCTTTCGGTTGATATCCAAACATAGGCCTCCCTCAAGTATCGCCACAACAACCAGTCCGTCTCGCATCCATCGGCTACAGGTCATCGGTCCACCTTGTGGGAGGCTTACAACGCTGTGTCTTCCGGTACGCGGTCGCCACTCGAGAACTTTTCGGCCCCATCGACCATATGTTCTGCTACAGATTAATTATATACAAAGAGTAGCATCAGACTGTGGGTAACAATAAACTTATTCGCTCCATTCTTCTTCTTATTGTTATTATTGTATCTAACCTAAACTGTCACTGCTAGGTAAAGGCCTCCCACCATTTCTTCTATTATTTCCGGTTCTGTTCCATGTGACTTGGTCAAAGTCGTTCATTCATCTCCTTCGTGGTCTGCTGTTCTTCGTACATCTGGAAAATCTTTATTAAGATTGTGCAGTCAATATAATTTCGAACATTCCCAATCTCTATCAACTAAAATACAAAACTTAATATTACGTCAAGCAAAACCAGTAAAGCATTAACGGCTATCGATCTGGCATTGAATTTCCACATTATGGTTCTGAGTCACTCGCAGCCAAGTGAGGCGTGTCACGCTCTTGGAGCCCATATTCGGTTACCGTGGTAACCGGATATAGGTTTAATTTATGGAGTATGAAGAATTGAAGAGGGTTGTAAAGTTTTAGGCGAAAAAGCTGCGATGCAGCTACGCAGTTTTAATTTTAGGAGTTATTTTCGCGTTACTGCTCTGCCATGCTTTGTTGTTTTCATACTTGCAGTCTGTTTCAATATTTCCGGAATAGGTACTTGTATTATTGTTTTTTAGAATATTTCAAATGTTTTTTTTTCTTGACATTAGGTCAAGAATAAAAACATTTGAAATATTCTTGTTAGTATCCTTACCTGTAGAGTAGCAGCTACATGATTATGTTCTCTAGCAATGTAGATTACTTTGTAAGCTTTGTTATATATTTATAGTTTGGTAGAATTTTTTGTGAAACAATGCAATTTTTTTTTTTAAAGTTGCATCATGTTCATGCACACTGAAGATATTCAAAGACAAGCTTCAAACCACCGTATTGAAATTACCTACTCTCTTCCAATAAATTTAAAAAAAAAGTTAACCAGCTAAAGTTTCAGACAAAGGTGAAAACTCAACCACGCAAAGTTTACAGTAGCACTCCAACTAAGTTAGTAAGAGAAAACTTTCCCTGCCCCTTCAGAACTTAGCTTTTACTCAAACTGCAACAACTAATAACTAGACAGATCCTGGTAACACTGGTAATCTTATTTACATTACTTGTCAGAACCAATGAAGGCAATACTGCTTCAAATTCTGCTCATCACGTATGGGACACAATACAAAGGAATTAAATATTCATGCCACATAGCAAGTTCTATTTCCATTTAGATCCACACGTAGATTTCACTGATGAAAATTGAAGTCCAAATCAAAACGTAGTTCTGAGAAATGAAATTGAGGTATTACATGCAGGCGATGAACTTTCAACAACAGTTTTTTTCGAAGGTTCAGAGTATCTAATAATACCTAATGAAAGTGGCACAGATCACAAACTTTGTGATTTTTTTATTCTAAATTATAAATGTACTTTTATATCAATATCAATCATGCCTCAATGGCTGAAAAGATTTGAATGTATTAAGACACAGGGTGACCATCTTAAAGTAGAAACTATTAAGATACTTTATATACTGGTATTGTTCTGTATGACCATTTTTGACGATCACGCATAACCAATATCAAAAGCTAAATATATATTGTAACAATCTAAGAAGTCTGATTTAAAAGCAGGATACAACATTGCTTTACTAATAAGTATGAAAGAGACATGAAATAAAACTCTTTCGCACTTAGTGGTAAAACGATTTTCTATTCCTCTCAACTCAGTTTTCAAGTCCGACTTCTTTGTCACGTCTATAGCGATAAACCATTCAAAATAATGACTGATAAATTAAAAGATTCAAAAGGTGCAAATTTCTTTGAAGATATCTAGAGACTGTTGAAAGCAAGCGATAACATTTCCATTAGCTGATGGGGCGAATTCAATACTCTAAGAAGAAATGCCAACGATTCCTTTCTGTTTCACCCTCTGTTTCACGCTAAGTAATACAGCCCCTGTTTTCTTGTTACCCAATAATATTAAAAACGATAGTTTATGTAAAAAATTGATTCTTCTTCGCACTTTAATTAAATCAGGGCCTAGAGTTTGTCGAGACAGCAAAGATGGTTCATCATCATCATCTTAGCCAAAAGATGTCCACTGCTGGACGTAGGCCTCCCCCAAGTGTCGCCACAATAACCGGTCCTGTGCGTCTCGCATCCATCTGCTACCAGCAACTCTCACCAGGTCATTTCTCTATCTTGTGGGAGGCCTTCCAACGTTGCGTCTTCCGGTACGCGGTCGTCACTCCAGAACTTTTCGACTTTTTTTTTACTTTTGTTCATACTTGAATAATATTAATACTAATAATTTAATAGTTAGAAGCCTGAAAGTGTGCTGTTCAGTAACTTGGTGGTGACCAAGTTACACAGCAGTCGCTTCAAGTAAAACGCTGATAATTAGATGTGCCCGCTGAGAATGGAAGCGAAATCAAGATTCAAAGAAAAATGTTAAATATTTGATCCATTTCAAAGTAGAAGAATTATTTTGGGAAAGCATTTATTTGAAATGAAATAGTTTGACTAAGCACAGACCCTGTCATACGGAGAACTTACAAAGGAAACCTCGCTTTAATCGGATCAGTAGCTATCACAGACGAAAACTATTCAGCTGAATTTAATGTGGTCGCTTATATCGTATGGAACGAAATTCATTGGTGCTAATATAATCTGAAGTAACATTATATAGATAGCTGTCGGATTTATTGGATGATAAATTTAGAGTCGCTGATAAGAGTTACCTGGGCAATGGCTTATCAGATCAAGTTTAGATTAGAAAGGATTTGAATTTGTAGGCTGATACTTAGTAGATATTTGAATACCAATATACAAGCGAATAAAATTTAAAAATTACTAAAGTAAGACCTACGTCTTACTTTAGTTATTTTCAAATTTGTTCGTTTAATAGTCAAATAATTATTAATTAAAGAATAAATATGGGTTTTTGACATGTTTTCTAAACACATCCGCCCTTATTATTCCTAAAAAAACTAATTAGCGAAATCTGGACCGTAGCAAAAAGTAACACAGCGCCATCTATACCACCAGCAACGATCTATGTCTTAAAAATCCTGCATCGCAGTATCAAAGTTTTCCGTGCGATTTGAACACATACAAAAGGCCGAATATCAACCATCGGGCAGTTGCCAAAAGACACAACAACCATCTGGGCAGAGGATCCTCCCAGTTCAACAGAGGTTTGTGAGACTTTAATCTCTACTCCGCATACCTGTATAGTTTAATTAATCGAAACAAAAGAATAATAAAATTGACAAAAAAGCTGTCTATTTATTTTTTAAATCTAATTCTTCCTAGCTCATTAAATAATTAAAAGTAAAACCCCAAAAATAAACACATGTGGCCTGAGTAAAAACATTGGTTTCGTCCCTAAATTCTTTGAACGACTCCCAAATAATTTCATCAGGTTGAAAATACCGCGTTCGTGCCTGCAAAAGGGACTTAGTTATGTCAACACAAATTACATTTAGCTTTGGAGAAAGATGAAAATAGTGTCACATTTTCAGAACGTTCCTTAGACAATATGTCACCATTATGTGAGGGTTCACGAAAGTAATAATCGGTCAACGTCGAAACTTGTCTTATTTTGGTCAAGAAACTTTGATTTATTGGGATAGGATATTTTTGTAGTTCGTAGGTTCGATTCGACACTAACATCATTTTCGTGTAAAAGAAACTGATCTTTTACACGAAAATGATGTTAGTGTCACATCGAAAGGTACCTACCTAATGGGTTGCGTTGATACGTGATCTAACAGAAATGGTTTGAATTCGCTTAGATGTCGTGTGTTATGGTATTTATTGGAATTACGCTCAGTAGGAATCAAATTATTTTGTCCATCATAGACTATTTCTGCGACATGCATGGTTTCATTTCTTCGAGAGATTCGTCTTGTTCCAAAATAGTGCATTTTGACTATGAAACTGTTTTGCAACTAGCTTGTGCCAATAATGATGATATTACTGTCATAGATGACTTGACTATGTAAAAGATACACTTGTTTGACTTAGTTTGCGCACTCAAAATAAATATTTAACAGAAGGAAAGTCAAGACGGAGTACAAAATTGAAATTCAAATAAAATAATGTAAATGAAGTCTATAATGAGGTTTATTAATGACTGCGGTAGAACGAAGATGCGGCAGAATTAATTACAATCGTAAGGCCCATCTTCACGAAACCTTGATGAGAAAGTTGAACGATTTTATTGTATAAACAGCTTTGAATTATTGTTGGTCGATAAGGGAAAAGATGGTAGCGAAGTTTCCGTCATAGTTGCTCTTTTCTATTCTGTAATCTGTTTAAATACTAGCTACGTTATTAATACCGTGAATTTCCATAGACATCAAACAAGTGACATGATAGAGGTATTTAAGGACCCACATTATGCCAGTTTTGTGTGACAATATTATTGCCGAATAAACCGAACATCCAAACCCTGAACTAATCAGTCAAAATAAAAACAACAGCACTCCCAAGTTTAGGAATTGAATTCAAGTGATTTTCTGCCGGTCTATTCTGTCAACATCTCCCAGTGTAAACTTAAGTGGAGTGAGCATGAAGTGAACTGTCATTCCATCTTATTTGTATAGATTGACACATGTTCACTTCACCTTAGCCCACACGGTGAGATCTTCACAGAATCACACTGCTGTTAGCGGAAGCGTGGCGAAGGCGATAGTCAAAATGACTTTCATGTGATCAATCCCTTACATTTAGGCATTTCGACATTTGCCGCCATCGCTAGTAGAATGGCATTTTGTCTAGAGCTTCACGACTTCTGCTTTGCAGTCCTTCTAGCTTAGTAATCTAGACCAGTCCCAACTGAAACAGTCGCGTTTGCCCAGAGGTGTACAAATCTGTATAAAATTGCATGCATTTAGTAGGTACCGAGAAGTTCCAAATTTTGATGCTAGTATTTATGCTAACTTGACAAACAGGCAGCTTGGTATGCTAGTTAGCGGTTACTTTAGAGCGAAGTGTTTGAGCTCTAACTTTAGGAATTCTAAGTGTAGTTCGTGCAGTACGACGCAGCGACTTAGGTTTGACTTAGTTGAAGCTTATGGTACTGAATTGTTTAATTAACTGCTCCTTACTAAATATACATTGTACTTGATTACCAGCAGATAGACAGTGAAACGTAATATTAAATTGTTTAAATCATTTGATAACTACAAAATTACTCTAGGATAGTATGCGTTGCTGTCCCGTTTCTTACTTTTTCTAAGAGGACAGAAAACATGACATGTTCTGCAGGAAATATTATTTCACAAATGTCTTTTTCATACCGTAGTACCTATCAATATTTTGTTATGAATTGTATCTAATTTTGACATGATTTATGGTTATTGTGATTTACTTTATTTATTTCATGTATTTGTTTAAAAAAAACCATTGATATTTTGTATGCCTTTTGGCGGGACACAGCTCGGATCTTATTTTTTATAACACCTTCTGTATATACCCTGTGTTCACGAAATAAATGAATCTGAATCTGAATAAACTAAGACCTACCCTTTAAAATGGAGCCTTGATTTTATGAATCCTTTTTTATCTAGGAACCACAAAAGAAATTGCTCAAAATAAATTTAACATTGTAATAACATTGTATAATATCTTGCTCCAACCACATATTAATAATTCCTTCCAAAACTAACATTAGACAACATTTTCTCGTTCCAGCTGCCAGCATCAACGAAACATGCATGTTTAACGAACAATGCGAAGACGTCTACTTCAAGACAGAATGCAGGAACGAGCGATGTGCTTGCAAGTTCGAGATGGTTCCCGAGGTGACGGTAGATGGCGCCGTCATCTGCACTTGTGAGTTGCAACACGTTATATTTTGCTTGTTTGTGGAATGTGAGATGAGTTTTGATGCTGAGTTACATCTATTATTCGCGAAGGAAGATTGTCATATGACATTGCATTATGAATATGTTGATGTTTCGAAACAAATAAGTAAATTTGATCAATTTTATTCGATTCAGATATTATTATAGCTTTTGATAACTTTACTCATCAGTAGGTATTTAAAAAGCAGGCTATAGCCAGCTTTAAATAACAGTAGTACACACATATCTGTTCCTCTCTTGTCAACTCGAAGTATTTAGATTGTTACAGCTGTTGATGACTACTATTTTTAACCAATTTTATAAGTAAATGGAGTGGTTCCCCAAGGATCACGTCTAGGACCAAACTCTTTTAATATTGAAGTGATCAATAATTTCACACCATTCTTGCGATGGGATATCGTGTTCCCCAGTTACTGGATTGTAGAATTGGCAGTCACTCCGTGAAAACACTGAAACTTAGATGCATTCAGTTGCAGTTTAATAATAAAATATTTAAATCAAATATTTCCAGCGGTGAAGCCGGTGGAGGAGTCGACAAGGACGCTGGATCCCGCGATGATCGGAGTTCTGGTCGGTATGGCGCTCATGTTTGTCATCATCTGCGTCGTCCTTCGACTGTTTAGCAGGTAACTAAAACGATGCATTTTAACTCCCCAAAAGTGTTAAGGCATTCTCTGCCAGGGTTGCGGAATTGATCGAAAGAGTTGCCGCGGCCAGGAACGCAAAGGGCATTTCGAAGGAACACGGAGCGGGAGAACTCACTTGATGATTTTCCATAAAAAAAGGCCTCCTGTACATTTTATTCGTTCTTTCTTTCAATCTTTATAAAACAAAGGCTTTGCAATTTTTTCCAAACATAAATTAAAACTATAAAAAAATAATTTCAGAGCGAGATGGAGGGAAAACCGCACGATCTTCAATACGCCCAATCCTCGACTGATGAACGTGTCCTTGCTCAGAGACTCCAAGCTATTGCATTCACAGGTAGAGATGTCTATTAACAATCTCGATAATAATATTAAATAACAAGTCAGCTACACCTTAGAATAGCTGGATTTGGGTTAAAAAATTAGTTCCGGCAAAAAAACAAATCTTAATAGAAAATCTCAGAACTTGCACAAGTATGGCTTAGGGTGTTACTACACCAAATCGACGTTGATCGATTGGTGTGGTAGCTTTGGCTGATAAAAGAAAGAAGTGAAAACTATCGATCGACGACGACCATCGATCTATGGCATCGATTGACGATCGATCGGTTGGTGTCGTAACACCTTTATGCTATTGATGGTAATAACCCGCGCCATTATCTAGAAAGATTTAGTGATTTGCCTGAGTAACTTTCCCCTTCGGGTAATACGCCTTTATTACCTGGGTATGTATGTTATGCAAGACTAAAATATTTCACTTGACTCAAGCAAAGATTTGACTCTTAATTCAAAAGTATTCTGCACGATTGGGCTGACTATAACAAAACTAAAAACGATATTTCCAGGATCGTCGCGGCTCCCGCGTCAGTGTTCGCCCCCCTTCAAGGCAGGCGAGCCAGCAGGAGCTCAGACCTCATTCGCCCAGTCCAGGTACTGAAACCAACCACACAACATGATTGAATCCTTAGAATGTAGGTGTGTTGTTTATATTTATGTGGTCTATGAAGGAACTATTTTTCATTACATATCTTCTTTACCCGTGGTTCTGATTCAGTGTAGAAGTTCTCCAAAAAGTAGTGCCTATGTCTCAATTAAATTCCAACCATGAATTTACTATATTAACCTCTCAAGATCGACTTTTTTGTTTACACCTAATCCTTGAAGTCCGGCGCGCGCGCGCCGGCGCCCGCTTATCGCAGTATCAGATTACAGCGCTCAGTAAAAACGTTATCGCTCCGTATCTATACATTCTTTTTACACACTTGAAACGGTTATGAGTACTTGAATGATGCTGTTATGATATACAACGTAAACAAGATTCCTATTACAGCTCGAAATATAAACATTTCCTTGTTAAATGAGAGACCTTACTGAAAGTGTTTATGTTGCTGTATTACGTTTATTTCTGACACAACTATTGGACCGATTTACACGAAATTTTGGATATTAGGTCATAATAAGACAAGTTATCTAGTGACAATGTTGTTTTACGAGATCTGTAATCAAATTTCCGAAATATTCAAACTCAAACATCATAATGCGCGCGCCGTCATTTTGAATTACGTAATGCGTGTTTTTGTAAAAGAACATCAGAAATATTCCAATTAGATTCCAGTATAAATTGTTTCTAGATTACTAGTCATATATTCACCGACTCATTTGTAACTTTATATCGTTAAAATAGGCCACTATAATTCTGAAATATCAAAATACATGATACGGGAAGAAAGCGGGTAACTTTATTTTGTTTTCTTATTGTCACCCGCAACTTTGATGTTTGAATTTGAATATTGGTTGAAAATGAACAATAACTAAGTAAATAATGAATTCCAATCCATACTTGGCTTACCTTTCATAGAAACAATCCAAAATATCGATCTCACAATGCACTCAAGCGGAACAGATTTTGAGGTTACTTCACAATCATTTTTCGAAATGACACTAAGTTTATTTCTCTTTGCTGTCATTTTTGACAGCTAGCTAATATTATCTACCATAGAGAACAATCGTTCAGAAATTAAAATAAACCATAGGAAACAAACAAAAAAAGTTTAAATCAGCCGCGATTTGCTGGAACCGATTGGATCCACCCGGACTCAATGACAGTTCTAAACATCCGGAGCCATTTGGACCCGTTAGGTCGGAAGAGGAAAATTAACTAAGACATATTAGCAGTTCTTGAACTTAATCTAATCTTTGTACGATTTTTTTAATGTTACCTACATGTCAGGTTAAATATCTACATGCCTAGTATTAAAATGTTTACAACGTACGTGTACATGAGCATTAATCAGATAATATGAGAATATGATGTCAATTTTTTTTTTTAATCTTTATTATCTGTATGGGGGTTTTTATCCACAAGGATACGTCAACCCCATTGTACCTTAAACAATATAAATGCACTTTACATTACTTACAATATGACATTAGGGATTTGAGCTTACTGCCAGCCTACAAAGTTGTTTTGCTAGATCAGACTTGGGGTATGATATTATCGTCTGAATTAAGCCAATATCTAACCTGTTCAAGCCATACTCTCTTTCTAACTTTTCTCTCTCAATCTTATTTTTGACACAGTCCATCAATAAATGTTGTACGACTGACGAATGTTGTAATGTTGTAATGATGACAATGCGTAATAGTTTCTTGGGATGAAGAATAGTTTCTTATACATAACGTTATGTGTTTTATTTTCTTAATGTTATTCTTTTGAAATATATCAGTACAGTAAGTTGCAGAAGTAATCAAAATGTATCGAGGCTTGATTATATTATTATTAGTATTTAGTGCACTTTCTGCCGATACCAGCAGCCTCGCCTTTTATTTTTGCAGCAGACTGTATTTTATGTACTGCACCAATTTCAATGTGATAGATTTTTAACTATAAATGTTTTTGACTATCTAAATGTGGTGTATTTTCCTATACTCCTTTGTTACACAATTTGAGGGGAACGGGCAAATTCGTACACCGAACCGTATTTTATTTTTATTTTAATATTACACAGTAAATTTAATAAGTTCTTCAAACACAACTGAACTGAAAACTGTAGTCCCTGATAGTTACCTGACATAACTAATAGTAATAAGCTTTCTAAGTTTGACTTGTTTTGTGTAACGTTGTCGAATTGCCAGGACTATTAATGATGCTATTTCAAATCTCAAAAACTTTTTAAATGTTGCACATCCCTGAACAAAAAACAGTACGGTAACGGTACTAAAATTCTCAATAATGTCCTCTTTGTCCTAACATTGCCCGTTTCCCTGCTCACTGACAATGCTAATCATGATTATTTCATGTATCAACAGCACGCCACCATCAAAGTCATCAGCTACACCGAAAACCCTCAGGTTACATACGATATCATTTTGCTTATTATGCTCTATAATTATTATCTATAGTTTCAGATTATGTAGGTATTATCCGCACGTATTGGTTTAGGTATTCATTACAATTTCTTAAACTGAAATGTTGTCTTTTGCAAGAAATTTAGAATAAATCAACATACAATAAATCTACAAGACAGCATTTCCTTTAGTCTTATTGTATCTGTAATCGGGAGTAGCATTATAACTATTACCTCTAGTATTGACTTATTTCTGATTCATTTTCCGTATTTCAACTACCAGACATGAATTTTAATTATCTTTCATAACCTGCTAGGTTTAATTTGTATAAACGTATTTTGTATAAACATTTTGGAAATTTTGAAGAGTTTTATCACACTTTTATTACATTTTTTTGTTTATTTGTCAAGTATCATTTTGGAACGTATAGGTATTCAATTTAGAAAACTTGGACACACACCTCTAATAATCAAAATAGGATTTAGTAATCTAGAATATATTTACACATACTAGTATTTACGACATATACTCACGCCAACTACATAGTGAACTCACGATTTAATGTTTTTGTGTGTTATTATTGTAGTATTTAAGTAATCAGGTACCGTATTTTGAAGTTTAAAAACCGTTATTTTTCTGTTATCAAAAAAGCATGATGTTATATTCATCCTGTAGAAAATGACGCTATCCGTCTCTTTCTTGCATTGGAAAAACTGAATCTAACACTTTAAAATACGGTTCAGGAAAAAAATATATTGTTTCCCTAGAAAACTTTATTTTAAGATATTTTTTCAAACTCCCCTCTCAAATTAAATCTTGTAGTAACTGTTAGGTAGGTTTGCATTTGGTTTTACTTTAGAACATTTTCTTAGCCCAGTTAAATTGGATTGCTGTTACATAGAATTATTAACAAAATAAAATAATGCTTTGGCCAAGCTACTGTTGCCATTTAAAACAAAACATTAAATTATTCATTATCCAGGTCATCAATTTTAATCGAATAAATTTATCAATTTAATTAATAATTTCCATTAGTTAACCATTTAACATAAATATGCAATAATAATAGAAACATGTAAGTTAATCTTGCATGAATCTCTC
Organism: Melanchra persicariae; assembly: GCA_947386135.1. NCBI lineage: Eukaryota > Metazoa > Arthropoda > Insecta > Lepidoptera > Noctuidae > Melanchra > Melanchra persicariae. The sequence continues at coordinate 19,402,918 of OX376648.1, read as the reverse complement.
TTATAGCTAACTTCTTAAAGTTAAAGAGACACCTAAATATTATATAAGTAGCCCAAATATCTAATTTTGAGTTCAGCAATGTAGCAGAAAATCTATTAGAATAGTAATAATTGATTCAAGTAAAGCTTCTCACTCATAAAATTATGATACTCCATTAAATAAGGATGCGTTTCACGGCATGTCATACTTTTCGACATCATGCTCTGAGCATGCTTTGCCTTCAACATTCTTATTTCCCAAATTGATTTTACAGATGTTTTTTCTGCTTACAGGGTCCCGGCGTGGGTCTAGAGCTAGCAGTGGACACTCTGCCACGTCCCTGCGATCAGCTACTCTTAGATCCCCGACAACCCCAGGACCAACCTCAGTCACCGTCGAAATTCGCGCACCAGATGTGTAAAATGAACATGACTATCATTAAATTGATATTAAAGCAAAGAATGATGATACAAAAGAATAAAGATCGAAAAGTTATAAGAGATATCTTAAAGAATGATGAACATCCTTTTGGGAGTGTCAGGAAAATTATAAAAGTACTGTAAAAACCAGTCCATCGTTTAAATTATTTGTGATATATTATACCGATGGTTCAACAAATATTTAGGCTTATATTCATCCATTTTATAGCAATATTACGCACTATATTTGTCGTTTATTCAGCCACTTGGAAAGTGCCTCAGAAATTACATAAAAGTTTTGACTCACATGATATAATTTTGGTAATAAGATAAAATAATAACACAAATTTAGTAAGTAATGTTACAGTAATAGTTATTAACACGTTCACAACCCAATAAAAGTCACGTTTAATAGATGTAGAGCACAGTTCAACGATTCATAGATTAAAAGAATTAGGTTTACTTACGTAAGCTTTTTTAGCAATAAAAAAGGAAGCTTTTTGGCAAACATTTTTGTAGTTTGATAGTTTTAAATTGTCGATTATTAATGGATAAGTCGTAATGGTTTCTTCTTTTCAGTATCCCATGTAAGTACATTATGCTAGATTCTACTCCCTGCCTTAGAAATAAAGTATAGCTTACAATATAAGCATTGTAGGACTAAATATTTATTTACGGGGACCATCCTCCATAAGGGAGCGATCAGAATTTTGAACGGTGGATATTTTGAATAAATGGTGGGAAGCTTCGATGCTGCTTTCTATACTATAAGACTTTTAAATTTTAGCGTAAGAGCGATAATAGCTTTTCTTTAAACAATTTCTATGAGAGAGAGTTGTGAATCGAAGTTAAGATTTCATTACTTACTGAGTTCTTTAGTATCATTAGTCTTGTCTCTGTGTAAACCGGGGAAATTTACACAGAATAAATAAGTAAAAACTATTTCATAGGTTACTTCATTGCACCTCTGATGCTTAGACCAAATTTTATGCAATGCGCACAAAATGTGAGTACATTTAGTGGTTCTGCGATAAACTATGTACAACGGCGAAAAGCATAAGAAAAATGTATAGGAAAAATATAAATTAAAAAAATAACATCACCTTCATTAACATGTATGGGTAATACTTCAATTAAGGGGAAGAATTGACGTATGGCCGATACTGAATCATTCACTATGGAAAGTTAATTACTGTAAGCTATTGTACTTTAACATGATAAAAATATGCTCACATTGTGAAAAATGTATTTCGTACACTGTGCTAGATATTATGTACCTACTGAAAATTTACGCTGTAATTTAATTATATAAACTTTTATTATAATATAACTTATACTTCCCAATATTGATGTTTCAATTATAATCCCGTAGAAAATTGAAATTGTTTGCCAAAACATTGGAGATATTTGCATATTTGACCTAGAGTTTAATAGAAGATACATGACTGTTACATAGATGATAATTATAGTTCCGTATGGTGTCGGACGTAAAAGAATAGCACCATCCCATCACTTTTGGGCGTCTCGTTAGAGGCGACTAAGGGACTCACTAGAGAATGGGCAGTATTATTCTCTGTAGGTAACATTGCTACAGCTACACTGCGAGCGCCAACCCGCCTGTCAAGCGTGGCGGTTATGGCAAACCACCCATTTGGGGGAGGCTTGTGTCCAGCAATGGACGTCTTTTGGCTGATATGATGATGATAATGACATGACTATTACCGTCATCCAGTCAAAAGACGTAAACTCTAGAGCTTTTGGATTCTTGTCGAATCAGGCGACTCTGAATTTCAAAAAAAATTAACGCTGCCATGACTACCATTTCAACCGTTACCTAGAAGATAATTTCTTTAATAACAGAGGGACTTACCACTACTTCCATCTTAAAATATTGCATATAATGCTCGAACTCGTGCTGACAAATTGCTCTTGAATGCTCCATAAGAGTACTCACCTTTACGTTTTTACGGAACAGTGGCTGCTTAAAACATTACCCTCATAGTGGAGCAGATGGGTAAAAAAACAACCATGTTATCTTTCAAAACATATCGTTTTATTGGAATACATAAATAAAACTCATAACCACTTAAGCGTATACGGGGATTGTACTTCCCACTAATATTCTTGCCTTACACGTCTTTGTTGTCTACAATCCCCAAACAACACTGAAATTTATAAAACAAAATATAGTGCTATATTATCATGGCGGAGAATTTTCAATATTAATATAAGTCTTTTGAGACAGTAAACCAAACTTTGCATAGTAAATTGTGTCCGAAATAATTTTCTGTGCTATCGTTAACTGCTTCTTGTCCAAATCTCTTAACTGTAGGCCTATAGCCTTCCCTATTATCTCACACTCTTCGATTTTCAGTTGCGAGGGTTCAGCTGCTAATTCCAAACGGTTATTTTTGTACACGATTGGATTTGTGAATTTCCTCATCTTGACTGGTGGTGAACTATGTGTCTCTGAGTTTTGACCACTTCCACTCCTCATCATGACTGGTGATTGAGTCTCCGAGTTTTGGCAATTTATTTCTTCATCCGATGATAAAGTCAAAAAAGTCTGCAATCAATTAAAAGTAAGTACATCGTTAAAGTTTATTTTTGGTCATGTGAACGAAACTTATATATCTGCCTAGAATAACAAGAAACTACAACAGTCTGTCACAAACAATTTGCTATGAATTTACAGGCCCGATTCAGTTGAAAGGGGGTTCAAACATTATTTTTTGTATGGCAGCTGGAGCTACCATTTCGGTTTTCTTTTCAAAATCCTCAAATCAAATCAAATCAAATCATTTATTCGCATCCCGGCGCGTGATATAATAGATACTTACAACGTGTAACAGAATAAACCCTATGAATTCATTATCAGTACATTGGAATCGCGAAATAACCCAACGGGTAAAAACGGGACCCTATTACTAAGACTCCGCTGTCCGTCCGTCCGTCTGTCTGTCCATCTGCCTGTCCGTCTGTCTGTCAGTCTGTCTGTCCGTCTTTTCGTCTGTCTGTACGTCTGTCTGTCCGTTTGTCTATCCATCTGTCTATCAGTCTGTCTGTCTGTCTGTCCGTCTGTCTGTGCATCTGTCTGGCGTCTATCTGTTCGTCTGTCTGTCACCAGGCTGTATCTCATTAACCGTGATAGCTGCAAATATTTAATATTTATATTGGGCTCCCATACAACAATCGTAATTTTTTGCCGTTTTTTTTTTAAATATAATGGTACGGAACCCTTCGTGCGCGAGTCCGACTCACACTTGGCTGGTTTTTTTTTCCAATTTCAATGTCAGTCCCATAGGGAAAGTTGACAATGACCCCTGATATGACAAGTTGTGAGTACAATGACCCCTTAAGATGTATTGCGTTTATTTTGTTACACATTGTATTCAGTAGGGAACACCTAAACAAAAAACTAGCCATGTGCGAGTCGGACTCGCGCACGAAGGGCTCCGTACCATTATCTATAAAAAACAGCAAAAAAATCAAGTTTGATGTAGGGGAGCCCCACCTAAATATTTATTTTATTCTGTTTTTGTATTTGTTGTTCTACATGTCAAAAAATAAAAGGCCCGTTTTGACAGCAGGATACCACAAAGAGATTTATTTTATGTGACTCTTTCATACTTACTAGTAATGTTGTATCCTGCTATAGCGGCAACAGAAATACATCATCTGTGAAAATTTCAACTGTCTAGCTATCACGGTTCATAAGAAACAGCCTGGTGACAGACAGATGAGCAGGTTGACCGACAAACAGACGGACAGACAGATGAACAGATTGGCGGACAGACAGACGGACCGACAGACGGACAGATAGACGGACAGACAGACGTACAGACAGACGACAGACAGACAGATGGACAGCGGAGTCTGAGTAATAGGGTCCCGTTTTACCGTTTGGGTACGGAACCCTAACAACGAACTGATCACATAATTATTTCTTCCTTGAAGGAAAACAGATAAATTAATAGTTTTTTTACATAAAACAATACTACAGAAAAAAGAAAAATATGGTTTTAGTTTAACATGCTTCAAAACATGATTCGTTAGGTAGGTACCCTTTGCGCCTGATCCCGCACACATGGCCGTTCCATATTTATCTGTGTCTCTCACACACACAAACAATGACGAAACACTTCATAGTACGAGACAGAATTTCCTTCAAGTTCAACAAGGTTTGACAGTAGGTAGGTAGGTACCTAGTGAATAAAATGCCGATAAGACTTAAAACGCGTTGTGGTTTGGTAAGTTAATATTCACTTTAGACACGTCAAAAATGGCGTCACTATACGAATCACTTATTATTACCGATGCATAACCCCTCGTTTTATTGCATTGTCAACTTCAAACAATTGAAGTAGGGGAATGTGGTGCAAGCCCAGGACCAGACAGATAGAATAATGATTGTGTTGATTCCGTTCTGGCCAGTGGACGCCATGTGATTGAAGTCTGTACTAAGTAGTTCACTTCAATGGTTTCTAGCTTATTCCAGTCAACTGAATTTAGTCGTCTGATCTATGCAGGTAGGAACTTGTACCTAGGTACATGTAATGCTAGCGAGCTTGTAGGTATGTAAGTACCTACAACAAAGTCGATTTGAGCGAGAAGGATGAACAAAGTAAACATAGGTGTGAGCGAGAGGGGTGAGCAAGGATAACGTAACACGGTGGTACCTACCTTCTATAAATGCGTGCTGTGAACGCAAAGCATTCATTTTTATTCACTAGCAAGTGACAATACAAAATGTACCGTCTGGCTTTCGAAATAAGATTAATTATTTATTGCATAACGGACTTCACTGCATAATGACGCGAATATTTTGACAAAGCCAATTGAAGTGACAGCTTTATTTAAATGTTTTTTTTGTTTGCACAAAATTAACTCACCTCGGTTGTTATAAGACTCTGAGAATGGCAACTTTCGCTCCTTCTACATTCATTTGTATAACTTGTATTATCACCAAGAAAACTAAAGGCTTCGAAATACCATAGTGATGGTTCATAAACTTCTCCATCATGATGTGCTTGTGAAAAGTTGACCTGCAACAAAATCGATGAAACATATATAGGTACCTACCTGCTTACTCCAACAACATTGTAAAATTTAAGGTTAGTTTTACATTGCAAATAAACAGAAACCTTTCGTAGTTCTTTGTAGTAATTAGTCCGTAAATTAAGAATCTTTTTAGTGAGTGAATGTACAGTAGCATTCTCATCAAGTGTTTTGTAAACCTCAAGCAATCTTTTTTTGGCAATGTTTCTTTTACGAATGCACTTGTAATCTTCATGTGTCCTATCCCAAAGAAGGGGCATGTTTTTGTACTTTTCTATTATCTTTAAATAAACTTGTTTTTCTTTCGGGGTCGACATTTTTTGTCGCGTCGCGATTACGCAGAGGCGCGGCGCGGATATTCGTAACACACAACCACTCGCGTCTGTGGCCGCGAGGCACCTGGCCTTGTTTTAGTTCTCTGATTCGACGCAGACAACACTAACTAGTCTCGGAGCAATTACAACGCACGCCACGCCTAGTCATCCGTTCTTTTGAAATACAGACTTGTTTTAGATAACTATATTATTCATGAGTCTCATCATAACAGTCTAAGTTAGTGCACTTAATGATTTTAAATACGCAGTAGTAATTTTGCATAGGCATCACGTTTATGTTTTTTTAAGGATTGCAACACCTTCAACTGAAAAGATGTTTTGTTTCAAAGTTATCATAGATTTCCAGGCTATCTATCACCAGAAATGTCAATTGATGGTGACTGTTTTGAAAACACAGTCATAGATACTTACCATAGATACCTATGACATATTCAAACAGGTACCTAACTACAGGTACCTAAGTATTCCAAGCTACCTGGAATATTCTATGCTGCCTTTCCTCTACTAATCGAACATCTAAATATCGCCAGTTATGTTTATGACCTAATTTTATCCTCAAACGAGCACAGGTACAGACTTTAGGTTGCTACTGAGAAATTCCAGGTGAAAACACTTGGCAAAACTCAATAGGTAGGTAACGACCAATATACTGATCAATATCAAACGTGACCAAACGCTAAAAATCTTAAATATGAACTAACAACACGTAGTACCTAGTTAAACTGCATGATTGTAGTAAAATTTTACACAAGAACTGATGCAGTAAATTGCTGGTCCGAGATATAGGTGTCTTGTTCAATGCTTACAGTACCTCATGTTAGTTCAGGGAGTTGAACATAGATGGTACTGTTTTAAACAATACGTTTTTATATTGGTAATAGGTATACAGTAAAACCCGTACGATTTCAAATGGACCCAGCCAAAAACGGCTTATTAGAAGTTTAATTTCATAATTATAATTATAATTATTGGTGTTTTAACCAGTCGATGAAACGGAACCCAGTCGTTCAAACTCGAGATTGTGCATCATTTGGGTGATTTTCAGAAAAATTGACCCTGTGACGATCAGGAATATTTTTTTTTTCATTTCATGAAATTGTTTAAATTGACTCTGGTATTAAAGAGTATATTATTAAGTATCTAAATATGCTATTTATATTAAAATTAAACCATAAACATCAGAAATATTCAAGATTTTCTGTCAGCATATAGTATATCACGTGACGCACAGGATGTGACAGTTTCATCCCTCAAAACTTTTAAAATTAAAAATAACTAATATTTCGTTAAATTACCGTGTTTTTACCTTCACTAATCTAAAATAGGTTAGTTTATTGTTTTAAATTCAATAAGATAAAGTAAAGAAAACGAGTTTATTTACCTTAAAATACTGCTACTATCCAGAAAACTTTTTCTGTGCACCGAAGACACCAACACTTTCGTCTCAGTTTTTGTCGCAACTGACGTTTAAAACAAGAAAAGCAGTACCATAAACGATCACAATGTTGCCAGGGAGGCAGAAAAAATAATAATTAGTAGATTTTGTCTTGTGTAAGATATCAAATTCACCGTGACGAAACCGGATTTTCCGGTACTATCGTTTTCGTAGGACAACATTAAAATAATGATATTTCGTAAAATAACTATAAATTTATCACATATTAAATGAAAATACACTTATAGACTTACAGAGACTATGTTCAAATACTAAAACATACTCAAACACTAATATTCTTTAAGTGAGATGTGTTTGAAATCACCGAGACCACCGTGGGACACGCGAAATTTTCACCTTTTATTTTGCTTTTTTTTTATTATAAAAATAACTGTCTACTTTTTATGGTATTTTTTAATTTAATTCAATGTAGAAACATTTACTTTAGTCATATAAAATTTCATTTCGACACATGCCATATAAAAAACTTTAAATAAAAATGTTTAAAGTCGTGGGACAGCCCGATTTTGCTATGGTCATTTTTTGTGAAAAACACCCATTTACCTATGTTACAAGGAATGAGTGACCATAAGTTTTTGAAACTTGGACGCTTTACTAATGACCGATTACCGATTTTTATCGTAACTTTTCTGACCCATCACAATTGCTTCTTTGCTTTGCTCTTTACTTGCTTTGCCACCGCGGGTTTTTCCCTAGAAGATATAAGATATAAACGGCATCAGTTGAAATAATAAACTGAATTCGTTTGCCTTACGATCGCAAGCATTTACAGAGGGCCTAACTCGTAAAGTAAAATTTTACTTAGGTAATTATTATAAGTAAGTATCTACCTTATTACTCGTTTCGCATAACAATATTTATTTAAATTGTATAGGTAGGTACCTAATTTATTCATATTTTTGTATGATACAAGTTATGTATGTCGCATAAAATTATACCATAATACTGTATGGTTGTAAGTAAACCAGTCTTGCCAAGAGCTATCGTTTTACCCAGTTACTGGGTTGTGGATTTCAGATAGGCAGTTGTATAAATCTTTGATCTTCATTTACCTCTCAATCTGCCTTTTACTGTTACTGTCCGTAGCAAATGTGCAGGTACGTACGGCGTTATTTTAAATCACAATTTTGAAGTGTCCTAAATTAATATGTCGCGTCATGGGTGGCCGAGACGCGAAGCTCCGGGACTTCTTCACAATCCAATATAGTTTTGGATGTGGACACTGTTGCAGGTACTCGAACGAACGATAATTTAAATTAAAATAACTTTCTTCAGACCAACAGTTTAGACAGGAAACAGACAACGTGCGTGGTTGGGCATTCAGCCGAGACTGCCTGAGCACTAGAGCGACCACCTCGGCCCCACCCGTACTCGCTGTCCCCTCTACCGACGATCGTGTCCAAGCGGTAGGCGCGCTTGCGTTTCCGATCACGTGATTATAAGGTTTCGAAACAATTTGTTAGATGGCGCTGTCCGTAGTCCCACAGTAGCGCCATCATTCTACGACAAATATAATATAAATAATGTAATGGTAATCCCTACTAATATTATAAATGCGAAAGTGACTCTGTGTATCTGTATGTTACGCTTTCACGCTAAAACGGCTAAACGAATCATAATGGAATTTGGCAGATAGAGAAGCACATAGTCTACTTTTTTACGCGAAAACATACACGCGGGCAGAACCGCGGGAAAAAGCTAGTATAATATGAATAATATTATGTTAAAAATAAAAAATAACTGCTGTTTCATTGTATCACGAAATCGTAATTCTTTATTTCCAGCTTAATGCAATTGCACGACCATTCTAACTCCGAGTAGCAATAAAAATTCTATAACGTTAAGCATTTTGTATTTCAAATAAAAATAGTAAACAAGATATTACGTTCAATACATGCGTCTTCATACAGGGTAACAAAAGTAGTGGAGCAAATATCTTATAGTATGCGAGTAAACAAGCTCACGAGCCATGAATATGTGCGGAAACATACGGAGTTTGAGCGGCTTGACAACGATTTTTTTTTGTGAGCAGTTCTGAAAAAAATGCATCAACTTATTTGCAAGAAGTGTCTAGTAAAGATAAAAGGCAAACTTCAGAATATTTCCGAGATTTTTCCATTACGAATTTCCCAGTAGCAGCTCACAGCTTGGAAGTTGGTGGTGTGACACCTATGTATCTCGAAAAGCTTTACCCTTCAACTTTAGCTGTAGCTAATCAAAAACAAAGTTTTTACTGAGTACCTTTTTCAAGAAAATACAAGATGGTGAAGTCACCTCGAAATGTCGGCTTGAAATTCCTTTCCAACACAGTTTGGAAATTGATTGAGAAATTCGACTGTCCCGTTCCACCCACTACCCGTATAACCCCAAGCAGCGGAGGCAGTCAAGAAGCTTATACTCGGAACTGGGACAGTGTGGGAACTCACTATATTTCAGTTTCTACTGAATTTTCACTAAGTCCCGTCCGACATTCACGAGTTCTCTTTGAGTTAACATTATTTATTTTAAGTTTTAGATGTAAATCCTGAACTCGTTCGTCGCCACAGCTGGTACGCTGAATATGTCTAAACTGCTATCCTTGTATTGGATGAGTTTTACGGTTTTATTTCCCTTGTTGATCTTGGAGTTGAATGAAAATATAATGTAGCTAGTTTTATGTGGGAGTTCTGTGTGTTATTGTAGAAGTCATTAGCGTTATTACAAGGAGAGCAAAAGTTTTAGAAGTTCTGAATATCATCTCAGCCACATTAGTAGGGGTGTATTGGGGTACCTGGATCAAGAGATCCAGGCACCCCAATACACTATTCGAAATGAGTGTTCTATTCAGAATCATCTATTCAAAATGAGTGTTCTATTCAGAATCATCTATTCAAAATGAGTAATCTATTCAGAATCATCTATTCAGAATCCTTTATTCAAAATGAGTGTTCTATTCGGAATCATTTATTCAAAATGAGTAATCTACTCAGAATCATCTATTCAGAATCCTCTATTCAAAATGAGTGTTGCATTCAAATCAAAATGAAAACTCTAGCAAGATCATCAAGGTATGTTACCGAACTATTAATCGTTCAATTAATTGTTAAATTAGATGAATAGGTACAATGCTTGCATTAGAATATTTATCTATCTACGATAGCTACGTTATCAAATAACTCTTGTTCCCAAATTCCATCTGTTTAAATAACTTACTAATATGCTTTAATGTATATACCTATATTAAGATCATGTATAATGCACACCAAATGGAGGTATGTTGTGTAAATAAAACAATAGATAATGTGGAACATAATTTATTAACAGATATTTACATTGTTTTGGTCTGTTTGCTGCGGAACACACTCCCCTCTAACCTAATATTTGACAGCTGTCATCTGGTATTTTATTCTTTGAACTGGAGTCGAACTGATACAGTGAAGATAACGGTTTAAAAGAAAATAATTTCATTTCCTGGCTGAATCTGGTAGCACAAAACATCTTCTAAATCAGGTAGAACTGTGTCTGTGGTTTTTGATATATCACTAGATTTTGATGAGCTCGCATCATATTTTTCCTGATCAGTCTGTATGTCGTTTACTTGAGCAAATGTATGAGTATGGCCCTCACTCTTGATTATAATATAATCAGGGTATTCAAACTCAGACTTCGCCGAATCTTGCATCTTGAGGTTAAATAAATCTTTTTTCTGGCTTGTATCACTTTCCTTGTGTTTCATTGAACTTATATTCGGTATTTTCGGGTCAGTCTGCATATCTTGAGTAAATATAATTTCACCGCTAGCATTCTTACAAATAATTTTACGAATGCCTTCGAAATCAGATTTTAATGAATTAGACATTGTGGTTAAAATTTATTTTTAATAAGATGGAAAAGATAAAGTAAAATTGAACCTTCACAATACAATTTCGCTGATTAAATGTCGTTCAAACCTAATTGCAAGCTATTTATAAGTTACTCGGGCTCTAATGCTAGTCACATTTAATTGTAAATTCTATATAATGTGCTGAGTATGCTGTTTCAGGCGAGCCGACGCCTCTATTTTATATTATATTCCTTATGATTTAACGAAGATGGTATTAAAAATAAAACTATGATTTATATATTTATTTATTTATTTAAATTAAGTACAGCCACATCACGTACATTACACAATTTACCTTAATATTTATACTGCTTTGCTACTTATTATAAAAAACATTATTTTCAACACACCACTTATTTAAACAAAATACATTTTTTAAGGCACAAATATTAGTATGATTGATACAACTTATAATATCAGGTGAAGTTGAATATTGTTTATACAATGCTACTATACTTGGGCACTGCTTACTTTCTAAATTATATACATCATCAATTTTGAATATATCTTTTAACCATAACACTTTTTCACTTCCTTTTGTAAAAACAGCCTTATTTTTAAAAAAAATTGCAAAGTTATTTTTATAGCTGAAATATGGTACAAAACCTTCATTCCAATGTATACCCCTATTTTTTTCAATCCATGCTACTTGTAGCCGTTCTTTTTTCGTCAATTCATAAAATGGTTGTGGTGGTTTTATCAACAGTACTTGTATGCGTCCTTCATACATCATTGCTATTTCTTTTGGAATAAATTCGTTTTCTTCATTCTTAAACCCTTGGACATCCACAATAACATTCATGATAATTTTCTCACAATATTACTCAAAGGTTTGTATTCGAAAAGTCGATCGTTTATTATTAAACAATAAGCAGATGTATTAGCCGGAATATCTTCTGAACATTCAATTTCTAATCGCACGTCGACCGGTCCAGTTTTGAGCGATTCGTTTTGTCTTGAGCAATCAATTACAAAAAGTGGAGCAATTTCCTTAAATTGATTTAAGCTAAGCAATGGATCTATGCCCAAGTTGTAATACGACTGACGAAAGTTAGCATACATTTCGTATAATATACTGTATTTGTTTTCATCAAATTTCAGATTAAGTGAGTCATATGGATAATATTGCGAATTTAAAAATAATTTAATATTGCTTACATTACAATGATCGAACAAGGAAGAACTTTTAGTTTTATTAGTTTTTCGGTTAGTTTGCAAACCAAATATAACGAACCTTGGCTTCTCTAATTGTGAAGTTGTCTTTACCGACCATGAATGCTTTGTTGTTCTTGGTAACAACGGATATTCATACAAATCCCAGTTTCTAAATGCTAACTGAATAGAACGATCTCTCTCCAAACTCTTAAGCAATGATAATTTGTTACGATCAGAAACTTTTATATGTGGCACACGCCATTGTATTTTTTGTATATCTATTTCTAAGATATCATTTTTCTCTATGAGCACACTGTTTAAAGCGGAGCTGCTTCTTTGTAAAATTAGTTCATGTTTACAATTCATTATTATTTTGTTATAATCTTCTGCAAATCCCAAAATTCTATTCAGCGGTACAATAACGCTAAAATGTTCTTTTTCTATTTTCGTACCATTTAAGTTCCACCCCCAAATTGCTGCAGCTTTACTTTCACCTTCATTCATGGAGACATACGATTTCAAAGTTGTTGTGATGCCAGCATTTTTAATCCGATCAATTTCAACACCATTTATTTCGTACCTGATATCTTGAAATAAATATAAGATTGGGTTGTTTATGAAATCAACATCTTTTTTAATTATTTTTCCTGCTGCATCTTTAGTAGATACACTTGCATACCCTTCTATAAAAATGGAACTGCTACAGGGCAATACATACAAATCTTGATGATGAATGGGTATTCTGATTTCATCGTTTTCTTTGAAACTATTATTATACGGATTGTAGCTATGAATCTCATAACTTTCAATAGAATTGTCATGTTGCGCTAAATCTGTTATTTGAAGCATGTTGTTATTATTTCAATTTTAATCCAATATATCTTAGAAATCTTTTATTCTCTTTAGTAATTTTAATTTGTCTTTTAAAGTTTATAGAGTTGATACGTCTGACTTCTTTGGAAACAGGAAGTGAAATATTACATTGACTCCTCACGGTAGGCGTTTTATTGAAAACTAGCATATTGTTTCTATGTATAAACAAAATAGGTAGTATTACTATTATTAAATTTAATTCAATTATTTTTTACAATGTGAGTAGTGATTATCATCACGCGCAATCTAAGAATGTGTGTAGAGTGCCAGGATATAAACTTTTATAACTTGTTCATATAACATCTATTTGTATTAATGAAAACATTGATATGTTATACTATTTTATTGTCTTTCCAAAATGAGTAAAGAAATTTTAAACACAAGTGTCCACAATTATACAAATGATCACGCTGTACGTTTTCATAATTATATTGAATGTTATTTCCTACATATTTCATAAATTCTTTTGGAGGTTTCAAGTTACCATAACTGTCGAAATATTCAATGTAGTCATTTATTTTGCCATAGGCTACCCAATGAGTACCAGAGTTTTCAGAAGAGTCAAGATTGATTACTCCACATTCTATCGGCAAAACTTTATCTGGTAATTTATCTCTCATAAACACACCTCGAAAGAATGGCACATTATTCGAGTGTTTGATTATGTCAATATTGGTTAAAGCTCTATTGGGTAGCCGAGACTTCAGTTTTTTTTCTGTGATATGTAAATGCCTAAACCATCCTTGTAATGCTTGAGATGTAATCCTCTTCCAATGAATAACGCCTCCATTTCCTTGTTGTGTCTTTCTGCTTCACGCAATTGCTTTTTAGCTGTTTTATATGCGTTAATTGCTTTTGCAATCCCAGCAGCACCTCCTGCTAAACTGCCTGCAGCAGATAATCCAGTAAATATTGGTACTAAAGGAAGAAATCCTCCAGTTTTTGGTACTGGTATAATCCTTGGTAATTTTATTGGTGTGTCTGATACAAATTCTTTTGCTGCTGCGTATGCTAATTCCATCAATGCTTTCTTACATGATGGTTTTAATTTTGTAATATGCTTTTTAGTGTGGTTAACAATCTTTTTAAGAGTTTTCTTTAAACCAGCTCCTGTTTTCACTTTATTAATGTTTTTGTTGAATGCTGATGAAACTGTTTTTTTGCTGTCTGAAATACCTCGTATGGTTTTCATTGCGATTCTTTAATTTTTCTTCAGAGTAATAGAAACGTATTTAATAGATACAAATACAAGTCTTTTTTGTTTTAAGTACAAATACGTAATGAATAGAAAAAATATGTGTATTTGCTTAAATACATTTTAGAGCAAATTTTGTTTGGCCTGCTTAAAATACGTTTGTTTTATCTATCCAGCTGTTTTCGTTAGTAGGAAGTCCGAGCCACTTTACATATACTTGGTTTCCTTTTCTTTTCAATACTTTTTCTACTAAGTACAAATCAGGATGGCTGGTTTTTTGAAGTTCTTGAGCATAAAACGCTCCTAGTATTGGTCGACATCTTGCATCTTCTATCAAGTAAGTTAACGGATAAGTGTCTTGTATTGATTTTATCTTAAATATTTCTGTTGACCAATTAGGATAATAGCCCTTATCAAAACATCCTTTGTATTTACTTATTCTTACAAAATCACCAACACTAAACTTCCTACACTTATTGCTTTTTTTACATTCAGCCATTCGAATATATCTTTGCATTATATTTGTTTTATTGCTATGATTTACTGAAGCAGGAGGTTGCCCCGTGGTTCTATGAGTAGTATTATTGTATTCATTTACAATTTTATTGAGCGTTTCATTCATCCACTTGTAATTCCCATTAAGACTAAACTCTTTGTATAACTTATTTTTTAATGTCCTAATTAATCTTTCTACAATAGAGGCTTTTTTAGTAGAATACGTTGAATAATGATTTATTTTATACTTTGCAACAATATTTTTGAATTTATCGTTATAAAACTCTTTTCCCAGATCAGTTTGCAAATTTCTCGGAACTCGTCCTTTAAGCAATAGACTTTCAAATGCTTTTGACACCTGTTGCTTATTTTTTTGCTTTAAAGGAACTGTCCAAGCATATTTTGAAAAAGTGTCTATAATTGTCAGTATATATTTGTGACCACCATTCATTTTTGAAATTGCTTGCATGTCCATTAAATCTGCTTGCCAGAGATCATCGATATCTTTAAGTATAACTTGTCTTCTTGGAAAGTTAACTCTGGCACATTTATGAATTTCATTTATGACGTCTACTTTGCTCATAATGCTTATTTAATTTTCCTGCAATTTCTTTCAATGCAATATTTTTTTCAAGATTTCTTACTTTCTCGTTTAAAATTGAAATCAGTTTATTTAGTTGCTCTATTTGCTTGCAAATATTAACTTTAAGTTTTTCGACTTGCTCTTCTGTAATATTTTTACCCAATTCCGTTTCTTTTATTGTATTTTTAATCTCAACACGCTCCACTCTTATGTTACTTTCAGTTATGACTGATGTTTTATTTGTACGAACACAATTAATATTTTTATGTTCATCCATGTTGCAAAATACTTTGATAACTGAGAATATTCCAAAGCTTGTTAGTCTTTTATAATATCAGCTTCTTTTAACTCTTCTATAATTGATAGAATTTCATTGTCATGATTAGTATTACCAGCATTTTTTGAAGCAATCAGAAGTTTCAATCTTTTAATTAGTTCATTAGGGTCATCCCAGTAAACATAATCTGTATTACTTTTATATTTTTTTAATTTAGGCAAAAAACCACCGCTTTTTGATCTCATTATCTGTCCTTCATCTTGAACATAACTATTTTGCGAAAACAAAGGTTTAATAATTTGACGATATTTTAAACTTTTATCACCTTTTATTTGACCGGTAGGATGAAAGTCTCTTTTGTGTGCGTGTGTATTATGGAGCATATCTTTATAAACAATTTTATCTAGTTCAGTAACCAAACTAAGGTCAGGTTTACTGCGAACCAGAAGTTCCTTTAGGCCTGGTGTTAATTCATAGGGCCTTTTATCAATAGTGACCATATTGGTTTTGGGTGAATTAGTGCTCTTATTTGCAATAGAAAACGAAACCTGGCTATTCCCCATCATCAGTTTTTTATTTTCACTACGTATCCCAAAAGGGACATTCATATTGTCATAGATTTCCATCATATTTTCTTTATTTAATGAAATTAGTGTATCATTAGAATCTTTAAAATAATTCCTTTTAAGAGCGTCTTTATAACACTCAGAATCTTCATTTGAACCTGTTTTTATACATTCTTTAAAACTTTCATAATCTGGAGCATAATCTGTCGATGAGCTTAATCTTGTAAGCGTGTTACTTTCATCTCTTGAAATATCCAATATTGGTTTAATTTTATCATTTGCTTTAATTAATGTTTCTAGTGGATCTGTTATTGGTTTGAAGACTTTTTGAAATTTTAAATGAGCTGTATCTTCTTCATTTTGTATTGTTTTAATTTTATTCTTTATACTATCGACTGACTCTATCAATTGTTCTTTAATATTGACCTGCATAACGCTTTTTAATTATGACCCATCCGTTATTTGCAGATTACAGATTTCGATTGACATATTTCCTGTAATGAGGTGATATATATGTACTTTTTAAAAGTATATAAATACGTCAAAGCCTTGTCTGTATCTACCTTCATTTAGAGGACAATCTTTATTAATTAATAAAAAGTCAAAGCGGTCTTTCCAAATATCGGAGCAAAGTTTTTTAAATTCAAACCATTCGATGTCTGTATTTACGTGCTCATGATATATATGTTTTAAGTTTATCTCATCTTGTTTGAAGATAATTAAAAGATTTACATTATCTCGTATAAGTTGTTTAGGTATTTTAGAATAGGTTTGTGATAAGTAAAAACAATCTATCTGTTTATGTCTCCCCATTGCAAAGTAATTGCGGATATTGATTTGATTTTCGCATGCTACATCATCAAAAATCATTACCGCATTAGCTAAAGCATCATTTGGGTGTATGACTTCTTTATTATCATTGAAGACAAAAAAGTTAGCACCTCGTATGTAGCTCATAACTTGTTTTAAAAAACAATATTTTGGCTGGAAAGCCGTTTTCGAGTATAAGTATATATGCTTAAACTTGAGACCATTTTCATGTAATATTAGATTAAGCATTATGTTAGTTTTTCCACAGTTAGATGGACCGCATATTATACATCTAATGGTATTGGGTAAGAGTGCACTATGCTTCACTTTACGTGATTGATTTTCTAATTTTATATTCTGAACTTCTAAAGTCTGTGGTTGCTTGATGAACTTCATTGTGAAATGAGAGATAAATGTAAATGACCTGCATATATATAGGGATCGATAAATAAAAAAAAGTTCGATGTTACATATCCGTTTATTAACAAATAATAATACTTAATGCTAAAAAATAACAGATTTAAGTAAATATAAAGCTATAAACTATAATACAATGTTATAGTGACCCCAAGGTAATGTTTCGATCTGATTAGGGAGTATGTATCTTTTATCGTCATTTCTATTCATCACCAGTTTATTTACTTGTTGCGAATATAAAACATGTTTGATTGACCTAATCATATTCATCTTACATGATCTACTTTCATTATCAAATAATGATTTATTGTAATGCGACATCTCTAACCTGTTAGTGACAGGGTTTGAAATACCTTTTGCTTTCTTTATTTCAGTTTTAGAAGCCGATAAACAGTAAAGTTTTGCTCTTAAACCAGTAAATTCGTTAATCACGTCTCCGCCTAGTTCATCTTTAAATAGACCGGGTACTTTTGCATTTACCCGAGGTATTAAATATGGGTTATCTAAATCAAAATTACTTGTGTCAAATTCCTTTAAATTATTTCTTATATCACGGTAAATATCTTCGGTGTAAAATAAATAAAGAAGACTATCGGTGTCTGTGTAACATAGCTTGACATTATTCATGTATTTTTTTTTAATATTATAATGATATTGATAAAGGTGTACCTTAGCATATTCTAAAACAGTAAAACCTATATAAATCGGTCTGTCTAAAAGAATTCTCTCGGGTTTTAGTTGCACAGCTACAAAGTTTTCCGAAAATATAGAAACACATTTTACATTAGGTTTACAAATTAGCTTTTCAGCACAGAGTTTCTTATTTGTCACATTTTCTTCGTCCATCCATTTCGTAGCTAGTTTAATATCTACCTGTTTACGTTTGTTTTCTATCGTTTTACCAAAAATTGAATTATTTAAAAGCTTGAAAAACTCTTTTTCAAACGCAGTAGCAGATGCTTGACGCAGACTAGTATTTAAATCAATATACTTTTTTAAATATTCTTCTTGTCGGAAAGTAAGAATACGGTGTATTTTTCTTAGAACCAGCCCGTATTTTAAACACTGCTTTAAGTGAATATAATGAATTACATAGTTAAATTTATCATATAAATTAGCTATCAGTTTAGCTGTCTTTCCTCCAGGGGGTATGAATTTCTCTGGAGCAAAGGGCAAATCACTATGAAAATCATGTTCTGATTCAGGATATTCGAGATCCACCTCTAAAATAAAGCCATATTCGCTATCATCAGATACACTAATTGCATCGAAACAGTTAATTTCCTCCTGATTTAAAAGTCTAAACTCAGAAATTGGGATTTTTTTCATCATTGCATATCCGTACAAATTGTTGCAATCAAGATAAATCAAATAGCTAGACGGTTCTAGATCGTTATAATTTGATAGATAGGGATTATTTGCTTTAGCATGGCGTAGTGAGCACTGAGCCAGACCACCACGTATGCCCTTTTCTAACATCTGATATATTTCTAAGTCATGAATCAAGTCTAGCTCAACACCTGTATAAAGCAACATAGCATCCCAGCTTAAACTAGGTGCCGTTACATAGTACACAGGGTCTAACTTATAATATTTTAAGCTTATTTTACGAAAATTTTCAAATATATCACACAGTAATAAAACATCGCATTTTAAATATAAATCGGTATACTCGCCAATTGTATTGATATCAAATGCATCCCACACAGTTTTCGCATGTTCATATTCTTTATCGCTAATGTGTTCCATTTTCAAAGAGTTATAAAAGTATTTTTTTCGAGGGAGTGTTTTTTCTTCGTACTTGTCCCATGAGTTAATATAATCATAAGGATAAATACCTTTCTTTTTTAACAAGTATATGTTTTCATCATTAAATTCTGCTGATAAATGAATAAAGTCGTGATCTGATAAGCTTTTACTTAGTGCATCTAAACTCGAGCTTAAGAATTGAAACGAATCTATGAATTTTATTTGAATAGAACGGTCTCCAGTCTCGTTATCTATATATTTGGTAATAGTTAAATACTTTTCTTTAGTTTTAGGTATAATTTTTATATAACCTCCATGTCTCACTAATTCCTGTATAAAGAGATGGGAGTCGTAATTCGATAAATTATGAAAAATTACTGGTATGAATGGACATACTCTAAACATCAAGTTACATTGAACATGTGCAGGTCCTCTATACTTTCCTGTGACATGATCGTGGTCACGTACCTTATCGTGAAATAATAACTGATCACAAATATGACAAATAGTAGCATTGTTATAGCCGATTTGCTCTTTTTTTGTCAAAGGTATCATTGATTTACTCATCGATAATATTTCACTTATTTTCTTCACATCCTCTATTAATCTAGTAACAAATACTTCAACACAGTCAGGACCTCTATATGTAACATATTTATTTTGGGTTGGATCGTGTGAACAACATATATAGTATCCAAAACACGAGGGCTGATGTTTTTTGAAATTGTGTGTATTTTCAGATTTTGTTTCGAAACAACTCTGTAATAGGCTTTCAAAATCTGCATAGATGACATAATTAATTTTTTGTTTTCTTTCAAAATTCTTAAAACAGAGTTTGCTATTCTTTTCAGGCAAAATTGATAAAACTTTTGAACAGACATGAGATCTATACTTATTTTCACTGCTATAGAATTGTAAACATGATTCACACAGTAAAAAAATACCTTTATGGCTCGTCACTTGCCGTCTTACTAATCGTACCAGATTTTTAATAAGACAGTAATGACTTACCCCTTTTCTTTCTAAATATAACAAATTAACATGATCAGATTTTCTGTTATTTGTTAAATACAGAGGTCCAGTCACGTTTCCGCTCTTATTATCTACTCCATAAATATTAATACTTATGTTGTTGTTTATTTCAAACAGTTTTAAATCTTGATATGAGACAGGAAAAGACAATCCATCAATATTTAATACAGAACTGTAGTGTGGGTACGAATGAGTCCTGCATACGTTCATCTTAGCAGGAAACAAAGCAGCTACCACACTCCATAAAAAGCAATGATTATCATTATTTTGTATATTAATACAACTTTTAGAATTCTTAATTTTTGGTGGCAAATCTAAATAAGTGCCACCTCTCATTGGACAATATTTATTCACATTAATTTCTAGATGACTTACAGCATGGTAAGACCATCCAGAATCTTTATGCTCGAATTCTGACATTTTACATTTTAAAATTTCGGTTACTTTCGAATATAATTCATCAATATCTGTGTTATTACAAATAATTTCATATTTCGTATTGAATGACTTAAGTTGTTGCTCACTTGTTTTTGGTAAGACAAAGTGGGCAAACAACTCGAAATTAATCTTGAGACAAGTATTTTTCAGTAAAGATGTATGTATAAGTTTCAGGATATCATTTTTATTCTGACACAAGAATGCCTCCGGTGTGAGGTATTCAGCATCTTGTGCAGGATTTAAACGATATGTTATAATTCTGTTTTTGAAAGCACTAGCAATAATGTAAATATTTTCAAATTCGCTTTGCAATAAACTATAATATTAGACTTGTGAATATTGGTTCTCAAATGATATTTGAATTCATTGATCGGGGATTCAATGTGACATTTTTTACATTCAATATATTCTGGATTATTTGTATATTGCTGTCGGTGAGTAGACGGAGTTTGTACTGTAAATGAAACAAAAATATAATATTACAGTTACATTCCTGCATATATTAGACATGATTTGTCACCCTTATAAATATATGTTTTGTACGCAAATAGGTACTCGATAACTATAATATTAGATACAATAGTTAAAGTAATTAGGTAAATGATTGCAATGAATACAAGATACAAGTGAGAAGAAAAGATAACTGAGTACGTATTATAACAGAATTGAGAGATATGACTACTAAAAATAACTGCTGAAATAATCTACGGGACAGTGCTTGAACTCTTTATGAGTTTCTTTTAAAAAGTCTTTTAAATGATTCCACGCTGGCGTCTCATCATTAGTGCGATTTTTTACAGTTACAATTGCATGCCTCCATCGATTTATAGGCCCTACTCGCTCTATCTCACTGTGATCGTAGATCTTTAATTCTATATAAAATTTACCCTTTTTGTTTTCATTAATTTGTTTACTTATACCACTGGCTACTCTGCGCGTATAATACGAATGCAATGGTGTTATTTTTTTACCCAACTTGCTTCCACGGGCTTCCTCCTCCTGGTCGTCGTCGCTGTCGGTCCCGAACAGGTCATGCGATGTGGCTCGCATGCTGGCGCTGATGGGGTTGATCGTGGTCTTATTCTTTTTCCTCTTCTTGATCTCGGTGTTCGACGATTCTCCCTCCGCCGACCTCTTAGCATTCAGCGATGAAGATGACGTTTTGGCGTCCTTCGGCTTTTTCAACTGCTGCTGATGTTCGGCTTCATCATCGGAAGAGAAAAGTTGGCTAGCTGTTTGTTTCGACCTGCAACAATATACATTTATGTATTAGATAATAAAGAAAACATTGTCTCAGTTCAGTACAGGATTGGATTAATTTGCTTTAATTGAATGAATAGATTGAATGCACAAGAAAAGGTGGATTAATTATTTGACTCAAATAGATTAATCGATTATAATTTAAAAGATAATTGATAAATGACATGAGTAAATTAATAAAATTATTGAATCGAGGAATAAATGAAACGATGGAATAGATAAATGATTGAATCGAGGAATAAATGAAAACGATTGAATAGATAAAATGAGTGAGTAGATGAAATTATTCAACAGAGGATTGATTGAAAAGATAAATAATAAATTACTTACATTTCAAAGCCTGCTGAGTTTTGCTTGATGTACTTATGTTCTGTACTTGATGTAGAAATTCAGGAGCACCGAGTCCTTCCAGTGGTGGATTGGTACAAACTGCTGCCCTGGACCCGTTTATATAGGCGTAAAAACGCGTCACGCATAGCCAAATTTGTAAAAATGCATACATGCAAAAATAAGTTCATCACAAAGATTGCAAGCACAGCATTTTTACATCGACAAGAATCTATAGACGAGCGTTACAACCGCAGAGTTTTAAACGCTTCATTCATTAAGTATCAACGAGCTCCCACTAAAAAAAGATTATCATTAAAATTGTGTCTCATAATAAATGAAAACGTACTTATGTAATTAATTTAAATTATAATTTAAATATAGTGTGATTTTTATATTGAACGTGTTGGAGGGACAAACGCTGCGGTTATAACGCTCGTCTGTAGATTTCAATACATCTTAGCGCACGTGGCACAAATTCCGAGCCATATAAAGAACGGTAAGTTTAGGATTACTTTACATACATAAAACGAAATTAAATTGAACCTTATTGAAAAAAAAAATTTGGTGAGCGCCTATATAAACCGATGGAAGATACCAAAAAATACATTCAAGTGGTCTGATCTGCTCTACGATGTCGGTAAGTAAATATTTTATCAAAAAAGTATTTTATTTAAATTATTAGTAAAAATGTTTATAATCTATGTTATAAAATAATTTAAAATGTTTTCACAAGGATCTATTCTAGAATAATTTATAGTCTGCGACAACTTCTAATTTTACTTTTATTTTATTAATAATATGTACTTCTTTGTTTCAGATGTCCAGCGATATTTTCCCCACTGACTCTTCATACTCACCAATTACTGCCGAACAAACCCTACGTCAAAAAGTGGTCAACTATTTAGAGAGAGAAAGACCATTCCAACCGTTCGAATTTGAAGACACTCCACCACGCAGCAACAGTGACAACAGCAACAATAATAAAAAGCGAAAAAATGATGTTGTATACTCGTACATACAGAAACCATCAACGGGTCATCGCAGCAAAGTAATAAGAATACAAGTTTTTGACGCCGAAGAATTCACGAATTCGCCATGTGATTGTAATGCCAATGTCTGTGTCCAACATGTCGTGGGCAATGTTTTTAATGACGATATCTATAAATGTGTAAAGGATATTATAAGCAAATTGCATAAAAAGATGTGAATAAACTAGCAATTATATTTCAGTTGTTTTATTTCTATCACTTCTATTAAAAAAACCCCCTACCTACAAATTATACATATTACACAGTTACATTTAGCAAACAGCTCATACTTTGCATAGGTACACCTAGAATCAAATTATATTGTACTTAACAACCTAATTGAAATGACTTGAAACTCTATTATTATAAGGGAACACTCGCATTTTTATACGCACAATGTAAACCTGTACTAAGTTAATAATTAAAACTTTACAGCTGTGAGGAACGCGATGGGTAGAAAAGAATGCGATCTGTTTCCTTTACAGGAATGGAAATGTGTTTGTTATGTAAACAATCAGTCGCGCCTAACAACAGAGTCTGATTAAATCTATTTGTAGGGGGAGTAAATACTTGTAAGTCATAGATACCTAATGGTCAAGTCTCGGTACTATAAACCATCTAGAAATCCTAATGATAGAAGTCTCATTCCGAATGGAATCTTGCATAGAAGTCTCATTTTGAATAGAGTATTTTGAACACAACACTCATTTCGAATAAATGATTCTGAATAGAGGATTCTGAATAGATGATTCTGAATAGATGTTTCTGAATAGATGATTCTGAATAGATGATTCTGAATAGATTACTCATTTTGAATAAATGATTCCGAATAGAACACTCATTTTGAATAGAGGATTCTGAATAGATGATTCTGAATAGATTACTCATTTTGAATAGATGATTCTGAATAGAACACTCATTTTGAATAGATGATTCTGAATAGAACACTCATTTTGAATAGTGTATTGGGGTGCCTGGATCTCTTGATCCAGGTACCCCAATACACCCCTACTCACATTCTATGTCAAAAAGCTGTCAAAATGTAGAGAAATTACAGGTATTTTTTTTTTAAATTTGTGACTGCTATGCGAACACTCCTATGAGAATGAGCACAATTCATCCTATAGGTAGATGAAGTATTATCTACTTTGTAAAATCTAAAACTCACGGGCTACCAGGTTAAAAGATTTTTACTATCATGGCCGTCCTGATAATTAGTTATGAGAGCGCTCGAGTGCAGATCAGTCCGCAAGCACTCAACTGACTTAATTTTTTCTCGGCTTGTAGTGCTTATTAATGTCGAGCCTAATCATATTGTCTCGGGCATCCTGGCGGTGCTTCTACTCACATTTTACAGACGATCTGAAGCAAGTGCAAGAAACTTCTTCTTTGTTTTTAATATCAGTAAAGCATTGGAAAGAGGAAGCAAATTGGCTACGTTAGCCATGACCATTTTTTTTTCTTCATGGTGGTGGCGCACAGTGATACTGCCATGTATGTTTTTTTTTATTATTATGGCAAATCATCAAAGACTCCTTACTGACAGTAGTGTCAGACTCTTACTTACTAAAACCCATCCATCCATGTTCCTCCTAATGCCTTTTGCGTTCCAGGGTCGCGATGACTCTTTCGAACAAATACAGAAATCGTGGCATGCACTGGCACTGGGTACAAGACACTTAGAAATAAAAAATAAAAATTATTGTGTAATGGTGCCGTAATGTGCCCCCTTGTCCTGAATATTTAGAGGTAGAGATCTTAGATTATAACTGATAACTTTACATCCAAATACATATCTCAGACATTTTTTGGTTTGTTTAGTGTCTCCTCGGTTCTACATAGCTGGTAAACCAGATTGTGAATATTGCCCAGACAATTTTCAGTTTCTGCACGAACTCGTCGTCATTTAGACAACACAAAAACAATCATAAATCGTCACCAATTACACATTAAACGTCATCCCTAACTGCTTGTAACTAAATTAAGGAGCACAATACTAATAGTTTCGCCCAATGGTCCATTCTCATTCAACAACGCCCATCACGCACGCTCATCCATGTTATATTCATTGGGTAATTGCATAAATTATAGAATGGACCACTTCCAATATGAATGCTAATTTGTTGGACTACAATGTTACCAATAACGAGAATTGAAGAAAAACAATCGAGCAAATATTGGATGTTGGTGTACTTTTGTCTCTTTTGAGGTAAATTTGGGTTTCGATTATTGATGTCATAAATGGAAATGGAAAAGATTATGATATAATATGGTAATAAGAACCGAACGAGAACCAAACCCATCCTAATAAGGGGAAGAGTTTTCCCTTTGTTGATGCCTCGGGTCAAATACGCCACTGGGAGTAATGGCTGTTATATACGGTTCAATCATGCATTTCAACTGAAACGAAGCAACCAAATTGAATGCTTCAAAACATAAGAGCAAGTCAAGAGATTAAGTCGGTCATGTCTTTTATTCCTGCCCTTCAAATCATAATCAATTTCTGTCTCTCAATCAATGTAAGTCAATTTAGTAAACCAGGTTATTCTACCAAAATTTAGACCACCTGGTCACTCACAATGGACCTCATGAGAAGGCTTAAAGTCACCTTTAGGTACAAAGAAACTCCGAGCCCTTTAGGGCTCGGAGTTTCCTTGCGTGATGGAATCAGTAATGATGATATTCGCAAGAGAAACGAGGTTACCGACATTGCCCGAAGAATCGCCAAAGTGAAGTGGCGGTGGGCACATTGCTCGCAGAACAGACTGATGCTCGATGGGGTCGAAAAGGTCTAGCGTTGGAAAGTCTCCCACAAAGTGGACCGATGACATGGTGGCGATCGCGGGTAGCCGATGAATGCGATACGCACAGGGGCCTAACCACCAACTCTTAAAGCAGTATTTCTTCAATATTACTTCCAGTGGGAAAGAGACGGAGCTATACAGGACGTATAGCTTCGTCTCTATCCCATTGGAAGTAATACTGCTTTAAGAGTTTGTGGCTTAATAATAATAATAATAATAATTCCTTTATTGCAGACAGAGTCCATAGGGTTAGTAACAATTAACTTAAAAAACTAGTGTTAGTAGGTACAGACATAAACAATTAAAACGTACAGC
The DNA here is from genome assembly GCA_947386135.1 of Melanchra persicariae. Lineage (NCBI taxonomy): Eukaryota > Metazoa > Arthropoda > Insecta > Lepidoptera > Noctuidae > Melanchra > Melanchra persicariae. The sequence goes on along the minus strand of OX376648.1, from coordinate 19,376,482 downwards.
TACACTTTAGCGTGGAGCTGCAACCACCTCTGCATCATAGGGGAATCCCACCTATCTGCGAACACACTGAGAATAGTGTTGATACTGCTGCGAATACGCGTCATCAGAGAAGCACATCTTTTTCTAATAATGGCCGTCAATATTTGTATCCGCAAACATCCCTGACGCACTGCAACGCCACGGCAGCCCCAACAATACTCTCAGTGCATTATTATATTGAACGCGTAGGTCGCTGTATGCCCGCTGAGTGTAAATGACAGGCTGCACGTGTAGAAGGACTGACAGTAAGCTTTAAAAAGCGTTACTTTTACTGGTTTCGTACATCGTGCAAACCTGCGGGCCAGCATGTTACAACGAACAGCCAGCGACCTACGTTCCCTCTCATAATGTCATGGCTTAGGCCCAGGACTGGTTGTTGTCGTTGTCGCCTATGTCCAGCCGTGAACGTCTTTCGGCTGATAATGATGATGATGAAGATAGACTACCTGACGGTATTTCGGTCATGGCGTCCAATTTCAGCGGTGACAAGGCAGTCATTGACGTAGGACTTTCTGCCCTCACTGGGACGGAGAGGAGTTGGTACTGAGGATCTGTTTTCAATACTCATAGCCGTTTAGATAATGGACGACAAAAACTAGGAAACTGTGAAGTTTTCCGTAGTTCTTTTTTTCAGCAGAACTATTAACTACAAACTTTTCCAGGCACCTTCGCTCATGAAATTTTGAAAATTACCCAAGGGAACGTATTCCGGGATGTCTATGTCTATTCAAAATTCACCAAAATTGGTTTAGCGGTTGAGGCGTGAACCCGTAATAAACAAACATACGGAGACAGAAAGATCGACTGAGATAGTTACTTTCGCAATTACAATTCTTGTAACTAGATGCCGCTCGCGTGAAAGTCGAAAATTATCCCAAGGGACTTATGACAAGTGACATAATCTGGGGATAAAAAATACTATGGCCTGTTTCAGGACTACTCGCGTGTCAAGTTTCATCCAAATCCGTGTAGCCGTTTACGGAACGAGGTAACAAACAAGCAAACTGACTTTCGCATTTCTAATATTAGTTAAGATTAGTAGATTTGTACGTTCAACTTCACAGATTAATTTCCTTCCCATACAGATTCTTACGAAAAAAATTACATCGAATTACTAACTTCTACAGGTGGGCACTGATAGGTGCTACGTGCCGAAATGTTCCATTCGCAAAGAACATGTTACGTTATGCCGTGTCCTAAAATCCATGTAACGTGCTCGTTTTGAACTCTTTACTCGCCAGTGCTCGAGATTTACAAGACACTCTCAGTGAAGTTGTCTGATGACGAGGTTGTGTTGGGACCTTTGATTATACTAAATATTGTTTAATCCAAATATACCTATAGCTTTTTTTTCTGTATCCCACTCCATGTTTTACAAGAGTATCCAAGAATCGACACGTGTGCTACGTGCGCTCGTGACGACTTGTCACGGTGTACTGACTTAACCGCGTAAAGCTGGGTTATGACCGGTGTTACAGGCCGTGATGTAACATTTGCAGCGAGCATTTTATGTCACGCCGTGTCCTAAAATCCATGTACAACAAAACACATACGCATGTGACATGCGCATGTTCGTGCTCGTTTCTACGTACGTACTGACTGCACGAATGCTGGTTTTGTACGCCCTCTTACACCGGTCAAAGGAATTTGCCAAAAAATCGACAGCGGGTGGGTGTCGAGCAACGAGTTGATCGTTGCTCGCGTGTTCGTGCGCTTTGTAGCATGTTACATTGCTCCCACACCACCGGTCAGTACCCAGCTTTACATTTTCCCTGGCCATGCTAAGCCAATTTCCGAAACTAAGTAATAAAAAGATCACATTGAGTTTGACACGGGTATCTAATATTTTACAAAGGTATGTCTGTGATTGGTATCCCGTTAACATAAATTTTGTCCGTAGTATTAGATTGCGGTGGTCCCAAACAAAATTTGTGACTCGATTTCGGATTATTCGATATTTTACCAATGTATAGTTTTGTAATTCGATTTTTGGTTTTTTGTGTAGGAAATGATTGAGCATTGTTTGTTCGGCAGCTTTTTTTTTATGAACTACGTATTGTATTTGGTAGTCTTAATATTGGGAGTTACTTAGACCATTCTAGTCGATATTTAACTATTTATTATCTAGTTTTTTGATTGTTGGGTGAGGCAATCTATGTGGGATTGCCTCTTATAATACTTACTATGTTTTTATCTTCAGTTAGTAGAACACAATAAACTTAGCCAATAGACATTTGAACAGCATTTATTCACAACTTTGGTGTGTAGATAATAGGCGCAGGCAGGTAAACAATATTAAAATTTTCACTTCTACATCAGGGCCTAAACCACCAACTCTTAAAGCAGTATTACTTTAATATTACTTCCAGTGTAAAAGAGACGGAGCTATACGTCCTGTATAGCTCTGTCTCTTTCCCACTGGAAGTAATATTGAAGTAATACTGCTTTAAGAGTTGGTGGTTAGGCCCCAGTTCTGTTCAAATTCAGGGAGTCATATTGGACACATTTCATCAATAAATGTTGTTGTTGTTGTTCTATCCCAACCAAATGGCGAATAAGCGAAGGGTTTGTTCAAATTCATGGCCGTCTTGTTAATAGATTTATCGTTTATAATAATTTGAATTGAGAGCTTAGTACATAATTTATTGGTGTTTTGTTTTGATTTCCTTGTGAACTATACAGGGTTATTTGTAAAACACCAACAACCTTTCAGTGGGTGAAAGTACTCATGATTATAAACAAATTTTGTTATGAGACCAACCCTGAAAAATCGAAAAAAAAATCTACTGTTTCATACATCTATGGTGAATATTGCCGATATATGTTTTGATATTTCAGAGTTGGTCCCATACTAAAAGTTGTTTATAATCTTTCACTTGTACCCATTGAAAGCTTGTTGGTGTTTTACAAATAACCCTGTATACATATACACATGGAAATCAGAACAACATGTTAATAAAATACATGATAAATCTAATAACTAATGGACATGGAAATTAGCATTCGTTTGTATTCGGAAATCCAATGATTGCCAAGGGACATTTAAAAAATACTTGTACTGTATACTAAGACTACCTTAACACCTTGTGAAAACCTTTAAAACTCTAACAATTCTAAAGAAAAACAAAACATAACAAGGTAAGTAAGTTTAATACTCATAAAGGATACATTCCGTAAAACGAAACTGAAGCGAAACAGCAAAACTGTCTGTTGGGGTAAAAAATGTTCGACGTCGATTTGCAAGCTCTATCGGAAATTATGTCCGTGTATGTGTGGGACTTGGCAAGCATCGGTGTCGTGGAGGACAACGTACAGATTTGGGGACTGTTTACTGAAAGGTCACATATTAAAACGATGCTGATTATGCAACGCTTGCTGGGATCGTTGTGTGAATAGGTGACCATTTTAACATACTGAGATTCCTACGTGCCTCGGAAAGAACGTTAAGCCGTTGGTCCCGGCTGTCATATGTTAGATCTTTGGCAGTCAGAAGCCAGAAAATCTTACACCAGTCTTGCCAAGGAGTACCAGTTGATGGGTTGTGGAGGTCTCGTAGCCAGCCGCTCCACGTAAAATACTGGTATGCAGCTGATTCCGGTTTGACTGGAAGACGACCCCAATATAGTTGGGAAAAGGCTAGGCAGATAAATATGGACTGTTAGTTCCGCGAGCTGAAAAAAAATATAGGTACATACAGTGTAATTTAATTTGTATGACAATCAGGGGAAGAGCAGCGAGAGTAGTTTCTGCAGTTGCAGTGAAAAAATATAGGCTAGTTTTAAAATAAAAGAGAATTTAAGTGTGTGACCCCATCAATACCCAAGTATGTACAGACACTGGTACAAAATGATAGGGCCAATGGCGCAGTTACATTATTGCAAGCAATTTGCTCTGTGCCTACAATAAGTTCACGTCTCGTTCGTTCACATATTGAACCGAATAATGCTTGTTTACCGACTTATATTTATTAGATTCTAAAGAATAATATCGGCACAAGTTTAATAATATTACTGTTCAAGTTATTTCGTATCTTTTTGTTTGAGATAAATGGAACGTGTTTGATGTGAACGATATTATTTATTCAAGAAAAAAATGTCTATATTAATGTTAACGTTGTTTATTTGTCAAGTAATCTTTTCGTGGAAAACAAAATGGTCGTCATATTCAAAATGTTAATCCATTTATAAATATGTTAAAATTAGAAGCTTCTCTTTATAGTCTTTACATAATTTATTAATAATTATAAAAGTGATTATTACTTTGAAAGTGCAGTGTAAAAACGCGCGAGCAGCGTTTCTGTGTAAATCATAACGCTTTGGTGCTTTAAGCGCAAACTTGTCAATTCAATTTCCAACCTTATTCACTGCTTACTCTGTCCTTGCTATCTTCATAAAAGATTGTGATTTCATAATTATTATGTAAACTATAAGTAGCCACCCCACTTCATTTATTAACTAACTCCTAACCATCACGGAAGACGAATGATTTATCAAAGACCTGATCCGGACTTCGAACGAAAACCTCCACTTTTCCCCATGATCGTACTTCAGACCAAAAAAATCTATTTACCCAGTATTTTGACAGCAACAACCAGTAACTCACTGCGCCCCTTAATACCTAACTAAGATTATTTATCCCAAATTTATGAGCACGGAAGGGTTATCTATAGGGTGTAGGGGTGAATTTATACGTCCGTGTGACTGTGGTTCGTAGGATTCGATATCCTGTATAGCAGGGTCAGTGGAGGGTTAACAAAAAGGTTGGAACTACACGGATAAGGGTCTACAAAGATTATTTTAAAGTTCTATTTCTTCCACAGGCTTGTAGGCGACATTAATACTACCACAAAAATCAACGTAGCAGAATCAACAAATGAGACTTGCAGCGCCATCCATCTTGACAGCTGCGAACTAACTGGACATAATCCTAACTCGCGTTATCAGAGTTTACTGTGCGATTAGAACATAATATATGCAAAGCCCGAATATCAACTCTCGGGCAATTGCCCACCAGACACAATCTCCTTCTGGTCGGAGGATCCTCCCTTTTCAACGGAGGTATGTGGAACTGTACTCTCTGTTCCGCTACCTCTAAAGCCTAGACATAAATAGGTACCACTGGTTCGATCAAAGTCTCTGATAGTCCAAAAGATTACGGAACCACTTTTTAATAGCACGGTTATCAGTACTTCTAAAACTACGTAGAAAAGAAACGCCATAATCAAGCCGAATTTACGGATAAAACTCAAAGAAACTAAATAATAATTGATTTATTTAAAAGGTATATTATCCAATATGGTAAAAAAATATTTATAATTAATTTACAACTAACATTTATTTTGTTATTTATTTGCCGACCGTGCAGGTCCTTAGCAAATGTATTATTGAAAGGAAGTCTGAAATGTGTGTATCCATTTTACATGGTACATTAAGTACTTTTGTAAACTGTTATAAATGTTGTGCAATCATTGTTTAGCCGTTAAATTGTAACTAATTACTTGGAGGAAATAAGTAAGCTAGTAAGTAATGTATTTCGCCTGTCAGGGTTGTGGAATTTGTTCGAAAGAGTCACCGTGGTCCTGAAACACAAACGGCATAAGGAGGAGCACGTATGGGTTTTAGTCAGTAAGAGTCTCTACTCTCTTCTGCTCCACCTAGAGCGGAAGAAGTCATTTGATTATTTCCCATCCATAAAAAACTTTTTCACAAAAAAAAGAAACAGACTTCCAAAAAACAGTACAAAGTTCAAAATAAATTTAATTTCGGTAGTCGGTGTTTATTTGTTTATTTAACACCGACACCGACTTCCGAAATTAAATATTCAATTTTTAGTGATATCCCACACCTAACAACACCACTGGAAAGTCACAGGAAAGCAAAAATACGCAATTTCGTATACGTGGATGATTTTTCCAAATATTTTTTCCGATTTGAAAAATCGGTTTTGTTTAAACCAAATTAATTTTCAAATCGGTTGGCAAGCGACGGAGTTATTCGCTCAAGCACCGGCAACACACCGGTGTGCGCCGAATTAATCGCGAATTTAGTGTTTATTTACCTTACATAAGATTTATTTTTTATTTGGGAATTTTCACATGCGCGAACAAACATAAAAAAAAAATACAAACATCCGAATTGAGAACCCAGTAATGTAAGTATTTCAATTCTGTAAAGTAATGATTAATATGCACATATTGAGAATTATAATAAATTATATACAAGCGCCTATATATATTATATAAAGGAGATAAGAAAGAGTGAACTGAACGTCGAAAAAATATTTAACATCGCTATCAATTGAAAAAGTGCACAAATTACTGGCAGCATTGGAAATGAGTTGTAGGTATTCGAATTGTTTTTACAAACTATAATTATAAATGCAAAAAGAAGCGTTTTCTAGTAATGCTTTCATGCCTACATAGCACAACCGATTTGGATGAATTTTGGTACACAGATAGATGGGACCCAGTACACCGTTATAGGCTACTTATTTTTTGTGTAAATCTATACAAAAGCGAGCCAACCCGCGGGCAAAAGTCAGTTACTGCCAGTAACTGAACAGTTTTTAATAGCAGTGATGATGAAAAAAGTGCAAAAAGTACCCAATGTGCGTTAACCAAAGTTTGAAGCGAATACTTAGGTACAGATCATAATTCTACGCCGTTATCACTGAGCTACCAGAGCCTCTAACCATGATTAAATCCTCACATTTCACTTTGTACGGCTTCCAAAATCCCATATAAATTTAATTCTCTTTCGCTGATAAAAAGTAAAACAAAATCCTGCTAAAGGTAATATTTCACCTACAATTTGCAACGAAATTAATTAATCTTTCAGTCATAATAAAATTGATATCATACAGAATTATTTATTTGATATTTCACAGCAGCAAATATCCGTGTCAAACACGGATATTTTATTTGTTTTGATCAGAGGGTCAATTCTACTAATTTTAAAGCAACGTCCACATTCGCATGTTAGTCGCAATTTGTCAAAAAAGCCTCAATTTCCATTAATTTATATATGCTAATTCGAACATTGCTTAAAAATTGTAGAATTTGCACTCAGATGGTTTTTGGAGACCACTAAACATTGGCTTGAATTAATGTAGGCAATTAAATTCATGACGAGCTTGGTCTATCGTATTTCATTGGTGGATAAAATAGGTAAAATAATTTCATGATAATTATGAGTTTCCCCAATTTTGATTCAATCATGCAAGGGAACTCCGTACACAGCCCTCTCCATATACAACGTATAACAGAATAAACGCAATATTTTGGGGTCATCATTATGAAAAATGTTTACTATGGGCCCAACCCCGAAATCGCAAAAAAGGATCAGCTGTCAATAGTAGCAATTAGTACAATGACATCGATGACTCCACTTTTTGTATTGTTAAATCTTACATGCATAATTATAGTTTGTAATTTTGTTTAAACTTAAGTTAGATTATGATGGGGCTGACATAAAAAGGATAAAAGTCCCTAAAAAACAAAGACAAAAAAAAATCTATTGATTACTAAAAAATAATATCATACTACATAAAGTAAAAATTCATAATAGAAGGTGTCTGAAGAAAATACATATATTGATGGGAATTTATTTATGTGAATTATCACATGAACTAAGATATAAAAGAAATGAATAGTCTGGCCCTAGCTTCTGAATGAACTTTTCAACTTAAATAGAACAAACTCCAGTCTTCTTAACATTGTCATAGAAACAAAATTAAATTAATTCTAACAAAATTAACAGCAAACTTTAGTTCCGTTAAAACTTGGAAGCTTAACGCCAAAACACAAGGAACTTAACCAAAACGCCTGTAGACACGTTTATCTGAAAAACTAGAAAGTTCGTACAAAAGCCGATTTAATTACTGCTCTCAAAGATCAAAGTGAGTCGAGTCGAGACGGAGGAAGTAACTTTACACCGACGTAGAGGGCGGACATATCGGAGCCTGTACCATTGGACTTTACTTGTTAAAATTTAAAATGTTTTTGATAGATTTTCTATTAAATTTTAATCGTACCTGGAAGTTTTTTAAAAGTTTCATAGGACGTGTAACAGAATAAACGCAATACCTCTTAAGGGGTCATTGTACTAATCACTATGAACAACTTGTACTATGGGACCAACACTGAAATCCCGAAAAAAAATCAGCTGTTCAGAACATTTTGTCAAGTTACGTGTACAGAAATGTATGAAGCAGTCAATTTTTTTTCGCGATTTCAGTGTTGGCCCCATAGTAAAAGTTGTTCATAGTGATGAGTACAATGACCACTTAAGAGGTATTGCGTTTATTCTGTTACACGTTGTATAAATTGTACACCTAAGACTACCTACAGTACTGTCTTTCCTTTTCTCTTTAAAATCCATCCAAAAGTTATCTTGAAAAGATCGCTTTTAGCGATAAGGCCGCCCATTATGTCACCCTATGTAATGTTTTCTTCATCTATATTTTCTGTAACTTATAAATTATGTACATAATAAAGAGTATTCTTTTCTATTCTATAAAATAATTCAATTTCCAGGCACGATACAGTCATCAAAGATCCCAGTTATTTATATCCAGTGAATAATCGTCGTATCCTTATTTATAATTCAACAAGATATTATTTCAGAGTATTTCACCACCCACCAGAAGACATTATTATGGATAACCTTTGATAAAGGATAAAACAAAATAAAAATAACTTTATATTATTAACTAAGGGCGAATTTCACCAATGAAACTGAACGCGATCAGTGTATAAACCAACCTTAGGGCCAATTTCACCAATGAAACTGAACGCGATCAGCGAATAAACCAAGTTTATGAGCTGTCAGTGTCATTAATTTTCTATGGAATATTTACTCTGACAGCTCTTAAACGCAAGTTAGATGTACTGATCGCGTTCAGTTTCATTGGTGAGATCCGCTCTTAGTAGGTTGGTTAACAAAAGTTGTTCGTTCGAAATAGACTTCTTATCCATCAAAGTTTTCTGAACAACAATGTTACCAAAATGGTCCTTATCAACCTTTTATGGTTTTTGAGTGAAAAATGGAGCGGCACGAATAATTTTTGCCCAATATTTTCAACGTACATACTCCATCGCGTTAAGGTGGAAGCGTCCGGGTAGCCCGCGAAATTTAAATTTTCTTACGTTTTTTGCAATTTGCAGGCCAGTGTCAGATTGTATGTTGCAAAAACGTTAGAAAATTTGAATTTCGCGGGCTACCCTGGCGCTTTCACCTTAAAGTAAATGTCAATTTCAACTGAATAAGCCTTGTGATGTGGTAGCGAAAAACCTATGAATCAGTTACATCTAGGCGAGTGAAACCTGACAGTAAGCGAGGACATCATAGGTCATAGTAGAACACATCATCGCTCACTTTCAGTATTTTTTTACTTTTGATAGGCACGCGTTTAACCACCATCTCACTTGGTAAGCGATGATGTGATCGAAGATGGAGTTGCACTTTTTTGAAGGAACCCATAAACTCTTGCCATAAAATATTCCCAGATTGTAGCTATCAGGAAACAGACTCCAGCAAGGAATTCCACTCCTTAGCTGTACGCACTACAAATGTGTTTCCAACGAACAGTTAAGGTGGTCAAACGCAACCATCATCTGCCTAGCCTTTTCTCAACTATATTAGGTTCGGCTCCCAGTCAAACCGGATTCAGTTGAATACTAGTATTTTACATGGAACGGCTGCATACCAGACCTCCACAACCCATTAACTGGGTAACACGGTATTCCTTGGCATGACTGGTGTCAGATTTCTTGGCTTCTCACACTCCGTAACGACTGCCAAAGATCTACAAATAACAGCCGGGATCAACGGTTTAACGTGCTTTCCGATGCAGGGAGGAGTCTCGGTATGTTAAGATGGTCACCCATCCACAGACTAGCCTTGGCCAGCGTTGCTTAACCTTGAAGATCGGTCCGTGCGGCTGTTATTATTTAGCCATGAGGTATTGGTATGGTCAAACGCAATCCTAATTAAAAAAAACTAGATAGCGTAAAGGTCCAAAATGGAGTTTTTAATAATAAATGATAAGTATAAAGCCACGACCCTTAGTAGGGGCAATATAAATGTAGACACAGTTACAAAGCCTTTGTAACAGTATATATTAGGTTATTTCACTTTGTTAAAACTTTATTTGGTGTTGTCTTTTTGAATTGCACCCTTTCTGGAAACGACTTTTGTTGCAACTTACTTTAACACCTGCCTTCTAGCTGGACAATGAAGAAATAGCTGTTCTCAGTTCATTTTCAACTTTACTTATTCTAAGAAAGTCCGTCTTTTGCAGGAGTAGCATTCAATTAATTATAATTAGTTTTGATGTAGCTATTATTCGTGGAAGCAGTTTATTGAAAGAAAAGGATTCCTTTGTTAAAGAATCTTTCTGACTGAAGCTAAAAATAAACAGGGTCGGATCTTTGATAGTTAAGAATGCGACTTTAGATTCAGAGTAAAAATATTTATCAAGAACAAATATTACCTGAATCAGTCTAGGGTAGTAAAACTTTGCTTCAATAATTTTGAGTCTTGTTTTCTGTATTTTCACACTTTAATAATATATTACCAATAACAAACACAATATATTTTATATTTGAATAATAGATTCCACACACATTGAATAACATTCTAAATAATAATATGATTATTTTAAATAAATAGAAACGATATTCATAGTTGTGAATTAATTATGCAAATTTTTATCTTAGGAGCTGAAAATCGAGTGTCATAATTCAAATTGTGCCACAATGAAAAGTGTGCACCCAGTCTAATGGCAGTTGGAATTTCTATGAAACCCTTAAAGAAAAAACAGTCTTAAAACTTTTACCAGTTAAGAGTCATAATCTCATATCAAAAACTATATTTTAGTCCTTCAACAATAATAAACAAATCCTCATAACTCCTCATATCTTTCTGTATTCAACACACTCTTTACTCCGACGTTTCTCTCTGAAAAGGGCATGCGGAGTGCTGAAAGAGGCAAGGGTCCATTAGTGAAGAGCCCCTGACACCGAGAAAGGGCCTTGAGAACGTAACGGCTCACAAGAGCGCGCGACAAAAACTGCGAGGTCTTTGCGTACCACAGTTTGCCAGACATTTAGTGGCGTTTTTCTGGTAATCGGTTTTGCGTAATTTTGCTGTTTTATCTTCCTGTTATCTGGAAAAAGTGTTTTGAGTTACGGTGAATATTTTTTCCGTGTATCTGTGGGAAAAATTGGGGGAGTTACCCTGTAGTAATTTGCGTGACACGTGTTTTTATTCTACGTCATTAAGTATTCTGAATTGAATCTGTATAGACTCCATTTTTTTTATTATAAGGCTAAAGTTTGGATGTTTGGATGTATGTTTGTTACTCAATCAGGTCAAAACGGCTGAATGGATCTTGATGAAATTTGGCACAGAGGTAGATTATAGTCTGGAACAACACATAGAATACTTTTATCCCAGGAGCATGTTCCCTTGGAATTATTTTCTACAATCACGCGCGCGACAACTAGTGTTATAAATAACTAAGCTGCCGCTCGCGGCTCCGCCCATTTAAATGTAGAAAATGATACCAAAGGGAATATACTTCAGAGATAATAAGTGTTCTATGAGATAATCCAGGTTTCAAACTTTGTGTGTAACATATTTCAATCAAATCAGTTCTGAAGTTATTGCGTGAAAGACACATTCACCCTCACAATAGCATTTCAAACAAATAGTAGCAGGAGTTGAATTTAAATACAACTCAAACTAAGTACCTATTCCGTTTTTGTTTACTATCATGGAATACCTCCTGGGTTATTTTATTACTGTGATTATGTATAACATAAATATAAGCAAGATTTAAAAAAGCTGTTTTAGAATTATACATTCTAGTATTATTATTTTATTTTTGTGTGTGTAACTTGTTGCACATTGTAACTAAAAATGACACCTCACAGAAAACAATTTCAACAAACTTGAACAATAACTACTGCAGTGAATAAAGTAATAATCACCTCTTAAGGCTAATTAGCACTTTACAGCTCGAAAAGCCTACGAATAATGAATACTGCATCCCGCCTTAAATGCTTTAATTTCTCCTGAATGTTTAAATTTGACGCAGATACCACAGTGTTGTGTATAACGTGAGTTATTTTCTCTTGCTATTAAAGCTTATGGCATTTTATAAACAGTTTTTCAGGTTTAATTCTGATTGAAAAAAATATACCATAGTTTTTACGTTCAAAAAAACCTTCGTGTGGATACGTACTTACATGAATTTGTCTCCCCTTAGAAATGGCTGGACTTGAATTTCCACGTGTCTGGCGTTTGGGTATACTAATTGATAGTTGTTGGGCAAGGTATAATTTGATAAGTTATAAAAAAATATTTCCAAAAAATTTCGATTTTTGACTGGGATATTCTGTTGGTTACCATTCGCGCCTCCGCTCGCATGAATGTCGGTTATCGCGTAAAAATAGCCGATGTCCTTCTCCATATCCCAGGCTATATATCCGCTAAATTTCATGACGATCAGTACAGCCGTTTTAGCCTCAAAGCGTAACAGACAGACAGACAGAGTTACTTTCGCATTTACAATATTAGTAGGGATTAGCCGGCCTGATCTTCTTACTCTATAATAGTCTTCCGACGATAGGGAGACCTTTGCCTAGAAGAGGGAACATCATCATCTTCCTAGCCTTTTCCCAACTATATAGGGGTCGGCTCCCAGTCAAACCGGATTCAGCCAAATATCAGTATTTTTACATAGAGCGGCTGCCTACCAGACCTTCACAACCCATTAACTAGACGAGGGAACAAATAGTATGAAAAAATGGGTCCACAGCCGCTCCGGCCCCGGCGACACACCGGTGTGTCGCGAATTAATCGCGAATTTAATGTTTATTTACCTATTACATAAGAATTATTTTTTTTTGGGAATTTGCACATGTCGGGGCCGCAGCGGTTAAGTATGAATTCTATTATGCAACTCTGGGTTAAAAAGCAATCACTCTTAAACGTTGACGTGGACAATCACTGTCAAATCTTATCCCATCTCCAGCTCTCATAGCTGGCTACCATCACATTACAGCAGTCATACTTCTAAACCGCTGACCTACCCACACTCGGCTACAAATTGACATAATTGCAGAGTAACACAAAACAATGGTAGACATGTGCTCTTACAATTATTCTGTAATCGGCCGCGCAATGTGGATCCAATTAACAGATGAAAGTGGTTAGAGAAAACCGGGAAGCTTCGATTTTCTTTTTATTAAATTTCCTATTTATTTTTAGGGTTCCGTACCCTAAGGGCAAAACGGGACCCTATTACTAAGACTTCGCTGTCCGTCTATCACCAGGCTATATCTCATGAACCGTTAAAGTAAGACAGTTGAAATTTTCACAAATGATGTATTTATGTTGCCGCTATAACAGCAAAATATTAAAAAACAGAATAAAATAAATATTTAAGGGAGCTCCCATACAACAAACGTGTTTTTTTTGCTCGTATTGGCTCGATATTGATAACGGCAGCAGGCAGACGCTTGAAATATTTACAGAATATTTAGTAATAAATTCACTTTAAAAATAAATACTTAAATTATAATAATATAAATATTTAAGGGGGGAAGGAGGGGGCTCCCATACAACAAACGTGATTTTTTTACTGTTTTTTTTATAGATAATGGTACGGAACCCTTCGTGCACGAGTCCGACTCGCACTTGGATGGTTTTTTTGTTTTTATCTGCCTAGCCTTTTCCCAACTGTATGTATTGGGGTCGGCTTCCAGTCAAACCGAATTCAACTGAATACCAGTATTTGTTTACGTGGAGCGGCTGCCTACTAGACTTCCACAACCCATTAACTGGGTAGCACAGTACTTCTTGGCAAGACTGGTATCAGATTTTCTGGGTTCTTTACTTATTTTATCAACTATAGTAAATGTAATCTCACCTAACAGTGACCGCTGAACCATTAGGTCTCTTTAATAGCACAATGAGCTAAATAAGTGACTACTCTCACTGATGAGTGAGTTACGATCTCCGAAACAAGGCTAATAGATGTATTAGCCTCGTTTCCGAGAAAGTAAATTACATGAAACACGGCCATCACTGCTACTGGGCACTACTGCAAAACCTTTAGATACGCTAAAATCAAATTTAAAAAATAAAAGTAACGTATACTTCTATACTGATATTTTAAAGAGGTAAAATTTGTAAGTTTGTATGTAGGGGGTAATCTCTGGAACTGATGATCCAATTCTAAATTTTTTTTCACTGGTAGAAAGCTACATTATTCCTGAGTGCTATAGGCTATAAATTATTTTTATAACATGTATATTAACCGAGCTATCACCACTTTTGTCTAGCAAGTCGGAAAGAAATTCCTCAATAAAATAGAATTATTTGCATGCATGTATGTGTAGGGTAGGTGTAGGGTAGGTAGTTAGGTAGCCAGTTGACGGGAGCGAAGCCGCGGGAGACAGCTAGTGTTCTATAATAGAGTAAATGACTAAAAAAATGTAATGAGCCCGTCAAATAGATTTCATACAAATATTATATATTATATTATATTATATTATATTTTCATACTTTCAAAACACAAATACACACACACAAACACACCATCACACACACATACACCCACACACCATCACACTCACCCACACAGCACACTTACTCATATCTGATATAGACTCTAATACTTTCAGGCATATTCCATATATTTATTTTTTTTTTTTTTTAAATTATTGTTATCATTTTACTTTATGTTATTAAAACTAAAATATTTTTTTTTAAACACTAAGTAATTGATTTCTCCATTCTTGAGGGATACGGCACTGTTTCTCTTTACTACAGGCTATTATGTAGCCTATCTAAGAGGACAGTACCCCAACCATTTATGTTGTATACCAGTGTTCATTTGTGAAGTGCAACTGTCTTTATTGTATCTACTGCAACACCTTTAATGCAATAAAAGTTTTATTATTATTATTATTTTATTATTATTAGACACGTATTTTTTCTTTTTTTACGTCAAAAAAAATGAAGGCGATACAGTGCAATGAAAACTCGTGTGACGTCACTTGTAAGTACACTTTTTACTTACGCGTGACGTCATGAGCTCCCACTCCTGAACTTTCTTCGTCATTTCTTATTGCTTTGATAAACCAAAAAATACTGTCCGATATTTTTTGAAAATCCAAGTATCGGACTAAATAGAATCATATTTTTCTTTACCAGGGATCATCCTTATTAATAAAACTACAATGAACTTCCAATAAACCCAAAAAGAATACAAAAAAGTTCAAAATGAAAAAGAACGTTTCTAATATTTTAAAATTGAATTTAGTTCAGCGGCTCACTTACAGAAGCGTGTGTGTAATTGGATATTCGCTATCCAGTTCTGAATTTCTGATATTGGTATTGAAAAACTTTATTTTGTTTTGTTTCCAGCCAGTTCATTATATTCCGTGGTGAGTTTTTAATTTGGATTGTGGGTGCTTTTGTAACTGGCAATGCGGATTAGGTTTTTTTTTATTTTTAAATAAAAATAGGTTGCTTTTGTTCGTTAATTGAAAGTTTATTATATGTGGTCGGTATTCATTTAGATGGAGAGGTTAAATTTATATTCAGATAAACCTTAGCTTCAATTAGTCAAAACTTGGACGCAGTTTATTTATAGGCCTTTTTTTTTTTTTTGAGGATGGGAAATCATCAAATGACCCCTCCCGCTCTGGGTGGAGCGGCAGGGAGTGTCAGACTTTTACTGACTAAAACCCACCCTTTGTCCTCCTAGTGCCTTTCCTTCCAGGGCCGCGGTAACTCTTTCAAACATATTCCGCAACCCTGGCAGGCTCTGGCCCTAACGGGCCCCGACCCATGCTGACTACTGCTGGTTTGGCGCGCGTAGAACACAGCGCGCCGTCAACCCGGGCCTGTTCTGATCGAGAGCGAGCTACCCATTGCTCGCCGTCCACAGGCATCAGTCACTGCGCCATGCTCAGGAGCATCAGTTCCTGGGTGGCGCAGTGGCTGACGTTCAACAGGAGGGGTTGAAATGGGGCCATTACTGGCACTCCATTTCAGCCCCCTCCGGAGCCCTTTGTAGGGGCTCTACTGCGGCTGTTGCAGTAGCAGCAGCCGCAGTGGAACCGGCAATGGCGGCAGAAGAAGCGGCGGCAGTGGCGGCGGTCGCGGCAGAGACGGCGGTGGCGGAGGGCTTCCTCCTGTTTCCGGTTTTGGCGGGTGGGGCACAGGCCCTACCCCCAGCCCAGTGGTCGGCCGGCTTACCAGCTGCCGCACAGACTACGCAGTGCGGCGCGGCGTCGCAGGAGCCGGCCTTGTGACCGGGCTGACCGCAGCGGAAACATAGACCGCTGCGGTCCACCACCGAGGTGCATTGACCTCCCACATGGTGGCCCACCTGGCACCGGAAGCACCTCAGAGGTCGGAGTTCCAGCAGTTTGACCTGCGCGGGCACCCAACCCACCAAAAACCTTCGGCCCTCCGAGATGGTCTTGGCCGCCGACACGGGGCAGCTCACCACAATGGTTCGCATGCCCGTGTTGTCAGAACGTAGGGTGCCCGCCTTCACCTCCTCTGCTGAGCACCCCCCCGTCCTAACGACGGCGGCCACCACCTCTGCCTCCGTGACGGAGTCGTCCAGGCCCAAGATGCGCATGTCAATGCACTTGGTGGGCCTGGACACTCAGGCATCGTCCGCGCTTAGGGACGCCCTGAGCCTTTCGGCTATAGCGTCCGCGGTTGGGCCGCTGGCTGCCCCGGGGATCTCCAGCATCCGGGCCCCAGTCATGGTGACCCTGAGCCGGAGGCCTCCTACGATGCCTAGCTCACCAAAGTTCACCGCCTCCTTCGCCTTGGTGAGCACGTCCGCGTACGTCACGCCCCTCTTCGCCGCGTCCGGCTGCAGTGTGAGCACTACAGCCGCGGTTTTCGGGGGGCGGAGCGCAGCCGCGACGCTTTGCGCCTTCTGCCGCCGCTTCCTCTTCCGCCTCTTGGCCGCCCTGGCTGCCTTGCCCGCCTTCTTCTTCTCCCCGGCCACTTGCCATTTGGCTTGAGCCGGGGGAGGTTCTGAGGGCGAGGAAGCCTGGCCGGACGACCCCGGTGTGGTAGCCCCGGCGGCCGCATACGACGCCGCCTTTTTCCGGCCTGGGGGGTTTTCCCACTCGCCGCCGCATTCGCTAGCGGGAGGCGCAGGACGATGCCCTCCAGGACGGAGAACCGCGCCTGTAAGGCAGCCATCTCCGCACCAGGTCCAGCACCTGGCTCTCCTGCGGCACGGGTCGGCCGTCCTCTCTGCGCCCCCTTTGAGGCGCCCCCTGTGGGCCGGCTCCCCGGAGCCTGGCCAGGTCTGCGCGGAGCCCCTCGTTCTCCTTCTGGAGACGCTCCGTGGTGGCAGCCAAGCGGGCGACCTCCACCCGCAGCTTGGACATCTCGTCCCGCGGAGGCCCATCTAGGGTTAGCCTCCGCTGCCGCCAGAATGAAGGCCATCGCCTCGCTTATGGCCTTGTTCTTCGAGGAAAATTTCCTTTTCAAGGCCACATCGCGAAGCGCGGCCTCCACTACTTCCACAAACCCGGCCCTCCGAATTCGCTCCTGTCCGGAGTCATCCGGCTCGTCGCCGGAAGACTCCGACCAGGAGCTCTTCGACCGCCCTCTCCGGGGGGTCGTCCGTCAGCGACGAGCTCCTCGGCTTGCTGGTTAGCCACCTTGGAGGCGGGCAATCTCCCCTTGCCTCCCTCTCGGCCCTTACCCCGCCTACTGGAGGGGATTTTTCGAGCCGAGGCCACCTCCTCGCTGCAGGACGACCCCCGGTCGTCCTCCGGTTTGGGTCGCTTGCGGAAGGATCTGGGGTCCTCCGCAGCAACCACCGCCCCCTCGGGTCCAGAGCTCGCCGAGCTCACGGTCACCAGGTCGTCCAACTCGGACTCCGACTCTGCACCCGCGCAACGCTATAGCGAGCCCTCCTCCCAATATAGCGCGCCTCTGCCCGCGCTCCGTCCGACCGACGCTGACTGCTGTGCAGTCCGGACCGCCCTGGGGTACATCTTCTCTTTCAGTGTTATCCATTTTTTCCTTTTAAAGGGTGCGGTCCCTGTCTCCCCTCCCCTCTCCCTCTCTCACTGCTTGCTCGCTGCCCTCACAGTCACGTCTGATGATCAGACGCGTACCAGAGAGCAGCGAGCAAGCCAATGAGACGCACACCGTCCGAGGACCCGAACACTGCTCAAGTCTCCGAACGGTGTGCCCCTCTTGTGTCTCTCTTGGTCTGGTCTCTCACTTGGGACCTTCCGGCATGAGTGGCTCTACTGGCAAAGCCCCCAAGATCACTGAGACACGCAAGCCCCACCACGACGGCAACGTGGAGACACGGTCGGTGGAGTATTTATAGGCCTTGAATATCAATTTATTTAAGAGGTTTTCATTTTAGAAACATTAAGTATCTCTGAATGTCGTTTGATTTTTCATTTGTCGTTTTTTTCGAAATAAAATATATTTTCTAAGTTAATAATTATCTGTTTAACGGTTTGACGCAGAAAATATACTTTATTTTAACAAACCATTTTCAAACCTATTTTCCCGCAAATTATTTTCGTACCATTACACGTGGATCACCATTAATGTTAATAATATAATTTGTTACCTACTGTAAGTAAAGATACATATCTATTCATTTTTCAAATATCTTGGGACTAGACTGTGACTAAAGCCTTCCAGCATTTACGTAGGTCTCGTATCGTGATCCCTAGATTATGAAACTTGACAGCTTTGAATATATTAAATTTAATTTTTTATAATATATTTCCTGAATTTAAATTAATAATTTAATTTTTATATTCAGTAGTCGTGAGTTTCTTGACATTCACCGGGTACAATACCAAACTACAAACTGCTGCTGAGAAATACCAGATAGAAAAACAAAATAACGCTTTATCCTACTTTTTTTATAACAGCCAGACCCGTAACAACTATCTGTAGGCCATAAAAATATTTTCTCCGTGCGGGAATCGAACCCGCGACACGCAGCGCAGCAGCTGATCGCTCAACCACTGCGTCAACCGTGTCGTCGAAATCGATCCCAGGATCTCCAAATTTTCAATAGAACT
The DNA here is from genome assembly GCA_947386135.1 of Melanchra persicariae. Taxonomy (NCBI): domain Eukaryota; kingdom Metazoa; phylum Arthropoda; class Insecta; order Lepidoptera; family Noctuidae; genus Melanchra; species Melanchra persicariae. Next base: position 19,357,332 of record OX376648.1, on the reverse strand, counting down.
TGCGATCACAATAACACAGAAGCAGTTAAAAAGCATCAATAGTTTATGGAAAGAGTTTATAGAAAAAATAAGAATTAAAGAACGGAATAACTTCATATGCCATATAAAGACACACAACGTAAGAACAAAAATCAAGGACAACTTATATTAAAACATTGATTAACTTTGTGAGCCCAGGTCCAGTTCAGCAAATGCCAGACAACCAGTAATTGCATGACGCTGGCTTTCAAATAAAACTTACGATGAGTTGACAGTTGCAAAACAGTTTTGTGAGGTGTAATTTTACTGCTCTCGGCGACAACTTACGACAAAAAGTACCATAATTATGTACGGCATGCACTACCATCACGTCGGTAATCGCAAACACTGAGCTATCGTCAATTGTTATCGCTGAGAGAATGTCACTAAGTCTCTCGCTGTCAGTTGACGATCTGTCACGACACAATCCCTGTTCTAATACGCTATTCAGGTGTAATGGCCGATAATCTGGACGGTAATTGAAATGTTAATTATCCAGTAACACCATCTTAGATCGGACGTGTGTTAATTTATCATTATATCGAAGGGAAATGTGTGAATTTGTAAACTTGTGGAAAAAAATCAGATGGCTGTGACTGTATTTTGCGTGAGTGCTCAAATAAGTAGGGTCGAATTTTTTATAGGATTCATTTTCTTTTTGTTCAGTCAGTAGTAGTCAGTCGGTAGTAAAATTACTACCTAAGTATTGTCTTCATCCTTGTTTTTTTTTTCTGAAATGAGAAAGAAAACATTTATTTCTATTTTACTCTTTGTTTTGCTGTTGTGTTGTGTCTGTCTCGAATAAATGTTTTCTATTCTATTCAAAAATCTTCATTTTCAAAGTCTTGAACTAATTACAGTTTATTTGGGGAAGGAAAAGCGTTTTTTCTTCTTCTTTACTTGTCATTTCAGTATCTCAATGATACAACTAAATAAATATTTGATTCTTGCAACCTAGTCTTACTGTGACAGATATTTTTTACTCTAAAACTAAAATTAAATTAAACGTTTCCCCACACTAGGAATTTCTCCTGTACCTATCGTGGGTGCGTTTACAAACATGCAAAGTCACATACACAAACAGCCAGACCCGGAACAACTATCATTAGACCATACAAATATTTGATCCGTGCGGGAATCGAAACCGCGACACGCAGCGCAGCAGCCGATCGCTCAACCACTGCGCCAACAGCCAGTATACTATTGTAGTCTTTGGCGCCAACCGTGTCGTCGGAAATATAAAAGAATTTTAGGAAGTGAAAAATGTCCTTTTATGTCATTCAACAATTTATTTGTTAGTAGTTAAATAAAAGTTTGTAATTATTTACAAACTTTTATTTAACTTTCACTGCTCGTATGTTTGTAGTTGTGCGTCAACATTTGCAAACCATTTTTCTATCATTTGTTGGTATCCGATTGAGCTGAAATTTTGCATAAACCAACTTTTGGTGACAATACAATGTGCAATACTCATTATTGTAATAATCTTAATATGGCCGCCGCTCCAAGATGGCGGAGTACCCCCTTAGTATGGGTATCAAACAAATCGCTTGTAGAGTGAAAATCAGGAAAGTTAATAACATTACACTAAATTCAATATGGCCGCAACGTAAGAACTTGTTTTTAAAGTAATATTTATTCTTTTTGTTTACTGACCAGCCGTACGTAGTAATACTTAATGATTTAAAATAAGGATGTTGCATAAAATAATTATCTACATTTTCAGCCACGTAAAATAATAATGGATAATGATGTCTCTATAATTTATAACCAAAAACGACTAACGAGGTTTGATAATAACTTTCACGTGTAAAAGTTACCTTTGTATTTATGTCGACGTGTTTCCACAGAAATTAACTATTTCAACTCTTAAAATGACATTATTTTTATGTATTGGTGTCTTAGAAATCTCAATACTAATACTTACAATTATTAAATCCGATAAAAAAGAACTTCTCTTGGTTTGTCTATCTGTCCGTTGCCATGCTGTAAAGTCGAGAATTAGGTATTTAATGTACGTGTCATTTTAATTTTTGATGTACTTATTTGTTGTTATTTAGAAGTACATTAACAACAACATTAATGTACAATAATAGTGTTTTTACCTCTGAACTTAAAAAAATCCCAGCTGGTACCAAAATATTAGTATTTAGGGACTAGCTGGAACTATCAATGCTTCCATAGAATTGAAGTACTAGGATTAGTCCTAGTACCTAAATACTAACAAAGCAGTGAACGTAACCAGTCTATAATTATTATGCCAACAGATTTGCACTATTCACAAAACGATCACGACTGTATCAAGCTTTGCATTAGCCTGTGCTTGAAAGGGATGTGACATGCCATGGATTATCGACCACTGCCAGCTGTGACAATAATCAAACCAAATAATGATAGGAAATAATCGGACAGTGAGATAATGAAAACTTAATGTTAACTGTTTAATTATTAAAAAGTTAACATTATCACGTTTTATTCAGGAATGAACCTAGCAAATAAAAATACATTTTAATGAGAATGAGATTCAGTATTTAATCAACGTCAAAAGCCCAAAACGACCACCCGTCGTGTTCTCAGCAAGACATTATACGCACATGTACGTTATCAAAAGATTAAGACTACATTTTCAGCTCCCGCCTAAATGTATCTCCGTTATAGATGTGCCAGAAGTTTCAACTAACTATTTGGTTTGTTGCAAGCCATTGCTATTTACATACATACATCTCTAACAGCTGCATAAAATTATCTAGGTCTTCTTACAAAAGCTTTTAAAACATTAACCTCTTTTTTCAACGACTCACATTAAAATATAACCGAAATAGTTTAACTGATCCGAATATCCGCAAATCTATCCCATCCCTATTCGCATCGCAGATACAGGTATCTCCAGCTAGACACATGAATCAATACAATGACAATCTCGGCACGGATCTGTACCTGAACGTCCGTTGACATTAATATGCAGTCAGAGGCATTGAATAATTGAAAGCTTATCTCGGCGCTCGTTATAAGGTGTGGCCACATTGCAGCGGTTAGAAATACGACAAATGAGCATGAATCGAACTTGTGTGGTTATCTGAATGATGATTAGTGCACTCCATCATGTAGACTCTACACGATAGAGTGCACTAATCCCTAATAATATATGTAAATACGAGCCTGTAATTATCTTAGAGCTCGTGAGTATATGAATAATCAGCCGCAGAGTTTTAACTTTCAGAAACAAACATTATAATTAACATGGCTTGACCATTTGGAAGTTCCTGAACTCCATAACTCGCATAGGAACGTGCTACTCCAAACTCGCAAAGTGGGGCTAACTTGAGGGATCTACAGCAGAGTCTGGATGTGTAGCCGAGCCGCAAACTATGCTCCACCTTCTATCCTCCCCTCTGCCTTGCTGTGTCTATGCGCTGCCATCAACGATGCCAGGTAGAAGAGGCAATATTAGGAGCCATATAATTTCCATCATCAGACCCAAAATCTTGTACCTTCAACTAGAATCGAAGGAAGAATTTTCATTATCCTATCACCAGTTTAATAATAGGAAACACTGGATCTTGGACCAATGACTCTCGTATGCTCTTCATGTTCCACAGAAATACTAAAGTGATTCGCACAATGTTTTCTCTGTGCATTCTTTTAATCACCTTAATGGAGGCACATGTGAAACTTTGCAAACTCCAAAATATGTTGGGCAAAAATTGGCTAGTGATAGCGCAAAATTCAGCAAATACTTTTACTTATTTATCATAGTTTCGGAAAATAAATGTACATAACTTGTGGCTAAATATTAACAACCGTATGGGTCGATCTTCAAGGTTAAACATCGCTTGCCGAGGTTGGTCTGTGGATGGGTGACCATCTTAACATTCCGAGTTTCCTCCATGCTTTGGAAAGCGCATTAAGCCGTTGATGCTAATTGTCATTGCAGATCTTACGTAGGTCATCAGAATCGCAACCCTTTTTTTTTTTTTTTTTCTTTTTTTTCTAGGATGGGAAATCATCAAATGACCCCTCCCGCTCTGGGTGGAGCGGCAGGGAGTGTCAGACTTTTACTGACTAAAACCCACCCTTTAGTCCTCCTAGTGCCTTTCTTCCCAGGGCCGCGGTAACTCTTTCGAACAAATCCGTAACCCTGGTAGGCTCTGGCCCTAACGGGCCCCGACCCATGCTGACGACTGCTGGCTTGGCGCGCGTAGAACACAGCGCGCCGTCAACCCGGGCCTGTTCTGATCGGACGGCGAGCTACCCATTGCTCGCCGTCCACAGGCATCAGCCACTGCGCCATGCTCAGGAGCATCAGTTCCTGGGCGGCGCAGTGGCTGACGTTCAGCAGGAGGGGGTGAAATGGGGCCATTACTGGCACTCCATTTCAGCCCCCTCCGGAGCCCGTTGTAGGGGCTCTACTGCGGCTGCTGCAGTAGCAGCAGCCGCAGTGGAACCGGCTTTGGCGGCGGAGGAAGCGGCGGCGGCGGCGGAGGAAGCGGCGGCGGCGGCGGAGGAAGCGGCGGCGGCGGCGGCGGCGGAGGAAGCGGCGGCGGCGGCGGCGGCGGTCGCGGCAGAGACGGCGGTGGCGGAGGGCTTTCTCCGATTTACGGCTTTGGCGGGTGGGGCGCAGGCCCTACCCCCAGCCCAGTGGTCGGCCGGCTTGCCAGCTGCCGCACAGACTACGCAGTGCGGCGCGGCGACGCAAGAGCCGGCCCTGTGACCGGGCTGACCGCAGCGGAAACAAAGACCGCTGCGGTCCACCTCCGAGGTGCATTGAGCTCCTACATGGTGGCCCACCTGGCACCGGAAGCACCTCAGAGGTCGGGGTTCCAGCAGTTTGACCTGCGCGGAAACCCAACCCACCAAAAACCTACGGCCCTCCGAGATGGTCTTGGCCGCCGACACGGGACAGCTCACCACAATAGTGCGCATGCCCGTGTTGTCAGGACGTAGGGTGCCCGCCTTCACCTCCTCTGCTGAGCACCCCCCCGTCCTAACGACGGCGGCCACCACCTCCGCCTCCGTGACGGAGTCGTCCAGGCCCAAGATGCGCATGTCGACGCGCTTGGTGGGCCTGGACACTCGGGCATCGTCCGCGCTAAGGGACGCCCTGAGCCTTTCGGCTAGAGCGTCCGCGGTTGGGCCGCTGGCTGCCCCGGGGATCTCCAGCATCCGGGCCCCAGTCATGGTGACCCGGAGCCGAAGGCCCCCCACGATGCCTAGCTCACCAAGGTTCACCGCCTCCTTCGCCTTGGTGAGCACGTCCGCGTACGTCACGCCCCTCTTCGCCGCGTCCGGCTGTAGCGTAAGCACTACAGCCGCGGTTTTCGGGGGGCGGAGCGCAGCCGCGACGCTTCGCGCCTTCTGCCGCCGCCTCCTCTCTCGCCTCTTGGCCGCTCTGGCTGCCTTTCCCGCCTTCCTCTTCTCCCCGGCCACTTGCCATTCGGCTTGAGCCGGGGGAGGAGCTGAAGGCGAGGAAGCCGGGGGGAGCTGCTGCTCAGACGGCGCAGGAGCCTTCGCCGTCCGCGCAGCAACCCCACCCCTCCTCTTCTTTCCCGGGGCCGGGTCCGGTTTCCCCGGCACCGGCTTCGCGGGTGCCGGCCCGGACCCTTTGTCCAGGCCGGACGACCCCGGTGTGGCAGCCGCGGCGGCCGCATAAGACGCCGCCTTTTTCTGGCCTGGGACGGCCTTCCCACTCGCCGCACTCGCTAGCGGGGGGCGCAGGACGATGCCCTCCAGGACGGAGAACCGCGCCTGGAAGGCAGCCAACTCCTGCCGCACCAGGTCCAGCACCTGGCCCTCCTGCGGCACGGGCCGGCCGTCGTCCCTGCGTCCCCCTTGCGGCGCCCCCTGTGGGCCGGCTCCCCGGAGCCTGGCCAGGTCTGCGCGGAGCCCCTCGTTCTCCTTACGGAGACGCTCCGTGGCGGCAGCCAAGCGGGCGACCTCCGCCCGCAGCTCGGACATCTCGTCCGGCGGAGGCCCACCTTTGGTAGCCTCCGCTGCCGCCAGAATGGAGGCCATCGCCTCGCTTATGGCCTTGTTCTTAGAGGACAATTTCCTCTTCAAGGCCACATCGCGAAGCGCGGCCTCCACCACCTCCGCAAACCCGGCCCTCCGAAATCGCTCCTGTCCGGAGTCATCCGGCTCACCGCCGGAGGACTCCGAACCAGGAGCCCTGCGACCGCCCTTTACGGGGGGTCGTCCGTCAGCAACGAGCTCCCCGGCTCGCTGACCAGCCACCTTGGAGGCGGGCAATCTCCCCTTGCCTCCCTCTCGGCCCTTGCCCCGCCTGCTGGTGGGGATCTTGCGAGCCGAGGCAACCTCCTCGCTGCCGGACGACCCCCGGTCTTCCTCAGTTCTGGGCCGCTTGCGGAAGGACCTGGAGTCCTCCGCAGCAGCCCCCGCCCCCTCGGGTCCAGAGCTCGCCGAGCTAATAGTCACCAGGTCGTCGGAGTCCAACTCGGACTCCGACTCTGCACCCGGGTGACGCTCAAGCGAGCCCCTCCTCCAATATAGCGCGCCTTTTGCCGCGCTCCGCCCGACCGACACTCTGTCGGGCGAGCCAAAACTAAAACCGATCGGGTCCTCCTCGGATAGCTTGGATCGGGGGCCTCCTCGGCCCTTGTTGCCAATGGCAAGTGGTGGACAGGAAACTGCGTTGCCCCCCCCAGAATACGTGGGGCTTGACGCGCAATGCGTGGCGGATTCTCGTACTGCTGTGCAGTCCGTACCGCCCTGGGGTAGTTTCTTTTCCTCAGTTCTGTCCATATTTTCCTTTTTGAGGGTGCGGTCCCTTTCTCCCCTTCTCTTCTCTCTCCCTCTCTCACTGCTTGCTCGCTGCCCTCATAGTCACGTCTGATGGTCAGACGCGTACCAGAGAGCAGCGAGCAAGCCAATGAGACGCACACCGTCCGAGGACCCGAACACTGCTCAAGTCTCCGAACGGTGTGCCACTCTTGTGTCTCTCTTGGTCTGGTCTCTCACTTGGGACCTTCCGGCATGAGTGGCTCTACCGGCAAAACCCCCAAGATCACTGAGACACGCAAGCCCCACCACGACGGCAACGTGGAGACACGGTTGGTGGGGAGAATCGCAACCCTTGGTTGATAAGCAATAGAATTCCTATAGCCTTAAATCCGCCATTGAACCTTTGTACAAACAATTTTAAATAAATAAATACAAGTTAAATGATAGACCATCGTCTGCAAAGAGACGCCGCAGTACAGTTATTATAAAAATTATGAGTCCTGAACGAAAACAACAATAGGGAATAGTTTTTTTGTTATGTCAAGTATGGTCATACCTTTAGTTACAGTATTATCTTCAGGTAGAGTATACAATCAGATGCATTGTTTCATTAAGCACGTTACAGTGACACTGATAACACTTGCATCAATTATAAATTATAATGGATCCCTTGATTAACAATTACCTGTTCATGTGTCAAAACATGAATAATTTTGAAGTCAGTGTGTTACCAACAATGATTAAACACCTCTTGGTGTTCCAAATTCTTTTGTGCTCATTATTTGGGTTCAAGCACTGAAGACCGCACGGGTTGAATTTCGAGGTTAAGTTACGTTTACAGAGGTCGCTCCGTAGATGAGTGACTATCTATTATACATACCAAATATTTTCCGTGCCCAAACTTACATTTATTTTTGGAATGCATGAAGGAGCCTCGTCGAGTAGCGTAATTTGTTCCATCAGACACGTCTTAACTGAACCAAGCGCTCGGCGCATCCTGGACAGTCTCACCTAATACCTTTTGAGACTGGCCAATCCTTCCCTTGCGGTGGTAGGGCCGCCTGGTTCACGACCACCCTCCCACCAGAGTCAAGCAGCCTGCTGTGTTTCGTTGACGCGTGGGAGTACCAGTATCTGGCAATTTTTGGGCTCGCTCGCTCCATCATGGACCTCATCTGTCGCTTTCCATCAGGCGTGATCGAGGTCAAGAGCTAGCCTATTACTAAATAAAAAACAATAGCAAATAAATTTACTCATTTATTTCCCAAGGTACTTTACAAAAAAAAGAAAAACTTTGTATTTTGACATACATACGAACTGAAAACAAAAAGACCCAAAAACCCTGATCATTATTTAACGTAGGTATGCACAAATATAATCAATCATTTTGTCGAATGGCGGCGCATGGAGCATCTGTTTTTAAACATTTCCCAAGAATAAAGCTTCTATATTGAAAAGGAAATAATACAATCAAGAAATTTTAATGAAATATATATTTCTTTACTAATGTGTTATTATGGCATTTCATACAAACTTTCAAGTCCTTATTTTTAGAAATGAATGAACCGATTTTAATGAAACTTGGTTTGCATACGCCAGATATCCAGGTCTAAATAATTATAGTTAGTAGAGAACATTTTCGCAAAAGAGTTTAGAGAAGAGAGAGCGAGAGTTTTCTAGTAAGTGAAAAATCACTCTATCTTTGGCATACTACAGCTGTTCAGTACATTTTGTCGAGTAACATAAATTTAAGGAGCAGTCTTTTTTTTCGCAATTTCAGTGTTGGTCCCATAGTGGAAGTTGTTCATAATGATGAGTACAATGGACCCTTTACGAGGTATTGCGTTTATTCTGTAACACGTTGTTTTCCCAGCTTGATTTAACCATTTGTTGAAAGAAAGTAGGTAGCATTTATGAAGAAAGTAAGTAGGAAGGTGGAATTTTAGAGACATCATGCATATCGTAGGTACTGAAGCTACCCTTTTTCCAACGAATTATTAACTGGATTAACAGGGCAGAAAAAAATTCAAGTTCGGACATTATGAATGTGATAAAACTTAATTTACTTACTTACCTTTTTTATTACACACTAGTTTCTACCAGCTGCGACTTCGCCCGCGTGAATATCGGAAATAGCAAGGTTTCCTGATTTGTATTGTAAATTTTTTACTCAGGAACCCTACACCTACCCTACACCTACCCTATAGCTACCCTACACCTACCTTACACCTACCCTACACCTACCTCACACCTACCCTACACCTAATCTACACCTACCCTACACCTACCTTACCTACATAATTATACCAGCCCAAAAATACTATGACATGTTTCTGGTCTCCTGGTACTTGTGAATCTGAAGTACTAAGGCAGCAGCGGCTCTGAGTTACCACTTCCTCCTCAGTCTTCATTAATCCATACCACTTACCGGAATAAAAAGTAGCCTATTATTTCTTTCATGTTTTAAACTAAAATAAACACGGCAATATCAAATTCCATTGTAGGTATTTTATCAAGAATTTAATTATTCACTTATATTTTTACAATAATATCGTGTACAGGTACTGTTAGAAAAAAAACTAGTATTTTTCAAGGACCGCCCGTACTTTGCGTGTTAACAGAACCTTTTTCTTGACCCACAAACCGACTGTAGTGTTTATAAGGGTAGTTTAAGGGCCTCTATGCTGGGAATGAAAGAAAAACTTAGAACTTGTTAGTTTTAGCCTTATATTTTTAAGTTTGTTACTTTCTTACCAGCAGACAGTTGAATCGATTCTCCTGAACTTATCAAGCTTTATTGCCTCGGCGCATTTCAGATGACCACTACTGCTGATTATGGCATTAATAAATTGCAGTGGTTGGTAAGTGTGTAACATAATAAAATTGTTGACCTATATGATGCCCAAAAATACCAGTATTTTATACTGGTATTTTTGAGCAACATAGGTCAAAATTTTTATTATGTGTTATTGTAATGGTATGTGTTGATTGTATTGATGTTGTTATGTGTTTAAATTTTGTGTCTAATTGTACTCTAAAGCTGGGTGCTGACCGGTGTTACGGACCGTTATGGAGGGAGCGGAACAGAGAATAAAGTCCCGCATACCTCCGTTGAAAAGGGAGGATCACCAGACGGATGTTGTGTCTGGTGGGCAACTGCCCGAAAGTTAATATTCGGACTGTTGTACATGTTCTAATCGCATGGTAAACTCTAATATCGCGATTTAGGATTTTGACAAGTTAGTTCGCAGCTGTCGAGATAGATGGCGCTGCGAGCCTCATTTGTTGATTCTGCTACGTTTATTTCTTTGTGGCGGTAAAAATGCAAAAAAAAAAACACGCACGCACGCATGCGCATGTTACGCACGCATGTAGTATGCGCATGTTTTCAGGTACTGATAGCACCGTAACACCGCTCAGTACCCAGTTTTGAGTCACAATTATAAGAAAAACTAAATTATGGCATCACTATCAAATAAATCTTACAGTAAATAATATAATATCTGGCAAATGTGAATGCAACGTTTGCAAACTGCAGCTATATAGGTATAGACAGCTAATTTCAAATATAACCCCTCAATTAATGCAGACAGATATTAAATTAGTCTAAGACACTGCACTGCTACCGAAAGCAAGATACAGCCAAAGCGTTACACGAAATGAACCGATTCAAGCCGAAGGAAGCCGAATCAAGGCAGTACGTCTTAATACCGCAAGGATTTCGGCTAAACCTATAAATTCGGTAACAGATACCTTAGATTGTCTGCAGCCATGTCATTCGGGAATCGGCAATTGAACACGGGGTTTAGATATCGATACTACATGACTACTATGCGCTCCTGGTAAGCTGAAATTATTTGAATAGGTACAGAAACTTGCACTTACTTCTTGCTAGATTTTAAAATAAGTATTTGCTAAGAACAAGATGTGTCCCCGAGTTGGAATGATGACGTCACTGCTAGGGCTTTTTTAAGTTTAAACTTTTTATAATAGTGTGTCACTTGTGAAATGAATGGCGAAAGTTCGTCATTGATTTTTTTTTTTTTTAAAACGTTGATCCACACTAGGGATTACTCCTGTATCGTGGGTTTGGTAGTTTACAAACATACAAGCTCACATACACAAACAGCCAAACCCGGAACAACTATCTGTACGCCATGCAAATATTTGTTCCGTGCGGGAATCGAACCCGAGGATAAAACTTTATGAAGAAGAAGGAAAAAAAAATGTTTGAGATTGATTGATATTGCTAAAAGGCAGCTGCCATTTTCCAGATGGCCCCCACGACAGCTCATATGTTACAAAAACCAAGAAAAAAGCTAACTTTACTACCTACTCTCTTTCCATGCAATCAAAAGTTAAACAAACCACTCACTAGGTCCAATGTTTCTACGTGCGTCCCCCATCGTTTGTCAGCCAACCAATCCATCTTCAGGCTCCATTCGTCAATGACTGACTCCGAGTCACGTACGTTTTTGTTTCATTTATATTTTCTTACTATTTTAAGATGGTTCCTTTTTCCTTACGTGAAATGTTTCGACCTGTGTCAGTCACGCTAGAGCAGGTTTTTTTGGTTGAAGGCCGAAATAGTCACGCACTTCATCTTTGATTATTCGCCATTTTATTGATTGTTTGTGAGATATTCTGGGATGTCGTAGCCTTTTTTCTTTTGAAGTGGCTAGTCCCGTTTTTACTCATTGGCTAAAGCTTAAAAAGCTTTACCCTATTAATAATACTCCGCTGTCCGTCTGTATGTCACCAGGCTGTATCTCATAAACCGTGATAGCTAGACAGTAAGTTGAAATTTTCACAGATGATGTATTTCTGTTGCAGGTGTAGCAAGAGATACTAAAAACAGAATAAAATAAATATTTAAGTGGGGTCCCATACAACAAACGTGATTTTTTTGCTGTTTTTTTTATAGATAATGGTACGGAACCCTTCGTGCGCGAGTCCGACTCGCACTTGGCCGGTTTTTTTATACTTTAAATAGAAATGGTTAACATAATGTCCTAACTATGGGTAATAAACAAAATCTGCACATGTGACACATGGTATAACATGGACTTTCTTGAGATGTTAATTGGGTCATACATGTGCAAAGTAACTTTGTTATGCAGAATACCAAAGACCGTCACAAAAAACAAGACACCCTTTATAAAATGCAGATGCTTTTACTGTGCAAATTATGAGATTATTTTGTAATCTACATGTTGCCTTTCACGAAAAATACGACGAGTTAATTAATTATTTTATCAGGCTTCTTGTTTTTTTTCTGTTAGTCTATGTTGTTCCACTGCTTGGCAAAGGCCTCCTTCATATTTTTTTAGCTAAATTTACTATGTTTAATACATAAAATAGAATTGGAAAAATTTTCATCAGCTCAGCCTTTCCTCAAACTTTGTTGGGGTCAGCTTCCTGTCTGATGGAAAACCGCTTACCAGCATTTGTCATGGAGAGAGTGACTGCCGTGCATCTGATTTTCCTTAGCCTTGTAACAGTGTGTAGTATGCTGAAAGCCGTGGGCCTGAGTGGATAGCCATAGCATAGATATGCTGCATAAGGAACTTTTAAACAAAATAGAAAGTTTCTAGACCCAGCGTGGGTTGACCGTCAATAACTCAACCAAAACAACTTAATAGATTTAAGTAACTAAATGTATCTTCATGTTTTTTAGGGTTCCGTACCTCAGTCGGCAAAAGCGGAACCCTCATAGGATAATTTTGTTGTTCGTCTGTCTGTCTCAAGAACGCGTGGAGGAATCAAGCTGAAATATATCAAAAACTCAGGCCTACTACCACTTGAAGAAGTGAAAATATCAAACTTCTAAGTCAACGCAATCTAAAGATGAGACCGTTTATGCTCCGTTCATGCATATTGTGCACGCAAGGGAATCAAAAATTATGGGGTACCTACCTCCCGTTTACCTAGAAACATGAAGATCTTACAGTACAAGTACAGAAAAGTCCGAGAGGGAAAAGATGAACATAAATACATACCAGTAAAATTCATAACCCTTCTTTTTGCTTCGCCGTAGTCGGGTAAAAACAAGACTCGATCGGAACCTTCGGTGTGCGTGTCTGACTCGAACTTCTCCGGTTTTTTTTTACATCCTTCACTTTTAATTTTATCTACGACGACCTTATCATCAACAGCTTGCCTTTAAAGCCGGTTGCAGACCGAAAACTAAGCTATGCCAAGGCTAAACTAAGCTATGCCAAGCAAGCTAGGCTAAGCTAAGCTAGAAATAAATAGCGTGCACACCAACAGCTAAGCCAAAGCTCAGTCAGTGTTGCGTAGTTCAATTAAAGGGTGTGCGGGTAGCGGGAGGGGCTTAGCTTAGCTCGTGTAGCTGCGCATCGGCATACACAACTAACTTAGCTTCGCATATTTTAGTTAGCTCACATAGCTTAGTTCGCATAGTTTGCGGTCTGCACACAAGTATGGAAAACTGCGTCAGCTATGCAAGCTAAGCTAAACTAACTTAGCTTAGCTCTTGGTCTTCAACCCGTATAATGAACATCTTGATCACGTTATTTGGTACCCACCAGGTTCAATAGCCAGAGCTCCATCTAACATTAACTCATAGTATGTGCTATGTGCATTAACCCCAAGTTGCCAGACATAATCACACTGTGGTCTAACACCCAATCTGCATCTAATTCCACGACATAATGTGATGTGATATCTATTCTCAGATTACTCTATCATGTATTGTCAGCAAAATTGGAATTGCAATTTTGTCAATGCAAATCGTAGTAGGTAGTGGTCCTACTAAGTGTTGAAGTTAGGAGAACGGGCTCAGGATCGTCACATGAAAGGTTGTCCTAAAATAATACTACGTGTGGTATGATGTTGCTAACCACTTGACTTTATTCTTGGCACTGTACTAAAATCTATATATGTGTCAACGTTTGGAGGAAGCCTATGTCTAGCAGTGGTTATTCAGCTGAAATGATGATGCTCTTGAGATCAATTTCATCTGCCCAGTGAATTCAAAATTTTTGTACTAAAATGGACGCTAAAAAACACCGCTGTACATATTTTTTTACAATAGCTATAAAAAGCCGAACCTCTATTCTTGACTGCATCATGCCGAAACATCAGAGTGCTAATTCTACTAATTTTCAATCGCTTTTTTGGCAGTTTGCAAGTGACATACGAATGCAAACTTTGTTTAAAAAATAGTAAAAGTGGCCTTCAGGTGTATGAATAAAATGGTGCATGTGACAAATCAATGAAAGCGATAATAAAGAGACTTCATATGCAATGGTAGGGGAAAAGCATATGAGACGTAATGGAATTTGCAATCACGCGCGCATAAACCGACACATTACCGTCCTGTGTTATGATATTATACGTGTGTTTCTCGCACTTACCGAGGATCCAAGTATATGGTTCACCTTGTAAGACCCCAAATGATGCAGTGCAGTATTTTGGAAGTATTTTCAAAACCCTTCCTTTGAAAATGTGTATTTGTGGACTTAGACAAATTATTTTCTCGGATGGTGTTACTTAACGAGAACTGCAGTGCGATTCTGCCAGTCAATTCTGTAAACATATCGAAGTTAAAGCATGGGTGAAGGGATCACGAAGTGAGCATTAATTCCATCTTGATTACATGGTTTGACAGCTCACTTCGTGACCTCTTCACCCAAGCCTTCAATTTGACATGTTTACAGAATCGCACTGTTGTAAACATGTCGAAGTAAACATCGGCGAAGTGAACGACAAGTGAGCTGTCAAACCATACAAACAAGATGGAATGATAGCTCACTTGTCGTTCACTCCACCTAAGTGTACACGGTGAGATGTCGACAGAATAGACCGGCTATAATATTCATATCGTCATGTTTGATAATTATCATTAATAATGGATTGTTCTGAGAGGCTCTTATATTGAAGTGAAGTTAAATAGTAAATAATTATGTATGCTGTATTGTTGAATGTTGTCGTTGTGTGTGTTTGTTTTGGAGTACATTCAAGAGTATTCTACCTACTCAATACTCAATTTTTTTATTCACTTGCAAGTGAGACGAGAGTCTCTATTTAGTCATAAATTTTCTCTCTAGTAAATGTGACTAAACACCTTTGTATACGAGAGTAAGATCTTATGAGCTGTTCCTATAAATACAACATAAACACCAACATAATTTACATATACCACCTACATAATACATACGCATCATCCTTAACACATCCAAGTAATGTCTTAGACCATGAATACCACATTCGTATCAACAAAACAACTGACCCGCCATCTTACGCCTCAAAGGGGAACAAAGAACATCTCGACTCCTTGATTGAGTGACTGAGCAGTTGTTGTTGGTCGCTGCTGTTTGCCTCTGTGTGCTTGACTTTAAATTGCTTTGACCGGACAGACGGGAAACTGGGAGCAACTTTTGGGGAACAAAGTTTGCGATGCATGCATTGTGAAGTCATTCCTCATATTGTAAGAATTTATGGAATGAAATTTTTTTAAGTCGAAATAGCTTGTGCTTTATTTGAAGTAGAATTTGCAAATAATTGTATTAAAAAAAACACGCGAACCCTTTTCGATAAAAATAAACAAGACAAGCTGTTGTACTCCTCAAAGGGGAACGGAGATACATCTCGACTTCTCGATTGAGTGACTGAGCACTTGTTGTTGGGCGCTGCTGTTTACTTCTGTGTGTTTGAATTTTAATTGCCTTGTTGACTGGACAGACGGGAGACTGGGAGCAACTTTTGGATAGCAAAGTTTATGAAGCAATTTCACATATTACTAGAATTTTTAGGTTAATAATATAATCAAGCAAAACTTATTCGAATAAAAATAGAAGTAAAATCAATTGTAGACTTAATCTTTTCTAACACACATAATTATTATCATTGCTGACCGAGTGTCGTGTTGCAGCTTGAGAGAACTGAATCGCTTGTCTTCAACTCATTTATTGAAACTAATTGGACTTACTCGGTAGGAGTGCGTTGTATCTACTGAATAAGAGACCTTTAAAAGGCCAGACGACATCGCAGCAGAACAAAACGATAGCGGGACGGTGCTTAACTCTTACCAAAAGGACTAGCCCTCACTAAAAAAGACAGAATTTCGTGAAAAAGGGAGAGGGAGGACTTTGCCCAGCAGTAGGAACAAATAAGCTAGGTAGATATAACAGTCCTTGTTGTACTATAGTCACTAATATTTCGGGCCACAATAAGTTGCTCGTCTACCTCCACCAACCGAACAGTGTTTGTAGCTCACTGTAAGATAAATAGCGCACAAGATCGATGTTTATTTGGGACACTCGTGAACCCGGTCCATTGTTACTACACGTAGTGCCCTATTGACATACCCTTACGAAGTTAAGCTGGGCAAATATTAAATTGGCTCCGTTTTGTTTGTAAGCAGTGTATTCACGCACCGAACACGGGTCGGCCACTTTCGTTTGCAAATATTCGTAACAAGGTGGCAATGTTTTTGAGCTTCTTAGGGTGCCTGTACACTGGTGGAAGGAGCGGAGTTGTACGGAGTTAGGAAAGCACAAAACAGTAGAATGGTATTTGATTTCTGTTCTATTCCTCTTCAATGAACATAGCCTTAGTGGAGCGGAGAATAGTAATGTGATCAAAAAAGTTCTACTTACGGATATCGTCTGATCTGAGGCTCTTTTGACAGATTGCAACTGAGACGCGAATGCGAACATTGCCTAAAAATTTGTAGAACGTATACGTGGAGCTGATCAGCTCCACGTATGATTGTTGTGGTCTCAAGGTCGAGCACCTACGATTGAATATCGTCAAAAGCTAAACTAAACTGCCCGATTGTATTGGGCTTGTGCATGAAACCCGTCCAAGAATTGCTCTTTGACACTGATCTCTCTTTTACACATTTCAACTGTGAAATACGACGTGTAACAGAATAAACGCTTTGATACCTGAAAAGGATAATTATCATACTGTTGGTCTTTGTACTCAACATTATGAAAACCTTATATTATGGGACCAACCAGAGTGAATAAGTTACTTCTAGGCAAGCGTGCTCCATCTTCGACCACATCATCGCTTACCATCAGGTGAGATAGTGGTCAAGCGTGTGCCTATCAATAATAATAAAAAAAACAAACACGAAATCGCGAAAAAAAATTCCGCTGATCGATCAGTACATAGAATCGACTTATACGCAGTTGCGCACATAAATGGATGAGGCAGTAGATTTTTTTCACGATATCAGTGTGCGGCTTTTATTTTGTTACATACGTTTTATATTCCAAGCTTTGTCCGATTAAATTTCCACTTCAAACGTCTTGTGGCTTTAGCACCGATCTTCTGTAGCTCTAAAAACTCCGCTCCAATAGGCAGCCCGCCTTACCCTTTTCTAAGATAATGCGAGAATTTTGTTTATATTTATTGTAGGTGTTTAATTAAGGGCTGTTTCCTTCGCTTCTCGACGTTAAGCTTGTCTAGTTATAGAGGAAGGGCTCTCAAGCGTAATGGTAATTTTGTGAAGGGAATTTGGGAGATTGTATCAGTCTGTCGTACCAGAAATACGGAATGGAATAATGTTTTCTAGGAAGGCCTTAATTTACATTTGTTTGTGTTTACTTTTACGCACGGGATGAGGATGGGAGAATAATCGCTATGCCTTAGAAATTAAAACAGCATTTTTATTTTTTTTGTAATTACCATTAAAATCTTGTTGGTTTCTTGTTACCTTAGGAATATACACCGAATTAAACGCCTTGAAAAGTGGTCACTCATTATTATGAACAACTTTTAAATACCTACAATGAGACTAACGAAGAAATCGCGGGAAGAAAATTGCGGTTCAGTACATTTTTTCTACGTACTTAACAGTCAAAATCATCTAGCCTAGCCTTTTCCTAACTATATTGTTGTTGGCTCCCATTCAAACCGGATTCAGTTGAATACCAGTATTTTACGTGGAGCGGCTGCCTACCAGAGCAGGCAATTTCACAAGCACAAACGTTTTTATGGTTTAAAACTTTATTGGGGTCTTTAACATTGTAATTCTTATCAGAAGCCAGTTTTCATGGTATACATGAGAACTGGCTTCTGTCATCGTTACAAAATAAGTACAAACAAAAACTTCCGTTCCTTATTTAAACAATTATGTACATCTCTCTATACTTTCATCAAAATTAAATCGGCCTACGTCAATAGAAAATCTAATAATCCTCGCTCAATTTTAAGTACAGAAATAGGTAAATACTTGAGCCAATAAGAGAATTTAATATCTGGGTATGCCAACTGCCAGTCCAAGTATATATTTCACTCTAGACTAGTTTATACTTGTTTAAACAGAGTTCTAGCCTCGATATTAATAGCTGTGCGTGGTTGTGATTTGAATAGTTCCGTATTGAAGACGTCCTCTAGTGTTACGATGGGTGATAGTGGATAAGACTGAAAATAGTTTTTCCTTTTGCTTTAATATGGAAGAATATAATATGACCAATGCCATGCTAAATGGAAAATCTAGCTATAGCATTAGTAACCTGTAATATTTCTACTACTGAGACACATGCGTCCGCGCTTCCACACGCGGTTTCATTGCGGGTTTGGTGGATGTCATAATATCAAGTCTTAGAATTTTTGGTTCAAGATTATTGTTGATGTCAACTGATAGTGCCAATGCTCTTGAACCCAAATAGAACTAACCAATATTTAAGCTATCTTAGCTAAGAATCCTTTTTCCAATTATCATGAAACTCCGTGATAATTGGAAAGTCCTCTCTTACGGGATGCAGCTGGGCACGAGTATGTAGCGGCAATGCCACCACAAGAAAAAATAACGAAGTTAAATTTTACCGCAACAAAATTAACGCAGCGCCATCTATACCGCCAGCAGCAAACTACTGAACAAAATCCTGCATCGCGGTATCAGAATTTTCCGTGCAATTTGAACATATACAAACAGTCCGAATATCAACCGCTATCGGGTAGTTGCCTACCGGACACAACAACCGTCTGGTGAACCAGACATTATACGACAAAAATCGATCATGGACCGGTCATTGAGACACGATTGCAATAGCAGACTTGACCCCCAGAAGGTTTGCGGGACTTTACTATGCTATCTTGTTTATTGTGTAAGCGACTGTCAAAAACCTATAAATGACAGCCGCGACCAACAGCTTAACTTCCGAGGTTCAGAGTAATCTCGGTATGTTAAGATGTTGACCCATCCAAAACCTCGGCGTACATTGCTTAACCCTGAAGTCCGAAACGTGTGGTTACCATTTCAGAATTTATTTAGAAACCAATTATGAATGTGAGTATAGAAAAAACCTGTTATTTTGCAATTTTTGCACTGCACATAAAAGGTTACTCAAATATACGCACTGTCAGATGTCAGTCACTCCAGTCTGTGTTCACTG
This sequence comes from Melanchra persicariae, assembly GCA_947386135.1. Taxonomy (NCBI): domain Eukaryota; kingdom Metazoa; phylum Arthropoda; class Insecta; order Lepidoptera; family Noctuidae; genus Melanchra; species Melanchra persicariae. The sequence goes on along the minus strand of OX376648.1, from coordinate 19,338,202 downwards.
CGGGAAATAGAAGTGAGCACAATAGTGAATTTATTATGGCACAAGTTCTGTGTAAACTTTTGGACAGTCGCTTCGACGTTTGCATTTTGGGTTTGATTTTGCAATCGAGTAATGGAAGTAGTTATGCAGCCTTCAATAAGAGTATGTGTTAGGAGAACAAGTTTTTTTTAAGTGGTGGAGGAAAAGGTCTACAATCAAATATTTTAGCTGAGCAATTGAGCATTAAAACCCAAGGCTGATTTCCCTTTTGTAAGTTTGAGAGTATTTTCAGAAAGTAATCTGACATAGGTACAGCATAGCCTTTTCTTGAGTGAGGTCGGTTTTCAGCCTGATCAAATCCGAAATTATACATGAAGTAACTGCCTATATAATATGACCTTTACAATCCAGTTACTTGGTGACGTTGTAAACCTTTTAACTAATTTGTGATGATCGACCGGCTCGTGTTAGATCACTATGTCACCTGATGGTAAGCGATGAAGTGGTCGACGATGGAGCACGTTTACGTAGAAGTAAACTTTTAATTGCTTCAGTAAAGCAAGCAAGCAAGCTGTGGCTATTTTTGTTTTGGAGCGCAAGCGCAACATTGTGTTTCTAATGCGGTCAGTTAATCTGACTTCCAGTATGCTGCGCGGAAAGAATCACATTATTTTTTTTTTTACTTAGAAGACATCCCTTACTGTATATTTCTCCGTCAGATCCACAAGCTTCCTAACCTAAGAGTGTCTTCTAATATATTGGCTGAGTCCGTTGTCTGTTATCTCTGTTTATGTTGGATGCACGCGCGGCGAGTCGGAATATTTTAAGATATTGCCCTAACACACATAATGTTGCTAATGGCACCACGTTAGTATTGAGCAGGAGTAATTGTTTTAGTGTGGAGGTTTGGAAAAATAGATTTTGGGCCTTTTCGTTTTATATGTTATACAGAGAGACAGAGATAAGAAAGACAGAGAGTTAATAATAATAAAAGTAAGTAACTTTAATTTAAAAAAAAAACATATTGAATTGATACGTTCACATATCCAGGAAAGTGTCAGCATTGCGTCGGTTCCTATGACCTTAGCGACACCACGTGGACCTATATTGCGCTTCTCGCATTAAGCCTACTGTGCGCAGTCACTGCCGAAAAAATCTGCAATCTGGAAAAAAAAAACTAATTACATTACTTCAATCGGAAAAATCTTATTACACAACCTTATATATTTTTTAACTAACCAAGCAATCATTTCCAAGATCTCTTGTCGTTCATAAGGGTAAATTTAATGACTATAGAGTTCGCTTTAATAATGGAAAAAGGAAGTTATATTGTTAAACAAACTCTTTCATCTCTTAATTCGTTTTATGTGTAAAGTAACATAAGCGTTTAATGTACTTTTGACAGAGTTACTGTTACTAATCCAACTAGAAGAGACGAAGGAATATGTTATATGAACGGCTTACAAACTTAACAAAATAAACTCGTAAAGTGGATCTTTGAAGAACGAGCAATTTTGTTATTATTTTTTTAAAGTATTGTTATAATGTTTTGTACGTGAATTTATATGTTTGTAAACGCACCTACGATACAGGAGAAAATCCCAGTGGGGCAACGTTTTTTTTAAAAAAAAATGTCTATAGGTAGTATTAATTTCTATACTTAAATCACTGATCGGGTTTATTTACCTCGCATGTTTATTCAGTTTACTTAAAATCAATCGTACCAGGCAATGATTCGATTTCGTATTTTTTTTTTTGAGGAATGGGCTGTTTTTGACCTCGATCACGCCTGATAGAAAGCGATAGATGATGCATATGATGGAGTGAGCGTGCCCAGAAGATGCCTGTTCACTGTATGATGCCATGTTTTATTATGATCAAAACAGTATAGTCTATATCTATTTTATTTAGGCGTCAACGCCAGAAATCGATTAATAATGCTAGTTTATATTATTGACATACATTGATTCGGAATCTGCATTTCATAATCATAGCGAAACGGCTCATATTTTTAAATGTTTCTTCGGTTTTTATTTGAGTTAAATATCTTGCTCAAAAAATAGATTTAGAAAAACCAAAATGTTAATAGAATTTTCTCACTGACTGTACTACAATATGTTTTATTTAAAAAAAAATCACTTAAAAAACACATTTTTTATTGGCACATCTAGCTACTACTCGATCCACGGTGCTTATTGAGCACTCAAGAAAAGGTTGAAGCCGAAGTGAAAACAGGGCACGCAACATGAAACACGCTATCACGCGACCACGGACCACGGTGATCGCTTGATCACGCGACTACCGACAATGGTGATCGCTTGATCACGCCGCTGACAACACGTGAAGGATAATGAGAGGAAAATGTTAAGAATTTTTTTTGTTTTTTTTTCATTTTTTTTTTTCATGGGTTCCGTAAGAATTAGAAATCGAAATCCATTAGTCACCGTGAAGTTAAATTCCAACTTTTGTTTGTTAAACCACACCATTATACGACTATGGGTTGGTACCTATAACAAATTAAGATCATTTTTAGAATCGGGTTACATCAGATTGATGAAACTATTTATTTAGTTATAACTGTTGCATTAGTAAAAATCACCGTACAAAACACTACTAGATAATGTTTAAGGCATTGAGACCACCCAACGAGGCATTATCTACCAGTCGAATATTTATTTATTAAATTTATGTACAATAGTGGTACATGGGTTATGAATATAAATGTGGAGAGGAAGAGGGAGGCCAAAGAAAAGATGGATGGATTGTATGAGGAGCGATATAAAAGAAAAGGGGGTTAGTGAAGTGTGACGGCTGATAGGACAGAATGGAAGAAGGAAACGTGTTGCGCCGACCCCAAGTGACATGGGATACGGGCAGGAAGATGATGATGATGAGGTGATGAGTGGTACATGGGCAGTCTTAATGCAACAAGGCATTCTCTAAAAGTAGGTATCTACCAGATATTGTGATGGGGGCTTGATGGGAGTGTGAATGGTATTGTATTCAGGGGCCTAACCACCAACTCTTAAAGCAGTATTACTTCAATATTACTTCCAGTGGGAAAGAGACGGAGCTATATAGCTGTCGTCTGTATAGCTCTGTCTCATTCCCACTGGAAGTAATATTGAAGTAATACTGCTTTAAGAGTTGGTGGTTTAGGCCCAGTTGTTTTAAGCATTGTATTTTCTTTTTTCATTAAAAGCTGCAAAATTGACGTCCCAAGTTTTGACATTAGTACCAAGTTATTTTATTTGAACCTGTGATTTTGCTGTTTTTACCTATGTCAATTAACGAATTATCTTTTTTTTTAATTCGTGTTGCACAACTATAACGCTTTTCTTGTATTCTATTTATCTATGTCCCTGTGCGTTTAATGATGTTATGAATTAGATACACGTGCAGACACGTGCTTCACAGTAGTCATTATTAAAACAAAAATACCATTCATTTTACCCTCACAATTTAAAACTCCTCATTAAATACGCAAACAACCTACATTAAAAACAATTTAACACACTACACGTACTAAATCAGCATGAGTACCTACCACCATAATCTTTCTCCTTTTCGCGTCGACAAAGCAAAGTACCGTTTATTTATAGGGTAATAACTGTTGCAGTAACGTTGCTTAAACCTTTAAAGCTATTCTGTTTTATATTAGCGTTTGATATAAATTACCTTGTGAACGTGAGTTTTTTAACGCTGGCAACATTCAAGATATGGAAATTTGGTGTCAAGATGAAGATATAGAGGTGAAGAGCAAGCGGTCGTATTTCAGGGGAATCCGACAATTGTTTTGTCAGGTTGGAAAAGTGAGAGAATGGCCCGCATATTAAGTGTTAAATACTTTTTGGTGGTGTCTGGATTGCCTATAGTGATGTCAGTTTTTGTAATGCTTGAAAATCGCTTTTGTCAACAGCATCAATAGAATGCCAATTTTCTTACTATAAAACGCATTCAATTTCAAGTCAGAATAACATCTCAGCGACAGCCGATGACTTGTCTAAATGTGGTGCTTTTGAAACTTTGCCAATACAATCAAAGTCTCATACACATAAGAGAATTGCCCAACAATATTTACGTTATTTAGTAAAAGCGATGACACATACTCGTATGTCACTGTCATAAATATCATAACACGTGTCATCGCGCAATTCAGTAACTGTTACATAGAAATTGGTTTCATTATTAATAATAATTGTTGATGTAGTAAATAGATTGGGCACAAGATTAACTGTCAAGTGATAATGATATTTTGACAGTGTTATTCCGTACTCTGCATCCAACGTGAATTGCTGAAAACAATTGCTGAATTAGTATTAATTATATATCATGTCTAAAAGTATCGAATCGACAGTGCCAAAACAGTTGTGTCGTGTATAATTTACCTTTACAAAAAAAAAAGAATCTCTAAAACGTAGAACAGAATAAACGCAATAGCTCTTAAGAGGTCATTATACTTATCATTGTGAACAACTTTCACTGTGGGACCAACACTGAAGAGGTGTTGCGTTTATTCTGTTACACGTTGTATGACTAAAAGCATCGAAACGACCGTAAAAAAATTGTTTACTGCTGTCGCATTTAATTTGCCTTTATCGAATACGTAATAAGAGTTGTGTTAGGGACAGAAAATACTTTGAAATAAATAAAAATATTTAAATTAAGACAAAATAACAAGCTATGAAAAATAATAATAATTAAGGGTTTTTTTTCTAAAAAACAACAAAAAATAGTTGCTTAAAATAAGGCCTACGCGCTACGGTTACAGAGATAGATTCAAGCAAATAATCCATCACCAATATCCAAAACTACAAACAGGTATTAAGCCAAAACTGACCCGTCTCGAAGCCTCTATCAATAAAACTTGATAGTCCAAAAATCTATCAGTCACGATCATGTTTGCTCCACAAATATGGCGGCTCAATAGTAACCCTCACTTGGCAACACACTGTAGCCCCTAAACACAGTTAATCCCGCTTTATGAATTTGGAATCCACGATATTGCGACTGACCATCAACAGCGAAATGGTCAAAGTAAACAGTTTACGAATAGCAATATCATTTTAGGGTTAACATCCTGTCAGTTCTATTTGTGCGTCTGATGAATGTTTTGGTTTGAAAGGTTCAATTCGTACTCGTCGATTACTGATTTACTGGTATACACCAGTAAATCAGTAATCGATGAGTACGAATTACCAATCAGAATCAGATGTGGATACTCACACCTGATTCTGATTGGTAATTTTCTATAACAATGAATACTTTTTAGAGGTACTTGTACCATCCCATAAGACTGCCATCCTCATAAAATAATGTCTGGACTGTGAACTTTAAGATTTTTTTTTGTGTTTGTTCTCAGAGTAGTCACATATGGAACATCGACCACTAATATAACATTTAAAAAGATAGTTTGAAAATAACATTATTTTAATTTACCTCTCAGGCATCGCGCGCGCGAAACTATGCCAACACGCTCACCAAGGCCAAGGAGGCCATCAACCTCGGTGAGCTTGGCATCGTCGGGGGTCTCCGGCTCAGGGTCACCATGACCGGGGCCAGGATGCTCGAGATCCCTGGAGCAGGCAGCGGTCCGGCCGCGGACGCTCTAGCCGAAAGGCTTAGGGCGTCCTTGGGCGCGGATGACGTCCGAGTGTCCAGGCCCACGAAGTGCATAGATATGCGCATCTTGGGCCTGGACGACTCCGTCACGGAGGAGGAGGTGTTGGCCGCCGTCTTCAGGACGGGGGGGTGCTCTGCAGAGGAGGTGAAGGCGGGCACCATCCGTCCTGACAACACGGGCATGCGAACCGTAGTGGTGAGCTGCCCCGTGTCGGCGGCCAAGAAAGTCTCGGAGGGCCGAAGGCTTTTGGTGGGCTGGGTCTCCGCGCAGGTAAAACTGCTGGAGCCCAGACCTCTGAGGTGCTTCCGTTGCCAAGTTGGCAACCACGTGGGAGCACGCTGCACCTCGGAGGTGGACCGCAGTGACCACTGCTTCCGCTGTGGTCAGCCCGGTCACAGGGCCGGCTCGTGCGACGCCGCGCCGCACTGCTTCGCATGTGCGGCAGCTGGCAAGCCGGCCGATCACTGGGCTGGGGGCAAAGCCTGCGGTCCACCCGCCAGGGCTGGGTCGAGGAGAAAACCCTCCTCCACCGCCGCCGCCGCCGCCGTCGCTTCCGCCGCAGCCGCGGCCACCGTCGCCGCCGCTGCCACTGCTCGGGAGGGGGCCGAAATGGAGTGCCAGTAATGGCCCCATTTCGCCTCCTCCAGACGAACGTTAGTCGCTGCGCCTCTCAGGAACTGACGCTCCTGAGCAAGGCGCAGTGACTGACGCCTGCGGACAGCGAGCAATGGGTAGCTCGCTGTCCGATCAGGTCAGGCCAGAGTCGACGGCGCGTTTCACTCCAAACGCGCCGTCAGCAACGAGCAGTCAGTAACGGAGACGGGGCCCGCCAGGGCCAGAGCCTGCCAGGGTTGCGGAATATGTTCGAAAGAGTTACCGCGGCCCTGGGAAGAAAGGCACTAGGAGGACTAAGGGTGGGTTTTAGTCAGTAAAAGGCTGACACTCCCTGCCGCTCCACCCAGAGCGGGAGGGGTCATTTGATGATTTCCCATCCTATAAAAAAAAAAAAAAAAACAAAAAAAGCCCCGACCGCTTTTTTTATAATATTTTTGAAGTAGCGGTACAGAGAGTAAAGTCCCACATAGCTCCATTAAAAAGGGAGGATCCTCCGACCAGACAGTTGGTGTGTCTGCTGGGTAACTGCCCGACAGTTAATATTCAGGCTTTGTATATGTTCTAATCGCACGGTAAACTCTGATGATCGCGATTTAGAATTGTGTCAAGTTAGTTCGCAGCTGTCGAGATAGATGGCACTGCGAGTCTCATTTGTTGATTTTGCTACGTTTATTTTTATGGCGGTATAAATACTGCTACAATATAATAATAAAATACCTTTTTGTAGTAATAATAGAGTTTTGAAGCGCGTGAATCGGGTGACACACCGGTGAGCCGCGGGCGCTCAATGGTTTTTCAATACGACACACCAGTGTGTCGGCTGAGCTTGACCGGTTAAATATTAAATTATGTGCATTAACCCTCTTATCAAATCGACGAGCAAGCTTAGAATAAGAAAGAGATCTATCGTACTGTTCTAGGAAGGACGCCTTTCGTAATGATCACGTTTTGGCTCAGCCGCTTAGAGTTTCATGAAAAGGATATTTTAAGGCGAGCCTGACTTGAGCGCGTAGGCATCTAACGCTTACCCCAGGCCCCGCAAGGAGTAGCAATACGTAATAAGTTACGATGCGCGGGAGACGCGCGCACCAAGCGCACCGCTCGCTTATGAGTTCACGGACTCGGGTAGGTACTAAGTTCCGTCACAGGATAAAGTAATGCAGTAGATCAACTTGAATTGATTAGTATATGTTTATTTTGTTTTATTTTTCTATTAAGTATTTTTTAAGGTTATAGATGGATTAAGTACGTATTGTACAAACTTGAATCCAATTACTAATCATTAAAAATCAGTAATAATACTTATTTATTTTAGAGTATATGGTGGATTTAAAATCTGACTGACACGAAAATTATGAATACGAGTACGATACAAAAATACGCGTCGCGCGCTATTTGGCTTTGGTGCGATACCTTCGTAAAAATCAAGTAGTAGGTAGGCACACTTACTTTAGGAAAATTATGTTACAATTCTTGAATATTATAATTCAAGAAAGCTTAGAAGTATAAATGGTTTGGAATTTGCCTAGATGCTATTTAAAAAAAAACAAAAACGTTTTTATATTTTTTAATCAAATAGTTAACATAATAAAAGTTACCAATGCAACTGGCTAAAATTCGTTGAACTGTAGCTGTCTCGGTTTGCATGGACCTAGCTGAGTATGAGATTGACACGGAATATGGTCCTTGGATTTGCTTGGACCTGGCTGCACAGGCTTATCATTAACATTTTCTTTGTTTTCTTTCAATATTATGTCTCGTATTGGCATACCGCGATTTTGGCGCGGATCCACAATCTCTGGCAATATACATTTCAAATAAAAATCTATAATTTTTTTCTCCATATGCACCCGCCAAAATTCGTCATCTCTTGAAATATTTTCTACTACTAGTTTTCACCGAACCATATTCCAAAAATGCATTGGTTCCTTTCTGTTACATGAAGTTGACCCTGCACTTGGTAATACCAATTACTTTTTTTGTTTATAACCCTGGTATGTTTTATTCTATCGAATTTAAATATATGTATTTTACTTTCTTCAATAGCAGCATTTCCCTTTTCTAAATGCCGTTATTGGACATTTAATTTCAACAATGGTGTCGTTCCCAACTATACCGTCGGGGGTAACCCCAATAAATGAGTATTATTTTGGAGACAAGTCACGCCCTTCCGCATGCTCTATTGCCCTGTAACGCAAATTTTGATTTTGATTTGTTGGTAATTAACAAGTAAAATTTTAAAAACTTACAAAATATCCCTGTTCAATAAAGATAACGGAGCTACAGTGCCAAAGACAGATACACAGGCACACAGACGCACGTACACAGAAACATAGATAGCAAACCGTTATAAATAAATAGGATAGAATTGTAATATGGTGTGTGTTTAATTTCTTTATGTATTTTATGGTGTTACAATAATGATAATGAGATACTACTTTATTCAAATCTCTACTAAATAATATTATAAAGTGGAAGTGCGCTAAGTGCGCTGTGGTAATAGCTAATTATACGTAAGTACCATGTACAACGAAGATATTGTTTTTCATTCGATCTAAAAAAAAGTCCGCGACGTTACACCTCTATATCTATCTCTTATAAATATGCCACACTAAGGCATTTTATGTCAAATAATTTATTTAAAAATTAAAGGTGGTTTTTCAGCATTAATATTAGGCAGGCATATTAATCCTTACTAGCGAAAGTTACTTCATCATCAAGATAATTTTATGAAGATAAACTTTGTCTTTTACAGCATGTTATTTGAACTCACCGTTTAGGAGATAATGTAAAATTAAAATAATTCAACAATATTATTAAATCCAACGGGCGGTGCGCGAGACGCGGCCACCAAACGAGAACGCGTCGAGCCTGCGTGACTGCGTGCGACGCGGTGCAAGAAATTCTTTTTTGTGTTATGATTATGAATTTATGATAGTTACATTCATGGGGAAGGCTGTACGGCTATACGGGAACGGGAATTCCTACGGGAATGAAGAGTTCCGTTACCTGTCTCCGAAGTTCTTCATCAGATCTTCACCAAATTGAAATGGGATCAGTCCGGGAAGATACACTTCCAAAAAAAATAGAATCATCAAAATCGATTGACAATTGGCGAAAATATCGCTGAGCAAACATACAACAAAAAAAAACAGTCGATTTGAGAACCTCTTCTTTTTTGGAAGTCGGTTAATAATATACAATACAATAGTCAATTAAAAACAGTTTAGTGTATGTAATTTATAATTTCTATACATTTTTCCTCTTGCCAATAAACACCGATAAAGTAACGCATTGGATTGGAAAAACTATCCAAACTGACCACATAGTTTTTTGTATGTCTTGTCATAACTTGATACATTGTTAGTAATTAGTAAGAGGATGGACTCTAGTGTACAGCGCATAAATGAGCTGGTCCGGTAGCCTAAACGTTACCAAAAGTATGTTATTATAATATTTTCATAGGAAATGGTCATACTGTAACACTTTTACACTATGGCACGCGACTCACGAGTGCGCTGCGCGTATTGTTTGGCATAGACGAGACCTACACAAACGTTGCGGACACCATAAATATTATTATTTGTTGTGTTGTGGTGGCTGTGAGTAGGTACCCACCTAGCGTATAACTACACTTATATTTCTTCTCTACATGAACACCACAACATTATTGCACCGATATTCAACTCTCATGTAGGAAATACGAGCTATTATTTTTGCATTTGTTTAGGAGTAAGATAAGTGAAAACGGACATTTCTAATAAATAACAAATATTATAAGACTTATACAAACTCTCCGAAACCATCAAGACTAACGTAGCGGGGTGAACTACCTATTTGACATTTGAAAACAGTAAATCATTGTATCATGTGCGCGCGAGGTGGCTTTATGCACTCTGAAATAGGGTTCAAATTCACTACTCGATGCGGTTGGTAAATCTATTCCGCGCGAAAACTAAACCACTAAAGCGCACGTCTTTATGCGTACTGAAATAAGGTTTAAATTAAACTGTTTACACACATGTTTGCGGTGTGGAAATTTATCTGTTTCGTGTCGGTACTTACCTAGTTAGTAAAGTAAATTATGTATATACCTATATACCTTTTTGTTTATTCAGCCAAAGTTTATAAAAAAAAGTAGTCACCGCTGCAACGAAGAGCCGTGACAACTTTTTTTTCCGCCATTTTTTTTTACAAAATTATAGCTACATCTAATAAAAACTAACTATATTACAACTGTTTGAACACTAAATTGTATACAAGTATTATTATTTAACCACTCGACACGTGAAAATTCCAAAATAAAAAATAAATCTTACGTAAATAAACATAAACATTAAATTCGCGGCACACTGGTGTGCCGGCAGTGCTAGAGCGGTAATCAATTTAGGCTTAGCCAGTAACAGAACTTAGCGGGGGTGGCGGGATCGCAAAAATTTGGCACACGTCCGACCTCCAACACGTTCCGCTCGGGACTAAATGACACGGGGCGCGCTCATGAAACGACAAAATCACTTGATTTTGGAATTAGTGGGATACGTATTTTCATATTTCACATTATGACGGCCGATTTATATCACATTTTTTACGACCTTTATTGTGGTATAAGTTTTATTACTCAAAACCTTATATAACTCAAATGAAATGATAATTACATCTTGATTTTGACTTGTCTTTGCGATTTAATTGGATGCAGTAAAGTGCAAGTAATCGTGTATCACACGGCCGAAATCGCAAGATCGAAGTGTGAAATATGTAATATATTTTTTTCAAAATTTAAATCCGTGTTGTTTACGAATAAAACACAATTTTACACAATGCAAAACAACGTTTTTCCAGAAAACCTGGCCTTAAGGATATTGTGGGTAGGCCGAAAAGCACCGGTGCGTACGACTGGACATCTGTCCTAAAGTTTCATTGTAATGCTTTCCTGAGGATTACCTTAGGCTCAGATAAAAAATGAATGGGAAGAAAACCCAAAATGAATGGGATCGATGAGCTACTGAAATTTTTTGTTAATTTTGATACGCCCGCGTTTCTCTGTGTCTCACGTGATGAGCAATTCCCGTGTTATAAAGTAACGTTTGCATTCGCAACCTGTCAAAACATCTGTAAGATGATTTTGCGACTTGAATTTGAACGTTTTTTAAGTACAAGACGGCATTCGTTGATGCAAGATGGCTTGCGGAATTTGATCGAAAGAGTCACCGCGGCCCTGGAACAAAAAGGGCATAAAGAGGAACACGGATGGGTTTTAGTCAGTAAGAGCCTGACACTTCCTTCCGCTCCACCCAGAGCGGCAGGAGTCATTTGATGATTTCCCATACTTAAAAAAAAAAGTTGCGCGAACATGATGAATTAATGATATTTGGTCAAACGATTATATTTTGGTGGTCTGATAGAAAGGGATTTTTTCAAGAGCCTATGTATAGTTCAACAATTCCTCCATTTCAAAGATACAGAATGTTCTATAACATTTTGTACCAAATATTCAGGTGCAGACAAAGGGCATTAGGAGGAACACAGATGGGTTTTAGTCAGTAATAGTCCGACACTCACACATTAAAAAAAAAAAGATACCCCCACGAAAACGGTAGGTAACCTAAATATATCTCCTTTCGTTCAGTCTATCCAAAAGTTGTCTATAAGAGATTGCCTTGTGCGATAACACCGCCTATTGTACACTTGTTTTTATAAATATTTGTCCAGTTCTTATTACGAGGTGTATAATAAATAATAACAATAATAATAAAAGAGTCTTAACCACCTACAAAACCTGTCATTTTAACTAAAAACTTAGTCACATATTGCTAGCACAAATACATCGTCTGCACGGAACGACGAGCGACTCAGCTCCGTTCCACCCGTCAAAGCGCGCTCCCCGGATATTGCCTGGTTCACGTCTGTGACGACTTCCGATCGCTGTCGAGGTTCATGCTATGCATACGACGGCGATGTGTGATTTTATACTGTGTGGGAAATATTTTACGGGGATGTTTTTGTTATAGATGCACTTAAGGGCTGGGTTTGTGAGTAGTTGGGGGATAGTTGTAGAAGAATGAAATGTGATTCAAGTAGGTATCATACTTTCAATCTAGTCATTGATCGACAGATAGATATATAGATAGAGGAATAGAAAAATAGTTATAGATAAACTAGCTTTTGGCCGCGACTTCGTACGCGTATGTCGAGTATGATTCAGAATCTACATCGTAACAATGAGAATCGCAGCGCCATCTATCTCAACAGCTACGAACTAACAATGAAATCCTAAATCCCGATATCAGAGTTTACCCTGCGATTCGAACAGATACAACAGCCCGAATATTACTGTCGGCAGTCGCCCACCAGACAGAACAACCGTCTGGTCGGAGGATACTCCCTTTTCAATGGAGGTTTGCGAGACTACTCTTTACAACATAAATTTTATTCTCATACCTACCTACCAAATGTATGTAAAAAAATCGTTTCGGAGGAGTCCGATCACAAGCACACGAGATTTATATTACATAGGTAGATGTTCTTGCCATAATCTATTATTGCGACTTTCAGTCCACATTGCAATGACAAAATTGATAAGTCGTCATTTATTTACAGCAGTCATTGAATAGAGAACAGAGTGATGTGAGCAAGATGGCCAGAAGCGTGATCTGAAAACAATCTCGTCCATGTTTATATTTTGATTTAAATAAAGACCGTTGTCGTCGGTTTTTCTCATTCCACAATGCTCTGTTGCATCATTCAACAATGGTTTCTAATAAAGATTTTTAAAAGGTTTGACTCATAGTTTGACTACTGTGATCTTTTTCTATCACTCACAGGTTTACTGGAAAAATACTAAACTTTAAATGAAAGTTAAGTACCTTTGTTGTGTAGACCATAATTATCCTGGATTCATTTATGTCCCCAGATACTTTTTTCCCGGGAGTATATCCTCGCGGGCGAAACCGCTGTCCTATGACAGTTTAAAATAAAGACAGAAAATTCCAGCCAAAAATCATCTCCTGTGAGAAAAACCTTTCCGAAGAATCAGAATAACGAAGAATCAAAACCGATTTCCGAAGAATCAAAACTTTCTATAAACGTTCATTTGCAAAGACCTGTCTTTGCAAATGAACGTTTATAGAAAGTTTTGAATTGGAAAATCAAACAAAATATTATGACTTGACTGCGCACTGAGTTAAATCATGCGTATAAAATACAAGAGCGGTGGAATCGAGCGTGCCAACTTATTAAAGAGGAGGTAATCACTACGAGTTATTAGCTCTACCATTTTTAATATTGGCGATTGACTGCACTTTTGTTATACATACAGAAAATTTATGGAGCCAGCATGTTGTCGAATTTGTTAGATTGTTAGTCTTTTTATTCTGTTAAGTCACTGCACGACCTATGAGAATCGGGAATAACGTGAGAATAATCTATGTCGTGTGTTAAAGTTAGTATTTAAAATCTTGTCTTGGTCGTAAGGACCGAATTATATGAATGTCAACGGTGGATTGCCAGCCAATGTTTTTGACCTTACTCACACACTGGTCCCAAAAATTACTTATTTACCACTCGAGCACTGACATGTGATAATTCCCAAATAAAAAATAAATCTTACGTTATAGTAAATAAATATTAAATTCGCGGCACACCGGTGTGCCGGCAGTGCTCTATTGTATAGTTAGTATACAGGTGTACCGAAAGTGTTGTTATATTTATTTATTTATTTAATACTTCAAGCGCACTTAACGCTTTATTTTTAATACCTACCTGTTAACTTTAATTTTGTTTTACATTTTTATATGTTTTGTGCGAGTCCCAAATAAATATTTTGTCTTTTCTTCTTTAATTTTTTTTCACACAAATGCATGAAGTCATAAAAGCCTTAGGCATTTTCTAACAGTCAACCTTTGAGGGTGATGTCTTGTCCCAGATATACAGTAAGAAGCAATTGCGAATACAGGAAAAAACTCGATCCCAACAACGTCTAAAAAGTTGCAAAAAATACTTTTCAAGCAGTCTGATATAGTTGGTGGCATTTATTTTAGTTCAATCACAGATTTGATGCCAACAACCATTACCATATCAGTAAATCATAATCCAGTTTACCACACTGCAAATTAACTTTACTCAACAGACTTCCTACCCATGTGTATTTTAATATGTAAATGCGTCAATTGATTGCCGGGACTTTAGTATGCTTTATGAATGGTATATCATGGGGTTTCAATTAATGGGCCGATGTAAGTAATTACAAAGTATTTAGTCGGCAATGTATCCAGGGAATATATTAATTTATTATTTTAATTACTTACCCGTCTGTTTTCATTATAGCGGTTTTAATAATTTGATGTTTAAGCAATATGATGAGTGTTAATGTTGGCTTTGTAGCGACCCTAGCGACGCGATTTGCTGAATTGCATTTTTGATATTGTAAGGGAACGCCAGAGCCGGGCACTCTATTCGCTTACATACCTTCGCCCAGGCACGTCCTATTTTACTGAAATAATATAACGAGTAATTGTGACCCTTTAAGAAATCTTCATCATATTCAGTACAACCCAAGCTTGCATATTATTTATTCTGGACCCTAACCATAACACGCACAACAGCTTGTTCTCTAATATATAATTGTTTGTGCAAAAATATTGTGGATTGAAGTCTGAAATAATTAGCCACAATTTATTTGAATAAAGATTTAGAAAAGATTTTTGTAAGGAGCAATTTATATGTAAGGGCTATGGAGAGGGCAATGCTCGGAGTTTCTTTGCGTGACCGAATGAGGAATGATGATATCCTCAAGAGAACCAAGGTTTTAGACAAAGCCGAAGGATCGACAAACTGAAGTGGCATTGGGAAGGGCACAGAACAGATGGTCGATGGGGCCCAAAAGTTCTGTAGTGGCTACCGAGTACCGGATAACGTGGCGTTGGATGGCCTCTCACAAGGTTGACCGATGACCAGGTGAAGGTCGCGGGTAGCCGATGGATGCGAGACGCACAGGACCGGTTGTAATGACGACACCTGGGGGAGGCCTATGTCCAGCAGTGGACGTCTTTCGGCTTATATGATGATAATGATGACGATTTTATATTATTTATTTAAATGTATAAGATTTGCTTGTTGGATATATTATTGCATACTTGTTTGCAGGAGGTAATTTCTGGAAGTATTGTTTTAATTAAGGATATTATAATACAATTCTTTTTTTTTCAGAAAGCTATACTGTGAGGGCTGGATTCAATGTGGGTAGATGTTAGTCGTTAAAATAATATCTGAAATATCTAATGAAAACTTGAAAAAGGTTCAACTGCTACTAATCCTTCTCAGATTTTTAGGATTATCTAAAATGCGAGTAAAATATACAGTGTTATTTTTAGCGTCAAGCAAGAAAAATAAAATACATAAGTACCTACATTAAGCAAGGAGGATATCTTCTTAAATCATAATCCTTTACAACATCCCCGGGCGAATACATAAAAAGATTCAGCTTTCACAATAATTTGATTCCGTATCATCAAAATTGGGTCAGACACGAACTGGATTTTGAAATAAGATGTTCCGTAGCTTTATAAGCATTAAATAATAATAATCATTTTATTATCAGGCAACTGAGGCCCATACATAAAATACACACAAAAAACATTAGGATAGAAACTTAAAAAAATCCTAAAATTTTCTAATAAAGAAAGACTCAGCGACCAACGCTGCCACAGGCCTCAAACAGGGTAGTTTGATGACCCGGAATTTGCTGGATGCGAGACGTTCAGGACTGGTAGATGTGGAACATACGGTGGGATGCGAGACACAGGCGATATTTGGTGGAGGCCTATGTCCAGCAGTGGACGGCTTTCGGTTGAAATAATGACGGTAATTTTTTATTTTTTATGAAGACACCATTGTTTTCATGTTAAGATGTGCGTTGATAGCTGCGACACAGTTATAAACTTTTACAGCTATCATCGTTTTCTTTGTATTTTAAACTTAAATAAAATAAACATTTATTCGTATTTTGAAATAACAATAATTATCTATAATTGTCTATTCCCAAATACGAATAAATTTTTATTTGGCTTCTTGGACCATAGATGGATAGGGGCGTTATTAAGTAATTTAATTATTAAATAAAAATCCTACATAATTAAGTCCACCTCTGTACATTTGTGTGCATGAAGTAAAATAAATATAAGGCTGATATGCCATTGTGGATAAAAGCCTCCTTTAAAAATTTAGAATAAAAAATAATACATTTAAATAAATAATACGTTTTCTATTTACTTCGATTCCCCATAGTACCTTTCTTGAAAGCTTATTGTGTTCACAAGTCTAAAATTGTGAAGGCAAGATTATTTCTTGCATCCTGCAAAATTGTAGTACAGCTTGACAGGGTCTATTGTACAAATAGTGTTCTCGACGAGTTTACCGCTCGCTATTCTTATAGTGGACAATGTGAACATTCTCAAACGTTCCACTTCACGTAACGTTCAGGCTCATAATCTGCGCCCCATTTTAGTACTCGTACGTTGCAGCCCGCAGTACAAATCGACAACGTCATCACCATTATTTATTTATTATTTATTAAATTTTATTTACTAGTAAAATCACAAATGTACAAATGCGGAATGCCTTAGGAATTTTCTACCAGCCATCGTTAAGATGGTGCAGGGATAGATCTTGGTAGTTGCAACTTAAAAGAAAGACTAACTGAAAAAAAAAACATAAAATAGACATATTTATAAACATAGACCCCTATTCCTAAAAACTTTTTAAACATTACCTACTTGGTTAAAATACTTCTTAAGAGATTCTAAATTCAAATTCTCTATAGAAAATTTTAAATAAAGAATCTGCTTAACAGAATTTTAGCTAAGTAATGGTTATAAAGTTTTTATGATACCTACGGCTGATAAATCAACACTACCTAATGATTCTTTCAAAGTCTTACGAATGTGTTCACGTGCCTTTTATCTAAAGGAGAAGCGACTGGTTACATCCTAATGTCTTCATAATCTGGTCAGGGCGTCTACTCTCTAAGCCCGAAGTCCGTAGTTTCGGCCTTAGTTACGGGCGTTTCCTACTCCGTATCACCTACAGACTTACGATTAGTCTCGAGGCCGAACTTATAATGATTTATTCTTAGTTCGGGCTTGGGACTAATAGTAAGTCTAAATTACGGACTTCGGGCTTAGAGAGTTAGACCCCCTGATTTTATATCAATAGAAGGTCAAAATGAAGTATCTATAATATTATTTTTTTTAATAATAAGCAGTTTATCAATATTTACAGTAAAATATATCTCCAAATCCAGTTGCGCATCACCAAAAATAATAAATAACCCATAAAATACACTGATGGTCAACTTTTCTTACAATTTACGATTCGACTCGCAAATTACGAGTTTTTACGCATCGCAATACTCGTAATAGACATTACGACTTGAGTGTCAATTTCGTGAATTGACACCACTTTGCAAATTGCGGTCGCTAGGGCTTAATGACTGTGAGGACCATTTTTAAACAAATAAAACTGTTTTAATAGGCCGGCTGATGTTCTGGCTGGAGAATGAAGTTTTATTATTGTGATGAAGATACTAATGCGTAGGTACAACATTGAACGATCGAAATGTTAATGATGACTATTGAATGAAAATTTGTAGACATTCATCAATTTGCAAATTTCGTTACTTCCCTTTTAAAGCGGGCTTAATGATTCAGAATATACATATAAATAAAATGTGTGTATTTTTTGTAGAGCCCTTTTCCTTCAATTGATATTTATTAGAAAAAAAAATGGCTGCCGGACTCAAATAGGATTGCACGTGCCACATTTGGCCGCATGCATGATGAAAGCTGGATAAAATTCTTTATGCAACGGGTGCCAAGGGATGGACGGTGGAAACCTATTTTTAACATCATACCCGTTATTTCAATGCAAGAACACATTTATAATGCATAATTTATCATTGAATAATTTAAGTTTACTCACGTAGATGTTGTTTCATAAACTAAAAACTGAAACCATCTTAAATCCGCATTAAA
Source organism: Melanchra persicariae (assembly GCA_947386135.1). NCBI lineage: Eukaryota > Metazoa > Arthropoda > Insecta > Lepidoptera > Noctuidae > Melanchra > Melanchra persicariae. The sequence continues at coordinate 19,319,959 of OX376648.1, read as the reverse complement.
TAATAGACGCAAAACGATATTCATCATCGTACAAAGCTATACAAAATGCTTTCAAAATACCAGCGAGCCAACAAGCCGTTGTCAACGAACATAGACGGAAAGACAACAAATTGTAATTTGTATGATAATGAAGGAGGAACATGGCTGGCGTGACGGAGAACGCTTAGCGATCCCTTTATCGTCGCTTGTCATGATTCAATGACTTTATTTTTTGGAAATTTGAAGTAAGTCATACGGGAGTGATAAAGGTACGTATGTCTTGTTTTTAGTCATAGGCATAGGCATGAATTCAATATTCTAAGTAAGCTTACATCCCATCGCATCCCGTGGGTGTCGTAAGAGACGACTAAGGGACTTATCAGAAAATGGGCAGCAGTATTCTCTGCGATCGCCAACCCACCTGCGAAGCGATTATGGCAAACGACCCCAAATTTGGGGGAGACCTATGTCCAACAGTGAACGTCTTTCGGCTGTTAAGATGAAGTAGGCTTACAGATGACATATATTTGTCATCTGGCGCAGTAAATATGATGATATCAACTTTCACTCACTTTGATAACCTGCAGTGTGATTCTGTGAACCTCTCACCATGTTAGCTTATGTGAAGTGAAAATGAGGTGAGCTGTCAAACTATACAAACAAGATGGACTGACAGTTGACTTCATGCTCACTCTATCTAAGTTTACACGGTGAAATGTTGTCAGAATAGACCGGCTTTTATTTTTTTTGAATTATGGCAAGTTATTCATCCATTCACGGCCAAGAGTTTTCTATGCACTAATCAACGTACAGTACAACTATTTTCTTATTATGTCGCTCGGCAATCATCGCATTTCCGAATACAAACCAATGCTTATTTCCACGTCCATCAATTATTAAAATCGTGCATAATAATGTTGAATAGTTCACAAAGAAATCAAAACGAAACAACAATAAAGTACTTAGTTCAGAATACAAACAGAGTACACGATAAATCTGAAAATGGTTATACTGTACATCTTTTAGGTCTAAATTTCTTGTCAAGAAACCAACAGGCATAAAGAATAGTTCCCCTTCAGAGCCTAGGGACTAGGTTCGCTACAAGTCAATGAATATTAACTTGTTACAGAGTTTAACGTTATTTGCTGGACGCTTTTTAAAAGGTATTTTTCTCAGAGCTCTTCTAATTTGATTGTAATTAAGCTTGTTACTTAGTGGTCCCTTGACAGTTTAACTTTACTTGAGACTCGAGGCCGCAGTGAAACTTGACAGTCTCCTTAAAATAGTTATAAGTGATGGTTTCTTCTTTATTGAGTTAAAGTTTACGTCGTTGTTCATTAATAAGGGCTGCTTAGTAGAAGCAGATGTGGTTGACATCAGTTTTTTAAACGACCTAGTAGGTATCTAACCACTGTAGAACAACTACTTAATGATAATGAAATCCTATAATTAGTCCATTTTTGTGAAGGTGGACCGATGACCTGGTGAGGGTCGTGGGTAGCCGATGGATGCGAGACGCACAGGACCGGTTGTTGTGGCGACACTTGGGGGAGGCGTATGTCCAGCAGTGGATGACTTTTAGCTGATATGATGATGACCAGCGTCTGCTGTAGATCATGCTTTAAATATGTTGCGGGATAACAGATGCCCATGATCTCTGATGACAATGAGCTGATTTGTCTTTACGTTCTAAGCAACTATCTCAGTTGTCGAAAACACCGTCTACTAGCCGTGCCCACAACTCGAACAGTGGCCTGCGCCTCATCCCCTGTTCCTCGTTTTCTGACTGCGCTTAATGACGTCATGGAAGCCAACCCGAACTGTGACCTATTTGCAGATGATCTCAAAACTGTTTTGTGTGCTTGTGTTTGCTTCTGTGAAAGTACATAAATTTATGAATGTGTGTATTGTTTATAATGTATTTTTTTTTTATTTTACGTTTTGTTTCTTTTTTGTTGATTTTTACTTTTTTATGCTTATCTTATGTGTACTATAAGTATTAATGTAATATGTCTACAAAACCGTGTTAAAATAAATAAATGATGAGGTTCCTGAAAACGCTAGACAATCAATTTGCCAATTACCAACTTTATTGGGGTCGGCTTCCAGTGTCATAGGATGCAGGAAAGTACCAGTGTTTTACAAATAGCGAGTGTCTATCTGTCCTGTCCAATCCAGTAACTGGGTAATGCGAAAACTATTGGGAAATGGGAGATAATTGAAACCATTTATTTCTGTAAATAACTTTGTGTTTATGTTGTTATTTTTGATTAAACACAAACAGCCTTATTCATAAAAACTTTATAACCGTTATTTAGCTAAAATACCGATAAGCAGACTCTTAATTCAAAATTTTCTATGGAGAATTTGAATTTAGAATCTCTTAAACAGTATTTTAACTAAGTAATGGCTGAATAGTTTTTATGAATAAGGGTGAAAGCCTATATGTCCGATTTAGTAACTTCAAACGTAACGGGAAGAGAGGCACAGACAAGGTCGGTACCACAGATATTTAATTAAGGCTGACATTCTCGGAGAAGCGTTTGTTATTATATTTTATTATTATTATATTTTTGAACTACATCAGTCAACATTTTTGCTAAGTAAATCAACAAAAACGGTAAACCATTAAATTATTCTTTCTTTTCTTTCTAATAATTATTGCATTCGTGAAATGTCTGTATTCATGATAATTCCATGAAAAAACTGAAAACACGCGCTTAGACCAAAGGTTGCAGTAGGTAAGGTGCTGATAAACACTACGATAATCTAATTGAGAACTTCCAACTAGGAGGTAACTTTTGTAGACTCTTGAACAAGGTGAGTAAATTAGTGCATATTCTAAATAAGTCTATATACTCGTATAATAAAATAATACTCATTGCTCGCAGAACAGATGGTCGATGGGGCCGAAAATTTGGAGTGGCGACCGCGTGCCGGAAGACGCAGCGTTGGAAGGCCTCCCACTAGGTGGATCGATGACCGGTGAGGGTCGCTGGTAGCCGATGGATGCGAGACGCACAGGGGGTCGATTCTGCTATTGCAATCGTGTCTCAATGACCGGTCAATGATCGATTTTTGACGTATAACGTCAAACTTTTGACACATTTCCCATACAAAAACTGTCAAAGTTGTCAAATATTCGATCACTGACCGGTCATTGAGACACGATTGCAATAGCAGAATCGAGCCCCTGGACCGGTTGTTGTGGTGACACTTGGGGGAGGCGTATGTCCAGCAGTGGACGTCTTTCGGCTGATATGATGATGATGATGATGATGGTGAAACTCTATTACCAAAATAATACATTTTTTTTATATTTGCATTATAAACCACATTAGAACCTAATAGAACGTACGCCTACTGTGATTTTTTTATTAAATTTGAGATTCTCAATACGAACTGGCAAAATATCGAATACATTATCCTTAATAAACTTGACTTCATAAAGAAAAAAATAAAATAAAGGAACAACGAAGCATCTCTTCCCATTACCTCGTTCCCAATAAATTCAATAAAAACCTTACAAAAATAAGGGGAAAATGTCAAACTGGGTTCTGCACGTGTGAATTCTATAATCGGGTTCTCATGTCACTTTGTAATGAGTTTATTTTCGGGCCTGGAAAAGATAAAAGGCTTTGAGTTTCGATATTGAAAGGTCTGAATTAAGGTTCGTGGGGAAACACACTCACGTTTTTGCGATGTGAAAATGCCTAATATATTCGAGCCTAAAACGATTTTGATCGTTAGTTTTGGTGCGAGAAAAGGACCAAGCCCAAGTTTGGGTATACGCATATTTTTATACATTTTCTTAGTGCTAGCTTATTACAAATATCGTTAATCTGAGTAAAAATAAAACCTTTGTCAAGCTTAAAAAAATACTAAGTTCTGAATTGTTACAATTTCTCATCATATTGTTCAAAATCACTTGAATGGAGCAGATTGCTTTAGTCTCCCCAAGTTTGCTTACACATACGCTAGAATTTCCAAGCTCTTCTTCCAACACATATTGTACCAGCAAAAAATACTATCATCAAACACAACTCACATCTTCGCTCATGTTACCAATGCCATAGGATGCGGGCTATTTTTTGGGAATAAAAAGCTATTTCATTTAGCAATTAAGTAGATAGCTTTTTACCAATTAAAAACCTTTACAAAAATGTCCAACTCTTATAATATTAGTTTATATGGCAAATTCTAAACCGCAGCACCGCGAAACATTTTTTAATCAACCTTAAACACGAGCTCACACCACGACACAGAGGCACACATAAATATTTCAAATACCCACCACATTCATATTCCGCTCGCCACACAGTAATTCGTTCTGAGATGAACGTTATGTCGTCTCCTGTCAGTCCCTGGCTAGCTAGGGACTGAGAGACAGATATTATTGCACGACGGTGATTATGACCCGTTATGAGATGGCCAGGGGATTTTGTTAGATAAAGGGCCCGCTTAATGTTGTGTTAGGTTTTATCCCATGGGTTATAATAAGTATGGAAAGGGAGGAATAAAGGGTTTAATGTGCGACTTTTATTTTAATTTTTTGTTAACAGTGGGTGCGTAATATTTTATATTATATGAAGATAATATGATTTAGAATGAGTTGTATTATTTAAATTTACATAGCATCACACATAGAAGGATTTTTGTAGGAGATACTCGGAGACAATGTGAATTATTTATTATTATTTACATTGGATGTAGAAAAACCAGAATGCAAGTAATTGTGAAATAAAGTAATATTTCGGTAGCGCATTACATCCTTTGCTTTTTGACATGTAGTAATGTTATTTTTGACACTAATAAAATGTCAAATTGTGTAGTAAACCTCTAGGTTCTCCCTTTTATTGTTGACTAACTTTTACCCGTGACTTCGCGTATATCCCTTCCTCATGAATGTGGCTATCATTCTTCAAGAAGAATTTTCAAAATCGGTTTAGTAGATAACCCCCTACGACCTCATAAACTTTACCTCTTCATAATATTAGTACCTATATCTCACCTGGTTGAAAGCAATGATGTGATCGATGATGGAGTATACATTTGCCTAGAAGTAACTTATTCACTCTTGCTTCCCTATGACTGTAAACAAATAATCTTTATTCATTATTACCTGGATGACACTACTGTTTCATTAAATAAAACGATCACATACTAATAACAGTAACTACACCAGCTTCGGCTCGGCAACCTATTAATTTGCACAGTGGATTTCTTAAGCTTACGTCGAGCGCAATTTGTAATTGCTCTGATTTCCCGAAACCCAATAACAATAATTCCTCAACGTGATCTCAACCGTTTCCTGGGCAATAAAAACAAATAATAATGTATTAATCAAGCAAGAAGCACAGTCGAGCAATAAAATGGGGGCGTGGGGCGTGAAATTAATAAATCCATTATAACACAATGTTCAGCGGTAGCTTTTTCTGTCCGCGACAACGTTGGATTTATTGCGAGTAGGAGGGTGTGGTCGCAGCTTTATGGTATGTGATTGCCGAATTTTGGGGCTTAGATTTTTTAGGATAGGTAATGTTAACTGTTTTGTTTACTTTTTCTTTTAAAAGTTATATTATACGTTGGACGTGCCAATAAAGTCGTAGTTTATGCACTTTATCTTCAAAATTAGCAGTGGACGTCTTTTGGCTGATATGATTGAGATGATGATGATGATGATCTTCAAAATACACATAACTATAATGTAAACGTGTTTATTTAAAATAAAATTGTAAATCCAAATTAATTTTGTCTCTGCAAATGAATCAAACGAGGTATTTTAAAAAAATAACTTAAAATAATCGACAATACTTGTTACAAAATTTTTATATCCTCATTTTACTAAAAGTGTCAAAACAAAATTGATACGGAAAACACAGTTTAAATTACACACATGTACATTTAAAAACCGTACATCCAAATCTTAGAAATTTAATTTTGCTCCAACTAATTTAACACAGCACACAAACGAACAATACGTGATATAATTAATCTGCGCACATCTAGTGAACTGACCCTCGTCAGAAAAACAAACACTGTAATAAGCTAAAGTCTACTCAAATCTTTGTTTCCAACTGTCTGTTTTGTTTCTATTTAAACGAATTTCTACTTTATGAGAGTGTTAATCATGTTGATTTTAGAACAACTGGTTTTTTTTCTGAAAAAAATTCAGTCTAAAACTGTTACACTGCAGGACAAGTGCTTCTTCTTACACAGAGAAGAAAAAAGTTTAAAAAAAATACGACCGACCGAATCTTTCGAACGAATTCCGCAACCCTGGCAGCTAACGGGCCTGGTCCACTTTGCTGACGTCTCTTTGAGGCGCGCGTGGAATATAGCACGCCATCGAACTGGTTCTAGTTCTGATCAGACCGCGAGCCACCCAACGCTCATCGCCCGCAGGCCCGCGCTCATCGTGGCCGGGAATCGCCCCGCGACTCCCGATGCCCGAGGAGTCTTCTTCTGTTGCGGCGGCTGGGGCGTGACATTTGTCTCTCCTTCACGCGGCCTGCCTCCTCCTGCACTAGCATTACTGCTTCAACACAGAACTAGATGGAGAGAGATCGAGAGGCGAGTAATAACAACACCAGCAATTGGACAGAAAACATAGTGACCACAACCGCTTTGTCAAGAGCGAAGCCACGTGCTAGAAGAAATACAAACTGAACTTCACATGTGGGTATTTATTGATTGATTGATTTATTGACTTATCTACAATTGTTACACTCTTTGTCCTATTAACACAAGCATAGTGTACAATATGATGCGATACACATAGCAGCATGCAAAAACAAAATTAGAACATTAATAAAAATAATAGTGCAGAAATAACACTTACAACAACTAGTGGGTACTTTATTTACAATCACACATTTATTTACTTATTTGGAAACTAAATCGTGAACGCAGTATACGACAAAATGACAGCTACCTACAATGTAGCGACCGCGAAAAAGGGATAATGTAACTGAGTCGTCGCAATATGGGAGAGGCTCACATAAGTAATAGCTGGAGCAGACATCGGCAGCTTTGTTTGAATTAATGTCACGTCACGTCGTTCCTGACCTTGAATATAAAACTTTTTTGGTTATAAATCTCTAAGACGAATAGATCTAAGAAATGTCTAAGAATATTTTAAGCCATGAAAATAATACACCATCATCATCCTAGTAATTTTCTTGCCCATCTCTCATTTATTTGGGGTCGTAGCAACCATTCTTCATCCATATCTCTGAATTAGTCGTCAAAGAAGTAGCCACAAAGCTAACGCGATAGATTTGTCATATTAAGCCCAGTCTCACTGACTTGCTCAGACCAAATTATCACCTAGTTTCAAAAACTCAAATTTGAGATCAGCGCTGATAAACAATCAGCCCCTTTCTAAACCAAATCATCTTTCAATCAGGCCATCAATCATTTTTCTACATGTGGTCACGTCTGCATTATGTCCTTGCCCAAACCATGACACAATTACCCCACAGCTGTGCAATAAGAAGGTTTAATCTACGTCAAATTACCCACAATCTCCCAGTCAAATCGAAGTGTACCCAAGCCCTAACAAGAAAACATTGCTTCTTGGTCCCTCAGCCTCCGCCGGGGTATATTGGCTCCTTATTAGTGTTTATCACCTCCAAAACCAATTAAGTGAAACAGGTGCAAGCAACTTGTCACTTCGGGGACTGTTGCGATTATTAAACCCAACACGTTACTGTTATAATAGATTTGGGCACTCTGGGACCTTAGTGGGTATTGCTCGAAATTACCTCCTTAGAACGAGTTATGGGGTACAAATGAGAAAATAAGCCATATCTTGAATGTATTGGATGGCTTTAAGCAGACCAATTAAAAGAATTTATTATAACTTACTCAAAGACCAACAGAAAAAGTAGATCGCTTTTGTGTTGCTAATGTTCAAAAATTTCGTTCAGGATTTATAAAATTATTGATGATGATACCTTCATTCAAACTATACCTACTGCAAATTTTAGCTTCCACAAGTAGGTTCATGATTGTTAAAGCAATATAATTTCGTGTTAATTGGAAATACATCAATTGGATCTAACATGTAAAATTACAACATATGGCCCGAATGTCTTGCCAATCAAAAGCCACCTTAAAAACTTTTGTAAACCATGTCATGAAATATTTGAAAAACAAAACCAAAGATGCAATCCCCAATCTCAATTTTATAAACAGCTAAATTACCAACCAATTGCACCGAACGATACGAATGTTCTTAAAGTCTCTCCTGCATGCAATTTGAGTAACAAATTTGTTATCCAAAGAGCCAATTTCACCCGTATCTTCGTAAGATGGTACCAATTAATTGGTATTCGATTAAATCTCCAATCTGTTTCTATGCTATGGTATTTCCAGCCCGAATGAGATACAAAATTGGATTTGTACTGCAATATCTATTCGACGGCTGTTCTATTATGGAGCAGTAACTTAATAAGACCTTATTCTCTGAGGAAGGTGTCCTGAAAGATTTTTCCGATAGACTTATTAGAATATTTTATGGAGTCGCGCTGTTATGGTGGCTCTGGAACTTGTTCTTAGCCAAAAAATCTAAGCGATCCGGCTCGAAGGACCATTTTTTTTTCAAATCTACAGCAATGTAAGCATGGCTGAAGATTGACAGTAAATCGTTAAATTTTACGAGATAACTAAACAAAACACCGCAGCTAAACCCAATACCTACTATAATAAACAAATACCTACTACAAACACTTCGTATAAACACATCCAAATTGAACTTCTCTAGAAACAGAACACGATCGAATTGTAAAAATGGAGGAAATAGAATAAGCCATGGAATGAAGCGCGTGAAAAATAAAAATTGTTAGATGGAGTGGGAAGATGGGATTATCGACTCTCTTGGGTCAACGACTTTCTATTTTGAACCTTCATTAGTGGTATGTGGATGTTTTTTTATGGTTGCATTTGGTGGTATTGTATGTTGTTTGCAAAGTAAACTTTCTGAATTCAGACTTGCTCTCTTTTTCCACATGATATTGAACGTATCTGGAAAGTGATGAGAATTCCATGTTTTCGTGAAATATACATTATTATTATTATTATTTGTTCATATACAGTTTTGTATCTTGGGAATGAACTGGCTTAAAGGATTATACGGGCCAAAACCAAGTGCTACTACTGATTATTATTATTTGTCTAGCAGTGGTCATTGAAAAAATGGGAAAGCAATAAAAGTCTTGTGCCATCTACTAATAGCCATTAATTGGTATATTCAGTCGTTGACATTTCAGGATCAAAAGGAACCAAATAAATCCACTCAAAAGGATGCTCCCAATTATTATAAATCACATAAGACTCCTTCCTGGTTCATTTTTTACAGCATAATTACGAATTCGAATCGTTTCGGAGTTACTTCCTGGACATAATACCTGAGTATAATCGGTCCCTGTCATTATAACGGACCATTAAGGACCTCTTGACAAGCGAAAATTTTGTATGCTTTTAGATTTTTATTTTATTTTCCAAGGGTCTAACGATCGTCATAAAAAACGAATTAGTGGGCCCCGCAGCGTCGGATTTTTGAAGGCTTTATATTAGTAGTACATGAGTGTTATTTTTGATATCTCATAAAAAGTTGGGTAAGCTGAAAATCTATTCATGATTGCTGAATTTCCGACGTTCAGGGCTTTTGTTCCGAAATTATATTTTTTTACACGATCCCTGAATATGTATCGTATTAATATCGTTGTGGACTAGTATTTTTTCAGCTTCTTATTTTTTTGCTAAACGGTGGTTTTGAATACATTGGGAAAAAATCTTGTTATCACACTAAGCAGAATCATCAACTCAATGCTTCACGCCAAAATCGCTGACCCGATTTTGATGATTTTTTTGTACAGAGATAGATGGGTCCAGAGGGAGACGGTTATAGGCTACTTTAACGAAACCTATCCTAGTGAAGCCTAAAATATAGATTCTTATATTTAGTTTATTTATTTACAAGAAGACAATCCGATTTTTTTTTATTTAAAACTTTATGCACTAGTAAAGACATGTACAAAGGTGGCCTTAATGCCATAGGCATTTTCTATAGGGTGGTCCAGAGACAATATGGCACGTGCAACTTAAAGGAAAGATAAAAAGAGACGTAAAAAATACAATGATAATTACTTTAATACACATAAACAAAATAAACAACGAATCCATCGAATGAAGTTTTGATGATCTACTAACTTCTTGCTTCGAATATACTCACGTGCCTTCACATGGACATGGACACAGGACAACCGATTGGTTGCCGTCCTGAGGTTCGGAGGGAACGCATTTCAAAGAAAGATCGCCTGGACAAGGGAAAAGGAATGGATATCTAATCCCAGAGCGGTGTGAGGGGACATTGTAGAAGACGATAATTGGTGGAGCGATGATTTTTACTGCGGGCAAAGCAAAGGAATTGGATTCGTGAAGTCGGATGTCAGTCAATGGAGTAGATTGGATTGGGTTTATCAAGAAAAGAAAACGGACTAGTCAAGGCCCGCAGCGCTCTGCGCTGACGAATGGCTAACCATTTTAATAGTGATCAATGCGCGCATACTTGAACATACTTAGGCCTTGCTTACGGAGACGCCGGGCGTCGCGCGTCGCGCGCGTCGAGGTGTCTCACGGCGCGTTGGACGTTTTTTCCGTTTACAGACAGGCGGCGCGTGCAACGGCCAGCATCATCACACGCGCAAACACAAACATATGGCAATGTACGATGTTGTTTTTAGAGATGCGGGGCTTGACGAGGCGCGTGAGCGGAGGATCCTCTCTAACGTGTAGCGTAGTACGCGGCGATCATCGCTGCTACGGACGCGTGTGGTACAGTTAAGCCGTTCAGCTTTCTCAAGCTATAAGGACTGCCAACTATGATATCCTGACAATTTAAAGAGTTAACTGCTACCCCGAATCGGTCCAACCAGCTCTTAATCACTCTCAAATTTAGCCTAGCTCCTCGGTCGCATCCGATAATATGTCAACACCTACCAACAAACCAACCGTTGGTGCTGACAAATTCTACGATGCGATCTACAGATCGTCAGCATAGAGATGATACGCACACTGAAGCTCTGTAGTTATACGATTTATAATAATGACTAATAGTAAGTAATTAGTGGCTTCTTCGTCCCGAACTATACCAATACCGATTATCACCTAAAACCTTCCATAGTAATGTCCGCTCTTTCATAACCCAGCTGTCAGTGCACAGGTGACAAAGTTTTGATCGCTGCAAGCCATGTTGCACGCGCACGCAATAATTTGATTACCCATGTCAAATATAATGTGTGTCCTGTACTGGTTCACAAATAACAAGACACGATTTTGAAAAAAAAATGTACGGGTATTTGGAATTTTGACTATTTATATCTATTATCGTAAGTTTTTGCTATCATTTAAATTCACTTTATTAAAGTAGTGATTGAGCATGATTGTGTTATGTGTTTCCTCTGTTACATGCCGTGTTTTTTTTAAGGATGGGAAATCATCAAATGACTCCTTCCGCTTTGGGCGCAGCGGAAGGGAGTGTGAGACCCTTACTGACTAAAACTCATCCGTGTTCCTCTTCCTAATGCGCTTTGCGTTCCTGGGTCGTGGTGACTCTTTCGAATAAATTCCGCAGCTACATGATATTTTAGACACCAGATAAATGTGCAATAACGGTCCTTGATCCACATAGGTACACTTCTTGACCATCTTAATACTAAAAACAGAGATAAAGACATAATGCTGTTCGGAATCGACTTCTAGTGATTCTCTACGTTGTCTAGTAATGAATAACGGTTCATAATTTATTGTTCGGGAATATACGAAGACATTTTAGGGAAAATTCAAGATACTTTATTGATTTTCAAAATATGGTAATTACGTTTTTAGTACCTACGCACAAACAATGTTGTGCGACTACTACAAAACCGCGGGACGGGGCCGCGACGACCGCGACAGATCACGAAGGAGATGGCAGGACAAGGATTTCTTCCTTAGAAATTGGCAAGTCACAGACCAACAGAAGGAATGGGGGAAGCTTTTGTCCAGCAATAGGACAGTTTAGGTTTGATATACCTAATAATAATTATTTAATAACTACAAAACGTTTATCAATCAGCTTTTTATTATAAGACTTGGTACATAGAAAACTTTTGAGGTTGCTACATCTTTCTAAACATGCTAATTACTGACAATCTTTGGTAAAGTCGCCAGCACATCAAGTTACAAAAATTTGTCAATTTTTAATAATAGATTTTCAACTTTATTTCTACAAATTATAAAATAGTAAATCGTAGTGTGTATGTTTTCAATTGGCGAGAAAACTACTGAACCGATATTGTTCAAATTTTGCATGAATAATCCTTATAGGTATGGTCTGGTTATAGGCTATCTGTAGGGATAAAGTTGAAAGTCTATTAATAAGGTTCAAGGTTGATTGGGAAAATTTGACAGTTTCGGGTAGCTTGATGTTCTGGCGTCTGTACAACTAATCATAACTAACATAACGTAAGTCCGCCCCGATTTCTATTTGACAGTTGACTACGTTTCTGGTACAATAAAATGTCTAACTTATGATTAACTTGAAAAATCCAAAACCTTTCTAGAGTCCACACATCTTTCTTAAAAAATAATAACAACTAATAATAATTAACATAACGTAAGTTCGACCCAATTTAGACTTACAAACCAGAGCAAGCTTAACATGTGGTCTTTGCACTACAACCGAACATGTTCAAGTTAATTTAAACATTACAGTATATTGAATCGACAACATACGTCAGTAGGAGCTTTATACAGGGTGATATAAATATGTGTACCGAGTGATATTTATTAGGGTCATATTACATACATACGCGTGACTCGGTCGGCTGAAATCAGGGCCGGAGTTGATAGCCTGGTTGGATATTATTTGAAACGTTTGCAGCTGAAGTATTTTTTTTCTATTAAAGCTTTCAAAATCAAAATCGGCTTAAATCGTTTTTCCTACTTGTATTACAAATTACTGAATGTATTTAAAAGCGTTTCATTTTTGAAAATGAGTGGAACAAATTTAATAAACTTGATAAGCGTACGCAAGGTACATATTACCTACGGCTAAAAAGTTAGTTCAGAACTTTTTCGATAAAGAGAGAGCGTCTGATTTTTATTCCTCTCACTCTCACAGGATCTAGCAAATCATGGTTAATTTAAGCATGTATTTATAACTTCATGCTAATTCATAACAATAATTCTTTATTAAGACACAATAAAATCAGAGGACTAATTCTACCAGTTTTAAGCTGTCAAAAAAGCCTAAATTTCGATACATTTTTGAGAGATTGAGACTGAGATGCAAATGTAAACGTTACTTGAAAATTAGTAGAATTGGTTCTCTGATTACAATACTTTTTAGGCACATTATCATTGGTTTCATTGTCACGGTAATTATCGCATTTGACATCTTAGCTAGGTTACATAGTAACCTGTGTTAAAGATACCAGTTCCATTCCCCAAAGGCTTCGACTCAAAGGGTTAAAATTTCAATTGCAACTGGCATTTCAGCTAGGTTACATAGCAACCTGTGGTAAAGATACCAGTTCCATTCCCCAAAGGCTTCGACCCAAAGGGTTAAAATTTCACTGTTATAAAATTTTTTGTCAAACATAGCAACACATAACAACATTTAATTTTGTTTTTGGTAATCTAAAGTTACAAAAAAAGTAGAAAGCAAAAGCCTATTTTTAAAAAGGTAGTAGTTTACACAGTTATCATGTTAGTAGTGGAGAAAAAAACAATATGTCAGCTGCATATGTGACATTGATTCGTCTCGTTCGTTTTACCTACTCTTGATGGCATGACCAATGTTTTTTTATCAGAATATCTAGACCACGTTAACTTAAGAGCATTTATGATATACATGTATTAGAGAACATTTTCAAAAAATAGTGTTACAGCTAAATTCAACTAATTTTAATTTTTCCGTAGATTTAAATTTCCAAGTATCTTTTTTATTAATTAAAATATCTTGAAAATGATTTCCAACAACTTTTTAGACCTATCGAACCTGTTTACGCGTAGGAAGTTTAATTAAATCAGTTCATTAATTACGAAAAATAAGGCCTTGAAAGTTTGTATGAAATGCTGTAGGACGTAAACAATCTTAAGTAACTCTGAAAATAAAAACAGTCATTCAGTCCCAAATCCGTCCCAACGCCGTCCTATTTGTATTCCCCGCTCGCAGCGTAGGGCTGGCCCAAATACGGGACGTTTATACCCCTACCTTAACTTGTGGCCTCTATCTTAATAACGTTCAGTCAAAATATTAGGAGCCCATTATGACCATGTGGACCATTGACGAAATCGAAAAATTTCCCTAGCTACACTGTCTTTTTCTTTTATTGTTATTTGCCAATTTGTGTTCGCACGTTTTCTTTTGAATGTGTTTAAGGCTTTTGGCTTTTAGGGCGTTTAGAACTGCTGGTGTTTAGTGTTTCGATGAACGAAGACTTGAGTAGAAACTATCATAATTATGGCAAATTCTTCTTGGGCAAGCGGCTGTTCCAATTCTTCATACATCATCTGCAGTATAATAACTACAAGAGCAAAAGGTGGTCATTACAACCAAAATAATTTAAAACTTCGATATAATTTTCTGAGTTCATTGATCATCATCTGCCTAGCCTTTTCCCAACTATATTGGGGTCGGCTCCCAGTCAAACCGGATTCAGCTGAATACCAGTATTTTACGTGGAGCGGCTGCCTTCCAGACCTCCACAACCCATTTACCTGGGTAACACGGTACTTCTAGGCAAGACTGGTGTCAGATTTTCTGGCTTCTGACAATCCGTAACGATTGCCAAAGATCTACTTGATGACAGCCGGGACCAACGACTTAACGTGCTTTCCGAGGTACGGAGGAGTCTCGGTATGTTAAGATGGTCACCCATCCACAAACCAACCTCGGCAAGCGTTGCTTACCCTTGAAGATCGGTCCGTGCGGTAGTTATAGTTTTGACACGAGCTCCTCTTTTTTTTCAGTTCATTGAAAAAGTTAATGAATTCCAATTCTCAAATCTCTTATCAAGATTAAATTCAATCAAGTACTAGTAAATTGAAAAGCTAGCTTTGAATTCCTGTTAAAACTTAGGTAGGTTCATAATAATTATTATGAATACCAAAACACAAATTCTCATCATTTGTGGTTCTACGAAAACACGTACTTCAGAATTTAATTATTACTTTGATCTTTGGTTTAACAATGCCAAGACGTTTACAATCATCTCCCATTTAACCGCGGCATTTACTAAACACCGTGCCGACCACTCGACTGAAACCAACTGGACAAAACGGTCTCGTAATATAATCCCTTCCCAGAATAATGCTTTGATTAATATCTGCGTATTAATCATCTGTGTAGCCGAACTATTCAACGGTCGCCCGGGAATAGCCGATGTTAGTCGAATTTGTATTAACAATATGGCGGCATGCGTTTGAATTTAGAATTTCGTTACTGTTTCGCTCCCTGTTGGTTTGAGGGAATTTGGGTTATCGGATTAAATGATTCCCGTATTTTGGTTAAATACGTTGCTTGAGGTAATGTGTGGGTGTTGTAATACTAGTAATTAATGTAATTGATTAGTTAGCCGTATATTAATTGATGTATGTGGTTAACAAATAAGCCTGAAAAAATGCAGTAATTCAATGTGTCGCCATACACGAGTCAATTTAGAATGCTACGCATTTGCTACGCCGTAGCAGATTGCTACGAACGCGTAGCAGATGGCTTCGCTTCTTTGTGTTACTACTTTGATCTTTTTATTTTATGTATCGGAAATCATTAAATGACTTCTCCCGCTCTGGGAGGAATGGGAGGGAGTGTCAGACTCGTACTGACTAGAAGCCACCCGTGTTTTTCAATTGCCCTTTGCGTTCCAAGGCTTCGGTAGGTAACTCTTTCGAACAATCCCGCAAGACTATTTTGATCGTTCAGTGTGCCAAGCAACTAGTATTCACAATAGGGATGATTCCTGGTTAAAAATGTAATTATGATTCTATTTAGTCCGTCAGTTAGATTATCGAAAAGTATTGGACACGTAGTTTTTGCTTTAACAAAACAATAAAAAATGACGAAGATAAAACGCATCAAAGATCAGGAGTGGGGGCTGGTGACGTCACATGTACGTAAAAAGTGTACATACAAGTTACGTCACACGAGTTTTCAACGTACTGTATCTTTTAAATTTTTTGTTTATGCGAAAAAAGAAAAAAAACGTGCATATTATTTTAACAGACTAATTAGATTTTTTAGTCACCGAGGTACTCTATTCAACCTAACATCGTTCAGTACTAATGCGGGTGCATTAGTACTGAACGAACTCCCCACCTACATATAAAACTGGTCAACAAAATACCTAAAACACGGCAACAAAAACATGAAGTTTGTTTATACAACATGGGCGCCACAAATGGAGATTACACGAGGAAAGTTGCGAGTCAGTCACCGCACGCTGATGGGCAAGTTTTTAATTGTTACCACTTTACTGAGTGAGTGAGCAGAGTTGTTGTTACTGTTACACTGTGAATGATATTGTTGGGTATTTCGAAATGGTGGATTGTAATGCAATGTCATTCTCTGATCGAGATGCAATGGTTTTAGTTGCTTTTACATAAAAATTGATGGCATCTAAACAAAAGGGAAGCGGTTTAAACAGAGGACCAATTTTACTGATTTTTAAGCAAAGTTCGCATTCACATCCATCGGCTACCAGCGACCAGGGCCCCAAGTCTGCTATTTTTTATAAATTCGTCATTCCAACACGATCCTATTGTCATTTTGCTATAAGTTTGTAATCTGCTAAATTCATAATGGTCGATCATTGGTCGGTCAATGGTCTCGTAATAGAATCGTGGTTCTAAATATTCAATGTCTTTGAAAAGCAATGACTGCACAATAACGTTCTAATGGTAGGTCACTGATCGAAGGAACTGTCAACATTTTAGCAGATTACCGAATACGTCTGTCATTCATTTGTCATTGTACGAGATTACCATTCTATGCCATTTCTTTCAATGGAGTGTCAGTGGTTGACCATTGGAAAGTCATAATGACGCTTTTATATTAGTAGATTACCAAACTTGTCAAAATCCACAATTATGAAATCAATGATAGACCATTCTGACACTATTGTAATAGCAGACTTGAGGCCCAGGTCATCGGTAGCCGATGGATGCGAGACGCACAGGACCGGTTGTTGTGGCGACACTTGGGGGAGGCCTATGTCCAGCAGTGGACGTTTTTCGGCTGAGATGATGATAATGATCAAATCTGTCAAAAATGTTTGGAAATTGAGGGTTTTCTGACAGTTTGCGAATGCGAACGTTATTTATAAATGAATAGAATTGTTTATTTTTATCAGGTTCTCGCGATTTGCGTCGTTGAGTGAGTTTTGTCTGCAGCATTTGTACTTTTTAATTTCAGACTAACCTTCTGCTCGCGAGTTTGTCTGCATGGACTTCAGATCAAAATAAAAAGTATTATATTATATGAAACCGATTAAACAAAACTATTGAGTAGTTTTTGTATGAAAAAGTGACAAACATCCATTCATCCTTACAAACTTTCACAATTTATTCTAATATGAAAAGGTAGGTTTAGTGTTTAAAAGTAAATTTGAAATAGTCATATATTTCAAATTTACTTTTAAACACTAAACCTATCCTAAACGATAATCCTACTAAAAAGTCATCATCATCATCATATCAGCCGAAAGACGTCCACTGCTGGACATAGGCCTCGCGTAAATGGGAATGCTGCTGCCCATTTTCTGGTGAGTCCCTTAGTCGCCTTTTACGACACCCACGGAAAGTGATGGGCTGGTGCTATTCTTTTACGTCCGACACTACTCGGAACACTTCTAAAAGTAGTAGATTAGTAGGTTCAAAAATATAGGTATTTGTTAATCTTAGTACTTGCTTACCTTAACGCCTTATTCGGTTTCAGAAAAGTTTAGCTCATAATTAGTTTGTAGCGTAAAGTACATACTTAAACTAATTTTACACCCTAGCTACGCGAGTAAAGCGCGGAATGTGCGGTATGTGGTATCTAGAACTAAGTACCTACAAATGATTATACCTTTAAAGATGTAGCTTTCATTATCTGTATTTATTTATTTACTAGCCGAGCTGAGTTTGTTTTACCCTTCCTCAAGAACTGGGCTATCAATTGCAAAAAGATGAATGAAATCGGTAAAGTCGTTCTTAAGTCATGGCGTGACCAATGGAAATAGGGATTAATTTTTATTTAAATAGATACTTCATACATGGTACAATGGCGGACTTCATGCTTTAGGCATTCTCTACACTGGTAGAGAATGCCTAAAGCATGAAGTCAGACTCATAATAATTATTCTCCTCACCACCCTTGGTTGACTGCAACCAAGGGTGGTGAGGAGAATAATTATTATGAGTCAAAAAATAAATCTGCCTCAGGAATATATTTTAGAAAGTCATTTATTAACTTTATTGCTCTGGCAGTGGGAGTGTTGTTGGTTCCAGGAGCACGCCATGTAGGCGAATAGCACAGAAGTCTATGTTGTCGTCTTACAACGCCACGCATATACTGGTCAGGAACATAAAAATTTATTTAAAATAATGAGAAGAATGCGAACTTAAAATAAAATTGGCCCCGTAGATGTGGTCAAGTATCGCCATATCCCATACCAAAAAACGTTTCCTAATAACATAAAGACTATGATTAGACCAGGGACTAAAATATTCTTGCAGCAACTCAAACACTACTAAACTAACACTACTCTCACCATCTTTAAGAGTAGCGTATTTGACCTCATTAGAAATAAAACCGCATTATATCACAGTGGCTCTGAAGTTATCTCATCTTGCAGCGGTTTCAAATGAGAAAAGTTATGTACACCCGCTGTTTTGATGAGTGTCCGTAACTATTATATTATGTGACGGTTGTTTTATATTTCTGTTTGTTGTGAAAGAATAGCGTTATATGTTACTATATCTATAACATTCCCTTTTATATGGATGGAAGATCATCAAATGACTCTTGCCGCTCTGGGTGGAGCGGGAGGGAGTGTCAGACTCTTACTGACTAAAACCACTTATATTATACTACTAGCTGTGCCCGCGACTTCGTTCGCGCGTGCACTTCGTATTAAGTAAGATTAAGTATATATGTACATAAGTACACAAACTCATTAATGTATGTATGTACTCATCATGATTATGACATGATTTACAAAATTAACAAAGATCGAACGAACGTTAACACTTAAAAATTTCTTCGTGAACAATATTACTTGTTATGTAATGTTCATCAGTAAGTAAAAACAGGCTTTGCACGCTGCTTACTCGCGATAAAGCGACATACAGTTGACCGTGCGAGAAACAGAACTTCCGCAGATCCACAACAACACGACTCATAGTTTGTCCCTGAGCTTTATTAATGGTCATGCCAAAACTATCAGAAGAGAAGTCTCCGCAGAGGACACGGTGGAGCATACGGTGGAGGCCTGTCCTGCTTGGGCGGAGCATTACCATGTTCTCGTCGAGGCGATCGGCCGCGGCGACCTCTCGCTACCGGTCCTGGTTCACTCCATGGTCCGGAGCGAGGAGGCATGGGAAGCCGCCACCTCCTTCTGCAAAGCAGTAATGCTAGTGGAGTCTCCTTTATTTCAGGCGGTCCGCGTGAGGGAGAAGCAAACCTCACCCCTCGGGGTCTACTCTCTAAGCTCGCAGTTCGTAGTTTCGTAGTGTTAGGCGTTTCCTACTCCGTATCACCTACGGACTTACGATTAGTCCCGAACCCGAACTAAGAATTAATGACAGCACGATTTGACAATTATTCCCAGTTCCCTTTAGCCGCCGAAAAAGACGCCCCAGGCGTCGAGAGCCGCAGGCCGATTCCCAGCTACCGTAAACGCGGGCCTGCAAGACGGCGAGCGTTGGTTGGCTCGCTGTCCGAACACAACCAGGCCCGGGTTGACGGAGCGTCGTAGCTAGGGTTGAGGAATTTGTTCGAAAGAGTCACCGCCAGCCTCATCCAGGATAAGGCTGGCATAGGAACGTGGGGATTGCAACACGAATTGAGAGGCCTATGCTCAGCAGTGGGTGAAGTCGGGCTGTGGATTATAATGATGATACATGATGATGCTAAGGTTGTTAACTCGCGATAGAGCTACATAAATTTGTCCATGGGAAGACCAACCAGAAGAAAAGTCAACCCCCGCAGATCTGCTGAGTCTGCCCTGCTTGGGCGAAGCACCGCCGTGTCCTCGTCGAGGCGATCGGCGGCGGCGACCCCTCGCTACCGGCTCTGGTTCACTCTATGGCCCAGAGCGAGGAGGCATGGGAAGCCGTCACCTCCTTTTGCGAAACAGTAATGCTAGTGAAGGAAGAGGCGGGCCGCGTGAGGTAGAGGCAAACCTCACGCCTTAGCCACCACAACAGAAGAAGACGCCTCGGGCGTCAGGAGTCGCAGGGCGATTCTCGGCCACCGTAGGCGCGCGCCTGCGGACGGCGAGCGTTGGGTGGCTCGCTGTTCTTTAACAACCAAGCCCAGGTCGACGGAGCGCTATGTCCACGCGCGCCAGAGCGAAAGAAATCATTTGATGATTTCCCATCCATAAAAAAAACCCACAATGGATAGAGTGGAGTAGAGTAGAGACTCCATTGTGCGTAGGTGTCCTGGCTAAGTTTGCAAGCCTAGCTCCGTCCAAATGTACAGAAGCCACCAGAGTGCTTTACAGGTTGACTGGAGAGACGACCGATAATACTCAACCCTCAAAAGAGTGATAATCTGAGATTAAAGTCAGCTCAATCACTTAGCACTCACAAACCTATATTTACCACATGTATATGTACATTATGGATTGCAATAAATGATTTGAATTGATTTAAAACCTCCAGACTTCACCGTTCCGAGGATTTTTTCACGTCGGGAAGCCACGACCAGGATGACGTAGCCGACTGATTCCTCGTTGTCGAAGCAACCTCTGTAAATTGGGCTGTCTGTAATGCTTATTTTAACAATTTTTAGGGGCAATGACCCGTAATAATCCCTAATATTACTGGAGTAATTTTTAAGCTTAAGCTGAGAAGTCTTTTTATTAGTCGCGTGTATAGACTTATCATTGCCATTTTTCACTGCAATCTGTAACCCGTGACCATTTGTTGTCATGAAATTCAGTTCTTCTCTGGTGAATTCATGTGCAAAACTGTGAGAAAGAAATAAAGAAGGAAGGAGGAGTGGGTACGGGTCCAGCACTACCATCTCGGAACCTCTCTTCGCGAGATCTTCTGTGGCGTCATTGCCTAGGGATCCACAGTTCCCCTTGTTGCTCTGGAGTGTGAAACCCGTACCGATAATTTCTGGCCCTAAGCTGGTCACGACGAATCACCGGCTCACTGGGAATTGAACAGTTTTGTTTCAAAATAAACAGAAAATAATTGAAAAGAGGGATCCTGGGAAATAAATCCAAGAGGTGAAAGGCTCGTCGAGTCGAAGCTCCAAAGTCTTAAGCATCGATGCCGAGTTGCTTGTATGTCGGTTTTCTATCGGTTGCATTTTGGGGAGTATGCAACGGAATTGCATAGTTTAATTCCGCCAAGCCAAGTTCCATCATCGGAACACAAGGCGTACGCTGGTGCGCCACCGCTACACGGTGGACATCACACCCACATGAACAAAACGTTTTGGAAACACATTAATTGTGCATACAGCCAGGGAGTGGAAATCCCTGACTGAGTCCGTGTTTCCTGATAGCTACAGCCTGACACTACTGCCCAGTCTTGTCAAGAGTGAATAGGTTACTTCTAGGCAAGCGTGCTCCATCTTCGATCACATCATCGTTTACCATCAGGTGAGATAGTAGTCAAACGCGTTCCTATCAATAGTAAAAAAAAATGAAAACAAAGTCAGTGGAGCAATTTTAGTTTTATTTTATGCATCAAATTTAAAAAAAAAATGCACATAACGCTGGGTAAGTATGAAAAGAATCTTTAACTAAATAATATTATTTGTTGTAATTTTCATGCTGTTGATAGTAAGTACAGTTTCGCCCAACAGATGGCGTTGCGAGTACCATTTAGATACGTACCCGTACTTACTATGCATGTAGATAATAAGTTGATTTCTTCTAGATTGCCACAATTCCTATCAGGTTTATGTGTAAATGTTATCTACATTAGTTTTGTATTTTTTAACGTGATGCGAACAAAACAGAATAGGTACATATAAACAAAATAGGTTCTTTGCTAAAAAATATGGAAAATACAGCAATAACATATTATTAATATGTGAAAATATTAGGTTTGGTAGGAATAAAAAACTAACGAAATAAATAAGATAAAAATAATCCAAAAATAATTACATCTTATGTGGGATTCGAACCCAAACCAAGTCTTTCGAGAAGCAGGCTTTAAACCAACGGACTATGAGATCTGTTGACAATTGATTAAAATAGCCGATAGCTTAGCTCACGGAAAGGGTTCCACATCAGGTGCTCTAGACCTTAATTTTTTTTATGTCGACAGACAGTACTCATCATGTTGACCAACTAATCCTAAAGCGGTATATTAATATCACTTACAGATTAGCCGGGCTGCTAAGTTTCCACGTCTGGTATTCAGATCTTCGAAATAAATTATAGCCTATATGTTGGCGAGGACTAATAGCTATACAACAAAAAAAGTTTCATCAAAATCCGTCCAGTGGTTTTTGCGTGAAAGATTAACAACAGACAGACAGACAAAAAAAAAAAAAAACATATTTTTGGCTTCTACTGTTTATATGAAGCACCCCTGGAATATTTTTTTTTATTTTCATTCAATGTACAGAATTGACGTCTTCTACAGTTTTATTATATGTATAGATATATTATATTATAAATGCAAAATTAGCTCTGTCTGTCTGTTACGCTTTCACGCTAAAAAGGATCGTCATGAAATTTGGCAGATATATAGCCTGGAAAATGGAGAAGGATATAGGCTACTTTTTTAGGCCATAATTGTAATAACGGAGCCGCGGGTAGAAGCTAATTTTATTATTATTATAAAAATAACTGTCTGTGTTTCCGATCGTCTGTCTGTTTGTTACCTATCCACGTCTTAAAGGCTGAACGGATTTCAATGAAACTTATCACACGGGTTGGCCATGAACATACGTAGGATACTTTTTTTTCCCGGGGTTAAGTTATCCTTTGGGATAACTTCCGACTATGACTTTGGTTGGTAAAATATCTGAGCAGCTGCTTTCAACGCTGCACTTCACTAGGCTAATGGATTGTAACAAATGAAGAAAACCCGTTGACAATTTTAAATGACACAATTCAGAACAGATTCAGTTACAATTTTGAATTCTTTGAGTCAAGAGTGAATAGGTTACTTCTAGGCAAGCGTGCTCCATCTTTGATCACATCATCGGTTACCATCACATCACCGGTTACCATCCAAAATTTGCGAGTCGCTCTCATTTCATTGTAAAGTGTTTTTAGATCGAATGTGGCATGAGATTGTGTAGATTTTATCTATTAAGATAATGCATTGCAATATATAGATTATGAGAAGAGTATCAGTTTAGCCGTATCTATTGATACAAAATAATTATTAGATAGTTAGTCTAACTGTAATGAAACAAAAAAGAGAATCGAGCTAATTATGTCAGGTTGAAACGGAGTTCATTCCAAAACATTTCAACATTTTTCACCTTTTTACTTTTGTAAAAAAAAATGTTACAAAAGCATTTCTATTCAACACCTCCATCCTTAAAGAATGTGTGCTAACCTCTCCGGCAAGTCGGTCGCAACATGATTGCACAAGTTTTCGCAAGCGGCCACCAGGCGGCGCTGAGCGCTGAGTACTGGTCGCCGGTCGCAAATGAGAAAACTTCCGCGACCTTCCCGCGATTATAACAGCTGGGTATTAAACGTTTTAATGTTTTTTTTTTTCTAATGGTATGGCGTTTGAGGTCGAGTTTTTAAGACTGGTTCTTTAAGGTCAGGCGGAGGAGCTCGAGGCTAAATTATAACAGCCACACAGCCCGCTTCAAGGTTGAGCAACGGTTGCTGAGTTCTGTGGATGGGTGACCATCTTAACATACCGAGACTTCTCTGTGCCTCATAAAGAACGTAAAGCCGTTCGTCCTGGCATTCATCATTTGGAGATCATTGGCAGTCGTTACGGATTGGTGAAGCAAGAGAATCTGACACCAGTCTTGCCAAGAAGTACCGTGCTACCCAATTGATGGATTGTGGAGGTCTGGTAGGGAGCCGCTCCAAGTAAAATACTGGTATTCATTTGAATCCGGTTTGACTGGGAGTCGACACCAATATAGTTGGGAAAAGGCTAGGCAGATGATGATGATGAAGGATAAGCAGTAAGACTTAATCTACTGATTGGTTAACAGGCTTGAACACTGTGACAGGGGTGTAATTACTTCGTCAGTTTCGATTGTGTAAAATGAAGGGTTTTGTGGTATGTAATGAGGTTTATCATTTTTAATGGGTTTCGTAACAGAATATCGAGAACCTGTAAGTCTTTATGTCAAGAGTGAATAGGTTTCACTAGGCAAGCGTGCGTCAGGCACATCATCGCTTATCTATACTTCTATATCTTATCTATAATTATAATAATAAAGCTGCAGAGTTTGTTTGTATGAACGCGGTAATCTCTTAAACTTTCGCTCGGTTTTGGAAAATTATTTTTGTGTATGATAGCCACGTTCATGAGAAAGGCTATAAGCTATACAGAAAGGATATGCGCGTACGAATTCACAGGCAAAATCTATAGCCATTAATGAAATAGTGGTCAAAAAACAGACTCAATAAAAAAGATGGATTACAGTAGAAACCTCAGTACGGTAACATCATAGTGATTATTTGCAAGTAAAAAGTTCGTTAATGATAGTGTCAGAAACCGCTGATGATAAAGCAGGGAGTTGCTGTCACATATCTATCGGGGGTGATAAACCTGCGAAAAAATAACAATTGTTCTCAACCGTCAACTTACCATGGCTTGCCATAACACCAAATCACCCTCCACCCCTGCTTACCCTCCAAACAACAAGGAACACTAACAAAACAGCTTTCATTCACATTATGTACCCACTCGTACATAGAATAAACACATTAGGTATACGCCACGCCACGAGTGACGGCACTCGTTAGGCACAGACTAGACGTGTAATTATAGTAAGTGTAGCGTCGGCAGAAACGTTTCTTGGAAATTCTTTAGTATTATGAGTTAAAGTCGTAGTGATTGTTTATGTTAAGAAGTTCAACAAATGAGTTTTGTATGGGTAGCAAATTATTTTCTTTGAAATTGCTTTCACGTAAGGTGAATATGGGATTGCAAACTCCATGAAAATATTGATGCCGGACAGGTTAGGACCATCCTGTCAGATTAAACAACTGTTACTGCCCGGCATTGGGAAAATAAAGTATAGTGTGTGTCACTCATAGACATATTGAACATCTATAATAATCCAGCTGAAAGCGCTCAGCGTTCAATGAAGTTCTGTGACAACTCAGCCGAAACTTGCGCTCAGCGTACAGTGAGCAACATAAATATATATAATAAATACAAAACGACATAAAATACAATATTTGTGAATAATGTTTGAAGTCGCTTACTGAGCTAGCGTTTTATTGTACTTGATTAGGAGTTCAATTTTAACAAGGCTTAGATGTCCTAAAATAACTTTTCTACTCTCCGTCTCATACGACAAACCTACTGTCCTTTAAGGCCTAGTAACCACCTCTAATACGAAAATAAAAGTAAATTATTATTTTATAGGTAACTCGAATCAAGTCACATTTACGTTACCCGAACCTTGGGCTCAAGACAAGTGAGATTCTGTCAACGGTAGAGTGGCGTAGGCAATACGTCAAAAATGTATGAGATTGACAGATGCTATCGAAATGTCACGTGATCAAATTCCTTCATTTTGGCATTTCTACACCGCATTCGTTAATTGAATGGCATTGTTTAGGGCCTCTTGGGCTCGAGACTCGGAGATTTAGTCAACGGTAGCATGGCGAAGGCGATTGTCAACACGTGAAAAATGTATGGGATTGACAGACACTATCGAAATGTCATGTGATCAAATTCCTTCATTTTGGCATTTCGGCAGTCACATTCGCTAATTGAATGGCATTGTCTAGGGCCTCTTGTCTCAATAACAAAACGACAGTAATTAATTTACTAATCATCACTTGACTGTGTTGCTGTCGCTCCCACGCTGTCTAATTGCTGACATTCGAGTCGCAGTCCCAACCGGGGACGCCGATGACTGGAATATTAATAACGCGAATATTCTTGACACTGTCATATTGCCTTATAATTATATTGAGACGTGCCTTAATAATCAACAGGCTTATGTTTGAGGATAGTTTATTTGTCTTGAGAAGCTTTACTTCCCAAGACATTTTTTATTTTGTTTTTTTGTTTTCGATGTCGTTGTTGAAGTGTGAGTATGTAAGTAAAAAAAAACATAAAAACCGTCAGAAAAAAGAACTGAAACGGCTATGAAGTATGAACCACGTAACCCACTCCATCGTCTCTTGTAGTAGAATTTGACGATGTACTTGACTCTTTGATTGACAGTATCAACCCTAGAGTTACGTGTACTTGCAATAATATCAGCCAAGCTGGTTTTATCATCATACTACAGTATGTACGATTGCGATTCGATTCGTGACTGGTACATTGTAACCTGTGGACATCTCACATATACGCACAAAACTTTTCAGGTATACATTAATTGTGGGTGCAGCTAAGGAATGGAATTCGTTTCTGTAGTCTGTGTTTCCTGATAGCTACAACCAAGGGGTATTTTATTCAAGAGTGAACAGGTTAAGTACTCCTAAGCAAGCCTGCTCCATCATCAGGTCACCATGCGACGCGCAATGAAATATTTAAAATAAATAAATATCTTGGGACAACTCACACACGGCCATCAGCCGGTCGATTCTGTTGACATCTCACCGTGTATACTTAGGTGGAGTGAACGACAACTGAGCTGTCATTCCATCTTGTTTGTATGGTTTGACAGCTCACTTGTCGTTCACTTCGCCCAAGTTTTCACTTTGACATGTTTACAGAATCGCACTGCTGATCCCAAGCTAAGCAGAGCTTGTCTTTCCATCTACTACATCGACTATGCTTGTGTATGAAATAACAAGATGATTAATTATTATTATTATTCCTTTATTTCAGGCATTTGTGGCCCAAACAATAAGCATTGTCTGACCAGAATTACCACACATACCAAAGGTAGTGAAGTATTTCTATCCTCACTTAAGCTACTCGCGCAATAGACGGCCACGACTACGACCAGTGGCCGCAATGACCAGAAATGTTCAACGTTTCTTTAGGTAATCTGGTCGTTGCGGCCACTGGTCGTAGTCGTGGTCGTCTAGTGCGCGAGGTGCCTAAATTATTATTACTTTTGTAATTTTTTTTAATACTTACTTAGTACTGTCCACACTTCTATTAACCATTTTTCTGACTACCAAAACTACCTGCCAAGCTCCTGACATGACAAAATTCAAAATTATATAATATACCTTGCGTTATAGTAGTAATAGAGTTTCAAAACGCGTAAATCGGGCGACACACCGGTGTGTCGGCGGAGCTTGACCGGTTGTACACAAGCATTATGCACTAAAAACACAATACCTATATTCAGTAGCTAGTGACGTCCAATAACCACCCACTATCGATTATCGATTACCCACGATCTTTTAGTTAATTGCGAAAGAAAAAACATGTTACATTTAATGATACCAAGAACTGTTCACGTGTAAACCCATTATTACCACGGTTCATTTTCGTGGAAAACATTGTTGCGACTAAAGTAACGAGGTAGTAGGTAGTCAAAGAAATAATTTGGATCTTGGAACAAAGAAACAGTGACAGAATGATTTTCTATTAATGTTAATTTGTATGCAAGGTTTGTCTGGCCATGCCCTTTACAGTTCATTGCATAATTATGTGGGTACAATAGTGAAATATTTGAAACAAACAAACAACTTAGCTGACGGTGTTTTTCCCAAGCAAATTCATTGTTGTTTGAAGAATTAAAGGTCATGCCTAAATTAAAATAATATTTATTTATTTAATACTTCATGCACACAAATGTACAGAGGTGGAATTAATGCCTAAGGCATTTTCGATAAGTCAACTTTTGGGTGATGCAGAGCTACTGAAATAAGTGTGAAAAGCAAATACGAAATCTATGTATTCCACATTTTAGAACGACAGAAGCTTGGCTTTTTTATTATGCCTTATACGAGTATGTATCCCTATTTTTAATATTTAAAATTAGAAACTAACTCTGTCAGTCTGTCTGTTATATGCTAAAACGGCTGCACGTATCGTCATGAAATTCAGCAGATATATAGCCTAGGATATGGAGAAGAACATAGGCTTCTTTTTTACGCGATAACCGACTTCCACGTGGGTGGAGCCGCGAGCAAAAGCTAGATTTTATAATGCTGTAAAACAGTAAAAAGAAACCGGCTCTAAATAAAATCTTTCGTCAAGAAACCACATAATTTAAAAGAGACTACAGCAGAGGAAAGAAAAAGAAAAAAATAGAGAGCAGTTTAAAAGGGTGTAGTTCCAATCACGGGAGCGGTGCAGGATGGTTACAAATCCGATTACTTTGGAGCTACTTTTGTGGTGGATTAGCAAAGGTAAAGGTGCGGTGGCAGTGTACGCGGGGAGGGGATCAACTACTTTTGTTTAAGACAGAATTGCATGTGAGTCAATGAAAAACTGTGAATCCGGGTGTAAATTGAAATTTAAAGAATTAAAAATATTTGCTAATCAGTACATTTTGTCGAGTTACCTATGCGCACAGAAATGTATGAGAGGCCGTCGAATTTTTATCGCGATTTTAGTGTTGGTCCCATAGTGTAAGTTGTTCATACTTTTGAGTAAAAATGACCCATTAAGATTTATTGCGTTCATTCTGTTACATGTTGTATAAGCATGCCCTATTCTACCACGATGCAGCATACTTATTTAAGTAACAAGCATAAATTAAACATTTTTCATGTAACTAATTATTAGTCGTAAATAACCTCGTCTGCAGCGGTGAGCGGCCAATTCTTATGACCTGTAAAAAAGAAAAGATAAAATAAAGTAGGAAAGATTTTAATGAAAGTCGAGATACTAAGAAGGTTTTGAAAATAACAAAGGCTGTCTGCATGAAAAATAATAAACGACCAAGTAGCAAGAAAAGTCGTAGATTTGCTTTTGCTTACAGCAACGTCTTTTCCAGAAAAAGAGATACTAGGACAAAGCAGTATTTATAAGAAAAATTGTAAAGCATTGTTACTGTTAGAAACAATAATAATTTTAAGAGTAGAACATATTTATTCGACATAAACACAACACAACAGCAACAAACACATTTTAAAGAAATACACAAAAACATTATTAACGATACAGTAAAATTGTGCTGAACATGCATACCGAAGTTACATCAAGCAATTATTTATTGCAAGAACGTAAAATATTGGCAAATCTTTGGTTAGTGTTAGGTCATGTTCGTGAACGGGCATCATGAGATGACGAGTGACCACTTTTATATAGGGTGTTCTAAAAGTGCGTGGTCATATTTATGGGTAGTGTTTCTTATCTGCTATATGATATAAGGAAAAAATATCAAAAAAAAAAATAACATTGTCAAAAAACTAGACTGCAAAAAATGACTAAAAAGTTATGAAAAGGTCACTTTTCAAACTGTCTCATGCATCACAGCTATCATCTGTACAACGGAGTATCAGAATGGGCAGCGGAGCGGTCTTTGTGATAGTCATCCATCATGGGCGTGTTATAGAAGAAACGTTGAAATAATAGCACGTTTGTGATTCATAACAGTCACTCGTTTTATTCAATTTAAAGTCAATAGGTTAGCACGCGTGCACCTCGTACGCTGTCTGTCAAAAGAATGCCAGCTGTCACGGCGTAGACGCAAACTTGCTACCCTATTCGGGGTTACCCGCTTATATTTTATAAATCACCATATATTTTCGACCAATTGAAATAAATCACCATTTTAATTTTGTTTGATTAATTACTGTTCAACAAAATAACACAATCAGTCTCTCATCTTAAATCTTGGATTAACTTTTAATTTAGCTGCGCGCCGTCATGTACATCAATAAGAATCAGATGAGAATGTTTTCTTGTTTCATACTTTTTTAGAACGGGAATTTTCTGTAGTCGGGTTTTAGTTTTTAAACTTCTTTTTTATTCAACATCGTTTCATGACTTGCCCATGTCACTTGTCTCTGAATAAACGGCGCAATTTAATAAAAAAGCTAGGCTTTTAATGAAACGCCTGATTAAGTTAGTTGGCTGCGACGTAGATACTACCAGAATAGTTTGTTTAACTTGGACTTGACTGACTAACTGACCGACTCCTCAACAATACAAAAGTGCTTTTGATTGGTTATGTTATTTTTAGGGTTCCGTACCCAAAGGGTAAAAGCGGGACCCTATTACTAAGACTCCGCTGTTCATCTGTCTATCTGTCCGTCTGTACTCACCAAGCTGTATTTCATGAACATGATAGCTAGACAATTGAAATTTTCACAGATGATTTATTTCTGTAGTCGCTATAACAACAAATACGAAAAACAGAATAAAATAAATATTTAAGTGTAGCTCTCATACAAAAAGCGTAATTTTTTTGCCGTTTTTTTCATAGATAATGGTACGGAACCCTTCATGCCTGAGTCCGACTCGCACTTGGCCGGTTTTTTTTTCTTTTAGTTGAAGTTAGATAACAGTTTCTTATTACCTGTAAGATAATCGTGCACAAAAATCTTTCTGGACTCATTTGGGATTAATATCCCAAATTAGTTCAGATTTTTTTTTTGTTACATGCTACATTACACCACCATTAATATCGCAACAAATAAAATCAAGCCTAAGACCCTATTTACCGGTCCCTCATCATACATTTTAATCTGTATACAAAATAGGGACACCGTAATAATTTTATTGTAAGCTGATTATAAAAAGGTTCTTGCCCTTTATTTAAGGGACCATAAAAGAGTACAGTAGACTGCACATGAGTAGCAACACACTTACTATCAGCTGGCCTTGCGTGGTACGGAGTTTCATTAGACAACGAGGTCAATTTATACTGGCTTTATTACCAGTGACGTGTGGCGTACTGTACCTAATTTTGGTGCTGTTCAATATTGACCTTCTTTCGAAACCCATATCCGGTTGTAGGTAGGTCAAGAAAAGACCCTCATCTTCCATGGACATGTTTGGGCTAAGAATAATTAAAAATTAACATAGGTAATTAAAAATGTAAATTGGGAAATTATTCTACCGTCAGTCATTTTTCAATTATTTAAGTCTACATTTATATTTATTAGACGTTTTATCAAGTCGTAACAAATTCAACTTCAAGTTCTATTTTCACAAAAAACTTTCAAATCACTGCAAAAAGAGTTTCCAACTCCGCTGCCATTCGAAAAGTCATATTCAAAAATCTGCGTGATCTTTTTTTTTGTATAGCAACCCTACTGCGACGCGTGTGGCTACTGACAACAGAGGAACTAGAAACGATTGCGCTGGCATTTTTGCCATTCACTCTGGCCGAATGGCCGACTGAAACGCACATTTAAAAAACATTCAGCTTACCGCAGATGTGCGAAACTTTTTGGTGGGTTATTTATTATAAGGGGGGAATAGGAAACTACAACGTCTTAAAAATTAATATAAAATGTATTTGAGTTCCTGAATAAAAGAAATCTTACGAGTATCGGCAAAAAGTATTGAAAACAGTCCAAAATGTTTGAAACGTGGTCAACGTTGTTCTTTAAATTTTGGTAATCGTTGTACTTGTACCTGAAAAATCAATTTGTTCCGCAATAGCCTCATTTTTCGCCTCAACTCAAAAGTGGGATGGGTGATTAGGTCGAATGTGAACTAAACCGATAAGATTCACTATTATAATCATTAAAGTTTGAAAAAAAAAAACGAAGGGGTTGGTTATGCCTGAACGTTTTCCAATGATGTTGTATGTATTTATCGTCATTTAATTAATTGTTAACTGTCTAGGCTTCACCTTAGCTTTTCAAATACGAATAAAGTAGATGTCTGCCCAATATCCTAATTAAAATTAAGTGTTAGGGCAAGTGATTTTAAATAATTTTAGTTTTAAAAGGAAGTTTTAATTAATAAAGTAAAGTCTGGATACTAATGAGAGCTACACTTATTGAATTTGGCACGCTTTTCATTAGTAAAGTTATGGTTGATTTTTACTTTTTATCAAATAAAATAATAATATATTTATAACACTATCAGTACAATTTTATACCTCAATATTGTGGTCATATTCATATGAATATTAATTAACTAACTCTGAATAATTTACTAATAACATTTCGGTGGCAAAGTATTAATTATTTTATGAACCATCGGTATTTATTGGATGGCTCTCTAGTAATTGGATTGTATTAATATAAACACTAATTCCATGCATAATTACGCAGCCATTGTAATTAGATCCTCTTTAAATATGTTTGTAATAGATAGCTTTGTTGTTACTGTCAGTTACTGCATTGATCCACAATGGTTTTATAAAAAATGAGCTCATTGATTTATTGTTTATAAATTGAAAGAGGTCAAATTGATCAAAGCAAGTACGTGGCAAATTGTTGATATTAAAAAGAGTCCCAGATTTAAAAAAAAACTGCATCACGATGTGTAAATAAACGTCTTTAAGATAGATCCCTTGGTGCTACGTCAAGTTGACATCTGTCATAAATTCATTCTAAATTCAACTACGGGAATTTCTTTGTCCCAAAACCAATTCATGGGACTTTTTTTTATTATTCGTTATTGTTTTAGACAGCCAATCATGGTGATTGACTGACGATTTAGTGATAAAAGCTTTTAGAACTTTGATAAGCAGTTTAGCCACTTTAACTTACTAATACTCTCATATCGTTTACAGTCAGTACCCACAAAAGGATCAAACAAATAGTTTAAACCTGCACACAGTATCGCCAACTTTCAAAAACAAGAACTAAAAACCAACACCACACACCTTTTATTCATGCTTCAAGTTTAATAGAACGGCACGCGAACAAAATGAATGACTGTGGCCTGTGACGGGGTAAAATGTAACAAAAAAAAATATAGCCCACTACAAAAAAATAGCACTCTGGTATCGGCAAATTGCGAAACAAAAGTAGTGGCGGTGAAGAGTCGGGTAGTAAAAAACAATGGAAAAAGCCAACGAGTTTCGAGCAAGGCAAAAAAATGTTAAATAGGTAGTAAAATGTGAAGTATTTTCGACCTTTGAGGTTGTAATAGCACGGAGTTCGTTTAGATGAATCAAAAGTGCTGTAAGTGAGATGATATAAGAGCTTTTGAATATTAAGCTTTAGGACTAGACCTACCCAGCCAGAAATAAGTGCTTTTTGTCTACGAATGATGTTGAAAAATCTTTTATGAGGACGTTGGGCTCAGCTATTAAATATTGATTACTAATCTTCATAGATGCAAGTACCATCACAAGTAGGCTTAGTAAGGTGAAGTATTGTCTTTAAACGCTACGTTTCACTTTATCTCTAAATATTTATTAGTGTCAGCCAGACAACTAGTCTATTGAAATGGATATTTACGAAGTGTGCGACAGTAAAATGGTGTTCGAAATGTTAACAATGAAATAAAAAAAACTTTAATAAATATTCAGGATAAATATACTTATTCATTTAAATATGAGTATCTAGCCCTATGCTTTGTTTAAATACAGATTAATCGATTCTAAATTAAAATGAAAAAAACTTAAAATTCTATAAAGAAAATAATTATGTATCGCTGAATTGTGAATATTATAATTTTTGTTTCCACCTTAAATACCACAAAACTCGTTCCCAGTTACAACGATTTAATACGCCACTGGACACAATGCGTTTCCATCACCCATCACACTCAGGAGTCGTTGACAGCCTCAGAATTAGATCGCTCGTGACGTTTCCTCTCTAATGAGATCACACTAACGAGTTTGTTGACGGACGGCCCTCTGACAAGAGGAATTATTCGCCACTGTGAACTGTGTTTCCAATTCGTGGTACAGATTTTTTGAAATGGTATTCTAAGTTTGTTAGTGTGTTTCGGAGTGCAGAGTTATTGTCCAAAATATTGATGTGTTTTGTGGTTTATTGTACGCTATAAAAATACAATAATGGCTCAAAAATAATAAGGTGTAATAATGGGCCGTTTTATCGCTAAAAGCGAATAAAAGTATTTATTACTAATTTATTAATTTTCTTGATAGAAAATGCACTATGGAGAAAACTTGATATTTTATACCCATACCTACTAACTGGCATATTGCTCGCAGAACAGATGGTCGATGGGGCGAATAGTTCTGGAGTGGCGGCCGCGTGCCGAAAGACGCAGCGATGGAAGGCCTCCCACAAGGTGGACCGATGACCTGGTGAGGGTAGCGGGTAGCCGATGGATGCGAGACTGGGGGGCGGCCTATGTCCAGCAGTGGACGTCTTTCAGCTGGTATGATGATGTTGATGACCTGCCTAGTACTAATTTGAAAGTCTGTAAGTATGTCGAAAGTCGGTAAGTATGTGTGCTAAGCTGTTATCATTAATCAAAGCTTGATACATTACATATTTGAAAAATCGTTCTGTTTCACAGTGAGCTAGTTCTTCAAAGTCATGGATGTTATGAATTGGAATCAGCGTTCCCATTTTTTTATCGTGGAGTTAAGTTGTGATGGCGAAATTCTAAATGTAATTATTTACCAACCTTTACGAAATAAGTAGTACAACCTATGTTTTACAATATTATGGTTGGCGTTCTTACAGAATAACTCAAAAACACAAGTTACAGTCTATAATAACAATGTCAATCTTTAACAGTGACTTCGGAACACGTTCTACTAAAACTGATTTCCATGAATAGAAAGCTCTCTCGTCACTCAATAACAACTATATACTCGTAGTTACTCCATGTATATTTTAGGTATAGAACCCTCTGTCCATCGCCTTTGTTATCATATTCTATTAGTTTAGATTCAGACTTGATGATTTCTTGTAAGGCAGAATGTGGTGGTACCGTCAAAGTTAAATTAACTTCGGTCTGGAGGAAGACTTTAAATATTCTAGGAAAAATTAATATGAATGAATGATTTCCGAGTTTAGCTTTTCTTTAAACCTAGTTTAAAATTAGTTAAAACAACGGCGACGATGCAGGCTAGTCGACTGTGACGTTTGCGTAAGAAGACGATGCGCCACCGGTACATGGTGGAGGACATCACAGCCATACGCAAAAGGTTTTGATAATACTTTCACTGAGCTAACAGCCTTAGGATTCGAATTCCCTGCTGAATTCTGTGTTTCCTTACAGCTACAGACATCCCCAGGTTGTAGCTATCAGGTAACACAGATTCAGGCCGGGACTTTAAGTCCAGATTGCATAGGTTACTTCTAGGCAAACGCACGCTATCGTCGACGGCATCATCGCTTTCTATCTGTTGAGATTGTGGTCAAATGTGAAATTGCAACGTGTAACAGAATTACTTGAAAAGGGGTCATTGTACTCATCATAAGGTTGAATGTCCACTGGAGCAGAGAGAAGAGGAGCGGAGCGGAACCGTGCCAATATTAACCAATTGCATAAAATCTCCATTCTGCTTCAGTGGACAGAGATTTGCAGAGTGAGGCAGCGGAGCGGGGAAGAGAAGCGCTGAAGCGGAATAAAACCAGGTACCGCTCAAATTACTCGTGACGTGAACTCGCTAACTAACACCGCTCGGTCCACAACTCCGCTCCGCACTTTTTTCTATGGATGGAAAATCATCATGACCCCCCCCCCCCCCCTTCCGCTCTGGGTGGAGCGGGAGGGAGTATCAGACTCTTACTGACTAAAACCCATCCGTGTTCCTCCTGGTGCCCTTTGTTTTCCAGGGCTACCCGTACTACTTGTTCCGCATCAATGGACAGACACAATCCGCAACTCCGCTCCATATTACTCCCACTCTCCGCTCCGCTGCCTCACTCCATGTCAATGGATAGGCATCCTTATGAACAACTTTTACTATGGGACCAACCCACAAATTCGCGAAAAAAAATCAACTGTTCAGTACATTTTCTCGATATTTTTTTTTTTCGAGTTTTTGGTGATGGTCCCATAGTAAAAGTTGATCATAAGGACGAGTATAATGACTCCTATTCAGGTATTGCGTTTATTCTGTAACACGTTGTTTATAAACATATTATAAAAATGGTTGCCAAATAAGGCCCCTATTAGTCGTAGATATCGCCTGCCAATTTGACATCCACAGCCCAGTAGCTGGGTAATACTATCCTGTTGTCAAGTCTTGACAAGACTGGTTTCTGATATTTGGGATACTGACTACTGTTACGATTGTCAAAGTCCATACTAAATACCATACCTTATTTTCCAAATGTGTTGTCGTTCTGACACCGGAATACACGTCGTAACTCGACACGAAGCCACTCGGAGTGAATTATACCAAATTATTCGGTGCTCTCGTAAAATGGGCGTTACAGTCTTTTACGATCGTATTTGTTTCTACATCTCTGCTTACTACTATGTGTTTTCATTTGTTGAAGTGAAAACTGAATGAAAATGTTTTCGAGTACCTTAAGTGCTCTTTTTTCTGGTAATTTTCTATCTTTTAGCCTTCTCTACATTTGAATTATTTCAAAACTCAAAACTAAAAGCATTTATTTCAATTAAACCATTTACAAGCACTTTTGAATAGGCAAAGGTTGGTCAGTCAAAAGAGATGAAGCTATTTGCACGTTCCAAAGCTTCGATCTCTACGGAAAAGAACGTGAAAGAAACTCCACGGAGACTTTTTTAAATCAATATAATGATATAGTTACATCATTCGTGTGAAAATTATACAAACATATAGGTGAGAACAATGTAGAAAGACTTGCATGATCAAGCGTCCGAAGTAAAAAAGCAACCATTCAAAGAACAAACAATTTAAAATAAACTGTGGCAGAAAATAACCATCTTAGAACCCTATCTGGGTTCTAAGATGATTATTTTCTACCACAGTTTATTTTAAATTATTTGAATATGGAATGAATTTAGACTTGGAAGGTGAAAATCCAACCTCACAAAGTGGGGTCCTTTGATGGATTACAGCAGGTTGTAATTTTTGAGCTGAATAGCAAACAACACTTCAAGTATATCCTGCAGTCTGTGCTTTAAACCATGCAGCCAAAGTGAGCTCTGCTTTGCCACCAGTAATGCCGTGGCGTGTGCAATGTGGCAGCAACACTGTTCAATGCAATGCTGCTGAACAGATTGTGAAATAAAATTTTAGAATAATTTGAAACTTGTCGCTAAGCTAAAGATGTATTTATTATTATTATTATTTTATACTTAGTTGTTGTTGTTGTTGTTGTTGTTGTTGTTACTTTTTTTATTTAGTTATTAGATATTTTGTGAATTTTAAGTGAACTATGTTCGTATGAAAAATAAAGTTCTTTAAACCTAACACTAAGAAGAAGAATTGGGTCAATTACGAGTAGTCCGTAGCTTGTCAATGGATTTAATTGTTTGAGGTTTTTTCTCGCTCTATGTAAATATCTCGTTTTTCTGAAATGCTAACGTAGCGCTTTAATAGTAACTCACGAACCATTGGTAGGAGATTCGTTTGATGCTGGTTGTTTGATAATAAACATATCAAATGTTTTATTGAAAATTATATCGAATAAATTCCACGCGTGTTGTAAAAAAGATCTTCGTATTGATACATGTGCCTAGCGATGTTACATGTCTGATTATATCGCGTAAAAACGTATTTCAGATGCCAGGTACACGGTACTTTCGTATATTTTATGGAAGTAAACAATGTTTTTTTACTGAAGAAAGGTGTTAGGAATAACGAAAAGTAAATATTTGGAGAATCAAGTCCCAGTGGTTAGTATCAGTGTTAGTGTATGTAGTATATGTGGTATGTAGTGCGTAATACTCATTTTTTGTTCTGGAAACAAATTTTATGTTGCTGTAACTGTTAGCGTATGGCTTAAAGTGTATGGCCGCATCTGGAAAATATAAATGTTTGTCCTGTCCTTATTATGACGTGTACAATATAATAGGTTTATAATAAATCAATAGGACATTATAGAGATAGTTATAGGTTGATATGATGGTCACCAGATAAATGTGCAATAACAGTCACATACATTTATTGACTTTCATAATCAAAAACAGAAATGAAGACATAAAGCTGTCCTGAATCGACTTCTATCGTGATCCTTTACGTTGTCTAGTAATGAAAACAGTTCATTATTTATTGTTGGAGTCTATGAAGGGATATTATGGAAAGGTTAATGTACTCAATGGCTAGTTTGGCTGACGCCTAGCATAACTCAATTTTATCTTGCAACGACATGTGTCAAAACGACTTTGAAGACATAAGTAGCTGAATCACCCATGTCAATACTCCAGAGGTGAAATTGTTTATTCATTTGTTTATACGTCTGAGGGCTAATTCTAAAAGTTTTTTTCGTATTAGCATCTCAGTCAAAATCTGTCAAAAATGTCTCAATTTCCATAAATTCACAGATTACGAATTTCAAGTCGCAAGTTTATTCTGTTACATGTAGTACAAAACAAAGTCGCTGACTATTTATTTGCTTCCTTCTCATAAACTAGGCAACGGTTTTTGATACGGATTTTCACTAATGAAAAGACCGATGAAGGAAGAAGATTTGTGTTTTTAATTTGCTTTGGGGTTGCTACAGCAGGCACCGGATAAAGTTGCAATAAAGTACATTGACCTTCCCGGACTATTCCTTCGTAGATACCCGAATATTAAGTTATGAAACGTTTTTTATTACAAGTGAACGTAAAGGATCATGATAGAAGTCTGTTTTTAACCGATTTCAAAAAAAGGAGGTCTTGGTCTCATTGTTTTTTTTTTGAAAACTTAACCCCACACTAGGAATTTTGGAAGTCGGTGTCAAATTACGAAAAAACTAGTAAGTAGTGAACTAAAAACTATTAGAAGAAAAGTACTTTGTAGTGTATTTTTTTATTTGGAAGTCGGTTGTATTTTTTTTTTCTGTAAAAAGTTTTTATGATACTTATTAAGAAAGTATGTATACTTACAAATGGATGTGGGTCAATGACCGTAATTGCACATTTATCTGGCGCCTACTATAGTAAGTTTATAAATCAGTATCATTAATTAAATTCACTGCCAAAAAAAAAACCTCAAAAAAACAATTAATTTCCAAAATCAGCTTTAAAAACGATGAACCGTAATTTTAAATAAGGTAATCCTTTTCGTCCCACAACCACGGCATGGTCCCGTAACGATAGTAAAACAGAAACGCCTCAGAAATGTTTATTAAAAATTTAATTAAAAACGTAATACTGCTGTAAGTAATCTTCGGATTTAGTTCTTTTGATATTTTATGTTCGTAATAAACAAGCTGCTTTTTCATCATCATGTTGTTTTTAATAAAGCTACAGACATGGTTGATAAGCCTGCATGGCCAAAAACTCGTAAATAATAATCAAGAAAGGGAGGGTTATTATTAATATGACGGTGATCAGATATGTATAGTAAAAGAACTCAGATCGGACAAATAGGTTTTACCATTAGACATGTAGTAGTAGTCCGGGTAGAGTGATACCTCCGCACCTCGAAAAGCACGTTAGGCCGTTCTAACGCTGCCCCAGGGGGTCTACTCTCTAAGATGATCTCCCGACGTCCGTAGTTTCGGCCTTAGTGTCGGGCAATTTCTACTCCGTATCACCTACGGACTTACGATTAGTCCCGAACCCGAACTAAGTACAACTGTCAAATCGTGTTGTCATTCATTCTTAGTTCGGGTTTGGGACTAATCGTAAGTCCGTAGGTGATACGGAGTAGAAAACGCCCGAAACTACGGACTTCGGGCTTAGAGAGTAGACCCCCTGATCTATACCTGTCGTGACGGATTGTCGTCTTTTTGGAGTACGAGAGTTAAAAACTACTTATTAGGTACCTACTTTTTTATTTTTTTGTATAAAAATGACTCATTCCGCTCTGGGCGGAGTGGAAAGGAGTCTAAGACTATAACTGACTAAAACCCATCCGTGTTCCTGCAAATGCTCTTTGCGTTCCACGGCTGCGGTGACTCTTTTTAACAAATTCTGAAACCAATTTAATACCACATTGACTCCATACTGCTACAGAGGTAATTTAGACAGAAATACCTAATGAACCCGACCAGGGAAGCGAATTCAGAACCTCACGCTCAACGGGTATTTAATGAAGACAAAAACTTCACAAACATCCCCCAAACTAATATTAAAATAATGAAGTACGTTTACAAATCCAAAGACTTCGCTAAAAGGAACCAGGTACCAAAAGCAAGCAACGTAGTAGATAGGTATTGAAATATCTCCCCGAAATTATTCTAAGCAAAGCGTATTTGGTCTAACCAAGTAGTTAGCATGCACAGCGCTTGCAGCGGCTGTGTGTAATGAATTACAAATATCTTGATAGATTTAAACATGGCGGTACGTGCTTTATTTAGGAAATTGTACGTTTCGTGTTGGTCGATGCTACGGCTAGGTAATACACACGATGGCTACATACGAGTACGAACTGCATATTATTATACCAACTCTAGTTACGTTCTGTTTGTTTTGCGGATTTTGTTCAAAAGAGTTACCGCGGCCCTGGAACGCAAAAGGCACTAGGAGGAGCATGGATGGGTTCTAGTCAGTAAGAAGGGGTCATTTGATGATTTCCCAGCCATAAAAAAGGTAATGTTTGTTCAAAGGGGTTCCTTTGTGTATAGCACTGAGGGCCCAGCACGAATGTTTTGACGTATAGTAACGTTAACGTATGTGAATTTTAAATATAAAAAAACTACAACCCCATAGCATTTTGGTTTAATTGTATGCCACATGCACAATTTGTATCTTGCAAAAATATGAATGTAGTATCCAATTCACGTTATACTAAATTTTTACGTCAAAAACATTCTTGCAATCAGAATCCCTCTACAGAATCCGAATTAAAAATGCTGATTGTAACATATTATTCAAAGATTTTTTAAGACACCCACCCACACGCACACGTACACACCTTCCACACTCACAGCACGTTTTAATTAATTAATTAATTTTAATTTAATTTGATTTTATTTTAATTTAAGAATTTCATTTCTGTCATTATATTTTATTTTATATTATTTCTTTTAAAATTATATTTTGTAGCGCTCACGTTTGTCTATTAATATGTTGACATTAGTACCTAAGCCAAATAAAATGGGAGAGGGCGCTGACTCCTGACATACAGGTACACCTAGTTCAGGAGTCAGAGGCTTCAAATAAGTTTCTTGTTACCAATTATGTCAATAAAGAATTATTATTATTATTCTCTTTATTCATTTTATATAGCCCACCGGTATCGGGAACAGAATCCAAGCTACCGGTGGTCAGGGCTCTTGAGAGAGGAACCTCCTAACGATACGCGCCGTGTCCAAGAGTACTGCTTTCTGGATCAAGCCCTTGATCCAGCTGCCCAACGAGAGCCTCTTGAGATGTTGGTCGAGGCTCTTGGCAATTACGCCATTGGCTGTGACGATTATCGGCACAATGACTGCTGTGTTCACATCCCACATGTCGACAACCTCGCGAGCCAAGTCAAGATACTTTGTTTGTTTATCTTTCTCAGACTTCACGAGGTTCTCGTCATGAGGGACTGCTATATCAACAATCATTGCGCGACGCTCTAGTCGGTCTATCACCACTATATCAGGCTTATTAGCCAAAATAGTCCTGTCAGTGATGATAGACCGATCCCAATACAATGTGCAATTGCCATTTTCGAGAACTGGGTCGGGCACATACCTGTAGTACGGTACTTCCGATTCCACAAGATTGTATTTAAGAGCAAGTTGCTGATGGATAATCCTGGCTACAAGGTTGTGCCTGTGCAAATAGTCTCCGTTAGCCAGACTAGAACAACCGGAAATAATGTGGCGGATAGATTCCCCGGGCCGGTGACATGCCCGACATATGTCAACCGTACCGTCCTTCACAATGTATTTCCGGTACTTGTTCGTCATCATAACTTCGTCCATAATCGCACAGACAAAACCTTCGGTTTCCCCGAAGAGGTCACCAAAACGCAGCCAGGCTACGGACGCCAAAAAGTCTACATCGGGCCCATGTAGGACCCGATAAAAACGCCCGTGAAGCTCCTTGCTCTGCCATACCTCCATGCGGTCATTAGTATCTAATACCACAGGTTTGCGCCAGTTCTCGTTAGCCAAGGAGAGCGCGGTAAGGCCTTTGTCCACCGCTACCACGTCCTGATGCATACCCACGTCGGCCTCTAGGAAATAGTCCCTAAGGCTGCATACCTCGCGGTTGTGTAGGGTCTTAGCATTTAAGAATCCACGACCCCCGCACTTCCGCGGGATATACAGCCTCATCACCGATGACCGTGGGTGATGCCTAACGCTTCCGACATACCCAAATACTTGTAGGTTTCGGTTGAGGAGAGGGATCTAAGGTGTATGGAATCCGAGAGTTGGGTTCCCACGGATTCCATAATCTCCTCTCGCTTTACATGCATGACCGCACATTTGTCCATACCAAATTCCATCCTGATGGCGCTACTGAAGGTTTCTGTTACCTTCAGTAGCTTCATCAGTTGCAAATTGTTAGGAGCAAAGAGTTTTAAGTCATCCATGTAAAGGAGGTGCGATATGACCTGACCACCTCTTCTCAACCGGTAGCCTTGGCCCGAATCCTCCAGCAGTATACTGAGAGGGTTGAGGGCCAGACAAAACCACAGTGGACTCAGACTGTCGCCCTGAAATATACCACGCTCTATCCTTATCGGTTCGCTGTTCGCCTGGATCTGTCGACATACTGGATAACGAAGGACCTTTATTATTATTATTATTAATTTATCGGTCATTGTAAGTACAAGTCCCAGTAGAAGGTAAGCGCTTTTCATAATCGTAACTTTACATCTTTTACGGTGACTGACAGATAATAATAATAATAATAAAGAGAATAATAATATCTTGGGACAACCAACACACCGCCATCTGATTCCAAACTAGGCAGAGCCTGTACTATGGCAACCAGACAGATGTCCGACTACCTGTGTAAACTCAGTTTACATAAACAGTATTAAATAAGTATATATCAAAAAGATACTGGATCCATAAATGTAAGTAAAACCACCACCTATTATGAGAGATTATTCTAATTAATTAAAACAAAATGATTAGGACCAGTAAACAGGTCCCAATTCCTTCATTATTGATCAATCCTTCGAGAAATAAATGCGTGATGTTTTATAATATCATCGATTTCTTGTTACTTGCTAAAATCTACTGATTTAATTTAACACAATATCTCAATTATAAACTCCTTTGATTCATCATGCCAATCTACACAGATAAACTTCACACACTAACCAATAAAGTCGCTCCCTCAAAAACTTCATAATAAAATTCAGGGCTCGGTACATGGAATAGGCCATATCCAAATAGATCAACCACGCTAACGTACGGTCGTGTCTGTGCATGCCACAGCGCTGAGGAAAAGAGGCATTCCCGGTTTATTTATTACAAGCCTTTGATAACATGGAAAACAGGGATATCGGTGAGTTTCTATAAAATTTTAGTAGGTTGGTACAGTTGGGTAACGTATTTGATGTATAGGCTTGTAGCGGCATCAATGCCACCACAAAAAAAACAATGTAAAAAATCTATATCGCAACAAAAAGAACCGCAACCCCATCTATCCCGCCAGCTGCGAACTAACTTCGCGGAATCCTGTATCGCGGTATCAAAGTTTTCCGTGCCATTTGAACATAATATTATATACAACAGTCCGAATATCAACTATCGGGCAGTTGCCCACCAGACACAACCGTCTGGTCGGAGGATCCTTCCTTTTCTATGGATGTTTGCGGGACTTTACTCTACGTCTACGTGACTAGCGACAAAGTGCGTGTTTTTTCTAGAAACAATTTTGCGACGTTATCGCCTCGCTTAGTATAGTAGCTGGAGCTAAGAAACTTCCTTCTTCGTCTCTTATCGCCAATTAATTGTGCAGCAGCCTGTATTGGTGAATTGACATGGGCAAACATGGCAACGGAAAAATATGAAGCAACCATACACATGATGTCGTATTTTTGTGCCGTATTTTAAAAAAAGGTTTTGAATTGGATTTTTTATGTTATTTTTATTACTAAATTCAAAATAGACCGGAATGACTTGAACCTCAGCAGATTTACGTCATTTACAAAGAAAATTCTTATTACAATGTGCTGAGGGCTCTTCATCACATTCTCCTAAGAATTTTCTTTTCTAAAAGATTTTAGGAGGAAAGATAGAGTGATTTTTCACTTTCTTAAACTTAAATTCCAGAGCGGAAGGAGTCATTTGATCATTTCCCATCCATAAAATAAAAGATTGATTGCAGTAGGCAGCGTTTCTATTGCTATCATACGGCCACGAATCCAGACACAGGGATAAGCCCTGTGTCTGGAGTCTAAATGGAAATACTCAGTTCCACAACTTAACAGGTAACAGAACCCATGACCTCATTTTCAATAGATAGACTTGCGTCTACTAGATTAATGATGCAGTTTTTTATTTTTTTATCCAATTAGGCTCATAACATAGTTAAAAACACTTAAGTGAAAGAAATGACTGCTCGACACACTAATTTTATTTTTTATTTAGTTGCATGCTCAAAAAAGGTGGAAAGAGGCATTTGCCCACGAGTGAGACGAATAAGCTAGCTAAGAAAAAGAGGTACAAACTAGCTGTCA
Organism: Melanchra persicariae; assembly: GCA_947386135.1. NCBI lineage: Eukaryota > Metazoa > Arthropoda > Insecta > Lepidoptera > Noctuidae > Melanchra > Melanchra persicariae. Next base: position 19,275,126 of record OX376648.1, on the reverse strand, counting down.
GATAATAGTATCTGACAGCTAGTTTGTACCTCTCTTACAGTCGAACTATGTATTAGGTAGATAGGTATAGACCTATCTACCTAATACCTAGTTCGACTGTACCAACAATAGGGCTATAAAATCTTTCGATACATGTACGTAAAGCTTGGCTGTAAAACTAGTAATGCTTATGTCTCTCATGGGGATGTCCTAGTTTATATAGGTGAAATATATGAGCCGTTTACTCCTTGTTTATGAGATGTTTTATGCACGAGTAGTTTTCTATAGTTTTTCATAAACACTAAAATTTTAAGAGGTCCTTTTCGTAAGAAATATAAATAAGTCGAGTCGTTTATAGTAAAACAAAAAGGAATTTGATGGGCCAAATAACTTAACTCCACTATTAACATGTAGGTACCCTAAATTACAATTTTCCAATCAGTTCTTCTCTTTGATATATATATATAAATTGCATGTAATTGAATAATTACAATTATGTAATTATATGCACTTTATACGTCTGATTGGCAATTCTCGTATTTAAAGGGGCGTTTGTATTCACATTCCCGGAGTCGCTAATGATCAAAAACACTTTTATATTACTTACATTTTGACAAGACATTGATTTGTCAATGAGATATTGCGACTTTAATTTGAACACTTTTTAAATACGTATGAAAATAAAATTGACTATTGCAAAATCGGACCTTAATTCGATTAGATTTTACAACATGCGAACTTTATGCTCGAGCTAGTAAGACATGTGGAAGTGGCCTTGAAGTTACTCCTTGGCGATTCTATCAAAGCTTTTCAGGACTGAGACAATGTTCAGCAATGAAGATGACGACTAAGAAGAGAACGCCCCCTAATAATATGAATGCTAATATGTATGAGACATAATTATATTTTTTTTTTATCGGCATTTTTGGGATGCATGAAGGAGCCTCCTCGTGTAGCGCAATTTGTTCCATCAGACACTCAACTGAACCGAGCGCTCGGCGCATCCTGGACAGTCTGACCTAATACCTTATAAGACTGACCAATCCATCTCTTGCGGTGGTAGGGCTAACGCCCGCCTGGTTCGCGACCACCCTCCCACCGGAGTTCGGCGTCAAGCAGTCTGCTGTGTTTCGTCGACGCGTGGAAGTACCAGTGCCTCAAGGCATCTTCTGGGCACGCTCGCTTTCATCACGGATCTCATCTTTCGTTTCCCATCAGGCGTGATCGAGGTCAAGAGCTAGCCCATTCATAAATAAAAAAAAAATAAAAAAATCGGCTGCTGAGAACTGCTGTGGTGCAGCTTTTGAGAGGCTTAAGTTCTATAATGGACTGCGATGTGCTGGTTTTTATTATTCACAAAATAAGTTTTTTTCAACGCAATGTGATATAAAATCAATATACCAACGACTCTTAAGAATCCCTCAGAAACAGACATATTTATTATAGAAATCAGTAACCAACTATTCATAGAAAATCATTACACGTGCCGACTAAATAACTTAGCTGCGAGTTCTATTAACCAAGCATATTATTATGGCTCTTTAAATATGCTTGGCTACATTTTAAAGTGTCTTTTCAGCTATTTTGTGATTGGTTAAAAACCTTTTCATAACTACTTAATTACAGGTACGTCTGTAAGTACGTAGCATAAAATTGAGCACGCCCGTGTAACTACCACTATGTAGTTTTGAATAAAGATAGATGGAAAATTTGTACGTTTGTTCGTACATCAAATCCCGCTGAGGGTTGCATCAACTGACTCGTTGGACTAGTGAAAGTGTTACGGCTGAGCATTTAAAGTCACTCATGGAACTTCTTGATGCCATGCACGATGTGTGATCGTGGGACCGGCATGCGGCAGTACGATTCTGTCAGCATGTCGAAGTGAACACTTGGGCGGGCTGCACGACGGGTGAGTTGTCAAACCATAAAAATAAGATGGAATGACAGCTCTATTGTCATTCACTCCGCCTAGGTGTACGCCGTGAGATGGCGACAGAATCGACCGGCTGCTACAGTAGGTGATAGGGCTCGCTAGTGACAGGCTGGTGCTGACCGCGGGTCTGCGCGAATATAAATAATAATAATCTATTCATTTCAGAAATAATTCCACCGGTAAAAAAAAAAAATTGTTAGTACAAATTTCTACTTATAAAACTATGTTAGACTACAAATACAAAGATATTAGTAACAAAATAACTTAACAACAATGTTAGTGGACATTCACAGTATTTGCAGGGGCATGTAGCTGACACAAGTGACAGACTAAAGGACGAACCAGCTTGTTTGCAATGACACTCAGGTGACTGTTGGTACTGGCACGCACCCTGAATATACGTGTATTCCGGTCTCTCGACTCGTAGTAGTGGAAGGAGCTGCAGGGTTTTAGTCAGTAGTAGACCAACATAGACATCCGTTCTCCCCCACGCGTCCATCCATGGTGATGTACCTGCACGAAATAAAGTAATTTAATCTGATGACTAATTTTACTGGCCACTCTTGCAATTACCAACCCAAAAGTATTTTTAATTATGCTCTACCATCACGATTCCTACACGAAGATATATGTTTCGTTATTTTATGTAGGCATACAATTAATAAAATACTTTGATTGCAACAACAACGAAATGAAAATAAAATCTTATTGACATTTTTGTAAAAAGTTCTGTATATCGATGTATTTACGGATATTTGAACAAAATTTTAGTTGCTAAAACTATTGAACTAATAATATTCGCGGCTCATACTGCAGTATTGAAAATCTCAACACACTTTAACATTCAAAAGTTTTTCGAATTCAGTATTTCTTTTTTAATCAAACAGGTACCAGTAGGTATACATTCAAAGGGAATTGGAATCAAACACAACTAGCATCTTTCATAGGTTTTAGCCGTTTGTGTTAATTATATTAACGTACTTTTTCGTCATAAACATATGATCTTATTAATCCTACTAATATTATAAATGCGAAAGTTTGTGAGGATGTATGTTTGTTACTCTTTCACGCAAAAACTACTGAATGGATCTTAATTAAATTTGGCACAGAGATAGATTATACTCTGGAATAACGCATAGGATACATTTCATCCCGAGAGTATTTTCTCTTGTGATAATTTTCTCATAACTAACTTTCTGGCAATCTGTAACGACTGCCAAAGACCTACAAATGACAGCTGGGACCAACGGATTTACATGCTTTCCGAAGAACGGAGGAGTCTCGATATGTAAAGATGGTAACCCATCCACAGACCGACCTCAGCACGCGTTGCTTAACCTTGAGGATCGACCCGTGCGCCTGTTATTACTTACTCATTATAACAATTTTAATCTGCGAAAAAAGCCAGGATTAAGCTCCTTTAATCCGCGAAAAAACTTCAAGCAAACCCGCAACGGATCACTATATTTAATAACGCAAGCTATTGAGCTGTAAAAGAGTTTACGGCGACTCTGCAAAGCCAATTAGAAGCTTAAATTTATGGCAGCCGTCTCACCATAAATTGTTACATTTTAATTTAAGTCTACTGACCCAGTCCTACTTGGAAACTCCAACTTTGTAGTTCAATTCTGTAAGTCTTGCTACGAATTTATTACTTTTAGAGATGGGATTACCGTATTTCACGTCTTTATTTCTTTTAATTTTATCAAAATAATTTAAGTGTCGTGAGGGTCTGAAAATATTTTCCGCAAATGAAAGAACACCACAAGATGCTGAGATAACATTGTCGATTTTTTGAAAATATGAATCTTTAAAGTTTATAATTGGAAAGAGAAGTCCGATGCGAACTCTGACGTCATAGTTCATGACGCCTATTACAGCTGCCATAGAAAACAGCATTTTCGCGAGAGGGACAGAATATATTTGTTTAAAATAGTTATGTCTCGTTGGCTTTTCGTTCAATATTGATTCTATTTTCACTTTTATTATTATATTTTTGTATATTTTGAGATAAACTGTGTAGTTAACAAATATATTTTTTTCATGCATATTCCCTCTTCCTCGCGTCTTATTCCTCATTGCTGAGGGTCGTGAGTGTCCCGATGAGTGGTCAATTCTGCTTTACAAAGTCTCTCCACCAGTGTCTGTCCTTAGCATCATGGAACGCATCATGCAGCTTTTTGTTGAGTGTTGAACGGATTTGGTCGGACCATCTAATAGGGCTGCGACCTCTCGGGCGTCTGCCATCTATCTATGCATATTCTCGATTATTAATTTATTTCAACCAACTTCTACCAGTGGCTTCGCCAAATTATCCCGAAGGAATATTCCCGGATAAAGATTTTCATCCAAATCCCTTCAACAGTTAAACAGACTGATGAACAGCATGATTAAGCAAGCATGAAAGAAATAAGACAATTGGTATTTTATTGAGATTCCAATTGTCCTACAGAGCTAGATTTCTTATAAATCACCTTCACTCAACATAACTTTCTAAACTCCCTTGAATTTATGCTAAGTCATTCAGTTGTAAGAACCTTTTTACAACGTTTGAAGGGAGATTTGAATATGAAATCCCAATAAAATATGCACACGAAAAAAGAAACATTTTAGGTGTACCACAAACTTTGTTCGTGAGTTTGCAATGACTTGTAACTTCACGATTTTCTGCCGAATGCCAAATCTCGGTGAGTGAAGAAGTGTTAAGTGAATTTATGAGTGATTTTCATGTGTTGCACGTATTTTATTGGATTTTTTATAGCTTTAGATTTGGGGAGATGTATGTGCTTATGTTGGAACACGTGTTGCTAAATCATTTTTGATGTAGAGATAATGGTGATCTGTAGATCTTTTAACGCTGTTTCCTTAAGCTCGGTTTTGTGTAGCTCATAAATTATCCTTACAACACGGCTGCCGACTTTTAACAAACAGTATCACAATCTTGTTGTGTAGTGTTAACGCTAAAACCTCTCGTTTTAATTTGATAAAATGTTTAATTATATTGTCTATTAGTAGATTGATATCTACTAATAGACAATATACTTTAGCCTAAAACTTGAAATCCATAAAACTTAAATTCAATCAGAGTAACCTTTAAAAACTTTCGATGAGCCCAAATGAAAGGAAAATGGAAATGAGAAATGGCGCTTTAAAATCTAATACTCAATCACGCACTTAATTTTCCCAAAACAAAGTTCTTTGAAGCATTAAACCTGATTATGAAGCCTATAAATCGAAACTAATCAAACAGACAATGAGATAACCTATAAAATCGATTCTTAATAAAATTTAACACTTTGACACACTCCATAAAGTCATAAACTGATAAAACTTAACGGTAATAAGAATTAGAGGCTGCCAGGGGTGTAGGCATAATTTCACGGGTTATGGGCCGTCTGCCCAGATATTTGATGTTTATGCCCCAGTGTTAAGGGAGACGGTCAACAAATTAAGTGGATACCTTCGGATATGTCGTAGGTAAGGTTTTGTGTGGATGAGACCTTGAGCATGAGAATTGAATTCACTGTGCGTACAGTTAAGGAGTGGAAATCCCTGCCAGAGTCTGTGTTTCCTGATAGCTACAACCCGGGAATCTTTAAGCCATGAGTGAATAGGTTACTTCTAGGCAAACGCGCTCCATCTTCGCCAAAATCATCCGGTGAGATAGTGGTCAAGCACATGCCTACCAAAGATAAAATAAAATGTAACATCAGAACATCTTGTTAAGAGTTAAGACAGTTTTTTGTTTCGTATATTAATTTTCACGGGGGCAAGGTAATGGAAACCTTGTTTAATATAAAATTAAATTATACCAAAATAACTGAGCCATATTAAACAACTTTTGTAAGTGTAAAATAATTCGCAACACGTTGCAATAAACATTACATTCATTTCATAGACCTATGTCTTTTACAACTACCAAAATACGTATTTTTTGTGTGTCATTTTTAAAAAAAAAAGAGCTATTTACAAGTTTTCACTAAAGTAAAATGTGAACAAATACGGTAAAACACAGCAAGAATCACGCAAATAAATTACTGCATAATCAAAAATTAAATTATAGAAAAGAAGTGGTACTTTAAACTAATGTAACGCTATTTACACAGATATCTAGCTCGACATCTTGACACACCATACCTACCATCTTTCAGGTTGCATTGTAATATTAAGCATTTGAGGATTCAAATGCCGAATATTATAATTTTTGCGTTGCTTTGCAACGTGTTGTGAACTGATAAAATGTTTGTGATTGTATTTAGCAGTGCTTACTTTTTAGGGATCTAAAAAGTAAGCACTGCTAAATACAACCACAAACATTTTATCAGTTCTGTTTAAATAAATTAAAATCCCTGAGCAAAATGCCATCAATCGGCAATTAGTATTGGTCATGGCTTGCTATCAGAGGTTGATATTTTAGTGATTTTGTGTGATTTATCAGTTTTTTTGTCTTCAGAAGGGTTTAAAACCAGTAATCGAAAACTCAAAAACACTTTCATTGACCTTGATATAGAACTCAGAACTCCACACTCAGTATAGCATCTGCGACCACTATTTCATGACCGTACAAAACAAAAGAATTATCACAAACATCAATAACCAACGCCACTCCGAAATGTCAACATAAACTGGTCTATCTCGTCTAGTCGAACTACAATCGCTTCTCCCATTGTTCGACATTTTCCTCTGACGGCTCGGATTAATTTATAAGGTCGGCAGATAGTAGATATTAATACCTAACGCCCCGTCTGTCTGTATTTATTTCTGTAGGATTAATAAACCGATGGGTATCGCTAACAGTTAATTCTTTACGCGATTGTTATTAACTGGTGTGTCAAGAATTGGGATACTTTCGTGTTAAGTATCAATTTCGCTGTGGTGTTTTGGCATTTGTACGTCATCATCATCATCACATCAGCATCATATAGGCCTCCCCAAGTGTCGCCACAACAACCGGTCCGGTGCGTCTCGCATCCAGGCTACCCCTGACCCTCACCAGGTCAGGTTCACCTTGTGGGAGGCCTTCCAACGCTGCTTCTTCCGTTACGCGATTTGTATGTATTTAAGGTGTTTTATAAATTCTGTAAAAATAATGTCCTGTGTGATCTTAAGAGCCTGTACTGCTCATTGGAAAAGGCTAGGCAGATGATGTTTATAGACATCATCTGCATAGCTTTTTCATTATTGGGGTCGGGTTTCAGTCAAATTGCATTCAGCTGAATATTAGTATCGAGAAGCAGCTGTCTACCAGACCTCCAAATGACGGCTCCTCTCGTTGCTCTCCTCTTGCTTACGGCACTTTATACAAACTAGTTAGATAATTATTCTTTATTTTAAAACAAGTCCACTTTATAGATGACAAGTACAGTTGAAGATGTGTCTGTCACCTGGCAAAATAAATAATAGGAATGCAAAAGTTTATTAATAGTGATATGTCGGAGTATCGCCACGTAACGAGATACGGCTCGCCTATGAAATTAGTGAGTGATAGATGCCGTAGGGACTCACTGTTAGCGGTTTTAATATACTTTTATACATTTTTTTTTAATACAGAAGTAAAATAATAATACGAACAACATAATTATATATTTCATCTCTATACCACAAGTGTTAACTTACAATGAACTAAAAAACCGGTCAAGAGCGAGTCGGACTCGCGCACCGAGGGTTCCGTACCATCATGTCGACTTCTGAAAAAGTGTGCTATTTAGAGACATCGTTTTACATAAACTTCTATCACATATATTAATTTCAGATTTTTCTATGTGCAAACTTCGGAGATAAGGGATTATTAAGTCAAAAGTAGAAAACTATGCGGCCTAAAAAGACAAAGAAAAATGTTTGAGAATGTGCAAATAGTGCTCTTTCACATAATACCCCACATGGTACTTCAATTTTTTAACATTTTCAGTACCAGTTGCAAAAAAAATATATTATTAGTAGATTATGCACCCAGGGGATAAAGCAGTGTCTTGTGTCACGGGCGTCATATTGAATCTCGAACGCAATGAAGGATTCGGGAGTTAACTCCCGAGCATAGCGAGGGAGTTTAGAGTTTAACGAGCGAAGCAAGGGAGTTAATACAAGAATCCTGAATGCAGCGAGGGATTCAAGCTAGACCAAGGCAAAGACACCTTTATCCCCGAGGAGGATACTCTACTTTTCACACCTCCTGTGAGAAAATAAGAAGCCATAATACGAAAAACAAGGTATTTTAAATTTACAAACACTAAGTAGAGATATGTATTTAGAACTATACTGTATACCTACTTAAAAAAGGTTAGTTTAATACCATACGGATTTGCAATATCCGCGCCATTTTTGCGTTCCACTCGGTATACCTACCACATAGCAGCCACGACCAAATCGATTTTCGTTTTTTTTTTTACTTTTCTGTGGGTAAGTAAATATAACAACCTAACCAATACAACAACAACAACAATGCAACCTAATACAATTAATGTGTACACAAAGCTTTATACAGAGCTTTATAACAGCTGGTAGAATGGGTTCGGACGCTTGGCTGTATGCAATTTGAATTTAGAACGTCATAGGAGATGCTCGAGGAAATAGTTTTTAAATTAATAAATCGACTATAAATGGGTATTAAGTGTTATTCTTATCCTTTTATACAATAATCAGTACATAACCAATTATTCTTATAATATTGTCTTCAATCCTGGACCCTGGTCAATCCTTATGATTTTGTACACATTCGAGAATATCATCCCTAAGTATTAAGAGTATCGAGAATATTTATCCTCTTTCTGGAACAGAAAGAGAGAGACAGAGACAGAAGGCGTTGTAAGTACCTAATATACCGCCAATTGAGCAGACAGAAAAGGTTCCAAATTTAAATCACATTATTGACCAGCGGGTTATAATGAAATCCAGTACAATATTATTGCCCGGCTGTGCCACCGGCCAAAAATGACTCACTTTAGGTTAGGTTGGCATGACATATAATTTGACGTTTTCGATCAGGTGGTGACAGACAGTTGGGCAAACGTCATCTAAAACAATTCCAAATTTCAAGGGGATATCCAGCTGTGATAGACGTACAAACAGACAGACTGAGTCGCACCATAGTCCTTTTTACCATTTTGGTATGGAATCCTAAAAAATAATGATTTTTATTCCCTATTGATTTTTTATCCCTTATTGTCATCATCATCATCATGAATATCAGCCGAAAGACGTCCACTGCTGGACATAGGCCTTCCCCCTAGTGTAGCCACAACAACCGGTCCTGTGCGTCTCGCATCCATCGTACGTATAGTCATACCGTTACTAAAACCATCGATTGACACACTCCTAATTTTTTTTCTAGCTAGCTACTATTTTACCGCCACAAAAAAAAACATCTCCAATAGCACACCGCTGTCACTGCTGCGTACCTTACAGATGATCCGACAGCGAAAGCCATTTTGGAAACAGATCCATTCGCTGAAACCCGTTCCATTACCGTGATTTATTCAATTATTCAACGACAAATGAATTACCGTGTTTTTTTGCTATGTAAAAGCTTTGCGAGTGAAAATAGGATTATATGTTCCGGCGATATGAAAATGAAACCGAATGTTTTATCTCGTGTCAGGAAGTTTGAGGGAGCTCGTGGCTTATTATAATAGCAGCACGGACCAATCTTCAAGGTTAAGCAACGCTTGCCGACGTTGGTCTGTGGATGGGTGACCATATTAACATATTGAGACTCCTCCATGCCTCGGAAAGCACGTTAAGTCGTTGGTCCCGGCTGTCATTTGTAGATCTTTGGCAGTCGTTACGGATTGTTAGAAGCCAGAAAATCTTACATCAGTCTTACCAAGAAGTACCGTGTTACCCAGTTAATAGGTTGTGGAGGTCTGTAGGCAGTCGCTCCACGTAAAATACTGGTATTCAGCTGAATCCGGTTTGACTGAGAGCTGACCCCAATATAGTTGGGAAAAGGCTAGGCAGATGAGGAAGTTTGAGGGTCGAGTTTTAATGGGGCGTGTAGGTTGGTTTGCTTGAAGATGACTATTGTGTGTGATCTTTTGGGTTACTAATTATTATAAAAATTACAACGATTTCAGAATTTCCGAGGTACGTAGGTATTAAACTTTGCTAAGGTTGTGGAATTCGTTCGAACGAGTCACCGCGAACCTGGGGGTCTACTCTGTAAGCCCAAAGTCCGTAGTTTCGGCCTTAGTGTCGGGCGTTCTCTACTCCTTATCACCTACGGACTTACGATTAGTCCCGAGCCCGTACTAAGAACAACTGTCAAATCGTGTTGTCATTAATTCTTAGTTCTGGTACGGGACTAATCGTGAGTCCGTAGGTGATACGGAGTAGAAAACGCCCGACACTAAGGCCGAAACTACGGATTTCGGGCTTACAGAGAGACCCCCTGGAACGCAAAAGTCATTTGGAGGAACATGGATGGGTTTTAGTCAGTAAGAGTCTGACCCACCCTTTCGTTCCGCCCAGAACAGAAGGAGACATTTGATGACAACCCGTCCTAAATAAAAAAAACTTGGGTTACTTATGGACGTTGTGGTCCCATCATAATAATGACTACATGAAATTGCGGGATCAATGGAATTTTGTATACGTCCTCAGAGGTATGGCAACATATTTAGAAGACTCTGCACATCTATCTTGCAAAGTCAGCCGTCACTAAATGACGGCACCGCTTTCTTAAGAAGCATCTTAATTTTTTACAACTATTTACTGATTATATTACTCGTATTGTAATCATGCTCTTATAATATGAGTTTCGCTCCATTTTTAGAATCCGTACTCAAAGGGAATCTCTTATCTGAGTCTCCTAACTATAAATAATTGGAACCCATAGACGATTTATTTTTCGGCCTACGGTACAGAACTCTTGCGCGAGCCCGGCTCTCTCTTACCCGGTTTTTAGATTCAGTACAATACCATTAGGTCTAAATAAATTATGCATCCCATACCGCTTTGAATATTTGAAATTCTATTCACGCATACCCGTCGCTTACGAAATAAAGTTATCACAATACGGGTCCATAATCCTATTTTCATAGTAAAAGTGAGTGGACACTGAAACCATAGGCATGTCAATTTAAGTTTCCATTTACGTAACAGCCAATCTGAACTGAAACCGCCAACGAAATCCACTTGAAAAAATACGTGCCAACCCTAAAAAAATATTATTTTAACTTCTGAAAAAATACCACTAAAAGTTGAACAAGTTTACCTCAATTGTTGTAAATCTGAAGACATTGTAAAAGGTTTTTGGTACTTTTATAATAACTTAAATGTATTGATTGAGAGAACGATTAAAGCGGGAAGTAGGTTGTTCAGGAATGCCTGTGTGCTAAAGATTAATAGGGTGTAAAATTATTCGTTAGGGCTGCCCCATTTTTATTGTAATTGAACTGGGGGTGGAATTCAAGGTGCTTAACGAATTGACTTTTGATAAGAAAAATGAGATAAAAGGTAGGTGAATGGGGCTCTGAACAATGTACATTTAATTTTCAATGTCATGACAAGATTGACAACGTCATCAACATACTAAAGTTTCCTTCTTCAAATCTCTGTTTGATAATAACCTAAAACCATGTTTTCTACGATTTTCCATTTGCGAAAATATTTTTAGTTTATTAAAATAATTAATTTCTTACCTGTTTTTTAACACGATAACTGCAGTTTTATAATGCAGTTACGAGGGGCGATTTTAATTGGACTGTAAATCTTTTTAACAAGCTGTATTAAAATATTATATAAATCTACAGTCCAAATAAGGAAGCTGCTTTAAATTTCCTTTAATTATATTATATTATAAGAATAATAAATAAGTACTACAATAAAAAACTGTATATATACTCCAGTTTCAGCATAAAACCCTTCACTGTAAATGCACAAAGTCTCCCTCCCCCATTCAATTAAAGCTAAACATAAATTAAAACATCATTGTCTGTACGCCAATCATTTGAAGTTGACACAGACAGAATGACATTTTAATTACGCCCACCCCTACTTAATTGTATAAAGTAAGGAAAATTGAGTTGTCAGTTGCAAGCCGTGCATGGCCCAAGAGCTCACAAAAATAAAACTTAAAAAAAATGACGAACGATTTTAGACCAACCTCGAAAACTCCCAAAAAAAGAAAAAAAACAGCGTTCCCATGGCAACCATAACACCATTTCCTCATCCACTCCAAACGACACATCACACAAGCGGCAAAAACCAACGTTTTTTTTATTCCGTCAGTTTTAATTGACTATGCGACGGTTGAGTCACAAAGATAAATGAACATGAAATGAAACTAAGCCTTTTTGCTACCTTGTCACACAAAAATAAACTTTAGAAGACAAAAAATACAGCCTAATTTTGTTTTTGAGTTAGATATGTGGCTACAAACCTCGGTTTGGGGCTGGTTATGACATAAACATGTATTTGGTGGGGCTTGCCCATTGTATGCTGCTATGAATCGTACGTTAGTCATTCATGATGTCACACGTATGATAATACGTAATAGATAATGTGTAATTAAGTCGTTCTTTGAAATATGATTTAGAAAGGTATTTAGAAATTTATTTTTCTATTCCGTATTTACATGTACGTTTGCCCAGCACGGCCCCCCAGAATTTGCGAATTAGGTGTGCACCAATGCAATGTACTCGCCTCTAGGAGTATATGTACCGGTTTCTTTTTAATGTACCTCTGTACTTTTGAAGAAATATGCATAAAAAGGGGGCCGTGCCAGCCAAACGTTTTCAGCACGGCCCTCGTGTAACTTGAAAAATAAATAGCGTATTCAAAAGTTTCTTAAACACAACGAATGTACCCTATTAACACATTATATGTGCCGCAACAGATACTGTGAATTCGTAAAAACAAATAATATATAGACGTAGATAGGGGGCCGTGCTGGAAATAAGGAATATAAGAAAATATCTAAAAAGACAAGTCAACCTTAGCCAAAAACTATTAAAATATAATTGATTTTTGGCAAGTAACATATGTAACGCATTGGTGTCTCATACAACTTGCTAAATTTGAAAAATAAACCAATTTTAGTTCATTCAGCACGGCCCTCTATATTTGCCTATATCTTTTTAAACATGGCATGTTTCTTTACAAAATTCGACTACCTGAATTATATGCAGGAGTACATTCGTTCCACATAAATTGCGATTCTGTTGTATCAGTACTTTAAAAGATAAATTGGATCAAAAATTTTACATAATACAACTGATGCGGTGACCATGATTCCATATATTAGGTAGGTACATATTCTGTACCTATTTAATAAAATTATGTGACTACATTAAAATAAACATTCTTTTTTAACGGGAACCGATCACTTTTCCAAATAGTTTTTGTTGGAATTTCATTTTACTGAAAACTATTGACCGACGTCTTTTTGTCGTATGCATTATTTGACATATTTTTAGATCATCGAAGTATCATGTGCCATAGGTATTATTTTACTGAGCTAAATTTCGCCGATTTACAAATTAACTTTTTGCTATTGGCCGAAGCCTCTTTTGAACTTTTTTCATGTTCCAGATTTTCACCACACCGAAACAACATTTTACGGAACATTATTTGGTCACAAATATATAGCCGGTTACTTGGTAGCATTATCAATATTAAATTAAAACAGTGTCATAAAAAGTTAATATGTTGTGCTATTTATTTACTTGCATGCTGCATGCCTGCTTGTACGCTGCATGCTTGAAGCAAGCATCCTTGTTTGCATGCTTCTTATCAACTTTCGTTCATAATCAACTGTTTTATTATGTGTTATTACAATTAAATATTTAATTTGAATGTTCGGAAACATAATACTTCGAACAAATGTTATTTCGGCTAAGTGTAACTTCGGTAAAAAATTTTTCGACCAAATGAAACCTTGGAGTAACGAAAAAAAATCGAATTGATAATAGTCAACTGACAAACGTGACTTCGATGAAGTAAAAAAGAAACGTAACGCCAAACTTTTCGACTATTATGTTGAAAAGTATTAGTTGAAATGAAATTCGGTCAAATATTTTTTGAGCTTATAACCCTTTTTTACAATTTGTTTTGTTTCTTCGAATTTTATAGTATCGATTTCATCTTGTAAAGGAATTATATTAGTTAAAACTTGTCGTGTGCGGTCGCTATTAATTCACTGATGCTACCGTAATTTTTGAAGATGTGCTGGTATCCCGGTTACTTCATGTTGCACTCAAGTGTTTATTGATCAAGTTTTAACTGATATAATTCCTTTACAAGATGTGATCGATAATATTAATTTCTAAGAAAAAAAAAACAATATGTAAAAAAAAGTTTTATTTTAATGTAGTCACATAATTTTATTAATATAGGTACAGAATATGTACCTACCGAATATATGGAATCATGGCCACCCCATCAGTTGATATGTAAAATCAATGTATGTAATGTATTTGTTGTTGTATGTGTTGATATGTTGATATGTTTGATCCAATTTATCTTTTAAAGTACTGATATAGCAGAATCGCAATTTATGTGGAACGAATGTACTCCTGCACATAATTCAGGTAGTCGAATTTTGTAAAGAAACATGCCATGTTTAAAAAGATATAGGCAAATATAGAGGGCCGTGCTGAATGAACTAAAATTGGTTTATTTTTCAAATTTAGCAAGTTGTATGAGACACCAATGCGTTACATATGTTACTTGCCAAAAATCAATAATATTTTAATAGTTTTTGGCTAAGGTTGTCTTGTCTTTTTTAGATATTTTCTTATATTCCTTATTTCCAGCACGGCCCCCTATCTACGTCTATATATTATTTGTTTTTACGAATTCACAGTATCTGTTGCGGCACATATAATGTGTTAATAGGGTACATTCGTTGAGTTTAAGAAACTTTTGAATACGCTATTTATTTTTCAAGTTACACAAGGGCCGTGCTGAAAACGTTTGGCTGGCACGGCCCCCTTTTTTTGCATATTTCTTCAAAAGTACAGAGGTACATTGAAAAAGAAACCGGTACATATAATCCTAGAGGCGAGTACATTGCATTGGTGCACACCTAATTCGCAAATTCAGGGGGGCCGTGCTGGGCAAACGTACATGTATTTACGTGTAAGTTATGCAATATATTGCAACACAAATGTCACGGCTTCTGTCATCAGACTAAAATATGATATATTATTGCTGTCAATGAACGTAATGTCGTGATAGTCAGGGGTTAAGGTCTTGCTTTTCATCCACGAGATCTTGGATTAAAATCCATTGCTGATCCAGTCAATCATCGTGGAGATACTAACTGAATAAAACTAGATAAAACTAGCGCTGTGGTTCTGTTTTGCACTTGAGTCCCAGCATCATGCTAAGCGATGACTGATTTACGCGGATGTGACGCTATTTCCTGGCTTTTATAGATTTTTAATTTTTTGTGGTGAAGAGAAATAAAAAAAAAACAGAAATGGTTTTTTTTTATTCTTTTATTATACTCTTCACCACAAAAAAATTGAGAGTTTGAGAAGAGTAATTTTGTCTGTAGGCTGATGTTACATTATCGCCACAACAGATCACAGGAAAAATATATAATAACAAATATAATTGTCAACGTAACAAGAAAAAAAAGGTAGCTCAATTTACAAAGTTTCAGAATGAAAGGTCACATCAAACGATAGCTGTGTTCCTGCAATCGTAAGAGAGCTCTCACGGATTTCTTGAAGTGAATTTTTAGTACACTCTGATGGTTTTATAGTTAACTGTGCTTTTAAGAATGAAGATAATGATCAATCTATTAATTAATGAAGTAAATCAATCATTAATGAAAACAATAAACTGTGGAAGTCGAAACAGTCACAAGATTTAAATAATTTCCGGCCACCAATAAAGGTCACCATATTTTTTAATCTATTTTTTTGCGCCATCTCGAACCTTCCATTGCGTTGCGCCTCCAGTTCATCACACTGCAGCTTTCCGGGCTCACATAATTTACGTTGTAAGTATATAGTTATAATGCATACCGCTGACGTCAGGAAACGAAATATCAATACCTACAATAGGGTAGTTGACTAAAAAAATCGAATTAGTCCGTCAGATAGATTTCCAATAAATATTAGACACATATTTATCATTTTAACAAAAAAATTAAGAGATACAGTACGTTGAAAACTAGTGTGATGGCACTTGTAAGTACACTTTCCACTTACACGTCACTGATCTTTGATGTGTTTTATCTTCGTCATTTTTTATTGATTTGATAAAGCAAAAAATACGTGTCCAATATTTTTCGATAATCTAATTGACAGACTATATAGAATCTTATTTTTTTAAACAGGAATCATCCCTGTTATCCAACTGGACCCCTTCCCCGCATAATATGGATTATAACGTAAAGCTGCGTAATATTTACACACACCATAATCGCGTGACTAACACGATGGTTATTTAGCTTTAATAAGACTTCACTGGGCCCAAAGGAAAACATGATTGTTTGTAATAATGGCTTGAAAGTAGTAAAAATATTATTAACACCCTTTGCTTGACGACAGGGATCGATACCTATAATTACTTCCATAAGTGGTTAAAAGTTATTAAGGTTTGACTAGAAAAGTGACGGGTACTTTGATTTATAAAGTAGGTTTTCTAACGTGTTGGTTGTTTTTTCAAACAGTCACTTTTTGGAACAATGTTTTTGGATTGCATTAAGTCATCTTTTTTGAACCGACTTCCAAAAAAGGAGGAGGTTCTCAATTCCACCGATTTTTTTTTAGTATGTTTGTTCAGCGATATTTTCTCCAATAAAATTGTCAACTGATTGTGACGATTCTTTTTTTGTTTGGAAGAGTATCTTCCCGGACTGGTCCCATTTTTAAAGATACCATTTCATCTGCACTATTTTCAATTCTGCCAGGGTTCCTTGCGGATTTTGTTCGAAAGAGTTACCACGGCCCTGGAAAGCAAAGGGCACTAGGAGGAGTACGGATGGGTAAGAGTCTGACACTCCCTTCCGCTCTGCCCAGAGTGGAAGTAGTCATTTGATGATTTCCCATCCATAAAAAAAACCATTGCCAATTCAGCCGAAAGAAATCCATTGTTGGACATACGCCTCCCCCTAGAGTTAGTTGTCACGCATCCTTAGGATTTCCGCGGCCTTCACTTGGTCATCTGTCCACCTAGGGGGCTTTGGAATGCTTCGTCTTCCGATACGAAGTCGTCACTCCAGAACGACCCATCTCTTATCTGTTCTGAGAGTATTTTTTCTGCGTTATTTGATAATAAAGAATCTGTAAAATTGTGGACGTATTTTTTACGAATAAAACGTTATTCTTATAATAAGAGAATACGGAGAATATAGGCCAATATTCTTTCAAATCATAAATACCAGGCAATTTGTAGCGCGAAAGGAAATTGCTTGTTTTGGGTAGCTACACGGTACGCAATGTACTAACAACGTGTCACCTGCCACTCGCATGATTTTGAACAACAAAAACATGCTCTTCGGAAAGTTGTGTGAACCAAAATCAACAAATCATGACGCGAAATGTGATGGCACATTAAGCATACCAGGCGCTTCAGGAAATTGTTTGACAAAGTACTCATACAAAGTAAAAACTTTTAGAATTAGATAACAAATTGGTCAGAAGAAGAAGATATATATATTGAGAAGAAGATATCCCTGAACACATTTAAAAAAAAGGGTTGCACTCCGGGAGTGCCGGCAGAAGTGAAACCTTGAACGTTAACGTTGTGCATTTTTGAATATTTTGGAATGGTTAAAGAATAATTTCGAACGAATTGCTTCATTTATCAGTATGAAAGTACTATAATTTATGTGGTTACATACAATATTCATTTATTGCGCTATCGTACACAAATATGACAATTTATTAATATTACAATATTACATTATCCGTCTTACGAATTTTCGATCAGGTCACGCCCTGACGGTCACTTGTCCTGACGCGGGTTTAACATTTTTTACCCATCCCAAAAAGTGCACAGCGCCGCTAAAGAAGTTTTCACTTCAAAAAACAGTTAATTTTACAATCTCCTCCATTTGGATGGTGGTCTGAAAGTGTACCGTTACCGCGTGAAATTAAACGATGGTATATTCTAGTAGCTTTAGTCCGGGCCTCGCGTTAAAACTGATTTTCGCAAGAAAAGTAACCTATAACTGTCTCCTCCTATCTATACTTGTTCCTTATCAAAATCGGATAAGTTAGTATTTATGAGAGAATACTGCCCAACTTACTTACTTACATAATAGGGATCATCATCATCATCATCATATCAGCCGAAAGACGTCCACTGCTGGACATAGGCCTCCCCCAAGTGTCGCCACAACAACCAGTCCTGTGCGTCTCGCATCCATCGGTTACCCGCGACCCTCACCAGGTCATCGGTCCACCTTGTGGGAGGCCTTCCAACGCTGCGAACGCAGCGCTGCTGGATGATTCCTGGTTAAAAATTTAGATATAACCATATATTTGTCCGTCAGTTAGATTATCGAAAAATATTGGATACGTATTTTTTGCTTTATCAAATCAATAAAAAATGACGAAGATAAAATGCAACAAAGATCAGGAGTGGGGGCTCGTGACGTCATGTGTACATAAAAGTGACGTCACACGAGTTTTCAACGTACTGTATCGTATTATTTTTTTATTTACGTGAAAAAAGCAAAATATGTGTCTTATATTTTTTGGAAACCTATCTGACTTACTCATTAGATTTTCTTATTCATCTACCCTATTACGTATAGACAGAGAAAAAGCAGCAGGTTTCAACTAAATACAGCAACAACAATCCCAAAATAATTACTAGAAACCACAAAGCGATCATGCCAAAACTCCAACAGAATTTGGCAAATTAAATTTTCAAAAAGTCGTATCTCGTAATCAACTCAGGCTCAGATGTGGGGGCTGGATGCCACGGGTGCCCTCCCCCCCGACCCCGGCTTCAGGCACACAACTGAATTATGTAAAACTTTTAATTGTCCTCTCGTCTCACCTTCATTAAAATTCGAGGTGTTTTGTTTGGACACAAAAACTAAGTTGTTCCCAATTTTTGCACGTTGTTTTAGAGATGTTAAAACGTCATTTTGACAGGTTACCTGGTGGCCTAATTATTTAATACGTACTAGCTTTTGCCACCGCCGTCGCCTGCGTGAAAGTAGGATTTATTCCCAAGGACAGATTCTCATTGGAACAAAAGTATCTAATGTCCTAATCCAGAGAATGGTCTATGTGCATGTCAATTTTCACCCAAAATCGTTTAGCCGCGAAGACGTGAAAAGGTAACAGACAGACAGAGAAACTTTCGCATTTATATTTATTTACTACATTTTGCCCGCGCCTCCGCCCGCGCGGATTTCAGCTATCGCGTAAAAAAGTAGTCTATATCCTTTTCCGTATCCCAGACTATATAAGGTCCCATTAAAATAGGTGGACAAACTTTTAGGAATCATTCAGACCACCAAAATAAGGACAATGGTAAAAAAAAAAAAAAAGAAAATCGCATTAGATACCTACAATTAAAATAATCAGCGAACAAAAATACACTTATAAATGTTGTTTACCCAATGCATAAACACATCCCTTGATACTACAAATGTGCAGGCGCACGTGACCACGTCACCACATACCTACCCCTATTGGATGGATGTGTTTATTCTAGAGTGCCAGGTATTTATTATTTTAGGTCAAAATAAAATCATTTTAATCAGTGTTTTTTTTTGCTTGGATATCTTTGGTTAGACCTACTGAGCGCTGTGGTAAAATTTGTCCACCTATTTTAATTGGACCCTATATATCTGCCAAATCTCATGACGATCCATTCAGCCTTTTTAACGTGAAAGCGTAACAAACATACACATAAACTCACTTTTGCATTTATAATAATTACTTTGGATACTTTTATTCTACACCTAAAAATATATTTAGGGTCCAATTAAAATAGGTGGACAAATTTTACCACAGCGCTCAGTAGGTCTAACCAAAGATATCCAAGCAAAAAAAAACACTGATTAAAATGATTTTATGCATTGGGTAACCAACATTTATAAGTGTATTTTTGTTCGCTGATTCTTTAATTGTAGGTATCTAATGCGATTTTTTATATTTTTTTTACCATTGTCCTTATTTTGGTGGTCTAAATGATTCCTAAATGTTTGTCCACCTATTTTAATGGGACCTTATATATAAAAACCTTAAACTAAAAAACATACAATTGGCGGCCTTATCGCATTCCGCAATTTCTTACAGCTAACGTGAGGCCTAACCATTAGTTCAATAGTACTTCCAGTGGGAAAGAGACGGAGCTATATAGGACGTATAGCTGCTTTAAGAGTTGGTGGTTTAGGCCCTGGTGTAGATAGAGAGCCTGGATACGAAATGGGGTTGCACTTGGTGCAAATATAATGTAATGCAATTTGCTGCACAAAAATATAGTAATAATAATAGTCTAGGAAGTAGTAATGCAGTTTATAATATTAGTTATGAATTTGGAGTAATGAAAATATTAAGTTTATTTTTGAGGAGTTTATGGGTAGGTAAATAATAATTACCCTAAGGATCGATCTTCAAGGTTACAATGCTTGCGACGCTGTCGGTCGTGGATGGGTGACCATCTTAACATATCGAGACTTCTCCGTGCTTCGGAAAGCACGTTAAGCTGTTGGTCCCGGCTGACATTTGTAGATCTTGACAATCGGAACGGATTGTCAGAAGCCAGAAAATCTGAGAGTCTTGCCAAGAAGTACTGTGTTACTCAGGTTGTGGAGGTCTGGTAGGCAGTCGCTCCACGTAAAATACTGGTATTCAGCTGAATCCGATTGGACCGGAAGCCGACCCCAATATAGTTGGGAAAAAGGTTAGGTAGATGAAATAAAAAGTGTATATATGTAGGTTGGGTAATGAAGTAAAAAGTTGTCTTTGAGTTAATGTAGCTTGTTAGAGCCACAGTGTTAAAAAGCTTTGTGAAGGGAAAAATCATGTCGCTTTTTGTGAATCCTCGGAACACCCACGTGTGATGTGTCAGCCACATTTAGCTTGCCATTGTTCTTTTTTCTTTCTAACCTAACATTTTTTGCTACGGACTTGACCTTTCTTTCTTCAGGTCTTTTAGCTGACATGGTAAATGTGGTAAAAATGGTAGAAGTTTAATGCGAGAAGCACAGGACTGGTTGTTGTGGCGACACTTGGGGGAGGCCTATGTCCAGCAGTGGACGTCATGCGGCTGATATGATGACGATTATGATAAAATACTGATAGTGTACTTGCAGATTTTTTTATTCTAACAGCAAACGTTTGTTCCTTTCCTGCACCGTTGATCAGAATGATTTTCTCGATATCTATTTAAACAAGAATAACAGAAATTCAACCATTCACCAAATCTCATAAAAGCGAACTTTTCCCCTATTCCGAACTCTGATATTTTCCATTAAATTCGACTTTGCATGAAGATACGGCCTGATGGTTTTATGAAGGGCCCGATAAGACCAACTTATGATTATTATTTGTTACCTTACGTCACCCAAGAATTCTTGAGCATTTTTCTTTTGGTGGCACGCAACTGTTTTGTGTAGTCGTTTGGGATTTTATTTGTGTTACGTTGATTGTTATATTTTTACCTGGAAAATAAACGTTGATTTTTAGGTCTATTTTTTTGGTACATGTGATTTAGTGGGTTTCAGGAGCAATCGCTTTGATAGCAATTAAAATATCATATTTATTCCGCTTTTCTTCCATTTCATTGTTTATGCAATTTTTATCAGGAACAGAATCCTGGTAATTGCATCGGTCAACGATAATATAGATCTTTGACCGACCTACAAACTAACAAACAAAAACAGAATTTCCTTTACAAAGTAGAGATACAATTAGATTAAATCGCAGCTTTTCTTTAATGTACAAAAAGCGTAAAATAATTGTCGCACTATCATAGCAGAGTATAAAATTACACCAAAAAGCGACTCAAGTTCAACGACCAAGATATAATTAACAAGCGTCAGAATCTATATGTTAATTTAATTAAGCTTATAAACTTTTCCGCGTTTTCATGAAAACATTTAAACTGATATAAATTTAATAAATTTGAAGTGAACGATAACACTACACGCTCCGCAAATTTTGAGCTTTGCTCAAAATTTGATCCCCGATTTATTTCATAAAACTATGTAGACCCCTAATCGGATAACGAACTAATTTAATTAGATGCGTCAGATCGGAAACTAATATCCAAATCCTTAATCCTTTTTATTATAATCTATTTAATTTAAATCTATTCACGGAACTCCTATACCGTCAAATGGGGTGAATAGGAACGCAGGGGTAAATCGGCACAAAACTTTGAAGGGCATTTTTACGTTATTTAAACCGTGTTTCCAGCATGGTCTCAACTTTATTTTATAAATAAAATAAAGTTGACACCACAGACCTTAGATGTTAAAATGAAAAACCTTGTTTTGTTCCTATTCACCCCTCCGTTCCTATTCACCCCGTCTGACGGTATAGAAACGGTATAGGTTCCGTGAACAGATGACAGACAACTAGGAAATACATAGTTAGAATAACTTTATCGGACACCATAAATAATAGCACAACTCTTTTACAAAAACAAAAAAAAAAAAACAAAAAAGAAAAAAAAATAATAGTAGATAAGTTTGTTCAAAGTTAGATTTAGGACTTATTATTTCAAGGCAGCACTATTGTTCTGGTGAGCGCTATGTACGCCTTAATTGTCATGTGCATTAGATCATTATGTTATTGACCTTGTTTTAAATTTTTGCAATGTATGTGATGTGGCTGTACTTAATTTAACTAAACAAATAAATAAATAAAAAACAATAAAAAAATAGGTTCCTTAAATAAATTAGTTTATTTGCGTGCGTTCTATCAAATAATATTTTGGACCTATGCTATTAAGTGCTACCTTATGGAATTGATATTTTTAAATTCACGCAAACGAATTTGTGGGCAAACGTTAGACTTCGACTTTTTCAGCTTAAATTTATTTTAGCAAAAAAATTTCAACACCTGCACTTAAAAGGACTCGATCTGTGCTAATTGACACCTGTCTAAATAATTGTACATACAACGTGTAACAGAATAAACGCAATACCTACCTCTTAAAGGGTCACTGTACTCATCACATCACTATGAACGACTTTTACTGTGGGGTCAACACTGAAATCGCGAAAAGAAAACGACTGCCCCATACTTTTCTGTGCGTATAACTCGACAAAATGTACTGAATAGCGGGTTTTTTCGCAATTTCGGGGTTGCACACACCATAGAAATTGGTTATAATAATGAGTAAAATTACCCCTTAAGAGGTATTGCGTCTATTTTGTTACACGTTGTATGTATTGACAACAAAAATACAAGGGTATTAAGGCCAGGTTTTCTGGAAAAACGTTGTTTTGCATTGTGTAAAATTGTGTTTTATTCGTAAACAACACGGATTTAAATTTTGAAAAAAATATATTACATATTTCACACTTCGATCTTGCGATTTCGGCCGTGCGATACACGATTACTTGCACTTTACTGCATCCAATTAAATCGCAAAGACAAGTCAAAATCAAGATGTAATTATCATTTCATTTGAGTTATATAAGGTTTTGAGTAATAAAACTTATACCACAATAAAGGTCGTAAAAAATGTGATATAAATCGGCCGTCATAATGTGAAATATGAAAATACGTATCCCACTAATTCCAAAATCAAGTGATTTTGTCGTTTCATGAGCGCGCCCCGTGTCATTTAGTCCCGAGCGGAACGTGTTGGAGGTCGGACGTGTGCCAAATTTTTGCGATCCCGCCACCCCCGCTAAGTTCTGTTACTGACTAAGCCTAAATTGATTACCGCTCTAGCACTGCCGGCACACCAGTGTGCCGCGAATTTAATGTTTATGTTTATTTACGTAAGATTTATTTTTTATTGAATTTTCACGTGTCGAGTGGTTAAATAATAATACTTGTATACAATTTAGTGTTCAAACAGTTGTAATATAGTTAGTTTTTATTTGATGTAGCTATAATTTTGTAAAAAAAAATGGGGGAAAAAAAAGTTGTCACGGCTCTTCGTTGCAGCGGTGACTACTTTTTTTTATAAACTTTGGCTGAATAAACAAAAAGGTATATAGGTATATACATAATTTACTTTACTAACTAGGTAAGTACCGACACGAAACAGATAAATTTCCACACCGCAAACATGTGTGTAAACAGTTTAATTTAAACCTTATTTCAGTACGCATAAAGACGTGCGCTTTAGTGGTTTAGTTTTCGCGCGGAATAGATTTACCAACCGCATCGAGTATGTAAAACAATTGAATTTGAACCCTATTTCAGAGTGCATAAAGCCACCTCGCGCGCACATGATACAATGATTTACTGTTTTCAAATGTCAAATAGGTAGTTCACCCCGCTACGTTAGTCTTGATGGTTTCGGAGAGTTTGTATAAGTCTTATAATATTTGTTATTTATTAGAAATGTCCGTTTTCACTTATCTTACTCCTAAACAAATGCAAAAATAATAGCTCGTATTTCCTACATGAGAGTTGAATATCGGTGCAATAATGTTGTGGTGTTCATGTAGAGAAGAAATATAAGTGTAGTTATACGCTAGGTGGGTACCTACTCACAGCCACCACAACACAACAAATAATAATATTTATGGTGTCCGCAACGTTTGTGTAGGTCTCGTCTATGCCAAACAATACGCGCAGCGCACTCGTGAGTCGCGTGCCATAGTGTAAAAGTGTTACAGTATGACCATTTCCTATGAAAATATTATAATAACATACTTTTGGTAACGTTTAGGCTACCGGACCAGCTCATTTATGCGCTGTACACTAGAGTCCATCCTCTTACTAATTACTAACAATGTATCAAGTTATGACAAGACATACAAAAAACTATGTGGTCAGTTTGGATAGTTTTTCCAATCCAATGCGTTACTTTATCGGTGTTTATTGGCAAGAGGAAAAATGTATAGAAATTATAAATTACATACACTAAACTGTTTTTAATTGACTATTGTATTGTATATTATTAACCGACTTCCAAAAAAGAAGAGGTTCTCAAATCGACTGTTTTTTTTGTTGTATGTTTGCTCAGCGATATTTTCGCCAATTGTCAATCGATTTTGATGATTCTATTTTTTTTGGAAGTGTATCTTCCCGGACTGATCCCATTTCAATTTGGTGAAGATCTGATGAAGAACTTCGGAGACAGGTAACGGAACTCTTCATTCCCGTAGGAATTCCCGTTCCCGTATAGCCGTACAGCCTTCCCCATGAATGTAACTATCATAAATTCATAATCATAATACAAAAAAGAATTTCTTGCACCGCGTCGCACGCAGTCACGCAGGCTCGACGCGTTCTCGTTTGGTGGCCGCGTCTCGCGCACCGCCCGTTCGATTTAATAATATTGTTGAATTATTTTAATTTTACATTATCTCCTAAACGGTGAGTTCAAATAACATGCTGTAAAAGACAAAGTTTATCTTCATAAAATTATCTTGATGATGAAGTAACTTTCGCTAGTAAGGATTAATATGCCTGCCTAATATTAATGCTGAAAAACCACCTTTAATTTTTAAATAAATTATTTGACATAAAATGCCTTAGTGTGGCATATTTATAAGAGATAGATATAGGTGTAACGTCGCGGACTTTTTCTTAGATCGAATGAAAAACAATATCTTTGTTGTACATGGTACTTACGTATAATTAGCTATTACCACAGCGCACTTAGCGCACTTCCACTTTATAATATTATTTAGTATAGATTTGAATAAAGTAGCATCTCAATATCATTATTGTAACACCATAAAATACATAAAGAAATTAAACACACACCATATTACAATTCTATCCTATTTATTTATAACGGTTTGCTATCTATGTTTCTGTGTACGTGCGTCTGTGTGCCTGTGTATCTGTCTTTGGCACTGTAGCTCCGTTATCTTTATTGAACAGGGATATTTTGTAAGTTTTTAAAATTTTACTTGTTAATTACCAACAAATCAAAATCAAAATTTGCGTTACAGGGCAATAGAGCATGCGGAAGGGCGTGACTTGTCTCCAAAATAATACTCATTTATTGGGGTTACCCCCGACGGTATAGTTGGGAACGACACCATTGTTGAAATTAAATGTCCAATAACGGCATTTAGAAAAGGGAAATGCTGCTATTGAAGAAAGTAAAATACATATATTTAAATTCGATAGAATAAAACATACCAGGGTTATAAACAAAAAAAGTAATTGGTATTACCAAGTGCAGGGTCAACTTCATGTAACAGAAAGGAACCAATGCATTTTTGGAATATGGTTCGGTGAAAACTAGTAGTAGAAAATATTTCAAGAGATGACGAATTTTGGCGGGTGCATATGGAGAAAAAAATTATAGATTTTTATTTGAAATGTATATTGCCAGAGATTGTGGATCCGCGCCAAAATCGCGGTATGCCAATACGAGACATAATATTGAAAGAAAACAAAGAAAATGTTAATGATAAGCCTGTGCAGCCAGGTCCAAGCAAATCCAAGTACCATATTCCGTGTCAATCTACTCAGCTAGGTCCATGCAAACCGAGACAGCTACAGTTCAACGAATTTTAGCCAGTTGCATTGGTAACTTTTATTATGTTAACTATTTGATTAAAAAATATAAAAACGTTTTTGTTTTTTTTTAAATAGCATCTAGGCAAATTCCAAACCATTTATACTTCTAAGCTTTCTTGAATTATAATATTCAAGAATTGTAACATAATTTTCCTAAAGTAAGTGTGCCTACCTACTACTTGATTTTTACGAAGGTATCGCACCAAAGCCAAATAGCGCGCGACGCGTATTTTTGTATCGTACTCGTATTCATAATTTTCGTGTCAGTCAGATTTTAAATCCACCATATACTCTAAAATAAATAAGTATTATTACTGATTTTTAATGATTAGTAATTGGATTCAAGTTTGTACAATACGTACTTAATCCATCTATAACCTTAAAAAATACTTAATAGAAAAATAAAACAAAATAAACTTATACTAATCAATTCAAGTTGATCTACTGCATTACTTTATCCTGTGACGGAACTTAGTACCTACCCGAGTCCGTGAACTCATGAGCGAGCGGTGCGCTTGGTGCGCGCGTCTCCCGCGCATCGTAACTTATTACGTATTGCTACTCCTTGCGGGGCCTGGGGTAAGCGTTAGATGCCTACGCGCTCAAGTCAGGCTCGCCTTAAGGCCACGACTAAAACGATAAGAAGCTTCATGTAGACGTCAGTAAGACCATTTTCATTACCCTACCATAAGAAAAGACAATTGAAATAGTCCTAATTGTGTTTGATATCTAGGTTTGTTTTATTGTACATTGTCAACATTTGTGTTTACCGGTCGTTATAGAAAATACCGTAAATCTGCTGAGAACACTAACAATAATACTTAGTAAATTGTTGCCAATAAGTCTGATATACTGGTGGTGGACCAAATCGAGAGGCTTTCAATGAGACATAACCGTTCCGCATGACGAGAACCTCGTGAAAGCCGAGAAAGATAAACAAATCAAATATATTGACTTGGCTCGCGAGATTGTCGACATGTGGGATGTGAATTCGGCAATCATTGTACCGATAGTCGTGTCAGCCAACGGCTTAATAGCCACGAGCCTCGACCAAGTCCTCAGGAGGCACTCGTTAGGCAGCTGGATCAAGGGCTTGATTCAGAAAGCAGTACTTCTGGACACGGCTCGCATTGTTGGGAGGTTCCTCTCTCTGGAGCCCTGACCGCCGGTAGCTTGGACCTTGTTCCCGATACCGTGGGTCACGAATTTTTTTTGTTTAAAGAAATATTTAAAAATGTATAAAATAAGTTTACAAAAATGAATAAACGGAATATTACTACTATGAGCTTCGCACTTGTAGCTGTAAATTTTGTTTCAATTATGTAGAGTAAAGTACAATATTATATAATGTATACCAACATACGAGTAGTTTCAGTTGTTTTACAAAAAAATAATCTAAAATGATTGCCTTATCACTGTCAGTTATTTCTACCAGACAACTTTTGGACGGTCTATAATAATAATATAATAATATAATTATATTATATATCGCAGTCCACAATTGCCTACCAAAATTAAATATTTCATATATTTTCATCACTCGATTACCCTATTCTATTGAACGACATTAAGCATCCAGCTAGCCCGTTCATTAAATGTTGTATTAGACGCGTTGACTAGATGTTATTTAGGCCGCTGATTAATTGGTGCCGTTCAATGAAAAGGCTAGGCAGCCAATAAACGTCAGATTAAGTCATTTGGTGACATAAATATTGGAAATAGAACATAACATATTTTTCATTATTTACGTTCACGTCAACGGTAAATGGTCATGGTCGGAGTTCAAGGCCATTGCTATTTTGGTTTTTATCATGAAGTACTTCATGATTTTGTATTATTTATTTGTTTATGAAATGGGGTAAGTGTAGCCTATTAGGCCACCGTTTTGTGTAACGTTTATGAGTTGGTAAATAATATGAATGTCATCCTTTTTCGCTGGAGAAACTTAGGTCGAAGCACCTTTTTTTTCGTAACGTCTTTTGGCTTTCATAGATACATTTTAGCGTTAATGTCTCCGATTGTGTCACCATATGGAATAGTAACTTCAATTATCCTTCCTGTAACATTTATGAGGTGTGAACAAATATTAGGTCTTTACCTATGAAATTGCCGTTCTGCAGTACTGGCCAGTACTGCAGAACGGCAATTTCATAGGTAAAGACCTAATATTTCAAATCAAAATAATTTTTGTTTGGCTAAAAATTCTAATTTCAAATTTATTTTATTTTAAAATCATGGTTGACCTGAAAAATGAACCTTGCGGTCGTCCGAAGACTTTGGTCGACAATGACGAATTAAAGGCGATTGTGGAAGCTGATGATACACAATCTACGGCTGAATTAGCAGCAGCTTTCGACGTTAGCGTCAAAATTGCTCCATTTGCGTCAAATTGGCAAGGTAAAAAAGCTTGACAAATGGGTGCCCCACGAACTCAATGATCGCCAGCGCGAAGAACGCGTCGAGACGTGCCTTGCACTGCTCAACCGACACACAAATGAAGGAATTTTGAACCGCATTGTTACCTGCGATGAAAAATGGACTCTGTTTGATAACCGCAAGCACTCAGCAAGTTGGTTGGATCCTGGTTCAGCACCTAAACAATGCCCTAAACGAAAACTTACCCCTAGAAAAGTGATGGTCACTGTTTGGTGGTCTAGCGCCGGTGTGATTCATCACAGCTTCTTACCAAACGGGGTGAGCATTACTGCAGATGTGTACTGTGAAGAACTGAACACAATGATGGAGAAGCTGGCACATCTCCAACCAGCATTGGTCAATCGCTCGTCTCCGCTGCTCCTGCACGACAACGCGCGACCTCATACTGCACAGCAGACGGTCTCCAAGTTGCAAGAACTGTGGTTGGAAGCTCTCCGTCATCCGCCCTACTCACCAGACCTTGCGCCTACAGACTACTACTTTTTCCAGAATTTGGATAACTTCTTGGCGGGAAAAAAATTCAATACCCGAGAGGCAGTACAAAATGCCTTTGAAGAATTTGTTGCCTCCCGTCCAGCTGATTTCTTTAAGAAGGGCATCAATAAACTGCCACTGCGTTGGCAAAGATGCATTGATTGCATGGGTGATTACTTCGATTAATATAAATAAAAAATACATGAAAAAAATTCGTTTAAATTTTTTCATACAAAACGGCAATTTCATAGGTAAAGTTACCTATTATCTATTTGAGTATTACTAGGTATTAGTAATACAAGTTATTGAAAATTATAAAAGGCCTGTTTGACAACCTCCAGAAGAGCTCATATTATAATTTCGCACATATTCCCTTCCCAACCAACACCCAATTCATACATACAGATCTGCCTACCCACAAATAAAGTCACGACTACACAGTACAGCGCACATTCTCGCGTGATTGACACAAAACACGAAATGTTAACAAGCCGCGTTTGTGAGTGACAGACTATTGTAGTTAATATTAATAGCGGCGCCATTGAACAGCCTGATGGCTTGTCATTACAGGCAAGTGTGTGCGAGGCTTTTGTCACGATTTTATTTTTATCTGTGAGATAAATTTGGTAGGTTTTGGTGTAATTGTGATTGTGGAAATCAATTTTTGTTGCGGCTGGGCTGGGAGGGGTGATCTGATCGTTCCATGTCTTTAAGAAAGCGTTATTTATTTGTACAGTTTTTGAAGAACATAGAGAAAAATGATGGACTACCTAATCCTGTCAAATACTGGATCCCTCTATTATGATCTCTCTCTATCACTCAAAGGTTTGCTGGGAGAAAATTCAACTTTGAGTTAAGCTCGCCTTTGTACATGTACTTTACTTCAATGTAAAATTTATAAGCTGTTATGGTGTACAATAAAGAATTAAGAATTTAATAGGTTTCGGTCAACGTAGCATGCGCCCAGCTACGGCGTATCGACTCTACTACGCCGTAGCCCAACGCGTAGCGTTGAAGAACCAATATAATAAATTAAATTATTTTTTTGTTTCTATTTTTCATAAGAAAAGCTATGCTATTTGGTTAATGAATTATGTGCCGCAATACTAGGTTGGGATTCCAATTTGTACGAAGCTATAAATACTCCAACATTTTCTAATACAACATATTCCTAGAATTGAAGATGCCTAATCGGGGTATGGTGACGCTGAGATCAATTTGATACTTCAAACAATCCAGACTTTTAACATTGACACTTTAACTTGAATAATTGACAAAGTTTGAGTCTTGAGAGTGATACATACGTATTTATAATAGCTCTGGATATTGTATCTTAGATCACAGATGTCGAAACGAATGGAATAGTAATTGCATTATTACGGTCATGAATTGTACTAGGCTCACAGTTGTACAAGGAAGTTCCTTTTAACAAGAACGAATAGCGCTTCTTTCAATTGACTTCGTAACAAGAAATGGAGAAATATTCAACATCTGCTCCGCGAATTCAGCTGTTACTTCTACGTTAGTACAATCCAAATTAGCGTTGGAGTTACTACCTTTCACAAACTCCGGGCAAAATTCTTGGATGTCAACTTCCAAAGCATTAATAAATAATATCAAATACGATGGAAAGCGCCTTTTGTTCGTACTCCACTCTTTGTAGTCTACGAAGTTTGCTCCAAGTTCAAACCTTTGTGGGCGTCTCACATTTCACTCACATTATTACAAAATCATTTGAGAAGTTAAATTTTCAATTTGTTTAATGGATACATGGGTACTTGAGCTGAGACTAATCAAGCGTACTTTGATGTAAGAAAATGTAAGATTAAAGTAAAGTAAATGAGAATGTAATTAGTGAAATAATTGTTAGCTCAGACTTTGATAACGAAAATTGTGGAAGCAATAAGATAAAGTATTAAATCAGGGTTTCGTTGGAGTACCCTAAGTGCCCATGTGTACTATGGGGGATCAGATGAATGCCACTGATACTGCAAATGCCGTGGCCACCTACTGGGCCCAAAAATCTAAGGAGACCATCGACTTGAAAAGAAAAAGAAGGGTTTCGTTTTTGATATAAAGAGTTATTTGACTGATAGTGTGTTTTTTTTGCCCCACCGTGCGTAAAAATAGGCTAGGTAGATATACTTTTTTTTAAAGTCACGCAAAATTAAGTTGAAGTAAAGTTTTCTAAATTGATCATAGGCCCCTGCTTCATATATGGTTTTTACTACCAAACAGTAACATTTCTTTATTGTATGCAATTGAGCAATGTGTAAATACAAACCATTTGCAATATTAATACCCTAAACGGTTGTAAAACCGGTTCTAAATCTCCAACGCTGCCCAACAAAAAGGCTTGAAAACTGTTATGACATGTAAAAATGGATAGATAGATAAGGTGAAGTAAAATCTAATATTTACCTAAAGACATTCAAACATATGAACACAAAATGACAATGATTAACCTTATTATGAGACGCCGACATGCAAGAATCACAGACGCATACATGATTTTGTGCGGAATTAAGGGCCTAGTGGGCGGGCCATGTATTAATAATGTAGATGCCCAATATTCCCAAAATATCTCGATATAAACGACACAGGGATGATAAAGTTGAAGGTCATGTCGAAGCTTAACCGAACTCATTTTAGAAGTTAAAATAATTAGTATAGGCTGGCTGAACTTAAATGTTTAACTAAACAATGCTTTGTAATAAAAACATTATTGTGTTGCTACAAATCAGTATTTAGTAGAAGACTTGAATATAGGTAACTAGTAAGATAACAAAGAAAGAAAGAAAACGTTTTATGATCACCCTAAACAAAATGATTGCTTATAAGATGATGATGATTAACAATGAAGACGTCAT
Source organism: Melanchra persicariae (assembly GCA_947386135.1). Taxonomy (NCBI): domain Eukaryota; kingdom Metazoa; phylum Arthropoda; class Insecta; order Lepidoptera; family Noctuidae; genus Melanchra; species Melanchra persicariae. The sequence continues at coordinate 19,242,844 of OX376648.1, read as the reverse complement.
CAATATAAACAAATATATCACTCTATTGAAAGCCAAAACAGTGAAATTCGATCGTAAAGAGATTACAACGATTCTCTTCAAGAATCGACATTTCACAGATTCAGTTTCGTCTATTGACGTGTTTTATGGTGTCCCAATAGAGGCACACGCTGTATATCAATGCGATATGACATCTGTGAGCCCAGCAATAAAGAAAAAAGCAGGAGGCGCCGCGGGATTCCATTTCAACATAGATTTACAACTTAGTTAGAAAAAGCTTTTGACGTCCAATTTTTTGGTCACAACTTCAGTTAGTACGAAAGTAGGTACGAAGGTATAGAAAATATTTCAAATGCTTGATAAGAAGTGTTTTTAGTTTGTTTGTAGGTTTTATATACATACTTTGAGACTGATGTTTATTAAAATTGAACATGTTGGGCCTTCTTTATATGATTTAATTAGTTTAATTACTGACTAGCAGGTTCTTAATTCAAACTTAATTAAAAATCTGCTCATCAAACTAATCATATGGTAAGATTTTTCTACACTAATAATATTATAAAGAGGAAAGATTTGTTTGTTTGTTTGTTTGTTTGTTTGTTTGAAATGAATAGGCTCCGAAACTACTGGACCGATTTGAAAAATTCTTTCACCAGTAGAACTGTACATTATCGATGATGGGCATAAGCTATAGAAATTTTCAAAAAAGTTAGGGATCCGTATGAAAACTTCGATAATGTAACCCAAGGTGTGAGAAAAAATCCTTATATCGCGTACGCTGCGGAATCTATTGACAATAGAGCAAAGTGATGTACTACAGTTTTATAGAGGTCATCAATGTCTACAAAAAAGTCCGCGATAGCATATGTCTAACTATTATGGTTAAGTCACCATGACCGCTTTTTGTTCAAATTATTCAAGCAAATCCTTGGTGATTTGAAAAAATGGTGATTTCGGTATCATTGTATCAATCCTTATCCATTAAAATGGTTTGATAATTAAGGTTGATTATTTCCGTGTAAATTACACTTTAAATTATTCAAATCGGACCTTTCGTTCAAAAGTTACGACGGTAATAAACATGCTCGGAGTAAGAAAAATGTCGCGGCTTGAGCGAACTGGAAAGAATCATATCAATGTTTGGTCCGATGAAGTTAAAAATGATTTCGATAAAACAATAAGAATAACAAATGTTTGGATTTTTCGCAAATAAACTACATACCTACATAATAAGGGGTGAAGCAGGGGTGATTAAGTTTTACGTCGGGATGCTATGAACAAACTAAAAATGGGATTATTGAAACAGATGTACCTAACAAATTTTGCATAATCAACTCCTGACGGGGTGAACGGGGTGAACAGTTGCGCTGAACCTGAGACCATAGAATAAGTAGAAATGGCTAAGTAATAAATGTAAATTAATGAAAATCGTTGTGCTTAATTTTCCAAAACTAACCTTTATAAGGGGGTAGGTATAGGGGGCGTTGAAGTTTGTGGAGTACCTACTAAATCCGCGCGGACGAAGTCGCGGGCGAAGTGCTAGTTATAGATAAACCTGTATGTACGGTACTTTCCAGATAACGAAAGCAAACTCAAATAAATAAAAGCTAGTCACGCTGTATTTTGAATGGGCTGAAAATTGTACATTATATCTGAAAGTAGGCATTCATAAAACAACACCTAAAAACACATTTCATTTTATCGCCTGCAGTTTTGAACACACTAGAAAATGGAATAATTAAATGAGTATTTTCATCCCCACTAACCAAAGTAACAGGAATATCCCGTTTTATGATGTTCTAATGGCTGCAAAGGCAGTTTATCAAAGCGATGTGACATCTGCGAGCCGTGCAATAAAGAAAAAAGCCACGGATAGTCCATTCGAACATAGATTTACAACGTATTGGGGAACACTTTTTATGACGATTTGAAATACTTTTCACCGATAAATCTTGCACGATCATCTGCAAGTCTGCAATTTCATTTGTTTTTATGCGCAAATATTTTGGGTAGTGCATTTAAAATAGCGAACAAAGCAAAATGAGTTTACGACAATGCCCTAGACAATGTGCCATTCAATTAGCGAATGAGACTGTCAAAATGCCAAAATCTAGGAGTTTAATCACGTGACACTTCGATAGCATCTGTCAACGCCATACATTTTTGACGTATTGACAATCGCCTTCGCCATGCTACCTTTGACAGAATCTCACTTGTCTCGAGACCAAGGACTGATGCATGTGGCGTTTTGTAGTTTCGGCTAACCATAACGATAAAAGACGTGAGCATAAGGGCCTGTGCACATGACGTTTTTTAAACGCGCCGTTGACGCGCGTTTGTAGCGATACGCACGCGAGTCAGACGCAGCCTGTAGACCTTCTGTAGGATAAAAGCGCGCCGTCGACGCACGTTTCTAAAACGCGCGTAAACGGTGCGTTTAAAAAACGTGATGTGCACAGGCCCAAAGAGTTTGTTTAAAATAGCGGATGGATAAGTAGGTACCAGTAAATGCGTAGGCATAAAAAACTAATACATACTAAAATCAATAGCTTTACACGCTACAAAAAAGTCAAGGGAAAGTCCGCCACTCAAGGTTCACAAAAACACAATCAGTATAAAATCGACATGATAATTGCTGGCAACGAGGAAAGCCCTCGCGTGAGAGGTCGCGTGTCTAAGTTGATTAAATTCTACTTGAACAGGTCTGTTTGGTTATTCACAGTCGTGGTAGCAACGTGCCGATAGAAAATACAAGCTATTTTCATTGGCTTGCCCACCCCACTTAGCGTGACTTACCTTATGCATTTGATAAAGTATACCATATCATATTTTCGTGAAAAATAGAAGATAATGCCTCGATAAAGGTCGTTGATTGTGACAGTTCCGAGATTGTATCAACGAAATTATTAGGTCATTAAATTTTGAGTGTTATGCGTTGTATTTTGAGGTTTGGTGTGCCACAAGGAAATAAATAAGGTCCTCTAATTATTTGAAAAGTAATTAATATTATTATTGGAGTAGGTGTGTAAAATAAACCATGATTGCATTTTTCGAGAAACGAAATGATCTCGAAGTTCAATGAAAAATAGCTAATTTGCTATTTTTCATTGAACTTCGAAATCATTTCGTTTCGTGAAAATGCAAGCATGGTATAAATTACACACCTATCTGATTGACTAGATACATATTATAACTTTTAGAGTACTTAGATTTATAAAGTACAGTCTGTGTCTCTGTATAAAAATCAAAATAAAATGTAACAATAATTTATTTTTATTAAGCGAATGAAGAAAAGTAATCTTACTTATCTAAGGGAATATTCAATTTCTTACCTTTTATGCATAAATCTACTAATCCACTGATATTGTTAAGAATAATGTGCCTACTTTATATTTTCGCTTATTTTTCTTAATCTTCCAGTAAATCCGCTTACATACTGAAACCTTTGTGAACACGAAACGAACGAAATCCCTTTTTTCGTACGACGCTTTTGGCGCGGATAGCAATTTTATTTGAGACTCGTGTCAAAACAAAATTGGAGTACTAACTGCGTAGTTTTTTATGATGCCAATTAAAATGGTGTACGAACTGTAACGTGCTATACTTTTAACTGCAATTCAGTTCGTGTTCAGTTTAGGTTTAATAGCCATGCGATTTTTATCGGGTATTTTAAGTATTTTTCTTTGTGTTTGTTTTATCATGGTCCATGGATAATGATGATGATTGTGATGTTGATAAGTGTTGTATCATTAAAAATAAATTGTTTTATTCTTGGGTTTCCTAGAGGGACTTCTGTATATCTGGGACGCTAGAATTTAATCAATATTTAACAATAATTTATTTTAATTTACCTTACTTAGTAAGAACATCAAATCAATTCCGGTTGATACCAAACATATCGCATAATTTTACTAATAAAATAAAACGATTAATATTGATCATCCGCCGATCCGGGCACAGGTAAACATCCCAATCGAGCAAGGTGTTACCAGACTACTCACAAACTGCATTAAATATGAACACCATAAATTGAGAACGTGGAACATTCATAAAAAATGAATCCATTTCGATTTTTATATTCTACGCATCACAGACGCGAACTATAAAAGAGGTGGCGGGTACGAATGATACGAAAAAAGAGGAATATTCATGCTCAATGACTTGGAAAAATTCAATTACACAACTGCCTCTGGCTTGCATTCTAATGGACAGGCTGGGACTGGGTACAACAAATCTAATCAAAGTTTACTATTTACGGATCAAGCCTGACCTCTGACACCTCGGATTGAAGGCCTTGAAAGTTGTGATGTCAAGGTGTCTTAGTGAGGGTTAATCAACGTTACCGTGTTCACGAGTGTTGCTATGTGATTTAGTGTTTTTGTTTTATGGCTATGTATTTCTGGAAAGTGGGTTGTCATTTGGTCAGGAAGCACGTACGATGTTACGTTTACCTTTTCCGTCTTTAAACATGTAGGGTGTCCCAAAATTAACGCAAGATTTGAATTTGCCGCCATTTGTGCAGTAAACTGTTGGCAGCCCCAAAAATATTAACGTTTGATAGCTGATAGTTTAGGGTAAGTAAAAATGGACTACCACTCGAGGGAGCAGTTGTTTTGCTGAACTAAATTTTTCAGAACCTTATTTTTGGTGGTTAAAGTTCAGCAAATCTATCATTTTAGATTATGTGATAACACCAATGGATTTCTTTTGTCGTAGTTCTGAGAAGATCCGACGTTGAATAGCCGATTCAGCCACATTTATGCGAAATGGTAAGTAATGGAAAATTTCGATAAAAAAATAAGTATGTATGCAAAGCCTATTTGCCTTTTGTGCTATTCTATACATAACGTTATCCTGTGTACTGAAAAATTTAATAAAAGAACAAAATTTTAAAAAGTAAAACTGTTTTCTAGTTAAATCAAACCTTGCATTAATTTTGGGACACCCTGTACTTGCTTCCACAGGAATATAGTGGATAGGAAATTATTTTAAGGGATGTTCCCTTGCACCCGGGATGAAAATTTCTTTGTCCTATTCCAGGACACGGTCCAGCCGTGTGCCAAATGTCATCCAAACTGGTTTAACTGGTTCTTGCCAGATAAAAAATAAACTAGCTTTTTTCGCATAATTATATATCATTACTAGCCTCCACTATCCCACTGCTGGGAAAAGGCCTTCCTCCATTTTTATTCTATCTAGCTCGTCCCGCCATTTCTCTTTTCACATTCATAATATTGTTACGAGCTTGGGGTTCGTGACAGTAAAAACAGCCGATTAAGTAACCAAAAATAGACACTTTTAACCACACTAATATATATATATAACACTAATATATAATACACTAATATATATATATATAATAACTTTAAACTCACTAGTTGTAAAACACAAATTGCACTACTGATCACTTTAATTCGCAGTTGAAGATCGCTCTCGAAGTTATAGCTTGTATCGTAAATCCAATACTGCCTAGGTCGCGGGCTATGCGGGCCTTATACAGGCGACAGATAATTTCAGAACCTTCTAACTTAGAAACATCTAGAAAGTACGCGTACATACCGGTCCCGACAGACCAGATGTCTTAAACTCTAAAATGTTCTAGCATGGAAAAGTCTAGAAGATTTTGACTCTACTAGTTCTGCTAATTGATAGTAGATGGCGCTAGTAGTAACTAGTGTCGTTATGTAACAGGCATTAATTCTGGCGCGTAACAATTAGTTATGTAGTATACTACCGACGATTATGTTGGTTTACAATTTTATTTGACTGCCTCATAAAATTGTAAGATAACATCGATGCTTGATTACACACAGGGCATTCAAATTATTTATTCATTTCATGTGCAATGCACACACAGTTACAGACTAAGCCAGTTAATTAATACGTACATGACCCTGTTAGGGCGAAGCAAGTTAATTTATGACTAGGTTAACAATTATTGTTTAGTTAGTCATAAGTTTACCAGTTAGGTTACAATATGTATTATTTAAATGAAAATAAAATATTGAAAATTCCTTTGAGTCAACATACATTTACTGTACTATTACATAATTTTCATATTCAAAATTCACAACCAGACTAAAACCCAAAAAGCATTTAATCATATTAATCATACTACCACACATTTCTAAACCAACCCTCATGTTTCTCCCTACCATTAGCATATTTAGTTCAATGGGCCTCAAACTCTGAATTATAAAACTTAATTCAAGAAACGTTGTTAGTAAGGCTAACTTAGTAACGCCACCTCATAAGATATTCGCCGACGAAGTTGAATAATAAAACTATTCGCAGCTACGTGTTTACATTAAATTATAAGGCTTAGGCGGGTAGTTTGATAAAGTAACATGTTGGCATTACAACCAACGTTAAAAAGTGTGAAACAACATCTGGTTAGTCAAGTCAGGAATACATTTAAAAACGCATATGTTTGAATGTTTTTGATGACATAATTATTATTTTCTTCCTACTGACTAATAAATGAAAGACTTTTTATACTATTGAAGGCCAGCGTTAGACCACTATCTCACCTAATTTTTTTTTTTACTAGCCTAATTGTGTCTCATTGCTGGGCAAAGGCCTCCCTTTTCTCCTTCCAAACCTCTCTGATAATATAATAAGTAACTTATTTCAGGTAACAAAGACCCATAACATATATATACTTACAGACAAACACATATTATATATCTATAAAAAACACTAATAAGCTATTGTACACAAAGTGACGGCGTCGTGTTGCGCTGCGTAGTGTCGCGTAGCCTTCCGTGGAATCGACGATACACGACACCCTTTCGCCAGAACTCTTCCTTGAGGACGCGGACGGTCTCAGCTCATACCTCGCACCACGAACGACTACAAAATTCGCGATGATGACCTAATTTAAGAATAAAAAAGTTCAAACTGAACAATGATATAGTTTGAACTTTTTTATTTATAAATTAGGTTTTTTGTTTCTATAACATTTTAATTAAAAATCTGTACTGAAATGAATGCATTTCAGTACAGATTTTTAATTAAAATGTTTTGTGGAAAATTAAATTAAACTACACATGGTTAGATTTCTTTAGAAATAAAGCTGTGTGGTACGAGTGAACTTTAGTGTTACAAAAACATTTCGACGACATATTTCACACTATGTAAACTACGTCTCAATAAATTAATAACAAACATGACGACATTTTATGTTGAAGCCGATAGCTAAGCACTTTATGAGAGACAATCTTAAAGGATTAGGAATGAGACGGTAACCAACACACAAATAGCCGAGATCAACAGAGCATATTGTACTGCGATACTAAGCCTTCTGCAAAGCATGTTGATTAAGGCATTATGCTCGTTAGATCGCTCATTATACCGATCTACATAGAAGGTTCAATCAACAACAGACCTGAACAGAGTAAGGATTATGAGGAAGGAATTAAAACTTAAACACAAGCTCTTAGGGAGTTAGAAGAGAAGAAATTCTTTATTAAGAAACGCAGTTTCTTACGGAAAATCTTGAAGAAATTTTTTCTTTTAGTTTTAGTTATGGGAAACTTGAGTGGAAAAGAAACTGTTCGAGAAACTTTTGGTGCTGAAATTATACTGACAGATTTTTTTTAGTTTTTTACTTGGACTTGCATTGTTAGTTATTGACAACATTATTGAATTGATGACACATACAAAACGGTATATTATGATTTATATATTAAGACGCTGAAAACAGCAAATGCTCGGTCACTCTCGGACTGTATAGAAAAGAAAGAGAAGCGCGACGACTTAATGCTTGCAATTTATTGCCAAATATGAAGCATTTTATCGATTTCCTCAAAACTAAGTTGATATATTAAAACTCTAAAACATCAAAGTTTTGCATTAAGATTCGATTCATTATTTGGTATAATTTTTATCGGGATAGGTAGGCTAGTAATATGGTATTTTTTTATGGTCAAAGTTAGAGGTAACTTTGACGATCATTACTATCGAAGATTTTATTTTTAAACATGTTTCGGAAACAACATTGGTCTTTCAAATATAGTTAAAATTAACATTTATTTTTTGCAGCTTGAAACTAAACAGATTTGGCTAAAATTGCGTGAGGAAACTAGCAATTTTCTAGTTTTTGCTGTTCACAGCGCCTTAATCTGCAGGAGAACCAAGGTAACCGGTATAGCCCAAAAATTGCCAAATTTAAGTCGCAACTCGCAGGGGACAGGCCCATTACCGGCTGAGACGATGATAAAAATAGGTCCGATAAATTCTGGAGTGGCGACCGCGTACTCCAAGATGCAGCATTGGAAGCCATCCTACAAAGTGAAGCGATAATCTAGAGAGGCCTGCGGAAATGAGCTGGCAGCGAGGCACACAAGACCAGTCGATATGGCATCGCTTGAAGAAAGCTTATGTTCAACAGTGGACGTGTTACGAATCAAACGATGATGATTTATATATTAAAATCGTAATAGATATTATAATTTCAAAAGATTTTTAAAAAACTACCGCTATGCTAAACGCGAACCCAGCCGCGGGCAAAAGCTTATCAAAATATAAACTGAAAAATTTCACGAGTTGCTTTAATCGCAAAACTGGTTCTACAACATACTTGTTTCGCTATCAAACAAAAGAAACTACAACAATTAACGACAACAGTCTTTTACTAAAAAGACATCAACTCCGTTTCATATAAACCATTTACATCTTAAAGTTTCCATGTTCTCTTGACTGGTAAGAGGCGGCGGGTGAAAATAGACATCAAAGAGAACACAGCGCTAAGCATCGATTTGTGGTGTCTACTGCAGTGTAACGTGCCGGCGCCGTCAACCGTGACCTGGGACTCAGTGGTGCGGTTATTTAGAAATATTTGTTGTTTTACTAGAATCTCTTGGAGAGGGCTGGCTTGGTAGTTAGAATTGTGAGCAAATTTGTGCCAGTGGTTTGAAAACGAGGTCTTTAAATAGCAATTATTGTAAGCAAATGTTTCTGCCAATCCCGGGTCATCTTCGGACAACAAGGCGTACGGCGATACGCCTTTGTATAGTGGACCTCCAACCCATACGCACAAAACATTTTGAAAATAGTACTTGCATTGTGCGTTGAGCTAAGGTAAGGAATTTCCTGCAGTAGTCTGTGTGTTCTGCTTGCTATAACCCGGAGGGTATTTATTGCAAAAATCAATTTAATAGGGTTTTATTTTATATGGGTAATATACTGTCTTCGTCGAATAACCTTGTCATCAGGTGAGAAATATACTTACTTCATGTACGGTAATCATTGATCATAATAGTGACAAAGGCAAATGGAAGTTTCCTATTTTTGTTTTCGTATAAATCGTGTTTATATCATATTCAGATATTTGATTACTTCAAAGAATATATCTAGCTAAGTTCACAAATTCGACCAATTCATTTGTTATCTAAGATCAGTAAATACGAAACAGGAAGCCAATTCTACAGCCCCAATAACAATGCCATAGAATTTTAAAACAACTCCGCATTTTTCGCAGAAACACAGAACGAATGTTTATCCTCCATACTCGTAGCTCGTTCTCCAGTATTTTTTGTATAAACAAAATGACAAACAAGCAACGCCCGCCTCATTTGCATTTCATACGAATTGGCAGTGTAGGAAGTGGGTGGAAAAAAGCGTAAGTTGCAAACGGCTGCCAAATATACAAGCAACTATTTTTGTTACACGAGTTTTTGTATTGGTTGCTTGAATATTAATGTCACAGCGGCTATTTTTCCTTGAATTTGTTGTTTATTTTATGGATAAGTTGACATTTAACCGCTCTAGTAGTGACAGCGTACCAAAAGACGCAGCGTTGGCAGACTTCCCACAACATGGACCGAAGATCTTTTGAGAATTTGCAAGATGCAAGAAGCACAGGATGAGGCGCCTCTGGTAGGGAGGGGAGGGGGGTTTGGCTATGTTCAGTAGTGGACTGTATTTTAGCTGACATGATGATGATGATGATAATAACGGTTAATTTAATGGTAGTGATATATAGCCAACAGAGGATCGACGAAATAGTGAAGATATGCACGTCATCAGACATCTTTAGACTGAAATGGTGAAGAAGAAAGAACTAAATGAACTGAAAACAAGCTCGATAGTCGTAACTTACAAAGACATTATTAATTTGTTGGAACGTCGAACACAAGTGAAGCTATTTATGGACATAAGTTGTACAAGAGCATCGTTTTATTTAGGCTCTGCTCTTCGTTCCAATTAGATTTCGTGCTGACCCGAATTCCGAAGAGCTTTTTATTTATCGATATTTACGTACAGACTATTTTTATTTTCACAACACTGAACATAGCTTTTACAATTTCCGATATCCTGTTTACTTAAGTATTTAACAACGTTAATTTACCCCTTCATTACTTCAGCGTTATTTTGAAGCATCAGAAACAAAACCGGATAAAAAAACATTGACACAGCTTTTACTTGTAAGTACTAGCATTATATATATATATACTGTCTCCAGCGGCTTCGCTCCTGTCAACTGGCTACCTACTTACCTACCCTACACATAGTTTACGTCCTATTCTCAGACCTAATGAATATATACACAAAATTTCATAAGACTCGGTCAAGCTGTTTCGGAGGAGTGTGGCAACTAACACACACGCGAGAATTTTATATATTGGAAGAAGATATCTGAATAATTTTTTTCCAACTTCATTGGGATCGGCTTCCAGTCAAACCGGATTCAGCTGAATACCAGTATATCACGTGGAGCGGCTGCCTACTAGACCTCCACAACCCATTAACTTGGTAACACGGTACTTCTTGGCAATTAAGACAGTGTCAGATTTCTTTTTTGGCTTTTGACAATCCGTAACAACTGCCAAAGATCTAATGACAGTCGGGACCAACGGCTTAACGTGCTTTCCGAGGCACGGAGGAACCTCGACATGTTAAGATGGTCATCCATCCACAGAACAACCTCGGAAAGCGTTGCTTAACCTTAAAGATTAGTTGCAGTAGCATAATCCCCCCTTCGGCCCCACCGCGTCTGTCTGTCTGTATAAACGGAATAAACTCATAAAATAATGCTCGGATTTTCCTACGGTCATCACCAATACACGGCGGGATTCATGATGAGGATTAAGGTGTATAATTAACACATGTACTAGGTTCATAATATTATATTATGAACGCCTTTGCTACGTCACTGGCAGAAAAGTTGGTCGTTGGAACTTTGAAAGCGTCTAGCAGAAATATGAATAGTTTTCGAATTAAGAATGTAAAAATAAGTACCTAGGTATTGTTTTTATAATTCAGTCATGTATTAGCTCCCATATGTTTGATGTTTTCATTTGATCATAGTCTGTGTTTTATTTATACAACCAACTGGTGCTACAATATTTTAAAACAAAAAACCATGAAGATAAAATCGATGGATTACCGATGCTTGAATTTGTAGCGGGATCTCAAGGGTATACCTTGAAATGAAGTAAGAGTAATCGCGAAATTATTCGGAAATGTATTATATTCTTACTATACACGAATTATATTTCCGAAAATAAGAGTAGAAAGGGAATAAAATCTCACAGAGGAAGCTTTTGGCTCTGGGAGACAAAGCCGATGAGGCACATGATCCATGAGGTATTATTTCAGAACTTCAAAATATTCAGAAGCTTCAAAACTATGGAACTCGAAAGTGAACCAAAAGCAGCTTATTAAATACACTGGCGTTCAAAAAAACTACAGCGTATTTTATAATGATGTGTGTAAACCATGTTTTATGGTGAATATTTTTTTTATTTTTTATTAGTGATGGGTTTGCTCTTGACTCTAGTCAATGTCAGAGATGACAGAATATGGTCGTAGAAGAGCATTTTATCCACGTGGGGATCATAATAATTATGATCCCCACGTAGATAAAATGATTAAACACTTCTTACGCTTATAAGTAAACAATACACTTGGAGCGTGTCAATGAAATTAAAGATCTAAGACTGACATTGGACGTGAACATGAGTTATAATAGCCTATCCTACTAATATTATAAAGGTGAAAGTTTGTATGTTTGTATGTTTGTATGTTTGTATGTTTGTATGTTTGTATGTTTGTATGTTTGTATGTTTGTATGTTTGTATGTTTGTATGTTTGTATGTTTGTATGTTTGTATGTTTGTATGTTTGTATGTTTGTGTAACAATCAGGTAAAAACGGCTGAAGGGATTTGGATGAAATTTGCCACATATGTAGTTCATATTCTGGAATAAAAATAGGCTACTTTTTATCCCGGTAAGTGACATGGATTAATGGAGACTGAGGAGGAAGTGAAAACTCAGAGCCGCTGCTGCCTTAGTACTTCAGATTTTGAAGTACCAGGAGACCAGAAACATGTCATAGTATTTTTGGGCTGGTACGATTATGTAGGTAGGGTAGGTGTAAGGTAGGTGTAGGGTAGGTGTAGGGTAGGTGTAGGGTAGGTGTAGGGTAGGTGTAGGGTAGATGTAAGGTAGGTGTAGGGTGGGTGTTTCCTGAGTAAAAAAATTACAATACAAATCAGGAAACCTTGCTATTTCCGATATTCACGCGGGCGAAGCCGCAGCTGGTAGAAGCTATAATAATCCTACTAATATTATAAAGGTGAAACTTTGTATGTTTGTATATTTATTTGTTTGTGTTTGTATGTTTGTGTAACAATCAGGCGAAAACGGCTGGGACGGAAGGGATTTGGATGAAATTTGGCACACATGTAGTTCATATTCTGGAATAAAAAATAGGATACTTTTTATCCCGGTAAGTGGCATGGATTAATGGAGACTGAGGAGGAAGTGGAAACTCAGAGTCGCTGCTGCCTTAGTACTTCAGATTTTCAAGTACCAGGAGACGAGAAACATCAAGTACCAGGAGACCAGAAACATGTCATAGTATTTTTGGGCTGGTATAATTATGTAGGTAGGGTAGGTGCAGGGTAGGTGTAGGGAAGGTGTAGGGTAGGTGTAGGGTAGGTGTAGGGTAGGTGTATAGTAGGTTTAGGGTAGGTGTAAGGTAGGTGTAAGGTAGGTGTAGAGTAGGTGTAGGGTAGGTGTAAAATAGGTGCAGGGTGGGTGTTTCCTGAGTAAAAAATTTACGATACAAATCAGGAAACCTTGCTATTTCCGATATTCACGCGGGCAAAGCCGCAGCTGGTAGAAGCTAGTTAATAATATTTGTGCCAAGGCAATCACTTGGTTTTGTCATGAGGCAGGCAACAAGGTTTACGGACAGGAATGCTATTCTGCCGTCATAAAAAAAAGAACGTATCTATATAAAACGAAATAAACGATTTCCGACTTAATAAAATAACTCAAGGTTGGAAATCGGTTACTTCGTTTTGAGTAGAAACGTCCTTTTTTTTTATGATGGCAGTATTGTGGCAAGCAATTATTACGAACTAAGTAAATACGGAATCCCGCTGGTTGAAAATTACCCAGTACTTTGATGCAGTTTCATTGAACGTCAGTTTAGGGGGTATGGCTAAAAGTAAAATCGTCATAGCAGGTGACATTCTATATATTCTACCTTATGGAAAAAAGTCGTGAGTTTATGTTTGTATTGCAACCATTAAAAAATCGGCTTAAAATAATGTCACTATGGTATAAAAAATAACACCAAAAACAGAAAAAAAGATACCTATAAAGCTGAATCGACTTTTATCGTGAACATTCTGTTGTAATGAAAAACAGTTCATAATTTATTGTTCGGGTATCTACGAAGGGATATTAGAGAAAGGTCAATGTACTTTGTTGCAAGTTTATCTGGCGCCTACCATATCGTAGTTTAACACGACCTTCCATGATTCAATCCCTTCCTTTCGCTGGGCTGTCTCTAACACGAATTACGAATTACCGGACCTTACAAAATCCGTGCCTTAACTATCCCGCGATTATCAAATTTGTGCCCAGTGGCCCACCCAAACGTGTCGTCAGCGAATTGGTATATTTTATTAGTTTATGCGAAATTCTAACACTTTCTGCTCGAATGCTCATCATGATTATTATAGAACTTTAATCCCTTCTGGTAGGGTAACTTTCAACTCTATTATAGGAAGCGGTACAGGATGGACTATGAAATTAGGTCACGTGTTTAAAAATAGAATGCAGGCACTGTCATTTTTATAACTTTTTATTTTAGTATGTCGTAATATGCTGGAAGCGTGAGGCACAGGATCGTATATGGCGTACAAGAAGCCTATTTATAGCTGTGGAAGTCGTTCAACGATTATGGGGCATGCAATAGGGAAAGTAACGAACATTGACATAATTCTTAGATACATCAAAGAAACTTATTTTATGCTTTAAGTATTTTTATTTAATTTGAACTTTGAAGTTTTAGTCAGTAAGAGTCTGACCCTCCCTTCTGCTCTATCCAGAGCGAAAGAAGTCATTTGATGTTTTCGCATCCATAAAAACGGCCCCATGATTAGCAGACCAAATTCAATTTCACCATATAAATAATAATTATTAATACCTCCCACAAGGTGGACCGATGACCTGGTGAGGGTCGCGGGTAACCGATGGATGCGAGACGCACAGGACCGGTTGTTGTGGCCACACTTGGAGGAGGCTATGTCCAGCAGTGGACGTCTTTCGGCTGATATGATGATGATGATGATATAAAATTGGGATAGCAAATCGGCTTATCAGTATTTAAATTATAATCATGTGGTGTGAATGTTTTATTACAATTATAAGGCTTAAAGTCACCCAAAGGCAATGGAGAGGGTAATGCGTTTCCTTGCGTGATCGAATCAGGAATGATGATATCCGCAAGAAAACCAAGTTTACCGACATAGACCGAAGGATCGCCAAACTAAAGTGGCAGTGGGCAGGGCACATTGCTCGCAGAACAGATGATCGATGGGGCCGAAAAGTTAAGGAGTGGCGACCGCGTACCGGAAGACGCAGCGTTGGAAGGCCTCCCACTAGGTGGACCGATGGCCTGGTGTAGCGGGTAGCCAATGGATGCGAGACGCAACAGACTGATTGTGGTGGCGACACTGGAGGAAGGCTTATGTCCAGCAGTGGACGTCTTTCGGCTTATATTAATGATGATCAACTAAAAACTGTCTTAAAAGGCATCGTAGCATAAACTTTTGTTATGGTTAAACCTTTTGTTTACTTCGTGTCTCCATAAAGTTAGTTACTAAGCTATAACGAGGTTACAATATCACATACTAAAGCACTGCATATCATGCTTTCACGCTGTATAACGGTAACCTTTCAGTTTCTAGGAAAACAGATTATTACAAAATTTACATAATCATAGTTTGATTATTTCGCAGCGTTCGAGGCGGAGTAGGTGCAAAACTTGAATTTGATTTTGTTAAGATACACACAAACTTGTGGACAAATTAAATTTTGCTTGACGCTTGTTTCTATTTTCCTATTTTACATATTGTTACTTCACGCGTGCAATTCTTGAAGAGGCAGGCAGTAGTTTAGCTATGGAGACAAGGGGTGATCTCTTTGTTGATCTACTTAAAAAAGAAAGAAATATATAATACCGCCGTCCCCACTAGCCGAGGGTTACGAGTATTTGAACATCCATTGCTGTTTTTTTACTTTAGCTGTATTATTTACAAAATTGGAGCGCTGCGTACAAAGAATGTAATTTAACACTGAAAGAAAGGAAAATAAACTGAAAAACGGTAAAAAATTGAAAATTTTCCGAGAAAAATTCAGGTGGAATATAATTCAAAACAAAAAGCTTAATGCACCCTATAAGTCTGCAGAGGGCTGTCCCTTACACCCTGTATATATTCTAAACGTTGCCCTACACTAGGTATTTCTCCTGTATCATGGGTGCGTTTACAAACATATTAACTGAAATACACTAACAGCCAGACCCGGAACAACTAGCTGTAGGCCTTACAAAAAATATTTGACCCGTGCGGGAATCGAAGCAGCGACACGCAGCGCAGCAGTCAATCGCTCAACCACTGCGCCAACCGTGACTCGCACGCGGCAAACAGCAAAATAAAATACTACGAAGTACTACTACTAGATCTGATTACCAAATTAGGCTTAGTTTAGTGAGAGGCGCCACGGCGTCCTCACCTTCCGCCTGACGCAGGTACTCACCGGACACGGTTGTTTCGGGAGGTACCTGTTTCGGATTCGGCGGGAGGAAACGCCCGGGTGTTTTTACTGCGAGGATCGCCCGGAGGACACGGTGGAGCATACGGTGGAGGTCTGCCCCGCTTGGGCGGAGTACCGCCGTGTTCTCAACGAGGCGATCGGCGGCAGCGACCTCTCGCGTCCGGCCCTGGTTCAATCCATGGTCCGGAGCGAGGAGGCATGGGAAGCCGTCACCTCCTTCTGCGAAGCAGTAATGCTAGTGAAGGAGGAGGCGGGCCGCGTGAAGGAGAGACAAGCCTCACGCCCCAGCCGCCGCGGCATAGGAAGACGTACCGGGCGTCGGGAGTCGCTGGGCGATTCCCGGCCACCGTAGGTGCGGGTCTGCGGACGGCGAGCGTTGGGTGGCTCGCCGTCCGATCAAAGCCAGGCCCGGGCTGACGGCGCGTTGTGTTCCACGCGCGCCTCAAAGAGATGTCAGCATAGGAGTTGGGGCCCGTTAGGGCCGGTGCCTGCCAGGGTCGCGGATTTTGTTCGAAAGAGTTACCGTGGCCCTGGAACGCAAAAGGCACTAGGAGGAGCAAGGTTGATTTTAGTCAGTAAAAGTTTGACACTCCCTGCCGCTCCACCCAGAGCGGAAGAAGTAATTTGATGATTTCCCTTCCTTAAAAAAAAAGGCTTAGTTTTGTGGTCTTGTTCTTGCTAGCTTAAAGACATCTGATAATATCAGTCACTCCAGACTTTTCCTGTCTATTTTGGGGTCACTCCTCACCCCAATATAGGCAGGAAAAAGCTTCAGATAATATACATCTAAGCATAAGATGAAACCGCTGCTGCAGGAGACTAGGATTGTATCTATCACCAAAAAATTGCAGATTTCGTAAGATTGTAATAAATCTTTATTAGATTATAATTTCTCTACATAACGTGTAACAGAATTAACGCAATAACTCTTATGGGGTCATTGTACTCATCATTATGAACTTTTACTTTGGGACCAACACTAAAATCGCGAAAAAAAAATATCGACTGCTTTGTACATTTCTGAGCGCATACCTCGACAGAATGTACTGAATGCCCGTTTTTTCTTTTTATCGAAATCATTTTGTATACAATAAATCCCATTCAAATTCAAGAGTTTCCAATGTATCCGTGTCTTGTGTAAAAAAATAGTTTACAATTTCACGCGATATTTTACAATCTTACGGCGTTTGCAATTTTACGGTGACATCAATTGGGTGTAAATTTACTGAAATGGAACTCCTGAAACGTGGGTGTGAAACTATTATATCGTTTAATGACTTGCCCATGTGACTTATGTCGCTAATTAAACGGCGCAGTTCAATTAAAAGGCTAGGCTTTTAATGAAAAGACTGATTAAGCTAGTTGGTTGTGACATAATATATAATTCCTTCAGAGTTGAACAGAGTTCTAAGTAGACTTAAACAAGTTGAATTGTAGTTTATAGCACCTGTAACAATGGACTTAGTGTCCGGTTGTTGGAGCATTGCTTGTAAGCACTAGATTCTCCAAACTTTGTTTTAGTTAGTTAAAATTGACTGGAGTTTGGGAAACATTCAAATCTTGGGTAGTTCGTAGTTTTAACAAGGTGTCAGAATACGTGGGTTTAAATCACAATTGCTAAGGAATATTGTGTTTCTACTTCTTATTTCGAACTTTTTTCTTACTTCTTCTTCCCAGCTAAAACACTAGGAAGTGGTGACGGGTGGGCGTTTTGGGGGACTGTCTTTATGTAAAATTTGACGTTCAAAAAGTGCTGGCTCTCAGCCTAATTTGAATAAATGACTTTTGATTTTGATTGTTGATTTTGATTTTGATTTTGAACCCTTTAATAGCTACTACTCAGCTTCAAGTATATTTTCAAGGACAGTTTGTCTAGTTACTAGACAAACATACAACCTCCATGACCAATGATTGTCTACTAGACTCTAGTAGTTGATCATCAGTCACGAAGTTCTATTTATTAGAATTTTGGGCTATAAACCTGGGAAGGGACTAAGTAGCAGCCCGGTGTCTGGTATTTAAGCCCACTAGACGGTGATAGACGCGCATCTTTTATATGCCACCTAAATATAACTGGCGATATTAAGGTGTATGCCATAATAAGAAATTCAGGAATTTACCCATAGTTAATTTTATTCGCTTGTATCATAGCTGCGAGACGCACAGTACCGGTTGTTGTGGCGACACTTGGGGGAGGCCTATGTCCAGCAGTGGACGTCTTTCGGCTGATAATTATGATGATGATGATGATAGCTACCTTTAACTGTCTCCAGGGTCCGATTTATCTCAGTACTGTACAGTCCTACCAAAATTAATCAGAATCTGTTCAGCAAACCAGGCATGAAAAGTACAAACAAATAAACAACCAAACTCATTTTCTCATTTATAATATTACCAGCTTTTACCCGTGACTTTGTACGTGCATTGCATATCCCATTTTCCCCGGTCCCGTACAAATTACGTGAAATCCTCTCGTAGTGATTCCCTACACTCCCCTTGGAACCTACATGCCAAATTCCAGCTTTTTACCCGACTACGGCAAAAAAAAGGAAGGGTTATGATTTTAGCTGTTTATTTATGTATGTATGTTCCACCGTAACACCTAAACCTTTGAATTGTTTTTAACTAATGGGATATCAAAAGCTTCGTAAAACTACTCCGGGTGATATAGACTGTATAATTTTTTACGATCAGTAGTTACGACTGTGTGTTGTCTGTCAGTCACTCACTCAGTGACTGAGTGTCAGTCACTGACATTTTATTACTATTTTTTTTTTTAATCTTTTTTTTGACATTATTTACATTTTATTGACATTATTCACATTTTATGACATTATTTACATTTTACTGACTTTATTCATATTTTGTTGACATTATTTACATTTTATTGACGTTTACCTTTTTTATTATTGTATTTAAACTGTGATATTATAAGTGTGATGACAACTAATGTGGAATGTAATTTTATTTATTCACCTGGCAAGTTACTGTATCTGCATGTCTATAAAAATTGATCTTTATTTTGTAATTTTTAGTATTGTGGTTTTTGAATGTTGTGTTACATATTGTTAAATTTTACAACCTTTCGACACAAATGTAAATTTGTTGATGAAATGAATAAATAAATAAATAAATCAGTCACCAGTATCGGAAGAATTTTATGTATTACGATTTAGGATTAAAGTCTAAATATAAGCATGATTAAGATACGTTTTTATGTAACGCTATATTTGATACAAGTGCGCTATCTTAAGCTGCACCATATCTCGTGTTTATTTAAAGAACGACATAGTATGTTGCAAATTAAATTCCGGAAACATTGTACGGAATAGCATTTTCCTTGTAATTTTAATATCGTGTAGTTTAATCTTAAGCAAAGCACTTGCAAGTATTTGTGATCCTTGATTAACCTTTGAAAGGAATGCCCAGTTTTTAGAACAAAATGTGAATATTAGTTGCTATTAAAAATTTAAACACAAAAAGCGGTTAATGGACCATTTACGTTATTTCTTGGAAAGCAATGAACTGGGGTACATTTACGCTAGTGCAAACATGTTATAGCGTAATGGATGAGTACTGACGTCACCTAAGCACGCCACAGCATAGCCTTCGCGATATGCCTGGAATATAATTTGGGCTAACTGAGTTCTTCATTGCTGTATTGTATTGTAAATCGGGCTGGTTTCCGCAACTCCACGACTAAGCGCGTATTTTGCGTGCAGGTGGGACAAATGTTTCATTCGATCCACCCCAGCTCCCAAAGGAAGGCCAGTAACGCCTTGGTGTTACTAACTATGTCACAAAGGGTACCTGGGTTTCCGAAGTACTTAGCCCTGTAATCGGCGACTACCGGGCAGCTTAGAAGCAGGTGTGCTGCTGTCTCATTCTCCTCCATGCAGGCTCTGCAGAGTGGGCTGTCAGTGACTCCTATGACATAGAGGTGTTTATTAAAAGTCCCGTGGCCAGTTGTGATGGCTGTGACTGTACGCAACTGTTGTTTAGTCAGTCTTAGGGCTTGTTTCGTAATACGGCCATCAATGGAGGGAAGTGCCTCTTTGGCCTGCCTACACTCACCATGGGCAGTCCATAGTTTGTGATGTTTGTCTCTGGTGCGTTTTCTTACCAGGTTGCGTAGGTAACCGAAGGGAAGTGGCACAAAGGGTTCAGGACCTATCGTTGCCATACTTGAACCCCTTCTGGCGAGTTCGTCAGCTGCATCGTTGCCTCGGGATTCGCTGTGTCCTTTGATCCATTGAATGGTTACTTTGTTGTATCTACCAACCTGGTTCAGTCGTTGGTGACCCTCCAGGATCAGCCCAGAGTTAACTGTGTGGCTGTTTAGAGCTTGCAGGACGGCCATGCTGTCCGAAAGTATGCGTATTGAGTGGTCCTTATCTTCCCTATTTAGGATGGCTAAAGCCGCCAGGGAAATTCCCATGCACTCGGCTTGAAACACTGTGTTGTGGACCCCCAATGGTGTGGCTATGTGAATGTTGAGATCCTCTGAGAAGATTCCCGCACCTGCACCATTCTTCATTGCTGATACTAACCGCAGTTAAAAATTATTACTATAAGTGATTTGAAATTAAAAGTAATTCACTAAAGTCAATTTAAATAGGGATTGAATATCAGCTCGGCAGGAAAGTCAAGAATGGTAAAATTCCAGGCAAGCGAAGAAATAGAAAGGGAATTTTATTGTACGCGCGTTGCTCTAACTAGTATTTGGACAAGTGCGTATCAAGCGTGAAGACCTATGCATTAATTGACTGAACTAACGATAAATATCGACTAACTTGGGTGTCTATAAATTAATACTTTGTTTTTAAGCAAGCATGCTCCTTTGTCGACCACATCATCGCTACCACCCAGTAAACGAGCCTATCAACTATAAAAACAAAATCACAAAAATCATCTTCACGCAACTGAACTCTGTGCCTTCGCCCCTAAATATGAATGTGGGCAAAATTGATTTTCCTCTCAAAAACTTTTTATAAAATAAATACAGCCGACTTCCAAATTCAAAGTTATTATGAAATTACAAAAAACACTACAAAGTATTGTTGTGTTTTTATTAGGAAGCCGGTTATATTTTTTTGTAAAAAAAAAGTACTTCTACAGATCTTTACGAAATTTAAATGGGACGGTTTTGGAATAAATCTCTTTCGAATAAAAACAGAATTTTGCATATCCTTCCTTATAATGACGGAGTTATGCCTGAAGAACAAAAAAAAAATCTAATTTGATAACCTCCTCCTTTTTGAAGTCGGTCAAAAATACCCATAACCACGACAAAACACCAGCATTCTTACCTATAAAACAACCCCACTAAATCAATAAAACGTCGTACATAAATACAATAGAGAAATATTCACCCCTGAACTAAGCAGTCATGTCACGTTCAGTAGCCTTTATAAATAAATATACGTCGCGTTTATAGTGGTGGCTAGCAATTTGTTTCACCTGTAATTTGATGTATGAGAGAGAAATGTAAGAAAAACGTGCGAACGCCTTCCTGAGATTTATGGGAAACTATATTTTTTTCGGCTATTTATGACGGTTCCCATCGGAAGGGATGGCAGGGAGGTCGGTTTATCATGAGCTGTCTTCATTGGCATGTCTTTATCTCGAAATACTTTTGGGGTGTGAAAATAAGTAAGCAGGTTTACCTTATTTTGGAGTTATATTTCAATGATATACCATTGCCTGATGAGGGTCGCTGATAGCCGGTGGATGCGAGACGCACAGACAGGACCGGTTGTTGTGGCGACTCTTGGGGGAGGCTTCAGTCCAGCAGTGGACGTTTTTCGATTGATATGATGATGATGATGAATATACCATTTCAGGAGTAAAATTAAACATTACGGTAGCTCAAGCAAAAATAATTTATTAACGAATTTGTACTGTTGTTGATTTTCTTTGATGGTTATGTTTTGGCTTATTGCTTTTAGAGATGTAAAACTTGACTTTCCTGTTGGGAAATGTTTCAGACTTGATTACAATCTTTATCGCTCAAGATTTTAAGGCTAATGCAGATGTTGTAATTTTATTAAACAAATTGAAACTAATCCTCAAACTTATCTATTCCATTCTATGCAAAAACTTCAAAAGAACTTTGATCTGTGTTTAGACAAGATTTTATCAGAAAAACAATTCAAATCTTCTCACTAAGCGTCTGAATTTAAATAAAAAAATCCCCTCCTCTCACTTACATAATCCCTTTGAAAAACCTTCTAAATGATACCTAAGTACGAAATGCAAAAAAGTCTTGAGTTTGAGACTCACACTATAAGGCGAAACTCTCATTGGTCTTCTTGATCAAAACGAGAAATGAACGTTATGATGGAGAAATGAAAAACAAGTGACACACAGGATGGGCCTCTTTTAATTTAAGAGCGGATTTTACCAATGAAACTGAACGCGATTAGTACATCTAAACTGCGTTCAAGAGCTGTCAGTGTCAATATTCCATAGAAAAATAATGACACTCACAGCTTATAAACGCGGTTTATACTCTGATCGCGTTTAGTTACATTGGTAAAATGCGCCCTAAGTCAGTGCAATAAGTTCAAGGAGCGCTCTTGTATTTATGATTTTGGACAACGCAAAACCTGGGCCTAAACCACCAACTCTTAATAAAGCAGTAATACTTTTATATTACTTCCAGTGGGAAAGAGACGAAGCTATACGTCCTGTATAGCTCCGTCTCTTTCCCACTGGAAGTAATATTGAAGAAATACTGCTTTAAGTTTTGGTGGTTATGCCCCAGTATGTAGAAATAAGGTTCGTGTATAAAAAAAGATTCTGCTTACATCCATTAGAAATGTGTTTATTCTGTTACTATGTTAGTGTCGAATTCGCGATCACGGATTTAGTGTATCCGTGAAACGTGGTCATGCGCAAAATACAAAGGGATCGATCCTTTTACTAAACTAGAGTGTCAGTTCTACTAACTTTTAAGCAACGTAGTATCTCAGTCGCAATTCGTCAAAAAAGCCTCAATTTCCATAAGTTTTTGACAGACTTCGACTGACATGTAAATGCGAACGTTGCTTAAAAAAATAGTATAATTGGCCAACTATTCTATTCCTAGTTTTCTCGTGCTGGGCACAATCGTCACCTTCATCTGCCTGAATACCACGCACTTTGACGACATGCAAAATAGATATATGTCTGACTGTATGTCTCATGTCACTCCTATATGAATCACCCCTTACTCTAGAACTTTCGGGTAACCAAGATACAGGAGATCAGACGCGATGACGCGAAAAATCCAATTACTCGGCGCCAATTCACGCATTCTAATGTAGGACGAAGCCGCGTGTTACAAAATCTAATCAAAGTTTATGGTCGCCCTAGCGGTTTTTGCCCTCTACCTTGGATTAGACTGACGACGTGGTGGGAAGATTAGCGGGAAGATTTTTGTTAAGATTTTTTTGTTGTTGCTTCATCTGAGCAGGTTGGAAGATTTGATTAAATTTTTGAGCTGTGTTTGTGTGGAAATTGTGTTCTTGTTAAAGCAAAGGCTGCGGTTCATCTTGATTTTGTGTCTGATTTTGAAATTATTATTATTACTATTTTTTTTAAGGATGGGAAATCATCAAACGACCCCTTCCACTCTGGATGGAGCGGGAGGGAGTGTCAGACTCTTACTGACTAAAACCCATCCATGCTCCTCCTAGTGCCTTTTACGTTCCAGGGCCGCGGTAACTTTCGAACGAAATCCACAACCCTGGCAGGCTCTGGCCCTAACGGGCCCCTAGGTACTCCTATGCTGACATCTCTTTGAGGCACGCGTGGAACACAACGCGCCGTCGGCCCGGGCCTGGCTTTGATCGGACGGCGAGCCACCCAACGCTCGCCGTCCGCAGACCCGCACCTACGGTGGCCGGGAATCGCCCAGCGACTCCGGACGCCCGGTGCCACGGCGGCTGGTGCGTGAGGGTTGTCTCTCCCCCACGCGGCCCGCCTCCTCCTTCACTAGCATTACTGCTTCGCAGAAGGAGGTGACGGCTTCCCATGCCTCCTCGCTCCGGACCATGGATTGAACCAGAGCCGGACGCAAATTACTATTGTCTAGCATTTTCACGAAGGTTTGCATATAACCGTGTATTTTTAACCGACTTCAAAAAGAGGAGGAGGTTCTCTATTCGGTTGTATTCCTTTTTTTTATGTTTCTTACTTCATAACTACGTCATTTATGAACCAATTTGAAAAAATTGTTCTACTAAATGAAAGAATTATGCTTTCCGATTGGTCCCATAGAAATTTAATCAAAATCGGTTTTGTAGTTTGGTTTTTAAATCAAAATAGCTGAAAAACATATTTGATCCAATTAAACGAAATTGCGTATTTTGCTTTCTTGTGACTTTCCAGTGGTGTTGAATTAGGAAAAACGTTAAAGTACCTTCTAACTTTAATTTCGGAAGTCGCTGTCAAAAACAAAGAAACAACCAAAAACACCGACTAGCGAAATTAAAGTTATTTTATACTTTGTAGTGTTTTTGTTTTATTTGGAAATTTTTTATTTTTCTGTAAAAAGTTTTTTTTACACCTATATTTACTACCATGACGTGTCAATGCCATCATGATTCTGTTGTGAGAGAGAGATGGAGCTACAGGACGAATAGCACTATCCTGTCTTCACAACGGATCCATGCTCTCAATGACACCTTATAGTGGGGTGCTGGTTTCTCTGAAATTACCTTTTACAAACCATTTAATACACAAACAAATACTTACTTCATTATCATGGCAGTTCTGATGAAGGCAGTTTGATTTATCAAAAAATATGGGTTTTATAATAATGCTAGGCACCAGGTAAATATACAATAAAGTACATTGACCTTTCCTAATATCCCTTTGTTATCTAATATTGTTGTGTTTGTGTAGTTACCCGATCAATAATTTATGAAGTTTTTCATTACTAGAGAACGTAAAGGATCACTATAGAAGTCGATTTTGTACAGCTTTATTGACTTTTATATTGAGAAAGTCGGTTAATGCATGTGGTACAATGACCGCTATTGCAAATTTATCTGGCGGCGACTCTAGCACTCATTTGATGAGATACTTTGCTGAAAGTTACCTGTTACGAGAAGAAAGCCGACAACGCAAATGCTAAAAAAATTATTTAAACCTTACCTTTTTAATGAGAAATGTTGTTGTAGATCAAATAATATAATTTCTGCCATGCTTTGAAACAGACTCCTTTTCTTTTAAGAAATATTTATTTAAAAAAAAGTTCAAAGTAAGTAGAACCGAGACAAACAAGCATGAATGAGAAGAAATAAGAGTTAGAATCTATCGTGTTCACTGTCAGTAATCAAGTACCTGATCAGTAGTACCGAGAAGGCGCTTACCAACCGCTTCTCGATAGGTTTTCACTTTAATGAATTCTAAGCAATTGAATACTTGTGTGATTTCACACACGCATCCACTGATTGAAAAGAACATTGTAAGATTTTAATGTTGTGTTCAAAATTTGGTTTGCAATTGGCATTTTCACCAACATTGGACGGTATTTCGGGCACGAAAATAATTGCAAACACGTCATTGTTTGAATGAATTATATTATATTAATTGTCAATAGCATCACTTGAATTGAGCTTTATTTGTGTCGCATCAATCAGACGTTGGTCTGTGTAGGTACTATTTGTTTGCAGCAATTTTGGTTCATTATCATCATCATCATCATATCAGTCGGCGTAAGTTTCGCATGTGATTACTTATGGAACCAAAACGTGGTCGCTCACAATGGACCTCATCAGAAGGCTTCGTCACCCAAAAGGCAATGGACATGGGAATGCTTGGAATTTCCTAGCGTGATCGAATCAGGAATGATGATATCGCAAGAGAAATAAGGTTACCGACATTGCTCGAAGGATCGCCAAACTAACACACACACACATTGCTCGCATGGCTGAAAAGTTCTGGAATGGCGACCTCGTAAAGGAAGACACAGCGTTTGAAAGCCTCTCACAAGGTAGACAGATGACCAATTTGGGTACAAGAAATTAATATTTTATTATAACATGTTATTATTTCAAGCAATCAATGAGTCGATGGATAAAGCGCACATTACAGAATAAAAACAGGAAAATTATTTCAAGCATCCCGCTTGTCTTACCCACTCAGCTACCAACCTTAGACTTTATGCTAAATCATTGAGACCAATATACCACAGAATTACATTCTATTGTCCAACTTAAAATGTACATGGTGTTTCATTGGCCATTTAAGTTGGTTTTACGGGGTAAACACAACACTCCACTTTTTATACATTAACGACAAATAGCTGTTTTATATTTATTTGTTTAGAAGTAAGGGCTGTAGTGACGTAGAATTTTGTTGGTTCAGTGCAGATTTAAGTAATAACTAAGTTAGTAGATTACATAGCACATAAATCAATTTGACTATTTCCTCAGTTCGTAAATTTATTTAAACTCTATGTACAATAGTGGTACATGGGAGGACGCAACAAGGCATTCTCTACCAGTCAACCTTCGAGTTAAAATTACTACACTGTGGTAGGTATACAACTAATAAATAAGGTTTAAAATAGAAAATCAATCAATTTGGGATTCCCAACAATGTTGGGATGTTTTTCCATTTTAACCGAATTCAGCTGAATACCAGCAATTTTACAAGGAGATACTGCCCATCTGATTTTTACGATCCAGTAGCTAAAAAGCATGATAGGTACCTACACATTGCCAAGGCTGGTTCCAGATTTTTCGGCTTCTAATGAATGATAAAATTCATATTTCATTTAGCTTTGACCTTAGCGTAAGTTAATGCGACCTTGTTCTTCTTTCTCTGAAACTTTTACCAAAAAAATATAAATAATTTATGATTTATGTTACCTTTGATAGGCGCCAGATAAACTTACAATTAAGTACATTGACTTTTCCTTAATATCTCAATCTAAATAACCGAATCGTTTTTCAGTACAACATAATTTTGTCTTTATTTCGGTTTTTGAAATTAAGAAAGTCTATAAAGGATGTGGGTCAATGACCGTTATTGCACATTTATCTGGCTCCTACCATAGGTCAATACTCAAACGGTGGTGCTTATCACTAATTCGTTTAAGACCAACACTGGCCTTCCCAAAACACAGAGTAGAAACTTATACCTTCATATGTTAAAGTAATCATACGTACGTTACAGTAAAAAAAAGTTTCATGAAAAGTGTACATTTTCTACCTAGTGTACCGTGCCAGAGTTCCTTGAACAAGTATTACCTAACTTTGTACAATGAAACTGAGATGCAACTGCAAGTAAGGGGGCTTTCTCACCAGAAATGTACGAGCTAGCGAAGCGGTCAAAATGTGTGACTGTTTCGGTAGAAGCTGTGTGAGGGTTTCAGAAAGCCGGTCTCAGCGATAGCGACCTTATTATAAATCATAGACACCAGCTGAAACTTATAAAAACTTAAAACTAAGCGACTATACGTTAAGGGATCCTATGAATAGCGGGCTCTTTTCAGTTACGCGTGGGCAAGGGGGTGTATTCTGATGGATTGAGCTTTTTTCGCATAGGTACATTCCTTGCTCTTATCCTTCGCATAAAGCTCTCGATTTTTGTCCGTAATATACAGAGTTATTTGTAAAACACCAAGAACCTTTCAGTGAGTGAAAGTACTCATGATTATTAAACAACTTCAACTATGGGACCAACTCTGAAATATCAAAAAATAAATCGGTTGTTTCGTACAAAATGCAATATTCACCCGATGAAAATGACTTTTACAACTTTTCCACCAGGGATGTAGGAGGTAGTAAGTTGCAATGCTGATCGAGGAAAAACAGCTAGAGCCGGTTAGCGGAGCTAGATATACAGGTTTATTTGTAAAACACCAACAACCTTTCAGTGGGTGAAAATACTCATGATTATAAACAACATTTGACTAACCCTGAAAAATCGAAAAAAAATCTACCGTTTCATACATTTTCGTCGGGTGAATATTGCATTTTGTACGAAACAGCCGATTAATTTTTTGATATTTCAGAGTTGGTCCCATAGTAAAAGTTGTTTATAATCATGAGTACTTTCACCCACTTAAAGGTTGTTGGAAAAAACAAATAACCCTGTATATCTAGCTCCGCTAGCCGGCTCTAGCGGATTTTTCCTCGCTCACCACCTCTCACATCCCTGGTGGAAAAGTACCTTAACAGTCCCGTCTCTCTTCTCGGAAACAAACCATTGAACACGACTGCCGGCAACTTTAACAGGCAATTATTATAGTATTTGTTTGAAAGTTTCATGTGTAAGTCGAAATGAAGAGGTATTATATAGGATGAAATGTCGCATACAATGGTACTTGAAGTTTCCTAGCTTGGCACTTGAGTATTAAGTCTTTGTTTTTTGATAATATTTTCTATTTTTCTCTAAGGATGTCTCTTACCTTGTTTTCTGAGAAAATGGTACAATATCTGAGGAGGGTGTAGACAAAGTGACATTTTATCAGCTTTATCACTTGTGTTTTTTATTTTGATTGATTTTTTTTTTTTTTTTAAGGCTCTAGTATTAAAATCTGACACCAGTGTCACACCAGTCTTGCCAGGAAGTACCGTGTTACCCAGGTAATGGGTTGTGGAGGTCTGGTAGGCAGCCGCTTTTTGTAAAATACTGGTATTCAGCTGAATCCGGTTTGACTGGGAGCCGTCCCCAATATAGTGGGCATTATTCTGAGCTAAGAACATCACTTGGTTATGATTTTCAAAGAGTTTTTACAAAATACAACTACTGATAGCCTATTTATATAAGGGGCAAAGCGATCATATAGAAATATGAAACATTACTTAAAAAAACACACACAATAAAACATTTAACCTAAAAATAGTAAAAGAAAATGTTCAGCAATGTGCCACATACCTGAAGAAGTAACCGGAAGTAGGTTGCGCGGCACCGGAAGTGCTGAATGTACGCCGCACATTGTTAATAAGGGGCGTGCGAGTTTCCGGTGGCTGGGAGGTTAGTGATGTGAATTTGTGACTTTCCTGGTAAAATTTTGATGCTAATTAAATTAGGAATGGTTTTGAATTTTCACAAAATGTGTAAATTTCAGAGAAGTGAAAAAACTTGGTTTGTGATTCAGTTATGTCGCAAAGCTTGTAAGAATTAGAAATATCTATAATTCATATAAAAATCTCGTATCACGGTATTTGTGTTCGCAAACCTCCGAAACGGCTCGACTGATTTTTATTTTAAAAAAATGTATGTTAGGTACGTATGAGATTAGGTCGTTAAGTATATTTCATACTTGATATGTGCGTACGAAGTCGCGGGTAAAAGCTAGTATATGTTCCTATAATAATTTTATTATTATTATTGATAGTGTCGTGTCGTTAACCATATCTGATGGTAAGAGATGAACATGCTTGCTGGGAAGCAACCTGCACACTTTTCACTTAATGACGACACGATTAGCGCAGTGGTTGAGCGATTGACTGCTGCGCTGCGGGTCGCGGGTTCGATTCCCGCATGGAACAAATGTTTGTATGGCCATAGATAGTTGTTCCGGGTCGGGCTGTTTGTGTATGTGAGTTTATATGTTTGTAGACCCACCCACGATACTGGAGAAATCCTAGTGTGCGGCAACGTTTTTAAAAAAGAAAAAAAAAGCTCCCTAAGTTAGTCAAAAGATAAAATCAATCCATCTATACATACCATACCATGTGCTTGAAATACACGCTTGTCCAAATACTAGCAATTGCAACACGCGTATAATAAAACGCCTTTTCTACATGGAAAAGCACTCACAATCATTACAACTGGAAATTCCTAATTATTCGATTAATTCAACGTTTTGAGGAATTACGAAATGAATATTCAATGCATTTACTTCTTTTTCTACCAATAAATTGATACACTTATCGACTACTACCAAAATTATACTACATTATATCAATACAATCATTCCTCCACCACACAGGATATACCCGACACGCAACGCTTATTTCCTTCCATAATACATGTAAATCGTCGGTACAAACTCAATTGGTTAGTCGAGTATACCAATTCGCTTGAGCGCATTACGCCAACACTACTCCATTCACTCCAGGATTACGGCATAAAGGCTTTAGTTGAGAATATGACGTCACATGTGTCCTGACCTTTTTAGTACGTGCTTCTTTATTGTGAGGTTTTTTATGGACGTGTGGCGGCTGAAAAATAATAGGTCAGTCGTACCGTGAATGTTAACGGTGACCACAATTTTTTGACAGAGATTTCAAAGAGTTTTACGAGATTCCTGGTACATGTGGCTAGCGGTGTGATAAATGTTGATGTTATTTAAGTTTAGACCCAAAGTGAAATCTAATGAAATGTTTTTATTAGAAAGAAACAACAATTTCATTCGTATGAATGTATAAACTTGAAAACGCCACTATTTTGGTAGAGAGGTGCCACGGCGTCCTCACCTTCCGCCTGACGCAGATACTCACTGGACACGGCTGTTGGGAGCTATTCCGGATTCGGCGGGAGGACACGCCCAGGTGTCATCACTGTGTGTCGCCCGGAGGACACGGTTGAGCATACGTTGAAGGTCTGCCCTGCATGGGCGGAGCACCGCCATGTCCTTTTAGAGGCGATCGGCGGCGGCAACCTCTCACGTCTGGCCCTTGTACATTCCATAGACCGGAACGAGAAGGCATGGGAAGCAGTCACCGCCTTCCGCGAAGCAGTTATGCTAACGCAGGAGGAAGAGGCAAACCTCACGCCCAAGCCTCCGCAACAGAAGGAGACGCCCCGGGAGTCGGGATTCGAAGGGCGACGGGCCAGCGGACGGAGAGCGTTGGGGGCTCGCTGTCCGATCATTACCAGGCCCGTGTCAACACGACATGTTATATTCCTCGCGTGCCTCAAAAAGATGTTAGCAAAGTAGACGGAGCATTGCTAGAGCCTGGCAGGGTTGCGGAATCTGTTTGAAAGAGTCACTGTGGCCCTGGAATACAATGGGCATGAGCAGGGACTTGGATCGGTTTTAGTCAGTAAGAGTCTGACACTCCCCTTCCGCTTCGGAAGAAGTCATTTGATGATGTCCCATCCATAAAACAAAAAAGAAATGCATGTATGAACTAGGGCTCGAAAAAATTGACATTATATCATTGATTGCGATAGTCGAACATCGTAGATGTTTTTTATTGACTACTTGTTTGAATTCAACTTTATCTGTAATCAACAGAAAATGTCTACTCTACGTAAAAAATGTAAAATACTTTCAAAAATAAACCCTAATTCATTATAGAGTGAGCCCACACTTATTTTCAAGATTTAGCCAAACAATCATCAAGGTAATCCTTGTCTTGCTAACAATATCAACCTGATCTAATAACACATTTCGATCAGCTGCCGGTACAGCCTCGTTCAGTACCTATAGCAATATTCCCTCAGGATACCTCGTAACACCAATCAGGTCAAGCCCCATATTCGGCACTAGATATTTACGTTCCCACGAAAACTAATTAATGAAAACGTACGATACAAACCCAGTTTATTATCACTGAAAGCTAAATTTAATCAAGGCAGTCTAAAACTAGGAATAATAATTCCATTGCCGAAACTAGGGCAGAGCCATTAAAGTCTGGAATCAAAATCAAAACTTCTGAAAACGTTTATGAAATTCATAATTAAGAACGTAATTTATGTTAGGATTCCCCGCCCATGAATGGTGCGGTGGACATTGGTTTTGATAACTGAAAATGATAGCATTATTATTAATGGGGCATTGTTAAGTTATTGAAGACGTATTATCTGTCTCTACCTGGGCAGTTGAGCATCCTACTAATATTATAAATGTGAAAATTTTCACACTCTTCATTTTTAGGGTTCCGTACCCAAAGGGTAAAAATGGGATCCTATTACTAAGGCTCCGCTGTCCGTCTGTCTGTCACCAGGCTGTATCTCATGTACCGTGATAACTAGACAGTTGAAATTTTCACAGTTGATGTATTTCTGTTGCCGCTATAACAACAAACACTAAAATAGAATAAATTAAATATTTAAGTGGGGCTCCTATAAGTACAGCAAACATGATTTTTTTGCCGTTTTTATAGATACAGAACCCTTGGCCGGTTTTCTTTATTACATTATTTTAATTTTATCGGGAATTCATCCGCTTATACAATCCCAGGAAACACCTTTCATTTGTTTTGCTCCTTCACAATAAACAAAATTATTGGGACATACAACCAAACAACTAGATTCAACCACTCTGTACTACTAAAGCAATTGATTTTGATTATTTATGGAGTCCAATCTTTTAAAGTAGGTAATGGTTTGCATTTTCCTGAGTTATGCAAAGGATCTGAATCAATCACATTACTATTGCATGCTTCGCCCGATCAATCCAAGTCAGGGGTACAGCTTAACTTGTGGGCAGAACGTGAGCTTGATAAATCAACTTTAAAACTGGCAATGGTTCAATGGAAAACGTTGCGCGAGTTGGAGGTTGTGAGTTCAAATCCCAACTGTTGCACTAAAGATGTACCGGTAATCTAATGACAGGCATTTAACTCAGCTCATAATTCTACATTTTGAAATCTATATTTTGTTTCCGTTGTTGAATATCGAGTAGATCTAAGATGGGAAGCAGCCACGTTAATTAATCGTATAGCAATCTTTTCTTGTAATCACCAAAGGGTTCACCTATGAACATGCATGTACGAACGCAATGGCAGAGGACCGACGTGTGTGGAAAACGGAGAAGGAGGCCTCTGCTCCCCAGTAGGACATAACGGGCCAATTGGATAAGATTAGAAAAATTTCACCGTAATAATTCTGGGCGGGCCATATTTACAGGATGCACGCGGAGATATGGGCCAAGATCGTTACACGGTGGGTGCCTGAAGACGGACGTCGCAGCCGAGGCAGGCCTAAGAAACACTGGCGTGACAATTTAGACTCATTCCTGTCGGATTGCTTCTGGGCGGAGCTAGGCTGGCTAACTTAGCCAGGATACCTACGCACAACGGACCAAATGAGAGTCTAAGTGCGGATAAGGGAGTCCCTACTCTACTCCTGTCGGATTGGCCGGAGAAAGCACCCGATAAAGTTAGCTGGAAAAAATATGGGGGAGGCCTTTGCCCAGCATTGCGAGAACATAGGCTAACAAAAAAAAAACTCACTGATTTACTGTCAGCTTGATTGAACCCACAACAGAGGCCCCCACGACTTTGCATGATTACTGAATCATAAGCATTACAAATAAAAAAAAATACACTGTCAAAAGATTTTTTGACAATATTTTTTTTATTTCCTACATTTTAGTGAGTTACATATTTTTTAATTTACGGGCGCTATTTTGAAAATTTATATAGCCTTTGTCACTACAACAATTCTGACAAATTCAACGACACCTCATATGTCGAAATATGTCTAGCCGTTTGGGCTGTTGAGCGTGCCATAGAAATGGACATACATACAAACATACGTACATACATACATACGCTCGAAAAAAACGACTCTCCTTCTGACGCAGTCAGGTAAAAATTTCTGAATAAAAAAACCCGTCCATTCTCAAAATCAAGACTGAAAAACTGTCTACAAAACTAAAAGGCCACCCACAAACAGCTGAATTTCAGACTGAAAAACGGTTAAAATACATGAATCACATTAAACAGTTTCGTGCAGATCGTTCGCGTAACGTACCGTTTATGTTGGCAGAATAAACTAGGTTACAGAATTATTTATAGCTCGAGTGTTAGAAAGAATTTGCATGTAATGTGCATGGCTTTAGCGATCTTGGAAAATCGAAGGTTGAGACTTTTGTTCGGTGAGTTTTTAACCAACTTCAAAAAAAGGAGGAGGTTCTCAATTAGACTATTTTTTTTTTGGTTTGTTACCTCTTATGAACAGATTTGAAAAATTCTTCTTTTGTGTGAAAGGATTGTACTTCTCAATTGGTCCCGTTGAAATTTTATCAAAATTGGTTCAGCAGTTTGGTTTTTAAATCCAAATAGCTGAAAGAAATATGTGGAAAAATCGTACGAAATTGCATATTTTTGCTTTCCTGTGACTTTCCAGTGGTGTTGTTAGGTGTGGGGTACCACTAAACAGTGGAAAATAAAATACTTTTTCACAAAAAAAAACGAAGAAGCACCCAAAAACACCGACTTCCGAAATTAAAGTCATTTTGTACTTTGTAGTGTTTTTTTAACATTTAACTTGGGGGTTAAGAGAAAATTAAGGGCGTTAAGTGAGCGGGTAGAAGTTTTTATCTTGTGTAATGTTGATATCTATAATAATATTGTCTGGTGTTTAATCTGTATTTTTAAAATCAAATGTAGCTTATACAACGTGTAAAAGAATAAACGAAATACCTTTAAGAGATCATTGTACTCATCACTATGATCAACTTTTACTATGGGACCAAAAACGAAATCGCGAAAAAAAAAATGCGCATACCTTGACAAAATGTACTCTGAACTGCTGAAATTTTCTTCGCGATTTCGTGGTTGGTCATTTAGTTAGTAAAAGTTGTACATAATGAAGAGTACAATGCCCCCTTAAGAGGTATTGCGTTTATTCTGTTACACGTTGTATATGATGCTCAATGTCAGTGTACCCTTATCCCAGTGTTAGATTGTTTGTTAGAGGATTCGAAACAAACGAATTATAAAACCAAGTTTGAGTATAAATTCACTTTTTTTTAGACAAAGCTGTATTTGCTATAGTAGGTCTTTGTGGACTGGCAGAGGTGGATGTCATCATCATCATCATCATATCAGCCGAAAGACGTCCACTGCTGGACATAGGCCTCCCCCAAATGGTTGCCATAATTGCCACGCTTGGCAGGCGGTTTGGCGATCGCAGTGTAGCTGTTGCAATGTACTTACAGAGAATGCTGCTGCCCATTCTCTGGTGAGTCTCTTAGTCGCCTCTCACGACAACCACGAGAAGTGATGGGAGATGGATGTAGTTTTGCCTTATTATTAACTCAAAAAGCCAAATTGTTCGTGTAAGGTATTCATTTTAATATCGATTTTAGCCCAATAGCTTATGTATTAAAATGTAATGAACATTTTCCACTCCACAAACCTCGTGTGTTCCAGACCACCAGTACCACAGTAAATAGAACGTACACCACAAAATTATTCCAGCGTTATTCGGAAACCAAATTCCGAATGATTTCCATTATTGTTTACCAAATAAAAGTACAAACTTCCAATTTGGTGGGTACAAAATGTAATAGAAATTTGCGGCCATATTTCAATACAAACAATATGGTATAATTTCTGGAGGCGAAACGTCACGTTTTCAATTTTCTTCGAGACCTTGCGTCACCTAAAGATTTTTCCTTTATTGTGCCTCCAATTATTATTTTACGATCAACGATTTTTGGTGAAGAACATATTTTTATGACCCATGGCAGTATGGTGAAAATAATAAATAAATTGTTTGTTATGATATGAACATATCATAACGACGTAGTGTGGGACGCCCTGCGGCACGATATATCGATGATTTGAAGAAGGTGGCTGGCCACGGATGGATGCGGACTGCTCAAGACCGAGATATTTCATGCTCTTTGGGGGAGGCTTGCGTTCAGCATTGGACGGCAATTGGCTTTTAAGCTGATGATGATGATATCATAACGCCTGGAGGCCTACCACAACCTCTTAAAATAATATTATTTTAATATTACTTTGTAATTTCTGTTGTTGCATTTTCAACTCTCGGCGCTGATCCGAGCGTTGAAAATCCAACAGAGCGGAACGCAAAGTAATATTAAAGTAATATTGTTTTAAGTGGTTGTGGTAGGCCCCCAGTTCTTCCTAAACGTAAAAGGCAAAGGCAGAAGTAAAGTGGAGTAAGTATTGGTCTGTGTAAGACCAATGTAACGCAACCAATTGATATCAAGCAGGCAAGAATCCAGACTTCAAACTGCTTCTCAGAAATTCTTGACGGAAAAACCCAATAACATTTTACCCGAACTGGGAATTGAACTCAGGATCTCATGGTCTACAGTAGCACTTGCAACCACTAGGCCAGCGAGTTGGTCCTACACTATATACGATGTTTCATAAAACACTACCTCATTTAGAAGTTGCCTCTGAAGAGTCGTTATAATTTAGCTAATTTGATTCGGTACTTGTTCATTATCATTGTATCAGCCGAAAAACGTCTAGTACTGGACAAAGGCCTCGCCCAAGTGTCGCCACAATAACGGATCCTATGCGTCTCGCATCCATCAGCTACTCGCGACCTTCACCAGGTCTTCAGTCCACCTGGTGGGAGGCCTTCCAACGCTGCGTCTTCAGTACGCGGTCGCCACTCCACAACTTTTCGGCCCCATCGACTATCTATCCTGCGAGCAATGTGCCCTGCCCACTGCCACTTCAGTTTGGGGATCCTTCGGGCTATCCGGTTATGTGCTCCGCTACTTGTTGTAAGTATTAAAAATGTACAAAAAGAAACTGTGGATGAAAAATTACGATTCTGTTTTCCTAACAATATGTTAAGCTAAGTGCCTGTTGTCTTGAAAAACTAGAAATAATTTGTGGAAATCATTTATTTATAATTTACAAGGCTGAAACAATTGATAAAATACCCCACATTAGTTTTATTACTATAGTATTTAAAGGGTCACCCCAAGATCGGACAATATTTTTTTGTTTGGACTGTAGGTATCAATTAGGCACAAAGAATCATTAAAATATTAATTATTTAAGTACTAATAGGTTTTAATTAGGTGGTACTTAAAAATACTACCGTTTTACCTTTTAAAACACCTGATATTTACAGTGATTTCCATTTGACTTTTACTTCTTTGATAATGAAATCTTTCCAAGCATTTCTCCTAATGCTTATTTGGCAGTGTTTTTTATACAAAAAATTGACCAGAAAAAACTAATAAAAAGTTCCAAAGAAATGACTTTTCAAGCGGTCTAATGCCTGATGACATCAAATTTGTGATTGAACTAAAGTAAATGCTACCTACCGTAACAAACTGCTTTAAAAGTCATTTCTTGGGAATTCGTTTTTTCTGGTCGAATTTAAAAATAAAAACAGTTTTATTTATTTGTTTTTCTATTTTTTCCTTAATGTATATCAGCTACCCAACATCACCCTTAAATATGACCATGCATTTCTAGAACACCATGTATAACTAGTAACCGGAGACACGTACGAACGAAGGAAGTTAATAAAAACCTCTTAAAAAGTGTAGCTACTATAACAACAATCCACTTACCAACTCAAAAGTGAAAAGTTTTTTTAAAATTCGCTTCGTAGACATAATTTCCATTTCATATTTTGTACGTCAAGTAAATTTTGGCTGAAACAACCCACACATTGGATTCAAAAGGCAGTCTGATCGCGTGACTGAATTGATTATCACACTATAAGCACAAGTTACTGGCTGGCTACTTTTTACTCTACCACTACACGACTTTTTATTTATTTTTTCCACTATCGACCACCTTGTTTTTGCTTGTTTGCAGCTGTTTATCTTTTTTTTTAAGTTGAAATTGGGGCATTGCTATGTGCCAGTGTTTTATTAATGTGAAGAAGTGTTAATATTTTCAATTAGATCACTTTTTTATGAATTATTTAATGTTCATTAGTTTTAACCAACTTTTGGTTAAATTATTTATTTATTTTACACACATTTACATTTACATTTACATGGCCGGACTTTGCAACAAGGCATTCTCTACCAGTCAACCTAGATACAACGTGTTTTTCGCGATTTTGGGTTTTGTCCTATTAAAAAATGTTCGTAATGATGAGTACAATGACCCCATAAGAGGTATTGCGTTTATTCTGTTAGACGGTGCATAAAGCACTAATATATTTATTTTTATGTCAGTTTTCACAATATCTGCTACTTGTTACTTACAGAAAATACGAAAAAAAACCCAACCACAAATTATTTTCCCTGAAACGAAAATAAAAAAGCAAAACCTTGTCAAAAACTATTCAAAACTAAGATTTCGGAGCTCGTCCGGTCGACATTAATAATAAAAAAGGTAGCCAAGGAAACTTCCCACCTAATCATACTTTTTCATCTCCGGGAAAACTTTAGGGGTGGGCAGAATATGAACAAAAAATATAAAACAATGTTACGGAGTTACCGAGTGCTATGGTGAACTATTTCCTTTGTAGGACGGTTTCACTTCTCCAGCGAGAAGGGAATAGTTAAATAACGTATTTTAATATTCCTTAGTTGGGTTTTAATTAAGTTACATTTTGCTTTTATGTTTTGTGAGGAAGTAAAGCTCTCAACACAACGTTATTTCTTGTTGTTTTTTTTACAGTCACTTCTAATATGAATTACGTATTCTCGAAAATATTAATTATTATCGATTTTTGTCGATAGCACGTGAGGCTTTTCATTTTAACAAACCTGTAACGTTCTAAAGTGTGACGTTTTGTGTATATGCCAAACCATCAAAGCTGGGTCATGAAAATGCGTATGAAACAAAAGACACCGAATTCGGGAGATAAATCCCCTACCAACATTTCTGATCTTTAGGATACTAGTAATATATTATTATATACCAACAACGTTGACACCGCAATCTTTCGGTAAGAAAAACAGCAAAAAAAAGTCATGACTTTTATCCTCAGTAGGATGTTAGTGTGACATGTCACCCTCCCGCGAGTCACCTACATTCTGACTTTTGTCTCAAAGTAATAAGTATCACAATTTCTTGACGTTGACACAAGATAAAAACATTATTTAGCACTTCTTACTAAGTTACAACGACATTATATCTGTAATTTTGTTTGGAATTGTCTAGATCGAGATAAGAATGAAAATTTATTTGCTTATATTTTTCCTTTCGGACATTGATTGATGGGTACCTGAAATTCGAACACTTTAACAAAAGAATTACGAATAAAATTTTTATAATAGCTACGGTTTGATGGTAGGTATTCGTAACCTCCTTGGCTGCAACCTCTGGCAGACAAGTTAGTTGTTGGGCCTTTGGAAGTGACCAGTAGAAAAAAAAAATAGTATTTTGAATTAGGAAGGAAAAAAAGAATGTGTTTGTTTTGTAGGAGTGACGTAGTAGCTGGCTTCTGAGCCGGATGGTTTTAATAATTATTCCGTTTAGTTTCAAGTTTAGAAAATCTGACACTAGGGTGTGTGGGGTCGTAAGACTTTACTGCCCACACGATAAAAGAAGAAGTTCAAGTTGAGTTTAATTTATAATATTTTATAAGTAGTCCACAGGCCGGAGTCCTGTGGTGCTACATTATGGTGGAATTCATTGTCACCAAATTTTTATGTGGTACATAACTGCGTCAAATAAACTAGTATTAAAAACTTGTTCGCTCAATGAATATCTCATGATAACAAGCCAAATCTGTTTGACCCCAAACCAGCCTCAACATTTTGTACCTGAAACTAATTCAAAAATATCAAAATTCTTCACCAAAATTTTAGTATTCCGTAAACAGACTTTAAAACCATTTCCGATTTATAGAACCTCCAATCTTGAAGGATATAAAGCAAATCGTAGTTTAGTAGTCAATAAAACTGAGTTTTACGTGCGAACTGGCTCCTACAGTCATTGAGGGTGATCAGCAATCTATCCAGATATTGATCTGGCGTTAATTCCTTGATTAATCGCTGCGTAAATTCCGAATGCTTTGCACTGACTTGGCAACGCTTTATAGATTGATTGGAATAGAATGAATGGGATACTTAATGCAGGGTGTTTTCATTTATGTTTAGCTATAAATACTTGTATTATGTTTTTCCGAGAAATCTGGGCCGTAAAAGTTATTATTTTAGTCTCAAATCTTAGGGCCTAGCACTAATGCTTTTGACGTATAGTTAACCTTACGTAAAATTTTGCTATAACTTAATAAGGTGGACTAAAAACCACGGGGTGTTAAAATATGTATGGAAGAATTTTAACGTTAGGTCCGATAAAAATAATAAACATCATAATGATTCGATTTTCCTATGGAGGACAAAGTCGTGGGCAAAGTACTAGTTATCAATAAATGACAACCTATAAATATATAAATGCCAACTCAATTACTCAATTGAGTCGAGTGGTGGAAATAACTAAGAAAATAGGGATTTGTTGAGTTCTAATTTGAAATTTAAATATGATATTGAAATAATACACATAAAACTTTGTCTATAAGGTTGGCAACACACCAGTAAAGCTCTAGGTTTTACAGGCGTATATAGGCTACAACCACTTTCCATCAGGTGGGCCGCCGCCGCCGGCTTGTTTGCCAACCTATTACTAATAGAAATTAGGTTACAGCACTGATACTAGCCTTTACTTGCCAATCATAGGTAGGGTTACCAACTTTTAGCAACATAAAATTCTGTAGATTAGTATTACTTTTTCTTTATAATTATAAAAAATCATCAAATGACTCCTTACGCTCGGAGTGGAGCGGAAAGGAGTGTCAGACTCTTACTGACTAAAACCTTCCGTGTTCCTCCAAATGCCCTTTGCGTTCCAGTGCCGCGGTGACTCTTTGGCCCCAGCGGGCCCCAGATTGTATTAATACCAACTTTATAAATGTAAAAGTTGATGTCACTGTATGTTGCTTTTGGTTCATGGGACAAGCCAGCTGCCACACTATTCCTAACCACTGTAGCTCCTGAGAACTGAATCCAGCAGTGGTGACCACCAGAAAAGGACAGAGATAATGAAGCATGACAAGACCCGGAGAAACGATTCAACTTGGATCCAGCAACGAAATCTTCTAGTCAAACGAGCTCCATCTTCGACCAGATCATCGCTTATTATCAGGTGAGATAGTCGTCAAGCGCGTGCCTATCAATAGTAAAAAAAACTTAATTTCCATTTCCCTCCTTAAAAAGCAGGAAACAGAAGAGTTATCAATAGGTAAAACCTACAACTGGGGTAATCCAATTGCCGAGCACAAAGAATTAAAATTAATACTAATATTAAAAGATACTAAATTTTGAGCTATATTAGTTTCAAATAATAGACGTGGCAAAAACGCTCATTAGATGTTTGGTGGCTGAAACTTGGTATACACGTAAACCATGCCTTGAATGACATAGGGTACCTTTTGTCTTGTTACTACGACTTCATTAATAATTTTCGATTTCCACGCGAACGTAGCCGCTGGTAAACGCAAATGCTTTTATATTTGTTTCCATACTGTTATTAAAATTTGTATTTCTGACTTCAGTTTTAGCGTAGGATTCCTGGAATTACACGTTTGGTAATATTGTTTTATGTGCCAGGTTTATACATTCATACAAATATTAATCTGCAAAAGCTTCATTACCCCTACAAATAATCGCTTGTAATTATTTATTACAAATAAAGATGAACTTAATATGAAAATTATTTTATTAAGGTACAACAAATCCGATTAACTCAGTAATGGCTTTTTAATTGAAACACAATTTATGGAAATTCAATCATTACAATTATATACGCATTATTTAATTAATATTTTATTTGTAATATTCGAATATGAAGTTAATAAAAACAGTTATGTGTTATAACAGTCTCAATGATCGAGAATTCCAATAAATATGCTCAAGATTTCTAATTAACCTAGTTGATTGAAAATATTAATTAACCCTAGCGTAGGGTGACGCTGAGGTAGAAAAAAAATGAGACTAGTCTTTGCAGCAATGAGAGACGTTATTGACTGCAAAGGTTATTAATATGAAACACAAACATAAAAGAATAGCACTCGGTTTCCGGAAATAATTAAAATATCGATC
Source organism: Melanchra persicariae (assembly GCA_947386135.1). NCBI lineage: Eukaryota > Metazoa > Arthropoda > Insecta > Lepidoptera > Noctuidae > Melanchra > Melanchra persicariae. The sequence goes on along the minus strand of OX376648.1, from coordinate 19,201,097 downwards.
CATCATAAATTAAACGCAAAGTGATGATGCGGTTGGATGTTGAAAATTCATTTAACCAAACACAACAGCTTACGTTTTACAATAAAATAGTCTGTTTAAATTTGCGATAGTTTTCTATCCAGGAAATTTGTCAAAGACTTTCTTTGACCCAATTTCTAGTGGGCTTTTGAAAATAAAAACTACAAAAAGCTTAACAATTATTGTTACCTTTAACTAATATAGAAAAATACTCTGAAAACAATGAACAGCTCCGTGTAGATTTATTTTTATTTATTTATCAAAGTATCCACTCTAAAACCACTAAAACAGGACAGTGTTAATGATAATTTAGAAAACTAAAACATTGAAGCTAGCATTTTAAAAGTCCATAAAATATTCAAGCGCATGGTCACTCTACTGCCGAAAATATAAAATATGGAGTTTGCCAGTATTAAAATATAACTTCAAGATTTATTTTAGTAAGTTTAAGGGGGAATTAAAAGGTTTATGGGATAAACAGCGTTATTCATCTCTAGTTGTACGAGAAAAATAAGATATTTTAAAATTAGAGAGTGAATTAAAAAACTTTTTTTAAATTAATCAGCTTATGATTAATTCTCTGCAAGGTTAAAGAGGGTCACTGGTAGCCAATGGATGCGAGATACAGGACCGGTTGTTGTGGCGACACTTGGCGGAGGCCTATATCCAGCAGTGGACGGCTTTCGGCTGAAATTATGGTGATGATGAAGGTTAAAAAGGTAAACCTTGCAGGGTACTGCTACGGTGTTCACGAGAGCATTGAGCATCGTTTGCATGCGAGATAAGGGAGAGGTGGATCAAAAATAACGGACGCCTATATTTCTGTAGCTATTATTATTTTATGTACCTAGTCAAAATTATTCCACGGGAACATCATCCTAGCCTTTTCCTAACTATATTGGGGTTGGCTCCCAGTCAAAGCGAATTCAGCTGAATACCAGTATTTTACGTGGAGCGGCTGCCTACCAGACTTCCACAACCCATTAATTGGGTAACACGGGACTTCTTGGCAAGACTGGAGTCAGATTTTCTGGCATATGACAATCCGTAACGACTGCCGAAGATGTCCAAATTACATCCGGAACAAACTTAACATGCTTTCCGAGGCACGGAGGAGTCTCTGTATGTTAAGATGGTCACCTATCCACAGACCAAAATCGACAAGCGTTGCTTAACCTTGACGCGGCCTGTTGCATGGCCAGCGTTCCTAAGGGAACATACTCTAGATCCTGTTATAATCCAGGACATGGTCTACCCGTGTGCCAAGTTACATCCCAAAATGTTCAGCCATTAAAATGTGAAGAGCTAACAGACAGTTTTACAGAGTTATTTTGGCATTTACAATATTAAAAGTGTTCATCTAAAGAAAGATTAGACTAGGTCTGATAATAAACTTTCATCATTGAGCACTTAATAGAATAAAAAGATACAATAATTTAAAAAAACCGGCCAAGTGCGAGTTGGACTTGCGTACGAAGGTTTCCGTACCATTATCTATAAAAAATCCGACTTCCAAAAAAACAGTACAAAGTACAAAATAATTTTAATTTCGGAAGTCGGTGTTTTTGGCTGCTTATTCGTTATTTGACACCGACTTCCGAAATTAAAGTTATTTTGTACTTTGCTGTGTTTTTTTGGAAGACGTTTTTTTTTGTGAAACAGTTTTTTATTTTTCACTTTTTAGTGGTCATCCCACACCTAACAACACCAGTGAAAAGTTACAGGAAAACAAAAATACGCAATTTCGTATACATGGATGATTTTTCCACATATTATTTCCAGCTATTTCGATTTAAAAACTAAACTTCTAAACCGATTTTGAAAAATTTAAATGGGACCAATCGAGAAGTATATCTTTTCAGATAAAAAAAAAGAATTTTTCATATCGGTTCATAAACGACGGAGATATGAGGTAACACACACAAAAAAAAAAAACATGCAATCGAATTGAGAACCTCCTCCTTTTTTGAAGTCAGTTATTTTATTCTGTTTTTAGTATTTGTTGTTACAGCGGCAAAATAAATACATCATCTGTGAAAATTTCAACTGTCTAGGTAGGTATCACGGTTCATGAGACGGTTTTACCCTTCGGGTTCGCAACCCTGAAAACACAATAGCTGTGAAAATAACGGTTTAAGAAAGCTTAAACGATCTGCAAACGTAACCATACACCTAAATAAAATATGTTCAAGCGATTACATAGAAAAAATCGTAATAAGCCTTACCACACCCACGCACCAGATTAAATTGTTTACATAAACCTACATATTTGTTTCGTTCAACAAAGCATATCAAATAAATTCTAATAATAATAGACAAAATAACATTATTATACAGAAAAGCTAACTTGAAACTCAAACAACTATTTTTAGGTAAATAGTAGAGCTATACATCGTTTATTTTAGGGATGTAATAAGCATTCTCGTTATCCGAATATATCATGAAAGTGGCAGCCCTACCCTTGCGTCGCGCTTCGCACCTGCAGGCGAGACATTCGACGTCCGACCGCCGAGCTGAACGGACGCACCCCCGAAGCTCTCCGATCCCACCCGAACGCGATTGGTCGCGAGTGAATCTCGAACGGTGTTTACGTTCCAATTTCGTGATTTGTGACTTTTTTTGTTGTCCTGGAATTTTGTTCAGCGTTATACATAGCCGATGGGAATTGTAGAACGTGAGTTCCTTTAATGTTATTTTTATCGTTATGGAGTAAGGTTTGGGGTCGAAGGTCGGTGTTACTGCGAGTTAACGGTCACTAAAGTGGGTTCGTGATTTTTTATTTGCTGTAACCCGAGTGACAATCACTTATGATATTTTATTTTACAGGACATTTTTTTTTCTACGAACGTGTGGTCTTAGTACCAGGTTGATTTTAATGTCAGGAATGTATTTTATTTTCTTAAAAAAGAATTCGAATGGCATGATATGATATGTAGATTTGATTTATTTACTTGATCCCACCAGTCGTAGCAGCCTAGCGCCGTAGCAGTGTTTTGATGGCTATGGAGACAACCTTTAGAGTACACGTTTATTACTTTTTAATGGGGTAAGCCATATTCATCATCATCATCATCATATCAGCCGATAGACGTCCACTGTTGGACATAGGCCTCCTCCAAATGGGGGATAATCGCCACGCTTGGCAGGCGGGTTGGCGATCGCAGTGTAGTTGTAGTAATGTACCTACAGAGAATACTGCTGCCCATTATCTGGTGATTCCCTTAGTCGACTCTTACGACACCCACGGGAAGTGATGGGATGGTGCTATTAACTGTAAAATATGAAATTCCTTTCATATTTTTACGGTTGAAAAGTTTAAAAATAATACGGACTAAATTTCATGAATTCAAGAAAGGCTACATTATAATTACATTATTATGTAACAGGCGACACAAACTTGTAAATATGCACATTTAATTTCGGTGACTTTACCACGTTTTATTGATAGCAAATATTGTAAAGACTTCGTTATCGAACTCCTACACAGGTGCCATCCCAATAAACCGGGAATTTCACCCAATTTCCGTATTATATTTCCACGGAACGATTTCCTATATTGTAACGATGTCAGCGTGATGTGAATTAGCAATGCAATTTTGTGTAACACCTCAAAGACAGTTATTTCCATGATAAAAACTATAGCTACTTGTATAACCGGGGGGGCTTTAAGTCGCGGATGAATAAGTTACTTCTAGGCTTCTCTTGCGTGCTTCATCATCAAACACATCATCATTTACCATCAGACGAGATGATGGTCAAACTTAAACCAATCCAGTTTTTCCGTTATTTCCCACTGCTAGGCAAAGATCCATCTATACTTATATAATAAAGCTGAAGAGTTTGTTTGAACGCGCCAATCTCTGGAACTTCCAGTCAGATTTTGAAAATTATTTGTTTATTAATGAGTTATGTTTCTTAGCCATATTCGTGGGGAAGGCTATACGGGAACGGCTATAGGCTATAAGGGGCGTACGAAGTCGCGGGCAGAAGCTAATCAATAATAAAAAAAAACTCCTTTTTGTGTTTCGCAAACAGAAAAAAAAACAAAAGACGGCCTCAAACAAGAAACACAAACCTCAAACATTTATATCAAGCAAACAAAATTACTCTTCCGATTTATTTCTTCTCCTAATAACGAGAGATACGAAAAGGTTACGAATACAAAAAGCCGGATATATATTCATCCGTATACATCCAGCCACATGACAATGATGAATTGTGTAATTATCTCCGACATTTTAGGATATTTAAAAGCGGGTTAGGCATTTAAATTGTAAGGGTATGTAACCTCGAGTTTTTTGCTTGCAAGTAATTAAATAGCCCAGGTTGATTAGGGTTGCGTACAATGAAAAAATGATTACTTTGTGTTTTGAGGCACTTTAGCGGTTTCTTGGGCTATCTCAGAGGTCTCCATTAAAATTAGATTAGGGATGTTTGTGCAAAAATTGCGTTGCTGGGCAGCGATGATGGCTGCGGAATGGAGATGTTTAATCTAACCGGGTTATAATACCAACCATTCTTTGTTGAGATTAGGGCAACATTATAACACTTTGAATGTTCATAGCAAATTCCATTTCAGCATTTTACATCACATCAACTACCAATGTCAAAATGGAAGTTAACATAATCATCGCCTTTTTAAGCTGATAATAGAAAAAATATTAATTTTATACTGAAATAATAAAATAAGAATTAAACTATGTATGCCAAATTTCATCTCAAACAGTTATGTATGTACTTAGTTATTATTTCTTGAAAAAGTAATGGACATCTATAATCCGTCTTCACAATCTAACACATCGTATTATATCCGTACTTCAATATCCATGTCCATACTGTTGGTATGTCTACCTGTTTGTCACCTCTCCTCGTTGAAACGGCTTGACTGATTTGGATGAAACTTGGGACACTGGTAGACTTCATCCTGGAATCCCTACTTCCCTACTAAAATTATGAATGCGAAAGTAACTCTGTCTGTCTGTTACTCTTCACGTGGCGTTCTGTGGATCGTCATGTTTAGCAGATATATAGCCTGAGATATGGAGAAGGACATAGGCTACTTTTTTACACGCATGCGGGTGGAGCCGCAGGTAAAAGCTAGTAAAACATAATAATATATGAAGAATAGAATACTCTTTATCCTTGAAGTACGAGTATGTTCCCTTAAATTTATTTTCGACTATCACGCGGGCGTAGCCGTTAGTAATTTATAATTATAAAAATAAGAACGGATAGTGGGAAGTAGCATAGGATTGGATAATACCCAAGTAAAGGCAAGGCATTAAACTATGGCATGAAACTACCTATGCCTTAAAATTTGCTCTGACTATTCATATTTTACAATATTTAGAAACAAAATATTTAGTTAATGTGCGGATAATGTAGTGGGCTGTAATATTGTCGATATTATGTACTTACTTTCTTATCGCCAACACATATATTGTAGCTGTTTATTGTCCCTGAATAAAATAAAATAAAATCGTAAAAGTAAAAAAGTAAATACTTATTTGGGCCTCGCACAAGACAGACAAAAAAGTATACAAATTAAAATGAAGAGTAGGTAGGTAATAAAAATAAAAAAATTAAATGTTAACTGGTTAAAAAAATTAAAAATCTATTGTTCTATATTTATCAGAATATATAAACGAATATAAGCATAGGACAGGATAATACCCAAGTACAGGCAAGGAACAACTTCATTTATCCGACCACAAAGACAATAAAAACCACGGGTTTCTTTAAAGCTTCTCCGGTCAACGGATCTACGGTCTACGGATTGGTGATCGCAATAAATTGTAACTAGTGCAAAGTAAGACTCTACTGTCCCTTGTAACATATTTTACAACTCTCGTAGGGTTGAGCTAAGTCTTTGTTCACACAGAGCTGAAGTCACTGGATGGTTTTGGTATTGTCTGGTTTACGGTGGGTACAATGGGAATGCTATGAGAGAGAGAGATTTATTTATTTGTTTAAACGTTGTATACATAAAAGAGCATGCAAGATATTAAGTACATTGTTTGAGTCCATTCATGTTTAGCCGTAAGTCGGCGTACAAATAACGTTGAACGTTGAACGTTGTATATTTACTACGGTGATTTATTTTGGTATCTTGTTGAAAGCAAGATTATTGTTTACTTAAGTTGATAAGGTTATTTAGAATAATTCATTTCCATTAAAATATAGAAATCATGAAGCTAACTATTCTTTAAAATTTTCTCAGACTATTCATATTTTACAATATTTAGAAACAAAATCATGAAATTTAAAGAAAGAAGAAAAGACAAACATTATTTGGGACACGCACAAGACAAACAAAAAGTTAATTAATTAAAATTAACAGTAGGTAGGTAATACAAATTAATTTAAATTAAATGATAACTGGCTAAAAAAAATCGATATTGATCAGAGTAAACGAAGATTCTGTAATAAAAATAAAACGTTATTCAAACAATTTTATTTCTAACCAAAAACAACAAAAATCTTATGATTGCCCGCTAGCTAAGAGCTTTATTTTACTTCAAAAAGAAATCACTTAGCAACATTTAAATTATGAAACACTTAGAAAAATCGTGATTGACTTTTTAATATTGACTTAACTAAGTGTACCTTTACGTTATTCTTTGGCAAAGTTACCTAGACGGAAAAAATAAAAAAAAATCATCTGTATTTGGGTGTGAGGAAAAATATGATAAAGGTGTCTTTTCTTGTGAAGTCAAGTGTAGTTTGTTTGACACAAGGGTGCCCATTGACTATAGCGGTGGGGTATCTCATTGTGTTTTAATGTAATATCGTAGTTTATTTTTGTATTTGAGGAGCTCCTGGCTAAATAATAACAGAATCACGGGTCGATTATCAAAGTTAAGCAACGCTTGCCGGGGTCAGTCTGTGGATGGGTGACCATTGTAAGAGCGTGTACGCCGTATCTTTTTCAAAAATGTTTTCTGATAACTATTTGGACCTGGATATCTAGCGTATGCATACCAAGTTTCGTTAAAATCGGTTCATTCATTTTGATGAATAAGGATTTGAAAGTTTGTATGAAAAGCCGTACCGCGAAAACTCTCTTAACATACCGAGATTCCTCCGTGCCTCAGAAAGCCGTTGGTCCCGGCTGTCAATTGTAAATCTTTGGCAGTCGTTACGGATTGTCAGAAGCCAGAAAATCTGACTCCAGTCTTGCCATTAGGTACCGTGTTAACGATATAATGGGTTGTGGAGGTAGAGCAGCCGCTCCGTGTAAAATACTGGTATTCAGCTGAATCTCTTTTCTTTTTGGTAACCGGGTTGTAATCGTTAGTAAGAAACACATTGTGTACCTATTAAGTTTTTCTTGTATCTACCCAAATTATTGTGCTTACGATTATCATTACCTTCTTTAAGTAAAGGTATTATATGTTTTAATGCTTTGATTATGATTTTTTTTTAATTTTTATATTTTCATCTTAGTCTGTCGTGGCTGGGAGCATGTACGGCACACCCGTACAAGTCATATCTTTTTACATTAAATAAGCAGTTTTGTACCGAGTGCGCAATTTACTAATAGTTTGCGTTCAGTCTTCGCCCCGTGTACTCATTATCATAATATCGTAGCAGTTCGATATCCTAAAATCATTATATCTTAAGTGATCACTGTATCAATTAGCTATAGCATTCAACATCTGCCTAGCCTTTTCCCAACTACATTGGGGTTGGCTCCCAGTCAAACTGGATTCAGCTGAATACCAGTATTTTACGTGGAGCGGCTGCCCGCCAAAACTCCACAACCCATTAATTGGGTAACACGGTACTTCTTGGCAAGACTGGTGTCAGATTTTCTGGCTTCTGACTATCCGAAACGACTGCCAAAGATTTATAATTATATGACAGCCGGGACCAACGGCGACCAATTAACTATAGCATTATATCAATAAAACATTATCATTATAAACTCTACTTATCACTTCTTATCACTTATAGTTGTCCCGTACAAGTACCAAAACATAACATAACATCAGGTGTTAATTTCGCTAAGGTTTAGTAAGGGTTAGAACAATTAAATCATATAATATAGAATTATAAAATACGTTTCGGCAGTTATATGTTTTCGTCCCATGAGGTGAGTCTACAAACAGAAGTAAAACCAAAGGTTTAACAGACCGCTATTACAGAAAAACTATGGACCGATTAGAGAAAACGTCTGTCGACAATCATGACCAAACAAAATGAAAAATAATTTTAGCATTTACGAGTACCTACGCAGTTTCTGTAGACTGTCGTAATAAAACAATACAAATCGAAGATAAAAATAAAAAAGGTACAAACAGCAAATATCTGAACTTTGCTTTACATGATCACTCAAACACTCAAAATCCATAATGTACATAAAAGCGAAAACAACCGAATAAAAGTAAATAAATTCAGATTTATGTCTGATAACCACGCGTGTCGGAATGAAACAAAAAGTTTCCGCAAACCAAGTCAAAGTTCGACATTATTGTTAGTATAATTTGATTTCTGTACCAACTCCAATATTGAATTTCCAAGGAAGCTTGTTCAAGTTACGTTTTCTTATGTTGGCACAATCATTTTCGTTGTTTACTTTGTTGTGTTGGTAATGGTATGTTATGATCTTCTATAAAGTTTGCGCTAGGCTCCGATCGTGTTCGTGTATTAAAGTTTTCCCAGTATAAATATGTTCGAAATTGTTTGTGTTGGCTTTATTTTAATATAGAAGTTTGAAGAATCAATACGTTTAAGGTTCGCTTGATTAATATTGTTTTGCGATTGTAAATAATCGCTTATGGGTCTTCGGTTTTAGAAAACCGTTCTGTTGAAATTGCTTTTAGTTGACTAGCTTATGCTAGCGTCTTCGCCCACGAGCTGGTCTTAGATTAAATTTACCGAAATAAAGAGTAGCACAATATTCTCTAAGTCGTGGTCTATTCGTGTGGTTGTTTCATTCAGATTCATACATGTGTAATATTTGTAGGACAGCCTTTAAAACAAGTTCATTTCATTTGTTTAAGTCGCTGTATAATCTACCATTCTTATTTATTTCAGTGACAGTAATGTTAAAAAAATTATTTGTAACCAGTCAATATTTTAATTACGAAATCAAAGGCCTAGTTCGAGACGATCAAATGGTGCAGCAAACTCTATCTCATAACAATCAAGATTAATTCAAATGCTCATTCAAAAATCAACTTAAACTACACAACGCTCAAGTCGATACTTGTATTAATGGCGATAGATTCAAATTGTTAGGGTCGCGGGTAGCAGATGGATGCGAGAGGCACAAGACCGGTCGTTGTGGCGACACTTGGGGGAGGCCTATTTCCAGCAGTGGACGTCTTTCGGCTGATATGATGATGATGATTATAAAGTCAAGTATTGATATTATGTATATGAAAAACTTTCTGTCTAAAGTTATTCATCAGATCTTTTCGAATTTTAAATGAGACCTTTTCTAAATAAACTTCTTTTAAAACAAAAAGAATTTTGCAAATCCGTTTATATACGACGGAGTTATGTCCGAGCATACATAAAAAAAAATTAACCATCCGAATTGATAACCTCCTCCTTTTTGATGACTGTTAAACATGGTATTTGTAATTTCGATAACGATTTTCGATATTAGTCTAAAATAATTAATTTAGAAAGCATAATGACATCTTTACAATAATTTGATTTTGGTAGGTACTGCCTTGTTTTCATATTGATGTTCCTAATAACACGAAATAGCAACTATATTTAGCCCGGAGGTACCTAAATAACACGCTAGCAACATTATAATATGTTCTCTTTACGTAATTATTCCCATGTTCTAAACTGCTGTAACATACCGTGTCTAGTAATGTACGTAACTATGAATATGTTGGCAAAAGTACAAGTAGGTAAACATATTTACTCTTTGGAGCTTCGACAATATTCTGCTTTAGATACTAAGCACGTACTAAGGTATAATGTATCAGAAAACGGTATGTTTAAAGGAAAGTAATATTTGCCAGCAACTTCATTTGCTTGAAAGTCGAAAATTATGTCACAAGAACGTACTGCTGCGATAGAAAAACAGGCCAAGTGCCCTTGCATAAAAAGGGTTACGATTAAAAACCGACTACCTACCTATTAGGTACAGTTCATGAGCCGAGCCAGCGGACGTCAGCATGGGTCGGGGCCCGTTAGGGCCAGAGCCTACCAGGGTTGCGGATTTGTTCGAAAGAGTTACCGCGGCCCTGGGAAGAAAGGCACTAGGAGGACTAAAGGGTGGGTTTTAGTCAGTAAAAGTCTGACACTCCCTGCCGCTCCACCCAGAGCGGGTCAAATCATCAAATGACCCCTCATTTGATGATTTCCCATCCTCGAAAAAAAAAAAAAAAGAAAAAAAAGCCCGCTGACATATTAATTTTTTTTTTTCATATTCCAAAACGTAAACTCTAACTCAATTCGAACTCCACCTGCAACATGAGCACGAAAACGTCAATGAAAGTTTGTCTCATTGACGTTTTCCTACTCGAGAGATGTGAAAATAAATGCAAAATCTTCAATTTATGACAAGCTCCGATGAAGTTTGAGTTCGAGTTGAGTTGGAGTTTTCGTTTTGGAATATGGGCCACAGACTTTTACAATTTAATATTCGCAGGATTAGGATAGAATTGAAAAAAAAAATATTATAAATGAAAGATTGATATTGTTATGGCCATACCAGGGTGGAACTTGCCGACCCTTTTTGAATTTTGAAATTTCTCTGACATTTATTTTACTTCGCGGCCTTTACAAATTCAGTTCAATATTATTATGGGCAAATCCAATCAAAATTTAAACTTTACCCAATTTATCTGACGTTTCAATCGTGGTTCCATTTAAGCTAAGAAACCAACCTTATATTGGGTTTCTTATAGAACAATTTAGGTACTTTTCCACCTTATTTGTAATAGAAAACTAATTACGCCAGGAACACGAAATAATTTCCTCGTAATCAAAGGACATTTTGTGAAATCGTTTATTTTGGCTGCAAACTACGGCTTGGTGTAATTGGAACTGAGGTCCATAGTGCTTTGAAATGGAGGTGTAAGCGTGGTGTTCTCTTATAATGTCCGTTTTACAATTATCGTAGCCATGAATAGGATGCTATCCCTTGTTGAAAAGAAGTATTAGTTGTGTAATTTGTAGTTTTTCTTGGAAACTCAGGTTTTTTTAAAAAAATCTGTTTTACCTTGCTTTTGGTGAAGCAAATCAAAACATTTAGCTTTTATAATTTACTAGCTGCCGCCCACGGCTCCGCCTGCGTTAACATCAAAAATCATCCCAAGGGAACATCCTACCGGGATAAAAAGTATGCAATGTGTTTTTCCAGACTATAATCTACCTTTGTGCCAAATTTAATCAAGATTCGCTCAGCGGTTTTGATGTGAATGAGTAACAAACATCCCCAATCATCTAAACATCCAAACTTTGGCATTTTATAGATTCTTTCCAATCTTGTAAGGTTTAAAAAGCTAGGAATAGAATAGAATAGAATACTCTATACTATGTGCATAGGTATTATTTTGGGATGCATGAAGGAGCCTCCTCGTACAGCGCAATTTGTTCCATCAGACACTCAACTGAACCGAGCGCTCGGCGCACCTTGTATAGTTTCACCTAACACCTTAAAAGACTGGCCAATCCTTCCCTTGCGGTGGTAGGGCTAACACCCGCCTGGTTCACTCCCACCGGAGTCCGGCGTCAAGCAGCCTGCTGTGTTTCGTCGACGCCTGGAAGTACCAGTGCCTTAAGGCATCTTCTGGGTACGCTCGCTCCATCATAAACCTCATCCATCGCTTTCCATCAGGCGTGATCGAGGTCAAGAGCTAGCCCATTCCTCAAAGAAAATATACATAAGTTACAGAAAAGATAGATGAATAAAACATAAGATATATAGCCATTTTCAGGAGACCAAAGAAAAATTATTGATTTTCTTGTGACGCCATCAGAAAACGTTGTCAAACAATATTTTTTCTTTTCTTGTATACAATGTTACAAACTTTCATTTCATACATGACTTTACAAAATTAGATTTAGTACTGCTATTTGTTTTTCAGCTCCAACGTACATTTATCTAAGCTAATATTACATACGTCTGTCTAACATGTAATAAGATCCTTCTTAAGTGGAAGTCTGACTTATACAAATGGAGTATCATTGTATGCGCACCTAGACGTTTTATTATGCCTAGTTAAATATTTAAGTTCTTAGAATGTATTACAAATGTTATATAAGCTAATTTATGCGGGTAATATTATGTTTCGCCGAGTGGGAATTGTTCCGTATGGTGTCGGACGTAAAAGATTAGCAGCATCCCATCACTTTCCGTGGGTGTCGTAAGAGGCGACTAAGAGACTCACCAGAGAATGGGCAGCAGCATTCTCTGTGGGTACATTGCTACAGCTGCACTGCGATCGCTAACCCGCCTGCCAAGCGTGGCGATTATGGCGAACCCCCCAATTGGGGGAGGCCTATGTCCAGCAGTGGACGTCTTTTGGCTGATATGATGAAGTGGGAATGAGATGTTGCTCTAGGATTCATTAAAATCCTCGGGGAATGTTCTTTGTTAGTTTGAGCAATTGGATCTTCTTTGTCTAGTTAAGTTCTGTGAGAATTTTATGGCAGACTAGCATTTGCGGGGCTACGGATGCGTTAAAAGATTATTAATAACCCAAAAGAATTTGGGGACGCAGATAGAAGGTATTCTGTCTGTTCTCTTTATGCGTCTTGCGATGAGGTTGATAATCGGTGACGGAGTAAAAGTTCAACTTGCAGTAAAAATAAATTGTAAAACAGTAGCAGTTAAAAACACTAGTAATTTTATATACCTAACTATAACTATACAAAAAGATTGGACTAACGTACTCCGTGTCTCGTTGCGGTCGCCAAGTGAGAGAGGATCGCTAAGGGTAGTGCCCCGAATAGTCTTTTGTGTTGCCACTTAACAAGGGTGCGTTCTTTCCTTAAGGCTGCAGTCTTGCAAAATTCACTCGCGGCGAATAATTTGCGCAACTTTAAATTCTTTTTCTTTACAAAGTAATGAAATAACATGAAATATTTTTATTGCCCATAAATAACCATAATATAAGTAATAGGTAGTTATTTTTTTTAAGTTCTTCTAGGTGGATTATGTTAGGTAAATCAAGTGTTAAATACAGCTCTCTCGCGCCCAACATCATTTCGAGTTCTGTTTGGGCGCTCAGTCTATGGCAATGAAGAATTAATTTACAAATCTGTTCAGCGCATAATTAGCTCAATATTCTCGTCTTCAAAATGCGCTGATTAGTTTTTTCTAGTTATGTTTCATTTTCTTAATTCAGAGGTCACACTTTCATCAAAATTCTCTGTTTTCATCTCTTAATAAACGGTTTGTTTCATTATAACTATGCATTGTATGTATGTAATAATTTGATTATTTTAATGCCAAGAGTTCATTAAGCAAATACTTAAAAAAAAATAGCACCTAAATCACATTACCCTAACAATAATAATAATCTCAAAAGACCTCCAAAAAACGAGTTCATAAACAAGAATTGAGAGAGAAATTCCTTAGTGGCCGCTGCACGGGCGGAGCGTTCGGACGTGTGGTCCACGACAAATTTTAATTGTTCCCTCTCGCTCTAACATTGCTCCTGCTCTAACGTTGGTTACGCACTGTTATGTATCTAAAGTTGCTCTACTTTATTATTTTTTGTATATAATTTTTCGGGTGTTGTAAATATTTGTGTTTTAGTAATAGTATTGTAAATATTTGATTTCAATATGGATCGTAAACGTAAAAAAAAATATGCATGCACGAAAAAAAAAAATTGGGCTCAAACGTAGAAGTGATGAAGAGAAATAGAATCCAAAGGTAAGTAGAACTGTTTACAGTATTCATGTTTAGGGCCTAACTAAAAGGTCAAATTCAATTAGCTAGCGAGACTCCACAGACTTGATGGGTGTACGATTTTATCAACTCACACTTCAAGTAACAATACTACCAGCGGTCCCAAACAAATCATCAAATCTTTACTGTTTTTATAAAATTGTTATAATATTGTATACAGGGTCGAATTAAATTAGATAGCGAAAGTCCGCAGAAGTGATGGGTATCAATATATAAGTATGACAAAACAAAAATTAATTAATATGATGTTCATGCATGCTGTCAGAAGGTATAAAAGAGTGTGGTTGGGGAGGGCGTGAGTGCTTGTGTGGGCATGAGTGTGTGGATGGATGTGTTTGTGGGTTGGTAGGTGTATTTAGTGTCTATGTACATACATAAATAATAAATACACACTACTACTAGCGACCAAAATCGGATCGGCTAATCGGCTAATTTGACCAAAGTCGGATATCTTTTAACCGTGGAATAAAATTAATTAATAATATGACTAATTTATTTTCACAGGTCTGCTGCTGGCTCTCGTCAACCATTTTCAGATGTTAGCAACCTGTCAGAAGCGCTAAATATTAATCCTACCTCTTCTACTATTGGAGTACCAGTGATGATTGAAAATATTGACGGAACTGAAAATGTAACAAACTCAAATAAGAAAATGAACCGGAAGCGAACATTTGAGGAGGCTTTTCCTTTTCGCCGAATTTTCGGAAGGAAACGTCAACAACCTGTAATTGTTAGCGACGACCAACAGCTGCAAATTGATAATGAAACAGAAATGACCGATGAAGATTTTCAGATAACAAAAAATGAATTTCTTAAACAAACGGAGCTTTCTGACCAGCAAAGAGACGAACTACAGAAACAGACGATAGACCAAAGTTCCAGTCAAGAATGGTTAGAAAACAGAAAAAATAGATTAACCGCGTCTATGTTTGGAAAAATATGTAAACGTAAAGAAAACGTTAGCTGCGCTCCTTTAGTGAAAGCTATTGTGAAACCACAAAAGTTGTCAAATGTCCCATCGATCACATATGGTAGAGATTATGAACAAATAGCATTAACCCAATTATCTCTGCAGGAAAACGTCACAATTACCCGCTGCGGTCTTTATATTCATAAAACACTCCAATATTTAGGAGCAAGTCCCGATGGTATTTATAAAGACAAAGATGGAAAAACAGGACTGGTAGAAGTAAAATGCCCATTTTCTGCAAAAAATATGCAAGCTGAAGAAGCTATAAAAGCAAAAAAAATAAAATTGTGGAAATGTAACACTAAGAAAAATACGTTTGTGATTGACAAAAACCACGATTATTATTTTCAAATTCAGGGCCAATTAAACATTACGGAGATGGATATGTGCTTATTTGCCGTATGGACTGGAGAGGAGTACTCAATGAAAGTCGATTATATAAAAAGAGACCCTACGTTCTGGCACGAAAAAATGGTAGGCCCATTGTCTAAATTTTATTTGCATTGTCTGCTTCCTGAGTTAATTGATTCCCGCCTTGAACGCTCGATGCCAATAAAAGACCCGCCATATATCATTCAAGCTATTGAGAAAAAAGTAAAAAAAAATAAGAACGCGTCCACGTCTTCTACCGCAGACGCTGTCGTTCAGGATAATTAATTCCTGAAAGAAAAGAAAGAAAGAAAAAGTATTTGTTGTGACTCGTACAGGAAGATCTAAACAAAACAAAGTCAAAAATAAAAAACCGGCCAAGTGCTAGTCGGACTCGCGCACGAAGGGTTCCGTACCATTAACTACAAAAATCACGTCTGTTGTATGGGAATAAAATAAATATTTATTTTATTTTGTTTTTAGTATTTTGTTGTTATAGCGGCAACAGAAATACATAATTTGTGAAAATTTCAACTGTCTAGCTATCGCGGTTCTTGAGATACAGGCTGGTGATAGACAGACGGACAAACAGCGAAGTCTTAGTAATCGGATACCGTATTTGCCCTTTGGGCACGGAACCCTAAAAAGTAACAAAGAAAAAGAGTAATCGGTGCACAGAGTTACGTATAATTTGAAAAATAAGAAACAACAATTTTGTGTTTAATAACTTTTTATTTATTCAGCCATTTTTTTGTCCCACTGCAGGGCAAAGGCCTCCCTTCCCTCCTTCCACTTATCGCCAATCCTTGTGAAAAGGGTCGAGCTCGTCCCGCCATCTCATTCTGGGCCTGCCGCGTTGTCGTTTGCTGCTGTTTGGGACCCATTGTGTGGTTATTTTAGCCCATAGCCCCTCCGGCATGCGACAGATGTGACCAGCCTTCCATTTTAGCTTGGCAGCCGTGTGACCTACATGGGCATTTTGAGTTTTAGAACGCAGTATCGAGTTCCTTATACGATCAGAAAGTTTAACTCCAAGGATACTGCGCTCCATTGCTCGCTGACAGACCCCGAGTGCGGACTTTTGACGATTGGTTAGTGGCCATGTCTGCGCTCCATAGGTGAGGGTAGGAAGAATGCACATGTCCATGAGTTTTCTCTTTAGTGAGAGAGGGAGAGTTCCTTTCAGTATTTGCTTCATCGACCAATAGCTCTTCCAGGCGTTCTCGGTGCGTCGAGCAACTTCTTTATCGTATCTTGCCTGGAAGGAGACTATTTGGCCGAGGTATATAAACTCATGGACATATTCAATACCCGCACCCCCAATTCCTATGTTACCTTGGTCTTCGTCATATTCATCGCGAGTCCAACCTCGAGGCTGGCACTGCTCAGTTGGTCGAGCATTAGGCCTAACTCGGCTGCCGTGGAGGAGAAAAGAACAATATCGTCGGCGAAGCGGTGATTAGTTAATCTTCTATCGCCCACGACGATGCCCTTGTCCCTCCAATTGCTTTTTAGTTTTCTAAAGACTTCTTCAAGCGTGGCTGTAAAGAGCTTTGGAGCAAGCGGGTCGCCCTGTTTAACCCCTTTATGGATAGTGAATGATGGTCTTGTGGTTTTTATTTTTAAAGGCTGCTGTGCTATTTTGGTATACCTATTTTTTGTAGTAGGTTAATTTATGTAGGTTCGATATCTTGGTTTTGAAGAGATTTAAATATGGCGTTGTGCGATAAACTGACAAATGCTTTAGAGTAGTCGACAAATGCGAGGTATAAAGGTAAGTTGAATTCTAAATGTTTTTCTATAACTTGATTAAGGGACTGTAAATGGTCAGTAGTGGATAGGCCATGGCGGAACCCGGCTTGTTCGGGAGTTTGATGTTGATTGAATTGGCCAGAAATGCAATTTTCAAGAATTTTTATGAATATTTTGTAAAGGTGTGAGATGTGGCTGATGGAGCGGTAATTGCCGATGTCGGTCTTATCACCTTTTAATGAAGGATGATAACATTTGAGTGGCAGAAACTACTCGGAAAATCACCTTTTTGTAATATTGAATTAAATAAGTTCCTTATGTATGGCAACAAGATAGGCTCCGCGGCTCGAAGTGATTCGGTTGTAATACCATCTTCGCCGGGACTTTTATTGTACTTCATGCCTCTGAGAGCCCGGTGTACTTCATAGCCAGATATTACCGGGACCTCCTCAGGACATCAGTAAACTTCGGTTGTTTTTTGGGATGTTTGGTCGTTGGAATATAGAGATTTATGCAACTCGGTACTTATCCCAAGAATTTTTGCCCTATCTCCTTGTTTAACACCATTTACCATACCACGCATAGCTGATCTTAGGGATCGGTTGTTTGTCAATGCGGTAGCCAGCAGATTGGTACGTTACATTCTGTCGCTCTTCTATAAGACGTGTTGTGCTGTCAGTAAGTTTTGTTTTCTTTTTCTTGAGGCACACAATTTTTTGACTGGCGATTTTAATAGCTTCCTTTATGTTTTTATACTGTACATGTACGTCCTCTGAATCTGTGTCTAATAAACTGAAAGTGTTTTTAATATTTATGTCAAACTGTTCTTTATTTGCAATTAGTGTACATCTATCTGAACTTTTGATTGTTTTTTGTTGCGATGTAATTTCAAATCAAAATTTGCTGTCCGGTGATCGGAGCTGATAACTACTTCATAAAAAATTATAATAAACTTACTTTACACAAAAATATGGCGTATTCTTTTAACACTCATTGGCTGGCCCCACTATCATTTTTTATGTCTACTACGATACTACGGAACACACAAAAACACTACATCCAGACCCAAAGTACCATTAAAATTTAAATAAATATTGAATAATACTTAGTAGAGCAACTTTCCGACCGTGTCAAATTTTGTTTTAAATTTTACGCTAGGTAGGATGAATGCGGGGACTGCGGGGAGCCCGGGTGCAGACGCTCGGCGCGTGGACTCGCTGCACGCGATTCTTATATTGTGCACTAGAAGACTAAGCCCTTAAGAGCGTGTACGCCGCATGTCATTTCATACAAACTTTCAAGTCCTTATTCTTCAAAATGAATGAACCGATTTTAACGAAACTTGGTATGCATACACTAGATATCCAGGTCTAAATAGTTATCAGAAAACATTTTTGAAAAAGAGTTCAGGGGGAAGGATATGGTGATTTTTCACTTTCTATAGAAAACTTAAAATCGCTCTCTCTCTCCCTCTGAAATCTTTTTCAAAAATGTTTTCTGATAACTATTTAGACCTGGATATCTATCGTATGCATACCAAGTTTCGTTAAAATCGGTTGATTCATTTTGAAGAATAAGGATTTGAAAGTCTGTATGAAAAGCCGTGCCGCGTAAACGCTCTTAAATATTAATGCATGCAATACTACATCTAAGGTGCGTTCTCAAACGCACAATACGTGACGCTACAAGAACATCTTCCTCCTCCTTGCGTTGTTTGTCTTCAACGCTGAGTGTCTTGACCTCGACGAATGATTTTCTCGTGAACTATTTTATCATCTTCGCCGATGCGGATGGAATCGCAGAATCTGGTCTCTAGCGTGAAACGTATTTGATCTGACAGGCCTTTAGGTCTTATCTACTATTCCCGTCAGCAATAAATTTTAAAGACCCATCTTTTTGGCAATGAAGCCAAAGTATTCGAAACTTCATACGACCGTGATAAAACTTTTATACCTTACGTCCTTATCCAGGTCATGGTCCACCCGTGTCATCGTCATCATTATCATATCAGCCAGTTGCCGTCCACTGCTGAATGTAAGCCTCCCCCAAAGAGCGCCAACCATCCCGGTCTTGAGCAGTCCGCATCCATCCGCTGCCAGCCACCTTCTTCAAATTCACTCTTCCACCCGCGTACCAAGTTTTACTTGAATCCGTTCAGCCAACCTGCTGTGACAAGGTTACGAATTTACAAATACGCGGAACTACTTTCGCATTTAGTATAATAATGTTACTACGGATTATGAAGGATTTTTTTTTGTTTGCGAGTTGAAACTGGATCCGCAATTTTACCTGAAACCGAATCAGTGATAGCAAATAAATTTATAATAAAAACCAAAATAAAATAAACGCTTACATAGAATATTAAATTTAAAATCCACAATTTGAAGAACCACAACAGATGATCCGTCCACACTGCAATTTCCACGAACACGGCTCAAAACTGCGCGAAATGAAAATTGTATGAAATAATCTGAGTGGTTTTGCCTCAATTAAGGCACAATTTACATTATAGAGCCGTCAAGCTTATAGTTCCGATAAAATATTAATTAAAATGTTGCTTTATCGATATGAGAAAAAGCAATTTGTGAAACAAATATGGAAACTTATTTGATGAGAGAACAAATTATAGCTATCATATCATGCCAGTTTTGTTTGATGTCGGATGTAAAAGAATAGCACCATCCCATCACTACCCATGGGTGTCGTAAGAGGCGACTAAGGGACTCATCAGATAATGGGCAGCAGCATTCTCTGTACATTACTACAGCTACACTGCAATCGCCAACCCGCCTGCCAAGCGTGGCGATTATGAGAACCATGTAGGTGGATGTCTGAGGTGGTCTTTTGAGGAAAGTACCACACAGATTTGAATGAACCTGTCCAGACAGTGCAAGCATTTGGAAGTTATCGTGTCGCTCAAACTTAGAACTTTAAGGAGCTCAACGATTTGACGAACAATACCAAAGAAAAGACATTTGGGTAGGCCGCATAAAAAACCGTCAGACTAACATGAAATTAACCCCTAACATAGCGATCTACATGGTCCTTACATTCACAATACTGCTTCTCAGCGCAGCTAACTATACCACTTATACTCAAACATATAACTTAGAACAAACTTCCACATACAAATGCATAATATAAAATGCTCATACTCATAAGCTGCTCAGCCACAGCACTAGCTGCATCCGTGCCGTTTACTCAGTTTACTGTCTTAATAAAGATGTTCGAAGTGGTCCAGACTGTGTGTATGTATAATTTGGGTGTGTTTATCTGCAGCTTTTTGGCCAGTGCTTTCATGCATACGTGTCATAGCGAAAACGAACAAATATGTTATGTGAATTAAGGTTACTTTTTTACTGCCTACAGAATTATGAAATCCATTTTGAAGATAGGAGTTCTCATGTTTCGTACTTATATAATAACTAAAACCGTACTTATTATAACTTAACTATTTAATTATTTTTTAATTATGTAAACAAAATTAACTAAAACCGTCACAGCAAGCCTTTTCATTTGCTAAGCCACACGGTAGATATAGCATAATATTTTTTTTTGTAAATTTTCTAGTTTGTCCCCAAAAATTGACCTCCATAGTCATAATGTTCATTTGTGTACGAAACACCAGAATTGTTTCAGTAGATTCGAAGCAAAATTGGCTGTGACAGACGGACAGACAGACACACAAAAAGACAACCAAGTAATCCTGTAAGGGTTCCGTTTTGTACACATATACGGAACCCTAAAAAAGAGTCAAATTTAAAGAAAACTTAATCGCCATCTATTTCATAAACCAGACACGCAATAGCGAAAGTTTTAAAACTAATACAATAATCCGTTTTAGCGTAACCCTAACAAACAAAACTTCTATGATATACCACGATGATTAATGTATTCATACGGTAAACCCTACGATGATAAATTAATTTGTAAACCCCGTTATACATTTGCCGCGAACATTGCGGTTACATACGATATCATTGCGCGGATATGTTGGTCTGATGTGTTGGTCTGATGTGTTATGTTACCGGAATTTGTGTGATAGTAATTTGATTTTTAGGGTTCCGTAAGTCTGACTGAAAAACAGAAAGCTTATAGGATCACTCGTGTTTTGGTCCGACCGTCTGTCATAGCCGATTTGCTCTGAATCTCGTAATTTTTTTTTTGCACATTTTAGCTTCTGTGACCCAAACACGGACGCGATATGTAAATAATGATTCTTTGTAAATAGTGGTTTCCGTAAGTAATGATTTTTAACATTTATACCTCCATAACATAACATCACGCCAGTTTTCCCGGAAGGGTACGACATATTGAACACCCATATTACGCCAGTTATTGAACCTATCCTAATAATCAAGAACTATATTATTAACTCCTAAAATCACATTCCTTTGGGCATTGCCATCTTCTAAGTCAACATCTTCCTTAAACAAGAAACATTGTTCCAAACTATAAATTCAAGCAGTTCACCCCACAACGGTGACCATGCATTAGCTCTAAGCGATAAATCCCGGTCGGTCAGAGAGGCAACGTTTCTTTGTACCCGCGCTGAATTTTAAGACAAGACAAATAAAGAAAGGCTTCGCCAACTTGTTTGTTAGCAGCCAAGAAAACAACATATCAACGGGTTTTGGATGTGCGTAAGATTCTGTATGGGAACTTAATAAATCATGTTGGTACACTTTGATATCTACGACGGGTAACATAATAAACGCAATACCTCTAATGGGTTCGTTGTACTCATCATTAAGAACAACTTTTACTATGGGACCAACCCAGATATCGCGAAAAAAAAATCAACTGTTCAGTACATTTTGTCGAGTTATGCGCACATAAATATACGTGTATGTACGATTTCAGTGTTGGTCCCATAGAAGAATGACCTTAAGATGTATTGCGTTTATTCTGTTACACGTTCCGATTTCCCTGCCGGAGTCTGTGTTTCCTGATACATGTGCTACAACCTAGGGGTTCCAAGAGTGATCATATTGACTAACACCATCGTATCACGCATCAAACGCTAGCCGGTCAATGTTAAAAAAAAGTAAACAATATCTAATTAGGTTTTCCCATCGCCCGCTGGAAATGAAAAATTATACCACAGGTACGGACTACGGATAATAAAAAAATCTACGTATAAATCCTGGTTAAGGTAGCATCCCTGATGCGGCAAAAGCACGATAGCTTTATCAGTTTAGTGGTCATCATGGCCGGCAAAATGAACAGTTCAATAATGTGGCACTGCATGACTACTCATCGTGCGGCTTTCACTCAACTCAAAAACTCAAAACATTTATTTCAATTAAATCCTTTACAATCACTTTAAATTGTCAAGGTAAGTCAGACAAAAGAGATGAAACTATTTGCACGTTCCAAAGCGTAGATCTCTATGGAGAAAAACGTGCAAGAAACTCCACGGACACTCTTTTAAATAATTTATTACAATGATATGGTTACACAATTCCTGTGAAAATCATACAAAAATAAATAAGTATGCGAGAACGATGCAATGTAAAAGACTTGCACTATCAAGCGTCATTTGTGAAATAGGATATCTTTATGAATTTCTAAGTACCTATGTATTATTATTATTATTTTTTTTGTTTATGTACGTGTATACGCACAAATTGTAATGATTTTAAATATGGACTTGATTTGAATTACATTTTATTATATTTATCTGTATTCTAAAACTTTAAGCTAATTGATAAAAAAAAGTAACAAGCATCTTTCACATTGAAAATAACAATAGGATTTCACTTGGAGAAGGCTGTTATTTTGATATTAAACACAATGTAATTCCCTTCAAATCGTCCTTGGAGTCTTCACAAAACTTTATTGGTAGTGCCTTAAAAACTTTCACTTGACATATATAAAACTTTAATTCTTATAAATTAGCATTTTTAGGGCTTTTAAAACAGTGATTGGCAATTCGATTGTGGGTTGTTCAGCAAAGTTACCTTATTTTTTTTTTGTTTTGTATTTCGAATAAAAAAACAGTTAAAATTGATAAAAGCGTTTATTATTTCTTTAAATTGTTTCAACAAACTAATGTACAAGTCAAACAATATGTTTCATATAAGAACATCGCTATTTTAAGATGGTTTTCTCGCTGTAGTGTTTGATTGGCCTGCCTGGAACAATCATTTTTGATCATCCTAAAAGAATACCACCCACATCCTTTTAAATGCTTCTAAGAAATATAAATATCTGACCTTTTTAAATCTAACGTATCTCATTACATACTTGGTATTTAATCATAAACATTTTCCTTATTTTCAATTTAGCCATTACAGTATTTTGTTAGGATAAAAGTATGTAACTATTCATAACGTTTTTCTGACAAACAAAGTCTAGAATGACGTATTTTATTATTTTATATATTATTTTATTAAAATAATTTTCAATCGCTACCGTGGTTGTTTCAGAGTTGTTGGAGATTACTCTTTTGATGCTAAATTACTACTACATTTTGAGATTATGTAACAAACCACGCCTAAGTAGTGAAATAAGTTACACTTCTGCCTAATCCATTGGAAAATACAGGCATGAAGAGTAAGTAATGTCATGAGTTGCTAAAACGTAATCTTTTTAAATTATACATAAATTCAGCATCAACTACAATTTTAACGAAACAAAAACATAGCTTCAAGTAATTTATTTCACCAGTCTCTTCTCCACGCCCAACAAAACATCCTACCTGCAATGAAACACTAATGAGCTACCCAAATCCTTCAAATATTTCACCATTCTACTCAATTTGCGTAAATATATCTGAAAAGAACGGAGAACGTACTGCAAAGATCCTTTATTGCAAATTGGCTGTGAAATTGTGGCGTGTTCCCTTACCGTTGTATGTATTGCTTTTATTCTTTCTCTCAAACAAGGTAAGGCTCAAAGTATTACACATATTGGGTGTATTCGAGCTGTTTAGAGCCAACTTTGCATGCCATTATGTTGGTACTATTATGTTGGTACTATTATGTTGGTACTATTATGCGGTACGTGAGTGGATTGTAATGCGGTACAAATATGTACCTATGTCTTAATACTGGTTGGAAATGCGGAGCAAAAAATCCGATGACAAAAGCTATGCTCTTTTGAATGTAATGGCAATGGCAGAAGCAAATGGTCGATAAATTACTTTGATGGACCTTTTGTATGTGAATGTATGGAGTGGTGCGCAGGGAGTATTCATTTTTAGTTGAAAATGTTTATGGTATAATCACACTAGGAGTATTTGTTTTATGTGAATTTCTGGATAGGGCCTTATTCAGGAGCCTAATATTATAAGTATTGTGACGTATTAATAAAGTACAAGCGGCGCATGCACGTCACGGCATTGCTTGCCCAACCGCCGGCCGGTGCGGTCGTGTATGCGCTCCTTGGTGAAACGAGTGTGTGGCTTTGATTTACGAACCCAGCAGCAAACGAGGACACCACAGTGGCGACGAGCCTCAAGTAAGCGGTAAATTATGCTGCTATATGAAAAAGGAGGGAGATGAACTCACGTGCACGAAAAAAAAAACAAAAAAAAATGAAACTAATAACAACCTCACGGTTTTATGGTGCTATCGATTAAGTGGTCTATCTGTCCAAGTACTATTAAAACAAATGACTAGACATTAATAACAAATACAGTGTTATTTGTCTGATCGATCAATGATAGGTTATTATTATCATTGTCATGAAAAAAAGCAATGAATACTTTCCTAAAAATAATTTCTATCATAACTATTGTTATATTTTTGACTATAGCCGTGGATACTTCAAAAATAAGTTAAAATTAAAATTTTAAAATAAGTACCTACTCGGTGGTAACAGTCTTCTTATATCTTGTGACGATAATTTCGACGTAGGTACCTATTAGTAGAAATTGTAATAAGAAATACCGTGTAAGTCCGCGTTAATGTAATTTATCCAGTGACATTATTTATTTAAATACCTACGTAGGTAATAAGAATTATCAGTGCAAAATTATAATTCCTCACTATTCATCGCGTTCTCTTAAGTTAAATGATGTTTTAAGGTTGAGGTACCTGAAGCAAATGTCGTTAGTAATATTAAAGCAGATAAGTCAAATGCATGCAATCAATCAGCGCAATAGGTACATGTACTACTTATTGATATAGGTAGGTAATACAATATTATGCTATCATAACTAATGTACCAAAGTGTATTAGTGTATGTTGCCAAGGTGCAATAAGGTGCCAAGGAGCACAAAGTAGTATTTTTCCAAGGTGAATAAAGGTGCCAAGCAGCATTAAGGTGTAATTTTGCCAAGGGCATATATATCCATAAAAAATGCAAATTACATGGATCAATATTGATTGATTCCTTTGTCGTTTTGAAGTTTTAGCAACATTAAATATCACTAAACCTAATGTAATAAATGTCACCGGCATAACCCATATCTAATTCGTGTAATAAAGATTTATATCACTCCAGTGGCGTAGCTTAGTAGGGGCGAGGGGCGACCCGCCCCGGGCGGCCCCTTTCAACCTAAATAAGGGGGCGGCTGACACCCATGCTAAGCCACTGCAATACTCATTCTATTATTGTCCAATTACGCCGCATCCAAAAAAAAAAAAAAAACATGATTGGGTTACAGATTGCTGGTAACATAATATTACGGGGAAATTTAAGACCAGTAATTTGTATTTTACGGAAAGCATAAAAAACAAATACGAAACACCTTACCCAATGGCGCCAAGGGTGCAATACAAAGGCAAATCAATGGCACCAAGGGTGCAATACAAAGGCAAATTGACATTGTTTCAGGTCGCTCAAAATGTCCAATTTACCACCGGCAGAACCCTTGCAATGCGAAGGTTGTTCCGAGAAAGAAAGAAAATGAGTTTATTTGGCACACACATATAAAACTCATAGTTTTATCTTATTCTACTTATACATTGACATAATGTCGAGTAGCGTATTTACAGCCCATTAAAAATATATCATACCTACCCACATTTTAAAAAAAAAACAAAAATGTTTTTACTTGTTACCCACATTTACAATTATTTAAGTTTTTTAACAATTCAATTGGGTTTGGACAAGGTATGAAAGATGTATTATTTTCATGGTTACTTTTATTATATTATTAACGATAATAATTACATCACAATATTGAAATTAAAATCAAAATCAAAAGTTATTTATTCAAATTAGGCTGAGAGCCAGCACTTTTTGAACGTCAAATTTTACATACATAAAGACAGTACCCCAAAACGCCCACCCGTCACCACTTCCTAGTGTTTTAGCTGGGAAAAAGAAGTGGCGCAACAAACTCCCCAGCAACACATCTGTCTGTCACGTTTAAGAACTTGAATTAAACAATAGTACGCAAAGTATTTTAAGACACAGGAACAAACATAAATATGTTTCAAATAACATGGAAATCATAAACTTAAATAGTATTTACAACATGTTAGCTAGCACACTCCATTATACGAGTACCATTAAAAAAACGGGCAATGGTAAGATTTAGCGATTAGGTACTTGTCTAATAGCATACTAGCACAATTTATATTGAGAGAATCATAATTTTATTAAAGGTTTACCTAAAGGAGCAAGGAGCTCGTGGCTAAATTATAACAGCCGCACGGGCCAATCTTCAAGGTAAAGCAACGCTTGTCGAGGTTGGTCTGTGGATCTTAACATACCGAGACTACTCCGTGCATCGGAAAGCACGTTAAGCCATTGGGCCCGGCTGTCATTTGTAGACCTTTGGCAGTTACGTTACGAATTGTTGGAGGCCGGAAGGTCTGACACCGGTCTTGCCATGAAGTACCGTATTACCTAGCCAGTTAATGAGTTGTGGAGGCTGAATCCGGTTTGGCTGGGAGTCGACCCCGATGTAGTTGGGAATAGGAGTGTAACGAACATATTGGTATTAGTTAAGAGATTAGTAATATTCCATGGATTCACGTGTCAGTAATCCGACGAACTAATATATGCTAATATTTAATATTCACATAATCCACAGATTACTAACATGTACAATAATCTTTATCATAATCTGGGATTCCATTCACTTGACACGGATCGGTGGGATTAGACTCACTCAATCATTCTGACATTCGTGAAGTGATACGTATTAATAAGTATTAGTTAAATATTACTGTTATAAATGTTAGTTAAAATATTATAATATTTCTAGACTAATATAGTCTTATTGGCCAATACTGATAAATATCGGTATTAACCCATCTTTAGTTGGGAAAGGGCTAAACCAGTGATGACTTAAAAAGCCACGCAAAGGGTAAATAACTCACAAAGGGCCATGCAAAGAGTAAATAACTCACAAAGGGCCACGCAAAGAGTAAATAACTCACAAAGGGCCACGCAAAGAGTAAATAACACACAAAGGGCCACGCAAAGAGTAAATAACTCACAAAGGGCCACGCAAAGAGTAAATACACACAAAGGGCCACGTAAAGAGTAAATAACACACAAAGGGCCACGTAAAGAGTACTTGCATCTTTATATTAGGGCTACGCAGTTGGTTGGTGTTTCTGTTAATGATTTTCAGTAAAAAGCCACACAAAAGTAAGAGTCAATTTTATTAAAACCCAAAATGACTCATGCGTCATCCACACTTCCAAACTTCCTGATTGCGAAGATGATCAGACATAATTATCGACACTCGCAGGGAGAAATGGAAGAGGGCTCTTGAATTTAACACATTGCCTGTCATCATCGACAATCCTGCTAAGAAACGAGCTACTCTCTACTACGTTGGGGGAATAGCACTACAAACAAGAAGTTGACTATAATCTTCCGGGTAGATTATAGTCAACGTTCATGCTGAAGAAGGGGATGGTGTCGATGTCTATGCATTAGCTCTAAAGAAATGAGACAGTTCCTGAAGTTCGAAACAAAGTCGGATTAACGAAATTTATATTTTCTAACAGAAAAAGAAAACAGGAGGAAGTAGAAACATTTTAACGATTTTATTAAGCTTGAGAAATCATGCCGGAAAAGGTCAATTTCATAATAAAGAGGAGTATATTATCGACCAAAACACTGAAAAGCGTCAAATGTAAAGTCGAATGTAGAATCGAATGTAAAGTCTAATGTAAAATCACGTACAATTTTACACGTAGAGTCAGAGGTTTTTATTTTCTTTGTTCGCTTGGACTTGGTAATCATGAATACTAGCTAATCGCGGATCAAACCTAAAACATTTGTTTCAATGAAACCATTTACAGCCACTGTCGGTCTGTCAAAGGTTTACCGACTGAACGACATTAGAGTGACATGGAATAGCTCTGTAACATGAAAAGTTTGAGACAATTACCGTAGAGATTAACGATAGCAAATCGTAACAAGACGCAATAGGTGCAATATATTGCGTAAAAGGTCTCTGTAGAAATTGCGAGACCGTTATTATTGATGTTTAGTGATGTAGATACTAAAGTCGATTAGATGAGGTCCGTGAGATTTCATTAGAGAGTTTTAAGCGCTGTGTGGTATAAGGTAAAGCTCAATTAGATTGCACAGAAGTTAAAAAAAAAAAAAAAAAAGTATCCGTGAACGATTTCGTGTTATTAGTTAACTAAGAGTGAAACTGGATTAATTAAAATCCTAAATTCAAAGGTTCATTTAAGAATTATCAAGGAGATGGACCTGGGTATACCCCGAATAAGGGCGCTTGACTCTAAGCGAATGTATAAATACCTCCATGGTCGTGTGAGAAAGACCCCCGATCACTGCCTCGAGACTTAGATGACATAGTTGATGACAGTGATAATGAAACCAAGTCTTATAGCTTGTTTACTAAACTCTTGACCGCACCTCATGAATAACATGAGGCGATGGGTCTCCAAGGAATCGTTGGTACAAATTCTGTCTGTGCACCAAGTATACAGCGCTTAATAAGTTGTTGCACATATCGTGCTAGATATTTTCAAATTGTTGTTGCGATTCTGGTCTGTGTTGGTGCACAGATTATAACGGAATTTTCATGAGTGAGTATGCATTTCAGAAATTTATTTTGTTAGATCGGATATCTTTCCGTTGAGTAATGTTGTGCGGGGAGCGCTGTGCACAAAGCCTCCATGACTGGATATTGTACTACACCCGAGGATGGGTGCTAGTCACGGATGGCAGTGTCGTGGAATCATGGCGCTACGGTATAAATGACTACGCCATCATCTGCTGCATAGAACAACCAAGGGTGTAGTGTAGACAAAATGAAACTGGTCAATTTATGTATTAACTTTATAGATGTACTCTTTCTTCTTTTGAGTTTTTATTTTTCTATTAACTCACACACTGTTTTATTAATGGATCCAATATTTGTAAATATGTGAGTACCATGTACTTATTAAGAAAATGAAAAAGTTTACCTCTGCTGGTAATACTTTGATTTCTATAAGCAGTATACTCTAGGTGCATCAACCTCACATATATCAAAGTTATTGTGTGTATTCAAAATATTGTAAAACATTTATTTGAAAAGAGTAACTATGGAGTTTCTTGTCCGTTCTTCTCCATAAGAATCTACCTTTGCGAACGGACAGTAGAGTCACCTTATTTTGTATACATAGTATTTGGATGTAAATGATGACGTTCAAAAGAGCCGTTTGATGGCCTTATTGAAATGAATGTTTTGACTTAGACTTTTATAAAACACAGTTTGGAAAGCAAGTGAAGGAAAAAGGGAAAAGTATGGTATATACCTGGAAATAGGGGAAAAATTATTATCAAACAGATGATTCAGAGGATAAAAGTGATTCGATAGAAGCAAAAGAATAGATAAATAACTCTGTTAAATTGTCTAATAAGTATTCAGTGGAAAATTAATTTTACCTTGTTAGAAATTATAGAATGTGGAGAATTAATTAACTAAATAATTAATCAGTTATTATATTTGTTTGTTTAAATTCTTATGTAAAGGAAGAGGTGTGACGTATTAATAAAGTACAAGCGGCGCATGCACGTCACGGCATTTCTTGCCCAACCGCCGGCCGGTGCGGTCGTGTATGCGCTCCTTGGTGAAACGAGTGTGTTGCTTTGATTTACGAACCCAGCAGCAAACGAGGACACCACAAGTATTATAACAAACGAACACTTAAACATTCTACAGTGTTCCATAAAGGTGTGGTCATTTAAGGGTGATGTTGGGTAGCTGATATACATTATGGAAAAATGTCAAAACAGTAAAATATGTGTTTTTTTTTAAAAATCGACCGGAAAAGACGACTAAAATATTACGAAGAAATGATTTTTCAAGCAGTTTGTTACAGTTGGTGGCACGTACTCTAGTTCAATCATAAATTCAATGTCATCAATTGTATCAGACTGCTTGAAACTAATTTCTTCGAAAGTTTTCAGTCTTTTTATAAAGTCGAATTTTTTGAAAAATTACACATTTTTTACGTTTTGACATTTTTACCTTAATATATATATCAGCTACTCAACATCACCCTTAAATATGACCACACCTTTCTGGAACACCCTGTATATGTACTAAGTTTCTTTCATAGATTAACTGCTTTGTTAAACAGAACCATTCGCGAAAATGTAACAATTCGTTTTTTTTTTTAATATATTTCCCATTGTCTGTGAACCTAGTTATCAATTTCCCGATAAGAGAGAAGAAAATTAGGAAAAAAAAACAATACCATCAACCAATACACTCGCTCATATTACGCAATTTTCATCACATAAGTACAAAACACACATAACTGATTTCAATAGAACCTTTTTACCTTCAACCGTACTATTATAGTTATATTTCTTTACTATATATTACCTCCCTAATATTACTTTATTACCCTTTTTATACGGAAAAAAAATCCTCTACAGAGCAATAGGAAATACCTTTGTGGGGCTTGTGACTCGCATCAGTCAGTCGGTTTGAAAAGATGTAAGGGTATGAACCGACTGTGAGCGTTTGATTGTAATGTGATACTCCGAATGGTATTTTGTATAGATGTTTCCAGAATCTATAACTATTGTTTTGTGCTCAATGTAACATTAGTATTACTTTGTATTGTTCAATGTGGAAAATGGCGTCAGTGAGAAATCGAGTTCGAACGTAACGATATCATTTACATGTGAAGGTAATACATATCGTACGGTGTTCTCACAAGCATTTTGTCTATGTCTATAACCGTTTTTTTTTTTTGCAAACATTGGTTCAAGTTTCTAGACTCTACTCACAACTAATATGTTCCAAATTAATTGCTAATATAAATGTGTGCTCAGCAAAATTCAATTTTACGAATTGACAGATACTGTGTTCGGACCCGAACGTTACACTTTACAACATTACAAGCCAATTAGTATAAACCTTTATAATTATAAGTAGAGATAAAGAACTACATTGAGAGATTATTAAGGGATGCATCGATTTTTCTTTCAGTTTATTTGTAGAAGAAAGGTTGTATAACGTGAATAAAAAATAGGCTGACTGTAAAAAGTAAATAACATACATAGATTTAAATTACATGCGTTCCCAATTAAAATATAATTAGTAAGTATTTCAGCGATTGGCGTAGTCATATAACATGATTATTTTTAACATGCTGTGGGTTCTGAGGGGTAGTTTCAGTATTTTTTATTGATTTTTTTTTTTTTTTTTAAAACGTTGCCCCACACTAGGAATTTCTCCTGTATCGTGGGTGCGTTCACAAACATATAAACTCACATACACAAACAGCCAGACCCTGTAGGCCATACAAATATTTGTTCCGTGCGGGAATCGAACCCGTGACACGCAGCGCAGCAGTCGACCGCTCAACCACTGCGCCAACCGTGTCGTCAAAAGCATTTAATGTCAGTCTCAATCTGTCAAAAACCTCTAATTTGACAAGTTTCTGACGTATTATTATTAATGTCAGCGTTGTTGCTGTAATGAGATTGCTACTTTTGTTTGTACAGTATTTATATTTTTTTGGATAATGATTTCTTTAACCAGTTTTCCAGTTTAAAAAAAATAATTATCTAAAATTGTGTATTTATATCTTAAACTTTAATTTTATAAACGTCAAAGAAAAATGGTGATTAATCTTATTCTTGAATAGGGAAAAATAATAACTCGCCGTACTTACTTAAAAATGGTTTAAATCCTAATCCTATTCTGAGTGTCAAAAACAGTTTTTTGATACTGTGTACCCATGGCGTATAAGTATAATATTTTATTACGCCAACCCTTCCGCGGAGGTCCGGAACAAAACTCATAATATTTGTCTTTACATTTTTCTTTTATATATGTTAACCACGTTTCAGCAAATATTGTATGAAAAAGATACAAAAGTGAAATATGTTTTTTCTGTTTCTATGTAAATTAGAGTATTAGGGGATGTATCACTGTGTTTGGATCTCGTAATGTTTTAAAAACGTGGTGTAAACCTTTGTTTGAGCTGGCTTACTTTATGACACTAATATTATTTTTTTTTTTTTTAAGAAAATATTATGTACAGCACATTGTTCTGAGTAAGCCACCTGTGAAATAAAAATAACTTAAAATCAAATTTTGACGTATTCCCCGGTTATGTAGAGATGCATAATACATCCACATTTTATCAGTTATATGTTACTCTCAAGCAAACGAGCATAGCCCATTACTAATCAAAACGACGCGACGCCACGGTTGGATCAGTGGTTGAGCGATTGGCTGCTGCGCTGCGTGTCGCGGGTATGATTCCCGCACGGAACAAATATTTATATGGCCTACAGATAGTTGTTCTGGGTTTGGCTGTTTGTGTATGTGAGATTGTATGTTTGTAAACGCACCCATGATACAGGAGAAATTTTTAGTGTGCGGCAACGTTTTTTTTTCTTTATTTTTAGGACTTTTACACGATTGTGTATGCCATTCCCATCGTACTTTACACAATATCATACTTAACTAAATCGTAACTTAGCACACTTAATAACTTTAAAGGCAGCCTCCGAACTAGGAGAAGACAACATCTACTGAAATATACCTGCATCATACCTATTTAATTTTAATTGATTAATTAAATCTGCTCGTTCAGACTGAAATCTGACACATTCCGTCTATAAATGCAAGACATCCTCCGGCGTTGCACATACCTCACCAACGTTAAAAAAAAACAATCGGGCACAATATCAGACTGCGGGCTGCTACTGAAAAAAATCCAAATGGAAAACACCAATAACTTTTCAACACCCGAGAACTGAACCAAGCATAACAGCGCAGCAGTAACATTATGTCATTGGTAGTGAAGTGAATAAACATTTTCAATATAAAAATAAACATTTTCAATATAAAAATAAACATTTTCAATATAAAAATAAACATTTTCAATATAAAAATACCACGGACATTTGGATCAAATAAACTACTTCTCTTTGCAGCTGTCGAAAACTAGGTCACTATTTGCGGTCCAGAGTGATCACTTTTTATGTATGTCTTCCTAGAAAATTGATTCCAAATGTGTTGGTGAGAGGGCTTCGTCAAAGTGACATGTTACTATAAGCGTTCAAAAAGTAAAACATACCTACATGAGATTGACATGTGCTAACAAAATGTCATGTGATTAATCCGAATTTATAATTATTATAACTCGAAAGTGAGTATTTGTAACTGTGCACTTCTTAACGGCTGAACGGATTCAGATGAAACTTTGCGCGCAGGTAGAATATGTCCTGTAAAAGCAAAAACTTTTTATAATCATGTACATCCAAGCGAGCGGAGCCACGGGCGGCAGCTAGTCTCATACAGTATTTTTTCAAATGTTCATCGCTGATAAATTCTCGCTTTGTCTAGAGCCTAAAGTTCCGACTAGACCCGATTTTTAAAAAGTTCCAACATCTCACAAAAAGTGCCAATATTGTGTTATGGACATACGAGTATGTGAATCAACCATAGTTATATCGAAAATAGTTAGAGTAACTTTAGATATTTTATAACGTAACCGATTCGAACTCTGTTCGTTTCATTCAGACTCGGATTGGATGCAGTGCGTAAACGCCTCAACTAGCATCCATCCAAACTTTCCTATTAATAAAGCTAGCTTTTGCCCACGACTTCGTACGTGCATACCCCTATCTCGTAAGATTTCCGTTTCCGTATAGCCTGTAGCCTTCCACATGAATGTGGCTATCATAGACAAAAAGAATCTTCAAAATCCAACTTGTAGTTCCGGAGATTAGCGCATTCAAACGAACTTCAACTTTACTATAGTAACATATAACGTCAGACTGTTTGTTTTTTTTGTTTAATACGTAATATAAAAGACGGAAGATCCTAGTTACAACACTGACTTACAAAAGTTCCATTTCACATTACTGACAGCAAAACTTATGAACTGCGAACTCTGTATTTCCAAGGAAACTCTTTCACAAGTAATAACAGTACTACAAAGAAAAAACACAAACAGTCCACAATTTAATTTATAGTTTACCAACGGTTTTTCATTTGAACCGGTTACAAGCTATTTGAGTTCCGGTGGTAAGCGCATTACAAAGTTACTAAGTACACTTCGTAGCATTGCTACGCTGCTACGAGCTACGCGGCTACGGAGTAGCATCGTAGCACTCTACGATTTTAATACGTAGCCAACCGTTTTCTGTTTTAATTTTAAAGTTTTATAGAAACTAATTAGATTGTTGTTCTTGAGAAATAAAATGTTTGTTATTTATTAAATAGGGTATCGTTTGGATTAAGAAACGGATTAAACATGAACGGGTTAAAGCCTGAGTATTATTCCGTTTGGAATATTTTCAATTTAATTTGTTGTTTTAGCGATTACTGTCCTTAATAAAAGTAAGTTATTATTATTATTACGATAAGTGTGATTGCTTGTCGTAATTACAGAGCTGGGGATTTTTATAATTAATTTTATTTTTTTGAGGAGAAAATTTTTAGAGACAATGTAGTATTATTAGTAGAATTGTAAAAAAAACAAACTGCAGGATTAAAGTAATGGGTTTTTTTTACCCTAAAGACTCCTAACTATTTTCTTATAATTATATATATGCGAAACTGTGTTGCTTTGTTTGTATTGTTTCTCTTTCACAAATAATAAATGAATTTTGGTACAAAGATAGATGAGACTTAAAAGACGGTTACATCCAAGCTATTTACTTTTCTTGTGAATATAAAACTTGAAGGGGAGAAATGACACGTGAATGAGTGGAGGGACGTGTGGAGGGGATGATTGCGAATCCGTAGGCAAAAGCTAGTTCTTAATAATTGCAAGATATAAAACAACATGAAATAAAAATATCAAGCCAGATCATTTAACTATTTTATAAATCTCAAATGACTACCACAATACCTAAGTATAATGACCTTATAAGATTAAACACACTATCAAGCCATCCTAACTCCACAATAGGTCCCAAAGGTTCTCATAGTAACAGTCTACATTATAACTAGCCCTCAAGGTCAAAAAGGTCATTTCATTAAGGTGAATGCTTTAAGGCAGCTCGTGAATATTTCAGTTTTGCGACTATGACTAGTTTTCCGAACAATTACAATAATAGATGATGTTATTTTTGTTTGTTTTCTGTAAATCCATATATGTGTAACTATCGTGTATTACACATCGATGAACATAAAACTTGAAACAGAATTTTTAATTGGCATTGAAAAAAAAAGCAAAGATTAGGGTTGCAAACGAAACTACATAATTACTGTTAAAACAGTAATTATGTAGTTTCGTTTGCAACCCTAATTTTTGTTTTTAAAAACGTAATATGAAAATTCAAAATCTTGCGCTACACAGGATTCGAGAAAAACCTCTGTGACAGACGAGCAAAAATTGATCTCATTAAGATTCGTTATGAGTTCGAGAGACTACGCTACATAGCATCCCCTTAAGGCTGCAGTCTTGCAAAATTCACTCGCGGCGAATAATTTGCGCAACTTTAAATTCTTTTTCTTTACAAAGTAATGAAATAACATGAAATATTTTTATTGCCCATAAATAACCATAATATAAGTAATAGGTAGTTATTTTTTTTAAGTTCTTCTAGGTGGATTATGTTAGGTAAATCAAGTGTTAAATACAGCTCTCTCGCGCCCAACATCATTTCGAGTTCTGTTTGGGCGCTCAGTCTATGGCAATGAAGAATTAATTTACAAATCTGTTCAGCGCATAATTAGCTCAATATTCTCGTCTTCAAAATGCGCTGATTAGTTTTTTCTAGTTATGTTTCATTTTCTTAATTCAGAGGTCACACTTTCATCAAAATTCTCTGTTTTCATCTCTTAATAAACGGTTTGTTTCATTATAACTATGCATTGTATGTATGTAATAATTTGATTATTTTAATGCCAAGAGTTCATTAAGCAAATACTTAAAAAAAAATAGCACCTAAATCACATTACCCTAACAATAATAATAATCTCAAAAGACCTCCAAAAAACGAGTTCATAAACAAGAATTGAGAGAGAAATTCCTTAGTGGCCGCTGCACGGGCGGAGCGTTCGGACGTGTGGTCCACGACAAATTTTAATTGTTCCCTCTCGCTCTAACATTGCTCCTGCTCTAACGTTGGTTACGCACTGTTATGTATCTAAAGTTGCTCTACTTTATTATTTTTTGTATATAATTTTTCGGGTGTTGTAAATATTTGTGTTTTAGTAATAGTATTGTAAATATTTGATTTCAATATGGATCGTAAACGTAAAAAAAAATATGCATGCACGAAAAAAAAAAAATTGGGCTCAAACGTAGAAGTGATGAAGAGAAATAGAATCCAAAGGTAAGTAGAACTGTTTACAGTATTCATGTTTAGGGCCTAACTAAAAGGTCAAATTCAATTAGCTAGCGAGACTCCACAGACTTGATGGGTGTACGATTTTATCAACTCACACTTCAAGTAACAATACTACCAGCGGTCCCAAACAAATCATCAAATCTTTACTGTTTTTATAAAATTGTTATAATATTGTATACAGGGTCGAATTAAATTAGATAGCGAAAGTCCGCAGAAGTGATGGGTATCAATATATAAGTATGACAAAACAAAAATTAATTAATATGATGTTCATGCATGCTGTCAGAAGGTATAAAAGAGTGTGGTTGGGGAGGGCGTGAGTGCTTGTGTGGGCATGAGTGTGTGGATGGATGTGTTTGTGGGTTGGTCGGTGTATTTAGTGTCTATGTACATACATAAATAATAAATACACACTACTACTAGCGACCAAAATCGGATCGGCTAATCGGCTAATTTGACCAAAGTCGGATATCTTTTAACCGTGGAATAAAATTAATTAATAATATGACTAATTTATTTTCACAGGTCTGCTGCTGGCTCTCGTCAACCATTTTCAGATGTTAGCAACCTGTCAGAAGCGCTAAATATTAATCCTACCTCTTCTACTATTGGAGTACCAGTGATGATTGAAAATATTGACGGAACTGAAAATGTAACAAACTCAAATAAGAAAATGAACCGGAAGCGAACATTTGAGGAGGCTTTTCCTTTTCGCCGAATTTTCGGAAGGAAACGTCAACAACCTGTAATTGTTAGCGACGACCAACAGCTGCAAATTGATAATGAAACAGAAATGACCAATGATGAGGAACTGTTTTGCCTAGAAGGGCGCAGAATCGTATCGATCAAAAATTTTTTAGAAATTTTGGGGAAGATTGCTGATCATAACGAAAAATCTTTTGGATGCAGGTATACAAATTTGAAATGTATCGGTGAACGACGTAAAGGTTTTATATCAAAACTGCATTTCAAGTGCGAACTCTGTAATTCCGAATTTGACATAAGCACTGAAGATCCGTCTAACACTTGTGATGTGAACCACGGTATAGTTGCAGGTATTATTAGTATTGGCTGTGGGTTGGGAAATTTAAATGCATTGGCAGGTAATGCTGATATACCTGGCATGTCAAAAAATTTATATGCTCAGACAAGCAAAACAGTTTACGAATGGTTCCATAAGACGGCAGTAGAAGAAATGGCCAAGGCAGGCATCGAAGAGGCAGAACATGCGACAGAAATTGGCAGTGTCGATTGTGATGGTACACCAATGATTGATGTAATAGCTGACGGGTGTTGGTCCAAAAGATCTTTCCGTAATAACTATTCAGCATCATCAGGTGCAGCAGCAATAATCGGTGCATACAGTGGTAAAATTTTATATCTTGGTGTAAAAAATAAATACTGCATAGTATGTGCAAAAGCTGAAAATAAAAAAAATAAACCTGCAAATCATATTTGCTACAAGAACTATTCTGGTAGTTCTTCCAGTATGGAGTCAACGTCGCTTGTTGAAGGATTTGGTAACTCTCTTGAATCTCATGGTTTAATATATGCTAGACTAATATCAGATGGTGATTCAAGTACTCATAAAAAAATATTAGAAAGCAATCCATATAAAAACTGCAAGGTTCAGAAGATCGAGTGCAGAAACCATCTGTTAAGAAATCTATGTAACAAACTGAGAGCACTTACTAAAGATACTCATATTCCTATTCAATTAAGGAAACTTTTAACTGACTTCAAAATCATGAAGTTACGCAGATACACAGTGCGGGCTATAAAGTTGAGGAAACACGAAGACATTTCTGACAGTCAAAAAATGGTAAAACTTCGTACAGATATTTTGAATGCATTACACCATTCTTTTGGTAGTCACTCTGATTGCGATGACGCTATATGCCCAGCAACTGATAAAACTGACCGAAATACGGCACTTGATGTAGCTAACACAGTTTTGTGGAGGAAAATGAGTCAAATTGTCTTGTTTTTGGCTGCAAACGCTAAAAGTCTAATTTTTGACGTCGATAGCAATCCTGCTGAGACATTCAATTCAGTGATTGCCAAATATGTGGGGGGGAAAAGAATTAATTACACACTTAAGAATTCATACCAGGAAAGGTGTTCCGCTTCAGTTATTTCCTTTAACACCAAGCGACCAATAAACGCTATCCATAAATGCATATTTGGTAAACCTACTGGCAAATACACAAATGTATATGAGGTACAAAAAGCGAAAAGAAAAGTTTACAAAAGATTATTTAGAAAAAAAATCCGTAGAAATAGGAACGATCCAGATTATGGACAGAAAGCTCAAAGACCAGATATGACCGATGAAGATTTTCAGATAACAAAAAATGAATTTCTTAAACAAACGGAGCTTTCTGACCAGCAAAGAGACGAACTACAGAAACAGACGATAGACCAAAGTTCCAGTCAAGAATGGTTAGAAAACAGAAAAAATAGATTAACCGCGTCTATGTTTGGAAAAATATGTAAACGTAAAGAAAACGTTAGCTGCGCTCCTTTAGTGAAAGCTATTGTGAAACCACAAAAGTTGTCAAATGTCCCATCGATCACATATGGTAGAGATTATGAACAAATAGCATTAACCCAATTATCTCTGCAGGAAAACGTCACAATTACCCGCTGCGGTCTTTATATTCATAAAACACTCCAATATTTAGGAGCAAGTCCCGATGGTATTTATAAAGACAAAGATGGAAAAACAGGACTGGTAGAAGTAAAATGCCCATTTTCTGCAAAAAATATGCAAGCTGAAGAAGCTATAAAAGCAAAAAAAATAAAATTGTGGAAATGTAACACTAAGAAAAATACGTTTGTGATTGACAAAAACCACGATTATTATTTTCAAATTCAGGGCCAATTAAACATTACGGAGATGGATATGTGCTTATTTGCCGTATGGACTGGAGAGGAGTACTCAATGAAAGTCGATTATATAAAAAGAGACCCTACGTTCTGGCACGAAAAAATGGTAGGCCCATTGTCTAAATTTTATTTGCATTGTCTGCTTCCTGAGTTAATTGATTCCCGCCTTGAACGCTCGATGCCAATAAAAGACCCGCCATATATCATTCAAGCTATTGAGAAAAAAGTAAAAAAAAATAAGAACGCGTCCACGTCTTCTACCGCAGACGCTGTCGTTCAGGATAATTAATTCCTGAAAGAAAAGAAAGAAAGAAAAAGTATTTGTTGTGACTCGTACAGGAAGATCTAAACAAAACAAAGTCAAAAATAAAAAACCGGCCAAGTGCTAGTCGGACTCGCGCACGAAGGGTTCCGTACCATTAACTACAAAAATCACGTCTGTTGTATGGGAATAAAATAAATATTTATTTTATTTTGTTTTTAGTATTTTGTTGTTATAGCGGCAACAGAAATACATAATTTGTGAAAATTTCAACTGTCTAGCTATCGCGGTTCTTGAGATACAGGCTGGTGATAGACAGACGGACAAACAGCGAAGTCTTAGTAATCGGATACCGTATTTGCCCTTTGGGCACGGAACCCTAAAAAGTAACAAAGAAAAAGAGTAATCGGTGCACAGAGTTACGTATAATTTGAAAAATAAGAAACAACAATTTTGTGTTTAATAACTTTTTATTTATTCAGCCATTTTTTTGTCCCACTGCAGGGCAAAGGCCTCCCTTCCCTCCTTCCACTTATCGCCAATCCTTGTGAAAAGGGTCGAGCTCGTCCCGCCATCTCATTCTGGGCCTGCCGCGTTGTCGTTTGCTGCTGTTTGGGACCCATTGTGTGGTTATTTTAGCCCATAGCCCCTCCGGCATGCGACAGATGTGACCAGCCTTCCATTTTAGCTTGGCAGCCGTGTGACCTACATGGGCATTTTGAGTTTTAGAACGCAGTATCGAGTTCCTTATACGATCAGAAAGTTTAACTCCAAGGATACTGCGCTCCATTGCTCGCTGACAGACCCCGAGTGCGGACTTTTGACGATTGGTTAGTGGCCATGTCTGCGCTCCATAGGTGAGGGTAGGAAGAATGCACATGTCCATGAGTTTTCTCTTTAGTGAGAGAGGGAGAGTTCCTTTCAGTATTTGCTTCATCGACCAATAGCTCTTCCAGGCGTTCTCGGTGCGTCGAGCAACTTCTTTATCGTATCTTGCCTGGAAGGAGACTATTTGGCCGAGGTATATAAACTCATGGACATATTCAATACCCGCACCCCCAATTCCTATGTTACCTTGGTCTTCGTCATATTCATCGCGAGTCCAACCTCGAGGCTGGCACTGCTCAGTTGGTCGAGCATTAGGCCTAACTCGGCTGCCGTGGAGGAGAAAAGAACAATATCGTCGGCGAAGCGGTGATTAGTTAATCTTCTATCGCCCACGACGATGCCCTTGTCCCTCCAATTGCTTTTTAGTTTTCTAAAGACTTCTTCAAGCGTGGCTGTAAAGAGCTTTGGAGCAAGCGGGTCGCCCTGTTTAACCCCTTTATGGATAGTGAATGATGGTCTTGTGGTTTTTATTTTTAAAGGCTGCTGTGCTATTTTGGTATACCTATTTTTTGTAGTAGGTTAATTTATGTAGGTTCGATATCTTGGTTTTGAAGAGATTTAAATATGGCGTTGTGCGATAAACTGACAAATGCTTTAGAGTAGTCGACAAATGCGAGGTATAAAGGTAAGTTGAATTCTAAATGTTTTTCTATAACTTGATTAAGGGACTGTAAATGGTCAGTAGTGGATAGGCCATGGCGGAACCCGGCTTGTTCGGGAGTTTGATGTTGATTGAATTGGCCAGAAATGCAATTTTCAAGAATTTTTATGAATATTTTGTAAAGGTGTGAGATGTGGCTGATGGAGCGGTAATTGCCGATGTCGGTCTTATCACCTTTTAATGAAGGATGATAACATTTGAGTGGCAGAAACTACTCGGAAAATCACCTTTTTGTAATATTGAATTAAATAAGTTCCTTATGTATGGCAACAAGATAGGCTCCGCGGCTCGAAGTGATTCGGTTGTAATACCATCTTCGCCGGGACTTTTATTGTACTTCATGCCTCTGAGAGCCCGGTGTACTTCATAGCCAGATATTACCGGGACCTCCTCAGGACATCAGTAAACTTCGGTTGTTTTTTGGGATGTTTGGTCGTTGGAATATAGAGATTTATGCAACTCGGTACTTATCCCAAGAATTTTTGCCCTATCTCCTTGTTTAACACCATTTACCATACCACGCATAGCTGATCTTAGGGATCGGTTGTTTGTCAATGCGGTAGCCAGCAGATTGGTACGTTACATTCTGTCGCTCTTCTATAAGACGTGTTGTGCTGTCAGTAAGTTTTGTTTTCTTTTTCTTGAGGCACACAATTTTTTGACTGGCGATTTTAATAGCTTCCTTTATGTTTTTATACTGTACATGTACGTCCTCTGAATCTGTGTCTAATAAACTGAAAGTGTTTTTAATATTTATGTCAAACTGTTCTTTATTTGCAATTAGTGTACATCTATCTGAACTTTTGATTGTTTTTTGTTGCGATGTAATTTCAAATCAAAATTTGCTGTCCGGTGATCGGAGCTGATAACTACTTCATAAAAAATTATAATAAACTTACTTTACACAAAAATATGGCGTATTCTTTTAACACTCATTGGCTGGCCCCACTATCATTTTTTATGTCTACTACGATAC
The DNA here is from genome assembly GCA_947386135.1 of Melanchra persicariae. Classification (NCBI taxonomy): domain Eukaryota; kingdom Metazoa; phylum Arthropoda; class Insecta; order Lepidoptera; family Noctuidae; genus Melanchra; species Melanchra persicariae. The sequence continues at coordinate 19,158,711 of OX376648.1, read as the reverse complement.
TACGGAACACACAAAAACACTACATCCAGACCCAAAGTACCATTAAAATTTAAATAAATATTGAATAATACTTAGTAGAGCAACTTTCCGACCGTGTCAAATTTTGTTTTAAATTTTACGCTAGGTAGGATGAATGCGGGGACTGCGGGGAGCCCGGGTGCAGACGCTCGGCGCGTGGACTCGCTGCACGCGATTCTTATATTGTGCACTAGAAGACTAAGCCCTTAAGATATTCTAGGCTAAACAAGTTGGGGTCCATTATATTATATTATCCTCGTTTTGGACTCGCCACCTCTGAAGATTACGCTAAACGCTCTGGCTGTCATTGTGAGGGTCCCAATGGTGATTGTCGTTATTTTTGCATACTTAATTAGAATTCTTGGCAGTTTCTTAAGGAAAAAAAATACCTTGGAGGCTTGCCAGGAGATTTTGTTTTCGGAGATTTTGTTTGGTTATTGTTTTTTTACGGTTCCGTGCCCGAAGGATAACCAACGGAACCCTATTACTAAGCCTCTGCTGTCCGTCCGTCCATCCATCTGTCTGTTAGCAGGCTGTATCTCAAGAACCGTAATAGGTAGACAGTTGAAATTTTCACAGAGTTTGTATTTCTATTATAGTAACAAATAATAAAAATTAAACAAACTAGCCCATTGCGAGTCTGACTCTCACATGAAAAAAAAAACACGTTTCTTGTATGGCTCCCGCGGTTTTTGGGTAATCCCGGGACCCTTCGTGTGAGAGTCGGACTCGAACTTGACCTGTTTTTTAACCGACTTCTAAAAAAGGAGAAGATTCTCAATTCGGATCTTTGTATTTTTTTTTTTTGATTTAAAAATTATTTTTTGTTGGTCCCATTGATATTTTATCAAAATCGGTTCAGTAGTTTGGTTTTTAAATCCAAATAGTAGGAAAAAATATGTGGAAAAATCTAACCTTCTGTTTTTAAATTGGTAATCAGGAAACAAGACCAGTAAAGTCTTGTGAATCTGGGAATTTGCTCTATTAGAACTCACAGGTCAAAGTTATTCCTCTCGTTGTTTATGAATTCTGAAGCAAATTGTACCGAGAAAAAAGGACAGGTTTATTTTACTATTGCTTTTAAAAAATACTTTATAGCCCTAAGTAGAGTTAAGGGTCTGATGTAAACTCGGGAGGTGTCCATAGAAACTTAAATAAAAACCAGCCAAGTGCGAGTCGGACTCGCGTACGAAGGGTTCCGTACCATTATCTATAAAAAACGGCAAAAAATCACGTTTGTTGTATGGGAGCCCCACTTAAATATTTATTTTATTCTGTTTTTTGTACTTGTTGTTATAGCAGCAACAGAAATACATCATCTGTAGTAATTTCAATTGTCTAGCTATCATGGTTCATGAGATACAGCCTGGTGACAGACAAACAGACAGACGGACAGCGGATTCTTAGTAATAGGGTTCCGTTGATTACCTTTTGGGTACGGAACCCCACGCACAACAGTTCTTAATTTCCATCTCAGTGATGACGCAAGCTGACCACCCTGTACAAACTTCCACTTAAATATATCGCTCTATTTAACATTCACGTCGTAAAACACCTACACTACCTCCCACGCAGTAGAGATTTGTGAATTTGCAAGGGCGTTCAACTTAAAGCCGAGAAGTTATATTGTTCCTCTCTTTTGTCTAGTTTTCTCTAAGATAAAAGATTTTTATTAGCTCGCTGGTCTTAAATATATAACTTCGTATTCTGTTTTAGTCGCCATTTTAATGAGAAAGTACTTGCAGCGGGCCAGCGACATATCACTGACAGGACCGGTCTACTCAATCTGAATGGTTCTCTCCTCAAAAGACTATCTCAAACACTTAGTCTTCATACGATCGAGCTGATCGAGATGACATATGGCTGTCGAAAAAGTTGTATATGTCCCTTGGTGTCTATTTGGCCTAGCTCTGTTCTGTCTCCTGCTTAATAAGGAGGGAAGGAGAAATTATATAATCTTTTTATCCTACTCCTCCGCTGTTATTTTCTGATTAATTTCGTTGCGGGATCTAAGACATTTGAATCATTTCTCTGGGAATCGTCGAGCTTCATTGACTCGGCGTTTTTTCTAGTGATCGCCAATGTTGATTCTGGCTTTCAGAAGTTGCAGTGGCTTGGGAATGTGGTGTGGTGGGCTTGTCCCAATAAAAAAAAAACGATGTCGAAAAATGCTGTAGTCTCTTTTTATTAAGGATAGGAAATCATCAAATGACTTCTTCTGCTCTGGGTGGAGCGGGAGGGAGTGTCAGACTCTTACCGACTAAAACTCATCCTTTGTGTGTGTTGTGTGTTCCTCCTTATGCTTTTTGTGTTCCTTTTACTCTTTCGAACAAATACCACAACCAAGGCGTAGCCTATAAGTTCGTTTTGGTGTTTTTTCTCAGAGTGTTGAAGATTAATAAGATTAAATAGAGATTAGAAACACCGGCCTCATCGAATTAAAAATATCGTTTTCTTGATAATTATGAAAATGTATGAATTTGGTTTCAGTCATAATTTTAGTTATAAAAGAGTCATCGAATTAATGATTGAATGGCTGAAAATAAGGCCTTTTTATCTCTCAATAATCTTATTCTTTGAACAACTTTTATCCACCCACGACTAAGTAGGTTTTTTAGATTTTTTTTTTTTAAAAAAAACGTTGCCCCACACTAGGAATTTCTCCTGTATCGTGGGTGCGTTTACAAACATACAAATTCACATACACAAATAGCCAGACCCGGAACAACTATCTGTAGGCCATACAAATATTTGTTCCGTGCGGGAATCGAACCCGCGACACGCAGCGCAGCAGCCGATCGCTCAACCACTGCGCCAACCGTGTCGTCAAATGTACACACACTGGATATAATTATATTAAAATTAACTTTTTTGAGCGGCTTTGACCACGTGTTTGTGGACATAAATAAAATATCATAATTCAGGTCATACATTACCCTTGTACCAAGTTTCATAGAAATCCATTGAGGCCTGATTTACAGTTCCACAATTTTATAACATTGAAAGGCTGAACCGATTACAGTAAAAATCAAAGACACCATTATATTTCTCCATTCTTACCTTTACATTGTTGTCGTGAAGTTCCGGCTAAAAATAGCCCATCCTTTTTGGACAGTGTGTGAAAAGTGATGGAGGTATTTTATCTGAGGGTAGTTTGAACATGTGCGTCACACAATGACACACTTGTGCGATAATCAAGCCTGCCTTCTTGATTCTGTACACGGAAATTGAGTCTATTGTTGTCCTTTATAAAGGCACCTGTCACGTTGAATAACTAGTTATAGTTTACGCTGTACGTAAGGCTCCCTTCATTTTTTTGTTGTATAGGAAATCATCAAATGACTCCTTCTATATATATACTAGCTTCTACCAGCTGCGGCTTCGCCCGCGTAAATATCGGAAATAGCAAGGATTCCTGATTTGTATTGTAAATTTTTTACTCAGGAAACACCCACCCTACACCTACCCTATACCTACCCTACACCTACCCTACACCTACCCTACACCTACCCTACACCTACCCTACACCTACCCTACACCTACCCTACACCTACCCTACACCTACCCTACACCTACCCTACACCTACCCTACACCTACCCTACACCTACCCTACACCTACCCTACACCTACCTTACACCTACCCTACACCTACCCTACACCTACCCTACACTTACCCTACCTACATAATTATAACAGCCCAAAAATACTATGACATGTTTCTGGTCTCCTGGTACTTGTGCATTTGAAGTACTAAGGCAGCAGCGGCTCTGAGTTTCCACTTCCTTCTCAGTCTCCATTATTCCATGCCACTTACCGGGATAAAAAGTACCTAGCCTATTTTTTATATCATCCAAATCCCTTCAGCCGTTTTTGGCTGATTGTTACGCAAAAATACAAACTGTCACCTTTACAATATTAGTAGGATTACGGCTAATAGCTGAAGTGCGGCTACAACCTAACCTAACCTCAAAAAACTTTAAAGTTCCTATTTCTGTGTGGTTTATAAAAAAATAACCATGAAGGGGATGGCGAATACTAGGTAAAGTTCAAGTAAAATGTTAAACGTTACGTTACTTGGTATACGTCAAAAACATTCTTGCTAGGCCCTCAATTCAGTAAATTAACGTTTTATTGTATTATCAAAATGAAACCTAGGTATTTACTGTTACAATAAATTACATCCATCTAATCTTTTTACCATTCAACTTACAACTCAATTTCAAATAAGAAATTGTACGATATCCAATTATTCCGCACAAGAATAAAGTACAATTTTCATTCATTAAACAGGTTCAACTTTCAAACTAGATTTATGAATTAAAATTTAAACCTACCAGATTGAAATCTTTTCAACGCAAAGTTTTGCAAAGCGGTCGGCAGGTCGACTGCTTGACAATTTTTGTGTAGTTTTTTTCTTTATTAATCTCGAATCAGCAATGGCATCCAGTGGCATTGCTGGCAACTTGGATGTGTGCCAACTGGCAACGAAATGCGACCACCTATATGATTAATTGTTGTTTAATTTCCTACATGTGTGCAAGGATGAGATTGCCGTGTACAATGGTGCGTTTGTGTGTGTGTGTACAAGGCTTGTGGGAAGAAATACTGGGAGTAAATTACTTACTTCAAAGAGATGGTTATGCTGGAAATAATTTTGTTTGTGTTATGAAAGTACATTTATTTGTTTAAACTCCATTCAATAATTTGAATATGTAGCAGCAGCATTCAAATCTTAATGAAAATTGAATAATGTTTTAGTGTCAATGACTAGCTCTGCCCGTAGGTTTTCTAGTTTAAATTACACGATCCGTACATTGCAACGGAATACAGTTTGCCAATGAAAATGGAAGGATATTTATATATTGACGTCACGGTTGGCGCAGTGGTTGAGCAATTGGCTGCTGTGTTGCGTATTACGGGTTCGATTCCCGCCCGGAACAAATATTTGTGTAGCGCCTATATAGTTGTTCCGGGTCTGGCTGTTTGTGTATGTGAGTTTGTATGTTTGTAAACGCACCCACGATACAGGAGAAATTCCTAGTGTAGGGCAACGTTTTTTATTAAATAAAAATAATATAAATAAATCGACGACGACGTCCTTCCTCAGGCGTCCAGTGAGTGACGATCCTCGCCCACCTCTCCGAGTGCATTCGTGCGACATGGCCAGCCCACTCCCATTTTAGCCTAGCGACGAAGCGGCGAAGGTGGTGTGACGATCTCATCATGTTTGCGGGGAAAGCTTAGCCAGAGATAGCCCAAGACAGAGAGGTTTGGAAGGAGAAGGGGGAGGCCTTTGCTCAGCAGTGGGACACAAAAGTAGGCTAGGAAAAAAATAAATAATAAAATATATTTAGCTTTCTGACAGATAAAATAATTTTCGTTTTACTTCTTTATTTATTGTCCAGTAGTGGACGTCTTTATATAATGTTTATAAAATAACTAGCACTTCGCCCGCGACTTAGTCCGCGCGGATTTAGTAGGTACTTCACAAACTTCAACGCCCCCTACACCCCCTTATAAAGGTCAGTTTTGGAAAATTAAGCACATTTATTACTTAGCCATTTCTACTTATTCTATGGTCTCAGGTTCAGTGCAACTGTTCACCCCGTTCACCCCGTCAGGAGTTGATTATGCAAAAATTGTTAGGTACATCTGTTTAAATAATCCCATTTTTAGTTCGTTCATAGCATTCCGATGTAAATTAAAGCAAGCAATAATGTCCTCCCCTAAAAACTTGCTGCAACCCCTGCTTCACCCCTTATTATGTATGTAGTTTATTTGCGAAAAATCCAAACATTTGTTATTCTTATTGTTTTATCGAAATCATTTTCAACTTCATCGGACCAAGCATTGTTATGATTCTTCCCAGTTCGCTCAAGCCGCGACATTTTTCTTACTCCGAGCATGTTTATTACTGTCGTAACTTTTGAACGAAAGGTCCGATTTGAATAATTTAAAGCTTGATTTACACGGACATAATCAACCTTAATTATCAAACCATTTAAATGGATAAGGATTAATATCATGATACTGAAATCTCCATTTTTTCATATCACCAAGGATTTGCTTGAATAATTTTAACAAAAAGCGGTCATGGTGACTTAACCATAATAGTTAGACATATGGTATCGCGGACTTTTTTGTAAACATTGATGACCTCTATAAAACTGTAGTACATCACTTTGCTCTATTGTCAATAGATTCCGCAGCGTACGCGATATAAGGATTTTTTCTCACACCTTGGGTTACATTATCGAAGTTTTCATACGGATCCCTAACTTTTTTGAAAATATTCTATAGCCTATGTCCATCATCAATAATGTACGATTCTACTGGTGAAAGAATTTTTCAAATCGGTCCAGTAGTTTCGGAGCCTATTCATTTCAAACAAACAAACAAACAAACAAACAAACAAACAAACAAATCTTTCCTCTTTATAATATTAGTATAGATATTCTATAATAAAAATTTTAAAAGTTGAATCCGGTTTGACTGGGAGCCGATCCCAATATAGTTGGGAAAAGGCTAGGCAGATGATGAAGAATCTTAAAAGTTAAGTAAGAATAGTTAGATTAGTGTCTGATGCTTCCCACGTTCTTGATATAATATTTCAATAACCTATAATGAAGTAATATAAGTTTAGTATTGATAGCGCGGAGTGGGTTTCAGAAATTGGTTGAGAAAACATGGCCAGTAAGTAGATTAAGCATTGACCGTAATATTTAGAGGTTAAACTCACAAATTAAACCAAAAATATGAACAAGAACGTACCTACGTGTGGCAAATAAGTATATTGTAGTTAACATGCTATTTATTTCGACAAGCAGCAATAATGTTAAAATCAATTCTACCAAAAGAAAGGTTTTTATATACGACGATTATTACAAGCTTTGGAAGGCCTCCCACAAGGTGGACCGATGACTTGGTGAGGGTCGCGGGCAGCCGATGGATGCGAGACGCATAGGACCGATTTTTGTGGTGACACTTGGGGGAGGCCTATGACCAGTAGTGGACGTCTTTCGGCTGATATGATGATATTGATATTATTACAAAGCTCCTCACGAGGTAAATAGTTTTATCAACATTTCCGACTGCATAATACTCTAGACAATATTAACCTTACTACCCATTTTACCACAGCACGAGCTTCATACACCCACTAAGGGAACAGAATAGTTACCCTCATGCTCATTTCCCCAGTCTGCAGTAAAAACTTAAACTTTTACAGCAAACTCCACAAAAATCAGGGCAAAGAAAATAGTGGTACATTTTAAAAACCCCTAATTACTAACAGGAACAGTATACATACGTATTAAACACGTTTTCCTGTAATTTGGCGTCTGCTCTACGCTCTGTCATTACAAACTTAGGCCACTTAATTGCAACTATAAAACTTAACCCGACGGCAAATAGTTGAATTTCGAATAGCACAAGAAAATTAGGTTAATTATTATTAGAGGTCACCCCTATTGTTAGGTTAAGGAGTTCTGTGAGTACTTTGTAAGTAACAATATTTAAAGTTTTAATTAAGAAACAAGAGACTGAAATATAGCGCTGAAAATGTAGTATGATGGAATGAGATGAATGAAGAGCGTTCTCCGGGACTTGTGAGGGTACAGAACTTGAAAATAATTATAAACTATGTTTGTTTAGGATCATCCTCACAGGGAAGAGGCAGGGACGTGACATGTCATTCTAACCCTATTTTCCTCCGTTTGAGTCTATTTTATACCTCAAGCTTCAAAGCTTGTACTTAAAATAGCACTTTAATGTTTGGTTTGACTAGAATATAGACGATAACTCTCTATGCGTCTAACTAGCTTGCGATAAGATAGTTAAAATTGTAGTAAAGTGAGATTAGGCGTCAGTGAGTGGGTGTTCTCAGCTCTCCAGGCTCACAGCGGTCCCTAGGAGTCTCACCGGACGATATTAATTGATAAATTGAAATGTGTAAAAGAATTTTCTTTTTATCTAAACTATCGATAAAGGATGATTTTTAATTCATGACCGAAATACTCAGGGGTTGAAATTACTCTTGAATCTTAACTGTAAAATGAGGTAGGACAAACAAATAAGTGTTTAGTACGTGTTATGTCAACAGAAAAATGTTCACATAAGACAAAAACAGCAGAAAAACAGTAACGAAATGGACCATTTTCATGAGTACATACTTTTAACCGGTGAAAAAAAAAATACCTTCAGAGATTCAAACCTGGACCTGGTTCAGCAATACCGTAGCCACATAAACCTTTCAGCATTCATCATTGTCTCACAGTAGCTTTCCGACTATGCATCGTTAATACCCCAAATACTTGGCATAGCAACCTAGCAATTTCGCCCGCGAAGCCTAGAGATCAAAAGCGTTCTTCCGCCCACTATTTGTGGTAATTGAGTGATACTAGAACGTCTGCGTTCTATAGCGTTGCGTTGTTCCGTATAGTGTCGGACGTAAAATAATAGCACCATTCCATCACTTGCCGTGGGTGTCGTAAGAGGCGACTAAGGGACTCACCAGAGAATGGGCAGCAGCATTCTTTGTAGGTACATTGCTACAGCTACACTGCGATTGCCAAGCATGGCGATTATGGCAAACCCCCCCAATTGTGGGAGGCCTATGTCCAACAGTGGACGTCTTTCGGCTGATATGATTATGAGTCAGTCCTGACCTTTATAAAGCAGCATAGATGAGTCTGAAAAATGGGCTTTTTAATTAGCGAATCTTTTTCCATAGTTTTATCATTATTTGATACTAGATTCTGCTACAGGCTCCGTTCGCGTTAAATTATACCAAGGAAACATACTAACAAGATAAATATTAAAAAACGTGACACACTTAAAGTAGGTACTTTTATAGAATTAATAACCATGCTTGCCGGCGAAGCGACATAGAGTTGGTATTGAGGTATTCTTAACCAGGCAAAAATCATGATAAACAACTATTTATAATCCTCTCGGCGTTTCATAAAACCAATAACCATGTTATTGCGAATCTATACCCGAAACCAGTTGATATAGATTAGCGATTCAAAAAACGTAAAACATCAGAAATAAAATATTCACATCGAGGGCGTCGCTCCAAAAAAACAAAACTTAATTTTTATAATTTAACTTTCCAAAGGCGAAATTTGACGCTGAAAAATTGTAGCTTTATATTTTTGTTCGCTCATTTTTCAGGAGGGGAGACTGAAAAATGTCCAAATAACGAAATTAATTCTGCGTTCCCCAGATTAAATTAAATCGTTTCCTTGTTCTGCCCTTGCGACTAGCCCCTTTAATACGCATTGTACCAATGAGAATTCATTCTGTTTTTGTCAGTTTTCATGTTCTAACAAAAGATGTAATAGTATTTCTCTGCGGGTCTCGGGTTTGTAAACACACGGTCAGAAATTGAGAGCGGGTCTGCTCTTGCAGATTTGTAATGTGTTTGAATGTGCGACGTGTTGATTCAATGCGTTTTTTTTTTCCAAAAAGAAGATTGGGCCCTGCCTTGTGAATATGACCTTATGTCAAGAGCATCTTCGTCTAATTGTATCAAGAACTCTCAGTGAGTTCTTACTCTACCCTTGTTGGGTAAGGTGTGAGGACGCCAGAGCGTCCTTGTTTTTGTAAGCAGTATTTTGTTGCAGTAAATGAGTCTAATGCGGGCCATACAACTGTTTTAAATAGAAATACGAAATTTCATAATACTTCATGCCATTTGGCAACTCATAAAACTGTATGAACCATCCGATTTGATCAAATTACTTGAACGTGTATGGCCTGCCTAAGGGCCATTTTCACCGAGCCAAACTGATCGTGATCAGCGTATAAACCACGTTTATGAGCTGTCAGTGTCACTATTTTTCTATGGAATATTGACACTGACAGCTCTTGAACGCAGTTTAGATGTACTGATCGCGTTCAGTTTCATTGGTGAAATCCGCTCTTAGTCTTAGTACAGATTGTTTTGGGTAACATTTTTTCCTTCTATAATTAGCCAATATAAATCACAAAAAGATTTTATTACTAACATAATCCGTCTGACCCAGTTTCAACCAATAACATTATTTCTTCGAACGCCTCTTGCCAGCCCAAATTTTACGCCCTTGTGTTTAAATAAAACATCATAGTGCCCTGCCACAGCACTTTTAACAGCTTGAACCCATTATGTTGTCGTTACGTAAATACTTTTATCTTATGTACATACCTTTACATAATGTTTGTTGAACTCTCTTAAGAACACATTGCCTTTTTAAGATCCACCCTGTATAATGTTTCGTTTTAAAATTCTTATACCGGATTTTTTGAGCAAATGATGGGTCCAATGTCCATGTTTTTATCATTGGAAGAAGACTTTTGTTCTTGTGATTTTACTGACTTTTTCATATATTTTGGTGTTTTTCAATTGCAAGGGACGGTTTGTCAAAACGACGACGGTTTGGTGAAATTTTTATTATTTGTTGTTATAACGGCACTAGAAATATACACTCTGAAAATGTCAACTGTCTACCTATTACGGTTCTTGAGATACAGATCGCTGACAGACAGACGGACGGATAGTCGAACAGCGGGAATGGGGTTCCGTTGGTTACCCCTTGGGGACGTAACCCTAAAAAGCATTCAAATTGCAATAGGATCTCAGCGACGAACACTGCCAAAGACTTGTCGAAATGTCGGGAAAACAGAATGTGAATGTGAATGCTCCTTAAAAATACAAGTATAGCTCCTTAGATAATATATTAATTTTCAGGTTTGGAAAATTGTATAGTATCTAACTATTTGTTTGGTTCTATTTGTATTTCTATGACCAATACACAACTCAATAACTGTAAAATTTTATAACGTTCGTTCAGTCAATAGCCGTTACTGCTGAATCGATAGCTTTGACACCAATTCGACTATGCAATACATATTTTAAGCCGTTATGGATATTGTAATGACAGTTTCGTACATATAAACTATTATAAATTGCAGAGCGATGTCAGTGACGATAGAAACCAATAACGACAGTTTTTTACGCAGAAAAAAATTCACATTCCGGTGGTCCGGAAAAATAACGACATTTTTATGTAGATCGTAAAAGATATAACCTAGTCGCCTTAAAAGCGTTATCAATGCAGTACTCGCGCGATAAACCATTAAAGGCCTTAGGTTATGCTAATAAGGTCGAGAATCGATCATCTCGGTTTTATTCTTAATGTAAAGGCTTACTGACTTCATAGCTAACATTAGGGTCGGGTTTTGCTCTCGATGGTTGGCTTAAGTCAAAATTTAAATTGTGGAAACTAAATTTGCATAGAGAGTTTTGTACTTCCATACGAATACGTTCTCGCTAAGTTGGTTGCTGAATATAATAAGAATGGGAGTTTATACCCCTTTTAGGGTAACTCAACACTTAACGTATTTTAATGCACAGCGGTGCGACGGGAGAGTGAACTGGTTTCACAATGTGCCACGCCTTTTCGTTTCGAGACCATTTTATAGAAGAAAATTCTAAATACTCAGAAGAATAGATCCAAAATTTTATTGTGCTGAAAATAATAGTGTGAAAACCTAGCAAACAGAAAACAACAGCCTGGATAACATAGTCAGTCAATTAAACTACATCAGGAAAATTTCTAAAGAAAAACCAAATATCAAGGAACATTTCTTACAAAAATTTACGAATAAAACATCATAGTGCTGATAAAAACTTCTAAACTCCGTACCTAAAACTGCGCGAAACTTTAAGTTCAGTCTGAACAGCCCTTAAGTCACCTCTTTTTGCATTCGCCAACATTCATGACTCCATTCACTGCGAGCTTCGTACGTTACAAATGCGTTCATTTTCTTAGTTTTAAGCTCTTTTTACTTTACTCTGTTTTTTTAACCGACGTCGCAAAGAACAAGGTTAGGTAAACTAGGGCTATTTAAAAAGTGGGTTATAACGTATTTGGGTTATAAATAAGCAAGCAAGACCGATAGGTGGGGTCCTGGTCGGGAAAAAAGTGTTTGGATTTTACCGTTATTCATTTTTTAATAGCAGTTCTGATTTTGGACCCCCTTTAAAAAAACACAAAAAAAATCAGAGGCGGGACAAAACATCCTGCCTCTGATCTTTACCCTGTAGTGACGGATTGCCGTACGACCACACCATGATCGTAAAAGAACAGAGAGTGAACCTGTGCAGACCTGTGCACTATAATTTCTACTAGATATTTGTTATATTTTTTCCACTCTTCGTTAAAATAAGCTACAGTAGCCCCGCCCCTGCTTCGCCCGGATATATTTTTATAGTTTTAGCAAGACTAACGAACATCAATTGTTTTTTTCTACATATATGAGAAGATCTATGAGATGAGGAGCTCGTGGCTAAATAATAACAGCCACACGAATCGATCTTCAAGGTTACGCTACGCTTGCCGAGGTTGATCTGTGGATGGGTAACCATCTTATCATATCGAGATTCCTCCGTGCCTCGGAAAGCACGTTAAGCCGTTGGTCCCGGCTATCATTTGTAGATCTTTGTTTGTCAGAAGCCAGAAAATGTGACACCAGTCTTGCCAAGAAGTACTGTATTACCCAGTTAATGAGTTGTGGAGGTCTGGTAGGCAGCCGCTCCACGTAAAATACTGGTATTCAACTGAATCTGGTTTGACTGGGATACCCGAAAACAGTTGGGAAAAGGCTAGGCAGATGATGATCTATGAAAAAAATAATAATTTTGGGTTGTAGTGTTGAGCTAGATAATAATAATTCTTCCCTATTTTGGAAGCATATGAACTCTTGAAATTAACTGCCATGTTTTAAGCTCAAAACTTGATGCAAAGACCGCTGATTAACGGCAAACAACATGGCAGCATAATTTTGTTTCCAAATAAGCTGGACTATGATTTACATGTTATTTAATTTAGGGTAACTTGAAGCCTGTGTCTTTTGTGCACGCACTGTGGATTACTGAGCATACGTGTATCATAATCCCAAAGAACCCCTCTTTGCATGTACGTTTTACGCATCACAATAGATTATGCTAATTACGTATGAAAACATGCAATGCCACTTTGCGACACAAACACGCATCGTTAGACTGTAGCTGTACACTGCTGGACGTCAGCTTCTTCAATCCATACTAGTATTCTAAATGGGAAAGTATATCTGTGTGTCTATTTGTCAGTCTGTTCATTTGTTATCTATTCACGTATTTATGAAATCTGAATATTTTTTTTATGAAACTAAACCTAGAAACGATAAATTTTCATCCCGGAGATGTTTCCTTGGGATATTTTCCACCTTTCACGCGGGCGATGCCGTATGCAGAAGTTCTGCCTAGCCTTTTTCTCAACTATATTGGGGTCGGCTTCCAGTCAAACCGGATTCACGTGGAGTGGCTGCTTACCAGACCTCCACAACCCATTAACTGGGTAACACTGTACTTGGCGAGACGTGTCAGATATTCTGGCTTCTGACAATACGTACCAAACGACTGCCAAAGTTTTACAAATGACAGCCGGGACCAACGGCTTAACGTGCTTTCCGAGACACGGAGGAATCTCGGTATGTTAAGATGGATCACCCATCAACAGACTGACCCCGGTAACAGTTGCTTAACCTTGAAAATCGACCCGTTCAGCTGTTATTATTTAAGCAGGAGCTCCGCATAGTTTGCAGAAGTTATATAATTATACGCAAATGAGTTCGATTCGCGGCCACTTTCATCCATCAATTACCAGTCACCATACAAAGATCTTTACTCAAGCTAGCCTGAGGGCTTCAGCCAAGTTGCCTTTTCAGATTCGTGGTTCCCACTCAACCAATCATAATTCTAAAACCTTTTGATCAAAAACCCCGCAAACTTCGTATCCGGTAACTTTTAAAGCGACTTCATTCCATCGGATCTTTTCAAAAGGAATTTGTATTTCTTTGTGCAAACATCGAGAAAATTATGTAAACAAGGCAAAGTGAATATAACACTTTTATCTATTAGGTAGCCGCCCTTCTTCGGGACTTCACATTTTTACGATTATTTTGAAAGTGCCCCAGGGAGATCCTTTTTGCGTGCGGCTGAAGTTTTAAGATGTGAGCGAGGGTTGGGGGAATAACAGTGCATTTTATTATGTAGTTACGTGACTATGTTTAGTCGTTTTTACTAAAATATAGTCTGGTAAAAGGGTGTTACTCGTTGGTGGTGACAAACGGTTTTGTCTAGGGAATTAAATGTCATAAAAAAGATGATACATAGAGATGCGTTGCCTGCGGTGAGCAATATTACCATCAGGAGGTTTTTAAGTTCAGTAGGTGTGAATGGCTTCATATAAGACTAATAATTACATATTATTAAGTCACAAACTATTTATCTGAAATGGATAAGCTGAGTGACTGATGGTATGTCTGAAGAGGCAATGACTACCGAGATGAAGTCTAATAGTATAGCAGAAGATGCGTGTTGCCGAACTCAAAATAAATTAGAAAAATGGCGAAAACTCCATTTTTTCGCCATTAACGAATTAACAAAAAATAGAAGAGTAAAAATTATTATTTAAAAAAAAAAGGACATTTTTTTATTTGGACTAGTGTAATACATTAAAATTCTCTTACTTTAAAAAAGAAGGATTTAGTCTTGTTTCCCCAATCCTCTGATTGGGGAGATAAGGCTAAATCCTTCTTTTGAATAAACAGTAGTAGTAAACCTATTTACCAAACTATTTCCTATCATTCTGCACAACACTATACAGCAAAACACAACAATATCACATCACAACAGCATCAAGGACACTCCAAAACTAAACACAGACACTCGAAACTTAACCTATCAAAGTCAACGGGCCGTCCGCTACCTCTTATCCCTTCCACCTGCCAACCCAGCTTAAATTATAAACGAAGCGGACACCAGCACACCTGGGACAACGGACCTACTCCAGTTGGTAACGTCCATGTTTATTTTTACGAACACATTAAGTCCCCGAGGATTAGCGGTTAAGATTAGTTCTCGCTGAGGATTCTTCTTCCAAGTTTCTTCGTTAAAATGGATGGGAGAAAGGAGTAATGAAAGCTTTGATTGTGTTTTGTTTTTAGGATGAGAAGATTTTAATAGTCTTTCTTTTGTTTTATATTTGTCTTTTTCTTTGAATTTGGACAACTGTTCAACCAGCAATTTCACAGCTCTTGTTTATTTTCTAAAGTCCGGTCGCGGAGCATGAAGAAATTCGTACAATGACCTCTTATTACGTTATTATATTTGCGTCACGCTCGCACGGAAGGCCGTCATTGCATCTGTGCGAGCGTGACGCATTATATTTACGTGGGAGTGAAGGAGACAGGTAATAAGAGGTCATTGTACAAAATTGTTTCTGCTCCGCGACCGGACTTTAGTAGGTACTCTATTTGTATGATGGATGTATATTGTTATCGGGTGTGTTAGGTAAGTTAAAAAAAACAGGCCAAGTGCGAGTCGGACTCGCGCACGAAGGGTTCCGTACCATTATCTATTAAAAAATCACGTTTGTTGTATGAGATCCCCACATAAATATTTATTTTATGCTGTTTTAAGTATTTTTTGTTATAGCGGCAACAGAAATACATCATTTGTGAAAATTTCAATTGTCTAGCTATCACGGTTCATAAGATACAGCCTGGTGATAGACAAACAGACAGACAGACAAATATACAGACGGACAGAAGAACAACGGTCCCGTTTTTACCCTTTGGGTACGGAACCCTAAAAATATCTATGTAACGGTCAAAACATGGTCAAAACCTTACCATTCTTTGTCTTTAATCGTGAGTATATATATTATATAAAGAGTTCTTATCAAACACGAACGTGTTCCGTTCTAATTGCTATCAAAAACTTAGATAATAAGTTCTATCTATCGAAAATAAATCGTGGAATTTTAATTTTCAAAGCTTTACATTACTACTTATCACGTACTTTCTGTATGTTTTACAATAGCGCGCAGACGAGTAAGCGTCGTGTCCGCGCCCTTTCCTTCCTATATGTTTTGCATTGCGACGCTTCTATACATTTTGTATGAAAGGGATGCGGAAGAGACATGTCCGCGCCCCGTCCTCGTCTTACGTCTTTACTGTGTGTCCAGCGCCTAAAGAAGAGTAAGTAAGCTGTTACTTCAAGACAGTCGTCAACAGTGTACATAAAGAATGAGCCATTTTTGTTTTGTATAACAGTATCGCTACTTCGTCTTCATTACGAGGCATAAAAGGACAATGACACCTACATTCCGGTTTTCCGTTAAAATTGTGCTACTCCATCATTTTATTAAGTCCTGGTACCGCAAAGTATGGCGTAAAATTTTCTGGTAATCGGTCATTATGGGTATGTCATGCGGATGAATGAGAAACTTGTCGTGCGTGATGAAAGTTTAAGTATAATGTGAATGCCTATAAAACAGGGATGATTTCTGAGTAAAAAACTTGATTCTATTTAACTTGATTTTTTGTCATATTTCCTTTAGGACAAGACCAAAAAATTGTAAGGATGTCTGAAAAAATTGATAATATGTTTAGACTAAGGGTGACTATTGAAATGACAACTAACATAGAAGTATTGAAAAATAAGAATTCTGCTAAATAAACGACAACGGGCAAATTGAAATAAGGGCAGGAAAATAAACTAAATAAAAAGGAAGGCAAAACACATTACCAAACAAAAAATCAAAACACTTTACCACTTAGGGCAAATTTAAAAAATAAAAAAAAATACTTTGGCTTATTTTATATAATTTCTTAAAAGAAGGTCCATCTCCATGAACAAAAATAGCGTGCTATCAATCAGAGAGCGAATACAAAACTAACTAACTACAGACATCGACACCTCGCGTGATAGGTCGGCTCTCATAAATGTTAAACTACCCTCATTTGGTAGAAATCAATGCTACGCCACTAACTAAAGGTTGAGGTAGTGATTGGTTTCTGAGATTCGATAATGGGGCTAAAACTCATTGGGAAATAGCCACCCTTTGGGGAAATACGTTTACAGATAAGTTACTGTACGTGTTTTCTTTTATGTTCAAATAAATTGCGGTTCCTGATTTTTTTTAATGAAATAAGTACACACACAGTAACACCGTGGAATACAAAGTACGATATTAAAGTTGTTTTATCTCAGGAATGCGGGTAAGCCTCAGTATCAGTCAACTATACTCTTCAGGATCCAAATAAAACAATTGGTTAAATTAAAAAAAAAATATATGTTTTGACATTTTTTCCTTCATATATATCAGTTACCCAACATCACCTTTCTGTATACTAATATAAGAAAGCTGAAGAATTTGTTTGTTTGTTTGAATGTGTCAATCTTCTTTTTGTTTATGATAACCACATTCATGAGTAAGGCTGACACAGATTGCGACTAGGATGCAAATGCGGACGTTCCTTAAAAATTAGTAGAATTAGCTCTAAGTCGAGCGATAATATCGCGACTGCATTGCGATTGTATTGCTACTGAATCAACTCAAAAAGTTTCCGTGGACGAGAGAGTAAACAAAAAACTAAGCCCAACTTAAAATTCTCGTTCAGCATAGATACCATTTATATGATCTGCACTGAATGTCGTATCAACTACAATCATAAAGCTATTTCCTCGGTAGAGTTATTACGCGCTGCCTCGTTCAAGGAACGCGGATAAATAATCTCATTTTAGTGGAGAAAATTGACCCACCCAATTAGGTACAAATTGATGGCCTGGAGTGGGTTCAGCAACACGATTTCACACTACCATTTATAGATAAACATACACCATTCATAACTCAAGAACAGCTGAACCGATTTAGAAAGATCTCTGGTTTGTTGGATTTGTCTCTACTCGCAGAATGACTATTAAAACTTCGGAAAATTATTGAAAAATTAAATAATGAAGTAAATTTAATTCAACAAAATACGGCAAAAAATAATTCTGAGGCGGTATGAGGTTCGCCGGCGCAGCTAGTAGTAATAGCAATATGAATGGACGGAGGAGATTCTAGCCAAAAGATGCTGTGTACGGGTGGACAGCGCGAGAAAAGAATGGATTGAACGCTAGAATAATGGTTGACAGCGAAAAATTGAAGAAGCAAATCGAATACAGATACTCTTCCTTATTTGAATTTGGTTAAAAAAAGAAGAAACATGGAAGAAGGGTAGGAAAAGAAAAGTTTTTTTTTCATCACAACATTTCTATTATTCTGCTCAAGAGAAAAGCAAAAGTTCTACTACAAGGCTGTTAAATACAGAACTAATTGAAGTTTGCTAAAATTATAGTTTATTTTTGTCTACCCAATTAAAAGTTTCAGTTCTATTGAAGTGTTTTTGTGACTGTAGTAAGAATAAGATTATTTTTTATGGCTCTGGTTTTGAGTTTCGCTGAATGGAATTGTTTTACGAGTTTCCGGGATGTTTACTGCCTACTCCCTTGGCGATAGTTGTTTGTTTCTCTTTTTGGTACCCTCGGATGTGTTTGTACTAGTTTTGCTAAGGCGTCGCGGATAGCAAAGTTGTATTGAATATTGATTTTGCTATGTCCGCGTTTTCTTTTTAGTTTTGATGATAGAAAAAAAGAGGTTTAGGGACATAAAAGTTGTTTACTATAACAACAGAAACATTCTGAACTGAGATGGTCACTTGTGTTTAACACATTAACAGTCCAGTGTACTCTATGTCTGTTAGGGCTGCGGATTTTGTTCGAAAGAGTCATCGCGGCCCTGGAACGCAAAGGGCACTAGGAGGAACACGCATGGGTTTTAGTCAGTAAGAGTCTGACACTCCCTCCCGCTGAGTCCATGTACCCCAAGAGGTACACGAACTTAGTCAAAATAAATGTTTGTCGATATTAAAAGTAGGTATTATTTGGTAGGTGGAGTGGCGACCGCGTACCAGAAGACGTAGCGTTAGAAGGCCTCCCAGTAGGTGGACCGATGACCTGGTGAGGGTTGCGGGTAGCCGATGGATGCGAGAGGCACATGACCGGTTGTTGTGGCGACACTTGAAGGAGGCCTATGTCCAGCTAGACGTATTTCGGCTAATATGATGATCATGGTTTTTGGCCCATATTTAATCCAAGTACAACATACAATAATAATGACTTACTAATAAGCCATCGTTACTAAGTACAAGTCCTTGGCAACCGCAATAACAAGGTGACCCCATCAAAGTATACCATCTCACAAAACAACCCTTTAACACTTACTATTCTGATCAAAGACAATCACAATATCCGTACACGACAAAAATATTAAACTTCAAAGTAAAAGAAGAAAACAAACACGACAAAAAAATCACGTGACAAACGGATCACACCTCTAAATAAAACATGCAAAACGCTGCGAGGTGTGAACGTGTGAATCGACCTACATTTGAGTACATAAACTAGGTACAGTTAACAAAAAAACTCATTTGCACTCAAACACACTAGGAACTGTTGTACGACGCGCGTCAATCTCTCAGAACGACGATCGGTATGTTAGATGCGGTGTAGTTTATAGGCGGTAGCGATTTTGTATTAAAATATTATCGCAAACATTATTTTATCCTTCCATCCATTGGCAATTTAAAAAAGCATCCCAGTAGCGTAGACAGCTTATAAGATGCAGGTGAAACATGGCGGTTTAGTCGTTTTAATTCTTTCTATTATGAATTTTTAAATTATTATGATGACCATATTATGGAGGTGCTCGTGGCTAAATTATAACAGCCGCACGGACAAATCTTCAAGGTTAAGCAACGCTTGCCGAGGTTGGTCTGTGGATAGGTGACCATATTAGCATACCGAAACTCCTCCGTGCCTCGGAAAGCACGTTAACCCGTTGGTCCCGGCTGTCATCAAGTAGATCTTTGGCAGTCGTTACGGATTGTCAGAAGCCAGAAAATCTGACACCAGTCTTGCCAAGAAGTACCGTGTTACCCAGTTAATGGGTTGTGGAGGTCTGGTATGCAGCCGCTCCCCGTAAAATACTGGTATTCAGATGAATGTGGTTTGACTGGGAGCCGACCCCAATATAGTTGGGATAAGGCTAGGCAGATGATATTATGACCAAATTATCACGAGAGAGGCTTTTGAAGGCAAGGCAACTAGAGGCTTCTCTTCCTTCCTTAAACTTTTTTCTGTCTTTTGCTACATCTGGCCAATCCTTTAGGAGTCAAACTCTTCACGCTATCTCATAAAAAAAAAACACAAAAAATAATAATATCTCGTGAAAATAATTATAATAAAACATTGAAATGGATGACATTTATTTAATTTGTACATTATCAGTCTCATATCTCCAGTTGTCAGTTATAAAGCTAATTTGACGCTGCTAGCTAGCATGTATAAAAAGAACTTTTACAAACACGGATATGCGGCATTTCGACACCTAACTAAAATCTAAACCCGCGTTTTTCAGAAAACAAACACGCTTTATTCAGAAAACTTGAGCCTTAAGCTCGTTGTAGTGGCTCGAGTAACTCGCTTCGAGTGCCCATTTGTCCGTCACTGACCGTTTCGAGTGCCTACAGTGTTGTCCCGTATATTTGTTTTGTTGCACGTGTAAAATTTCTACTCCCCTTACCAGCACATAATTGCTACACTAACTTGCTAACCGTACTTGATACTGACCTAAAGTAATTAGTTTTACTTAAATTAATTCGCAGTTAAATTGTACGCTCGGGAAAGTCGTCAATTTCAGTTAAATAATGAAGACATTTCAGTGAGGCGTTTCAGGTGTTTGTTAGTGAAAATATCTCGCTTCGTTGTAACTTGATTATGACTGTGAATTAATTTAAAGTTGTATGTTGATCCATTTTAATTTACATAATTACGGATAAGACTTGTGAATAAATGCATTTCTCATTCATGTTTGTACGAGTGATTATAATTCGTATAATTACCTACTAATGAATGAAGTTATAAACTAGTGCCGCTGGAGTCCTTTGGACGCGGAAGCACAGAATCAGTCGATTAGGCGACGCCTGGGGGAGGTCTTGGTACTGCAGTGGACATGTTTCGGCTTAAATGATAATGAAGTTGATGATTAACTTATTTTTTTAATATCTGGAATTTCAAGAAAATAATCGTAGGTAACACTTCTAGTATATCGGTTCTCACTAATGTTGTACCTTAGATGAGGCGTTTAATCTCGTCTCTCTCGCTGACACACGACTTTCGCCCAGGGACTACATTTTGCAGACTATTTTGTACACCTCTTTAAAAAATCGTTTAGATTATTACATGCTTTTTAACCGAATTCTAAAAAAGGAGTAGGTTCTCAATTCGAATGTTTGTATTTTTTTTTTGTGTTTGTTCGCGCATAACTCCGTTGCTTGCCAACCAAAAAATGATTTTTTCGTTGGAAAGGGTAGGTATACTTCCCAAATGGTCCCATTGAAATTTTATCAAAATCGGTTCAGCAGTTTGGTTATTAAATCCAAATAGCTGGAAAAAATATGTGGAAAAATCATCTATGTGTCCTGTGTTCCTGTGACTTTCCAGTGGTGTTGCTAGGTGTGGGGTACCACTAAAAAGTGAAAAATAAAAAACTTTTTCACAAAAAAAAAGAAACCGACTTCCAAAAAAAACTACAAAGTTCAAAATAACTTTAATTTTGGAAGTCGGTGTCAAATAACGAAGAAGCAACCAAAAACACCGACTTCCAAAATTAAAGTTATTTTGAACTTTGTAGTTTTTTTTGGAAGTCGGTTTCTTTTTTTTGTGAAAAAGTTTTTTTTAATAATATTCTGTATCATAGGAATCTGTTGAACACAACAATAAGCCATTAATCTCTGTCCGATATCACTTTATCTGGTTGGGTAATTTAGCTAGGTGAGTCACTCTTTCTTAGTAGTGTTGGAACACTACCTATGTCTCTTATAGCGTAGACTTTTATCTCGCTCAGTCCGAGGACAAGCTCATTTTTATGTTTTGCAAGTCGTTTCTGGCAGTACTATACTTCGTGATCTCTTGTTTGACTGTTGTTAGTTTAAGGTTTTGGTATATATTTTTTTTGTGGAATGTTGAAGATGACTCTAAGGCCCATATTCCAAAACGTAAACTCCAACTCAACTCAAACTGCAACTCAACTCAAACTCCAACTCCATCGAAGCTTGTAATTGAAGTTTTTGCATTTGTTTGCTCATCTCTCGAGTACGAAAACGTCAATCAGACAAGCTTCCAATGGCGTTTTCGTGGTTATGTTGGAGTTCGAGCTGAATAGGAGTTTACTTTTTGGAATATGGGCATTAGTCACGACACACACGTAGGAATGACAGATAATTTGTAACCTTTCTAAATACAATGGCAATTCACTTCTGATAAAGCTAGACATTTATAATAAACAAAAGTTCGACGTGTGTACGAGCAATCTGTCACCATATACTGTCACAAAGTGCTACAATTCAGCAGGAATGTTCTGAAACTGTTTCAAAACACATAACTCTTGTTGACGCGGAAAAAAACTTGTTTAGATATGTAACAGATAAGTTATGGCTGTGTGTCACGAATTTATAAAAGAGTAATGAATCAAACCATTTTGTCATGATTTAGATAACGTGTGGTACCTACAATCTAGGGTTGCGGAATTTGTTCGAAAGAGTCACCGCGGCCCTGGACCGCAATGGGCATTTGGAGGAATACGGATGGGTTTTAGTCAGCAAGAGACTGACACTCCATTCCGCTCCGCCCAGAGCGGAAGGAGTCATTTGATGACTTCCCCCATCCTTAAAAAAAAAGGTCCATGATCGGCTTGATAAATGTGAATTGTGACAAGTGAAGTTACAAATCATGAGGCCATGGGTTCAATTGACAAAATTACTTTTCATTACGAATGAGAAAATTAAGGCGAAGATCTCAAAATTAGCGTCTTTAAAAAAGAATTAGTCAAACCTAGTTAGTTTTAGGCTGTGAATAAAATGTGAAGTAATCTGCAGTGCGATTCTGTAAACATGTTTATTTGAACACTTAGGCGGGGTGCACGACGGGTGAATTGTCAAACCATACAAATAAGATGGAATGACAGCTCTATTATCGTTTACTCCGCATAGGTGTACACCGTGAGATGTCGACAGAATCGACCGGCTGTGGGTACATGTTTCTGAGAACGTGGTTGTTCTCGAAATACTTTTAATATTACAGGCAAAATTAATAATAATAATATCTTGGGACAACTCACACACGGCCATCTGATCCCAAGCTAAGCAGAGCTTGTGTTATGGTAACCAGACAACTGATATACATACTTATATAATTTATAAATACATACATATTATAGATAAATTACACCCAGACACAGAACAAACAATAATGCTCATCACACAAAGTTTGTCCTGGGTGGGAATCGAACCCACGACCTCCGGCTTTGCAGTCAGGGTCACTAACCACTAGACCAACAGGTTCGATTTTTCGACGTAATTTTGAGTAAATCGATCAAATAATCTGCACGGCATTTCATGCAAACATTCAAGTTCTTATTTTTCGAAATAAATGAACTGACTTTTGTGAAACTTCCTGCGCATAAACAGGATACATAGGTCTAAAAGGTTATCAGATAACATTGTCGAGATATCTTATTTAAAAAAATACAATAGTATATCTCTGTTTCAGAACTATGGAAAATTTAAAATCGGTTGAATTTAGCTGTAACACAATTTTTCAAAAATTGTGTTACAGTTAATTGTATTATTTTTAGAAAATGAGGAGCTCGTGGCTAAATTATAACAGCCGCACGGACCAATCTTCAAGGTTAAGCAACGCTTGCCGAGGTTGGTCTGTGGATGGGTGACCATATTAACATACCGAGACTCCTCCGTGCCTTGGAAATCACGATAAGCCGTTGGTCCCGGCTGTCATTTGTAGATCTTAGGCAGTCGTTACGGATTGTCAGAAGCCAGAAAAAGTACCAAGCCTAAAAGTACCTTGCCAAGAAGTACCGTGCTACCCAGTTAATGGGTTGTGGAGGTCTGGTAGCAGCCGCTCCACGTAAAAAATACTGGTATTCATTCTGAATCCGGTTTGACTGGGAGCCGACCCCAATGTAGTTGGGAAAAGGCTAGGCTAAGATGATGATGACAATTTTTCGAAAATGTTCGCTGGTTTTTAGACCTAAACCTGCTTATGCTAGGAAGTTTAATTAAAATCGGTTAATTCATTTTGAAAAATAAGAACTAGAAAGTTTATATGAAATGCCGTTCGGCGTAAACACTCTTTTAAGAGCGTTTACGCCGTACGAAAAAGAGTTTAGAGGGAGAGAGAGAGAGCGATTATAAGTTTTCTATAGAAAGTGAAAAATCACTATATTTCTCCCTGAACTATTTTTCGAAAATGTTCTCTACTAACTATTTAGACCTATATATTTAGCATATGCATACCAAGTTTAATTAAAATCGGTCCGTTCATCTCGAAAACTGAGGACTTGAAAGTTTGTATAAAATTCCGTACGGCGAGTCATTTATTAATTACGCATATTATCTTTCTTTTTTATTCAATCGGACAGTACACACAGTTTTGCCAATACGTTCTTATATCCTGAGTCTATAATTCAAAGTTCTCCACTTACGTACAATATAACTTTGAATTACTAGGTAAACTTTACAGACGCTAACTATAATAAGCTTTTTATGAAATAAAATTGAATTAGCCTAGTTCTTTGCCAAGCAGCTATTTTCCATTCATCACTTCTAAAAAAGTTTCTAGGTCAACAGACAATAACATTATTATTTGAATATATCACAGTCACATGAAATGTAGAAAAAACTACTTTGTTATCCATCATCAAACGTCAGCTTTTCTAAAGGTTGTTTTCTTTCACATGCCGCCTGCGCGGGTACAACAACACAAAAACGCGCTGAAAATGAAACAATGGCTGATTTTTTAAAGTTATAGCGCATGAAACTAAAACCTCGTGTGCATAGAACAAAACGAGACCAACAACGTTACAGTACCTACAAATTCAACTGATTGTTTGTCTACCGATTATCGTCTAACACAGTTTTTTAAACAAACATGCGGTAAATTCAAACGTAGAAACGGTATTGAGCAAACATACGGAAAGAGGATATACGAAGTATAACACAGCAAAATAAAATTGTGTTAGCTCTACTCCTTCTAATATTTAAAATATCTGCGTGTTTGTGTATTTGTAAAGATATGCCTCAAAGGCTGAATTAATTTAAACAAAAAGCACACGGGAAAACCTGTATTGTATGGACATAGGGTGCTTTTTTGGGTACTGAACGTCAGTTCAAATAAACGCATTGCAAGATCACTTGTGTGTCTGTCAAAATCAATTTCCACAATACCTGCTAGACCGATTCAGATGAATTTTCATACACATAGACACTTTTGTGACGCAACTAAAAAATGAGGTATAGGGTTACTTTTGGGGAACAAATTGGGAATTTAAACATTTTAAACGACTTCAACAAGAAGGAGGTTCTAAATTCGGTTGTATTTTTTTATATATATAGATTCATTAGGAACCCTTTACGTGCGAGTCTGACTAGCGCTTGGCCAATTTTTACCACTATAGTAGGTAAATACGTTGCCTTGGAATATTTTTAGACTTCACCTGGGCGAAGTCGCCAGCGACAAAGCAAGAAATTACACCACATAAAAGGACTTTTCAAGAAGAAACTGCAGTAAAAGACACATTTTCATCTCAGGCTCTAACGATGAAAGTTACAAAGGTATACCCATCCCCATTTAAATCCCATGTGGGCAAAGAGGAAGGTCCAGACACGGTCGGAATACGACCTCTGCAAAATTAATGCATTCCACTAAATTAATTAAAAGTATAGCGGTGTACTTACCTACGTATAGTATGTTAGGGGTTGAGGGTAAGAAGGGTCGGTTGAGATTCGTGGGGAGGATCCTTTTAGGACTTATATTTGCTGTTCTTAGATAACTTTGTACTTGTAATGGTAATGCAAAGGTGTATAGAAATAGTAAATAATACTCAATAAGAGATGGTTGAAAAATAATAATATATATTTTTTTAAACGTTGCCCCCCATTTGGATCTTCATCTGTATCGTGGGTGCATAAAAACTGACATAGTATACTCGTTATTATGTACACCATACAAGTTACAGAAAAGATAGATGCAGGGCGGCCTTGGGCTTTAGAAGAGTAACATTCTGTCAGCGGTAGCGTAGCGAAGGCAATACGATACGACAAAAATGTATGGGATTGACAGATGCTATCGAAATGTCACGTGATCTAATTCCTACATTTTGGCATTTCGATAGTCGCATTCGCTAATTGAATGACACATTGTCTAGGGCCTCTTATCGCTAAATGCGATTTTTTTTAAGACAATCTTTGGATGGATTTTAAAGAGAAAAGGAAAGACTGTAGGTAGTCTTAGGTGTACTATTAAACAGCCAGACCTGAAACAATTTTATCTGTAGGCCATACGAATCTTCGTTCCGTGCGGGAATCGAACCCGCGACACGCGGCGCAGCATTCGACCGCTCAACCACTGCGCCAACCGTGTCGTCATATTGATATCACAGAAATATTTTAAATCTTTTTCTGAAACATTGATGACCATGTTCTCGGCATTAAAAGCAATAAATCTATCTGCCAAGCCTTTTTTCAAATACTGTAGGCTCACAGTATGAACAAATAGGTGTGTACTAGTATTCAGCTGCTTATCTCTTCTTCTTCTATTATCACATCGTTGAGCTCTTTAAAGTTCTAAGTTTCAGCTACACGATAACTGACAAATGCTTGCACTGTCTGGACAGATCCACTCAAATCTGTGTGGTACTCTCTTCAAAAGACCACCTCAGACATCAACCTACATGGTTCTCGTATGATTTGACCGGTAGAAGTAATTGTAAGTGACTTCAAAAGAGACTTTAACTCTGAGTTTGTTTCGGTGTTTCTTCTCAGGGTAGTCAGCTAGAAAACACCAGCCTCATCTAGTTTAAAAAAAAACCAAAAAGAATGACGTGTAAAAGTGTTATTAACAACCTACTTACAAATAAATAGGTATCATTTATCATTAATCTGACCTTAACAACCCAATCACAGGGAAACAAGAGTGAACAGGCATCTTCTGGGCATGCTCGCTCCATCATGGACCTCATCCATCGCTATCCACAGGCGTGATTGACATCAAGAGCAAGCCCATTCCTCAATAAATAAATTAAAAAAAAAACACTAAACCTCTTGGCAAGACTGGTGTTAGATTTCTTATAACAACAACAAAGGCACGAAGGAATCTCGGTATGGCAAACTGAAATACTCAAGCGTTGTTCGACCTTGAAGATCGACACGTGCGGCTGTTGTTATTTTAGCCTCGAGAATTCAAGCAAACAATGAAAGCCAGGTCAAATAATTCAGGAAAATAAAGAGTAAAAAAAATTCTAGCCTAAGTATATACATGGTGTTCCTGAAGTACGTGGTGATATTTAAGGGTAGTGATCTGTAGTTTCTACAGAGTAAAGAAACAATATCAAAATAAAAAATACTAGCTTTTTGAAAAAAAAACAGACAAAACGAAAAAAAAAATCCAAATAAAACCATCATCGGTGCATTGATCTATAACTCATCATCATCTTAACAGCCGAAAGACGTCCACTGCTAAGGCCTCGGGCCTCGCCACACCAACCAGTCCTGTGGGTCTCACATCCATCGACTACCCGCAACCCTTTTTTTTTTTTTTGAGGATGGGAAATCATCAAATGACCCCCCTCCCGCTCTGGGCAGAGCGGCAGGGAGTGTCAGACTTTTATTGACTAAAACCCACCCTTTTTCCTCCTAGTGCCTTTCTTTCCAGGGCCGCGGTAACTCTTTCGAACATATTCCGCAACTACCCGCAACCCTCACCAGGTCTTTGGTGTACCTTGGCCCACGTAGCGTTGAAAAGCCTCCCAAGGTTTTACATCGCTGCTTCATCGATCTGTAATTGAACTAAAATAAGCACCACCAACTGTATCAGAAAGCTTGGAAAGTGATTTTTTGACGTGACAACGTCTAGTACATCTTGAACGCCGGCTGCACGCATGAAAAAGGATGACTCATTGTCCCGTTTCCCTCATTGTAACGTTACGATCAGAGCGAGAGCGCTACACGAGTGAGCGAAAGGCACGATCGGCTTGAGTGAGACGTTGTCACGTTAAACAATCGTCTGTAAACCGACTTTATAGACAACAAATTTTATTTTAACTAATTAGTCGATTTTGCTGGCCCTTCCCGCAAAATCGACTAATAAGTTAAAAATAAAATAGTTTTTTGAAAAAAATCAATATTTTTTTTATTTTTTTTTTCCTAATTGCATAGCTAATACAGAACAACACCCTGAAATATGACCACGCACTTTTAGAACATCCTGTATATACAACCTAGTTATAATTTAGCAAAAAGAAATAACTAAACACACCACAACTAACATCCTTTTCCACTCTTTACCAGCATTGCCCAGCTGTTCAAACAAAACAAAAGTCGACGGCCGGTCACTGTTGACTCTAACCGCGGTTACTTCAGTAAATACGTAGTTCGGTTTCTATTTAAACATAAAAAGGTAAAAAAACAAGGAATTTTATTTTCTTACCCTCAGATATTTCTTTCGTGTATTATTTTCTTTGTTTTTGCTTTTGAACGAACTTTTATATTTTTTTCTTTTGCAAACGATTAGTGGGTAACTTTGTGGCAGTGAAGGTAGACTTTGTTTCTAATGTTTTTCAAAGCCGATGCCGTCTATGTTTTGATGATCGGTATAGGGCGAAAATAGAACAAACGGAATAGAATAATTTAGCAGTCGATCGGCTTTTGCGATATTCACTACTTTTAGATTCTATTCTTGGAGAACACAAATAGAGTGTAACGTGTATTTGGTATTATTTTTATTTGAACACTAGATAATGAAGGACATCTGAAATAAACAATCAAAAGAATACACTTGACACAGATTTAAAGAGATAATTAAATTAGCATTTGTCACGCATTTAAAAACACTATGGTGAATATGGTGAAACATATTTATCTACAATAAGTAACACACCCGTGATTTAATAACAAAAGACTTTCCCAATTGACTACCTACGACCTACATGAAAACCCTTTCCGATAAAAATCTAGACACAGTGATTACAGTACGATGATAACATAATAACAGAGGTATTTACTGCTGCCTAGCCCATTACCCATTAGTCCATGGTCACCCAGTTTTGACCGTTAGATACCATTGACCGCTGCTTTGACCGGCCATGAGTTATTCACCATGAGTAAGTCGCCATGATTGACAAACAGATTGGAAATCCCTGTAATTTGAATATATAAAGGGTGATTTTAGGGCATTTCTGTTAGCTAGATTGTCATTATTAAATTTATCTACTTCCATACTATAAATCCTCTATAAAGTTTCTGAAACTGTTATGTAGCTTATTGCCAACATTTCTTACTTTCTTTTTCTTTTCTTTTTTTTAAATAAACGTTAAAACAACTAGTGCCATAGTAACAATTATCATCCAAATAAGTGTTAAAATGTTGTACTAAATTTCATTATGCAACTCCTTCGCTTTTTTGATAGTTGAGAAAGCAATATAAACAGGCGTAAGTACAAAGATTTCAAGAATTAGAAATGAATTTTTTATATAGTATTCATGGGTGTAGATAAGCTATTATGAAATACCCACATAACCTCACCTAGATTTTTTTAATTAAACGTTACCCCCTCTAGGAATTTCTCCTGTATCATGGGTGCGTTTACAAACACATAAACTCACATACACAAACTGCCAGACCCGGAACAAATATCTGTAGGCCACACAAATATTTGTTCCGTGCGGGAATCGAACCCGCTACATGCCACGAAGCAGTCAATCGATCAACGACTGCACCAAACGCGCCGTCAATTATAGGGTGCTTTTGCCCTCGACTTTGGAGTCTATAACCATCTCCAGGTTTGGCGACCATGCCATGGCTACACAACGTGAACATATCGTCGTAAACGGTAAGGTCGGTTGGCGAAGCTTGTGCAGCCTCAGAGGCTTCAGCTAGACAAATTTATTAATTATAATTTATTTATTAGGAGTGAAAGCGTTACAAACAAATTATGACACTTTCGCATTAATAATAATATTTAATAAATATAATAACCACTAAAATTAAAAACCTTTTTCAATTCATACTTTAATACCAAAACGCTGTTATAAAACGGTACAGTCAACCAAACATCGGAGGCAACGCTAACATTACAACAACCATCATTATTGCTGCAGACAATGTCAAACTGTGAATAACGATGTGTTGTTGGCTGTCTACCTTTATAACCTAGCCTTTATAATCAAAATATATTACATTGTTTTCTTTTATGATGAGCCTGTACTATCCCACTGCAGGGTAAAGGCTTTCCTTCCCTCCTTCCACGTTCTCCGGTCTTGTGCAATTTTGGGCCTCCTTTGAGAAGGAGTCTTGCTCATCTCGCCATCTCTTTCTGGGCCTGCTGCGTTGTTTTATTTGTAAATTATTTTCTATCATTGTTTTCTTGTTAAGGGATAAATACCTAGATATCAATTTCTTGCGGTCAAAACTTTCAAATGTAGTCAATACTTCTTTTGTGGAATGTCAAGCATCGATATTTTTAATTATGTTTAATTTATTTTTTTTACACTGATTGGAGTGTCGAGTAGTCGATTACTTGATGACCGTTAAAGTTCGTCATTTTAAACAATGACGCTCAAATTGAACACGCTGACTGGCGTAACGACTAACCTCACTATAATAAAAATAAAAATAAGTTTATTTGGCTTTCTTTATAGATGGGAAATCATCAAATGACTCCTTCCGCTCTGGGCGGAGCAGAAGGGAGTGCCAGACTCTTATTGACTAAAACCCATCCGTGCTCATCCCTTTGCTTTCCAGGGCCGCGGTAACCCTGGCAGATCATATTTAGCATACAATGCATGTCAAGGAGCCTCCATTTAGGCATAGAAAATGCCTGTAGTTGAAGGCCCCGCTCTCTTACAGTTAAACGTCCAACTAGTTATAAAATTCACTATATTTCTTATTGGTCCTGCTGAATCTAAATTTTCTTTTGCAGGCAATGTGATGGACGATGTCAATCAGAGACAATACATAGCAGACAGCCGGCGTCATGTAACACTGTAATATGAATCTAAGTAACTTCGTCGTGTACATCACTAGCCTGCTGTGGCTGAACCTCACCGATGCTAAGATTGGTAAGTAAAAACAATGTTTTCAGACTTATTTCATACTTAGAGTTCTTCTTAAATTGTTTCTAACCGCGTTTATTCATAAAAAGTGTTGTGATACTCTTTTTCAACAATTCTTGCGAAAGACTTGTTGAAAACTTTTTATAAAAACATGCCTGACGACGATATCATAGCGGCCATTTTGTTTATTTTTTAATATAAATTCACCTACTGTCACTTTGGTACTCAAGACAAATCAAATGATATCTCATTCGTTAAAATCAATCCAGCCGTTTAGGTTACAGGAAAAAGCAAACAACAAGTCGGAAGTAATATGTACCATTTTGTTTTACCCAATTCGTTATACATTCCGGGAAAAAATTCAGTACGATAGTTAGAATTAATATTACTCCATCGATGGTACTACATAATGAATCTGAATCAACTTTTATCGAGCTCCTTTACGTTCTCTAGTAATTGACAACGATTACTATACAACGAATAACGAACGTAATTGTTATTGTTCTGGTATCGACATAGGGATATTAGGGAAAGGTCAATGTACCTGATTGCAAATTTATCTGGCGCCTACCATAGGCGAGAGCTTAATCAATACAAACCTCAATCATTAACATCTCTTGCTCTTTGACTATTGAGTTAAGGGTTCCCCAAAATCCTTACAGGTATCATTATCCCCATGCCAATTGGAACCAGTCCTCGGCGTAAGCGTTTAGATTGTCTCGTCACCTCTTCCTAGGCCGGCCTCGGTTCATGGGCCTGCTGACGACGAGCGATAGGGGTCTCGCCGTCCAATAAGGACCAGGGGCCTAACCACCAACTCTTAAAGTAGTATTACTTCAATATTACTTCCAGTGGGAAAGAGACGAAGCTATACGTCCTGTATAGCTCCGTCTCTTTCCCACTGGAAATAATATTGTGGTGGTTTAGGCCCAGGAGGTCTACTCTCTTAGCCCGAAGGCCGTAGTTTTGGCCTTAGTGTCGGGCGTTTTCTACTCCGTATCACCTACGGACTTACGAATAGTCCCGAGCCCGAACTAAGAATGAATAACAATACGATTTGACAGTTGTTCTTAGTTCACCCAGAGCGGGCCGAAAAAAAAGGCCGACCTCGTTGGCAACTTCCATTATTAGGCACACACTTTGTGGAGTTTATCCGATTGAAGAGTCGAGTCGATCGAAATCTCTTGCTTCTATTTTAATTTATTGGAAGATGGTTCAACATGTATTTTTCTTCCGTACTTATCGTAAAGTCATCTTCTCAGTCAACCAACCACGTTTCACATATTACGTCACCTATGTTTCTTCCCCCTTGTAGAGATCCAAATAAGGTTGAAAATCCAACATCCATCACATCATCCACACATTTTGACATCACAGTCATAGTGATAGCGGACATTATTGTCTTATACTAAGTACCTAACTGACTAATGGCTTAGTTGCTACGCCGTAGCATGCGTCATGACGTCATCGCTACGAATACTACGGCGTAGTTACAGAACTAGCTACGCAGTAAGCCTTTCTTTTCTGAAAAAAAAATTCAATAGCTCTATTTCCGTGCTCTATAAGTTTACATAACTTATTTCGTGACACATTTTTACGTTGCAGATGTTACGAAAAATGGAAACTACATATTTCAGGACAAAAGTATTTTTGCGTTTTATTCGTGTAAAATACTGGTATTCAACTGAATTCAGATAGATAGAGTGAAAACCAACCCAATCATAACAGGGAAAAAACTAGGCAGATGATGTATTTTCAGATTTCTACTAACTAATGTTGCAATCAAAGTTACAATTTTGATTACAACATTAGTACATAAATTACAACATTAGTATAGTAACCGATTTGAGTAGTCAAGGTACTACCCTGATTATTCAAATCAACATTTTTTCATCCCAAAATGCGGGTTACATCAGAAACGAGAAAAACGGCAAAATACACAAATATTAAAGGACATTTGAATTGAAAATCAAATTCAACTCCAGCCTTCCAATCCTTTTTCAGCAGAAGAAGGGATTTGTTAAGGCTGAATTTCTATTTAGCCAGAGCTTATTCGGATCATTTCGAAGTGAAAGGGTCATGCCCCTCTCCGCCAACTTCAATTAACTTCATTCACTAAAATTAATTGAAATTAATCTTCTTCATCATTTTTATCTCATTCAATGCCTTTTCTGACAAAATAAATTAAATAATTCTAAGTCAAAATAATTAAAATTAATCAGTCTTTGCGTTGATTTGAAAAGCGTGTTAAAATTCTCTAGGTTAAACAAGTCGAAGTAATAACTTTACATATCATTATGTTTACTTCAATAAAAACAAATTGGAAAGTATGTTCATATAATATTCTAATTAATAATTCATTTGCCTTCATTTAGACCTTGGTCTAACAATAAAGAGGTCACGGGGTTCAGCCCACTCAATCGACCAAAATTTTCTCTCATTCTTTGGGCTGTTTATTCAATTTTAAACACAACACCAAGCCTGCATTACCTAGAAAGGAAAATTAGATAATGGATTTTGGTATATTCAACTACATCACGAGGTATGATGGTATAGGACTGAACAGGTCCACTCAAATCTGTGTGGTTCTTTTCTGTAAAACCCTGTTTCAGTCTTATACAACGTGTAACAGAATAAATGCAACACCTCTTAAGACGTCATTGTACTCATCATTATGAACAACTTTCACTATGGGACGAACACTGAAATCGCGAAAAAAAATCGACTGCCCCATACATTTCTTCGCGATTTCGCAATTTCTCATAGTAAAAGTTGGTCACTATGATGTGTACAATTACCCCATACGAGGTATTGCGTTTATTTTGTTACACGTTGTTTATGCATGGTCCTCAAATATAACAGATCTGATAAAGTTAAAGTCTGAACTTTCTAAATGAATGTGGCCTCTCAGTTTATTTTGGGCGCTGGACACACAGAAAAGACGTAAGACGAGGATGAGGCGCGGACAATGCACAGACGGGGCGTCTCAACTTTTTAAAACCTATAGAAAAGATAAGGCACGGACGTCAAGTAGTTAACTGTGGTGGTGTAATAGCGCCCGCACCCCTGTTCTCGCCCGTCCCTCGTTCGCTACGCCCGTGCCCCGTCCTTTCTGTATGTTTAACAATAGGGCGCAGACGACTAAACGTCATGTCCGTGCCCTGTCCTTCCTATATGTTTTGCATTGCGACGCTTCTATACATTTTGTATGAAAGGGACGCGGAAGAGACATATGTCCGCGCCCCGTCCTCGTCTTACGTCTTTTCTGTGTGTCCAGCGCCTTGGGTTTATTCTCAGAGTAATTGGATAGGTTCTCGGCCAGTTTCTTTTGTATTCTGTTTGACGTGTGTTAAACCGATTTATTGACATGTGGAGGATGTTAGTTGTTAAAAACAAAATGTAGGTAAGCTTTGTCTCAGTGATAAAATCTAGGATCATGCCCAACAGCCCCGTTTGTGACCAACCACCGTATCAGTACAATATAATATTTCATCGTATCAAAACTGCCTAATACCTATCAATCATTTATATCCGTCCAATCTGTCTGGCTTGTCAGCTTTCTATTCTCCCGTGACAAGACATTTTTTGGGATAAAACTTATGGGCTAAAAAACTTGTACTTGTGTAGGGATAAAACGTATTTTGTCTCTTTTGAAGTTTTCTGAACGAAATGAGTTGGTATAATTATTACAATGTTATACCTACTATATTTTATTACTAAGATATGACCGAAAATATATCCACTTAAGGACATTGATGTATGGGATAATAAGAACATTGAATTTTAAAGCAATACGCTACGAATAACATTATCTGATTTTTTCGAACGTCTACGTAAAAAATAAACGACGCACAGTAACATGGAATCCTGACAAATTAATTTTAAAAATAAAGTTGCGAAGTTACTCGTACATGTCGGGAACAAAATAAAATTTTCTGCAACTAATAAACCAGTAAAAAAAACTACTAACATTTTCATAACATAAGCAAAACTTCCTTCTACAGTTTTCCTTGAAAAACTAACCCATAATTTTGTTCCAGGGT
The DNA here is from genome assembly GCA_947386135.1 of Melanchra persicariae. NCBI lineage: Eukaryota > Metazoa > Arthropoda > Insecta > Lepidoptera > Noctuidae > Melanchra > Melanchra persicariae. The sequence continues at coordinate 19,123,552 of OX376648.1, read as the reverse complement.
ACTTTTGGCACATCACAGATCTTCATTATGACCCGTTTCACAACTCCCAGGAGCTCCATAGAGGTACTTTACAAAACGTATTCCGTTGTTTTATGCTGATGACTTTATTATTTTTGTTCACTGACATAGAGCCATGAACGTTCATAAAACATGCCATAGTGAACGTATAGTAGGTAAATTATTTTCGAGTTTCACTGATGAATGTCAGCGCTGTATGTTTTATTTTTGTGAATAATATTTCTGAATTATTTATTGGTGTTGGGTGTTTGATGAATGAGGGTAATCAAGGAGAATAATTAATTAATCATGAATGGGTCGTGTTGACGATATTTTATTCGTCACTGTTATACGGAAATGTTATCAGCAATGACGCGTTTGAGAATATTACTTACCATGCCTTATTTGCTTTTATGTGTTTTTGGTTAGACTATGGACTAAATCTGGCCATTTATCGGAATTCACGTTACCATCTTTCTGACATGTAATTCATGACTTGTTTTGACATAAACTTAATCATTAAGAAATAACGCATACAATGAGAGTGGTTTGCATGGAATTATGTGTGTGTGTGTGTGTGTGTGTGTGTGTTTGTTTTAAGTACCATGCGAGGACATGCACCTGAATACACAAGGCACATCCGAGGACATTTTCAATCCGAGGACCTTTTCGTACGTCCTCGGATTGACCCGACCAATTCATCGTATTCTCCATTCAATTTTGAGCCATTCTATATACTTAATAAGGGAAACTTGATGTCGACCTCGGTGGACCTCGGTTTGATCGCGGAAATTCATATTCACATTCCGAATGTGTGTGAGCTCTCATAAATTTTTAACACACTACATTTACACTTCAGTCATATTTTAAGTACCTTGCGGGGACTTATGTGTTATTCTTCACACATATGTCCTCGGATGGAAGTTTTTCCACGCAGTGTGTTTAAAAGTCCTCATATTGATAGCTTTTCCGAACATGTGTATTCAGGTCCCCATTTGGATAGATTTCCATGTGTATTGGGCTTTTAATTGTTTCAAAATTGTCTGATTTTATAAAATCACTTATTTCACGAGTGATCAAAATAAAATCAATCTACAGAGGCCTTAAACTACGTAACAATGAAATTGGGTAATTTTTCCATTGTAACAGAACTCTCGTCCTATGATGGTGAAATTGGGAATGACTATTTGCATGGAAGTACGTCATATTTACAGTACGAGACAAAAAGCTTTTGAAACTCTAGAACCATACCCATTTTTCTTTGGATGTGAAATCATCAAATGACTTCTCCCGCTCTGGGCGGAGCTTGAGGGCGATAGCTGACGCACAGGGCGTCTCCTTCGGCGGCTGGGACGTGAGGATTGCCTCTTCTTCACCCATCTCGCCTCCTCCTTCGCTTGCATTTCTGTTTTGCAGAAGGAAGTGACTGTTTCCTATGGCCCTCTCACTCCGGACCATGGATTGGACCAGGGCCGAACGCGAGAGGTCACCACCGCTGATCGCCGCTACAGGAACAGACCTCCATCGCATGCATTACCGAGTCCTCGAATACGACACGATTGTGGTAGGCCCAGCGCTGGGTTGCGATTGCGACAGTCGCTTATTCCATACCACTATCAGATCGCGTCGGAGCTTGCTCCACCGTTCTGTTATTTTAATTAAGTGTGTACGTTAATTTTTTTTATGGTTAAATCTATAGAACTCCCTTTAGCATTTTAGGTTGTAAATTGGAGCAAAGATAACACTGAAAACAAGCAAAACTTTTTTTAACTGCCCCCAACCTGGCTGTACAGCTGTAATCAATGACAATCACTGTTGCAACACTACGACATTTATTCAACCATCATCCTTATGGCTGGCCAGAAACAACAGGGCTCGGTCCTAGAGCTACCGCTGTGGAATATTGAACTGGATATGACTGGGCTGCACTTCTTGTCGGTGTCGATGAGATATGTTACGCTGATGATACCCTGGTGACGGCCCGGGGGCAATGACATTGGCAAGCGGTAATACTGGCCACGGCAGGGGTTATGCAGGTCGTCGGAAGAACCCGGCGTTTGACGACGTCTCGAAGAGTGGCTTTGCATTAGTCCGAAACCCTCTGTTTCCCCATGGAAACCTAGGAAAAAGCCACCTCGGGATTCACATATAGTGGTCGGTGGCGTTCACATCAGTATCGAGCTGATGACGAAGTACCTTGGACATGTCTTCGATAGCCAATGTGACTTTGAGTCGCACATTCAGCGGCTGGTTCCCAGGTTGATGTGCATTGTAGGTGCTCTTTCGTGGCTTGTACCCAATTTAGCAGGGCCGAACGCTTCCTGCAGGAGATTATGTGGGGATCGTGCAGTCCATTGCCCGCCCACCTGCCATTTATGGGGCGCCTGTGTGGTAAACCTAATAGCCCGAAACGCCGTGGCACTGCGAAGACCGCAGAAAGCGATGGTTATTCGGTTAATGAGTGACTGGATAAACTACATGGCGCCCTCAGTTTCCAGCTGACTCAGGTGCTTACTGGATACGGATGCTTTGGGATGTACCTGCGTCGCATGAGTCGGAAGCGGATGTTCGTTTGTCACCAATGCGTGGAATGTCCCGAGGACACCGTGCAGCATACGCTGGAGGAAAGTTCAGGGAGGTCGCTGGGGGTGGTCTGGTGGTCTATCGCTTCCGTCTTCGGGGAATGCCGTCAAAGATACATTCAAAGGAGACCTCGGAGGGAAAGAGAGCATACCTCTCACTCCATCTACACCAGAAAGGCAGCCGTGCGTTGACGGGAGCTCAACGATCTCCGGGCACCATGAGGAAAGGGGCGTCGAACTTTGGGCGGAGACGTTGCCTGACCTGTGAGGCCTAAAGAGCCATTGAGCAATATGTTACGAGAATGCCTTTTATGGGAGTATATACCATATTAACATACCGAGACTCCTCCGTGCCTTCGAAAGCACGTTAAGCCGTTGGCCCCGGCTGCCATTTGTAGATATTTGGCAGTCGTTACGGATTGTCAGAAGCCAGAAAATCTGACACCAGTGTTACCAAGAAGTACCGTGTTACTCAGTTAATGGGTTGTGGAGGTCTGGTAGGCAGCCGCTCCTCCTAAAATACTGGTATTCAGCTGAATCCGGTTTGACTGGGAGCCGACCCCAATATAGTTGGGAAAAGGCAAGGCAGATGATGATGCCTTTTATGGGAGTATGTGCTGCTGCGGTCGTTGAATCAGCCACATTAGGTGATGGTGTGCGACGATGATAGTCGGGGGTGTGCTTGAACAATATTGTATTTCGAGCTCCAGAATAATGGTAGCTGTAGTTCTCCTCTCCGTTTGAGCAGCAGCTACATAACATCACCATGACTATGTATTGCTATGAAATATCAACAAAAAGCACACAGAGTTTCAAGACGCTATAAGTAACCGTTGAAGAGTTGTCTCACATGGAGACAATTCCAGCAGCAGCTACATAACATCATCATTACAGATGTATTACTATGAAATGTAATATCAACAAATAGCACACAAAGTTTCAAGACGTTACTAGTAACCGTTGAGGAGACAACTCCAGCGAAAGCTTCATAAAATCACCATAATTATAATATTGTTATATCACACTTACATTTTGAACGTTTGTCAGTTAACATCAAATAAGGTCCTCTGATGGTACTTAAATCAAGAAATTGACGTGTGTGAATAGAATTGTCTACATGAAGATGATTCAAATATTATTATGGTAAAGTTATAAGTGTGTTAAAAAAATTTATTGGAAATTTTCTAAAGGTCCTCTCTTTGTACACCGTCTACTCGGAAAAACGTCCTCGTACTGATCATGAAAAGTCTAGTACTGCGTCCTCACATTGTACAAGAAATGAGAAAAAGTGTGTTAAATTAGGTCCTCGCTTTGGTGTCCCTGGTCAGATGGTTAAGGTCCTCGTTTGGCTCACACAAAGGTCCTCGGATGGTACTTCCCAGGCGGGTTTTCGAATGTATTTAGGTCCTCGCAATGTTCATAGGAAGTCATACCAAATTAAGATTGAGATAGCGCTATACGAATAGGCTCATCAACCTAAATATTGTTTTCTCTTTCTTTCTGTCTTGTTAATAAAGTCGTAAGTCGTCGTTAACATGGTTTTCTAGAAGGTCCTCGGATGGTGACTTACAGCTATAGTCCTCGTATGGATGTCTGTACAAGTAATGGTGTGTGTGATGTGTGTGTGTGTGAATTGTGTGTGTGTATCTTGTTCGTCTCCAAAAAGGACCATTTACGATGGAATCCAATATTGCCCATCACTGATCATGAATTTTATATTCGTTTTTTTTATGGTATGGATCATATCTAACGCAAAAAAAACCCTTCTCTTTCTTTCTCATTCAATCTCGTCCTCACCAGGTTGTCGCCACAACCGAGGCAACAACGAGCACAGTCACCGGAACGGCCGCCACAGAGACCACACGTGCGACAGCTCCTGGCCTCTGATACAAAGCGCCGCCGCTCTCATGGCAGAGCGGCATCCTGACACCTTGGAGTTTGTGCTGTGGACTGGGTATGTATTCATGGAACCAGCATGTCCAAGAACCAAAAATGCGAAGACATGACTGTGACATCCACCAACCCGTATTGAGCCCGTGTAGTGGACCTCTGGTTATTCCCTCTCATAAAATAGGAGGCCAGTGTACCCGCAGTGGGAACGTTATAGGCTGATTATAGTATCCTTCAGTGGTTCTTTAAGAGCAAGACGGCATGCAGCTGACCAAGGTGAAAGAGAGGAAGGTGAGCTCGAATCCTATTGCACTATCAGAAACCATAATTGTATGGAAAAGCGAAAGGAAGGCTTTTGCCCTGACGTGGGACAGTATAGACTAGTTAGATAAAAATTGTTTTTCATTTATCTTTTGAACGGTATCTATCCTAATATGAACAGGCTGGTGGAAGATACCAAAATCATCAATGCTCCGCTCCTCATATATTCAATTTAGTATAGATTGGTATACGTTACTGCTTTCCCCACTGATGAGATACAAATGCCTACAGCTTATGCATTGTGTGGCCATCAATCTTCGTCAATTCACACCAAGGCTGCAAATGGCGGCCTTCATTAGCGGTATACGTTACTACCACATCTTGTAGATACATACAAGTCACTACAATGTAGCTATAGCTTTGTGAACTTATACACATAGAAGCATTGGAAAATTCACTGATAATAAAGTTGATGATGATGGAAATGATAGAACAGCAAATTTTAAAAACATCTTTATTCAACAGGGACATACTCTCTTCTTCAATGGAGCACCTAAGCGAGGAAATAAAGCTGGAAGCCGTTAGGAACGTCACAGACATCCTAAGCAGAACATTCAGTAGTCAGTTCGTATTCCCAGCATTAGGACACAATGACCCTGCACCTTCTAAGAAGCTGGTCGACATGTGGATGCAGTGGCTACCCACTGAAGCGTTACAGACTTTTGAAACTAGTAAGTAGAATGTTGTAACTTCCTTTTGACTTCAATATGACAAATTTACTTTGCTCAAAAGATATAATTTAGTTAGTAAGTTTGACTGTGGGCTGAATGCCAAGAATGCATAGTAAGTTAGCCTGCTAAGTTATTATAGCAGTTTCAGTTAGTCTTATTTATTTTCACCTTGTGGTTTAGGTTGCTCATCTGATGTTCTTTCTTCGAAGTCTGGGCTTCGTTCAGATTTATCTCGTTGAATCACCAACACTTAATGCTGTTTGTTTTCAGGTGGATATTACACGATAGAACAGTCCCACAGCAGGTTGAGGATCGTGGTTCTGAACAGCGTGTTGTGGGCAGGTGGTGCTGCCAGGACTGATGGTCCTCACAGAGGCCGGCAGCAGTGGGAATGGCTGGAAAAGGTCCTCAGCAAAGCTCGAAGTAGAAATGAAATGGTATGATCTTAGTACAGTCCATAACAGATGGTTGCTCAGATGTTGTTAATCCAAAAAATACTCCTGATATCAAAATCAGATCGATTTTGAAATCATGTTCATATGGGTGTTAAACTTTCAAAGTTCCCCGTACTAATTTAGTCCAAAAAAAAATCAAAGAAGTTGGACCATGAGATCACGTTATTTCGGATTTGAGCAGCAAGTACTAATAATCCATCTTCTTCCCAAGGTCTACCTTGTTGCCCACGCCGGCCCAGGAGTGGAAGAGCGGCACAACGCGGGCAGTTCTTCAGCGGCAGGCGGGGGGGAACTAACTCCTACTGCCAACGCGCACTTGGTGCACGTCATCCGAGCATTCAGCGATGTGATCGCTGGGCAGTTCTACGGCCATCGGCACGCTGACACGTTCAGACTTATTTATAGTGAAGGTTAGTTATTTTTGAAACCGTTTGTTCCGGGACTCGTAGCTCAAGATTCCATTGGAAGACCAGTGTTGGACAGCATCTGTCTGGCAACATTGCTGAAATTACCCTTTTTGGGGCCGTTGTTAGGCACACACTATGTTTTTCTGTTTTCTGGCGCATCTACAGAACACGGATTATCCGCACCATGCCGGCATTACGAATTCTATTATATTTAGCCTATTTTGTCTCACTGCTGGGCAAAGGCCTCCCTCTTCTTTTTCCACACGACTCTGCCCTAGGCTCGCTGTTAGATTCTATGCGTTGTTTGTATCGCAGTGTGAGGAAACGGTGACAAACTTGGTTTGTGTTACTTGTATTCAATGTGATAATGTCGCCTTGAGTTGCGGCTCCCGTTGCGTTTTTGTAGGTATTTGTGGATGTATTTAAGTAAAGTAAATAGTATAGTCATAATTATAAGAGAAATGTGTATTTTAAAGGCGTAGCTCTCAAATTTAAGATGCTTAGTTTTGTTTCCATCTTAACGAGAATTCTTATTTTCATCTTCGTTGATTGCTTTTTGACACGATGGGTACTGCTTCAAAAACATTTAAATAGGAAACTTCTCTTGAATCAGTACGAATGAAAGTGGCTCTGTATTAGTTGTAGAAGTTATTTTAATTAAATGAAAACTGATCAGTGAGAACAACGGAAAATTAATAAATACTGCTAACTTCAGTACGTTTTCATTAACAGTCAAGAAGAATACTAACAATTCTCCTAACGGAAGGTACATCTGTGGTTCTCAGTAAAGGCAAGGTTACCCTTAAACTTCCCTTGAGAACCGTAAAAGGACTGAGGGATTATGAGGATTGATAGTGTTATCTACCTCGTGGGCTAATAGAAATAAACTGGTAATACACATTCATTTGCGACGGTGTGTTTATGGCAATAATATCTCTTTGTAGTCGTTTAGTGGACCTTGGAGGCTCGTTCAGAACTAGTTTCGGGCTTGACAAGATTAAAACTGGTATTATCAAGGACAAAAGTAAATGTATTGTGAGCAGAATATTTTTTTACGTTTCGCTTTACAGCAACTTTTGCGTCAACATTTTCAGAGGATGTTGATAAAATTCTAAAAAAAAAAAATTTTAATTTGTCATAACGAACAATAATTATAACTGTAACAAATACAAAATGTAACAGAATAAACATAATATCTCTTAACCAGTCATTGTATTCAGAAATCAGCTGTTCAGTACATTTTGTCGAGTTATGCACAGAAATGTATAGAGCAGTCGATTTTTGTATTGTTTTTCGTGATTTCTGTGTTGGTCCCACAGTAAAAGTTATTCATAATGATGAGTACATTGACCTCTTAAGAGGTATTGCGTTTATTCTAATACACGTTGTATTAAACACAAATATAATATACAAAGCATATTTACCAAACTTATACAGTTATTTGTCTTCTTTGATGCAATACCGTTATCAAAAGCTGACAAACTTAACATAATAATATTATCATTTAACATTCCCCTACTAATATTGAAACGACTATCCCCTTTGACGTATAAAGAAGAGAACGTGGAATAACATTTTCTCGAGTTACCAACAACGTTTGCGCTACAATAGATATGAATATCTAATAAAACCTGGGCGTTCTTTTGTGTCGTAAAAAATATTATGATGTTATTTATCTCTTTCCTATCTGCTAGAAGCTTTTCATAACCTTTTCTCAATGCTGTGCGAATCTAGGGCATCGACTTCATTTTTGAAGACTCTTTGTTGTGTAGTGAACTGCGGAAAAGCTGAGTTGTGCGATTAGTTATACGTCTCCCGAACGGGGTATAATACATTAGGGATCGTGTGTGTCATTGATAGAACTGAGAAGGTATTCCGATACATTTTTAGGGTTCCATACCCAAAGGGTAAAAACCCTATTACTATAATAATAATAATAATTTAGTCCTAACCACCGGTAGCTTGGACCCCGCTCCCGAAACCGGCGTACTACTATTTTTTATATTTTTAAATGTTTTTTTTGTGTGTTTTTTGTAAAAATTATTTAAAAATGTAATTTTGTATGTAAAATAAATAGAGATAATAATTTAATAATAATAATAATTTATTTATTGGCACACACACAAGTTCAATGTACTAAGACTCAGCTGTCCGTCTGTCCGTCTGTCTGTCTGTCTGTCTGTCTGTCACCATCGTGTATCTCATGAACCGTGATAGCTGGACTGTTGAAATTTTCACAGATCATGTATTTCTGTTGCTGCTATAACAACAAATACTAAAAACAGAATAACATAATTATTTAAACTCCCATACAACAAAATATGTGATATTTTTGCCGTTTTTATAGATGGTACGGTACCCTTCGTGCGCCATTCCGACTCGCACTTGGCCGGTTTTATTCTTCTATCCTATAATTTGCTACTAATATTGTATTTTTATCAATTTTTTTCTGTCTTTCTGTCTGTAACCCCTCCACGTCTCAAGGGATTCGGATGAAACTTGGAGCAAAGGAAGACCATGTTCTGATATATGACAGGATACTTTTATTCCGCGAGTATACGTGGGTAAAGCCGTGTATCGCATTTCTATAGTTAATTACTAAAAGCTGGTTAAGAAATGGTCCGAAGTAGTCTTGTTTTATTTTTCTACACAAAAAAAATTGGTGTATACTAACTTATCGAACATAGTCTATTGGTCTTCAAGTAAGAAGTAATAAAATTTTGAAGACATTACCTATTTATTCATCATCATCATCATATATCAGCCGAAAGACGTCCACTGTTGGACATAGGCCTCCCCCAAGTATCGCCGCAAAAACTGGTACGGCGCGTCTCGCATCCATCGCCTACCCGAGACCCTCACCAGGTCATCATTGCCATTATTTATTGCATCCGCGAATAGACTTGACAATTTATTACAATGTTAATCTTCAAGTTGTCGAAATATAGCGATTTCTTTTGTCTACAGGTCGACCAGTTTCTTGGGCATTGTTAGCCCCTTCGGTCACACCAAGAGGTGCTGGCAGTACTTCAAACCCAGGATTAAGACTATATAAGTTCGACTCTAATACCGGAAAGGTAAGGTTTAGTTTATTTTACCTCTTAAGAAGACTAGATGACCAATTCTTCGAATATATTATTACCAGTATTTTGCAATAAATTGTGTAGAATAGCTCTGGCTTAATTAAGTATCAACATTTTTATTATGTTGGAATTTACAGCTATGTATGTATTTATATAGAAAATTCTACAGGAGTATAGTTCTTAAGAAATACGAGTATCAAGTTCAACTCCTTCTAACGGAAAATAGTAATTATGATTTTTTCTACAGGTTTTGGATTACACACAGTATTACTTAGATGTAAATAACATTAGAGGGGAGGCTCACTGGGCGATAGAGTACAACCTTACACAATACTATGGACTGAGAGAAGTGAGCCCGGCGTCACTCGATGCCCTGGCTGAGAGGATACGGAACCATCACGACCGTGGTGTTTTTGCTAAGTGAGTCCGTTTTTTTAATAATTCAATTTTTTCTATCTATTTTTGTGTTTAGTTTATATTTTTAGGAATGGCGCAGATGAACAAATTTTTTTCAAATAAATTAATAAAAAAGGGTTAAATTCAATTTTTATCAAATTAGATATTTTACTATTTCTACTGCTTACAAAAAAGATGTCAATTACAACAGTGGGAGACAAACCAATTCTGACATGAAGCTATTTATCCATTGTTTAATTATAACAAAATATTTGTCCAGGTATCTAACAGCACTCCGTGTTCGACATGCAGCAGACGTCGCTGAATGCGACTCGGCGTGTGTGCACGTCCACTTCTGTGCAATAACGAGAGCCGACTACCACGAGTTTCGTGCGTGCGTCCGCAACCCCGCGTCGGCGCTAGCGTCGCGCGCCGCTCACAACTCAGCCGCCATCTTACTTTACGCCATCTTGATTTTACTAAAGTCGTAATATTTTGTGTGAAAGCTTCTGTGTTTCTCAAATGGCCTTTTGTCTGCAGTAGTATCAGTGTTCAGTTTTACAATTCTATACTAATATAGCGAGATAAAACAAACTGTACATATTTAATCTTTGTATTAATTTGTCTCACAAATGTAGTTCGACAAATAATATTTATGACAAACTTTTCATTAATCATAACAGTCATTTACCTAAATCATTTTACTTTCAATGTGACAAGATTAATTGGAAAACTTAGCTAGGGATTATCATTTGTTTCACCTGAAAGCATTGTTTCTTGATTATTGTAAAATACATTAACAAACGCTTTAATTTATATAAAAAGTAAAAATGGATTATAAATCATACTTATTGAGTGTAATTAGAAATTGTTTATTGTGATCTTCGTCGCTAATTTGATTGTGATAATTGACATTTTTGTATATAATGATAAGTGAACTGAATCAGTGTAAGTAAATGAAATTAAAACATTTGAAGAAAAAGGTGTTGTATTTTTTGTACCACCAAGTGTTATGGATGTAACTGATGCATCGCCTAAATCTTTGACTATTTACTAAATCTTCTAAAATTAAGTGTCTTGGGTTTGATTCCCGGGTTGAACAAATTTGTTTTTCAAACTTCTGTCTCTTTCCCGCCCTTTTCTTCTAACATAGGACTTCAAAACGTTACGAGGAAAATGTTGGTGTTGTGTATATTTGTGACAATCTAAGTCGGATTTGACAGCTGAATAGAGAGGGATAGAAGATCGCTTTATCACTAAGTGCGAAAGTGATTTATTTCATGTCTCTTTCATAATTACTGGTAAAGCAATGTTGTATCTTGCTGTCAAATCCTACTTCTTAGATCGTCTCGAATATAGTGTAGGTGCAATTCAACCTAAACTTTTGTAGAATACAACCAAATATTGTGATATCCAGGTGGTATCTTACATAAACGTAATCACAGAAATCATATTCCGTTTCTGGCATAACAAAATATAATGCTTGGTAGTCTGTTACCAGTCAATTGAAATTGCAGCCCATTTAATTTGAACAATATGACTAAGATCCTCCAATTTTACGCCATACAAGAACATACAGTAAAGCTTGAGACTGACGACATTTATTTTAGATATGTAATGACCCTTACTGGTTTTGCAGGGGTGCTAGGTTGCGGAATTGGTCTGTTGCGGAATTTGTTCGAAAGAGTCATCAAGGCCCTGAAACGTAAAGGGCATTAGGAGGAACATTGATGGGTTTTAATCAGTAAGAGTCTGACACTCCCTCCCGCTTTTCGCTTTTTTTTCCTACTCCTCAACTGTTATTTTCTGATTAATTTCGTTGCGGGATCCAAGACAGTCGAATCATTTCTCTGGAACTCGTCGAGCTTCATTGACTCGGCGTTTTTTCTGGTCATCGCCAATGTTGATTCTGGCTTTCAGAAGTTGCAGTGGCTTGGGAATGTGGGGTGGTGGGATTGTCCCAAAAAAAAAAAATTTCCTTCCCGCTCCACGCAGAGCTGAAAGAGCCATTTTATGATTTTCCACCCTTAAAAAATGTGGTGCTAGTTATACCCTTTTTAAGGCTAATAACCATTTTATCAAGATCCGTTGCGTGAATGAATGAAATGAGAAGGAATAAGTACAGAAGCAGACAGCCAGACAGCGACATTATTTAATACTCTTTGAAGATCTAAATTAAAGCACATCAATAGTGATGTGATTTGGTGTGTTTGTGTGTGATGTAAATATAGTGTCTACCTATAGACTTTGCTTGGATTCTCCGATTCGATTGATCCGATTGACGAATTAACGTGATCCGTTGTGCGTCATAAGCAGAGATCGGAAAAGGTAGACCATATTATTTATTTAAGTTTCGAAGAAGTAACTAACATAGAGTTGATAATACCTCCTCTAAAATCCCGGAATCATAAATCAAAAATATGACCATTGAATCCTAGGATTTAAGAAATTTTATCTACACTCACAACGTAATGTTCCAAATATGAGTTCAAAAACAAATGCATAAATGCATACTTTTTTTTCGTGGATAGGTAAAATTTAAAAAAAAAACCATTATAGTTCAACATTTTCCTTCGATTTTTAAACAACTGCATCATAAAATAACTTTTTAATTTTTATAGCACACTTTTTCTTTTTAATTTTTGGCGCGGGCTCATTGACTTAAGTCAATGAGCCAGCTGTTATCTTTGTCTATGTTTGAGCGCGCTGCGCAGTCATTCGAATACGCAATGAGAATATCCGCCATATTGGAATTAACTATTTTTCCAATTATTTTATTTCAACTGTATGAGTGAAGATAAAATAGTGTATGCAACGGCATATAATTAGGTATTAAAACACTCGTGTGATGCTATTATCACACTCGGCTACGCCTCGTGTGATAAACCCACACTCGTGTTTTAATAACCCTTTTTATATGGTCGTTGCATAAACTACTATTACCTAAATTATTATATTGAAGAATCTTATTATGTTTTTAGAGTTCCGTACTCAAACTGTTAAAATAAAGAGCTTTGTTTTACATACGTACCTATAAAATTGAAATATGATTCTTGAAATATTTTTTTTGTAACTTCCTATACTCAAGTCCAGTTCATGTTTTCATAATCTCGGGCTTTAATTGTCACGTTTATGATTCCGGGATTTTAGAGGTCGAATTATCAACTCTATGTTACTTACTTCTTCGAACATTAGGAAAATATAGTCTACCTATTCCGATCTCTGATCATAAGTTAAAAAAAAGCAATTAAGGTTTTCATTCTAGGTCAGCGAATAAGCAGCTTAAAATCCATACAGAAATTTCAAAAACATAGGACATCACTACGTCAAACAGTACTAGGAAATTATTTCTAACAATCGAATGCAATTTCCTGATTTCCGTTAATTTCAATCAAGGTATTTTTCACTGCATTAAGACCGATAGGTATTCTCATAAATACAGTAACAGGCGCTCATTCCACGAACTTACTCCTGAATTCTATTAATGAGGACCTCGAGAGGATCTTCACATAAGTTTCAGCGATTTTCGTTTGAAGTGCACTTAGAACTATTAAATACCAGTTACTGAGAATCTCAGACTCATTAACAGCAGAGTTTCACTTCACGCAACATGTTTGAATCGAAGAGCTTGTCGTGACAAGTTTGCTTGCAGAATAAATAATTTCTATTACAAGGTTTATAAGGTATAACATGACTTGAGTTTTATTATAAAGGATATATTATAAACCTTGTTTCCCATGGGAATGAACAGAAACTCAGAACACCATCCTTACATACTCCTTTTGTTTCATATAAGCTCATGTATCTTATCATAATACATACATAACATATTTACAGAATACAAAAGGTAACATGCAATATTTTCATCTTGCTTTCATTTTGAAAAATGCCATGTAAAATAGACCATCTATACATATAATAAAACTGTAGAAGACGTCAATTCTGTACATTGAATGAAAATAAAAAAAAATATTCCAGGGGTGCTTCATATAACCAGTAGAAGCCAAAAATATGTTTTTTTTTTTTTTTGTCTGTCTGTCTGTTGTTAATCTTTCACGCAAAAACCACTGGACGGATTTTGATGACACTTTTTTTATTGTATAATTATTATTCCTCGCCAACATATAGGCTATAATTTATTTTGAAGATCTGAATACAAGACGTGGAACCTTAGCAGCCCGGCTAATCTATAAGAGATATTAATATACCGCTTTAGGAATAGTTGGTCAACATGATGAGTACTGTCTGTCGACATAAAAAAAATGAAGGTCTAGAGCACCTGATGTGGAACCCTTTCAGGGAGCTAAGCTATCGGCTATTTTAATCAATTGTCAACGGATCTCATAGTCCGTTGATATAAAGCCTGCCTCTCGAAAGACTTGGTGTGGGTTCGAATCCCACAAATGTTGTAATTATTTTTGGATTATTTTTATCTTATTTATTTCGTTAGTTTTTTATTCCTACCAAACCTAATATTTTCACATATTAGTAATATGTTATTGCTGTATTTTGCATATTTTTTAGCAAAGAACCTATTTTCTGTTTATATGTACCTATTCTGTTTTGTTCGCATCACGTTAAAAAATACAGAACTAATGTAGATAACATTTACACATAAACCTGATAGGAATTGTAGCAATCTATAAGAAATCAACTTATTATCTACATGCATAGTAAGTATGGGTACGTATCTAAATGGTACTCGCAACGCCATCTGTTGGGCGAAACTGTACTTACTATCAACAGCATGAAAATTACAACAAATAATATTATTTAGTTAAAGATTCTTTTCATACTTACCCAGCGTTATGTGCATTTTTTTTTTAAATTTGAAGCTTAAAATAAAACTAAAATTGCTCCACTGACTTTGTTCTCATTTTTTTTTACTATTGATAGGAACGTGTTTGACTACTATCTCACCTGATGGTAAACGATGATGTGATCGAAGATGGAGCACGCTTGCCTAGAAGTAACCTATTCACTCTTGACAAGACTGGGCAGTAGTGTCAGGCTGTAGCTATCAGGAAACACGGACTCAGTCAGGGATTTCCACTCCCTGGCTGTATGCACAATTAATGTGTTTCCAAAACGTTTTGTTCATGTGGGTGTGATGTCCACCGTGTACCGGTGGCGCACCAGCGTACGCCTTGTGGTCCGATGATGGAACTTGGCTTGGCGGAATTAAACTATGCAATTCCGTTGCATACTCCCCAAAATGCAACCGATAGAAAACCGACATACAAGCAACTCGGCATCGATGCTTAAGACTTTGGAGCTTCGACTCGACGAGCCTTTCACCTCTTGGATTTATTTCCCAGGATCCCTCTTTTCAATTATTTTCTGTTTATTTTGAAACAAAACAGTTCAATTCCCAGTGAGCCGGTGATTCGTCGTGACCAGCCTAGGGCCAGAAATTATCGGTACGGGTTTCACACTCCAGAGCAACAAGGGGAACTGTGGATCCCTAGGTAATGACGCCACAGAAGATCTCGCGAAGAGAGGTTCCGAGATGGTAGTGCTGGACCCGTACCCACTCCTCCTTCCTTCTTTATTTCTTTCTCACAGTTAGCCACATGAATTCACCAGAGAAGAACTGAACTTCATGACAACAAATGGTCACGGGTTATAGATTGCAGTGAAAAATGGCAGTGATATGTCTATACACGCGACTAATAAAACGACTTCTCAGCTTAAGCTTAAAAATTACTCCAGTAATATTAGGGATTATTACGGGTCATTGCCCCTAAAAATTGTTAAAATAAGCATTACAGACAGCCCAATTTACAGAGGTTGCTTCGACAACGAGGAATCAGTCGGCTACGTCATCCTGGTCGTGGCTTCCCGACGTGAAAAAATCCTCGGAACGGTGAAGTCTGCAGGTTTTAAATCAATTCAAATCATTTATTACAATCCATAATGTACATATACATGTGGTAAGTATAGGTTTGTGAGTGCTAAGTGATTGAGCTGACTTTAATCTCAGATTATCACTCTTTTGCGGGTTGAGTATTATCGGTCGTCTCTCCACTCAACCTGTAAAGCACTCTGGTGGCTTCTGTACATTTGGACGGAGCTAGGCTTGCAAACTTAGCCAGGACACCTACGCACAATGGAGTCTCTACTCTACTCCACTCTATCCATTGTGGGTTTTTTTTTATAGATGGGAAATCATCAAATGATTTCTTTCGCTCTGGCGCGCGTGGAACACAACGCTCCGTCGACCCGGGCTTGGTTGTTAAAGAACAGCTAGCCACTCGCCGTCCGCAGGCGCGCGCCTACGGCGACTCCTGACGCCCGAGGCGTCTTCTTCTGTTGTGGCGGCTGAGGCGTGAGGTTTGCCTCTACCTCACGCGGCCCGCCTCTTCCTTCACTAGCATTACTGTTTTGCAAAAGGAGGTGACGGCTTCCCATGCCTCCTCGCTCTGGGCCATAGAGTGAACCAGAGCGAGAGGTCGCCGCCGCCGATCGCCTCGACGAGGACACGGCGGTGCTTCGCCCAAGCAGAGCAGACCTTCACCGTATGCTCCACCGTGTCCTCTGCGGGGGTTGACTTTTCTTCTGGTTGGTCTTCCCATGGACAAATTTATGTAGCTCTATCGCGAGTTAACAACCTTAGCATCATCATGTATCATCATTATAATCCACAGCCCGACTTCGCCCACTGCTGAGCATAGGCCTCTCAATTCGTGTTGCAATCCCCACGTTCCTATGCCAGCCTTATCCTGGATGAGGCTGGCGGTGACTCATTCCTCAACCCTAGCTACGACGCTCCGTCAACCCGGGCCTGGTTGTGTTCGGACAGCAAGCCAACCAACGCTCGCCGTCTGCAGGCCCGCGTTTACGGTAGCTGGGAATTGGCCTGCGGCTCTCGACGCCTGGGGCGTCTTTTTCGGCGGCTAAAGGGAACTGGGAATAATTGTCAAATCGTGCTGTCATTAATTCTTAGTTCGGGTTCGGGACTAATCGTAAGTCCGTAGGTGATACGGAAACACCTAACACTACGAAACTACGGACTGCGTGCGAGCGAGTAGACCCCGAGGCGTGAGGTTTGCTTCTCCCTCACGCGGACCGCCTGAAATAAAGGAGACTCCACTAGCATTACTGCTTTGCAGAAGGAGGTGGCGGCTTCCCATGCCTCCTCGCTCCGGACCATGGAGTGAACCAGGACCGGTAGCGAGAGGTCGCCGCGGCCGATAGCCTCGACGAGGACATGGTAATGCTCCGCCCAAGCAGGACAGGCCTCCACCGTATGCTCCACCGTGTCCTCTGCGGAGACTTCTCTTCTGATAGTTTTGGCATGACCATTAATAAAGCTCAGGGACAAACTATGAGTCGTGTTGTTGTGGATCTGCGGAAGTTCTGTTTCTCGCACGGTCAACTGTATGTCGCTTTATCGCGAGTAAGCAGCGTGCAAAGCCTGTTTTTACTTACTGATGAACATTACATAACAAGTAATACTGTTCACGAAGAAATTTTTAAGTGTTAACGTTCGTTCGTTCTTCGTAATTTTGTAAATCATGTCGTAATCATGATGAGTACATACACACATTAGTGAGTTTGTGTACTTATGTACATATATACTTAATCTTGCTTAATACGAAGTGCACGCGCGAACGAAGTCGCGGGCACAGCTAGTACAAAAATAAAAACGTTTTAATTTATTGCCAAAATTGTATTAACCCTTTTTTATACTTTTTATCATTTTATCACAAAATTTTCATAAATTCTGTATTTGCATCTTCCCTATTGTTGTTTTTACATTCATCCGTTTTATGTGAACGAAAAAATAATAATAAATTCCATTCGGAATTAATCGCAAGGACAGAATAAATTATTATCAGTTTATAGTAGTATTGGTCGTCAAACCACGTCAGAGGCCCTTGAGGCGGTTTAGAAACTCTGACACTAGGGTGTGTGAGGTCGTTAGACCTTACTGCCCACACGATAAAGAAGAAGAAGTAGTATTGGTGCTGCTTTACGAGTTTGACGCGGGCGAAGTAGCAAGTCAAAGCTGGATTTTAATACAGGCTGTATTACTATTACTTACTTCATTAACGATTTCCTGTCGCATAGTTCCTGTACGACAGAAATCCGTCTATTTGTCGAATAAAAGAAGCCTCTCAATCTCAGCGATACCGTAACTTTCAATTAATGAAAGTATTTTTTAGTAATCAGATCACGGCTTCCATTGATTTACCTTTTACCAACATACTTAGGTAAAAACAAACGAACAGTTTAGTTTAAGGTGTATTTCTCTTTGTTTAATATTGAACTACACATAACTTGGATGTTTTGTATGGATTAAGAAAATATAGAAAAAAGTGCTTAATAATCTTATCATAAAAAGCGTAATACATAAAAAAATAAATTTAGCCGGTCAAGTCCTCCTCGACATCGCTGTCATTCGGAAACGTCAGAACAAAGACTGCAATAGTATACAGCTGGCTACGTCAGAAAAATGTCAGCATTGTCACGTTAAAAGGCAATGCAAAGAACGCAAAGATCGAGCCAGACCTCTGGTCACGCAAAGTGTAGATCAGTCGGCAAAAAGTCTGTTTAACATAATGCTTAGAAACCTCGACAGCGTAGCAAAGTATGTTTCTGCTGCTTTAAAAGATGGAATTGGGGCTAAAATTTTCTTCAAGAGATTGGTTTGTGACAGTGGTGCAAAGCGGAAAGACAGGCTTCTTCTAGCAATGGGATACCAACATAATGAAAACAAGAACTTTGCTGTAGAAACTCACAAAATGTATTTACGTACATAGGAACCAACCATTACCAACGAAAATTTTAATTAATACTGTTCTACAATCCAATTTCATTTTAGGCAACTCTTCATACAATACTAGTCATTGTTCTCAGATCAAATCAGCTTTATTAATTCGTCGCCGTAATATCCAATAACGAATTCCTTTATAAGTAGCGTATTCGATAACAAAAGCACAAAGCTGAAAGTCGTCCTATTAATACGAATACTAAAGGAACAAGCCTACCCATTGTTATAAACGTGCTTACGAAAATATTCGCATTTCTATAAATACGTACATTATTGAGCCAAATATCCGAGCAATAACCGATCTCAACATTCATATCCTCGTATCCATATGAATATATTTCTAAGGACCGTCCTAGTATTACTAATCTTTAAGGGCGGCCCTAAAACGACCGAGAAAAATGGGTCATCTCTACCTTTCCTTGAAAGCTTTCACATCCAGTATAAATTGAGTCTTCGTTTCACTGTCGGAGTATTGTAATGGAGACCAGTGTAGACTGGTCTTGTACGTACGAGTATGCGTACTTTATGCCATATGAATACATCTCGTATACCTAAGGGTGGAGTTCGTGCAAAAAAAGTGGTAAAATGGTAGTAAGCATTTATGTGTTGAGAAAGGGGTATGAAAGGGAAGCGTTAGTTTGCAGCCCCTTTGTCGTGTGACTGACATTTGAAGCGTATAATGATGAGTGTATGGTACCTAAACATGAATATACTTATTTTTTGCTGCCCCCATTTTTGTAGCAATAAGCATTTGAGTAGCTCAAGGGCAAAAGTGTTAGTGCCGATCGGTATATTTGAAGTAATTGACTTTCAAACAAAATAAATGAAATCCAAATCGGTTCATCCATTTATGAGCTACGATGCCATAGACAGACACAAATACACACATCATACTTAATAACACCCCTCGTTTTTGGTTGAAGGTTAAAAACAGTATCAGGTTATTAAATTATTTTGCTAGAGCATGTTCTAATTTTAATCAAAACTCATAAATAAGTCCTGGAATAAATTTAGAATTTTATTGCTATCTTAACATTAAAGGCAGGTATGAAATAAACTATGTTAGTAAATACGTAATGTAAATACTTATAATATCTCACTGAAAATCTATCTATTAATTGAGCAATAAAAATAAAATTCTACTTGGGACCTAACAAAAGGACTCGTAAAAATAAATTAATCAAGTTTAGTAGGTACCTAGGTAGTAAAATACGTCGCTGGGATAATGTCAAGAAAACATTAAAACTATGAAATGTTAATGAAAAATTTATGCCGATCCACTGTCTACTAATTTTAATAATGAGCGGCACTTGGAATTCACTGACGTGTAAAAATATCCATCATCATCATCATCTTAGTCAAAAGACGTTCACTGCGGGTCATCAGCCTTCCCCAATCCCACATCGGCCGGTCACGTGTATCTCGCATCCTTCGTGAATTTCCAAGGCCTTCACCAGGTCGACTACATGGACTATCTGCTCTGCGAGCAATGTTACCCACTGCCACTTAAGTTTGGCTATTCCTCAAGCAATGTCGGGAACCTGAGTCTCCTACGGTTATCTTCATTCCCAATTCGATCACGCAATAAAACTCTGAACATAGCCTTTTCCATTGCCCTTTGGAAAAATATACATAACAATGGCTAACCCAAAAAGTCTTTTCAATACCTTGAACAATAACCTCCCATATTATTATAACATTACCTTACATTTTTGTAATTCAATTCTCTGCAAAATTAATGAGATTCAGGTCTAAGGAAGTGGTGGACCCCTGGATTCTACGTGCTATTAAATTAGGTGCCTAATGAGCTAAGAAAAGGACCTTTGTTAAGGTCTAGCGATTTTACTAACCTTGGGAAAAAAGCGTTGAAAAAAGAAGAATTTGTTGGAACGATGGGAGATGTATATGAAGTGTATTAACTGAGCCGCAAAAAACATTTTAACAAAAAAAAACCGACTTCCAAAAAAACACTACAAAGTACAAAATAACTTTACTTTCGGAAGTAGGTATTTTTGGTTGCTGCTGGTGAAAAAGTTTTTTATTTTTCACTTTTTAGTGGTACCCCACACCTAAAAACACCACTGGAATGTCACAGGAAAGCAAAAATATGCAATTTCGTATGATTTTTCCACATATTTTTTCCAGCTATTTGGATTTAAAAACCAAACTGCTGAACCGATTTTGATAAAATTTAAATGGCACCAATCGAGAAGTATATACTTTCACATAAAACAATAATTTTTCAAATCGGTTCATAAATGACGGAGATATGAGTTAACAATCACAAAAAAATTACAGTCGAATTGAGAACCTCCTCCTTTTTGGGAAATCGGTTAAAAATTACTAATATTTACAGCCCTAAATAACAGTAATTTAAATAAATTAAGTAAAAAAAAAAATCCTTTGTTTTAAATAAAGAATCATGGAAGAAAGTGCACACATAAAGTTTTTTGCAACTAACAACTTACCTTAAGAAGTATAAAATAAATAGAACCAAAATATTACCGTCAGCAGTTGTTTACTTGCTCTATCTATACAAAGATGAGACTGTCAACGTAAAAGAATTTAAAGTTTCAAATGATTTAAGTTACTTATAAAAACTTGTTATTTACAAGTAATTCAGATCACTGTCATAGCAACCAAATCCTTGAGCAGTTTTATAACTTATTACTAGGGATTGGAATAACTAGTACGAATTTGGGTCAATGAACCTGAATGGTAATGTTAATATGGACATGCCCAGGGTTTCCCGGGAATATTTTTCTGAATGTATTAAATTAAGCTAAATTGTTTTAGATATTACGAGTACCGCTGGTCCCGCACGGTGTTGTTTGCCATATTACTTACTGGTCCCGGGATTCAGAAGGCATATCCATGTTAAGATAATGGTCACTAAATCCCGCGAATAGCACTAGGTACCTATTTCGATCACTGCTTATTACTTACAGTTTTATAACTTCGCATGATCTTTTGAAAGATAGAGTCGTAGTATGTTTTATTTATAATACATACGAGTAACAATATGTACCTACGATAACCCTAACATAATTATAATATGTCATAGAAAATTATAGTAATCATACCTACATCGTTCTTAAATCTAGTGAGTTAATCCAAATCTGATCCCAACTTAACAAAACGCCACAATTTAAAAGAATACAAACCGTAATTTAGAAATTCTCCGACATTATATTCTAAAGCTTTCCTAAAACGTCCCCTTAAGAATTCCACTTGACAATTATTTTTTTACGTTATTGTCGTACAATGTAAACGGCAGGCGGGAAAAGGAAGAGATAATAAAAAAGCTAAAGATGTGGGGATTAAACGTTCGTTAAATTCTCTGATTATTTTTGGGCAGAGTCATGAAATATATTTTTATGACACAGATGATTGTAATAAGATTACTGATTAGAATCGGTACTAAGGTTATTTTGTGATTGGTATGTGAGTTTGCTCTTTTTGATCTGGTTTCTATGATAAAATCAGCCGTATTTAGAAAAACTTTATAACCACATGCTTAGATTAGTTATTAGCAGGTTTTTAATCCAAAATTTTCCATACAGAATTTTATTTAGAATCTATAAATCATTGTTTAAACTAACAGCCTTATTTATAATCTTTATAAGCATTACTTAACCAAAATACTGTTAAACAGACTTTTCATTCAAAATGTTCTATGGATATTTGAATTTAGAATTTCTTAAACAGTATTTTAACTAAGTAATGTTAAAAAAGGTTTTTATGAATAGGTAAGTGTGTTAGCATATAAGATAAATAGTTTTTATAAATACGCCTGTTAATCTAGATATATGATTTTTTCTGCTGTGGGAGCAACAACATGAACGCTTAAAAAATAATGGTGGTCTATGAAGAGTTTTTAGAATTTCTTTCCATATCCTTAAAGGCTATCTGTCATTAGGATATTCATTAAAACAAACTATCACTTTGACATCTGACTCGTGCTGAGTGTAGTCAACGAAGATAACTTACACGCAATTAAACACAGTATCTATTGCCTTAGTACTAATGCCAACATCCGCATGTTATGATTTATTGATTTCCTAAAACTTTAAGCACTAGTGGCTATCACTTTAGAAAGGAGGACTTATTGCCTTAGGCATTTTCCAATAGTCGACCTAAGGGTGGTGCACTTGCGGAGGTGGTGGAGGCCGCGATCCGCGATGTGGCCTTGAAAAGGAAGTTATCTTCCAAAAACAGGGCCATAAGCGCGGCGCTGGCCTCCATCCTGGCGGCAGCGGAGGCTAACCGAGGTGGGCCTCCAGCGGACGAGCTGTCCAAGCTGCGGGCGGAGGTCGCCCGCTTGGCTGCCGCCACCGAGCGTCTCCAGAGGGAGAACGCGGGGCTCCGAGCAGACCTGGCCAGGCTCCAGGGAGCCGGCCCACAGGGGGCGCCTAAAGGGGGGCGCAAGGAGGACAGTCAGCCCGTGCCGCAGGAGGGCCAGGTGCTGGACCTTGTGCGGCGGGAGATGGCTGCCTTCCAGGCGCGGTTCTCCGTCCTGGAGGGCATCGTCCTGCGCCCCCCGTTAGCGGCGAGTGGGAAGGCTCCAGGCCGGAAAAAGGCGGCGTCGTGCGCGGCCGCCGTGGCTGCCACACCGGGGTCGTCCGGCCAGGACAAAGGGTCCGGGCCGGCACCCGCGAAGCCGGTGTCGGGAAAACCGGACCCGGCCCCGGGAAGGAAGAGGAAGGGTGGGGCGGCTGCGCGGACGGCGAAGGCTCCTGCGCCAGCCGTGCAGCAGCTCCCCCCGGCTTCCTCGCCTTCTGAACCTCCCCCGGCTCAAGCCGAATGGCAAGTGGCCGGGGAGAAGAAGAAGGCGGGAAAGGCAGCCAGGGCGGCAAAGACCGCCTCTTTGCCGCCCTGGCTGCCTTTCCCGCCTTCTTCTTCTCCCAGAGAAGGCGGCGGCAGCGAGCGCGAGGCGTCGCGGCTGCGCTCCGCGCCCCGAAGACCGCGGCTGTAGTTTTAACGCTGCAGCCGGACGCGGTCAAGAGGGGCGTGACGTATGCCAACACGCTCACCAAGGCCAAGGAGGCCATCAACCTCGGTGAGCTTGGCATCGTCGGGGGTCTCCGGCTCAGGGTCACCATGACCGGGGCCAGGATGCTCG
Source organism: Melanchra persicariae (assembly GCA_947386135.1). Classification (NCBI taxonomy): domain Eukaryota; kingdom Metazoa; phylum Arthropoda; class Insecta; order Lepidoptera; family Noctuidae; genus Melanchra; species Melanchra persicariae. The sequence continues at coordinate 19,099,852 of OX376648.1, read as the reverse complement.
AGATCCCTGGAGCAGGCAGCGGTCCGGCCGCGGACGCTCTAGCCAAAAGGCTTTGGGCGTCCTTGGGCGCGGATGACGTCCGAGTGTTCAGGCCCACGAAGTGCATAGACATGCGCATTTTGGGCCTGGACGACTCCGTCACGGAGGAGGAGGTGTTGGCCGCCGTCGTCGGGACGGGGGGGTGCTCTACAGAGGAGGTGAAGGTGGGCACCATCCGTCCTGACAACACGGGCATGCGAACCGTAGTGGTGAGCTGCCCCGTGTCGGCGGCCAAAAAAGTCTCGGAGGGCCGAAGGCTTTTGGTGGGCTGGGTCTCCGCGCAGGTGAAACTGCTGGAGCCCAGACCTCTGAGGTGCTTCCGTTGCCAAGTTGGCAACCACGTCGGAGCACGCTGCACCTCGGAGGTGGACCGCAGTGACCACTGCTTCCGCTGTGGTCAGCCCGGTCACAGGGCCGGCTCGTGCGACGCCGCGCCGCACTGCTCGGGAGGGGGCTAGAATGGAGTGCCAGTAATGGCCCCATTTCGCCTCCTCCAGACGTACGTTAGTCGCTGCGCCTCTCAGGAACTGACGCTCCTGGGCAAGGCGCAGTGACTGACGCCTGCGGACAGCGAGCAATGGGTAGCTCGCTGTCCGATCAGGTCAGGCCAGAGTCGACGGCGCGTTTCACTCCAAACGCGCCGTCAGCAACGAGCAGTCAGCAACGGAGACGGGGCCCGCCAGGGCCCGCCAGGGCCAGAGCCTGCCAGGGTTGCGGAATATGTTCGAAAGAGTTACCGCGGCCCTGGGAAGAAAGGCACTGGAGGACTAAGGGTGGGTTTTAGTCAGTAAAAGTCTGACACTCCCTGCCGCTCCACCCAGAGCGGGAGGGGTCATTTGATGATTTCCCATCCTATAAAAAAAAAAAAAAAAAAAAAAAAAAAAAGGGTGGTGCACTTCATCGAAAGACAGACAAAAAAGGAAAAAAAACTCATAATAAAAACAATATACAACGTGTAACAGAACAACTTTAATTATGGGACTAAAATTAAAATCGCGAAATAAAAAACAGCTGTTCAGTACATTTTGTCGAGTTATGCGCACAAAAATGTATGGGGCAGTCGATTTTCTTTTCGCGATTTCAATTTAGGTCCCATAGTAAAAGTTGTTGATGAGTACAATGACCCCTTTTAAGGTATTGCGTTTATTCTGTTACACGTTGTATAAGTAAACAATTTTATTATGAAAAAACAAATCAATAGTTGGCAAAACACCTAGATATATTCAAATACAAACTACATAAGAAACAGTTGCTTGTTAATAATAAGCTACACTTACAATTTTCATTGGAACCAATGAAGACCAGCATCTACAATATTTAAACTCAAATTCTTTTCAAAACTTTCCGTGAAATAAAGCGTAGATTTACACTATCATAACTCCGAAAACGTCTAGAATAACTTGCCTTGCACCAGAATGCAGTACGTCGGATCGTCTATTGTGCCGACAATGACCTCCAGAGGTCTTTTGACGATATTTCACGTTCCTTGGCATTTTCATCGGAGCTCAGCGTAGCTATTTGAGTTATCTTTTTATTTTTGTGCCGTTGTTTAGTTTGACCTAGAATGTGCTGGTTTTAAGGTTGGTATCTTGAGATTTGGAAGCTAATGTCGTGTTTTAGAACTTTGGTAGTAATGAAACTAAAGGGTGATTTTTCCATTGTCATGTAACTTTTTACTGATTAATAAATATGGCCATTTGACATATCTTCCAACTGTCAAACCGCCATTTTTATTCCTCAGTTAAAAGTTATCTTTCTGTATTGGTTTGAGTATGTGTAGTTTTATTTTGCAAACTTTTGTTTGCATTTTTGCTCCAAAATATTTCTAGGTTTTTACCATTATTTATGAACAAAACAGAAACCCTAACCGTAAAATGTCATGCAAATACGATTTTAAATGAAAACACGTCATTAATGCATTTATGACTTTACGTAGTAATCATATGTTATAAATACAATACCCAACCAGGAAATGGACCGAGACTCCCCATATTCAAAACCACACATTAGTACCGGTTTTAAGTACCGCTTACCTTTAAAAAAAGAACAACACATGCACGCCAATCGAATTTTAAAAATTCAGCTACATGGAAATACTTTTCCGTGCGCATGTATTAAGGTATCGAATAAGGTTGAATGTAGGGTGGCAGGCCTAAAAGCGTGCTTCATTTGTTTACTTTTCCAGTCACGGGACAAGACCGCAGTGGTCGGACATAAAATCAAATTAGCCCGCTAATAAACCAAAAGCAATCCGCTTTTACCAGCCAATTTAATATGGCCGAATTGTGGTGCACGCCCGCACTAACTTTTTTAGCGTAGAATGGATTACTGCTGGACGCGTGCCGGATTTTTTTTGGGTTCAGATGCCAGTTTTGTAAGTTTAGCTCTCTAGCGAATTGGACGTGCAAGGTGTGAATATTTTTAGTAGGTAAATTTTTGGTTCGATGTGTTTGTTGCCAGAATGCTACAGCAGTTCTATTCTGTAAATATGTCGAAGTGAAGGCTTGAGTGATCTCTTCATCGAACGGCAGCTCAATGTTGTACAGTAATAAGTATAATTTGTGGACCAAAAAAGAAGTGCAATTTACTTCATTAATATTCGTATTTGTAGGTAAATGACGGTTTGTGGCTAATTTTATTTATAACGTGGCACATGTGTATTGTGTGTTGTGTGTGACGCACAGGACCGGTTGTTGTGGCGACACTTGGGAGAGGCCTATGTCCAGCAGTGGACGTCTTTCGGCTGATATGATGATGATGATGACATGTGTATTTTTATAGAAGCTCAACATCGCCTAAAGCGTAATATTTTTTTCATCGAATGAAAGGAAAAACAGAGATTGTTACAATTAATTTTATATCCATCGACAATACGATTTTGCTGAAAGGAACATTTCACTATAAAATAAAAATCTTCGACGAAACCGAATGATTAACTTGCAGTTAAATTGACATACAACGCAATATGCAAATCTGATACTGCGTATTTTACACAAACTGTACTCAAAAGCGAAGTGAAAATGTACAAAAAAAATACGTGGTATACTGGTCACGCGCGCATTTCCTGACTGCGGTAGTTTTTGTTTTTTTAGGACCATTTTATTTGTTGGAATGAGGACTTTTTTTGCGAAAACTATACCCGGGTAACTGTATCGGTATTTATTACTTTACCTCGTATTTCTCTCTGCATACATTTTATTGGAAAATTCGTTGTTTTTGCAGTAAGTAGAATATTGGATGAATTTTTGTGAATCGATGGTAAATATTCATCAGAATTGTTGGTTTTTGTTTATAGGCCAGAATAATTAAATTAAATCAAATCAATATAAGTGTTTTGTTTTTCTGTTATAAAATGTTCATAAATAGAAAAACAAAAACGTTTATTAAAGGGTATAGAATAGTGGGATAGAACATGATGCTTAGTTACAAAAATAGTTTTGTAGTCTCGAGCCCTTTACTTAGGTCGATGAAATATACATTAATGTTGACTGCTGTCTAAATATTGGCAAGAGCTATCCAAAAATAGCTCACATCGTTCTGAAAAGATAATCTAGTTAGCATGACTAAAAGGGTAGAATCCAGGCTTACTGCGCTGGTTAGGTACATACGTGATTATGGAGAATCTATTTTAGCATAGGTACCCTTAATAAACACGTACGTGGCATTCACCTACTACGAAACAAATGTTCTAAAATCTGACAAGCCTGTCCTTTTCAACTGTTTTGGAGTTGGCTTTCAGTCACACTGAATGTAGCTGAATACCAGTATTTTACACGAAGCAACTGCATTTCAAAAACTTCTGGAGTCTCTCACAAAGTGCACCGATGGCCTGGTGAGGGTCGCGGGTAGCTGATGGATGCGAGACGCACAGGACCGGTTGTTGTGGCGACACTTGGAGGAGGCCTATGTCCAGCAGTTGATGTCTTTCGGCTGATGTGAAGATGATGATGAGATGAAGAGACTGCATATCGGATCTTAAGACTTGGGTGACACGATACGACTAGGCACCCGTGGCAATCGAATGTACCTACGAATTCCGCCCGTGTACCACTATTGTACATAGAGTTTAAATAAATAAATTTACCTACGTCAAATGTATTGTTATTGTATATGTCGCAGCAAATTAGCTTAATTAGCCGTTTCATTGGTTGCCTAGCCATTTCATTTAAATGCGCCGATTTTGCAGCGTCTTAAGTCATATCTTTTGTTCAACATCGTTTAATGATTTGCCAATGTCACTTATGTCGCTGATTAAACGGCGCATTTCAATGAAAAGGCTAGGTTTTTTAATGAAACGAAAGGTATATATTGCCAATAAACTTTTTTTTGTTAGGTATTTGTTTTAATTTTCCAAGCAAATGCAAAACGACAATTTTCAAACATCTACAAATGACAGCCGAGACCATGCTATCCGAGGCACAGAGGGGTCTCCGCTGACAAAGGTACTGAAATATTCAAATAAAATACAGAGTGCCCAAAACGCACTGTCCTTAGCAACCACATCACCATTCTCCGCTATTATTACATAAACCATGGATTTTGGAACCAAAGTATTCCCAAAGCGCCTGATATTCGGGACTTCACTACCCATGTCACACGATGTCACCCGGGAATTCGTATTGTAATAACTTAGATATCTATGATGATAACTTACGACTGCCTGAAGCCTGAAATTGCCATTTTTTTCTTACATAATATTCATTAATATTAACGTCGTATTAATGTGTTTAGTTGGAAACGATTTTAATTAAGATTGTTGTCTTCAAGGACTGTATTAATAAATCACTGTCGTTTGAGGGCTCCATTTAAGGTCGTTGCTATCTCTTGATTTTGAATAAATGGAAAATAATAACTTTTATTTGAGGGAGACTAATGAAAAAATGTGTTAGAGAGAGATTAGAATAAAAAGAATGGTAAATCGTGAAGTAGAGATTGATCGTCATGTAACTATGACATGTCATATACTAGATACTATATGAAGATTTATATAAAAAGTTTTTTATAAACTCACGCCTTTTTTAACCGCTCCGGCCCCGGCGACACACCGGTGTGTCGCGAATTAATCGCGAATTTAATGTTTTAACCTATTACATAAGATTTTTTTTTTTGGGAATTTTCACATGTCGGGGCCGCAGCGGTTAATAGGTACTTCCTTTGGGGTAGGCAGAAACTTCTGAACGCTGTTACGATTCTTATATTACTCATCCTCAGAGTATGTAGCTAGTGTTCCTTTAAAGATCCTTCATGTCCAAAACTCATTGTTTTTTACCTATGCTAGAAAAGCATTCTTTCAAATCAATTCTACCACAAAACTCCCTAAAAACAACAAAAACCCTACCAACCACCTATTTCAGCCCATTTCAATTTTACACTTGGTTCTCTCGTCCCAAAAAAAAACTAGACACGAAATGACTTTCATAAGCAAAACGGTCGAGAATTGGGGTCAAACGGAGAGTGGTCTAAAGAATGAAAAATAATCGGGTGCACCGCAACGCCAGATTGCGTTAATTTAACTTTTTGGACCTTCATAACGCTTATAACGCCATAAATCTTGGGTATAGTGTATTTGAAACAGTAGGTCAACAAAACAACAACCTGTTTAGATAAACGAATAATGTAAACTTAAATAAAAATATATGTTCTTTGCCCGCATAATATGTTGATATAAAGTATCCCATGTATTTCCCCAGATTCTCATAATTATAAATGTTTTTTTAGCGGTTTAGCAGCTTAGGCCTGAAACTTAACAAAAGAGAGCATTTTTTTTTTTCTAAATGATTTTTGTACAGATTTTAGGCCTTTTTCAAAGTTAAATCTGCTAATAGCAAAAAGCACGCCATTTCATTACTAACTAAAGCTCCTTATAAGAACTTCTATTACAAAAATGGAGTTCGTATTAGACCGAAATTTGGATATACCAACCCAAGTCTGAATAGTCGATGTGGAAGTGCCTCTATGTACCTACTTAACCACTAAGCCCTTGTCACATGAACCCTAAAACTGTCAGCGAAGTATCCAATAGTAACCTTTTTACCAGGAATCTGGATACTCGAACATAGATAAATAATTATCTGTGTTCAAATATCCAGATTCCAAACAAAAGGTGATGGTGAATCCTCTTTTATTAGATTTTGTTAAAAATACACCATGTTTGCTACGGCGTAGCTGACATCACAGCTACGCTTGCTACGATTTTATCTCGTAGCTGCTTGGCTAGTTAAATCATTCATTGTCAAGTTTAATGTGAAGTGGGCTTGTTTTTTGTGTGAACTTATTTGTTTTTTATTTTTATAGAAAAAATCTATTTTCGTAGTACTAGGTGTAGGTAATAATTTTAGCAGAGGTATTTTATTAGTATTATACATATATATTCTCTCCGAAACAAAGTTCTATTACAGTGTACTATTTTTACCCCAAAGCTGATTGATAGAGAATACCTTATTAGATCCGTCAAGCATGTCGAATTTTGCCATTCAAGTAGGGTTTATTTTCCCACCTATACTTAATATGTTGATACTTTGTGTCCAAACAGTCATCATCATCATATAGGGCCGAAAGACGTCCACTGCTGGACATAGGACTCCCCTAAATGGGGGAGGGGATTTACCATAATCGCCACGCTTAGCAGGCGGGTTGGCGATCACCAGTGTATCTGTTGCAATTACCTACAGAGAATGCTGCTGCCCAATCTCTCGTGAATCCCTTAGTCGCCTCTTACGTTACCCACGGGAAGTAATAGGATGGTGCTATTCATTTACGTCTGACACCATACGGAACCAAATATAAACAGGATCAAATATAATTTCACATAAAATAATCTAATCATACGAGCTCAAGAATCTTGTAGGCGTATTAACTATCAAACGCCGTACTTTCCCTAAATAAGGAGTATTATTACACTTGCATGCTTTGCTTGCACAGCGCATAGATATTTGATCGAGCATCAATTATGCAGGTATCTAGCTCAGCTCTCAATTCTGAGCTTGTTACAGGGATATCCTGGGTCGGTGGTACTTGTGGAGAGAATATGTTTGATGACAAAGGTTTACGTTATATGATAGTATGCTAGTTAACTTATGAATTATGACTGTACGGGAATAACTGGTAGTTCAGGTTAGTAGTTGATTTTCTTATAAGAAACTTCATTCATTTTTTCCAGATGATGACGATAGTTATCGTCCTTTGCCCTTGTTTTTTTTCTTACTCTATGTTTTTTTTTTAACTTCTCTACTTTTCCATAAAACAACACAACAACAATGAAAATATAGAGGTGCTACTTACCTCTATTAAAGTTTATAAACTGGAAAATTACAATACCTACAACCAATTAGACACGTTAAATGTTTACTAGAATTTCTTTTTCTAAAATTAGGTCTTGCCTATCTGTATTTTAAACATACGCTACTTACAAACACAAAACCAAATTGATTCTCTGTTACCACCGCTACTGTGACCAGCTATAAATCGTGGTTGCGATTATAACGGCGTCGATTTGTTACGTTACACGGCTCCAGTAATACCGTTATTATAACGGTATTGTACCGATATTTCTGGTAAATTAATCAACGAATGTGTGTGACAATAACAGATTAGCTGGTGGTCTGTTTAAGAATTGTTATAGATTAGCTTTTAGCTGTTGTTTCGTGTGATTAGGAGGAGGAATTTCACGTCCTGGTGTTTGATAGATAACATAGTGTTTGTGAATGGCTTTTACTGGCATTGTTTACTGAAATATCTAAAACAAATTATTTTATTGGTCACATGAATGATTAACTGTACATACGTAGTTACGTACTAGAAAATTAGAAATGCTTGAATTTATTTATTATTTATTTAAACTCTATGTACAATAGTGGTACATGGGCGGACTTAATGCAACAAGGCAGTTTCTACCAGTCAAATATCAAAAACGATAACTATGACAGGTAAATTATAATTAACTAGCTTTTTCCAGTAATTTCGTTAAATAATCGTCTCCAGAGCCCCAGCTAGCTCTGTACTAAAAAATCATCAAAATCGGATCAACGAATAAACAAAGAAGATACAAAAGTAATTAAAATTCTTAAACCCTTTCTGTAACGTAGATGTGTCTTATTTCTCATTTATCTAGGCAACTATAATAGCAGCCTGATCGAATTCAAGTTGCAATATCACTTCTATAATCAAGGTCAAAATCTTGTCAAAATGTAGTGAAATTACATGTGTTTTTGACAGTTTGACAATGCTCCTTAAAATACAAAAATATCGACACTCAGATCTATGAATGAAAAAAAATAAAACAGATATCAGATTCAGTAAATTACTTCAAAATAAAAATTTAACAAAAACACTCCATGTAACCTGCCAGTACTCATTTACACAACAACGCGACTGCAACCTATCTAAACGCAGTTTTAATTAAGTGGTGACAACGTAATTAAAGTTAGTTCTGCATGTGTTGCCGTTCATCCTACTAGTTTTGAACAGCTAACATGGTAAAAAAAGTAAGTGAACTGATTTAGTTCATAAAGTTTAAGCGAGCAAGTTGTATATTGAAATATTGAACTTAAGAGCGTTTACGCTGTACGGCATTTCATACAAACTTTCATGTCCTTATTTTCCGAAATTAATTAACCGATTTTAATGAAACTTGGTATGCATACGCCATCCAATCAGGTCTAAAAAGTTAGTTGAGAATATTTTCGAAAAAGAGTTTAGAGGGAGAGAGAGAGCGATTTTAAGTTTTCTATAAAAAGTGAAAAATCACTATCTTTCCTCCTGAACTCTTTTTCGAAAATGTTCTCAATTAAATTTTTAGACCTGGTTGGATGGCGTATGCATACTAAGTTTCAATAAAATCGGTTCATTCATTTCGAAAAATAAGGACTTCAAAGTTTGTATGAAAAGCCGTACGGCGTAAACGCTCTTAGTATTTCTGAAAGATTAGTGGTAGTTGGTCCCGGCTGTTATTTGGAGATCTATGGCAGTCGTTACGGATTGTCAGAAGCCAGAAAATCTGACACCAGTCTTGCCAACAAGTACCGTGTTACCCAGTTTATGTGTTGTGGAGGTCTGGTAGGCAGTCGCTCCACGTAAAATACTGGTATTCCTCTGAATCCGGTTTGACTGGGAGCCGACCCCAATATAGTTGGTAAAAGGCTAGGCAGATGATGATTAGTGGTAGTTATTACTGGCGCATCAGTTTACGCCTTTCTTTTTTTATTAGGGACTTGTTAGTTGACAATACAAAGCGCTCCGGGCGCGTGTCGGGCGCGCGGCCAGAACACTGTGTCGAAAATGAATGCCGTATGGTCGCGCGCCTGCGAGGCTAATTATATTTCGTTAATTTGACGCCATCATCATCATCATCATCATCATATCAGCCGAAAGACGTCCACTGCTGGACATAGGCCTCCCCCAAGTGTCGCCACAACAACCGGTCCTGTGCGTCTCGCATCCATCGGTTACCCGCGACCCTTACCAGATCATCGGTCCGCCATACCTACATATTATTTTGTCAGCACACTGTCCGCTTATCAAGTCCCTTAGGTGGGTTACATAGTGCGGCACGTGTTCAAGACTTAGGGCTTAATCTTACAGATGGACTTGTCTATTGAGCAATCATAGAAATTATGTTGCAGCAGTATGATATACCTACATAACGTCGGCTTGATGTCATAATCTGCTGTATATCAGGCGGGAAACTGTTGAACCGTTAACCGAGTTTAATGAAACTTGATGATTTTGACAAAAATTGAGATTTTTTTACTTTAATTCCGGCGTAGGAGCTTAGGGAAACGGAGCTATACAAGATAGCATTATTTATCCATTTTTCACAACGGAATCATCATGGTTTTGGTACGTACGAACATATTGTTCAAAGTTGAAAACAGAATTACGTGGAATCGGGAATGGTACGCCTTTGCCGTGCAATAAGACAATACAGGCTAGTTAATTTGAACTTCCACTCCATCATGCTAAGTTACTTGCTATCAATACAATAAATAATTTCATTATTATATTAGGCTTTGTTGCCCAATGACTACAAAGCTATATTTACCACCGTTCCATAAACACACACAAACCAAAAATACGTAAACATTTCAAACAAAAGCTTATGTTAACCCTACCACTAAATTATTACCCACATCCCTTTATCATAACTTATAACTAAGTTACGCTATTACAACACAACCAAATTAAAATGTCCACAAGCTACAAAGCCTAAATAATGCAGGACTGTGACAACATGGGAGTTTGTTAATGGAACATTGGCTACTTTATTATTACGCCGGATTATAAATGTGTGGATGGATAATGTCGTTTAGGAATGCGTGATGGTATGAATAGTCGAATGGAGCTGATTTTGAATATTAATTTTCGTAATGAAACGGTGACTGAGATTGCTATTGAAATAATAGCTATTGTAATTTTTCTAAGCATTTCAGAATCTGCTGATATACTTAGAAATTCACTTATTGAAAACAAAAACAGTTTCAATAAATTCTAAAGTAACATTATATTTTGTTGAAATAAATACTTTGTTAATTTTTTTAACCAACCTATATTGTTGCAATGCTGCACTGAGCAAAAGTCTTACCTTTTCCTGTCTTTCAATCTTTCTCGTGTGGTGCCCTGCAAGACCAGTCCTTATCATGTTCACATTTTATGTGATAAAATATTATGGTTAAAAAGAAACAGCTCAGTGTTAGATTTCGTAGGCAGCTTGTACCTATAATACCAAAAAACCCTTTTGTTCCATAATATAACCCGTAATAAAATAACTACATATATCAACTCATATTTTAATAAATACTCCACGATAAAAAAAAAAGTTTAAGCTAAAAATTATGCGTAGCACAAAATTTTCGTAGGAACTGACTTTCCAAGGTCCTTAACTCCTCAACATCACAAAACAATTCATTTAACCATTTACCATTGCCACATTTGACAAATAATTTCTTCCAGAAGCCTTACAAACATTTACGTGGCTGTAATTCCGTCTAGCGAATGTAATTAATTATTCGCTGGAGGAAATTCGAAACTGTCAATCTTTCGGTGCTTATAACTGTGGTCTCGCACAAAGTGAGCTATAAAGTTGGTAAAATATTTTAACTGATAAAAATAAATGTTCTAAACGACTCTTGAATGACTGGCACTCCAATTTGTGTACCATAAAATTGCATATGATAATTCTTTTACAATCGAAAGGTACTCCAGATCTATAGCTTCATGTTTAAATAATCGTCTTCTCGACAACGTAAAACATGCAATGAATACAAGTTGTAGCAATATAAAAAAAAAAAAACATAAATTAAACATACGCATAACACACGATAATATGTTGAAGATCGCAGTGTAGCTGTAGCAATGTACCTACAGAGAATGCTGCTGCCCATTCTCTGGTGAGCCCCTTAGTCGCCTCTTACGACACCCACGGGAAGTGATGGAACAGAGCATAAATTAAAAAAATTACTCATTTTTGCATTGATTTTTGTAAAACGCAATTCTTGCAATAGTTTTCAAACTAGGATAATCCAGTGAATGCATTATGAGTGAATGTAGTGAGTGATGAAACTGGAATCAACAAAATGCCAATATCATGTGGTGTTGACAGGGCGCCTCCTATCCAAGTACTGACCGTGTTCAAGGTGTTCAACGATGTATGGATGTTAGCATTCTGTATCATAGTTTCGTCATGAAAAGTGAATTTTCGTGAAATCTTTTTTCTAAAATTCTGATAATTTTATAAACAGCCACAAGCAACCGCAAGGCGATCTTCATTACAAAAAATCAATACAAGGCTACCATGACCATGCCAGTAAGTTATAAAATTATGCGGGATCCCGCAGGATCAGCATAAAAATCGATGATCTTTAGAACGGTCATAAGTATATTAAATCTTGAAACGAGCCTAATATTACAGAGTAGCTTTCGCCCTTAGGACATTATTAGGGCCGTTAGGCGCACCCATAACTGCACCATAAGAAAGTATGGGTATGATGGTGTTTATACATGGGGCTACATTATAATGGGCTTGCTTATTTGAATTTTCGGTAATGGATTTTGAAAATCTCTTTGTTTATTTTGATGTATGCATTATTGCTATAAAGTCTGTCCAGTTTTGCCAACAGATCATACTTAAACTAGCTTAGTTAAGCTACTTTTTCCACAACCCGGTAAAATAAGTAGAACAAATCCAAAGACTCTTTAGCTGCTAATGTGCCCAAGAAACTGGCGGCATTGCCAGCAAAGACTACAATAGTATACTGGCTAATTGCCACGTTAAATTAATGTCAATACTTTGTCAAGTAAAAGCCTTTTAAAAAAATAAAAAAGGTCTTGGTTCCCGGGAAGTGTCAACCCATTGGAATATTTTGCGTACCTTAAAATAATTGGATTTAAATTCTCTGAAATAGGTACGTCAGTTTAGTAACAACTAGTTTCCGCCAGCAGCTTTTCTCGCATTATGTCGGAAATTATTCCAAGACCCAATAGCTTATGTGCTATTCCAGACCATAATCTATGTGTCTGCTAAATTTCATCCATATCAGTTCAGGTGTGATTGAGTAACAAACATCCTTCCTTCCTTCATTGAGTAAGATTATGTCATTATAATACCTCTTTTCCCTCCACGGGCGGCAATTTCCACTTTTATTGATCATCATCTGCCTAACCTTTTCCCAACTATATTGGGGTCGGTTTCCAATATTCAGCTGAAAACCAGTATTTTACGTGGACCGGCTGCCTACCAGACCTCCAAAACCCATTAACAGATCTTGGCAAGACTGGAGTCAGATTTTCTGGCTTCTGCAAATGATAGCTGAGACCAACGCCTTAACGTGCTCTCTGAGGCACAGAAGAATCTCGGTATATTGTGATGGTCACCCATCCTTAGACCGACCTCGGCAAGCATTGCTTATTGCATAAGCACTGTTATTTTTAGTCTCCTCACTCTTACTCTTAGTTAAAAAAACCTATATTCGCCTGCCCACACCAAATTGAAAACACACCTTCAAAGTAACAGAACCCCACCCGTTAGTAACACCCGACACATCACTGACAGCGAACATTGAAAGCAATGTATGAAGATATCATTTTTCAGGTCCCATTCCCACTGAGACCGGGTATCCTTTCATCGGTTTTACAAGCCATGAATCCGATGCGATATCTCATTGGCAAATTTAGCGTAAACCATCAAATGGTTTCAGAATGGACTCGTGTTACGGATAGGTGGATGTGATGCTGTTTGGTTTTGCAGGTTTGTTTAATAATTGCTTTGTTTTATTTTGCAGTGTAGATAATGCCTTGTTAGTAAGTCCGCTTATTTATTGATAAATTAATGATATATAGTATGAGAGTGAGCGTTGTTTTAGGTGATATTCTAATGGATCGAGGAAAAATAACGTACCTACTGCTATGTCCTTAATTAAATTTATTGAAAAATACAATATACAGTCGAAAATAGAACCTCCTCCTTTTTGTAGTCTGTTAAACATCTTTTCTGATTCATAAAAGTGATAGGATCCTAAATACTTTCATATTTATATTCGTTTATTTGCGTTCCACAAGTTAAAAACAATGCCCTGTCAGGGCACAGCAAAAGTTACTAAGAAAAACATAGATAGATATTTTTCAACGACGAGCGTACTTCTCAATGCGTTGGCAGAGTGTAGTCGACGGAACCCCGTCACGCGGGGCTCCTATTTCTAGGTGGTTTAAAAAAAAAATAACCACGAAGGGGATGGCGGGGTCTGTTCGCTCACTTCGCTCGCTCACTTGACCCCGCCATCCCCTTCTAACGTAACCTGTCCGAGTCAGGATGCCCAAATCCCGAACCCGATTTCATCCATCGGTATTTCGTCCATTCGGGATTTCGTCCTTTCGGGCATTTGAACATCGGTATAACGACTATCGGCATTTAAAACTTTCGGTATTTTAAATTTCGGTGTTTTGGACGTCGGTATTTCAATCATAGGTATTATGAACTTTCGGGATTTTGATACGTACCCTTATAGTGAGACCATGTACTTAATAACCTACATAGGTCATCAATGAAAGTGGCTAAAGCTAAGAAAATATCCTATGAAGTTTGTGAAAATTATTTTAAAATTCTCTCAAAAATATAAAATTTTCTTGAAAAGATACCAAGCATTTTGCGGTCAACCATTACTTTTCACTTATCAGAGTTATTTACAAAAAGCCTTTGCTTTGTAAAATATTCACGTAAAATATTAAGCTTTTTGTATTGTTAGCTTTGTTTAAAAAGCGCTAAGTTAAATAGTAAACACATGTTTTTAAAATTTGGTGAACACGATTTTATAAAACTCTGAAATGGATTTTTGTTTACAGAATCTGATGGCGTATTTTTTTCTGAAATTATTTTTGCTTGAAATAACAAATTCTCGTAGAAAATGTATGAAAAAGGATTTAGTTGCCGAATACTTGTGTAAGTGTGTATGCGCTTATTTATTTTTACATATTTTTTCATTTTTGCATCTTCCGTTTTTAGGATTCCGTACCCAAAGGGTAAAAACGGGACCCTGTTATTAAGACTACGCTGTCCATCTATCTGTCTGTAACCAGACTGTATCTCATGAACCGTGATAGCTCGGCAGTTGAAATTTTCACAGATGATGTATTTCTGTTGCCGCTATAACAAACAATACTAAAAACAGAATAAAATAAATATTTAAGTGAGGCTCCCATACAACAAACGTGATTGTTTTGCCGTTTTTATAGATAATGGTACGGAACCCTTCATGCGCGAGTCCGACTCGCACTTGGCCAGTTTTTCATCTATTCTCTTTTAATTGCTTCAAATATTAGTATGACAAAACATTTATTCAAAATAAATTGGGACCTGTGACAACATCTCTGGATAAACTTTAAATTAATAAATTTCATCTGATATTTACAATTTCCATTCAAATCCACCTTACTTTTCACTATATTTAAAAATGCATTGCCAAACCATTTTTCGAATCTCAGTCTCACATGATCTCCAGTTCTTAGCTTTGAATAGATATCTTATATACCCTAGATGACTGTAAAACAGGTGCAGCATCAAATCCCCTCACCATACACGGAACAGATCACCGTTTTCCCTAACGACAGGCGTCCTAATGGCGAGACACCGAATAATCCGCACCGATGATCACTACATCCCATAAATTATTCGTTCTGCAATTAATATCAGATCAGTACCAAGCACCAACCGTCAGGTGTGTCAAATAGATTACATCTCTGACAAAATTTAATGAATAAAGTTTTCAAGAAAGGCCTTCCAAACGGACGGACTGATTGTACGACTTTGTGTTCGTTTGTTGAAGGATTTTTGTGTATTCTGCTGCAGGTGTTTGAGTTTGAGAATATTCTAAGAGTTTCATAAAGTGGCGGATACGGATCGTCTGTCGTTACAGATGGTCAGAAGCCGAAATATCTGACTCCATTATTGCTAAGAGGTCTACTCAGAAAGAAATCGGCACGGTTGGCGCAGTGGTTGAGCGATTGACTGCTGCGCTGCGTGTCGCGGGTACGATTCCCGCACGGAACAAATATTTTGTATTGCTTACAGATAGTTGTTCCGGGTCTGGCTGTTTGTGAATGTGAGTTTATATGTCTGTAAACGCACCTACGATACAGGAGAAATTCCTAGTGTGGAGTAACGTTTTTTTTTTAATGAAGAAAGAAAAACTGTTAACTCATGTGAAAGTGACGCAATTTTACATTAAATTGTTGTATATAACAAAACACTACCGCACGAAACGGCCAACGCTCAGCATAATGCCGAGGCCGTGCACGAAGGCACGAATCAACTGCGCTGGTTTTCAGCATAAGCCGGCGTGTCGCTGTCTCAGAACCATAAATAAAAACAACAGTCAACAACACCAACATCAGTTACTGGGAGGCAGTCACTAAATGTTAAAAACTGGTTCTAGGCCGTGTCCATTAAAACTGGAAGCCGACAACAATGTAATTAGGAAAAAGCTTGGCTGATTGATTCATAAAGTGACGTCACTATGTTTTAATTCCTATATTCCACAAGGTGGACGTCTCGCATCCATCGGCTACCAGCGACGCTCACCAGGTTATGGGTCCAAATTGTGGGAGGCCTTCCAACGCTGCGTCTTCCGGTACGCGGTCGCCACTCCAGAACTTTCGACCCCATCGACCATCTGTTCTGCGAGCAATGTGCCCTGCCCACTGCCACTTCAGCTTGGAGATCCTTCGGGCTATGTCGGTACCTTGGTTCTCTTGCGGATATCATCATTTTTAATTCGATCACGTAAACAAACTCCAAGCATTGCCCTCTCCATTGTCCTTTTGGTGACTTTAAGCCTTCTGATGAGGCCCATTGTGAGCGACCACGTTAATGCGTTAAAAGCCAATCTAATATAAACTAGCATTGAAATGACATTACCAACAATAAACACATGCAAAACCAGACATGCAGCAAAACACATTATCTAACATAACAAAGCATAGGCCAACCGTGATGGAACACCAAGCCGATGGCACAGCGGCAACTTGCAGCAAATCACGGAATCGCACGAACAATACGAAGCTACGTGTGGCCACACACATAACTACAGATTTCAACTGCTGGGTCAACATGCTTCGTGTTCCGATACTGCGTAAATCTTCGGTGCGGAGCTAGGAGAACAGCGGGTGAATAAATTTATTTTTTTAGTGATCCCTTCTTCCCTACTAATATTATAAATGCGAAAGTAGCTCTGTCTGTCCAAGTATCTGTCTGCATTCACGCTAAAACGGCTGAACGAATCGTCATGAAATTTGTCAGATATATAGCCTGGGATATGGAGAAGGACATAGGTTACTTTTTTTTACGTAATAACCGATATTCATGCGGGCGGAGCTGCGAGCAAAAGCTATATGAAATAAAAGGGAGTCAGAACGATAGTATGACGGTTAACAGGACAGAGTGGAGGAAAAACGTGTTACGCAGACCCCAAATAACATTTCTATGCTATTTGGGGTCTGCGTAAACCCCTCATATGCGTATAAAATTCCTAATCTTCCTGCCCCTTAGGATAAGGGGCAGAAAGATTAGGAATTGAAGAATATATGGAATGTTTACATTTACATTTCATGTTTACATTCCTATTATGCGCAAACACCAATGTAAGTTGTCGCAGTCAGCACATCAAATCGTCATTCAAGAGGTGCCTGTGTCAATAACCCATAACAATGATGACACTATAAACTTATTTGACTTGGCTCGCGAGGTTGTCGACATGTGGGATGTGAATTCGGCAATGATGACCGATAGTCGTATATTTCTGGCAGTTATTATAATTATATGACAAGAAAAAACGGGTTGTGTAACGTTCGACGATAGGAGTACTTGAAGCCAGAGAGTCCTTCAATGTGCACTAGGTTTCTTTTTATCCTTTTTCATAGTACCTTTTGATCATCCAGTGAACCGCGACTCTGTCAGCTATACTTTATAGTTCAATCTACATTAAATAGTGTTTGACTCATTTATTTTAAAATGTGACAAGCTCTACGAAAAAACGTGAAAATTACTATAATTGTTTTGAACCGAAACTAACCTCTTTTTTAGAAAAATACTCAGTTCTCTAATCTAACCTGCTACACGCTGGTTTAGCAACTCCAATCCTTCGTCGCCAACAATAAATATGAACACAAACCGATCTGCGGCATCGCGTGCCGTGGCAACTTAATGGACTATTAGCAACGGCCTCATGTATGGAATATGTTAGACCTTGTATGAGACTGTTTGAGGCGTTGTTCGAGACTTTATGGCGATGCAATGCGTGTTCCGGTGGGGGAGCAAATTATTACGATTGTTGTGGTTAGGTACACATTGTAATTTTGCCCTTATTTGTATTTAGATCATCGGACTAATATAAATATTTATGAGATTGTGGCTGGGCTTCAAAAGCGTAGATCGTAGTCGATAGAAGCGTTGAAAAGTGATCGCCATGGACGAAAAGAATAAGTAAAATAAGACTAAATGCTTATAAGTTAGCGACATTGGACCTCGCATGTATGACAGATTATTATATAGACATATACAACGTGTAACAGAATAAACGCAATACCTCATAGGGGGTCATTGTAGTCATAATTATGAACAACTTTTACTATGGGACCAAAGCCAAAATCGCGAAAAAAAAATCAGCGGTTCAGTACATGTTTTCGAGTTATGCGCACAGAAATGTATGAAGCAGTCGATTTTTTTCGCGATTTCAGTGTTGGTGCCATAGTAAAAGTTGTTCGTAATGATGAGTACAATGACCCCTTAAGAGGTATTGCGTTTATTCTGTTACACGTTGTATAGATACATTTTAAATAATTTTTTTTTCCAAGTATCAGCCTGATCGTGAGTGACTTCGATCAAGCTAAGCCTGATACAAAACAATGGCTGTGTTCTCCGATGGAGAAACGAACTCGGATCCCTAATCACTCTCGTTTTGAAAGCTAAAATTGCTAGGTGGTTGGAAATATAAGAAAGACAAAGAGGCTAGCAAAGAATTGTACACAGAATCCACGTTGATTCAGAAGAAGAGCTGAGTAAGACTAGTCGAGATTTCAGTCAAGTGCAGATGGCCTCCGCAGTCTGTACGTCTGTTTGTCAGTTTCTCATCTTATAGTAAACTAGATGAATAATGTATATTCTCATAGGACTCTTTATATACTATCTAATTGTCATTCCCAGTCACTTGTTTCGCACCGCTTACGCTAAAATTATTATTTTCACTCACTAGAAATACAACTAATCTTTCTAAAGTACACGTTAAAAACTCTCACACACACGTATCTCGTTTTAGTAACAGACAAAGGCGATGGCGGCCATTTTCTGGATACCTCCTCCCCTTATCTCGCCTCATTAATCTGAGAACTCACGGATTTATAGCAGAGAGGAGAGCTAGATTATTTAACAATTAAGAGTGCAACGAGTGTGTATTTAGAACGTTAAAAGCGATGATATAACGTTCTCGAATTCAAAAAAGTTTAAATTGTATAGAGAAAATCGTACTTCAGAAAGCATGTCCCGGTTATCGTTTGGAGATCTTTGGCAGTGGTTACGGATTGTCAGAAGCCAGAAAATGACACCAGTCTTGACAAGAAGTACCGTGTTACCCAATTAATGGGTTGTGGAGGTCTAGTAAGCAGCAGCTCCACGTAAACCACGTAATCCAGTTTGACTGAGAGTTGACCCCAATATAGTTGAGAAAAGACTAGGCAGATGATGAGTATGGACAAAATTGAAATGCCACTAGACAGGAAATATGCATAATAATATTTCCTGTCCAACGGAATTTCAATTTTGAGATGGGATGTCATCAAATGACGCCTTCCGCTCTGGGTGGAGTGGGAGGGAGTAACATCTGACTCTTACTGACTAAAACCCATCCGTGCTCCTCCTAGTGCCCTTTGCGTTCCAGGGCCGCGGGTGACACTTCCGAACAAAATCCGCAACTCTGGCAGGATCTGGTCTTAACGGGCCGCATCTATGGTATCCCTTACTCTTATTGCTTACTACATAACAATATACAAAACACTACACTGTGCTGCAAAATGCAAATCATTGTCACGGCTCAAAAGGCCAACTTATAAAAAAAACCCATTGTATAAAAATAATTTTCAAAACAATTTCCCAAAAAGAAATGACACCCATCAATAAAATTGTATCTTGTAACCTCAAAAAATGTAATGTACTAAACATAAATCCCTGTCCGCAGGTAATTGCTGTTTTCACAATATAAAACAAGAATTATTAACATAAAAGTTTTCAACACAAAATAAAGTTTCGCAGTCGAAATCCCAACCCGAGTGGGAGCCGACTTCGTTCATTAAATAAATTAGTTCCATCTTGGAGCCAAGCGGAAGCTTACTTACTATATTTTTGCTAGAAAAGAATTTCTACATCAGTTTGTAGGCGGCTTTTATTATTTCGTCGATATTTTTTCTGACTTGCATTTCGAATTATGCGACTTGCAAGTTGAAATGTAGGTTACGGAGAAAATGTCGTCTATTTTTGCTCATTACTGTAATCGTAAAGCTAACAGTAATTGCGGCTGTTTCTTAGGTGATATTTTTTCTAAATTTTGTTACATGGAAAATTCTATAAAAAGTTCAGTTCCTACCTTATTCCAGCATTTTAATTTTACTGGAATTTCTACCTTACCTACTTGATAAATTCATTTTTTTTTTGTTTCCGGAATTAAATAAAAAAAGAAGTGAAAAGGTGCTTATGGTTACTCTCTATTGGAAGGGATAGAGAAAGAGGAAAAGTATAATAGTGGAATTATTATCACTTATTTAATGAGCACTTAATATTGATACTTTTTCCTTAACCTTTCAAACAATTAATATTACTCGTGTCTCAAATTTAAAATTTCAAACGGATCTCAAAAATACCTACATAAAATTAGTCTCGCATGAAAAATAATCTTCCCCCTTTTCCCCCCTTACATCCAAAATCATGGCAAATATATGACACAAACTGTCAAACACTGAAACAAACATTGGGTCCAACAAATCGTCGAACAAATCATGGGACAGTGTTACAACAGAAGCGACCGCTCCTTCGTACTGAACAATTAAAACTTGCGTCATTTATTACAAGAGATTTAGCTTGCCTCGGAGACACCGCGTGTTACATTAAGGACGTATATACTTGTAGGTATACTGATACTCATGTCAGGAGGAAAAGAGATGAGCTTACACCCATGCGGATATAAATAACATAATTATGCATGAAAAAATGACGTCAGACTTCGTATCGGACTTCTCTTTCTAATTCTCAACTTTTAAGCTTTAAAACTTCACCGCTGACGAAGGTATTTATATTTTTTTTTTCCTAATTGTTTACTAGGATGGAGATGTTCTTAGCAAGTTTTTTTTTTAATATCATAGTTTTTGGAATCCTTTATTTTGATACCCCAGTTAATACATCTCGTCGACTTTATTTTTTTTCTTTTTCACAATATGGCGTTTGGAGGGATTTATGATAATAATACTAATAATAATAATAATTTATTCATTTTAAAGACTACATAGGTCCAATGGTTAGTAAAACTTATCATCTAATTGTTAGTAAAATTTAAAATACAATAATTCGATTTAATTACAATAACTCATATTCACACTATTCTATTAGCACCCTTATTTGATGCTTAAGAATAGAACAGTCAAATTCAAATGATGAATTAATAATAATAATAAAAAATTATAATGTTGATAACCGTTTTTTTATGTTTTGAATAATAAAATCAATTTTTTTATAGAAGTTTTGTAAATAGCTTCTGATTTACTTATTTTTCAACCGTTGCTATGTAATAAAATAAATACTAAACTACTATACCGACCACCGCTACTGCACCGAGGCAGCTGGAAATGATAATAATATGGAATGCCCAGAAGTGGGATAATAGGGCTGGCAGCATCCTGCAAGTTTCAAAGCCAAATAATATAATCGGCCACTTTGATCAATTACTAAATCGTTGAGTGGTCACCGAGACGTTAGCGACTCAGTGGTTGGAAAGCTCAATTACAAGGCTATTAGTAAGTGATAATGTAGTCGTAATTAATATTATTTGCATTTCAGTTGTTTGCGATATTAATAACACCTGCCACTGTCAAACATAAACCTGAACATTATAGGTCCGAGGGTAATTACATGCATGAATTAATTTCTATGGACACTAAGTGTGATACTGAATCTTTAACTTACTAGCGCAGATAAAAGGCATCATAATAACATGTAACTGTTTTTATGTGAATATCACCAGTCTGCCTTGCTATTTCCGAACTTGTATGTGTGTCCGAATGTTGTAGTTCTAAAATAACAAGGAGCGATTGCCTTCACAAACAATGAGTTTTGTGAAAAATTACCAGAAAAATACTCAAACGTCTTACGTGTAAAAACTGGCCAATCGAACTTTAAAAATTAGAATGACATGAAATCTAAATCACCAAACATATAACTACTCTCTCAAAAATAGGTTTTAACTATAAAAGACAAAATACAACCGAATTGAGGACCTCCTCCTTGTGTGAATTACCTAACACTGCAGTTTTGTCACAGTAATTACTAGTAGGGTATTTTACTGTAAATATGTAATTAGTCACTATGATGGTACAATTTTTACAAGTAATAAAATGCCCTATTTGATTTTTTAATCTATTCAAGGTCGATTTCTTTATCATTAGGTTTATTTGGGTGTCAAGTAGTCCAATTTTTCTACAGAGACCACATTTGAACAGAAAATTTAAATATCAAGTTTACCTCCACAATCTTCTTTGATAAAACCACGTGCACACCACCAAAGAAAATCACCACCATCGAATTGCTTGCGGGAATTCCTTGCGGGAGTTCAGAAAGCTAGTTTTTTGAACTCCCCGGTGGAATCAAACACTACCTCATGAACCAGAAAGTAATGTGAAGTACTAACTTGTTGGATTTAAAGATCAATAGCCTACTGTAACAGGTTGCTAGCAGATACTAGTACTTTTAACAGTACCATCCGGTTGGACGGAATACTTTTAGAGGTTGTTCAGATGAACGCAGGCACGCTAACAAAAACGTGTTGAGTGCTAAAATACTCTCAACTTTGCCTTCTGCTGTTTGTTAAAGGGTAACTAGTGGATTGAGTCTAGTTTTTGTAGATCAGTGGGCTTAGTGCTAGTTTTTTAACGTACTCGATTGCGTTAACGTGAACGTTCGCTTATGTCAAATTGTATGTAAAAAAAAGGTTTTCTGTGAGTGTCACCAGACGGTGCTCATTCAGTTTCAATACAAATTGACGTTTACGTTAACGCAATCGAGAAAATTAAAAAACTCGCACTAAGCCCACTGGTCTACAGTATGGCTTGGTGGCGGCGTGAAACGTTTCCGATTTTATTTTGTTTGTGCATTTTGGAGTGGACCAAGACCTTTAGCTTGAATGATAATTAATAATTTATACTTACTATACATATTACCTGAGGGCCAATTCTACAATTTTTTAAACAACGTTCGTATTCACATGTCGATCACAATCTGTCTAAAAAGCCTTAATTTTCATACAATTTTGACAATTTGCGATTATAAATAAATATCTATAAATAAATATCTTGGGACAACTCACACACGGCCATCTGATCCCAAGCTAAGCAGAGCTTGTGTTACCAGACAACTGATACACATACTTATATAATTTATAAATACATACATATTATAGATAAATTACACCCAGACACAGAACAAACAATTATGCTCATCACACAAAGTTTGTCCTGGGTGGGAATCGAACCCACGACCTCCGGCTTTGCAGTCAGGGTCACTAACCACTAGACCAACAGGCCTGTCAAATTGAGAGATTGAGAGGCGAATGTGAACGTTGCTTGAATATTAGTAGAATTGCCACTCTGATAATTTAATACTAAGGTAGGTTAGTTGGTTTTTTTTTGTGAAAAGCCCGTTATCTATTCCTAACATTGCCACTCCTGAGAGGCAGAATCAATAGTGCTGATCACCAGAAAACGCCGAGACAAAACAAAATTAGGCAAATAAGCACAAAGGGACGTTTACAACTGGGGTAAGCTCAGTGGCTAAGGACCACGGATTGAAAATTAATGCATCCTAAATTGTGAGCTTTTTAGTAGATTTGTCAACCATCAGAAAATAAGTAGGTTTTCTGTGCAGTATAGTCCGTGAGGATTTTGTACAAAAGAAAATAAACACCAAATAACTGCTTCGTCATTCATCCTACTGTCTCTTTTTGCCCCTTTTGACTTGTCTTACTCGTAACATACGGTTCTCAGCTTCCAACTTCCTGCTTTTGATGATGTTTGATAAACGACAGTAATATATCGTAGGTGTAAATGAAAAGATGAGAGAATGGGGGAAGACGAAACCTTATCTATCAGGCTCAAACGTGCACGTGAAATATGCTGTGAAATTGGAGGTAGATGGAGAATCATGATGAAATAACTCCGCATGTAAAATGAAATATGACGTAATGTTTAGATATTATTTTGAGGTTTCGTTTGACTTTTGTCAGGAATTTAGAAATATTATTTCGTTTTATCTATACATAATAATAAAACAGTAACGAAAGAAAAACTGTACATTGAGAATTTTCGAGAAAAAATGAGTGGCTTTTGTTAGAAAAACGTAACTGATGACAAAAAGTGACTTTTTAGAATTTTTGTCTGTTTGTCTGTTTGTATGTGTGTATGGTACGGCTTCACGCCAAAACTAGTGAATAGATTGAATTGAAATTCAGCAAAAATGTTCTTTATAAACCAAGGAAGACTTTAGGCTACATATTATCACGCCGTATGTTATGGGAGGTAAGCAATATTGATTTAAAAAGGTTTTTGTTCGTAATTGAATGCACAAAATAATTGAATGCACAAAATGACATGTTAGTTAGTTGCAAAACTAATTAGATAATTTTTACACATTAACTAATAGGAATTGTAGCAATCTAGAAGAAATCAACTTATTATCTACATAATTCAGATACCCGTAATGTCATCTGTTGACCGAAAAAAGTACTAACTATCAAAAGCATGAGAATTACACCAAAATATATTTTTTAGTTACTAATGGTACTTTTAAAACGTCATAAACAGTGATTCTTTTGATACAAAATTTACCGTTATGCATTTGATGCATAACATAAAAAAAAGATTTGGTCTGATTACTCCACTGACGTTATTTTAATTTTTTTTTGAACGGTTAATTCTCTCCACTCAACCTGTAAAGCACCTTGGTTGCTTCTGTACACTTGGACGGAGCTAGGCCGGCAAACTTAGCCAGGACACCTACGCACAACGGAGTCCATACTCTACTCTATCCGTTGCGGGTTTTTTTTTTATGGATGGGAAATCATCAAAATGACTTCTTCCGCTCTGGGTAGACTGGAAGGGAGTGTCAGACTCTTACTGACTAAAACCCATCTGTGTTTCTTCTTATATTCTTTGCGTTCCAGGGTCACGGTGACTCTATTGAACAAATTCTGCAACCCTAGCAGGCTCTGGCCCTAACGGGCCCCGTCTACTTAGCTGACATCTCTTGGAGGCGCGCATGGAACACAACGCTTCGTCGACCCGGACCAGTGGCGCTATATAGGGTGTATAGCTCCATCCCTCCGTCTCGCTCGAACGACTGACGCTTTAACACGTCATGGTAGGGCCGCTGGTTGTTATCGGGCCGCGAGCCACCCAACGCTCGCCGTCCGCAGGCCCGTGCCTACGGTAGCCGAGAATCGCACTGCGACTCCTAACGCCCGGGGCGACTTCTTCTGTGTCGGCGGCTAAGGCGTGACGTTTGCCTCTCCTTCACGCGGCCCGCCCCTTCCTTTACTAGCATTACAGTTTCGCAAAAGGAGGTGACGGCTTCCCACGCCTCCGCGCTCTGGACCATGGAGTGAACCAGAGCCGGTAGCGAGAGGTCGCCGTCGCTGATCGCCTCGACGAGGACACGGCGGTGCTCCGCCCAAGCAGGGCAGACCTTCACCTTATGCTCCGCCGTGTCCTCTGCGAGGGTTGACTTTTCTTCTGGTTGGTTTTCCCAAGGACAACTTTACGTAGCTCTATCGCGTGTTAACTAACTTAGCAAGTTTCATCAACATCGTGTATCATCATCATTATCCACAGTCCAACTTCGCTCACTGCTGAGCATAGGCCTCTCTTTTCGTGTGCCAATCCCCACGTTCCTGTGCCAGCCTCATCTAGGTTCTACCCACGATGGCAACAATATCGTCTGCCCATCTCACCGCCGGTCGACCAATACTTTTTCTTCCAGTCCTCGGACGCCACTCAGTCACTGCCTTACTCCACCTATCATCACCGCACCTTGCCAAGTGTCCTGCCCAGCTCCACTTTAGTGTTATTTAATTCGTTAATTCGATTTAATTAGTTATTTAATTCGTTTTCCGATGTTGAAAACCTTCGTATGTCTTCGGATCTCGACGACGTACCTCTACCAAGCATGGAACGCTTCATGGCTCTCTGTGCAACTATCAGTCTGTAAACAGCCTCCTGCGTGAGCGTCCATGTAAGTAAGTAAGTCATGGTGGGAAAAGCACACTGGTTATAAAGGCGGGAATTCAGACATTGCGGAATTTTGGCAGGCTTCAGAATGTCGTCCATTTTGATAAAAGCGGCCCATCCAAGGTGTGTTCCTCTCGATACCTCCGTTTGTTGATTTTCTTTGCCAATTGAAAGGATACGGCCAAGATAAACATATCGGTAAATCATCTCCAACAATTCATTTCTAGATTTGAATCGCTGAAAGTGTTTGCCATAACCTTCGTCTTGGTCATATTCATCCCAAGACCCAACTTAAAAGAAGCATCTTAAAGATTTTGAAGCATTTTCTGGGGGTCATTGAAGTTTTCATTGAAAATCACAAAGTCATCTAAATCTTAAGTGAGACAGTTGGGCAGAAAATTGACGTTAATACCGCTGTAGCCCCAATCTATATATCTGCTGTGAATAGTTTCGATGAAATGAAAGAAGCATTATCATTACAAAGTTTCTCACGAAAAATTATTTGAACAGAAGAGGTGATACTCGACGGCGCGTTGTGTTCCACGCGCGTCACAAAAATATGTCAGCATAAAGTCGAGGCCCGCTAGGGCCAGTGACTGCCAGGGTTGCGGAATTTGTGCGTATTAGATATACGAACACATTGATCTTACCTAGCCACATCATTTTACAATACATACACGCGAACGAAGTCGCGGGCAACAGCTAATAGGCTATAAAATACACTAATTTTAAATTGTGGGGTTTTTATTTAAAAGCGTGTAAGCAAATACGTTGGACGCTATCCAACGTATTGTTAGCTTAGAGCCCGTAAAGCGAAGTGCAAATGCTATCATGATTAATTCGTGAAAATGCTTTTTGACTTGTGTTGCTCCGTCTCTCTATTTCACTAGAATCATGATCATTTTAAGACCTTATAGTAAGGTCCCTGAGGATCTTACGTTTTAGTTAACCTACTAGAGGTACTCGGTACTTTATGTAGGTAATTAAAATCATTATACGCCTGTATTTTTCAAAGAACCAGGCATAGATGTACCAAATGCACACCCACATTACCACAGTTATGTTTAAATCCCAATACGAGGGAGGTCTACGGGGTTATTTTTAATGACCGGCCAAATTTTCACTGGGTGTTCTACCCATGAATATGAACAACTTTCACTATGGTACCGACTCTGAAATCACTAAAAAAAAATCAGCTGTTTCATACATTTTAATAACCCCGTATTGTCAGCAAGAGGAAGGAGTAGGAAAGTTATCAATATATATATAAAATTCTTTAGTTACTGGTAACTGAGTAACTGACAGACAACGCACAGCCGTAACTACTAATCGTAGAAAGAAATTTGGCATGTAGGTTCCTTGGAGAGCACTAAGAGAGGTTTTCCCGAAATTCCTATGGGAACGGGAAAAACGGGATTTGATACGAAGCCGGGGGCAAAAGCTAGTCTATACTAATATTATAAAGCTGAAGAGTTTGTTTGTTTGGTTGAACGCCCTAATCTCAGGAACTACTGTTTCGAATTGAAAAAAAACGGGATTTGATACGAAGCCGGGGGCAAAAGCTAGTCTATACTAATATTATAAAGCTGAAGAGTTTGTTTGTTTGGTTGAACGCCCTAATCTCAGGAACTACTGTTTCGAATTGAAAAAATATTTTGGTGTTGCTTTGCCCATTAATCGAGAAAGGCCATAAAACGTCAGCTACGACCATAAGGAGCGCAGCATTAAAATAAAAAGTGTGACATAGACGAAGATGCGCGCTTCAGCTAGTTTAAAATGAGGTTAGCGAGTAAATTCAGATTTCAATTTGATAGCCACTCGTTCCTCCGTAGTTCTCGGTCAACTGACCATGGGTAATCCACTTAACATTCAAACTGCACTTTCTTCCTAATCACCTACCCATTCTTTTCCATTTTCCGTCCAAAATAACTCGAATGAAAATAAATCCTCTATGGACTAGTTTATCGGCGCATAAAACTACTCCAATTTTTACGAGCTAAAAGTTTCCCGTTAAAGTTGAAAAATATAACTCGGATTGGAGCGAACATTGATTCGCAAAGCCGGAATTAACGCCCGAACGAAACTAAGTTCTAAATTAAATCGTTGTTTTTTATGACGGCTGTAAAGAGGGCCACAAAAATTCAGTTTTTCTTGCTAATCTACCCAACATTATCGCGTAGTAAAGCAACAAACTCGTTTCTCAGGATAATAAGAACTTTTTTGCTTTCTTTTTTTTGTCTGAATCGGTATTAAGGGGGATCCCTAAAGAGACCTCGCCATACATTTTTCAGGAGCTGTAATCTCCGTAAATAAACAGTTTCTGCAGAATAAAGCAAGTATAATGAGATTTTATAATGTATTGTGATCGCCTATCGCCCAAATTTTAGAAAAAAAACAGTCTTTCTATGAGAATTAGACCCAATAAAAAACGAAAAATCTTTACATGTGTGAGTGACCTGAATCGCGCCATCTGACAGAAATTTATAGAACCACCGAGAAAAAGTTCATTGCTGTTATGTTACGAGTTTACGTGCGGTGAACATTTTAAGTAGATGGCGCTGTTCGAAAATTCGAACAAGCGCCAAGGTTATCGAGTGACGGACGCGGCGATGCGACGTTGCCATTCAAGACGCAATTTGGCAACAACGCGTGTTGCCAAATTCCAGTCCATGCGTGATTGTGTGTCAAAATTGTGTTTCTAGCAAGTTAGCGCCGGCGCGCGGGTTTGCCCGCGGATTTTATATTTTATGATTGATGAAATGTTTTTTTTTAGGGAATGAGAAATAATGCTAGAAAGTGAAAACAATTATCTGCGATCTGCCTTTGGTTCACACAGATACAATACTAATGTTATTATTGTATTACTTATCTACTTTAAATAAATAGTGCCTACCTACCTAAAGATTTAAAAATCTTTCCACTGTATGTAAGTAGGTACTGATAAAACATTTTCTGACACGGTTAAGTACTAATTCATTGGTTTGGGTTGAATCAAATCAGAGAAAAGAAGTTCATGTAGGTATACTTAGGGTACCTATACCTAAATCAGGCGATCAGCGTAGGCAAACTTACCTATTTTTTTCCTAGCTACCTACGCAATGGTCGTCCGTCTGTCGGTCCGTATGTCTGTCTGTCCGTCTCTGTCTGTCACCAGACTGTATTTCACGGACCGTGATAGCTACACAGTTGACATTTTCACAGATGATGTATTTTTTTACATTTGTATCGCATGATTGTAATATTATAAGTCGCGTAAGATTGTATATTTACAAGTACCTACTTACTTATAATTTCTTCTAGATAAGACAAGTATTGAAACTATTGAATTTGGGTGTGATTCAGTGTATTCGAAATTATTTCTTCTCAACACATCATCTGCCTAGCCCTTTCCCAACTATACCTACTGGGATTGGCTTCCAGTCAAACCGGATTCAGCTGAATACCAGTATTTTACGTGGTGCGGCTGCCTACCAGACCTCCACAATCCATTATCTGTTCTCAACATAATCAACAAAAACATAAACAACATTTATTACAATCTTACGATGTTTGGAATTATCCGGTGACACATACGAGTACTTACATAGGTAGGTACCTACTCTAACCAACTAATACCAAGATATTCTAAGCTGATAACAACCCTTTGCTTTGCCATCTAAAACCATTCCACCAAAGAACGCCAGTAATCACACTAATCACTGAATGTTACGACTGTATCACCTAAAGAAAACATTCTTAGATCGCGACGAATAATTGCATAAATAATCTTTTATTTATTTAGTACCTACACGTCACAATTTATTTACACGTTAGGTACTATTTAGGTTCAGTCACATTACAACAACCTGTGTAGGTACAATATACCTTTATTACCATTAGATACGGGACTTAGTCACAGCAAGCGGTCCTACTCAGTTGGCACTCAGTCGCGCACGGAAAATCATTGATGTGACCTTCAGAATGATTGGCCAAAATGACCGATCAGCTTAAAAATATTACTAAGATCTAATACCTATTTGCTACTATTTGATATCTTTGTTTAAATAATTGGTACCTAATTAATAACTGAGAAAATGAATTTAAAAAATGGGCAGTCATTCTGATGTCAGGATGGACTGCCGACATTTAGGATCTCCACGTAAAGGCTCAAAAATTTCAATTCGCCTTTACAAAAATTTAGTACCTATTTGATACCTAAACATACCTATATTTTTTCTAGATTTTTAAGGCAAAGAATTTTATTAGAGATTTTTTGTTTAGGTAGGTACTATGAATAAATATACTTACCTAGTTCTACCCACATGTTAGCTTTTATCAGTATCTCGGAAATTGTTATTAATTAGTAGTACTTATTGCTAATTATCGTGTAAATTGAACTACCTTCACTCCATAGACTTGAAAAAAAATTGACTTCACTTGACTTTCTGTATCAAGTAGTACCTACCTAAACATAGGAAACCAAAAATCTGTAATAAAATCTTTAATCTTTGCAGCTCAACAGTGTTTTAATAATACTAGGAATAAAAATAAGACACACCACTCGTAAATACAGCCAAAAATGTTAATTTGTTGAAAATAACAAAAATATTTTATCGTTTGCTTCGCCATGTTTGTGAGAGCGAGATAGATATTAAAAACATGCGTGAGAGACACGATACGCACAATTCGCGAGTTGTTGAGAGATTTTGTAAACAACGCGCGACGACTAGTACCAGACCGAGGTTGCGTAAGGTTAGCAACACAAATTTCTTCAAACATATTAATAGTTTTTTATTATTATTGTTTTACCAACCATGATTATTTAAATTCAAGTCAATTTTATTAATAATTGATAACAGTTATGTTTTACGCAACAGGTACTTATTTAAAAAAAAATGTTTTATAAGACAAAGTCTAGTTTTTAGTACCTAATTGTTGGTGCAGAATCACTACTTCACTATATTTAGTTATCTTTATTACGCGACTGTGGCAAAGCAAACGGTTATGATTTCAAGGCTTCCTCGTAACTCCCAAACTGCACGTCATGTGCAGCCATATTCTTTATTTATTTATACATAAATGCATAATGGTGGATACTTAAGGCTCTTTTTTATTCAGGTTTCCTAAAGATGAATTAAGGAGACAAAAGTGGCTTGTTATTGTCCGAAAACAAAGGCAGAAGTAAAGCTTTAGTAA
Source organism: Melanchra persicariae (assembly GCA_947386135.1). Classification (NCBI taxonomy): domain Eukaryota; kingdom Metazoa; phylum Arthropoda; class Insecta; order Lepidoptera; family Noctuidae; genus Melanchra; species Melanchra persicariae. Next base: position 19,068,622 of record OX376648.1, on the reverse strand, counting down.
CCTTGCGCGATCGAGCGAACAATATTAATTTCTTTTTTAACTACCTCAAAATAATTAATGTTTTTTATTTTATTTGCTAACGCTACCACATGCCATGTCATTCATAATCGTAAACATTCGTCAACATTCGGCAGCTAACGCGATTTCGCTCGCACGACAGCGCCGTCTCCTATCTCTATCCTTGTCTATCGGTAACAGTAGGTTGCGACTGTGATGACACTGATCACAGATGTGTGAGTTTCGGTGCATAGTCGTACGCCGAGCCCATGTTTACTGATTGCGATGTTAGAGCGTAACATGCAATGTTTATTACCCAAAATAATTTATCTGAATAATTTGTTATGGTGAAAAGGGATACCTTTTTACCACCAAATCCGATAGGATATCGAGCCTAGAAACAAAAATATGCATAGACCAATAATTATATTATTATTAATATTTGAAAATATTAGGTTTGGTAAGGATAAAGAAAGATAAAAAATAATTCAAAAATAAATACAACTATTGAGATTTGAACCCACACCAAGCCTAATGAAAGGCAGTCTCTAAACCGACAGTCTATTTGTACGGTTGATAATTGTTTCAAATAGCCGACCTTATTTATGTCAAGGTTTTTAGCTGCTCAGCTTCCCGAAAGTATAGCGTGATGATAATCATTGCTAAGGTTATATTAATAAGAAATAGATTGGAATATAACAATTTGGTCCTCTGGACATTTTAATTTCCAACCATTTTTGAATAAAACGACATCTAGTAGGGTCGAAAGTTACTACTATTTACTTTGCATGTGTGTGTAAAGAGTAAATTCATGCGGCTAAATCTTTATTCTGCTGTAATCTTTGTATGGTAGCAGTTAACAAGCATAGTGATTATCTAAAAAAATCAAGTTAATGCCCTAGGTATAGCCTATAATAAAGTTGTCTATTAAAACTTTCTATGTTAAGTGTAAAAATTGAAAATGTTCGAAATTGTGGATGTGTCGCCATCTAGCGACAAAATGGCAGTGAGAGCATTCATCCATTCACCTTAAGGGCTGCCGAAATGCGATAGAGGTTTTATCTCATCATTGTTTAAGTAAGTTAGGTAAAGGAATCTTTTTTTCTTTGTGTTGTGGGGCTAATGTATTTTCTTTATTTGGTGATTTCAGTCTAGAGAACTTCTTTACAAAAAAATACAACCGACTTCCAGATAAAAATACTAAAAGTAATAAAATAACTTTAATTTCGGAATTCGGTTATTTTGGTTGTTCCTTCGTTTTTTGACACCGACTTCCGAAATTAAAGTTATTCTATACTTTGTAAGGTTTTTTTATTTCGAAGTGGGTTGCAATTTTTTGTAAAAAGTTTTATGTTTCACTTTTTAGTGGTGCCCAACTAATATATTGTCATAATGTCACCTTAGTGAGTGGTTGCGCTTTTTGCCGTTGAAGAGTTTCTTTGTGTGCCTTTGCAGTTCAAGTCCTGACCAGCTCAATACTCAATACTCAATACCTTATTTGCATTCCACAATGTAAACTTAGGTAGTAGGGTACATTACAACATATGCATAATTTTAGATCATTGTGGACCCTGTCGGGCACAGCAAGATAGCTCATAGTTAGATATCTAACTCTTGTTATATTACTACGTACTTTAGAATTGACATAACCTGACAATGTCTCAATGTCTAGTAAAGTATCTTGAAAAGGATAAACCAGTGTAAATCCTTGAAGTTCAACGTCCAATGCAAATTCAAGATAGTTTTAACCAAACCCAACTTCAAAAGAATCATGAAGGTCGTTCATAAACAATAAAGTTATGCTTGAATTTGAGTCTGGTTTAGATAACCCCAAAACCATGGTTGACTGTACACATCTGCGTAGCCCTTCACAGTGTACGCGTGATGTTATGTTATGAACTGGTGTAAACAGGTAAACAGACATGCGATTTCAACAATCCCGAGAGATTTGCTATCATTTATTGAAGAGTTCCGTACCTATCTCCGAAATTTTTCATTGGATCTTCAACAAATTGAAATGGGACCAGTTCGGGAAAATGCTCTTCCAAACAAAAAAAAAATGTTTGACATTTCGCGAAAATATCGCTGAACAAACATACGGTCGAATTGAGATCCTCCTCTTCTTTTGAAGTCGGTTAAAACTGCTTACCCCTTCACAGCGTACCGACATGATGTTATGTTATGAACTGGTTGAAACAATAAACATGCGAGTTCAGCGATCCCAGGAGATTTTCTATCATTTATTGAAGAATTCCGTTACCCATCTCCGAAGATCAGATCTTCACCAAATTGAAATGGGCCTAGTCTGGAAAAATATTCTTCCAAACAAAAAAGGAGTCGTCCAAATCGATTGAAAATTGGCGAAAATATTGCAGAACAAACATATGTAATTGAGAACCTCCTCCTTTTTTTGAAGTAGGTAAAAAAAAACAAAGAAGAAAGATTATAATGAGATTGTGTTCTAGTTTTATTCCTACTTTTAGATGTAGCTTATTATCTCGCGTATTTTCTCATATAATACTCGTAGTTGCGAGTTCAAATGTAGTATTAAAAGAAATTGCACTTTGATTTAAAATAGTGGAGAGCGCGGAGCTTTGAAGCATAAAAGCTCTTTATTACGGTCGTTGAACTAGTAGTACTTAATGGCGATTTGAGAACAGTTAGTTAGGATTCATTAGAGTTTTTCCTTCAAATATGTTTTGAGAACCTTTAAAATAATAGATGTTAATGAAGAATTTACTTGTGCCAAAAACCGGATTTCTATAATGCAATAAATTGTCAATTCAAGCATTCGGTTGAATGTGTTTAAGTTCTATCATAGATTTGATTACACTAACAGTCAAAATTAAGAGCGTTTATGCCGTACGGCATTTCATACAAACTTTCAAGTCCTTATTTTTCGAAATGAATGAACCATATATATATATATATATAAGTTTCATTAAAATCGGTTCATTAATTTCTTAATATAAGGACTTGGATTTTGTATGAAAATCCGTACGGCGTTAACGCTCTTAACGGCTGATAAACCCATTAACTTCTTAGAGTCGCGCAGTCTGCTAAAAAGTACCACCCACACGCACAAATCGTTTTGGGAATACATTCATTGTGCGTACAGCTAATGAGTGGAATTCCCTGCCGGGGTCTGTGTTTCCTGATAGCTACAACCTGGGAGTCTCTAAGTCAGGAGTAAATAGGTTACTTCTAGGCAAGCGTACTCCATCTTCGACCACATCGTCGCTTACCATCAGGTGAGATGGTGGTCAAGCGCTTACCTATCAATAAATAAAAAAAAAAAACATAAATAAAAAAGTAACACTAGTTGTTGCCAATATAAAAACCCGGAAACTGAAGTAACACACCAAAACAATCAATAAATTCGCCCCTTACCCGATATCTCCCCCAAAAACTACGAAGGTTAAACCCATTAAAAGCAATTCGAGACAGTTAAATCAGCGTGAATGCGCGAATCAAACGCGAAGTGGTAGAAACAAAAAGCGAGGGACATCACAAACACATAATTCTATGTGAGGAGGCAATCATTTCAATGGGATCACGACGGTATAACGCGCTGCTACGCACATTATACAGAGGAGGGACACAAGGACTGGTAAATGGGGTAGCATTTGACAATATGTATCTAATAGAAACCAAAGTCAAGATTTTAATAAAGGAGATTGTGATACTTGTTTTATTTAGCTCTCCTAGATTAATCTAATCTAATCTAGCCCGTTATGTGCCACTGCTGGGCACAGGCGGGAGGCCTTTTCCACACACATCTGTCCTCTGCCATTGCGGGCCACTCCTTCCAGTAAGAGTCGAGTTCGTCTCTCCACCGTCGCCTTGGTCTACCGCGATATTGCCTAGCATTGTAAGGGACCCACTAATTAGTTCTTTTTTTATGAAGGGAAATCTTAAAATGATGTCTTCCGTTCTGGGTGGAACGGAAAGGAGTGTCAGACTTTTACTGACTATAGTAACCGCCAGATAAATGTGATATAACGGTCATTGACCCACCTACATTTTTTGACGCATTTAATTTTATAAACAGAAATAATGACATAAAGCTGTCCTAAATCGACATCTATCGTGATCCTTATTGTTCCAGTAATGAAAAACGATTAATAATTTACTGTCCGGGCCTAAGAAGAGATATTAAGGAAAGGTCAATGTACTTTAATCCACATTTAACATAGAACTCATCCGTGTTCCTCCTTATTTGCATTCCAGGGCCGCGGTGACATTTGACGTGCAGCGACAAGCCGTATGCGGTGGGTGACTAAAATCGACCGTGTAAATTGTCAGATAGCAGGCGATCGCTCGACACTAAAGGTGTGTTCTACGCTGCGTTAGACTTCTTGTAAATTCCTTCGGAAATAAACAAGTCGCATTTCGACCGGTGTAAATGGGGTGTCATTTCGATTTTTACAAGGGATGTGACTGGTGACTTGCAACAAGGCTGAAATGGACCCGATATCCCCCACCACAGTCTAGCGTTGCTTAAAATTAATCAGGGGACTATTAGTTATTATTAGTCGTTTAAAACAAACAAACTTACAGTTATTTTCTTACAATAATCTTTGTTGCACAGGTAATTCTTTTTACTATTTGCCTAACTTAAAAAATCGTACAACAACGCTTTGTACGGAATGCAAGCTCTGCTCGCTATCCCGCCGGCCAGTATTTCACTGCAATCGTCACAACGTCTCAGTGGCGGATGTTAATGTGAGCTATTTGAAGCCAGACGTTGACAAATACTGCACTCCGCGAGGAACCGGTTAGCGTCGGTTATCTGCAACTTACTCTGATTCCGACGCGAAGAATGCCTTGATGAGGGTTGAAGAAAATCGGGAATATTTTAACTAAGGAAGCTCATAAATATTGACATAATGTCGTTTTATATTTTTATGAAAGTAACAAGACAGAAACTACACAGTTTGTAGCTATCAACTGCTCGGCAGTATATTGTACTTTGATGCCAAAAATATACAATTGATAAAATTACAGAAGGCTAATGCTGACTACGTAAACATGTATACAGAAGAAAAAAATAAGCCGCACAGACCTCAAGGATCAATGGAAGGAATCTCGATTGGTAACCAAGATTAATAGGGATGATTCGTGGTAAAAAATATATGATTCTATTTAGTCCGCCAGTTACATTATCGAAAAATATTGGACACGTATTTTTTCGTTTTATCAAATCAATAAAAAAAATTACGAGAATAAAACGCAACAAAGATCAGGAGTGGGGGCTGGTGATATCACGTGTACGTAAAAAGTGTACATACAAGTGACGTCACACGAGTTTTCAATGTACCTACAGTATCTTTTAAATTATTGTTTACGTTAAAAAAAAGAAAAAATACGTGTCTAATATTTTTTGGAAATCTGTCTGACGGACTTATTAGATTTTTTTAGTCATCTAGGGTAGATGAATATGTATTGTCAATGTATCGGCATTTTTCTACCCTATCCAATGATACTTGGGGTTAGTGCAGCTCATTTTATCCTTCTAAATAAAGAAAGAATATATGTTCTGTCTTTATATAATACGTTATATAATATCTCATATTATATAATATGTGTACAACGTTGAGTAAGTAATAGATAACATTGAAGAACTTTATAACTCTTAACAAGGTGTAACAATGAATTAATTAAGAATAACAGAGAAGCAATTAAAACTGTTTTCAAACAAAACATAACTCAATTGACTGAAAATCTCAGCTTGAAATCTAAATATAACTTCACAGATTCTTCTACTGCAACTAACATTAACTTTCGTGAAACTTGAACGTTTGTTAAAATTTCACAGCTTGAAGATCAAAGGAACTAACCGGGACCATCAAAGAAACCTTTGCGATTCGCACTGAACTTATAAACGGCAAAACTGTAATGGCGAGAACCTATCTACTCTATCTCCTAGTATCTACTCAGCCGGACTGCAAAAAAAAACTGACTTCTAAGAGCGGATTTCACCAATGAAACTGAACGCGATCAGTACATCTAAACTGCGTTCAAGAGCTGTCAGCGTCAAAATCCCATAGATAAATAGTGACACTCACAGTCTGCTCATAAACGTGGTTTATACGCTGATCGCGATCAGTTTGGCTTGGTGAAAATGGCCCTAAGATGGTAACAAGATTATCTAGAAAATAAAATGAACTGAAAAGATAAATCATAATACCAATATTTATATTGTAGTTGAAGGCTACTATGATCTGATCAGTCATTTGGGAAAATATTATCATCTGCTTAGCCTTTTTCCCAACTATTTTGATGTCGCCTTCCAGTTAAACTGGATTCATCTGAATCACCAAGCTAATCAACCTGTATTTTACGTGGAGCGGCTGCTTATCAGACACACCACAACCTATTAACTGGGTAACATGGCAAGACGCTTTGGTAACTAAAATAACAGGAATTTTAGTAGGCAAAATAGTAATTACTTTAAAAAAGTTTTGTGTAAATCTTTAAATAATTTTATTTGTTTTTTACAAAACTACAAAATCCACAATATTTCTTACTTTAACCTTCACGTCTCATAAACCGTCCCTGCCACAATTTGGTCTGTGCTGTCACATAATATGGTACTTATAGTATTGCTATAGTTGAAAAGAAAGACACAAACCAGAGACACTCAGATTAGACCAAACAATCTCATTTATTTAGCCAACATAAACATACTAAACAAGAATAGAATGCGAACTAATCTTATAATTACTACTCATCTATATAAGTACCTATCTACTTAAGCTTGATAAAGAGATTTCTGCAGATTAAAATCTCAGATTTGTACTTACTTAGAAGTATTTGCTAAGAAATAGAATATTCTCTAATACTAGAATATTTTTAATATAAAATAGACCAAGACTAATGCGCCCGTTTTAACCTCTCAGTAATCCTTTAGAGTTCATCCTTACGGCTGCAATGCAGCGATTATTAATAAGAATAATTTATTATAATAAAATAAGACCGGTTGTCTGTTATTCTAATTTAGTTGGAATTGGAAAATTTGATTTAATTTAGTACGGATTGAACTAGTTAACTTTAGGTGTGGATAATAACTGGATAAAGTTTTATTATTTTATACGTAGCTAGTTTGGTAGTTAATGGTAGTAGTAATCTGAGTAGTATTCATAGTAATTTATAGTAACTACTACTAAGTCATAATAATATTACAAATGTGAAAACAAATCCTAGCTTGATAGCTAGCAGTTAGTAGTAGTAGTAGTAAAATGAGTAGTAGTCATAGTAATAGTAACTAATTTAATACGACTACTACTAAACCGTAGTAATATTATAAAATTGAAAACAAATCCTAGCTAGGTAGTTAGTAGTAGTAGTAGTAGTCATAGTAATAGTAACTATTAGACTACCACTAAGTCGTAGTAATATTAGAGATGTGAAAAAAATCCTAGCTTGGTAGTTAGTACTACTACGACTACTACTAAGTCGTAGTAATATTACAAATGTTAAAGTTTGTGAAGATGGATAAATGGGATTTGTAACTCGTTCAAGCAAAAACTACTGCGAAATGTAACATTCGCAGAGAGCATGTTATGTTACGCCGTTTCCTAAAATCCGTGTAAAACAAAACACATACGCATATAGCATGCGCATGTTCGTGCTCGTTTCCACGTACTGACTGCACGAATGCTCACTTTGTAACATGTTACATTACGCCACGTAACACTGGTCAGTACCTACCTTTACACTAATATTGCTTATACATCAGAATAACACGTAGACCATAATATTTTTAACGGGGAGTGGCGGACACAGCCTCGGGTGGCAGCTAGTAATGCATTAAGTAATGATAAGTTTGACGACATGAGAATTATACAGCTTTCTGCGCAACGCGAGCTGTTAGCGGATGCAACGTCTGTGTGTAACGCTCAGTGGGAGTCTGCAAATAATTACCCCAGTCGAAGACTTCTGTTTGAAGCCATGTCTACTGTTTCTTGAGAAACACTAACTTACCCTCGATTTCTGAATTATAACTTAAGCATAGACTTATATAAATGGAACTTGAGTCCTTGTCAAACTCCACCTTTGCCTGAAAACCTCTCAAACTTCGGCAGAAAGGTAGGTTTACAAGTTCTAAACGCCAATTTCTCAATTTAGTAACCGGTCATGATTAAAATTTTTAAGAAAGTAAAAACTGGTTTAACGCACATTATTTCTTACTTTATTTATAAAACCAACAACCGAGTCACCTCAAAATAATACTACTTCTCTTAATTATTATTCTCAAAAGAAAAGTAGTGACAGATTTGAAAACACACGCCAAAACACACCACTGCGGAGACATTTTTGTCACACAAGACACATCTGGTGCATTTTTATTGCTTCATTCTTATTTCAGTTCTTTACTAACACAAAATCAGATTCTATAGACTGCCTCCAACCAATTTCATGCATATCTTTCCAGTCTATAAATACACACTTAATGTTACATTCACACATTAAAATACCTCCCCAAACTTCCCCTCAGCACAAACTCATTCCCCAACGCAAGATATTATCTGAAACCAGTTTTCAGTTAATGAAAACATTAAGTACAGGACGTGCTCCGCTCAGACCAGATCTAGACATAACTAAACTAGTCTGGTCTAGTAATGAAAGCTATACTGAAGTCTTCGTTATTAATATTCCTGGGAGAACCGTAATGGAATACTTCCTAGTGTTCTAGGTACTTATTATGAGACAGTATTTTATGAGGAAAATCTGAAGTTTAGTAGTGTGGTTTTTGCGCAGTGGTCTTGTTGTAAAACTAAGCCTAGATGATGAGTTGATTGACGTACGATTTCGGATGAGCTAAATACAAATTCAAAATACTTTTTATTTCACAAATTCGTACATGGGCTCCTATAAAACGTGAGCAAAGATACCATGGTTGCAATCGGTCGTTTTCTATGGAGAAGAGCAGACAAGAACCTCCATCATCAGCATCATATCAGCCGAAAGACATCCACTGCTGGACATAGCCCTCCCCCATAAGCCATAGTATGTGGCAAACATGTCTGAACTTTTTATTTTTTATGTTACGCTGTATGTATACACCCTTGTATGCGAACACATGTTTGAGCAAATAAATGTATCTTAATCTTATTCCCAAGCATCGCCACAACAACCGTATCTATGCATCTCGCATCCATCGGCTACCTGCGACCCTCACCAGGTCATCGGTCCACCTTGTAGGAGGCCTTCCAACGCTGCGTCTTCCGGTACGCGGTACCTCCATGGTTGCTGTAAAAAAATAGAAATATGACAATGTTGAATATAAAAATATAAATTGAAACAAATGTATAGCCTGGGATATGGGGAAGGATATTGGCTACTTTTTTACGCGATAATCAACATCTTATTTAAGTATAAAAATAATCTAACCCTCCAAATCCTGAGCTCATCGTAGTTTCTCCTTTACCAATCAATAGGTACATTTTCACGCTTACAAATTTCTCATTCGTATTGCACAAAACTCCCATTCCAACATAAAATAAATTAATAGTGTTAAAGTCAATTAATCCCATCAAACAGCGAGAACGATAATTATGTTTCAATAAACCATTTTATCTTCATAAATAATTGGGTTCTCGTTTAACAACGATCAGGTTTTTATTAATTATCTCTTTATAATTTAATTTATCCGTTTTTGGTATAACGTTACATGGTTTGTTTCACTAATATGGCGTTAAGCTTTAATATTTAATGAGTTATTGTGATGAAGAAGTCATCATCTGCCTAGCCTTTTCCCAACTGTATTGCGGTCGGCTTCCAGTCAAACCGGTTTCAGCTGAACTGGTGTTTTACGTGAAGCGGCTGCCTACCAGACCTCCACAACCCATTAATTAGGTAACACAGTACTTCGAATGTGATTAAGAAGTATTATTTGTATAAAGGAATGGGTATTTTAGTAAAACATAAGTAGTGTTATTGTAAAAATTGTGTGTTTTAACTGTATACACTGTTCTGTGGTGAAGTTTTTTTTCTGGATGGGAAATCATCACATGACTCCTCCCGCTATGTGCGGAGCGGAAGGGAGTGACAGATTCTTACTGACTAAAATCCATCTTCCTTCAAATGCCCTTTGCATTCCAGCGCCGCGGTAAGGCCCGGTTTCTACCAAAGCAGAGAGGAGCGGAGACGAGAGGAGATGTCTTTGAATAAACCAATCCGATTTCGTTATTTCTACATCTCTTCTCCGCTAACTAAATCGGATTGGTTTATTCAAAGACATCTCCTCTCGTCTCCGCTCCTCTCTGCTACTGCTTTGGTGGGAACCGGGTGTAGCGTTCCCTATTTCAACGAGAGTAACGTTACGTGTTACACTGGCTCACCACTACACACAGCTCCGAGCGCAGGCGCACGTCCAACCGTCACTGCATTTTCTACCAGACTGACCGGTCGACGCTACCCCCTCCACTTGCGTACGTGAGACTACGTTATTATATCTATTATATCGATACAAACACTACACCGGGCCTTACTCTTTCGAACAATTCCGCAACCTGGCAGGGTCGTGCAGGTTTGCTAGTTTAGTTAGTATAGAGAAACACTTTCCATTTAGATGTAGGTACTAGTAAAGTTTATTTAAGTATGGTACTAAAAAATGGAAGGCGAATATTTCTCCCAGTTGTTGATAGCTACACAGTTATAATTAAAATATAAGTAAGCAAAAAATGTACGCAAATGAGACCATACAGATACGTCATAAATAGGTGCAACTTTCAATCAAATTCACAAGATTTATTTTTTCGGTTTGGTAGATTAATAATAACATTTTAACATGTTAGATTTAGTAACCAGACATACCGGTGTGTCGCCCGATTTACGCGTTTTAAAACTCTATTATTACTATAGCAAGGTATATTATAGGATGTTGAAGTTTGACATGTCGGTCCAGCACCGGTACCAAAAGTAAAGAATTTATGTAGAACTAGCTTTTGCCCGCGTTCCGCCCGCGTGGATGTTGGTAATGGCGTTAAAAAGTAGCCTATGACCTTCTCCATATCCCAGGCTTTAATTATGTCTGTTTTAGCGTGAAAGCGTAAGACAGACAGACAGAGTTACTTTCGCATTTATAATATTATTAGGGAAGAAGGGATTAACTGAGTTTGGCAATCCAAAGACACGGTCAGAATTAAATCCTGAGAAGAACGCAGCGTACCAACACAATTTCAAAACAAATAAAAACCCTGTTCTATGCTCAAGAATTACAATTTCAAAACAAATGAAAATCAAGTTCTAAGAACATTCCACTCTCACAAAGGTGATCGTAGTTTGTTTTAATTATGACGCAGCAGAACCCCTCCTTTTACAACATAATCCCTGAGCTTCCTACGTGTCCCCAAATTCCCATTTCCACATGCACGCTACCTTATAGTTAAGATGTGTACCAAGGAGCAGGACGTAAGCCTCCCACAAATTGTCACAACTAATGGTCCCGTGCGGTTTGCATGCATGGCTACTTGAGAAAGCCACGTAGAATATAGCCAACCTCTTAAGTACTGCATAAGGAAAACGTGCTTACATTAGATTTCGGAAGGAACCTAATAGATTTTTTAATGTAAAATTATAAGGTAATTTTAAAATGACTGGTATTTGGTAAGTATGTTACAGTACAGTGAGTTAAGTATAGCAATAAGCTGACCCACCTGTGTATAAATGGCTGAGATTTTTAGTATACGAATCAATAGAATTTTATAACTCTTTTATATTTTATTTGCTTTTTGAATTATAACATTCTATCGATTCGTATTGGAAAAAATGACGACCATTTATGCAAAAATGGGTCTAACTCACTGTACATGTTTTATAAATAATTCTACGCAATGAAACACCGTCATGTATGCTATGGTTATGAAACATTGAAAGGATTGACTTGACTCGATTATTTGCTACGAAAGCGTAGCAATTGCTACGCCGCGCCGCCCGTAGCGTTCTCGTAGACCCAATCGTAGCCTTTTTGGCCTCGCGTGCTGTGCTATTACACCTCTATGCAGTAATATCTATACATATAATAAAACTGTAGAAGACGTCAATTCTGTACATTGAATGAAAATAAAAAAAAATATTCCAGGGGTGCTTCATATAACCAGTAGAAGCCAAAAATATGTTTTTTTTTTTTTTTGTCTGTCTGTCTGTTGTTAATCTTTCACGCAAAAACCACTGGACGGATTTTGATGAAACTTTTTTTATTGTATAATTATTATTCCTCGCCAACATATAGGCCATAATTTATTTTGAAGATCTGAATACAAGACGTGGAACCTTAGCAGCCCGGCTAATCTATAAGAGATATTAATATACCGCTTTAGGAATAGTTGGTCAACATGATGAGTACTGTCTGTCGACATAAAAAAAATGAAGGTCTAGAGCACCTGATGTGGAACCCTTTCAGGGAGCTAAGCTATCGGCTATTTTAATCAATTGTCAACGGATCTCATAGTCCGTTGATATAAAGCCTGCCTCTCGAAAGACTTGGTGTGGGTTCGAATCCCACAAATGTTGTAATTGTTTTTGGATTATTTTTATCTTATTTATTTCGTTAGTTTTTTATTCCTACCAAACCTAATATTTTCACATATTAATAATATGTTATTGCTGTATTTTGCATATTTTTTAGCAAAGAACCTATTTTCTGTTTATATGTACCTATTCTGTTTTGTTCGCATCACGTTAAAAAATACAGAACTAATGTAGATAACATTTACACATAAACCTGATAGGAATTGTAGCAATCTATAAGAAATCAACTTATTATCTACATGCATAGTAAGTATGGGTACGTATCTAAATGGTACTCGCAACGCCATCTGTTGGGCGAAACTGTACTTACTATCAACAGCATGAAAATTACAACAAATAATATTATTTAGTTAAAGATTCTTTTCATACTTACCCAGCGTTATGTGCATTTTTTTTTTAAATTTGAAGCTTAAAATAAAACTAAAATTGCTCCACTGACTTTGTTTTCATTTTTTTTTACTATTGATAGGAACGCGTTTGACTACTATCTCACCTGATGGTAAACGATGATGTGATCGAAGATGGAGCACGCTTGCCTAGAAGTAACCTATTCACTCTTGACAAGACTGGGCAGTAGTGTCAGGCTGTAGCTATCAGGAAACACGGACTCAGTCAGGGATTTCCAATGTAATTATTTTTTGATTATTTTTATCTTATTTATTCCTTATTTTTTTATTCCTACCAAACCTAATATTTTCAAATATTAATAATATGTTATTGCTGTATTTTGCATATCTTTTTAGCAAGACAAGCAGAACCTATTTTCTGTTTGTATGTATTCTGTTTTGTTTGCATCACGTTAAGAAATACAAAACTAACGTAGATAACATTCACATAAACCTGATAGGATTGTGGCAATCTAGAAGAAATCAACTTATTATCTACATGCATAGTAAGTAGGGGTAAGTATCTTTAATGACACTTGCAATGCCATCTGTTGAGCAAAACTGTACTTACCATCAACACCACGAGAATTACACCAAAAAGTATTTTTTAGTTAAAGATTCTTTTGATACTTACCAGGCGTTACGCACTTGATGCAAAAAAAAAAAAATTGCTCCACTGACTGTTTTCATTTTTTTTACTTTTGATAGGTACGCGTTTTACCACTATCTCACCAGATGGCAAACGATGATGTGATCGAAGATGGACCACGCTTGCCCATAAGTAACCTACTCACTCTTGAAAAGACTCCCAGGCTGTAACTATCAGGAAACACGGACTCAGTCAGGGAATTCCACGCCATGTGTTTCCAAAACCTTTTGGTCATGTGGGTGTGAGATCCACCGTGTACCGGTGGCGTACCGCCGTACGTCTTGTGGTCCGATCTAGAACGAGCTTGGCGGAATTAAACTATGCAATTCCGTCGCACACTCCTCAAAATGCAACCGATACAAAACCGACAGGCTAAAAACTCGGCTTCGATGCTCAAGACTTTGGAGCTTCGACTCGGTGAGCCTTTCACCTCTTGGATTTCTTTACCAGGATCTCCCTCATTCCTAATTATTTTCTGTTTATTTTGAAACAAAACTGTTCAATTCCCAGTCAGCTGGTGATTCGTCGTGACTAGCCTAGGGCCAGAAATTACCAGTAGCGGGTTTTACACTCCAGAGCTTCAAGGGGAACTGTGGATCCCTGGGCAATGACGCCACAGAAGAACTCGCGAAGATAGGTTATACGGGCGCATATACAAGTGGTAAATATAGGTTTGTGAGTGCTAAGTAATTGAGCTGACTTTAATTTCAGATTATCACTCCCTTGCGGCTTGAGTATTATCGGTCGTCTCTCCGCTCAACCTGTGAAGCACACTGCCGGTCGATTCTGTCGACATCTCACGGTGTTCATCTAGGCGGAGTGAACGACAACACAGCTGTCATTCCATCTTATTTGTATGTGTTCACTTCAACATGTTTACAGAATCGCACTCCTGGTGGCTTTTGTACATTTCGGAGGAGCTAGGCTTGCAAACTTAGCCAGGAGAACGGAGTCTCTACTCTACTCTATCCGCTGTGGGTGTTTTTATGGATGGGAAATCATCAAATGACTTCTTCTGCTCTGGTTGAAGCGGAAGAGAGTGTCAAACTCTTACTGACTAAAACACATCCGTCATCCTCCTTATGCCTTTTACGTTCCAGGGCCGTGGTGATTTTTCGATCTAATTCCGCAACACTGGCTACGACGCTTCGTCGACCCGGGCCTGGTAGTGTTCGGACAGTGAGCCAACCTACGCTCGCCATCTGCGGGCCCGCGCTTCGGGTGGCTGGGAATTGCCCTGCGACTCCCGACGCAACGCCCGGGTTGTCTTTTTCTGTTGCGGCGGCTGAGGGGGTCTACTCTCTTAAGCCCGAAGTCTGTAGTTTCGGCCTTAGTGTTGGGCGTTTTCTACATCGTATCACCTACGGACTTACGATTAGTCCCGAACTAGGAATAAATGTCAAATCGTGCTGTCATTCATTCTTATATTCTTTTCCGGACCATGGAATGAACCAGGACGTCGCAGCCGATCGCCTCGACGAGGACACGGTGATGCTCTGCCCAAGCAGGGCAGACCTCCACCGTATACTCCACCATGTCCTCTGCGGAGACTGTTCTTCTGATAGTTTCGGCATGACCATTTATCAAGCTCAGGGACAAACTATTAGTCGTGTTGGTGTGGATCTGCGGAAGTCCTGTATTTCGCACGGTCAGGCTGTATGTCGCTTTGTCGCAAGTAAGCAGCGCGCAAAGCCTGTTTATACGTACTGATGAATATCACATAACAAGTAATATTGTTTACGAAGAAATTTTTAAGTGTTAATATTCGTTCGTTCTTCGTAATTTTGTAAGTCATGTCATAATCATGATGAGTACCTACATACATTTAGTGAGTTTGTGTATATCTTCCTAAATACGAAATGCACGCGCGAACGAAGTCGCGGGCACAGCTAGTTTAAAGAATAAAATAGCGCAACGCTGGTTTAATAATAGAGCCTGTGATGATCCCGACACGCTCAATTAGGAAGTTTGTCATTTTTGCCGATGGTAAATCTAAAAATTACTTGTCTAATGTGAAAATCAAGTTAAGTCACTAATTAACATCAAAATCTGTTCCCATCAGTTTAGAAATAAATACAAAACTTCAGATACAAAACAAACATACTAAGCACCCTAGGTTATATAGAAGTACTTTACAAACACCACCAACAGCCTAACTCTCGACTATTAAGAAGTAGCAAGCAAACATAATTTACAACTATAACTACACATTACAGGTGTTGTTGAGCTTTAGAAGTTACCAAGTCGAGTTGTTGAGCTGAGTTGTTGAGCAACTCGAGCCTTACCGCAGACTAAATCTTAAATACTTGGAATTGATGAGGAGAACTTATGAACAGAACTGGAAGTGGGACTGACTTAAATATGTACCGGTGTTCCGAAGGAATTCTTATTAATATTAAACAGGGTTTTATTGTCTTTTGGTGTAACGATTTATAATTCTGGTACTGTTGTTTTGTTATTCTGTTATTATTGGGAAGTAGCCCTGATTTATTTTCTTCTGTGTTGTCAGTTTTTTAGGGTTCCGTTCCTCGAAAGGAAAAAAACGGAACCATTATAGGATCACTTTGTTGTCCGTCCGTCCTTCCGTCTGTCTGTCTGTCAAGATCCTTTTTCTCAGGAACCCGTAGAGGTATCAAGCTGAAATTCATATCAAATACTCACGTCTACTGTCCCTTGCAGCTGTGAAACGCAATCAAAAGATACAGCCGTGTATGCCGCAAATTTCCGCAAATTTTCGACACTCGCAAGGGAATCAAAACCTACATACAGGGTACTTCCCGTGAACTCAGAATCTTTAAATTTGATGCGAAACAACGTCTTATAGCTCAGATAAAGGAAAAATTGCGAAAACCGTAAATTTTTAGTTACATCATAGAATAAAAATATTTATAATATTTTTTTTATAGATAATGGTGCGGAACCCTACGTGCGCGAGTTCGACGCGCACTTGGCCGCGCTTTTCTTTTGTTTTTTTTATTATTATTTTGACCAGTTTGATCCGCTATCTGTATCGTGAACTCTAGTCAGTTTGATAAGGCACTAGCTTCCATACAGGATGTTTCAGAAGAGCGTGGTCATTTAAAACAAAATGTATCACTTTACACGTATTAGTATGAAGTCAATTTAGTATGGTGTAATATGATTTACGTTCCGGTAAACCACTATACACCAATATAAAGTTTCGTGCTGAGTGTTTTAACTGGGTTTATAATAAAATTTAAAAAACCACATAGGTACATTATAACCCAAACTGATACACTACCTGATTGCTTGTAACATTATCTTTCACCAAAAAAATAGTGAATAATGTATCTCCAATAGCCACGAAGCAGGATTTTTTTTACATCAAATGCGATTTCCAAAAAATTACTATTTTCGACTTAAAATACTTTTCACTGAAGGTACAGATTTAAGTGTGGTGTTTTGTATCTGTTATGTTACGGTAAAGAAATAATAACGAAAAAAGAAATAATTATTTTTTTTTTCAAAAAAATCCAAAAACAACTCTTTTCAAGCAGTCTGATACATAGGTAACATTTAATCTGTGAATGAATTAAAATAAACGTCAACAAAATATGTTAGTGATGTCATCAGACTGCTCGAAAAGAGTTTTGTTTTTACTTTTTTGTCGTTTTTTGAGGTCGGATTGTTTGAAAAAAGTAAAAAAAAAAATTGATATTGGTCCTTTACCGTAGAGAATAGAATAGAATAGAATAGAATGGAATGGAATGGAATGGAATAGAATGGCATGGAATGAAAGAGAAGAGAAGAGAAGAGAGGAGAAGAGAAGAGAAGAGAAGAGAAGAGAAGAGGAGAGAAGAGAAGAGAAGAGAAGAGAAGAGAAGAGAAGGGAAGAGAAGAGAAGAGAACAGAGCAGAGCAGAGCAGAGCAGATGTTTTGTTTGTTTGATTTATAAAAATGCAGATGTTTTAAGTAGTTAAAGATCCTTACACAATCTACCTTAAATTACCACCACCACCATCACCACCACCATCCTTAAATATGGCCACGCAATTCTGGAACACTCTGTATAAATGACAATAAATCTACTGTCATCTAACTATGCAGCTGGCCAAAATGCAAACGTCCATGCACGATCATATTTTTGATGATTCTTTTTTTTCGAGTGGTGTGGGGAAGGTGTTAACTTCCATGGTTTGGGCCCGGTATGTGGTTACTTTAATTGCAGCGGGTACAATCATTACATCCCCCAACGTACAGGTGTGTGGTCACTGGGCCCCAAGTATGGCTCATGTTCCGAACAGGGGCACTGCACTCACATTGGGTATCCGATGAGCTAAAAGCTCTGGACTCAACCCTTAAACAAAGAGTTTAAAAAGACACCAAACACGAACCCATAGTAAACTCTTTATTATAAACATCACGACCCACTAAGCCGTCGTCGACAGCAGACACAGAATAATTTACCTACACGCACAACTCTTCGCCCGCTGTAAATAACACTTGATATTTTAATATCCATTCGTTACATATTCATTTTGCAGGGTTGCTGCTTCGCTAGGGCTTACATGAATAATTTTGTTACAAAAATTAGCTGTTGTTATGTACAATCGGATTATGTAATTACAATTGGTTTTTTTGTTTGTGTTTGGGTGTTTTGTGGTCTTGTTTTGTAGACGTGGTTCAGAGGGTATCTGATTGATTGGCAGTGATTGTTACATTAACCGTCACCGCATCGCACGCGTGAAACTACAGAACAACAGTCAAGCCAGCATTTCATATAATAAGTATAAAATACCTTGTAACGGTAATAATAGAGTTTTAAAACGCGTGAATCGGGCGACACACCGGTGTGTCGGCGGAGCTTGACAAAATGCTTTCAGGGTTCCGTACGTCCTAACTACAGTGTCTGTCTGTCCGTTTGTCAAAGCCAATATGCTTTGAATCTACTGGACCGATATAGTTCAAAAATTGACATATTTAGTTTTATGACCCAAATATGGATGTGGGACGTAAAGAAATAATAATTCATGAATATGGGGTAACTTTATGGAAAATCTATACATCTATCTATACATCTATACATATAATAAAACTGTAGAAGACGTCAATTCTGTACATTGAATGAAAATAAAAAAAAATATTCCAGGGGTGCTTCATATAACCAGTAGAAGCCAAAAATATGTTTTTTTTTTTTTTTTGTCTGTCTGTCTGTTGTTAATCTTTCACGCAAAAACCACTGGACGGATTTTGATGAAACTTTTTTTATTGTATAGTTATTATTTCTCGCCAACATATAGGCTATAATTTATTTTGAAGATCTGAATACAAGACGTGGAACCTTAGCAGCCCGGCTAATCTATAAGAGATATTAATATACCGCTTTAGGAATAGTTGGTCAACATGATGAGTACTGTCTGTCGACATAAAAAAAATGAAGGTCTAGAGCACCTGATGTGGAACCCTTTCAGGGAGCTAAGCTATCGGCTATTTTAATCAATTGTCAACGGATCTCATAGTCCGTTGATATAAAGCCTGCCTCTCGAAAGACTTGGTGTGGGTTCGAATCCCACAAATGTTGTAATTATTTTTGGATTATTTTTATCTTATTTATTTCGTTAGTTTTTTATTCCTACCAAACCTAATATTTTCACATATTAATAATATGTTATTGCTGTATTTTGCATATTTTTTAGCAAAGAACCTATTTACTGTTTATATGTACCTATTCTGTTTTGTTCGCATCACGTTAAAAAATACAGAACTAATGTAGATAACATTTACACATAAACCTGATAGGAATTGTAGCAATCTATAAGAAATCAACTTATTATCTACATGCATAGTAAGTATGGGTACGTATCTAAATGGTACTCGCAACGCCATCTGTTGGGCGAAACTGTACTTACTATCAACAGCATGAAAATTACAACAAATAATATTATTTAGTTAAAGATTCTTTTCATACTTACCCAGCGTTATGTGCATTTTTTTTTTAAATTTGAAGCTTAAAATAAAACTAAAATTGCTTCACTGACTTTGTTTTCATTTTTTTTTACTATTGATAGGAACGCGTTTGACTACTATCTCACCTGATGGTAAACGATGATGTGATCGAAGATGGAGCACGCTTGCCTAGAAGTAACCTATTCACTCTTGACAAGACTGGGCAGTAGTGTCAGGCTGTAGCTATCAGGAAACACGGACTCAGTCAGGGATTTCCACTCCCTGGCTGTATGCACAATTAATGTGTTTCCAAAACGTTTTGTTCATGTGGGTGTGATGTCCACCGTGTACCGGTGGCGCACCAGCGTACGCCTTGTGGTCCGATGATGGAACTTGGCTTGGCGGAATTAAACTATGCAATTCCGTTGCATACTCCCCAAAATGCAACCGATAGAAAACCGACATACAAGCAACTCGGCATCGATGCTTAAGACTTTGGAGCTTCGACTCGACGAGCCTTTCACCTCTTGGATTTATTTCCCAGGATCCCTCTTTTCAATTATTTTCTGTTTATTTTGAAACAAAACTGTTCAATTCCCAGTGAGCCGGTGATTCGTCGTGACCAGCCTAGGGCCAGAAATTATCGGTACGGGTTTCACACTCCAGAGCAACAAGGGGAACTGTGGATCCCTAGGTAATGACGCCACAGAAGATCTCGCGGAGAGAGGTTCCGAGATGGTAGTGCTGGACCCGTACCCACTCCTCCTTCCTTCTTTACTTCTTTCTCACAGTTTTGCACATGAATTCACCAGAGAAGAACTGAACTTTATGACAACAAATGGTCACGGGTTATAGATTGCAGTGAAAAATGGCAATGATATGTCTATACACGCGACTAATGAAACGACTTCTCAGCTTAAGCTTAAAAATTACTCCAGTAATATTAGGGATTATTACGGGTCATTGCCCCTAAAAATTGTTAAAATAAGCACCACAGACAGCCCAATTTACAGAGGTTGCTTCGACAACGAGGAATCAGTCGGTTACGTCATCCTGGTCGTGGCTTCCCGACGTGAAAAAATCCTCGGAACGGTGAAGTCTGCAGGTTTTAAATCAATTCAAATCATTTATTGCAATCCATAATGTACATATACATGTGGTAAGTATAGGTTTGTGAGTGCTAAGTGATTGAGCTGACTTTAATCTCAGATTATCACTCTTTTGCGGGTTGAGTATTATCGGTCGTCTCTCCACTCAACCTGTAAAGCACTCTGGTGGCTTCTGTACATTTGGACGGAGCTAGGATTGCAAACTTAGCCAGGACACCTACGCACAATGGAGTCTCTACTCTACTCCACTCTATCCATTGTGGGTTTTTTTTTATGGATGGGAAATCATCAAATGATTTCTTTCGCTCTGGCGCGCGTGGAACACAACGCTCCGTCGACCTGGGCTTGGTTGTTAAAGAACAGCGAGCCACCCAACGCTCGCCGTCCGCAGGCGCGCGCCTACGGTGGCCGAGAATCGCCCTGCGACTCCTGACGCCCGAGACGTCTTCTTCTGTTGCGGTGGCTAAGGTATTACTGTTTCGCAAAAGGAGGTGACGGCTTCCCATGCCTCCTCGCTCTGGGCCATAGAGTGAACCAGAGCCGGTAGCGAGGGGTCGCCGCCGCCGATCGCCTCGACGAGGACACGGCGGTGCTTCGCCCAAGCAGGGCAGACCTTCACCGTATGCTCCACCGTGTCCTCTGCGGGGGTTGACTTTTCTTCTGGTTGGTCTTCCCATGGACAAATTTATATAGCTCTATCGCGAGTTAACAACCTTAGCATCATCATGTATCATCATTATAATCCACAGCCCGACTTCGCCCACTGCTGAGCATAGGCCTCTCAATTCGTGTTGCAATCCCCACGTTCCTATGCCAGCCTTATCCTGGATGAGGCTGGCGGTGACTCATACCTCAACCCTAGCCGACCTACCCTAACCTACCCTACGACGCTCCGTCAACCCGGGCCTGGTTGTGTTCGGACAGCGAGCCAACCAACGCTCGCCGTCTGCAGGCCCGCGTTTACGGTAGCTGGGAATTGGCCTGCGGCTCTCGACGCCTGGGGCGTCTTTTTCGGCGGCTAAAGGGAACTGGGAATAATTGTCAAATCGTGCTGTCATTAACTCTTAGTTCGGGTTCGGGACTAATCGTAAGTCCGTAGGTGATACGGAAACACCTAACACTACGAAACTACGGACTGCGAGCTTAGAGAGTAGACCCCGAGGCGTGAGGTTTGCTTCTCCCTCACGCGGACCGCCTGAAATAAAGGAGACTCCACTAGCATTACTGCTTTGCAGAAGGAGGTGGCGGCTTCCCATGCCTCCTCGCTCCGGACCATGGAGTGAACCAGGACCGGTAGCGAGAGGTCGCCGCGGCCGATCGCCTCGACGAGGACATGGTAATGCTCCGCCCAAGCAGGACAGGCCTCCACCGTATGCTCCACCGTGTCCTCTGCGGAGACTTCTCTTCTGATAGTTTTGGCATGACCATTAATAATGCTCAGGGACAAACTATGAGTCGTGTTGTTGTGGATCTGCGGAAGTTCTGTTTCTCGCACGGTCAACTGTATGTCGCTTTATCGCGAGTAAGCAGCGTGCAAAGCCTGTTTTTACTTACTGATGAACATAACATAACAAGTAATATTGTTCACGAAGAAATTTTTAAGTGTTAACGTTCGTTCGTTCTTCGTAATTTTGTAAATCATGTCGTAATCATGATGAGTACATACACACATTAGTGAGTTTGTGTACTTATGTACATATATACTTAATCTTGCTTAATACGAAGTGCACGCGCGAACGAAGTCGCGGGCACAGCTAGTACATATAATAAAACTGTAGAAGACGTCAATTCTGTACATTAAATGAAAATAAAAAAAAATATTCCAGGGGTGCTTCATATAACCAGTAGAAGCCAAAAATTTACTTTTTTTTTTTTTTGTCTGTCTGTCTGTTGTTAATCTTTCACGCAAAAACCACTGGACGGATTTTGATGAAACTTTTTTTGTTGTATAGTTATTATTCCTCGCCAACATATAGGCTATAATTTATTTTGAAGATCTGAATACAAGACGTGGAACCTTAGCAGCCCGGCTTATCTATAAGAGATATTAATATACCGCTTAAGGAATAGTTGGTCAACATGATGAGTACTGTCTGTCGACATAAAAAAAATGAAGGTCTAGAGCACCTGATGTGGAACCCTTTCAGGGAGCTAAGCTATTGACTATTTTAATCAATTGTCAACAGATCTCATAGTCCGTTGGTATAAAGCCTGCCTGTCGAAAGACTTGGTGTGGGTTCGAATCCCACAAATGTTGTAATTATTTTTGGATTATTTTTATCTTATTTATTTCGTTAGTTTTTTATTCCTACCAAACCTAATATTTTCACATATTAATAATATGTTATTGCTGTATTTTGCATATTTTTTAGCAAAGAACCTATTTTCTGTTTATATGTACCTATTCTGTTTTGTTCGCATCACGTTAAAAAATACAAAACTAATGTAGATAACATTTACACATAAACCTGATAGGAATTGTGTCAATCTAGAAGAAATCAACTTATTATCTACATGCATAGTAAGTACGGGTACGTATCTAAATGGTACTCGCAACGCCATCTGTTGGGCGAAACTGTACTTACTATCAACAGCATGAAAATTTCAACAAATAATATTATTCTTCTTTCATACTTACCCAGCGTTATGTGCATTTTTTTTTTTAAATTTGATGCATAAAAAAAAACTAAAATTGCTCCACTGACTTTGTTTTCATTTTTTTTACTATTGATAGGAACGCGTTTGACAACTATCTCACCTGATGGTAAACGATGATGTGATCGAAGATGGAGCACGTACCTATTCACTCTTGACAAGACTGGGCAGTAGTGTCAGGCTGTACCTATCAGGAAACACGGACTCAGTCAGGGATTTCCACTCCCTGGCTGTATGCACAATTAATGTGTTTCCAAAACGTTTTGTTCATGTGGGTGTGATGTCCACCGTGTACCGGTGGCGCACCAGCGTACGCCTTGTGGTCCGATGATGGAACTTGGCTTGGCGGAATTAAACTATGCAATTCCGTTGCTTACTCCCCAAAATGCAACCGATAGAAAACCGACATACTAGCAACTCGGCATCGATGCTTAAGACTTTGGAGCTTCGACTCGACGAGCCTTTCACCTCTTGGATTTATTTCCCAGGATCCCTCTTTTCAATTATTTTCTGTTTATTTTGAAACAAAACTGTTCAATTCCCAGTGAGCCGGTGATTTGTCGTGACCAGCCTAGGGCCAGAAATTATCGGTACGGGTTTCACACTCCAGAGCAACAAGGGGAACTGTGGATCCCTAGGCAATGACGCCACAGAAGAACTCGCGAAGAGAGGTTCCGAGATGGTAGTGCTGGACCCATACCCACTCCTTCTTCCTTCTTTATTTCTTTCTCACAGTTTTGCACATGAATTCACCAGAGAAGAACTGAACTTCATGACAACAAATGGTCACGGGTTACAGATTGCAGTGAAAAATGGCAGTGATAGTCTATACACGCGACTAATAAAACGACTTCTCAGCTTAAGCTTAAAAATTACTCCAGTAATATTAGGGATTATTACGGGTCATTGCCCCTAAAAATTGTTAAAATAAGCACCACAGACAGCCCAATTTACAGAGGTTGCTTCGACAACGAGGAATCAGTCGGCTACCTCATCCTGGTCGTGGCTTCCCGACGTGAAAAAATCCTCGGAACGGTGAAGTCTGCAGGTTTTAAATCAATTCAAATCATTTATTGCAATCCATAATGTACATATACAGGTGGTAAATATAGGTTTGTGAGTGCTAAGTGATTGAGCTGACTTTAATCTCAGATTATCACTCTTTTGCGGGTTGAGTATTATCGGTCGTCTCTCCACTCAACCTGTAATGCACCCTGGTGGCTTCTGTACATTTGGACGGAGCTAGGCTTGCAAACTAAGCCAGGACACCTACGCACAATGGAGTCTCTACTCTACTCCACTCTATCCATTGTGGGGTTTTTTTATGGATGGGAAATCATCAAATGATTTCTTTCGCTCTGGCGCGCGTAGAATACAACGCTCCGTCGACCCAGGCTTGGTTGTTAAAGAACAGTGAGCCACCCAACGCTCGCCGTCCGCAGGCGCGCGCCTACGGTGGCCGAGAATCGCCCTGCGACTCCTGACGCCCGAGGCGTCTTCTTCTGTTGCGGCGGCTGAGGCGTGAGGTTTGCCTCTACCTCACGCGGCCCGCCTCTTCCTTCACTAGCATTACTGTTTCGCAAAAGGAGGTGACGGCTTCCCATGCCTCCTCGCTCTGGGCCATAGAGTGAACCAGAGCCGGTAGCGAGGGGTCGCCGCCGACGATCGCCTCGACGAGGACACGGCGATGCTTCGCCCAAGCAGGGCAGACCTTCACCGTATGCTCCACCGTGTCCTCTGCGGGGGTTGACTTTTCTTCTGGTTGGTCTTCCCATGGACAAATTTATGTAGCTCTATCGCGAGTTAACAACCTTAGCATCATCATGTATCATCATTATAATCCACAGCCCGACTTCGCCCACTGATGAGCATAGGCCTCTCAATTCGTGTTGCAATCCCCACGTTCCTATGCCAGCCTCATCCTGGATGAGGCTGGCGGTGACTCTTTCGAACAAATTCCTCAACCCTAGCTACGACGCTCCGTCAACCCGGGCCTGGTTGTGTTCGGACAGCGAGCCAACCAACGCTCGCCGTCTGCAGGCCCGCGTTTACGGTAGCTGGGAATTGGCCTGCGGCTCCCGAAGCCTGGGGCGTCTTTTTCGGCGGCTAAAGGGAACTGGGAATAATTGTCAAATCGTGCTGTCATTAATTCTTAGTTCGGGTTCGGGACTAATCGTAAGTCCGTAGGTGATACGGAGTAGGAAACGCCCAACACTACGAAACTACGGACTGCGAGCTTAGAGAGTAGACCCCGAGGCGTTAGGTTTGCTTCTCCCTCACGCGGACCGCCTGAAATGAAGGAGACTCCACTAGCATTACTGCTTTGCAGAAGGAGGTGGCGGCTTCCCATGCCTCCTTGCTCCGGACCATGGAGTGAACCAGGACCGGTAGCGAGAGATCGCCTCGACGAGGACATGGTAATGCTCCGCCCAAGCAGGACAGACCTCCACCGTATGCTCCACCATGTCCTCTGCGGAGACTTCTCTTCTGATCGTTTTGGCATGACCATTAATAAAGCTCAGGGACAAACTATGAGTCGTGTTGTTGTGGATCTGTGGAAGTCCTGTTTCTCGCACGGTCAACTGTATGTCGCTTTATCGCGAGTAAGCGGCGTGCAAAGCCTGTTTTTACTTACTGATGAACATTACATAACAAGTAATATTGTTCACGAAGAAATTTTTAAGTGTTAACGTTCGTTCGTTCTTCGTAATTTTGTAAGTCATGTCATAATCATGATTAGTACATACATACATTAGTGAGTTTGTGTACTTATGTACATATATACTTAATCTTGCTTAATACGAAGTGCACGCGCGAACGAAGTCGCGGGCACAGCTAGTATTGAATAAAAACATTTTTAGAATCTTTATTTTGTACTACTTAACAAATGAAATGATTTATTGTGAGGATTAAAAATGTGTTTGTTTCATAATTTAGAAAAAAAATGGTTGAAAGTTATTTCAGAAACTAAATTAAACTTTCCCTTTTATCTCCGAAACTGCTAAACAAAATATATAGTTCACCATGAAGTCACTGTATTTTTTTTAAGGCATTACAAGTGTTCAATTAAATAATTTCAGTTTTTTTTAATAGTATGAGAAAAAAATATCAACCTATTAGTTTATATTATCTTCCTTTTCTATGCTAATATTATAAAAAGGTAAAGTTTGTGAGTTTGTGGATTCTTTTTTTATAAGATAGCCACACTCATGAGGAAGGCTAACGGGAACGGGAAATTCCTACACGAACGGGAAAAAATAAGATATGCAGACGAAGTTCTAGTCTTAAATAACACACAAAAGAGACAGCTAGTTTATAACACAGGCAAGCGATTCGACTATCGATTCTCCCAAAAAAAAGAAAAAACAAGCTAGAAAATACAAAAGCGAAAAGCTTCGCTTCGGTAGCCCTACAGATACATGCAAATTAAGACCCCCGTGTTTGCGTTTTAATACGGTCCGATGATCAATAACCTTCAGTGTACTGAAAAAGTTGAAATTAAAAGCTCCGGTAAAAAGTCCACGTTTCCATTGTCCAAATGTAAATGATACAGAATCGTATGTATTTATTGAATACGCTTGACTTAAAACATTTTATCTGAATATTGATGATGGCTCTTTATATATATATTTTTTCAGTGACTAGGTTTAAATGAAATGGAAATTAGCCGACCCGTCTGTAGAATTATGGTTCTGTGACAATTGAAATAAAAGGCAATAAGTTCAGACGAATAACAAAGACATATTTTTATAAGACTGGATTTTGTTTTTTGTTCAGTAGGCCGCATGTTAGTGGTGACAAAACCTGCGGATTTTGTTCGAAAGAGTCACCGCGGCCCTAGAACGCAAAGGGCACTAGGACAAGCACGGATGGGTTTTAGCCAATAAGAGTCTGACACTCCCCCTCCCGCTCCACCCAGAGTGGAAGGAGTCATTTAATGATTTCCCATCCATAAAAAAAGGTCAGCTCAAAGTCATAGTACTACTACTAACTGGCAAGTGAATCGGTTCCATAGATTCAAATAGGCGGTGACAGACGGACGTAGACACACAAGTTAAATAAAACTCCACCGTGTGACTGAGTGACTGACAGACAACGCACAGCCGAAACGACGTCGTAGAAAGTAGAAATTTGAATGCTGAATGAAATGAATGAAATGAGTGAAATGAATGAAATGAGTGAATTGAATGACATGAGTGAAATGAATGAAATGAGTGAAATGAATGAAATGATTGAAATGAATGAAATGAGTGAAATGAATAAAATGAGTGAAATGTATGAAATGGGTGAAATGTATGAAATGAATGAAATGAGTGAAATGAATGAAATGAGTGAAATGAATGAAATGAGTGAAATGAATGAAATGAGTGAAATGAATGAAATGCGTGAAATGAATGAAATGAGTGAAATGAATGAAATGAGTGAAATGAGTGAAATGAGTGAAATGAATGAAATGAGTGAAATGAATGAAATGAGCGAAATGAATGAAATGAGTGATATGAGTGAAATGAGTGATATGAGTGAAATGAGTGATATGAGTGAAATGAGTGAATTGAATGAAATGAGTGAAATTAATGAACTGAGTCAAATTAATGAACTGAGTGAAATTAATGAAATGAGTGAAATGAATGAAATGAGCGAACAAACGAAACGAACGAAACGAACGAAACGAACGAACCGAACGAAACGAACGAAACGAACGAAACGAATGAAACGAACGAAACGAACGAAACTAATGAAACGAACGAAACGAACGAAACGAACGAAACGAACGAAACGAACGAAATGAACGAAACGAAAGAAACAAACGAAACGAACGGAGCGAACGAAACGAAAGAAACGAACGGAGCGAACGAAATGAATGAATGACATAGTAAGTACCTACTCTTATTCACGAAATTAGAACAGAACGCACCATCATCGCACAATTTTCGTTCCCAATTTACGCTAGGAAAACCAATATTCAACAACCAGCGTTACCATTTGGCTCTAAAACAACAGCATTATGTTCTGTAGTTATAGTTTTCTATTTTCAAAAGACTAACAAACAACAATAACTATAATATCTAGGTACATATTCTGTACTTTATGTGTACTGAGGCAAAGTTGTATTTTGATAAAAACAAACAAATCTTATTGGAAATAAACATTCAATCACCTTCAATTTGGCATTGTGTACATGGGTTATAGAAATGCGTTTTATATAAAGGTAGGAACTTTAGAAAATACTACAAGTTAGTACTCATATATGAACAACTTTAACTAGGTATGACACCAATTCTGAAATGAGTTCATTTTTGAATGAATTCGAAAATTCGGATTATTTATTAGTGTAGGAATTTTTGTAAGTAGCAGCAGGTTCTCACAGAGATAACCTTGTATAAATAAATAAACAAACAAGCCTGTTTACAATTTTAGTTAAGATTTTTTCTTCTGCTAAACAAACATAATTTCACATATAAATAAGTATCAAGTGTAATCAATACCAGACGAATAACGAAACGGATAAACAAATCAAAATACCATCTGTATACCGCATAGACCGCCCACCATTAGCACTACCCGTAATCAGGGTTCGTTGGGCGTAAATAGAGAACCGCACAAATACGTACGGAACCCACTGCAAATGACGCGGTCGCCGGCCGCATGCCCGCAAATTTGAATTCGTTACTCATTTTCTGCTCATTGTAATATTCAGTGGTGGTATTTATAATTTGCCGATTAATTTTAAGGCTATTACCATATTACCATGAGGTTGGATCGATCCTTCTTACTGTAGATAGTGAAAGAGGAAGGTACACTTAACAAATTACCCAAGTCAATTTTACCATTTTATTAAGGATGGAAATCATCAAATGACTCTTTCCGCTCTGGAGGTAGGGAGAGCGAGTGTCAGATTATTACTGAATAATACCCATCCGTGTTCCTCCTATTTGCGTTCCAGGGCAGCGGTGACTCTTTCGAACAAATTCCGCAACCGCCTGCCAGGGTTGCGGAATTTTTTCGGAGTTTGTTCTGTCCCTAACGGGCCCCATCAGCCGAAGCATCTTGGATTTTTAGTTTTGTCTAAGGAAAAACAACGCATCTATGATACTATAGATAACAGTGAGGGCTAACAATGGTGCACTTTCGTAATTATATTTTTAGACCACTACACAGTGGTCTCGTAGTAGGTCATAGGCCTCCAATGGCAATGACTGAGCTAAGCCATGATATCTAGTTCAGTTACCCACTAGTTGTCATACTACCTGAGGGTATAAAAGGTTTTGCAATCTATTGTTCGCACCATTCCTTTTTTGGCATCGGAAGTAAACACATGTAATTGGTCATCAACCGTGTTATCATCAAGCGCTAATTATCCTAAGACGCGACGCGTGTTTTCAAGTTCGAACTTCTTTGTGACCTGTTATTTTGTAATGGAAATTGAAGTTACCGGTATGTATTATTAATTTACTTTACTATTTTGCATTTTCAATCCACAATTTTTTTTTAAATAGACTGCTACGCCGCAGCATTTCTTACGTATTTATTTCTGTTTTTTTTTTTATGTTGAAGCTTTTACTTATGTTTGTATCTACTTATGCCTTTGAATTAGGTAGAAAAATTTTGCTTAAAATCTCTACTACTAGACATTAAAAAATGTATTTGCGGCATGCTGCAGCTGTAAGGTGCAGCCAGGGTCTACGCCGAGCGCCTGGGCGCGTAGCACTTGCTACGAAATATGCTTCGAAATATGTATTGTTTTTGATCCGCATTTAAATGTTTTTTGTTTAGTTTTAGGTTCTGGTATTGAGTGTTATTTCAAAAGAATGCTTGTACTAGATACTTGGCTGTCTATTAAGGATAGCAATTCTGAACTGCAACGGTGACGTCGAGTTTTTCAAGCCTAGATACAGTTGCTGCCTGATGTTTAGAATTTGATTGCTGATGACTTAGAAAAAAAACTTGCTAGTCTTTGTACTAGATTTGTAGCTATTGGGAAGCAAGTATCTCGCAATTATTCTCGCATTGTCTCTAAGTACGGAGATTGGCTGAACGAAATTGAAATTGCGTTCTGTCAACTTGTGCAGCAGCAGAGAGCCATGACACTCAAGGCCAGCAGTAGAGGCTTCGACAAGCACTCAACAGTATCAGCACAGAAAGGATTTCGAGGAGTGTAGCAAGAGATCAAAACGCCGCACGCTTGCAGAGGTAAGTAAAGTAGAAAGTTCCGCGGTAAATTCTCTGTTGGATGATTCAAGTCGATCTAACACTTCTTTAAATTTCAACACTGATGAAGTCTTGTCTCTCATAAATGAGACTAAACTGACTAAACATAAGTATCTTATGGTGAAAGACTTCATTAATGCAAAATCACCGAATGCATTACCATCGTATCCAAAAGTGTTCGAAGCTAAGAAGCGGTGTTATCCATCGCAAGAGTTAATCACTGAAAGAAGGTTAGCGCGGAAGAAGAAGTCTATTCTATCTAAAGAGTAATATGAGTAGAATTTGTTGTCGGTATAGAATAAAATGTATATAGTAATATAATATTCACTAGATTTACAGTATTTTCGATACAGCTCCTATTATGTAACTATTACAATTAAATAATATATTTTTTTGGCTATTTCTGTGTTTTTAATACTTAATAATTAGGTATTTACGTTATTTTTTTTATAAAAATGTATGTATTAAAGTTTATTAGTTTTTAATTTCCAATTCGTTTATTGTATTTTAGTATGTATTTCGTTAAGTATAATAAATGCATTATTTATTCTAATAAAATAAGTTTTTTAACATTAATTCGGTTTTTTCATTTTATTATAACATAAATTATTACAAAAAAGCAATAAGATAATATTTAGTATAGATAACGACAGTAATTACCTTCGCGAAACCCTATGACCGCCTCTCTTTGGGCGCGGAACCACTGTGCACTGCTTTGATTGCGTGAAATAAGTTTTGACGCGTTAAAAATATCTCAAGGGAGCATACCTACCCAGATGTAAGTATTCTGTTCTTATGTTCTACGTCTGTATCAAATTTCACAGAAATCAGTTCAGCCATTGAGGTGTTATCAATTAACAAACATTCTTACAGACACTTAAACAAAGAGAATTTTAAGTTTATAAAATATTAAAAAAATTAAATTCATGTCCTGTTGTGTCGATCGATTGATATTATGATACGATTATGTCCTCTGCTAAAATAATCGTATATCTTACGATACTCAACTGAATTGTCCTGTAATCAATAGTTGCTATCGAATGATTTATTGGAATTAATTAAAAGGTAATCTTGAACTAAGCACGAGCTTGAGACAAGCCAGTTAGGACACAATTTGCATAGATTGGTTCAAAGACGAAATTCATGTTATTAAGCATCACATCAAGAGTATTGGCGCTGAGATGTTAGAATTAAAATAATTAATTTATGATACGAAAATCAATTGGATTTACTTCCTAGGCAAAGTGTTGTTGAGTTTTTCCAACCGATATTTTAATTTCCATCGCTCGCGTTTGACTACTATCTCACCTGATGGAAAGGGATGATGTGGTCGATTAAGGATCACTCTTGCGAAGAAGTAACCTATATCTCAATAGTAGACTGGATTAGTGGCCAGATGTAGTGGTGACGAAAGGGTTGTGAAGGTCAGATACGCAGGTGCTCTGAATAAAATACTAGGACTCAGCTGGTTAGACTGGAAGACGACCAATATAAGGTGTTAAAAAATCAACTGCAGGAATTTCGCATAGGAATTCCTTCTCCTAACAAGACATAGATCGAGATACCTCATCTGAATGGCTTATTGTGTCAACACAGATTGCCAAGTTAAAAAATCGAATTTCGCGTCACACGCATTGGAGCACGGATGGGTTGTCTGACATTCTCTCCCGCTCCACCCAGGGTGGAAGGTGTCATTTGATGATTACCCATCCACGAAAAAAGAATTTCACATCCAAAAAATAATTTTGTAAAATATTTTTATGTGCACTGTACTGCGCTGTCACAGTGATAAGCAAAATCCATGCGGAGTACAGTGCGAATAACCAATAAATTTGTGCGTAGTGAAAATATTGCACATCTTTATATAAAAAAATACGTGATTATTTTTTATTTGTTATTCTCATCAACTCCTTAAACATCAACTGCAGGTTGCAGTTGATGTTTCAACGCCTCATGTAGTTGGAAAAAAGCTAGGCGCCTGCCTAGCCTTAGTCTCAATCTTAGTCATATATTATTTATTTATTGTTGGTTTAAAAGTTTTTTATCAATTAAGCCTCAGTTGCTAAACGGACTAAACTTGGTTCACGGGTAGACCGTAATCTAAATTTTATTAGGTCATAGAATACTTGTTTCCCCGTCAATACGTTCCCTTAGAATCATTTCCCACTTTCATGCGGGCGAAGTCACAGGAAGAAGTTTTTGGCTAGTTTGCCAAATAAAAATCTTTATACTGGTACCTACCCCTTTCATCAACGCAACTAAGTATCACATAGGTAGTATAAATACATACCCCGTCCCAATTACCAAAACGTGTCCCTTTTCTATCCTTTCGCGGAAACAAAGCAAACTTTCAAAGCTATCTCAGTTTCGCCTGACAGTCGCACGCCGTAACGAATGTTACGTCTCATAGTAATTCCTAATCTAATGTAGTGACGTCACCATGGCAGAAAGATAATGTCCTGTCATTTCCATTATTCAACCTCTTTTGGAAGTAAGGGCTGTTATATAATTGAGTTTAGTTGTGTTATGTGTTCGTAAAGTTTTGTTGAATGGCATTTTAAATTGTGTTGTGGTATACTGACCGGTGTTACAAGGTGTAATGTAACATGTTACAAAGCGAGCATTCGTGCAGTTAGTACGTGGAAACGAGCACGAATATGCGCATGTTACAAAGTCAAAATCAAAGTCAAAGATCTTTATTGTGAGACAGCGGTTACAGAGTTGTTATTCAAATTATTATTTTTTTGTGTGCTTTTGCACTGCTCCACCATGTCAGGCATACAATAGTTTTAATTCAAATCGACACTTTAATTGAAATAAAGCTATATTTTGCATCAAAACATAAAAACAGTTTTGTACTAACTCGTCACAAATCTGTCGGACAGAAATTAATTCAAAACACATACATGCGTATGTGTTTTGTTTTACACGGATTTTAGGACACGGCGTTACATTATCGCAACATGCTCGCTGCGAATGTTACACTATGGCCTATAACACCGGTCAGTACCCACCTTTAGAAGTACTCGTTGGATAATAGTTGTCTTAAGTATCGGAATGTTCATGAAGTCTTTTAGGAACAATATTATTCTAAACATATAAATAGGTCCTCATTAGATTTTAGTTCTTATGGGAGTCAGCCAGGGTACGCGTGTGCTGTGACGGTTGCGGAATATCAAACATAATGAAAATGTGAAGTCCGTCCGTGTCTTCCGTGGTCGAGTGGTTTAGGCTTTTGCCTTGTGACTCGGTGGTCGTGGGTTCGGTTCCCACGGGAAGCATACTTTGTAAAGTTGTTTCCAGTTTGGCTAAGATATTGAAGGCTTGAATCACCTGATTGTCTGATAAAAAGACGATTCCGTGCTTCGGAAGGCTTGTATAAGCCGATGGTCCCGGACGCCAAATGGCGGTCGTCAAGTAAAACCATGTCAGAGGCCCTTGAGCCAATTTAGAAACTCAGAGACTAGGGTGTGGGGTCGTTAGACCTTACTGCCCACATGATAAAAGAAGACCATGGCGGCTAGAGTGACTTGACGGAACAATCGCTAGTGAGCGATCGTCTATTGTTTACTCCAAAACACGTCTATATAGCATCTACTGCCCGCTACAACCACTCGCGATACACAGGTGCCACCAAATTACACCCGTCTTTGGGCTCTAGACAAGTGACATTCTGTCAACGGTAGCGTGGCGCAGGCGATTGTCAATACATCAAAAATGTATGGGATTGACAGATGCTATCGAAATGTCACGTGATCAAATTCCTACATTTTGGCATTCCGACAGTCGCATTCGCTAATTGAATGGCACATTGTCTAGGGCCTCTTGTCACCGCATTTTCATTCTGGACAAGGTCATAAAGAAACTTAAAAATTAAAACCTGTCAAAAAATCATTGATAACCAATCGTGACTGCTATTATTTTGTCAGGTATGGTACTATATTTTTTTTTGTATAAAATGAGTCTTTAAAAGGTTCCAGGAAGGGAAAAATTCTCTTTGATTTGACTAAGTGAAATCTTGAGTAGAAAATGGTTATCATAAGTGAGACATCATAAATAAATCATTTTCCCTATTTCCTTATTTTCTTATTACTTTCCGTATTTCAGAATTATTAAACGGATTAATAAGTATGAATAAGAAGATATCTATCTATCTATACATATAATAAAACTGTAGAAGACGTCAATTCTGTACATTGAATGAAAATAAAAAAAAATATTCCAGGGGTGCTTCATATAAACAGTAGAAGCCAAAAATATGTTTTTTTTTTTTTGTCTGTCTGTCTGTTGTTAATCTTTCACGCAAAAACCACTGGACGGATTTTGATGAAACTTTTTTTGTTGTATAGCTATTAGTCCTCGCCAACATGTAGGCTATAATTTATTTTGAAGTTCTGAATACCTGACGTGGAACCTTAGCAGCCCGGCTAATCTATAAGACATATTAATATACCGCTTTAGGAATAGTTGGTCAACATGATGAGTACTGTCTGTCGACATAAAAAAATGAAGGTCCAGAGCACCTGATGTGGAACCCTTTCGGGGAGCTAAGCTATCGGCTATTTTAATCAATTGTCAACAGATCTCATAGTCCGTTGGTTTAAAGCCTGCCTCTCGAAAGACTTGGTGTGGGTTCGAATCCCACAAAAGTTGTAATTATTTTTGATTTTTTTTTTATCTTATTTATTTCCTTATTTTTTTATTCCTACCAAACCTAACATTTTCAAATATTAATAATATGTTATTGCTGTATTTTGCATATCTTTTTAGCAAGACAAGCAGAACCTATTTTCTGTTTATATGTATTCTGTTTTGTTTGCATTACGTTAAAAAATACAAAACTAATGTAGATAACATTCATGCTAACCTGATAGGATTGTGGCAATCTAGAAGAAATCAACTTACTATCTACATGCATAGTAAGTAGAGGGAAGGATTTTTAATGATACATGCTATGCCATCTGTTGAGCGAAACTGTACTTACCGTCAAAAGCATGAGAATTACACCAAAAAGTATTTTTTAATTAAAGTTTCTTTTGATACTTACCAGGCGTTACGCATTTGATGTAAAAAAAAAAAATTGCTCCACCGACTTTGTTTTCATTTTTTTTACTTTTGATAGGAACGCGTTTGACCACTATCTCACCTGATGGCAAACGACGATGTGATCGAAGATGGAGCACGCTTGCCTATAAGTAACCTACTCACTCTTGATAAGACTCCCAGGCTGTAACTATCAGGAAACACGGACTCAGGGAATTCCACGCCATGTGTTTCCAAAACGTTTTGTTCATGTGGGTGTGAGGTCCACCGTGTACCGGTGGCGTACCGCCGTACGTCTTGTGGTCCGATGATGGAACGAGCTTGGCGGAATTAAACTATGCAATTCCGTCGCACACTCCCCAAAATGTAACCGATATAAAACCGACAGGCTAAAAATCGGCTTCGATGCTCAAGACTTTGGAGCTTCGACTCGGTGAGCCTTTCACCTCTTGGATTTCTTTCACAGGATCACCGTCATTCCTAATTATTTTCTGTATATTTTGAAACAAAACTGTCCAATTCCCAGTCAGCTGGTGTTTCGTCGTGACCAGCCTAGGGCCAGATATTATCAGTAGCGGGTTCCACACTCCAGAGCTTCAAGGGGAACTGTGGATCCCTAGGTAATGACGCCACAGAAGATCTCGCGAAGAGAGGTTCCGAGATGGTAGTGCTGGACCCGTACCCACTCCTCCTTCCTTCTTTATTTCTTTCTCACAGTTTTGCACATGAATTCACCAGAGAAGAACTGAACTTCATGACAACAAATGGTCACGGGTTACAGATTGCAGTGAAAAATGGTAATGATATGTCTATACACGCGACTAATAAAACGACTTCTCAGCTTAAGCTTAAAAATTACTCCAGTAATATTAGGGATTATTACGGGTCATTGCCCCTAAAAATTGTTAAAATAAGCATTACAGACAGCCCAATTTACAGAGGTTGCTTCGACAACGAGGAATCAGTCGGCTACGTCATCCTGGTCGTGGCTTCCCGACGTGAAAAATCTTCGGAACGGTGAAGTCTGCAGGCAATTCAAATCATTTATTGCAATCCATAATGTACATATACATGTGGTAAGTATAGGTTTGTGAGTGCTAAGTGATTGAGCTGACTTTAATCTCAGATTATCACTCTTTTGCGGGTTGAGTATAATCGGTCGTCTCTCCACTCAACCTGTAAAGCACTCTGGTGGCTTCTGTACATTTGGACGGAGCTAGGCTTGCAAACTTAGCCAGGACACCTACGCACAATGGAGTCTCTACTCTACTCCACTCTATCCATTGTGGGTTTTTTTTATGGATGGGAAATCATCAAATGATTTCTTTCGCTCTGGCGCGCGTGGAACACAACGCTCCGTCGACCTGGGCTTGGTTGTTAAAGAACAGCGAGCCACCCAACGCTCGCCGTCCGCAGGCGCGCGCCTACGGTGGCCGAGAATCGCCCTGCGACTCCTGACGCCCGAGGCGTCTTCTTCTGTTGCGGTGGCTAAGGTATTACTGTTTCGCAAAAGGAGGTGACGGCTTCCCATGCCTCCTCGCTCTGGGCCATAGAGTGAACCAGAGCCGGTAGCGAGGGGTCGCCGCCGCCGATCGCCTCGACGAGGACACGGCGGTGCTTCGCCCAAGCAGGGCAGACCTTCACCGTATGCTCCACCGTGTCCTCTGCGGGGGTTGACTTTTCTTCTGGTTGGTCTTCCCATGGACAAATTTATGTAGCTCTATCGCGAGTTAACAACCTTAGCATCATCATGTATCATCATTATAATCCGCAGCCCGACTTCGCCCACTGCTGAGCATAGGCCTCTCAATTCGTGTTGCAATCCCCACGTTCCTATGCCAGCCTTATCCTGGATGAGGCTGGCGGTGACTCTTTCGAACAAATTCCTCAACCCTAGCTACGATGCTCCGTCAACCCGGGCCTGGTTGTGTTCGGACAGCGAGCCAACCAACGCTCGCCGTCTGCAGGCCCGCGTTTACGTTAGCTGGGAATTGGCCTGCGGCTCCCGACGCCTGGGGCGTCTTGTTCGGCGGCTAAAGGGAACTGGGAATAATTGTCAAATCGTGCTGTCATTAATTCTTAGTTCGGGTTCGGGACTAATCGTAAGTCCGTAGGTGATACGGAGTAGGAAACGCCTAACACTACGAAACTACGGACTGCGAGCTTAGAGAGTAGACCCCGAGGCGTGAGGCTTGCTTCTCCCTCACGCGGACCGCCTGAAATAAAGGAGACTCCACTAGCATTACTGCTTTGCAGGAGGTGGCGGCTTCCCATGCCTCCTCGCTCCGGACCATGGAGTGAACCATGACCGGTAGCGAGAGGTCGCCGCGGCCGATCGCCTCGACGAGGACATGGTAATGCTCCGCCCTAGCAGGACAGGCCTCCACCGTATGCTCCACCGTGTCCTCTGCGGAGACTTCTCTTCTGATAGTTTTGGCATGACCATTAATAATGCTCAGGGACAAACTATGAGTCGTGTTGTTGTGGATCTGCGGAAGTTCTGTTTCTCGCACGGTCAACTGTATGTCGCTTTATCGCGAGTAAGCAGCGTGCAAAGCCTGTTTTTACTTACTGATGAACATTACATAACAAGTAATATTGTTCACGAAGAAATTTTTAAGTGTTAACGTTCGTTCGTTCTTCGTAATTTTGTAAATCATGTCATAATCATGATGAGTACATACATACATTAGTGAGTTTGTGTACTTCTGTACATATATACTTAATCTTGCTTAATACGAAGTGCACGCGCGAACGAAGTCGCGGGCACAGCTAGTTATAAATAAAATAATATAATATGTACGTATATTTTACCTACTTTAGTAACTGTGTAGATCGTTTACTTAAAATATTATCTTTTCCTTTTTTTTACTTTCCTTCTCCTGATTAAACAATTTATAATATTAGTAGGGAATTAGGGATTAACAGGCTTATTCTTAAAGATTTCCTTTTAAAGATTACTTAGTTAAAATACTGTTTAAGAGATTCTAACTTCAAATTCTCCATAGATAAAGTATCTGCTTATCAATATACATACAAACGATTGTTTAATTTAGATTGCTCTTTTCATCGAACTGTCCTATTTTTATAAGCTCCTGTTGTAATTTGTTGTACAAACAAAATATTTTTATTACTTATTCCTTTTTTATTATTTTTGTTATTTTTTTATTTTATTTTTTTAGGTCTTTCGGCTGACATGATGATGATGAAGATGATATTCTGCTTTTTTGGTCTAGTGGCCGAAAGCACTCCTCGTAAAAAAAAATGTTGGATTATTGTACATATGTAATCTGTATCACCTAATTTCATCACATGCCAAATTTCATAGGCGGGAGAATTATTCGGAACTCTCCATACAACTAATATCCTCGTTGATTGGACTATCACCATAAATTCCGAGGTACTTCGGTCTTCATTTCTTGTTTACGTGAAAAAAGAAAAAACAAGTATCCGATATATTTGGAAATCTATCTGACGGACTAATTTATATATTTTTGCAGTTAAATACCATAATCTAAAATACATTCATTGTGCGTACAGCTAAGGAGTGGAATTCCCTACCGGGGTCTGTGTTTCCTGATAGCTACAACCTGGGAGTCTTTAAGTCAAGAGTGAATAGGTTACTTCTAGGCAAACGTGCTCCATCTTCGACCACATCGCCGCTTACCATCAGGTGAGATAGTGGTCAAGCGCTTGCCTATCAATAATTAAAAAAAAAAAAAAAAAACATGGGACTTAATTTATGTTAAAAGAAACTAGAAATAGCTACATCCACCCATCAGAAATATCATCATGCATTTGTTCAATAGAATCACCGCGGACCTGGAACGCAAAGAGCATAAGGAGGAACACGGATGGGTTTTAGACAGTAAGAGTCTGACACTCCCTTCCGCTCCACCCAGAGCGGAAGGAGTCAATTAATAATTTCCCATCCGTAGAATAAAAAAATAAACATTTTAAGCTTATGCTCGGGCTCATTCTCTTGTTAGCACACGTTTATACAAGTTTGTGCATTGTTCTACATTTTAAGTCACACTGAAATACAATCTAATCACCTGAAAAAAACCAAAAAGGGCTTGACTCGGTGGAAAGCAGAGCTAAGAGGCTCGTCGGTGACGTAAAACTGGTGGATGCCAAGCTACATAGCTTGGCTCATCGCCGTAAGATTGCCTGCTCATCGGTCTTCTACAAATTGTACTTCGGTGTGTGCGCCCAAGAACTCCACGACCTCAGCCCACCAGCCGTCTTCTACCATCGGACATCCAGACGCACTGCATCTTACCATCCCTACCTTGTAGCTATTCCTCCAATTCGCACTAAGCGTTTCCAAACGTCTTTTATAATGCGCACAGCAAAATAGTGGAGCTCTCTGCCTGCGTCTGTGTTTCCAAATGCTTACAAGCCTAATCTCTTCAAAGTTAGAGTGAATAGGCTCCTTCTGGGTAAGCTCGCTCCATCGTAGACTTTGTCTCTGTCATCTCTGACATTGACTAGAGTCAAGAGCAAACCTATCACTAATAAAAAAAAAACCAAAACAAACTTCAGCACCAATTTAAGCCTAGAAACAGTTTTAGTGCCATTTAAAGCATTCCAAAATATACATATTTTAGTGCGGCCCAAACTAAATTATATCAACAAACTAAATAAGCGGCCGTTCCTAAGCCGAACCAAAATTACTAAAGGCCGTAGCTAATCATGATCTATTGGACTCATTAGTGGCTAACGAGAACTTAACTAGGGTCATCCCAGTGGGCCCCTAACCTAAAAGCCGAGGTAAGTAATTCTTATTATGAACCCCTTAGTGATGCACGCAATGTTTTTTTTTTTTTTTTGTTTTTTTGGCTTTTTTGTTGTGTGGAATGCCTTAATTGCTTAGGGATTGTTCAGGTACTTACTAGACACAGGTATTTCATTACAAAGATAGTAGGCTGGAGTCAATACCATTATATAATAAACACGGATAGTAGGTACACAATTGATGGCATTAGGATCGCCAAGTATTGGCCCACATAACAGGAGAAATTTGGGGGTCAAATGTCTAGCCTTTTCCTAAATGACCACAAATCATAAGTATCTAGGGATAAAGTACATTTTTATTTAAAAAAAAATATCTAAGTAATTTAATATTTACCAAATCAAGTCTTCTGGCTTCTTACTTTAATTCCTATGTTTAAGTTAACAACTTATCCACTTAAAAATTAAGAAAACTTGCAATTTTTGCAAATTGTGGGAAATTAACCTAAGTTTATTTCGTCAATTAATTGACAAAAATTAAAATACACTAAAAAGTATCAATAACGATCAGTTAGAATAATAATCTTCAATTGCGGACGTACTTGATCTCTAGACACTTTTGATGTGTGCATATTGGAGACGGACTCCAAGCAAGCCGCATGTATATACATAGATTGATTCCTATTATGACATTAACAAGTCAATGAGTAAAATGATATGCCTCCGTATCAAAACGTACTATTCGCAAAATAATCTAAAAATTAAATAATATATGTATCGTCCTATTAACAAAATTCTTTGGTTTTTAGGACGTTTTGCAAAGACGTTTTACTAATAGGATGTTTTGAGAATAGGACGGTTTGTTAATAGGACGTTTTGATACGTAGGCATGATACACCTCATAATGCAGTACTGCAGTGCGATTCTGCAGTGCGATTCTCAATCTCAATCTCAATCTCAATTCGTTTATTGCAATCCATAATGTCAAAATACAGGTGGTAAAATAAATACATAGAAACAATTATGGACCCTGTCGGGCACAGCAAAACGTTAAAATAATTAGGAGAGAGGAAATAAGATGGAATGACAGCTCTAATGTCGTTCACTCCGCCAAGGTGAACACCGTGAGATGTCGACAGAATCGACCGGCTGTAAGCATGTCGAAGTGAACACCCGGGCGGGGCGCACGACAGGTGAGTTGTCAAACCATACAAGTAAGATGGAATAAATTAATTAAGTAGTGTTAATTCTGTCATAACTGAAATGCTTAGAGTAATTGTGTCGCTGAAGTACTGGAATTAACTGTAATGATTATCTCTGTGGTTAAAAGATAATCACTGCAGGAGGAGCTCGAGTCTAAATTATCTCAGCCGCCAGGTCGATCTTCAAGGTTAAGCAACGCTTGCCGAGGTCAGTATGTGGATGGGTGATCACCTTAACATACCAAGACTCCTACGTGCCTCGGAGAGCACGTTAAGCCGTTGATCCCGGCTGTCATTTGATATTTGGCAGTCGTTACGGATTGTCAGAAGCCAGAAAATCTGACTCCAGTCTTGCCAAGAAGTATCGTGTTACCCAGTTAATGGGTTGTGGAGGTCTGATCAGCCGCTACGTAAAATACTGGTATTCAGCTGAATCCGGTTTAACTGGGAGCTGACCCCAATATAGTTTGGAAATGGCTGGGCAGATGATGCTGATTATCTCTATGGTTAACCCAGAATAAACGCAAAACCTGAAAAAGGGACTTTTTACTCATCGTTACGAACAACCCCCTTACAAATTACAGGCGTGGATACTTAAATCGTATCAATCAATACGTTTGACAATAAACCGTAATGCCTGTATCTAAAGTAAGATTTCCAATAGAAAAAAGCCAGATATAATCCGAAATATTTCGTTCCCCATTAGTAGTGTAAACATACGGTCGCTAGTTCGCGCCGCGCATTGTTGGTATACTTTCACAATGACCCTACTGGAACATAGTGTCGTTTTATCACAAGTGCACATGGGGGATGGTACAGGTTATAGAGAAAAGCGAGTATAAGAAATACAAAATATGGATAAACTATTCACGTGACCAGAGGGCTTTCCTTTTCTTCGGACAAAGACTCAACATTTCACCGAACATTTTCGAAAAAATTGTGTTACAGCTAAATTCTACCGATTTTAAATTTGCCATAGTAACAGATATTTTCAATGTAGCGGCACAAAAAATCAACGTAGCAGAATCAACATCACAACAAATGAGACTCGCAGCGCTATCTATCTCGTCAGTTGCGAACTAACTTGACAAAATCCTAAATCGCGATATCGGAGTTTACCATGCGATTAGAACATATGCAAAGCCCGAATATCAACTGTCGGGCAGTTGCCCACTAGACACTACATCCGTCTGGTCGGAGGATCCTCCCTTTTCAATGGAGGTATGTGGGACTTTTCTCTGTTCCGCTACCTCCAAACCAATTTATTATATTCTTATACATAACAAATTTCGAAAATGTTTTCTGGTTAGTTTTCAGACCTATGTATCCTGCTCATGTGTGGGAAGTTTAAAGTCGATTCATTCATTTTGAAAAATAAGGACTTGAAAGTTTGTATGAAATGCCGTACGGCGTAACCGCTCTTGAGCTCTACCTTCTGCCAGTGGCTTTCGTCCGCATGTATATTGGCAACTCCAGGGTTGCGGATTTTGTTCGAAAGAGTTACCGCGGCCCTGGAACGTAAAAGGCACTAGGAGGAGCATGGGTGGGTTTTAGTCAGTAGAAGTCTGACACTCCCTGCCGCTCCATCCAGAGCGGGAGGGGTCATTTAATGATTTCCCATCCTCAAATTATGTATATTGGCAACTATGATCGACCCCAGATATATTTACAATAACGGTCATTGACTTACCTACATTTATTGACATGTCTTATTCCAAAAACAGAAATAAAGACTGAGATTGAACAGAGCTGTCCTGAATCTATCGTGATCCTTTACATATTCTAGTAATAAAAAACGATTCATAATTCATTAACCAAGGACCTACGAAGAGTTATTAAGGAGAGGGTAATGACCGTTGTTGCATATTTATCTGGCGTCGACCATACCCCATGATGATGATAACTAGCTTATTTTGTATTCTAGAATAGTCTAAACGTCTGCCAAGTTTCATCGAAATCCGTTCAGCTGTTAAACAGTGAAGAAGTGACAAATGGACAGACATAGTTACTGTCGCATTTAAAACATTGGTACTTATGGATTTCCCAATGTTATTATATGATGTCATTATATGTGCTTTTTTAATAATTTATGATGTTGCATATTTGCAATCGAAATTATAAAATGATAATGTTAATTATAAATATGACGGCGCGCAGCAAAATTAAAGTGAAGCCAAGATTTAAGATGAGAGACTGATAGTGTTATTTTGTTGAACAGTAATTATTGTAAAATACAATATTAAAATGGTGATTTATTTCAATTGGTCGAAAATATAATTATGGTGATTTATAAAATATGAGCGGGTAACCCCGAATAGGGTAGCAAGTTTGCGTCTACGCCGTGACAGCTGGCATTCTTTTGATAGACAGCGTACGAAGTGCACGCGTGCTAACCTATTGGCTCATAATCTAGTTTATCTTGTGTTTTACCGTATATTTTGTTTACAAATGTAATCGAATAAAACGAGTGACTGTTATGAATCACAAACGTGCTATTATTTCAACGTTTCTTCTATAACACGCCCATGATGGATGACTATCACAAAGACCGCTCCGCTGCCCTCCTGATACTCCGTTAAATACATTTATACAAAATTAATGAAACAGCTTTAGAAAACTGGCTCCTTAAAATTATAACAGAGTTCAAGATAATCTTTATAGAGTTTAAAAATAAAATCTCTTTTAACTTGGGCCAAAAACAAAACACAGGCACTAACACGATATTG
Organism: Melanchra persicariae; assembly: GCA_947386135.1. Taxonomy (NCBI): domain Eukaryota; kingdom Metazoa; phylum Arthropoda; class Insecta; order Lepidoptera; family Noctuidae; genus Melanchra; species Melanchra persicariae. The sequence continues at coordinate 19,024,468 of OX376648.1, read as the reverse complement.
CTTTTTCCCATACAGGACCGTTCCTTTTTCATGTAAAACATGTTGGTGTCCCACCTAGCCGGAGTATGTAGATCGGACCTTATTTCCAGAACGATACGATACGGCCAATGTGTGATGCCGCCCTTAGATCTCGAGTTATAGGAGGATTCTGAAGGACGGTATTATGTGGGTGAAAGGGTCAGGTTTGTGACTGCTAAAAATGTTGAAAGTCTATGATAATAAAATATTGTAGGGAATATGGGTAAAAAGATCCTTAGGCTCAGTTATCGAAATGAAAATGAAGTAAAATGATTGTGTCACGCTAAACAAGCGTTATCAGTGGATGTGACTGTTTAACTCATTGGTTTCTAACCTGTGGCCCGCGGACCTGTAGTGATCCGCAAGGGCCAAAATAGAGTCCACGATAATTTTAATATTTCACTCTTTTCACTTGCAAACTGATTCTACGCTTCTATTAGAAATCTTGTGTTTTCTATGACACTGCTTTTTACTTTAAAACCTCAAATCTTGTTTGCAGCAGAAATAATCATATTGCATTTTTTATTGTTAATCTTTCATAAAATCCCGGCCTTACACTTTTCAAAATGATCTAGTCATTTATAAATTATTATTATCAAAATTCATAGTTACCTAATTAAAATAAACATCTTCATAATGTGTATTAGAACAGACAACAGAGTTAAAACAGTCCACTATTTCCAGCAATATAATACAAAACATTTTACTGAAACTCCGTATAATCGAAAGAACGAGAAATTCCTTTTGTGCCAAAGTGTTTTGTAATAACGTTTTTTGTTACGTTCCCAGACTCTGTAATCAAGTTATTTTAGCAAAAGTCAGTTTTAATTAAAGTAAATTAATAAGAAACCCATCGTCCACGACATTGTTTTGATATTTTCCTTTTAAAAGAGACGAGAGAAAGGTCGGTGGGGAGTTTGTATTTCTTTTCTTTTTGTTTTAATGGCGTTTTGTGCTGTTGCTGTGCAGATGTTTTTGGATGATTTCTGGTTTTTCGTAACGTATTCCTCAACACTATGATTTTGGAGGGCCATCGTGTAACCAAATTGGCGCAGCCATGACGATTAGACTGTTTTCTTAGAGATTCATCATCTGCCTAGCCTTTTCCCAACTTTATTGGGGTCGGCTTCCTGTTAAACCGGATTCAGCTGAATACCAATATTTTACGTGGAGCTGCTGCCTACCAGACCTCCACAACTGAACTCACTTGTTTTGAGATTGAGATTGTCACATTTTTATTTTTAATGTGCTTACAAACTGACAGAGACTGACAATATGTGGTCAAACAAATGTTATATTTCTTTCTTATGACAAGACTGCCATACATAATCACTTCCAGTATACCTAACTGATGTAATCTATGTCTAGACAAAATGCTTCAATAAATCATATAAGAAAAGTATCGAAGTGAGTTTTATTATGAAACACTAGCTTTTGACCGTAGGAATTTCGGGAAATCATCTCTTAGTGCTCCCCTACATTCCCCAAGGAACCCACATGCTAAATTTTAGCTTTCTACGACCAGTACTTTCGGTTGTGCGTTGTCTGTCAGTCACTCAGTAACGGAAGAGTTTTATAATGATTTGTGTAGCCTAATTTTGGCATAGACCCGTAACTCCGCATAGTTTAGCTAAAGTATTTTGTCTTGTGGAATGTTGGCATATTTTTTTAATTTGATGACTCTCGAATAGATGAAGAAAAGAATCCAAAAAGGAAGAAGAAAGAGAAACCTTGGCCCTGGCAGAGAGGCAGAACAGGGCAATATCTTACTGCTAAAATATAATTATGAAAGTAAGAATGGTTGGATTGGTGTATGTTACTCAATCACGCAAAAACGAACCTGGATAAAAGGCGGATAGGCACAAAGGTACATTATAGCCTGGAATTTATTAATCTTATTTTATCCCGGGAGTATTTATGTTCCCTTGGGATAATTTATGATAATCACGTTCACGATCACGATAGTAAACAAATAAAATTATTCCTTCAGGGGGAAGTAAATTAGGTACAACAATATTCTATCAATATCACACAGTCTTTGTATCGCCAATATATGTCACTGACTTCCCCATATATCTTTTATATTGAGTCAACTTACGAAAAAATGCTGAGTAATAATCAGCTGGCACGCCAAATATTTTCCCTTACGGAATATTAAGACGAGCGACAAAACGAGACGAATATCACTCTCGTCTATAACATATCGCTTTCAGAAAACTCTTGTCACGGTCGCAATTTAAATACACCGAACCGTCAACCGAAGCCAATAACTTGTCACGTATATGTAAAGAAAATGAAATTCCCAGGACAGACAGGCGCAAATTAAATAAAGAAAAACGATACTCAATATAAGTCGGGACACGTACAAAATGATAAATTCTTTCATTTGTACCGTTTTCATTTAATTTATACAAATTTCCTCCCAAGTGGTGCGGTGTTAAGGTGTGCACATAGTGCCTCATAGTGGCTTGCATTTTTTAATCAGGTTGATTTTAAGCAAAAAATGTGACAGCTCTTTTGACTCAGTAGCTGTGTGTGTGGCAGGTTTAATACTGGGGATGGTTATGTATGTCATCCGTAAATTGATCTGAAATGCCAAGTCTTATCATCTCAATCAGTATCATTATCTCTAAAAAACGGCAAAAAATCACGTTTGTTGTATGTCTGTTTTAGTATTTTTTGTCATAGCGGCAATAGTAATACTTACATCATCTGTGAAAATTTTAACTGTCTAGCTATCACGGTTCATGAGAAATAAAATGATAAATAAAATAGAGCCTAGTGTCAGACAAACAGACCGACAGCGGAGTCTTAGTAGTAGGGTCCCGTTTTTACCCTTTCGGTACGGAACCCTAAAAATGAGATGTAGAAAGACAGTTTGGATACTGTTATGTTGTTTCTAGATTCAAGGACTATTACTAAATTCATAACTTAGGCGTTCACCTTCACACTCTCACAACACATCGTTTATCAACATCTGAAATCTTTATCCACAATATTGCTGTCGTTCACCTATACACAAGCATAGCCACCTCTTTACAAACACCTCATAACAAATTTGAACGTGTCTCTTTGTCCCTATTCACGAATATAATTTGGAAAGGCATCGGATAATAGCCCCCGATGGTGAGATAACAGACAGGAAATAGAACCCTGTTTTGTGATGGTCCTAATTTGTTTCACAATGTTTCATGGTACTGATATTATGTGGCGAAACGATTCTTTTTGTTAAATTGAAAAAAAAGGGATATCTTTTCAATTGGGTGTCCACGCTGATGGGTTTTAAAAGATTTAGGTAACTGAATTATTAAAGTACCATTTTGTTATTGAATTAATTTCTTATCAGTAACAGAATCGATTACTTGAATTTAAATTGAATCTATAATGGGTATGCTTAAAAGACAGCTTTGTGTCATCACTCTCATTATCATTATTTCATCACTTCCGATCCGCGGTCGTCACTTCAGAACCTTCCGACCCCAATAGATTTATCTATTCTGTGATTAATGCCCTGCCCACATTTTCGAGTAGTGATTCTTAATTCACCTTTTTTTTAAGTTGTCTACTCTTACAATAATTATGAATGGCCTTTCTTATGAATTGCAAGAGAATCACATCCTGCTATCACCAATTCGTTTGTACAACATGGCAGTCCCAACAACACTACTATATCACTATTAAATAAACCATAACTAACTCAAAACAAGATTCAATTCCCAATACTCCAAAAGCCATCCCCACATCAAAAGACCACAAAGCACTCATACATCATAATAATAGCAATATTCTTCGATTCCCAATCCGCCATATTTTTCCATGGCTCCATTATGCGCGCGCCCGTACACAAACAATAATAAAGAGACGCTGTTAATCTTGCTTCGACTGTGACCACTTTATTAGACACAGACACCCGTGTATAGAGAAATATACGCCTTCGGGGAAATGTTGCGCGGAGGATGTCGTATAACTGGATGTGGCAAAGTGAGCCGAGGCTCTTTGTTCCAGCATTATGCTGAGCGATGTCCGTTTTGCGCGAATGTGACGCATATTTTTTCCAACTTGCATAACTTTTGTAATTTTGTTTATTTTTGGTATGCGTCATGCTTGGCGCAAATAAAGTCTCTTTTTTCTTTCTTTTTTTGGTGATAGTGCATAATAAAAACTCCTGCGCTGATAATAGGTTGTTTATTACTTAAGTGAAAAGACAGACTTGCCGGTTGATAGCCTGAAAAAAACGAGAGGGAGTTACTAGACATCAAAAATGTTAAGCTTGATCACAATGTTGCAACTTAATAAATGACATAGTAATCGATTACAATTAAACTTACTCAAATGACAAACTATTAAAATTAAGTTAAATGGAATCACAATGACTGTGTCAGAAGAATAACCACAAAGGGTAATTTTAACCCTAGTGGGGTTTAGATAAATATTGATCTAACTAATGACTGACATCCGTTTATACAAGAAGTAGACTCTAACTTAGTAAGGAAAAGACTAGGCAGACTGAGTTAGATCTGGTTATCACACTTATGAGCAACATACATATATAGATCTTAAAAGGGTGAAGCTACCTTGGGCTTTAGAAAAGCAAAGAAGAAGTTTGTTGCCGTTGTTTCAATTTTGTTAGATAGCGTAATAGCTTTTCCAACACTGTTATATTGTGTTGATCTTGAAATAACTAAACCGAGGAATCATCAAGATCGGTTCAATAACAATAAAGTTATGCCTGAATAGATAACCCCAAAACCGTGGTTGACTTGTACACATCTGCTTACCCGTTCACAACGTACCCGCGTGATGTTATCATATAAACTGGTGTAAATAGTGAACAAGATGCGATTTCAGCAATACCGGGAGATGTTCTATAATTTATTAAAGAGTTTCGATACCTATCTCCGAAGTTCTTCATGAAATCTTCACCAAACTGAAATGGGACCAGCCTGAAAAAATACTCTCCCAATCGGTTGACAATTGTCGAAAATATCGCTGCAACATACAAAAAATAACAGTCGATTTGATATTCTCCTCCTTTTTGAAGTTGGATATAAAGAAAATAAATGACAAGGAACTAAGATCCACAACAAAGAGTTTATCGATAGTACGTTCACCTGCAACCATACCGCTTCCATTCTCCCTAACTCCCGAACGTTTAAACTTACACCGTCTGAATTTATGGGGGCCACTTTAGTTCGTGCATAGGTGGGTGACTGGAGTAGAAAGCGCCGGCGTCTAACTTCAGCATCTAAGTGTTTGCACCACTGTCTATTCCGTAAATGCTAATTTCGCTTTAAAGTTTTGGAAGCCCGTTCTTGCACTAGAAAGTTGGTCATGAAATAAATATGGAGTTTGATGATGTCAGTTTGTTTTAAGTTAAAGAAGTCCTGCTGTGAATAAGTAGAGTGGTTAGGTTATGATAAGGAAGACGTATCTTCTTCACTTGGATGAAGACAGGTATTTATGTGCCTACGCGTCTTTAATTTTTAACATTTTAGGCGCTGGACACAGAAAAGACGTAAGACGAGCACGGGGCGCAGACATATGTCTCTTCCGCGTCCCTTTCATACAAAATGTATAGAAGCGTCGCGATGCGAAACATATAGAAAGGACAGGGCGCGGACACGACGTTTACTCGTCTGCACCCTATTGTAAAACATACAGAAAGGACGGGGCACGGCGCGAGCTGACGACGGACGGGCGAGAACGGAGGTGTGGGCGCGGGTGCCGGTACTCGCGCGTCGCTGTCACACAATTACGCCATCACAACTAACCACATCTTCATCTTCGGAACTCTAGCGGCACCCATCGTCACGTCCGTGCCTCGTCTTTTATATATGTTTTAAAAAGTCGCGCATGACAACGCCCCGTCTGTGCTCTGTCCGCGCTACATCCTCGTCTTAGGTCTTTTCTGTGTGTCCAGCGACTAAAGGCTTTGGAAAAGATCGAGGTATATCGGAACTTACGTTATCTTTCAGTTGTTTTGTTTCTAAGTTTCACTGGATTATTGCAACGCCGTTAAATTGTAATAAATCTTTATTATGTTAGTTGTAGAATTCGCCAACTGATCATTTCAAGTACAAGTTATCCCATTCAAATTCAATAGTTTACCATATAGACGTTGTCTTGTCGAGAAAAAAGATTTAACGATTAGATAATTTATTACAATCTTACGATTTTTGCAACAATCCGGAGATATATTAATTCATTCAAATTTGAAAGCACATTATATGCAGGGATCTTAAAAATCGATTTATATTCCAGCTAGGTATTTGCTCTATCCTATCTCAGTAGGTTATAAGAAGATTAAAAACTATATGATATCAATAAGAAAAACAAGCCCATCTATGGTAGGCACCAGATAAACTTGCAAAAAAGTACATTGACCCTTCCCTAATATACTTTCTTAGATACCCGAACAATACATTATGAACCGTTTTTCATTACTAAAGAACGTAAAGGATCGCGATAGAAGTCGATTCAGGACAGCTTTACGTCTTTATTTCTGATATTAAGAAAGTCAAACAAATGTATGAGGGTCAATGACCCTTAAATGTGCAACATTTATATGTTATGGTGTCTACCATAAGACTAATTGACGTCATCAAAACCTATATTTAACATAGCGCTAAGTAGGACAACTGTCGAACGCAACTGGCCACGTGGCTTTGTCTCGAGCCTTTAACCGTCATAGCCAGTCCTCTCCTGTTAAGATTGTAAGGCCCACAGAACACAGAAATGCTGGACATGGCAGTGCCAACACATTTACAAACGAATCGTATGCACAGATTACTTGGCAAGGTTGGCGCAGTGGCTGAGAAACTGGCTTGTGCAGTGCGAATTACGGTTTCGATTACCGCACGGAACTAACATAATGTATGGCCAACAGAAAGTTGCGCCCAGTCTGGCTGTTTCCTCTCGTCGGCCGCTCGAACTGAATAAACTGTGACGCCATTGTTACACGACTGCCCGAAAAAAGGTGTGTTATGTTTTCAGGGTTCATGTATGTATGTGTATGTATATTTGTGAGTTTCTTTTAACTATTGTGTCTGCTATTATCACCGCTAAAGTTTAGTGAGTTAGATGTTACTATAGTGGGGCAACAATTTAAAAAAAAGACTACAGAAACTGTAAGCTTAGACTGGCGGAAATGATAGAAATTGTGCACTTAACATGATTTTAACGCCACAGTTTTTTTTATTCCTGCCGATTTTTGTTGCAGCCAGTACGACATTTTCATGCTCTATGGTTAAGGTACAGTGTACGTCATAGAAACTGTCGAAGCAAGTGAGCATAAGAAATTATGTAGGCATTACTAATTTTATCTGACCATAATCTGCCTAGCCTTTTCCAAATATGTTTGGGTTGGCTTCTAGTCACACCGTGTTTAGCTAAATACCAGTGTTTTACGTGGAGCGGCTGCCTACCAGTCCTCCACAACCAACTGGGTAACACGGCGCTTCTTGGCAAAACTGGAATCAGATTTTCTGGCTTCTGACAATTCGTAACGACTGCCAAAGATCTACAAATGACAGCAACCAAAGACTTAACGTGCTTTCCGAGGCACGAAGGAATCTCGGTATGTTAAGATGATCACCCATCAGACCGACCTCGCCACCTTGATCGACTCGTGTGGCTTTTATTCGTTAGCGGAGAGCTCCCCTATCTTATTTTATCTGACCAGTGTTGTATATTGTTGAATCTATTTCAGTTCCCAGAAAGTAAGTACAGCATATCTAAATCTAAGGTTTTTTTATCAGCAAACATATTTTAGCAAAATAACTGAGTTTTCCACAATTTCCTTCCAAATGAAAGGATGTTCGATCAAGATTGGGTACCTACATAATGTCAGTGCATGAGATGCTCATGACTTAAAGCATGCCGCAACCTCTGAATGAATTTGAAGGAAATTCTGATACGACGTAGGCTTATTTATGTGTGCTACGACGATTTTTCCCGGTTCCTGTGATTTTTTTTCAATTTAAACACACGGGCGAAGCCACTTACAAACACTACGGTAGTTATTTTCACAAAAGTATCATAACGAAAACCAAAACAGATAACATTCTCCAATCGCCCAAACAAATGAACATCATTCAAATATATTCTATAGACGGTTTCCAATCACGAGACCGGGTTGTCTATGACAAGACAAGACAGAGAATACACCCTTTCATAGACAACCAATGGACCGGACAAGTCACGTGGCGTTATTCTAGAGGCTTCAAGGTCTCTGGTTACGTAATAGGTACGTCTGGTACCGACATTCATGTTATAGAGGGGTTTCTAAGAACAGGTTATTTTAGTATTCTTTTGTTTCCTTGAAATAATCACTGGATTCCTATTCTGTGACGGGAAATTACTAGATAGTTTCAGATTTAATCAGAATCCTGTAATATCTATTAGCCAGGATAATAATAGATCTTCGTGAAAGGCGAGTAAAATAAACAAATCTAGTATCTTGACTTGGCTCGCGATAATAGTATGTGGAATATATTTATTTTTATTTATTGACACACTAACGACTTAGGTATTCACTAGTTACATTACAATTTGGTTTGCACGGAAATAATTTGCGGTGAACTTGCACTTGCATTGTTAGAATAAAAAAATTGATTAAAGTAAAATCATAAATTTCATTGAAATTAATAAAAAAATAATGTAGGCTGTGGACTCAGCAATCTTTGTACCGAGTCGTGTCAGCTAATGGCCACGTGTCTCGACCAAAACCTTAGAAGGCTCCCGTTAGGCGGACGGATCAATGGATTAAACCAGAAAGTTACTTCTGGAGGAAGTTTCTCTCTCTGGAGTCCTGACTAGACAGACCCGGTTCTCTGTAACGTTGGACTACTGTTTTTTTTTACTTTATGTTCGTATTTTTTAATTGAATCAAGCATTCAAACATCGCGGACTAATATTATATAGAAAGAAGAAAGAAAGAAAAAGAGTTTCTTTGAGCCAAGCATGACACACACCATAATAATATATCTAGTAGTAGTATTATAAGTTTTTTTTGTAAGTATGGGATCTCTCTCTTACATAAGGAAATGACAAGAAACTATACGATCGCTGAGTACTTATATAGGCTACTTTCTAATTCACGCGCCCGAGTTATATGCCACGTAATCCATATATGTACACCTAATGAGAAGCAAAGCTGACTTATGAAATGGTTGCAGCATCACTAGCTAGCGATGATTTACAAATATATTATTGCGTAAGCGATAGCTCCCTCGCTTACGCAATAATATATTTGTAAAATTAAAAATGTAAAATTAGTTAGATTTGGGTATGATGAGGCTGACGTACCTTTTTAAAGTAAACGCCTCTAAATAAATAAAGATTTAAAAAAAATATTATACATATAATGTCGTAGATTGATGGCGCTACTATGGGACTACGGACCACGCACGTTGTCTGTTTCCTGTGTAAACTGTTGGTCTGAATAAAGTTATTTTAAATTGGGAACTATATTTTTTGTCACCAAAATTTATATTTGTCATCAAGTTGTATCACCTAATAAATAGATCTATCGCCACGAAATATTTTCGTTCTCAGATAAACAAAGAGTGTTCCCAGGTATGAATTACCAAATTATTGTTAATATAATGTGTAAAATATGAGATGGATTACCAATAAAATTGTAGTGCATTACATGAATATAAACTTCGTTCTTATAATAATAGTTTTATTACTTAAATAATAGCTTGGTGCTCAGAATGGTAGATCTGTCACAAAATATTATTCGAACATAGGGCACAGGGAGCTTAGGGCACCCCGACTCGGACAGGTTAGGTTAGAAGGGGATGGCGGGGTCAAGTGAGCGAGCGTAGCGAGCGAACAGACCCCGCCATCACCTTCGTGGTTATTTTTTTTAATCCACCCAGTAATATGGTTTACTTCCCGTTTTATAATAAATCCCAACCTATTTATTTGATACTTGATAATATATCCCGAGGATTACATGTGATTTATTATGGAATTGCTTTTTACAATTATTTGGCAACTACATTTTGGTGACAGATCCACTATTTTGAGGACAAACCCTATTATTAAAGAAATTCAAAACGAATAAAATTGGCGATAGCTTAAATCATACCCTTTTAAATTAAAGGATCGTTCGTTCGAGTACCTGCAACAGTGTCCACATCCAAAACTATATTTGGATTGTGAAGAAGACCCGGTGCTTCGCGTCTCGGTCAGCCATGACGCGACACAGTATATATGTACAGAATATAGGAACTACCTATTTCTTTTTAAAAGATACTTCTACTAATGAGAAGGCCTATATAACAGGGTGAATTTTTAGTGTGTGCGTGGATGGCCAAATCCGAAACTGGGGAATATCGAAAAACAAAAAAAGGATCAGATCAAAGGTAGATTTCACCAACATCGGGCCCGAGAATCTACAACTACTTCATTGATTTTTTATGGAAGGTTTAATTCGTCTCGAAATTCTTCCGAGACCGGGAAAAACAGGATATGCAGGTACGAATTCGCGGGCCAAAGCTAGCGTTTAATAAATTAATCTCCTTACAACGATCCCACAACAATGAGAATTTAACTTGACTTTTAATTAGTGCTAATAAATAACCGATGCAGTAAACTTTATAGTAGAGAATGAGATGGGTATAAAAGCATCGTTTAGGTAACTGTACAAGCCAGCTGTTTAAATTTAACCCTATCGTCATGTTTTTAGGGTTCCGTACCCAAAGGGTGAAAACGGGATCCTATTACTATTACAATGAGAATAAATTATTGTTAACATGCATTTACTCGTACAATAATAATGGACGGCATTTTCGTAATGAACATTTTTCAAGAACAATTTTTTGTAGTCCAATTTTCTTTTTGTATAATTTGCATTCATGCGCAGCTGGAGCGGGTCGCTAGTCAAAATTATAATTCAGATAAATGTTTCAATTCGACCTTGAAACTGAGAAGGAACGGAGCAACAACTTGGATAAACACGTTTATCATAATCTTGACCAATTCCCCAGCGTTGAACCCAAGTGGAAACCTTTCGCCACATGTATCAATTTGTAGCGATCGTAACTTATCTACAACTAGCCGACCCGACCGATATCATCCGAATAACGGGGGACGTAACTGTTTAGTAAATATTAAGGGCCAGTTTGGCAGTATCCAGATGGGCAATAATTATTTATTTAAAAGTGAACTAGAAAATGTAAAAAAATTGAAGGATTTTTTTTATGAAATTACAATTCGTAAATCTATACTAATATAATAGGGGGTAATTTTTGGATCTACTGAACCGATTTTGAAAATTATTTTTGTACATAATAGCCACATTCATAAGGAAGGCTATAGGCCGGATGGGAACGGGAAATTCCTAGGGGAACGAGAATAAACGGGATATGAGTGGACGAAATCGCGGGCAAAAGCAAGTATAACATAACTGTATTCACTGAAGGATAACCCCAGCCAATAACCAATTGCTATCAATGGGACTAAATCCAGACTTTGGACTGCAACGGAGAAATTCCATCTGAAAAAGTTAATAATATTTTGCTCCCATTAGGAGTCGAACCCAGGATCACATGCCTAGCAATAGCGCTTGCGTCTACTAGACCGGCGATCAGAGGGCCAAAAAGTTGTTTTTATGAGCACCATAACATATTTAATTTTATGACAACCGAGTTGGAACCCAGTCAGAGGCATGTTCTGAAACATACGACTAAAACCGATAAGTGTTCCTCCTAGTGCCCTTTGCGTTCCATGGCCGTGGTGAATCTTTCAAACAAATTCCGCAACCCTGGCAGAACTTGTGCCTAGCTTTTGATTGATTTCGCAATACACTGCTGAACTTTAGACCTCTCACAAACTGGACCACAATACACAATACCCAGTCCTCTGCCTTTTGCATCCAAACTGTCCTGAAAATAGCAGCATTAAAACAATAATCCTATAACAAATTCATCCCAGACCTCGCATCTCCATCAAACAGAATACCAAGCGACCCTTCATCATGATCCCTTAGATAATAGCAATAACGTATTGTGTATGGCGCATAACAATACGCCCTCTGTCCATAAATTAGTCTTCATCTACATGCCATATATTATGTAGATAATTCTGGTTCGTCAAGTGTGACGTCACGAAACAAATTAAATTATGACCTCGTCGAACGTTGATGTAGTACTGAAAATTTCAGCAACCGACGCGGTTTATACGCAACTATAATGTATGACGGTCCCTTAAGAACTCAGGTGGTTGGTGCAAGTCACACGAATTAGCGGGAAAAAGTGCCCGTGTTCGAAATATCAATTGATCATTCCTGACTAAATCCTAAGTTACTTGAGGTGGAGCCTAGATGTTTTTTCTTCTATTCTGTCAATTGTTATAGTATCAGTCACTTCCTTTTGCCTAGGTTAGTCTTCAAAATCGAGGGAGAAATATCGAAATGTTAATATTATTAATTTCTATGATTGTGACCAGCATAAATTGTCATCTCTATTTTCTTATTTTTGTACAAATATCTAAAACAACATGTACAGATCTGCACAAAACAGAGTGCAACTGGGTAATCTTCTAATACTTCCCCCTAAGATTCAGCCGCCCACGTCATCCTGGAAAGCGATGCTGTGGCTACCCAACGTGAACAAGTCCTCGGAACGGTGAGGTCGCTCGGTGAAGCCTGTGAAACTCCCGGGTAACTTCTGTGCTTCTGGGTGGAGCTAGGCTGGCTAACTTAGCCAGGACACCTAAGCACAACGGACCGAATCGGAGTCTAAGTGCGGAAAATGGAGTACCTACTCTACTTTACTCTACTCTACTACTACTGTCTCCTATTACTATATCCAAAACGCGAGCCGGTCGTCCCTTGTACCACCCCACAGGGTTACCTCAAAACTTTTGGACTTACGCACACGTTTCATGAAACGTCAATAAATCTCCCTCGAAACCGACTTGTATGATGTTTATGGAGTAATGTGTTGCCATTCGAGATTTCCACCGACACCTACCTCCGTCCAATTCATTTTGGAACATTAATTTTGCATGAATAAGCGCTTTCGTGAGAAGTTTAGGTCCAAATAGGTTTGCCCGGGTCGGCCTAGTTTCAATTGAATGAGGTTCTATTTTTATGTGTTTTCATACAGGTTTTCGAACAGATAGACTTTTTGGGTACAGTCAGCAAAAGAGTTTATTCGACCAAGAAATTGCCCAGGCTTTTTAAAGTTGAGTAAAAAGTACAAAGATACTATAATTGGTGATATTTATTTTGCTGACAATACAAATTCCCACAGGGTAGTTTGATTTGCAACTGGTATTGCATGATGTCCAGATGACATTAATGTTATTGTAAATTCTTGTAATCAAAACGATGTTCAATTAAAGTTGTACCTTGTCCTGTGGGCAAGTTTTGTGATCATTACTCACAAAACCTGCCCACAGGACAAGGTACAACGTCGAAGCAAACGGCGAACGCACGAACGGGCGAGCCATTTAGCTGTATGTAATTTTTTGATAATAACTTTTTCCTGCGACTTCGTACGGGCAAATCCCATGTTTTTCCGTTCCCGTAAGAATTTCTGGAAATCTTTTCTTGGTGCTTGCAAGCACCTAACATTTCTACGACCAATAGTTTCGGCTGTGCGTTGTCTCTCAGACACTCAAGTCAGTCACTCAGTAACGTAAAAATTTTATATACTTTGATTTATCTATACATATAATAAAACAGTAACGAAAGAAAAACTGTACATTGAGAATTTTCGAGAAAAAATAAGTGGCTTTTGTTAGAAAAACGTAACTGATGACAAAAAGTGACTTTTTAGAATTTTTGTCTGTTTGTCTGTTTGTCTGTTTGTCTGTTTGTATGTGTGTATGGTAGGGCTTCACGCCAAAACTACTGGATAGATTGAATTGAAATTCAGCAAAAATGTTCTTTGTAAACCAAGGAATACTTTAGGCTACATATCATCACGCCGTATGTTATGGGAGGTAAGCAATATTGATTTTAAAAGGTTTTTGTTCGTAATTGATTGCACAAAATAATTGAATGCACAAAATGACATGTTAGTTAGTTGCAAAAAGATTTAGATAATTTTTACACATAAACCTGATAGGAATTGTAGCAATCTAGAAGAAATCAACTTATTATCTGCATAATTCAGATACCCGTAACGCCATCTGTTGACCGAAAAAAGTAGTAACTATCAAAAGCATGAGAATTACACCAAAATATATTTTTTAGTTACGAATGGTACTTTTAAAACGTCACAAACAGTGATTCTTTTGATACAAAACTAACCGTTATACATTTGATGTATAACATTAAAAAAGATTTGGTCTGATTTCTCCACTGACGTTATTTTAATTATTTTTGGGTATGATTTAAGCTATCGCCAATTTTATTCGTTTTGAATTTCTTTAATAATAGGGTTTGTCCTCAAAATAGTGGATCTGTCACCAAAATGTAGTTGCCAAATAATTGTAAAAAGCAATTCCATAATAAATCACATGTAATCCTCGGGATATATTATCAAGTATCAAATAAATAGGTTGGGATTTATTATTAAACGGGAAGTAAACCATATTACTGGGTGGATTAAAAAAAATAACCACGAAGGTGATGGCGGGGTCTGTTCGCTCGCTACGCTCGCTCACTTGACCCCGCCATCCCCTTCTAACCTAACCTGTCCGAGTCGGGGTGCCCTAAACTCCCTGTGCCCTATGTTCGAATATTTGGTGACAGATCTACCATTCTGAGCACCAAGCTATTATTTAAGTAATAAAACTATTATTATAAGAACGAAGTTTATATTCATGTAATGCACTACAATTTTATTGGTAATCCATCTCATATTTTACACATTATATTAACAATAATTTGGTAATTCATACCTGGGAACACTCTTTGTTTATCTGAGAACGAAAATATTTCGTGGCGATAGATCTATTTATTAGGTGATACAACTTGATGACAAATATAAATTTTGGTGACAAAAATTTAGTTCCCATTATTTTTTGAACGGTTAATTCTCTCCACTCAACCTGTAAAGCACCCTGGTTGCTTCTGTACACTTGGACGAAGCTAGGCCGGCAAACTTAGCCAGGAAACCTACGCACAACGGAGTCCATACTCTACTCTATTCGTTGCGGGTTTTTTTTTTATGGATGGGAAATCATCAAAATTACTTCTTCCGCTCTGGGTAGACTGGAAAGGAGTGTCAGACTCTTACTGACTAAAACCCATCTGTGTTTCTCCTTATGATCATTGCGTTCTAGGGTCACGGTGACTCTTTCGAACAAATTCCGCGACCCTAGCAGGCTCTGGCCCTAACGGGCCCCGTCTACTTGGCTGACATCTCTTGGAGGTGCGTATCGAACACAACGCTTCGTCGACCCGGACCAGTGGCGCTATATGCATAGCTCCATACCTCCTTCTCGCTAGAACGACTCACGTTTTAACACGTCATGGTAGGGCCGCGAACCACAACGCTCGCCGTCCGCGTCCTGTGCCTACGGTGGCCGAGAATCGCCCTGCGACTCCTAACGCCCGGGGCGTCTTCTTCTGTTTCGGCGGCTAAGGCGTGACGTTTGCCTCTCCTTCACGCGGCCCGCCCCTTTCTTTACTAGCATTACTGTTTCGCAAAAGGAGGTGACGGCTTGCCACGCCTCCGCGCTCTGGACCATGGAGTGAACTAGAGCCGGTAGCGAGAGGTCGTCGTCGCTGATCGCCTCGATGAGGCCACGGCAGTGCTCCGCCCAAACAGGGCAGACCTTCACCGTATGTTCTGCCGTGTCCTCTGCGGGGGTTGACTTCTCTTCTGGTTGGTTTTCCCATGGACAACTTTATGTAGCTCTATCGCGTGTTAACAAACATAGCAAACCATTATTCACAGTCCAACTTCGCTCACTGCTGAGCATAGGCCTCTGTTTTCGTGTGCCAATCCCCACGTTCCTGTGCCAGCCTCATCCAGGTTCTACCCACGATGGCAACAATATCGTCCGCCCATCTCGCCGCCGGTAGACCAATACTTTTTCTTCCAGTCCTCGGACGCCACTCAGTCACTGCCTTACTGAACCTATCATCACTTGGGTTCTAATCCAACAAGCGATCTGTTTGCGGATGAATGGACAAAGATTTTATTGGCATGTCAGAAGTACAGTGAGAAGGATGCATGAAAGAGTTGTTAACCTTTTTATTTTTATTCTTCTCTATTTTGATTATTTTATCTGAGTTTGTTTGTATATGTATATTTGTGTTTTTCTTAGTTTTTGTCCTTTTTCTTATCTATACATATAATAAAACTGTAGAAGACGTCAATTCTGTACATTGAATGAAAATAAAAAAAAATATTCCAGGGGTGCTTCATATAACCAGTAGAAGCCAAAAAAATGTTTATTTTTTTTTTGTCTGTCTGTCTGTTGTTAATCTTTCACGCAAAAACCACTGGACGGATTTTGATGAAACTTTTTTTCTATACATATAATAAAACTGTAGAAGACGTCAATTCTGTACATTGAATGAAAATAAAAAAAAATATTCCAGGGGTGCTTCATATAACCAGTAGAAGCCAAAAATATGTTTTTTTTTTTTTTTGTCTGTCTGTCTGTTGTTAATCTTTCACGCAAAAACCACTGGACGGATTTTGATGAAACTTTTTTTATTGTATAGTTATTATTCCTCGCCAACATATAGGCTATAATTTATTTTGAAGATCTGAATACAAGACGTGGAACTTTAGCAGCCCGGCTAATCTATAAGAGATATTAATATACCGCTTTAGGAATAGTTGGTCAACATGATGAGTACTGTCTGTCGACATAAAAAAAATGAAGGTCTAGAGCACCTGATATGGAACCCTTTCAGGGAGCTAAGCTATCGGCTATTTTAATCAATTGTCAACGGATCTCATAGTCCGTTGATATAAAGCCTGCCTCTCGAAAGACTTGGTGTGGGTTCGAATCCCACAAATGTTGTAATTATTTTTGGATTATTTTTATCTTATTTATTTCGTTAGTTTTTTATTCCTACCAAACCTAATATTTTCACATATTAATAATATGTTATTGCTGTATTTTGCATATTTTTTAGCAAAGAACCTATTTTCTGTTTATATGTACCTATTCTGTTTTGTTCGCATCACGTTAAAAAATATAGAACTAATGTAGATAACATTTACACATAAACCTGATAGGAATCGTAGCAATCTATAAGAAATCAACTTATTATCTACATGCATAGTAAGTATGGGTACGTATCTAAATGGTACTCGCAACGCCATCTGTTGGGCGAAACTGTACTTACTATCAACAGTATGAAAATTACAACAAATAATATTATTTAGTTAAAGATTCTTTTCATACTTACCCAGCGTTATGTGCATTTTTTTTTTAAATTTGAAGCTTAAAATAAAACTAAAATTGCTCCACTGACTTTGTTTTCATTTTTTTTTACTATTGATAGGAACGCGTTTGACTACTATCTCACCTGATGGTAAACGATGATGTGATCGAAGATGGAGCACGTACCTATTCACTCTTGACAAGACTGGGCAGTAGTGTCAGGCTGTAGCTATCAGGAAACACGGACTCAGTCAGGGATTTCCACTCCCTGGCTGTATGCACAATTAATGTGTTTCCAAAACATTTTGTTCATGTGGGTGTGATGTTCACCGTGTACCGGTGGTGCACCAGCGTACGCCTTGTGGTCCGATGATGGAACTTGGCTTGGCGGAATTAAACTATGCAATTCAGTTGCATACTCCCCAAAATGCAACCGATAGAAAACCGACATACAAGCAACTCGGCATCGATGCTTAAGACTTTGGAGCTTCGACTCGACGAGCCTTTCACCTCTTGGATTTATTTCCCAGGATCCCTCTTTTCAATTATTTTCTGTTTATTTTGAAACAAAACTGTTCAATTCCCAGTGAGCCGGTGATTCGTCGTGACCAGCCTAGGGCCAGAAATTATCGGTACGGGTTTCACACTCCAGAGCAACAAGGGGAACTGTGGATCCCTAGGTAATGACGCCACAGAAGATCTCGCGAAGAGAGGTTCCGAGATGGTAGTGCTGGACCCGTACCCACTCCTCCTTCCTTCTTTATTTCTTTCTCACAGTTTTGCACATGAATTCACCAGAGAAGAACTGAACTTCATGACAACAAATGGTCACGGGTTATAGATTGCAGTGAAAAATGGCAGTGATATGTCTATACACGCGACTAATAAAACGACTTCTCAGCTTAAGCTTAAAAATTACTCCAGTAATATTAGGGATTATTACGGGTCATTGCCCCTAAAAATTGTTAAAATAAGCATTACAGACAGCCCGATTTACAGAGGTTGCTTCGACAACGAGGAATCAGTCGGCTACGTCATCCTGGTCGTGGCTTCCCGACGTGAAAAAATCCTCGGAACGGTGAAGTCTGCAGGTTTTAAATCAATTCAAATCATTTATTGCAATCCATAATGTACATATACATGTGGTAAGTATAGGTTTGTGAGTGCTAAGTGATTGAGCTGACTTTAATCTCAGATTATCACTCTTTTGCGGGTTGAGTACTATCGGTCGTCTCTCCACTCAACCTGTAAAGCACTCTGGTGGCTTCTGTACATTTGGACGGAGCTAGGCTTGCAAACTTAGCCAGGACACCTACGCACAATGGAGTCTCTACTCTACTCCACTCTATCCATTGTGGGTTTTTTTATGGATGGGAAATCATCAAATGATTTCTTTCGCTCTGGCGCGCGTGGAACACAACGCTCCGTCGACCTGGGCTTGGTTGTTAAAGAACAGCGAGCCACCCAACGCTCGCCGTCCGCAGGCGCGCGCCTACGGTGGCCGAGAATCGCCCTGCGACTCCTGACGCCCGAGACGTCTTCTTCTGTTGCGGTGGCTAAGGTATTACTGTTTCGCAAAAGGAGGTGACGGCTTCCCATGCCTCCTCGCTCTGGGCCATAGAGTGAACCAGAGCCGGTAGCGAGGGGTCGCCGCCGCCGATCGCCTCGACGAGGACACGGCGGTGCTTCGCCCAAGCAGGGCAGACCTTCACCGTATGCTTCACCGTGTCCTCTGCGGGGGTTGACTTTTCTTCTGGTTGGTCTTCCCATGGACAAATTTATGTAGCTCTATCGCGAGTTAACAACCTTAGCATCATCATGTATCATCATTATAATCCACAGCCCGACTTCGCCCACTGCTGAGCATAGGCCTCTCAATTCGTGTTGCAATCCCCACGTTCCTATGCCAGCCTTATCCTGGATGAGGCTGGCGGTGACTCATTCCTCAACCCTAGCTACGACGCTCCGTCAACCCGGGCCTGGTTGTGTTCGGACAGCAAGCCAACCAACGCTCGCCGTCTGCAGGCCCGCGTTTACGGTAGCTGGGAATTGGCCTGCGGCTCTCGACGCCTGGGGCGTTTTTTTCGGCGGCTAAAGGGAACTGGGAATAATTGTCAAATCGTGCTGTCATTAACTCTTAGTTCGGGTTCGGGACTAATCGTAAGTCCGTAGGTGATACGGAAACACCTAACACTACGAAACTACGGACTGCGAGCTTAGAGAGTAGACCCCGAGGCGTGAGGTTTGCTTCTCCCTCACGCGGACCGCCTGAAATAAAGGAGACTCCACTAGCATTACTGCTTTGCAGAAGGAGGTGGCGGCTTCCCATGCCTCCTCGCTCCGGACCATGGAGTGAACCAGGACCGGTAGCGAGAGGTCGCCGCGGCCGATCGCCTCGACGAGGACATGGTAATGCTCCGCCCAAGCAGGACAGGCCTCCACCGTATGCTCCACCGTGTCCTCTGCGGAGACTTCTCTTCTGATAGTTTTGGCATGACCATTAATAAAGCTCAGGGACAAACTATGAGTCGTGTTGTTGTGGATCTGCGGAAGTTCTGTTTCTCGCACGGTCAACTGTATGTCGCTTTATCGCGAGTAAGCAGCGTGCAAAGCCTGTTTTTACTTACTGATGAACATTACATAACAAGTAATATTGTTCACGAAGAAATTTTTAAGTGTTAACGTTCGTTCGTTCTTCGTAATTTTGTAAATCATGTCGTAATCATGATGAGTACATACACACATTAGTGAGTTTGTGTACTTATGTACATATATACTTAATCTTGCTTAATACGAAGTGCACGCGCGAACGAAGTCGCGGGCACAGCTAGTTAATAATATTTTTGTAGTTACTGTAATTGGTTTTTAACCGTTATAATTAAATAAATAAATAAATCACCGCGCCTTGCCAAGTGTCCTGCCCAGCTCCACTTTAGTTCTACAATTCGTTTTCCGATGTTGAAAACCTTCGTACGTCTTCGGATCTCGACGACGTACCTCTACCAAGCATGGAACGCTTCATGGCTCTCTGTGCAACTATCAGTCTGTAAACAGCTTCCTGCGTGAGCGTCCATGTAAGTAAGTCAAGGTGGGAAAAGCACACTGGTTATAAAGGCATTGCGTTCAGACATTCAGACATTGCGTAATTGAATTTTGGCATGCGTAAGAATGTCGTCCATTTTGATAAAAGCGGCCCATCCAAGGTGCGTTTCTCTCGATACCTCCGTTTGTTGATTTTCTTTGCCAATTGAAAGGATATGGCCAAGATAAACATATCGGTTAATCATCTCCAACAATTCATTTCCAGATTTGAATCGCTGAAAGTGTTTGCCATAACCTTCGTCTTGGTTATATTCATCCCAAGACCACAAAGTCAAACCACAAAGTCATCTGCAAATCTTAAGTGAGACAGTTGGGCAGAAAATTGACGAACCGGCAACACACCGGTGTGCGCCGAATTAATCGCGAATTTAATGTTTATTACCAATTACATAAGGTTTAATTTTTTTTTGGGAATTTTCACATGTCGGGGCTGGAGCGGTTAATACCGCTATAGTCCCAATCTATACCCACATTTTTAACGACATCTTCTAGGACTGCTGTAAATAGTTTCGATGAAATGAAAGAAGCATTATCATTACAACGTTTCTCACGAAAAATTATTTGAACAGAAGAGGTGATACTCGACGGCGCGTTGTGTTCCACGCGCGTCACAAAAAGATGTCAGCATAAAGACGAGGCCCGCTAGGGCCAGTACCTGCCAGGGTTGCGGTATTTCTTCGAAAGAGTCACCGCGGCCTGGAACAAAATATCAAAATTCAAAATTCAAATTATTTATTTCAAATAAACCATTCACAAGCACTTTTGAATTGTCAAGGTCGGTCAGTCAAAAAGATGAAGCTATTTGCACGTTCCAAAGCGTAGATCTCTATGGAGAAGAACGTGCAAGAAACTCCACGGACACTCTTTTAAATTATTTTTCTTTACAATTTTATGGTTACATCATTCCTGTTGAAATTATACAAACATATATGTGAGAACGATGTAAAAAGAAATGCACGTTAAAGTATCCGGAGTAAAAAAATAAAAATCAACAACAAATTAAAATAACAAATCATTAAAATAAACCGTGGCAGCCGAGAGATGACCAGTCCAAACTGACGGCGTCCGTTCACGAACATGACGCACGCGCTAGCACCATTCGGCTCAACCATATTTAAGGGAGCCAAATGACCCAACACATGCGCCACCATCAGGTAGACTTTTGAGTGAGCATGACACTCCCAACCGCCAGGGCAGTCAAGTCAATTAAAAAATAAATAAAAGTAGTATAAGGTTCACAGTACTCACATATGTGCCGTTAATTAATGAATTTATACAATGCTAATTACATTGAGTCTATACAATGAAAATATAATGTTTTACAGTCTTCAACGGGTCCAACAATATTTATATAATAATAATAATTTATCTTTATTTCAGACACAAGTCCATACGTTTTTACAAAGACAGAGTTAGTAGGGTTGTTAGTAGTCGGTACACACAAAAATAACAAAGTGTTAGTAATTTATTAGTAAACAAAAACAAGTCGTCTAGTAGGTAGCTATTTGCTGTTTCTGTGCAGGTGTACACCTGCCCAGTACACAGCAAAAGGACTATCTATCTTGCACGATAACGTTCTGAGGACAGTGTTGGTACTACCCCGGACCCTGCTCATCATCGATGCCGTTCTTTTCCTAATGATGGAGAAGAAATCATCGATGGAAGCATCCGCAAACATTGCGGAAGCGCTGCAGTACCTGGGTTTTTTCAACACTGCCCTCAAAGCGTCATTGTACTGAACACGCAGGGCGTTGAAAGCCCGCCGCGTAAAGTTGATCCACAGACTGCACGTGTAAAAAGACTGACAGAAGGCTCTGAAAAGTAACAGTTTTACATCTGTGGTACATCGAGCAAATCTGCGGGACAACATATTGCAGCGGACTGCCAACGCCCTCCTTTCCCTCTCTAGGTCCTCATCGTCCTGTAGCCTATCTGTCAGCATGTGACCCAAATATTTTACTTTAGACACCCTCGTTAGTGCCGACCCACCGATCTTAATTGGCGGTACGTTTGAGGGAGCCTTGTTCCCTGCTTTGTAAAGCATGAGAACACTCTTGCCAGTATTATATTTGAGTCCATGAGACAGGGCATACGATTCACAAATGCCCAGAAGTCTTCTGAGCGCACTCACTGACGGGCTCAACAGAGCCATGTCGTCCGCATAACTAATATTGTTGACCATTCTTCCGTCTATTGAACATCCGATCATAGCCCCGCTGAGCCTGCCAATCAGCTGGTTAACAAACAGGTTAAACAAACTCGGGGAGGTCAACCCACCCTGCCTAACACCGCACTTTAGATTATATTCCTCACTGTGAGCGTTGACCCATCTAACAGCATTCTTTTGATTACTGTACCAATACTTGAGGAGAGATACCAGCTCCCTCGGCACAGTGGTCTCCTCGAGTAGTTTATGCCAAAGAATATCATAAGACACCAGGTCGAAGGCCCTCGACATATCAAGAAAACACGCATATACTGGCGTTTTTCTGTCGGTATAATACCTTACAGTTTGTTTCAGACACATAATTGCCATTTCTGTTGACAGGTTGGGTCTGAAGCCAAACTGCAAGTCATGTATCTGAAGGTGTTCGCTCAGCTGTGCGTTCATGAGACTGTCAAGGACCTTCGCCATGGTTGTGGCCAATGATATTGGGCGGTAATTATGCTTGTCAGATGGGTCCCCGGTCCTATTCTTTATTATTGGAACGACTACTGTTTTCATCATATCATCCGGTATAAAAGAATGACCAATACAAAAATTAAACAGCAGACTCAGTACTCTGGGCAGGTGTACACCTGCATAACGCAGATGTTCTATACTTATACCGTCATGACCTGGTGACTTTCCACGCTTCATCCTTTTTATGACATTCCTTACGTCTAATGGCATAATTCGACTGTACTTTTCACCAGGTCTGACGTGTGGTTTACTTAAATTACTAACGTCACAAGGCACTGGGTCTACAGTAAACAGATCTTTAAAAACATTCGCAATATTTTCATCCCCCACCACCCTGTTGACGCTCACAGGAATACTCGGCTTAGGATTCAAGTGCCCCGTATTTTTCCAAAAACTGCTAAAATCTTTGGCCTTATGTTTTGCTGCCAGTATGTCCATTTTTATTTGCTCGGTATTATCCTGGCACCATTTCAATTTCTTCTTAAACTCTTTTCGAGTTTCACACATACTCAAATACTGTGGCCCCGCGCGCGGCTTCCCTTGCAGAACCCAGTTACTGAAACTAAACTCTTTTGGCATTTATAAATGCCAAAAGATTAGTTTGTGCGGCCTAGTAACTGTGGAGCTGGACCGGCATTGAGCCAAGCATTATTATCTTCAATATAATCCCCCAACTTATAATATGCTTTCTTGCATAGTGTGCGTTTGATACAAGATTTAAATTTTGTTTCATTCAGTTCTAATATATTAGGAGGTATTTTATTATAACATTTTAAACAGTACCCCATGAAAGATGAGGCTACTTTAGCTAGTCTGAAACTTGGTTGAACTAGTTGATCCCTATTTCTAGTAATATAATTATGTCTGTCGCCTCGTCTACTAAAAAGATGGAGATTCTTTCTAACGTACATAATGTTTTCATATATATATTGACAGGGTACCGTCATGATGTTAATATCCTTAAACAGTTCCCTTAGAGAATCACGTCGGCGGAGATTGTATATCGCTCTTATAGCTCTTTTCTGCAGAATAAAAATAGACTCGATGTCTGCAGCCCGTCCCCATAGTAAAATACCATAAGACATGATACTATGAAAGTAACTAAAATATACTAATCTCGCGGTATCAACATCCGTAAATTGGCGGATTTTTCTAACAGCATATGCCGCTGAACTTAGCCGTCCTGCAAGAGATGTTAAATGAGGACCCCATTGTAGCCTAGAGTCAACCGTAATCCCCAGGAAAACTGTTCTATCGACGAATTCCAGTTTCTCCTTGTTCAACACTATGTCACAATCACTACTTTTGACATTTGGTAAGGAAAATCTTATGCACTTAGTTTTTTTCCCATTTAAAACTAAATTATTAGCAGTGAACCAATTTTGGACCTGCAGAAGGGCGTTATTTACGTCCTCAAGATTATTACTACGTCTGTTTATCTTAAAAATCAAAGAAGTATCGTCGGCAAACAAGACCATGTTTAGTTGGTTTTGCAATAAATGGGGTAAATCATTGATATAAACTAGAAATAAGAAAGGACCTAAAATCGATCCCTGCGGGATGCCCATTTTCACGTTTAATCCCGACGAATTAACACCGTTTATTTGGACTAATTGCTGTCTATCATTCAAATAAGATTTTACTAAGTTTAACGCTGTTTTGCCTAGTCCGTAATGCTCGAGCTTCATGAGTAATGTTTCGTGATTTACACAATCAAACGCCTTAGATAGGTCGCAGAAGATGCCTATGGCGTCTTGCGCTTCTTCCCACGCATTAAAGATATGTTTTAGTAAGGTGACACCGGCGTCAGTTGTACAACGTCCTTTGGTAAAACCATACTGTTTATCGTGTAAGATGTTATTTGTGTTAAAATGATTAAGCATTTGATTAAGCATTACCTTTTCGAATACCTTGCTAAATACTGGCAATACGGACACCGGTCTATAGTTATTTGTGTCTTTACTGTCCCCGTATTTAAAAAGTGGTATAACTTTACTGTATTTCATCAGATCCGGAAATACTCCTTGATCCACACATAAATTAAATATTAAAGCTAAATACGGCGCTATAGTCTCAATAATTGAGGTACATACTTTGATAGACAATCCCCACAGGTCTTCTGTCAATTTAATCTTGATTTGTTTAAAAACCTTTAGTACTGTTATGGGGTTTATATGTTTAAACTCAAATTTAGTTGGGCAGGCTGACACGTTGGCCTGTAATAAATCAAAAGCCAGCGAAGGCGAGGAGTTTAAGGTTTCAGTTGTTTCAATAGGGATACTGGTAAAGAAATTTACAAATTCCTGAGCAACTTTCTTGTTATCGCTAATAAGACCATGAGGAGTCTCCAATGTGTAATCAGTATTATGTCTTTTGTTCCGCTTTGTTTCATTATTAATTATCTTCCAAACCGTCTTTATTTTATTTTCTGATGCTTTAACCTTATTGCTAATATATAAGGCCTTAGCTGCCTTACAAGAAATTTTATAAATTTTTGAGTAGGTAGCAACATATTTATTAAAAGTTTCAGTCATAATAAATGGCTTAAGGCCATACAGCTCATATAGTCTATCCCTACTTATTCTCAGTCCTTTAGTCGCCCAGTCACTAAATAAAAACTTAGGGCAAATAGTTTTAGTTCTCTTTTTAAAAGTATTATTAAACTCAGTTTGGACTACTGAAAACAATTCTGTATACAAAATATTACCATTATTCATTGTGAAGTCCCGATCACTTAACTTGGTAATTAAAGTGTTGTTAAATTTATTTAAATTACCGGATGTTATTGGTCTGGATTGTATTTGCACTTGTTGAATAGGTATATTGCACTCAAAAGATACCATTAGCCCGCTGTGATCTGAAGGGAGCTCATTTACAATGGCTTTTTCTAAATAGTTGCAGCAACAAAAAACATTATCTATACATGTAGCAGTAGCTGTAGTTATTCTAGTTGGTTCTATGAAAACATTTGACAAATTGAATGATTTAAAGAGATTTAAAAATCTACTGCTATCTGAATTATTTTCTAAAATATTAATATTAAAGTCACCACATATCTGTGGTGACTTTAATATTTTATTACTAATTTATTACCAGTTGCAAGTTTTGCCAAGACATCTTCCATCACTGACTCAAATATAGAGTAGTTCAGATAATTAGGGGGTCTGTAAACGCACACTATGACATGCTTATCCAGCTCAACACAGGAGAGTTCAATGCTATGTTCAACTGACAGCTCAACTATGTCTCTACGAGTTTTAAATTTAATACAACTTTTGATTAAGATTAATGAACCCCCACGTAGCATTGATTTGCGGTTAAAACAACTTCCCACATTATAATTCTCATAATTAATGAGCATTTCAAAATCCTTTAGCCAATGCTCAGTAAAACAAATAATGTCAAACATTGTTTTTTCTAAAAATAATTCAATTTCGAGTTGTTTCGAAGCAAAACCTTGAATATTCTGATAAAATAATTTCAAGCATTTCAGCTTAGCTCCTTTATTATAATTAGCTGTATGAGAGCTAGAAGATACCCGGTTGATCGTAGATGTGGCTATACTGTTATTGATATCCTCTGTTGTCTTACAAATTAGTTTAAAGTTACATCCGGAGTGAGCCCTAAGAGTCCCATGCCATCACCAGGCAATGAGACACATGGAACCTCCTTCGTACAATTATTGTAAATATGTATAGCATCAGCGCTACAGTTATTTAGTGTGTCCACCTGAACATTAGTATTATTACTAATAATTGTGGTGTTAATTATAGAACGTGAAACGCAAAGGGCATTAGGAGGAACACAGATGGGTTTTAGTCAGTAAGAGTCTGACACTCCCTTCCATTCCGCCCAGAGCGAAAGGAGTCATTTGATGTTTTCCCATACATAAAAAAGGAGGCAAGCAATGATAGATATTGACTGTTTGTATTAGATATACGAACACATTGATCTTACCTAGCCACATCATTTTACAATACATATATGCGAACGAAGTCGCGGGCAACAGCTAGTTGATGATAAAACATTAATCAGCTACTGTCTGCATAAAAAAACTCTCACCAACAACAAATAGAGACGAATGTGGCGACATCGATTATCCGCTGCTTAGACAAATCTCACAGGTGCATGCAAAGACTACAATAAATTTAAATAATTAAATATTCATTATCTAAACTAGAAATATGCAAAAATTGTACTAGTTAGTATATTCCTTAATGGGTAGAAGATAGCCCTGGGAACTCGCCCACTATACAGGTATTCCAGAAGTGCGTGGTCATATATTAGGATGTGTTCCGTATCTACTATACAGCCAAGAAATAATATTAAAAAAATAATGACTTTAAATAAAACCAACCACAAAAAAAAACTTTGTAATTCCAAAAAAAAACAATTATATAATATAATTATACTGCATCAGATTGCTTAACAGTATATTGTTTTTACTCTTTAGTCGTTTTTGAGATTTGGAACACCTTGTATTACTAAGTGCGTAGAACTAGAGTTGAAGGTGATACATTGAGTATAAGGCCTTGAATTAATTTGATATTGTGGCGCTAGCATAGATTTGACACAAGGAAAGTTTGAAATATCGATTTTCAAACTTTCCTTGTGTCAAATCGATGCTTTCGAGATATCATTTAAAATCGCGGTAGGACCTTAATAACAAATCTGCCAACCCCATCGAGATAAACATCCATGATATTATGTTTAAAAATACTAGCCAAAAAGACAAGACTAAGCCAAAACAACCCAACTCACTCACTTCATCAACATGAAACGGCAAATTACTAAAAACTCAATTACATTCCGCCGGTTACATTGCCGAGCATATAATATGGTCAGAGAGATAATTTAATATATTACGATATACTTCAGTCATCATTTTGACGTAGGTACCGTGTCTTTAATTATTAGTTGTTTGTTGTTCTCGTTAAGGACATAAGATTCGCTAGTGTAAGCTTACTGTTGTTTTTAAGAAGAGGAGAACGGGAGTTTTGAAGAAGAGTGAATAAGTTAGGTCATTTTTTCGTGCTTGGTTGTCGACCTCATCATTGATTTCAATCAGGTGAGTTTGTGCTCAAACGCGAACCTACTGTGCGCGTCTGATTCGCGCATTAAGGGTTCCGTACCATCGCCATCATTATAATCCACTGTAAATGCCTTTAACACCGAACAAAAAAACTCCAAATGCACGTCTCTTGTATGGGTCTCACTTTAATTTTAAATTATTTTTTTTTAGCAAATGCAGCAATACAAACTCTGTGAGAACTATAAGTGTCTACTTGTTGCCACGATTAAGGTCGAGCTCCAAAAAAACACGTTTCTAGTTAGGTAAAACATTAAAAATTAAAGGGGGCCCTTTAATCAGCGCAGTTGTTGAGAGTGAAGGTGTTGAAAGCGTTTTTATTCTGGGTGACTTTAATGCGCATCCTCATGAGCTGTTTTTCAGGGAACTCATAAGTTTCTGTGCTGATCAAACCTGGCTTTGTCCTGATATAGAGAAGCTAGGCTATGCAGCCAATAACTACACTTTTGTTAGCGAAGCACACGGGTGCAGAAGATGGCTGGATCACTGTGTTGTGTCTTTATCAGCGTGGCAAACTATTGTTAGGGTAGGCAAAAAAGACGATGTATTTTTATCTGACCACCTACCACTATATATCGAGTGTGACCTGAATTTAGTTAGACCAAAGACAACGATGCAACATTTTCGCTATTGTGATGTGACGTGGGGTGAGAGGGATGACTCGCAAATTACAAAATATTGTAATTTATGCAATGATAGGCTGCGCAACATCGATCTTCCTCATGAATTTCAAAAGTGTAGTTATGGGTCTTGCAATGTGGTCGAACATAAAGGTATCCTGGATAATTTATATAAAACTATTGTAGATATCTTAAGTGACACAGCTGTAATGACGAGTGAGAAGGTTAGGCCTAAGCCAAGGTGAAGCAGAGTGTTGTGTGGCTGGAACAAGCATGTTCGGGACGCTTACCGAGAGGCCAGGCTTAAATTCAGAGAATGGGTAGTACATAATAGACCGACCTCTGGAGTAATTTATGAAGAAATGTGTGAGACCCGGAAAATATTTAAGGGTCGTCGTAAATGGTGCCAAAGAAATAGTGAACAAATAAAAATGGATTTTCTAGCCGAGCAAAGAGCCGCAAAAAACTTTAATAAGTTTTGGAAAGCCACAGGTAAGCTGGATACCAAGCCTGGGCTGCCGGTGAGCGTCGGTGGAATGAATGATCCAAAGCATATTACCCCTTGGCCCCTCAGGTACGATAACCGGTGCTGAGTCCTTCCGTGAGGGAGTGAAACCGGTAATGTATTTCTCGACGAAACAGGTCAGGGCGGTAGTTAAATACATGAGTAGAGATAAATCACCCAGACACGATGGACTCAGCATCGAGCATTTTAAGTATGCTGGTATTCACCTGCCGAGGGTCCTGTCTCTGTTTTATTCAATGTGCATTAGTCACTCGTACCTACCGGCAGAGCTAATGAGAACGATTGTGGTACCGATTGTCAAAAACAGGATAGGGGATATCTCGGACGGGGGAAACTACCGGCCAATCTCACTTGCAACTACCATTGCTAAAATATTGGACAGTATGCTTGATTCGTGCTTGGAAAAATATCTGGACCTGCACGACTCACAGTTTGGGTTTCAACCTGGGCTGTCCACTGAAAGTGCAATCCTAAGTCTCAAGAATACTGTCCAATATTATACAGATCGTAAATGTGTATGCCTGTGTATGCCTGTTTCCTGGATTTTTCCAGGGCTTTTGACCTTGTGTCATATGATGTGCTCTGGAGGAAGTAGGGGGACAGGAATGTACCGGCGGAAGTTCTTAAGGTTCTGCAATTTTGGTATTCTAACCAAACGAACCATGTAAAGTGGTCCAACATTCTCTCTGAGGCTTATGGGTTGGAGTGCGGGGTGAGGCAGGGAGGGTTGACCTCACCCAGGCTCTTCAACATATATGTGAATGACCTCATAGTCGAGCTCAGCAGTATGCGTGTCGGCTGTCGGGTGGGTGGTGTTAATATTAACAGCATCAGCTATGCGGACGACATGGTGCTGCTGGGCCCGACTGCAGGTTCTATTGGAGAGATGTTGAGAGTTTGCGAGGACTACGCGGCTAGACATGGGCTCGTGTATAACGTGAAGAAATGTGAGTACATGGTCTTTGGGGTCGCCGGTAAGTGTACAAATTACTCACCTAACTTTACCCTAAATGGCTTGAACATAAGAAGAGTAAAACAATTCAAATATCTGGGACATATGCTTACCGATGACCTCAAAGATAATGTGGATATTGAGAGGGAGCGCAGGGCTTTGGCGGTCCGCGCTAATATGTTGGCTCGTAGATTCGCCCGCTGCATGGGCCAGGTAAAAATAACGCTTTTCAAAGCATATTGTCAGGGTCTGTACACGGGTGGTCTGTGGATCAACTACACCAAAAGATCGCTGGATGTCCTGCGCGTCCAGTACAACAATGTTTTTAGAATGCTCTTGAGGCTGCCCCGGTTCTGTAGTGCGTCAGAGATGTTTACGCAGAACCGTACTGACGGCTTCCACGCAACTGTGCGGAAGAAAATAGCGTCTGTGGCAGCTAGAACCCGGGCCAGTGGCAACAGCATTCTGAAAACTGTGAATGAAAATGTGTTTCCCCTTTTATGAGGCATTTTGTGGAGAAGATGACCGGTTGAGAAACTGGTTTCGTCTTCTTTACAAAGTGACTCATACCCAAATTCTTTTATTAATTTATGTTATACTAACACTAGGTATAAGGTACTTTACTAACAATACGGATCTCTGTTATCTGATTATTTGAAATAAATTATTATATAACTATTATATTTAATTTTTTTATGTATTTTTATTATTTGTTGTTACAACGGCATGAAATACACATTCTGTAAAAATTTTAACTGTCTACGATTCATGAGATACAGCTCGCTGACAGACAGACGGACGGATATGGGAGGCTTAGTAATAGGGACCCATTGATTACCTTTCGGGTAGGTATGGATCCCTAAAATTTTTTAAAGCATTATTTTTAAAATCTTTGCGCTATCTTTAAGATTCACGCAAATTAGATAATACGCGCTTGTGTCCTGCATGTTTCTTACAGTAACTACAAGGAGGTTTACTTCAAAAATCTTTATGATTAACTTTCGTCTCCAAAACAACAATGACGTTTGCTCATTGTCCCCTGGAAAAATGAAGTTCTGTCTACCACCTTTATGTAGTGTAACCCCACTTGTCCCCTTTAAGTGCAGATCTCCCTAAATCGTGTTCCGAATATATACGAAGATACTGAGATATGAAACAGCAGAAGATTTTATTTTATCTTGCTTCTGGGAGAAACTTCATGGTTTGCCAGCTCGATAGGGCCTAGTACTATTGAAGATCCAAATAAACCCCGAGCACAATTCCCCAAAACTGTAACTCGACAACATCAACGCGAGCACCCTACTCATAATGTACGTACGAGCTTACAGCGGCAGCGCGGCCGCACAATTTAACTTGTGCCTGTGTCAGCCACCGTGACGTGATGCCCCTTAGTGCCAGCCCATGTTACAAATTGACCGTAAACATAGTTCCGTAGGTTCCGCTTCAAGTTGTAATGCTATACCTTGTTTTGGCTTAATTTTGGAGTATATGTTGTGTTACACTCGATTTCACTTCGGAAATTTCATTCTAGAGCTTGGAATGCTAATGAAATATGTATGAGTAAGTGCGTCTGTTGGTAGGATAATCATAAAAGTTTTAACTTGGAATAGAAGACTGAGAATATAAATTGGTAGGGGAGGGGGCTATGCTCAGCAGTGCGTTAGGCTGAGATAAAGACTTCGGTGCGCAATAAAATGTCTAAGCTTTTAAGAGGTTTAAAGCACTTTAAAAAGGATCGTAACAATCCCTTTGTGACTAAATTCGATTAAATTACGAGTGCATTATCTCTGTGTTAAAATAAACATAAATCGGAATCCTGTTACTTCAAATGCACGTCAAAGTAAGCGAATCACGCCACTCAACTGGCTGGGGGCGCCACGACCGTCAACTATTTTCTTTGTACAATGTTCCAGCTACAGCTTTGTAATGGACAGAGTTATCTCAGTATGTTGTGGCTTGACAACACAGAATTCAGAGTCCTTTGATAATAGCCAGTTTGTAGCAGTGAGCGAGTTTCTAGTGAAACTATTCATTTCAGAGTATTTTTGGTCGTTGTTCCTATTAACGAATAAATTGTACCGTAGTGTATGTACTACATGACTATTTGAAAGATTTCACTAGTAGGTATTAAAAATGTGATACATTCTGAAATTGTGGCATAAAATGTTTTCTTATTTTCAATTTTAAAAAGTTGTCTTCGCAAAAAATTTAAGTTGGTTCCCGCTATTGTCCTCGATCACGCTTTTTCGGATTCATGTTTTTTGGTTTTATGTAAATCAAATTCTCTTCAACCTAACCCGATATTTTCCAGTTGAAAGTAAGATTACAACTTTGAACTACGATTACATTCTAACATTTTCATCAATAGAAAAGGGTGTAATAACTTAAACATCTCGCCCAAAATAATTAGCAAACCCAACCCAACCCTACTCCCATTAACGGAAAATCAGCATTTTTAATCAAAATATTTGCCTAAAAAGGTTGACGTGAAAAATAATGCTTTATGACCATTAATCTCCTAAAAAGGTCCAGGGACGGCAGGGACCAAGGTGGGCCAAGTAATGGAGTTCCGTTGTATAGTCGTGAACCAAGAGTTGGATGTCCCAACCCCTTGACTCTGTTACATAAAACATTTGGGACGGGAGTTGGCACGAAAATAAATGTACCAATATTTTTGGGACACATTTTTTGTTTGTGTTTTTTTTTGCACGGACATGTAAAATGATGGATATGTTAGGTGAATGATGTAACTGTCCCTTCAGGTGAATGATAAACTCAGACCTTGTGGAGATTAATTTCGTGTATTAAAGACTACGTAGACTTTAAAATACTAACAGTATTCAGTTTTCTATTCTATCAACGCCAAGTTATTTTAAAGGACTCGAAGTTTTTTTCAGTCGCGATGACGCCGTAAAATACTCTCGTATCGAGGACCTTAATTCCAATAAGTAACACGCTATATTTGCCAATTTCTCGCTGCTGCGTCGAGGATTAGCAGAGTGGAGGAAATAAGTTGAACTACAGTCGGAAAACCTGCATGTAACGTTATATTTGAACCACACATCTCGAAGACTAGGAGGTTCTCGTTTAAAGATAAACAACGAGACTGGTGTGGACTTGCTACCCTACTATTACTTTCAGTTGCTGAACAAAATGGGTCTCAACTGCCATCTGTTGACTGTTGGTGCCTGTCGTTATGAAACAAAAGAAGCAAGACCTTGTTGAGATTGACCGTTTAAAACAAGGGAAGTTATAAGTTCAATTTTCCAAAATTACAACAACTATACAGGGTTACTTGTAAAAAATTAATAATCTTTCAGTGGGTGAAAGTACTCTTGATTATAAACAACTTTTGCTATGACACCAACCCTTAAAAATCGAAAAAAATATCTGCTGCTTCATATATTTTCATCGGGTGAATATTGCATTTTGTATGAAACAGCTGATTTTTTTGATGATATTTCAGAGTTGGTCTTATACCAATATTAAAAGTTACTCAGAATCATGATTACTTGCACCAACTGAAAGGTTGTTAGTGTTTTACAAATAACCCTGTATACACAGACATACCTTCATAGAGCTATCAATACATTTTGCAATTTGCTACTCAAGAAGAAAGAGATGAACAATGCAGATTTTCGAAGCATTTAATGTTGAGTAATTCTCAAATTCTACTTTAGCCTTAAAACCTGTCAAAATTTGACATTAGAGGTTATTTGACATTAGTGGTTTGACTTAACTCAAATTACTCAATTCAGAAAACCATCTTAATTTAAAAAATGTCTGCTCGAAAGATTGCATTGCATTGTTTGTTAGAACATGCTCAGCTTTGAGGTAACGTTTTCGTTACATTAAAATTCTATAGCTTTCTTTAATTTTGTTAGCGTACCTACTAGACAAAGGTCTCCGTTTTGTCTTTTCGAATCTCTCTGTTTTGGTCAACTATAGCTTTACATTAACTTAATTTAATAGAAAAAAAAAATCTGATGTAAAGATGTCGTTGACCCCGACAATATCTTCATTCTTAAGAAATGTTCCCGTTCGCATCGCAATCACAATTAAAAGCATCACTAATTTGAATTTGACAGTTTTTTTTTCAATGAAAATTGGCCTTCACGTTCTGCCAATGCACTAACTAGATTTCCTACAAAATCAGTCCCATCTCCCGGACAACTATTCTAAAAAGTTTCCAACTACACTTTAGTCTTTTGGTAAAAAGCAGTGAAAAAGTTCCCTTGCGGAGACATTATCTCTCCAGCGTGTTACATGCTACATTATGTCGAACTATGTAGAATACTATAGTAGTTTTATAGTTTATGCTCCGTGGAGGGTTTGGGTCCTTAACATAGCTAAGGGCGTTAAAATACGTTTATATTTGTCTGTGTGTGTTGCGTTTGAAGGTAAGGTGTAACCAAAAGTATGGGAGTCTAGTTACCTGACTACCCTATTGTCTCTATCAGCGTCTGTGTTCCTTTCTACATTTAACCCGTCTGCCCTCAAAGCAAGAGTCAACGCATCTACTGGGCATGCTCGCTCCATCCTGACCACATCTATCGCTTTCCATCAGGCGTGATTGAGGTCAAGAGCAAGCCCATTCCTCAATAAAAAATATTGTCTAACAACATCATTCTGAAATAGCTAAAACATAAGATTATGAGAAAGGGATCTCGCAATAATTGCTACTTTTATGGGGTAGTGCTACGGTTTGATGATTTTTCTATTGTGGTTAGAATTTTGAACAAAACTCTCAAGTGCTGCAATATTCTGGCCTGACTCATAAAGGCCCAATGACCTAAGAATATTCATACCAAGGTCAAGAATACTTAATCTCACAGCTCCATCGACCGACACAGAAAATAATAAAGCCGTGTGACCTTCCATGTTCACATATTCTGGCACTAACGATGTCAAATCCACACACATTACTTTTGTTCTATATTTAGAACTAGCCTTCACATGGCAACGCGTGTGGGAGTGAAATATATTATGTGTAAGCTCAGTAAACCAATTTGACATATTTTGGAGGCAGGAACTGCTTAACGAAATTGCTTAGTTACCAGGGATGTAGAAAACTATTGGTATATAATAAGGCAGCTCATCTTTTGCTTGACCAGTTTATCGATTTCCTACGTTAAAACTATGGATACCCATAACAACATAGCAATCGCCTGTTTTCCCCAAAAAATTGTTTGACAGCGGTCATCATCCGCCTAGCCTTTTCCCAACCAAACCGGGATCGGCTTCCAGCCAAACCAGATTCAGCTGAATACCTGTATTTTACGTGGAGCGCTGCCTACCAGACCTCCATAACCCATTTACTGGGTAACACGGTTTTGTAGGCAGGACTGGAGTCGGATTTTCAGACTTCTGACAATCCGTAACGACTGCCAAAGATCTACAAATGACAGCCGGGACCAACGGCCTAACGTGTTTTTCGGGGCACGGAGGAGTCTCGACATGTTAAGAAAGCCACCCATCCACCTACCGACCGCGGCAACCGTCGCTTTACCTTGAAGATCGACCCCTGGGGCTGTTATTATTAAGCTACAAGCTCTTCACTTCTGTCCATTCCGTCCTGAACCAACTAAAGTTTAAATTATAAAACACCTCACCACTCTAAGTGCACAGCTTGCAGCTCACATCTCGAAAGAATCAAAAGAAAAAGGTACAAAACAAGAAACTTCCACAACTGCTGTACCTCGGCGCAATCTCTTACTTTTATTTCAACAAAATTTCGTCAAACAACAATAAAACGGTGAAATTACCTCAATATATCCCACAGGGAGGCTAACTCTATTAAAAATATCGTCTCGCCTGCTCTATCAAATTGTAGAGATGCCTGCAAGAGGTTTGTGGTGAATCTTGCTGTATTCACAAGATTATATTCAAGGCGGGATCGCGGAATGTTTTACGCACTCGGTCTTTTTCACGTTGCAGTTTTCATGACTCGTCATTTAAAATAAAACTTGATTTTTCAAGCAGTGTTTAAACGTCTTTTTAAAAGCCATGATTCCTTTGTTCATAATCAAAAGACCGATTTGATTTCCAGGTCATGATGTTATTAAATTTTGAAAAGAAAAAAAAAGAAGATTTCTCAGCTGAAACCTTCCCCGCCTTTTCCTAGCTCTAGTTTAGTCGTCTCCACTCATAAAATAGAAAAATGTCCACCACGGAAAAAGCCTTTTAATAAGAGCTCAATTAAATTTACGAGTATAAATACTTCTTCATCGCCGTTTCAACTAAACCTTTCTCTTAATGGACATGAAAGTTCACTAAGTAAATTCGTGGTTAACCCGACCTTCAACTATCTATAAATGGATCCTACCTGACCTTTTCACATTAAAAGATTGTTGAGTCCGGTCCTTATCAATGAGGAAAGAGGGCAATGTACGAGTACTACATACTGTAACGCCAATATAAATAGTTGGCACAAGTTAAAAATTAAATTTTCATAATTATGGAAGGAATCAGATGTTCGCAATTCGACTGTATGTTTTGTACGTTTATTCAGCGATAGCTTTGCCAATAGTCAAACGTCAAAATAGTTTTTTAATCTCAATATTTTTAACACTGTGTTAAAACATGTGAAGTCGTACACGTACAAATAAATCAAGCTTTTCATAAATTTTATAAACCAAAAAAAAAACAAAAACAAAACAGTCACACAATCCATTTATCGATTCCCCAATAAACATAAGCAATTATTGACAATCTAAAATACATAACCAATTATATAATAATTATTCTTCTAAAAAAAATATTTTGCGCACTATTCGCCGCGTTTATCGAACCCAGTGCGTCCACCCCAAATCTCAAACTGACAAGCGTCAACATTTATCAGTGTCTTGCGACAAACGACAGCAATTAACATTCCGCAAGCATTGTTAGCGACTGCGACTGGTTGCTGCAACTATTGTGTGAACTGAGGTGTGGCTCAGTCGCATGATGAATGGCCTGGTTTATCTTCGTATTGTATTATTTGGCTGTGATTGTTTAGGTGGGCTATATTTTAGCTAATATAAAGGTAAAGTTTTCACTTTACCTTTATATTAGCTAAAATATAGCCCACCTAAACAAACAACAACACACACTTCAACACAGACTTTCGTCTGTGTTGAATACCTAGGTGCTTTCATTGGTTGTACAATAGTTCTCATTTAGTATTTGTGAAGTACTAAATAGGTGTAGCTAGGCGTGTGTCGTATTATGGAATTGGGCGGGTTACGGGTAGCCGAATGAATGCCTATTGCTGGGAAAATGTCTCCACATAATGGGTGCCTAAAAATATGACTTGAACCGTTAGACAAGTGACATTCAGTCAGTGATAGCGAGGCGAAGCGATTGTCAAAACGTCAAAAATTAATAAAATTGATAAACAATGTCGAAATGCCATGTGATACATATTTTATATATTCAAAAAACATAAAAACCGTTGCACTCGTAGTGACGGCGTCGTGTTACATTGCGAGATGTCGCGTAACCGGCCGCGGAAACGCCGATACAGCACACCTTTCGGCCAAAACTCTTCCTTGAGGAAGGTCAGCAAATGATGAGACGGGACGCGAACCACGAACGACTTCCATCAATCGATAATGTCCATCAGTCTGTGACCAGTGTCAACGTTCTTCATTGCACAGCGATTAGTTTAGTTCTCAAACACGCCAACATTCACTGACTTCAAAATATTTGGAAAAAGGCTAGGCGGTTTGATTGTCGTCTAGAGTAGACGCTAGATAATGTACAAAAACGATTATTGACCCACATACTTTTTTTATTTATTGGCTTTCTAAATATAAAAAAAAAAGAAATTGGCCTGTTCTGAACCGAAAATAAAACCGAACCAAACCGAATAATGAAAAGCGATTCATAATTTATTGTTTGAGTATCTACGAAACAGTATTAGAGAAAGGTCAATGTACTTTATTGCAATGTTTATCTGGCGCCTACATTAAGTCAGCAACTTACATAACTTTACGATTGATTACCACAGAAATGAAAAACCCAAAAATAAAAGAGCTATACCTAGTAGCTATTCAGAAACGCAAAGGAAATCGTAATAATTTCAGTCCAAGGAAAATCTGATAAAATTATATTAATACAACGCTCTTCAACTTAATATAAATTATGGACAACGCAGAATTTGTCCTCCATTGTGAGTTTGTCAAAGAGATCGAGCCAGAAACACTTTTCATTCGGAAATTGAACCTGAGATTGAAGACGGCACAGATTTCATATTCATTTTGTTAATGTTTTAATAGGTTTGTGAAAGATTGTTTTTGTCTTGGATTTTTTTTTTAACTATGTAGGAACTTTTTTGTGAAATGAGCAGAATGCAAGAAGCACATAGAATCGATCAATGTAGCGATGCTTGGGGAAAGCCTTTGACCAGCAATAAAGTGGATGTATTGGCGTGGGGCCCGTCCTGGCTAACATAACCAGCCTAGCTCCCCTCAAAGCACAAAAGCTTCCTAGGGGCTTCACAGGCATCGCGCAGTGACCTCACGTTTCTTAGCATTTGTGCACGTTGAAAAGCCACAGCCTCACAGTCCAGGATGACGTGGGTGGCTGATTCCTAAGAGCCAAAGCAGCCTCTGCAAAGCCTCGCCTGTCTGCGCCACCTTTTTTGACATAAGATGTTTGCTAATGGGGCAATCGTGGTCTTTCGGCTAAAATGAATATGATTTTAACATTCACGCCTTCACAACACAACTGGCAAAAATGGGTGAATGGTAAAAGTACCTAGGTCGGTCTGTGGATGGGTGACCATCTTAACCTATCGAGTTTCCTCCGTATCTCAGAAAGCACGTTTGGTCCCGGCTGTCAATTGTAGATCTTTGTGTGTCTCCCAGTTACTTGGTTGTGGAGGTCTGGTAGGCACCCACTCCACGTAAAATACTTTTATTATATAAGCCGAACTCAATACAGTTGGGAACAGGTTGGACAGAAAAAGACGGCCTATTCGTAAGTGCTTTTGTTTTGATCTTAGTTGTAAATAAGCTTGCTTTACTGTTTAATTAAATTCGAACAAAGCTACATAGTAAAAAACTACTGAACTTGGTGCTGTGTGGTCATGATCAATTCGATTAGTTTTATAGCTGCAGGCTGTTCTATTTTGCAAGAATTGAGAGACCCAGACTCAGTGGCATTATAGATTTTAAAAGTTTGCAAAGATCAAAACTTGACTTCGCAACTTATTTCATGTACAAAGTTGAAAGTCGCAAAGGTGGCCAGGTCAGACGGTCAACATAATTAGAGCTAATGTAACCAGATGCTTTAAATGAGAGCGGTGTCTGACGTCACTTTAATTAGAACATAGTACCTACCATCCTTAATTGCGTTAGTTACTAAATTATCTCAGTACAAAATAAAACTTCAATTTACAATCTGAAAAGTATACTATTTTATTTTAAAAAATATAATGTCTGAAAAATTAAATGAATACAGTGTTAATTTTTTTATTTTATATTAATATGCAAAAAAAGTACATCCCTT
Source organism: Melanchra persicariae (assembly GCA_947386135.1). Lineage (NCBI taxonomy): Eukaryota > Metazoa > Arthropoda > Insecta > Lepidoptera > Noctuidae > Melanchra > Melanchra persicariae. Next base: position 18,984,676 of record OX376648.1, on the reverse strand, counting down.
TGTTTCGAATGAAAAGTGAATTTTATCGGAAAGAGACTTTGATTTACAATGTTGTGATTGAATACATTTTCATCATTTCATTTATTCAAAAACAACGCAAACACAAAACGAGATTTTTTCTAAAACAAACATATTTTTCGGTGTACCTATCACTAATTTCTGAAAAGTCGGTTAGTGGCAGAAGCATTTTTAAAACATTAAAACATTTAAAAAGGTTTTGTAAAAGATTTCCGTTGTGCACTTTTCTTGGCGCACTTTAAATGTCATTATAACCATCCTTTTTTGATAAGTTGACGTCCAAATGGGCATCTAGGTGAACGGCGTGTTATGACGGACTCCAAACGGTTAAAACTCTACGAGTCGCGCCATGAGCAGGATCGGTACTCAACATTCACAAAGCACCCGTGGAATGCATCACAAAATGCATTCGATCTCACGATCACTCGTGTCATTTATATTCTCAAAACATAAATATGGTGCTATGAAACGTTCTATCTACCAATTTTATTATCTATGGGTATAAACTCTTACATAAAATACAAAGAAAATAATGAAAACTTTTAATAAAACTTGAACGATAGTTACTCTAAGCGGTTAGGTTTACTGCAGTCATAATTGAAAGGCCCGGTTTAATAGGAGCCACGATTAAGTATATTGCGGCGGTAAACAGAGGGGCGATACTGACCGCTAGTTTATAACACTAGGGAAAGCGTCGGGTTTCGTTTACTTTGATTAATTGTTGTAATTTTTCATTTGTTTAAACTTGAATTTGTTCGCCTGTGGGGAGAGTGGGGCGACGGTTTTTAACGCAACTGCCTAAATGACTGCTTTAACGGACAGAAAACCTTCGAAATGAGTATAAAAAAGCGATATTCTAGTGACATAAAACGTGTAACGGGATAAACGCAATAAGTACCTTAAAAGGGGTAAATATACTCATCTTATGAACAAATTTTTCTATGGGACAAACACTGAAGTCGGGAAAAAAAATTACTGCTCCATACATTTTTGTGCGTATAACTCGACAAAATGTACTGTACAGCTGATTTTTTTTCGTGATTTCGTGGTTGATCCTTAGTAAAAGTTGTTCGTAATGATAAGCACATTGACCCCATTTATTGGTATTGCGTTTATTCTGTTACACGTTGTATAATGATTGTCATTATACCATAGTCTTCGAAGTTATGGACAACGTTGTTGCTGATAGAATTTCACTTTGACTAGGCCTGACCAACAGCTACAGTAGAACTTTAATAACCACTTAAATAACCAATTAGCTTTATCAGCCGTTGCATTAAAAGCCTAGCCTTTTCATTTAAATGCACCGATTTTTCAGCGACCTAAGTGACATCTTTTATTCAATATCGTTTAATGACTTTGTTCATGTATCTAACTTATGTCGCTGGTTAAACGGCGCGGTTCAATAAAAAGTCTAGGCTTTTATTGAAACGGCTGATAAACCTAGTTGGCAGCTACAAATGTACAGTAATCTGTAGATTATAATAAACATGAATCCCTGCTTCCCTTGGTCATGCCATAACTTGAGAACGACTTTACCGATTTCATTAATCTTTTTTTAAAGTTTTCTAATACTTTATAAAAGGTTCATAAGAAGAAGCTATCACTATTACAAATTGCGGATGACTGACTGCGTAATCTACTCTTGCACAATCGTCAACGCCAATACAACTGAAACCAACATAACTGCTTCTTACTACTACATGACGCTACAAAGAAAACGTACTTACCACTCGTTTACCATAAAACAAGTACTCATCATACTTCACAAGCTAATGTCAACGTCGCTGATTGACATTTTCTCTTTACCGACGCACAAAGGAGTTTTCCCTGGAACACTACGGAGACTTCCACTAACAAGTAATGTTTACAGTACCTCGTGTTATGACTTAACGACACCGTAAAGGGAGGCAGTAATGAAATTGTGTTGCACGCTAGCTCGGCCACTCATTTACTACACTTGTATGAGTACGACATCAAATATTATGGACTTAGAGAGTTTTTAGTTGAAAATAGTTAATTTTCTTCGAAGTATCACGTCTTGCTTCAGGAGTTTTCGTTAATACATTTTTAAGCTATTGCATAGCTTCTATCGCGGGCCTTGAGCGTGGAGACTGAATCCAGAAATTCCATAACGAAAATAACCTAACACCCCCCACTCCGACCGGCACAGCGGTAATACTTTTTAGCTTTGCCATCTATTGATGAATAGCAGAATTTTTAATGACTTTTTGAAATATAAATAAAAAAAAGACGTGTGGCACTCGGAGACTGCCGCGGTAAAGCTATTGCATAGCATTTTTTATCAACTTAAGTAATTATAATTATTATTATTTTTTTAAACGTTGCCCCACACAAGGAATTTTTCCTGTATCGTGGGTGCGTTTACAAATGGATAAACTCACATACACAAACAGCCTATATCATATACTTCGCGGTCTCAAGCATCACCAGTTGACCCTAAGATCATCATCATTGCAAGACTTGCTCAGTTCAAGTCCAGGCTATTTATTAATTCATTCCAGATATCCCGGAAGAGATTGTGGAATGCGGAAGAAAATAAATAACATAGAATGAGTGGCCTTGCCCATTGTATGTTATTTATTTTCCTTTTTTTGGCAAAGAGTTGGGCTCCAACTTGAAATTTGATTTCCAATCCATTTTTATTCTTGGAAAAACGAAAACCATTAAATGATACCATGACGAATGGTCGTCTTAGCTGTGATTGTTCTCCATTGAACTTCGTACTACAGGATGATTGGTAATTAAGTGCGTTCCATCAAATGGGATGTTCTAAAGCTAAAATGCAAAGATTTTGACACATAATAATTTTTTTAAGAAGCTTAATCATAATCTGCTTCGCATTTTCTCAATAATTAATATCAGCTGTCAATCTAAACGGATCCAGCAAATATTGGTCTTCATATCAAAGATAAAAGAAAATACCTGGGGGCAATATTCTACTCATTTTTAAACAACGTTCGGATTCGCATCTCAAAAAAGCCACAAATTCCATTGCGACTGACATGCGAATGTCAACTTTGCTTAAAAATTAGTAGAATTGGCGCTCTTTGTTCTTAGTACATAACTGAAAACTGGGTCACTTCCATAACATAATAAAGCTATTATAACCCATATTCCTTGAAGCAGTGTCCAGATGCAAACTTATACTAGCTTATTTTAGGTAGGTACAGTCCAAAAAAAATATGTTTATTAATATCCTTCCGCTGTTCTTTCTGATTAAACTTTTTGAGGGATTCAGTGCAGTTGAATCGTTTCTCTTTGGGACTCGTCTAACTTCATTATCTTTGTGTTTCTCTCATGGTCGTCACTGTTTATTCTGCCTTTCAGAAACTGCATTGATTGGAAATAGCGTGGCGGGTTTGTCCAAAAAAATAATTGAAAATAATATCCTAGTTTAAAACTACTAAAAATCCATGATTATAAAAGTAAATAAAATGACCTATGAAAACTTTGAACCATGTTCTTTACGACTTATTTTTAATTATAACTTTTAACGATTGTTTCGTGACGTCATACCCATTTAAGAGTTTTATGGTCCTCTTAATTAACACGCGACGGTTAGCATGCGACCGATTGTCGAACAATCGCAGTCGCGTGCTTTTGCAGCATTTTTAATCACGTAAGTTGGTGAAGCTTAGTTTTAGGGCAATTATTGGACTGATTTTAACGTTTTAATGTGACAATTATTAATGATTAATAATGTTTCATAGGGTTGGGTATGCTTCCGGGTTCATTTACCTAAGTGTGAAAGTTAAGTTAGAAAAAAAAAAATACTTGGTATGAACATCCTAACTTGAAATTCATGAATTGCGTCATGTAGGCATTTTAGGTAACAATTACTGCTTACTCACAATATTTTTAAACACAGGTTTTTTTGGGCACTAACAAAACGAGCATGGTTCCTGCCAGAGTGATCTCGAGTGCTCTCCCGGCCCGCAGCAGGTGCACCGGGCGTCGGAGGAGGGCATACGCTGCCCTCCTTCGGCCCCCCTAACTGGGTCCCAGGGACGGCGGACTCGGGGACGTCCGCCGCCCCCCATCAATTCGGACCCGAGGAGATGTCGTGTTATGTTCCACGCGCGCCCCTCTTAGATGTCGTAGGGGGAGTTAAATACCTCACTCCCCCTACTTAACGAGACGGAGCCTGCAGACGCAGGCCAGCACCAGTCGGGGGCTGCGTTGAAGATTGCTTAAGTGCTCCCGTAGCCCCCGCTGCAAGTGTGCGAGGGAACACAGGGTGGTTTTAGTCAGTAGGAGTCTGACCGACCCCTTCGTCCGCCCCGGGACGGAGGACATCCATGAGGATTTCCACCCCGATAAAAAAAATAAATAAGAAAAATGGTTCCTGCCAGGGTTGTGGAATTTGTTCAAAAGAGTCACCGTGGCCCTGGAACACAAAGGGCATTTGGAGGAACACGGATGGGTTTTAGTCAATAAGAGTCTGACACATGGGATATCATCAAATGAGGAGTCATTTGATGACATCCCATAGTTAAAAAAATGGAGTAGAACCGGTATGAATCTACACGTCTTTCACACGTGGAGGATAATGTAGAACAATCAACAAGTGAGTACATACCAAAAACCCGGATCAAATAGACCGGAATGTATTATTCTACAGTTCTCACACAGTCAACCCGTTCCGAGTTCCGACCTAATCCGAAGTTGACGTTGGAATACCATTCTATTGAAATAAAGTCACCACTTTCAATCGACAATAGCGTGTGTATAATTTATGACCGTATATTAACTGCGCTCATAAACTTAAAACGACTTAAGACCAAAATGTTTTTAAGTAATTACAAAATAGAAAACTCTTGGGACTGCGCCTTCAGCACATAAATCTTACTTTTAATAGCTATTTTATTGCCAAGGAAAACTATTATTGCACAGTTTTGAAGTTCCCAGCCTAATTAGAGAAATGGCTTTTGATTCACTATAATTAACTGTTAAAATTGGAACAATTCCACTCAAAATTAAACCTTAAAACGTTGTGGTTAAAGTGTTGAATGAATTTGATTTATGTGCGTTTGACTTTATATTATTCCCTACGTCATGATTGCGATAATTTCGAACTAAACTGTCTTAAATTGCATAGAACGGTTACGTTACAGAAATAAGGCGGCGAAAGATTAATTAGACTGATTGAATAATGACGCCAGTTTATTATCTAAGGTACACTTACTAATAAAAGTGAAAAGGACTCGCTCCCATCTAACATACATGAATGTCAACATATTTTTCTCTTCAAAAAAGCAGTCAAAAAGCATTATTCCACCGTAATCCACTGTATATTATAGATATGTATTGTTTTATTGTAATTATGTGTTTAGGTAAATACATACCACGTTACCAAGTTAATGGGTTGTGGAGGTCTGGTAGGCAGCCGCTCTACGTAAAATATGAATCCAGCCGTTCTATTCTGTCGACATCTCACCGTGTACACTTAGGTGGAGTGAAAGACAAGTGAGCTGTCATTCCATCTTGTTTGTATAGTTTGACAGCTCACTTGTCGTTCACTTCGCCTAAGTTTTCACTTTGACATGTTTACAGAATCGCACTGACTGGAAGTCCACTCCAACATTGTTGAGAATAGGCTAGGCAGATGATAATGTATTTAGGTAAATCTGTTTATGTATTTTTGTTTGTAAGTTTAATTTAGCTTGATTTATATGTATTAATAGATAGATAGTAATATTATGTTTAAGTTAAGTTAGTACAGTGTTTAAGTAACCTTTTCTGTCTCTTTACGCACAGACGTAGACACATTTCTTTTCCCGCTCTTCTGTTAAAGCTCTGCTGGAAGAAAATTTCAAATGAAATAAACAGTACCTTTCCCAAGCAGCACGCAAGCGTTTTCAACATCAATATACCAGCCTATTTGGAACTTAGAGTTCTTTTAGAGACGTACAAGAGTGTCAAAAAATGATTTTGTCTCTGTAAGAGTGATTAATGAGTTATTATACAGCTCAAACTGTATAAAATACTTATTGAGGGATCTGCGTAAGCTTAGTGTGCTTAAACAGAATATTAAAACTCTAATATACAACTTTAAGTATTTTGTGACACTTCAATCTGGTTTTATCGTTAAAGCTGTATACAGGCTGTATTTTATATGTAATCACTTACTTATTACAGCTCTAAGTGTTATTATAGTATCATTTGACACTTGTTTCTGTACAATGGTAAATGCAAATTCCGTTCTCAAACTTATTTTTATGGCGTAATTGTACACTATTGTAAATACAGTGGTTTTATGACTTCCGTCTATGAGGGTGTTTTAAAACTAAAAAAATAAATGACAGCTATACTACGACATTAGTCTGTATTACTATATGTTAGTAATATAGACTAATGTTCGCTCGATTGCATTAATTAATATTTTCATTGTGCACAAATACAATATGTGGAAAAAAATAAAAAGATCTGGTGTAGTCAAGAGGAGGATTGAAAGGGAATATTTGAATATTACAAATTATCAAACAAATAACAGTTACGATAGTGAACTATCATTTATTGAGGTAGATAGAAATCGTCAATGCCATCGACGGCCAACGAAGAGGGTTCCGCAGCAAAAACATCAAAGCAAAAATGGGAAATGTGTAGATTTAGTTCAACTTTCGGAACCTGAAGATGATATATCTTCATGCAGCAGCGCAAGTAGATGATGATGATGACGACGAATTTTCAAGTAGTTTCTATATCTTGTTTCTCCTTCATTAGACGCGTACAATGTCTGTGTCACTATTTTGATCCATAATCGCTTTCTTGGCCATCTTAACTAGCCCCTTGATTCCCACAAACTTGGTACAATGCAAAGCCTGTTTTGCCCTTTCTCTATGGTTTCTATAATTTTAAACGGCATATTTTCCTGAAAATAAAGTAAAACAGGTATAATTCAGGTACAGAACACATTAATAATACTTAACAATTTTACTTAAGAATAAAATAAAACAACTAAGTAACTCTTAAGACGAAATGCGTGAGCGCTGATAAAATATTATTGATAAAGTGAGGAACGGATCAAAGTCATCTTGAGCTCAGGGTTTTTCATTTCTTGTAAGTAACCCTAAAGAGAATTATAAGTTAGGCCTTGCGCGCACTGCCTTGCGGTGGAACGCGGTGCGTTTTTTCTACCGTGCGGTAGAATAAACGCATTCACGGGGCCGCGCACTGCGGTGAAAAAACGCACGTTTTTAACCGATTTCAAAAAAGGAGGTTCTCATTTCGGGCGTGTTTTTTTTTTGTGTTTGTTACCTCATATCTCCGTCATAATATATGATCCGATTTAAAAAAATATTGTTTTATGTGAAAGGATATCCTACTTTTCGATTAATACCTACAATTGAAATTTTATCAAAATCCGTTCAGCTGTTTGGTTTACCCAAAAGTTAAACCCAAATAGTTTGAAAAAGATGTGGAAAAATCATCCATTTATACTAAATTGCCTAACGATAGCGAAGACAAAGAGATGCCATGTATTTGTAGGCGATGAAGCCTTCGCTCTCTCTGAGCATATTATACGGCCTTATCCACGGCGAAATTAATCAGAAACACAAAAAGTTTTCAATTATAGACTCACAAGAGCAAGATGAAATGTCGTGGAATGTACATTTGGGATTCTGACCAATAAATGGCGAATATTACCTACACCGAGCCCTAGACGTGAAAATCAGTTTTTGTGAACGAATTATAAAAGCCTGCTGCGTATTGCATAATTACGTACGCAAACACGATGGGATTAGATTTCGTGATAAACTTTATGGAACTCAGTTAAGGAGCTTGCGAGCTACATCTACGCGATCTAGCATGAAGAACATTCAAAATATATTTTAATTCAGCAAGAGGTTCAGTTGCATGGCAGTATGATAAAATTTAAATAGGTTCTGGTTAAATGTAATCGGTGTTTGTGTTCATACTCCTCCGAAACGGCTCGATCGATTTATATTATATTTTAACCGACTTCATAAAAAGAAGGAGGTTCTTTTTATGTGTATTTGGTAGGTAAGTATGAGAATAGGTCGTAAAGTATAGGTAGTATATAATCATGTTATTTCACACCGCTAAGAGCACACATACAGGCGAAGCCGCGGGCAGCAGCTTGTAGTTTAAATAAAGGTTACCTAACAAAAGGTAAAAAAAAACATAGATTCGTCTCTAACATTACTTTATACATACCTATCTCAAATCTGAGTAAAACAAAAAAAAACAGCTAAGTACAAATAAACTGATACACACTAATACACCTAATTATTTTGTTTAGGTACTTTAAGTTAGGTTTACCTTGATTATATCTACACTAACTGCCGCCCGCGGCTTCGCCCGCATGTATGCAAGCGCGATATGTACCTACTTATACTTTACCACAGTAACATGTCGAAAATATTGTGTCGAAACGCTGCATGCAAACCAACCATTTCATCGCTACCTACAGCAATCAAAACCTCTATCTACCTACTACAAAATCTTACTAGGTAGGTACTTACCTACCATTTTTATTAGTCTCATAGGGAGAAAATTTTTTATTGGTATTTATTAGAGACAGCACTAATAATAAAAATCAAATATCCTAAGTAAGTAAGTCTCATAGGTAATCATTACACAATGATATAGTAGCTAAGTACACAAGTAAGTAGATCATAGCCTAGCCTAGGAAGTTTCCTAGGCTAGGCTATGATCTACTTACTTGTGGGTAGTTACCTAAGTACTTATTAGTTCTTTTTTAACCCGAGCGGGTACTTAAGTAGGTAGTTTACTCGTGTCACTTTTTTCACCCGTTCTACTTATTTATTTATTAATCCAAGTATTTCACTCGGTGAAAAAAACGAAATACCTACTTAAAATAAAGAAACCCATTACGTAGGTACTATTAGGTATTTAGAGGCAATCTAAAATGTTCTTCCGTGTGCGTTTTTGAAGAATTCAAGCAACCAAAAAAAGCACATTATCTATAATTTATCTTTCTCATATTAAGTAAGAACTTGTAAGTAAGTACTTATATCAATAACATAATCACAAGTCGCACGCTTACTGCTTACAAAATCATCACACCGTTCGTTCGCCACTGCGGCGCATTCGCAACTGGTTGTGTCCTACGTTCACCCTGAACTCGAGGCGCGTACAGTTCGCGTCAAATAACTGTGCCCCTCTGAGGTTGGCTACGAGTGGCTGCGTAGTAGTCAAAATTACGAACAAACTACAACTGTGCATGCGTGGGGTGGGGATTATGGCGGCGCGATTTTATGTCTCAGTCGCTCGTTTACGTTTGATGCATGCTTGCGTCCCGCTTGCTCCCGTATACGTGACTGCACCTGCGCGATCTTTGCAAATGGCTAACTTCAGAGGGGCACAGTTATTTGACGCGAACTGTAGGTATGACTCGCGTTCCGACCGTTTGTATGAAGATAGAATAGGTACCTACTGTAGATATTTTTACCGTGACTTTACGAACTATTCTCATACCTACCAAACACACATTTCATAAAAATGACGAGCCGTTTCGAAAGAGTAGGTACGAACAGAAACACCGTAACACAAGATTTTTATATTTTAGATTATAGCTCGAATACCTATTGTTATTATAAAAGATTTTAACCTAAGAAGTTAAAAACGAATTGTTAAACTTACTTATGGTTTTCTTTCTGATAAAGTTAAGTCGCTCCAATTATAAATAACAATATCATAAACTTCCTCCCACATCCTTGTCTTGAATACTCTGTCCGAATATTCAGGTACATGTTTCTTCCATATTGCTGGTCTGACTCCGATTGCATTAATTGATAGTTCAATGTCAATATTTGCGATCGACACTCGCGCCGCCAGCACCGGTGAAACACCAGGTAACGACATATCTGTGCCACGTACCAACAGCAACTGCACACACAACCTATTTGGTCTGTGTGTTGTTGAGCGATCGGCTGTGCGCTGCATGTCGCGGGTTCGATTCCCGCACGGAACAAATATTTGTATGGCCTACAGATAGTTGTTCCGGGTCTGGCTGTTTGTGTGTCACTTTGTATGTTTGTAAACGCACCCACGATACAGGAGAAATTCCTAGTGTGGGGTTGTAGCGTTTTATAAAAAATAAAAAAAAAACTGAGTGTGTCTCAGTGCCAATGTTGCCAACTGCTACCTTTAGTCAGTAGCTAGACAGTTTGCGCCAACTGCTACCTTTAGTCGGTAGCTAGACAGTTTATAAAAAATTGCTAAATAGCCAAATTTTTTGACCCAAAAAAGTTGCTAAAAGTAGCTGATCGCTACTTAGTACTTACTACATAGTAGAAAGGGAGGTAACAATATGTGGACAAATTATAATCACGTTTTGCATATATTAAGTCAAACACAGAAGTAAAAAAATCAGTACTTATAATTATTTTTAAGATAAACGTAGCAGGTAATTTAAAATTAATATAATAATAACAATGCCGTTAATCAATTAATGTAACTGAAGAGGAAGATGTCGATGGCTGAGGTTCATTATTGATCTTTGAGTTGGAGTATTTTCCTACAATAGGTAGGTACCCATTTTCTTTAGTATTTATTTTGGAAAAACATTCAATGTCATTTAAAAAGTTTCTAGAAATGTAGCTAAATTTAGCTACAAGTTTTATTAAATAGTAGCGCCTGACACCGAAAAATAGCCAGATCTAGCTATGAAGTAGGCATCACTGCGTTTATTTCACCGCAGTGCGCGGCGCTTCATAGATCTCTATAGGATACAAAAATATTTGTGGTAGATTCACCGCAAATTTGCAGCGAGAGGACAACGGTGACTCCACCGCATGCCTTTTTTTCACCGCAGTGCGCGCACTTCTATGACACTCCATACTTCACAGATTGTGCGTTTAAAAAACGCAAGGCAGTGCGCGCTAGGCCTTATGCATAAAAAACTGGTATACAGCCTAAGGAATAAAATATTCTATTTAAAAGCTGATTAAAAGCCAATAGCTGTTCAATGTAATCTATTACTTACTTAGTACAGCTATTCAGACTACAATACTCTGCAAATACCGTTTAGGCTGTTTAGCAAATTATCGCCATTTTCGAATGTACAAAAACAAAATTTACAGCAAAACTAAAGGAATGTTTTACAACAGCTAAAGCCGTATCATGATTATCAGCTTGAATAATGATCAGTGTGCCCTCACATCTATTACTTTAAAATTATTATTTTTATTCTAACCTTAAAAACAAACATTTACTTACCGTATTTAGTATTTTTCTTTATATCAGCTCGATTATTTTGCTGGCGCGTGAATTATTTGCCGGAAACCATACGCAGGTTCACAATAAATATAATTTGCACTTTCAATTCCCCAATATACACCATCAGATAAACAAGTCCACGAATATATTTTACTTCTAGTAATAAATATTAATAATAATGTCGCCATTCAGTACGTTTCCTACGTATGTCATCGAAAATAGTTAGTTTTATTTTAATTCTTTTGTAATTCTCTTCAAAAACCTATTTAAAACACTTTTCTTTACAAAGTTCTTATAAGATAAAATCTGTAGTACAATGGTTTCCTTGTACACCGAATAACAGCTGTAATACAGCTATTGTTCAGCTTCTCTATTGCTTCCACAGCTACTATACAGCTCTGCTAACGCAAAAAGCTGTATAATATGGGCCCTTTTTTTACTTATAAGGATTGTATAAGCGCTTAAACAGCCTTAATACAGCCTGAATATACAGCTTCTAGTATACAAACGAACCTAAATACAGCTTGTATACAGCTTGCAATGCTACTTGGGTTGTGCTCTTTTCTCTGTGTAAAATTTTCTTTTTTTAAGTATATTTTGTGTACCTAAATCATCATGTACCTAGCCTTTTGCTTTTCCGTGTGTACCTAAATAAATAAAGATATCGATTTGTTTTTTTTTCTAGGCCTTAGTTTTTTTGGAGAACCGACTCAGTCGCCTATGACAAGGGAAGAACCTTTGATTGATGTCAACAAATGGCAAACTATGTATAACTGTCAGTTTGATTGTTTCTAGGGGATGAAATGACAGAACATAGGGCTAAGGCCCATATTTCAAAACATAATCTCCAACTCAACTCGAACTCCCAACTCCAACCACCGCTCGCACCAAAGTGTCAATGAAAGCTTGTCTTATGTGTGGTTCCTGAATTAGAATAATCAAATAGGCAATTACCGTACTTTTAAGGAATGTTAGAGTTCTATTTGAATTTACGTCAGTCCGTCAAAAACGTATTGTTTAATCTCCCCATTTCTTGACATTTAAGGCCAGGTTTTCCGGAAAAACGTTGTTTTGCATTGTGTAAAATTGTGTTTTATTCGTAAACAACACGGATTTAAATTTTGAAAAAAATATATTATTATACATATTTCACACTTCGATCTTGCGATTTCGGCCGTGCGATACACGATTACTTGCACTTTACTGCATCCAATTAAATCGCAAAGACAAGTCAAAATCAAGATGTAATTATCATTTCATTTGAGTTATATAAGGTTTTGAGTAATAAAACTTATACCACAATAAAGGTCGTAAAAAATGTGATATAAATCGGCCGTCATAATGTGAAATATGAAAATACGTATCCCACTAATTCCAAAATCAAGTGATTTTGTCGTTTCATGAGCGCGCCCCGTGTCATTTAGTCCCGAGCGGAACGTGTTGGAGGTCGGACGTGTGCCAAATTTTTGCGATCCCGCCACCCCCGCTAAGTTCTGTTACTGGCTAAGCCTAAATTGATTACCGCTCTAGCACTGCCGGCACACCAGTGTGCCGCGAATTTAATGTTTATGTTTATTTACGTAAGATTTATTTTTTATTTTGGAATTTTCACGTGTCGAGTGGTTAAATAATAATACTTGTATACAATTTAGTGTTCAAACAGTTGTAATATAGTTAGTTTTTATTAGATGTAGCTATAATTTTGTAAAAAAAAATGGGGGAAAAAAAAGTTGTCACGGCTCTTCGTTGCAGCGGTGACTACTTTTTTTTATAAACTTTGGCTGAATAAACAAAAAGGTATATAGGTATATACATAATTTACTTTACTAACTAGGTAAGTACCGACACGAAACAGATAAATTTCCACACCGCAAACATGTGTGTAAACAGTTTAATTTAAACCTTATTTCAGTACGCATAAAGACGTGCGCTTTAGTGGTTTAGTTTTCGCGCGGAATAGATTTACCAACCGCATCGAGTATGTAAAACAATTGAATTTGAACCCTATTTCAGAGTGCATAAAGCCACCTCGCGCGCACATGATACAATGATTTACTGTTTTCAAATGTCAAATAGGTAGTTCACCCCGCTACGTTAGTCTTGATGGTTTCGGATAGTTTGTATAAGTCTTATAATATTTGTTATTTATTAGAAATGTCCGTTTTCACTTATCTTACTCCTAAACAAATGCAAAAATAATAGCTCGTATTTCCTACATGAGAGTTGAATATCGGTGCAATAATGTTGTGGTGTTCATGTAGAGAAGAAATATAAGTGTAGTTATACGCTAGGTGGGTACCTACTCACAGCCACCACAACACAACAAATAATAATATTTATGGTGTCCGCAACGTTTGTGTAGGTCTCGTCTATGCCAAACAATACGCGCAGCGCACTCGTGAGTCGCGTGCCATAGTGTAAAAGTGTTACAGTATGACCATTTCCTATGAAAATATTATAATAACATACTTTTGGTAACGTTTAGGCTACCGGACCAGCTCATTTATGCGCTGTACACTAGAGTCCATCCTCTTACTAATTACTAACAATGTATCAAGTTATGACAAGACATACAAAAGACTATGTGGTCAGTTTGGATAGTTTTTCCAATCCAATGCGTTACTTTATCGGTGTTTATTGGCAAGAGGAAAAATGTATAGAAATTATAAATTACATACACTAAACTGTTTTTAATTGACTATTGTATTGTATATTATTAACCGACTTCCAAAAAAGAAGAGGTTCTCAAATCGACTGTTTTTTTTTGTTGTATGTTTGCTCAGCGATATTTTCGCCAATTGACAATCGATTCTATTTTTTTTGGAAGTGTATCTTCCCGGACTGATCCCATTTCAATTTGGTGAAGATCTGATGAAGAACTTCGGAGACAGGTAACGGAACTCTTCATTCCCGTAGGAATTCCCGTTCCCGTATAGCCGTACAGCCTTCCCCATGAATGTAACTATCATAAATTCATAATCATAATACAAAAAAGAATTTCTTGCACCGCGTCGCACGCAGTCACGCAGGCTCGACGCGTTCTCGTTTGGTGGCCGCGTCTCGCGCACCGCCCGTTCGATTTAATAATATTGTTGAATTATTTTAATTTTACATTATCTCCTAAACGGTGAGTTCAAATAATATGCTGTAAAAGACAAAGTTTATCTTCATAAAATTATCTTGATAATGAAGTAACTTTCGCTAGTAAGGATTAATATGCCTGCCTAATATTAATGCTGAAAAACCACCTTTAATTTTTAAATAAATTATTTGACATAAAATGCCTTAGTGTGGCATATTTATAAGAGATAGATATAGGTGTAACGTCGCGGACTTTTTTTTAGATCGAATGAAAAACAATATCTTTGTTGTACATGGTACTTACGTATAATTAGCTATTACCACAGCGCACTTAGCGCACTTCCACTTTATAATATTACTAGCACTTCGCCCGCGACTTCGTCCGCGCGGATTTAGTAGGTACTCCACAAACTTCTACGCCCCCCTTATAAAGGTTAGTTTTGGAAAATTAAGCACAACGATTTTCATTAATTTACATTTATTACTTAGCCATTTCTACTTATTCTATGGTCTCAGGTTCAGCGCAACTGTTCACCCCGTTCACCCCGTCAGGAGTTGATTATGCAAAAATTGTTAGGTACATCTGTTTCAATAATCCCATTTTTAGTTTGTTCATAGCATCCCGACGTTAATTAAAGCAAGCAATAATGTCCTCCCCTAAAAACTTAATCACCCCTGCTTCAAACCATATTATGTAGGTATGTAGTTTATTTGCGAAAAATCCAAACATTTGTTATTCTTATTGTTTTATCGAAATCATTTTCAACTTCATCGGACCAAGCAATGATATGATTCTTCCCAGTTCGCTCAAGCCGCGACATTTTTCTTACTCCGAGCATGTTTATTACCGTCGTAACTTTTGAACGAAAGGTCCGATTTGAATAATTTAAAGTGTAATTTACACGAAAATAATCAACCTTAATTATCAAACCTATTTAAATGGATAAGGATTGATAACATGATACCGAAATCACCATTTTTTCAAATCACCAAGGATTTGCTTGAATAATTTGAACAAAAAGCGGCCATGGTGACTTAACCATAATAGTTAGACATATGGTATCGCGGACTTTTTTGTAGACATTGATGACTTCTATAAAACTGTAGTACATCACTTTGCTCTATTGTCAATAGATTACGCAGCGCATGCGATATAAGGATTTTTTCTCACACCTTGGGTTACATTATCGAAGTTTTCATACAGATCCCTAACTTTTTTGAAAATATTCTATAGCCTATGTCCATCATCGATAATGCACAATACTATTGGTGAAAGAATTTTTAAAATCGGTCCAGTAGTTTCGGAGCCTATTCATTTCAAACAAACAAACAAACAAATCTTTCCTCTTTATAATATTATATAATATATATAATATTATTTAGTATAGATTTGAATAAAGTAGTATCTCATTATCATTATTGTAACACCATAAAATACATTAAGAAATTAAACACACACCATATTACAATTCTATCCTTTTTATTTATAACGGTTTGCTATCTATGTTTCTGTGTACGTGCGTCTGTGTGCCTGTGTATCTGTCTTTGGCACTGTAGCTCCGTTATCTTTATTGAACAGGGATATTTTGTAAGTTTTTAAAATTTTACTTGTTAATTAACAAGTAAAATTTTAAAAACTTACAAAATATCCCATTATATGTTGGTAATTACCAACAAATCAAAATCAAAATTTGCGTTACAGGGCAATAGAGCATGCGGAAGGGCGTGACTTGTCTCCAAAATAATACTCATTTATTGGGGTTACCCCCGACGGTATAGTTGGGAACGACACCATTGTTGAAATTAAATGTTCAATAACGGCATTTAGAAAAGGGAAATGCTGCTATTGAAGAAAGTAAAATACATATATTTAAATTCGATAGAATAAAACATACCAGGGTTATAAACAAAAAAAGTAATTGGTATTACCAAGTGCAGGGTCAACTTCATGTAACAGAAAGGAACCAATGCATTTTTGGAATATGGTTCGGTGAAAACTAGTAGTAGAAAATATTTCAAGAGATGACGAATTTTGGCGGGTGCATATGGAGAAAAAAATTATAGATTTTTATTTGAAATGTATATTGCCAGAGATTGTGGATCCGCGCCAAAATCGCGGTATGCCAATACGAGACATAATATTGAAAGAAAACAAAGAAAATGTAAATGATGAGCCTGTGCAGCCAGGTCCAAGCAAATCCAAGGACCATATTCCGTGCAATCTACTCAGCTAGGTCCATGCAAACCGAGACAGCTACAGTTCAACGAATTTTAGCCAGTTGCATTGGTAACTTTTATTATGTTAACTATTTGATTAAAAAATACACTTCTGGACACATCTATTGGCCCACCTTAGAGTTTAGGTTTCGATGGCCCCTACCGAAATATGATTGCTAGATTGAACAAAAACTGTTGATGCAGTTTTAAACCTGATACATTTTACCATCTTTTTCGATCGTATTGTTTTAAATTTGAATTCAGAATACCATACGACATGGAGCTACGCCTAACAAGTCGGATATGCGCCTTGTTAAAGGCAATTGATTTTTGAATAAAAAACATGTTTTATCAAATAAAGGTTTAATTTAATAACGCGTGTTGCCTCCATGGGCATCTACCACAGCTCTCATACGATTAGGCATAGAGTTTATCAACCGCTCTATGAAATTTTGAGGGATCATCTCCCATTCCTCTTCTATGGCAGTTTTCAACTCCTGCATCGTCTGGGCAACTGGCTGACGAGCCCTAACACGTCTTTTTAGCTCGTCCCACATGTGCTCAATGGGGTTCATGTCTGGGCTTCTGGCTGGCCAGTCCATAACTGTGATGTTCACATCCCGAGGATATTCCCTGACGATGCCGGCCGCATGGGCTCTTGCATTATCATGCATAAAAAGGAAATTTGGGCCCACATAGTCCGCGTATGGTATCACGTGAGGTTCTAAGCACTCACGAATGTACCCTTCAGCATTTAATGTTAGCAGCCGTGGTCCTGTAACAACCTCAAGTTGAGTTTTGCCGCTCGCGGATATACCGCCCCAGACAGTCCATGAGCCACCGCCATAAGCAACCCTCTCTTCAAAGCAGCATTGTGCGAAACGCTCTCCCTTACGTCGGTAGACCTTCTTCCTTCCATCATTGCCATGTAACACAATTTTATACTCATCAGAAAAGAGTACACGGCTCCAATCTTGCTGTGTCCAATTTAAATGACTGCGTGCGAAATGAAGGCGCGCTGTTCGGTGGGCTCGCGTTAGTTTGGGCCCATTAGCTGGCTTGTGTGGTACCATATCGCGTTCTTTTAACCTTCTCTGAACAGTTCGAGCGCTCACAGATACTCCGTGGAAGTCGCGAAGTTGGTTTTGTATCTCAATGGAGGTAAGGTGACGATTTCTCAAGCTGGTCGTCACGATGAATCGATCCTGCCTTTCAGTTGTGACCCGAGATCGTGGCCTTCCTTGGCGACGAACAAAGCCGCCAGTCTCTAGGTACTTCCGATAAACATTTCGGACCGCAGATCGACTTAAATTAAGTTGAGCACTCACGTTTCTTTGGCTGTGTCCGGCCTCAATAAGTGCCACAGCTTGGGCGGCGACTTCAGGTGAAGTATCCATAGATTATTGATAGAACCTCACCTTAATGTTAAGAATAAGTAATGTTTGTTGCAAAACCAAAGATATCAATCACTTTTTCAAGAATTAAATCCAAGTAAACCAATAAAACCAAGTTTTCTTAGTATTCGATTGTTTGATATCAACAAACAGGCTGGAAATTGTCTTTTGTTTCTTTAAATTCTGTGTTCGAAATTCAAAAAAAGACTATTGAATGAAATTGTGAATGTGCCAGGTTCAAAACTGCATAAAAACTTATTGCTCGACCTAATATAAAATTTTAGCTAGGACCAAACGAAACTGAAAATACAAGGTGGGCCAATAGATGTGTCCAGAAGTGTATAAAAACGTTTTTGTTTTTTTTTAAATAGCATCTAGGCAAATTCCAAACCATTTATACTTCTAAGCTTTCTTGAATTATAATATTCAAGAATTGTAACATAATTTTCCTAAAGTAAGTGTGCCTACCTACTACTTGATTTTTACGAAGGTATCGCACCAAAGCCAAATAGCGCGCGACGCGTATTTTTGTATCGTACTCGTATTCATAATTTTCGTGTCAGTCAGATTTTAAATCCACCATATACTCTAAAATAAATAAGTATTATTACTGATTTTTAATGATTAGTAATTGGATTCAAGTTTGTACAATACGTACTTAATCCATCTATAACCTTAAAAAATACTTAATAGAAAAATAAAACAAAATAAACTTATACTAATCAATTCAAGTTGATCTACTGCATTACTTTATCCTGTGACGGAACTTAGTACCTACCCGAGTCCGTGAACTCATGAGCGAGCGGTGCGCTTGGTGCGCGCGTCTCCCGCGCATCGTAACTTATTACGTATTGCTACTCCTTGCGGGGCCTGGGGTAAGCGTTAGATGCCTACGCGCTCAAGTCAGGCTCGCCTTAATATCTCTTAGATGAGATTGCTATGTAAAAACCGTTGTTTTTTTAAACGACAATAGAGCTTCACAACAGGAACTGTAATTTCGCAATAAATCTACATTACTTGCATATCATACAAAGACTCCGCTGCGCTAAACTTCACGTTGTCAAATAATATATTTCATTTCACTTCGCGCGACGACAGTACTTTCACACCGACTTGAATAACAATTCTCAACTGCACCTTGCACCGCGTAAAACGTTTTTGCGAAAATGAAAATATTTTCCATTCAAGATTATTTCAAAACCGTAGGAGAATGGAACGATTTCGACAAAGTCCTGACATTACCCTTATTTGTACAAGAAATCCTCGGCCAAAATGTCTTAGATCCAACCTGGAATTTAAGAACCAGAGTGGCGAAACAAATTTTCTTTATCATCTTGATAACTTACGTCATGTTTGGTACTAAAGAGTTCCTCAAAGGCGCGACAGACGTTACAGAGATAGGCGAGGCTTATTACACCTTTCTAATTACCTTCTTTTTTTCTGTAAAATACCTGCTTTTCATAAGCAGCCGTGAAACGTTCAGAAAATCATACTTAGTAGCGAAGACATCGGTATTGGACATCATAAGGAAAGATTCCGTAGAGAAATCAAAAGAATTGTTGACGAAAGTGAATATTGTCGTCAAGATATTTTTTGCAGGGGTGCTTTGTCCAGTTATGATGTACCTTGTGGTAGCTTTTTGGAATTATATTCTGGGCACGAGAGTGACTTTGTCGAAGACTACGTCAATATTGATGCCAATGGCGACGCCTTACTACGAAGTCGGGTTGATCCTACATACGATATATTTGGTCGAAATGGCATTCACTTACTGTGTGATAGATCTGTGGTTTGCTGTACTAATGTTTTCTTTCTGTATGGCCAGTGACAGTGTGGTCAGTGGGTTAAAAGTGGAGAGTAAGGGATCTGATGAAAGTGACCTTGAATATATGGATCGTCTGAACGATACGCTCAGGACGTTTAAAAAAAATCATGCGATTTTGATGGAGTAAGTTTTATCTTTTGAACATAAAGTAGAAATCAGATGCAAATGCGAACCTTGTTTAAAAATTAGTAGAATTGGTACTCTTTTCTCCTTCATAAAATTCATTTAAATTCAAGTAACGCAATCAATGTCACGTAACGCAATATCTTTTCAGCAACAATCAATGTAAATTTCACAAAATGTAGAGAATTGCAAGTTTTCAGTATCATCATTTTTAAGGACTAAAAATCTCTTGAAAACTTCAAGCATATTTCAAACCATGACTGTAACATAAGTAGTGTCAATGAAAAACTGACAATTTTTTTTTCCAGCTATCTTACTTGGCCTGTAAAATAGTACTTAATATTTTTTTTTTTTCAGTTATTTTAATATTACGAGTCATATGTTCAAGTGGCCGGCTATGATCCCCCTCGTGAGCGCTTTACTTGCTATATGTTTGATTCTACTGTGTATGAGTGAGGTATGTACTTGTTATTTTATTCACCGCTGTAAATATTTCAGTTACTTTATGTTTTATTTGTACTGACGTCAAGATACGGTTTCTACCTAGTTTACCTAATAAACTGAATGTTAAAATCGATATACATCGTGATAGAGAATAAATTCAATACCTCTTAAGGGGTCATTGTACGCATTATGATGAACAACTTTTACTATAGAACCAACGAACAAAAAAATCGACTGCTCCATACATTTCTGTGAGCATAACTCGACAAAATGTAGGTACTGAACAGCTGATTTTTTTTTACACGATTTTGGGATTGGTCCCATAGTAAAAGTTGTTCCTAATGATGAGTACAATGACCGCTTTTTTTTTTTTAGAGGATGGGAAATCATCAAATGACCCCTCCCGCTCTGAGTGGAGCGGCAGGGAGTGTCAGACTTTTACTGACTAAAACCCACCCCTTAGTCCTCCTAGTGCCTTTCTTTCCAGGGCCGCGGTAACTCTTTCGAACATATTCCGCAACCCTGGCAGGCTCTGGCCCTGGCGGGCCCCGTCTCCGTTGCTGACTGCTCTTTCCGGCGCGTTTGGAGTGAAACGCGCCGTCGACTCTAGCCTGACCTGATCGGACAGCGAGCTACCCATTGCTCGCTGTCCGCAGGCGTTAATCACTGCGCCTTGCTCAGGAGCGTCAGTTCCTGAAAGGCGCAGCGACTAACATTCGTCTGGAGGAGGCGAAATGGGGCCATTACTGGCACTCCATATCAGCTCCCTCCCGAGCAGTGGCAGCGGTGGCGACGATGGCGGCGGCTGCGGCGGAAGCGACGGAGGAGGGTTTTCTCCTCGACTCGGCCCTGGCGGGTGGACCACAGCGGAAGCAGTGGTCACTCCGGTCCACCTTCGAGGTGCAGAGTGCTCCGACGTGGTTGCCAACTTGGCAACGGAAGCACCTCAGAGGTCCGGGCTCCAGCAGTTTCACCTGCGCGGAGACCCAGCCCACCAAGAGCCTTCGACCCTCCGAAATTTTCTTGGCTTTCGACACGGGGCAGCTCACCACAACGGTTCGCATGCCCGTGTTGTCAGGACGGATGGTGCCCGTCTTCACCTCCTCTGCAGAGCACCCCCCCGTCTTGACGACGGCGGCCAACACCTCCTCCTCCGTGACGGAGTCGTCCAGGCCCAAGATGCGCATGTCTATGCACTTCGTGGGCCTGGACACTCGGACGTCATCCGCGCTCAAGGACGCCCTAAGCCTTTCGGCTAGAGCGTCCGCGGCCGGACCGCTGTCTGCTCCAGGGATCTCTAGCATCCTGGCCCCAGTCATGGTGACCCTGAGCCGGAGACCCCCGACGATGCCAAGCTCACCGAGGTTGACGGCCTTCTTCGCCTTGGTGAACATGTTGGCATACGTCACGCCACTCTTCACCGCGTCCGGCTGCAGCGTTACCACTACAGCCGCGGTCTTCGGGGCGCGGAGCGCAGCCGCGACGCCTCGCGCTCTTTGCCGCCGCCTTCTCTCCCGCCTCTTTGCCGCCCTGGCTGCGTTGCCCGCCTTCTTCTTCTCCCCGGCCACTTGCCATTCGGCTTGAGCCGGGGGAGGTTCAGTAGGTGAGGAAGCCGGGGGGAGCTGCTGCACGGCTGGCGCAGGAGCTTTCGCCGTCCGTGCAGCCACCCCACCCTTCCTCTTCCTTCCCGGGGCCGGGTCCAGTTTTCCCGACACTGGCTTCGCGGGTGCCGGCCCGGACCCTTTGTCCTGGCCCCGGTGTGGCAGCCACGGCAGTCGCGTACGAGGCCACCTTTTTTTGGCCTGGGGCCTTCCCACTCGCCGCTAACGGGGGGCGCAGGACGATGCTACAATGACCCCTTTAGAGACATTTTTAATATTAGTTAGAATTTTAAAAGATAACCAGCTTTTGCCCGCGACTTCGTACGCGCATATCAAGTACCTATGAAATATACTTTACGACCAAATATACAAAATAAAATCATAAAATCGGTCGAGCCGTTTCGGAGGAGACAAAAACCATGACACGAGATTTCTATATATATATAGAGTTTTTTTTTGTTATAGTTCTAAGGCCATTTTGAAACAATTAACTAATATGATGTATTCTTTTCTTTTTCAAGCAAATACAATGGATGTTTCTGACTAACTTAGTACCAACAATGGTAGAAATATTTGCTTTCAACGTTCTTGGTGAACAAATTAAAAACAAGGTGAGCTTCTTTTGTCTCATATTTTCGGTTAAAAATTCTGGGTGACTTTTATTCCTTTAGTACTTAACTCTTCAGGGGTCGTTTTTTAAACTTTGTCGAGTTCATCATCATCATCATCACTTGGCAGGCGGGTTGACGATCGCAGTGAAGCTGTAGCAAATACCTACAGAGAATGCTGCTGCCCATTCTCTGGCGAGTCCCTTAGTCGCTTCTTACGACACCCACGGGAAGTGATAGGATGGTGCTATTCTTTTACGTCCGACACCATACGTAACGAATTTCTCGGGTTATGCAAACATAAATTACTGTACTTATAACTCATCTTTTTTTCATGTTTCAGAGTTTTTTCTATAGATAAGTTGTTTATACTTTCAGTACCTGAAAGATTTCCAATGCATTATGTTTACTATTTTCCTATATAAACGCTTAAATAAATATAGTTGTAAATTTGTAATATAATTATGGGATTTGTTATACTTTCAATTAATAGGGGGCGCAGTTCGACACGGCTCTCCTTGAGTTTGACTGGGCAAGCATGCGACTCAATGACAAGAAGAACTACTTAATAATCATCAGTTATATGAACAAAGAATTCAAAATGAAGACAGCTTTGGGGAATGACTTATCTCTTGTAACGTTGACTTCTGTAAGATATAATGCTTTTTCCCATTATACAGCGTGAATTTTTCAAGTGTGCGTGGATGGCCAAATCCAGAACTAGGTATGAGGAATAATGAAAAACTCTGAAAGAAGTTCCGAACACAATTCTAATGAAAACTAAATCTGCATCATTGGATTTTTAAAAACCGGTATGTTACCTAAGCCGGGAGTCGATGCGGTTGATTTTGAAAAACAAGCCCTGTATTATCCCCACCAACCGTGTCTCCACGTTGCCGTCGTGGTGGGGCTTGCGTGTCTCAGTGATCTTGGGGGCTTTGCCGGTAGAGCCACTCATGCCGGAAGGTCCCAAGTGAGAGACCAGACCAAGAGAGACACAAGAGGGGCACACCGTTCGGAGACTTGAGCAGTGTTCGGGTCCTCGGACGGTGTGCGTCTCATTGGCTTGCTCGCTGCTCTCTGATACGCGTCTGATCATCAGACGTGACTGTGAGGGCATCGAGCAAGCGGTGAGAGAGGGAGAGAGGAGGGGAGACAGGGACCGCACCCTTTAAAAGGAAAAAATGGATAGCACTGAAAGAGAATACGTACCCCAGGGCGGTCCGGACTGCACAGCAGTCTGGGAATCCGCCACGCCTTGCGCGTCAAGCCCCTCGTATTCTGGGGGGGGCAACAGTGTTATCCACTCTTCGCTTGCCAAGTGCAACAGTGGCCGAGGAGGCCCCCGATCCAAACCGTCCTTTCAGGAACTGATCGGGTATAATTTTAGCCCACCCGACGAAGAGTCGGCCGGGCAGAGCGCGGGCAGAAGCGCGCTGTTCTGGGAGGAGGGCTCGCTTGAGCGTCGCGTGGGGGTAGAGTCGGAGTCCGAGTTGGCGACGTTGACGACCTGGCGACCTTCAGCTCGGCGGGCTCGGGACCCGAGGGGGCAGGGACTGCAGCAGAGGACCCCAGGTCCTTCCGGAAGCGGCCCAGACCGGAGGACGACCGGGGGTCGTCCTGCAGCGAGGAGGTGGTCTCGGCCCGAAAGATCCCCACCAGTAGGCGGGGTAAGGGCCGAGACGGAGGCAAGGACAGAGTCCCTGCCTGCAAGGAGGCTGGCCAGAGAGCCAATGCTGGCGGACCCCCCGGAGATGGCCGCCGCGGGGCTCCTGGTTCGGAGTCCTCCGGCGGTGAGCCGGATGACTCCGGACAGGAGCGGGTTCGGAGGGCCGGGTTTGCGGAGGTGGTGGACGCCGCGCTTCGCGATGTGGCCTTGAAGAGGAAGCTTTCCTCTAAGAACAAGGCCATAAGCGAGGCGATGGCCTCCATTCTGGCGGCAGCGGAGGTTACCAAAGGTGGGCCTCCGCCGGACGAGATGTCCGAGCTGCGGGCGGAGGTCGCCCGCTTGGCTGCCGCCACGGAGCGTCTCCGAAAGGAGAACGAGGGGCTCCGCGCAGACCTGGCCAGGCTCCGGGGAGCCGGCCCACAGGGGGCGCCGCAAGGGGGGCGCAAGAAGGACAGCCAGCCCGTGCCGCAGGAGAGCCAGGTGCTGGACCTCGTGCGGCAGGAGATGGCTGCCTTCCAGGCGCGGTTCTCCGTCCTGGAGGGCATCGTCCTGCGCCCCCCGTTAGCGGCCAGTGGGAAGGCCCCTTCAGGCCAGAAAAAGGCGTCATATGCGGCCGCCGTGGCTGCCACACCGGGGTCGTCCGGCCAGGACAAAGGGTCCGGGCCGGCACCCGCGAAGCCGGTGCCGGGAAAACCGGACCCGGCCCCGGGAAGGAAGAGGAAGGGTGGGGTTGCTGCGCGGACGGCGAAGGCTCCTGCGCCGTCTGAGCAGCAGCTCCCCCCGGCTTCCTCGCCTTCAGCTCCTCCCCCGGCTCAAGCCGAATGGCAAGTGGCCGGGGAGAATAGGAAGGCGGGAAAGGCAGCCAGGGCGGCCAAGAGGCGGGAGAGGAAGCGGCGGCAGAAGGCGCGAAGCGTCGCGGCTGCGCTGCGCCCCCCGAGGACCGCGGCTGTAGTTCTTACGCTGCAGCCAGACGCAGCGAAGAGGGGCGTGACGTACGCGGACGTGCTCACCAAGGCGAAGGAGGCAGTGAACCTTGGTGAGCTGGGCATCGTGGGGGGCCTTCGGCTCTGGGTCACCATGACTGGGGCCCGGATGCTGGAGATCCCCGGGGCAGCCAGCGGCCCAACCGCGGACGCTCTAGCCGAAAGGCTCAGGGCGTCCCTAAGCGCGGACGATGCCCGAGTGTCCAGGCCCACCAAGCGCATCGACATGCGCATCTTGGGCCTGGACGACTCCGTCACGGAGGCGGAGGTGGTGGCCGCCGTCGTTAGGACGGGGAGGTGCTCAGCAGAGGAGGTGAAGGCGGGCACCCTACGTCCTGACAACACGGGCACGCGCACCATTGTGGTGAGCTGCCCCGTGTCGGCGGCCAAAACCATCACGGAGGGCCGAAAGTTTTTGGTGGGTTGGGTTTCCGCGCAGGTCAAACTGCTAGAACCTCGACCTCTCAGGTGCTTCCGGTGCCAAGTGGGCCACCATGTGGGAGCACAATGCACCTCGGAGGTGGACCGCAGCGGTCTTTGTTTCCGCTGCGGTCAGCCCAGTCACAGGGCCGGCTCTTGCGTCGCCGCGCCGCACTGCGTAGTCTGTGCGGCAGCTGGCAAGCCGGCCGACCACTGGGCTGGGTGTAGGGCCTGCGCCCCACCCACCAAAGCTGGAAACAGGAGGAAGCCCTCCGCCACCGCCGTCTCTGCCGCGACCGCCGCCGCTGCCGCCGCTTCTTCTGCCGCCATTGCCGGTTCCACTGCGGCTGCTGCTACTGCAGCAGCCGCAGTGGAGCCCCTACAAAGGGCTCCGGAGGGGGCCGAAATGGAGTGCCAGTAATGGCCCCATTTCACCCCCTCCTGTTGAACGTCAGCCACTGCGCCGCCCAGGAACTGATGCTCCTGAGCATGGCGCAGTGACTGATGCCTGTGGACGGCGAGCAATGGGTAGCTCGCCGTCCGATCAGAACAGGCCCGGGTTGACGGCGCGCTGTGTTCTACGCGCGCCGAGCCAGCGGACGTCAGCATGGGTCGGGGCCCGTTAGGGCCAGAGCCTACCAGGGTTGCGGATTTGTTCGAAAGAGTTACCGCGGCCCTGGGAAGAAAGGCACTAGGAGGACTAAAGGGTGGGTTTTAGTCAGTAAAAGTCTTACACTCCCTGCCGCTCCACCCAGAGCGGGAGGGGTCATTTGATGATTTCGTTTCGCTAATAAGAATCAAATTCTGGGAAGTGAACACATGGCAAATCAAAGGGAAGAGTATTTCACAAAATACACGCACTTGAAAAATTCAACCTGTATAGTGATAATATAATAAAATTGTTACTCGTTCGGCATATTACGCCCTAACTCGATAAAACAGCTCCATAGTAAAAGTTTTTTATATCCACGACTACTAATACCCCCTGAAACTATTTCAATCAATTCATATTATAACTTCAAAAAGTAAGTGTCCGGAGAAATGAGAAATTAGTGGGGAACCTATGGGACCCATCGTTCGGGCATGAATCTAGATTATAATTTGCTACTGAGAATTTCCTGCGATTTTTTTCAGGTATTAAAATCGGGCTACCAAGCGTTTGCTATGATTCAAACTATGGAAAATTAAACACAACATAAGCACAAAAGTTGCACATTAATATTACAAATGAATTCAACGCACACTGACAAAGCACCAATTACAAAAAAAGGAAGACGCAAAAAAAAGAAAGAGAGTCCTTTATTTTTTTACTGAAACCGATTTACCACCAATCAGATGGCATTTGCACGCTCCGACTGAAGGAAAAACGAAGTGTATTATAGAAATCGGACATTGAAAAAGGTGGAGTATATCAGATGGTACAAATCCGCGGTTCGGACGTTTTTCACGCAGCGTTCTAATTTTTTTCGACTGTGGACGCACACTTGAAGGAAAGGACGGAAACGTTTGTGTTATGGTGGTAATTAAGCTAATATACTTTCTCTTTTTCTCAGAAAATACTTTATATTTGTAAAAGCATTGCTTCATTTTAAATACAAATCAAAAGCAATATTAAAACATTGAGCCTATTCATGATGTTTTGATTTCCTTATTAAATGAATTTTAATTTCATGTTTTCCTCAAAATTGTTTGAGTTTTTCGTGGAACTTGACACATAAACAAAGCATCCAACCCTAAATAATTTATTGAAACTAATTAAAATTCATATACTTCCTTTAGAAAAGTTTCCAAAAATATCTACATCAACGTCAAGCCCATTGAATAAGCCATCGAGTTTGAAACGGTAGCAAAATATGCCAAAACCAAACTGATTTTGAACGTGACTTCT
Organism: Melanchra persicariae; assembly: GCA_947386135.1. Taxonomy (NCBI): domain Eukaryota; kingdom Metazoa; phylum Arthropoda; class Insecta; order Lepidoptera; family Noctuidae; genus Melanchra; species Melanchra persicariae. The sequence continues at coordinate 18,957,176 of OX376648.1, read as the reverse complement.
CGCTCAAAGTCCATTTAAATACTCGAATACTCGGCAGTTACCGGGAACTGCTTTGAACCGCTTTCAACTGGTCTGAACCGATTCAGACCAGTTTGATCTGGATCAGTGTTCGGTGCGCAATACCGTGAAAATGCTTTACGATTATTGCCACGGAGCATTTATAGCCGAGTTAAAATTCTCACGGACTGTATTCTCCGCTGGCGTACTATGAGTATTCGCATTCACCTTTGTGAACATTTTTTTGAATTGGTTGAATAATGGCTGCTGGAAAAATACGGAGAAGTCTTTGGTGATTGGCTTTTTATTTCTTTCTCATACCGTCAAAATATCGCTTTGCATATACTTCAAATGGCCCGTATAAACAACATTCTACTTCACACAGTGTTGAACATTATAGTTTAGTTAGTTTATTTACCGTCAGATCCAAGCATGTAACCTTTACTGCTTTTGCCCGCGACTTCGTACGCGCATATCCCATTTTTCCCGTAACCGTGTTGCCTTCCTCATGAATGTGGCTATCATTTACAAAAATAATTTTCCGAATCCGACTGGTAGTTCCAGAGATTAGCGCGTTCAAAGAAAAATACAAACTCTTCAGCTTTATTATATTAGTAAAGATGGTACAGATAGATAACAATATTGATTTGAAGATATCATAAATTATGAACGCACTATTAAAAATGATAAAGCTGGTAACACCATCCTATCCCAAAATGGAGCTCCCTTCTTTTCAAGTAAAAAGACGACACTTTTGCCAACGCGCAGAGATGTTCTAAGTACAAAAAAACTTCTTACCTATATAATAAAGAAGCACAAGAAGTAGTGGTCTTCAGTAATCCCGTGAGGTAAGTGTGGTAATTCTAACTCTTCCTCCAACACCCACCCCCCTCTCGGAGACCATACATGTGATGATTGAACTCCGCGACGTGGCGTAGCTAGAAATAAAATAGTTCGCCATTGTACGACGTTATTTTAAAACCTCGAGAACTTTTCTCGGGATGTTTTCTTTGGGGAAAGAAAACCGTTTTGCGTGAAAAAGTGTACGAGGTGTTATAAGCATGTGAAGTTGGGTTTCTATGGATAACATTTTCCGGGATTTAGGTCACTGTGTTTTTGGAATGCAGCAAAGGGATCACGTCTTAAAAATTTAAGTGCCTTTTTCTTACTAAAACCCACTAAGACCTTGCATCAACCATAGTTAATATATTATTAATTTAAAGTTAATTGCTAACACTGGCCTATTATGTGTGTTTTTAGGGTTCCGTGGTCAACAAGGAACCCTTATTGTTTCGCCAAGTCCTTCTATTCGATCTGTCTGTCTGTCCGCGGTTTAGTTCAGAGACGCTTAGCACTAAAAAGTTGAAATTTAAAATGGGTATACGTAATAACGCCGACAAAGGAAATAAATTAAAAAAATAAATTGTGTAGGTATAATGGCGATGATTTACTGTCTATCCCAAGGTGGTGGGGTTTCGAGGGATAAAAGTATTGAGGGTGTGCAAAAATCATTTTATCATCCAAGAATCCGTTTGCGAAATGTTAAGCTTTAAAGTGCTAATTTTTGTTAGAGACCAGTGCCCATTCCCTCTGCCAGCTAAACGATTATTTTTGGAGACGTGATAAAATTCATGGTAGTAGCATATAATAATAATAATAATAATAATCGTTTATTTATACAACAGGGCACATTTACAATAAAATATCTTACAATAAATTTTACAGAACACAGTTGCTGATTTGCCTGAACTAGATTGAAATCTGTGTTTCAGGCTAGATAGCGCTAATGTAAAATTAATAATAATATAACAATTTATCAACTACCTATGATAAAAACTTAAAATTAAAGGACACATAACAATTTTATTTACACACAAAAAGGAGGTCTTCTGTCTCTAAGTACGAGATGCTTAATAAATATTGCACAATTATCTTTTTACAGCTATAATAATTTAACTTATATATATTTAGATCCTTGTTCAGTCTATTGTATAGAAATGGACCTAAAAATGTAAAAAATCTTTTTATAAAAACAAATTTTGAGAATGAGTTGGACTCGCAGACAATATCATTCCGTCTCTTATTGGTCTTTTCGGTGCTGTAAGTAAGCATGGTGTGCTGTTTTAATACCAGTTGCATAAAGAAAAGCTGGCGAACAGTCAGTACGTTGCAGGATTTGTATAGGAGATCTGTGGGATATAGAAAGGGATGGAAATTGGCTACTTTTAAGATGGCTCTCTGAGCTCTTTCAAGAGGGAGTAAGTAAGTTTTGGATGCTCCACCCCATGAAGTGATACAGTACTGGATTACGGATTGCCCTAGGGCCAAATAAACTTGTGCGATTACTTTTGGATCCGCAATAGTTCGCAGTTTTTTAAAGACGTAGATTAATTTGCGCACTCTTTTAACCAGACTCTCAATATGTGGTCGAAAAGAGAGGGTATCGTCTATTATTACTCCGAGATATTTAATGTTGCTTGTTTGAAGGATAAAAGGACAATCACATGTACTGATAGTGTGGAGTGCACATTTATGAGCAAACAGATGAGGATGAGTAATGTTAGTATGAGGCTTGCGCATGGAGAACTGAATATCTTTAGTCTTGTCAGCATTTAATGTTAGTAAATTACTTTGAAGCCAGTTAGTCACCTTATTGAAACCTAATTGAGCGTATTCGTACAATTCTTTACTGGTTTTGGCGGTAAATATTAAGGCCGTGTCGTCGCTATATAAAGCTATATAAAGAATATAGCTATATAAAGAATTTAAAAGGAAAACTATCACAGCTAGTAGGCTTTACAAGTTAACGAGTAATAGTCGACCAATCTATATGTACTTGGAGAAGTTGTGATGTGCAACCACGGAACCCTACACTGCGCGTGACGCGATACGCACTTGGCCGGTTTTTAGTCTTTTATTTAACTTCGTGTTAGCAACTAACGCAGAGCTCAGTGTTTGCGGCCATTTGGCCTGAGGTTACACGACTGCCGCTATTAAAATGACGGTAAAGGTTTAAATTCAAAAAGTTAAGACTAATCTCAAGAAGAATATAAAGAAAGAAAGAAAGAATAATATTTATATAGCACATACATGAAACACGCACAGTACATACAAAAAAATATAGGTATGCCAAAAATTTAGTGTGTGTCTCACGGCTGCACTAAAAAGGTCCATTTCAGCGATATGTCAGACTGGCTGATGCTGTCTGACGCAGGTTTTCTAATGAACCTTTCAAAGGACGAGTGGCGGTTCATTTGTATCAATACAATAGTTTATAAAAAAGTCATCTAAATAAAGTAGGTAAATAAATATGCATACAAATCTTGAAAAAATACCTTATTTCCCACTTTATTTTGTTTCTCAGCTAAATAATGAATGTCATTTTCTGAATTCCCTAAATAAATTCATTTCCTTGAAAATATGCAATAGATACTAATATAATTATTGTTAAGAAAATGTAAAACAATTTCTTATTCAAGTAAGAAGAATTTAATATAGTGTAAAACTTCACATTAAGCAACAAAATTACGAAATATAAAATTTGAGTGTGCAAAATATTTTAAAAAGTAAGAGAAAGAAGGACACTTTTTATTTCTCGGCGATTACCTGCAGTTCGTTAGGAGCTGAAGATGTTGCAAATAAAAGTAATGAGGGTTCCGCACTTCCGCAGTATTATGTTTTACTGCGTGAAGGAATCTTTATTGGCTGTGATAAAAGTATTTTCGGTCTTAATCAGATTAGACTACACCTCATGGAGAGTTTGCTTTATTGTTCTTTGTTGACCCTAAACTACAAGGCTGTATAAATGGCCTAACGATTTTAAAACATTATGGCAGCTACAAAGAAAGACAGAGCGATTACATTTTTTTTTTAATCTTTTTTCTTATTAGGAATTATTGAAGACCCAAATTGCAGTATTGCTGTCCGAAATCTGTAAAAAAACAGATGCCATAAAATCTACTTTTTTAAATTTCTTAATAGTAGTTTATGCAACGACCATATAAAAAGGGTTATTAAAACACGAGTGTGGGTTTATCGTGTGATAATAGCATCACACGAGTGTTTTAATACCTAATTATATGCCGTTACTTACACTATTTTATCTTCACTCATACAGTTAAAATAAAATAAGTGGAAAAATAGTTTATTCCAATATGGCGGATATTCTCAATGCGTATTCGAATGACTGCGCAGCGCGCTCATTCATAGACAAAGATAAAAGCTGGCTCATTGACTTAAATCAATGAGCCCGCGCCAAAAATTAAGAAGAAAAAGTGTGCTATAAAAATTAAAAAGTTATTTTATGATGCAGTTGTTTAAAAATCGAAGGAAAATATTGAATTGACAAAAAGTAGGTATGTGTTTATGCATTCTTTTTTGGACTCATATTTGGAATATTACGTTGTGAGTGTAGATAAAAATGATTACCTAATGGCTTTATCAAAAATTTCGCTTGATATGGCCAGGATTAGCAAGGGTATTGTGTTAGACCTAAATTGCCACTGCAATCTCTTTTGATTTGGAAAGCATATTTTAGGACCTAAAGTATTATAAAAATGATTTGAAATACGTGTTCTTTTTATTCCTATTGAACCCTTTGATTGAACCTATTTCATACTAGACAGTATGAAATAGGTTGGCTTATAATGATTTGAAACTGTGTGGTGGTTTTCTACAAACCAGCCCCGGCGACACAACGGTGTGTCGCGTATTTATCGCGAATTTAATGTTTATTTAATATTTCGTAAGATTAATTTTTATTTGGGAATTTTCACATGTCAGGGCTTTTTTTTTTTTTTTTTTTTTTTTTTTTTTTTTTTTTTTTTTTTTTTGACTAAAACCCACCCTTAGTCCTCCTAGTGCCTTTCTTCCCAGGGCCGCGGTAACTCTTTCGAACAATTCCGCAACACATGTCAGGGCTGGAGCGGTTAAATTGAGTTGTATGATTTTTTACCGTTTGACTTTTAAGCAAAAAGCACCACTCTTACTGATAGGATGCGGTATGAAAAATTGGTATTTTCACCCTGAAGCGTATTTAGAACCGCGGTGGCCCAGTGGTTACGGAATTACAACGTAATTCGTAAATTTGTGGCATCTACCAATCCTCACTAGGCTGCACAAAGGGGCCTATTTCTCAGCAGTAAGAAAGCTGATTATGCTAAAGAAGAAGAAGAAGGCGTATTAATTAAATATACGCCATATTTTGACAAAACATTTTCCGAAGAACCCCAAAAATATGAAGCTAGCAGGTATTATATCCCTCTCACAAAGAGTAGCCTAGTGTTCTAGCACTGGGCTTCATCATCATCATCATATCAGCCGAAAGACGTTCACTGCTGGATATAGGCCTCCTCCAAGTGTCGCCACAACAACCGGTCCTGTGCATCTTGCATCCATCGGCTACCCGCGACCCTCACCAGGTCATCGGTCCACCTTGTGGGACGCCTTCCAACGCTACGTCTTCCGGTACGCGGTTGCCACTTCAAAACTTTTCGGCCCCATCGACCATCTGTTCTGCGAGCAATGTGCCCTTCCCACTGCCACTTCAATTTGACGATCCTTCGGGCTGTCGGTAACCTTGGTTCTCTTGCGGATATCGTCATTCCTGATTCGATCATGCAAGGAAACTCCGAGCATTGCCCTCTCCATTGCCCTTTGGGTGACTTTAAGCCTTCTGATGAGGCCAATGGGCACTGGGCTTATGATACGCTAATTATGCCAGGCATATTAAACCAACATTTTTTATCATAAAATTTTTCAAAGAACCCCAAAAGCATGAAGCAAGCAGGAATTATATCCAACAAAAAGTATTCGCTGCGTTAGCCAGCTAATGAAATTAACAGTCCCCGCTGAGTTTAGTTAATTCCAGTTTCACGACAACTCTGGCCAACTGTTATATTTCATTGTTGGGATAACACCTGCGCTTTCTGGGGAGCGGGAAAAATTGTACAGAAGATTTGTGTAGTGTACTTTCTGGTACGTGTTTAGTCTGTGTCATTTGTTATTGGACCTTCTTGGCTCACAGTTTTGAAAAATAAGTTTGCACGGGACACAATTTTTTAAACTACTTCTTTTTTTGAATAAGTTGGCAGTATTGAATTAGGATAACGACATGTAGGTGGTGCGTGATTATTTATTTTAACTTCACGCTCAAAGGTACAATCAAATGGTGGACATAACGCCTTAGGCATTCTCTACCGGTCACCCCAGAGTGGTGAAGAAGGGACAACATTTCAGGTGCATTGTTTGAAACAAGGAAAGCTCAAAATATAGTGTAGTCTGAAAGTATAACATACCTAGTATAGTTTTTGCAGTGTCCACAGCCTAGTGCTGCAATACTTTAATTTCAGATTGTGCTTCATTTATTTTCCTTCATTAAATTTCTTCAAACAAACGTTGATGACACAGTATTTGAAATATTTTCATTAATAGATCTACAAATCGTTACTAGGCTTAAACTGTTGGATTACTTCGATTGTATCTGTCTATTTATACCGTTCCAGGTATTTGAAAACTATCAAAAACTATATGAATGAATGATCCAAAACCTATCAAAAGTTAGAGTGAACAGGCTCCTTCTGGGTAAACTCGCTTCATCGTAGACTTTGTCTCTGTCGTCTCTGACGTTGACTAGAGCCAGGAGAAAACCCATCAAAAAATAAAAAATAAAATTGATAGCAAAGTAGAGGCTTTTGAAGTTCCTTGTCTTATTAAATTTCGTTTGCACTGGATGGCGCAAATTCACAATGGCGATGCTAGTGAGTGACGTCACGCGCAATTAGTACCTACTGTCTTTGTTAATCACAGATTTTAAAACATCAACAACAATCACAACTGTGTAATTTTTTGAGATTTTAAATTATGGTTTTGTCTGCGGCTGATCTTTTCTCTAGGTTTTGAGAAATTTACTAAAAAGAACCAGTCAAATAGGCACTCTATTCTCCGACAGAAACATCAGTATTTTTTTATTATTTTGGTAGGGAAAGCGATAAATGCTATGATGGAGCGAGCGTGCTAAGAAGATGTTCCTCTAAAATTTCGCGTGTACACCCGTGTGTACACTCACTGGTACACCCACGCGTCAACAAAACAGGCAGCAGGCTGCTTGACGGCTGCTTGACGCCGGACTCCGGTGGGAAGGTGATCGCGAACCAGGCGGGCGTTAGCCCTACCACCGTAAGGGAAGGATTGACCAGTCTTATAAGGTGTTACGTGCGACTATCCAGGACCCGCCGAGCGCTCGGTTCAGTTGAGTGCCTGATGGAACAAATTGCGCTACACGAGGAGGGTCCTTAATCATGGATACCAAAAGTAGTATAAGAATAAAATTATGAAATTATTTATGTAAACTAAGTTAAGCACAACTTCTAAGGTTTCAATTATTGCTTTAGTTGGCAGATAAATAATTAAAACGCCACGTGTAAAACCCTCTTCTCTTCTAAGAAACTTAAATTACTGTTATAAATAATTATTATTGTGAAGTTGTACCTCGTTATGAATTTAGACACAAATTACTCGTCGAGTTTGAAGGCTGTATATTATTCAGAATACCTAGGGTCTAGATTAAATCGGGAGAACTTAGCACAGTAATTTCTTATAGCGTCTATAGGCGGAACTTTCAAGTGTTCACAACTTTGAAGTTTGTTGACTCCAACGTTTTAGGTAAGTGAGTGAATTATGTGTGTTATTTATAAATTTGTAACATGATAATGTTTAGTGTAATAAATGTTAGCAACTCGTAAATAGATATTTATTTATTTGGTACAATTAGAAAAAAATCAAAAAATTCAAAAATGACCCATTGTAGGTACTTAAATCACATTAACAAAATAATGTATTAAAAACTATAAAATAAGTTCTTTACATAAAAATACATGAACAAGAAAGAAGTTTACACGATGTCTATGGCACATAATGTGTATGTGTCGCAGCCAACTAGCTGAATCCGCCGTTGCATTAAAAGTCTAGCCTTTTCATTGGACTGCGCCGTTTAATTAGCTACATTAGTGACATTAAACGATATTAAACAAAAGATGTCACTTAGGTCGCGGAAAAATTGGCACATTTAAATGAAAAGGCTAGGCAGCCAATTAAATGGCTGATTTAACCAGTTGGCTGCGACATTATGCACTCTATGGTACAAGTACTAAAATACCTATCTTCTTTTATCTACCGACTCGTCATTCTCTTGCTCAGTTACAAGAAATTAATAGGCATTTGCTTGGTGTATCAAATGTATCGAGACATTAGCTTTTCTAGCATGACATTGGCAAAAGCTCAACACCATTTGACTAGTATTTTCTGCTATGTTAAGATCGGCTGCCAGTCTAAATGGATGCATCGGATGCATCGGAAAACTAGACAGATTTAAGGATATTCCGTTCCCTTCTAGATTACACAATACTCGTTAGTAATATTGGTCATCCGACTACTCTTAACAATAAAAACACTGTCAGTGGCAGACTCAACGTAAAAATCACCTCAAGTTTCCCAAATATTACTTTTACCTTTACACGTTTTCCCATATTTCACTAACATTTCAAAAGGCGAATATTACTAGGTATTAAAAAAAACCTAAAATTAAATTTAGTCATTGTCATCATTCAATGTCGTTTCAACGACGATCATTGTCAAAAAAATCTCTGAATAATAGGTGATTTGACAGTTTGCGGCTGCGGCTGCGATGCAAAAGTTCCTTAAAATAAGAAAATTATTTATCCTTTATTTCAGGCAACTAAGGCCCATAAAACATATATAAGTATAAAACAATAACTACAAACAAATACATATTTTAAACAACAAACTTAAAAAGTACGGCACACGAAGTGACGGCGTCGTGTTACGCCCTCTGATTTTTCTCCACATCTCCACGCAAAACCAAACATTTATCATTGAAATCGAAAATCTAGCTTCAGATATAGAGGTACAGTTTAACTAGACTAGACAATTTGACATAGTTAATGGCAGTTCTTAGCTAGACGTTGACAAAGGCGGCAGCGGCGACAGATTAGTGAGGAGCGGGTGTTACCCTAGCGTGGGGCTTAGAAACTAACTGACGACGGTGGGGTTTAAAAACAGAAGAATTATCTAGGGCTTAAGTCGGGGAAAAGGAGTGATAAAATAATGTGTCGCTTGTGATTGACGTGGTCTCTTTACCGCTACATAAGACCGGATATAATAATAATCGAGTTGACTTTTTCATTTGTTTTACATATACAAGAGGCAGTGGGCAGCCCGGCACATTGCTCGCAGAACAGATGGTCGATGGGGCCGAAAAGTTCTAGAAAGGCGACCGCGTACCGGAAGACGCAGCGTTGGAAGGCCTCCCACAAGGTGGGTCGATGACCTGGTGAGGGTCGCTGATCGCCGATGGATGCGGACGCACAGGACCGGTTGTTATGGTGACACTTGGGGGAGGCCTATGTCCAGCAGTGGACGTTTTTCGGTTGATATGATGATGATGATGATGATGATACAACGTCTAACAAAATAAACGCAATACCTACCTGAAAACGAGTCATTGTAGGTACTCATAATTATGAACAACTTTTACTCTGGGACCAACCCCGAAATCGCGAATATAGGTATCGACTTCCCCATACATCTAAGTTCTGATAACTCGACAGAATGTACTGTTTAGCAGATTTTTCAGGTATTGCGTTTATTCTGTAACATATTGTACTTTTTTTTACACATTAAAATAGAAGACGGCAGTCAGAAGTTCAATTTGAAAATGAAAAGTTTTATTTGAATCGCCCAAAACATAGTAGGTTGGTATATAATTCATAAAATCATAATTAACATACCTACAGGATACGCTATCTGCCATGTTTTACGTCAGAGGTAAATTACGGTAACTTTATATACCAAAGAGTTTTCGTTAGTAACTGATAATAATTTATTTACCGTCATTTGACATACGAGTTGATATGACACGTCACATGACATCAGTGTGCCAATTCTAATAATTATTAAGCATCGTTTGCATTCGCATGTCAGTTGCAATCTGTCAAAAGTGTATAGAAATTGAGGCTTTTTTGACCGATGTGAATGCAAATGTTACTTAAACATTAATAGAATTGACCCTCTTAACACAAACAATATTTTAACTTACGAAAAGTTTCAATTTTTTTTTTCTTTTTTCGATTAGAACAATGTGTAGGCTACTTAATCTGAGGATCTCGTAGTTAAATAATAACAGCCGCACGGGTCGATCTTCAAGGTTAAGCAATGCTTGCCGAGGTCAGTCCAAGGATGGGTGACCATTATAACATACCGAGATTCCTGCATGCCTCGGAAACCACGTTAAGCCGTTGGCTTGTTGTTGACATATTATACAATTATACATTTTAATTATACAATTTATTTTATAACTGTCTTGGAACTGACTCAACTTGTAATATTTCAACCCAGAAGCATAAAAGAAAGCGGTTCTAATGCACCTTACCAGACTGATGTCACCTAAACAAACAAATAAACAAACTATGAAGTTAAATTAAAGTTTGAAAAAATATTTTCTACTGCTTAAAGAAATTGGTTTAAAGTACCAATTTTATATAATATCAATAATATTATATAAAAGTAGAAGATGACTGAAGGAGTAAAATAAAAAAAAATCTGAATCGCCGAAAACATAGCTTAGGTAATAATTAACATTTACCTACATAGAATAAAAAACGTTATCTACCACAGGTTACATCACAGGACAACGACATAACGTTACGTATCAAAGAATTTTCCTTGGTTACGGATAATAATATTTGTTTTTAATGTCATCACATGACGTCAACATACAATCATACATCATGCATGGCATCACCACATGATACTGGCATAATAATCGACATCAACTTTAGTTGCCCAAGAAAAAGAAACATGGCATAAGTAGATAATATAGAGACCGTTAGACCGAGAGTTATTGTTAATGAAAAGTTAATTTTTAAATATAATTTTTGTCATTGATCGCCATGAATACAATCAATTTTTCGATTGTATTTTTTTGTATTTTATGTGTCTACACTAGCCTTAGTCTGTTATGTATGTGTTCGGAAAAGTTTTTATATATGTCGAGAAATGATGAGCTACCTTCCTCTACTGTTTGTAACCTCTGCTAAACAATTGCCCGCTACAATAACTCGCTTTTCATCTTAGCTTATAAGGTCTGCAGTTTTACTAAAATTTAATAATTACCTTAGTAAGAAAAAAGAATGAATTTGATAACTTTCATAAAGCCTCTTCTTTTTTTACTCGGCTGCCCCAGACGGAGTGTGGAAGATATTATATCTACTTATTTCTTTGGCACTCTCTGTGCTGAAACGTCCAAATAGGTTTTAACAAATAAGTTTCATTGGATTTGTCAAGAATAATTCGATTTTGAAAAAAAAGCAAGGTGTCGGTCACCATTATAGTGTTACTACATCAATCGATCGACGTTGATCGATTGGTGTGGTAGCTTAGGATGATCGGCGAATACCGGACGATAAGCAATTGATCGATGGCCGATGGATGCGTGACGCACAGGACCGGTTGTTATGGCGACACTTGGGAGAGGCCTATGTCCAGCAGTGGACGTTTTTCGGCTGATATGATGATGATGATGATGATATAACTTCTAACAAAATAAACGCAATACCTACCTGAAAACGAGTCTTCTGTAGGTACTCATAATTATGAACAACTTTTACTCTGGTACCAGCCCCGAAATCGCGAATAAATATCGACTTTCCTATACATCTGAGTTCTGTTAACTCGACAGAATGTACTGTTTAGCAGATTTTTCAGGTATTCCGTTTATTCTGTAACATATTGTAAAATTTGGCTAACCCGAAATTTAACTTTTTTTTACACATTAAAATAGAAGACGGCAGTCAGAAGTTCAATTTGAAAATGAAAACTTTTATTTGAATCGCCCAAAAGGTTATCTACCTTTTGGGCGATTCAAATAAAACTTAATAAAATAAAATAATTAACATACCTACGTTATCTGCCATGTTTTACGTCACAAGTAAATTACGGTAACTTTATATACCAAAGAGTTTTCCTTAGTAACTGATAATAATTGATTTACCGTCATTTGACATACGAGTTAATATGACACGTCACATGACATCAGAGTGCGAATTGTAAGAACTAATTTTTAAGCATCGATCGTTTGCATTCGCATGTCAGTTGCAATCTGTCAAAAGTGTATAGAAATTGAGGCTTTTTGACCGATGTGAATGCAAATGTTACTTAAACATTAATAGAATTGACCCTCTTAACACAAACAATATTTAAACTTACGAAAAGTTTCAATTTTATTTTTCTTTTTTCGATTAGAACAATGTGTAGGCTACTTAATCTGAGGATCTCGTAGTTAAATAATAACAGCCGCTCGGGTCGATCTTCAAGGTTAAGCAACGCTTGCCGAGGTCAGTCCGTGGATGGGTGACCATCATAACATACCGAGATTCCTGCATGCCTCGGAAACGACGTTAAGCCGTTGGCTTGTTGTTGACATATTATACAATTACACATTTAAATTATAAAATTTATTTTAATAATTGTCTTGGAACTGACTCAACTTGTAAAATTTCAACCCAGAAGCATAAAAGAAAGCGGTTTTAATCCAGCTTACCAGACTGATGTCACCTAAACAAACAAATAAACAAACTATGAAGTTAAATTAAAGGTTGAAAAAATATTTTCTACTGCTTAAAGAAATTGGTTTAAAGTACCAATTTTATATAATATCAATAATATTATATAAAAGTAGAAGATGACTGAAGGAGTAAAATAAAATAAAAATCTGAATCGCCGAAAACATAGCTTAGGTAATAATTAACATTTACCTACATAGAATAAAAAACGTTATCTACCACGGGTTACATCACAGGACAACGACATAACGTTACGTATCAAAGAATTTTCCTTGGTTACGGGTAATAATATTTGTTTTTAATGTCATCACATGACGTCAACATACAATCACACATCATGCATGGCATCATCACATGATACTGGCATAATAATCGACATCGACTCAGTTGCCCATGAAAAAAAACCATGGCATAGATTATATATCGTTAGACCGAGAGTTATTGTTAATGAAAATCTATTTTTTTAAATATTTTTATTTGTCGTTGATCGCAAAAAATACAATCGACTTTTCGATTTTTTTTTTGTATTTTTTCAGAATCAGAATCAGAATCTTTATTTCTAAACATAGGTGGTACATGGTGTGTGAGATGTTACAATATAACGTAGATTCTCTATGTTTTGCCGTGAAGCGTACAAATATCATTAGAACATTTTTAATAAAAAATTATAGGGATAGGGTCAGCAAATGTTACATTAAATCATTAGAGATCGAATTACAAAAACAGTTTAAATATGATTAAAAATTAGATGTCAAATAATAAATTAACCTTAACAATTAAATGTCAAAAGATAATAATATTTGATGTCAATTTGTATATTAAAACAATTAAATGATGTCGATTAAAAATTTTTTTTTTGTTATTTACATGAAATTGTTCTAGCCTACTTAGTCTGATAGGAATGATGAACTATCTTCCTATATTTTTGTAACCTCTTCTAAACAATTGCCCGCTACAACAACTCGCTATTCATCATAGCTTATAAGGTCTGAAGTTTTACCAAAATTAAATAATTATCTTACTAAAAAAAAAAGAATGATTTTGATAACTTTAATAGCTCTTCTCTGAAGATGTTTATTGTCTACATATTTCTTTGGCACTTAAACGTCCAAATAGGTTTTGACAAATAAGTGTCATTGGATTTGTCTTAAGTGACTAAAACAATGAGAATAATTGAATTTTGAAAAAAAAAGCAAGGTGTCGGTTATCATTAGGGTGTTACCAAACCAATCGTTCGATCGACGTAAATCGATTGATGTGGTAGGTTTGGCCGATCCATCGATCGATTGTTGTGGTAACACCTTTAGGTTAGTGTGTGTGTAATTGTCACGTGAGGTATCCTAGAGAAGCTCGTGGCTTAAAAATAACAGCCGCACGGGTAGATCTTCAAGATCAAGCAACGCTTGCCGGGGTAGGTCTGTGGTTGTGACGACGTGCCTCGGAAAGCATGATAAGCCGTTAGTCCTGGCTGTCATTTGCAAATCTTTGGAAGCCGTTACGGATTGTCAGAAGCCAGAAAATCTGACTCCATTGCCTTGCCAAGAAATACCGTATTACCCAGTTAAGGAGGTCAGATAAGTATTCAGCTGAATCCAGTTTCGCTGGAAGACGACCCCAATATAACGTAGTTGGGAAAAGGCTAGGCAGATGATTGGTCACGTGGTGTATCAAAATTATGGTCTCGAGGAGGATAGCTGGATGAGGCTGGCACAGGACTGTACAAATTTGCATGGAAAGAGGGTATGCTCAGAAGTAGGCGAAGTCGGGCTGTGGATGACGATGCTGATAGATTTACCATTTCCACATAAAAGCTTTGAAGAAAAACCTTTGAATCATTTTTCTTCTTCTTTGTGTAATTTTCATGCCGTTGATTTTGATGGACGCTTTATAGTGCAATTTTCTCGTTGGGTCTAACGAGAAAATAATGAATTTTCAGCATCTCATCGTCATATAATCTGTGCCGTAGATAGTTTCTGCTGGTGAGAAGCAACGATTAATAAACAAATATTGTTTGTGAAAGTGTTGAATAAAGTACCTAATATAATTTTTATTTCATTCAAGAGTTCTCTTGCGCATATTCATCAATCCTTACGAACTTATATGTAATAGGGTTTGGGAATTCCCGAGAATTTCAAAGTCCCAGGACACGAGACAGCCTACAATCAAAGTCCCGGGAATTCCCGGGACTACGAGATTATTTTTCTTTTTTTGCCTTTTTTATATAATTTAAATTGAGTAAATTTCTGGTGAAACGTATTAAAATAAGCAATTTTTTGTAAACTTCTCTATTATCTAGTAATTCTTGTATCTAATCATTCGTCATAATCTCAACATTGTTAATTCTCATAAACACACATTTATTTCATAATTAAAATCTAAATAAATAAATAACCTTGTTGGTAACTATATTTTCGAGCCGTTTGGGGTTGAAACCCTCGGGCCGTGGGGCCCTTGTGCTCACAGCCTTTTCAAAGAAATTTCGAAACGGCTGGTTGACACTTCCCGTGGCCGTGACCCAAGAGCTAGCTTTTACTTTGGGCAGAGACTAAGCATTGCCATTCAACGTGGCAATGCCGCCAGTCTCTTGGGCACATTACCAGCTGACAGCGTTTATGACGAATTTTTTGATGCTATATTTTAGTTTGTTGTAAGTTTTGTGTTTTTTTTTTAATTTAAGTTATTATGGCCTAATTGAAATAAATGTTATATACAAAAAAAAAAAAATTATAATAAAACAGACTTTACTTTTCTACATATCAGTCTTTGAAGTAATCAACTAACACATTAATTAGACTTATTTGCTGATTTTTGAGTATTAAGTACTGAATAGGTTTTTAAAAAAATCAGAGCGGTAACGGCTTTGTCCGACAATCTGTTTCTGATTTTTGTAATAATGCCACCAGACAAGGAGAAAACTCTCTCGTTTTCAACAGATGTCGGTTTAATTGTGTATAAGGTAACAATTTCGAAAACCTCATTAAATGATATCAAACCTAATAGACATTAAACCTCATTCTAACCGCGATGGCAACAATGTCTACTAATGTTACGGACGACCATAACTTCTAACACTATTTGAAAATTTTAGGTCAAGGAAGACCTCTTTTTAAGGTTCCGTACCCAAACGGTAAAACGGGACCCTATTACTAAGACTCCGCTGTCCGTCCGTCCGTCCGTCTGTCACCAGGCTGTATCTCGTGAACCGTCATAGCTAGACAGTTGAAATTCACAGAAGATGTATTTCTGTTGCCGCTATAACAACAAATACTAAAAACAGAATAAAATAAATATTAAAGTGGGGTCCCCATACAACAAACGTGATTTTTTTGCTGTTTTTCATAGATAATGTTACGGAACCTTTCGTACGCGAGTCCGACTCGCACTTGGCCGGTTTTTTTTTAAATAATTATTTCTTCATTGCTTATTATTATTCAGTTGCGATAATACCAACAAAAAAACAGTTTTTAAACCAGCTAGTAGTATGGTACTTAGTTACCATGCAACCAACTATGTCACGTTCAGAAACATAATAATTTAAATTACAAATCGTGACAAATTGTAAATTTACTGAGTTATTTGCACGAACTTATCGTGGCACTTCATCAGAATTGAAGTATGTAGATACTTCAATTCTAATATATTATAAAATAGGTACATACAGTACAGACGATAAAACCACAATTCATGGAATTTCACATGATTCCATTATTCATTCATTATTAATTTCCTTAACCATAAAATTTATTTATATTCACAATAAAATGATCTCAAAACCAAAATGATTGTAGGCATACTCTTGTTTTTAAAAACATATTACTTATACATAACGATGTCATATAATTATCAAACCCAGAAAACCCAGTGTTTACATAGTTTCCATGGAATTTCGTGAAACCAAGGAATTTTTTGCAAATTCCTTCAAGACTAAAGAGTTTGCAATACTCTATGGCCCACTGTTGATAATATTTATGGGAATCAATTCTACCAACAATCATTTCAAACATCATTTGAACCGAAAGACGTCCTCTGCTGCTCGGTCAGTCCTGGTTGTCACAGTGGATTCATCAGTCCACCTTGTGATCGGTCTAACGCTGCGTTTTCCGGTACGCGGTCGCCGCTCCAGGGCCTTAAGCCCACATCGACCTTTCATTCTACCAACAATGTGCCTACCCACTGCCTTCCATACTCCATCTTTATTTCAGCAACGTTAACTACGAGTACCTACTGTGACGTATGCGCAACATGGTAGTACAATTAAAAGGGAACTATATTTTTTGTCACCAAAATTTATATTTGTCATCAAGTTGTATCACCTAATAAATAGATCTATCGCCACGAAATATTTTCGTTCTCAGATAAACAAAGAGTGTTCCCAGGTATGAATTACCAAATTATTGTTAATATAATGTGTAAAATATGAGATGGATTACCAATAAAATTGTAGTGCATTACATGAATATAAACTTCGTTCTTATAATAATAGTTTTATTACTTAAATAATAGCTTGGTGCTCAGAATGGTAGATCTGTCACCAAATATTAATATTCGAACATAGGGCACAGGGAGCTTAGGGCACCCCGACTCGGACCGGTTAGGTTAGAAGGGGATGGCGGGGTCAAGTGAGCGAGCGTTGCGAGCGAACAGACCCCGCCATCACCTTCGTGGTTATTTTTTTTAATCCACCCAGTAATATGGTTTACTTCCCGTTTTATAATAAATCCCAACCTATTTATTTGATACTTGATAATATATCCCGAGGATTACATGTGATTTATTATGGAATTGCTTTTTACAATTATTTGGCAACTACATTTTGGTGACAGATCTACTATTTTGAGGACAAACCCTATTATTAAAGAAATTCAAAACGAATAAAATTGGCGATAGCTTAAATCATACCCCAATTAAAAATCTGATATTTACTCAATGCATTCGACGTGCATCGTGAAAACTCGATCGTCAAACTTGTGCGTATGTCGAAGGATCTTTTACGGATATAGTCTCGGTTTCAGGAGTAGGTATAGCATAGTAGGAGATCCACGGATTTACACATAACATCTTCATCATCTTTCTTAAGTAACTTAACACGTAGGTTAAGATGATGAAGATGTTTTTACTTACTTAAGCTTTTTTACTATATGTAGTAAAAGAGCTTAAGTTATTTAAGAAAATAGATGAAAATTGACAAAGGCTATCCAATCGTAATAAAAAATAGTTTGAAAAACTATTTTTTTTACAATTCGGTCCCCAAAATGGGCTATGGGGTCACCCATAGGCCAAAGCCCATTTTATTTATTACCGTCATGCGTCTCTGTGTTTGAGTCATAGAACTTCATACGTCCACGTTGAGAGACAGACTTTATATGAGTATATAGTCGCTTTTTTTTTATCTATTTTTTTATTAATGTATATCTGCTACTTAACATCACCCTTAAATATGACCATGCACTTCTGAAACACCCTGTATTTTAAGTACCTTAAGCATAATAGTATCGCACTGCTAGATCAAAACACAGTATTGGATTTTTTTTTTTATTCTTAAATTCGAATCCTCTACGACTATACGCACCTGACAAACTTAACAGATTACTTAATTGTATGATCACATCTTGCGACTGAGTTTTAAAATAGTTATCTTAAAACTCAGTTGCTAAATGTCATCTTGAATTTAAGGATAACAAAAAAAAAAAAAAATTATAGTTGACTCTGTTTTGTTCTAGTATTGCGATATATGAGTAAAACATTTTTTTTATACAATACGACATGAGTTAACAATCCTGTTACACTGTAGTTACGTCAATTTAAATACGCTACCTGTACACGTCACTTTTCAGCGTAACGGACATATAAGAGTAAATTAAAGAGAATATGTCAATGTTAATTTTGTAATTACCCGTTAAACAGGATAACTGCTATTCGAATGCCTAGTAGTATAAATATGCCAGACAATCCGTCAACAGGTCAATCATAAATGAAAACTACCATCAAGCAGTCCTACAAAGTAATAATACAATTATTAAATTAATAATTGTAATAAATCAATTCAGTCACTGGTTTTTTAGTAAAAAATTGATTACGAAAATATTGTTTTGAGCACAATGGTGACTTTCACATCAACTTATTTGGCGGTAATATTTTATTTTTCTCGTTTTATTGGAATTAAAAATTGATTTAATTTTAATTCATCACATTACCAGTTTGGTAAATAAACTGTGTTTTCATTTTTGTAACAGTTGGCGTTCCTGGTGGCAGTTAGCAATGCCGCACCTAGTCAAGGTAAGATTTCATATCATTTTTTAAATTAAAATCTGCAAAATTTTGCCTAAAATTGAAATGGAAACAAACTTGTGGACATCCGATTTGGCCACCCTACACATATCTTTATTACTGAATTCATGGTTTTGCAGATATCAACCTAAAACTTCCTGAAGAATGCAAAGGGAAGGGTTTCTGTACCACCAAGCCGGAAGGTTATGACGACATGCTTGATTTGATCGACAGCCTTCTTACCCCCACGTTTGTTGAAGCGGTTCAAGTAAGTTAATTATTTAATGTATATTCTTGTGAAGCCAATATGCGAATGGCAACATTGGAAAGTATTAAGGCGGGATTTACGATTCACTCAAAGAACCGATTTATTGTTTTGGTTCAAATTGTTTTTACCTGTAAATAAAACTATACTAACGTAGAAAGTTTAAGAATTGAAAATATAGAATTCTATTCTAATTTTTTTTACCTTCATATTTCTAACAGTTCAAATGTACTTTTTTAGAAAAACATGGAGGATAGGGACGCAATACCCATACAGAAATATTCTTCTAAGGATGACTGGCATAACTGTCCTTATTTCAATCAGGTATAATTTTATTCTAACTTTTAACATTAGATTCACTATCAAATCTAAAGTAATTACCACCCGTACGCGTTAACTTGGCACCTGGCTCGAATTACGTTTTGGCATTTTAATTTAACCATTTAACCTCAAAACGTCATTCGAAATGTGTCAAGCCAGGTGCCATGTTAACTCGTACGGGATATACCTTATTTTTTTAAAATATTCGATAATTGAACGACACGGTTGGCGTAGTGATTGAGCGATTGACTGCTGCACTGTGTGTCGAGGGTTCGATTCCAGCATGAAACAAATATTTGTATGGCCTACGGATAGTTGGTCCGGGTCTGGCTATTGTGGATGTGAGTTTATATGTTTTTACGATTTTTTTTTCGTTTATTACATCTGAGCTTCTTTCACTATCGTATTTTTCAATAGAAGTGTCAACTCTTTTGTTGTTTTTTCAGACTGAGTGGCCGTTTTCCTACAGTCCTTCTAAAGATTCCGATTTTGATTTAATTATTCAAAATAGTAAACTTCTCCAACCCATGCAGAGCATCACATGCGCGTGAGTACCTGAAGTTGATTTTTATTAACTTAAATAACATTGTTATCTTCTTTATGGTTAATCATTTATTTTGCTAGAACCATGTGATTTTACCTAGCTTTTTCTTTTAAATAACTTTTAATTACAATATTTCTACATGATCACTTTTCATATGAAAAAAAAGTATATGCACAAAGTTATGCACTTTAACCAACGTCTTAAGATTTGAGCGAACGTCAACGGTAGAATTGTAATGATAATTATCTTTCACTGTATAACTTCCATTTCTCCCTTTCTCTCTCTTTTACACTCTTGAAGCTTTTTTATTCCACAGGCTGCGTTCAAATTTCCACACAGATATTATTTGAAGTTAGCTATTCCCTGTGCGAACATGCAGAAATACTTTGACCTTTGACATATTTGCAAAGTATAATGCATAAGAATAAAGGAAGAAGATGTGGCCCACATATTCTTCCTCCTTAGGTGTTTGCACCTAGCACAGGAGTCAGGGACTCTGCACTGAATTTGTACTTAGGTTAATTACAGTTTCTTTTGTAACAGGTATGAAAAAATTAAACCCATCAACACCACTGAACAATGCTTTGGAGACTTAGGCTTGAAGTCTTTCAATATGAATTCCAAATGCGAGACCTCGACGGCTAATCGCACTTTTATTGTGCTCGATACAAAAACGAAGAAACTGGTGACGAAGTCCTACCCTGTACCTTGCTGCTGTACTTGTCATATTTATAGGACCAATGAGACCCCGACCAACAAAGATGATTAAGTAGTTGAATACGAGTATTCCAAATACTCTTTAAAATTTAGCAACTCCTGACTATTAGTGCATTATTTACGAAAATTAAGCGTAACTTTCCTGGCCTTATAATCGTTCCTTGTGCCAGAACTTGAAAGAAATCATGGTTGGTGCATCAGTTGACATACAATGTTTTCAATTATTAATCATTGAGCTAGTGAATTGTCACTGGTAAAGCCCAATGTCACATAACTGTGTAGCAAAAATTGAAGAACAAAAATCAATGCAAGTGATCCTTTAACGACTCAAACGCTTTGGCTATAAAGTACCTATTATTTTAAGAACTTTATTTATTATTAATTTTTAGTATTATTAAAACTGTTGCATTTATTTACTGTAAATATTATGTTATACGAGTAATATACTCAATTGTTCTAGCATAAAAAAGTAATGTATACACATTTTTGTTCGATTTTTAAGATATTTTTAAAACTTACATAAATCTAATAAACCATTTATATTGAAGATGATATGTTTTATTTATAAAAAGAATATATAATTTGCTGCCTGTGGTTTCGCACGGCCGAGACGTTTCGGAGGAGAGCAACGACAAACACCATGACTCGAGATTTTATGTAATAGATTATACATACTCACAAAACTGTATCACAGTCATTAACATGTCCACTCATAACTCGTCTGGAAGGCATCGTTCTGCGCTCCCCGCTAGCAGCGAGCCAGAAGGCCTCGGGCCAGCAGAAGGTGGCCTCGTGCGCGGGTGCCATGGCTGACAAACCGGGGTCGTCCGGCCAACACCGACGAACCGGGCCGGAAAAAAAGAAACCTTATCTAGTGTAACTTGAGGGGGTTGGCGCTGTAAGCCGAAATACAGGTTCTTCCTAGTTCGGCTCCAGATGCTTAAACTTTTGTGTACGTAATACTGTTCATAGCATTTATTTATATGTAGGAACAATGAGAGTTGTTCCGAGCTTTTCAGTGGTATAGTATCGTGTCAGGATATTAGCGTCCCCATTTGTTGGGATAAACAAGACAGTATATCAATAACAGAGTCTTACTACATTTTTTTAAAAACACACACAATATAAACAATAAGTAATAGAAATACAGTCACTCGAACAGACCGGTCACAGTTCGTACAGAGGTCTAAGCCACCCAAATACAAAGTGTATCAGCAAGCCAATACAGCTATGTGAATATAGTACCAGGTAAACCGACAGTTTTGTCGGGAGCAGGCGCTCTATAATGAGTCGAATCTAAGATAAGACTCAAGTACTGGCACACAGAGTGCACGCTCTTTTATAATACGATGTTCTCACTCCCCCACAACTCTGTCCGATGCCGCACGGAAGTGCTTCACGACTTTACTTGATACGAATCACTTAAATTAGCTAAATCTAATAAGACTTGCATTGTAAATTAATCAAATTGTACAATAATAACGACTACTATTATTGAAATAAGTTTCCAAAACTCAATTCTAATGTACACCGAGTACTCAATAAATCCTGGTAACAGATAATCATAGTAAATATCATTTAAATTAACACAAACTAAACAATTTAATTTGTTTGATATAACACATTTTGACAACTACCCACAGTTGTATTTAATAAGATTTGACAACTACCTACTGTTGTATTTGATAACCGTCTCCGACATATAAATGTATTTTTATAAGTATTTTTTTGTGAAAAAAATAATGTATTAATATTTCTTATTGTTTACTTTTCCGTTGCACGTAGACATTTGACTCGCTGTGATCGATTGTTGGACCCTATTTATTGATATGGGCTCTCGATAAATAATGGTGGCGGCCACTTTACATGTTTGTGTTCTTCACGCACGCACTACAGAGTGCTGAGAGCGATTTTTAACCGACTTCTAAAAAAGGAGGAGGTTCTCAATTCGGATGTTTGTATTTTTTTTTTTTTTTTTTATGTTTGTTCGGGCATTTCTCCGTCGCTTGCGAACCGATTTGAAAAACTCTTGTGTGTGTGCTTCCTATGGATCGAGATATCTACGAACAATGTTTTCTGTTAACAAAGTTTTCGGCGAAACGTGCTGTCTAGGAATAGAGATTTTATTAGCTGTGCTTTCTGTAAATAGTCGTATGTATCTTCGAAGCGTGTTTCTATCTTAAGTTCTACGCTCCTTAAAAGCTTATCCACATGATAGAAGACGGATCCACACTAACATTATAATGCGAAAGTTTGGATGTTTGGATGGATGTATGTTTGTTGTAACGGCTGAACGGATTTTGATCAAATTTAGCACAGTGGTAGATTATAGTCTGGAGTAATACATAGAAAAATTTTTATCCCAGGAATATGTTCCCTTGGGATAATTTTCGACATTCACGTGGGCGAAGCTGCGGGATTTAGCAGAATAAATATAAAAATTATATTTTTGTAAAATTGGTTGTTTTTCAATCAATCGGACCTCAACGGATAAATTGACATAGGTATGGATATAACTTGGGATTTGGGTATACGGAAGCTATGTCCTCGATAAGAAATAGAGGATATTTTATTACCTGACAGTACCAAATTCCCTTAGGATTGTTTCCGATATTAACGTGGGAAAAGCCGAAGGCAACAATTTTATTAATAATTACAACACATTTCCATTTTAAATACAAATGCTTTATTAAATACTAATAGGCATATAATTAATAATTATACATTACTTATGCTAAAACTAAATAGCTAGAATAAATAAATGCAACAGTTCGAAAAAGACATCCGATGTTAATATTGGTAGTAGGGAAACACATTAATATCGATCAAGAGGACCTTATCAAATACACAATATAAGTGTATTGGAAGCGGTGGCTTCCAATACACGTAGTTTTACATAATAGGGTCATTATGCCATATGTAGGGGCGGTATAGAGCAGCCCTGGCCCAGACTACTGTCTTACTGTGTAGATACGGATACCCCAAAAAATATTACTTAAAATATTAGGTACAGGGTAATTCTTTTGACTGATCACAATTTGTATGGGAGACTCATTTTTTTTTTTGTGAATTGACCATGGCTTTCTTGCGGAAAGTTGTTCATTTACATGGGCAGAAGTGGTTCTTAAAGTTTGCGCACTAGAAAAAAAACTTACCCAGTATAGCCATAGCGTTTGAGTTGTAGATGATCAATAGCATAGATTTTTACTACAGAGTCATTTGACATAGGGCTTGATCAGTTATGAAAATTTCTTATCTCAATGATGAATCATTTATAGGATTGCTAACAGAGGCTACACAGTCACATGCATGTTAACACAAACAGGGACGAATACAAGTGTGAGAGATCATTCTCTTATAATCTAGGTAGGTACATCAAGTTTGACAAGCAGGAAAATATTAAAATAAAAAATAAATACAATACACGAAATCGAGAAGAGAACAAAATGAAATGAAATCAGAATAACACTAAATAATAAAAAAACAAATTAATTTTAAACAAACTCAAATAAAATAATTTAAAGAACAACTATAGAAGTCAACATAAAAAATACATTATGACTTTTTTTTACTATGATTATTTTTATTTTTTTGTAACATTGATAATTTACATGTAATTTCAAATTCGTGAATATGCTACGATTCTTCTCTAAACAGAGCCTTTGCAAAACGGCGAAGTGTCATTGAAGACATTTTATGTCAACTAATGCACTTACCATGAGTTTGTCCACTAGAAACCATTTTATGACAGAAATTTACGCATAATTTTCGAAAATACCTAATGCACATATTGAACTAATCAATTTTGTTCGTCAGGGTCTTATCAGTTTTATAAATATTGCAAGAACAGCAACAATTTACAGGGTAGGACTTTGTCACGACACGATTATTGTTTTTAACGTACACAATAAACGTACGGTTAGCTGTCAAGGTCTCGCAACGCGACTCCATACTGAGAGACGACAAGCCTAAGTCTTGGAAGCATTGTTCAGTGGTGTTGATGGGTTCAATTTTCTCATACCTGTTGCAAAAGAAAATTTTCTTAAATAAATTATTGTGTGACATGCAATTGAGATAAGTACAAGTTAAGTGAAGTCCCTGACTCCTGCAGTGCAGAAATTTAAATAATTCTAATGCAATAAGAAGTAGTTACTGTGCTATTTCAAATGCCAAAGTATTTTTTTATGTTCGCACAGGGCAAGGCCAACGAAAAAGAAGCTAAAGGATGAAAGACAATATTATCATTACGATGCTCAAAACGTTCGTTCGTTAAAGTGCATGACTTTATTTTCTCCACCCTTAAATCCCTCATCCATTGCAGTGACCAAAATATCAACGACAAGTCACTTTTTTTTTTAAACATTGCCCCACACTAGGAATTGTTCCTGTATCGTGGGTGCGTTTTACAAACTCACATACACAAGCAGCCAGACGCGGAACAACTTTAAGTAGGCAATACAAATATTTGTTACGTGCGGGAATCGAACCCGCGACACGCAGCGCAGCTGTCAATCGCTCAACCACTGCGCCAACCGAGTCGTTAAACGCGAATGTCCAAGTTTGAATAATTTGCCATGTAAGAAAATTGTAATTAAAAACTTAAAGGTTATCGAAGAGAAAAGCTAGGTAACGCGACACGGTTCTAGCAAAATAAATAATTACAATTAAAGAAGATAACAATGTTATTTAAGTTAATAAAAATCAACTCACGCGCATGTGATGCTCTGGATAGGTTGGAGAAGTTTAGAATTTTGAATGATTAATTCAAAATCGGAATCTTTAGAGTGTCTGTAGAAATACGGCAACTCAGTCTGGAAAACAACAAAAGAGAAACACTCTTATTTAAAAATACCATAGTGAGAAAAGTTTAGATGTCATAAAAAAATATATCGTCATTAATCATATTTTAAACAACTAAGGTACTTGATTTGATACTGAATTTGTAGGAAATTAAAATAAAATCATACCTGATTAATATAAGGACAGTTGTGCCAGTCTTCAACTGGAGAAAATTCCTGTGTGGGTCCTAACCGATCTTCCAAGTTTTTCTGAAAAAAATAATTTTATCTGTCTCAAAAATGTACCTATAAGTAAACCAATAATTGGATAGAAGTCAAAATCATCAATTCTTAAACTTTCCACATTTTTATAATTTTATTCTATTTATTTATTTGTACAAACAGTTTGTTCCAAAATAATAAATTGATACTTTCCGGACAAGAATTATTGCTCAATGTTTCGCAAAAATATAAATTTAATCGCTTACCTGAATTGCCTCAACAAACTCAGGGGTCAGGATGCTGTCAACCAAATCAAGCATTTCGTCATAACCTTCCGGCTTGGTGGTACAGAAACCCTTCCCTTTGCATTCTTCAGGAAGTTTCAGGTTGATCTCTGCAAAAATATGAATTTATTCATAAAGATACGTAAAAATTGATTATTACTACTATTAATGCCTTCACAAGAATACACTCATTATACGTCATGAGAAATGCATTTGTCAAGCTATTTAAAAAAAAAACTGTACGACTAAAAAAAAATTTGATAGGTTTAAATTAATAAGAAATCTTACCCCGATTAGGCGCAGCATTGCTAACTGCCACTAGGAACGCCAACTGTTACAAAAATGAAAACACATTTTAGTTAACAAGCTCGCATAATGTGAAGATTAAAATTAAATCGATTTTAAATTCCAATAAAACTAGAAAAAAATAAATATTACCGCCAAGGAAGTTGCTGTAAAAGTCGCCATTATATTCAAAAAAATATTGTTACTGTAAAAGCACTGAATTAATTGATTTATTGCAATTTTTATGTTAACAATTGAATTATTTTTTTAATAATTGATTTAATTTTTTCGTGGATCTCCTTTATGGCAGTTCTAATTTACGAATGACATGTAGTTGGACTACCCGGCTTATTTATACAGCTATAGTATCTATGTGCACGTTCCGATCGCGGTTATTCTGTGTATGGGGAAAAACCTAATTAATATTGATATCCCTAGTTATCCTGTTATCAAAATTACGTAAGAGTTGCGTAACGACAACTGACGTAACGACAATTTAATAGGCTATTGGACTCATGTCGCATCGTACTAAAAAATATTGTTTTTTTTTTTCAAATAAGGTAAGCGCGATTAGCGCGAATTTGACGTAAATTACAAAAGTTATGCAAGTACTTTACTTGCATAACATTTATATTATTTGTTTGTTGTATTCGTCATGGAACCTACAATATAATTATCGAGTTCAGGTCATACGAGTAGGTAAAAGAGGGGTGGATTAAAATGCGCAATGTTTAATCATAAAAAGTTTGATATTGCACAATAAATAATTTATTGTAAAATAGTTTTGACTAGAGTAGGGTTACCTATTTGTTACGCCTTTGCGATGCTCTTCATCCAAAAGTCTCAAGTTCTCAAGCATGTTTTAAAAGCCGCCAAAAAAAAAAAATGGTCAGGCGCATGTCAGGCCACTCAATGTTAGGTCCAGTAGCTTTCTGTACCGAAAATATGACGAAAGATTAATTGGAGCCGATTTCGTTATGAATCACCCCAAATACAATAAAAATGACACACATGTCAAACTAAATAATCGAAACCGTTAATTTACAAACGACAAATTAACGGTCTTCAGATTTTTTCCTTTACCTTGCTTCTTGTCAAACATAGTTCAAGGTTAACGGAATGTATCCTGTAGGTTTTGATTTGTTTGCGAAGTAGTTACTTATCAAAATGCTCGTGTATGTCGCATAAACACCGGGTCGACGGCGCGTTTTGTTCCACGCGCGCCTCAAAGAGATGTTAGCATCGTTGACGGGGCCTGTTAGGGCCAGAGCCTGCCAGGGTTGCGAATTTTGTTTGAAATAGTCACCGCGGCCCTGTACCGCAAAGGGCACTAAGAGGAGTACGGATGGGTTTTAATCAGTAAGAGTCGGACTCTCCTTCCCGCTACACCCAGAACGGAAGGGGTCATTTAATGATTTCCCATCCATAAAAAAAAATTGTCGTATACCTAAATGGATATTCTTTTTTATAGTGTTGACTTAAAAGCTTTATTTTTAGATCTCTAAGGAATCGTAGACACGTCTTTAATATTCATGTCAACTTGATATCTCCACGCATTTCTGGGAAGAAACGACTACAGATTTAGTGAAACTCTTGACAGCTTTGGGTTGCAGAAGCTTATAATTATTATTATTATACCAAAGGACATTGCTCAGCGCCCATACATTGTTCGCCCTGGAACCAAGAGCATCGGAAAATTATGTGTTGTGTTGTTGATCATTGGTAAACTCCTGTAAGATCTTATTTTTGTAGCGGACTAGCTGCAAATATTTAAGAAAAAGTCTCAGATTTTGAGGTTATAATCGAACCATAACCACGAATACTACGTTTAGTTTTTCATAGCTCAGAGTGATTTTTAAGAAACAAAAACAACAGCCGTGTGTGTAAATGCAACTTTTAATTCTCATATCTATTTAGCATTACGTTTTGTATTTGTGTTAAAATAGAATCAACAGTGAGAGCACAGGTGAGTGACTGACAGTGACAGCTGACCATTTCCTGGCGTCTAAAATAGGGATGGGACGTAAATAATCGTTTAGTTAGTAGTAAACCATACACTTTTCTAAACGATATTGTATAACACCGAATAACGATCGTAATGAAATATATCGGTTTGTTCACTCGAACATTATTGTAACTACCTATTTAAAATCGAGTACGACCTGATTCATAAAGTATACTTATTAGGTTTTTTAAATGAAAGTATTCAGGAAATAATAATAAATGGAATAGTAATTGTATGTGTATATTGTAGCTTCTATTTGCACTTTATTCTAAATAAATAAAATTGAGATTCAGATTATAAAAAATGAAACATTAATTCGCAAGTCATTTAAAATTCAATCGATCGATTATTACAATGGATTGGACATCCCTAATCTTTTTCGATACGACATCGACATGACGTTTGTCAAAGATGGCGGATGTTTTCGCGTTAAATACTTCATAATGTTCATTTTACCAAACAGCTAGTCCGTGCTACAAAAGTATTTGCAAAAAATATGATAAAACAGGCAATGAATTATCGTGCATGTCCGATACTTCAGTTGCACAGGGCGATTCTGGACATTGTCCTTTCAAGAGAATCGGATCAAAAGACTAGGAGTAAATTTGCTGTGACAGTTGGACAGACAGACAGACAAACGAGTTATCCTATAAGGATTCCGTATTTCATGCGAACGTGTGGAACTATAAAAATGTAGGCACCTTGGTATGATGTAACGAGTAATTATTTACTTCATGATTAGAAACTATGAATCCCCCGTTACTGACTGCTGTTTCGTTTTTATTACAACATCCTTTTGATTTTCCTGTTTTTAACATACTAAATGGACAGGGAATTTCCGGATAAAAAGTACCTAATCTTGTCTTGTAGTATTTTCGCCATCTAGTATTTTTTTTGCACCTGTTCCATAGCTCGGACTGTAGACCGTTGGCTTTTTTTTGATTTTTTAAGGATGGGAAATCATTAAATGACTTCTTCCGCTCTGGGTGGAGCGGAAGGGAGTGTCAGACTCTTACTGACTAAAACCCATCCGTGTTCCTTCCATTGCCTTTGCTTTCCAGGGCCGCGGTAACTCTTTCGAACATATTCAGCAACCCTGGCAGGCACTGGCCCTAGCGGGCCCCGTCTCGTTTGCTGACTGCTCTTTCCAGCTCGCGTGGAACGAAACGCGCCGTCGCCTCTGGCTTGTTCTAATCGGACAGCGAGCTACCCATTGCTCGCCGTCCGCAGGCGTCAATCACTGCGCCATGCTCAGGAGCATCAATTCTTGAGAGGCGCAGTGACTAACGTTCGCCTGGAAGAGGCAAAATGGGGCCGTTATTGGCACTCCATTTCAGCCCCTTCCTGAGCAGTGGCAGCGGCGGCGACGGTGGTGGCTGCTGCGGCGGAGGTGGCGGCGGTGGCGGAGGAGGCGGAGGAGGGTTTCCTCTTGGTAGACCGTTGACTTCAATGCATGATTCCGCTGCGAAGTATCTAAATGAATTTGCGAGGACCTTGAACGGTACGTTACTTAGGTGCAGTCTACAGTGTGATACAGAGGGTTTTTTATATTATGGTATGGGTTAGCTCTTGACCTCGATCACGCCTGATGGGAAGCGATTGATGAGGTCTATGATGGAGCGAGCGTAACTAGAAGACGCCTTCAAGCACTGGTTTGTGATGTTTTTTGATGTTGTGGTGTGTTGTGTTGTTAGGTTGTCGAGGATGCGCCGAGCGTTCGGTTCAGTTGAGTGCCTGATGGAACACTAGGAGGCTCCTTCATGCATCCCACCATGCACGCATGCTTTACGTTACATGATCACTTGCATTGATTGCCACAAACTATGTGTTAAGTTATGAAAATTCCTTATAATAAAATAATATTTGTGGAGGTCTAGGCTTCTCAATGCGTAGACTTTCTACAACCGCGAGGTATGCAGCCTCCTGGAATATTTTCTCAAGACCGATATGGGTATGCACCGAGATGTGGTCGCAGTAGACAAGGTACTCACTTCGTTGTCCATGGCAGGTTTGCGCCAGTTCTTTTTAAACTGGCGCAAACCTGTAATACTTATTACTAATGATGACCATAAGGAGGCATGGAAAGGCAAGGAGCTTCACGGGCGCTATGGTTTTAAAGTAAGCTTGGCCACAGACCTGCCGATTCTATTCTGTTCTATATAGAACAAATCATATAAATAACTTCAAAATGCTTCGAATTAAACTAAAGCAAAAGCTTGATATTTCACACGGCACGGTTTGAAAACTTTTTTAATTCATTATTTGTCCACCAAGAAAACCTCATACGAAAATTTTATTTACTCACATTATGCCTCCGTGTTTTATTTGGATTGAAGAAGTTTATGATCAAGTGTACCAAATTTCGATAGACTTGTAGTAAATTGGCTGTTTCAGACAGACAACGACTGATACTATACAAGTACCGTTTTTCCTCTTTAGGTACGGAACCCTAAAAAAAATTTTATGGTCTTTCAAATAATTGTAGTTTTCGCTTTGTTAAATTATTTGAACTTATATTTTCTTGTTAATTAGTTAACAAGTTACAATGTAACCAGGATTTTTGTAAAACATAAAATGGTTTAAAAGAGTTTCCGTGGAGTTTCTTGCACGATCTTCTCCATAGAGATCTACGCTTACGTGCAAATAGCTTCATGTTTTTGTGTAAATTACCTGTGAATGGTTTATTTGAAATAAATGCTTTGACTTTGACTTTGAGTCTGTTGCTGCGGAAAATATTTATTTATAGAAAATAAACTGTTCAAAGAGAACAGTTTATTTATTAAACAATCATTCGTAGGTAATAAAATAATAAGACTGAATTACAAATTTCATCAGCTTTTATGAACACGATGAATCAATTTCGCTTGATTCATCCTAACCACCAGGCCAAGATCAAGATGGGATTTTTGTACCCAAAAATACCCTGTACATCAGATATGTTATTGTAGGCTTTTTTGAAAACAGAGGAAAATCTTCAGGATGTTATAAAACAAAAATGCAACAGAGAATTTATAGTTTCAAAACATGAAATAATTAACTACTCTTTAGATCATACCAAGGTGCCTACATTTTTATAGTTCCACACGTTCGCATAAAAAAACGGAACACTCATAGGATCGCCCGTTTGTCTGTCTGTCTGTCACAGCCAATATACTCCGAGTATAATAATGACCTGAGTCTTTTGAAATTTCGTACACATAATTATTAACTCAAACTTACCTTTTGTTATTTCTTCCATTCCTTTGATTTTCTTTTTCAATTTCCACGCTGTCCTTTCCCATTATTTGATATACTACATTAGTAAAATTCTTCATCATCTTCGGACGAGACAACAACAGGAATAATCTCAATCGAACGGAGCTTACAGGTAAGCTAGTTTGATTGTTCAAAATTACTCAGATTACACATTTATAAACTTCCACAACCTAAAGATGTCAAGAGCCTTCTTCTCAGAAATGCGTTGAGCTATCAAGTTGAAAATAATACCAAAGACTTAGGTCTACGGTCCCTTGAAGCTCCAAATATATTTTTCGTTTAATCACATTTTTTTATTTATTTAAGGACAACCAACAAAGCATACACCAAAAATACATGATAATAAGGACTGGTATTTTTACATTTTATAGTGTAGCCTTTATTAAAGGCTGCCACGGCATGCATTAAACATAGGGAGAAGGAAATATATGTTCTAAATGCTCAAGTAATTGAAAAAAAAAAACTTTTTCACAAAAAAAAACCGACTTCCAAAAAAAACGGTAAGTCGGTGTTTTTGGTTGCTTCATCGTTATTTGACACCGACTTCCGAAATTAAAGTTATTTTGTACTTTGTAGTGTTTTTTTTGGAAGTCGGTTTTTTTTTGTGAAAAAGTTTTTTATTTTTCACTTTTTAGAGGTACCCCACACCTAAAAACACCACTGGAAAGTCACAGGTAAGCAAAAATATGCAATTTCGTATGATTTTTCCACATGTTTTTTCCAGCTATTAGGATTTAAAAACCAAGCTGCTGAACCAATTTTGATAAAATTTAAATGGGACCAATCGAAAAGTATATACTTTCACATAAAACAAGAATTTTTCAAATCGGTTCATAAATGACGGAGATATGAGGTAACAAACACAATAAAAAAAAAATACAGTCGAATTGAGAACCTCCTCCTTTTTGGGAAGTCGGTTAAAAAACAATAGAAACTACACTACTTTTTGACTTTTCTGATTATGGTGGAAAAATGTCCCACATAAACAAAGATGTGTGTGGTGTGATGTGCGATCACAAACTTACATTTGCAGTTGGAGAATTGACCGTGACGGAGAACATTGTTTCAACCACAAAGTTGTGTTCGTTCTTTGATCCTTCTTATCTTCTCGTCGAGTTATGTTCGGCGCTTTCATACTTTATGAACTTCGGTCGGTAGTGGACGGTTCATACCGTACCGGAGTTGGGTCCGTTTTTATTTAAGGCGAGCCTGACTTGAGCGCGTAGGCATCTAACGCTTACCCCAGGCCCCGCAAGGAGTAGCAATACGTAATAAGTTACGATGCGCGGGAGACGCGCGCACCAAGCGCACCGCTCGCTCATGAGTTCACGGACTCGGGTAGGTACTAAGTTCCGTCACAGGATAAAGTAATGCAGTAGATCAACTTGAATTGATTAGTATAAGTTTATTTTGTTTTATTTTTCTATTAAGTATTTTTTAAGGTTATAGATGGATTAAGTACGTATTGTACAAACTTGAATCCAATTACTAATCATTAAAAATCAGTAATAATACTTATTTATTTTAGAGTATATGGTGGATTTAAAATCTGACTGACACGAAAATTATGAATACGAGTACGATACAAAAATACGCGTCGCGCGCTATTTGGCTTTGGTGCGATACCTTCGTAAAAATCAAGTAGTAGGTAGGCACACTTACTTTAGGAAAATTATGTTACAATTCTTGAATATTATAATTCAGGAAAGCTTAGAAGTATAAATGGTTTGGAATTTGCCTAGATGCTATTTAAAAAAAAACAAAAACGTTTTTATATTTTTTAATCAAATAGTTAACATAATAAAAGTTACCAATGCAACTGGCTAAAATTCGTTGAACTGTAGCTGTCTCGGTTTGCATGGACCTAGCTGAGTAGATTGACACGGAATATGGTCCTTGGATTTGCTTGGACCTGGCTGCACAGGCTTATCATTAACATTTTCTTTGTTTTCTTTCAATATTATGTCTCGTATTGGCATACCGCGATTTTGGCGCGGATCCACAATCTCTGGCAATATACATTTCAAATAAAAATCTATAATTTTTTTCTCCATATGCACCCGCCAAAATTCGTCATCTCTTGAAATATTTTCTACTACTAGTTTTCACCGAACCATATTCCAAAAATGTATTGGTTCCTTTCTGTTACATGAAGTTGACCCTGCACTTGGTAATACCAATTACTTTTTTTGTTTATAACCCTGGTATGTTTTATTCTATCGAATTTAAATATATGTATTTTACTTTCTTCAATAGCAGCATTTCCCTTTTCTAAATGCCGTTATTGGACATTTAATTTCAACAATGGTGTCGTTCCCAACTATACCGTCGGGGGTAACCCCAATAAATGAGTATTATTTTGGAGACAAGTCACGCCCTTCCGCATGCTCTATTGCCCTGTAACGCAAATTTTGATTTTGATTTGTTGGTAATTAACAAGTAAAATTTTAAAAACTTACAAAATATCCCTGTTCAATAAAGATAACGGAGCTACAGTGCCAAAGACAGATACACAGGCACACAGACGCACGTACACAGGAACATAGATAGCAAACCGTTATAAATAAATAGGATAGAATTGTAATATGGTGTGTGTTTAATTTCTTTATGTATTTTATGGTGTTACAATAATGATAATGAGATACTACTTTATTCAAATCTATACTAAATAATATTATAAAGTGGAAGTGCGCTAAGTGCGCTGTGGTAATAGCTAATTATACGTAAGTACCATGTACAACAAAGATATTGT
The DNA here is from genome assembly GCA_947386135.1 of Melanchra persicariae. Taxonomy (NCBI): domain Eukaryota; kingdom Metazoa; phylum Arthropoda; class Insecta; order Lepidoptera; family Noctuidae; genus Melanchra; species Melanchra persicariae. Next base: position 18,922,846 of record OX376648.1, on the reverse strand, counting down.
TTTTCATTCGATCTAAAAAAAAGTCCGCGACGTTACACCTATATCTATCTCTTATAAATATGCCACACTAAGGCATTTTATGTCAAATAATTTATTTAAAAATTAAAGGTGGTTTTTCAGCATTAATATTAGGCAGGCATATTAATCCTTACTAGCGAAAGTTACTTCATCATCAAGATAATTTTATGAAGATAAACTTTGTCTTTTACAGCATGTTATTTGAACTCACCGTTTAGGAGATAATGTAAAATTAAAATAATTCAACAATATTATTAAATCGAACGGGCGGTGCGCGAGACGCGGCCACCAAACGAGAACGCGTCGAGCCTGCGTGACTGCGTGCGACGCGGTGCAAGAAATTCTTTTTTGTATTATGATTATGAATTTATGATAGTTACATTCATGGGGAAGGCTGTACGGCTATACGGGAACGGGAATTCCTACGGGAATGAAGAGTTCCGTAACCTGTCTCCGAAGTTCTTCATCAGAGCTTCACCAAATTGAAATGGGATCAGTCCGGGAAGATACACTTCCAAAAAAAATAGAATCATCAAAATCGATTGACAATTGGCGAAAATATCGCTGAGCAAACATACAACAAAAAAAAACAGTCGATTTGAGAACCTCTTCTTTTTTGGAAGTCGGTTAATAATATACAATACAATAGTCAATTAAAAACAGTTTAGTGTATGTAATTTATAATTTCTATACATTTTTCCTCTTGCCAATAAACACCGATAAAGTAACGCATTGGATTGGAAAAACTATCCAAACTGACCACATAGTTTTTTGTATGTCTTGTCATAACTTGATACATTGTTAGTAATTAGTAAGAGGATGGACTCTAGTGTACAGCGCATAAATGAGCTGGTCCGGTAGCCTAAACGTTACCAAAAGTATGTTATTATAATATTTTCATAGGAAATGGTCATACTGTAACACTTTTACACTATGGCACGCGACTGACGAGTGCGCTGCGCGTATTGTTTGGCATAGACGAGACCTACACAAACGTTGCGGACACCATAAATATTATTATTTGTTGTGTTGTGGTGGCTGTGAGTAGGTACCCACCTAGCGTATAACTACACTTATATTTCTTCTCTACATGAACACCACAACATTATTGCACCGATATTCAACTCTCATGTAGGAAATACGAGCTATTATTTTTGCATTTGTTTAGGAGTAAGATAAGTGAAAACGGACATTTCTAATAAATGTTGAAAACAGACAAAACAGACATTTGAAAACAGTAAATCATTGTATCATGTGCGCGCGAGGTGGCTTTATGCACTCTGAAATAGGGTTCAAATTCAATTGTTTTACATACTCGATGCGGTTGGTAAATCTATTCCGCGCGAAAACTAAACCACTAAAGCGCACGTCTTTATGCGTACTGAAATAAGGTTTAAATTAAACTGTTTACACACATGTTTGCGGTGTGGAAATTTATCTGTTTCGTGTCGGTACTTACCTAGTTAGTAAAGTAAATTATGTATATACCTATATACCTTTTTGTTTATTCAGCCAAAGTTTATAAAAAAAAGTAGTCACCGCTGCAACGAAGAGCCGTGACAACTTTTTTTTCCCCCATTTTTTTTACAAAATTATAGCTACATCTAATAAAAACTAACTATATTACAACTGTTTGAACACTAAATTGAATACAAGTATTATTATTTAACCACTCGACACGTGAAAATTCCAAAATAAAAAATAAATCTTACGTAAATAAACATAAACATTAAATTCGCGGCACACTGGTGTGCCGGCAGTGCTAGAGCGGTAATCAATTTAGGCTTAGCCAGTAACAGAACTTAGCGGGGGTGGCGGGATCGCAAAAATTTGGCACACGTCCGACCTCCAACACGTTCCGCTCGGGACTAAATGACACGGGGCGCGCTCATGAAACGACAAAATCACTTGATTTTGGAATTAGTGGGATACGTATTTTCATATTTCACATTATGACGGCCGATTTATATCACATTTTTTACGACCTTTATTGTGGTATAAGTTTTATTACTCAAAACCTTATATAACTCAAATGAAATGATAATTACATCTTGATTTTGACTTGTCTTTGCGATTTAATTGGATGCAGTAAAGTGCAAGTAATCGTGTATCGCACGGCCGAAATCGCAAGATCGAAGTGTGAAATATGTAATATATTTTTTTCAAAATTTAAATCCGTGTTGTTTACGAATAAAACACAATTTTACACAATGCAAAACAACGTTTTTCCGGAAAACCTGGCCTTAATTGTTTTTCGTCATGTGTGTCATTTTCATGGTATTTGGGGTGACTCATAATGAAAATGGGCTTCAATAGGGAAGATGCAAATACAGAATTTATGAACATTTTGAGATTAAAAAGTATAAAAAAGGGCCACTGCAAATTTTTTTTAATATTGATTTTTAGCAATAATTACGAATTAAAATTTAACGTAAAACGGGTGGTATTTATGAAAAATACTCAGCGTCAAGTGACGTCACTGCTGTTATAACAACGAAAAGACCTTATTTCTTTGAGTTGAGAGCATTTACGCGGTACGGCATTTCAGACAAACTTTCAAGTCCTTATTTTTCATGAATGATCCGATTTTAATAACACTTGGTATGTATACACTACATATCCAGGTCTAAATAGACATAGACAGTCGAGAACATTTCGAAAAAGAGGTCAAGGGGACAGAAAGAGTGATTTTAAGTTTTCTATAGAAATCGAAAACCTATGAACTCTGTGTGACTCGAAATTTTGTATGAAATGCCGTACCGTGTAAATGCTCTTATTACGTTTTAGCACGAAAATTGTAATTGTCAGTTTAAATCCGCTACCTCGCTCCACGTCAGTGGAGAGACAGCCTTAGTAGGATAACCGCAACTGGAAGTTGTGTGCAGATAGTATTGCTGTATATAAAGCCGGGTAGTCCCAGGACAAGTCGTTCGTAAATAAGAAATGCCATCAAGCAGTCCTAATAAAAAATAATTCAATTGTTAACTTAATTATTGTAACAAATCAATTCATTTAGTGCTTTTATACAGAAAAAATATATTTCGAAGATATTGTTTTGAGTACGATGGCCAACACACCAACTTTCTTGGCGGTATTATTATTTTTCTCGTTTTATTGGAATTTATTATATGATTTGTATCATCAAATTATTTAAGCTTGATAAGATAACTAAACAGTGTTTTAATTTTTGTAACAGTTGGCGTTCCTAGTGGCAGCTAGCAATGCCGCACCTCATCGAGGTAAGTTTTATCATTGTTCAATTTTTTAGGGTATCGTACCCAAAGGGTAAAAACGGGACGATATTACTAAGACTCCGCTGTCCATCTGTCTGTCCGTCTGCCTGTCTGTATGTCTGTCTATCACCAGGCTGTATCTCATGAACAGTGATAGCTAGACAGTTGTAATTTTCACAGATGATGTCTGTTGCCGCTATACAAAAAATAACATAAAATAAATATTTAAGTGAAAAACGGCGAAACGGCCGACATGATTTTTTTGCCGTTTTTATAGATAACGGTAAGGAATCCTCCGCGGCGAGTCCGACTCGCACTTGGCCGGTTTTTTTTATGTACCATATCGATTACATTTTTAATTTTGTATTCTTGTCAAGGCATTCGATTTTTTTTACAATGCTTTATTACTAAATTCGTGTTTTTTGCAGAGATCAGCCTGGAACTTCCTGAAGAATACAAAGGGAAGGGTTTCTGTACCACCAAACCGGAAGGGTACGACGAAATGCTTCATTTGCTCGACAGTATCCTGAACCCCACGTTTGTTGAGGCAATTCAGGTGAGTTAATTATTGAATTTATATTTTGCAAAGTATTGTTTATGTTGGGCATGTAAATATCCGGAAGCATCTAGGCGGCACTTTAGAATCACTCAAAGTACCGATGTATAAGTTTAAAAATTAAATTCTATTATAATTACTTTTGACGGAAGACGCAGCGTTGGAAGGCCTCCCACAAGATGGACCGATGACCTGGTGAGGGTCGCTGGTAGCCGATGGATGCGAGACGCACAGGACCAGTTGTTGTGGCGACACTTGGGGCAGGCCTATGTCCAGCAGTGGACGTCTTTTGGCTGATATGATGATGACCATGATGATAATTACTTTTAAGGGTTCATTTTTCTGACAGTTCAAATGTTTTTTTATATTATTATTTGTTGTGTTGTGGTGGCTGTGAGTAGGTACCCACCTAGCGTATAACTACACTTATATTTCTTCTCTACATGAACACCACAACATTATTGCACCGATATTCAACTCTCATGTAGGAAATACGAGCTATTATTTTTGCATTTGTTTAGGAGTAAGATAAGTGAAAACGGACATTTCTAATAAATGTTGAAAACAGACAAAACAGACATTTGAAAACAGTAAATCATTGTATCATGTGCGCGCGAGGTGGCTTTATGCACTCTGAAATAGGGTTCAAATTCAATTGTTTTACATACTCGATGCGGTTGGTAAATCTATTCCGCGCGAAAACTAAACCACTAAAGCGCACGTCTTTATGCGTACTGAAATAAGGTTTAAATTAAACTGTTTACACACATGTTTGCGGTGTGGAAATTTATCTGTTTCGTGTCGGTACTTACCTAGTTAGTAAAGTAAATTATGTATATACCTATATACCTTTTTGTTTATTCAGCCAAAGTTTATAAAAAAAAGTAGTCACCGCTGCAACGAAGAGCCGTGACAACTTTTTTTTCCCCCATTTTTTTTTACAAAATTATAGCTACATCTAATAAAAACTAACTATATTACAACTGTTTGAACACTAAATTGAATACAAGTATTATTATTTAACCACTCGACACGTGAAAATTCCAAAATAAAAAATAAATCTTACGTAAATAAACATAAACATTAAATTCGCGGCACACTGGTGTGCCGGCAGTGCTAGAGCGGTAATCAATTTAGGCTTAGCCAGTAACAGAACTTAGCGGGGGTGGCGGGATCGCAAAAATTTGGCACACGTCCGACCTCCAACACGTTCCGCTCGGGACTAAATGACACGGGGCGCGCTCATGAAACGACAAAATCACTTGATTTTGGAATTAGTGGGATACGTATTTTCATATTTCACATTATGACGGCCGATTTATATCACATTTTTTACGACCTTTATTGTGGTATAAGTTTTATTACTCAAAACCTTATATAACTCAAATGAAATGATAATTACATCTTGATTTTGACTTGTCTTTGCGATTTAATTGGATGCAGTAAAGTGCAAGTAATCGTGTATCGCACGGCCGAAATCGCAAGATCGAAGTGTGAAATATGTAATATATTTTTTTCAAAATTTAAATCCGTGTTGTTTACGAATAAAACACAATTTTACACAATGCAAAACAACGTTTTTCCGGAAAACCTGGCCTTAATTGTTTTTCGTCATGTGTGTCATTTTCATGGTATTTGGGGTGACTCATAATGAAAATGGGCTTCAATAGGGAAGATGCAAATACAGAATTTATGAACATTTTGAGATTAAAAAGTATAAAAAAGGGCCACTGCAAATTTTTTTTAATATTGATTTTTAGCAATAATTACGAATTAAAATTTAACGTAAAACGGGTGGTATTTATGAAAAATACTCAGCGTCAAGTGACGTCACTGCTGTTATAACAACGAAAAGACCTTATTTCTTTGAGTTGAGAGCATTTACGCGGTACGGCATTTCAGACAAACTTTCAAGTCCTTATTTTTCATGAATGATCCGATTTTAATAACACTTGGTATGTATACACTACATATCCAGGTCTAAATAGACATAGACAGTCGAGAACATTTCGAAAAAGAGGTCAAGGGGACAGAAAGAGTGATTTTAAGTTTTCTATAGAAATCGAAAACCTATGAACTCTGTGTGACTCGAAATTTTGTATGAAATGCCGTACCGTGTAAATGCTCTTATTACGTTTTAGCACGAAAATTGTAATTGTCAGTTTAAATCCGCTACCTCGCTCCACGTCAGTGGAGAGACAGCCTTAGTAGGATAACCGCAACTGGAAGTTGTGTGCAGATAGTATTGCTGTATATAAAGCCGGGTAGTCCCAGGACAAGTCGTTCGTAAATAAGAAATGCCATCAAGCAGTCCTAATAAAAAATAATTCAATTGTTAACTTAATTATTGTAACAAATCAATTCATTTAGTGCTTTTATACAGAAAAAATATATTTCGAAGATATTGTTTTGAGTACGATGGCCAACACACCAACTTTCTTGGCGGTATTATTATTTTTCTCGTTTTATTGGAATTTATTATATGATTTGTATCATCAAATTATTTAAGCTTGATAAGATAACTAAACAGTGTTTTAATTTTTGTAACAGTTGGCGTTCCTAGTGGCAGCTAGCAATGCCGCACCTCATCGAGGTAAGTTTTATCATTGTTCAATTTTTTAGGGTATCGTACCCAAAGGGTAAAAACGGGACGATATTACTAAGACTCCGCTGTCCATCTGTCTGTCCGTCTGCCTGTCTGTATGTCTGTCTATCACCAGGCTGTATCTCATGAACAGTGATAGCTAGACAGTTGTAATTTTCACAGATGATGTCTGTTGCCGCTATACAAAAAATAGCATAAAATAAATATTTAAGTGAAAAACGGCGAAACGGCCGACATGATTTTTTTGCCGTTTTTATAGATAACGGTAAGGAATCCTCCGCGGCGAGTCCGACTCGCACTTGGCCGGTTTTTTTTATGTACCATATCGATTACATTTTTAATTTTGTATTCTTGTCAAGGCATTCGATTTTTTTTACAATGCTTTATTACTAAATTCGTGTTTTTTGCAGAGATCAGCCTGGAACTTCCTGAAGAATGCAAAGGGAAGGGTTTCTGTACCACCAAACCGGAAGGGTACGACGAAATGCTTCATTTGCTCGACAGTATCCTGAACCCCACGTTTGTTGAGGCAATTCAAGTGAGTTAATTATTGAATTTATATTTTGCAAAGTATTGTTTATGTTGGGCATGTAAATATCCGGAAGCATCTAGGCGGCACTTTAGAATCACTCAAAGTACCGATGTATAAGTTTAAAAATTAAATTCTATTATAATTACTTTTGACGGAAGACGCAGCGTTGGAAGGCCTCCCACAAGATGGACCGATGACCTGGTGAGGGTCGCTGGTAGCCGATGGATGCGAGACGCACAGGACCAGTTGTTGTGGCGACACTTGGGGCAGGCCTATGTCCAGCAGTGGACGTCTTTTGGCTGATATGATGATGACCATGATGATAATTACTTTTAAGGGTTCATTTTTCTGACAGTTCAAATGTTTTTTTCAGCCGAACGTGGAAGATCGGATGGCAACACCCAATGTGGAATATTCTCCTGACAATGACTGGCAAAACTGTCCGTATACAAATACGGTGTGACAAAATTTTAATTAACTACGCTAGATTAAGGCCCATATTCCAAAACGTAAACTCCAACTAAACTCGTACCTACTCCAACTCCATGGGCCTAAGTATCAAATCAAATACTTACCTTAATAATTTACCATAACAGTAAGTGTCAGGAGTCCTCCTGACACTTACTGTTTTGATCACACCTTGACTTTTCTAATTTATGGTTAGTAATTTCTTTATTTGTTTTTTAGACTGAGCCAGCCTATGCCTACAGTCACCCTAATAATACCGATTTCAATTTAATCATTCAACATAAACGTCTCCGCCAACCCATCCAGATCATCACATGCGCGTGAGTACCTGCAAATGATTTTTATTAACTTAATCAAAATTAATATTTTCTTTCATTGTTAATCATTAATTATTTTGCTGTAACCGTGCGATGTTGCCTAGCTTTTTCTTTTAATAACATTTGAATTACAATATTCCTACATGACAAATTACTCAAACGTGGACATTTTTAATTGCTTAGTAGTCTTTTAGGCTAGATCGTTATTAATTATTGAGAATTTGGTTCTAACTAATAAAAAATTCGTGGACATTCGTTTTTATGTAAGTAATTTGTCGTAAATAATTTTGTCAGTACCATGGTTGCGAGATTAATGGGTGGAGAAAATAAAGTCATGCGCCTTAACCAACAACGACTTCAGTGTTGAGCATACGTTAACGGTACAGTCGTAATGATAATTGTTTTTCGCCATCTTGCTTCCGTTTTCCTCTCTCTCTCGTTTACACACTTGACACTTTTTCATTGTATTGATTGTATTTTTTATTGTATAGTTGCAAGAAATACAAGGCATTTGAAACTTTGTATTTAAAAAACAAAATGTATTTCTTGCATAAGAATCAATAATATTTCGTCACAGGAGAGGGCCTAGCACAGAAGTCAGGGACTTCCCAGTATTTGTGCATTGCTCACTTGCATGTTACATAATAATATAATAAAAATTTAAATTTGCAACAGTTGTGAGAAAATTGAACCCATCAACACCACTGAACAATGCTTCCGGGACTTAGACTTATCGTCTTTCAATATGAAGTCCAGTTGCGAAACCTCGACAGCTGACCGCACTGTTGTTGTGTTCGATAAAGAGTCGAAGAAGCTCGCGCTGAAGTCCTACCCTGTACCTTGCTGTTGTACTTGTCACATTCAGAGGAACAATGCGTAAGTTAAACACTAGTGACCCAAATAGTCTTTTCAACTTAGCAACTCCCGACCAACTTTTTTTGCATTATAATCATTCCTTGTGGCAGAACTTGACAGATGGCATGGTTGCAGTGGCGTAGCTAGCATGGGTGACACCCGGTGCGAATAATGTGGTGTCGCAAACGGAGCCCCTAGCTACGCTACTGCATGGTACAAATTTTCATAACTGGTAAAACCCAATGTCAAATTACTTTGTGGAAAAAATCGAACAACTTGGATCAATACAAATTATCATCAACCAACTCAAACAGTAGGTACCTATTTTTTTAAGGACAATTTAATTATTTATTTATCTAAGAACTGTTGCAATTATTTATTATAATTATTACCGTTAATATAACATAATAATTCCAATAAAATTGAGCATAGCTCAATTTTTAGCACGTAAGTCATGCATGTATTATTTAAATAATTAAAATGATCTCTGTTAAAGCATTTATAATTAAAGTGGAGATGTGTTGTAATTACTACAAAATTTGCTGCCACAGCGGCTTCCCCGATGATACGGTCGGAAACTATCCTAAGGGATTTTTTACTGTCGGGCGATAAAATGTTCTCTATGTCATCATCGAAGACAATAGCTCTCCGTATGCCATAGGTAGATTTATAATCCAAATCCAAGCCTGCTAACATCAAATCTTTAATATTTATTACATTAGTGGAAGCTAGATTAATATAGGAAGTAATATAGACTTTAGATCCCTACTATAATATAAATGCAAAAGTAATTCTGTCTGTCTGTTGCGCTTTCACGCTAAACCGGCTGAACGGATCGTCATGAAATTTGACAGATATATAGCCTGGGATATGGAAAAGGACATAGGCTACTTCTTTACGCTATTACCGATTTCCACGCGGGCGGAGCCGTGGACTAAAGGTATTACAAAATAAAACTGAAATAATAATGAAATCATTATTAAATAGGATCTCTATTTACTTGTATTTGACGTGTGTACGTGGGCCGAAATGAAAAAAAACGTATCCTAAGCAGTGGGTTACGAATTAGGCAAAAATCTAAAGGTCAAAGCTATGACAAAACAAATCTACACAAAATTATGTCATAATTTGTTAAATGTCGACCTACATAAAAGTAAATCTGCTCTCGCAGGTGGAGTCAAAAGCACGGCTTGTCTTACGTAATCTCGTTGTACGACTCCCAAGAGAAGGCGAAACAATATCCTTGGTGATTAACTAATTTAAAAGCTTGTCGTGTGACAAATCCAACAAAATATTACTTAATCCGTCTTATATAAAGTGGATAAGCTTTTAAGACGGTTAATGACAGACGTGGCAATTTTTTGTTTTTATTAATTTTTTGTGCCATTGTTTTTTGGCCTATTTTGATTCTTTGAAACGTAGGATATTATCTTGGCTACTTTTGACAGTTAGGTATACTGTTTAAGTTTATTTCCAGTGCGCAAACTTTAAAAACCACTTCTACCCATGTAAATGAACAACTTTCCCCATGAAAGCAATAGACAATTCCTAAAAAAAATTGAGTCTTCAATACAAATTGTGATCAGTAAGTTGATGACAATTTTGTATGGCCGTTCAATTTTTTTAGGTTTATTATTTTTGGATCCAATTCAGTTACTAAGTGTCGTTTTTTATAAAGTATGTTAACAAAATATAAACATAAGTTTAACTGCAACCAATGGGACAAAGTTGCCTGAGATGATCAAATTATTCTTGATGATAAGATTCATCTACCGTCAAGTTTCTTCCCTATTTTAAAATTGATCCTTATATTAAAGCGCATAGGTGTCCTTAACTTTAAAATAAACAGTCGGTACAACGGCAGACTCGCGGTAAATACTAATTAATTGGCAGCGGCAAACTTCCCTCCCGGTTGCATCGTTACAAACTCTGTGTTTTATCACGGGCGCGACCCGGCCCCGGGTGAGGCCTGCCATTTGTTCTTAGCCGAGGCACACTGACCTGGTGACGTAATTAGTTGCAATACTTTTTTGCTTATGCTCTGTCAAATGCAGCTGGGTTTTCCAAAGATGAAGTGAATTATTAACTATTCGGCCGCAGACCTGTAATAATGGAAGTAAAACTTTCATGCTTCAGCATAATGCTTGGGTTTTAAGGGGTCTAACAGATAGCAATTCAATAAGCAGCTAGCTAACACTTGCCTTGCAAATGAATAAGTTTAAATAGTTATTTAGTGATAAGTCTTTGCGAACTGAACTGACCCGCAAACTGACATTGATTCCAGGTCCCATTAAAATCAGACCTTCGTCCTGACTCCGCTTATGGGGTACGATTTCACATTTGCAGAGGTGGAGACAAGGTTCCACTACAACCCTGATACTATGCACTACCTTACAACGAAACTCCCCACTACCTTTTCACACACATTTCCTTTCTATTTTCGCGACCCGGCCCTGGGCGAGGCCTGCCATTTGTGGAACACTATACCTCATACGCAGACCTATTGACACTTACAATCGCTCTCAGCACTACAGCATGAGCAACACAAACATCTAAAGTGGCCGCCACCATTATTTATCGAGAGCCCATATCAATAAATAGAGTCCCACAATCGATCACAGCGAGTCAAATGTCTACGTGCAACGGAAAAGTTTATACCAATGGATTTATTTCGGATACAGATCATTTCGTTATGCGGGACGTGTGCTGAGTTTGGGTGGAGGAGGCTTTTTAGTATTTATTTTGCAGTAATGTACCTTAATTCTGGTACGTAGTGATCCGTATAGTTTACACATTTGGTACATCTTTCATGGTTGCCACAACACAATCCTCGGTAGGTAAGGCTGCAAAGACAATAACTGTTATAACTTTTTGACAAATATGGCTACTATCAATGTAATTAACCCCCATTAGGTTTTAAGTTTGTAAAAGAGAGATAGATTTCCTTGGCTCTATCATACCTAACCACACTGACATTGTAATCGTGTTACTCAGGGACCAGGGTTGTATTTGAATATTTTTTTATTAAAATACGTAATTGAAATACAAATACGTATTTGGTATTAGTTCGCCCTTTGTCATCATCTGCCTAGCCTTTTCCTAACTATATTGGGGTTGGGTCCCAGTCAAACTGGATTCAGCTGATCGCGAGTATTTTGCATGTAGCGGCTGCCTACCAGACCTCCACAAACCATTAACCGGGTAACACGATACTTCTTGGCAAGACTGGTGTCAGATTTTCTGGCTTCTGACAATCCGTAACGACTGCCAAAGATCTACAAATAACAGCCGGAATCAACGGCTAAACATACTTTCCGAGGTGCGACGGGGTCTCGATATGTAAAGATGGTACCAGACCAATCTCGGCAAGCATTGCTTAACCTTGAAGATCGATCCGTGCGGCTGTTATTATTAAGCCACAAGCTCCTCCTCCAGCTTTAGCTCGCCCTTTGTAAAAAGCTTAAATAAGTAAATTTAACAGATCCTTTAAATCAGCTCCCTCCAACCACATTCGTAGCTCGGCTACTTGTCCGCAGGTAATGCATCGTGTGGCGGCGATCTATCATTTATTTCAACGTCAGAAATCCATTACGGGGCGTCGTCTGGCTGACTGAGTCGAGCCACTATCTAAGCAAATACGGTAATGTACACGGAACCCCACGAAATTGTCGACAGTGAACTGACGGTACCGTTTTAGAGCTGGAAGAAAAATCGTGCGGTGTTAACATTGAAATAAATAACTTTGTTCCTTTTTTTTTATTTTTTTTTGTTTCGAATTTAATATCAGCCTGTATGGACTGACTCTACGGGGTGTTCCAGAAGTATGTGGTCATATTTAAGAGTGGTGTTCTTTATCTGCTATACTTACTTACAGTGAAAAAAAAATATTAATTCTTATCAAAAAACCTTACTTTAAAATACGACTAACGACTTCAAGAAGAATCACTGTTGAAGCAATCTAATGCAGTTTGTGGCGTTCATTTTAGTTCAATCACAGATTTGATGCCAGCAACTGCATCAAACTGCTTGAAAAGTGTTTTTTTTGTAACTGATTAGTCGTTTTGAGGTCGGATTTATAAAAAGGCATTTTTTTTTTACTTTTGATATTATTTCTTGGCTGTATAGCAGATATCAAACATCGCCTTTAAATATGACCACGCACGTGTGGAACACCCTGTACCTACATAAATAAATAAATGAAGTAATGATAGCCACCGCATACGAGTATGTCAAACTGAGGGCCAATTTATTCTACTAATTTTTAATATAATTTATATTTAATAATAAAAAATACAGGGTGTTAGGGACATCGTAACGCAAACTTCACGAAAAGGCTACACTTAATGCCATTAACCAAATTGTAGAAGTCATTAATCTCGCTAATGATCGGTTGACAGACCACACACGAAAAATTTATTTTCTAGACGGTATGTTAGACGCTACACACACATGGGTTAGTTAGTGTTTTGCTATTAAGCAGGATGCGTTGACCTTTTGCAACAAAACAGCTGAGCAGATGCCTAATTCTAGTTTTATTTACATTGCTTTTTTAGTGAAAGTAGTGATTTAACTATTTTTTTATAAAAAATCAGATTGGGTTGGGTAAGAATAACGATTATGAACAGACTAAAGTAAAAAAAACGCCCGAAAAAAATGAAAAAATGAGGAGAAAGCCGACGAAAAATTCCAACGCGGGGGGGTCCAGAATCATGTCCTGGATCCATGGTATTCGTTTGTGCATCGATGTCTCTTACACGCTGTATAATAAAAATGTATGGAAATTAAGGCTTTTTTGACAGATTGCAACTGACATGCGAATACAAACGATGTTTAAATCTAGTAGAATTAGCACTCAGATTGTTTATTTGAATTAACCTAACGAAGTCACACGTCCACTACTGTACCTATGTGGGCAAACTAAAGCATCACCATAATGACCCGTTTGCGCATCATAGACTACATCAAAAATGGGTCAACTGCCATCCAAAGATCACACCTGAGGCCCTAGACAATGTGCCATTCAATGCCAAAATGTAGGAATTAGATCACGTGACATTTCGATAGCATCTGTCAATCTCATACATTTTTGATGTATACAATCGCCTGCGCCACGCTACCGTTGACAGAATGTCACTTGTCTAGAGCCCCTGGACTATCTGCATAACCTCGATATCTTTCCACCCGTTACCACATGAAAATGCAGTAAAATGTGATGAAAATTCCTTTACAAGCTAAACCAAAAGGAAAAACGTTGGTTCCTCCGAACATTTCCTCTTTCGCCTTAATTAAATCTTCAACACCGCACAGCGCAGGATTAAACAAGGATTCACGTTTTTTTTTACATTCCGAGCAGTAATTTTCTAGCTCTATCTCTGTTCTTAATCTATTTTCGTTTGCTCAAACCACAGCTCGAACACCTTGGTTATGGCTTGTGGTTTATGAAGTATACGTAACAGAATAAATGCAATACCTAAAAAAGGGTTATTACACTCGTCATTATGAACAACTTTTACTATGGGACTAACACTGAAATCGCAAAAAAATCGACTGACCCGTTAATTTTTCATATACTTACGGCTAATATTTTTTTGGTTGGTCCCTTAGTAAATTTTTTTTATCGATGAGATCAATGACTCATTTTCAGGTATTGCGTTTATTGTACCACGTTGTATAGTCCGCATACTATAAATAAAATAGTCGTTTTCAACAATATTTTTTAACAGTACATTACCTACAACAATACTAACCTTAAAATATCGGTGATGTTCTTCAAAGGTCAGTCAGATAAGTGTCTGATGTATGAACGCAAAATGTGAATGCGTTTCTGCGGGTAAGTAGAAACAATTGAACATGGGACAACAACGACAACAAGGCTTCATGAACGGAACATGCCACATCATTGTTTTCATAAATCTAATAGGTGACCCGGTGAATTCTGCACCTACACTTGATTTGATTTTAACTTTAACCTAAACTTGATTTGATTTTAACTTTTTTTTTGTCCTAAACCACCCCAATATTGCGGCGGAAAAAACAAAAAAAAACTTTCATTTCCGCCAAGCCATTTTCTAGTTTTTGCGAGAGTGGCGCACGGCAATTTTATTACATACAGTCTATATCTAAAAGACATTCTTGAGCCTAAGATTCAGTTGAAATAATTCACCTTAGCGCGCCCTTTCATTTCCGCCAAGTCATTTTCTAGTTTTTGCGAAAGTAGCGCACGGCAATTGTATTTATATACAGTCTATATCTAAAAGACATTCTTGAGGCTAAGATTCAGTTGAAGTAATTCACCTTAGCGCTCCCTCTTCCTCATTTACCCGTCTTCCCCCAACCATGAAACCTTAACCAAAACCACCCAATTTCAACTGTTTACATCCATAATTCACATCAACACTTCTAAAATAGAAATTAATCAATTAAGGTTAAACTAGTCTTAACCGCAAGTTCGCAGGCCTCGAACTGAAAGCGTTTCATCTCGCCGCTAATCCGCGAATCGTGTTTAAACTCCCGCTTATCATAGTTTAAGGGAAATTAACTTCGAGATCAATAGGTAGGATTGTTGTTCGAAACTTTTTGTTTGTATTGTTTTTGGTTTGCTCCGTTTTCTATAAATAAGTTGGTCTTTCGAAGTTCGTTGCTATCTCCCGGTGGGAATTGAGGTACCTAATTGCTTTTGTTTTATTTTTGTAACGGGATTTGAGGCTGTGGGATAGCTAATCTTAACAATTAAAAACACTCTGACCCAAAATCCGCAACCTTGGTAGGTTCTGGCCTTAACGGGCCCACTTCAGCAGTACTTGGACTGTACTAGATGTCTTCATTCAATGAACTAGCTTCAGTAAAATCTAGTCACATAACTAATGACACCTAATGTGTCATTTATAAATTTGTGTCTTCATTATAACAAAACATAGCGCACGCTATGTAAACACCTATGTTTCACAAATAAACTGATTGATTGATTGATTGATTGATTGCTAGTTGCATTCAAGTCTTCTGTACCGCGTGTCAAAGAAGCTTTTGCAGCAATACTGTAAAGTGTGATAAAATCAGTCATCTTTGATTCCATTAATTTGATCTACACTAATTATAAAGCTGAAAAGTTGTTTAATTGTTTGGTTTTTTGGTTGAACGCGCTAGTCTCAGGAAATACTGAAAATATATTTTAGAGTTGGATAACCAATTTATAAGCTACATGCTATATAACATCACGCTACGACCGATAGGAGAAGAGCAATAATGAAAAATGTGACGCTGACGTAGTTGCGCGGGTCAGCTAAGTAATTACATAATTATATTTTGTTTTATCCAACTTCAACCGTAATAAAGAGCTATCATATTTCACGATTTCATTAGCTTTACCTTTTGAATGACAGTTCTGACGATAACATGGTCGTGGGTTAGCGTCATGTCGTCAATGTCCAAATGGGCATTAGATATAATGCATTGGCTCTGAATAATATATTGATTTAACATCGGACTTGAATATGTATGCAGAGCTGTGGGATCATGTGTTGTGTTATTCAATGCTGTGAACACTCAGATTTATGTAAATTTTAATCATGGCTACAGTTCTGCAATTAATTAAATTAATTTGGCCTGTTCCTATCGTAATAGGTGCTATGGGAAAGTAGTTCCTAAAGTCCTGTTTTAAAATGCATCTTTTTTTCGAGTCTATGGTTAACTCCTTGGACTGTTTAGGCTCGGTAGGTGGCTACGTTAGATGCAGCATCAGAAGCATTCATTAAGACCTAAGTCTAAGGGTATGGGCACTTGGGGATCTCCAATATGTGGCTCGTGATCTGAACACAGGTACCGCACTCTCATTGGGTATCCGACGGGCCTATAAAACCTTTTCGCTGTATCTGCAGCCGCCTACCTTATCATAGAAGCACACAAAAGCTTGGTTCACAAGTGCTTTTGTAGTTCAGAATAGTATGTGTTTGATTATTTGCGGATTTGTTCGAAAGAGTCACCGCGGCCCTGGAACGCAAAGGACATAAGGAGGAGCACGGTTGGGTTTTAGCCAGTAACAGTCTGACTCCCTTCCGCTTCGCCCAGAGCGGAAGGAGTCATTTGATGATTTCCCATCCTTAAAAAAATAAAGGTGTTTGATTAACATGTCCAACTACAGTCATACATTTGAAGTTGAAAGAAGTTAACCTAATGCTAACTAATGAACAGTTCTACTATAACTCAATCTACCCAACCTCTCCCCTGCTATGTTGAGGCCGCCTTCAAATGTAACCAAGGGGTCTACCCTCTAAGCCTGAAGTCCGTAGTTTCGGCCTTAATGTCGGGCGTTTTCGACTCCGTATCAGGGGGTCTACTCTCTAAGCCCAAAGTCGAAGTCCGTAGGTGATACGGAGTAGATAACGCCCGACACTAAGGCCGAAACTACGGACTTCGGGCTTAGAGAGTAGACTCCTACGGACTTACGATTAGTCCCGAACCCGAACTAAGAACAACTGTCAAATCGTGTTGTCATTCATTGTTCGTTCGGGTTCGGGACTAATCGTAAGTCCGTAGGTGATACTTCGGGCTGAGAGAGTAGACCCCCTGATACGGTGACTCTTTCCTCCTCAATGCACCAATGGGCAAGACTGATGTCAGATTTTCTAGCTTCTGTCTACCCATTACTACTACTTGTATCTACTACTGCTAGGTACAGGGTACCTGCGGGTAGGAGGAGCCGGTGTCTAGCAAGGCCCAGTCCTACAACAAATTTTTCTATTACATTTATTTAGATTTCATTAACGCACACATTTATAGGACCAATCAGAAGGCGTAGTATTCGAACGCACAACCTCACGCGATTCGCCATTTTGTCAGTAGCCACAACGCCGTCCAACGAGTAGGTCTACGCCACTCATAAGTAAAAAAAATCGCAAGAATTAAGAATTTATATGTGTAAGTATATCCTTATTGCTAAAGAAAATGTTACGAGAATTTCTTCTTTCTGAAATAACTACGTCAATTACTAAAGGACACAAACATCTCCAAAATCACATATAAAAACACTACAGAACAAAAACAAGACAGTCTCTCTAAAAGTGAGTCATTACGAGGCAACCTCTGGAACTAAACACGTTTGAATTATATACGAGTATGTATCGCGGTAAATCGGCGTCGAATACAACGGGGCAAATCCTTTTCACGAGATTTACAACGGGATTCGGGGGGTCGCGGCGCACGCCTGCTTGGGTTTGGGGTCTGTCCTCAAGTGTGGAGCGGAAATTATATGTGTATTGTCACCTTCACTTGTTTTTTTTTTTGTAGAATAAGCGTTGCGAGCGGGAAGAATGGAGAGAGGCTTTTTAGGGTATTAGTACACTTATCGATCGATCAACATCAATCGACGTTGATCGATTGGCTAGCTTTGGCTGATCGATGGATATCGGGCGACAAACAATTGATCGACCGCCGATCGATACCATCGATCGACGTTTGTCGATTGGTAAGGTAGCTTTGGCTGATCGAAGACAGGAAAAACTATCGTTTGACGTCGACTAATTCATTCTACCCTCGATCGACGATCGATCGATTGGTATAGTAGAAACTCTCGATCAACGTCGACTAATTAATTCTATCATCGATCGACGATCGATCGATTGGTATAGTAGAAACTATCAATCGACGTCGGCTAATTAATTCTATCATCGATCGACGATCGATCGATTGGTATAGTAGAAACTATTAATCGACGTCGACAAACTAATTCTATCATCGATCGACAATCGATCGATTGGTATAGTAGAAACTATCGATCGACGTCGAATAATCCATTCTACCATCGATCAACGATCGATCAATTGGTGTGGTAACACCCACAACACACTACGAGTATGTGGTCAGATTTGTAAGAGGAGCTCGTGACTAAAGCAATGATATTAAGCAAAGCTTGCCTTGGTTGTACCGCGGATGGGTGAACATCTATTACATACCGAGGCTCCTCCATGCCTGGGAAATCACAATAACTTGTTGGTCCCGGCTGTCATTTGTAAATCTTTAAGGGTTACGTCCAGTAACCGTGATACCCAGTTACTGGGTTTTGGAGGTCACATAGGTTGTTTAGACTGATCTGTTTAGACTGGAAGCCGAACTCAACATAGTTGGGTCTTCCTAACTATGTTGAGTTCGGCTTCCAGTTGCCTCTTGGCAAGGCAGATAGATGTCCAAGTGGACAGACGATGGATTTGCAGATGTGCTGCCGCATGTTAAAGAAACGCAGGACTTCCAAGAAAACCTGTTGGATAAGAGAGAGAGGAGATTGAAAATACTCGTTACAGGAAAAAAAATAATCTACGTATAAAAAACCTCTAATTCAAAATTGATTCAATAACTACAACTGTTTAAAGCTAAGCCAATCCACACATAATTACCAGGCATGCAATGTTTCAGACCTTGAATCAATACTAGTATAACTGTTGATTCAAAATCTTGACACATTGCATTAAATATAATTTTGTACTAGTTACTAGAACAGAACTACCTCATCTCATACTACTACAAAATATTTTTTAAGGGTAAATAAAACAGTAAGCAAAGTTTATAACTTACACCAAGGTGTAAACCAAAGGTCTCACGGAGTAGAATCAAAAGGAGCAAAGGTACACTTATTTTTACGCGCTAAAAGATACACTTATTTTTACGCTAGTAAAAGAACAAGAAGAGGCCAGATTGTATAATCTTTTTATTTAAGTATCAAAAGATTACATAATTTATTGCCTTAAGAGGTGCTAGTTATTAAGTGATTCTGAGAATCTGGTTTTAGCGATAGATTTAATTTAAACAGCTGAAAGGTTCATAAGGGTTTTTGATTTTGAGACTTTCATTGAGACCATCAATTCTTAAAAGGTGGTTCGAGGAACCCGGGGGTTCCGTGGAAATTTCACAGGGGCCCACGGAGCCCCTGTGAAATTTCCACGGAACCCCCGGGTCAAAGTCTGTCAAAGAGTTAAATAAAACATTCTGGAAAAGCCTCATAAAATGGCCACACCGACTTACCTATGCGGTCAAAAGCGCGGGCGGTGTTGTAATACTTATAATAATTATTTATAATTTGCTCTTTTTTCGAGTCTAACATGAATATATTCAAACTACAAGGTAAACACTTAAGTTATCAAAATAGCCAGCTAGGGTTCCGCCAAAAAATATATGATCAATTAGGGTTCCATGGCCAAATTAAATTGGGAACCTTTGCGACATACATTAAAAAGAAAGAATTTACTGAAATAAAGTGATTGCCTCTTTTGTTCTCCGGTGGGCACTTTATATTACAATGCCTATTAAATATTCTTTTGTAGAATGAGATGTTCTTTATTATCTCTCAAATACTAGTTGGAACACGATCCTAATGAAAAGAGCTTAGTCGAGATAAAGGCGTACTCATTATGCAACTAGTGAATGTTTAACGTCTTATATACGGAGTTATTTTTTAATGACCGGCCAAATTTTCACTGGGTGTTCTACCCATGAATATGAACAACTTTCACTATGGGACCGACTTTGAAATCACGAAAAAACGAAAAAAAAATCAGCTGTTTCATACATTTTAGTCGAGTAGGTACCTATTGAACTTTTGTATGAAACAGCTGATTTTTTTTTCGTGATTTCAGAGTCGGTTCCACAGTGAAAGTTGTTCATATTCATGGGTAGAACACCCAGTGAAAATTTGGCAAGTCATTACAAAATAACCCCGTATAGTTCTTCAGACCGATTTCGGCCATGACGGCCAATCTCAACGGAGACTAGCCATCGGCGCGCGAGCATAGTGCACAAGTGTGTGCGCAAACACAGGTGCACTCCCACTTCCATCACTCTCATATTCCGATGAGACGGCGCCCCGGCACGACCGGAGAGAGATCTGGCGCATGACCAGCGGCACGGGGGTGACACACAACCAACTTCCAAACTCCCAGAGAAATTTCTATTGGAAAAACCCAATGACACTTTTTTGCCCGACCTTGGAATCGAACCCAGGACTGCTCCGTTGGTATCGCGGCCGTTGAACGTGGAGACGTTCAACGGTCGCGATACCAACGGAGCTGTCAAAAAATAAACATCTTGCACGATTAACGAATACCTATCACGTTCACCACACACTGACCAAGTGAGCAGTAAACCCATTGTTTTTTTTTAAATTTTGGGACTTTTCCCCAACCACTGAAATTCCTGAAAACCAGAATTTTCACCCACTAGAAATGCGCTGAGGCAATGAATGTCGATGAGTTCCGGAGAAACGACTTAACTGTCTTAATTTTCTCAACTGCTCCCGCATCGAAACTTATTAATTGATATAATTACTGTATGGCGTTCCCACCAAAAACCAACGAAACATAGAATATAATAGTTCCTTATTTGCACAGAAAGTATTAGGTACAAGTTACAGATGTTAAGTTTAAAATGGCCCTTATACTAACTACCTTAACTAAGGCATGCAAACATCCTAACTTATAATAACAAAGACTAATTCAAATATTGTTACCAGAATCAATCAAATCAATACAAGTTTACCATGTCAAGATGTAACTAGTAAATAATTTGAAAAGGCGACGGTCGGTCACGCACGCTCGCTTACCCAGCATCAGGCCATCTTTCTTCCAGGAAAAAAAAAACATCCAAAATAAATCGGAGAAGCAAGATCTTTAGGTGGAATCACTGACAGCATTTTGAATATTTTGGTACCATTTCTGAATGTGTGCCTGAAATCGACTCTAAGCCAAAATTCTCGTATCTTGTTTGTATACTAAGCCTACGGATATTACTTAAAACACACATCAATCATAAGCTAACATATTAATTGATGTAACTATGACCTTTCTCCTACGTTTTAATACTAAACAACGTTAATACTACTCTCCTTAATAAATCCAATGATACCCAATTTGTCTGAACCCTTTAGGTTTTAATGTGTGGCATTAGATTTATTCCTCGGTGAATTACAAACTTATCAATCTCTTTTTCCTTCCCGTTTTGTCATCATCATCATCATCATATCAGCCGATAGACGTTCACTGCTGGATATAGGCCTTCCCCAAATTACGTGATTATAGCAAACCCCCCCTGGTTTGCTATAATCACAATCACGCTTGGCAGACGGGTTGGCGATCTCAGTGTAGCTAGAGTCCCTTAGTCGCTTCTTACGGCACCCTCGGGAAGTGATGAGAGGGAAGTCCAGTTTTGTACATAGTCCTAATATTTAAAATTCTTCCGTTACTGGTGACTAACTACGTGACTGAATGGCTGGCTGACAACTCACAGCTGAAACTTGGCCGTAGAAATCTGAAACTTGCCAAGTTGTTTACTTGGGGAGTGTAGGGGAGCACTAAGAGAGGATTTCACGAAATTCTTACGGGAACGACAAAAAAGATGATTGTCGTATGGTACAGTTATGGTACCTATTTAATAATAATAATAATAATAATAATAATAATAATTTCTTTATTTGTATAGAATGCAGGTATTACAATAATGGTGTTATTTTCAGATATATTCCCAATACATTCTGCCTGTTGGCATACAAAAATATAGTGGTTAACTTACACATAATTTAGAAACTAGGTATTCGAAATGAGATCATGGATCAGCTCAGTCTAAAATTATTTATATAATAATTTACATAACAAATGAGATAAAGTGAAGCAAATATTACAATTCATCATTTATAAAATCAGTAACAGAGTAATAACATTTCTCTGTCAGCAGCGACGACAGGAGTTTCTTGAATTTTATTAAGGGCTGATCCTTAATACAATTTGGCAATTTGTTAAATATAATAGGTGCCATGCCAATTATGTTTTTTTTAAGCAAAGCAGTGTTATATCTACCAGTACACAATAGACTCTGATATTTTGATCTCATGGCAGTAGTTCGCATCCTCGTATCATTCAATGCAGGAAATAGATGCTTGTTAGTTTTAACGAATGTAGCTACTTCGAGAATGTATATACTAGGAAAAGTTAGTATTTTGTGTTTCTTGAAGGAAGGGAATTTTTTTCCCCTTAAACTGAAGGAACCCATTTTCTTTTTTTTTTTTTTTGTAACACGTCCGTATTTGGGTCACCGAAGGCTGTGTGAGTAAAAAATTTCAAATGAATTGGTTAAGTAGATTCGGAACAAATCGGCTGTGACAGACGGACAGACATACAGACAACCGAGTGATCCTATAAGAGTTCCATTTTTCCCATATATCGGAACCCTAAATACGTATAAGTAAATTATTATATCAGTTGTCAAGCCAAAGGTCGGACGTGTAGATCAGGCTAGTTGCCAGCCAGTTCAAAAATAAATATTTTATGTATTATCTAAACAACAAGTTTAGATAATTAATTTGAATATCATAGACGAACTTAATCCGACTTAACGAAATAAAATTTACGACTTAATCCAAAAAATAACAGCGTACCTAATTTAATTACACAATTTTCCGAGTCTAGAGCCGAAAAAGAGTACTAAGAGCTTACGTAGGTGTTGATTAAAGCTGCCTTTGAGTCTGTAGCTCATCATTATTTTTCTCATTAGTGCAGAGCTGTCGGCAGCGATTAAAGATGACGAGGGACCTCGGCAGAGGACAGACTGGCGAAGAATATAATGTTATTAGGAAATATTAATGATCGGCGGCCTTGTTTGGGGACACTATTCAAGCATGTTGCTGAAAGGGAATTTTTTATCTTTTTTTTGGTGATGTTTAGGTACTTACGTTCCTTTTTAGTTTTTGACTTATAGTCTCCAAAATTCAGTGTGGCGTAATTGTTACGAGATCTCTAAACACAATTTGGAACTGACTGAACTCGATGTTGAAAACTCCTTTGTCGAACCCTCCCTTATCTCCTAACCAGGAGTGGCGGTACCCGGACAATGTGCAATGGACTGCGAAAGACATCTGATTGAAATAAAACACAGGCGTACGCATTGAATCCATGCTTATTGTCTAAATGAGGCTCCACGCGTCTGTTTTAAACACTACAGTATAAAAAGAATCATGCTAGAGTGTGTACAAATACTGATATTCAGCTGAATCCGGTTTGACTGGAAGCCAACTCCAATAATGTTGGGAAAAGGCTAGGCAGATGATGATGCTATAGAGTGAACAACTCCGATTAAGATCAAGAAGCATTTATACAAGCGACTTAATCCAAAACTAGCCCTACTTAAATCGCAGTAACAAGGGTTTACAAATTTTCACCACGTCTATCCTTCCCTTTAACAATGCCAACTCACTTCTAGGATGTATATTATCTACAGTGTATCCACAGCCTAAAGCCTTGCCCTCGTTAAGAGCTATCAGGCAGGGGATGAAGCTCTTATTTGTGGACTAATCTGCCCCCGTGTTAATAGTGATAAATGGGCTCAGCCCACATTTTTTCGCCTTTTCTTGGGACCTGTGGGAAAAGTTTTGAGATAAGTGATAATGTTATTGGAGTTGGTGAAACTTAGTACATGTATTGATTTCTTCTCCTGCAATAGGGATGTTCCTTGAAAAAATCTTATTAGTTCGTCAGATAGATTTCCAAAAAATATTAGACACGTATTTTTAATTTTTTCATGTAAAGAAAACATTAAAACGATACAGTGGGTTGAAAACCCTTGTGACGTCATAGACCGATACACTTTTAACTGGAAAGTGACGTCACAAGCCCATAATCCTGATCTTTAATGCGTTTTATCTTCGTATTTTTTATTGATTTGATAAAACAAAAAATACGTATCTAAAATTATTCGATCTAACTGATGACGGACTGAATGGAATCGTATTTTTTTTACTCGGGTAAAATATTGTGATGAGGCGAGTTATCCCAGTAACTAAAAGATTGTGCAGCAGAGTTCCGTCACTTATGGTAATGATCTTCCAAGATGTCGCAAGCCCCCACTCTTGAACTTTGATGCGCTTTATCTTTATCAATTTGAAATGGCTAGTATTCTTGTTAGGCCGTCCGTTAGACAGCCTAACTAGAATTATTGTTTAAGTACCCAATTACAAGGTTAGTTTGCAGGTCTACATTTGAAGTCTGCAAATATAAAAACACTACTAGAACACTGTTTACCGTTATACATAATTAGATCAGAATAATACGAACAACACTAAACATTTAATAATTATGAACCTGTCGAGTTATTAAAATAAAACCATTAAACTCACTAAGTAAATCACTAACAAACTCAGATAGAGTAATATTCATTCTCGCCCACTAAATAATTCAGCTAGTATTTTCTTAAAACCGGCTTCAGTAAGTTGTTACATTAGTATTCCCACGCCGTTTACCAGCGCAGCCATAACTAGGTATTTCTACATCCAGCGGCTTCAGCGCTGTAATAAAAACTCGTGCGTACCGCTTAAGGCTGCGTTTCCACCAGAGATGTGCGAGGATGCGTGCGAGGGATGTGTTTTTAACCGCTCCAGCCGTGACATGGGAAAATTCCCACATAAAAATTAATGTTACGTAATAATCAATTCGCAATTTTGCGGCACACCGGTGTGCCGGCACTGCTCGAGCGGTTAAGAACCAATAGAATCGCTTCATCTCTGGTGAAAGCAAGCCTAGGGTGCTTTTCCAACAGAGATGCGAGGGATAGACACCAATAGGGATGATTCCTGGTTCAAAATATAATAATTATATTTAGTCCGTCAGTTAGATTATCGAAAATTATAGCACACATATTTTTTGCTTTATCAAAGCACGAAGAACGCAAGACGAAGATAAAACGCATCAAAATTTAGGAGTGGCTCGTGACGTCACGTGTAAGTAAAAAGTGTACTTACAAGTGACGTCACACGAGTTTTCAACGCACTGTATCGTCTTTCTCTTCCTAGCCTGGCTTAGCGCAACTCCGGTGGAAAAGGGCAAAATATAAAGCTAGGTCATTTCAATTTAAGTTTATCATCATTTCAGCCGAAAGACCTTTATAATTTATTTTATTTTATTTTATTTTATTTTATTTTATTTATTTTATTTTATTTTATTTTATTTTATTTTATTTTATTTTATTTTATTTTATTTTATTTTATTTTACTTTATTTTATTGTATTTTATTTTTTTATTATTATTTTTTTTATTGACTTGACTGCCCTGGCGGTTGGGAGTGTCATGCTCACTCAAAAGTCTACCTGATGGTGGCGCATGTGTTAGGTCATTTGGCTCCCTTAAATATGGTTGAGCCGAATGGTGCTAGCGCGTGCGTCATGTTCGTGAACGGACGCCGTCAGTTTGGACTGGTCATCTCTCGGCTGCCACGGTTTATTTTAATGATTTGTTATTTAAATTGTTGTTTATTTTTATTTTTTTTTACTCCGAATACTTTAACGTGCATTTCTTTCTACATCGTTCTCACATATATGTTTGTATAATTTCAACAGGAATGATGTAACCATAAAATTGTAATGAAAAATGATTTAAAAGAGTGTCCGTGGAGTTTCTTGCACGTTCTTCTCCATAGAGATCTACGCTCTGGAACGTGCAAATAGCTTCATCTTTTTGACTGACCGACCTTGACAATTCAAAAGTGCCTGTGAATGGTTTATTTGAAATAAATAATTTGAATTTGAATTTGAATTTGAAAAACCTCCTGTGCTGAACATAGACCTTCGCGAAGTATCGCCACATAGACTGGTTCTGTGCGTCTCCCATCCAGCGGATTCCGGCGACCTTCAACCGGTCATTGGGACAAGCAAGATACTGCGCTGGGAGACCACAAGGTGGCCTCCCAGCGCAGTATCTTGCGGTACGTGATCGCACTCCAGAACCTTTTAACTTTATACTGGTAGAGATTTTTTTTTATTGGTAGACCTAGAAACGAAGCATTAAAGCAATCCGCTAATTGCACAGCTTTGCTTAATACAATCACACATATTCACAGCACTGCTACACATCAACGCACTGCCCAACTACCTCGCACATCTCTAATGTAAGAGCACCTTAACAGTCAAAGAAAATTTGAGTGCCTTCGGATATTATATTTTTGTGGAGTATAAAGTAATAATGTGTACAGACATGTGTACTGTTATTGGTATGTACATTGTACATAGGTTGTTGTGCGACTTGAAAAGGTTTATTTTAAGCGTTGAGTGCGATAGGCTTATTAAACAGAACATTTGTCTCAGTCTCTAGTTTATAGTCGAGAAAACTGCCAAGAACCGGGATTTTAAAATATCAATCTTCAAGATATTTCTAACCTAATGCAAGTTTGAGATAGTTTAAATTACCCAAGGCAACTGCTTCATAAGCTGGTGAAAGTGGCTTGTTTCTGTGTTGTGTTGCTTTCAAATTAATTTATAGTGTACCTACAACCTTTCAGCATCATTTCGAGATCATCTATAAAAAAAATCTTAAAGGTCTTTAACAACCATCCTATGGTTTCATACTGGGTAAGTTTTTATCCAGTGTGCAAACTTTAAGAACCACTTCTGCCCATGTTAAGTAGCAACTTTCCCCACGAAATCAATTCCTAAAAAATAAAAAATTTTAACTTCCCGTTAGTACAAATTGTCATCACACAGATCACAATTTGTGGGAGACTCAATTTTTCTTTCAAAGATTTCTTGGGGAAAGTTGTTTATTTACATGGGCAGAAATGGTTCTTAAAGTTTGTAATTTTCGTGGAAATCCCCTCAATAATTCAATTCTTCAATGTAACAACCATTTTACAACTCTGTCCCCTGTCTGTCCCCCATACACTATCACGACTACGTACGTACGTACCTGATATGTTTATCCGTAAAACGTACAACACACAGCATACAATTAAGCCTACTTGCATTTGGTCGAACTGAATTTGAGTGGTCCCTTCAAATATTCATTCGCTTTGATGCGAACAAAGGTCCATAGCATGTAGCTTGCGTTGTAGAGGTGAGGTTACGGTGAGGAGCTGAGCGAGAAAGCTATACTTTGTAGCGGTATATGAAGACTTTTCCTAGTGGTTTTCGGAAAGAAAAATATCACAGCACAGCTATGCTATCTGCTAAAGATGCAAAATTAAAGTTGGCCACATTTTTTCCCTTCAAATAACATTGTTAACAATGAACCTGTGAGGTCATGATCATTTCAATTGAAGAACTACTAGATAGATAGATAGGTAGACAAGTCGAAGTAAAAACTAAGGCGAAGTGAAAGACAAGTGAGCTGTCAAACCATACAAACAAGACGGAATGACAGCTCACTTGTCGTTCACTCCACCTAAGTGTACACGGTGAGATGTCGACAGAATAAACCGGTTGCTATCTCTCACAACGGAATTATGATGGCATTGACCACGTCATTGTTGGGGTCACTTATAGTAAGCGAAATAATTATGTATGTTGATAAGAAGTTCCTAGTGCAATATTAAATCACGTTTATTCAGAAACCCAGTCACCAGTACGTTTCATGGATAATAATGGTTTTGCATATTATCCTTTTTTAAACGCTACATCTTATCACAATATACAAAATAATGCATGTCATCGCTCATTTTCGATAGCCTAGCTTTATCGCCCGTCTTTGTCCAGAACACGCCAGCAATTTCATTATGTGTTTCAATGAAGAATTTTGCCTTAAAGCAAGCATTCTCTTACGTGGCCGAACTTTGTATCAGCATAGACGCCGGCAACATAGTGTGCTTCGAAAATGTGCTTAAAATATCTTCCACAAGGATTTTTTACTTTATTTGTAAAATAAAATTAAATACAAATGTGGATAAATCTACATAACATTCGACTATTAAAGACTCGAAACATTTAGGTACTAAAACTTACAACAGCCATGAGCTTGGCTATACTAATCACAGTAGTAAAATGGATTCTCCATTTTCTCAAGAGATACATAACGAAAACACGAAAACTAGCAAGCCCTGAGTGTCAATTCTACCTACTAATTTTCAAGCAACGTTCGCCGCATTTGCATCTCAATCGCAAACTGTCAAAAATGTATGAAAATTAAGGTTTTTTTGACAATTTGCGATTGACATGTGAATGCTAACGTTGTTTAAGGACACTTACAAATGGGTAGTCAAATCATTACTTTTTAATACAAAATAACGTCTATTAAATAAAATGCTTTGCATTCTTATGTTTTTTGCACGAATTGTTGATAGATGTGCATGGTACGATTCTGAACTAAAAATATAATTTTATTTTCGGTACATTTTCTCAATAAATGTACCAAAGTAACAATTTTCACTTCGGTACATTTATTGTTTATTTTATATTTATCAA
Organism: Melanchra persicariae; assembly: GCA_947386135.1. Taxonomy (NCBI): domain Eukaryota; kingdom Metazoa; phylum Arthropoda; class Insecta; order Lepidoptera; family Noctuidae; genus Melanchra; species Melanchra persicariae. The sequence goes on along the minus strand of OX376648.1, from coordinate 18,894,071 downwards.
CAATTTGTGCAAAAAACATTTTAAGAATGCAAAGAATTTTATTTAACAAACATATTTATGTGTTAGAAAGATTTGACTACCCATTTGTACAGTTCTCGTCAAATACCTTTGCCCCTCTGAAGTTAGCCATTTGAAAAAATCACCCAGGTGCAGTCACGTAGATGGGAGCAAGCGGAACGCAAGCATGCATCGAACGTAAACGAGCGACTGAGACATAAAATCGCACCCCTCCCCCATGTCTCTTGCACATGCGCAGTTGCAGTTTGTTCGTAATTTTGACTACTAAGCAGCCACTCGTAGCCAACTTCAGAGGGGTACAGTTATTTGACGAGAACTGTAACAGCGTCCTTAAAATTAATAGTAGAATTATTGCCGGCACGGTTGGCGCAGTGGTTGTGCGATTGACGATTGCACGGAACATATATTTGTATGGCCTGCAGATAGTTGTTCCGGGTCTGGCTGTATATGTATGTGAGTTTATATGTTTGTAAACGCACCCACGATACTGGAGAAATTCTTAGTGTGGGGAAACGTTTAAAAAAAAGAAAAATATTGGCCCTCAGGAGTGTAGACCTCCTATTTTTTTATTCACTTCCTGAACCACAAGTCCTACGCTTGCATTTCAAACGAATTGCTAAACCCAGATAACCGACTGATCCCCCCATTCCTTTCACACACACCACCAATAAATCATCAACGAAACTAAGGAAAAATAAGGCACAGTCCATTATAACTGTTATCTTTTAATCTCAAACAATAAGGGAAAAGATTAGTCAAGCAATTCACACCTCTCCACCGTCAGTAATAGGCAATGTTATCTTGGGTCCCGGACTAATGAGAAAAATAATGGCTTGGTCTTATCTTGCCTGGGCGCCGCTTAAGACCCTCTTTATCTGGAGCGAGGGCGTTAATTGAGCGAAAACTGTATGTATTTTTATTGTTTGAGTAAGAAATATGAGGTGTTTTTAGAATAATGGTGGATTAAGTAACGTGCCTCTATTCTCGTGTGAGGCAGGCACAGGTATTGTGTAAAAGGATACCTTTCTTTGTTAGCATTTATATTTTTAGGTCATATGTAATGGAGGCTCCATAACTCAAGTAGCGGGTGATGTAGAAAAAATATCTAGGCTGAAATGGAAGTGTGCTGGCCACGATGCACAGATGCAGCTGGAGAGATGGGCGCAGAAGGGGAGGCCTATATAATAGACTAAAACAATATAGGGATTTGTCATTAAGTAAATCTACATTTCTATACCGAATAACGTCCGACGAATTTGCCTGACCAGAGGCCCTAGACAAATGTGCCAATTAGCTATTGCGACTGTCGAAATGCCAAAATGTAGGAATTTGATCACGTGACATTTCGACAGCATCTGTCAATCCCATACATTTTTGACGTATTAAAAAATACCTTCGCCACGCTACCGTTGACAAAATCTCACTTGTCTCGAGCCCCAGGGCATTGAAGTCAGAGATAACATGGTCAAAAATCGCGTTTGCAACCATTAGTCCCATGTGGCAGTCAACAAAAATGGTGGAGGATTATCCACCGTGGAAGAGCGATTTCTTTTATAAATTGTCTGCTTACAGTATCTCTGTAGACGGAACAATATACACAATTGGACACATTATTGACGTTTGCTTTTGCAAAATGGCGTCCTCGGCCGAGCCAAATGCGAGACTACGATTTATTGACGTTTCCCGGAAATACACCATACTTACTTCCCGTGATTAATTGACAATCCTTTCTCATCTTTTAGCGATCATGAGTGGTTATAGAAGTTACGTTTTGTCCATGGTACGAGAAGATATTTTTTATATGTATTTAATGTTTATTTATATAAGTATACATTATTGTACACCAAAATAAAAAAACACATACAGAAAATCTTAAAATAAAAAAATACAAACAATTGGCGGCCTTATCGCATTCTGCGATCTTTATGTCGTCATACACGTAAATAAACAGTTTTTCTTTCTTTCTTTTCTTTCATACATTCTAAGTACTTATGTACCTACGAAAACCTGGTAATTTTAAATAGCCGGTTCTTCTCCAAATGACGACCCATTCGAACTTTTGACGTTTGATAAGTGCCCTGGATGGTAAATGTAAAAAAAAGAATTTGAATTTAAAAATGCGGTGACATGAGACATGTAAGTAAAATATTGAATATAAATGGTGAAAATTATATAAATGGTAAATTGTGTGAAAGGTAATATGGTGAAAATGAGGTGACTGCTAAGATTGACAGACGAATTGTACTGACAAAAAATAAATTGAAGCAAGGGCCAGAAAAAAAATAGTGTTAGTATCAGAACCTTTCAATGAGCTCCTCGTAAGATTCTGTGACCAATAACGCTACTATTATTTCATGATCGTAGAAGAAGAAAGAAGAAAGAAGAAAAATTATTTCTTTCTTCTTTACTATTATTTCATGATCGTAGAAGATACTCTGTGCCAGTGACGGAATAGTTAAAAGGGTCCGCTTGTCTTAGTATGATCAATTGAAGAGGAGGGATGAAACGCATGTAACTAAAAGATTTATGAATATAAGTGTGGATAGATGGAGTGGGAGAAGGGAGCCCAAACAAAAAATGGGTAAGTTGTGTAAGGAGTCAAATGAAAGAAAAGGGAATTAATAATAGCGTGACGGCTGACAGCACAGAATGGAAGAAAAAATCGAGTTGCGCCGACCCCAAGTAAGATTGGATAAGGGCAAGAAGATCCTAACCCTTAAAATAGTTTTGAAAAGGCAGATTGAGACGACACCCAGTCTAGACACAAATTGCTTGTATTTATGAGTCAATAAAAAATATACTTAAGCTTATGCGGGCCATTAACGTTCAAGCAATTTGAGCAAACAGGCTGGATAAAACTGTTTGATCAATTAAAAATATGAAATTTCGTATTTCTTCATGCCATTTGACGACTCAATTTTTATCAAATTTTCCCACAGACATTTATGCCAATTTGATAAAACTGTTTGATCAAATTACTTGAACGTGTATGGCCCGTATTACATGAAAAATGGATAAAATCTAATAAGACACTCTAAGAGAAACAATGTAGACGTCGCTTGTCACATAAATTAATGTCAATATTTCTTTACCTTTTTTGCATATTCTTATTATATCCCTACTTTTTCCATGCTCGCGTTGGGCATCTCAAATAAAGTATTTTAATAAACTGTTGAAATATTTTAATAAAGCTGCTTCTTCCCTTTATGACGTACAAGATTTTGCGTAATAGACTATACGTGGGTTGAGCTTTTACAGAGATTTTGTTCTTACATCTTGGGAAGGATTCATTACCGACTCCTTCGCAAGCAGAAGGTATTTTATTTTAATTACTAGGTACTGCTAGAGGGTCTGCCCGTATGAATGTCGGAAATCGTCACAATGGAAAGTACTCCTGGGATAAAAAGTAACATGTCTTGTTTTGTCTTATCTTGTTGTCATGTGTGTGTTTGTTTGTGTATGTATTTCTTTCCAGGACATTTTTTACCTATGTGCCAAGCAAGTTTCATCCAAATCTCACTCACTCTCAAATTTCACTCTTATTGAATAAAACCCATCCGTGTTTCTCTTTTATCCTTCCGCTCCACCCAGAGCGGAGAAACACGGATGGGTTATAGTCAGTAAGCTGACTATAACCCATCCGTGTTTCTTCTTCTTGTTTTTCCAATCGTGTTTTTCGTGTTGGTCCTTTGCGTTCCAGAGGACCGCGGTGACTCTTTTGTACAAATTTCGCAACCCTGCCAGGGGTATAAATGCCGATAACACTTTATTAGCCAAGTCAAGTGTACAATATTATGCGCTTTATATTGCGTGCAGTAAAAAAGTTAAAACTTAAAAGTAATTATACCGCAGAAATAACACAAAAAATCTAGACAATCTAAGAAATATATTGTGGGTAGTTTAGAGTTACATTATTCAGTGTAGCATTTATTTTTGGTGGACTTCTTAGCTCTTGATTTAACCTAACTATTGATATTATTTTTTTGATTTTAACTAATGTTCACCTAATCGTAAATTCCTCTTTCAGTTGGAATTAATGAACTTCTTAATGCTGGAAAATATAAATATACATTCATGAAAGCCAATTAGTGACTTTAAAAAATAAAACTGCTCTTATTTTGTTTTACATTATTGAATCGAAACAAAACACACTGCGACTATAGAAAGTCACAATAGCAAACATCAACTAATAAAATATCGAACAAATGTTCCGACTGACGGCACTTTAAAATGAAATGCATCACATATCACAATATTCACTGACAATCAAATCTCGTACTCGTGCCTACTCGTGCCGTCATTGTGGCACGAGCACGAGTGAACCCGGGAGCTATGGATGTGCGCAGGGGCACCCTTCACGGTCAATTGATATTCATTAAAACGCCCCCAATTAACAGCTGGGAGCGACGCTCGATTGAATTGTAAAACATTTTCGGGAGACGAAGAGATGTATGTTGGGGGACGATAATTAAGTGATGGGAAAACGTTTTGGAAATGACATGAAATAAATGGGGGACGGTCTATTGTTTTGTGTTAGTTGATTAAGGGTTAGAGTTGTGAATGTTGTGATGCATCTGGCTGAGAAGATGGGTGTATGTTTGTGGTATCGTCGGATTAATAAAATGATTGATGTATGTGTATTTTTATGTGCCTAATTAGGAGCTTGTCTTCTCAATAGTTTATTTTTTTGGTAGCACATACAATATTTCTATTTAGGTTCAGATGAAAAACTCCTTGTGTTTTGGTTATGTGATTTTTGAAGAGAAAACTTCTTTAGCGGCGTTGTGCACTTTTTGGGATGGGTTAAAATGTTAAACTTGCGTCTGGACATGTGACCTGATCGAAAATTCGTAAGACGGATAATGTAATATTATACTATAAATTTTCATGTTTGTGTACGATAGCGCAATAAATGAATATTGTATTTAACCACATAAATGATAGTACTTTTGTACTGATAAATAAAGCAATTCGTGCGAAATTATTCCCTAACCATTCCAAAATCGTCACGTCTTTGGTGGCCTGTTGGTCTAGTGGTTAGTGACCCTGACTGCTAGGACGGAGGTCGTGGGTTCGATTCCCACACAGAACAAATCTTTGTGCGATGAGTACGATTATTTGTTCTGTATCTGGGTGTGTAATTTATATATAATATGTATGTATTTAGAAATATATAAGTATGTTTATCAATTGTCTAGTTGCCATAGTACAGGCTCTGCCTAGTTTGGGATCAGATGGCGGTGTGTTGGTTGACCCAAGATATTATTATTATTATTAAAAAAAAATGCACAACGTTAATGTTCAAGTTTTCACTTCTGCCGGCACTCCCGGAGTGCAACCCGTTGTTTTTTATTCTTTCTTGAAGAATTATCACAAATCAAATTATTAATCTGGAGTAGATGTTTACGGTCCCCAAACACGTCTTTTAATGTCATTTGGCCTAAGTGTCAAGTATCATACTATTTTTTTTCTGTGTAGGTACCATGCGTGTATCATGTATGTGCTAAATAAATTTTATTCTTTATGTCTTTCACCAACTATGCACCTGACTCGTTATCTCTCCACGACTCATAATTGACTGGTAGTAGCCTAAAGCCGAGGTTACATTCTGTCGTGTCGTACGTGTCGCCATCTGACATTGTCGATTGGCTTCAAAACTCGTTGTGATATGACGTATGCCTGAATAGATTTATTTAACTGGCGTAACCACGAATAACCGTCTACTCTAATGTAAATCTAACTTTAGGCATTAAGTCTATCTACGTAGGTATTATATTTGCTTTGTACGAGTGAGTAGAAAAAAAATATATATCGTAAAACTATCGTCCAGCACTACATCCCCTACAGACAGCCACCCATTTCGTTTGTTTTCGCGTTGTTGCGTACAATTAGCTATACGTGAATTATCGGCCCCACTCGCGCTGGCGACTGCAAATTGATTTTAATGTAACAATGGAGTTAAAGCTCCGCTAACTAGTCCTTTGTACATTCTGGAGAGTATTTAATGTTATTATTGGACGTCTATTCTCTTTAGAGTTTTCTTTGCTGTACGTAGGTAAGTTTCAAAGGAGAACTTTTCTAGTGATTGATAACGATAAATGATATTGTAAATTGGCCAAAATATTGATAGACTGGGACAACATTGATGATTAAGTTTTCATTTAGAGACATTTAGCAGATTTCAGAATTGAGAATTTGAAGTTCAGAACGTGTCATACCCTACTTTAGTGCAAAACTGAACTTCAACTTCTCAAATCCGAAACTAGAGGGATAGTTTCATGCTCTTTATTACGCTTCGTCCTGCTCTATTTTTTGCCATTCATCTCTATTTGTGATTTCTTGTGTTGGTATCAAAGTAAAAGTTGTTCATAATGATGAGTACATTTGATCAATACAACATTTTATCATTTCAACTATACAAATCAATAACAATTATATATCCGATTGCTGTATTAACATTGTCTGAACCCATTTAAAAATCCACTGAAACTTCAGAGAATTCGATAGTATTTTTATTTATTTATTTAGTAAAACTTTATGCACAAGTAAAAAAACACTGTGCAAAGGCGAACTTAATGCCATTATTATTATTGACAGCATTCTGTGGAAATTCCTGACTGATTGATTGCATTATATGTTATTTACTTTCAGTTAAGCATATTATTTTACCTTTATGATAAACCGCCATCATTTAATTATAATATTGTTGATTCTTAAATATGTTGAATGATTGGTTTGTTTATCAACTCAAGACGAATCGAGCTTTATTATATTATGTAGTACTAGCTGTGCCCGCGACTTCGTTCGCGCATGCACTTCGTATTAAGCAAGATTAAGTATATATGTACATAAGTACACAAACTCACTAATGTATGTATGTACTAATCATGATTATGACATGACTTACAAAATTACGAAGAACGAACGAACGTTAACACTTAAAAATTTCTTCGTGAACAATATTACTTGTTATGTAATGTTCATCAGTAAGTAAAAACAGGCTTTGCACGCTGCTTACTCGCGATAAAGCGACATACAGTTGACCGTGCGAGAAACAGGACTTCCACAGATCCACAACAACACGACTCATAGTTTGTCCCTGAGCTTTATTAATGGTCATGCCAAAACGATCAGAAGAGAAGTCTCCGCAGAGGACACGGTGGAGCATACGGTGGAGGTCTGTCCTGCTTGGGCGGAGCATTACCATGTCCTCGTCGAGGCGATCTCTCGCTACCGGTCCTGGTTCACTCCATGGTCCGGAGCAAGGAGGCATGGGAAGCCGCCACCTCCTTCTGCAAAGCAGTAATGCTAGTGGAGTCTCCTTCATTTCAGGCGGTCCGCGTGAGGGAGAAGCAAACCTAACTCCTCGGGGTCTACTCTTTAAGCTCGCAGTCCGTAGTTTCGTAGTGTTGGGCGTTTCCTACTCCGTATCACCTACGGACTTACGATTAGTCCCGAACCCGAACTAAGAATTAATGACAGCACGATTTGACAATTATTCCCAGTTCCCTTTAGCCGCCGAAAAAGACGCCCCAGGCTTCGGGAGCCGCAGGCCAATTCCCAGCTACCGTAAACGCGAGCCTGCAGACGGCGAGCGTTGGTTGGCTCGCTGTCCGAACACAACCAGGCCCGGGTTGACGGAGCGTCGTAGCTAGGGTTGAGGAATTTGTTCGAAAGAGTCACCGCCAGCCTCATCCAGGATGAGGCTGGCATAGGAACGTGGGGATTGCAACACGAATTGAGAGGCCTATGCTCATCAGTGGGCGAAGTCGGGCTGTGGATTATAATGATGATACATGATGATGCTAAGGTTGTTAACTCGCGATAGAGCTACATAAATTTGTCCATGGGAAGACCAACCAGAAGAAAAGTCAACCCCCGCAGAGGACACGGTGGAGCATACGGTGAAGGTCTGCCCTGCTTGGGCGAAGCACCGCCGTGTCCTCGTCGAGGCGATCGGCGGCGGCGACCCCTCGCTACCGGCTCTGGTTCACTCTATGGCCCAGAGCGAGGAGGCATGGGAAGCCGTCACCTCCTTTTGCGAAACAGTAATGCTAGTGAAGGAAGAGGCGGGCCGCGTGAGGTAGAGGCAAACCTCACGCCTCAGCCGCCGCAACAGAAGAAGACGCCTCGGGCGTCAGGAGTCGCAGGGCGATTCTCGGCCACCGTAGGCGCGCGCCTGCGGACGGCGAGCGTTGGGTGGCTCACTGTTCTTTAACAACCAAGCCTGGGTCGACGGAGCGTTGTATTCTACGCGCGCCAGAGCGAAAGAAATCATTTGATGATTTCCCATCCATAAAAAAACCCCACAATGGATAGAGTGGAGTAGAGTAGAGACTCCATTGTGCGTAGGTGTCCTGGCTTAGTTTGCAAGCCTAGCTCCGTCCAAATGTACAGAAGCCACCAGGGTGCATTACAGGTTGAGTGGAGAGACGACCGATAATACTCAACCCGCAAAAGAGTGATAATCTGAGATTAAAGTCAGCTCAACCACTTAGCACTCACAAACCTATATTTACCACCTGTATATGTACATTATGGATTGCAATAAATGATTTGAATTGATTTAAAACCTGCAGACTTCACCGTTCCGAGGATTTTTTCACGTCGGGAAGCCACGACCAGGATGAGGTAGCCGACTGATTCCTTGTTGTCGAAGCAACCTCTGTAAATTGGGCTGTCTGTGGTGCTTATTTTAACAATTTTTAGGGGCAATGACCCGTAATAATCCCTTATATTACTGGAGTAATTTTTAAGCTTAAGCTGAGAAGTCGTTTTATTAGTCGCGTGTATAAACATATCACTGCCATTTTTCACTGCAATCTGTAACCCGTGACCATTTGTTGTCATGAAGTTCAGTTCTTCTCTAGTGAATTCATGTGCAAAACTGTGAGAAAGAAATAAAGAAGGAAGAAGGAGTGGGTATGGGTCCAGCACTACCATCTCGGAACCTCTCTTCGCGAGTTCTTCTGTGGCGTCATTGCCTAGGGATCCACAGTTCCCCTTGTTGCTCTGGAGTGTGAAACCCGTACCGATAATTTCTGGCCCTAGGCTGGTCACGACAAATCACCGGCTCACTGGGAATTGAACAGTTTTGTTTCAAAATAAACAGAAAATAATTGAAAAGAGGGATCCTGGGAAATAAATCCAAGAGGTGAAAGGCTCGTCGAGTCGAAGCTCCAAAGTCTTAAGCATCGATGCCGAGTTGCTAGTATGTCGGTTTTCTATCGGTTGCATTTTGGGGAGTAAGCAACGGAATTGCATAGTTTAATTCCGCCAAGCCAAGTTCCATCATCGGACCACAAGGCGTACGCTGGTGCGCCACCGGTACACGGTGGACATCACACCCACATGAACAAAACGTTTTGGAAATTAATTGTGCATACAGCCAGGGAGTGGAAATCCCTGACTGAGTCCGTGTTTCCTGATAGGTACAGCCTGACACTACTGCCCAGTCTTGTCAAGAGTGAATAGGTACGTGCTCCATCTTCGATCACATCATCGTTTACCATCAGGTGAGATAGTTGTCAAACGCGTTCCTATCAATAGTAAAAAAAAATGAAAACGTAAAGTCAGTGGAGCAATTTTAGTTTTTTTTTATGCATCAAATTTAAAAAAAAAATGCACATAACGCTGGGTAAGTATGAAAGAAGAATAATATTATTTGTTGAAATTTTCATGCTGTTGATAGTAAGTACAGTTTCGCCCAACAGATGGCGTTGCGAGTACCATTTAGATACGTACCCGTACTTACTATGCATGTAGATAATAAGTTGATTTCTTCTAGATTGACACAATTCCTATCCAGGTTTATGTGTAAATGTTATCTACATTAGTTTTGTATTTTTTAACGTGATGCGAACAAAACAGAATAGGTACATATAAACAGAAAATAGGTTCTTTGCTAAAAAATATGCAAAATACAGCAATAACATATTATTAATATGTGAAAATATTAGGTTTGGTAGGAATAAAAAACTAACGAAATAAATAAGATAAAATAATCCAAAAATAATTACAACTTTTGTGGGATTCGAACCCACACCAAGTCTTTCGACAGGCAGGCTTTATACCAACGGACTATGAGATCTGTTAACAATTTATTAAAATAGTCGATAGCTTAGCTCCCTGAAAGGGTTCCACATCAGGTGCTCTAGACCTTCATTTTTTTTATGTCGACAGACAGTACTCATCATGTTGACCAACTATTCCTTAAGCGGTATATTAATATCTCTTATAGATAAGCCGGGCTGCTAAGGTTCCACGTCTTGTATTCAGATCTTCAAAATAAATTATAGCCTATATGTTGGCGAGGAATAATAACTATACAACAAAAAAAGTTTCATCAAAATCCGTCCAGTGGTTTTTGCGTGAAAGATTAACAACAGACAGACAGACAAAAAAAAAAAAAAGCATATTTTTGGCTTCTACTGGTTATATGAAGCACCCCTGGAATATTTTTTTTTATTTTTATTCAATGTACAGAATTGACGTCTTCTACAGTTTTATTATATGTATAGATTAATAATATAATATAATAAAGCTGAAGAGTTTGTTTGTTTGTTTGAACGCGCTAATCTCTGGAAATACAGGTCGAATTTGGAATTTTTTTTTTGTAGGTATATGATAGAAATTCTTACGGGAACGAGAAATACCTTCGGGAATGGGAAAAACGGGATATACGCGTACGAAGTCGCGGGCAAAAGCTAGTTTGTTATAAAATGATATTTATTATAAAATACACAGTTACAAAAACCGAGCAACACTTACTTTTTTGTCATTCGTTCCGTTTTGGTGTTTATTTTTTCATGATGGCCTCGTTCTCGACCTCAATCTCGCCTGACGGAAAGCGATGGATCAGGGGCCTAACCACCAACTCTTAAATCAGTATAACATCAATATTACTTCCAGTGGGAAAGAGACGGAGCTATACAGGACGTATAGCTCCGTCTCTTTCCCACTGGAAGTAATATTAAAGTAATAATGCTTTAAGAGTTGCTGGTTTAGGCCCTGATCTATCACGGAACGAGCCTAGAAGATACCTGGACTCTCTTGCAATTTTTTCGAAAGAGTCACCGCGGCCCTGGAAAGCAAAAGACATTTGGAGGAACATGGATGGGTTTTAGTCAGTAAGAGTCTGAAAAAAGGAATATACAAAAGCTGGCAAACAGTTCTACACTTTGGCTAACTACGCCTAATTTCGTTGTTAATAAATGCAGTGGTCAGCAAGATGTGATTATAAGTATCATAAAATTGCAAGAATAAATTCAATTTTCATCTGAAACTCATTCTTGAAGTGCTCACTATTATGTACGCTGTAAGCCTTTCAGCCGTAAAAAGTAAACGTTGATTCACTTTCAAACGAGTTCAACTGCGTTATTCATGAGTGCTGATGCAGTGCCAGCAAAGTTAGAGATAAGTACAGAATAGAGAAATAGACAGAAGTCGCATTAAATTGAAGTGAAAACGACGTCTAAAACTAGCCTTGAAAAGAGAATTATTTACTTTATTATTCGACTCTTTAACTGATTTATGATATAATCTCTGCATGTCGCTACGTGTGGAGGTTACGAGTGAAAAGGTTACTTCTAGGCATGTATTAAAACAACAAATGGTTACGGGCCACAGACTGTAGGCAGTCAAAAATGGCAAAATGCCAAGTCTACATCCGCGATTAACAAAACGACTACTCAGCCCAAGTAGAAATAACCTCAGAACAATAACAGGGAGAATTACGGGCCATTGCCCCCTAAACAAACATCTTTATAACATAGGCGCCACGGACAGTCCACTCTGTAGGGGCTGTTTTGACGCCGAAGAATCAGCCTCCCACGTCATCCTGGAATGCGAGGCCGTGGCTACTCAACGTGAACAATTCCTCGGAACGGTGAGGTCGCTCCGCGAAGCCTGTGAAGCTCCCAGGAAACTTCTGTGCTTCTGGGCGCAGCTAGACTGGCTAACTTAGCCAGGACACCTGCGTAGGTGTCCTGGCTAAGTTACTGAAGACTCTCATTCGGTCCGTTGTGCGTACAACGGACCGAATGAGAGTCTAAGTGCGAATAAGGGAGTCCCTACTCTACTCTACTCTACTTCTAGGCATGCATTATGAAAAATCCTAAGCTAAAACTGGAAAAAGAGGCGAGTTTTTTTTTGTTTTTGAATACAGTGCACTGCATATTTACATAACACCCCTCTCACAGGGAAGACTTTTTCCCAGCAAATCGTTCGCACCTCGCCTTCTGGTTTCTTCTCCACTCTGTGGTGATAAGTAAAGTTCCGTGTATTGGGAGGACACTGATTCATCTCGCTAATGTTTATATTTATTTTAAGTTGAGTTGCAACCCTGTGACGGGGTGGAGCGGAATATTGAAGGTAAACTTATGGAGTGCTGTGTTAGGGGAACGTACACTGAAATAGTGAACTTTATTATAAGCTTATTTTTTTTTTGTATTTTATGCCAGAACAGGCTGACATGCTTTGTTGGCTAAGGTTTAAGGTAGCATATTGCAAACAGGTTTTATTTTTCTCGGAATCTCTTCGGAATGTTATGAGTAACAATTTTACTTAAACGGAGTTTGTATTGTTCTTGCTGTTTCAGTATATTACAACAAAACTGATTTGGATTCGGTACAATAAACGTAAAGGTGGGTCCACATTTGTGACTGAAAAGTACTGTCTACGGATTACTTCAACATTCCTTATTCGAATCTTTATTAAAAGAGGCTATTGTGATAACCCGAAACTTCGTCACACAGTGCCAGTGACATCATGACCACGATCCTCCCTGATTTACAGCATTTTATGATAATCGCTAAAGTACCTATAATAATATGTACCTATTGTATACAGGGTTATTTGTTAAACACCAACAACATTTCAGGGGGTGAAAGTACTCATCACTATGGGACCAACTCTGAAATATCAAAAATTTAATCAGATGTTTCATAAAAAATGCAATAGTCACCCGATGAAAATGTATGAAATAGCAGATATTTTTTTTCGATTTTTCAGGGTTGGTCTCATAGCAAAAGTTGTTATAATGATGAGTACTTTCACCCCCTGAAACGTACAAATAACCCTGTAGAAGCACGTATTATAAGATTATAACACACCACGTAATATGGCGCCACGTGAACAGTTTCACACCGGCTTCTGGTAAGTTCAAAATGCATAGTGTATAAAATAGAATATAAAAATGTATAGTGTATAGAATACATGGAATTGCAGTTTTGAAATTTATTTTTGCGGGTGGGAAGGGATTTAGAGATAGGTACTTATTACATTTCGTCCTATGTTTGAAGAGATAACTGTAGAAACGTCTTTAAATCTTCTTCCTACCCTTTTTATTTTAAGACGATCCTGGGATGCAATGAACACTGGAGTCTGACGGTTATTACTCGACTATATCACAGCCGTAAAAGAGATTTCAGAGGACATGTTCGACAGGGGTGTGTAATGTTAGGTATAATTTTTTTAAATAAAACAACGAAGGATATAATTTCGTTTGATAAAATTTTCAAATTTTATAATTATCTATTGTTATTTATTTTTAGGCGACAGATAAATGTAGAATAAAATACATTGACCTGTCCTTAATATCTCTTCGCTAAAAGGGTACCCGGACAGTAATTTATGAATCGTTTTTCATAACTGGAAAAAGGAACGATCACGATAGATGTCGATTCAGGAAAGCTTTATTTATTTTTTTCTATTTTTGAATTTATTTTATTGTGTCAATAAAACAAAGTAGGTGGGTCAATGACCATTACTCTGCCTACCATAGACATATCTTCTTTCACATAATCCAGTCATCGTTTCTTTTGTCTCCCCATACTCTCAAAATCGCTTTCCAACGTTACCCTCTCTCTTAATATTTTACTCGTACCTACCTACAGGTGTTTTTACTACATCCCATTAATCTACTGAAACTCGACAACACCAAAAGACCATTTAAAAACATCCCAAATAAAAAGGTTGACTACCCCTGACGAAAAGAATGGAAGCTCAACGTACATGTCACAGGTATGTAAATAATGCCATTCCGATGTCCGACACTGTACGGTGAAAAACAAATATTTTTCACGTGTTTTATTTATATTGAAAGTGTCCGTGTGTTGCGTGAATAATTAATGTAGTGTTGGCGATCTCTGAGCTCTGCTGCGAAATACCAATTATGTGCTGAAATGCGCTTCTGTTTATTTGAGCTTTTTTAAACATACGGGTCAAGTTTCAAAGTAATAAAATACGGGACGGTAGGTTACCGCTTATAATTTCATTATGTCTTTCCGTCCGTCTACCTGTCAAGCTTGCCTGAAAAGTGGCCCGCGTTCATAAATGCGATATAAAAATTTAATACAATCCACAGAGTTTCGCTATACTTTCGTAAGCTGAAAAATTAAACTGTAAAGTGTACGTTCCGCATTGCATTAACAAAACTTTTGTCCCAAACATAAAATTCGAAAAAATATACACCCGCACCGAAAATAATCCTAAAATCGGGTAAACAAAACAAATAACGGGTCTAAAGCCAACTCAGGCGTATCTTATTGGGGCAGCAAAATCAAAATGTGTGGATTGCATCGCATAAGTGCATGCAGTAAACATATAGACACTATGGAAACAATTCTAATAACAGTTACCGAGGCCAATGTGACTCGTAAAAACGTATTGCGAGCGCGTGGTCCGTTCCATATCAAACTAGCACCACAGCCTACAAAATTCCATACAATTTTTTAGGTATACTGTTACTTTAATGTGGTTTCTGGTAGGATGTTTGCTGGTCTGTGGCCATAAAAGACAGCATGCAATCGATACGCTGACCACAATAATGCCCTATTAAACGGACTGTTCTGATGTTATTTGCTAATGTGCTCGCGAATGGGTAGTTGCATATAAATGGGTAGTTTAGATTTTTTTTATTTTCTGATGTTTATGGGCTGTTTTAACCGGTTTTTAAAGCGGCTACTGCTATTGTTTTATAAAATCACGTTTTATATTTTATTTATTCTTTTATTACAAGTTTACCAAGATGTGATATAAATCTATAACAAGGTATTATAGTTCATTTAAACTCAACGCAATTTAGAACAATGAAAATTATTATTGATTCACAAAAAGGAAACGTTTAATGAGGACAAAAAAAAACATTATGTTTATTTTATTGTTTCAGATACAAACACAAATTCCTGTTAGATTTATTGTTCCTTTTTTATGGATGGGAAATCATCAAATGACTCTAAAACCCATCCATGCTCCTCCTAGTACCCTTTGCTTTCCATAGCCGCGGTAACTCTTTCGAATAAAATCCGCAACCTTGGCAGGCTCTGACCCTAACGAGTAACTAAAAAGTTTTTTTTTACGCTTTTTAGTAAGTACTTTATAATTTTTTGTAATTCGTAAACACCACTGGAAAGTCACAAGAAAGCAAAATACGCAATTTCGTTTAGTAGGATCACATAATTTCATAGCAGTTCATAATGATGAAGTTATGAGGAAAAGCATAAAAAAACCACAACCGAATTGAGACCTTCTCCTTTTTTTGAAGCCGGTTAAAAAGAAGTAAACAAACATCAGTAGTATTGTAAATAAAAACAGTGACTGTCAATTATTGCTTTTATTCAACACATAAAAGTGTGCAGACAACTCGCACTCAACAGAAAAACAGCTGACACCAAAAAAAACAAAAGACGATAGATACTTACAATTTCTTAGCAATTCAACTGGGTAACATAACCGCTTCCCCTGATACGATTAACGCCTCAGTGGCTCCTTTACAAGACAGCATCATCGCATAGAATGCACTCAAAGCGCCGTTAACCATAGTTAGTTAACGTACGTAAACAAACTATTGAATTAGGTACACAAGAAGCTTGAGGCCACTTAGATTTGGCTTAGGTTGGTAGTAAGTAATACTCTATGTTTATGGTTACATTAAGGCGAAACTTAAATTGCTATTGTACCTACACAATGGCCTGCCATGAAGAATTGATTACTAAATGATGACTAGGTATATAAGTCCTTATTAGTTCTCCTAACCGAATTTCCAATCCAGGGGAGACTAGCCGTTGATGAGGGAGATATTATAGTGCACTAGTAGGTACGTGAACAAACATACTCTTCCCACACTCTCATAGACCTATGGGACATGCTTTCCGATGCACAGGGTTGTCACATCTCTAAACTCAGACTTCGGTCTGCCTCTGACCCATACCGAATACAAAAACCCAATAACCTAAGTTGCAAACCGAACACAGGACCACAAGCTTGGGACTAATGAAGAAATCACCACACTGACAAATGGTTTAGCGATAGCCTAAGTCCTCCCTTTGGCATACCCAAGTCCTCCATTTGAGGGCCTTTCAAATGACAAAAGGGCTACTACTGACACTGGTTAAAGAGCTGTATTTTAAGCGTAAATGGTTCTCAGCATACATAGTATCTAGAAGTCAGAGAGGTAGCCGTCTATCCTTTTTTTTTTTTTTTACGGGGGGAAATCCTCATGGATGTCCTCCGCCTTGGGGCGGGCATAGGGGTCTGTCAGACTCTTACTGACTAAAACCACCCCGGTGTTCCATCTTCCACCTACGCCGGGGATCGCGGGAACGTATGCGACTTCCGTAATCCCCGGCTGGTGCCGGCCCGCCTCTGCGGGCCACATCTCGTAAGCGGGGGGAGTGAGGTGTTTAACTCCCCGCGCGACGTCAGAGGGGCGCACGGGAACACCACGCGCCGCCACCTCGGGTCCGGATGAATGGGGGGCAACGGACATCCCCAAGTCCGCCGCCCCTGGACCCAGTTAGGGGGGCAGAAGGAGGGCAGCGTATGCCCTCCTCCGACGCCCGGTGCGCCTGCTGCGGGCCGGGAGAGCACTCGACATCTCCCTCTCCCTTTCCGCAGCCGTCTATCCTGCTTCAACTTAACCAATGTTTGTCGGAGTTTGAGCTTGAATTTGTCCTTCCATTATCAGTCAAATTAATCGTACGTTACATCCTCAAATTATATATCATCCCTTTATTATTCTTGAAACTTTCAAACAAACTTCTGTAAAACAGAGTAGGCACAGTTTAAACATTGTAATCTATCCCTGACAAATTTACACCAGCCGCGAGCAGAAACACCTGTTTTTGTGGTTTCACAGACCCAAGTTTGCTTATTTGATACCTCAAGAGACCAACTTAAACCTGCCTTACTAAACCCCCTATTGGGTACAACATAAGGTTGACTGTCACGTGTTTGTGTGTAAGAAGTAAATTGGCTAACGACAATAGGTAAGTTTCTTGCGACGCCGAAGTGAACTAATCTGCTAATGGCAAAGAAAGTTGGTACCGTTTCGTGCAACGAATAAGGCAGTGATTATCGTTTGTTGGGGTGTAATAGATTCCATGTAACTTCACACTCGTAAACAGGAATGAGGGTAGTCTGCGAAGCTTTTGTTCTTCTCCTTCACATTTTCTTGGCATATTTATTACTGACTTTGTCTGCACTTCTTGCGATGTGCAACTGCTGGTAGAAACTTTAATTGTGCTGAGATTTTGTTTCAACTTCAAGCAATTGTTGTTAACACTTGACTATCTTTCTCGAAGTTTAAAAACATTTGCTCTGTGGTATACTAGTCAAAAACGTTAAGGCGATGACATACGGCGTGTACGCCGTATGTCATTTCATACAAACATTCAAGTCCTTATTCTTCAAAATGATGGACCGATTTTAACGAAACTTGGTATGCATACGCTAGAGATCCAGGTCTAAATAGTTATCAGAAAACATTTTTGAAAAACAGTTCAGGGGGAAGGATAAAGTGATTTTTCACTTTCTATAGAAATCCCTCTGAAATCTTTTTCAAAAATGTTTTCTGATAACTATTTAGACCTGGATATCCAGCGTTTGCATACCAAGTTTCGTCAAAATCGGTTCATTCATTTTGAAGAATTATGATTTGAAAGTTTGTATGAAAAGCTGTACCGCGTAAACGCTCTTAAACAGTAGACAAGAGGTCCAATTCTACTAATTTTGAAACAACGTTCCCATTCGCATGTCAGACGCAATTATGTCAAAAAAGTCTAAAGTTTTGACAGATTGCAACTGACACCAAATACGAACGTTACCTAAAAATTAGTAGAATTAACCCTAAGAATTTGTTTAGGCGAATCATTGTAACGTAAATCTAGCTTTAAGAACAGGTTGTAGCTGACCTTTCTAAACGTTACGAGTGCTATCTGATCTCAATAATCCAACCAATGGAGGACACCGATACCCTAAGGTTGAACGAAAGAGTCAGTAACCATCTGTTTTAAAGTCGATTGAGGCTATCTGGATCTCAGAATCACGGAAAATCCTGGATGTTCAAAGCTAAATTTTCTATCTAGTGTACGAAAATTCTTTCTGAATTTTCTCTACTGAACTTAATAACTTTTATATTTTAAAAATCGTCAGGGTTCCTTAAGACAACTTGTATAACAGGAATATCTGCTTCATATTCAATAGCCAACTAAATATAACAGATTACGAGCTGAAGGTATTATTTAAACATTTTCGCGAAATAAAATACAGCGTTGAAATGAGACGTGGGAATATGGACCCTGTACGATACGTCACCGAACTACAGGATGGAGGATGTAACCAGACGTGAAAGATAAGGCATTTACGAGATGCTTTTAACATGGTCTGGTTTTTTTTTGTTTTTATTATTATTATTGATAGGCACGCGCTTGACCACTACCTCACCTGATGGTAAGCGATGATGTGGTCGAGGATGGAGCACGCTTGCCTAGAAGTAACCTATTCACTCTTGACTTAAAGACTCCCAGGTTGCAGCTATCAGGAAACACAGACTCTGGTTAGTTAAAGTGATTCATTTTCTTTCAAACGATAAGCGTTTGAAATCACATTAGAAAGCAAATAAACATTTTTTTTCTTTTTTAAGTGTCCTTTACCCATTATACCTGTTTTATCGAGCGCAGTGATTTAAAAAAGAAAACGAAATGGCGACGGGCACGCCACAAAAGTTCTATCTCCTTTGTTTGTTACGCTTTCGTTGTTCTGATTTTAGTACAAATGTAGATAGAAACCTGGAGACTTTGAGACCTGGGGCTCGAGACAAGTAAGATTCTGTCAACGGTAGCGTGGCGAAGGCGATTGAAAATACGTCAAAAATGTATGGGATTGACAGATGCTATCGAAATGTCACGTGATATAATTCCTACATTTTGGCATTTCGACAGTCGCATTCGCTAATTGAATGGCACATTGTCTAGGGACTCTGGATTATTATTAGGTATTACTAGGCTACTTTTTTCGCAAAAGTCATTATAAACTCTAAGCAAAATCAAGTCTATAACATTGCGAATCCGACCAAGTTACTTACTATCTCAAAGTGTTCCCGCTATTGCTGGGCGTGAACTGTAACGTCTCTCAGGACGCACTACTTGAATGCTTCCGTTACCGGGGACGCGCAATTTATTGATTTTTTCTTCCTATTAACATAATAATACATTTTCCTCGCAGTAATCCTGATCTTTTTGAAGTAAATATTACAAAATGGCTTAAAATTAAGTACTCACCTATAGCAGGACAGCTAGAAACAATATTTTTAAAGAAGCACCTTTGTGCTCCATCTCTGTAATTGTACACATCATTATGAACAACTTTTACTATGGGACAAACACTGAAATCACGACAACGCTCTGCGTAAGGTACGATTCAGACCAACCGGCTCGCGTCGTGCCGCATCGGAACGGAGCCGTACGCATGCCGCGGCAGCCGAACGCGTCCGTCGGAGCCTTACCGCTGCCGCGGCATGCGTTCGGTTGCCGTGATAGCCGTACGCGTGTCGCGGCAGCCGACAGCGTCCGCTAAAATCCGTAGGCACTCCAAGCGCCCAGAAGTGCTGCTCACATTGCGCCGCGTAGACGTAAAGTGAAATTTTATTTAAAATATGGTGGCCGACCGACTTCGAACGGACCCGACGGCAGCCGATTGGATGCCGACGGAGGTAAATATGCGTAAGTTGCATGCAAATATGAACTGTAATTACTGTTGATACATTTCAACGCTCTTTACCGCATTGTAAAATGCCGCCCGGCCCGGTGCGATGCGAGCCGGTTGGTCTGAATCGTACCTAAGAAGGCGACACGAAACAACCCAATAATGTTAACCAGGCAATAGCAGCTTGTTTAAAATGTTGCTTGCATTCAAATACTGAAGGTTGCTAGCTTGTTGTATAACCTTCAGTAAGTATTTGAATCCTACCTCTAATCTTATTGTTAGTGATGATTGGCCTGGCTGCAGTTATTTCCGGCAGCTAATTTCAACATCAGACTTTCAGGAAAGTATCGGTTCAGAACGGTCTATTGGGTTAGCGTTCTTTGCCCTTTTCATAATATCTGTTCATAGGAACTCGAAC
This sequence comes from Melanchra persicariae, assembly GCA_947386135.1. Taxonomy (NCBI): domain Eukaryota; kingdom Metazoa; phylum Arthropoda; class Insecta; order Lepidoptera; family Noctuidae; genus Melanchra; species Melanchra persicariae. The sequence continues at coordinate 18,873,652 of OX376648.1, read as the reverse complement.
AATAAACTAATATAGCGTATTTCATGAGTTAAGGATATTGAGTATCAAGACGAGATTATCTGTCTTTATTCCGTGTTTTTGTCATAAACTATAATATCAACAATATAATATTGATAGTTTATTACACGTTTATTATACATGTTTGACCTGAAGTAGTAAATTACTATGCCGAATCTACAGCAACATTAAGCAGATTCTACATTTAAACATGCAATATGTATACTCGTATACCAATAATAATCATAGAATTAATGAACCTACAAGAAAGAAGCTCCAACACGAACACAGCATTACAGTACAAAACCGATGCAACTTTGTTATAATACCACAGTCCACTTTGATGACCTGAATAGGATGACTTATACAACCGAAGCTAGGAAGTCTAGGAACATAGGAATCGAATCCAAAGTTACCAACTGGATGTTAATACGAGTTATCGGCACGAAGATAGGTAATAGCTGCAGAAGGACTGCTCTACTATACAAGGAGCAAAAATGCACTACGTCCGAAAATAGTTGGTTGGTGTTTTGATATCGGACAGTTAACATAAAATGCCCGTTGCTGGACCATTGTTCATGTTCATACCATCCGCACTTGAATGCCAACGGGTACACAGAGACCCAGTTATTACATTATAGAGATCTAATAAGCAGTCGGGCCATGTAAAATTCAGTTTGCTCCCGTACAGTTACTCCGTGTTGTGTTACACTGTTACCCATTGGGAGAAAATATCCCGACATGTAACATTGTAACTCAATGCCGCCATCTGTATTTTAATTTAAAATAAATTATAGCATAAATAACGTTTGACAAAATCGGGACTTGTGGCACCCCGACTCGGAGAGGTTAGGTTAGAAGGGGACGGCGGGATCTTTCAGATCCCACCATCTCCTTTGTGGTTATTTTTTTAAACCACCCAGAAATAGGAGCCACGCGAAGCGGAGCTGACAGAGCCTCGCTTCGCTTGGTTGACCAAGCCCGAATGAAAAGTTTATTAGACATTTAAGCTCTAAAATACAGATTTGATGGTGGCATTGAGTGGCAATGTTACGTGTCGGGATATTTTCCCCCGATGGGTATCAGTGTAACACAACATGGTGTAACTGAACGGGACTTAACTTAAAATTCTGGTACTCAGCTACATCCCGTTAGACAGGAAGGCGACCCCAACACGGATCGGAAAACCATAGATAAGCCGACTTTGACCGCCTCATTTTGAATCTCTTTTCTTGTGTCTATGTCATTGATGATACCTATAACCCATCAGCGTTATAAACCAAGAGTGAACAGGCATCTCTTGAACTTGAACAGGCAAGTTCAGAACATGCCTGTTCATCATGCCATCGTAGACTTAATACATCGCTTTCCATCAGGCGTGATCGAATTCATCATGCTCTGGCACATAACGAAATGTAAAAAAAACTGGATTAATAGGCACTTGGAAAAAGCCTTAAATCCTAATGGACGATGTCTACGGACTAGGTATCCTTTTTTATGGATGGGAAATCATCAAATGACTCCTAGAGGGAGTGTCCGACTCTTACAAACCTATTCATGCATTCGTGCTCCACCTGGTGCCCTTTGCGTTCCAGGGCCGCGGTGACTCTTTCGAACAAAGTCCGTAACCCTGGCAGGGACTAGGTATCTTTGCGCCCGTTTTTGGGAGCCAACCTTCTGTATCGACCTGTTTTGTGTGTCGTCGAAGCGACACATAGGAATAAGTTTGAGTGGCTGCCCCTTAAGCTACTTGCACCGGATGCACAGTATACCACAGTTTAACTTGACTTTGGTATTGGTAGAATAATCTAGCTTAGCCTAACAATTGAGTAGTAAGTTGTAACTCCTTTTCCAGTTGATGCATGCGGTTTGATTGATTGAATCATGGAAAGCAAGATTATTTGAGGAAGACTGTACTGGACGGCATCATCACCTGATAATCCTCTGTTCTATTGTGTTTTAATGGGAGAGGGGTACTCAATTGATGACTCTGTGTACCAACGACTAACCCACAACCTTTTGACAACTATATTGGGGTCAGCTTCCTGTCAAACCGGATTCATCTGAATACCAGTATTTTACGTGGGTAACACGGTACTTCATGGCAAGACTGAAGTCTGATTTATTAGCTTCTGACAATCCATAACGACTGCCAAAGATCTACAAATGAAAGCCGGGACCAACGGCTTAACGTGCTTTCCATCCTCGGAGGAAAATCGGTATGTAAAGATGATCACCCATCCACAGACCAAACATGGAAACCTTGAATATTGACCTGTGCGGCTGTAGTTCTTTAGCCACGAGCTCCACCGTCTCTCTTCTGCTATTGTGCCTATATAATGATACAATTCCACACATATATGTGTCCTCTGTTATAATAATATATTCCAGAGAAAAAAAAAAAGGTTTGAGATTACCACAAACCAAACTTTTATTAAAGAGGAGCTACATACTCGGATAAATAAGGACGTAGTAATAATTTTTACTTGAAATTTTATAATATTTTTCAAGATAATTTGTAATGAATGACTCATAAATTTACCTATCTTTTATTGGCCGTTACAATAAACTTTACCTTTATCTCATAATTTCAGGTTCCAGACCATTATCAGTGTCTAAAACATACAAAGTTAATTAATGGATTTGATTTAGAAGATTTGGATTAAAGAAAATGGTTTTTGAATGCTAAGCTTTTGAAGTTTTACTGAAAAAGACACTTTTAGAAAATAAGTGATTCGTTTTTAATATTGGTGGGTCTGATTTTCATCCTACAAATAATAAAATTGTTGAAGAATCATGCAATTTGTAGAACTTTTACAATGTTACCGGGTCACGCCAACCTTTTTCTAAATTTTTTTCCTAAAATACTGATTTTATTAGCATGGGAAAAATACTAATAATTCGTTTACATGTCAATTATGCTCTTAGAACCAACACTATCTAGTAAGCTATATTGTGTAGTTAGATAAAATTCATTGTTCATAAACTTGAGTTAAAAATCATTGCTCGCAAGTTAACATTTTTCTTTCTTAACTGCACGTCATGACAATTGACAAGGTCTATTGATCTATGTAACTGTAACTCTGACATAGTTTTAATTTTCTGGACATTTCCCTGGCTATACAAAGCACCTTTTTGTAGCAAGACAAAGAAACTGGCAATACTCGGTTGAAAACTGAATCATCCACAAATGCAACATTTAAAAAAGCTGATATTTTAACTTGGCAACGTTTTCTAGACAACAAAGCAAATAAAAAGCAAGTTCGTACAAACAAAAGCTCCTTTAGTTCAATTATGTTAGTTAGCCAACTTCCGCGAGGGCTTAGTGAAGTATCTAATGTTTTACAAAATACACTAGGTACGGAACGAAGTTTGTTTCAGCATACAGTTAGTAGCAGAAGATTCTTCAATTAGGATTCACGGAAATGTAACGTTTGTAAACTAAAGTCAAACTATTTGAGCTAACTTAAAATGCAATAAATTCGCTCGATGTTTTATAAATGAGTGTAGGCACTCATTGTACCTACTCATAGGCCTCAATGCGAGTTTTTAAACGTCATATTATGTAAATAAAAAGAGGTTTTCTGACATTCGATTTCGCTTTTAAAGTTTCAATACAAATGACGTTTACGCGATTGAGTACAACTTGAAATTCGCACTAAGGCGACTGACGGCTTCCGCCTGACGCTTTGTCAATGTGTGTGTGTGTTTTTGTGTCTTTCAGCTAAAATGATGGCAAAGATTTAAGTTGATTCTGTTAAAATATTTTCCGTAAACAAGACATCCTGACGTATGTGTGAGACGAGATACCGAGAAACGGTACAATCACCAAGCTTAATGCGTTCTTCCGAGGTATCACTGGCTCCACGGCAATTGCTTTTGTCAGCCATATCTCGCTATCTCTTCTCATACATACGTTTATTTACACTGAAACAGAATTTCTGGGAAGACCATTTCCAGTTCTTTATTTTAACTTGGCATCCTAACGTAGCGATTGCAGTATTATGAATTTCTGACGTACGTTATCTACCCACAAACGTTTTGATCGAGAGTATTCGTAGAACTTGGAATGAGGAAAACTATTGCATATTTTTGGATGCCTAAATAAATGTTAGCTGAGGTCATTTATCAATGTACCGCGTAAAACTGGCCAAGAGCGAGGCGGACTGGTGCGCAAAGGTTCGCGAATCATGTTTTTATGTCATGTTACTTTGAAACCATTGACTTTTTATAGGTTTTCCTGTAACCAAATAGGTAAAGAACAAATTAAAAGGTATCTTTATTATTTTCATAAATTTTATGCTCATTAGTTTCGGAATGGTGTTTTTTATATAATTTCTTTAATAACGCTAGAATTCATTATTTTAAAATAATGAAAATGGTTCCGTATGATGTAAAAGAATAGCACCATCCCGTCACTTCCCGTGGGTGTCGTAAGAGGCGACTAAGGGACTCACCAGAGAATGGGCAGCAGCATTCTCTGTAGGTACATTGCTACAGCTACACTGCGATTACCAACCCGCGTGACAAGCGTGGCGATATGGCAAACCCCCCATTTAGGGGAGGCCCATGTAGCAGTGGACGTATTTCGGCTGATATGATGATGATGACGATGAATGAGAAAATTACGCTACGATGATGAGCCCTTTCATTTGATATGTCAAACATTTGAAATGCCTCCTAAACCAACCCCTTATTCAAAAGACAGACACGCGATCCTACAAGGGTTTCGTTTCTCTCTAGGGAGGTTCGAATCCCTAAATGAGCTTTAAGATTTAAGTGAAGCATATTTGGTTTTCTTTTCTCACATGTTTTTACCCGACTGCGTCAGAAGGAGCATAATGTTTCTCGAGCGTATGTATGTGACGGCGCGCAGCTAAATTAAAAGTAAATCCAAGATTTAAGATGAGAGACTGATTGTGTTATTTGGTTGAATAGTAATTATTGTTAAATTCAAAATTAAAATGGTGTATTATTTCAATTGGTCGAATATAAATGGCGATTTATAAAATATGAGCGGGTAACCCCGAATAGGGTAGCAAGTTTGCGTCTACGCCGTGACAGCTGGCATTCTTTTGACAGACAGCGTACGAAGTGCACGCGTGCTAACCTATTGGCTCGTAATCTAGTTTCATCTTGTGTTTGCCCGTATATTTTGTTTACAAATGTAATCGAATGAAACGAGGGACTGTTAAGAATCACAAACGTGCTATTATTTCAACGTTTCTTCTACAACACGCCCATGATGGATGACTATCACAAAGATCGCTCCGCTGCCCATTCTGATATTCCGTCATCAGGCGTGGGATGTAACCCACATGGCCCACAAGGAAATTCGTGACAATACTAGTGAAATACGAGGCGTTACGTTTTGAAATGCAAAACACATAGTGACAGTGATAGTGAAAATTGCGGTTCTTTTTGAAACGCGTACGCTAATCCAGAAGTTAAAAACTCAATGTGTGCCGTGAAGTGCCCTGAAATTTGATCCGTTAAACCCAAGTTTGACGCCCGATCATAGTGCGGTATCACGGTGGTATGTTGCGTCGAGGATGCAGTATTGTGCAGTGCAGCTTATTTTTGACCATTAGTAAGACGCTGAAAAGCTTCGTGCCTTCATGCCTGTCGTAGATAACCTATCTGGGTTCAACGTAGGAAAAATTCAAGGAAAATTACGAGGTCAAGATTTCTTTTTTTCGAGTTTTATGCGACTACCCTCATCAACCTGAACAATGGAAAACCAGTCTAAAAAGGAGGCAAGCAACTTCACAGCAACTGACCAGGTCAAGGAGAAGTGTGTGGGGATATTCACGACAATCTGGTGAGCCATTTTCGTTTAGTTATTGCTGTGGAGGTGAGGTGCTAGTTAGTTAACATTTTTCTGTTTGTTTACGGGTGAACATTTTCATGCTGTGGAGACTGACTCACAGAGGGTTACGGTCTCATGATTGACGACTATCGATATTTGACAGTTGACTTGTCGTTTTATTGCTCTACGCTAAAGTGAGGTTGTTATTGTCGTGTTGGCTATCGCTTTAGTGTAGTAGTAGTTTAAGCGCTATAGCTTTGACGTTGACTGGTTAAGCGATGCTCTATATAATGCTCATGAAGCGATATTATTTTGCTATCGCTATTTGAGTAATAGACTTGATTGTTTAGTGTTATTGTTGTTGGGAATATAGTGGCGTAAATACCTCCATGGGACAATAAAACGCTATAGTCTCAATACCGTACCTACCTAACGCTTTTTCTGAAAACTGTGTTATTCGCAAAAGCCATGTTTTGATTTATCATTACCTTCCATTGCCCGGGCTTTGCCCACTGCTGGGCGTGGGCCTCTTTTCTTGTGCCAATGTTTTGTTTAGTTTTCGATTTATTGACTTTATTTATTGACTTCTACTACTACCTGAAAGCTCTATTTTCAGCCACAGCTTTGATAGAACTTGTACTCTCGTGGTGTTTCTCAGTTTTCAGATATCGTATTACGGTGGATGAAGTTAGCAAGAGGCTAGCGGTTCGCATGCTGCTATAACTGCTGAGCAGCTGCAACTTCTGAGCAGTTCTGAGCGTGACAAACCAAAGGTCAACAACCAGTTTGCAGACTGCAGTAGCCGAGCATCTTGTCAACATCTGTGGGGTGTAAAAACGTTCAAAGCTGTCTGGAACTGGGTGAGTCGCTCCCATTTTATTTGTTTTGTGAGTTTAAAAGTTTCCAAATTCTTCATATGTATTCAGTGGTTGGTTTGATAGTGCAAGGTTATTTTGACATACTTAATACAAAGCGAGTACTTAGTTTTCCCATTGGCGGTAATAGTTTCAACATTTTGTTCAGTGCGAAACTTTAGAATGAGATAGTGCATGGCAAGGTTGCCATAAGGTCATGTTCCGACTTAGACGTTTTTGGTGAAAAATTGGACCCAGGCTTATGTACTAACGTGTCGGCGACAGTTTTCCTTACATACGTTTACATTTACGTACGTTTTCCAACAGTTAGTTATTTCGATAGTAAGTAAACCATCATGAACAGCAACTTGATTTTAATGACAATGATTAAAGGTTTATAGGCATAGAGAAATCATGCTATTAAAATTTCTAAATAGATTTTTTCCATTCTCACTACTGGTTTGCCTACCCGGTATGTGAGTTAATACGGGTGAGATTAAAATAAGATTTATTAATTCAAATTGAACAGTGCTGCAGTGCGATTCCGTAAACATGTCGAAGTGAACACTCGGGCGGGGTGCACGACGGGTGAGTTGTCAAACCATACAAATAAGATGGAATGACAGCTCTCTTGTCGTTCACTCCGCCTCGATGAACACCGTGAGATGTCGACAGAATCGACCGGCAGTTATGACCGTGATGTTCGTAGATTAACGTAGAGTAAAACGTGAACGTAGCTCCTTCACATGAACGTTTAACGCAAACATTGTATCTTTTTGGAAGCTCCAATGTGCATAGCTTATCGGTCGGCATGTTTTAAAATCTCTTTATGGAGAAGACACCCGAGGCAAAGTACCAATAGATGTTGTGAAGTAGATGACGAGTTAGTGGCAATTTAGTTTGTGTGAACAGGTTCTGAGTTCTGTGTGTCAGTGACTGTACTAGAGTATCGTAGCAGTATCCCAGAGTGATACAGACGAAGGAGTCTGTAACAGGGTTGCGGTAGTTCTTTGTCGTACAAAATAAAACTTACTTGATATTATTCCCATGGGGAAGAGCGAGTGTAGTAATTGTGTTGTGTTGAGCTATGATATGATAGCTGTTGACTGTGATGAGATACCTGGTCTTTGATTTTCTTTATTCAAATTATTGTGAGTTTGGTGACTTTTACCGGTTTTTGGACTTGAATCACGAATCTTGAATCAAACCGCATTTGTTTCAATTAGGTCATATACAGCCGCTCTTGAACTCTCAAACGGCTAACTGACTGACCAACACTAGTTTGTAGACAATTGCCGTAGAATTCAACGACAGCAAATAATGCGTCAAAAATGTTAGACTTCATCTGTAGAGCGTTTGATTTAAGAAACTGCGAGACCCATAGTTGATGTTTGGTTATGTAGGTACTGGAGTCGATTAGATGAGGTCCCTGAGATTTCATAACAGGGTTTAAAACGATGCGTGGTATAAGGTAAAGCTCAATTTGATTGTACATAAGCAGCTAAAGATTTAGTTTTCTGTTAACGATTTCATGTCGTGTGTGTTTCCATTTAAGGATCATCGAATGATCATCGAAGGGTTATTTACCTAGATAGATACCGACTAAAGGCGCTTAACTCTTCATGATTGTGCAAGATTGAGGAAGATTCCCGATCACCAAGTATTCTCGTGTATTAGATGTCTTAGACGAAGACAATGATGATAAAACGAAATCTGGTTAAGAATAGCTTGTCTACTCATACTCGAAGCTCTTGAACGCACCTCAGGTGGTGCCAATGGGTCTGACCGCACCCTATGAGTAACAAACACGTGGCGATAGGCATTTACAGAAGGCTCTAATAATAGAGTAGAACCAATAAGTATGCACATGATCGAATACGACCTATGCCAGATTGCTACGTTCCATTGGAGTTGAACGTACATAGGTTTGAAGGCCTACTAATAGTGTAGAGTCAGAATGTGCCGATAACGGTGCAGGTGAGTTGTGCAGCTGGATTTACTTGTTTACTGTGAAGGCCTTTGCTAATATTAACCATTGGTCACAATAGCCTGTGTGGCACTAGCCTGTGTGGCACCAGCCTGTGTGGCACCAGCCTGTTTGGCAATAGCCTGTGTGGCACCAGCCTGTGTGGCAATAGCCTGTGTGGCACTAGCCTGTGTGGCACCAGCCTGTGTGGCAATAGCCTGTGTGGCACCAGCCTGTGTGGCAATAGCCTGTGTGGCAAGAGCCTGTGTGGCAAGAGCCTGTGTGGAAAGAGCCTGTGTGGCAAGAGCCTGTGTGGCAAGAGCCTGTGTGGCAAGAGCCTGTGTGACAAGAGCCTGTGTGGCAAGAGCCTGTGTGGCAATAGCCTGTGTGGCAATAGCCTGTGTGGCACCAGCCTGTGTGGCGATAGCCTGTGTGGCACCAGCCTGTGTGGCAATAGCCTGTGTGGCAATAGCCTGTGTGGCAAGAGCCTGTGTGGCAAGAGCCTGTGTGGCAACAGCCTGTGTGGCAAGAGCCTGTGTGGCAATAGCCTGTGTGGCACCAGCCTGTGTGGCGATAGCCTGTGTGGCAATAGCCTGTGTGGCACTAGCCTGTGTGGCACTAACCTGTGTGGCACTAGCCTGTGTGGCACCAGCCTGTGTGGCAATAGCCTGTGTGGCATCAGCCTGTGTGGCAATAGCCTGTGTGGCAATAGCCTGTGTGGCGCAAGCCTGTGTGGCACTAGCCTGTGTGGCACCAGTTTGTTTGGTACTAGCCTGTGTGGCACCAGCCTGTGTGGCAATAGCCTTTGTGGCATTAGCCTGTGTGGCACCAGCCTGTGTGGCAATAGCCTATATGGCAATAGCCTATGTGGCTCCAGCCTGTGTGGCAATAGCGAGTGTGGCGTTGACTGGCCTGTGTGGCGTTGACTAGCCTGTGTGGCATTGACTAGTCTGAGTAGCATTGACTGACCTGTGTGGCATTGACTAGTCTGAGTAGCATTGGCTGACCTGTGTGGCATTGACTAGACTGTGTGGCATTGATTCGCTTGTGTGGCATTGACTAGCCTGTGTGGCATTGACTGACCTGTGTGGCATTGACTAGACTGTGTGGCATTGATTCGCCTGTGTGGCATTGACTAGCCTGTGTGGCATTGACTAGCCTGTGTGGCACTGACTAGCCTGTGTGGTATTGACGAGCCTGTGTGGCGCCAACCAAACTGTATGACATCGAACAGCTTGGTTGGCACTAACTTGCTGTGGTGGCACTGAGATGTGTTATCTGAGATATTTGGTTATCACTAGTATTGAAAATGATAAATAATCAGATTTAGGTGCCTTATAAGTATTGCTTTAAATATGAGTCAGGGTGACCGAGTGGAGAATAATGTTAATCATTGTGTCTTTCTGTTTGACCGTCGATAGTGAAGATGAGAGCAATACACACGAGGACGTGTGAAGATGCAGGACGGCCGTGACGGCGCGCAGCTAAATTAAAAGTAAATCCAAGATTTAAGATGAGAGACTGATTGTGTTATTTGGTTGAATAGTAATTATTGTTAAATTCAAAATTAAAATGGTGTATTATTTCAATTGGTCGAATATAAATGGCGATTTATAAAATATGAGCGGGTAACCCCGAATAGGGTAGCAAGTTTGCGTCTACGCCGTGACAGCTGGCATTCTTTTGACAGACAGCGTACGAAGTGCACGCGTGCTAACCTATTGGCTTGTAATCTAGTTTCATCTTGTGTTTGCCCGTATATTTTGTTTACAAATGTAATCGAATGAAACGAGGGACTGTTAAGAATCACAAACGTGCTATTATTTCAACGTTTCTTCTACAACACGCCCATGATGGATGACTATCACAAAGATCGCTCCGCTGCCCATTCTGATATTCCGTCATATGTATGTCCATTTCTTTGGCACGCCCTACAGCCCAATCGACTGGACGGATTTTGACACATGAGGTGCCGTTGAATTTGTCAGAATTGTGGTAGTGACATGTGCTACCTATATTTTCTAAATGGCACCCGCAAATGAAAAAAAAAGAACTCACTAAAATGTAGGAAATAATAAAAATGACTATGAAAAAAAACCAGACCGCTAGAAACGACTGAAAGGTTCCAAACAAGTCGCTTTTCAAGCAGTCTGATGCAGTTTGTGGCCTCAGATCTGTGATTGAACTGCATCAGACTGCTTGAAAACGACTTGTTAGGAACTTTTTTTATTATTATTACAGAATACCTTGAAGGTACAAATGATAAATGGCTCCTAACTTCAGATTGTATATTACAAGACAAGACCGCGGCTTCGAGACAAACTTCAGCGTCTAATTGGTAACGAGGAGTGAGAAATGGACGTCTGAAAATTTTCTGACAGATAGAAATGTGCCTTGTTTTTGTACGAATATTTTATTTATGTTCGGTGTTCGAGGTAAAACTCGTAATAAAAGGTTGGTTGGTACGCGAGTTTCATTTATGGCGTTTATAAGTCCTATTAGTGTTATACCTACGCAACAAGACTTTCGTCATAACTTTTTCTTAAAGTTATCAGTCTGGCTGGTTTTGAATAGACTTTTTTCTTAAACTTTCAAAGTCACAATCTAACTTTGAAAGTTTAAGAAAACATTCTATTCAAAAACAAGAAAGAAACGAAAAAAAGCAAAATGTCATTATTGGGAAAGTAAGTACTTATGTTTTAGTTTTTTTTGTCGTATTTTTTTTTAGAAAAAGTTAAGTTTTATTATTAATTAACTGATGGTGTGCTGTTTCGCTAATAAGTATAGAGAGTTTTCAGTGTGCTAGAATCTTAATTAAATTCCGGTGAAAACTGCAAGTACATAAGTTTTAAACTGAAGCAGCATTATCAGCACATAATACACCAACGAATAGCGTTATGTTAATTCATCACAAAAAAGGGACTTTTATTCAATTAATCATTCATGAAAAAAACAAACAATAATAACACACTAACTTTATATGCAGCGTAAACAAGCCAAGAGAAGCGATGCTCAGTTATTCATAAACGAGAAGTCGTTAACATTAGTTAAAGTGTGATACAACTTACCTGCAACTAACTCGGGCTTAACTAGAGTTTTAAGTACACGGATTATAACGAGGAATGCATTTATAAGGTGTTGAGATGCGTCTACTCTTTGTGTTGTATATATCTTAATAAGGTAGTTTTGCAATTAAAACCTTTTTAATGACACTTTTTTGGGTTCTGAAAGTTCGTGTAGATAAGTGTTATTTACCCTTATAAAATCACTCGTGTGTTGGTCGAGCTGGCTGTCTGTCTGTCCGTCTGTCACGGCCAATTTTCACTGTAGATTAGTTACAATCGAGTTACTTTTGACAAGCTTCTTATTAACTTGCACAAATAGGTAGCTAATTTGCTTAAATAGTATCTAAAAGGTACATTTTTCAATCACTTCCTCGCATCCGTTTAAGGTGAAACTTGTAATATTTATACAACTTGGGAGACATGTATTAAGGGGATACATTCAGTATAAAGCCGTTTTTCGTTTTAGCATATCTTGATAGGTATCTGGAACAGGAATGTGAAATTGTATTAATTTTAATACGATGAATCTGGTTTGATGATGAAGTCGAAAGGTGGCCACATGAACTGCAACAACAAACAAGATGGCAACATCGTATGTACCTCATTATATATTTACTGACTAGTGATATTACATTTAGGGTTGTTTGACGAGCTCGGAATAGCCACTATACTCACCGAATAAATTTGAAACATTTGCATTAAATTATCTGGCAAGTTAATTAACGAGACATAAGTACTCGTAGGTGATCACAGGCCCTGAGTATATTATAAAAGGATTAAAATCAAAGATTATTTTCAAAAGATTTTCACTTAGGTACCTATCTATATCATACTTATTTTTAGAAGTAATAAACAGCAAATCGTAGTCCACCACAAGTAGCGCGCAAACATTTGGTCGTCCGCCATCTTATAAAGTTATATAAACATCAAACCCCTAAGCTAACAAGGTTATTTAAGTACAAAAACATTTAAACGTATTCGCTTAACAAAGCTTACAGAGCGAAAAGAAGATAAAAGATAGCATTAGGTGGGAAAACGTTTCATGAGAAGAAAATTGGCAAAGGCGTTATTTTTTTCTGCCTTCTACATCATGCGAGAGTTCCATTCCTGCAATTGACCTCGTTAGTCGATTTCTCGCGAAATCGACGTCATTTTGGCGCTAAAAATCTTTTTTGGATTTCGAATGCTTTCTAATTTGAAATTGGGAAGAGTGATGTTTTGGTTTTTTTTTAGGAATGGTGGAATTCATGTTTAACTTGGTAACTTGTAACTTAAGCTAAATGCGTTGTTTTCACGTTGAATGTGTCCTTTTCATTTTTATTATTTACATGACATAGGCAGGTTTATTTTTTGACGCCACAGTTGGCGCAGTGGTTGAGCGACTGGCTGGTACCAAAAAAAATATTGGGAACTATTGAATTTGGAAGGGATTATCTGTTTACAAAACAACGAGAAATTATAGTCTAATCAAGATTTATTACAATCGTAAACGGAGTCTGCAATTTTCCGGGGACATATCCTATTTTGATTTTTTCTTTAAAGTTAATGTGATAATATTAAGTAGGTACCTACTTATTGCGAGACAAATGTTTTGTAATTTTTTAATTTATTGCACTACTACTAGAGAACTCCAATGAAGTACAAGCCATGGATGAATTTTATCACCAATTTGCAATTATGAACGAAAGTACAAAAACTTCTTCAGTAGAATCCTGAAATGGGAGGATGTCATTAAGTCTAATTAAAATACCTATAGAGTCAAAATAAATAAAGTTTTTAGAGTGCTCTATTGCTTGTCTAGATTATAAAGTACGTCTATTCAAATAGACAGGCAGTACAATACTCTATTTTAGGGTACAGTTGGCAACCCTATCTACCCGCGTTTCATCCAACTTCGCTCAGCCGACGCGTGATTCATTAAAAAACATGTACAGTCATCTAAAATATATACAAATAGACGTTCATTACCGGACACCGAAAACAAACCCGGGATCCGCGTATAAAAAGGCAATGATTCCTTATTTGTCACGCTCTTCACTAATTTGAACAAATGGTCTAAACATTGCGAAATTAAACTTACAGAATAATGAAGTGAGCGCATTCATCTTAATTTAACCGATACGGGGCCTACCATGAAATAACGAATGAGAATAATAAAGATTTTGCTGCACATTGCGCAGTTTCTATGTTATTTATGGACGCACCTCTGGTTCTAGCGATGAGTGTATTATTGGATGCTCGCAAGCTTAGGTTTCATGTCGGCAAAATTTTAATATGCATGTAATATTTGCGAAAAGTGTTCTTCTTCATCAGATGTTTTTCTATTATCATTTTCTTTTTCTCTCGCTTCTGAAGAACGAAACCAAATCCTTGGTTTGTAACACAGGTAAGAAAAAACAGTTCTTAATTGGTATAATATGAGCCCTTACAAGATAAATCTTCTGCTAAGTCGTACCAGGAACTTTATTCAGCGTATCGATCCATCACATTGTAGGTATTTATTTTCTAGTTACTAGCTTTTGCCCACGACTTTGTACGCGCATATCCTTTTTTTTCCTGTTCCCGTAGGAATTTCCGATTCCCGTATAGCTTATAGCATTCCTCATGAATGTGGCTAACATATACAAAAATATTTTTTCAAATCCGACTGGCAGTTCCAGAGATTAGCGAGTTCAAACAAACAAACAAACTCTTTAGCTTTATTACATCACAAATACAAATACAAAATCATTTATTTGCAGAAATAAGGTACAGGGCCTAAACCACCAACTCTTCAATATTACTTCCAGTGGGAAAGAGACGGAGCTATACAGGACGTATAGCTCCGTCTCTTTCCTACTGGAAGTAATATTAAAATAATACTGCTTTAAGAGTTGGTGGTGAAGGTTCAGATCGGTTCAGTAGATCCAGTGATTACCCCCTACAACCTCACAAACTCACAAACTTTACCTCTGTATAATATTAGTATGTAGACAAGTATGGATCATCAATTTAAATATCTAGTCACATCTGTGATCTGAGTCAAACTTAAATTCAGCATTTCAAACGTAAAATATCGCAACTTAAGTGCGAGTTTCTATATCCGTAGACTAGTTCATTCAAACAATAAGTATACAAAAATTGTGTATTACTATAGGACCAACACTTGAATCGTGTTAAAATAATCTACTGCTCCATACATTTCTATGCGCATAACACGACAAAATGTACTGAACAACTGATTTTTTTTCGAATTTTCGTGATTGGTCCCATAGTAAAAGTTGTTCATAATGATGAGTACAATGATCTCTTAAGAGGGATTGCGTTTATTTTGTCACACGTTGTATATTAGACTAAACTTAATATTCGTCTTCTCCAAAAAAAATCTTCAAAACAAAAAGGCAAGTCTGACGACCTTAGTAGTAAGGGCAAACTTTACTGGTCCATAAAGTTGTACCGGCGAACTTTTGAGGCCACAGTTCAGGCCCCAATGTGAGCTCCTTGACAGTTTCGGGCCACACACTGTATTAAGCATCGTATTTATTGGACCTTGAAAGTGCTGGCATGTTAGTAATATTGTAGATTCGCTTCAGGATTTAATATGGGGAAAATTATGAAGGGTTACGGAGTTACTAAATTATAACAGCCGCACAGGCCGATCTACAAGGTTGAGCAACGCTTGCCGAGGTTGGTCTGTGGATGGGCGACCATCATACCGAGACTCTTCCGTGCCTCGGAAAGCACGTTAAGCTGTTGGTCCCGGCTGTCATTTGGAGATCTCTGGCAGTCGTTACGGATTGTCAGAAACCGAAAATCCGACGCCAGTCTTGCTAAGAGGCAGCCGCTCCACGTAAAATACTGGTATTCAGCTAAATCCGGTTTGACTGGGAGACGATTCCAATATAGTTGGGAAAAGGCTAGGCAGATGATGACGGAGTTACTCGTATGTTATTGGAAGTGGTTCTTAATATAGTAAGGTGGAACGTGCAGACCCTGAAAGAAGAAGCTTTTATAACCCTTAAGTTATTAAGAAATTTAAGTTTCGTGCTTGTTTTTTGTTCATCGCAATAGTAAATAATTCGTTGACTAGCACTTCAACCGCGACGTCTTCCCTCTTTGCAGCCCCTTAAAAGTTGAATTTCCAAAAATCCCGTCTCAGTGCTCACCTTCATCATAAGGGAATCCCTCTGCAAGATTTTCTGTTTCCAGCCCCGGTAGTTTCAGCTGTGTATTGAAATGTCAGTCAGTCAGTTTGTTCTTTTATATATCTTTGAATATTATTTTACAATAATGTACTTATTATATCTTTTATATTTTATAACTTATTGGTTTTTACCAATTCCATTAGTTCAAGAAACACAAAATTCTCACACTCATCTCACAGAACTCCAGACATAGTGATATGATCGTCTTCCATTCATCCGCCAATACACAGTCAGGATTCACGTCCCGGATAGAGATTCGCAGAGAGAATTCAGAGGGTTCTGCCTTACCAGCTGAGTCTATAAAATGCTGATATAAGTCACATTGCCTTCTGCGTTTGAAGCTCTATGGCTTGTTTCACACATACCACAATCACAACCACACCACAACACGTGGGCGGGCGCTACTTTGTATTGAAAATTAATAGTTAAATTCACCCAGACCACGTCATCGACCGCGTGTGTGATTCCGACCACATCGCAACCACAACGCAACCACCAGCGACACCGCGAACTAGCGACAGACATACAACGCAAACAAATCCAGATTTTGTAGGCACCACAACGCATCCGCAAGAAGCCGCAGCGACACTTTTCACACGTAACCATAGCTTGACCACCTCTCGGTTAACCGCGTTAAAATGATTGCGTGAAGACAAAGGTGGAGTGAACACGAAGTGAGCTGTAAATCCATGTAATCAAGATGGTATGGCAGTTCACTTCAAGCACTCCACCTAAATTTTCACAGATAACCGGCCCCAAGTCTGCTATTTTTATAAATTCGTCATTCCAACAAGATCTCATTGTCATTTTGCTATAAGTTCGAAATCTGCTAAATTCATAATGGTCGATTATTGGTCGGTCAATGGTCTCGTAATAGAATCGTGGTTCTAAATATTCAATGTCTTTGAAAAGCAATGACTGCACAATGACGTT
Source organism: Melanchra persicariae (assembly GCA_947386135.1). Classification (NCBI taxonomy): domain Eukaryota; kingdom Metazoa; phylum Arthropoda; class Insecta; order Lepidoptera; family Noctuidae; genus Melanchra; species Melanchra persicariae. The sequence goes on along the minus strand of OX376648.1, from coordinate 18,856,844 downwards.
CTAATGGTAGGTCACTGATCGAAGGAATTACTGTCAAAATTTTAGCAGATTACCACATATGTCTGTCATTCATTTTTCATTATATACGAGATTAACATTCTATGCCATTTCTTTCAATAGAGTGTCAGTGGTTGACCATTGGAAAGTCATAATGACGATTTTATAATAGTAGATTACCAAACTTGTCAAAATCAACAATTATGAAATCAATGATAGACTATTCTGGCATTTTTGTAATAGCAGACTTGAGGCCCGGTAGGTTGCTAACAGAATTCTACGAGGCGTTGAGAGTTTACAATCGAAATGCATCCTCATTTAAGTAGCCTTTTCATCAATGGGCTCTAAAGATACCCTCATTTGTAATCCTAAACTTACTTTAGATTTCATATCATCGAATACCACCAAAACAAACATCTAATTTGGACATCCCGCATTGTTCCAAAATCAAATCAATCCACTTCAAACGAGACAAAAGACGATCTGTAAACAAAACACCTAGAATAATCTCGATTGTTCCAAAAATAGCTACATAACATAGAGATCACAGAGTACGTAACATAGAGATCATAATAGTAAAGGATGGCCAAAGCTTCAACTTTAAGTTAAGACACTTTTTTAAGTTAACTTTTTCAAAATTTGTGTTAAAATTTAAATGTCATGTAAGTGAACTGTGTATCATGTTCTTATGAGAAATAAAGATTCTTTAAACCTAACTTTTTTCAAACCTAACGAAAATAACTAATTTATAATATTCAAGCTTGACAATTTGTATAGAAAACAACAATTTGAGATTTATCGTGTTTTCCATCAAAGGTATCCCCCTAACAAAGTAGTAACAAAATTCTGCTTTTATTGTTCAAGATTAAAAGTTTCTAAAACTTTATACTATTCCTCCGAAAAAGTCTGGATTTTTCGAATCTTGTAAGTTTTGGGCTCTATTGCATATGCTCAAAAATTCGTCTTTCAATCCACATTGGAACTTTACAATTCAGTTAATGAAGTTACCGTATTCCTCTGCACTAGTAACCTAATGCGGGGGGTCTACTCTCTAAGTCCGAAGTCCTTAGTGTCGGGCGTTTTCTACTCCGTATCACCTACGGACTTACGATTAGTCCCGAACCCGAACTAAGAACAACTGTCAAATCGTGTTGTCATTCATTTTTCGCCCGACACTAAGGCCGAAACTACGGACTTCGGGCTTAGAGAGTAAAACCCCTGAAATGGACACTTTTAGGACATGGTCCTAAAAAAATCTCTAAAAAACAATCCTTCAACTAAATAAATGGATATCAAATAACACTTGCCCTTAAATCACAGTTGGCAACCCTGTACTACATACAGATCCTTTTGACTCCACAACACAACAGATCGATTGAGCCCTAAGATCACTTCAATGAACTAAAACTATAGGGCTGACGGGCAGACAATAGACAGTGTTACTGATACGAATCGTATACAGATTTATTGTTCCATGGGCTTTGTGCGTGCTACTTGTGGCATGGCTAATTCGAGGGCTCGGGTCAATACTGAAAGCTGGTGAATTTTTGTGCAATTCTGTTTTCAGATTTGCCATCCAGATTTCTTGATCTAACTAGGGTTTGTTTGAAAAGTAAAATATAATATGAGGAACTATGTAGTTCTAATTCAGCTTCCAAGATATGACATAAGCCAACACGCAGACATACATACACACAATATACAAACATTTCAAGTTAAATAAATGCTTGTAAAATAAAACGATAAGCTGTATACAATAATATTTATTTACGTAATTTGATCCTGTAGTACCTAAGCATGTGTATATCTTAAATTCTAATTAAATTTGTAACGTATTGTATTATAAACATAAATTCGTAAAGGTATGTTAATATTATAATCTAATTAATTTTATAAAATTAATAAAATAACTTTTGTACCTATATTTGTATCATACTGACTACTTGAGCATAGATGAACACATTTACTAAGTATTGAGCATTCAAAATAAAAGTTTTGGGTAAATAAACCCTTTTATTATGTATCTATATTATTTGGATTGAGGATCTGCACGCTTGCAATATTGAAAAACAAAAGTTCTCTAGCTTCTAAGTTACCATACCTACAACTGTTGAATAGGCACGTTATCATTCAAATCAACATCGGGGGTCTGATGCGAATATTTCTGTCCCTTGCTAAAGCACGGCCATAATCATCGACAATTTGAACAAAATGCTTTAAAACAAGGACATGGCAAACATAAAATTTAAAAAAAAATGAGGAGATTCCTTCCATAACATTCCCATTATTTTTTATTTATTGCTTCGTTTATCAAAAAATTCGCAGTGCGTACCAATACCACGTCAAACCAAACTCCAATATTATTTTAAAGCGTCGTTTTTTGATTTACATCCATTCTTTGTTCGTTCCCTTATCTTTCCAATAAATGTGAATTATCGTCGACCACTGTTCAGGAAACGAACCATATATTTCAAAGAGATTGTCTAATTTAAAACTGTTCCTAGACTGTTAATTTTAAGCTCCACTTTCGGTCCATTTTTAAAAGACAAAAGACTTTCAAGTTTCCTCTGAAAATAAGTCTTCAGAGTTCGCAAATTTTACTTTTGGTTCTGACAGTTCCAAAAATGTCCAAAGAAGTTTCCGGGACGCGCTAGTCTTTGAGCGATGAATTAAAAAAAGTTTTAATAATAGAACTTAATAATTTTCACAGCCTGAGTAACGAGAAGAGTTTTCTGTTCCTTTTATGTTCCGGTTGATTAAATATTAAGTAAGTACGCAATTAAAAACTAATTAGGACAATATTAGTTCTGGACGTCTTAACAAATAAACGTACAACTTCTAAACTATAAATGCTATTCAAATGCTGTTTTGCTAAAATGCTAAATCCTGATAGATTTTATAAAGGATAACGACTAGAAAATATACGTTAATAATATTTAAGTCGTCTGCTACCAAGATTTGTTTGGTTTCCATTTGCTATTTTTATTAATTAAACAGAAACAAATACCACCTGTTGACTCGATCTAAGTAACTCGTTTTAATAAATCTATTTATGTAGCTGCATCTTTAAAAAATAAGTACATGATTACTAAGGAAATAATTCATTCGAAATACATAATAAAAAAATACATAGTAAAAGTGGTTCATAATGATGAGTACAATGACCCCTTTTCAGGTATTGCATTTATTCTGTTACACGTTGTAAATGGTCCCGTGTAAAAAACAAAGGTTTATTCCTAAATTACTTACATCTTATCTATAAATCGGAATATTAAGAAATTATTACAAATACCCATAGGTCGGTCACATAAGTACGAAGATACCAAATATATTTATGTAGAAGCTCAAAATCCAGCAGCGCTTCCATTGCTTCTGAGATCGAAAGCTCCTTCCATGTTCCCATTAGGATGTCTGACCAATATCCCAGCCTGACCAGTGTCCTCACTATAATCCGGTAACATAACAACCTCGTGACCTAATTCTTTTAAATTCTCGACGATCTCCTCCGAAAACCTGCCTTCTAGCTTCAGAGTTGTCTGTGGATTCCCAGAAATTCTTCCGTACAGCCATCTAGGCTCTGACACTGCTTGCTGCAAGTTTTTGCCTTGCACAACGTATCTGTGAAAGATTGCTGCTTGTGTTTGGGACTGCCCATCACCACCTCTGGTCCCATAAACTAAAACGCGACCATCGTGCAGACGTGCTGCAGCAGGGTTCAATGTATGGTAAGGCTTCTTTCCAGGCTTTATGCATAGAATGTGGTCTCTGTCCAAAGTAAAAGATACTCCTCTATTGTGCCATAAGATACCTGTCTGCGGAAGTACCACATTACTTCCAAACTGATGATAAGTGCTCTGAATAAAAGAAACTGAAAATCCTTTATTGTCCATTGCCCCCATCCAAATTGTGTCACCAGGACCTTTTGTCACATCAGCACTAGATGCTTGTTCAAAATCAACACCTCTGGCCAATTTAAACAAATTCGGACCCGTCAACAATGAATTGGGATCGACTTTCATGAACGCTGGATCGGTAATGTACTGGTCTCGCATCTTAAAACATTGTTTAGTAGCTTCTACTGCAGTGTGAATAAATTGCGTCTCATCTTGACCATCAATACCTAACTTGTCTAAGATTCCAAGAATAGCTAACGAAACTAATCCTTGAGTCGGCGGAGGAACGTTAAATAACTCGCCGTGACTGTGCAATAATCGTAGAGGATCTTTCCTAACCGGAGCGTAGTTTGCAAGATCTGATTTTATGATGGGCATGCCTAAGGACGCCATGTCTTCAACAATCAAATTTGCTAAATCGCCGTTATAGAAACTGTTAAGACCATTTTCAGCCAAATTATTGAGTGTTTCAGCGAGCTGTTTTTGACAGAATGTCTGCCCAACGTTTGGAACTTCTCCGTCTGGCAAAAAAACACTTTCAAAGTCAGCTGGAATATTTCCTGCGGCTTGCAAATTCTTTAAACTGTCGTGATGAGACTTTGAAACTGGAAAACCTTCTTCTGCGTACTTAATGGCATCTGCTAGTAATCTATTTTCTGGAATTCTTTCGTAGCCACACTCAGAGACATATTCAAGAGCTGCTTTCCATCCACCAACGGTACCTGCAACAGTGTTGGCCACCTTTGGGCCTTTGCTTGGGATTTTATGGTAATGTTCATAGAATTCTGGTGTCGCTAAAGATCCAGCTGCTCCACAGGCTTCGATGACTACTGGGTCACCGCTGGGTGGAACAATAAGCCAAAATGAATCGCCTCCAATGCTGTTCATGTGTGGGTAGACCACAGCTATTGTTGCGGCAGCTGAAACCATTGCTTCAATAGCTGTTCCTCCTTCTCTGAGGATAGCCACGGCACTCTGTGTGGCCAGGTGATGGGGTGTCACCACCATGCAGTTAGGCGCTATATTGCTTTCCATTTTGTGAATCTTCTTTGTGATCGTTCGTTTCGGTTACTTCCTGAAAAAAAAACAAATTAAAATTTAATTTCCCAATCATTTTAGGCTTCGGTAAAAAGGAAAGTATAACAGGACATTTAGAAGGAAAAAACAGCTCTGTTTACGATCCTATTAACATTCAAGTACGAGAACACGTATCGCAGCTTAAAAAACTGCTGTGAAAACAAAAAATGGGAGGCGTAGTCGTCTATAATATAAATTTTAACGTCCAGATAGCTTTTAAGCCTGTCCCTCGTAAATAGCTACAGGGTGTTACGAAAATTACACCCCGAGGATACGAGACGCCATAAAATGATGTCGATACTCTGATATAATACATTGTAATAAAGATTAGAATGACTGTAATAGATTGCTTCGTGTATTAATATGCCTTCGGGGTGTAATATTTTTTTCCTCAGAGGTTATAGGGTTTCCCGGTTTCTTGCCGTGTTCGTAATTAGGTAGGTAAGAGTATTTTGCTTTTATTTTATGAGCAGGCAGAAAATATGGAATGTCTTGAGCTAAAATGAAATCTATGTATTGTTGAACTAAATAAACTACCATACCAACTATATAAATAGCAATCTGAAATTGCTCTAAAGCTGACCGGAGTAGTTTTTTATTTTCAATAAAACACAGCTAAATCAAAATAAATCCCAAACAAGATTAAGAAGCAATCTCAAACCATAACAACATTTCAAACGAACTTATATCCAGCTACGTAAAATGACCGAATTAGGTCATCCGCACATTGAAAGCGATAGTCAGACCGTAAACCATAGTAAACCCTTCACGTTCTCGAAGCGAACGCATAAAATATGTTTTAGAACCGAACCCGGCCAACATATTGCCGGCCAACGAACCGGCACGATATTGAAAATGAAGTTTTTTGTATGCATTGAAGGGTTTATGGCCAGTGACGACAGAATAACGCGGCGGGTGACGGGTTGACTGCTACGCTCATGTTATGGCGATATCTTTGACATTTGTTTCTTTTTTTTTTATTTGTGTCGTCCGTGATTCGATTGACTTTTGTTTTGAGGGTTAACTAGCCGCAACATATCAGCTGTGAACCGAAAAAAAACACAGACAATATTTTCAGTGTTTTTTTTTTGCCAGGAGACTTTAAGACGTAGGGTATATGAGATCTACGTAGGTTTGAAGTAGTCTGGTACTACATTATGTAGCTTTGAACTTCAATTAGCTTTGAGTTGCCAAGCTAATCAGCAATCAACTTTTATCGCTACAAAAGAGATTTTACTACAATGCTATCCCAGCTTTTTCAAGTATTACTTTCTTACCAGAGCCAGAGAGCCAATTCTACTATTTTTTAAGCAACATTCGCATTCGGATCTCAATCTCACAATCTGTCATAAAAACCTCATACATATTTTTTAACAGATTGCGAATGAGATGCCAATGCGATCGATGCTTGAAAATTAGTAGAATGGCACTCTGAACAAAATTATTTTACAAGGTTCCTCCCTCCCTAACAAAGACAATTTATAGTTCCCAAACAATTATCACAGCTCAGAAAATCATGAAACAAAACCATAACCAGGTAAACATGAATCTCAGGAGAAGAAAGTCTCAGCAACTAAAATTAAGTATGTAAAACCAATTTCCATTTAAATTGTACACAGCGAGTACGGAGCAAGAGATCTGTAATCCTGGTACGGAATAATAGAAACTCCGTTAACTTCACATCTCAACCTTTGTGGAAAGAAACTTTGGGCTCGGAGACGACTAAATTCGATTTATTTACTTTACGGACCTACTAGAGTTCTAGTGTCACCAGCGACCTTTGTTTGGTCTATGTTTTGTTCGTTTTAGTGGCTTGAAAGAGTTTTGTTAGAAAATAGAATGTTCATGTAAAGAGTTCGTTCTTATTTTTCTTGTCTATGGCAAATATAGTATGGTACCCATTGGTTTGTATTACAGGATTCGCAACACTACCTTGTAAGTAAGAGGATCGTGTTGGAATAGTGTCAGAATGGTCTATCATTGATTTCATAATTTTGGAGTTTGACAAGTTTGGTAATCTACTAATATAAAAGCGTCATTATGACTTTCCAATGAACACTGACACTCCATTGAAAGAAATGGCATAGAATGGTAATCTCGTACATAATGACAAATGAATGAACGACGTATCCGGTAATATGCTAAAATTTTGACAGCTCCTTCGATCAGTGACCTACCATTAGAACGTTATTGTGCAGTCATTGCTTTTCAAAGACATTGAATATTTAGAACCCCGATTCTATTACGAGACCATTGACCGACCAATGATCGACCATTATGAATTTAGCAGATTACGAACTTATAGCAAAATGACAATGGGATGGTGTTGGAATGACGAATTTATAAAAAATAGCAGAATTGGGGCCCAGGTAGGCTATACATATTTTTGTTTCATGCCCGCGACACGCAGCGCAGCAGCGCTGCATTCGCGGGTTCGATTCCCAAATTCAATCGCTCTACCTAATAAACAGGCTGACTGATAATTGAGTGCGTTCTATGAAACGAATTTCTCATTTTTGACCGCAAAAACCGTACCAATTGATTCTTTTTTAATTTTAAATGTTCTCATTCTCATTTAATTGTTTTAATTAGTTTGTTGGACGACTTCTGAAATTCCCCGTAGGTACGTAGTGCCACAGTCGATCACAAAAATCTTGTGAGTACCAAAATAGACTTTCTCTTAATAATACTCCAAGATTTCCGAAAACCTCTCGCGATATCCGTAAACACGGATTAAGTGTTCCGACGACTACGTAGGTCTATTCATACCATATTAATACGTAATAAATACACTGCTCGTCGTAGGTAAACCGCTTACGTGCGCTTCATTCAGTAATGAATACGGTGTAGATTTTATTTTTTGGGTACGTCGGAGTTTTCTGTCGCAACATAAACTTCTTTTTTTATTAAAGAGACGGAACGGACATTGGTCGCCATGGTATCTTTTAGTAGCGTAAATAATATAACTGTCCCTTTCCTAAAACCATTAAGTACCTACTGCCATATCCCACTTAACGTCGTCAGAATCAACCCTCTATGTAAAACCCTCTGTCCATTGATGCGTTTACTTCATAGATTTACTGTACCGTTGAAAAAATTACATCATTTGAGCGTGTATCAATACTTAATTATCCAGTGTGACCAATCTCCGTACTTTATTTACAAGTACCTACGTATGAAAGAGAAGTAAAATGCTATTGTTGTGTATCGACCTCTAATCGGGTGGACTGTGAGTGTAGTGCTGTAAATATACAGGCGTATGACGCTACGCGTCAGTGGGTACCGGGCTTAAATCTATACATTTTACGACAAGGATTCACATACCTTTTATTCTGTATCAAAAGGTTCGCAAAAAAAAATGAAAAACAGTGTCGGCATTTTGTTATTTCGACGATGAAGTAGCTTAAATAATTTGGATAAAGTTTGGCTCACAAACTTTGGTTTCTATCAATGTTAGTGAGCCAAGCTAAGTAAACCTAGGTAAGCTCTGAAAAAAGATGCATAGGCTGGAAGTAAAAAAAGTCTAGCAGGTCTGCATTTATTTGACATAGTTTTGGTAAGTAACTGTCAGTAACTGATAATAATAGTATAGATAATTATCATATATTGGGTCGGGTCGAAGGAGAAAGCCCTCAAAGTAGAACACCGGCAAGATGGTCTGGGCCTGGTATAGCTCCGTCTCTTTCCCACTGGAAGTAATATTAAAGTAATACTGCTTTAAGAGTTGGTGGTTAGGCCCCTGACGCCATTAAGAAGGATGTTGGAGGCAGCATGTACAGAGCGGTCCACATTGCAGAAGACCGCATGGCTCGGAGACGAGTCGTATGTGGTCGTGATCCTCAGCAGTGAGGGAACGACGAAGAAGAAGAAAAAGTTATGGTAGGTACTTACGTTATAATTTTCGTAATCGAAAAAACCGGTTAAACCGGGTTTTGCAGTAATTTTAGAAACCGGGTTTAAATTTCGCGAAAACTGAGATATCTATTTTTTTTGTGTGTATTAATAATAATTGATTAAACGATAGTACATTTTTAAAAATATGTACCTACTAATATTTTCACAATTACGACTATTGTATTGACAGCACCATTGGTGCCTAGTGCTGTCTTTGGCTACGTGGAGCATCACTAGCTGTTTCATGCTGATGCATGATCTGTGGATTGGTGATGGCCACTCATTACATGCCAATACCTCCGTTTCTCGGAAAGGACGTTAGCTAAGCCTTTGTCCCAAGTAGTCTCAACTGCCATTTGAAAATCTTTGAATCAGAATCCCGAAGTCTCACATCCAGTCTTACCAAATCCCAGTAACTGGGTTGTGGGGATCTTCTTTTCGATTTGATGGTTAAAGTAACTACTGAGATCGTTTGAAACCAGTAGGTGGCTGGCTATCTTAATTGCAGCGGATGAGTCGTAGGTGTTTTAACTATTTTCCTTTTACGGCACTATTATAGCAAAAACTCGGTCACTCTCGGACTGCATAGAAAAGAAAGAGAAGCGCGACGACACAATGCTTGCAATTTATTGCAAAATATGAAACATTTTATCGATTTACTCAAAACTTAGTTGAGCTATTAAAAATCTAAAACAACAAAGTTTTGCATTAAGGTTCGATTCGTTATTTGCTATAAATTTTACCGGCATAAGTAGGCTAGTAATACGGGATTTTGATTCAAAGGTCAAAGTTAGAGGTAACTTTGACGATCATATCTATCGAGGATTGTATTTTTAAACGTGTTTCGGAAACAACAGAGTTCTGGGAAATATAGTCAAAATTAACATATATTTTTTCTGCAGCTTGCTAAACTAAACAGATTTGGCTAAAATTATTTTAGAAAACCAGAAATTTTTCAGTTTTTGCTGATGACAGTGCCTTAACGGACCCATTAAATAGCGATAAAAATGCATACAACAAAACTTTCCTAACGGAAACATCGAGTAGTTTTAAACACAATAGCCACTAACCCCTTATCTACTTATCAGTGTAACATAACATATAAACCACTAAATTCGTACGTGAAATAGTCGATGTCCAGATTATATCTCCATGAATGGTTTTAGTACCTCACAAGTTGAACTGAAAGCCTCTAAAACCAATCCAGTTTTAGTAGATATAAATGGGTCTGTTGGAAACGAGAAACGTCCCTGACCGTCCTATTAGATTAGTTTCGAAGATATCCTTATTTTCCGGACTCTGGTTAGTTTTGAAATAGATGTTAAGTTGGAACCACTTTCACGGTGAACGTTAAATACGAAGCAATGTTTAAACGTAGTTTCTGTTACATATCTTTTTGTAAATTTTGTTTAAAATCTTCTAGAATCTATGTTTGCAAAGGGATTGAGATAAACCATCAGACATCTTATTTCGGGAGAGGCCTTTCTCCCGCCAGTGGAAATATTTCGGCTGAAATGATGAAGTACCTATCATTCAATCTAAAACCTACTTACTAGCAAAACTGACAAATACCAGAATACCTATGTAACTTATATCATGAAGCCTGAAGCTTTTAAAGTGGACCAGTAGAAATAGGAAATAATTTCCAAGCTCTCTGTCTTTTTTAAGTGAATCGAGTTTGTCATGGGTTTTATTTTATAAGAAAACGTTAGACATTTTGATATTATGTGAATTCAAATGGGTTATCGGGAATTACAAATAGGTACGTAGACCAGGTACCTAAATTATATCGGCTGACAGGGTAACGATTGATTACAACAATCATTAGGTGGCACATGTTCAGCAATGCGCGACAACATCATCATCAACAGCGTGAGCTGATATAATTGATGACGATGATGCATTCCCATACAACGTTCGTGCTAGTTCATAAACAAATAAATAATAAGGAAGTTATTAGGGTTTCGTACCGATTAGTAACCAACGGAACCCTATTACTAAGCCTCTGCTGATTGCCCATCAGAATGTCTGCAAGCAGCGCTCAGCGGGTTGACATCTCATAAACCATCATAAGTAGCTACTTAACATTTTCACAAATTTTGAGAAGTGAAAACAACGATGAGTGTGAAGAGAAATAAAATTAAAGGGGGATAAAAGAGACGTATTGTTTTCGGTTTACCTATGGTAAGGAGTAGGTATGCTAGCCGTTGCTCGGGCAGCGGCGAGATGGGACGACGATATTGTTGCCATCGCGGAAAGAACCTGGATGAGGCTGGCACGGGAACGTGAAGATAGGGAGAGAGAGAGCACAAGAAAAATGAGGCCTATGCTCAGCAGTGGGCGAAGTTGGAATGTGGATGATGATGATGATGAAGAAGTATGTGCGACCGACTCGCGCTTGTTCAGTTTTGGTAATATTGATCTAAGAATTTTTTTTACTACTAAAGTCCCATCAATTATAAAATTAAAAAAATATATATATATAAAATTAAGCCTCTGAAGACAGTCCCTCACATTATCAAAACACTGCAACAAAAAGCTTTTAACATAAAACATAAATTATAACGCCTGGCAACACTACAGCTCACAATTTGACCTCCTTATTCTCCACAGAGTCCGTATATCGGGCATAGACTGCAGCAGTTATATCATAAAGGTCTGAAAGCTTATTCGGAAAGTCCCCTTACAGCGTTTATTGAATATTATTATGGAAATTGCATACAAGCATGCCCATACTCATAGCGTTTGAGCCCCTACAGCTGAATGCACTTAGGCATCTATGCATCTATAAAATATTTAATGTCCCACACACAGTACTTTCCTGTGTACGGTAATAGAATTTCTGAAGACCTGCATATGAAAATCATTGTAAAATTGTTTCATACTTTGTGTTTACTTGTTCGCGATGTATGGGAGTTGGGTTGGGTTTTAGTCCTTTTTTTTGTTTGTAGTTTATGGGTTTTTTTTAATGCAGAAAATACATTTCAACCACGACATCATACTGGTTTAAATATAATTTGAAATTAAAACTGAGAAATTATGAGGAACACAAGTTGGAGATTTAGTGATTTCCCGCGAAAATAGGACACCTTTTGGACCTGTGTTGTGGATAGGTCCACCTTGTCTCTGACATGAAAGTTCTGGTTGGAGTATGTAAACATCAATAGGTTATATTATATGCCCTGATCATAAAATCAACAATAGTTACCAAAAAAAATGCTTAACATTCCATCACGCCTGATGGAAAACCACACTTTGGCTGTGCGCATAATAAATGTGGAGGAGAAGCGCTGAGTACGACTAGTCGGGATTTCGACCAAGTGCGGATGGTACCCAGCAGTACGTGTGAAATTCCGGTGGTAAAAGGGCGATGGTGGGATCAGATCGTGGAGTTCCTGCGCACACTCTCCGAAGTACTCGATGAGTGATGAAATTCGGACTTTTGAAAATCGGAACATCGAAATTCTGATTAAAAAATATCAAAGTTTTTCCCTGTAGAAGACCGGTTGCAGCAGGTCAATGATGATTTATGTGCAGCAGAAGTGGAGATAAAGAGATAGACAGAAATAGAGATTTATTTTCTAACTAAAACGTTATTTTATGAGATTTGTATATTAAATATAGGCACTATCCTAATATATCATTGTGTGAATCACTACATCAAAGTCTTCCGCCGCGTCTGTCTGTTTGTTCGCGATAAACTCAAAATGTATCTACTGAATGGATTTTCGTGCGGTTTTCACCAATGGATAGAGTGATTCATGAGGAAGGTTAAGTAAATAATTTGACAAGGTTTTGTGTAAATTGGCTGAAATATGACGATTATTATTGAAGAAGTCAGATGAAAATGACCTAAAAAATTCTTTAGGTAGGTACATCGCGTGCGTTGCGTAAACTATTATGATATTTTAACAAAACAATGTACTACAGATTTAGAAAACATAATTATCAAAAAATCCGCGATAGCATAACGTCTATCTTATAACATGGTTGACTCACAATAACCATTTTAGGGTTCCGTAGCCAAACGGCAAAAAACGGAACCCTTATAGATTCGTCATGTCTGTCTGTCTGTCTGTCTGTCTGTCCGTCCGTATGTGACAGCCACTTTTTTCCGAAACTATAAGTACTATTTTCTAATTTAATTTTTTTCTACACTGAATAGTTTGCGCGAGAGACACTTCCAAAGCGGTAAAATGTGTGTCCCCCCTGTAACTTCTAAAATAAGAGAATGATAAAACTAAAAAAAAAATATATAATGTACATTACCATGTAAACTTCCACCGAAAATTGATTTGAACGAGATCTAGTAAGTAGTTTTTTTTTTAATACGTAAATATTTTATTCAAACAACTCAAATATAATTTTCACAGATGATGTATTTCTGTTGCCGTTATAATAACAAATAATAAAAACAGAATAAAATAAATATTTAAGTGGGGCTCCAATACAACAAACGTGATTTTTTTGCCGTTTTTTTATAGATAAGTACGGAACCCTTCGTGCGCAAGTCCGACTCGCACTTGGCCGGTTTTTATGATATTAAAATTTGCTTTATTTGCAAAGGTGTTTTCATTCGTTAGTTTTAAATATTATTATTATTATCTCGTTTGCAACCGAATGGCACAGCCACAATGTAGGTAATGAGCTCAATTCATTAGTTTAAAATAATCTATTGTTTTGTCTAAGATAGGTAATTATACCTAAGGATACCCATCTACTAGGTATAAACTTGATTTTAAATGTTTTTATTGTTAATTATTCTTCTTATCACTTTTGTAGCAATCTTGAACACACATTACCTACGATCGCAAATGCGTCATGACACACTATTTTTGTATGTAGGTATATTATACTTTGACCTGACAATATTGGTGACAAACATCTATTGAACCTATTGGGAAATAAGGAGGAAAAAATAAAGCGTGATGCTTTATTTCCCAATAGGTTCAACATAGGTCAGGTACATACCTACCTATCAAATTACCTCATATTATGGTTTGATGTGGTGACTGAATGTAAATGAGTGGTATGGATTTTTTTTTTTTAAGTAGTCGATTATGAAAAGGTCAATGTACCCGTTTATCATGTTAGTACCACCAATATGGATGCATGTATGATAGTACCTACCTACCTATAGGTAACGACTGATAAAACGTCTGATAGGTATCTTCGTAAATATCGCAGAAGAGCTAAGCAAATTACAGTCCAAGTTATTCAATTTGGACTTGGATCAATAAACTGAGCAAATAGGTAGGTACACTAGCAGTATGTCACTATATAAAACAAGCCAATAATCCAAACGAATACGGCCCTTACGAGGTACTTATGAGGTATATCACTATAAAAAGCAAGTATAAACATGAGAAAAACACATTAACAGCGACTGAAGTATTGGAAAATTCAAATTCGGGCTGTATACCGAGCCTACAGTACCGATAAACTACGAACACTTTTTTGAGCAACAAAAAACATTATTAAAGACCTTAACACATTAGAAATGAGGTTTGAAATAGGTTGCAGGGACATTCTGCAGGCCTGAAGCGAAATAGTGACGTCCATTTGTTTGCAGCAACCGCAACAGCGAATTCGCTAACGAACTTATTATTCGAAATTCGAATTGAAATCCGCAGAACTGGAGGGAAGTACAATGTGGACTGGCAGGTAATGTTCCTACGTTTATGTAGCGAATGCTCAGTCACACGAGCCACTTTATAGATACACAGTTATAGTTATAGATAATTTACCAAAATAATGTATATTAGTATGTTGGTTTTAAGGTTGTGTAACTGCAGTGGGGCTTAGCCAACCTGAGGATGAAACTCAGCTAGCGAGATAATACTGATCTAAAATCTTATGCATAAGTGGTTGGCATAATTAGGATTGGTTATGGATATGACTGTATGTTTAATTGGTTCCCTAGCCTTTCCATTTAAATGTGCCAACTTTTCAGCGACTTAAGTGACATCGTTTGTTCAATATCGTTTATCGACTTGCTCATTTCACTTATGTCGTTAATTAAACGGCGCAGTTCACTGAAAAGGCTAGGCTTTAATGAAATGGCTGATTGATTAAGCTAGTTGGTTGCGAAGATATCACTATAACCTAATATTAACTAGGTATAAAACAATGTCAAGAAAAGCGCAATAAAACCCATGGTGGGAATTGTACGCAGCATCACCTTCAGTAGCTTGAGATTATAAAACATACTGTAGACCACAGGAATATGTCCTGCGGTCTACTTATCAAATATTGTAAATAAAACCCGATTTAGGGATAAAAGCAGTATAATAGAGCACCGTGGCTCGGAGAGTCCAATAACATCTGAATGCTTAAACAAAAACCGTTCTACCATATTCAAATATTCTAATTATTACCAGCCACGTCCAAAGGAGGTATGTACAGCCAGATGCTGCGCAAAGAGGCTCTTACATTAGCCACAGTCTCAATTCTCGTAATTAATAGGTACGTTCTCTTTTATTCTAGGTATTTTTCTAGAGCCGATTTCAACTATTCTGCCAATCTCTAAAGTACCTATGCCAGTACTACTATTTTTGCAACACAACGTTCGCATTCTCGTCTCAGTCTCAACCTGTCAAAAGCACGTCTTTCCCTAAATTTTGCCAATTGCAACTGAGATATGAGAACGTTGCTTAAAAAATTTGGCCCTCTCATCTGTGCAACCAACAATGTAAAAAACCGGCCAAGTGCGAGTCGGACTCGCGCACGAAGGGTTCCGCATCATTATCTATAAAAAAAAACGGCATAAATATCACGTTTGTTTTATGGGAGCCCCACTTAAATATTTATATTATTCTGTTTTTAGTATTTGTTATTATAGCGGCAACAGAAATACATCATCTGTGAAAATTTCAACTGTCTAGCTATCACGGTTCATGAGATACAGTCTGATGACAGAAAAACGGACAGCGGAATCTTAGTAATAAGGGTCCCGTTTTTCCCCTTAGGGTACGGAACCCATAAAAAATGACGATATTATGTAGGAAAAAGTAAATGCAAATAAGAATTAATACAAAGTATTAATTCTTATTTAGGTAGATACCTACATAATATCGTCATTTTGACTGATAAGAATGCAAACTATGAAAAAAAACTATGTTCGGTTTTGTCTATGGCATAACCAGAGACCCGACATAGCTTGGCAGCGAAACGGGTTGTATTTTTAGAAGACTTTCTTTTTAATTTTGTTATTTTTGTGCGTCATTTCTGGCGGAATAAACTTATTTTCTTTCTTTCTTTCTTTCTTTCAAACGATAAAAAATGTGAGAATTGCCAACACACTATCATCATCCAATGGAAAAAGTCTAGTCTTTGTCACTAGGTACTTCGCCCGCGACTAGGGCATGCTATCTGGCTATCCGGATTATTCCGGATATCCGTCAAATATGTTTAAAAACGTATCCGGGCATCAAATATTATGTATCAAATATTTCACGTACAATGGTCCACAGCAGGACTAAGTGCGGAAACCATACCCGATAGATAGATAGATAGATCAAATATTATGTACTAAGCATACGGATTATTCCGATAGTAATTCATAAATACACACACGAATATTACGAATACTTAGTCCCAAATACTTGATAGCAAATTGTTATGGAAAAGTACCTAATTTCGACTACAAACTCAATAAAAACACAATCGTACTTTAAAAATGCTTCAAGTGTTAGGTAAAACATAGGGTTTCTCCCCAAAGATTACGTTATGGCCACGCAGCCGCATGAGTCAGATCAGACCAATGCTGGCCTATGTCGCTCTAATTTGGTGGACGAGGACGGCACACTCGACCACCAATGATCAACGGTTCCAAAGACAAGCCTGCTCCGATTTCACTGGCTGCTTGAATATTCAAATAACTCCCCTTCACTTACCCTACCATACGTTCAGCAGAAGGCAACACTAGCTGCCATCAGGCTAATCCACCTAGGCCATAATAAGTGGCAAGAACCAAACAGCAGCTACGCTGGCTAAGTAGGTATACCGAAACATGTTCGAACATTTTATTTTCTTAAGTTTTCATAATATTTCGTTTCATTTAATGATTCATTTCATTAATTTCCTTGATTTATATTGTTTTCTTAAACTATTTCATGAAAAAATTGTGGCAATATGAATGTTCGCGTAGTTATTATCAATCATTGAAATTGAAATAAAAATAATTTAGTGATTAGGTATATTTGTTTAAGTTACCCACTTTTTACGATGATATCTGAAATATCTAACTAAATCTAAATGTTTTGGTTTTAGTATGTTATAGGCGAAGTTAGTAGGTACCTACTCCTCAAATTTCATTGGAAAATTAAGCACAACTATTTTCATTCATTACCAGCCATTTCTGCTGCTGAATCTGTGGTCTCAGTATCAGCGCAATTGTTCACCCTGTTTACCCCGTCAGGAGTTGATTAAGTATGCAAAAATTGTTAGATCTGTTTCAATTCTCCCACTTTTAGTTTGTTCATATCTACCAATTTCCACGTAAATTGAAGCAAGCAATATCTATTGCTTGCCAAAAACTTCATCACCCCTTTTCGCCCCTATATGGGTTTATCCAAACATTTTTTTTTACGAAAAATCCAAACATTTGATAGTTTACATTTGTTTTTTTTTATCGAAATCAGTAAAATACCGTAGGTACTTATTTCAACTTTATCGGACCAAGCATTTAGATTCTCCCCAATTCGGTCAAACCGCAATATTTTCTTACGTCGTCGTAACTTATTAGGTCCGATTTGAATACTTTTGTGAAATTTACATGTAGGTGCACCTTCATTATTATCAAACCATTTAAATGGATAAGGAATACATAGTATCATGACACCAAAATCACCACTATTAAACAGTGGTCATTGTTGACTCACTAATAGTTAGACACATACCCTTGTAAACTTTTTTACAGTTAGGTACTAGGAGTATAATCATGTTTCTTCAGTTTTCTCAGCGCACACCAAATAATTAATTTACCTACTAGGCAAAATTTTGCTACCTACTTTGGATTACATTACCTATTGCAATTTCGTAGGGATTTAATTTTTTTCGAAAATAAAATACAGCCTATGTTTTGAGTTAATAACAGAGCTTTCTAATGGCGAAAGAATTTGTAAAATCGGTTGAGTAGTTTTTGAGCCAAATCGTAACATACAAACAAGTAAATCTTTGCTCTTTTTATTAGTAGTTTAAATGAACAACACTAAACATGCAATAAGTATGTACCTACCTATCTATAACCTACAAATTGGTTTGAGCCTAATTTACTTCGGTTGGTTGGTAGGCAATCAGGTTGCGGTTTTATTTAATTGCTCGTCTCTTTTACATTGACTGATAACTGTACATAATGTTAGTTTTAGCTAAGTAATTATTAGTTCTCCCAAAGACTTTGATGAGCTTGGATGCTAACTGCTAGGTAAGTACCTACCTAATAAGTGCTTATTTTGTTACGTTCAGTGGCACTATAATTCCGCGATTCGAAATAGCTATAACTTAGGTAGATATAACTTACAACTTAATAGATCTCTAAGTTAGATGGATATTTTAATTATAGTTAATATTCGCTATTGCAGAGATTAGCATAAATTAAATGGGTGCTAATTAAACAGACATCTTTTTAATAGCATTATTTCCCTCTAAAAATCTACATTGCCTTCTAAATTACTAAGTCAGCCACAATTAACGAACGTCTGAATGATACTATCTTAGCCACTAGTTATCTTCTATGCAAGCCACTTTAAATACAACTCAGCATGGTGGTTATTTTTCAGCATCTAAATTTGTAACATGAATTCAAGCAGTAGGTAAACTTCTAAAATACTATTAAATGACATCAAAAAAGATATTCTGTTAGCTTCTATTTCATTAATATCATAAAAAAATAACCAAATGCCCCAAATCCCGAACTCGCTGTAAAATGGTGATGAGATATAAATTCCGTGGCTGAGTTAGTAATTAGGTGGCAATGTATAAATAAAAAGGACAAGTTAATATAATTGTTGATCTTTACTTGACGCTTTCCTTAGAATATTTAGTTGGCGTTGTAAAAAAGACGAATTAGTTTATTAGAGGCTATCACATTTTCCCGTTGCTTAGTTATAAAATGAGAAGTTTGATCACGTGGCTAATAAATATAAGTGTGGCTCGACTTATTATTTCTCAAATTAAATTTATTGCACTGTCTTTCCGGCAGTCTGGTAAAATAGCTACTTATTCATTTCACTGCCTAGTGAAAAACTTAAATCTTTGCAGCAATAAATAATATTGGTAAACTAAAATCTATGTAAAAGTAGATAAAATAAAATCGTAACATTGAAGTCCCATCATCTAGCGACATCTATGTTACATACCTTGTTCTAGTAACATCAAGAGGTAGCTTCGATGAATGCAGTCAGTCAAGAAAAGAATTTTAGGTAGCTAACATATTTTTTGAAGTAAGCTATCCATTTGGAATGTTGTACCGATTGTTCTTAACAATGAATCCGGGAAAAACATTAGATAATCAAAATATTATTCAATGAAAAGTTTGAAGTGATATGACCTACGATTGAAACTTTGTTAGAAGATTTAGGTATTCTTGTTCAGCTTGTCACGTCCTAATCGACTATGAATAATGTACCTATTTTGTTTTAACTAAAATTGGATTAATATGACAGGAGTTCATTTATGTTCATGCTAGGGATAAGGCTAAACACGCACTGAGTTAGTCGTTGGCGACTCATTGGCGATTTCAAAATCTTACATCCCGTATTCCCGTCACTCTATCCACTCACAGATTTTATCAGCCCATTTGTCATTAGCAATAAAATTCATTCCTCAAGAAGAAGAAGGCCCGTAGGGCAACACAGGGCCTAAACCACCAACTCATAAAGCAGTATTACTTCAATATTACTCCCAGTGGGAAAGAGACGGAGCTATACAGGACGTATAGTTCCGTCTCTTTCCCACTGGAAGTAATATTAAAGTAATACTGCTTTAAAAGTTGGTGGTTAGGCCCCAGGTAACCGTAATTGAAAATAATAAACCGTATCGCCGTAACTTTGAAGTTACGATGGTTTGAACATAAAAAAATGTTGGCTGTTTAAGTTCCTACTCTTGTATTTACGATTCGTACAAATAACACCGTTACAATAACACGAATTCACATCACTACAAAAAACATGATAAAACGACTTCAGCACACATCACTATTACGTCAAAATTTGCAACAAAAAAAAGTCAAATTGTGCGGCCAAGTTGAAGAGTGCAAAATTATTTCAGGTTAGCGTATAAACAAAAGACCTTTTAAATATGATTGCATTATCATAGCCGGGCGGCTGAGACGATCATGAGCACAGTGCGTGTCTAACAAAAATAGACTTTTGTACGTTTTTATGTATCGTGACGTGTTATCAGGGCTCCCGTAGGTAGTTTATACAATTGTTGCCGAGTTAAACATTACAGTATTCTTTCAAGAAAGTTGTGTAGTGACAAAAAAACACTGTAATGTTTAAATCTTTGTTGACCTCTGTAATCACTCAGGCCAGCTGTCAAGAGGTGGGTAAGTTTTTAATAATAATTAAAAAGGTTTAATTGAGTTAGTTAGATTATTGCGGATCGTTGTTGACAAGAGCGATCTTGTCAATGCGCTATATTATTAAATTAATGCCCTTGATTTGTCCGCCCTTGAACTACAGCGGTACGTCACTATGAGTATTTGCGACCTTCGCATACCGAAAACACCTGATATCTTCTAAACAATGATCGAGATAACACCTTGTATAAAGTACTTTCCATATTCAAATCGGCAATCTATGTCTAAGTTCAAACATTATTAGATAACCAACCTAACCTCTTCAACCTCTAATGAGGAAATAAAAAATAAATATGATACTACAACACTTCATGCTGATAAAAATTCACACGAACTTGGATTTTGGATTTGTAGAAAAGCAATATTAATTTTAAATGCACCACATAAGTATTTCACTTACTTACCTGGTATTCATGAAATCCAAAACTTTCATTTATTTACAATATTACAGTGAAAACATGTCAATCTTGAATGAAGAAACTTGCTAAATGTAAGATAAGAACATGTGAAATATTTTATATTACTTAAGTACATAAGATAATATTATTCTTATCAGTTACGTCAACGCGGTGATGGCCTTAGTTCAGTTCAGTAGGATTCTTCACAACAAAATGTCAACTCGTCGGGTAACTTAATTTTTTAATTTATACTTGTGCAACCCACTAATTCAAGAATGAAACAGTAATTAAATGCAGTTCTATTTTCAAATGTGCCTGTGGTTGTGTTCCAATTGTGATTACTATGTGTTATTGTTATTGAAAAATGTGCTCTAAAAACAGCAAAACATGGTTTGGAATGAGTTTACTCTTCATATGATTTTTATTTCAACACTTATTGGCAATACATCTTTTTATTGGCAGCTTTAAAAATATCATAAACAACTACTTTTCAATAAATCAACCATTGATTTCAAATTATCTATGAGAGTAATATGGAATGCAGAATTACCTTATTGTTCCTCCTGTCACAGTAGTAGGTTTATTTTTAGATAAGTATGTGTAGTTATTATCACTCAATAACAAGCTGATGAAGCCTTGAAATATAAATACATCTATTTATACTCTCACATATTAGTATAGAACCAGTTTATACTAATTGATCTCCTAAAACAAGTTTCCTTTTACTATTTACCTACCTGTTCTATGTGACTAATTAGCGGTTATTACTCCATTACTTCTCACTGTCTTTGTATGAAATTCTCAAATTATGGATCTGTCTGTGTTAATGTCAACTGCTAAATGTAAGTAATTAGCTAATGCTGTGACGAAACACTTTTTGAGTGCTGAACAATTGTAGTTACGGATTTTGAATACAGTTTGTACTCTAAAATGACATGTATGAATGATCCACTGGTGTTTTAAACATATTTCAGAGAACCAATTCTACTACTTTTCAAGCAAGGTTCACATTCAAGAATATTTAAAAAAAAAGTATTGGAATTGAGGCTTTTTTGACAGATTGCAACTGAGATTAGAATGTGAATATTGTTTAAAAATAGGAGAATGGGCCTAAGTCTATCTTAACTCAATGAAAAACTCCTTTGAATCTTCAGAAGAAATAACGATTTTAACTTCTGTGAAAAAAATATACAAAGAGTCACCTTCCTTGACCTTAAGATTTTTGTCAAAACCATCTATCATAGCTCTACGTTGTTTAAACTAAAATGTATTGTTATCTACATAGTGTGTAGATATGTAATCAATGATGATATAATATTGTGCTCATGCTATCCGAATGTGTACAATTTTTCCATCAAACCATCATATTAGATGAATGATGTTTAATCGAATCAGTCAATGGCATGTTTAGTCTTTTAATTTTATAACCTTTAGTCTAATGAATGAGTTCATTCATTTTAATTTAAATCTGGAAAAAAAAGCAGATTATTGGTTGATAAACATCATTATTCTGCTAAACATTGTCTCCTTATTAACCAACATTTTAGTTAAATTCTGGTTAGCCAGTATTTGCTTTTCTTCTCCTTTTTTTTTCTTGTCGGTTGACTACTCAACTTTTTAAATTTTGTCAGTATGTGGCCACTTAGCCAGCTTAGTCATTTACCACGCTTAGATATTGTTAGGTTCAAGTGACGGGCCATGAATGGCTGGAACGGAGTTGGCCCTTAACTGTGAAGGGCCTTCACACTCATACTCTCTGGGTTCTGCATTTGCCTTTAATTTAGGTTCAATATTAATATTAGTCTCATAAAGGAGTTGAATGACTTAATCTGTTAAGTATTATTATTTTAGTCCTTTACATGAATGGGCCTATTTAATAAAAACTACAGGAGATCAGTGGCAATCTGGCACTTTTGTTAGGTTCTTTCTTCTATATATTCAAAATAACTTGTCGCGAAAATGTAATTATTATATAATATATGCTGACTTTTCAGTTGAATTGAATGGTGAAATGGTCCTCCCAATTAATTTGCCTGATATGTAAGAAGGTAGGAATGATAACAATCTTTAGTAAAAGGAATTTTAAGAACATGTAATTAGCTTTTACTGAAATACATGGTGCTATTCAACCATAAAAAATGACATTAATAATATAATAAGAAGTCTTAATGTTATGTAGTTAATAAAAATATAGATTGATTAAATAAATAAATAATGTTTACATAATGTCAGTTGCATGAGGTATACAATGAATATTGAACAGCCTTGGCCTTGCAACCACAACCTTGTTGTCTATAATCACTGCCAATAGTAATGGGGGGGGGGGGAGAAGTAAAAAGTTTATATGAAATAAACATGCGATCGCTGATAAAAGATATAATCGAATTCGTTTTGGTCGGAGTATTCCCTTCCGTCATGTCTGACATGGGGAATTTTCGTCGACAGTCACGGATTATACAAAAATTCCTTCCTAACCTCAAATTTTGTAGAGGTCGGCAAAAAAAAATGCTAACCAGAATTTTATCGTTAAATGGAAACGTAACCCTAGCATTTTTAGCAAATAATAAAGACACTTATAAAAGTGATCGTTGTATTCCTTCGAATAAAACCAAATCTGAACCTTTTGTCTCAGAAATAAGGTTGAAACTTCATTACGTAGTTAAGTCCAACGATATAACTACGCTTCCTTATCAGATACCAACAAATTTTCTGCAAGGGGTAATAAATATTATAATTGAGACATAAAGTTCAAAATCGCATGAACACAATGATTTTTTCACTCGGTTCGATGTGTCTATGAATTGTGTGTATAATCAAAATACGTAACGGAATTATTATACACAATAAAGGGTTCTTTTTATTCAATAACGTTTTATTCAAACAGCCCGACAATCTTACCGCACAATTAAGCCATTTGGTGCAGCAGAAAATTGTTAACTTGGCTGTAAATATTTAATTTTAAGACTTAGCAATGTTCATACATTTTCAACTTTTCCATTTCTGGAGGCATTTATGGAAAGTATTCTACTTTATTTTAAGAAGCTCAATCTATGTAAATCAACATGCTGAAGATTTCAGGTAGCAATA
Source organism: Melanchra persicariae (assembly GCA_947386135.1). Taxonomy (NCBI): domain Eukaryota; kingdom Metazoa; phylum Arthropoda; class Insecta; order Lepidoptera; family Noctuidae; genus Melanchra; species Melanchra persicariae. The sequence continues at coordinate 18,832,917 of OX376648.1, read as the reverse complement.
GGTGTTACCAAAAGCAATTGAGTAGGTACATTAGGTAAGTATTCAATCAAATATTTATTTATATTTTTGTTACAAACAGGAAAACTTACTTCCAGACTTCCGGAAGTCTACCTATGCTGAATTAATATATTAATTATTATTATTATTTAATTATTATCAAGTAAAAGTTTTACCATAATATTCTGAAACATCGAGAGAATATTAAAATGTAAGTTTTGATTACTTTGTTTTGTAAAATAAACAAGAGTATTATTAACATAATTTTATTAAAATACTGGTTCAAGGAAGCACTTGAAATATAAATACTTGACTTAAATTTATTTAAATAATTACCTTAAAAATTGGACAATCGTTACAAATGAGTTTTTATATGCTAAAACCATTGAGTCTAGATATACTTACTATTAAAAATATAATTTACAAATGTCTTAAAAACATTGACTAAAATTAAATAATAAATCAGTCTTTAAAATAATACTACATAGCCATAGCGTTTAATTAATTACACGATCACTTGTCCCTGTTTTTATTTTCCACAAATGATATTTTGACATTAGCTTTACTAATTGTAAACATTCCATAACAGTCAATGAACAGATTATATCAACTAATTCATTAACCATGATTTCTGAGAAGGATTGCCACAAGGAACGATTGTAAGACCAAGAATGACCACGCTTAGATCGTGAAACTAATGAGCTGTTGTTTTGAAAATGCAAAGTTTAAAAAAATATTTAAATCAGATATGTTGAAATAATTAATTGACCCTAACAATGTGGCACGTACAGCAGCAAGGTACATCGTAAGATTTCTTTACTAGTTGTTTCGTCTTATAATCTAACACGAGCAGACTGCGTTTAGCTGTCGAGGACTGGCAACTGGACTTCATATTGAATGATTTCAAGTCTAGGTGCTGGAAGCATTCTTCAGAAGAGTCGGTGTCTTTAGGCGAAATTAGTTCGGGTCTGTAACGACAAAAATAAAAGTCAATATTATGTGGCAAGAACTTCAGATCAAAAAAATATTATAACGCGGACCAGTATGAAATTAAAAGGTTTGCTGTTAAAAGCTAATGAAATAAGTTTTAGCAAATGATCAAAACTAAAGGAGAATATCATGTCTTAACAATAAAATCGAGCACTCACGCGCATGTGACGATCTCCACGGACTGACGAAGCAGTTCATTTTGGATGATATAATCTGGCTCCGAAAGGTTCGAGTGGCTGTAGGCAAACACCGTATTCTCAACCTGAAAAGTAACAAAAATTATAAGAAGGTTCTATTTAAAAAAAATGCATACATGAGAAAATGCTAGATGTATGTCAAGTTGCGGAATTTGTTCAAAAGAGTCACCGCGGCCCTGGAACGCAAAGGGCATTAAGAGGAACACGGATGTGTTTTAGACAGCAATAGTCTGACACTCCCTTCTGCTCTGCCCAGAACGGAAGGAGTCATTTGATGATTTACCATCCATAAAAAGTTATCATGTGTCAAAAGCAGAGTAATTATATAATAATAATGGTTTTGAAAGTTTTTAGGTACACTTTTGCACAATACTTTCGATTATCTCCGTCTATTGATAAAATTAAATCATTTCCTAGTATTTTTTACTTATTAAGGTACTTGATATTGAACCCAGCGTAGGTAATTAAAGTCAAATCATACCTTTTTTCTGTAAGGACAGTTGTGCCAGTCTTCTCTAGGAGAAATTTCCTCCAACTGTATATTGTCATCTCCGATACGATCTCCAATGTCTTGCTGAAAAATTAAACAAAATAACTATGAAGGTAAAGTCTGGTTAAAAAACGTACAGCATTTGTCTCTGAGTGAAACTAAAGTGGTGTATTAGCTGGTAAAAAGAACTTACCGCGATGAACGTGGGAGTCAAGAGGCTGTTAACCAACTCTTTCATGTCGTCATACCCTTCCGGTTTGATGGAACAGAAGCCCTTCCCTTTACATTCATCAGGAATTTTCAGGGGGCTGAGCTCTGCAAAAACATAGACTTAATTTATAAAAGATTCTAAATGTTTCGTTTATTTTAATTTATAACTCGGTTTAAATGCCTTAACAATAATTCCTACTTAAGGGGGCGCCGAGCGCGCAGTGGCGCCCTCATCGTTTGATTAGTTATTTATTTTATTTTAGAATGGAAATGAAGAAAATAAGCACGTTAAGTTGTGCTCCACAAGATTATACGTTAATATTATTATAAACGGTAGTTTTAAATTGTTTAGTTTTATTATAATCACTGTAACGGAAAATAGTGGCTAGTACTATTACGTGCTTATTTTCTTCATTTTCATTCTAAAATAAAAGAAATAACCAAACAAACGATGAGGGCGCCACTGCGCGCTCGGCGCCCTCTTAAGGAAAACCGTGTATATCTCATTCTATTTTCAGAACATCTTCAATAATATTACTTAACAACTAAGATCGTCTAATGAGAAGTTAAAAAGGGCAATAAATATAGGGTTTTAAATAAGAAAACTTACTCTGATTAGGTGCGGCATTGTTAGCTGCTACTAGGAGCGTCATCTGTTAAAAAAGCAAAACACATTTTAATTATAATACTTGAATAATTTGATGAATATGTAAATGTATCGGTTTAAAATGCCGATTAAACTAGAAATTAAAAAAAAAATATTACCGTCCAAAAAGCTAAAGTGAAAGTCGCCATTGTTATCAAAACAAGTATTTGCAACTTAAAATTTAAATTATAACACTACAGGCTTATAAAGCACTGAATTTATGATTAATTGCAATTATTAATTTAATAATTGAATTATTGTTATGACTGCCTTGATGGCAGTTCTAAATAACGAATGACAAGTCGTTGGCCTACCCGGCTTATTTATACTGCTATAGTATAGGTACGCACAATTCAATCGAAGTTTTCCTGTTCACGGGGAAATAAATTAATTTAATATTTACATCCCTAGAAGTGATAGGTACCGGACGGACGTAATAAGCGAGTTACGTATTTACAATTTTCTGTAACGTCAGGATGATTATGACGGTGTGTTATAGGTGCGTATTGCATATATGTTTTATGACGAGTATTATGTAAGAAGTGAATAACAAGACGCTTTTTTTTGGATGGGCAATCATCTAATGACTCCTCCCGCTCTGAGCGGCGTGGAAGTGTATGTCAGACTTACTGACTAAATCCCATCCGTGTTCCTTCAAACGCCCTTCGCGTTCCAGGGCCGCGGTAACTCTTTCGAACAAATTCCGCAATCCTGGCAGAACAAGAGCCCTACCTAAGGCTCTAGACAGACGGACCGCATTTCAACTGCAATCCAACCACAAATTGCAGTTCGGATGCAGTTTGAATGCAGTTGACACGACTGCAATAGAACTGCAAACCAACCGTGCAGTTGTGCAAAGTAGTGCGGGCGGGTGGGTATGGTGCAGTTCAGATGCAGTTTGAATGCAGTTGACACGACTGCAATAGAACTGCAAACCAACCGTGCAGTTCTATTGCAGTCGTGTCAACTGCATTCAAACTTCATCTGAACTGCACCATACCCACCCGCCCGCACTACTTTAACGCTCCGCCCCCACGCGCATAGAATCAGCTGTAAAAACAAGGTTAGAGTGAGCACACGCGTTGTCTGTCCGTAAATAAAACAAATATGTCGAGCAACAAGGTTCTAAGATTTGACGAAGCTTTACTGCTACTTTTACGTCATTGCAGTCGGTGTGCAGTTTACACGATTGCACGCCGACTGCAACTGAACTGCAATCGGACTGCACATTTGGTTTGCAGTTCTATTGCAGTCGTGTCAACTACATTCAAACTGCATCCGAACTGCAATTTGCGGTTGGATTGCAGTTGAAATGCGGTCCGTCTGTCTAGAGCCTTAGGCAAGCCGTCGCCTCGTACCTTTTGATCACTCCTCAGAGCATCTTTCAAGAAAAAACTGAGTACCTAGTTATTTTTCTTTCACTAGTACTTTATTGTAGAATGGGCACTCTGTTATTATATCCACGTTTAAATAAGATTATTACAGTAGAACTTTAGAAAAGTTAACTGCCCTTATTTTTAATAATGAAAAAATAAGAAGGTAAGTACTTAGAAAGCCAAAAGTAAAAGAGACAAAAAATTACATCAGCATTACATGATTCATTAAACTTTTCATTTACTGCCATATTTACTCGTATTCAATTGAATAAAGTTACTCTCAGACAGAAGATTAAGTAGTGCAAGTAAATTACTATATGTATAGGTAGGCACATATCAGTGTCATAATTATGACGAATCAGATAAATCATACCTAATTCGTATTTCTTCGAACTGCATTATTTCCCAATGCCCCCAGGTTGGGGAAACCAGTCTTCATTGACACCAAACGGTACCACAGAACAAGATTAGACTGGGACTTGTAATCCGGAAATTCCCTGTGTATTGAACTTGTTATTGAAGTCTTTTAATGGCTGAGGAATCTTTTCTGTTATAATTGGACCATCACAACAATAAGCTATGGGTGATTTATAGTTTCCAGAACATGGAATAAATAACTATTCGTTACATCATGCTTGTAACTACATTTTTTATATTTCTCCTTTTATATTAATAGATCCTTGAAATGTCCTATAAGGGCTACTGTGCATTCTTATTCGTTCATCATATCTCTGTATTGTGTGGTATTCGTTATCAGGATAATATTCGAATCCGTTCTTATTATTTTCTTCTTTCTAGCCTGATCTCACTTTATGTGGGGTCGGCTCTCTTAATCTCATGGGCTGGCAGTTCAGACAGTTTCTCCTTCTTAAGGAGCTTCGTCATATTAATCCACGATGTCAAAGGATGTGTCAGCCCATTCTATTCACCCCAGCTGTATTTCACGGCCCAACAGTCGGCACTGTCAGCCATAATTGCCGGTCTAATCACTGTATTGTAGACTTTGCCTTTTGATGCGTTTTGGCATTCGGGTATTGCATTAGACTCCTGCCATAATTAACATTACTGAGCTGAGAAATATAAATTGGGTTACTGTTACGATAGGTGAGTTATCATTATGTATTCTTTCAGCGGTGTTATCCTGCCTTCCACTGAAACGACAAACGAGATGTTCGGTGTTAGCTCTACTAACCCTCAACCAGAGTAGCTTGCTTATCTTCCGCATTTCTGTAAACTAGCACGATGTCATGTACGTTGAAGTAGTTCCAGGGGAGTGGAGCTTGGATTTCTTTGGTAATAAAATCCACCACAAGGTTAAATAAAAGCGGGCTCAGTGCAGAGCCTTGATGGATTCCCAATCCCACGTTAATTTCTTGCCTCAGACCAACCTATTTCCATACTTTCATACGTACATCACAGTACATATCTAGCATGCTACGCATATCATCCGGGAACCTGTTGTGCGCTTAGCGCTTGCCACACTAGCGTCTGAGGTACTCGGTCAAAAGTTCTTTCAAGCTCTATAAAATTAGATGCAGATCTCCCGGTTCATCGATTTTTTCCACTAAGATTCTGACGGCTTGTACCTTTTGCATATGGTGTGAAGCCAAATTGGTTTTGACTAATGGACATTAGTAACTAAAAACACGTTTTTCAGTAACTGAATGTGTTAAATTTAATCGCATCCATTTTTATGGTGTTCGTAAAAAATCACGAATTCAAGTGAGTGCTCAAAGGGCCTTACCCGTCTAAAATAAAGATACTAAATTGCTAGAATTCATAGATGGTAAGGTAACTCAATAACACTTTGTTTTTCCTGGCCTGTAACTTCCCCAGATTGTAGTACTGATTCAGTTGCAGTACTAGCCTATACTCAGTCCGAAATCTTCATCTTAGTAAGTACCCCTAATAAGCCGTATGCGTAGCATAATTATATCCTTCGTCACACGTGCACGTAATTACACGTTTACTAATAGGTTAGTTACATACCAGTTAGTGCATTATTTGCTGTGTATGACGAGTGTATCAGTGAATGTCTTGTAATTAAACAGAATCTATCTACTCCAATATAGACCGTTGATGTAAGAGATTGACTATGGTTTGCAGAATCAATAGGGTATTTTACTGAAAAAATCTAGTTAAATAAGTAAAAATATTGGACGTTATTTTTATTTACTTAACTATTTTTCTTTTTTCACGTAAGCAAAAACTTTTTCACAAAAAAAAAAACGGCTTCCAAAAAAACACTACATAGTACAAAATAACTACAAAACCACTGGAAAGTCACAGGAAAGCAAAAATACGAAATTTCGTACACGTGGATGATTTTTCCACATATTTTTTCGAGCTATTTGGATTTAAAAATCAAATTGCCCGATTTTGATAAAATTTAAATGGGACCAATCGACAAGCTTTCACATGAAACAAGAATTTTTCAAATCGGTTCAAAAATGACGGAGATACTTATGAGGTAACAAACACAAAAAAAAATACAATCGAATTGAGAACCTCCTCCTTTTTGGAAGTTGGTTAATAAATGAAGATGATACAGTGCGTTGAAAACATGACGTTACGTCACTACAATGGTACAATTTTTACCAGGGACGTGACCTCAAGCACGTCACAAATTTAAAAAAAATAGTGTTTTACAGCTAAATTCGACCGATTTTAAATTTTCCATAGAAACAGATTTCCAATTTAAATCTCTTTTTTAAATAAGACATTTTGAAATGTTCTCCGACAACTTTTAAGACCTATTTAGCCTGCTTATACGTAGGAAGTTTTATTAAAATGGTTTCATGAATTTCGAAAAATAAGGACTTGAAAGTTTGTATGATATGACGTAGGTACGGCGTAAACGCTCTTAATTACGTGAAAAAAGAAAAACATTTTTTGGAAATCTTTCTGACGGAATAATTAATAATTTATTCCCAGAATTGGGGCAGTAAATTAATTTAATAAATCTATTATTAACAGTACCTATGTGCATAGAATAAAGTGGTCCTATTTATCTTTCAAGGATATTGTGAAAATTTCCTTAGGTTCACAAAATTCCATAACAATTTCTTCATGCAAACCCTGGGTTTTCTAGTTGATGAAATGTAATAATAAAAACTATTATAAATGACTACCTAGAACTGTTGTTTTTATTGTTATTATTACAAATCAATTATGGTTAAGGAAAGTACTAATGATATCATGAAAAATTCCGTACAGCTATTATTTTCATTAATTTTCCTAATTAGAAAAAAACTAACGATATACTTCTCTTTACTTGTTTAGACTCGTAATACCATGTATATAAACAATATAAACATTATAAACTACCATATGAGCTTTGACCAGACGAATATAGCCCTTAATAAAATTGTAACCACAGCTGCTGCAACCGAATGATAAAAAGAAAAAAAATCCTTTATCAAAGCTGCTACAAACAATTCATATCAGAGTTAAGTAGGTCAAGTACTTTTTACAATTTGCAATAATTCTTGAGTACAAAACACAAGGTACCTACAGTATATGGAAATAATTGAGCACATAACAGTAGTATCAGTAACATACGTCCTGCCAGGAGGAACACGGATGGGTTTTAGTCAGTAAGAGTCTGACACTCCCTTCCGCTCCACCTCGAGCGGAAGAAGTCATTTGATGATTTCCCATCCAAAAAAATAATCAGTTAAATACGTAGGTGGGTACTTACTGCATTTTCTTGTGATCTCATGTTGTCACGTTTTTCCATTTAGAGTTAGACCACTTTATGTTATTTTTACTTGAACCGAGTGCTGAATGTATGTCGTTTCCTTCTTATAATTTAAAGGGGTTGCAAATTGAACTGCGCCATGCTTGTAATTAACAAAAAATACCTATAAGAAAATACAGCCTATATATAATCAAAGAATTCCCTACCAATTTTTTGAAGTCGGTTATAATAGTTTTTTTTTACATGTTGTCTTTACCGGTTCACAGTCCCATGAAACACAAGTGGTCTTCGCTAATTGTTTGGTGTCTGTTGTGTCATGTGTGCACAGTGAACCTTTTAATATGATTCGTTAATATCGTGATGCAAATCATGCGTATCAATTCATTCCATAATATGGTAGCATTCGTTTTGGCAGCTTTGTCTCTGGGATGGCAATGCATCTAAGATGACCACTTACCTACCATCAGAGGCTATATACAATGTGAAATTCTATCAGGTATAGAGATTAGCAAGAAGTCCAAAATGTATAGGATAGACATAGACAAGCGCTGCCGAAATGCCACGTGGTCTATCCAGTTTGACAGTTTCTCTGTCAAAATGTCAATTTGTCTATAGAACTCGCCCCCGGATCCGTCGGTTTGTTCAAAAATGCTGTTCTTTCTAGTCTCTTTACTAATATAGTTAAATTGTCTACAGGGGGCTGGTTATCTTAAGCGAGCGGACCGAGACCGCCTCCATGAGATATTCCTGAAGTACGCCACCGTCAGCAAGAACGGTGAGAAGTACATCACCAGTGAAGATTTTGTACGGAAGTTCTTAGGATTATTCGAAGAAGGTTAGTATACATTTATTTATTAGCAAAAAGTATCCGCACCTCAGCGAATGAATGCTGGCTGGTTTAAAAAAAGAAGTTGCCAGCCTGAATCTTCTTTTGTCTAAGAAAAGTATTCACTGACACAGAACTATCTGCCGAGCCTTTTCACAACTATATTGGGGCCGGCTTCTATAGTCAAACCGGATTCAGCTGAATACAAGTATTTTACGTAAAGTCACTGCCTGTCAGACCTCCACAACCCAGTAACGGAGAAACACGGTACTCCTTAGCAATACACAGAACTATCATGCAAACAAATTCTGAACTTCTTCATTTTGTTAATAAATTATTATTATTATTATTTTCTGCTCTCAATCGGGACTATGAAACTGTAAAATATTTATTTATTTTAAGTTTTAAAACAGTGGGTTTATGAGTGAAAATTTAACAAAAAAAAACAACACTTATGTTGGTCGGTAACAACAAACGATGTCCTAAATGCATCAGATAAATTGTAATATTGGTATCATTTGGCAGTAGATAACATGATAATAATGTAATCAACAACCAACATTCGATCATAAAAAAAATCGCCTAATAATCCTGATATAATTTATTGTACTAAAACACAAGAGAACCAAGGTTACCGACATAGCTCGAAGGATCGCCAAACTGAAGTGGCAGTGGGCAGGGTACATTGCTCGCAGAACAGATGGTCAATAGGGCCGAAAAGTTATGAAGTGGACCGATGACCTGGTGAGGGTCGCTGGTAGCCGATGGATGCGAGACGCACAGGTCCGGTTGTTATGGCGACACTTGAGGGAGGCCTATGATGATGATGATGATGACTGGATGACCATAATGATTCACAAACCTATAATATAGAAGCCGCATACAAGGTGATACCATAATCACAGTAATAAGAAGAAGAAAACATGATTACCTTATCATCAACCACGATATCTGAATTATGACGTCACGCTTCGACCATGCGTGCGCGCATGTAAGCTGAATGTAAAGCAAATTACTTACTATTAAAAGTAATGCTTGTAAATAATAGTAGACTGAGTTATCACGAAGATTGTCAGATACAGTTATTTTTGGTAGGTATATTATGATGAATCAGCTAATGGAATGCTTGGGTATTTAATTAATGTACCTATGATAAGGAGAGTAAAACCTGTTTCGAAAAGCAAGTCTGGTTGTCATTTTGATGCTTAGTTAATAGCAGTAATTCGCTCCTAAAATGTAACGAAAATTATGACAGCATTATATCAACATTGACTTACCTATTTCGAACACAGACATCTAGAGAGAGCAATTTAAAGTTTTCAATGGAGAGTGAACCCATTTTCTATCTAAACATTTTGTTTTTTTCTAAAAAATCCTTTTTTAACTTATGACATCTCTGCATCCTGCGTATGCATTATCATCATCATGTCTAGCCTTTTCCCAACTATATTGAGGTCGGCTCCCAGTCAAACCGGATTCATCTGAATACCAGGATTTTACGTGGAGCGGCTGCCTACACGAACTCCACAACCCATTAACTGGGTAACACGTACTTCTTGGCAAGACTGGTGTCAGATTTTCTGGATTCTGTTCTGACAATCCAACGACTGCCAAAGACCTCTAAATGACAGCCGGGACTAAAGGCTTAACGTGCTCTCGGGGGCCCGGAGGAGTCTCGGTATGTTAAGACGGTCACCCATCCACTTGTCACGCGTTACTTAACCTTGAAGAGCTTGCGTATGCATATATATATATTCATTATCGGTTAAGCACTTAAATCTGAACACCAAAGAGTAAACCTTGAAACCGAACTAATTTGTCGTCCCAATTTCTCTCTATATGCGCTCTCTCTACATTCGCCGCCTCTCAGCATTCCAAGATATGTATAAACATATTTTACACAATCCAACCATAGTTTTTTTACCTCTTATAGCTGTCACCGTGTTATTGTAAACACCGTAAGTTTATAATACTTAAATCTAGTAAGATTGTAAACACTTTCTTCTCCATAAGACACGTCTATATTGTCAAAACTATCGTTTTAAGATGGGATTCGTTGTAATTGAAATGATCTGTTCACGATTTATGTTGAGTTTATAATCTAGCAAGAGTGATTACAAACTCACGATGTTTATAATCCCCGTTCACAGTCAAGTCCTTTCTTCATTGTTTCGCACCGCTTTCATACTGAATCACCTTTGCAATATATGCGAGGATAATTATCACAACAGCGAAGACAGTTAACGGTCGGCTTATTTATATGTTTGTGTTGGTCAGTTCCAAGATCTGTTTACAAACGATCTATACTGGTGCAGTAATGAATAGTAACATACCTATGTACCTATAGTAGGTAGTTTGTGAACTTACCTGGCTAAGTGTACTTACTATAATGATAATGATAACTTCTAGCAGTCAGTCAGTAACAGTCTTGTGTGAGTAAAAAAAGCTGTGTCTTCTGTAATCATTATTGGCGAGTATTGGCGACAGAACGTGGAAAGAAATAAAATAAAAAACTTGTACAAAAAAATACAACTGTCTTCCAAATAAAAAAACACTACAAAGTAAAAAAATACTTAACTTTAATTTCGGAAGTCGGTGTTTTTAGTTGTTTCTTCGTATTTAATAAACACCGACTTCAAAAATTAAACCATTCGGAAAGTATAACCTTTCATATTAAAAAAGGATTTTGAGAATGACTGAGTTACGTTATGACTTTATGAGGTAACAAACATGAAAAAAATACAACCGAATTGAGAACCTCCTCCTATTTATGTAATCGGGTAAAATGTTTGCAAAAGGATTTATAATTTGATTTAAAATCAGGCAATTCATTAGCCTTCATATAAGCGGACAGCGCCGCTGAAGGCTGAATAAATTGCCCAACACACTGAAAAAGATTTTTGCTTTCCATCAAATCTAACTATCCTATATACCTAGTCCAAGGACCAAGACCTCCTCCATTTTTCTCACAACTCATGTCTCCTGCCAGTGCAGGTCAGTCCTTTCAATAGGAGTCGAGCTTGTCCTCCCATCTTTGCCTTGGTCTACAGCGATGTCGTCTAACGTTTGATAAACCCAGAGAGGTTCATCCTTTCTCCCGTTTCTCATCCGCCTTGCGGAAGACTTGTCCGAATTCATATAACTACTGAAACTCCTTTATTCTTGTTCAATTATATTCATTCGTATGTAGCAGTACATACCTAGGAATGTGAGAATATTTTCCTCAATCATTCATCAGATAATTAATTCAATAGAAATTGTGTGTTACCAATTTCTAGCTTATAAGCACGAAGCCAATAAAAACTAATGGGTAGTGAATATTCAAATAATTTCCACATTCGTAATTGCTTTTGGGTTTCTCCACTAGGTTAGTTAGTTACAAAATTTATTAGCATTATTTATGTTACAAGATAAACTACTCCGAATCTAGCCACTACATTAACCGATCGTTTTTTCCCAATATGATTTTCCCACTAGGAAATCAATAGGTAGGTATACCTCATTTACCGGGCTTAAAAAGCGAATGCGTAAACCATGGGACTGCCACCCCCAAATTGCCTCATAAACACCAGTATCACATTGCTTTTTTGTTTCGGGGAACTTACATCGCTATGCTTCTGAAAAAGAGGCGAGTATGGAAGTCTTGCTTCACTAAAACCACTCCAGTAGTCAATATTACTTCATCGAGGAAGGCTCTAGATCCTCTTAATCCGCTCCAAAGCAGTAACAGGTGTGTATGCCTGTGATAAATAGCAACCAACCCACACTATTATTATAACCTGAGTCAAAGTGGCGACCACCAGAAAAACCAGTCAATAAAGCTCAACGAGTCCCGGAGAAACCATTCAACTGTCTTGGATCCCGCAAAGAAATAAATCGGAAAAAAAACAGTGGAAGACTAAGAAAGATATAGTTTCCACTACAAGCAACAAGTAGTGGAAACTATACCTTAATTACCTAGTCTTAATCGTTTTCCAGATTGACAATGCTGAAACAGTCAAAGTCTCCCTGTCCCTCCTTTACAACTAATGTTTTCGACACAATATTACACTTCTGCTGTCGTGATCTTCCAGATGACTACAATGCGGAGTCAGTCAAGCTCATCGCGGGCATCGTGGACATGGACAAGGACGGGTACATCTCGTTCTCGGAGTTCCAGGCGTTTGAGGGGCTGCTATGCGTTCCCGATGCGCTGTACAAGACCGCCTTCCAGCTCTTCGATACTAACGGCAATGGACTTGTTGCTTTTGGTAAGATTCGTTTACCTATTACCTACCTATTTACCCCCCTTTTTACCTATTTTTTAATGTGTTTACAGCTAAGCTTTTTAAACCACTATAATTTTTTTTACGGCCTTTCAATTTTAGTTTGGAAGACTAAACACCATTAATTTGTAACGTCTCTATCCACATTGTAGAGTTTCAGAGTTCTTGTTAACCTAACCACTCGTCAGAAGTCAATATATTTAGCAACGATTGAAGAAGCATTAAAACTTGAGCCATAAAAAAAATCTTTAAAATTCTACCACATTTCGCATCCATCGAATTCTCTTAATCTCTTCATCCCATTCCAGACGAATTCGCCGAAGTCATGCGCAAGACAGCCCTCCACCAGAAACTGCCATTCAACATGGAGAGCACCTTCGTCCGTTTATACTTCGGTAAAGACAAGAAGAGACTGGTAACGTACCCTGAGTTCAGCCAGTTCCTCCACGACTTTCACGAGGAGTATGGAGTAGAAGCCTTCAAGAAGTGCGACAAGGATGGCTCGGGCTTCATCACAGCGGGCGACTTTCGCGATATCATGCTGTCTGTCAAGAAGCATTTGCTGACTAAAGATTTGAATACAAAAGTTATTAATGTGAGTAGCACTTTTTTACTCCTTTAATCATTTCAGCTGAAGACGTCCACTGCTGGACATGTAGGTCTCCCGCATGAGTCTCCATGTTCACACAATTTTCCTTCCATATTTTAATGATGTTTTTTTTGCATTATTATTTTGTTCTCATTATATCCCTGTGGATATGAGCAAAACATAAAGATCCTGAGTCCAGCTTTCAGTCTGACAAATTAAGCCAATAACACTTTTATTGGTAAACTTGTCAGTATTGTTGCCGTGTTGTTGTTGTTGTTAAATCGAGTTGCAGTATTACAATAGATGATGAAATGTCAAGACGTAATGTTTACGCCGCATAATTTTATGTAAACAATCTATGTCATGTTATTTTGGTCTTCAGTTGCACAAACAATGACAAATCAGTTGCAAGAAAGTGGCAACAAACCAATTGATGTTGCGTTAAATATTAAAATATAATAAAGGATGACAAAAAATCCATGGAAACTTTATTTTGGTTTTTATATAATTAAGTTTAGGCAAAATATAAGTCGGTAAACTGTGGTCATGCAAGGAAACTCAATTATATATTTAATATTTCGATGTTTTAAATGTGGTACGCTCAACTTTAATCAGTAATAATAATTGAAAACCGCCCTTATTGCTATAAAGTTAAGGAGCATTTATGCGGCACACTGATTAGGGAAATACTGACGATTGAACGTGCGTAGAAGTCGATACAAATAAGGGAATACTCAATTGCAATTATATACCTACTCAACCAAATTGCTTTTGTCCTAGTTTTTATAAATTTAATGCGTCATTTTTATTAGAGATGAAAATTTCAGTAAATACATATTTGTTACACTGGCGAATAGCTTCTTAACAACTCGTGTAACATACTGAAATAGCGTCTGGCTAGACGCGGACATCCACCTAAAGGCGAACTCCATACGACTACTCATGTCAATTTTTCCTGCATTTCCAGGCATCAGGCTTCCCCCAAGGAGAACGAAAAATCAGCTTTCCCTACTACATGGCCTTCAACTCCTTACTAAACAACATGGAGCTGATAAAGCGAGTCTACCTGAACGCTACCAACGGCACACGGACTCAGGAGGTCACTAAGGAAGAGTTCTTGCATTCAGCCCAGATGATGTCACAGATCACCCCACTGGAAGTCGATATACTGTTCACTTTGTGTGACATGATACATAATACTAATGGGTGAGTGTTTTAGAATGTATTTTGAGCTATAAGTTATGCTAACAGACTGAGGTGTTGCTGGGGAGTGTTGCGCCACTTCTTCTTCCTAGCACAACACGTCACCAAAACTTGGTGCGTTTAAGGGGGCTGTCGTAGGTATGAAAAGTGCTTTGCATTTTGCATTTGTACCTAATTTGAATTAAGGACTGTTTTATTTTTTTATTGTAACACTTTTATAGAGTTAGTATTATAGTTAGTTTAGTATTATAGTTAGTTACCTTCATTTTATTGCTAGTTATAGTGTGTTAGGACTTAAAATTTTATCTGGTGACTGAATGAAAAATTAGTGCCTGATGTAACAGTTGGAGATATCTTCAAAGACAATCTGGGATGCAATCAAAGTAATATCAAGGACGTCTTGTGAAAATTAAATTTAATTGCATCTTTGCGTGGTTAAAAACAATCATCAATCAGAACTGCTAAAGTGACTATTGGCCGGTTCTGAATAGATAATTTGGACTTCACAATGTGTCGAACCCTACCGTCAAACGGGGTGAATAGAAACAAAACTGAAAAAGTTTTTCACTTTAATACCTATATTGTATTGGTTGTCTAAGAAAACAACTTTATTTTATTTAAATAACGTAAAAATCCCTTTCAAAGTTTTCTGCCGAAGTTTGTCAGGTTTTCAGGTTTAAGTAGAATTTGACTTTATATGAACTCGTTCGACATGGAAGAATTGTGTCAACGAGTTCTTCAGGACCACGGTCCGTTTACGTCCTAGGCAAGGTCCAGGGGTGTACTCTCTAAGCCCGAACTTCCAATTCTTTATTCTGAATTCATAGGTATGTTAGGTTCGGAGAATTCCCAATGATCATCGTGACCTAAATATTACCGAACAATAATGAAAGTGTAATCGTCATACTGCAAAAGCATAGTCGTCATAATTCATGCAATACATAATTATATATAGTTCAAACAATAACATACCTTTTTACCGTAACACGTGACGTCCTTCCCGTAATATGGTCATTCGTAACTATAATAATTTTATTTTTTTAAATATAACATAAAATCGTTCAAATTAACCTATTGTCCTTTTTCATTGTAAATGTCAGTTGATAACGATGATTAATTCAAACAATAATGGAGGAGAACAATGACACATAATCCTATCAACAGTGTTCTGCTGAATTAAGTAAGCTAAACCACAAAATGATTCTGTTTAATTAATTAAAAATAATGCCATCCCTTAACTGTGTCACTGTGGAGCAACTGCCTCGTATAATACCGAGAAGGCACTAACATTAGTAAACCAAGCTTCCTCGAAGCGGTTCGGTGATATCAGACTAATATTAATGATAGGCGCCAGATAAACTTGCAATTAGGTACATTGATCTTTCCCTTATAATTATCTCTTCGTACAACTGTTCGAAATTATGAACAGTTTTTCATTACTAGAGAACGTAAAAGATCACGATAGAAGTCGATTCAGGACAGCTTTGTCTTTATAAATGTATGTGGATCAATGACCGTTATTGCGCATTTATCTGGTGTCTACTATACTAGGTTCTGCCAGTGACATTTCCTGCTTGAACGTCGGAAATTATATCAGGGGAACATACTCCCCGTATAACAAGATCCTGAGTCCATCTGCAAAGTCCATTCTATCTCTAAGTATAAAAAAACCGCATCCGACAGTAAAATTACAAAAGAAATTAGTTTATAATCTACACTAATAATATTATAAAGAGGAAAGATTTGTTTGTTTGTTTGAAATGAATAGGCTCCGAAACTACTGGACCGATTTGAAAAATTCTATCACCAGTAGAATCGTACATTATCGGTGATGGACATAGGCTATAGAATATATTCAAAAAAGTTAGGGATCCGTATGAAAACTTCGGTAATGTAACCAAAGGTGTGAGAAAAAATCCTTATATCGCGTACAATGCGGAATCTATTGACAATAGAGCAAGGTGATGTACTACAGTTTTATAGAGGTCATCAATATCTACAAAAAAGTCCCGATACCATATGTCTAACTATTATGGATAAGTCACCATTACCGCTTTTTGTTCATATTATTCAAGCAAATCCCATGGTGAAATAAAAAATGGTGATTTTAGTATCATGATATTAATCCTTATCCATTTAAATGGTTTGATAATTAAGGTTGATTATGTCCGTGTAAATTACACTTTAAATTATTCAAAGCGGACCTTTCGTTCAAAAGTTACGACAGTAATAAACATGCTCGGAGTAAGAAAAATGTCGCGGCTTGAGCGAACTGGGGAGAATCGTATCAATGCTTGGTCCGATGAAGTTGAAACACCACGGCATTTAAATGTTTTCGATTAAACAATAAGAATAACAAATGTTTGGATTTTTCGAAAATAAACTACATAATAAGGAGTGAAGCAGGGGTGATTAAGATTTTAGGGGAGGACATAATTGCTTGCTTCAATTTACGTCGGAATGCTATGAACAAACTAAAAGCGGGATAATTGAAACAGATTTACCCCCCTAACAATTTTTGCATAATCAACCCCTGACGGGTTGAACAGGGTGAACAGTTGCGCTGAACCTGGGCGAGAGACAAGTGAGATTCTGTCAACGGTGGCGTGGCGTACGAAAATCGTTGTGCTTAATTTTCCAAAACCAACCTTTTATAGGGGGCGTTGAAGTTTGTGGAGTACCTACTAAATCCGCGCGGACGAAGTCGCGGGCGAAGTGCTAGTTTTAACAATACTTTTATATAACATGTAACAGAATAAACGCAATTCCTCTTAAGGGGTCATTGTACTCATCGTTATGAACAACTTTCACTATGGGACCAACCCTGAAATCGCGTAAAGATAAATTAAGAAAACTACGATTAGGATTTGAACCCATTACCTCAACCATAAAAAGCGAGGCCTTACCTACTGAGCCATCACGACTAACAAATATTATTATAATTTAATTGTTCTTCGACAAAGTCCACAACAATTAATGGAACGTTTATCCTTTTACTTCGTCAGTTGCCGTTGACGACAATTAAACGTTATGCGTAGGCAGGTAACTTCGGGGAAGTACAAACAGTAACTATCATCTATTGTTTAACGTAACAATTAATTGCCCGTGATGCACTTTTGAACTTTCCTATGACGCATGCGCCATTTAATCATCTCATTCGCAATTTGAACCTACGCATAAGAATCAATCGATGTTCATTTTCTAAGGAACCTAATTAGGTACTAACTGGGTAGGGCTTTGACGGCTTAAGGATAATGAGTAACCCTTTTATTTAATTTGCTTTGAGCTTTCATTGTTAAGAAAGTAGGTATTTGTTGTGGATACCTTGTGTAAATGTTTATTCGGGGAAATACAACCACTATAGTCTAGTTAACCCATTTGTGACCATGCCTATTCCACATAAAAATAAACATAATGCCCATGCATTAATCCTTAATGCCATGCCCATCAATGTTAAAGTGCCTGTTTCATTTTAAAAGGTGGCCTTATTCCACTACTACTACATAAGAGTTTGGTTTAAATCTAGCAAATTTTTAGGGTTCCGTAAAACAGGACCCTATTACTAGACTCCGCTGTCCGTCTGTCACCAGGCTGTATCTCATGAACCGTGATAGCTAGACAGATGATGTATTTCTGTTGCCCAACAACAAATACTAAACACAGAATAAAATAAATGTTTAAGTGGGGCTCCCATACAAGAAACGTAATTTTTTTGCCGTTTTTTTTTGGGAAATTATAAAACGATCGAATAAAATAATAACGTAGCGACTGATGATGAGATACTGTTTTAATAACTTGAGCGGTATGAATTTGAGTAAGCGAAAAATTAACTAAACTAACGACGAATATTGATTAATAATAAAATCCAGAACGAGCTTACAAAAAGTGGGTTGTGATTAATCCATTTCAGATATTAAAATTCTACCCGTGCGACTAAATTACTAAGTGAGCGACTAGAAATACAGAAAGGGCAACTTCAATATTAAGATAGAGACGATTTTTCCAATTGAGGTTTTAACATTTTGCTCGCATCACTCGCTCTTGCGCACCAAATATGTTATTTTTTTTTAAACCACCCAGAAATATCATTTGCCAAATATTTAAAAAAATGCAGGACGTAACGTTGACACTCAAACAAATATTAGGTCGCTCAAATATTATAAAGCTTCTCATTTATTAATGTTTGTAAGTTGCTGTTCTGTTGATTTCTCGTCACTCGCTGTCAGTCGCTCACTTAGTAATACTATAACGTAAATTAATTATTTTTGTCACTTAAAACATTAATTTACAGTCACTCGTTTAAATACTACCCTTTTTTTTATAGTAAATGGTACGGAACCCTCCGTGCACGAGTCCGACTCGCACATGGCCGGTTTTATTTGGATGGGAGATCATCAATTGACTCTTACTGACTAAAACCCATCCGTGTTCATGCCCTTCGCCGTTCCAGGCCCGCGGTGACAAAGACACAACAAAATCCACAAAATCTAGCTACACACATCTGCTACACTACATGCCCCCAATTTCGAAACTGAGCAACACCAATTCCTGAATCGCGAATTTGAAGTTGAATCGCGAATTTGAAATTTGAACTTCTACTTTAGCCTGAAAATCTGAGAAGCTGTAGAATTAAATACGGGTTTGCTACGAACATAGCTCCACATTCTATAATCAATCAGAAACCGGCCATTTTTAGTTTATGAAGCACGAAACCCTCTTCAACAGGTGGGCCGTGGACCCAATAGGGTAGATGACTAAAAAAAATTGAATTATGTAGTCGGTCAGATAGATTTCCAAAGAATATTAGACACAATATTCGTACTACTTTACTACGTTTTACTCGTAAACAAATAGTAGTTTATGCAACGACCATATAAAAAGGGTTATTAAAACACGAGTGTGGGTTTAAAATTAAAAAGTTATTTTATCTACACTCACAACGTAATGTTCCAAATATGAGTTCAAAAACGGATGCATAAACACATACTTTTTTTTCGTGGATAGGTAAAATTAAAAAAAAAAACCATTACAGTTCAACATTTTCCTTCGATTTTTAAACAACTGCATCATAAAATAACTTTTTAATTTTTATAGCACACTTTTTCTTTTTAATTTTTGGCGCGGGCTCATTGACTTAAGTCAATGAGCCCGCTTTTATCTTTATCTATGGATGAGCGCGCTGCGCAGTCATTCGAATACGCAATGAGAATATCCGCCATATTGGAATAAACTATTTTTCCACTTATTTTATTTCAACTGTATGAGTGAAGATAAAATAGTGTATGCAACGGCATATAATTAGGTATTAAAACACTCGTGTGATGCTATTATCCCACACTCGTGTTTTAATAACCCTTTTTATATGGTCGTTGCATAAACTACTATTATCTTCGTATTTTTTTATTGATTTGATAAAACTGAAAACACTGGTCCAATATTTTTCGATAATCTAGCTGACGGATATCATATATTTTTAAACCAGGAATCATGCCTATTGCCAACATAAATAAAACAACCCAATTATAATATAGTTAGACCACGGCACCAATCCGTCTCAATATTCCTCGCTAATTACTTTTCTCTTGACACTTTAACCTTCATATAATTTTAGCACTACACTAGTGCACTAATTACAGTACCACGTGCGTGTAATGGCGACCTTCAAAATATGACAATGTCATACTGCGGTCCTCTTGCAAAACCGTTATCTAAAAAATATATTTTGACTTAGGACGCACAATAAAATGCAGCATTAAATTACAAAGAAATCAAGGGAACTTAACGGTGATTTTTTTTTTTATCTCGGAAATATTGATAGAAAGAATACTGCTTAGACAAAACGATGTCAATTTTTGGCATGAAACGAAAGCCCGTCTATTTCAGAGGGACGGTATAGAATAGATGACACATAAATAAACGCCGCGAGAATGCTATCCTACTATCTTGACTGCGACTGTAATCAATTAGTTATCTTTACTTCTTCATTAAGATCTTTTCCTTGGCGGTTACCAAGGTCCTCATTGTGTGCATAGTATCGCAGCAGATTAAGCTAAAGGCCCTTTTGCATGGAGAGAGAAACTCGTCCTTTTTGGAGCGGGATTGAAAGAATGATAACCTCTCTTAGAGCGGATTTCACCAATGAAATTGAACGCGATCAGAACATCTAAACTGCGTTCAACAGCTGTCAGCGTCAATATTCCATAGAAAAATAGTGACACTGACAGCTCATAAACGTGGTTTATACGCTGACGGCGATCAGTTTGGCTTGGTGAAAATGGCCCTTAGTGTAATTGTGCTATGATGATAGACACTTACTGATTCCCATATTCTAAATCAAATCCTCTCCACTCTGATTGAAATTGTCGTATTCGAGTGTTTTTTTTCGTTGTCACTGAAGCGAGTGAAATTCACTTCATCCAATGTCCCTCAAAAGGACTTATATCTACACATTGTAAATCTGAATTATAAGATCACTATCAAAAGTAACATTAAACTCTAAGTCCAACGTTACAAAATTCAAATTCCATTACAACCCTTACTTTCTCGAGGGCTTTTTTATACAAACCAAACTTAAAAATCAATATATTTTTTAAATACATTTATTGTAACGCATGGACTTTGATACCAATTTATGGAAAAGTATAATCAATTACCCGCGCACATTACCTGTTAGATAAGAGCATACTTATTGGGTATACTATTATTTCAATACACATTCAAATATTAAACAGATTTATCCTTATCCATAGGCAAAATAAAATCCATTGTATTCTAATTGTAGTTTTATTACATTGCCGGCGTCAGAGAAGAAGCGAGTTCGACTCCCGGCGGCAGAGGGTTGGTCAAACTCATTATGATTTTAAGGAGAATGCGAGTGCTTTTAAACACACTTTTAAACAATGTAAGCCTATATAAAATAGGTTTTTTTTTCTACAACACGAAACAAGCCCTAGTTTACGAGACTCAAAACCTGGGTTTCCACCTCGAAGCGACTCGCATGCAAGTTTAATTACATTACAGATTGATCCCATTATACCTCGGTTGCCCGCAATGTAATTACAATGTTGTATGCAAGCTGGTTGCAGGTGAAAACGTGGCCTTATAGACTCTTTTGTTTTTGTACTATTTGCACATTTTTGAATCAGAATAATATTTGATTTCTTGACTTTTTTATACACACTATTTTCTCTCTACTTAATATTATAAACTACTACTTAATATTATTAACTTGGAATATTTTCTACCATCTTAGAAGTTTCAATCTAGATCTTTGGTACAAAAAGTTGATCTCGAACCCCGCATAAAACTGGTTATTTTGTGACTTCTCTTAATAATTTATAGAATTTTCAAAACTTTCTTTTGTAATGATTATATTTTTTTTATAATGATTATTACATCTCTTTTCTCTTTTACAGTCGAATCGTGTACAATGATCTCAACTCCATCACTCCGGAACAATACTTCAAACAAGTCACGCGCCGCGTCGCTGAAATCAAAGCAGTCTCCGTGAGTATCACTATCTCTTTCACACTCATACTAACCGGCATAACGCCGTCTCGTTAATCTTGCAGGAGCAGCCAACGTATTCAAATGTATGTTTAGTGTAATTTAGACCTAATGCATATGAGATAAGAGTTGTGTTTTGTTTGGAAACATCACTAACTGACAGGTATATTGTTCTCTTTCTTTCAATGCTTATTAAAGGAGGAGGTAACTATGTTAGAGCCTTGTCGATTTGTTAACTGTTTGGAACGAATACTGGTAAGTAAGGGCGGCGGAGTTTATGCTGTTTCTGTCTTTTATATTTCTTATGACAGTGGATTTTTGGTAGGTGTGGCGACAGCTTTAATATTAGTAAGCCTACACTTGTACTGTCTTGTGACGTCATAAGCAACATAGGCTCACTTGCACATAGTCAAGACGACCGTTCTGACGTAATGGCATAACCTAGGCTTTCCTTTTTTTTAGTGGTCAATGTATCGATTCTCGTTAAGTACAAATATGTATGGCGTCTGAATGTATGTGAGTGTCATATTCCTGTTTGTAAACGCACCTTTAAAATAAATAAATATACCTGCTTACACAAAGACGGCCGTGTGTACGTTCAGTTCAAACCACCAAAAATTCACTGCCTCTATCCAGAACACTCAATTCTTTAGTTTTATTACTTATAATCAAACTCTAATCTAATCGTACATAATTCACGACAAAGACATTACTACACGGCATTCGTGGCTAAATAAAGACTAAAAATTTGTAGGTACCTATGTGAGTTTAAATGTATGTAAACGCACTCCATAATACAGGAGTAATTCCTAGTGTGGGGCAACGTTTTATTTAAAAAAAAACCTTATCCTGAAACAGTCTGTGTTTCCTGATAGCTACAAACTGGGAGTCTTTAAGTCAAGAGTGAATAGTTAACTTCTAGGCAAGCGTGCTCCATCTTCGACCACATCGTCGCATACCATCAGGTGAGATAGTGGTCAAGCTCGTGCCTTTCAATAATAATAAATAAAAACCCATAAAATTCAAGATTTTCAAACAGTACCTATTTCGCGCGGCTGTGCCTTGCTTTTTGTAATCAGTTTGGTTCTTTCAGAGATAACCTTTTACAAATAGTTTAGCCTATTTATAGTATTAGTTTGAATTACCTCTTTTTAATAATAGTTAACGGATTAGCACCAAGAGCCTCAGAAACAAATACATAGGTAATATTAACCTTTTGAACGACAGTATCACATATTGTATAAGGTGTTAAAAAACCAATTGCAAGAATTTCGTGTACATGCTCAGTATTATCTAAACAACGAAAACCAACAAAAAAAGATATTCTTGTTATTTTTTCACACTTAAAATAATTTTGCATAATATTTTTATGTGTTTTTATGTACTGTGGGGTAGCGCTGGGCGGCATCAGCAGCGGCGGCCTAGGCGCATAATCAATAAATTAGTGCGTCGTGAAAATATGGCATAATATCTTTGAAACTGATTCTTATATTTTGTTATTCTAACTTGCAGTTGATTTTTTAATGCCTTATATGTATATTTGAGAAACAAAAGCTTACCCTGTACGTCAACGTCACAAGTATCTGACAAAAACACGATGAATTAATAAGTGGCTTAGCGTGAGGGGTGAGCCGATACATTTATGCTCTAGCGTTCAAAAGATAAAATCAATTCTCCGTTAGGTACCTAAGTCACTATTTTTCAGTCTTTTTACAGCATGATCTCTATCAAATGATCTAAACATTGCCACTGCCATACACTCATACATATAGCTAAATATATAATAGGCTACTTCACAACACACAATGATTAGTATTACCTAACAACTTAGCCAGTATCACCGGCCTCACTGATGCATACAATACTGAGCGAGATCATTACATACCAGTGATCTTATAAGGGTTCCGTTGTTTTTCATTCTGACGTACGGTACCCTAAAACAAAGCAATAGTGTGTAAAATAAACCTTTACTGAGGTGTTTGCTATGATTTGGACACTGAAAACGGTGTCTATCGCTTTTTTTAAGTGTGAAGTTATTTTCTTTGCGTTTTAATACCTTACACAACGTGTGACAGAAATAACGCAACAACTGAAAAGGTGTGAAGACGCCAGCACATCAAGCTACCCGAAACTCAAATTTTCCCAATCAACCTTGAACCTAATGCTCTAGCGATAAAATTGAAAATCTATTAAAGAAATTTGACAGATACAGTTTTCGTCAAATAGCTTTGCCCCTCTGAAGTTGTGTCTAGTGGCTGCGTAGTAGTCAAAATTACGAACACACTGCAACTGCGCATGCGTAAGAGACATGGGGGGGGGGCGCGATTTTATGTCTCGAGTCTTACGTTTACGTTCGATGCATACTTGCGTCCCGCTTGCTCCCGTGTACGTGACTGCACCTGCGCGATTTTTGCAAATGGCTAACTTCAGAGGGGCAAAGTTATTTGACGAAAACTGTAGGTATAGGTAGCTTTGATGTGCTGGCGTTTGTACTAAAAATTTTGAACAACTTTTACTATGAGACCAATCCTGAAATCACAAAAAAAAAACCATCAGTAAATTTGTCGAGTTATACAAACAAATGTATGGGGCACTTGTTTTTTTTTTGCGATATCAGGGTTGGTTCCATATTAAAACTTGTTCATAATGATCTTTTCAGCTTTTGCGTTTATTCTGTTACATAACGTGACCAAAATTAAACACGACAGACTAAAATACTGTGTTTGAAACGCAATTTCAATAACAACACAGAAAACTTGACATGAATGCCTCGTATCAGTATTGTACCGACAAACCATTCGACAACTCTTATATTTCTTATAGCTAGTGTTATTTCGCCTGGAGCGTCGGTAAATACTCGCGTATGTTTGTTCCAGAGTCCAGAGGAGAGAGGCGTGTTGATTCAGATATTGGAGAGCACTTACAGATTCACACTCGGTTCTATTGCTGGTGGTAAGTTATATTTTTACCCCATTTAATGTGTTCGTTCCCTATGAATTTCCCCTTTAATGGGGGTCCATATTAAAGGGGAAATTCATAGGGAAACAAAATACATTGGCCCGTTCGTTACAAATCAAACGAGAGGTTAAAAGACATCCAAAAAAATCGAGAAAAAAAAGGAGTGTTTAATGTTTACTTCTTACAACTTTAAACATACGTATTTTGATATCAACGCTCATATTTTCAAAACTATTACAGTCAAAGCTTTTACCACAGCCACTTTTTTCCATATGTACCCTTTCCATAATTATAATAGGATAAGATAATAAAAAGTAAACCCTGAAATCATCGTGATAAATTTCAATATTTGCGCAAACATGCCAAATTTGTATTATAGTTTGAAAACTAATTCACCTATATCACTCTTTTCCAGCCGTCGGAGCGTCAGCGGTATACCCCATCGACTTAGTAAAGACTAGGATGCAGAACCAGCGCACCGGCTCCTTCATCGGCGAGGTGGCGTACAGGAACTCCTGGGACTGCTTCAAGAAGGTCATCCGCCACGAGGGTGTCTTCGGACTCTATAGAGGACTGGTGCCACAGCTGATTGGAGTGGCTCCTGAGAAGGCTATTAAATTGACGGTTAGTGTGTGATGGAATCAAAATTAAAAGTCATTATAAAATAAGGTAGTGAGTGCCAGCACTTTTTGAATGTCAAAATAAGACAGTCCCTCAAACGACGCCCGTCCGTGAAATGACATTCTGCTCCAGATGGGTCATGATACCAAATAGACGTATTCTAAACTGTCACTCCGTTATTTTGGCCGTATGTTGTTTTCCTCCGCCAAACTCTTAGGATCAAAGCACACTGACGCCAAGTCGTGGCGGCCATCTAAAACTGTACATAGCATTGTTGACTTGACTCCTATCTTCTATAACATTAGGAACATGTTTCACGAATTCAAAAACACGCGCATTCGGTAGTGTATTTTTATGACGTCTGCGTCAGGTGAGACTTGAACCTTAGATTACACATGATATAGTAAATAAATGATTATTATTTCCTTTATTATTATTATTACATAACTAGCTTTTGACCGCGGCTCCGCCCGCGTGGATGTCGGTAATCGCGTAAAAAAGTAGCCTATGTCCTTCTCCATATCCCAGGCTATATATTTGCCAAATTCCATGACGATTCGTTCAGCCGTTTTAGCGTGAAAACGTAACAGCCAGACATAGTTACTTTCGCATTTATAATATTATAGTAGGGATCTAACCGACACAGTTATACAGCTCGTCCCCACTGGGTACGAGTGAAGTAAAATAGTTTCGTTCCTCCCCAGTGGTGACGATTGGAACTTTTTATTTCCCATTCGGTCCGCTATAGACGCGGAGGTCAAAACGCAGTAATCGTTTATTCCCGGTCGTCCCACCCGCTCGTTGGGTACGAGTGGGAAAAAAAAAGTTTCGTTCCTCCCCAGTGGTGACGATTGGAACTTTTTATTTCCCATTCGTTCCGCTATAGACGCGGAGGTCAAAACGCAGTAATCGTTTATTCCCGGTCGTCCCACCCGCTCGTTGGGTACGAGTGGGAAAAAAAAAGTTTCGTTCCTCCCCAGTGGTGACGATTGGAACTTTTTATTTCCCACTCGTTCCACTATAGACCGAGAGTCAAAATGCAGTAATGGGGATTTCAATAAGAGAATTCACGGACTGTTAAAATGTTTTAATTACGACTTTCTGAGCAAGAGTGAACAATCTTTTTGACTAAAAATGATTTAAAAAGACTGAGGCAATTAGTACAGTATTTGTGTGACTACCTCTGTGTGTGTAAACGACACTATATTCAATGGCATATGTTATTTTGCTAGAATGTGTCAAAATGGGTGGATTTTGAGGCAATGATATGACCCAGTTCAATAAAGTGTAATGTCCGTTTCCTGTAATTCAACGGTAAGGCCGTTGTCCCCCTTATGTACAACGGACAGTTTATTTCTGTGAAAAATCGCCTTAATAGGAAGGCAGGGGCGGGAGGGTGTGTCCTCATACCACCGAAGTAATACCAAAGTGTATTCGACGGAGGCTAAACGGGGCTCCTATTTCTGTGTGGTTCAAAAAAAAAATAACTACGAAGGTGATGGCGGGGTCTATTCGAGTCGGGGTGCCCCAAGACTCTCAGTCTTTATAGGAAAGAGTGGGAAATAATAAGTTCCAATCGTCACCACTGGGCAGGAACGAAATTTTTTTTTTTCCCACTCGCACCCAGTGGGGACGACCGGGAATAAACGGTTAGCTTGACCAATGTTGAAATAGCTAAAAATTGGTCGATAAACGCATACTGTATTAAAACAACATTTTTAACTATTGTCGGTTGAGACGGATCAAAAATACTCGCCTTAAGTTATGAATCGCATAACGAATAATACTGATAACAGTTTCCTTTTTCCAGATGAATGACTTGATTCGTGACAAATTCACAGACAAAAAAGGCAACATATCTTTATACGCTGAAATCTTGGCTGGTGGCTGTGTAAGTATATTTTTATTCAATAACGTTGACTAGAAAAATTTAAAAGATACCAAATAAATTTTATTGTTCTGTCCCAAAGAGAGCTCAAGGGGGGTGATATTGGTTGCAAACAAAAGGTATTAAATTAACGAGGATAGGTTCGATCCTCGAACGAGCAGTGTCATTGAGTTTATCCATATAGAATTTCTCCATTAAGATCTTTGCCTAATCTTTAGAGAAATAATATCGTGACAAGTTATTTTCCTTCCCTAGGCTGGAGGTTCACAAGTGGTATTCACAAACCCGTTAGAAATAGTAAAGATTCGGCTGCAAGTGGCGGGCGAGATAGCGGGCGGCGGCAAGGTGCGCGCGTGGTCCGTGGTGAAGGACCTGGGACTGTTCGGGCTCTACAAGGGGGCCAAGGCGTGTCTGCTGCGGGACGTACCCTTCAGCGCTATCTACTTCCCTGCCTATGCTCATGTTAAGGTTAGTATGCTTATTTTTCTGGTACCACGTATTTGTAAATTATATCGGGTGTTGAAAAACTGTTCTGGAATTAAATAAAAAAAATTAGTTTGGTTTAAATTCAAACTATACCAACCAACCAACTGTTTTGGGCACAGTCTGACGAGTTAAATCTGAAATTTCAAAGTTATAACGTTATACAGCGTGTAAGGGACATCGACGCACAAACGGATACCATGAGTCCAGAACATGATTCTGGACCTAAAACAGCTGAAAAATTTTGGAAATGAGGAAAAAACCGACGTCGATCGGTCGGTTTTTTCCTCATTTCTCAAAATTTTTCAGCTGTTTTTTTATTTTAGACTGTTCATAATCTTTATTCTGACCTTACCCAACGTGATTTTAATTTTAAAAAAACAACTCACTACTTTCACTAAAAAGAGCAATGTAAATAAAACTAGTTAGGCATCTGCTCAGCTGTTTTGTAAAAGGATCAACGCATCCTGCCTAGTTGTAACACACTAACCCATTTTAGTTTGACGCTACACACAATGTGCTTGTGTGTGTAGCGTCAAACATACCGTCTAGATAATACTGCCCATATGAAAAAAATACGTATCTGCACAAAGCGGGGTAACCGATTTCCGACATTAACTAAACAACTTAAGGTCGGAAATAGGTTACTCAGTTTTGTGTTAATAAGACCCCTTTTTGTTTGGGGGCAGTTCGTAGCGCGGCGTCCTTTTGAACACAATGCCGCCAAAAGTCGGCGAAGTCAAAGGAATGTTTGTAAAAACATTTCTTTTACATTTAGCCGATTGTAATGGATTTTTATGTCAGTTTCTTGAAGACCTTGATAGCGAACGAGTGTGTTATTTTTGCAAAATTCGGGAATTCGGCACGTGACGTGACGTGACGTGAGACAAAATAAGTTTTCGTTTGATACCTACCTACCTAGCAAAACTAATTCTGTGTTTGTGTCTGTTATGTTTTTGTGAGTGTGTTTTAAAAATGTAATCTGGATTTAACGATTACTACAGTGCCCAAGAATACGGTAATATGCTAATGTGTTATGTATGGCGAAACACGAGCAAGCAGGCGGCACGCGGCCAGTTTGAATCCTACCTGTTTAGGGGTGAGTTAGCTAGTTCATTAGTTTATACCTACATCATTACCGGATCTCAATGTACATACTTAAAACCTTTTTTTATCAATCCTTATCGGAATCGTGATTTAAAGAGACTAAGCTTAAGGCCCCTCCATTTCTCTTAACTTCTGCATAAGCAAGTTGCTACCATCAGTAGGTTAGGTATTTCTGAGTGATTAAAATGAGTTTATGTGATATTATTGCAATCAGCGATATTCGTACCTGCATTCAAAGTGGGTTTAGTAGTTCATTAGATAATACCTACGTTACCGGATCTCAATGTACTTCTAAGCTTATCGAATCCTTATCGGAATTGTGATTATAGAAGACTGAGCTTATGGCTCCTTTTTTTCTCTTAACTTCTCCTTAAACATGTTCCTACCATCAGTCGGTAGGTATTTCTGAGTGATTAAAATGATTTTATGTGATATTATTGCTGTCGGCAATACGCGATATGCGTAGGTACCTACATTATGCGCAGCGCGGCGCCGTGAGCGGCGGTGACACAGACCTGTGTATGTGTGTTTGCAAGACGTGTAGATGTAGACAGTGACGTACTACGTTAACCACGTACAACGCTCCCGCACGTTTAGATCGCATTGTTCCCAATACATTGCGCGCTCAAAAATATCAATTTCTGTAACCGATCATTAGCGAGATTAATGACTTCTACAATTTAGTTAATGGCATTAAGTGTAGCCTTTTCGTGTAGTTTGCGTTACGATGTCCCAAACACCCTGTATAGGTATCTATGTATTAAACAATTACAATATTATAAATTATTATTACTAAACTTACATGTATAAAATACAGAATATTATTACTGTCAATTTAAATTAAAACAATAAAATCATAGGAGAAGAATTAGAATTGAAAATTAAACAAAAACATTACAATTAAAAATAAAAACAGAAAACATTAAAATTAAAAATTAAACAAAACAAAATATTACAATAAAAAAATTGACAAAAAAAACAATTTAATAAAAACAGACAAGAAATCAGACATAATTAATTTAAATACATTTTCAATAATAAATAATACCATCTTAAACGCCAAAACAATAACTTCCTTTTAGAAATAGACGCACATTTGAGTGGAACATGTCTACATATGCTGATGCTGAACAGTCAGTCTGTTGTCAAATTGTTACCCTGGCGTATTTTACCAAGAGTGAATGAATGTAGATCTTGTCCTACCAACCATGATACGCATGTTTGGAGCGAACTAAGAACAATCTCATCAAAAGATTACCTACCTTCGAATCGGATAAAAATAATAATAACACTACCACTATACATTCCAGGCTAAGTTTGCGGACGAGAATGGCTACAACCACCCTCTGACCCTGCTGGCGGCCGGAGCCATCGCCGGCATCCCCGCCGCCTCGCTCGTCACTCCCGCTGACGTCATCAAGACGCGCCTACAGGTACACTAGCACTATACACTCCAGGCTAAGTTCGCGCACGAGAACGGCTACAACCACCCTCTGACCCTGCTGGCGGCCGGAGCCATCGCCGGCATCCCCGCCGCCTCGCTCGTCACTCCCGCTGACGTCATCAAGACGCGCCTACAGGTACACTAGCACTATACACTCCAGGCTAAGTTCGCGCACGAGAACGGCTACAACCACCCTCTGACCCTGCTGGCGGCCGGAGCCATCGCCGGCATCCCCGCCGCCTCGCTCGTCACTCCCGCTGACGTCATCAAGACGCGCCTACAGGTACACTAGCACTATACACTCCAGGCTAAGTTCGCGCACGAGAACGGCTACAACCACCCTCTGACCCTGCTGGCGGCCGGAGCCATCGCCGGCATCCCCGCCGCCTCGCTCGTCACTCCCGCTGACGTCATCAAGACGCGCCTACAGGTACACTAGCACTATACACTCCAGGCTAAGTTCGCGCACGAGAACGGCTACAACCACCCTCTGACCCTGCTGGCGGCCGGAGCCATCGCCGGCATCCCCGCCGCCTCGCTCGTCACTCCCGCTGACGTCATCAAGACGCGCCTACAGGTACACTAGCACTATACACTCCAGGCTAAGTTCGCGCACGAGAACGGCTACAACCACCCTCTGACCCTGCTGGCGGCCGGAGCCATCGCCGGCATCCCCGCCGCCTCGCTCGTCACTCCCGCTGACGTCATCAAGACGCGCCTACAGGTACACTAGCACTATACACTCCAGGCTAAGTTCGCGCACGAGAACGGCTACTGTGCTCTGTGCTAAATCAATACCCATAGCTAACCTAATCCTAACCCCCAGGTGGTAGCCCGGTCCGGACAGACGTCGTACAGCGGTGTGATCGACGCCACGCGTAAGATCTACGCGGAAGAGGGCGCGCGCGCGTTCTGGAAGGGCGCGGTGGCGCGCGTGTTCCGCTCGTCGCCGCAGTTCGGCGTCACGCTCGTTACTTATGAGATCCTGCAGCGTCTGTTCTTCGTCGACTTCGGAGGATCGTGAGTTTACATATATTTTCATCTCGCTTTAATTTGAATGACAGAATGAGCAAGCTGATGTAACAACAAACGTAGAACCAGAGGGCCAATTCTACTCATTTTTTACATCCTAGAGCGGGAGGAGTCATTTGATGTTTTCCCAACTACAGAAAAAAAAGGGCTGGTTGGGAATGGAGTGTAATAGAGTTCAATTGGTAAAGCTTACAACAGTGTACTGCTATAGGCTGATGATGAATGCTCTTTTTGTGCATACGGCAGTACGCAAGACAATCTGCCGATCGATTCTGTCGACATCTCACGGTGTTCACCTAGGCGGAGTGAACGACAATAGAGCTGTCATTCCATCTTATTTGTATGGTTTGACAACTCGCCCGTAATGCATCCTGTCCAAGTGTTCACTTCGACATGTTTACAGCAGTGCGATTCTGTAAGCATGTCGAAGTGAACACTTGGGCGGGGTGCACGACGGGTGAGTTGTCAAACCATACAAATAAGATGGAATGACAGCTCACTTGTCGTTCACTCCGCCTAGGTGAACACTGTGAGATGTCGACAGAATCGCACTGCTGTACCTTATGTAACGTGCACAGCGTCGACTGTGCCATCTATAGTTGAAAATTTTGAACTTTTACCTTATAAATGACACCGACACTTCTGTGCTGCCATCTATAGTTCCTCCACGGTCCTCATCAGAAACTGCGTTCTTTCGATTCTCCTTGAACCGTATAAGTAACTCAACAATTTCCTTCCCAGTCGGCCAGCCGGCTCCGAGCTCAACGTGGCCACCCCCATAGAGGAGACCATGAAGAAGCCGCAGCACATCGGCGGCTACCAGGTGGCGCTGCCGGTGCTGACGGGCCTGGAGACCAAGTTCGGCATCTCGCTGCCGAGGTGGTCCGCCGCCAAGCCTGCGCCTGCGCCTGCGCAGTAGATGTGTATTGTGGAGTTAGTAAAGACGACGCGTTTTCGCGGGTAGAACATCTTTTAGGACGCTTTTACAGTTGGTGTCACGAAATTTTGACGCTCTCTCAAGGTGACATTTTTACAGAATAGGCCGACCAGACGCGCATAATATGTCACACTGTTGTGTTCGTATGAGATTTACTACTGCGCAGTCATTTGGCTTTTCAGAGCGGAAAACTTTTACGACACGAACTGTAGACGTTCGTTATCCCATGAAAGAAAACGGACGTTTACAAACGGGGTTTAGGCTCATCATAATAATACCAATACAATATTCGGGCAAAGTCTCTTCGCACGAATATTGAAGGCATGGTTTTTATTCTCGTAAACTGGTGGTTGTGAGCGACACAGCAATACATTAAAACGAACCCCGCTATAGTAGAAAAATATCTCGAGATTACTATGATTGATTGGATATTTCTTTTATCTAAAAAAAAATTCAGAGCGAATATTAACCGTTGAAAGATGTCCTGCCCATGAAATTGCAAGTATGTAATAAAAAGGTAAGCTCGTAACAATATTTGAAGATAAGACATAACAAGTGAGATTAAGGAGTATTTAAATAACACTATACATTTTATAACACGAAATTATATTCCGTAGGCTTCATTTTCAAAGTGTTT
Organism: Melanchra persicariae; assembly: GCA_947386135.1. Lineage (NCBI taxonomy): Eukaryota > Metazoa > Arthropoda > Insecta > Lepidoptera > Noctuidae > Melanchra > Melanchra persicariae. The sequence goes on along the minus strand of OX376648.1, from coordinate 18,799,815 downwards.
TTGATGCCAATGTTATCGCCTCGCATAATATGCAACCAGCATTTCTAAAACAGGGGAATTAAATTAACTAGCTTCCGTATCTATCGTGACTCGGTAATGTTCATAACTAGTGAGCAGATAAATAAGAAACCAGTCGCGTGCGAGTTGTTCTCGCCAAGGCTTCCGTACCATAAAACAAAAACAAACACATTTCTTAATTTTATATTATTTTCATTTTACGCTTTTACTAGCTTTTGCCCGCGACTTCGTACGCCCATATCCCGTTCCCCAATAGCCATAGCCTTCCTCATAAATGTGACTATCATATACAAAAATAATTTTCCAAATCCGACTGGTACTTCCAGAGATTAGCGCGTTCAAACAAATTCTCCAGCTTTATTATACTAGTATAGATACGCCTTCCTATTACGGTTAATGAGATATATCCGAGCTATAATGATATTATTATTGTTACTAATAATAACCACACATTTTATTCTCGTCCACGAGTCCGCTGGCAGATAGACGGACGGACAACGGGTAATAGGGTTCCGTTGGTTACCTTTTGGGTTCGAAATCCTGAAACTTATCAATCGACAACAGTTGACTAAAGAACAGCACTCGCTGGTTGCGTAATTAGGAACTTGAAACTATGAGTTTTGTTTTTTTAACAATGACGTCATCTCAAAGGTAAAACGTTTATTTCAATTAGGCCATTAAAAGGCACTTTTGAACGTCATCATTTACATTTAAAATAATATAAAGTAATTCTACTGTCCATTTGCAAAGGAAGATTTTTATGGAGAAGAACGGACAAGGAAAACCAACTCGTCAGCGGAGTTTCGCTAATTAATTTAATTTTACCCTGAACAGAGCAAAAGTTTTCTTATAAATTGAAAAAGGAGCTTACTATGGGTTGTGTTAATTAATATATTCAGTATAAAAACGTAAGCCCTGAGTACACGTCACGAAAAATATCCTTTCCAAATAATCTGCTTACTTTTAAAGCTCCATAAGCAATGGTGTCCAACTAACTATTAAGGGCAGTCTAGACTAACAATGGTACTGCTGTATTTGCTAGTTTACGTTTTATGAAAACCCTTGGAAATATTATGTATGTGTAGGAAGGAGGTTCGAGGAAAATAATGGGAGAAACTTTGCAAACAACTATTCAAGGTTAAAATTGGTTTTGCATTTCGTAAAAATGATGTAGGTTTAATTGGCTGTGGAACCCTAAAATATATAAAAATTATTTTTGAAACTTTTATTTTAGATTAATTTATTGTTTTGTATTGATAATTTGTGGAGAGAATTTTAACTATTTGATATGCTAACGCTCTCTTTGGTGACTAAAATTTATAATAATTTAAAGAGATCCAAAATACCACTTAAGGGGTCATTGTACTCATCATTATTAACAACTTTTATTATGGTACCAATCCCGAAATCGCGAATAAAAAAATGAGCTGTACAGTAGATTTTTTTTTTCGCGATCTCAGTGTTGGTCCCATAGTGAAAGTTGCTCATGTTCATAACGATGAGTAAAATGACTCCATAAGAGTTATAAGACCATAATATGGAACACACTATGGTAGCATAATTTTGGCTTTGTTTACAAGGGTTTTCCTTAAACGTTATTCTAGCTCATATTATTATGCAGGCCATAAATTATTAAAGACAACAATTGCGTTGACTAATCGCACCTTATAGCATTTTAATAAAGAGGCATTCACAAAGAAGGCCACATTTTTAGATTTGTTTTTTTAGCATTCGGTATGTTACAGCTAGCAATAGTTATTAAGAATCACATTAAGTTTATTTGCTATTTATTTACTTGATTTTAAGGTCATTTTAACTTTTTTTTTTCTCGCAATTATTTGTGCATTTTTTATTATTTTATACACTGCCATGTTTTTTAGATCCACATTTAGTTGCTATAAGATGGTACTATATAATAAGCACTATATATCTTTTCGATATTTGCATTTAGAAGGAAAATAAAAAGTAATATTTTTAACAGATCTTGTTATAATCAACGTTTTGTATTTATTTACACACTAATGTGTGAAAATTAACATTTAAAAACTTGATAATTGTAACATATCAGAATGCCTTTAGTTGTAAGCGAAAATCGAAATCAAAGCGAACTTTTTATTGTTATTTTTTATTTGTTAAAACAAATAGTCAATCAATTTGGCTTGATTGCTAACTTAAATTGTGTTTTGAAGAATTTGTGGCGTTAACAGACTTTTTTGTTAAATCGTTTGTAATTTTAATCGGCTTAGACTTATCCGAAATGTCCATATCTCATAGAGCTTTTAAATATCTAAACACTTGCCTTCAATAAAATATATTTTTCTAAATAAGTTATAGACTAAACTAAATAACTTGATTAATTATTTTTCCAGCTGTTTAAATATTTAAAGGCAAATAGTAAGAATAAGTGAAATCATAATATCTAGATAGGATGTCCCCAAGAAATGTTAAGTAAACAAAGTTCAAATAAATGTTTACAGAAATGTATAGAGATTCAGATAAAGGACAAATTGTTAAAACTTGTCAATTTTTTTTAAACTGAGATTACTTAGAATGACACGCCTTGTTTTGACAAACCTTGGAAATAATAAGATTTGCATGAACAAGGCGAACTATTAAAATATTCTAATTATAATCGCGAAGCTAGCTTGGGCACATCTTATATTTTCACCTATGTAGCAATAAAAGCTGTGTATACGCTTAAACATAAGTTAACGCCGTTTGGTTCCTAAAACTGTATCGAAATGTTTCATTTTAAGGCAAGAAGTACTTATAACAAATATTTACAGTATGCTTGTTTTTTTTATTTGTCTGGTTGGTTGATTGTGGAGGCAACTGGGTCTAGCACGATTTTTTTTTGACGTAACGTAAAATTTTACTATACCTAACTATAATACTCGTTTCGCACATAATATTTATTTGAATTTGATAGGTACTGCCTGCGTCTGTGTTTCCAAAAGTTTACAACCCTAATCTCTTCAAAGTTAGAGTGAACAGGCTCCTTCTGGGTAAGCTCGCTCCATCGTAGACTTTGTCTCTGTCATCTCTGACATTGACTAGAGTCAAGAGCAAACCCATCACTAATAAAAAAAAGGATACTAAATTCTTATTTTTAGGATACAAATTGTGTATGTCACATAAAATTAAACCAAAATACTATGGGGTTTTAGTTTTTCTATATTCAAAATTAATCATACATCAAAAAATTTGTGCTAGGACCTCTGTTGCTTCATAAATTAATATTCAGCTGCATTCGATTAAACAAGGAAGTCGTCCCACAATGGGAAAAAGCTAGGAATTCTAAAATATTGTGTTCATTAAGAAAGCTTAGCATTTAAGCATCTAAATAACATCAAAAAAATGTATTTCTTGCTTTTAAATCAAACAAAGTTATGGGCGGCCCAATTTCTAATGCACAATTTTGTTATTTTGAGCGTTACGGATAAGTTAATGTTGTATGACAACATTGTATAAAGTGAATCATAGTGTAACGACAGGTGATAGAAAGCCGATGTGACTATATTTATTGATATTGTACATTTGTGTTAAAAATAAATCGAATAAAACCTGCTTTGGAGTTTTCTTATCCACACCTCTTAGGGACTTGATTTATTAAGAGGGCGCCGACCAAACGTCGACCACGCAGTGGCGCCCTCATCGTTTGTTTGGTTATTTCTTTTATTTTAGAATGAAAATGCAGAAAATATGCAATTTAAGTTGTGCTCCACAAGATTATATAGAAAATAGTGGCCACTATTATCCGTTTTAGTGATTATAATAAAACTGAACAATTTAAAACTACCGTTTATAATAATATTAACGTATAATCTTGTGGAGCACAACTTAAATTGCATATTTTCTGCATTTTCATTCTAAAATAAAAGAAATAACCAAACAAACGATGAGGGCGCCACTGCGCGGTCGACGTTTGGTCGGCGCCCTCTTAAGAGCTCCAAGCCCGCCGCGGGCGCTGTAATGAAAATGTATGGCGTCTGTCCGCGCACCCGCGACACTGTATATTTCGTCCCATTGACGCCATACATTTTATCTTGTCAGCGGCCTGTCCGCTTTGTACATTTAGTCAGATAGGTTTCCAAAAAATATTTTACACGTCTTTTTTTTTCACGTAACTGAAGATATGTACAATGCGTTGAACTTCAATGCGCTTTTGTTTATCAAATATCGATTTGAAATAGCAAAAAATATAAGGCTAATGAGTACCTACCTATTCAATATTTCTTGAAAACCAAATATTTCAGTTAACTACTTACCATATTTATAAGGAATCTAATAAAACGCCATCAGTTTTCACCGTTTTGTAAATAAAATAAATATTTAATTTATCAAATTTTATTTATGACATTTTGAGCCTTATCTTACAATTTACAAATCATTTTACAATGGCGACTCGACAACGTGATACAAAAAATAAATAGCTTATGCTTCTGCGTTTTTAAGCCGCCAATGAGCCTTATAAAGTTATAACAAAATATTGCTTTTCATGCCAATGCATAAATCTTAAAAGGGATGAAATAAAACGCGGCAGGTAGATATGAAGATTGAGAAATATTTACTAATATATAACGATTTTTGATTCATTGTAGACCGAATATTTTCTCTTGATACATACCACAACTAGTACACTGGGAAAATAACAAACTTTCCCAGATAACCAAACTTTAACATCAAAATAATGTTGCATTACATCGCTAGGTACATACTTACAACGTCAGTACCCCGAATAACGGTAGGTATCCTTGAGACATTTTTGTATTCACGGTATAGATACCTAGTCATTCTTAGCATTTCTAAACACGATTTTACTAAACATCTGATAAAATAAGTTATTTAGCAATGAAGCGAATTATACCAAAATCGTATGACAAGCTTCAATAACCTTCAATCAACTTAATTGTTTTTGTTTAGTAACTGCATGGTATGGATTCCTTCTTCCTTCGATTTTAAATTCATTATATTTGTACACGATTAATTTCGTTTTCGTTACTACCTTACATTCGAGAAAATATTATAATAATTAAATATTAGGTACTTACCAGACAAATGATTAGGTAGTTACAATGAAATATTTCATGTAGGTATCTTTGTAAGACAACAATCATATAAATTTATACCTGAATTCATTTCATTTCCTTTCCTTATATTTATTATAAGAATTGGCCCTTTGAATCGTTGCCTTTACAATACGATAAGAACATGTCTAGCTGATACTAATAATTGACTATTTTATGTGTGCTGCGTTCTGTAATCTACTTTGGTTAAAATAACATTGAGCGTCTAATAAATATAAAACATAAAAATAAATAATCATTATTATAAAAAGACACGCCGTTCCTAACAATATTAGACTCCAACGGGCTTGTGATCGCGTAAAAATAATTGTTTTATTTCACCCGAGACCTCACTCTCAAACAATGACTATTTCATACAAAATAGATGTTACTAAGATATGCATTATCTCATAAATAAATCTCGTTCCAACAATTAATATTTGAGATTTAAACAACAACATTTATTTCCAATTGGACTATGTACTAAGATCATTAATGTCATTTAGGATAAAGGTCTTCGGGAATTGGAAAAACTATTAAAAATCCTAACAAAATTAAGCTAATTTATGTGATTGTGTCCGCTTGACAATCATAATATTTTATAATAGGAATATTTCATCTAATATAAGTGCACTTGATAAGTACTAAGTAAAAATGAGGTTATTGTAATGTAGGGAAGAGCAGAATAGAATTGAAACTTGGAAAGGCTAAATATTCATAGTCGACCCAAGTCTTGAAAATAAAAGAAGACTGAAAGTTGGAAGACATGCTACAATAGTTCAGAATCAGTCAATAAAATTCTCTGATATAAGAGAACAAACATTAATACATAACAACGTCTTGTTAAAAGCTTTATTTATAATTATCTATCATCACCAACGTTATCAACAAGCAGACACAATCATTTAGACGTACACCTTAATAAACCAATTGTTCGCTAAACTTCACCAAAATTCGTGTGTGTAGTTTCTTTGGCGTGCTTCTGTGCCTCGACGTACCCGGTTATCAACTTGTCGCACACGTTACACCGCAGCGTGAACTTGTTGACGTCGGTGAACTGTCTGGAGGACTTTGCTTCCTGCGCCAACTGCTCAGCCTCTTGGAATATCTCCATGTCTTCGGTCGGGAATATCGTTTGGATACCACCCTGTGAAACAATTTGCTTGTTTTCAAAAATAAACCTTTAGGTGCACTAGTTTTTGGTATGAAATTATTACTGCAGAGATGTCAGTATTAAGTGACTGCTGCATTTTTGTTCTATCGCACTCCATGGAGGCGATAAGACACAGCTTGTCTCTCCCTCACGCGGCCCGCCTCCTCCTTCACTAACATTACTGCTTCGCAGAAGGAGGTGACGGCTTCCCATGCCTTCTCGCTCCGAACCATGGATTGAACAAGGGCCGAAAAGTTACGCCTTCCGACTTAAGAGCGTGTATTCGATTCGCGACGAAAACTTCATGTTTTTTTAATTTTTCGAGATCAAAATCGTAATGATGTGAGCAGATTATTTCACAGAATATTACGATTTTAGAAAGATTAAGTCCTAATTTACTACACTACTCTGTAAAAATATAATTTTTATTGACACTTTTTTTAAAAGAAGGCAATCCCCTGATAGCGTTTTACGAAGATAGACGTCAGAGTTATCTTTCAGGACGAATACAACCATTGTAATGAAAGAAAACTTTATTTAAACTCGTATGTACAATAGTGGTACATGGGCGGACTTAATGCAACAAGGCATTCTCTACCAGTCAACCTTTGGGTCAAAAAGACTTACTTTAACTATTTTTAAGCTATTGCATAGCTTCTATCGCGGACCTTGAGCGTGGAGACCGAATCCAGAAATTCCATAACGAAAATAACCTAACACCCCCACTCCGACCGGCACAGCTGTGATACTTTTTGTTTCTATGACGATCTGTGTTCTTAATTTGAAAGTTTTGTTTTTTTTTAAATTATTTTTATAAGTTGCGAGTGGCATTTTTAAGCTGTCAAATGCAATGTGACCTCTTTTGAACTTTTTGAGGTTGGTGCCCTATTTATTAGTATTGCTACTTTCCCGCGGTTTTGCTTGCATAATTATTCAGCTATTGCAATAGCTTTACCGCGGCAGTCTCCGAGTGCCACGTCTTTTTTTTTGTGTTTTACTATAAACATAAATATTATAATTATTTTAAGAAAATAAAGGTAATTGCTAAGTATCCTGGTTTTTTTTCAGTCTTTTTTATGTACTCATTTATTTTACACGATTATTTTAAAAACACTATAAATCCCCGCGCGCTATCGTTTGCCGATCAGTTCGTACCAGGCCCTCCCAGCGACTCGCGAATCGAATACACGCTCTTAAAATAGACTAAAGTAAGTAAACAAAACTCACATCAACCTGTTCCAAATACAAAGGGTCGTAGTGCACACCATCGAATAATAAAAATACTCTTTGTCCATAATTCTTGTCTTCTCCAAATCTGTTTATAATTGCGTTCAATGTGTCTACAACAGCCATCTCCAGCCCATAGAAACGAGATAGGATTGCTACCTGAAATGAGTAAGGGTTATCATTAATATCATTGCCGTTACAACAAGCTACGGTTCTTTTATTAAGCATCTCTATGTTGTGTTTTATAATTTTTTCCAAAACTTTTGGATGGTATTTTGGTGCTAAGTCTCAGCTGCACAATTTATAGATCTCTATGATTGTAACGGTGTAACATGTGAGCCACTACCTCAATCAAGTGCGATGAGGGCAAATCTAGCGATAAGTTGGCGGTCACCCAAGATATAAATTGCTGGATGTGCACTAGAGTAGCCCTTTATATCATTGATGTACCTAATGAAAGGGTTATGACCAAGTGATAAAATATTATTTTTATATCAATGCTGAGAAATTATTGTTCCCTTGCAAAAAAAAATTCTAAGTAGTTTTTTTTTGTGATTTCAAAAAGTAATTTCTGAAAGTACTGATCCAGTATTGCTGAGTATCATTATAAGTTATCCCATAAAATAATAATAGTCCCTAGCTAGGGCAGAGCAGAGCATGGTACTGGTTAAAGCTAGTAAATATTATTCAGTAAGTGTCCTTGGTACCTCTATAGCACCACCCCATGAACTGGGCTGTTGGATCCACACACAGTAGTCGGCATTTGGCTTGCCGAGTACTGCCTCACTGTAAGTTTCTACGTCGCTAGCTACCTCCATTGCGATTATCTCTCGCATCAGAGTGTGTACTGTTGTATCTACATTTCCATTTAATACAAAACCTGGAATTTAAAAGCACATACAATTTTTAGTTACGCTTTTATGAAAAGTTTTTTACGTTCCTGAGGCTGCAAGGAATCATTATGAAGATTTTTTTCTACATTATCATAACAGCTACAATAACCAGTGATTCAGTTCTTGCAAAACCATTTTTGTATTGGTAATTAGGTAAACAACCACATGCCAGGCCCAGAAAGAGATGGCGGACTCTTTTTCAAAGGACTTGCCTGAAATTGAAGACCAGAAAAAAACGAAGGATGGAAAGTGTTGGAAGAATAAAAATTTGTAAAATAAAATAAAAGAATAATGCTGGAGCAGTATTGAGTTTTATTTATTGATTGACAACAATAGAGTAAGGACGCAAGACCATAACTTTTGTACTATAAAGAGTATGAATCTACACTAATATTATAAAGAGGAAAGATTTGTTTGTTTGTTTGTTTGTTTGTTTGTTTGTTTGTTTGTTTGAAATGAATAGGCTCCGAAACCACTGGACCGATTTGAAAAATTCTTTCACCAGTAGAATTCTACATTATCGGCGATGGTCATAGGCTATAGAATATTTTCAAAAAAGTTAGGGATCCGTATGAAAACTTCGATAATGTGACCCAAGGTGTGAGAAAAAATCCTTATATCGCGTACGCTGCGGAGTCTATTGACAATAGAGCAAAGTGATGTACTACAGTTTTATAGAAGTCATCAATATCTACAAAAAAGTCCGCGATACCATATGTCTAACTATTATGGATAAGTTACCATGACCGCTTTTTGTTAATATTAGTCAAGCAAATCCCATGGTGAAATAAAAAATGGTGATTATAGTACCATGATATTAATCCTTATCCATTTAAATGGTTTAATAATTAAGGTTGATTATGTCCGTGTAAATTACACTTTAAATCATTCAAATCGGACCTTTCGTTCAAAAGTTACGACGGTAATAAACATGCTCGGAGTAAGAAAAATGTCGCGGCTTGAGCGAACTGGGGAGAATCGTATCAATGCTTGGTCCGATGAAGTTGAAACACCACGGCATTTAAATGTTTTCGATAAAACATTAAGAATAACAAATGTTTGGATTTTTCGAAAATCAACTAGGTACCTACATACATAATAAGGGGTGAAGTGGGGGTGAATTAGTTTTTAGGGGAGGAAATTATAGCTTGCTTCAATTTACGTCGGAATTCTATGAACAAACTAAAAGTGGGATAATTGAAACAGATCATGTACCTAACAATTTTTGCATAATCAACCCCTGACGGACTGAACGGGGGGGTGAACAGTTGCGCTGAACCAATAATGAGAATCGTTGTGCTTAATTTTCCAAAACTAACCTTTATAAGGGGATATGTATTGGGGCGTCGCAGTTTATGGAGTACCTACTATACCCACGCGGACGAAGTCGCGGGCGAAGTGCTAGTAATATATAAACAAAGGCCTCGCAGTAGAGCAAACCCTGCAGTAGAACACTTCAGGGTCATAATAAAGATAAATTAGGTACAATGATTGATTGAATGATTTAAACAGTTGAAGAAAATTGGTTGAATAGTAGTTTGAACTACCTACCTCCTTTTTTTGGAAACCTGAGAGAAGTTTTCTAATAAATGAGACTGTTTTGGAATCTTCTGTTATTATATCAAAGTGCCATGTTTGAACTTAGGAATGTTACACTAAGGTCTATATAGGTATTATGAAAATATCCACATAGTTTTACGTAAACTGCAGTAGGAGGCTGGTTTGATCATTAAACTTTTATGATCCATTGTTGCACCACATAGCATCTAATAATGTATTGAACATCACATAACAACAGTTAATTAGAAGCACACAGCTATATTTAGATACCAACTGTGGTTACATACTTTACTACTGTGGTATAAATGGGGCATTTTAAGGTTGTGTATCTACACAACCTTAAAATGCCCCAATTATACATTATTACCAATAATGGCAACTAGACATGATTGCCTCCTACATAACAATGACTGAAACAAATAAACTAAGCAATGAATAAATACATTGTCATTCAGAAATGTCAAGAAAACTTACCTATACTAGTAAATAAACATGAATTATCAGAAGGGACCACCTTCTTCATCAAAATTCCTGGTCTAATGGTTACCAAAGTTTCGTGTGACGCAATACCGTTTTCTTGTGGTTTCGACTCGGGAGTCTTGGTTGGACCGGTCGTGCTTGCTGGCTTCTCCTCAACTATCAGGGTCTCGCCAGTTTTCAAACCAATGTCACTCAGTTTTTGACTGTCATTACTAATGTCCAGAGGCTTTGGAGGGTACCCACATAGCACGCTGACTCTCTCCGCGCTCACGTCCGATATACTCGACAAAAACATCTTCAATTCACCCACGGTGCTATCAGAGGTCAAATCTTTAAGTATTTGTTGACCATTTTTACTTTTAACTTTAAACGCTAACGCAGTCATTTTAACAAAATATACGCTCCGTAAGTAATCTAATACGTGTTCAGTTAAGTTTGTCGTAATTAGGTCAAAAAGACGCTACTAAAGATGAAATAAATAAATTACTAGATTTGACTTTTTCTTTTTGAAATGACAAAACAACAAGTTGACGTTAATGAAAATGTTGCCATGGCAAAAAATTTTGACCATGACGACAGATAACATAAGGATACATAAGGTTTTCTTATGTATTCTGGTAAGAGTCGGTTATTTCATCCGCTTGCGTAATAATTTCAGACATCCTTTTTTAATTATTTGAAGCTATATGCCTCCCGTCGCCGGTATTCAGTGGACTTCCGCGGCCCATATATAGTCCTCCAGACCGATTTCGACTATGGCGACCAATCTCAACGGAGACTAGCTATCGGCGCGGGACATAAGTGCACAAGTGTGTGCGCAAACACAGATGTACTAACTCTTCCATTCACTCTCATAATTCCGATGGGACTCGACACTACCGAAGAGAGATCTGGCTCAGGACCAACGGCTTCCCGAGGCAGGGGATTATCATAGCACTAACTTTCAAACAACAGAGTGCCACACAGAAATTCCTATTGGAAAAACCCAATAACACTTTTTGCCCGACCTGGGAATCGAACCGAGGACCTAACCTATCCGTGTCGGGGTGCCCTAAACTCCCTGTGTCCTATGTTCCGCTATTTGGCTAGGCATTCATTAGGCTAGTCATTTTCCTAGTTGTTTAATTAAATGACGGGAAGTCACTTAGGCCGCTGACTAAACGGTGCCGTTTAATGACAAGACTAGTCAGACAATTAAACGGTTGATAAAGCTAGTTGGCTGCGACTTAGATAACAATTAAAAATAGCAGGCATGCATAGTTACCATTAACAGAGTGACATGCACCACGGAGTCGGTGTGATTTAATATTGCGTATTTATTCTAAGGTCAAGTTGTATTAGCTGCTTGTTGCCCTCTAAGTTGTGTCCAGCCGGGTCGTGATCGTAACCTCATCGGTGTGCATTCAACTTTGCCAGAAAACGGTGTTCGGTCTCACTGTAAATGTTGCCAGAATACTCATCCTGCTAAATTATTATGTTGCCTTATTTAAAGCGAGTACCTACTACAGACATAATAGCACACACGCGAGCAATAAACTGGAATCATTTCACAGCGCGTTGCTCAAAACAACTTTTAACAATTTCTATGCAATGAACTATGGATTGTAGTATATCTTAATTGAAAAGTAATTTTATTAACTTTCAACTTCTTTCATAACCAAAGATTATTCTCCTGTCATGGAACGTAAAAACAAAAGACATCTATTTTTAAAACAAAACACCTTATTGTTTGGTGTCTAGTCCTGAAACCCTATAAAAAGTGGGCATTTATGAAAATTGATCATCAGACCAATGTTTCACGCACAGAGTAGGTACTTTTATATATATGGAAGTTTCACGTCACTGGGAAACTTAAAAAATTGGGAAAGCCGCTCAAGTCGTCATCCTAATCTAGCAAGGGTTGTCTCAGCGTACTATCGCTCGGCAGCTTCATTTGTCAGCTTTGTTTGCCAGTCCTGTGTCTCGAAGGTAAACAAAAGGTTCAGGAAGACTGGAAACTTGGTCCAGGATCGGGACGACAGCGATGCACTTCGGTGAGAGATTATCGATTTATTGCCACCTCTTCTCTTCGGAATAGACACCTGACTGGCATGGACGTCCAGCAGCAGCTCAGAGAAGTTCGAAGGAAGGCTGTCAGCGAGTGGACAGTTAGGCGAAGACTCAAAGAAGTGAACTTGACCCCAAAAGGGCCCTTTTGGGGTCAAGTTCTTCTCTCTTAGCCCAAAGTGATACGGAGTAGAAAACGCCCGACACTAAGGCCGAAACTATGGATTTCAAGCTTAGAGAGTAGAACCCCAGAAACGGGACCCAAATTGTCTCCAGCCCACCGCCAAGGGCCCCGGCTCTAGTTTGCTCGCGATCACTTATAGTGGGATATGGAGCAATGGAGCCGAGTCCTCTTCTCAGACGAAACCAGGATGTGCCTGTATGGTAGCGACCGTCGACGGAGAGTTTATAGAAGACCGAGGGGTTGATTCGCACTATGCTGTTTTGAGGAAACAGTGGAATTCGGGGGTGTCCTGTATGATGTGGGTGGGGATTTCTATTATTTTAAGCAAAAACGGAGCTGATATTCGAACCTGATGGGTGGAGGGGAGAGGAACTAACACAGAAAGATACATCAACGACGTTCTGCTACAGGCCATGTGTTCCCCTACGCCGAGTTTATTGGTGAAGATTTCCTGCTAATGCACCAAAATGCCTGCTGACACACCGCTGCAGAGACTAAACAGTACCTGGAGGCATTCGGGATTCTCACACTAGACTGCCCAGGTCTCAGTCCTGACTTGAATCAGATTGAAAATATGTGGGACGAGCTGAAAAGGCGGGAGGGAGACGCGAAGATGTGCAGCCAGAAAATTGCATTCGTCGAAGAGTGGCAGGAAATCCCACAGGATTCCATCAGGATACTCATTCGGTCAATTAATGAAAAACCGTTTTACAGGCAGTCATTAGGGCCAGGGGGGTTACAGAAAATATTAAAATATTTTTAATAGAAATTATATCTTTTCATATTACTTTCCTATTCGTTTAGACGTCTTCAACTTCGACTAATTGCAATAATTTTCCTTTGGGTAGAAAATTAAATGAATTTATTATAAATCTTTTTATGTCATTTGAAAGCTCACAAAATTATCTACCTTTCACAGGTCAAGCTCTGTCTATTTTGTATAATATAAAAAAGAGTTGACTGTTGACTTGACTGTTGTTCTGAAGTTTCGCGCGCGCGATGCGTGACCGATTCAAATGATATACCACAATCCTTAATTCATTGCATAGAAATGGTAAAAAAATGTTTTGAGCAACGTGAGATGAAGTGATTCCAATTTATTGCTCGCGAGTGTACACAAGTATGCAGATAGGTAGTTAATGTTGCACTGTGTTGTGCTAAATGACCAAATCTTGGTCAAACAGCATTCAGAAATAAGGAGCAATTAAATAAAAAAAGTTACATTTCATTGCATTTTAATAAAAATAACATTCCTACGTATAAATATTCATAATTAAGTTGCAAAATGCTAGCCTATTTTAATCTATGGCATTAACAGTAACTAAGTATCCCATTATTGGCACAATTATAACTTAAAACATTTTTACGTACCTACAGTTTACATTCATTATGTAACTTTATTAGAAAAAAACAATCAATCGGAAACTACTTCGTAACTGAGTTCTTATTAATTAAGTACAAAAATAAGTGAATCAAATTATTTAAAGTTTGTCTATTAATTTGTCAGTTAAGAAAAAAATGTAAAATGCCACAAAAAATTGTAGAAAAAAAATGTATGCAAGTACAAAGGTTTTCAAGGAAAACCTAAGTTTGTGAAAATAAAACGATATAATTTTCTAATATGTACCTAAAACTAAATCATTTCTACAAGTATTTGGTGTCATGTACTTACAATGTTAATAGAACGAGTATTGGTTTGTGACTCCAAAAAAGACAAATGCCTACGTTACTCAGTAAAATGTTTATCTACTAGTATACAATATACAGTAAAATAATGTATTCAAATATTGATATGAATTGAACACCTATTATAAAATAACTTTTTACATCTTAGATAAACCTCTTAAAATTATATATTGTCTCAAATTCTATTACTAATTTATATTCGATTTTATAAATGCATGTAAATGGCAAACTGATTCTATGTGCGCTTGTCTAACATTTAGAAGTTGATACAATGATTGAAAATACGTAGTAAAAACGGGTAAATAAAGTAAAAAATATCTTATTATTTTGACTAATGAGAGCTATGAACATTTCTTTGGTTATAGGCTAATGTAATAATAAGTAACATCACTTATTTGTCAAGTATGAATGATTCATACATTTTCTTGTACGAGTATTGTAATGGTAACCACTATTTTAAGTATTAGACCTAAATGAGACTAGGAATATTAATTTATTTACATTTTTTATTCAGTCGTAAAAAATAACATTTCAAATAGTGTCTTCATCGTAACTATTTAAGAACAACTGACCGCATTTCTCTACATTTATGTATGTACCAGACATTATGCAAAAAACATCAAACTATTATTATTCCGATTGAATATAAAATTGTACTCAAATTGAATAATGGTTATGGCAACTACAAATTCCTGAATGTCAACAAATAACACCGGCAACAGTGTTCTAGTTTAACGTCAGTGTTGCCAGATTACAAAAACTGAAAACCGTAAAACCGATTAGATCCGGCTATTGCGGTGCGGTCGGCGATGTCGCGGGTGTCGAGGAAGCGGCCAGCGTCACGTGGGGCGACGCACGAAGCGTGGCATGGATGCCCGCAGGCCCCTCCTGCCAACCACTAAAGGGGGCATCCTCTCATCTTCTTCTTCGTCGTATTCAGCGCCCTCCGAACTGTCTTCTTCGCTCCACACTGGCTTGACCATCTGATATGAGGCTGAGAAGCCCTTGAAGACTAGGGAATCGTCTGTACGGAATCTGATGAGCAGGGCTTCAGATGTTGATACTATTTCAGGAGGCATCTACAACAAGAAGAATGGGTAAAATTTTCTTAACAGGTCCGATCATAGGTACCTACTGCTAATCATCAAAATGGCATGAAAAATATCGAAATTTTAAGTCGGCCGACTTAATCAAATCTATGATCAAAGTTTGTATGAAGTTTATTAGTGTAAGTAGGTAGGTACCTAAATTAATGTTACGTTCTTGGTTTTGGAGCAAACTGTTAAAAGGTACTTATACTATAAGAAGTTACAATAACTATTTATGCAATAACATTGTTATTGTATAAATCTATAAGTAGGTACCTACTAATATAATAAAGCTGAAGAGTTTGCTTGTTTGTTTGAACGCGCAGCATCTCTTGAACTACCAGTCGGATTTGGAAAATTGTTTTTGGTAGGTACCTACTATATGATATACAGCCACATTCACGGGGAAGGCTATAGGCTATAGGGGAACGGGAAAACATGAGATATGCACGTAAGAAGTCGCGGACAAAAGCCAGTAAGCTAAAAGTAGACATTGGATTTATTACCTTAGTTCCACAGAAGGTACCATAGTTTCCTCCACTGCCGTCCAAACCTCCGAACACCTGAACGTAGTCATAATGGCAGTTGGCCTCAGGTTCTAGCTCGAAGGTAAGGAAGGTCAGTTTCACGAAGTGGTTCCTGGGAGCCTCGATGTTCCAGTCGCAGTTGGCTCTGGATCCGTAAGCGTTGTCGCCGTAGCGAGCGTGCGAGTATAGGTGCTGAACCGCTTCGGTTGCTGCTAGGTAGCCGCCACAAGCTGGGAAAAAAGATGTTTAAAAAATACAGAATAAGTACTTCAAGCTCCTAGGAATTTCACCTCCAATAAAATAGTGTAAAATGACAGGAGGTTATGTGTGAGTCAGGTACAATACAAATCTTTGTAAGACCTACATATTTCAGGAGTCAGCTGTGAAAATCACAGCGTAGGTATAGCTCATTACTAGGAACCTAGTTAGGTTGATAACGGTATATTCTAATTTAAAATCTTGTCATGTTATCTCTCCACCATCCTTGGCTGACTGGTTTTGCCGTGCATTAAGTCCACCTTTGACATATACGTGTAGGTATGTACCTACTGCATGAAGTTTTAATAAATAAAAAACGCACCAGTTGAATGGTTAGCCAGGAAGCCGCTCCTCTGCACAGAGCCATCCGACTTGAAGACCACGTACATCTGGTTCTGCGACGCGACGATGGGATGCGGCAGTCTATTGCCGCAGAACAGGCCCAGGGTCTTCTCGTCTGCTGATGCGCCGTCGTATATCGTGACGTAGTCGTATGCGCATTCCTGAAGAATGCATTAGGCATTTATTGGAGCCATCAAAAATAGTTTTCGCGTTTAGCCTATTTAAAAAGGCGAATTTGAATGTTTTTATTGAATTAAATTAATTCCCTTGATAAAAACTAAATACAGCAATACTCACTGGATGTGGCTCCAATTCAAACTTCTGGAAGATGAGCTTGATTCGGTGTCCAGGTGTGGTAGAAAATTGCCAAACGCAGTCCTTTCGCGGCGGGTATGTGGCAGGGTAGAGTGGACTGTTAGAGAAAATAATGATGTCTTTAAAGTGTATTTCCTAATCAAGATTTCACTACATTTTAGTGTTCAAAGTTATTCGAAAAGAGGCCAATCC
The DNA here is from genome assembly GCA_947386135.1 of Melanchra persicariae. Classification (NCBI taxonomy): domain Eukaryota; kingdom Metazoa; phylum Arthropoda; class Insecta; order Lepidoptera; family Noctuidae; genus Melanchra; species Melanchra persicariae. The sequence goes on along the minus strand of OX376648.1, from coordinate 18,782,780 downwards.
CCATATTTTTGAGCGTATGAACACTCAAAAGACACTCATCAATTGCTCTGGTTGGATTTCAAATAAGGTAAGTATTAGTCGAGTACCTGAATATAGTGCCGTGCGGCTGTGTGACGTCATGCTTGCAGCCGCCCTCCTTGCAGTCGTGCGTGTTGGGATGCAGGGTGAAGCCGCTGTAGCACGCGCACTCGTAGCCGCCCAGAGTGTTGCGACACTCGTGTTGGCAGCCGCCATTGTTGTCGGCACACTCGTCCACATCTATATAGTATGCTGCTGCGAAGCCTGAGCGGTGGACTGAGCCGTCCGATGTGAACTGTGAAGGTAACAAGTAAAAGGTTTAGGTATAATTGAATGTCGAGCTTCGCGATACTAAAATAACTTGGCACTTAAACGAAAAAAATCTTTCTTCAATTGTGATATTAATAAACCTTAAAATCACGACTTCAAAGACCCTATTTTGCCAAGTGTGACAGGATTTATTTTTAGGCAAGGCAGTTCTTCACGGGCACTTTAGAAGTGGTCGCATCATCATCATTTCTGCCGAAAAACGTCCACTACTGGATATTGACCTCCCCAAGAGTCGCCACATCGGCCGGTCCTGTGCGTCTCGTATCTGACGGAATCCCGCGGCCTTCACCAGGTCATCGATCTACCTTGTCGAAAGCCTTCCAACGGTTCGTCCTCCGGTACTTACGCGGTCGCCACTCAAGAATCTTTCGACTACCTTGACTATCTGTTATTAAATAAACAAATGGTGTACGAACCTGAACTCTTAGCACCGATCCATCAGACGTGACAGGCGGCGGTAGCGCATTGCCGCAGAACACGCCGTGTCTCCTCAACACGTCAGCTCCCAGCTTCGAGTGGACCGTCACGCTGTCGTACTCGCACTCCTGGAAGTACATGAACTTTCCGTGGTGACTATAAGCAGTACCTTTGCTTTTGGAACGGGGCTATTGTGGAGGAATGATTAGCTAAAGATTCTAGGGTCTTAGAAAATACTGGATGGATAGAATATGCTTTACCGTACATCAATATATTGAAATACAAACAATATAACACTTGTGTTTAATTCTGTGGGGTATAATGGCCTGAAAATTGGAATATTGTCTTGAAAATTGTTGTGTGGTGTCTAAATGAGATGGTCCTAACCTCTACTGTTATCGGAAAGTATGTTTGTTGTGAGGTTCTTACCTGTTGATACATATTGTTTCCTTCCAAGTCGAAGAACGTAAAGTTGAGCGTGATCCTGTGTTGAGGTGGGGCTACGATCTCCCAGAGACAGTTCTTCGAGGGCGGGTACAGATCAGGAAATGACGGCGACGTGATGGTACCGTTTGGCGCGTATAGAGAACCTCCGCAAGCATCTAGAATAAAGGAGCGTTTAAACTATTTATTAGAGTTAAAATGGCAGATGGACGATTTTTTTATGGATCTCAAGACCTTTAACTACTCCGGCTGTCTCACCAATACTCACAATGAATATGCCGCGTGGTGTATAGCTTACTATCTACTGTTGATAAACGGAGACCTGCCTTTAATCAGCGGAGTAGCTGGGATCCTTTTTTAGGATTCCGTACCAAAATGGTAAAAAGGTGCGACTCAGTCTGTCTGTCTGTCCGTTTGTCACATCTGAATATCTCAAGAACTACTAATGCTATCAACTTGAAATTTGGAATAGTTTAAGATGACGTTTGCCCAACTATTTTGCAAATAAGAAAAAAATAAAAATATAATAAATTTTTTTTGCAACAGGGACTGAGGGGATCTTAAAATTCGAAGTGGGGCTACTTAGGCATGTGGGGTATTATATAAAAGAGCGTTACTTGCACATTCTCAAACTTTTTCTCTTTTTTTAGGTCGCATAGGTAGTTTTCGACTTTTGACGAAAAATGTAAAAATAATACCGTTCGCCTTATCTCCGAAGTTTGCGTAGAGAAAAATTTGAAATTATTGTCTCTAAATAGCACACTTCTTCATGGTGAGGAACACTCGGTGCGCGAGTCCGACTCGCTCTTGGCCGGTTTTTTCATCAAGGCTGAAAATACTCTACGAAAATTTACGTCACAGTAGCTCCACCAACTCTTTTATAGACCCGAGTTACCCCTGGTAAGAGTTAACCCTATTGAAATGTATAGAAACAAAAATATCTACTTACTTTCACACTTCTTCCCATCAGAATGCAGCTCGTACCCAATATCGCAGGCACACTCATACCCTCCAAGAGTATTGACACAAGAGTGGCTGCACCCATGCTCTATGGAGGCACACTCATCGAACTCCTTCATGAATGTCGCGGAGAAACCAGCCTTCTGCACTGTGCTGTCCGACTCGAAGATGACGAGCAACTTGTTGGATGTAGACCTGGAATATTTACAGGTATTAAACTGTTTGGATATTAAAGATGGGAGCAGATTGAAAGGGACCAGAGGCATGAATTTGTGAAGGTATCTCGGCGCGTGGTAATGACTGCAACTTCGGAGTGTTAGGGTTTACATCGACAGCCAATCCGAAAAATTATATAGTTGATTAAATAAAATGAAACCATGAAATAAATCAGGATTGCAGTTTTTGTATTGTTGATTGCATCGATACTGTGAAACTGCTAGGCTGTTTGTAGCCGAAGAGCATTTGATGTGCAGTTTTTTAGAACATAAAAGTTTTTCTGTTCTCCAAATACTAACCTGATATCAGGAGGTATCTTGTGGCCGCAGAACATGCCGATGAGTGGGCTGTCTACGGAGTCACCGTCTCTGACCTTGACCTTGTCATATGAGCAAGTGTCATGGTTCTCCACCTCGAAGGAGTGGAACCGAAGAGCTACTTGATAATCCTGGAAGAAAGGAACGATTTTGAAATTAAGCCAATATTTTCATACGTGGTAGAGCCAACAAAGAAGGCTAAAACCTCATTTTATAGTTTATTTTTTATAATTCTAATTTTAAATGTTTTACTTTTTCTTATGTTTTTTCTCTTAAAAGTTGTTGAGTCTTGTCATCTCATGTATGCACAAACCAAAAATAAATATTATTATAATATTCAGTTTTTTTTTACTTATGCATAACAATGCGCTTAAAATACGGAATTAAAATTTTGCAAAAGATAATTTTGTAACTAGGTTTTTGACATGAAAAAATACAACGAACACAGAGTACCTAGGTAAAATAACGCTTACCTGAGGCACCGAAAGTCTCCAGATACAAAGCTTATTGGGCTGATAGTCATCAGGATAGTTCGGAGACTCCAGATGTCCTGTGCTGTCCACTTCTATGTCTCCACCACATACGGCTAGAAAATAATGAATTCTTAATTATGATTTAATTGTAAGAGGTAGGTACCTAATCTCATTTTATAAAGCTTTTAGAAAAGTTGATCTCATCGACTTACTAATTATGTATTGGCAGTATTCAAGGTAATCTAGAGGCTTGATTGAGATTGTGGCTACATCACTAATGCAAGTCTGATTAAATCCTGATATGCTTATTTGCCTGAAGTTATTTAATTATCATCATCTGCCTAGCCTTTTCCCAACTATATTGGGGTCGGCTGCCAGCCAAACCGGATTCAGCTGAATACCAGTATTTTACGTGGAGCGGCTGCCTACCATACCTCCACAACCCATTAACTGGGTAACACGGTACCTACTGCTTGGCAAGACTGGTGTCAGATTTTCGGCTTCTGACAATCCGTAACGACTGCCAAAGATCTCCAAATGAGAGCCGGGTCCAACGGCTTAACGTGCTTTCCGAGGTACGGAGGAGTTCCGGTATGTCATGATGGTCACCCATCCACAGACCAACCTCGTCAAGCGTTGCTTAACCTTGAAGATCGACCCGTGCGGTTGTTGTAGTTTAGCCACGAGCTCCTCAAGTTATTCAATTATCAAGTTCTCATAATATGAGAATAGGCAAAGTAATCTATACCTAGGGTGCATATTTCCAGTTGGGAGTGGATGCCCAAATTCGAAGCTATAAAGAATAGCGACAAATAAAGCCTTAATTAATAAAGCCATTAATCAGACTCATCACTCAAAAATGTTTGGTGCCAAAAGATAATTGCCAAGTCTTAAATGATTAAAGTCAAGGTTATTAATAAATTCAAACATGTCAGTGAGTGAGAGAGTGGAGAGAGCTCTGCAGTTTTCAAACTTACCTTCATAAAACGCCCTGAATCCTCTATGAGGCTTGGGTCTTGGTCCAGGCTGGTATACCACCGTCAGTCTTGAGCCTGTGGATCTCATCATGGGACCTTTGCCGGAGCCGCAGATCCTGCCGAGGACAGGAGCGTCTGGCATGTAGCCGTCTCTTACTTCCACCCATTCTGATCGACATTCTTCTGACTTGTGGATGTCGATTTCTGTAAGAAAAGACTTGGACTGTAGACAGGTCTCTGGACTGGTGGTACTGAATCAAACTGAAAACATTTATTTCAAGTAAACCATTGACCAAGCACTTTCAAATTGCAAAGGATTCGGTTTAGCACATCCCAAAGATCTACATATCTGTGGAGAAGAACGTGCAAGATACTTCATGAGAGAATAAAGAATGCAGGTACTCAATAATAATTACACACCCCGGGGTATGTAATTATTATTACCTAACAAGGCTATTAAATTCTGGTCAGCTTTCATCTTGACAAATAAGTAATAACGAGTTTTGAAGAAAGGTACATTACAATTTTAATGTCAGGAAATTTCCAGCAGCATGCAGTTGCTCTGAATTTTACTGGACATTGGACATGTGTTTATCGAAAGCTGCATCAATAATTGGTTCCGTGGGGACCAACTCACGACAGCGGACTGTGACATTGCACCGATAATATAATTTCAGGTAGATTTCAGGCAAGAAAAATCCAGTCACTATGAAAATATAAAACTGAGCAGTAGGTTAGTTTATGGTTTCTACCAGGGTTGCGGAATTGTTCGAAAGAGTTACCGCGGCTCTAGAACGCAAAGGGCATTTGAAGGAACACGGATGGGTTTCAGTCAGTACGATCTTGACTCTCATTGAGGAGTCATTTGATGATTTTCCATCCAAAAAAGGCATATGGTTTGTATGAGTTTTCAATACTCTGATAGAGTTGACTACCCATGTCTCTCTAAGACATTACACAGATTATAATTTTAAGGTACTTAAATAATTTTATATAAACAAAAATAGTAACAATGAATTACACCAAATGAGTCCAAACGCTTTCGAAATATTGGGATATAAATGATGTGCGACCAAGACAAACTACATCATACCTAAATGCTACTAATGCTATTTGAAACTGTTTATTATCATTATGACGATTTTTTTTGTGTACCCTACACAAAAAAAATCGTCATAATGATAATAAATAGAAATCACGGAAAATTTCAATATACAGGTAAAATTAATTTCCGCTCCAAATGATAATATTTGCACCAGACTATAGAAAATACAAAACGCTTTACGTGCCAAATTCGGTCGGTAAAATCGACTCACTAATTCAATTAAAACTGTATTCGTAACCGATTTATTTCTATGAATCCCGTAAATTAATGGCGTTTAGTAGTACAACCGCAGTCGTAAACTTAGGTGGTAGTGACCGGTGGAAATTTACGACCTCCCATCCTTAACTGGCCAGTACACGATGAACCCTCTCTCTCCTTAATTAGCTAACTTCGTACAGGTATTTGAAAGAGCCTGTGAAGCGTGGAGGTCATGTTATGTTGGAAAGTTTGTAGTGAACAGGATTCCAGTACTGGCCACAAAACGCTGCGAATTGAAGTGGAAACTTATTGCTTTCAATGGCCTTATTCTGAGTTTGAGATTTTGACTCTAGATTTGTTTATATAGGACTTTAGAATGCCATTTTTGGGGATCTAAATTGGCATTGTTTGAAGTCCTTTAAAACAAATTAGACTGATGTTATTGTGGTGGGTTTCATGATGAATGTACAAGTCGTCACTGAGCGAAAGATAAAAATTTAAATACGACACACGTGATGAGCAAACTTTATACTACTTATTCTATAGGTGTAGATGTTTGTCTCACTTCGTAAATAAAAACTTTGGCACTTTTTCGCTCATGCAACCAAAACATACATATTGACCTGATTTTCAGCTTAATTTTAGCGATACAAACAACTTCAAAGTTCTTCATGTAATAAGTGTGCTATTTCACTCGATTGAGTTTCTATATATAGAGTTCTTTTTACTTTTACGCGTGTGTAAAGGTCCGTTTGATGTAGCCATGTTTGCGTCCCCGCGAATATTAAAAGTCGCAGGATATTGGGTCCGTCTCTAGTTGACTTTGAAGGTACTCGTATCGAAATAGAACTGTCAAAACATTTTTTGAGGATTCATTTATTTTCATGCGCCAGTCTGGCGAATTTGGTTGGTATAGGTATTAATTTAATAAACATCCTTTTGAAATTTATCAAAAATCATAGCATGAATTAGCGTCGTAAAGTAAAATTCAATTTGGAAATAGGTTATGTTCTTTAATTCCTGTAAAATTTTGATTAAAAAATACGGTTAGAGACGTCTGAAATAATCCTTAGGACCATTGGCTCATATTGAAATATTTACATACAATAAAATAGCAGTCAAATCCACTTTTTTCGTCTAATTTATTTTAGTCAATTTCAAGTAAACTCGTAAAACAGCTACATTTACGAACTTATACTGGCATTTTCGGCGCCATAAGTGGGGGCTCCGTCAATTTTCATTTGGACCCTTCTGGCTGATGAAGCGAGCAATCAATCAATGCTAGTTCATCAGTTAATTGCTGGCCAAATACTCGAAATGAAGATGTAGCTTCGTTGACTACATAGTCAGCTACATAGGTATGTTATGCTAACTATGGTGACGGATTACCTAGGCATTTTGTTTTAGGTATTTCGTTACGTAAGACCTTTTTCTGTTTTACTAGGCTTGATGTAATATCATTATTCATTTAACTTTTTTTTTTTTATTAAACATAGGTACACCAAGGATATGATCATGCGATCATATCCTTGGTATACCTATGTTTAATAAAAAAAAAAACATAGGTACACCAAGGACATGATCATGAGATCATAATAATATCCTTGGTATACCTATGTTTAATTTTTGCAAAAGGAATAGAATATTTTTAGTTTTAGTTAAGTCTTTTATTTAAGTGTGTTTATAGTAATAGTTGTGAAAATTTATATAATAAATAATATTATACAAACAAAAAGGAATAGCGACCTATTCATTATGGTTTGAGACTTCGTCAGTAAATAACCAGTGCCAAAAGTCGACATTCTTTTAGCAAGACACAAATTAGCCTAGAGACAAATCTGTAAATAAAATATAATTACAACTTAAAAGAAAGAACAAAAGTTTTATCTTTAAAAAAATCTGAAGTAAACGCTTAAAACTAAATAAGAAATGAAATTAACGTTAGAGAAAGTGTTGTTGTAACAAATGTAGTATTATATACTGAACGTTATATTAAATGAAAATTTTGTTAGTATAGCTTTTGAAAATAGAGCAAATGTTCTTACACTAAATGAGCGGGCACCCTACCTACACACGTACAGACCGTGCTAACCCGTAGCCCGCTCCGTCCGATTCCAGCCACAATAAATCTCAAGTCTCGCCTTTGTTTTGCTGTATTTGTCACTTCTCTACACGTAATGGATGATGTTTTTGCGAGTCTGCTATACACCTTTATTTTTATTATAAAAGGGCTTGAAGATTCGTTATAAGTTTTCATTGATGATTATTGATAACTTTCGTCATAAATTGAACTTCCTACAACATTAGAATCTTTGATAAGTAAATAAGAATATACGAGTCTAAAGAGCTGCTATCTAAGTTACTTAAAAAAAACTTATTAAAGTTATATCTACTAACTACGTATGTACACACAAAAACAAAATCCATTTAAGCATCGAAGTACTCCTCCACATCGCAGTCATTCGGAAACGTGCCCAGAAGACTGGAAGCAGAGTCTCAGAGATCTCGGTGAACAATATACTAGACCTTCGTCCGACCTTTTCTTTCACAAATAAAAATGTAAGGTTAGTTAGGCATCCAGTCCAACCATATGAGGTTGAATAAATCTAAATCTCGGCGACCCAACTAGCGGATGATGAAATAGGCATGGGTTGGACGATGTTGGACATTTTTGGGCTTCTTTAATTCTGTTCTAGGTATTTGTTTGTTGAATATGGGTGGTTGAATTAGCTTAAGCGCAGCTTTGAAACCTTCGCTATCTGGCAGATAGATAACGTACATAAACCAGTGTGAAACAGTGTCATTTTCAATGAGCTGAAAGACGTCCACTACTGGAAGTTGAAAATAAACTTAAGAACTTAAAATAAAGCGGCATTGCCATACAACGTGGCAGGCGTCTTTTGGGCTCACTTCCAGTCGACAGCGATGCGGACGAATTTTTTGACACCTATTTTAGTTAGGAGTTTTTATTTTTATATAACCATTTTTTTGGGATGCATGAAGGAGCCTCCTCGTGTAGCGCAATTTGTTCCATCAGACACTCAACTGAACTGAGCGCTCGGCGCATCCTGGACAGTCTCACCTAACACCTTATAAGACTGGCCAATCCTTCCCTTGCGGTGGTAGGGCTAACGCCCGCCTGGTTCCCGACCACCCTCCCACCGGAGTTTGGCGTCATGCAGCCTGCTGTGTTTCGTCGCCGCGTGGGAGTACCAGTGCCTCAAGGCATCTTCTGGGCACGCTCGCTTCATCATGGACCTCATCTATCGCTTTCCATCAGGTGTGATCGAGGTCAAGAGCTAGCCCATTCATAAATAAATAAAATAAAAAAACCAAGGGGATTGTACTTCCCACTAATATTCTTGCCTTACATGTCTTTGTTGACTACAATCCCCAAACAACACTGAAATTTAATGCGTAGACGCGTAAGCGGATATCTATATGTAACTATATACACTTAGATTAGTATTTAAAATTTAAAATGTACATGTTTTAAGGTAGAAAATAAAGTGTAACAAACTAAATGATTGCTTAGGCATTATGTGTGATATTGTTTAGTTACATTAATTGTTTAACTATTGTTTAATTTTGCATTAAATGCAACTGTATTTATTCTAGGAAAACCTAGCCAAACTGTATCAATAATAATAAAATTATAACAAGGTCCCACCACAGATATTAACGATATCAAATATGAAATCAAAACAGTAATTCAGTGGTTTATTTCAATTAGAGTTCACAGATATAATATCGTGAATTCACTGTTCCGCAACTAATGATATTTGGAGTAGTCTGAATGGGGAATATTCAATCAATGAGGAGTAAATATCGGTTCATTACTTTAAAATAAAAATTTGTGGTAAATATCGGTTTATTAGAAATGGATTCATCTCCGTATTATGTACATTGTTTTGGAGGGTGTTGTATTCTAATTCTGATACGGTAGAATGATTGGAATTAAAGGCGACCGCTGGCACTGCATGATGTGTTATCATGTCAACTTTAACTTTCAGCTTCATAAACACTAGCTTTATATAAACTCGTGGATCCCTAAAATTAAAGTTCACACGGGAACGTGCGTCTGGGATATAAAACACCAGTCTCCTATTCTAATTTTTCTAGTTTACCTTTGTTCTACGTGTAAGCCAAACATACAAATCAGCCGGTCGATTCTGTCGACATCTCACGGTGTTCACCTAGGCGGAGTGAACGACAATAGAGCTGTCATACCGTCTTATTTGTATGGTTTGACAACTCACCTTTCGTGCGCCCCGCCCGGGTGTTCACTTCGACACAAAGACATTAAATTTATTGTACCTATCTTTAAATCTCTTTGCTTCGACATGTTTACAGAATCGCACTGCTGTTTAGCCGTTTAGAGCGTCATTGATTACCAGACATACATTCAGACGTATTACTTATTTGAATAAGATATTAGTATCTCCTATGTTACTACAAACCAGATTATCTACATGTCTGTCCCATTTGTGTGTTCGATTTCTTAATATTTTCTGTTTGACAAACGGTCCCTTTTGATCCTTACTATTGTGTTCGTATTTTTAAATGTATTTGAACAAGAAATATATTACTACCCTTGATTTATTTCTGTCCGAAAATAAAGCTGAATTTCAGGGCATTCATATTTTTAAGCAAATCTAATTAAAATACATCTCATATTGGATCTTTTGACGAAACACATGTAAGATTATAAGGTAATTATGATGGAAGATTCTGCAAAATTTTGATCTGAAGAAGTTATTCCTTTCTCATACTCGTATTTATGTGTTTGCACTTATAGCAGGTTAAGTAATTTTACAAACAGGCACAACGTGACAATGCGACATCGATGCTACACCACGATGGCTGATAATAATAGGTCTTTACCTATGAAATTGCCGTTTTGTATGAATTTTTTTTTTTTCCCGCCAAGAAGTTATCAAAATTCTGGAAAAAGTAGTAGTCTGTAGGCGCAAGGTCTGGTGAGTAGGGCGGATGACGGAGAGCTTCCAACCCCAGTTCTTGCAACTTGGAGACCGTCTGCTGTGCAGTATGAGGTCGTGCGTTGTCGTGCAGGAGCAGCGGATACGAGCGATTGACCAATGCTGGTTGGAGATGTGCCAGCTTCTCCATCATTGTGTTCAGTTCTTCACAGTAAACATCTGCAGTAATGCTCACCCCGTTAGGTAAGAAGCTGTGATGAATCACACCGGCGCTAGACCACCAAACAGTGACCATCAGTTTTCTTGGGGTAAGTTTTCGTTTAGGGCATTGTTAAGGTGCTGAACCAGGATCCAACCAACTTGCTGAGCGCTTGCGGTTATCAAACAGAATCCATTTTTCATCGCAGGTAATGCGGTTCAAAATTCCTTCATTTGTGTTTGTTGAGCAGTGCAAGGCACGTCTCGACGCGTACTTCGCGCTGGCGATCATTGAGTTCGTGGGGCACCCATTTGTCAAGCTTTTTTACCTTGCCAATTTGACGCAAATGGACCAATATTGTTTTGACGCTAACGTCGAAAGCTGCTGCTAATTCAGCCGTAGATTGTGTATCATCAGCTTCCACAATCGCCTTTAATTCGTCATTGTCGACCAAAGTCTTCGGACGACCGCGAGGTTCATTTTTCAGGTCGAAATTTCCAGAACGGAAGCGAGCAAACCAATAACAGGTGGTGCGTTGGTTTGTAGTGTTAGCTCCGTAAACGTCGTTGATGTTGCGTGCCGCTTGTGCCGCGTTGCTGCCACGACGGTACTCATATTCCATAATTACTCGAATTTTTAACGTATCCATGATGACGAAAAAGATTGAAATGCGATGAAAATGTAACACTAATCAATAAACAAATGACTACTTTTGGAAAAAAAAAACCATGTTTTTAAAATAAAATTAATTTGAAATTAGAATTCTTAGCCAAACAAAAATTATTTTGATTTGAAATGGCCAGTACTGCAGAACGGCAATTTCATAGGTAAAGACCTAATATAATTATAATGATATTCAATCTGCTATCCTATTAAACTGGGTGTCGTACCTGCCTAACCTGCTAGTAGCTCGGATCACTCATTAGGTATTTTAAACTGAAGAAACAAACTACTATCAAAAACTCTTCATACGGTATCTATGATTCAAAGTTGGGTCTTTTGGACGTATCTACCTTACAGTATTTTACAGAAACACAAAGAATCCAGTCCCTGGAGTCCAGTGGTGCCGCCGCAAAGATTTATAGTCGCAAGTGACCGGGCGAAGGCCACTTAAAATAAAAGCTGGGTAATAAATTCATTAATTCACCAGAATCCATTTATATTCGTAACGGACAAACGAAATGGTAAATTTATTTGCATGTATTGGGCCGTATTCTATACAGACACACCGAACACATCCTATACACCTACACGCCTACATGTCACGGGTATAAGGTACCTATGTGTGTGTAAAGGATCCTATTTCACGGTACTTGATAAAGACGCTTAAAAGATCTTTTAAAGGAATATTTTTTTCTATAACGTTAATTTGGTATTTAGGATCAAATACCCGTATCGAATCCCTTAAATTTTTGGACAGGAGCACCGAATAAGGTGAATTTTGGTCGTCGCTATTTATATATAATGTGTTTTCCTTTTTAAGCTTGGAAGGAACACAACAAAAATGTTCATTATTAAAACGGAAATATTGCCTGAAGATGCTTTCTTCAAAGTTATTTTTATAATGAATCAAAAATGTAAATGACCTATTTATATTATTTTGATTTCCATTTTATTACCTAGACTAGCACTTCGCCCGCGACTTCGTCCGCGCGGACCCTTATAAAGGTTAGTTTTTGAAATTAAGCACAACGATTTTCATTAATTTACATTTATTACATAGCCATTTCTACTTATTCTATGGTCTCAGGTTCAGCGCAACTGTTCACCCCGTTCACCCCGTCAGGAGTTGATTATGCAAAAATTGTTAGGTACATCTGTTTCAATAATCCCATTTTTAGTTTGTTCATAGCATCCCGACGTAAATTAAAGCAAGCAATAATGTCCTCCCCTAAAAACTTAATCACCCCTGCTTCACCCCATATTATGACAGGTATGTAGTTTATTTGCGAAAAATCCAAACATTTGTTATTCTTATTGTTTTATCGAAATCATTTTCAACTTCATCGGACCAAGCATTGATATGATTCTTCCTAGTTCGCTCAAGCCGCGACATTTTTCTTACTCCGAGCATGTTTATTACCGTCGTAACTTTTGAACGAAAGGTCCGATTTGAATAATTTAAAGTGTAATTTACACAGAAATAATCAACCTTAATTATCAAACCATTTAAATGGATAAGGATTGATATCATGATACCGAAATCACCATTTTTTCAAATCACCAAGGATTTGCATGAATAATTTGAACAAAAAGCGGTCATGGTGACTTAACCATAATAGTTAGACATATGGTATCGCGGACTTTTTTGTAGACATTGATGATCTCTATAAAACTGTAGTACATCACTTTGCTCTATTGTCAATAGATTCCGCAGCGTACGCGATATAAGGATTTTTTCTCACACCTTGGGTTACATTATCGAAGTTTTCATACGGATCCCTAACTTTTTTGAAAATATTCTATAGCCTATGTCCATCATCGATAATGTACAATTCTATTGGTGAAAGAATTTTTCAAATCGGTCTAGTAGTTTCGGAGCCTATTCATTTCAAACAAACAAACAAACAAACAAACAAACAAACAAACAAACAAACAAACAAACAAACAAATCCTTCCTCTTTATAATATTAGTGTAGAAGTGTAGATGAGCAGTCACTGATGAAGTAGGTACGCTTGCCTGAGGTACTGAGATTGAATCTAGGAAACTGAGCGTCTGTTTCCCCATCAACGATTAAGTTTTTTACCGGAAAGTGACGTCACAAGCCTCCACTCTTGATCTTTGACGCGTTTTATCTTCATCAATTTTTATTGATTTGATAAAACAAAAAATACGTATCTAATATTATTCGATAATCTTACTGACGAACTAACTAGAATTATATTTTTTTACTAAGAAGACATGCCTATTTCAACGTACGCCTATCTGCTATTTTGGCCAAGTTTTTTAAATGATGAAATATGTCATAAATGATAATCATAGAAGACATATTTCAAAAGTCTAGGAAGTAGTTTTGCATATCGCATGTTTCCCTATTCTATAATACAGACCTCTTTTTCCAACAGATTCTTTTTTTAAAACTCATTTCTCAAAGTCCACAAATAATGCTGACCACAACTTAAAATTAAAAAGAAAAGGAACGACTCCATAATTCGTTATTAAGTTGTCCCAATCACCCAGATAAGTTTCTTAAGCTAATTTATTTTAATTACACCAATTACTGAGCCCATTTTTTAAGAAAAAAGTGTCACGTCGGAAGGAATATACTTTCTTTGGATAGTCATTCTTCATTATGTTGAACTTCTTACAAAAGGTGGACTCTGGTTCTTTGAAAATAGTCTTGAGGATGTATTGTGTAAAATAATTATTTCGTAAAGAAAGTAAATACATTATGTTAGTGTATGAGCGGAGCGGGGCGCGAAAGAGTTTTTATTGTAGTGTTTTATAAAACCCGTACCTGGCATAATAATAGAAAAAAAATAGACAAGTTTATGATTTTTTCGAGTTTCCTTTTTTTATTTATTGGTTTTCCAATTTCAAAGGTATACACACACATCACGTACATATTGATACAAGTCTGCCAGATCTCTGCCTTCATGACAGTATCCGCTTTTTAACCGACTTCTAAAAAAGAGGAGATTCTCAATTCGGATGTTTGTATTTTTTTTATTCTTGTTCGCGCATAACTCCGTCGCTTGCCAGCCGATTTGAAAAAATCTTTTTTTGTTGGAAAGGGTATACTTACCAAATGGTCCCATCAAAATTTTGTCGAAATCGGTTCGGTAGATTGTTTTTTTAAATCCAAATATCTGGAAAAAATATGTGGAAAAATCATCCATGTATACGAAATTGCGTGTTTTTGTTTTCCTGTGACTTTCCAGAGGTGTTGTTAGGTGTGGGGTACCACTAAAAAGAAAAAAATAAAAAACTTTTTCACAAAAAAAAACCGACGTCCAAAAAAAAACTGTTGTTTTTTGTGAAAAAGTTTTAAGTCAGTCTAATCCGCTACCCGCCCCGCTTCTAATGTAACCAAATTCTTACCCTCTACAAATCCGTCGACCAGTCTCTCACAAAAAATATAACTTCCTTTGACAGGGGCTTACTAACAATATAAACTGGATTATAACCGCTTGTCTAAACACCCATTTGTCTGCTAGATAAAGCTTAACGAGATACGGCTGTCAAAGTATTCCTGCCTACTGGTTGTAGGCATGACAATGAGGGATTATTATTGAGGAAATGAGGAGACAATTTATCGATTTACAATCAGGAGACGAAAATACGACGTGGAAAGATGGGTCGTCAGTAGGTTATTTGACTAATATAAAAAAACAACATGAATGAATAGAGATACTTATTTGCAAGATTTTAATTGACTAAAACGATTTGTGTACTAAAAATCGGTGGAAAAATGGAGAAAGAAATTCCTCTGAGATTCCAACCCAATTGATTTCGTAGCTTGTTTTTCCAACAGAAAATGACTGAATGTAGAAGATTGTTGGAGGAACGTATCTACATTTTAGTCGAATTCTCGAAGTCTTCGTTTCAATGATGCTGTAGATGTCGACGCCTGTGGGATTATTCTTCGATTTTTGTCGTAAAACGTCTTTGTACTGTCGAGTGAAGTCTGTGGTGTGATGACAACTTAGACAAAGAGATGTTTGGACGAAGAAGAAACGTTGCACTGGACCCGAATAATTGGGATATGAGTAAGAAAGAGAGGGAATGATGATAGTCGTCTCCACAATGTAAAAATCGAGGGAGATACTATAACTGAGTAGTTGTGTAAATTTCCGCAAGGATCAAGTTTGCTATTTCTGTGAGTGGTTTGAGTTAGTGGGTGCTGTAACAAGTCAAACGGAAATTATGGACAGAAAGAACGGCTCATCGGTTCGGTGGGAAACGCTAAGACGTTGTGCCTGGCTGTGAATATTTTGGAATTCAGGTTTATGTTGTATTTAGGCGTTTGGTTTTATAGAGTCTTAAAAATTCATGGTAAATTGTTTTCCTTGTTTATATATGGCCCGAATTATACAGAAAAGGCGTGGTGAAGACGCGGCGCAGGCGAGGCGTAAGGCACGATGGGCTTCAAAAAGTTTCAGTACAAAATGTAGGTTCGAAGCGGCATCGTACCTTACGCCTCGCCTGCGCCGCGTCTTCACCACGCCTTTTCTGTATAATTCAGGCCTGTGATAGATGTCGACCTCACAGTATGACAACCGTATTTCTGCTGTTTCTTCGAATCAATATTGTGTTGTCGAAAGCATCTCATGGTGAGGCCAGCGGGAGATTGTTAAATGCGAATAAATCAGGACCGGTCGACGCGACGCTAGGCCTAAGCGCAACAGTAAACGACTTTCTTTTTTCACTAAAATTATGACGATGATGGTGAAGCTCTCTGTGTGTATCCCACCAAATTACGTCTAATCTATTAGCCTACCTCTTGTCTAGAGCGATCTCTGGCCACGTTTGACAAACATGATGGCCAGAATGTGGTGTCACGATATCATCATCATCTCATCAGAAAGACATGTTCAGAGCAACAATAAAAACATAGACGAATGTTTTTATACACAGAAGAAAGTATTTACAATTATTTCGTGCTATTTAGTAGCAACCTACACTACATTGTCTTCTATGATTACGTTTTTGGATTAGACATAATTTGCTACACATTTACCAAAATAGTTCCTACTATCATTAACCTCTCAAATCTTCCACGACGACGTAAAACGTCCATTTGCGTGCATTTATAAAAATTAACGGTTCGCTTACTGCCGAGGGTTGTCTCAAGTGGGCGCTCCAACGAAATTGGGCTGCCGAGGCTCTTTGCAAACACTTGACAGTCTTCCTGGGAAGAGCTCCTTTATACGTATTGAGGAGTAAGCAGTGCTGTATGGATTTTCGGAGACAATAGTAAAGTAGATGGGGCTAAAAATGGTGAAGTTCGAGTGATGTCTCGGGTGTCTTCTTTTATAGTTCACTATTGTTACTTGCGTGTTCGCTCAAATTTTACTTGTATTATTTTTATTGTACAAGATCCTGGTTTATTTGTGTATCGCATTGGCTGTGTGCTTTAGAAACATAACTGTGTTATAGGTATTTTCTCTCTTTCTTTTTTTTTCTCTCAAGGAGTATCTAAATTATGATGGAATACGCTTCAAAATTCTGAATTCACATAGGGAGGTACTTACTTTCTTCACTAAACAAATACACGGACAAACGTCTTCGTTTTCTTCAAAGAGAAGTAGAGTTAGGGTGTTACTACACCAATCTATCGACGTTGATCCATTGATGTGGTACCTTGGCTGATCGATGGATATCGGGCGATGAACGATTGATCGACCGTCGATCGATGCCATCGATCGACGTTGATCGATTGGTATGATAGCTTTGCTGATAGAAGAAAGATGTAGAAACTACCAATCGATGTCGACTAATTTTGAATTAAGGTAATTGCTAGAAAAATCGAAAGTCTTCTATGGAGGCAATGGATATACATCCATGTTAAATAATTTCTCATGTAATACTAACATCTTTCTTAAGTTTATTATTATCACTATATGGACTCAGGTCTGAAATAAAAGAAATTGAATTGAATTAAATTTAATTCTACCATCGATCGATTGTATCGATCGACGTCGACTAATCCATTCTACCATCGATAGATTGGTATGGTAACACCTTTATGCTTAAAATTAACCACTGATTGGTTTCACACGGAACAAATACTGGTACTCATAACGAGGTTTGGATTCTAGAGAAACTTTTATAGAATCTTCTGTCCTATAAATCTAGAACGAAGCCAGTCTTGACAATTTAAGAGTGCCAGTAAATTGTCTAATTGAAATAAATGCTCTGACTTTGTCTTTCAAAACGAAATTATAGTCGGAGTGCGGAAAATTGAGTCCGACAATGTAAAAGTTAATATTAATCCTGTCTTTGCCAGACCCTGGGTTTGCATTAGTATTCCTTACATTAATAACTACTTCTTGGGAGAATAAATTGTGAGGGTTTTGTATAACTTTAGATAATGCATCAACGGTTTTGCGTGACTCATACCAAATGTTTATTTTGGAGGTAAGCTTCCGTTGTTCTAGAAAACGGCAATCAAATATCTACCTAATACCTGCCATGGAATTTTGGCTAAATATTTATTTGTTTATGTGTTTGATTGAATGTACAGACGCCAAGCTACATTAATTAAAGTGTATTTAGCAATGCTGGCAAAGTAAAACCATTTAAAAGTCAAAGGTGAGAATATGCAATATCCACTTGGAAATGAATTCCATCAATTAGAATTTAGCGAAGTCCCCGATGGGATGGAAGACGATTTGCGTAAGTTGATGAACACTTGACATTTAAAGCCGAGAAGACTCAGTGTATTACACAATATATTGGCACACTTTCAACGTTATTAGATTTAAATTTCTTGGATAATTACTCAGAGGTAACTAATGTATCGTTAATAAATAAATAATTAGAAGGGCCTAGCCTATGTTCCACTGTAGTACATCAACTTTAAATAATTAAAAAAGAAATTAAAATATGTGTGCCATCTTAAAAACGAATCTATATACCTAGAGGTTGAATTTTTAAAGTATGCGTGGATGGGAAAATGAGAGCTTTCCTTTAGTTTCCCATGTGTTATTACTTCCCAGAATTTAATGCTTATTATCGACACTTTCGGATAGTGTAGTACAGGTTGAGTTTTTTTTTCAAAGTTAACTGGTTCGATTCCTGGCTAGGAATATCGGTTTTTAAAAAATCCAATTTTGCAGTTTTAGTTTTCATCAAAATCGGGTTCGAAACTCCTTTCAGTGTTTTTCGCTAATCCTCATAGTTTCAGCCATCACGCACACCTTATAAAATAAAAATTCACCTGTATAAAATCGAAAATAATTATATTTCTACGCTACTGATTTATTAATAGGTGTGAAAAATGAGCGGCGAAACAAAAACATATAGGAATATTCGTTTAAAATGAGTTTTTAAAATCCATGTTATAGATGAAAAATCATCAACAAAAAAAAAATCATCGTCGACAAAAAAACTTATCTCCAAACGTTGTGTTTGCAGATTTGGCATACTTGGTTTGGTAAGAAATAGTAGTTTATGCAACGACCATATAAAAAGGGTTATTAAAACACGAGTGTGGGTTTATCACACGAGGCGTAGCCGAGTGTAATAATAGCATCACACGAGTGTTTTAATACCTAATTATATGCCGTTGCATACACTATTTTATCTTTACTCATACAGTTGAAATAAAATAAGTGGAAAAATAGTTAATTCCAATATGGCGGATATTCTCATTGCGTATTCGAATGACTGCGCAGCGCGCTCAAACATAGACAAAGATAAAAGCTGGCTCATTGACTTAAGTCAATGAGCCCGCGCCAAAAATTTAAAAAGAAAAAGTGTGCTATAAAAATTAAAAAGTTATTTTATGATGCAGTTGTTTAAAAATCGAAGGAAAATGTTGAACTGTAATGGTTTTTTTTTTTAATTTTACCTATCCACGAAAAAAAAGTATGTATTTATGCATTCGTTTTTGAACTCATATTTGGAACATTAAGTTGTGAGTGTAGATAAACTTACATTATGTTAGCACTCACCAGTAATATTCAGGACGACTCTTTCACCATGCGTGGCCACGATCCTCCACTCACACCGGTCCGGGGTTGTTGGGGGTGTTTCACTACCCCACCCGGGGGAGTTGAACCACCCCGAGTTTCCCAGCAACGTCCTTCCGCATTCTGTTTGCGATATTAAATCATAATTATTACCTATAAACACTGAGATGTGGTAATTTAGTACGGTCACTGTATCTTTAAACGGGGAATTAATTTTCGTAATCAAATCATCCGTTAGTTTTATTGATGGTATGGAATTTCAAAACAGAACGGCTGTTGAAACAGCAGTTCTGAGTATTGAAGTAATTTGATTTTAGAAATATCAGTCAGCTTTATTCTTATTGATTTAAGATATTGGATTTTCTGATGGCACAATTCAATTACTTTATTTCAAACTAGCTGTGCCCGCGACTTCGTTCGCGCATGCATTTCGTATTTAGGAAGATATTAAGTACACAAACTCACTAAATGTATGTAGGTACTCATCATGATTATGACATGACTTACAAAATTACGAAGAACGAACGAACATTAACACTTAAAAAATTTCTTCGTAAACAATATTACTTGTTATGTGATATTCATCAGTAAGTATAAACAGGCTTTTCGCGCTGCTTACTTGCGACAAAGCGACATACAGCCTGACCGTGCGAGATACAGGACTTCCGCAGGTCCACACCAACACGACTAATAGTTTGTCCCTGAGCTTGATTAATGGTCATGCCGAAACTATCAGAAGAGAAGTCTCCGCAGAGGACATGGTGGAGCATACGGTGGAGGTCTGCCCTGCTTAGGCGGAGCATCACCGTGTCCTCGTCGAGGCGATCGGCTGCGGCGACGTCTCGCTACCGGTCCTGGTTCACTTCATGGTCCGGAGAAGAATATAAGAATGAATGACAGCACGATTTGACAGTTATTCCTAGTTCGGGACCAATCGTAATTCTGTAGGTGATACGGAGTAGAAAACTCCCAACACTAAGGCCGAAACTACAGACTTCGGGCTTAAGAGAATAGACCCCCTCAGCCGCCGCAACAGAAAAAACAACCCGGGCGTTGCGTCGGGAGTCGCAGGGCATTTCCCAGCCACCCTAAGCGCGGGCGCGTAGATGGCGAGCGTAGGTTGGCTCACTGTCCGAATACTACCAGGCCCGGGTCGACGAAGCGTCGTAGCCAGGGCTGCGGAATTTGTTCCAAAAGTCACCACGGGCCTGGAACGTAAAAGGCATAAGGAGGAAAACGGATGTGTTTTAGTCAGTAAGAGTTTGACATTCTCTTCTGCTCCACCCAGAGCAGAAGAAATCATTTGATGATTTCCCATCGATAAAAAAACCCACAACGGATAGAGTAGAGACTCCGTTGTCTTGGCTAAGTTTGCACGCCTAGCTCCGCCCAAATGTACAAAAGCCACCAGTGTGCTTCACATGTTGAGCGGAGAGACGACCGATAATACTCAAGCCGCAAGGGAGTGAAAATCTGAGATTAAAGTCAGCTCAATCACTTAGCACTCACAAACCTATATTTACCACCTGTATATGTACATTATGAATTGCAATAAACGATTTGATTTGAAACCTGCACGTCACCGTTCCGAGGATTTTTTCACGTCGGAAAGTCATGGCCAGGATGATGTAGCCGACTGATTCCTCGGCGTCGAAGCAACCTCCGCAAATTAGGCTCTCTGTGTTGCTTATGTTAAAAATTTTTAGGGCAACAATCCGTAATAATAATCCCTATTATTACGGAGGTCGTTTTTACTTAAGCTGAGAAGTCATTTAGTTAGTCACTTTTATAGACTTGTCCTTGCTATTTTTCACTGCAATCTGTAACCCGTGAGTCGTGACCATTTGTTGTCACGAAGTTCAGTTGTTCTCTGGCAAATTCATGCACAAAACTGTGAGAAAGTAAGAAAGAAGGAGGAGCGGGTACGGGTTCAGCACTACCGTCTCGAAACCTATCTTCGCGAGTTCTTCTATGGCGTCATTGCCTAGGGATCCACAGTTCCCCTTGAAGCTCTGGAGTGTGAAACCCGCTACTGATAATTTCTGGCCCTAGGCTGGTCACGACGAATCACCAGCTGACTGGGAATTGGACAGTTTTGTTTCAAAATATACAAAAAATAATTAGGAATGAGGGTGATCCTGGGAAAGAAATCCAAGAGGTGAAAGGCTCACCGAGTCGAAGCTCCAAAGTCTTGAGCATCGAAGCCGAGTTCTCAGCCTGTCGGTTTTATATCGGTTGCATTTTGGGGAGTGTGCGACGGAATTGCATAGTTTAATTCCGCCAAGCTCGTTCCATCATCGGACCACAAGACGTGCGGCGGTACGCCACCGATACACGGTGGACCTCACACCCACATGAACAAAACGTTTTGGAAACACATGGCGTGGAATTCCCTGACTGAGTCCGTGTTTCCTGATAGTTACAGCCTGGGAGTCTTATCAAGAGTGAGTAGGTTACGTATAGGCAAGCGTGCTCCATGTTCGATCACATCGTCGTTTGCCATCAGGTGAGATAGTGGTCAAACGCGTTCCTATCAAAAGTAAATAAAATTAAAACAAAGTCGGTGGAGCAATTTTTTTTTTACATCAAATGCGTAACGCCTGGTAAGTATCAAAAGAAACTTTAATTAAAAAATACTTTTTGGTGTAATTCTCATGCTGTTGACGGTAAGTACAGTTTCGCTCAACAGATGGCATAGCATGTATCATTAAAAATCCTTCCCTCTACTTACTATGCATGTAGATAGTAAGTTGATTTCTTCTAGATTGCCACAATCCTATCAGGTTTACATGAATGTTATCTACATTAGTTTTGTATTTTTTAACGTGATGCAAACAAAACAGAATACATATAATCAGAAAATAGGTTCTGCTTGTCTTGCTAAAAAGATATGCAAAATACAGCAATAACATATTATTAACATTTGAAAATATTAGGTTTGGTAGGAATAAAAAAATAAGGAAATAAATAAGATAAAAAAAAATAAAAAAGAAATACAACTTTTGTGGGATTCGAACCCACACCAAGTCCTTCGAGAGGCAGGCTTAAAACCAACGGACTATGAGATCTGTTGACAATTGATTAAAATAGCCGATAGCTTAGCTCCCCGAAAGGGTTCCACATCAGGTGCTCTGGACCTTCATTTTTTTTATGTCGACAGACAGTACTCATCATGTTGACCAACTATTCCTAAAGCGGTATATTAATATCTCTTATAGATTAGCCGGGCTGCTAAGGTTTCACGTCAGGTATTCAGAACTTCAAAATAAATTATAGCCTATATGTTGGCGAGGACTAATAGCTACACAACAAAAAAAGTTTCATCAAAATCCGTCCAGTGGTTTTTGCGTGAAAGATTAACAACAGACAGACAGACAAAAAAAAAAAAAAACATATTTTTGGCTTCTACTGTTTATATGAAGCACCCCTGGAATATTTTTTTTTATTTTCATTCAATGTACAGAATTGACGTCTTCTACAGTTTTATTATATGTATAGATAATGTAGAGTCTTAATTTCATAGAAAACGAAATGCTGTACGGGTGATGGTATTGGGGATAAGAGGGTAATTAAAAAAAAATTATAGGCATGAAGATTCAACTAGAAGCTGTTCTATCGATGTCAATTACCTAAGAGCCTACCAGGTTTGCGGATTTTGTTCGAAAGAGTTACCGCCGCCCTGGAACGTAAAAGGCACTAAGAGGAGCATGGGTGGGTTTTAGCCAGTAGAAGTCTGACACTCCCTGCCGCTCCACCCAGAGCGGGAGGTGTCATTTGATGATTTCCCATCCTCAAAAAAAAAAGCTATTTGTATACCTAGCCGTTTGGATCGATTCAAAGTTTTCATCAATCGACTAATGTTAAGCGGCCATCAGAATCGACTAGTCTATTTCGATCTCAGTCATAAGCACCTGAATTCAAAACCAAACAACCTCACGACAAAGATGAAATTAACTCTTGGTTGTGATTTCTCCCAGCAGACCTCCAAGAGGGCTTGTGCATAAAACTAGGCAGAGAGAGAGAGAGAGAGAGAGAGAGAGAGAGAGTTAAAAAATTACAAAATCTGTCTTACTTGCACACTTATACAGCAGATTGGTCTGTGCGATATCACTGGCGCTAAGCCTCACTCTCTGTCCGATCTCCGGCCTCTTCTTCCCATGGACCTCCAGAGGCAGTATGGTGTCCAGGTAGGTTCCCTTGCTGAAGGTGTTCCTCGCATAGTGCATTATGGAGTCATAGTCATACGTCTGCCCGAGCGAGTTCACTTCTTCTTCTGTTAACTTGTTGAAGTTGTATTCTTGACCTGTGGAACAAAAATACGTTGGATTAGAAATTCTAATTTTGTTACGAATGAATTGGTCATAAATTAGGTACATAATTTGGTTCTTCAACTGGACTATTCTGTTAAGTTACATCACCGTACGTTGATACGTACGGTGATGTCCAGGATTGCGGAATTTGTTCGAAAGAGTCACCGCGGCCCTGGAACGCAAAAGGCATTTGGAGGAACACGAATGAGTTTTAGTCAGTAAGAGTCTGACACTCCCTTCCACTCCACCCAGAGCGGAAGGAGTCATTTGATGATTTCCCATCGTCAAAAAAAAGGGATGATTTATGCTCATAGTGAGCTGTAAAACCACCGTGGAAACCTAGGTAAAGAAAGTGTGAAGTCAATTGTGTGACTCCACCTCAAATATTGCATGTTTTAACGATGCAATATTTACAGAATAACACTACTGATTGTCGCTGTGTTTAAAAAACACAGCGACAATGAATAATTGTTCGTTAAGTAATTATTGAGTTGCATATGCCACGCTGGATTTCGTTTTGAATTGACTTTACACCTCAGATGCAAAGAACAGAAAACATAGAGTCATAGGTACATGCTACCATAAACAAGTATGTTAGGAAACGACAAATTAATTAACTTCTGTACCGGCTACACCACAGACAAACCTACGCGTAGGCATCATGTGACATTCATATACAGCAAATTTCAATAAATATCAAAAGTACTCATAACTTCGTGAGTACGTAAATAACAATGACAATCAAACAAGTCTACAACTTGTAATGAAGGAACATGTCTTGAAGAGTCAAAAGAACTTCAGCAAAGGATTATTATAAGCTACACAAGTATTAGATATTAAGTCTCTCGGAGTAAAATTATTTCAACGTCGAGTTAAGAGGAAATTGGAATTTTTGATGAATTTTCGCTAAACTTTCACAATGTGATTATTCAAGTTTTCGTTCAAGTTATTAAAGATCGTTTTGTATATTTTTTATGTTACAGATACAATTTGGTTTTTATATTAAACACATGATTATGACTTTGACTCCATCTAAAATTTACAATTTCTAGCTTTGACACAAATACCCAGCTAGTTGAAATTTTACTCGTTAAAAATATATATTTGGTCAAAATTTTCAAGGTCTGTTTGTCACTATTATACAAATAGATAGACCATCTTTATATGACGTAGTCAGGAAAATATGACCAAAAGGTTGGAAACAAGTGTCATTCAACCTTAGGTGACGTCCTAATTGGCTAACGATCGTACCTGCAAGTTAACGATGAGATTTCGTGGCGCGATGAAAATGATCGTGAAAATGATCCTGTCCGCTGTCCGCGATGATTTGCAAGCTTCAATTAGGACATTCTGAA
Source organism: Melanchra persicariae (assembly GCA_947386135.1). Lineage (NCBI taxonomy): Eukaryota > Metazoa > Arthropoda > Insecta > Lepidoptera > Noctuidae > Melanchra > Melanchra persicariae. Next base: position 18,757,884 of record OX376648.1, on the reverse strand, counting down.
TAGAAATGTAAGAAAAAGACTTTTTTTGCGCCAAGCATGACGATGGTGATGAGCAAAGTGTGTGTTTAATCTCGTCGTGCGACGAAATCGTACCGTTAACTCGTACCAATTAGGACGACGCCTTAAAGTGTTTTTTTTCTGTCTGTTCGTAGATTATGCAGGTAAAAATATGTACCTCGATTTTTTTCCCTTAGGTAAGTAATTGATAACACTCTTCTTAGTAAAAAAATAATTTAGACAAACTTTTATTCTTTGCTACGACAAAAAATAAATCAAGGGCAACCGTCCCTACATTTTTTCAAGACAAGATATTTTTAGAAGCAATCGTTCAACTTCGAATTTACGTCAAGATTCGCAATAACACTAAACGCTCCAACACCTTTTATAGGTTTCAGTTCATTTCTTTAAGTATTTTGACTTAGAATGTTTTTTTTTTAAGTTATGGGCTTGCTGTTGACCTCGATCGCGCCTGATGGAGAGCGATAGATGAGATCTATGATGGAGCGAGCGTGCCCAGAAGATGCTTGTTCACTCTCGCTTTGAAGGCAGACGGGTTATATAAACGTACAGCCGGTCGATTCTGTCGACATCTCACGGTGTTCACCTAGGCGGAGTGAACGACAATAGAGCTGTCATTCCATCTTATTTGTATGGTTTGACAACCCACACGTCGTGCGCCCCGCCCGGGTGTTCACTTCTACATGTTTACAGAATCGCACTGCTGTTGTACTTAAACGTTGTGTTGTGAGTGACGGATTGCTAGAATCTTCACCTTTTTTATGGATAGGAAATCATCAAATGACTTCTTCCGCTCTGGGTGGAGTGGGAGGGAGTCTCAGGCTCATGTCAGACTCTTACTGACTAAAACCCATACATGTTCATCCCCATGCCCTTTGTGTTCCAGGGCCGCGGTGACTCTTTCGAACAAATTCCGCAACCCCGGCAGAATCTGGCCCTTGCGGGCCTCATCTACTTTTCTGACACCTCTTCGAGGCGCACGTGGAACACAACGCACCGTCGACCCGGGCCTGGTTCTTATCGGACAGCGAGCCACCCAACGCTCGCCGTCCGCAGATCCGCGAGAATCTTCACCTACGGTTACCAAAAGTACAAATTTTCTGTGATTGGCCTCTGGGCTAGTTCATTGGTGGAACGGAAAATGGTAACGCGTACAGGAAAACTCAAACTGACACCAACAATTTTATTGTCTGTGCGTTTTTATTACGTGTTCTAGCAGAAAGACTTATCTTTACCGTGTGCTGGAAGAAACACTGCAACTGGATGTCAGTTATGCACATTTACCTAAATCCAATAGGTACCTACTTAATCTAAAGTAGAAAAAAACATTCAAACAATTTTTTCTCAAAATAATGCTAAGCTAGACCGATGACCTGGTGAGAGTTGCTGGTAGCCGATAGATGCGAGACGCACAGGACCGGTTGTTTTGGCGACACACGGGGGAGGCCTATGTCCAGCAGGACGTCTGTAGGCTGACATGATGATGATATTTTTAAATGACACGAAAAACTTTGATAGGTACCGCGGTGTAGGATTTGTGTGACGTCAGGTTTTTAGTTCGTATGTGGTGGCATAGATGTCTCTACTCTGGCATAAGTAGATTACGTTTCCTTTGCCCTCTTTTCTATTCTTATTCCATCTCCAGTATTCTCCCACGAGAAAAATAAGCGTTTTTGACATTCTTCTGAATCCCGCTGTCCACCTCGCTCGACGCTCCCACTAAGCACTTACCTATTATCTTGTGTTACTAGTAAATTAATCAATGACATTGAGTGACGATCCTCAGGTCATCGTGGAATCTATTTACATGAAACGATCTGTTCATAATTAAATATCAATGGTTCTGATGTTTAATAGCCGTAACAAAAACAATTATTCAGATAAGTTGGTACAAATAAGGAAATTGTCTAGAGTATGGCATAATCAATCAGTCATGTGTGCTGGTAGTGTCATATTAGGTGAACTACATAGGTTAATAAATAATTCCATATCCAAACCAATTCAATATGCTTTATCTAATTAGTTAAGTGGATTATTCAAATCACAATTTTACATAATCTGCCAAATTAAACTATTAAAATGTTTTGATCATAGGAGGCAATCTTAGCATGTTTTTTTATTTAATGAGAAATAGACTAGCACTTGATCTCGATCACGCCTGATGGAATGCGATGGATGAAGTCTACGATGGAGCTAGCATGCCCAGAATATGTCCTGAGGCACTGGTACTTCCACGCGTTGACAAAACACAGCGGGCTGTATCTGGTCGCAATTTCGATCCCGTAGAGGGCTTTTAGTCAAAATTCGATATTGGTCATCGCCTCATAACGTTGTTAGAAACCGTGTCGATACTGCATCTTATGGCTCTAATTAATTCTGAGTAGCCTCTTAAGATACTAGATGGGAAAACCTACTCAGGAAAACTGATGGAGAGGGTAACTCTTAAGACATGCCCACTTGAAATACTACACAATGATGTAATGTTCATGTATTTTAAAGTGTGTTTTTGACAGTTCAATTAACATGTTGCCAAAGTTAAAGGTTTGTTAAATTCATACTCTAAATGTAGCACACCCTCTTGGTATGTGACATCAGCAAAATAATAGGAAATTTCTGGGATAGATGAAAAAGCCTTCTCGTGTAGCGCAATTTCTTCCATCAGGCACTCAACTGAACCGAGCACTCGGCGCATCCTAGACATTCTCACATAACACCTTAAAATACTGGCCAATCCTTCCCTTGCGGTGGTAGGGCTAACGCACGTCTGGTTCGCGACCACCCTCCCACCGGTGTCCGGCGTCAAGCAGCCTGCTGTGTTTCGTCGACGCGTCGGAGTACCAGTGTCTCAAGGCATCTTCTGGGCGCGCTCGCTCCACCATAGACCTCATCCATCGCTTTCCATCAGGCGTGATTGAGGTCAAGAGCCCATTCCTTAATAAAAAAAACATAAAAATGGTCTTCCACAAACGCCACTAAGAAGTCAAATATCACACTGTTAGACGAAACTACAAGTGGATACTGGTTAGGAAGTAGGTATTCAAAGGGCTAGCACGATTTTTTTTGACATATAATAGCAGGTGAGATAGTGGTCAAGCGCGTGCCTATCAATAATAATAAATAATAAAAAAAAACGAAACGTAAAACTTTACTATAACTATAATACTCGTTTCGCTTGTAATATTTATTTGAATTGGATACTATCTTCATATTATTGTATGATACAAATTGTGCTTATATTTAGCATAAAATTAAACCAAAAATACTATGGGGTTGTAGTTTTTTTATATTCAAAATTCACCAACGTTAACGCACGTCAAAACATCCGTGCTTGCTCGAAGCTGAAGCCTTTTTCCTATTCTTATGACAGTTTGCTTTTTTGGTTGGTAGTGCTTAACTTGACAATACCCTGATCACCCTGTGCTGCCTTGAGAACCAAAACATTTGGTCCAACATTGTTAGAGAATTCTATTCAAGCAGCTATCGCAAAGCACGCCAGCGATTCACTTCGAATTTAAGACAGAACAACTAAAACTATTTGGGCAGCCTTAAACAGGACCTCATTTAAAATTACACTCTACATCTTCAACTTTACAGTGCAATTTTGTGTAACTTTAAAATGTTTGCCTGTTAAATTGAATCTAAACTATACATAGTTATCTTAAAGTTGAATTTTGATTGTAACAAGTTATTAAGTTTGGGGCAGAATGTCTGAGATTTTGGCACGCTCTCTTGGTATTTTAGTTGTCTTAGCTTTAGTTGTCTGTTGGTATAAGGAGCTAATTTATCAGGCGCTAACGTTTCTTCAAGATAATATGAAGAATTATTCTGTAGGAAGTCGGGTTGTTCATCGTCAATTACTTAAGTTATCGCAGCTTAAGTGTTAAAGGCATTGGAGTGAACATTAAGCCGTGTTGTTGTAGTTTCCTAAGTTACCTTTATCGAAAAATTAATTAAGACGAGATAGAGAGAGAATAAATTAATATTTACTCTGGATTTGAGAAAGTAAGGCTTTATAATTTATTGCTTTATAAACACACATTCGTGAATCAGGTTTAAATGGACACTCAAGGCAACTCAGATGAAGAAATGTGGTTCTAATTGGTCGATTCTTAACGAGAAGAACCGACTTAAGAAACCAAGCCACAAAACTTAGTTTTAATATCTGAAAAAAATGGTTTTACACAATTTCCTTTATCATTTATCGTTCTTGAATTCTGTACCTTAACTATTTAGTAACCTGTAATTCTACCAGGTAAGCATAAATAATGAGTAGGTAAGTACTATAAGAAATATATTGTAAACATCGCTTAAACGTAAACAACAACTTTGGACTTTACAATCCACACACATCCATTTATTTGCACTAAGACCTCTTCTGGGGTTATCTATTCAACTCCCAGACTAAATATAACTTACAATAATGGTAATTTAGAGACAATAGTAATATCTAGGAACAATGGAAATAGACAGACATTTCTGACATTCCGTAACGACGCCAAAGATCTACAAATGACAGCCGGGACCAGCGGCTTAACGTGCTTTCCGAGGCACTGAGGAATCTCGGTATGTTAAGATGGTCACCCATCCTCAGAACGACCTCGTCAAGCGTTGCTTAACCTTGGTGATCGACCCGTGCGGCTGTTATTATTTAGCCACGTAGTTAAGCCCTTGTATTTGTCATTTATTTATTTATTTATTTAAACTCTATGTACAATAGTGGTACATGGGCGGACTTAATGCAACAAGGCATTCTCTACCAGTCAACCTTTGGGTCAAAAAGACTACACTGTGGTAGGTGTACAACAAATAAATAAGATTTAAAGTATAATTTTATTTTGGAAATAATAAAGAAATAATATATATATAATACTAATAAAATACATACATATGCTATAATAATAAACTAATAAATATGATGTTATATAATAATATTTCTGATTGAGAGAACTCATAATAATAATGACGAAGACCAAACTAAGCATGACAGGCTTTTAAGTAGTGTTTTCGGATTTTACGCTTAAATGAAAACTTGGACTCAGCCTTCTTGATGTCAAGGGGTAGCATATTCCAGAGTTTGATGGTAGAGATAGCGTAGGAATTAGACATAAACCCGGTGCGGTGAGAAGGAATATGAAGGAGTAAGTTTTTGGATGCTCGAAGGTTAAGACTGTGAGAACTGCCCAACACTTTAAAATATTGTTTTAAATAATCAGGAGCACAAGGATCATTCATGATAGTGAAGAGCATGCAGAGAGATCTGAGGGATCTCCTTTGACGGATAGGCAGCCATTTAAGCTGAGAACGAAATGAAGAAATGTGATCATATTTACGAAGGCCAAAAATGAAGCATGTCATTTTGACAATCGCATTCGCTAACAGAATGGCACTTTGTCTAGAGCCTCTATGCTTCTCGTATATCCAGCAGACTTGCATGGCCCTTACCATGTCGTCGGTCTACCTCGTACGGCACTTAAATTGATAATTATTATGTTCATCATCATCTTCATCATATCAGCCGAAAACGTCCACTGCTGGACATAGGCCTCCCCCAAAGTGTCGCCACAAAAACCGGTCCTGTGCGTCTCGCATCCATCGGCTACCAGCAACCCTCACCAGGTCATCGGTCCATCTTGTGAGAGGCCTTCCAACGCTGCGTCTTCTGGTACGCGGTCGTCACTCCAGAACTTTTCGGCCCCATCGACCATCTGTTCTGCGAGAAATGTGCCCTGCCCACTGCCACTTCAGTTTGGCGATCCTTCGGGCTATGTTATAAATAATAATAATAAATATCTTGGGACAGCTCACACACGGCCATCTGATCCCAAGCTAAGCAGAGCTTGTGTTATGGTAACCAGACAACTGATATACATACTTATATAATTTATAAATACATACATATTATAGATAAATTACACCCAAGACACAGAACAAACAATTATGCTCATCACACAAAGTTTGTCCTGGGTGGGAATCGAACCCACAACCTCCGGCTTTGCAGTCAGGGTCACTAACCACTAGACCAACAGGCTTGTTGGTTACCTTGGTTCTTTTGCGGATATCATGACAGGAATCATGATATCCGCAAAAGAACCACATTATCTTCTAATTGGCACAATGGAGGATCTTCCCATAACCCTGCATATTCGCAAAGTAGGGCATATAGTTTAGATTAATATAATTGTGTAATGACCATAACACGGTCGGGTTATACCGTGATAGTCCAGTTGATAACGCGATTACCGCGCCATTTCGAATTGTGAAATTGGACAAACGACCTATATTAAGCGGTCTTAATAGTTTAAACGATAATGGACCTTATTGTGTTATTGACTTGGATACGTTTTCAACAGGAAAGGAGGAAGTAGATAATAGAGACAAGTGGCACTTTCTAACAATATTGTTGCCGAAATTAAATTGGAATAATCACTGAAAACGTTTTGCCAATGGAAATTAATTTCAGCGGTAGGTATGCGAATATTTACGCAAAGAAAACGGTGAGGCTTAAAACAAATGACACGAAAGGAACTAGAATCCACTTCAACATACCTTGGGCTCGAGACAAGTCAGATTCTGACAACGGTAGCGTGGCAAAGGCGATTGTCAATACGTCAAAAATGTATGGGATTGACAGATGCTATCGAAATACCCCAATTTTATTACAGTATCGGGATGACCTTGACCATAAGAACCATTTAGGTTCTGAAAAGGCGATCACTACGACGCAGCGTTTTAGAGCTAGAAAAGGCCTTTTTTTTACATTTCTTTGCTTCTCATAGTGTCCCTAAGCGTATACTCCAACTCCTAAAACTCCGCCCTTAAGACGATCCACTGACCGTCAACACTTCTCTTCTCTACATATTATAAAGCAAAGCAAAAAACAATTGCCTACCTCTGTCTGTTTTTAAACCACGCAACGGATTCTGTCGGTTTTTATAAATGGAATTAAAAAAAAGTATCAGGAATTCATCATTGTTTATGGTTCCAAATTCTTTCTTTTTTTTGTTGCTAGTTTGGCACAACTGTTTTTCATTTTGGCGCGGAGTTTGAGTTGCATTATTCTGTCATTTAGATTAAAAATGACAGTGCCGTTTCTTGTTGGATCATCTCCAGTATGTGTTGCGAATTTCATAAATGGAACACGATGGAACACGTGCTTATGAGTGGTACAATGCGTTTAAAAGCACTCTCACGATGTCGGGACGGGTCGCTAACTCGCTAGTTACCGACTATTAATATAAAACGCATCTGCAATTCGAAATAACATCACCAAAAGAAACTTTACTCCTCACGCGCTGACCTCATTACCTCAAGAAATATTAAATCAATCCTCACTACTCCACAGATAATATAATAAACAGGAAGGGGATCATGTTTTGGTTCCGGAGCAACTGATTATGCGTCAGATGTACGGTGACGTGACGGGCTCAATGTGGGCCGTGTGTGTCAGTGTCATGAGGGCCCCTGTCACACCGGAGCATAACCGTGTTACAGATAAAGTAGGAATTAGTGTAACGTTGATTGTTCTCGGCTTTGTTTGGTGTGAGCGGAAGTCGTTAAAAAGAAAAGTAAAGTGAATTAAGTCGGAAGAACACTTACATTCTTGATAAAATGTAAGTTTTGTAGGAAAGTTCTTGACATTTTTCGAAATGAATTTGGAAGAAGAGACACTGATAAGGCCTGTAGAATAAACAAGCTGATGTGACAGTAAGGGGCTTTGATACACGCTTCTATGGTAGATGTGCCAGATAAACTTGCAATAAAGTACATTGACCTTTCCCTAATATCCCTTCGTAGATACCCGAACAATAAATTATGAAACGTTTTATTACTAAAGAACGTAAAGTATCACGATAGAAGTCGATTCAAGATAGCTTTATGTCGAGCGTAGCGTAAATCTATGTATTATTTAAAATAATTGTTCTGTTTTGACCATAAATAAAAGGTCCAAACTCCTTGAACGCAACATTAACGTTAGCGTTAAATTTCGAATTTGGAAACTTATCTATTTCAATTGCAAGCTTGAATCCATAATTTGGCGCTTGGTTCGTTCGAATACAATTCCTGAATGGCCGCGATTCGATCTGTTCTGCTCCAGCCCCAATTTGCTGCAGAAAATAGAGCAATGATATTATACGACTACATTGTTCAGAAAAGAATTTATGTTTCAGTTTATTTTAGGTGTAAGGTTTATGGGACTTGGTATCGTTTCTTTCTTTTATTCCCAAGACAGACGAGTAATCTCGATTTTCTATCAAGTGAATGTAGAATGATAGATAGACAATATTTAAAAAAAATATTTCGCTTTATTTATTTCTGCATTTATTTTTCATTGGTGGCAATTTATATTTTTCTTTATAAATCGTTTGCATTATTATACGTCAATAACTTCTTTTGACATCAAAGTCACTTTGAGAAAAGTGTTGATGGTTTGAAATATTAACGTTTCACGACCAAATACTTGGAAAGCTGTTTATCAAAATCCAATCACATGAAAAAAATGTTTTTCTGCTTACGTAAATTACAAAATTAAATAAAATGTAATTTTATTTGGAGTTTGTCAGCCTTTTAAAAGAAAATCTTTGAAAGTTTGCGTTTATAATCAATGAGGCTTCACTTGTAAACAAAATAAGCCTGAGGTTTCAAAAACGTGGGCGTGCATAATTTAAATTTGATGTGTTTGATTTAAAAACAAAATTACTTATGTAAAACTTCATTACAAAAGAGCTTATTGTAAATAGAAATCTGTTTTAGAAATGAGCGGAAAAAAATACTAGCTCCTGTACGCTAGGACCTTTTTACCAAGAAAAAAAAAATTGAGTTTCTTTCTAAGAGGCGACTAAGGGACTCACCAGAGAATGGGCATCAGCATTTTCTGTACCTACAGAGAATGCTGAGTCCCTTAGTCGTTGTAGTACCTACATTGCAAAAGCTACACTGCAATCGCCAACCCACCTGCCAAGCGTGTCCCCTATTTGTGGGAGGCCTATGTACAGCAGTGGACGTCTTTCGGCTGATATGATGATTATGATGATGATGATGAGTTTCTTTCTACTCACATTTTGTCCCTTTTGCACAGAAAGGTTAAAAAAAATCAGTTTCAATGAAAATTCTATGACTTTACCACCGTTTTCCAAAACTTTTAGAAATAAAACAATTAACATTTTTTAAGAAATAAATCATTTATAATTCTGTCACTATTTTAGCTATTTTAGCGACGGTGTGACAACATCCCCTCGTAAAGATTCGCGGGTAAGATGCTCGCAATGTATTCGGGTCAAGTATGCGTACACTGCGTAGTCTTCGTACTTTAAGTGCGTACTGTGAGTGCGTACTGTGAGTGCGTATTGTTCGGGGTTACGCACTCGTAAAGTGCTTAAGAGCTCATAGCGGATTATCACCAGAAACGCGAATGTTATTGAAAGGGAGTCGTTAATTAAGCTCTGTTTTGTTTGACAGAGTATTTGGGTCGATTTTTGTTGTTTTGTTACGTCTTTATTTTCTTCTGTCTTTGATCTTTTATTACAGTACTGAAGAAGTACACTGTGGTTTTTCATCGGTTGGTGGAGTTTTTTATATATAGGAAATAAAAAGTACCTACCAATTTAAGCAAATAGAAATTATGCTAATTGAAAAAAGTAGATAATATTAGTTGCTTGAAACTAGATAAATTGATACATCTCCCCACATTACCACCAGATAATGTCCTGTGATACTGTCATAGCACAGTAATAGTAGGTAATGATGGATCCTCACTGTTTCGATAACCAGCTTATTGCAATTTTACTAGTTTATGCATTCTCAACTACTTTTAAATTGCTCGAAAACACAGAGAAGGCGCAGAACAAACCCATAGGTACAGTCAAAAATATCAGCTTAAAAACTGATTAGCAGAATAAAGATTCTGCTAATCAGTAGGTACCTATTTTTGCAGAATAAAGATTCTGCTAATCAGTAGGTACCTATTTTTAAAACTAAGCCTATGATTAGATTTTTTAATGAATAAGTTTGTTAAGCATCTAACACTGCTAAATTCAAAATACCTAGTGTTTTGTAATGTATGTGTTTTTTTTAACCATTAAGTATAAAGTTTATTAACAGTAAACTTTTTATAAGTGCCATTGCACTATCTTGATTTATGCTACTTTATTAGACTGATTAAAAAAAAAATCAAACGTCAAATATTTGTTATTGCCCGGAATTTTGGGCGGATTTTAACGAGTGTAGTTTAGTGGCTGTTTTTGATTATTCGCAAATTGATTCCTAGTGGATATTGTGGTGTAAAATCGGTGTAGTTTTATGTCTCAAGTGTCTACGCAACTGGCCAGCAATATGTGAAATCATTGACACAGACGCGATCTCGTTAAAGTGGAGCTGTGAATTTTATTGTAGTATGAATACCACAGCAAAGCTTGCCGGGAAGGCTGACTCGATATATTTGCTGCCAAATACTCCAGCAAACATTATAATGTATTACACCTGCTTTCTAATACAAAAAAAAAAAATAAAAAGACGTAAGACTTGGCAATATGGACAAAAGAACAGCCTTCCCTTCGGGGTAAAGTACAACAAAAACTTTTTGCCCTGAAAAATAATCAGTACCTGGGTGACGAAAAATATTACATGTACCGAAACTACCCCGTAATAATCACTCCGTTGCGCATTACTTTAGCGGTCACAATGGAGGTCAACCACAGTTAGACGAGCAACCGTGACATTGCCCCGTGTGTAACGACCCTGTTTTGGTCTGATACCCTCGTGAACCTGAACGTGTGAGTAGCTGACTATGACTTCTAAATTATTGTTTTGTACAGTTTCAACTGAAAGACATTTTTTTGAGATTGGGCTGGTTCTCCCAGAATATTCCATCTTCTATCGTTCCGTGAAATGTGAAAAAATATGATTATGGACTTAAATAAGACTGAAAAGAGGATGGCATTCAAAACTGCAAACTACTACAATCACGAAATAGTTTGACAAAATTAGGCCCGGCGCCCACTGGAGACGCGGCACGGCAAGGGATTTTTGCAATACAGATGATTTCGAAACTATTCTACGCGAATCATTGATACGTCACTGCCTGGTTCAGCATCCTTCGGCACGTTCTGGCATTCCGTCGCATCCCGAAATTTTAATGCTAAGCTTGATAAAATAAGATCTCAAGTCATTTGCGCTTTTTAAAATCCCTTGCCGTGCCGCGTCGCCAGTGGGCGCCATGCCTTACGTGGTGCGGCGTGGTATTTTCTTTTACTAGTACGTAATAATGATCGGGGTACAAGTGGAACAAAGACGAAACGAATTAGAATCTACCTCTAAAATAATACAAGGCTGTCGAAAACAAAGGATCGGAAAGACTTACCGAGCATGATATTGTCCCTGATGATCTGCACGTGTCGGTCCCTGTCGGGCCGGGTGTGTTCGTGCCAGAAGCCGACCACGTGTCCCAGTTCGTGAACAACGATGCCGAACTTGTCACAGTTCTTGCCGATGGAGATTGCTTGAGCACCACTGCCGCGCTTGCCGACGAAAGAGCAGCAACTGCACAGGCGAAAAGAAGGGTTTTTTTTTTAATCCAATCAAAATTGTTAAAAATCTAGGTTCATGATCATGTAAGGTATGATGCGCAAGTAGTTAAGGAATTGTAAACCTCGTGTTTATCTATTAATGCCCTGGGAATTCTCTACCAGTCAACCAAGGGTGGTGAGGAGATAGTAATGCTTGCCAAGTGCATTGTTCATTCAATTGGTAGACAAACAAAAAACTATAAAAATGAATATATAAATCTGGTATATCGCTGAATCCGGTTTGACTGGGAGCGGACACCAATATAGTTGGGAAAAGGCCAGGCAGATGATGAATACAAAAATCTACGTTTATATAATCTATTTTTAATGATCAAAACCTTGTAAATGCATAAACGTTTTTTTGACATGCGACTTTTAAAAATCTTTTAAAACAATTTGATTTGCAACTTAAATGGACACCTTAATCATTGCTATAAAATTTATCATTAGGTAAAAACTTGAAAACAACTTCTTATATTTCTTTTGAAGTAAGCATTTTTGATTGTCTCCTGTGAAGAAACAGCATTTACTAGGTCCTGCAGTGACCTCGACGATATTTATTTTTAAAACCCTTTTTAAATTAAAATGATAAGGTCAGTGTTTCTTAGCTGACTGCTGATAAACGAAGATAAGTGGCTCAGATAATTTATATAGGTACCTAGTTCGCATTCCTCATTTTCTATTCGCTAGATCTGACATCATAGAAACTATGATGCCATGTGCCATTTATATTTATCAAGTAAATAAATCCTGCTTGTATCCTGATACGTAATACGGACAATGTTAAAAGGTGGTGACAACACAGGATCTTTGGTCATCACCAGTCATGACCAGAAATATCACTTAGCTAAATATTCTGTGTTTCTTACATAACGAGAGATGTACCTTTTATTTAACCCCGCGAGGAGCCTTAACACTTAAAATTATTTGGAAAATGATAGCCTAAGTTCATTCAATATAACAATTTGCGTTTATAAACCTAAATAAAATCAGAGGCATCATAGAGAATTACACACTTTTGAAGTTAATCTTCCACCCTTATCTTGCAAAACGGCGTTTGTACTCAATTGCGCGAATTCAAGATGACCTGACTTGCGAGTGGCGTCACACGAAATTAGTGCTTTGTCTATTTATCATAGATTTTAAAACGCTCACAACTCCTTAATTTCTTGAGATTTTTGTTCTGCATCTTGCCTTTGATTTCCTGACTGGATTTTTTGTAATGTTTTTTGTTGATTTTTTGTCTTTACAAAAAATTTGTCAAATCCCAATGTTTTTGTTACTTTAGTGGCAAAAATGAGTGACGTTTATGTTATGCTAACAACATTTGACTTAATCGCTAATACACGAACTTACCCACAGGGCCTCTCAGTAAAAACAATATAATCTTTATGTAGATCAGCGTCCCTCTCCACGAACTTGACGCAAGTGAAGTTCTCCCAGTGTCTCATGGCTTGCTTGAACAGCGACTTGTGTGCGCCGCTAAAATTGCCGTCGATCTCGTAGGGAATCACGCCGTTCTCCCAGATTCGTTCCTTCCTGTTTGTCGCTGCTCGAATTGTGCGGTGACGCTTCTTTGCCTAGAAAAGGATGTGTGATAAGGCTGTGATATTTAAGGATTCAACGGAAGGGTTTTTCATTCTATGGTTTGTCAATCATAAAGATTTTTATTGGTAAACTTGCTTTTGCCCGCGACTTCGAACGCGCATATCAAGTATGAAATATACTTTACGACCTATTCTCATACCTACCTATATTATATATACAAAATTTCATAAAAATCGGTCGACCCGTTTCCACAAACACCGTGACACGAGATTTTTATATGATGTACTTAGTTAGGGAGTGCAGTTTTATTTTTATTTGTATTAGGTAAAGTCGTTAGTCTCAAAAAAATCAAAAGTGGATCGCCTGATTTGATGTTTTTTTATATTCGTAGGTAATTGTCAGGTCAAGGTTTGTATAGAAGAAAGTTTAAAAAAATAAATGCTCCCGTGCAAAGCCAGAGCGGGGAGAGTATAAATTCAAGCTTACAGCTGACTACGGTCGATGGTAGTAAAGTTGATTACATTACATTTACAATGAAAAGAATGTTAAAATCAGATAATATTATCAGACATTGCAACTTAGTCCCTCAGTTTATCATACAGTGATCGTAGATTTGTTTGAAAAATTTCTGCAAGCATACAAAACATTCTCAGTTCCGAATTCCAAAATCACAGACTACGCCCTCGTAATTCCCCACGCGATCATTAAGATCCCCAATATAATTAAACTACATGTAGATGACAAAGATATTCCAATCCTCGCTGTTACCGCGTTGTCAGCGATTAAATCAATTACTGGCCATTATGCTAATCCCATAATTGAGGCCCTATGAAGCCAGCTGCATGATAACGGATTAGAGAATTACCTAAATGAGTGCTTTGTCTAATTTCGGACGGGATTTAGCTGATTAGAACGTATTTGATGTAGTAGACGATAATTTAAGTATAAAATCAAATTATCAAGATAAAGAAGACAATATGCTTTGAATACCGAAATATCTCAAGACCAACGAAAAAATTTAATCATCTCTGAAAATAATAATGAAGTATGAAATTCTATTAAAGATATAATAGAGAGGAATGTCTATTAGTACATTTTCAACGCGGTATTCTAACTTATGTACCGAGAAGTATTTATATCGTCCCACGTTGTTATTTAAGGTTTATTTATAGATGTATTAAACTATTTGTAGTTAGTAACCTCCTTGATAGATACTCTAATTGACACAGATGTTCGACAGAAAATAGACTTAATGGGTTTTATCTCTCTATTTATAGACATTAATACTCTCGTTACTAGTAGTAAGTTTGATGATAGGCAACGTTTTCATCCTCCGCCAGGTGGATCATACATGATGCAGATTAAAACATACTAACGCTAATTGATGCCTCAATGGGCTGGGATCACAGATATAGACCCTGCCAGGGCGAATTTTGTTCGAAAGAGTTACCGCGGCCCTGGAAAGCAAAGGGCACTACGAGGAGCACGGATGGGTTTTAGTCAGTAAGAGTCTGACACTCCCTCCCGCTCCACCCAGAGCGGCAGGAGCAACTACTTTGCGTGCCCGATTCGGTACCCAGCTTACGTACAAAAATCGCAAGTCACCACTTTCGCGCTCAGTCTGCATCGGTGTACGCTAGTCGGATATTAGTTAGGTGTCAGTTAAGTGGTTAGGTCAGTTAGGTGCCACACGTGGTCTTTGAATCTATTTGATTTTCCTATCACATATACCTAGTGCTTGTGTGTGACGTCATAGTAGGTAGTCAAAAAATGACACGCTTTGTTTTCATACAGATCGTAATACTTGCGTTATTTATGTCTATCTATATTAGTGGCTGGAATCCTGTTTTAGAACATTGAAATAGGTACCAGCAAATTAAATCAGTATCTTTATTTGAGTTACCAAGAACTTGATATTCACTTACCTCAGTATTATTAAAATAACTAGTTTCAGCAGCTTCTAAGTCTTCGATGTCGTCTCGAAAATACCAATTGTCAAAGTTTTGTTGTTGTTGTGTCTTATTCAAGTTTTTAGGCGGTGGTTTAGCTTCAAATCTCTCTTCAAATTCATGTACAGGTATTTCGAATTTCTTCTCCGATCTATGTTCACCGCTATTGTGCTTCTTATGGTGACGAAAAAACTTCTTCCGAACGAATTGGGAGACAGTTTTGTTTTCTGCTGTGTTCAGGGTGTTCTGGCTTGCTCTTTCGCCTGAATGTATGTTTCTGAGCCTAAAAAGAAAGGGTTATTTAAAAAATATATGTAGGAGTTGGATAGGCTTTTAGTCAGGAGTTGAGAGAGCAAAGACTTGTTGAAAAAAATTAGACAAGATTTTATTCACAAGGTTATTCTTCTAACATTATTCATGTAAAATCAAGACAGGAAAGAAACAATAATACACCACCAGCACGTTAAAGTTCATTAAAAAACCGGCCAAGTGCGAGTCGGACTCGCGCACGAAGGGTTCCGTACCAATATTTATAAAAACGGCAAAAAAATCACGTTTGTTGTATAGGAGCCCCCATACATTTATTTATTTTATTCTGTTTTAAATATTTGTTGTTAAAGCGGCAACATCATCTGTGAACATTTCAACTGACTAGCTATCACGGTTCATGAGATACAGCCTGGTGACAGACAGAAGGACAGACAGACAGACAGGTGGACAGCGGAGTCTTATTAATAGGGTCCCGTTTTTACCCTTTGGGTACGGAACCCTAAAAAAGACAGTAACCGAGCCAAGCACTTCGAAAGTCTAGTCGAGTCTAGTTTAAATAAAGTTAATGAATGGACTCATTAAAGCTATGTAGATAGCAAATCTAAATGCACTGCATATCTAAGTGTGCCATCAGTATTTTTAAGAGACCCGTACTATAGAAATAAGAATGTCTTGTTGAACGTCGATTGTGTTCAAAGAATTATATACAGTAGAGTGGTGCATACAATCCTTTAAACAAAATTGATTTTAGAATAATTTGTATCAGTTTTTACGGTATTCGTACTGCCATTTTACTTTCCTTCTTCTTTGATCTACCTACCTACCGTCACGTTATAATTTTCTCCCTTCTCCATCCATCTTTTCTTTGACTTTTATCGCATCTCCGTTCATCAACACCCTTTTTGATATTAATGACACATCATCATCTGCCTAGCCTTTTCCCAACTATTTGGGGTCGGCTCCCAGTCAAACCGGATTCAGCTGAATACCAGTATTTTACCCGGACCTCCACAACCCATTAACTGGGTTACACGGTACTTCTTGGCAAGACAGGTGTCAGATTTTCTGGCTTCTGACTATCCGTAACGACTGCCAAAGATCTCCAAATGACAGCCGGGACCAACGGCTTAACGTGTTTTCCGAGGTACGGAGGAGTCTCTTAAGATGGTCAACCATCCACAAACCAACCTCGACAAGCGTTGCCTAACCTTGAAGATCGGCCCTTGCGGCTCTAATAATTTAGCCACGAGCACCTCCTTGATATATATGTTACAATTTTGGAATCTATGTCGCCTTTTATAAAACAAAGGTTGCAAAACGACTAGGTGGTTTAGTTAATTGAGTTAACGAAGCTGCCTCAATCCACAAACGTTCAAAGCAAAACTTCACAGACGCAAAGCCCCAGAAAACGCTTAAAATGAACAATTTAAATCCCAGCATAACTCTAGATTCAAAAATCATAGTAAAGGAAAGAGTCGTAGTCGCAATTAGGGTACGAGGCTTATTCACAGGATTCAATAGAGCCGATCCTTTGCTCGACGGCTGAGGAAAAAGTGCGCAGTGAACAGACACTAATGAGTCTTTATTAGAACACCAGTATTGGTTCGAGATGAAGAAAGTTCGCTGGAAAGTTTGTGCGATTCGGATTTTATAGGG
Organism: Melanchra persicariae; assembly: GCA_947386135.1. Classification (NCBI taxonomy): domain Eukaryota; kingdom Metazoa; phylum Arthropoda; class Insecta; order Lepidoptera; family Noctuidae; genus Melanchra; species Melanchra persicariae. The sequence continues at coordinate 18,740,882 of OX376648.1, read as the reverse complement.
GTTTAACAAGACACATCTGTTTACTTGAATGTCTATCTACTGTTGATGGGAACGATTGAAAACGTACTGGGAACAATATAAGTGAAAGTTACGGGGTTTCCACAGGACTTATGGGGTTCCTAATCGGAAAAAAAGTAACGGACTAGACAAAACCACGATGTCAAAATGTTTGGCGTTGATCAAACCATGGTCTTATATATCTTTGATCTGATCAATTTAGAACCACATAAGTCCAATGGAAACCCCGTTACCTTTACTGATATTATTATCTCCCAGCATGTCATTATAGTCATCAGACCAAGTTTTTGTGACATTAACATTAGGACCAATAAAAAATGGTAGGTACATAATAATATATATTATTTCATTGTGGAAAATAGGATAATGACTACAAATTGTTTTCGACATGAAGAACAAGGAAAATTAGAACAAATCGAATTGTACCATGATTTGATTGATTCAGGTAGAAGTATTTTTCTATATGGAGTGTATTGGGGTTGACTGTTTTATAAATAAATAAAGATAGAGAACTTTTCTCATTGAAATAAAACCTTATGAGGAAAATGATAATATGCTCTTGTTAAGGAACGCATTTATATAAATAAAAATGAAAGTGTTGCTAAGCGCAAAACTCACGCAAACTGCTGACATATTCAGCTTATTTAAAAACCACATTATACTTTATCCCATACAAATTGTTCCTAGCTGCCACTGCCACCAATCGCTTTTGACAGAATCGACGTCTGCCGGATCAGCTATTTTATAATAAAAAACAAAAAATAAATATCAAATTATTTAAACTATTGTTAGTTTATATAATTTGCAATTTATTTTTTGTATAAAGTGAGACGCACTGCATATTTCGGAGTCAAGAACGCTGCATAATATCACCTTTGAACAAAGTATTTGCAGTCCGTGAAATGAAAAAAAAATATCTCCAAATAAGTTTAATCTAGTCTTGTAGTTTAAATACGTCACTGATCCCTAATGCAATAAAGCAGTCGACTTGAGAACTCGTTCAAAATGAATTTAATCATATCCGTTTCATAAAGTGGAATTTTATTCTTCTCTTATAATTCTTTCATCTCGCTGCACTAAATAAAAATAAACGCAGTCAAGATGCTGCAGGATTCTAATTCTGGATTTTATTAATAAACGTTTTGCTGGATATTCATAATTTAAGCTTTTAAGCGTTTATTGAAGGGACAAGAGAAATATGTGGAAGTATAATATTTCTTAGCTTTAATAATGGTTTGTTTTTTTTTATATGTCCTTTACTATCAAGATGTAGTGATATCATATTTTTATCTTCTGACGCAGGATATGTTCTGAACTCGATACTGTTATAGAAACAAGTTCTGTTGAAAACTGATATAAAGAAGAAAACGAAAAAAGACTAAAAAAGACTTAGTGATAAAATAACTTTGAGGATGTAGTAGTAATAGCAAGGCAAAGGAGAAAGAAGATAGGAAAGTCAAAGCCATACCGTCTTCCATTACCGTGTCTCCGTCTCCTTCGTCTGTTTCTCCTTCCGCCAGTCTCATCCATCAGGTTCTGCAGACTCTCCGTCGGCCGCAGGAGATTAGGTTCAGATAACTTTCCATCTAAATCCATGTCTGCTTTGTTGATAATTTTTTCTTCCTCTTGCTCGTTCGATGGCAAAACACCATTAGTAGGAGCAGGTGCTACAGTTATATTATCAGGAATACCCTTAAATTTTAAATTATTTTTAGAATCTCCAGTAATCTCTCTACTATTACTCTGAATCTTGTTAGTGATCTCATCCATTTTGTTAGAAACATTCGTAATTTGTATATGAGGGTAAAACTCTTCTAAATTGAGAATGTGATTCGTTGATACGTTTACTACTAGTACCCCGTCTTGTTCTAAACTCTCTGATTCGGTCAGGTTATCCTGTACTGTAGTTTGGTTCAAGTGGTCTGTTTTAGTTTGATTGGCTGCATTAGTGTAATTGTCTAATGTTTCTTCCGGAGGCAATTTGCCGTTTTTTAACAGCAGCGATTTGTCTAAACCTGATGGCAGAATCTGGAATGGAAAAAGTCTTGTTAAGTGGTTAAGTACCTAAGGCTTTCGTTTATGATTTTAAATTAATTCTTGTTTCATCGTTCTTATTTAATAAATTATCCTTGAATATGAAAGATCTAAAAACATATAACGGCCTATCACGCAGACTACTTTAAAAGCAGTAGCAACTTAATTGCCCACACAACAAAAAATCATCGTGTTTTCGGTATTCCGATATTTTTCGACATTTTGAATATTAGAATTTCTTATCAATTTTGTTCGCAACAGGTGGTAATTGAAGTTTGTGGCTGTGAAAGACAGGCGATAGCTTTCTTAACGTTTTTCGTCGGCATAAACTTCAGAGGATCTATCAAAAATATTTGATGGCGTGCAGAAGTTTTGTAAGTAGGTAATTTAAGTCCCTTTAGGTTTTATACGCCGTTTATATTACACATGATATTATGATTATGTTTGTCAAAGACTTTTATAAAGAAAACGATAATTTACTTTATCATTATGTTGTCCTTATCCCAAAGTTTTTAGAGTTAGCCCGACAAGACTTTTTCTTCCACATACACTTCCACATATACTGGTTTTGTTTGCTACTACACTACAGGCCATAATTATCATCATCATTTATCCTTGATTTCTTACCTTCGTCATCAGCACAGCATCATTGTACTTCTTGGGCTTCTCCTGTGATAGTGGCAGTGGTTGTTTAGTCCTCTTCCTCAGTATATCCGGCAGTCCCTCCTCTTCTACTTGCAGTCCCTCTAATAGCACCTCTTTCTTCAGCCTCTCGACCTCCTCCTGGAGTGATTTGTTTATTTTGTTGACTGGCGCACTCGTCGGTGGCTTGAAGTAGTCCACACTTGGTATCGCGATGTCGCCTTGGAAGTTATCTGTAAAGAAACTTTATTTTAATAATTGATACTCCATGATTATGGTATTTACAATTATTATCTAAGAACCAGCATCGACATTCTTCATCAACAATGACCAACTATGGTATTACGCCAATTTTAGATCTATGCTCAGTTGTTTCTAGCGATTACAAGATTGATAAAGTAAATAATTTGAACTGCTCGTATATGTATTATTTATTCAAATTTTCAAAACTGTTACTTCATACACACTTAAATAAAAGACTCTTAACTAAAACTAAAAATAATCAAAAACATGGCTCTTTTAATTCCTCCGTTTTTCATGGCAATTTTAATTCCTCCGTATCGCAGGCCACTGGTAATGTAGGTACTCAAAAGGCTGGCAGCATTGCCACGTTGTATTGCAATGATTTTATTTTGTCCGAGGTAAAAGCCAGCGCTAGGGTCACGCGAAGTGTCAACTAAGCGTCTTGACAGATCTTTAAACAAGTAATGAGCATTCGGACCTCACGACCCGAGAGTTTCAACCCTAAACGGCTCAAAAATATAACTAGTAAATAATTAATTAATCTAATAAGGTGATTTTATGTGAATAATGTATTAAGTACTTGCCATACCTAATAAGGATAATATCTTATTTACATAAACGATAAACAAGTTGCATGACTCATAACAAAGTTTTATGAAAACAAGTAATAAGTCCAAGGTTATAAAAATATCTTCTTGTTAGTGATAATAAAATTACGTTTCGTAGAAATAATAAACTTTGATCAACAAGCACGTCATTATAGTAATCTTAACAGTAAGTTATGAAAAATGCAAATATTTTTATCTTACAGTAGGCAAGCAAGGTGGTGAAATTTTAGGGTAAAGTCTGGGTGAACGTTTGAACAAATAATGGTATTGGGAATTAGACGGTGATTTGTCTAGGTTTCAAAATGATAACAAGGTCTGCAGAACCGACCTTTTAGAAACAAATAATGTGTATAAATAGACAAGTAATATTTACACAATTAAATGTGTTCAAGACAAACAAGTAAGTTGCTGAGAATACAGCTAAGTCTAGATTGCGTTTTTCGCTGCTAAGTCTAGATCGGGTTTTACCAAATTTATCATTTATCGTTATCATAACCTAAACGTAATTTATTTGGGGTCGGCTCCAAATGATTTCGTCTTCAATACTTCTCTATTAGGGTGTTACCACACCAATCGATCGATCGTTGACCGATGCCATCAATCGATGGTAGAATGGATTAGTCGATGTCGATCGATAGTTTCTACTTCTTTCTTCAATCAGCCAAAGCTACCACACCATATCAAACAACAATTATTTACCCTGTACGAACTAATCTCCTAGTACACCACCTTAACACCCAATTAGCACAAGATAGCGTTATCGTCAATAACTATCAATATATTGTAGCCGGGATGTGACAGCTATTAAGTTAGGCCATTAGTTGCACCGCACTGCGCCTCCGCTGTCGTCCAATTACTGAGGACTATCGGCCCAATTGTGAATAATCTACATAGTTATATAGGGTTTTTTTTTTTTGTGGATTTCATGGGAGATTCGACTTTAAAAGTTAATTAAACAAAGGCTTTATCAATATTGTATTCATGGACATTTCTATTTTAACGTAGATTAACATCTAAGAATATGCGTTAAATACGAAAAACTGTAACAATAATACCACATACCTTTCGTTATGTCATTCACAAACATAAAAAAACCATTGTAAGTTTAATTTATTTGAAAGTAACTTTTTAATTTATTCAATAAAAAATCTACCAGTCCAAAAATCGCAAAAAACAAAACGGAGTTACGATTCTCTTTATATGATAGAGTTCTAGTGATTCCCAACAAAAACGCAAATATTTGACATCGATCGTATCGATGCCACAGAGAAATATTAGAAAATAAAAAAAAATTGCATCAAAACTCCTTTGTGAATGCACTTAAATCCTACTTCAAATCTCTGCACGCAAAATCTGGCTGCACCCAAATTCCGTTCCAAATTTGAAATTTACCGAAACGCGTCACCGATTGCAGGCGGCCATTAACAACACCGTACATCTGCTGCGATCATAAAATTTAATCGCCGACCCGTGTCTATGTCGCAGATGCTGCCTAACGCTGGCTGGCAACTAATTAATTGCGTATGTATGCTTACACGGCGCGTATTGGACATGACGGTTTACGATAGTACGGCCGCATGAATATTCATGTGCGGTCCTGTTTGAGGATTGAATTTGATTATGGTAGGAGATTCGCGTAGGTTGTTCAAATCAGCTGTTAATTTAATTAACGTTTGTCATGGATTTAATTTTGTTTTAATTGTGGTTATTGAGTTTGGGGGTTGTTGACTCAGTTTTGTGTTGTTGGTTAGTTTTGGTGAATGTAGTTGACTAATTGTATGACATTTTTTTCTGGCACGTAAAAATAATAACTTAGGTGAGCAATAATGAACGATATAATGGTGAAATACGGTTTAAATAAAAATCTATGAAATAAGTAGTGTCTCAAATAATAAAATGTCTCTTAAATAAATTAATAAAAACAGATTCTCAGTGAAGTTATTTTACTAATATTCAGAGTTCAGGCCAGCATGAAAACATCGGTTTAACACAAAACACACCTCAACCAACCGACATTTCGCGCGCACCATAAAATCATGCTACAGTAACTCTCTACGAAACCGCTACGCAAACATTTCGTAGCACGTGCAGTGCTACGAGCACGACGAGTCTACGATGTAATGCTACGCGCGTAGCCCGCAGCCCACAAGTAATTCCAAATATTATTATACTAGGTTCTGCCAGCGGCTTTGCTCGCGTGAATGTCAGAAATCATCCCTAGGGAACGTATTCCTTGGATAAAAAGTATCCTATGATCTTTTCCAAGGTTCGGTCTATCTCTTTACTAAAATTAAGCGGTTTAAGCATGAAAATGTAACAAACAGACTGAGTTACTTTCTCATTTATATGTACTATAAGTTTAGATTGAAGTTAGTACAGTACACTATAGTTGTGTTATGTACAGAGATCGGAAGCCTGTTATCTTGTTTACCTCTAGGATTACTTGTATTCAAGGGTTGAATCGAATCTGAACCAATTATAGTTGTTATTGGAGCAGATTTAGACATAGGTATTTCCTATAACCATGGATAAAACTGAAAACTGACACATTTTATAAACGTACTGTATGAACAGGTTTTTTTTTTTTATATCTCTCCTGATGATGTGGTCGAAGATGGAGCACGCTTGCCTAGAAGTAACCTATTCACTCTTGACTTAAAGACTCCCAGGTTGTAGCTATCAGGAAACACAGACTCCGGCAGGACGTTTTCAACCTTCATGCGGGTGGAGCCGTTAGCAGGAGCTAGTACATAATTTACTCACCATATAAATCCAAGTGTACACACAAAAGCTTGTACATAAGTGTCGAATATTAGCCACGCAATTTGTGTCGTAGTCTAAAGTGTCAGTAGCCATTTCATTGTATTATGCATTTTCCACTGTCTGCTCATCGGTATTGTTAATGCCCGTTTACACTAACCGAGTTATCTGCATGCGAGTTCCCTCTGATTTCGTGACTAGTTGTCAGCGGGGGCTCTAATTGCAGTCAGGTGTTGCTCGTAGTCTACTATTTTGCGTACAAAATTATGGATTACGCAAGAGCTGCTGTTAGCGCTTTTGATCAGATTGTTTTGTATAGTGTTAGCTTAAAAGAGCCGTTCTTCTTTAGTTTTTACATCGCTAAAGTTATTTCCCAAAGGGTTAGGTAGAGAGTAGCCTATATATACACTTCTGGAACATCCTGTGTATACTATATACAGGGTTTTCTAGAAGTGCGTGGCCATATTTAAGGGTGGTGTTCTGAACTGTTATACAGTAAAGAAAAAATATCAAAATATTTTTTTTTAATATGACGGCACGGTTGGCGCAGTGGTTGAGCGATTGGCTGCCGTGCTGCGTGTCGTGGGTTCGATTCCCGCACGGAATAAATAATTGTATGGCCTACAGATGGTTGCTCCGGGTCTGGCTGTTTGTGTATGTCTGTGTAGGCACCCACGATACAGGAGAAATTCCTAATGTGGGCCAACGTTAGCCTAACGTGTGCGCGTAAACGGTGGAGTTTTCTTTTTAAATACCTAACGTCGTTAGGTATTTAAAAAGAAAACTCCACCTCGAAAAACGACTGTCACAGTGTTAAGAAAAAAAAACACTTTGCAAGCAGTCTGGTTCCAGTTATGTTAGCAAAGGTATGCTGTTTAGCTAAATACAATTTTTATATATTGTATATACGTAAATATTTTTTCTTGTCTATCTGTCAGAAGAAAACTGATCATAATCATGCTTATTCGTAATAAAATAATCACATGCTATATTTACCTACTAATAACCAGATTCTTCTTTCTATAGAGAATTTCAATTCATAATCCGCTAATCACTATTAAAAGTAATATTAATAGATTTTTTTATGTATAAGCTTGTATATATATATTTAATAATGACTTAGTTCTAATAACAATGAATTTTTTTTATGGATGGGAAATCATCAAATGACTCCTGCCGCTCTGGGTGGAGCGGGAGGGAGCGTCAGGCTCTTACTGACTAAAACCCATCCGTGCTCTTCATAGTGCCTTTTAATTTCTAGGGCCGCGGTACCTCTTTCAAACAAAATCGGCAACCCTGGATAACAATGAGTTAATAGACTAATATCCATAACGTGCGTATCTTATAAGTTAATCACCGTTAATATTCTGAACATAGACGATAATGCACAACGAAAGCCCACATGCGCTGTATTTCCGACATAGCCGCACCAACGCATCCGACACGCAGTCGTATCGCAGCCTAATGTGAAGGGGCCGTAATGCGTTGTATAATTTAATCGGGACGCCGCATTGCATGCAATCTGAATGCAATCGATTGCGTTCGCTACATGTTGCCGTGTTGTTCCGTTTAAGGGAAATTGTATTTGATTGATATGGTTTTACAATAAAGGAATGTTGGGGAAATAAAGTTGTTGATAAAGTTTAAATTGTTTTTTTTTTATATTTGTGACATTGATATAGCTGTTACAGCCAACTAGCTTAATAAGCAGTCTCATTAAAAACCTAGCTTTTTCATTCAACTGTGCCGTTTAATCAGCGACATAATTGATATGGGCAAGACATTTAATGATATTGAATCAAAGATGTCACTTAAGTCACTGAAAAACGGCGCAGTTAAATGAAAAGGTTAGGCAACCAATGAAACGGCAGAATATGCTAGTTGGCTGCGACATAGCTATACAGTTGAAGACTTATGTCTAGCTGTGGACGTCTTTAACTGAAATTATGATAAAATTATGAAGAAAAACTCTTACTGGCCGACACAAAAGACAATAGAACTCTAAATTAAAATTGTCTTGGTATAGGTACATATAAAACATGCAGAAAAACTCATAACCACATCAAGTCTTAAGAACTTTGCCAAAAACTGTTTCACAAAATAGTTCACACAACTCAATAAGAACAGATACTTGATCGTTCTCTTTTCCGTATTTCCCAGGTGATACACCCTGTATAACATACAGGAGGCGGCAATGTAAGCCGCCACTATATATTTCTTATTTCCATTTTAAAATATTTCAATATGACGGATATTTATTCCGAATAGCCCGGGATCGGTGCGCGCTCCTTGGTGGTTACAGGGCTGGCACTAATCGAAAATACGAAATTTATTTATTTTGTGGTCTCTTTCTTAGCGAATCAAATTATCTGCATAGTTTTTCTCAAATTAGGGTTCCGGTGAAAATGAAATTCTGGGTCGGCTTCCAGTGAAAATGAAATTCTACATGAAGCGGTCGCTTCACGTATAATACTGACCTGTATGATGTCCATAACCCAGAAGCTGGGTAACATGGTACTTCAAGACTGTGGTCAGATTTTTCTGGCGTCTGCTAATACTTAACGACTGCCAAAGATCTACGAAAGGTAGCCGGAACCAACGGCGTATCGTGTTTTCCGAGGCACGGAGGAGTCTCGGTATGTTAAGATGGTCACGTGATCACGAAGTTAGCTGTCAATCCATGTAATCTGCAATGACAGTTCACTTCGTCATCACTTCACCAGAGCCTTCACTTCGACATGTTTACAGAATCAACCGGCTGAAAGAAGCCTCCTTGAGCGACTTATCCTCTCAGCACGATGGCTAACGTAATAAATTTTGTTGTTAGAACAGTTTTTTGTTAGATGGATTTATAAAAGCATTGGTATAGTTGGTATTTGTAAAGCAATGATAAAATATATGAACAGATTCGATTGATTTGATGTTGTACTTTAGTTGTGATTGAATACCCGTTATCCCTGAAAAAAAAAATGTTTTCTCTTTTTATTTTAAAAATAAGTTTTTTTTTTTCTGTAAACAGTTGTTAGTGCTGAAATAAAGTGCTCTTCGTGAAAACACCTACTATTATCACGAAGAGCACTTTATCCCAAAATTTGATAGAATGTACCATTTCTTATCGGGGATAACTATTGAGGAGAGATTATTCTATTTGACTACTTATTTATGAACAAATGTAAAGGTTATACCAACAGAAAATCTTTGAAAGACATTGCTGATACAATTTTGCCAACCCTAGCCACATTTCACCATTCATGGAGGTGGCAAGCCAGCCGATCCCGGCCGCCGCACCGTCGGGTCGCAGGTGATATATCGTATATCGAAGAAATGATGCCAATTTTTAAACGTACACAACGCAAAATATGTTTTATTCGATATTCTGAATAAGGCATATTTTTGATGTGGAAATATAAAATGAAAGATGGTAATTGATGGATGAGATGAAGCTTTGTTTTAAGTCCCTAAGTAACTTCTTCTCCTTCTACCCCTGGGAACAATGCAGAACTCCTGTTTCGTTTTTTCATTTTTGGTTTTTATTTCTGTAAGGTACTATTAATCCTACTTATGTAGGTAGGTATACTTACTGAGACGAAGTACTACTGAAACTTAAATTAGAGTGGTCTGAACACAGATTATAGGATTTAATAGAACTTTTAGATAAAAAAGTTAATCGAAAAGTAAAAGAAAGACCGAAAAATGTAAGTGAAACTAAATCGGCCTCTTTCATAAGTAGACAAGTCTCACATTATTCAAATCTCGTTAACTACAAACTGCCTGCACTAGTTTGAGCCGGCTTAATCCGGTATTATCTGCTTATAACCGGTAATGTGCATCTAAGTGGCGACCGTGTTTTGTGTAAGGTTTCCCTGGCGATGCGATTTCGGGGCTTTTCTCAAAGGATTCTCTGAACTTAAAATAAATTTGTTTAGTACGTTACTGCGGCACGTGAATAGGTAAGTACTGCAATTATGGCGCAATGGGGCTCTAAGCTGAAGAATTTTAGTGACTGCAAAAGAATACAATTATGGACATCAAGTTTGGAGTACTCTTGTCTCATTAGTGTCATCATCGGCCTAGCCTTTTCCCAACTGTATTGGGGTCGGCTCCCAGTAAGACCGGCTTCCGCTGAATACCAGTATTTTACGTAGAGCGGCTGCCTACCAGACCTTCACAACCCATAACATGGTACTTATTGGATAGACTGGTGTCAGATTTCTTTGGCTTCTGACAATCCGTAACGACTGACAAAGATCTACAAATGACAGCCGGGACCAACGGCTTATCGTGCTTTCCGAGGCACGGAGGAATCTCGGTATGTTAAGATGGTCACCCATCCACAAACCAACCTCGGCAAGCGTTGCTTAACCTTGAAGATCGAACCGTGCGGCTGTTATTATTTAGCCACGAGCTCCTGTCTCATTAGTGTGCCCTTTCCGAGGCACGGAGGAATCTCGATATATTAAGATGGTCACCCATCCACAGACCAACCTCGGCAAGCGTTGCTTAACCTTGAAGATCGATCCGTGCGGCTGTTATTATTTAGCCACGAGCTCCTGTCTCATTAGTGTACCTACTCGAAATGACCTACAGAATGCAAATTAAAATTGATTCCTATATAAAAAACTTAAAACCGTTTACAAAGCACCAGCCGGTCGATTCTGTCGACATCTCATGGTGTTCACCTAGGCGGAGTGAACGACAATAGAGCTGTCATTCCGTCTTATTTGTATGGTTTGACAACTCACCCGTCGTGCACCCCGCCCGTGTGTTCACTTCGACATGTTTACAGAATCGCACTGCAGTTCTATTTCAATTTCAGTGTTGTACCTACTGCAACCACTCCGTTTACTCAAAAATATTCGTTCGTAATTACCGCATTTTCATCTATGCTACATACAAACGCCAGTAGAAACTGCAAAGCTAACTGTGAGGTATCCCGGCGCATTCATCAGGCAGTATGTAATAGCTTTGTTTTAACGGAACTCAGCGCACAAAGCATAGGAACACGTCTTTTCAACGCAGAGATGCGCCTGAAAATGAGTACTGCTTTGCGTGAATGAGTATTGAGGTTGCCTCGAGGTTTTGGTCTTGTGTTTGGATTGTGTGAAATAGGGTAAAATGGCTTTTAAAGGTTGATTACATTACTTGCATTGATGAGTACTTGGCCAATTCGCGCAAACTTTGATTTCCTAACTAAAGTTTTCTCGCCACTACACCACCTCACTAAAATTCAGACGGTGAAGTCAATCTGAAACTATGCTGACTTACTAGTAGAATATCTACTTAGAACCGGTTTCAGAATTGAGTTTTTGGCATCAAATACATGTCAAATTCGGTTTCAATGCCAAAGTTTGGCAGGTTTTCTGTCTTAAGTACAGTTTGACAATTACTGCATGTACTTATAATTTTAATAAGTATTTACAATGCAACTTTTACTTCATATGTACGCCATTGTGTGAGGGAACAAAGCTCTAAGCTTAGAACGTAAGTTCCTGAAAGTTGTGCAGCCTGCAGGCGTCCCCACAGGCTGGCCAAGTTTAGGACTGTTGTATTGTAGTGGACGCTCTGCTTCACGACAGACGTAACATAATTTCACTCTAGTATTCCTAAAAGGGTTAGGCAGTGGTGTTTAGTAGCCCCATTTAGTTACAGGCATGTAATCGATACACTACCTCTCTAAAAAAACGATTTAACATTTTAATAAATAACTTAAATCTAGAGAAGTCGTTTCATTTATTACAACTTCTCCAAATTCCCCTTTTCTGGGTGGTCAAATACTTTGTAGCGGTAGTGTACCTTGGGGCTAATTTTCATCCTGGACCGAGAGACTGGGCTCAAATCCAAAGTCCAGCCTGCAACTGAGAAATAACTGATGAAAAAACTTTTTAAAATGATTTACAAGTCATTTGTTACTGGCAGTTTCATACGGTCACACAATATTATAAAGTTTCGAATCAACAAGAGAATAAAGAAACAAATTGTCGACCAAAACTAGTTTCCAGCACGTTCTCGCATCTAAAACTAGTTCTGGAGTGCATTACTCACGGTGCTATGGTACTTGGCAGCTCAATGAATTTCTTGCATGGTTTCTGAATACTTTAAACGCTTTTGTTGGGTCGGATAATGCAAATAATAATAAAATGAATTGCTGCATGTTTTAACGTCTTTTATATGAGAAATGACTCATCTGCCTAGCTTTTGTCCAACTACGTAAGAATCGCAGGTCAGCTCTGTTCTGTCGCCTGCTAGATGGATAAAGTAAAGTTATTTCTACTTCTTGACGTTCTTTTCAGATCAATTTCACAGCGGGATCCAAGGAAATTCAAACCGTCCTTTGGCACGCATAATTGGGCCAATTGTACTCGCAATCTGTCAAAAAAGCCTCAATTTCCATACATTTTTGTCAGATTACGACTGAGATGCGAATGCGAACGTTGCTTAAAACTAGTATAATTGGCACTAAATAATTGGTGAATAATTGGTGAATAATTGGTGAATAATTGGTTAATAATTGGTGAATAATTGGTGAATAATTGGTGAATAATTGGTGAATAATTGGTGAATAATTGGTGAATAATTGGTGAATAATTGGTGAATAATTGGTGAATAATTGGTGAATAATTGGTGAATAATTGGTGAATAATTGGTAAAAAACTGTAGGCGAGAGGCTGTAGTTTAAAGGTGTGTCCATTTTATTTTTCAAAGCACGGTACACGTTAAGCTGCGCCGAGAGTGCGTTCCGCGGAACGCGCTCCAAATATTTAAATGATATCAACTAAATGCACATGGCGCGCGTGGCAACTGTTCCAGTGTTCGCCACAACTGAGCTTCCTTTGATGCGAGGTAAAAAACCGACTCTAGATGCGGGCCGCTCTAAGTTCGAGTGTTCCAACAAATACATTGGCGCGTCCCAAAATGGTAGCCATTTCGCGCGGCCGGAACGCGCGCCAATGTTCGTCCTCTTGGAGCGCGAAGTCGATACGCGGCTTTATAGTGTCAGAACCGCGCGCCAAAACAGTATCGTCCATGTTGACAGAATAAAGCGTGTTGGACACAAAAGCGACGGGATACAAACCATGGACAGGGACGAGGCGAACATTTGTCCGTTCCACGGTTATAAATTGCGCTGAGCACACAAAAGCCATGGGACCTGAATCGATGCAACGTCCATATTTCTAGGTAGGTGTTTGGAAAGCTAACAAAGCGTTTATTGCATAGTTTAGCTTAGTTATAAGGAAACGGGTGAGGTCTGTGGGAGTTAATAATTATGATTGTAAAAGGGAGGCTGACCCGATCACGGAAATTATTTTACTAATAGAAAGCAATGTCATATAGTCTCAATGATGACGAATTTCTCAATTTAAGTATCTTGGCTACTATATTACGGAGGTCTTTAAAGATGAGGTAGACATGGAACGCGAGCGTAGGATGCTACCTGCAAGGTGTAACATGTTGGCACATAGGTTAACCCGCTGTAGTACAGAAGCTAAAATCACGCTTTTCACAGCATACTATCAGAACTTCTACACGGGTAGCCTATGGGTCAACTATACACGTAAAGCTCTAGACATAATGCTTTTAGGATGCTTGTGGGGCTGCCTCGTTACTGCAGTGCTTGTGCTATGTTTGCGGTAGTCCGAATCGATGACTTTTACGCTACATTCAAAGAAAAAAAGACCTATTCTTTGCTTACAAGAGTGCGTGGCAGTTTCAACACCATTCTGAAAGCCTTAACTTTATAGCAAGATGCCCCAATGTTGAGGCATCTTTTAAAGTACCGTACTAACTTTTGCCCGCGACTTCGTACGCGCATATCCCATTTTTCCCCGATGCCGTAGGAATTTCCCGTTCCCGTATAGCCTAAGCCTTCTTCATGAATGTGGCTATCGTATACAAAAATAATTTTCCAAATCCCACTGAAACTTCCAGATATTAGCGCGTTGAAACAGACAAACTCTTCCGCTTAGTATTAGTATAGATTTGTCTTGTGTGTGTGGTTCTAGATTAATTTACTAACCCGTAGTCTACGATTTTTTTGTTGTTTTTTTTTAGTACGCCAGTAACAATTGGACATTTGTAGTCATAAGTAATAAATAAATTATTATAGGCCCTGGTATTAGTATGTCGATAAAATAGAATTTTTTGTTGAATAGGCCAGGAGCATGAAAAATCTAATGTCTAGTTATCGTACCTTGTAAGCTAGTACCTACCTACTCAACATTTTTGTTTTATGCAATATGTATATATGCAATATGTATATATTATACTGCAAAGAAAAATTTACCTTATTTACACAAGATCAAAATGAAAATCCTATCAGACGTTTGTATTCCGACTTTACACGGCTAAACCTTTTTGTGACATGTTTCGTACACCTTTCGCTATTTTCTTAACAAATATTTAGAGAGTACTTTCGTATAGAAAATATCTGTCGCGAAATAAACGGCGCCAGTATAAGATGAGCTGCCTGTCTCCCCATTTTCATTTAGATTGTGAATAAAGGGGAGGAATGCTGTTCTGTGGTACAGGTCTAAGTAAAATGGATGGTTTTTCGTCACAAAGATGGCCTATGATTGGAGATTCTTTTGTGACTTTAGCGTATTTGTATTGACATAGAATATCGTAGACGGTATACAAAATAAATGTAGTGCTATTCACTTGTGTGTCGTGTATCAAACGTAAGTGGTTCGGAGACTACAATAAAGTACTTTAGCCAGAGTATCTAAGTTTGTAGGATCGCTTAAACTCCAAATGATAGCTACGTTATCATAATGTTATCACTGGATATAGTTCAATGAGTTAATAACTTTGTTTCAAGTACTCAAGTGGCCTTATACCTACATCATATATACTAGTAATACAGGATGTTTCAGCTGATAAACATTAAGGAAAAAATATATCAAAACCAAAATGTGACTTTCTTCAATAAATCAACCACAGAAAACGACTAAAAAGTTCCGAAGTTCTGACTTTTCAAGCAGTCTGATACAGTTGGTGACATCAAATCTGTGATTGAACTAAAGTAAATGTCTTCGGAACGTATTAGGTACTTGACACACACAAAAGACGAAAGACGAGGACGGGGCGCGGACATGTCTCTTCCGCATCCCTTTCATACAAAATGTATGGAAGCGTCGCGATGCAAAACATATAGGAAGGACAGGGCGCGGACACGACGCTTACTCGTCTGCGCCCTATTGTAAAACATACAGAAAGGACGGGGCACGGGCGCGAGCGGTGGGCGCGGGTGCTGGGACTCGCGCGTCGCTGTCACACACAATTACACCACCACAATTAACCACGACAAGTCCGTGCCTCGTCTGTGTCTCGTCTTTTCTATATGTTTTAAAAAGCCGCGACGGCACCCCGTCTGTGCCCGGTCCGCGCCCCGTCCTCGCCTTACGTCTTTCTGTGTGTCCAGACTCTAAGTCTGTTTATTTTAAAGTAGGTAATGTTTTTTTGTTTTGCTATTTTTTCCTTAATGTATATCAGCATGGTATCAGCTACCCAACGTCACCCTTAAATATGACCTTAAATTACTTAAAATTACTTTTGGCACAGCCTGTATACGATGATTTCTAATTGTTTTGTCTTTCAGGGTGTGAAAGTACTCACGAATGTGAAACACTTTCAATTACACCACCACACCACCATCACCCATCCACAGACCTTCTTGAAAGAGGACTTTTGGCCGAAAGGTGTCGTATATCGACGTTTCCGAGGTCGGTTACGCGACACAACGCAGCGAAACACGACGCCGTCAACTTTACGTGTATAGTTATAAGTTTTATTAATAATTATGTATTAGTTTATTATATAATTGTTTAATTTAGTTGTGTGTATTTTATCTATGGGCCTCAGTTGCCTGATAATAAAGTGATTATTATTATTCTCTTTATTCATCTTTTTACATACTTTTTATATTTTTAAATATTTCAATAACAAAAAAAAAACAATAAAAAAACATTTAAAAATATAAAAATAGTAGTCCATAATTAGTAATATTATTATTTCCTTTATTCACTTTGTATAGTACATATAAATTACATTTTTAAATATTAAAATACAAAATTATAAAAATATTTAAAAATATAAAAAATAGTAGCCCACCGGTATCGGGAATAGGGTCCAAGCTACCGGCGGTCAGGGCTCCAGAGAGAGGAACCTCCTAACGATGCGAGCCGTGTCCAGAAGTACTGCTTTCTGAATCAAGCCCTTGATCCAGCTGCCTAACGAGAGCCTCCTAAGATGTTGGTCGAGGCTCGTGGCTATTAAGCCGTTGGCTGACACGACTATCGGTACAATGATTGATATTATTATTATTCTCTTTACTTATTGGCATACACATATATTTTACATTTTTAAATATTTCTATAAAACAATAAAAAAAAAAACATTTAAAAATATAAAAAATAGTAGTCCGCCGGTGTCGGGAGCGAGGTCCAAGCTACCGGTGGTTAGGGCTCCAGAGAAAGGAACCTCCTCACAATACGAGCCGTATCGAGGAGTACTGCCTTCTGTATCAGGCCCTTTACCCAACTGCGTAACGCCAGCTTCGACAGGTGGTCGTCGAAGCTTTTGGCTATCAAGCCATTGGCCGTAACGACTATCGGCACAATGACAGCCGAGTCCACATTCCACATGTCGACAACCTCGTGTGCTAAGTCAAGATACTTGATTTGTTTCTCTTTCTCAGCTTTCACGAGGTTCTCGTCATGTGGAATGGTAACATCGATTATCATTGTGCGGCGCGCTAATCGGTCTATCACCACTATATCGGGCTTGTTAGCTATGATAGTCCTATCAGTGATGATAGACCGATCCCAGTACAACGTGACATGGTCATTTTCGAGAACTGGGTCGGGCACATACTTGTAATACGGTACCTCAGAATCCACAAGTTTGTATTTCAAAGCAAGTTGCTGGTGAATAATCCTAGCCACTTGGTTATGCCTGTGCAAGTACTCGCCGTTAGCCAGACGAGAACAACCAGAGATAATATGTCTGATGGACTCACCCGGACGGTGACATGCCCGACACACGTCAACCGTCCCGTCCTTCATAATATGCCTCCGGTAGTTGTTCGTCAAGATAACTTCGTCCATAATTGCACAAACAAAACCTTCAGTTTCTCCGAAGAGATCACCGAAACGTAGCCAGGCCACGGACGCTGAGAAATCTACATCGGACCCATAGAGAGCCCGATAGAAGCGTTATTATTATTATTATTAATTAGGAACCAACATTGAAATATCGTACAAAAGTGAAAACGTTTGAGAACAAAGACCCTGTCAAATTCAACCTGTGCAAATAAATTATGAGGACTCAGATCAAAATTCATGAAGCCTTTCTTTTCACACATTTCCATCATCACGCTAATTAACTTTAATATTTAATTATGTTGACATTATGAAGCCGTTACTGCGTTCCGGAGATCTCAGTAAATAATGAAATACAGTCGAATTTAACTTTTTGTGTTTATTTGGTCATCCTTTGTCCGGCACAATAATATTTTCCTTTGATAACGAATAACAGAGGCAAATAAATATTTCATGCATATTTTCGATATTAATGATGCTGCTGTTTCAGTTGAAAAGGTCATTGACTCGGTTTATTATTATTATTTGAATGACTTCCTGTCGATTCGTGTAGTTCATAAGGACAATTTTTTTTTTTTAATATTGTTAGGCCCGCGCTTGACCACTATCTCACCTGATGGTAAGCGACGATGTGGTCGTAATTGATGTTCATCTATATCTATACATATAATAAAATCGTAGATTTGCCGTGTCTGTACATTGAATATTTTCGCATAAAAATAACTGAGAAATGTTAGGAAAAAGGTACAAAACGCAAAAATGCCATTTTTGAAATTTTTGTCTGTTTGTCTGTTTGTCCAATTGTTTGTGCCAGCATCACGCAAAAACCACTGATTAGTTTCGAAAGTTAAGTTATTAAAAAAATTAAGTGTTAACCCGAGTAACATATAGCGTTTATTTCATCAAAATCGACCCACAAAATCAAAAGATATTGAATTTTTAATTTTAGTAAGGAACTTCATACAGCGCTAAGCGTTGTGGTGACCGACTGTTAGGCGCCATCTATTGAGAAAGATAAATGCACGTAAGCATGAAAATAACATCAAAACAAATTGTTGAGTTATTTGTGAAATTTTAATAAGTAGTAAAATAAAAGTGAACATTTTAATACCATAACGTTACTTATTGTTATATATGGGCTCCTTATTTACCGTCTCCATTCGGCCAAATATTTTGTCAGTTTACCAAATGGTCGATAGATGGCGTAGCACTGATGACGCGTTTTTCTGTAACGGTGTTAAGATTTTCCGTCAGAGTATGACTCCCACACGATTCTTAACAGCATTGTCGTTCGCTAGGGTATTCGGTCGCATAAAAGGTCTTTAAAGTCTTTGAAAGGGTTTCGAGTCCAAAATCGTAAAAAGAAATCTCTGATTTGTTCGGATTGTTGTTGTCGCCTTGGACGTCGGACTTGGTCGGTCTTGAACAATTCTGGTTCTTGCGTCGTTACAGTGCTGAACTGGACTGGGAATCCAGGCCTGTAGGGGTCCGTACCAAAGTGCTAACGGACTCTACTACTAAGCCTGCGCGATAGATTCAAATTCGAAAGGTCGAACGGTTCGATTTGCAAATAATGGCTATTCTATTACCGATTATTAGGGTACCGTACGCACGGTGACGGGACCCTATTACTAAGCCTCCGCGATCAATTGTGATTCGTGTAAAGTATCGGACGCAAATCGAGTTGTGTCGCCTTGGACGTCGGACTTGGTCGGTCTTGAACAATTCTGGTTCTTGCGTTGTAACAGTGCTGAACTGGACGGTTCGACTTTGCCATAAACAAAAATAGAATTGAATAGAATGTAACCAGTATTTTTCTAAACACACGAGCACTCCGCTGTGCCGCGAATTTAATGTTTATTTACATTACATAAGATTTATTTTTTAATTAGGAATTTTCACATGTCAGGGCTCATGATTTAAAAGAATGGCCGTGGAGTTTCTTGCATGTTCTTTTCCATAGAGATCTACGCTTTAGAATGTAGCTTTATGATTTTGACTAACTGACCTTAACAATTCAAAAGTGTATGTAAACGGTTTATTTGGACAAAATGATTGAACATTTAAAATTTTATTCGACATTTTTCCAAACAGTTTAGCGAGGAACTGTTATAAGAAGCCACAACATATTACAATGTTGCAGATACTTATGGGTCTAACTTATGCAATGATTATCATCACGCTATACTTTCGGAGAGCTCAGCAGCCAAAAATCATGACATAAATAAGATCGGCTATTTGAAATAAATATCAACAGAACTCATAGACCTTCGGTCTAAAAAACTGCCTTTCGAAATAATAGGTGTGGGTTCGAATCCTTAAAGGTGTTTTTATTTTTGATTTTTTTTGTATCGTATTTATTCCCATATTTTTTGTGAGATTTGCCTCTTCGCTCTGGCCATGGAGTGAACCAGAGCCGGTAGCGAGAGGTCGCCGCCGCCGATCGCCTTGACGAGGACACGGCGGTGCTCCGCCCAAGCAGGGCAGACCTTCACCGTATGCTCCACCGTGTCCTCTGCGGGGGATAACTTCTCAATTTACATAGCTCTATCGCGTGTTAACAACCTTATCAACTTTCTTCAACATCGTGATTCATCATCATCATCATCCACAGCCCGACTTCGCTCACTGCTGAGCATAGGCCTCTCTTTTCGTGTGGCAATCCCCACGTTCCTGTGCCAGCCTCATCCAGATTCTACCCACGATGGCAATAATATCGTCCGCCCATCTCGCCGCCGGCCGACCAATACTTTTTCTTCCAGTCCTCGGACGCATCAGTCATCACCGTGCCTTGCCAAGTGTCCTGCCCAGCTCCACTTTAGTTCCACAATTCGTTTTCCGATGTTGAAAACCTTCGTACGTCTTCGGATCTCGAAGACGTACCTCTGCCAAGTATGGAATGCTCCATGGCTCTCTGTGAAACTATCGGTCTGTACACAGCCTCCTGCGTGAGCGTCCATGTAAGTAAGTAGGTCATGGTAGGAAAACACACTGGTTATAGAGGCGAGAATTCAGACATTGCAGAATTTTGGCAGGCTTCAGAATGTCTTCCATTTTGATAAAAGCGGGCCATCCAAGCTGTATTCTTCTCGATACCCCGGTTTGTTTATTTTCTTTGCCAATTGAAAGGATATGGCCAAACATATCGGTTAATCATTTCCAACTTTACCAGTAGGATTTAAATCGCTGAAGGTGTTTGCCATAACGTCTTGGCCATATTCATCCTAAGACCCAACTTAAAAGAAGCACTTTCTGGGGGTCATCCAAGTTCTCAGTGAAAACCATAAAGTCAGGCACACAATTGACGTTAATACCGCTATAGTCCCAATCCATACCGACTTTTCACGATATCTTCTAGGACTGCTGTGAATAGTTTCGATGAAATGAGAGGAGAGTTATCATTAAAAAACGTTTCTTCACGAAAAATTACATGAACACAAGAGGGGGATACAGCCATTGCCTGGCATAACACTCTTCCAAATTCCTAATTCTAAGAGGGGTCAAGCAACGCGGGCTTGTGGATGGCAAGCGTTGGGTGGCTCGCCATCCGATAAGAACCAGGCCCGGGTCGACGGCGGCGCGTTGTGTTCCACGCGCGCCACAAAAAGATGTCAGCATAAAAGACGGGGCCCGCTAGGGCCAGTGCCTGCCAGGGTTGCGGAATTTGTTCGAAAGAGTCACCGCGGCTCTGGAATGCAACGGGCATTAAGAGGAACACGGATGGGTTTTAGTCAGTAACAGTCTGACACTCCCTTCCACTCCGCCCCAATCGGAAGGAGTCATTTGATGTTTTCCCATCCATTAAAAAGAGGTCAAGCAATGCTAGATATTGACTGTTCGTATATCTTATTGATCTGACCTAGCTACATCACTTTACTTTCCGACATATACGCGAACGAAGTCGCGGGCAACAGCTACTTCAATAATAAAGGCACACATATCTACCTAACATAGTGCCTCTACTCCTCAAAGATTAAATAAATAAGTAGGTAAGACAGAGGCGAGTACTCCTCACAGTATATCGCAAAAACTCGCAAGTTCTATACTTACAGATTTATAATCAAAGAAATAAGTATGAATAGTCAATTTTCATCTATTTTCTTAAATAACTTCAAAACGATTTACGATTAAATTATGAAAAAATATATCTGAAACTCTCATAATAAACATCATCACTCATTTTATATGTGATGTAATTTTATATTTTAAACTCTTTTTTGATAAAAAAAAAATATTTTTTCCCACATTATTCAAAATTCGAATCCGTGTTTGAGTCCCAGAAGCACATAGTTATCAAGTTTTATCTCCCGAATCTACTGAATCGGTCCAGCAGATTCGTAGTAAATTGCCTGTGACAGACTGACATACAAACATCCTATAATAGTTCCGTTTTTCCACACGAATGTTCGGAGCCCCAGAAAAACGACATTTTATCGAGTTTTGCGAACATAAATTTACTGACTTGTACTTCACAATCTAATTCATAGTAAAATTGGTTTATATTCATACAACATTCACCTCCAAAGTTTTCCAATGAATTAAAAGTCACCCTGTAAGTACCTACAGTCTACATTCCTAGGGGTACGTAGGAGTCATACAAAGGCACACGGCTGGCTGCAAGCCTTCCTTTGTTCCCTCCCATGTTCAGCGCGACTCCAATGCTGATTATTATTCTATAGAACTCACAGCGATATGCGATGTCTGTGTGAAGCTGCCAAAATGTTTGTTAGGAGTTATGTAAATACTTGGTAGGAGTAGTTAAGTTACTGGATAGTTACGACTAAAGACTAAATTCTTATAAAGCAGGGTTCGAGGAACTGGTTTCCTTTTAGAGAATGCTTAGAGCCGCTTCTTTTTAGTTTTTAGCACGCTTCCCTATTCTAATGATTTGAGGTGACTTTTTTCATTTCACACAGTATAAACAATATAAATAGTTCCGTGAACATTTGGGTGGAGTGAACATGAATTCGAGCTCATTCCACTAACGTTTCATGGTGAAGTGTTTCCAGAATATGCTGGCTGTATTGTAATGCTAAGTCTACACGTACGTACATGCTCGACGATTTTATCCAGTAAGATCGAATTATTACCGTTTCCCAATTCTAGGGAAAACCCACAATAAATGATTACTTCGAATTATTATAAATTCTACAGTGCATCGTCATCATTTTCTAAAGGCTGCACTCCCCAAGCGCTCCCATGGCGCATCAGTCTCGCCCCGATCACCAAATCGGTACCATCTCCGGTAATACATCAGTGTGTCCTACCAGTTCCAAATTAATTAACCTAAATTTGTACCAAGGTCAAACCCCAAATTAAACTAATTATCTTCGTGTGTGTGTGTTTTTTTGAACCTTATTTTCGGGGTTCTTAATTTTAATTTAGGTCCGAAATCAATCCAGAATGTTTAAAAAAGCATAATTCATTTGGCTTAATTTACATTTGTTGATGATGATATTTGCTCATCGATCATCAATGGTAAATAAAAGGTAACCGACATAGCCCAAACGATCACCAAACTGAAGTGGCAGTAGGCAAGGCACATTGCTCGCAGAACACATAGTCGATGGGACAGAAAAGTTCTGGAGTAGCGACCGCGTACCGGACGACACAGCGTTAGAAGGCCTCCCACGAGATGGAGCGATAATCTGGTGAGGGTCGCTGGTAGCCGATGGATGGAAAACGCACACGACCGGTTGTTGTGGCGACACTTGGTGGAAGCCTATGTCCAGCAGTGGACGTCTTTCGGCTGATATGATGATTATGATGAACATCAACGTACGAGAAGATCTGCCATTAGAGACCCGTGGTTTGAATTATTATGTACCATGCTCTTGTTATGGGGCTAGTATTCGTATATACATAAAGGATTTATATTTTACATATAAATCATGTTTGTTTTCTTATTCCTATTTAAAAATAAGCTTAAACTATTTCAGAACGACATGTAAGCAAATAGAACGGTTCACGTGATAGTTCCCCAAGCTCTAAAATATGAATTTATGCTAAACTCCCCCACACATAATCAACAAATCTGAGCTTACAGCTTCCGCAGATAGCTGAATTTTAATGAATTGAATATCATTACGTGGCTTACCACATAAGATTTAGTTGTGGTTCATTAAGTAAGTATGAAGTGCATTGAGTTTAAATTAAGATATGGTGTGCTAATATTTTGATGCCGATTAAGTTACTTCTTATGTTGAGTAGTCTTGTCTTGCTGAACTGCGTAGATTCAACAGTGGGTTTAATATGATAAACTGTTTTATAGGGAGACATAAAGGGCGGATTTAAAGTTTCAATAAATCTTTTATAATCAACCTTTGTAGATTTATAAGGGAAAAAGAGTTCCAATACTGCATACAGTCTTTGTAATGTTTACATACAGGGTGCTCCAGAAAGTTGTGGTCATATTTAAGGGTGATGTTGGGTAGCCGATATTAATTAAGGAAAAAATGTCAAAACATAAAAAATGAGAATTTTTTGACATTTTATCCTTAATTTATATCAGCTACCCAACCTGTATTCTCGTAGATTATAAGTAATTACGTGTCAGTGTTCAACATTTCATAAGAATGAAGAACTTAGTTGAAAAAAAGCATTTTGTTTGGATTAGGTGTATGTTTCTTCTAGTTACAAGCCTCTATCAAGTTTCACAAGAACACTTGCTACTGCTAGAGCTTTCACACATAGATTAATCAAAACTCAGTTATACTCAAGAGCGTGGAGTTCGTGGCTAAAAAATAACAGCCGTACGGATCGATGTTCAAGTTAAGCAACGCTTGCCAAGGTTGGTCTGTGGATGGGTGACCATCTTTACATACAGAATTTCTTCCGTGCCTCGGAAAGCAAGTTAAGCCGTTGCTCCCGGCTGTCATTTGTAGATTTTTGGCAGTCGTTATTTTCAGACGCCAGTAAATCTGACTCCAAGAAGTCTTGCCAAGAAGTACCGTGTTACCCAGTTAATGGGTTGTGGAGGTCTGGTAGGCAGCCGCTCCACGTAAAATACTAGTATTCAGCTGAATCTGGTTTGGCTGGAAACCGACTCCAATATAGTTGGGAAAAGGCTGGGCAGATGATGAGTTTTACTCAAGAGAAAAATAAATAGGAAGAAAGGCCTTTATGTTAGATATACAGCGAGACGTGTGTAATGTCGTGGATCGACGATAGAGCACTATCCCGAGCGACATAAACTATCGATGCGACATGGCTACATTGACCACACTCGCCATTTGCTCTCTTGTTAATGTTACACGAGAATATCTCCATTTAGAAATCGTCGTCGTTATTTGCCTCGGTTTTCAGACGTTTCATTTGTTTTTTTTTAATAAGATAATATATTAAAATATTATAATACAATATTTTTTAAATGTAAAGCCACGTTTCCACCATCTGGCGTGCAATTTGTATTACATTAGGGGCTACCGAGGTATATAATCATAATTATAATAATTTATTTGCATAAAATGTGGTACGTACAGACGTACACATTCCATCATTTAGTGATGGCATGCAAATATTTTGTCAATAAAAGTGTTTTAGTAACGTTAAAAAATAGACACAATTATAGTATTGTATAATAGACAAATTAGTAATTATGTTTAGGTATCAGTGAGTTATACAGACTAATAAAATATTGATAAAATCATATAATTTTTTCACACATCACAAATTATTAGAGTAGTTAAGTTAATAAATGAACTAAGTTTTAAGGACTTAAATATTGACTAAAAAGTAAAAGACTCATTCTGATTATTTATCGTAAAAAATACAAACACAACAGGACAGATTGCAAACCACGGTGCGATAGAGAGATTGCAAATAAGTGAGGTATAACGATGTGATTACTCACTCGATCGTGCCTCGCAATGTAAACTTGCAAGCGAGTTGCTTGCAAATGAAAACGCAGCTTTAGAGACTATGGTCCAATACAGCAGTGCGATTCTGTAAACATGTCGAAGTGAACACTAGGGCGGGGTGCGCGACGGGTGAGTTGTCAAACCATACAAATAAGATGGAGTGACAGCTCAGTTGTCGTTCACTCCGCCTCGGTGAACACCGTGAGATGTCGACAGAATCGACCGGCAGGAACGAAAATTATCGTAAAATCATCACACAACTTGACTTGAACATTTCTTTCCGGGAACCTGTTGTACATCATAAATAGGGAATCCGTAGAAATAAGTACATGACTTTATTTGTTTTCAAAGCGAGAATTTTCTGATACAAACGGAGTTTTTAAGTAATATTTCAATATGTTTTTTTTCTATCTTTGTAAATTAAGTAACAGAGAGCTCCTACAATATTTCCGCAAAATATTCTTTATTAGCATACTCATCTTTCGTGCAAACAACCTCCCTTCAGCCGTCACTTTGATGCTAATTGACGTAAAATGCTTCCCCATTGAGAAGTTAATCCGGTTTTATCCGGATCAAATAATAATTGCTATCAATTTGTCAGCTGTTATCAATAAATACGGCTTTTGATCAAAATATTTTTGGCGTTCAAAACGTCGCGCGTCGCTCGGTAGGGACCTAGCTTTTGAAATATGTTAAATGATATTTTTATTTTGCGTTTGTTAAAAATGGCACTTTTACAAGGCCAATTATAGATGAAAATTATACCTAATTCAGTAGGTAAGTGTTAGTGATCAATAGATAAGATTGCCTATAAGTAATGTGTTTTATACTCTTACAGCCTTGTTCATTAATCTTTATAATCATTACTTACCTACCTAAAATACTGATTAACAGATTCTTTATTCAAAATTATAATTATGGAGAGTTTGAATTTAGAATCTCATACCTTTTCAAAATTTTCTATGGAGAATTTGAATCTCTTATTTTAACTAAGTAATGATTAAAAAGTTTTTTTTATGAATAAACCTGTTAGACTAGATACGCTTAATAATATAAAACAAGGTCACTATCTATTTCTCCACTCTTCTTCAAAACCACGCAACGTATATTGAAACGTTTTATCAATTTTTTTATCATTTTTTCTACAATAACTAACTAGAAAGAGATAAGATAAAGGAGACAGGTTTACGTATAAGTTGTTACAGTAACTAACTACGAGCGAAACTGGCGAGTCACTTGTTAGGTATTAAATCAATGCAATATTAATTTTATTATTTTACTTTGGCTACATCTTTGAACTTAACGAAACACAGTTCGTAACAGAACCAAAAAGGACAAAACGGTGCCTCTTTTACCAGGTCTGACTTGGTCTGGCCAGGCCGTACTCGTTTTTCTCAATTGCTCCACTACCTTGTTTTGCATTTGTTATGGCGGTCAGTCGTAACGTTACCGAGCGTTCATGTGGGCAGTTCATCGAAGTTTTGTAGGAAATTCACAAATGCGACCAGCCATCGCAGGGACTAAAAGTTCGCCTTTACAGTCAAAGGGTATACCTGTACAACAATACATCTAGTTCAATCCTTTCGGAGACACGAAAAAAATACTCATAAAAAGATTTCCAATATGTCGATGTGATATTATGTCGTAACCATTGGAGTGAGGAACCTCACCATCCCTCTTATTAGAGTTATAATGGGTGCTTGACAATGGGGGCCGTCGACCTCGAGCCGCCGCCATTGAGTCCGATGGCTGAATAAAATCGTACAATACAGGTAACATGCACAGTTCACTTAACTACGTAAGTGGGGTAATGTATCGTTGATATGTTATAACAGTGAGGTATATTAATCTTCCTATAGCTTGTAAAAACTCATAAAATTTATACACAATTATGAGCTTTTGTCTGCGTATTTTTTTAGACTGGGAAATCATCAAATGACTCCTTCCGCTCTGGCTGGAGCGAGGGGAGTGTCAGACTCTTACTGACTAAAACCCATTCGTGTTCCTCCTAATGCCCTTTGCGTTCCAGAGCCGCGGTGACTCTTTCGAACAAATCCCCGCAATCGAACAAAACCAGTGGCATTGTTCGCGTGAAAAAGTAAAACTGTATAGTAAAATATAACTTATGACCTAATCGAGACTATGGTCTGCCTGTGTTCGCATTAGCCGGTCTATTCTGTCTACATCTGATGGACGACACGGTTGGTGCAGTGGTTGAGCGATTGACTGCTGCGCTACGTGTCGCGAGTTCGATTCCCGCACCGAACAAATATTTGTATGGCCTACAGATAGTTGTTCCGGGTCCGGCTGTGTGTATGTGAGTTTATATGTTTGTAAACGCACCCACGATACAGGAGAAATTCCTAGTGTGGGCAACGTTTTAAAAACATAAAAATGTGCCTCACCGTGTATGCTCAGGTGGATCGAGCATGAAGTGAACTGTCATTCCATCTTGTTTGTATAGTTTGACAGCTCATTTCATGTTCACTTCACAAATAAAAGCTGACACGTTGAGAGGTTCACAGAATCGTATTGCTGTTCAGCCTTTGACGATATCGATCAACAAACATATATACTTTTTAGTTTAGTAAGATATCATAAACATAACTTGCGATTTTAACGATTTCTGTGAAATATTCTTGCATTTTCATCCAAAATGTAAAAATTATGATTTATCGTCGTCGAGGCTATATCATCAAATTAAAATAAATTATTTCTTCTGAAAATGCTTGAAGTAATTTGGTTAGTTAAACGATGGTAACATTTTATTAATTGTGGGTAAGGCATACGAGTAGTTGATAGTGTCATCATAAATCTCTTTTGCAAATTGATAGGTATCAATCAAGTCAATAAATGGAAGCTGTGCGCGATTGTACGACCGCAGTGTATCAACACTTTGAATTGATGAATGGATCCCACCTTCGATTGATTGTACCGAAGTACAGGTGCGCACAGAAGTGTTAACCGATCCACTGCAAAAAAATAACCTATTACGTTATAAGCAGGTATGTCTTTTGATTAAAAATGAAGATTTTTTACACAGGAATTGTATTATTTTAGGTCAGGTTTGGATTTTTTATTTTAAGTATCGCCCCTAAGGATACCCACTGACGGTATCACTTTTGAGATTGTCCGATGATTGAATGAATTACAACTAATTCTTAAATCATTATTTATAGACATAGTAACAAGTAGAGTGCAAACATACATACACAGAGAACAATATCTACGTAGACTAATGTATGTAAAATATACCTCTACATCTCTACGGTAAACACAGCCAGGGTGGAGCGTTTGACATTGAAATTCCAAATTCCTGAATTGTTTTGCAATCCGAGTCGGCGTGCCAGCCTAATGCCGCCAAACATTACTGCTAACTGACGTACTAACGTCTGACTTTGACAGTAATTGTGTTCTCATAATCTGTGGGTATGGAGGATAGCAAGTTTCAATTTTCAGAAGCGTTCCATACCAACTTCCTACTTAAAATTATAATTGTGTTCATGGATGGGTGTTATTCTTTCACGTTAAATGAACTGATTTAAATGTTTGGCACACATAAAGTTCCCTTGGGATGATTTTTACTTTGTCGTGGGCGAAGCTTCTGGCAGAAGCTAGTGAATCTGTTATTTTTTCTGTAAGGCTTTGTCAGATAATAATAATAATAAATAATAAATAATAATAATTTTATTTTCCAAACTTACAATAAGTAATCACGACGTTGTTAAACCAAACATAAATGTTGAAAATTGTAAAGTTACACATAATTATACACCTCTGACACCCAAGCTAAGATTGAACTTGTGGTATGGGTGTCAGGGCTCTCTAGGTTGACAAAGACAAAAATAAGTATACAGTCCGGAGTTTCAGTGTACTAATACAGAAAACAAGACATTATGGCAAAAATTAAATAAAGAAAATAATTTGATAAAAAAAACAAAAAATAATAATAATAACAGACTACATAATAATTAATGCTACGATAATTCAACACGATTCTGTAAACATGTCATAGTGAAAAAACTAGGCGAAGTGAACGACAAGTGCGCTGTCAAACCATACAAAGATGGAATAACAGCTCACCCGCCGCACACCCCACCCAAGTTGTACACTTGGGTGGAGTGCGCGAAGTGCGGTGAGGTGTCGACAGAATACACCAGCTGTGTAGGTTTTGTGTTTTTTTTTTGTGTGATGCGATGTTTGAAGGTGTGTGAGTGTATTGGGATATGTGGGACGGGGGAAAGTTTGGGATAGGGATAAGGGTATGTAGCTACGTATTGATAGTTCTTTCAACCTTCTCATAACCAAGAGTTATGACCCAATTACTGACTTGGGCTTTGCAGTCAAATTTGTTCATTTTGTAGATGTTACATTGTTTGTTGACATAGTTGTAAATACGACTACCTAGAATTTTAAAATGACGTTTTGCAAGTTTACTTCTGTGCCGCTCTATGGGACACACATTCGTGGTCCTACGTTTAGCGGAGTGATCGAGATCCAATTGCAAGAGAGTATGTTTGCGCAACGTACAGTTTAGCACAAAGAGCTGTCTCACTGTCAGTACTTGACATTCTTTATACAACTGTGCGGTACTATAACGGAAATGTTTAAATGTCATGACCTTTAGGACAGCTCTCTGTGCCCTTTCCAATTGTATCATACTTGTCTTAGGAGCGCCACCCCAGACTGCTATGCCAAACGTTAATATTGACTGGCAAAGCGAAAAATAAACCATCCGTAATGTATCTATATCAGCACTATACCTCAGGCCTTTAAACACGGTAATTAGTTTTCGAACTCTGCCAGACAAAACCTTAACCTGGGCGTTCCATGAAATGAGATCATCTATTAGTACGCCCAGGTATTTAACATTACTTGTTCTTGTTAGAGGTGGGCAAGAGCAATGGTTGGAGTTTATATTACAAATATGCGCTTTTACTGAAAATGAGGTGTCAGGTAGCGTTGAAGTTTTTAGTGAAAAAGTCACATAATTTGTTTTCGCCACATTTAAGGTCAGACTATTCGCCGTTAGCCAAGACATAACAATGCTAAGAACATATTCTGCTCTGCTACGGGCTTCATCCCAATTTTCAGCATGAACCAGAAGAGCAGTATCATCTGCATACGTGTAAATGGAACAGTTTGGGAGTGCCAAATCACAGAGGCTGTTTACGTACACAAGAAAAAGTGTAGGCCCCAGGATGGAACCCTGAGGCACTCCGTAGGACAAATAACTCACGTCACTAACATATGCGTCGATCTTAACATACTGCGTTCGTTCAGTCAGATAGCTGGCAAAGACATCAAGGGCAGGACCTCTAACTCCAATTTGCTCCAACTTTTTTAGACGGATGGGGACAGAGACAGTGTCAAATGCCTTGGAAAGGTCCAAGAATAAACCCAAACACTTGGACTTTTTATCAAGTGTCTCAACAACATCGTCTATCAGGGCCGAGAACGCGTCTTCACATGACTTCCCCCTACGAATGCCAAATTGATTGTCGGAAAGGATTTTATGTTTTTCCAAAATATATACAAGACGATTGTTGAGGACCCTCTCCAGAACCTTGGCTAAAGCCGGTAGGACCGAGATTGGTCTATAATTGTTGACACTGCCTCTATCGATCTCTGCCGATATCTTGCACAACATACGTGTAATACAGATAATAATATAATCTTGGAACAAATTAGATAGTAAATATTTTTTGGAAATTTAAATTAACACTTAAAATTAAAATGCAAAATTCTAACAAAAATATGGCGTCAAAAAAAAAATAATAAAATTCACACGTGAAGATGTTGCACTTAATTTTGTTAAGATTGTCACGAAAAGTGTATTTAACAGTACAATAAACTAACATTATTCATAGATAATTATCATATCTTTGAGTACCTACACAAACATATTATCTACTTTCCTACTGAGCTCAAGGCTCAGAATAGTCTTCCTTACATGATGATGACATCACCATTAACCTGACCCGAACATCATTGTCCTCTCTGACGTGTAACGGCTTAAACGCTGACTAAACTGCCCCTAAGACAAAGCGGGTTCTACGAACACGAAGCTTCGTAGCTGCATTACCACAATGGCTCAAGCAGTGGTTCCCAAGCTTTTGTTTTCCAGGGGACCACTTAAATTTGTTTTTAGCTGAGACCGAAAGATTAGAAGAAAATTTAACAATGTTATTGTGAAAATAAACTTAAATCATAAATTCCATAAAAAAAACACGAAATTCAATCATAATTTGTTTTCATGACCATTCTTTGAAATAAAAAGTGACAAGTAGTGTCATCGAAATCCATAAAAACATAAATAGTACTATAACTAATCAATGTAGACAAAAAGTCCGATAGAAACTTGAAATCAGTTTTCATTTTGAAAAGTTTCATATTTAAACCTTTCATTTTTATTTTTTGAGATGGTTTTGCTCTTGACTCTAGTCTAGGTCAGAGGTGACAGAGGAAAAGTAGACGATGGAGTGAGCTTCATGGTGGTTTCATGGGCCATATTTTAGCTCTTACGGACCACCGGTGGACCACAGGTTGGGAACCATTGGGCTAAAGGGACAGTCCTGTTCATAATTATAATGGCTGCAGTTACGTGAAGACAGCGTGGATGCTCTAAATATGGCCGTACCGCAGTTGACATTAAATAAAACATAGCACTCCTCACCTGTCACTGTAGTTACAAGCCCTTCTGGAGTATTGTTATTAAGTGAGTAATGTCTTTAGTATGCAACTGTATGTCAGTGTGAGGGCACATTCATGACTTGCTTTTTCCCTTGGCCTGACCTAACCAGCTCTCTAAGCCCTGGTGTAGCTGTCTATTCATCATCATCATTTCAGCCGAAAGACGTCTACTGCTGGTCATAGGTCTACTCCAAGAGTTCAGGTCTGCATGTCATCCCTTTCGCCATAGCTGTTTATCGGTAAAAGAATTTTTGCATTCGGATCAGTACCTATTTCCTGAGATCATTTCCAACAAACGAACAAACAATTGATTTTATTCAGAAACAAGATGCATTTATTATAAATTTTAATGCACAAGTGCGCTTTATCCTTTCTCTTAAACAAAAGCAAAACATACACACATACATTACATACAAACATACATTATGATACATGATACCAGTGTCATTAGTAATGCTGTCACAAAAGAAGTAGCGCGCGACTGTACTCCCCATACATTTCGATAAAAGCGAAGACAAGCCGCGTTCTCACGTGTACAGTCAGTCGTAACGCTTGAACTATGAAAACAGTCCTTATTACTGCGACACGAAGGGACAGCTAAAGCCTAGCTGTTGCTATGGACCAGCGGTTGACTGTACATTAGCGGACAGTTGCACTGATCGTAAAATGCCACTCGTTTCCTGTTTCCATAGAGTTGTTATTACATCGATAGAATTTTATTACCGTTTTTGAATTGAAAATGTAAATGATCCGAGAATATCGTATTGTAATTGATAGGATGGCGACCATACGTACAATGTTCACTTTTGTCTATTTACATTGTATTACATAATGTAAAAGCTGTGCACACCTTTATGTGACAAGGTCACGATAGTATTAATTTAAGAAATTTTGCAGTGACTTTGTTGTTGGAGTGCCGTAACAAATAAATAAAAAACCTAAAAGGAAATTGATAATTGAGCATAAATTCATCTACTACCTCTCCTTCCACCCTCTGTCAGTTTCTCTTGATTTTTCACGTGCTATTATTATAAAGATAATGCGAATATCAATTAGAAATGTGTCTTTAATGAAAATTTAACACGCTCAGTCGACAGACGTGTCAATAAACCAGCAATTGAATCCAATCCGACTTCTCGCAATATTTACCAAAAATATACGCCCTGTTTAGTAGCTTGCAACAAACAACAGATACCTAAATTAGTTGAATGTTCAGAAATCAAAAACATGTTCCAATATCAAAATCTGCCAACGATTCTTTAACAATGTGCATTGTCATCCCAATTTGTTATTAGCATGCCTTCTTCTTCCTTACGTGTAAGTAGAGATGTGTCAAAGGATTTATCGATTCTTTTCCCAGCACTATTCCGCTTCCGAGCACACTGCGTGACATGATCGCCCATCCTAAGGTAGATACAATATCGATAAATGAGGTACAGCTTTGCGTGGCCATGTCCACATTTGATGCTATTGTGTCTTGATACAAATTTTACAGTGCACTCTGTACCACATCTATTGCTGTGGAATAGAGTTCAATATTGCTCATATCATTTTCATTTTCTTTTGGTGCGAGGAACTGTAGAGCAATTTTAACCTTGCGGGCAGTGTAGATTTTATTTATTATAACGTAAGGTTCTATTTCGATTGTGCTCTGAGTCCATAGTGTGTCCATGACAGCTTGAGTTGGCTTCTGCGTTTCGAGTATGTCAACAGACATAAGAGCACTTCAAGATCTTTTTCAAGTATCTATTAGATTTCAGATGTATTACAGAATAGCTCTGTTTTCTGTCTAGGTGTGTTTGACATTTTAAAATACTTTTCCGGAAAATATCTGTTTGAAAAATCTCCTTGTACCGTCTGACTTTTACAACACAAAGCCATTTACGTCTTAAGACTTTTAGTAAAAAGTGTTTCTAGGAAAAGGTAACTAAATAAACTTAAAGTCGTAAATTCCCTAACAACCACATCAAAGCTAGTTGAAAGGAGATTCTTTGTAAAAATCTCGACACTTTAATTTGAGTACAAAATTGAAAATCCTACCTATTTGATGACCAACCGCAATCTTTTCAAAGAACATGGATCCGATGTCCTTTGTAATTTGTTACATTTTAAAAACCTTTGACATTTGATATGATAGAAGCCATCATGGTCACTGATCAAAAATTTTAGCTTGTCCTTTGGGAACTTGACAATTTTAAATCAGTTGTTCGAAAAATGAAAATAAATGACTGGCCAAGTGGGAGTCAAATTTGGAATGGCTATTGTTCAAATTATTTCAGTATAAAGTAAAAAATATATATTTTTTTACTGGTAGATTTGTACAATGATGGGTAACGGGGTTCGCGAAATCTTGATTAGAAGGTAATTAAAACGTTTTGATATATTTATTGTGACTTCCAGATATGGTCGTCAATATCGGAAAACTGCATGAATTGAAGCGCTTTTAATGGTTAAAAGAAAATAAAATCACAAATACAGTTACTTTGCTTTCGAAAAATATTAAAAATCAACGAGAAGCGAATTTTTTATTACCTACTTCCTAGTTCATGTAGTCTTAGTAGTAGATTATATTGGTTATGTGAATTGATTACTCAATCGATCGTGTTAGGTAGGTACTTATAAATCTACAAGTTTTTACGCTAATTGTCTTATTATTTCTTAATATGGCTATGAAAACCAGACACGAACGTATATATAGACTACAGGCGAATCCTTATAGGTCCTAGTTACATATGTAGCATTATGTGAGGATCCCTGAAAAATAAGTAAGTCTCCATCCCGTATTTGCTTGTCTATGCTGTGGCAGTTAAAATAAAATGTTCAAATAATATAGTACACGAATTTGTATAACGATCACACGTGTGTAATCCTCAAAGGATTTAGTAGAGGTGTTGAACACGAGGTCGGTCAGAAATGTTTGATAAAAGTTAAAATAAAAATGTCGGTGCAAAGCGCTTTGAAGCTTTTGGTAGTAGAGTGAAAAGATATTTGATGTGTGAAAATCCATAGCAATTTGTCTGTTAGATGTATTAGCTCATTTCGTTTATGCACACATAAATTCAGGGTTTTAAAGTCCAAGGTTGCATGTAGAAAAAGTATAATAACACAGGAACACAACAAGCATAAATGACGAATCATTTTAAAAAGCATCAACAAAGTAATCATTTTGTTAATTCAGTTAGTGATCCAATGCAAGTTACAGTAGGTGCCAGATAAATGTGAAATAACAGTCATTGACCCACATAGGTACATTTATTGAATTTCTTAATTTCAAAAACTGAAATAATGACATAAAGCTGTCCTGAATCGACTTCTATCGTGATCCTTTAAGTTCTCTAGTAATGAAAAACGGTTCATAATTTATTGTTCGGGTTCAAAGGGGAAATCTTTCTTACGAAATGCTTCATTGGATTAATTCAGTCTTAAAGGTAAAACAAGAGCAGCAAAATAAAAGATATTTTTGTTTGTTGCTGAATTGAGTAGTCGGGTTTCAAGGATAAATTTGAGTTTAACGAAAGTTGGTTTTAACGACTCCAGCCCCAACATGTGAAAATCCCCAAATAAAAAAATAAATCTTATGTAATTGGTAAATAAACACTAAATTCGCGATTAATTCGGCGCACACCGGTGTGTTTCCGGTGCTTGAGCGGTTTTAAATAAGATTAGAGAACACGCATACGAATCCAGCAATAATTTAAAACTTTGTAACCAGCAGACCGTATCGGTAGCCAAGAAAACAAACTACAATCGAACTTAAGATTCAAGACAGGTTGTCTACATCCAATAATTTAGTCTGGAAGTACCCCTCAATGGAGAGGGGAGAAAGGTTGGCGATATCTGAACTGCGATCAAAGTTATAGCTGACCCTACTAGAGTGAATGAAGAAATTCGTTTACGGGATTCTTGTCGATTTTGTGCAAACTTTATTAACGCTTCACGAGTTGTAACGTACAAGTTAGGCATAGTGCGTTGCGCCTGTCTATGGTAGCCATTATTTTGTAAGTTGTTATAGCGGCAACACAAATACATCATCTGTGAAAATTTCAACTGTCTAGCTATCACGGTTCATGAGTTACAGTCTGGTGACAGATAAACAGACGGACAGCGGAGTCTTAGTAATAGGGTTCCGTTTTTACCCTTTGGGTACGGAACCCTAAAAACGCAGTGCAGTTATATCCAAAATAAATATAAACACACAAAAACCAATAACGCATGACGATAAACATGAAACCAAATAAATGTGAAATTATTGAATTAATCCGAGCTAGCAGTAATTATCTACAGTAAACATTTGTGTTCATCAATATAGCGTGGACCCTAACGAGGACTTCCATCATGAGAATGTTTAATGTGATTTTATTTACTTCGCCAGCGGCTACACCCGCTTGATATTATACCAAGGGAATGTACAGTCGCCAGCACATCAAGCTCAACAATATGTCAATTTATTATTTCTAAAAGATTTTCAATTTGATCGCTACAGATTGAGGTTCAAGGTTGATTCGGACAATTTTACAGGTTCGGGTAGCGTGATGTGCTGGCATCTGTACTACCGGTGTAAAAAGTATCCTTTGTCGTAACCCGAGACATTAATTAGGACAATACTTGTATTAGAATAAGATGCCGATTTGCTGTATTAAATACTAGCTTTTTCTCGCGACTTTGTACGCGCGTATCCCGTGGACTACCCGTGTGCAAACTATTTTTTATCATCAGTTGAATTGTGATTAATTATCAACACATTCAAACGTCCAGTCTCGCATTTATTATAACAAAAGTTTATATTATATTTACTGTATTATGATAAATGAATCTATCTATTAATATACTAAAGCTGAAGAGTTTGTTTGTTTGTTTCTTTGTTTGAACGCGCTAATCTGTGGAACTACCAGTCGGATTTGGAAAATTGTTTTTGCATATGATAGAGGAATATTATGAGAAAGGGAAACGGACCGGGATATTCTTACTTATACCTATAACTTAACTTATAGGAAAAAGCGCGAGTGTACTCTTAGGCAAGCGAACTCCATCGTCGACCACATCATTGCTTACCATCGGGTGAGATAGTGTTCAATCGTGATCCTAACCACTATAAAAACAAAAAGAAAGTTTTCTTCTAAAAGAGCGCTAACAAATTATTTTTATGTAGTTAGGAACTAATTTGCAACAATGATGTGGGGCGAGTCTCAGCATCCAATAAATCGATATTAACATTTATTAAAACAGACATAGAACTGAATATCTCGCGAGGCCAATCGCCTAACAAACGCTTATACTGTGAGCACACAGCCTTACAGCGCCCTACCCTTATCAAGTGTCACACAGATTAAATAGCGAACAAGAATAAATCGAAATAAATAAAAACAACATACGCACTCGAACAAAGCTCTGTAATTTCATTAAAAAGGGTTTTCTCTCGAAATATTCGTTCATATTTTTTCGGAACACAATGACTGAGCAAGCACTCCGCTATGCGTTTTTTCTTTGATTTTTTGAAATATGAGGGTGGTGTTGCAATAATTTTTACTTAGCTCTAATTGGTTGGCGGTGGAGTAATGAATTACCAGCATGCGTTTGAGTTCTGACTCGTTTAAGCCTTAGCCTGGATGTGAGCGGAGCCAGGACGCTAAGTACACTCGCAGTGTGTGAATGGTTGTTTTGACGTGCATTTAGCTGCCTTGCTTGCTTAATAAGAGCTACGTTGCAACATGTTCCTGAGTTCGACGTACTAAAGGCCTAGCACGAATGTTTTTGACATATAGTAACGTAACGTAAAATTTTACTGTTACTATAATACTTGTTTCGCACAGAATATTTATTTGAATTGGATACTATAGGTACTTTTTAATTTTTAATTTTTTGACGTGACAACGTCTAATAAATCGATGAACGCCGGCTGCAAGCACGACAAAAGATGACTTATTTTTTTTACAGTTTGTAACTTTTAATGCAAAACAGATAATAAAAAAAAAATCTTTAGAATAAATAATATGAAAGTTGCCGCACTAAGCTAAAGCTGTATAATTTTATTTTTAGTACTTAGATATTTTGTTAATCTCATTTTAAGTGAACTATGTTCTTATGACAAATAAAGTTCTTTAAACCTGTATTTTTGTATAATACAAATTGTGTTCATGGCATAAAATTAAACCAAAATACTAATTCAAAATGAACTAACGTTAACGAACATGTAACGTTACTATACGTCCAAACATTCTTGCTATGTGTAGCTCTATGCCACAGAATACTCTATGCTAAGTAGGTTGGGTTATCCGCAAGTTATGTGACGAAGATTGTGTTTTGTTTGCGTTGCAGTATGCAGCTACCGGTTAGTGATAAGCTCTTCTATTCACTTCCTCGAGGATACGAATAGCTTATTGTTGTCAAGCGTCACTTTAGTACAGCTGCAAAAAACTTATGACGTAAAATAATAGAAAATCTGAACATTAAAATCAGTCATACTCTGAAAAAAATTTACTCTGGTCCACAAATGTTTGGACAAACAATGGAAAGTAAAATACCCGAACGAATTTCGATCACGGCGGCCGATCTCAACGCAGATTAGCCAAATACACAATATATTATTATGTTATAGTGCACAAGTGTACCTACTAAGAGATTACACTTCCTATACTCTAATAGTCCGATAGAACGGCAACCCGACATGACTGGAGCTCTCTCCAATCCGGAACAGGAGTTGGTCCTGCAGCAGATCTAGACTCTCAAGCTTTAGACGCTTTCCGAGGCACGAGGGTGTCACACCACCAACTTCCAAACTTCGAGCTGTTACTGAGAAATTCCTGATGGAAAAACCCAGTTACCCAAAAAAAAAACATTGATAAAAATAATAAATCGGCAAATAAAAACAAAATTATCATCATCGTTTATCGTTGAATTTTTTTTAAATTTTGTACCTACAAAAAAGCTCTTGTTACTAGTTGCGAGAATCTTCGACATAATATTGATGCAACTACTTACAATTAATATTATAAACTAATTTATCAGCAACACAAACAAGCTAATTAACAATAACTGAGAGATAGTGTTTTATAAATAAATTGTTTTACATAAAAAAATGGTAGTCACGCGATATGCGCATCGAACAATGACGTAATTTTTAAGTTATTGTATCGCTACGAACTTGCATGTATTTTGATGGATTCGTTGTCAATTTAATGCGTATCGGTCACCGGATACTTGCAAACTCCGTAATATATTGTGAAATATCTTGAGAGTTTGTAAAATCACGTCGTCAATAAATTGTCAACTGAACATTTCTTTTGTTATGATACGAATCAAAATCATGTATTTTATAACCTCTCCGTGTCGTTCCGAGAAATTGTGGACTATATGTCAGTCCACAATTTCTCAAAACAATCAGCATGCAGATGTATAATTGATTCGTTTTGGTGTGATAGTACATTGGGAAGCTTCATTATTTGGTCTGTGTCGCGTGCAAGCCGTTGGTTACTTGGTACCGGGTGGTGGATGAAACCAGAATCTGACACCAGTCTTGCCAAAGAGTACCTATCTACTACCCAGCTACTGGATTGTGGTGGTCAGACAGGCACTCGTTCCATGTAAAAAAAAAAGTTCTTACAAAAAAATACGACCGACTTCCAAATAACAACCACTACAAAGAACAAATTAACGTTAATTTTGGAAGTTTTGATACCAACTTCCAAAATTGAAGTAATTTTGTTCTTTGTAGTGGTTTTATCTGGAAGTCGGATGTATTTTTTTGTTTTTAATTATTTCAGGTATTTTTTTATTTTTATTTATTTATTTATTTAAACTCTATGTACAATAGTGGTACATGGGCGGACTTAATGCAACAAGGCATTCTCTACCAGTCAACCTTTGGGTTAAAAAGACTACACTGTGGTAGGTGTACAACAAATAAATAAGATTTAAAGTATAATTTTATTTTAGAAATAATAAAGAAATAATATATATATAATACTAATAAAATACATACATATGCTATAATAATAAACTAATAAATATGATGTTACATAATAATATTTCTGATTGAGAGAACTCATAATAATAATGACGAAGACCAAACTAAGCATGACAGGCTTTTAAGTAGTGTTTTCGGATTTTACGCTTAAATGAAACCTTGGACTCAGCCTTCTTGATGTCAAGGGGTAGCATGTTCCAGCACTTTTTAGTGCCGTTACCCCAACATTACAACCAGTCCATATTAATTTAATTATTAATCTCCAAAGTTCTTCATCAGATCTTTACGATATTTAAATGGAACCATTTCGGAACAAACCTCTTTCAAACCAAATAAATAATTTTGTAAATACGTTTACATATGATGTAGTTATGCCCGAACATATATTACATTTATAAACAAAAAAGTATAAATATTCGAACTGAGAACCTCCTCCTTTTTTGAAGTCGGTTTAAAATACTGCGTGTAGTGTATCTATAGATTGGAAGCCGAACATAAGTTAGGTAGGAAAAGGCTAGAAATTAGGCAGGTCGTCGGAGAAACAAAATGTCCTGCAGTTAAATTTGATATTTAACAACACTACTTAATTTTAAACTCTCAAAAGTACCGACAGAGGGCTGTCAATTAAAACATTAGCCCGTCACCAGACAAACGGCAGTTAAAATGAAATGGAGTGTTAAGTTCGGCCGTTTATCATGCACTTCGGCCGAGGTCAGACGGAGCAAGGGTTAACAAATGACCCCCACCAATCAGGCTTAAGAGAATCCGGCTTTTAACCCTAGGTATGGAATGCTTATGGAACTTTTTTTAAAGTACCAGTATTTGGAGAAGGTTACTCGCTTTAGGTCAGTTATATTAGATAAAGTACCTACTCATATACAGGGTGTTTCAGACGTACGTGGTAATATTTAGGGATGATGTTGGGTAGCTGAAGTACATTAAGGGAAATATAGCTAGAATATAGATATCTCTGGTTTGTGCTAGCGGGCCTAAATAAAAATAAAACTACCTTTTGTACATGTAACAGGAAAATCATACAAGAAATAAATAAAAACACATCAAATAACGACGACACATTACGCCATCACCTTTTCCTTAATATATTCACGCTCATAATACAAACGTTATAAGTAGTAAATCACGACACACGTCCTGGCTGGGACGGCCAGCAAAAAACGCGATCAACGCCAAAAATGCTAAACAGACGTCTTGACAAGCCCAAGTACGATTGACAGTTTTCAATCGTACTTGGGCTTGTCAAAACGTCTGTTTAGCATTTTTTTTTTGTAGAAATAAGGAAAAATACACACAGGCATAAAGAATGGCAGGCTTGGTTTTATCGAGATAGAGAGTTATCTAAATCACCTTATAAAGTGATACTAGAATGGTCTAAGTAAGCTCGTTGAAAACCAATTAGCTCGAATACTGTTTTGTTGCCTGTACTTTCTCAAGCTTCTTTCATAGAATTCGAACAGATAAGAAAGAATTTATTTTAATAGATTAGGTAACGAAATCAATGACACAAAAGGTAGAACTAAAACTTGTTATCGTTATTAAAGCTAATTGGCATTGTTAGTAAACTAACTTGTTTGTGTCAATAAAGCGTGATGTAAAAATAAAATTATAGAAATACCAACTCTTAAACCAATTAAGAAGTTTGAAAGCCAAGATGAAATCAATTAAGATTCGATTGGGACTTGAAACTTTTTAAGTAGGTCAATCTAAAATTAAAATTAGAAGAAACATGCCCAATGCTTTTCTCTTCTACAAATGCTCCAAACAAACATGCTAGTTTATGTTTTTTCCCATCGAAATATTACTGAAATAAAATGTTTTACTAAAAAAATTAACATCCGGGGGTAAGCTTTTCGTGGGATACATTTTAACATACTTCTCTGCCTATACTCTACTCGACGTTGCTCCACACTAGGAATTTCTCCTATATCGTGCGTTTACAAAAAAATTAACTACCATACATAAACAACCAGACCCGGAACAACTATCTGTAGGCCATACAAATATTTGTTCCGTGCGGGAATCGAACCCGCGACACGCAGCGCAGCATCCAATCGCTCAACCACTGCGCCAACCGTTCCGTCAAATTTGAATAATCTAAGAGAAAATTGTTATAACAGTAGCGACTAACAAGTAGCAAATGGGAGCAAAGCTTGGCATCCATCGACTAACACGAAATATTAGTGCGTTGCCTCTGTCCAATGCATCACCATGAGCCATTTATGGAAGTGCCCCAAGTGCCCATTCACATGCACTATCGAGGACTTAATGGACGCCACTGATGCTGTTACAAACCACTTAAGAGTTATTCACTCACGAAAAAAAGGAGAGCAATATGTACTATTTTTAAAATAAACGTAACGCTAGCGTTTCCTGAAGGTTTTGGCATCTGCGACTTCATGCAATTATGTTAAGGTTCTACGTAATTGGGGCAAATATTTATTGACATCAACCGGGCCATCCAGCTGCTGAGAAACTTTAGATGGAATATCATAATAAATAGCCGGCCGGAAAATCAAACCTAGGACCTGATGAGGGTCCCGTTATCACAAGAGCCTGCCAGGGTTGCGGAATTTGTTTGAAAGAGTCACCGCGGCCCTGGAACGCAAAGGGTATGTGGAGGAACACGGATGGGTTTTAGTCAGTAAGAGTCTGACACTCCCTTCCGCTCCACCCAGAGCGGATGAAGTCATTTGATGATATATCATCCATAAAGAAAAAAATATATAAAATGGTTCAACTAGGTACTTAGTTCATAATTCCATCTGTATCAAGTAACTTTTTAAGAACTTTATATTGCTTCCTTAATTATTTTTTCAAAGTTCTTGCTGTGACTGTAACAGGCATAGGACAAATGACTGCGGAGCCGCTGATAAAATGCTTGACTATACTTTATCCAACTTTGGAATGTTCAATCAATCAATAAATGTAAGATAAAACAATAAATTACATTACATTTTTGGAACGTCTCTTCATCTAGCTATAGGAATTTAAGGTCAGACCCTTTTCCAAGAATCGTATTGAATTGATTTGAATGTGATATGATTCATTATATAAAGCTGCCAGGCTAAAATGGGGTTGACTGGTTCACATCTGCCGCAAGCACCGTGACAGCTGCTCGAGCCAGTGTCGACGCCGCTTCGAGCTAGAGCTAGTGAGAAAGAGGTGGTGAGGTGACCTAGCTAGATGCGTACTTCAATGGCTGATTCGAAGTGGCTCTGGAAAATATTGCCTGGAAGTATTTGGGGCAGACCTTTGCCCAATGCATAATTTAATGGTATCTACGGCACAAGTATGTGCTATCGTAATGTTGGTTCATGAATACATGCTCAATGCTCTTCATTATCTGACCTCTTCTCAATGCAGCTAAAACTACGTGACATATCACCTTAAAGTGCAAGTAGGTTTAACACTACCACTCTCCACATTAACACTCTCCTAAAGGATTGAGTCCCACCATCCCGGACCAAGAACTCGGTTGTGTCCCGATTAATTTGATTATACAAACTTGGCAGACTGCGTGTCGCTGAGACGCACGTCCTCGCATATCAAATTACTTTCCGTTTACGCCAGTTTACGAGTACACAAGAGTTTGCACACAATATGAAATAAACTGGGTAAACGACAACACGTTTCAAGAATTTTTCAATGACTTACAGCACCAACTACCTGCTACGATCACAATCATAGAAACTAGGTGTTGGTTTCAAACTTTTGTTCAACCTTGGTCAGTGTGACAACCTTGGTTTTAGAAACACATTCTTTAAGATAGATATTTAAATTCATCATCATCATATCAGCCGAAAGACG
The DNA here is from genome assembly GCA_947386135.1 of Melanchra persicariae. Lineage (NCBI taxonomy): Eukaryota > Metazoa > Arthropoda > Insecta > Lepidoptera > Noctuidae > Melanchra > Melanchra persicariae. Next base: position 18,697,141 of record OX376648.1, on the reverse strand, counting down.
TCCACTGCTGGACATAGGCCTCCCCCAAGTGTAGCGCCATAACAACCGGTCCTGTGCGTCTCGCATCCATCGGCTACCCGCGACCCTCACCAGGTCATCGGTCCACTTTGTGGGAGGCCTTCCAACGCTGCGTCTTCCGGTACGCGGTCGCCACTCCAGAACTTTTCGGCCCTATCGACTATCTGTTCTGCGAGTAATGTGCCCTGCCCACTGCCACTTTAATTTGGCGATCCTTCGGGCTATGTCGGTAACCTTGGTTCTCTTGCGGATGTCGTCAATCCTGATTCGATTACGATACTTGAATTATTAAGTCAAAAGTACCATTGCTTTGGAAATAGCAATGGTTGCTCTGTCTAGGGTGCTGCTACTTTATACAAAGTGCCAAAGCCTGTCATTTTTCCCAAGCCCTATAATTCGGCGGAAAATTTTCATGTTCAAATATAATACGGATTTTGTGAATCAAAACCGGACAGAAGGTTTTTGACCGATATCATTTAACTTTTATCTTTTCAATTTTAGTATTTATTTGCCAGTCTGTCCATACGTGTGTCAGACATTTATCTGTCGTTTGAAAGAGCTCATATCCTGGGCGGCGTGCATGCCTCATGTCGTTCGCACCGAAATGATACGGTGATAAGAGATGTTATTACTTTTAAACGTTCCTCCTTTATGAGTAGGTGTTGGACGCTAGGATTGGGTGTAGGGATAAACAGCTGATTTCCATGTCCAAGTAAATGGACAAACATTGACATAATGACCGTAATTTTTCAATGCTATTTTGTCTATGCTCATGGTCCGGTTGAACGAGATATTATGCAAAGGTAGCAATGATTAGACAAAAGCGTTAAAGTTTTTTCTCTTTTTAGTTAGCTAACGAGGGTAAGTCAAGGTATGTTTTCTGAAAATTGGCCATTTTAAATTACTAACAATGTCGTAATGGTATTTTTTGAGACAAGCCCGTCACTATTCCCGACCACTCTGCAACTCCTGAAAGCTAGAATCAACAGTGGTGACCTCCAGAAAACGCCGAGTCAATGCTCGATGAGTCATGGAATAAAGATTCAACTGATTTGGATTTCGCAATGAAATTAATCTGAAAAGAACACCGGAGGAGTAGGTTAGCTGAGGTTAGGTAAAGAAAAAATATAATTTTCATTTCAGGAGACAGAACAAAGCTTTGCCATTTGGCACCTTGGGACATATTATACAACTGGGTTTAGCCCAGTTGCCAAACACCACGCATTATAAATTAATACTAATAATAATGTCGTTCTGGCTTGTATTGTAGACACTAAGCTTAAAAAAACTTGAACTTTGTTTTCTGTTCCGCAATAATGATCAACAAAAACGTCACACAATTTCTCTACAACCAATTTGTTTTAAACATATTCAAAACTTATCAATTTGTAAATTGAACACCAAGTTTAAATTGTGAAGAAGAGCGTTCCGAAGTTTACACTATAAAAGTTGTACGTTCTTGCGAACGATGACAGACAACGCCATCCATCACGACAGCCATTGTTGTAGGTAGGGTAGGCAGCGAGCTGGCATGTAGTTAGTAGTTACCTGCCCAGAAATTGTGTGGGTGATGTGGCTTTTGAGCACGAGTTTGCTCCATTACAGGTAGTGAGTTAAAAATAAAAGGCCAAAACGCTTCAAAAATCTATTGGAGAATATTTAATTATTAATTTATAATTTCCAATAAATGATTTACAAGTACCTACACTCATGAGGTGACCCCTATTTAATTAAGTTTTGAAAGAGTGACAAAAGGTATCTAGTAGATGCAAGTCCTTCTTCAATTACATGTGACCACAGAATCCTTACTAATTTTAATATTATAAATGCGAAAGTTACTCTGTCTATCTGTCTGTCTGTTTGTAACACTTTCAGGCTAAAACGGCTAAACGGATCGTCATGAAATTCGGCAGATATATAGCCTGAGATATGGAAAAGGACATAGGCTACTTTTTTACACGATAACCAACATCCACGCGGGTGGAGCCGCGAGCAAAAGCTAGTGAACAAATATTGGTTACAACTTAGCTTACAAAGTTAAAGAAACTTTGGCAAAGATTGGTCTTGTACCTATGTATATGAGAATTTCCAAAACGTTTGTTAAACGTGCGTATGAGTGAGATGTCCAGCATAAACCGGTGGCGCATCGCCGCACATATGGTAGTCTGATGATGGAACGGACTAGGCGGAACAGCCACGACGCTGTCTTCTTCTTCTTCGCGTGTGTAGTAAGGTCTAACGACCCCACACACCCTATTGTCAGAGTTTCTTAACCACCTCAAGGGCCTCTGACATGGTTTGACGACCGCCATTTGGAACGAGTCAATACAAACAAAACTGACCAAAGAACTCGGTTAATAAAGAGTTATAAACTGCAAGCACTCCAAAAAGATAAACACAAGGAAATTACACAACTTTGACAAGACAACTTCTAACAACGAACTTACAAAGAATTTTACCGTCGTAAAAAGAAATATTAATACCATTTCAGCAACTTGATTTTCTCATAAATTCACTTAAGTACAAGTCCTGTCGGCTTGATGGAAACTATTTAACGAAGTTAGCATATTTGTGCGCGATAATCTTCGGAACTACTGACCCGGTTTTAATTAAACTTCTGGCAAGTTTATAATTGTTAAGTTGCGTGAATCTATAATTATGTGTGGAACCTTTCGCTGTTCAAAAAATATTTGGTGTTGTTTCTTGACTATAAGGAGGTTCGAGAGGTTAAATAATAACTGCTGCACGGGTGATTCAAGGTTAAGAATTGATTGCCTATAACAGTCCGCGAATGGGTGACAATCTTAACATGACGAGATTTCTCGGCTACTCGGAAAGCACATTACCCTGTTGGTCCCAGCTGAAACGTGGCACACGAGTAGACCATGTCCCGGATCACATAAGATCTTATTCATCCCGGTTGTATACTTCCTCAGTATAATTTTCACGCGGGCGAAGCCGCTGGCAGGAGATAGTATGACTGCCAGGGTTGCGCAATTCTTTCGATTACCGTGGCCCTGGAACGCAAAGGTCATTAGGAGGAACACAGATGGGTTTTAGTCAGTAAGAGTCTGACACTCCCTCTCGCGCCGCCTAGAGCGTAAGAAATCATTTGACGATTTCCCATAGTCAAAAAAAACTGCCATTTTTTTTTTGTTGTTGATAGGCACGCGTTTGACCACTATCTCACCTGATGGTAAGCGATGATGTGGTCGAAGATGGAGCACGCTTGCCTAGAAGTAACCTATTCACTCTTGACTTAAAGACTCCCAGGTTGTAGCTATCAGGAAACACAGACTCTTTCGTAGATCTTTGACAGTCATTACGGGTTAGAAGCCAAGAAATCTGACACCAGTCTTGCTAACCACCAGTGTTACCCAGTCCCTGGGGTTGTGGAGGTCATAGGCAGTCACCACACGAGAAATACTGATTGAATATTTCTTGATGATGATTAATTTAGCTAAGCGATTTTAACGCTCGCAATTAAATAGATATTGGGTTCCGCAGGTGTAAGTGAACGTGCAATTTTCCATCTTCATCGCTTCTCGCTTGATCTATATTCAGTTTTCATTATTGAGATAAAAATTTCGATTCCTGAGAGTTTGTGCGTAACACGTGCGTGATAATCGCGTGCTCACAGCGTGAACGTTATGTTTACGCAGCGTGACTACAAAACAAACGTGTTATAATGTCACTACACTGACAATAATTATTATTATTTCGATTATATGAACAGAATACTGAAACTAAAAGAACATCAACACTAAAGAATGGGTTTTATTAAATTCTATCGTTACTGAGTGACTGACAGACAACGCACAACCGAAACTGCGGGTCGTAGAAAGCTGAAATTTGGCATAATGTTCCTTCGGGTGTGTAGAGGATTTCCCGAAATTCCTACGAGAACAGGAAAAAACTGGATACCTATACATATGCGCGTTCGAAGTCATGGGCCTAAGCTTCATTATATATCTAACTAGCTTTTGCCTGCGACTTTGTACGACCAGTAGTTTCGGCTGTATGTTGTCTATCAGTCACTCAGTCACATGTCAGTTACGGAAGAGTTTTATACATAAGTATATATTGATTGATAACTAGCTTTTCACCGCGACTTCGTATGCGCATATCCCGTTATATAAAACGGGATGCGCGTTCGAAGTCGCGGGCTTAAGCTAATATTATCACAAATGATGTACAAGCGGTGACTCATGAGGCATCAAACATTTCGTTATGTTCGGCTGTCAATGGGATAAGTGTGTTGAATGGCAACACTAATTTAACTGGGCCGAAAAAATGTTCTTACCCTCAGTTCATGTGAAGAGTCTAGTAACTGTTTACTGATGTCCCAAGAAACTCGATGAGCACTCTGAACTCATGGTCCTAGTGAAACGAACGAATATACTTAAAATACGAATAGACCTTACCCAACGCCTAAATCTACTTATTGTAATACTTCAAAAATAATGAGTATCGAACCTGCCATTACCTAAATAAGGCTTTGATTTTCAAGTGATCGGAACTCCGCTTAATATTCAAAGTGTCAACACTCAAAAGTTTATAGGCATTATGCAATATTGAGGCATGTCCTATCTTTTATCTCAAAACGGTTCAGCTCGGGAGCTCTGAGGTAGGTTACTCTTTCATGAAAGAATAGCTATTAAAGGAAGGTACAACAAAAAAATTGGAAAATCACGTAGGTACACAAGTGTAGGGTAGATAGAGTAGATACAAAAATAAACTTTGTATCCTGCTGGGACAGCTATCAAAATACACAATCGATCGGCCAGTTAATCTTTTAATAATTACTCGCACCACATGAATGCTTGCTGAGATTGGTCTCCGTGCCTCGGAAAGCACGTTAAGCCGTTGGTCCCGGCTGTCATTTGGAGATCTTCGGCAGTCGTTACGGTTTGCCAGAAGACAGAAAATCTGACACCAGTATTGCCAAGATGTACCGTGTTACCCAGTTAATGGGTTGTGGAAGTCTGGTTGGCAGCCGCTCCGCGTAAAATAATGGTATTAAGCTTATTCCGGTTTGACTGGGAGTCGGAAAAAGAACAAGCAGATGATGATTATATGTTGCCATGGGTGGATTTTTTCTAGCGCACTGCCTATCTTGTTGGACCTCGCACATCGCTGGTGGTAAACACCCCCTAATCTTAGTATGTACTTATCTAAAGTGTAATGGTTGGTTTTTATTAGGATTTAGAATTTGAAACGTTCTTAACTCTCAATTCAGAAACTGGCCATAAATACTTTATACGTCAAGAAAAAACTGTTGCCGACGTAATTATCAACAATGACAAAAGTTGATTTACATAAAAATACAACTCGCATTGTGGCCAAAGAAACATTCCGACGCCAAAGGCTGAAATACCCGCAATACATATTCCGAAAACCGAGTAATTTCTCGAGCAGGGACAAATTCTAACCCCTAAATATTTTATACCCCTGTACTTAGGAACATAAAAAGCTAGTCGTACTCGACGAAGATTAATTTGTTACATACATTACAAGCGGACGTAAATGTTTGGGTTATTTTTATTGCTAGCAATACATGCTTGCGGCTCCTACAAGTTTTTAGATCTGTGTGTTTTACGACGTCGTTGTTTCATGTTTAATTACTGTTGACAAATCAACTGAGTTATAATGTTCTTCATCATCTGCCTAACCTTTTCTCAACTTTGTTGAGGTCGGCTTCCAGTCAAACTGGATTCAGCTGCATTCCTGCCGGCCGTCTGTCGACATCTCACGGTGTTCACCTAGGCGGAGAGAACGACAAGAGCGCTGCCATTCCATCTTATTTGTATGATTTGACAACTCACCCGTCGTGCGCCCCGCCCAAGTGTTCACTTCGACGTGCTTACAGAATCGCACTGCAGTATTTTACGTGGAGCGGCTGCCTACCAGACCTTCACAATCCATTCACTGAGTAACACGATACTTCTTGGCAAAACGTATCGTGTTACCCAGTTAATGGGTTAATTTGACTCCATTCTTTGCAAGACTGGAGTCAGTTTTTCTGGCTTCTGACAATCCGTAACGACTGCCAAAGATCTACAAATGACAGCCGGGACAATCGGCAACAACAACAACGTATTGTGTAATTTTTTACAAATAAACTTTCATTCCGAGAATATGGTCATTTAAAGTGCCTGATCACTTTCAATGACCATATTCTCGGTTCGTTAGGACTAAAGGTAAACCCACCATGTAGTGCAATCCCAAGCCATCATAGCGGAAGCAAAGGTGGAAAAATCAAGATTGAGTAACACGTGTTCGATGCCATATTTTATTTTTAAAATGTTCATTTTGTAAATAGCTTACCTACAAACAAAACTCTTTTACACATCAGTCTTTTGTCAAATTAATCTAGACGAGGTTGGTGTATTCTAGCTGATAGCCAGCTATTTCAGCCTAAGAAGAGACAGAAACAATCTCAAGTTTAAAGTTTTTTTTAAGGTCCATACAATCAATGTAATGGTCAAAACATATGAGAATCTTATTAAGTTAATGTTTTAGGTGGTCTTTTGCGCAAAGCATCACACAGATTCAAGTGGACCTAACCACACAATGCAAGCATTTGTCAGTTATCGTGTAGTTCAACTTAGAACTTTTAGTAGCTCAACAATACCAGAGTAAGGATATTTGGGTAGGCTGTTTAAAGTACTCAAAGTGCTAGGCATCATAGTCGATAATCGAAGCGACATGAAATTCTGAAAAGGAAAAAAAAAATAAAACGATTTTAAGCCCAAATTCCGCAGTTGTAGCGATAAAAGTAACAGTAAAAAAGTTTCTCTACAACCCTAGAATGCGGGGAGGTAGGTATAGCTGGGTACCCGCCATTCATATCAGCCGTGATGAATATCTTTCAGTATGGGCGTCACGGCGGATTGCAAATGTAACGAGCGACGCGACGAAGGCACCGGTTTTATTATTTCTCCACACACAATACAATACATGAGTGAATCGATTTGTAAACGATATGAGTTGTTTGCGTAATGAAGATTTTCGTAATTACATTTTGTATTTCTTAAATGATTTACTAAAAGAAAAATGAAGAAAGTTTTAAAACTTCCAAACGATTTCAATGTCTTTCAAGACTTGAAATAATCAGCATATCAATCAAGCCAACAGTGAAACAGTTCTTCAAAGATTAAAAACACCTGAAAATGAATTGCCTTTTTGGTTTCATGGTTGGGTAAAGTGTGATTGATGGTAAGCAGCCCGGGGTTCTGTATGGTGTCTGACGTAGAATAGCACCACCCCATCACTTCCCGTGGGTGTCGGAAGAGGCGACTAAGGGACTCACCAAAGAATGGGCAGCAGCATTCTCTGTAGGTACATTGCTACAGCTACACTGCGATCGCCAACCCACCTGCCAAGCGTGGCGATTATGGCAAACCCCTCCATTTGTGGGAGGCTTATGTCCAGCAGTGGACGTCTTTCGGCTGATATGATGATGATGAGGGGTTTGGAAATTGGTGGTGTGACACTCTCATCCCTTGATTTAACACGGTTCGTCTCAGTTTGTCTTCCCATTGGAGTATCAAATGTAACGTTCGTCTGCGAATTGATTTAAACTTTCATTCTATGTTTTTAAAGTTAATTTTCATTTTCAGTAAATTGGTTCCCCCGGACGATAGAGGTAACAAATAAAAAGTAAGTGCAACTGTGTTTGCGCCACCCATTCCTGCATACTTGGTCGATCTTTGATGAAATTGACAACCGTAACCAGAATTCGGCTTCAAATTCCACAAGATCTCTTCATATAAAAATACAGCTTCTTCCTTACCTACGTAAAACTAAATGCTTGTTGAAAACTTCGGTCCGATGGAACTGAAACTTGAACAATACGGAACTTAAGTGGTAAATCCAGTAGCTATTAATTGTGCCAGGGTCTGCCTGTGAACGATATCGTTAAATATTGTGGAAAATGGGTTTGGGAAACGCCCACCAGTATCTGAACTAGTGGGTATTGTGGGTAGATGACATGCCTAATTAGTGAGTAACACAAATAATTACAGTGGCTGTGGTTATTACAAAACTAGTTTCGTAAATGAAACATTTATGTTAGTTGTAAATAATGTATTTTCATACTTTTATGTATGTATTAAAATTAAGGTCTGCAAACCAACCAAAGGCACTAGGCAAAGTCGCATTCTGTTAGCGGTAGCGTGGTGAAGGCAATTATCAAAAAACGTCAAAAAAGTATGGAATTGACAAATGCTGACGAAATGTCAATGTGATCAATCCTAAATATTTTTGTATTTTGACAAACGCATTCGCTAACATCGTACTTTCTCTAGAACCTTAGACGACATCTGTAGAAGAGACAAACTTCCACAAATAACAACTGTTTTGATAAGAAAAAGAATGTTTCTGAAATTGATACAACATTATTTGTAAATCAAAATGTAAGCGACGCTACGGCGCTACGACGTGCTACGAATTTTAATCGCGTAGCAGTTCAAGTGTAGCGAGCGTAGCGCCGTCGTCTACGAAAAGACAGAATCTTTGACTTACATTTTACGCTTCATCAATTTTATGTAAAATTATTAAATATTTCTAATCTCATTTCAAAGCTGTTCTGGGACTTAAAAAGCGAAAAAACTGCGTAACATTTTCAGCACAGGTGAAAATCGAATGAATATAATTATGACATGTATTGACAGTTCTGTTGAATTTCACAAATCTCTTTTTTGAAAAAAAGTATTTAATATTGTCCACACATCCTGCGGCAGCGTTGCAGCCGACAACAATCAGAACATCGAAAAAGTAAAAAAAAAACAATTTCGTCGTCGGTCGTGGTGACGGGTGTAAAAACCGGCATTCCACCGATTTTTACGGTTCACTTGATGAGGGACCGCTTTATTGACATTAAAGGTTTATAGAGTGCCAGATTCCAATTTAGTGCCGTGCGACCGTTTCGTGCCGATAAACTTTGACGGTTTTTTCATCATCCGCCGTCGTCGGGCTGGGATGCGTTAATTGTTTATTTTATTTTAAAACGCCAACGGGCAGCCCTATTTATTTGTTCGCCAGATGGAGTGGATTTCGATTTTAAAATGTTTATTGTTGGCACTGGCTGAAACGACTCCGTAACAAAACAACGGCTGCTTTTAATAAAGTATTATTATTTTGTTTTATCTTTAAAATGCTAATATTAACACACTTCTTTCATTTCCACCCAAGTTGCACCACTACCTAACCTGTTTTTCGCACCCAGTTCACTTCAGAGCCTTCACAATACTTTCACTTCTATCAAAATGATTGTCATAAGTTTTTTTTTTTCATTTCAAAACTATGCCCCACACTAGGATTTTCTCCTGTATCATGGTTGCGTTAATAATTATAACCTTACATACACAAACAGCCAGACCCGGAACAACTATTTGTAGGCCATACAAATATTTGTTCCGTGCAGGAATCGAACCCGCGACACGCAGCGCTGCAGTCAATCGCTAAAGTAAATCACAAGTGGCACCAAAACACTGAAATGCGGGCTCCCACAATGTGTGGTGGAATGTGCTGCCCCAACATCAAGGTTGGGTTACATTCTTCCCTACATGTACAAGTATAAATATGTCTAGGTATACATATATGACTACACGTTCACAATGAAGATAGTACGGTACATGAAATTAACATCATATCCATTCTAAGCACTGATTTTTTTTTATTTGGACAGAATAACATCAAATGACTCCTTCTGCTTTGGTTGGAATGGGAGGGAGTGTCAGACTCTTACTGACTAAAATCCATCCGTGCTCCTCCTAGTGCCCTTCCAGGGCCGCGGTGACTCTTTCGAACAAAATCCGCAACCCTGGCAGGAAGCAAAGAACTACCTACACACTTGTTATAGTTGCGTAAAATGATGGAACCAAAATATTGTATACCATAATACATAAGCACCATAGTATTAATGTAACAAGCGTTATTAAAACTCTTACAACTTGTGGTGTCCTCAAAAGCATTAAAAATGAAACGTGATCACATTATTTCAAAAGTCTACCAACCTAGTTTTAACAAAAATTTATAAAACTCTTTCAACGGCACTTTTTAAAACACACAAAAGCGAAATTTAAAACTTTTAACTGTTTCAAAAATTCTGTTAAAACTATTCTTGCGACTAAAGGCGGACAATGTGGGGTATTTAAATCTCGGCCAGAGAGGTACCATTAAAAAGTGCTAAAACAGAAATCAACGGTGGACGATAAAAACAGACCCTCTCCGCTCGCTTCAGGAAAACGGTGCAAGTTATACGCTGTAGCGGGCTACAATTTATTCGCCCAGACTCGACTCGCTGTTTTGCATTGAACAAATATGTATAAAGAGGTGTCAAGTGAAACCATATTTATCAATGATACTTACTTACTTATATTAAATGTTACATTTTTAGTAATCCAAGTGAACAAAACTGAGCCACCATTAGTTTTTGTTGGAATAAAAGCTTGTCCAAATTATAGCTGGCAATCAATAAGTTGTACTTATTGATTGCCAACGCCTTATCCTTTGAGCTAACTCGCTTCCACTCATCCCTCACACCACACCGTGGTGGAAATTGTGTCAAATTCCGTGCGGAGGTAATCAGCGGGAATTATAAGCTGTCCATGACGTAAATCCGACCTATCTGCCCGCCGTCCTTTCACGGTTTGTTTGTTCCAATTGCCCGACGTTGCCCGACATTGCCCGATGCCCGTGAGCAATATTGTTAGGGTGCAGAGTTTAACAGAACCGTCTATACAAATGGATTGGATGCTGAGAATAAAGAAACGGCAAATGTTTCGCTATTACGTGATTTAATAGAATATCTTGAAATTGTATTTTATTGTCTGGTGAGATTAAAGCAATTTCAATGTAAAAATAAAATGTTTTGATGTGTTCAAGTAGTTTCTCAATTTTGTTTTACGAAGTTTCATTTCTAATAAAAGGTTTTCATTATTATCAGCTCGAAATTACGAAACGAACAATAAAGATTAAGTGCACTCGTGTTTTAATAAATATCTATAAATTCTTAATTTGAAATCCATTTGTGAAACATGACAGGCCTGTTCATTTTATTAACGGCCGCTTTCTATAATATATCTCAATCCCAATCTTGATCCCGATCCTTGTCTGTAACCAATCAACGACCGAGTTTGTGTCCTTCAACACACAATCCTCACTGATTGGTTACAGACAAGGATCGGGATCAAGATTAAGATTGAGATATATTATAGAAAGCGGCCGTAAATCACATGCTTAGTTTAAATATGTTAATTATATTTGATTTAAATATAATTTAAAATATTTTGGCACATTTGAAATGTAATATTTAATGTTTGTATGCTACCTACTGTGGCAGGACACAGAGACCCATTAATCTTGTAATTGTTCCACCTTTTTCACCTGTGTACACAAATAAACGTATTTGATTTGATTTGATTTGAAATACTAATCAGCAGAATTTTGATTCAAACTGTAGATAGCTAGCTTTCGCCCGCGACTTAATACGCGCATATCCCGTTTTTTCCCGTATAGCCGTTATAGCCATGAATGTGGCTATCATATTTTTTGTTAGCCCACTTTTGTGTCCCACTGCTGGGCAAAGGTGAGAAGAGATCTGGAAGGAGAAAGTGGCGGCCCTTTATCCTTCCAAACCTCTCTGTCTTGGGCGATCTCTGGCCAAGTTATCCCCGCAAACATGATGAGATCGTCACACCACCTTCGCCGCGGTCGACCTCGACGACGACGTCCAGTGAGTGACGAACCTCGCCCACCTCTCCGGGTGCATTCGTGCGACATGGCCAGCCCACTCCCACTTTAGCCTGGCTGTTTTTTGCCCAAAATCTATTACTTTATTTATGTAGCGCTATATACAAAAAGAATTTTCCAAATCCGACTGCTAGTTCCAGATATTGACGCCTTCAAACAAACAAACAAACGAAATCTTCATCTTTACTATATTAGTATAGATTTGAATTTAGAATCCGTTATCAGTATTAAACTAAACAAATCCTTAGACTTTTTTATGAATAAGCCTGTTTGTCATATTAATCACTTTAACAATTTATTGTGATTATAAAATATTAGTTTGGACAGTCTAAATTTATAATTTAACATTCATTGTCTCGAATCAAACGGCAGCAGAGTTTATAGAGGCCCGCCATTCAACTGGTATGACTTTCAATTACAGAACTTTCTCACATTTCCTCACCTTTTCCCTCATAAAACGTCAGCGAGGAATTTGTCAACATTTGATATCTGTCTCGTGCCCATCGCGGATTTATATGAGCGACAAAGAAAAAATGAGGGTCTGAAACTGTCATTTTACGAGAACAGACATAAAACGTTCAACACCTACTGATTTTTATTGAAAAAGAGATCTTTGTAAGTCGTCAAAGGGACGTACAACCTTAACGAGTTTATCTCTTTGTGATTTGCGAGTTTATGTAGTCAGTACTTTTTATATAAAGAAGATTCATATTTCTGATATCATGTGGGTCGGATTGCTTGTTTACATTTAATTCGCTCTTAGAAATAAACCAATTATGATCAACGATTCATTTGGAAAATGAATTTGCCGTCGAAAACCGTTAGATTATTTTTACCATTTCATGGATAATTTAATCAATAAAAATAATAATATTCTAAAGACTTACCAGCTTTACAAGGATCCATTCCAAGGTCTCCAGAGTCTTTATGTTCAAAGTTCATGGACAATATTTCGTCTATAGTGTACTTATGTGGTTCTTCCCTCCCGTCCACCGAGCTTACTTCAAAGCCCGCACACACTATTATCGTCAATACCGCGCTGACCGCCGCAGCAGACGCACGATTATGCCGAAAAGTCATAATGGGAAACGTTTATATTTACACTTTGTTGAACACTATGGCATATTATTGTTAATTTGTGGAATTATCTGAAACAAACAAAGAAAATTCTAAAATACCTGCACACATACATACTAACACCTGTGAAGAAATAGTTTTCATCAATTCAACTACGTACCGTATTTTTGACAATTCAATGTAATCAATACCTATTCGAAAAGCAATTAACATAAAAAGTAAATAAATTAATCAGATTCCGTTCAATGGATAAATTCCGCTTCAGAACACAAAAGCATTACACTTTAATTATACGAAAGTACATAAACTGCTATTCAAAGGCAGTTCAAATACATGAAACGGGCCTAATTTATAAAACTTCCAAATTGAAGCAAACACGCTCTGAAGATTTAGATGAAAACGTTGATGATGTAAAGCAGGAGCGAATTAATCTATAGATACAGTGCACAAACATGTAATCTTTTGAACCAAAGAATTTGATTATCAAAGACCCATTGGTTTCTAAAAGGTATAGGTTATATACTAAGTATTTCAGATACGCAAAAAATGTAATACCAGTTTTAGTTCATGATATGATTCTATACAATCGTATTTCTTCATTACCGAAACCCACTCCATCAGACTTTTGTTAATCCCATAGCATATGGCAACAAACACAAACTTATACCTAGGTGCTATAAATAATCCCCAAACTCTTTGGGGATACTCGAATTGGCGTTGTAGGCCTAAAACAATTGGGTGGCTCGCCGACCCATCAAAGCCAGGCCCGGGTCGACGGCGCGTTGTGTTCCACGAGCGCCTCAAAGAGATGTCAGCATAGGAGTAGGGGCCCGTTAGGGCCAGAGCCTGCCAGAGTTGCGGATTATGTTTGAAAGAGTTACCGCGGCCCTGGAAAGCAAAGGGCACTAGGAGGAGCACGGATGGGTTTTAGTCAGTAAGAGTCTGACACTCCCTTCCGCTCTGCCTAGAGCGGGAGAAGTCATTTGATGATTTCCCATCCATAAAAAAGGCCTAAAACAATTGTCTATAATCTGAACCATGTCGTTTTGTACATTTTTGGAAGTGGATGAGTCGTCCACTCGTCCTTCTTTATAAAATGTTGTATATTTATTTTGCTACACATGACTTTAGTGAATAGCAAGCACTTTTAGCCAGCAATCAACATCAAACAAACAAATATCTACGTACATTTAAACACACTGAACAGATCTAAAATCCAGTAAATGTTCGTACATTTAAACCCCTCGTTTAAACCGTAGCAAACAAATAAAGTGATACGGAACCACAAGACAGAGTCCACCATTAGCGGAACCAACCACAGACTCGCTAACAAATATTTGTTTTTCTAGTTTGCATTTACTCTAGACTAGTTCCAGTGATAGGAACTAAATAGAAATAGAACTGATGGTTATTTCTCTTCGTTTAGTAACAGTTTAATCGTCTTATATAATTATTTAAACGAAACTATAATGAGGTGCTCGTTGCTTAATCATTATAGTCGCACGGGTCGATCTTCAAGGTTAAGCAACGCTTGCCGGGGTCGGTCTGTGGATGGGTGATCATCTTAACATATCGAGTTTCCTCCGTGCCTCGGAAAGCACGTTAAGCCGTTGGTCCTGGCTGTCATTTGTGGGTCTTTGGCAGTCGTGACGGATTGTCAGAAGCCAGAAAATCTGACTGTAGTCTTGCCAAGAAGTACCGTGTTACCCAGTTAATGGGTTGTGGAGGTCTGGTAGGCAGCCGCTCCACGTAAAATACTGGTATTCAGCTGAATCCGGTTTGACTGGAAGCCGACCCCAATAAAGTTGGAAAAAGGCTAGGCAGATGACGAAACGAAACTATAATATTATTTATTTTAAGTATTTATTCTAATGCTGATATCTTTTTTATCTTGACTTTTAGGGATCTGAACGTGATCAATTAATTTTAATGACCTAAGTGCTTGACAAATTGCCAAAAATTTCTTTCAAAATTATTTTTTTGAAATGGAACAGAACTTAGCTGGTAAAATCATTTTGTAGAAGAAGGACTTACTGAAAGGTCAGTTTAGGAAAACGTCATTCGAGGAATTTGTAATTTTGTAGCAATTTAATAAATTAGAAACTAATATTTTTTATAATAATATAATAGACATTCTTAGAAAGAAACCATTTGCCGAAGAACGAACATTCCGTTTAGCCAAGTCCATTTAGCGAAAGATTGTGCTGAACAAAAAATATATCGGTACCTGTTATCAGCAATGAGTAAATAAGCATATTTTTACATCATCTGACATTTACAACCCCGTTCAGTCGTGTTTCAATCACCAACACGCGCAAATACAAACATCGAGACGTGAAATTTAATTTAATTTGTTGTAGACACACAAACTCCACTTGCTAGGGAAATGAAATAGGTAGATAAGTACTTTCATGAAAGTTCAGGCACGTTAAGATGTCTAAGTATAAACCCACATAAATTATCGGAACGAATAAATTCAATTAAAATACTTTAAAATAATCTCTCATTTCATAAAATAAAGAAAACCATATATTTGACAAGTGTTCATCAGCTAAACAGGTTCAGCAAGGCAGATTCGG
This sequence comes from Melanchra persicariae, assembly GCA_947386135.1. Classification (NCBI taxonomy): domain Eukaryota; kingdom Metazoa; phylum Arthropoda; class Insecta; order Lepidoptera; family Noctuidae; genus Melanchra; species Melanchra persicariae. The sequence goes on along the minus strand of OX376648.1, from coordinate 18,681,710 downwards.
TCTGAAACTGGTCTTTCCATGAACGTTTACTGACGGAATAAACGGTTTCAATGGTGTAAAAATGTATACTAATAGTAAATTCATCATCATCATCATATCAGCCGAAAGACGTCCACTGCTGGACATAGGCCTCCCCCAAGTGTCGCCACAACAACCGGTCCTGTGCGTCTCGCATACATCGGCTACCCGCGACCCTCACGGGTCATCGGTCCACCTTGCCTTCCAACGCTGCGTCCTACGGTACGCGGTATAAGTAAATGACTGTCTAAATGTAAATCAATTAAGAGAGTCATGTTAACGTTGTAATTTAAACTTTTTGGATTACAGCACATTCTTTCTCACAGAAAATTCTATGTCTCCACTTTTGGCACATACAACGTTATAGGCTGAATATGCTAACGCTATATTGATCATCAACAGTTTTACATTCATATTTATAACCATCGTCATATCTTTGAGTTCAAACTTAGAAATCCTGCAAAATATCATCGCTCCAGACCTATCTACACTGCTTTGTAGGCATTACTCAAGGCAATATAACATGTTGAAAATTATTACGACTCTATTCATCTGTTTGCTCCTACTTACGTATTTTTAAGCAAAACAATTCAATCTTATCTAAGAACAAAACAATGGACACATTAGTCATACAAAAATTACTCATAAAATACAACAAAACAATAAAAGCCAATGAGTTATCATCATATCACACTTATTACACACACTTATCACACTTATTTTTATGGTTCCGTACCCAAAGGGTAAAAACAGGATCCTATTACTAAGACTCCGCTGTCCGTCTGTCTGTCTATCCGTCTGTCTGTCTGTCTGCTGTCACCAGGCTGTATCTCATAACCTCCCCCAAGTGTCGCCTGTCTTGTGCGTCTCGCATCCATCGGCTACCAGCGACCCTCACCAGGTCGTTCAGTCAGATAGTCGATCCACATAAAATACTGGTATTCAGCTGAATCCGGCTTGCCTGGCAGATGATGAGGGTGTATAAATAGGCAATCTGATTGCTAGAAGCGATCTTTTACAGAAGACTTTTAAGTAGGTATCAATTTCTACGAGTATCTAGAAAAAGAAAGCATAAGCTTCTTTAGAACATGATGATCGAACTTAGGTACCGTAGGGAAATCTACCTCCTAATGTAAATTCATATTTATAAGACCTCGCCCAACAGACCTACATAATCTCTAAACCTGCTGTATTACGTCGTCTGAATACTTGTGCATATTTCATCTATTTCCCCGCAATCTGTGACCGTAATGGCCATTCCATAAGATCGCTGACCCCTTAAAAGGAAACAAACCTTAATAAATAACATTGAGGTCCACTCAAGACGGTTGTACATACATACACGTATCGTACATAAGTCTATCATGATGCTTTTATCTCTGACGGGGTCAAGGGGCCCGGCTCAAAGCAGGGCCGCCCCTAACCTATCCACGTGGCTGAAGAGGGCTCCCCCTCCGTACTTATCATCACGACATGCCCCTCTTGAGGTTAGAAAAAACGGTTACTATATATTTAATACAGGAACGACGGTTGAGGAGGGAACAGTGAAGAAGACTTTTGGGTTCGTTCCCGTTTCTGATTCTGAGTTCTGACCTAGTTTTTAAGGGTTATTTCGTGTGGTTTCTTTGATTATGATATTAGCTACTGCTTGACCTGCCTTCTGGCGACACTGATCAGCCTAAGAATGCGGCATTTTATTCCGATTGTTTGGAAAAAAAAGCGAGATAGATGCCCCAGTGGTATAGGTGCCCCAATTGTAATTTCTCTAGTTTCGCGGATGAATCGCGTGCTTTATTATTTATCTATCGAGAGACTTTCCAACTACCACCGTACCGTGTCTCATGTCTCTGTGTGATTGCATGGGAAGGCAAAGTGCGATCAAAGTTTTTTCGGGATAGATGCCCTGTTTCTCAGCGGGTCGTCTATCCTAAACGTGATTTATATGGACTAGGCAACTATCCCATGTATGGGATAGAAATTCCAAAATGTACACAGAAGAGAGAGGTCGAGGTAGAGGTCCACAAAAATCGCTAATACTCTGGAAATATAAAAGATAATGTTTTTTTACTTTTCATAAATTTGTAGATAAAAACAAAAGTACTTGCCAGTTTTGAAAATAAAATATTTAGATTTTTGTACTGGGAGACATAAAATGATTTCAAAAAGTGAGGCATCTACCCCGGTTTTACTCTAAGTATGTTGTTTTAATAAAATACCTAGCAATCAACAATATTCCCTGGCCATCAGACCCCGATAAGAGAAACGGACAAAAAACCAGACAGGCTAATGTTTTCATCCCTGTAAAACAAATTGCTTCAATAAAGTTTATCTCAGTAGGCACGACCTTCAAATTGGACATGACGAGTTTAGGCTACTTTTTATTGCGGAGGTCCAACTTTCATGAGGTGGACATCCGATCCATTGTGTGTGGCGAACCAATTTCTGTAATAGTCGCTATGGGTTACAGATACAACGATATATAGGGTGAAGTTCACTTGAAAAGTTTTTTCCAATCCCAATTTTTCAATGGTGTTGGATACTTGGACGAATGAATATTATGGTAATATGTCCTTTTTTCGCCTTCTTGATATTTTGAGAGTTGATTTTTCAGTAGTCAAATATGTTTTTAACTGAAAAATTAATATTGCTGACATTTTTATACAAAATCTGTCAAATCGCTATTTTGTTCCTCAGGACATTTTTACCATTGCGTGACGTTGTAAGATTTAATTTCTCGAATCTAAGTTGACTTTCGTATGCTCTTTGTCATCAAATGTAACATAAGGTTATCTTTTTTGGTAGTGTAATTATAGGATATCTGAAACCAATTACCTTAGGCCAATTACCAGCCAACACAATAGGTATCTATCCATCTCCGAAATGATAGTCAACTTGACACTGGTCATAATCCATTGGTCTCATTTAGGGCAGTTACATATCTAGTCATCTACAACATTGGTCACCATTCCGTCTCATTTAGGGCAGTGGCACACCTAACAAAAAGCATTGTGGCTGGACCACAGTGATTGACGCCAGACCTCAATTGATAAGCCTAGCCTTAGGTTTTGCTGTTTCTTATCTAACTTGATTGATTGACGGGATTTATATGTCTTGACAGCTATAAAGTAGTACAGTACAACGATTTTCTTAAGGCATGTAATTAAATCGATACCTGTATTTTCCCTTTTTTCGAAAAAAATATTTCAAAGTTAAATAAAAATACTGACTTGCACACAAATTATGCACACTAAATAAATCATATTAGACATACTGTTGTGTTCCGTTCCGTGTAATAGCCTATAGTAATTATTTGGAAAATAGGTACGTAGACTTTGTTTGTTTACATTTTAGTCTTTAACTTCGCAGAACAACGTAGCTAACTAAAGTTCCATTTTATAAACCAAACCCACCAATCATACAATTCTCACTAAATGTTGGTGACGAAAATATTAATAGAGGAAAACAATGAATGGACGCTCTATTGACAATTATTGCAGGAAAATGAAATAATAATGTCCTTCCTCTACCACAATCATTAATAATTCCTATAAATTGTTAGAAATCCCAATTTAAATAAAAAAGAATGAAGACCAATAATTCAATTAATGAGGAAAAAAAATGTATTGTTATTTTTTTTAAACACTAGATTTTTCCCGCAGCTCAGCCCGCGCGGATGTAGGTGTATGGTGTGTAACCTGTAACCTTCTTTCTTCATATCTTAGGCTATATAATAATATCTGCGAAATTCCATGACGATCCGTTCACCCGTTTTAGCGTGAAAGCGTAACATACAGACAGACAGAGTTTCTTTCGCATTTATAATTATACATAAGTAGAGAAGTAGGGATAGCATGCCTGAATTTTAAAAAGAGGTAAGCAGAGAAAGTTATGTATTCATTTACAATTATTTCCAGCTTCATGCTCATCCTCGAATCAGTGGATGTGAGTCTATATAGCCTCTATTCAGACACAAAACCAGAATAATTCTCATATTCCGAATTTCCTGCCAGACCCATTTCAATAAAATTAAACAAGCACTTTGTTCACTAAAACCACAACATAACATAAACAAAGTCACAAGCAAGAACCCACAATTCCAGCCAGTTGCAAGACTCGCAAGCAAATTAATTTTTCACCGTCGCCATCTTTCTAATGGAAGTGCAATCACATTAAAGTGGCTAAATTTTATAGCATCGTGCCAAGGAAGAGCCTAGACGCGGTGTGGACGGAGTTGAGGAAGCTCCCTAGTTCGGTAATGTAGTGGCTGTAAATAAGAGAAGTGGGGAATGTACGGGAAGAATGATGAATGATGTAGAAGGTTGAGTTAAGGTTTTAGATGTGATTCCTTTTTCGTATTTTATTGGGTAGCTCTTGTTGAAATGTGTCTTCTAGTTCTTTCATACCTTTCTATTACCTCCTTTTACTTAGCCATACCATATTTCACGTAGTACATCAATCGTTTATGTGGTTCTTATTCATTTACACACAAGTTTTCAGTCATTGGTGTCATATTTTTTTTATTGAGGAATGAGCTTGACCTCGATCACGCCTGATGGAAAGCGATGGATGAGGTCTATATAAATAAAATAAAATAAAAACTTTATTTCAGATTTACGGAATCCATAGAACTATGATGGAGCGAGCGTGCCCAGAAGATGCCTTGGTGTCATATGTTGTGTACTTTGCTTCCTAAAGTACATATTAATGAATGTGGAAGCTTTCGACTGAAGTTCAAAAATGAGACTGACTGTTGCCTGAAGAGACACTGACATTTTTGCAACTGTGCGACCAAACAGATTGTGCTAAGTTATCCGTAAAAGTTACAATATTTAAATCACTGGCAACAACAAATAAATTTAATGCACCGCAAAATCTCTTTGTATCAATTATTAGCAGTAGCAAACTACCAAACAGACTCTTCCTGTAGTTTCGCAAGTTTACGAAGTTTCGTATAACATAGTTCGGTGCTTTGTAGCGGTGGTGAAGCCAGCGTTTTTTTAATAGGGAAACAATCCCAGCGATTACTGAGGGTCGAAAGTTTCCCAACGTATTGTTTTAGTACGTGTTTATTGTTCTACTCTAAGGAGTTCAGGCTTTATACTCGAGAATATGGTTGTATACGTCTCAAAGTTCTGCTAAGTCGAGAGGTTTTAGAATAGAGTATTAATGGCGGCAGAGGAGCCTCTAGAGAGATAATGGTTATTGGTATCGTGGTTAAGTGATAATGGTTTAGTGATGAGGGTGTACTAGACCATAATTATGTGTCTCATTGTGATGGTTATGTGCAAATTAATGCTGACACTTGGAACAAGAGTAGAATCAAATAAACTCGCTTAGCCATGGTACTCTTAGTACTTATTCATCTTCTTTCAAATAATAAAACAGTTATTTAAGCATCTACTTTCTATTTTTACCGATCGCGACGGGACAAAGAAGGTTGTGTAAAATAAACAATGAAAACCTATTACACTTTGTAAAATACTAACAAAAATAAACATCAGCAGACAGGTTTTGTGAACACACCTTTTTTGATCTAAACCTTAGATCACAAAAGCTCTTTGACTGATCCTAATTTTATAAAAGTTTTCAGTTTAGTCACACTGATATCCGAACATGACTTTACGTAAAAAAAAATAACATTTTAAGTACCAAATGGATAAAATATTAAGCAATCATCAGTCACAAAGAAAATAGGCGCGTTCGTTCGGGGATGTGCAGAAACTCGAGGCCCTCAAGGCATGTTGTAGGCTCCACAAAGCTTTAGATTCTTGCCAGTCTCTAATTAAATGAGTTCTTCGTTAAAATATGTCCTGTTTGTTTGTGTTTTGTCTGGTTTGAGGCGTGTCTGCTGTGGGCGACAATTATTACTTATTGTCTTTTTTATTTTATTACTAGCTACCGCACGCGGCTCCGCCCACGTAAACTTCGAAAATTAATATCTCAAGGGAACATACTTCCGGGATAAAAAAATCCGATGTGTTATTTGACTATAATCTACCTCTGTGCCAAATTTCATCAAGATCCATTCAGTAGTTTTTGCGTGAAAGAGTAACAAGCATTCATACATACAAACATTCGCGTTTACAATAATTATTAGTAAGGATATAATCGACTATAATTATCCCTTATCGACACGTAAATACCTTTTCGACAATTGCCACAGTTATAGATATGGTCGACACCAGGTAAATTTGCAAAAACGGTCAATGCCCTTTCCTTGATATCGTCGTAGTACCGTCGTAGGACATTAAATTGTAAAGAAAATGATCACAATAGATGTCGATCCAGGACAGCTTAAAAGAGCCGAACAGCAGAAATTAAAGGCAGAATTGTACTACACTATAATTAAATGTACCAAAAAATAAGTACCACCTTTGGATTCCTTAAGTCAAGAAAGGAAATGACACATCCTCCTCACTTCCTCACACTGCTCGAAGGTCGGTTTATCGAAAAGTTTGACGTACAAAAAATTTGTTCATCCTCGATACAGCATGAAGAGTGTTATGAACTTCGGCGATAAGCCGGGGTCAGGGCCGGAAGATACGGTGCTCCGGCCGTCCGGCTGATGAACGGCTTTTTATTTTGTTTTGGGCCAGGAATGTTTGCTTATATCGCCGTTATGGATGAGTCTAATGACTGTTTACTGATAGGGTTTTGCTGGGGCAATTTCGGCATTCATTTTGAAGATTATAAATGCCTGCCAAAAACAATTGACGTCAGAACTCGTACAGTAGCATACTGATTGCTTTTTGTTCTTTTAACCCGACTGCGTCAGAAGGAGGGTATGTATGTACGTAGGTATGTTCATGTCCATTTCTTTGGCACGCCCTACAGCCCAAACGGCTGGATGGATTTTGACGTATGAGGTGTCGTTGAATTCGTCAGAATTGTGGTAGTGACATCGACGATATAAATTTTCAAATAGGCGCCCGTAGATGAAAAAAAATGTAACTCACTAAAATGTAGGAAATTAAAATATGTACGATTTTCAAGCAGTCTGATGCAGTTCATTCACAGATCTGAGTTCACAAACTGCATCAGACTGCTTGAAAAGCGACTTGTTTGGAACTTTTTAGTCGTTTTTAGCGGTCAGGTTTTCTGACAATGTATTTTTTTTTTAATGTAGTGGCTGTTGTGCTAGAACTCCGTGAGTGCCACGTATTGACTCGAACGTATCTGAAAAGTTACCAAACAAAATAGGTACATAGGTATGAGGTACCTAATTCAAAACTGTCAAAGTCAAAAACATTATTTATATTAAAGAAGACGTCTTGTCGGCTTGTTTTCGTTGATACTAAGTTTAAGTTTCAATTTCTCAACGAAACCACAGAAAGGATCTAGACTTACAAGCGTACGCCGTACAAGTGTAGGAAGGAGTAAACAGAATCTGGAGGGATTGGTTAGTAGAAGATTTTTTGTTCTAAGCAATTGATTGTGTCAGTAGCCATGATGAGCAGCAGAACCCCGAATGTAAACCATGATCCTCCAGTAAGAGTTATCTACGGACTGCGATGGGATTAAGATACTCGTAGTTATGACGATGTTCATTGAATACGAATCGTTCTATTGAACAGGAATTCCGATCACTAACCCCCGGTTTCTGGGAGCCTATTCAATGTAATCTCTTGTCAAATCTCGAGTTAAGTGATTTGATTGGCTGGTTATTTCAGTCAGTTAATCACAACAAGTTTGATTCGATAGTTTGGTAAGCTTCTTCTTGTGTAACACTCCTTTTTTTGGGCAGTCGTGTAAAAAGGAAGAGTGTAATCAAGATATAGGAAAAACTTAAGGAGAATCTTTCACAGTTTCTTCCTACTCTTTAGGTAACGCTTTGTCTGTATGTTTGTCCGTCTGTCACAACCAATTTTTTTTTAAACTACTGGACCGAATTAGCTGAAATTTGATGGACATATGAACTGTTGTGCTGTGACCCAAACATGGCTGCGTAATTAAACAAGCTGACACAAACTACCCTAACGATATTGAAACGGTCAGTAAATACATTATCATCGAACCAGAACGTTTGTTCTAAGTACCAGCAATCGGCATGCCTAATCAGCCAATGTTCTTTGACCTCTAAGCTTGTGTTCATTCAAACATCTCCTGGACACACCATACTGGAAACTGAACCTTCTATTATCGAAGTAGAGTTGAGTTTTGTTTGTGTAACGGTGGTACATAGGATGTAATGACGCGTTGCATATTATGGAGCATTGGTCATTGTTATCAGGGGTGATAAGAGTGATACATTCCAATAATAAAGTGGATGCTTTCTTTGTATTATGACAGTTAGTGATATTCGAAACTATTTTGCGATGTTATTTTGTAGAAAAACGTACGTAAATTACCCTTTGCCCAAGCAGATATAATAGGCACATCTAATTGGGAAGAGGGTAATTTGCAATTTTAGAAGATAGAGAGCTGCTACCTTTTTAGGGTTCCGTACCCAAACGGTAAAAGCGGGACCCTATTACTAAGACTCCAGCCTGTCTGTCTGTCCGTCTGTCTATCACCAGGCTGTATCTTATGGACAGTGATAGCTAGACAGTTGAAATTTTCACAGATGATGTATTTCTGTTGCCGCTTTAACAACAAATACTAAGAACAGAATAAAATATTTTTTAAGTGGAGCTCCCATACCACAAACATGATTTTTTTGGCGCTTTTGAAGTGAAAACTTCTTTAGCGGCGATGTGTGTGACACTTTATGGGATGGGTTAAAAATGTTAAACTCGCGTCAGGACACGTGACCTGATAAAAAATTCGTAAGACAGATAACGTAATATAAATTGTCATTTTGTGTACCTACGATAGCGCAATAAATGAATTTTGTATTTAACCACATAAATGATAGTACTTTTATACTGATAAATAAAGCAATTCGTGCGAAATTATTCCCTAACCATTCCAAAATATTCAAAAATACACACCGTTAATGTTCAAGTTTTCACTTCTGCCAGCACTCCCGGAGTGCAACCCTTATAAATAATGGTACGGAACCCTTCGTGCGCTTGTCTTAATTATATGTATATTTACGTACGTTCATGCATATTTAGAAAATGGCTCATCTTTACTGTAGGAATGTACAATCAGCAGCAAATGTGGATAAGTCTTGCCTGACATTATAATTTCATGTTGTTCAATATTGCAATCTGTAGGTATTGACAGTCCGCTCTTGTCCTCAACCTCGCTTGTTAGATGGAAAGCGATGGACAACGACTACTATGGAACGTATAGTTTTGAAGGCAGATTTAAGTAGTCAAGGACTATGTAGGTCTCTATGAACTAAAAAATTGTAGGTGCGCAATGACGTTATATACAGACGTGACATGCATAGGGCTGCAATCACCAAAATTTCCATCGCCGGGAATAATACCTATTTAAAAACGGGACATTTGGGTGACATGAAATAAAAAAAAAACATCTACAGGAACTAAAAATCCAAAATCTAAATAATTAAAAAAAACAAAATACCTAATCTAATTTTATTCTTTCTTTCTTTTCTTTTTTTAAATATTATCTCCGGTCAAAAAAAAATCTTTTCATCGTTTTATATAATAAACATCAGTTTTCAATTAATTATTACAACATTATTGCGATATAAATAACAAGATAGTTACGTATACTCGGATATAGAATCGCGGTAGTTAGCTTCTTTTTATGTTGCCATTTTTTTAATGCGAGTACCGTATCCACAGTTTAGATATGTGTGAATGTACGTCGACGTATTCACAATAATCATTCACAGCTCCAGCTACTTTCTGACTGGCTCTTCAAAATGGAAAAAGTTTTTCTGGTTTAGTTAAAATAAAACAAAAGTCAAAAATAAAAAAGTCCAAAGTCAAAAAATTAAAATTAGGCTGAAAGCCAGCACTTTTGAACGTCAAATTTTACATAAAGACAGTCCCCCAAAACCTCCGCCCGTCACCCCTTCCTATTGTTTTAGCTGGGAAGAAGAAGTGGCGCAACAAACTCCAAGCCGAGAGACCAAGAGTAATAACATCAAAATACACCTTAACATCGAATAAGCCAATTACTCTCGTTCGTGAACAATGTAACCACGTTTGTTAGCCCACACATAACACCTAACCATGACATAGGTACTCAAAGCTAAGCCCTTCACACCGTGACGTCACCAAGCCGCAGATACTTATATCAATTCTGACAAAACGTAAATTAAACTGTCAAGTTACGGGCTTAAGAGTAATTTGTGCGTGACTGTACAGTGTATATTTACTCAATAATGAAACGTGTCTGAAATGCTTGTCAGTATTATTTTAATCGTTTGTAGAATTGTTTGCAAGGAGATTATGAAAAAATTACTTAAATAAATAAATAAAAAATCGTAATTTAAGATATAATAAATTATCGAAGCTATTGTAGAGTCCAGTTACATCGTAAATCGGTAACACACACGCTATGTATATGTCGCAGCCAATTAGCTTAATCAGACGTTTAATTGGTTGCCTAGCCTTTTCATTTAAATGCGCCGAATTTTCAACCACCTATAATGTGACATCTTTTGTTCAATTTATCGTTTGATGAATTGACCGTGTCACTTATGTCGCTGATTAAACGGCACAGTTCAATGAAAAGGCTAGACCTTTAATGAAATGGCGGCTTCAGGTAGTTGACTGCGACATATTATATAACACATACGTCTCTGAATTAAAAAGTAAACATAAAGTGGACAAAAATGATAACGAAATGGTACCCGAGAGAAATTAAAAGAAATAGAGGGAGACGGATTAGGAAAGGACGCGGAAGGGAAGACGAAGGACAGGGTCAGGTGGAGAGCCTTGGGGGAGGTATTTGTCGAAAGACAAGCTGGATTCAGAGAATGATAGCCAGGTGCCGAGAAAGGAGAATAGATTAATAATAATAGTATTAAGAACAGGTTTAAGTTATTATTTGTAAACAGCAATAATGGCTTATTTTATTTAACATTATTAGAATCTTGCGTTTGGGAATCAAGTTTAATTAAAATCGTTTCACTCATTTCCAAGAATTCAAGTGTTTTATGAAATACCATGAGGATTAAACGCTGATACGATTAGGCTAATGAAAAAAGTACTTGCATGGTAAAGTAACTTCAGCATAGCGCAGCACAAAAATATACATACTAAGGTTTCAGGAATATTTGGGTTTAATGTTCAAAGTAGCATTTGCAAATTTTCAGTTTGATCAGTGAAACTAAACAGTGAACAGAACTGTTATTTCCAGTACAGGACTGCGCAATACAAACATTTTAGTTCGGTTCAAAGTGGAATTTAATTCTAAATGTAAGGTAGTTTTGGGCCCACACCATCTATGCATAAAACTTAATTACAGTGCTCTGTATGAATATTAATAAACCGTTACGCTTTTCTATTGTGGCACTGAAACGTGTTTCAGGACAATGATTTTATTCCGGTTCAAATGTAGTAAGTAGTATACAATTTGCATTTTGTTTTACTAACCGTGTCTAAAACAGGTTGATAAACGTTTCAAGTTATTTGTTACAATATTTTTCAAAATACGTTTTTTTTTGTATCCTAACAACTTTGTAAATTCAATAGAAATCAACATTTATGAGAAATAATATACAAATACATAAACAAACGCACGGCTATACAGAAATAACAAAACACTTTCGAGTCTTAAGAAAAGTTGTTCATAATGATGAATAAAGTGACCCCTTTTCAGGAATTGCGTTTATAAACGTAAATAAACAGTTTTTCTTTCTTTCTTTCTTCTTTCTTTATAAAATTCTTCCTGACAGACACCACACAGCCCAACTTCTGGTCGTAGAGAGCTGAAACTTGGCATGCAGGTTCCTTGGGAGTGTGCAGAGAAGTACTAAGAGAGTATTCCCAGAAATACCTATGGGAACGGTAAAAAACAGGATATACCCGTACAAAATCGCAGGTTAAACCTAGTACATTACATATCTAACTAGCTTTTGCCGCGACTTTGTACGACCAGTAGTTTCGGCTGTCCGTTGTCTATTCAGTAACTCATCAGTAACGACAGTTTTATATATATTGATGATTGATAAATTATATTAGTTACAAATTTATGATCGAAATCAAGGCTTTTTATGTATCTACTTAAAAAATAGATACCTAACTAGCAGCATAACCTAATTAAGAACTCTGTATTAAATATTTGTGAATACTTTTAACAATATACTCTTTATCGTGTAGAATAAGATAAGATAATTTATTCCCCCACTCTGAACATTTTGTTATTTATAATTAAATCACGCAAGGCGTTAACAATTCTGTGCATGATAATACCCTTCTTGTTAAATCTTCATTTTGTTGTGACAAGCTAAAATTTACTTTAACCCACTGTAAATAAAGTTGCAATTTTAGAAGTAGTAGAATTTCAAATCAGAGTGCAAGGTAAAATATTGACAGTAGGTGACACGGTTTGATAGGCAGAAGATTTAAAATATTTCCTGAAACTGCTTTTACTGGCCCAAGAACCGTCAGATTATACCTCACATTTATGAGAATAAATACCTTTTCGATATAAATTGCATACCAAAAAGTTCCTTATCCACATTAAAACAATAGAAAACCAAAATCGTCCACTAGAACCAACAATGTGTCCATGTGTACGTAATCACATTCAACACAACATAATACATGTTTTGACACCTGAGCCCGCCCATTAATTACTGCAGCCGTTTGTTTACCTCCCTATTACATTAACTAACTATATATAAGCGTTTGTGGCTATTAATAGGGATCCAAACTAATTGTTTTGTGGATTTCAAGAGGGTGGGGAGGACCCTTCCTCCTTTTATGTTCTGACACAGACCACGGCATAACCACAGATCACGGAATCTGTGCTAAATACAAGTTATGCCACAGATCACGGAATCTTCTCTGGTACAAGTTATGCCACAGATCACGGAATCTACTCTGGGTACAAGTTTTGCCACAGATCACGGAATCTACTCTTGATACAAGTTATGCCACAGATCACGGAATCTACTCTGAGTACAAGTTATGCCACAGATCACGGAATCTGTGCTGAATACAAGTTATGCCACAGATCACGGAATTTACTCTGGTACAAGTTATGCCACAGATCACGGAATCTACTCTGGGTACAGGTTATGCCACACATCACGGAATCTACTCTGGGTACAAGTTCTGCCACAGATCACGGAATCTACTCTGAGTACAAGTTATGCCACAGATCACGGAATATACTCTGGGTACAAGTTATGCCACAGATCACGGAATGTACTCTGAGTCAAAGTTATGCCACAGATCACGGAATCTACTTTGGGTACAAGTTATGCCACAGATCAAGAAATCTACCGTGAGCACAAGTTATGGCGGTCCTCATATTAAAAATTATCACAGGTCGTCGATGTGACACCTACTTTATTGTTTGTTTTATACATTTGTGTAATACTAACACTAGTTATAAAGTATTCAAGAGGTACAAACAAAATGGACTAAGTATAAGGTTGTCTGTTGTAAATAAATAAATAAATTTAATTGAATTAGTTAATGTGTTTGAGTAAACGTTGGCACTTGTTGGCCATGGATACCGGGGTCACTAATCTGTCTGCCAAGTAAAGCTAAAATGTATTAATTCCTATTTTCTTGTTGGATCTAACATCACAAATGCCTCAGTCGTGTAGTAGTTGCGATAGCGTCTTCTAAACGTGGAATCCTGAGTTCGACACCCAGGTTGGAGTTAGTCGTGAGAATTAAGTTGCAATAGCCAATAGGGTACTTAGACTTAACTGACAAAAGTGGGTGTAGGTTCTACACTCAAGAAGGTAGCGGAATTTTTCGAAAGAGTCACGACGGCCCTGGAACGCAAAGGGCATTTGGAGGAACACGGATGGATTTTAGTTAGTAAGAGTCTGACACTCCCTCCCGCTCCGCTCAGAGTGGAAGGAGTAATTTGATGATATCCCATCCTTAAAAAAAAAGGAGGTACTCAACGAAACGATCTGCCGCTATAAGGAAAACACCCGTAATGATACGTTGAGTTAACGCTACCTAGTGCATCAAATAGGAATCAAACTGTTGACCTTATAGCTCCCCAATCTGTTTTTTTTTTAACTTCATGCACACAAATATACAGAGGCGGATTTAATGCCATAGGTATTCTCTCTACCAGTCAACCTTTGAGTAATGCTGAAAATAGTGGCAGGTGTAAAAGGAGAATTAAAAGCGTAAAATTTTGTACACTAGAATACTGTTTTCCCATTTAGTCGCATTTGTCGTAAGAAGTGTATCTAAAATTTATGTGCACTACTAAATTCTACTGAAAACAAGAAAACCCGCAAATGAATCAACAATATAATTCCCATCTTCCCGTCTCATTTCTCTGTCACCGAGCGATGAATGAGAAAATTGACGTCGCTTCATAAAACGTGTACACTGACGAGCATAAATATGTCGCAATTACGCAAGACTCAAGGCAATTTTTTCCTGAAGTGATGAGATGAATTTTATGGTGTTACAAATATAGTGTTTTCGAAACCAACTCATTAAGAAGAGGGTCTTTTCAGAAAGTTACAATCGGTGTTTCACGAAAAAATTGCTTTGGTATTTTCCGTAAATGGAAGGTATTTATGCTGGTGACTGTACATTGTGTAATACTACACTTGAACACAGGTAACTCGTTGTAGTAGGATTGTAGTAGTAACCTACTTGCACTGTCGAGTTCCAATTTGCACGGCAGTGTAAACAGCTGGGGGATTATTTGTCTTTTGGGACCTGGAATTAATATGTGGCAGCACACTACCCAAACTGGGAACAGTTTCTTAAGTGTTTTATTTTGTGTTTTTGTTTTATAAACGCTTTACACACTTAATTTTTTTATTTAAAATAAAATATATTTTTTTGACTATCCTACGGAAAACAAAAAAAAATAAACCTCAAAAATAAAAAGGTCTAAGTAAGTACCCACCGTATCCTATGAACACAGTCCACTAGCACGGTTCACTCGTATCGGTCGCTATCACTATCACTTATCACTGACAGACACACGGACACGGCGGGCTCCCGAAGGCGACTGAGCGCGTCACACTCGGGAGACGGTACTACTGATAACACAAGTGTCAAGCACTTTTCGAATTACGAACTGTGATTTTATTATTTTTAAAAAGCAAATTGACATTTATTTTTAAGAATCTCCGACACACAGCTGCTTAGACAAGTATAGTAATTCCTAGCTCTCTGTCAGTCAAAAAACACAGATAGTTCTATATAGTTGTTGAGGTGGGGCACATAGTACGAGTACATTATACTGGGTGGGGCAAGAAAAACACATTTGTTAAAACTGAAACGTGCCCAAAGAGCGATCCTTAAGACGAAAGCATACAGTCTGTTCGTCCATTTCTGTTCATTCACAGCTGGTTCTTATGTATACAACAAAGTTAACCGCTGCGGCCCCGACATGTGAAATTTCCCAAAAAAAAGAAATCTTATGTAATAGGTAATTAAACATTAAATTCGCGATTAATTCGCGACACACCGGTGTGTCGCCGGGGCCAGAGCGGTTAATACAATCTTCCTTAAGTAGGTACTTAACGGTTCATAAAAATGCAAAACTACTGTAAGGAACTGGCTGCTGGATTTTGGAAAAAAGAAGAGAGAGAGAAGTCTGAGTTGACGGCAGGATAAAACATTACTATACTAGTAGGTAAGTATGAAAGAGACATGAAATAAATCTCTTTCTCACTTAGTGGTAAAGCGATCTTCTATCCCTCTCTACTCAGCTGTCAAATTCGACTTCATAGATTGTCACGAATATAAACCCAAATAAACACATCACAAGTATTACTATTCCACTTCTGTCGCCGCCTGTACATTAGTTGTCCTTTATTTATCCATCTGTCAAAAGCGCTCACAACACACGACTCATTCCAGTGTTAAAGTTTATCTCGCGCTGTAAACATCGTTTTCATTTAACTACTAGGTAGCTACTTAAGTCATTAATGTAATTAAACACTCATTAGGTTACCGACAAAGTAGGTATTGTCTTGTAGAAAAATAGGCAATTAAGTGGTCTTAACAACATGAGATTGATTGTCTCTGGCGAAGTAATTAGGTACACCTATCACAAATTCTAATTGTTGGGAAAATATTAATTGGAAGATGTGAACAATTCTGTTGTCAAAACTTAAGTGTAGCTCTTACGATGATTACTTGGATTATAAACTTGAAGCTCTCACAAATATTTTGATTAATGCTAACGCCATTAGTTAGTAAACAATAATGAAAATTATCAAAATTAATTACTAATGCTACAGTAGGTACCTACTCTGTATCAAGTTGAGGTAGGTGCAAGTACAACTGAGAAAATAATTTATTCTAGAAATAATCAAACTGTAGAGCCGATTTTCTTAGAGTATTTTAACTTTATTAAAGTATAGTTTTATACCAGTCTATATTTAATAGTTTACCTACACCATAATTATAACTGAAAAAAGCTATTTCGAAACGAATAAATCCTTCGATCAATGATTCTTTCGACCTCTTCCAGGCGAACGATCATTCGGACGAAAGTTCTTTCTTGCGAAGATCATTCGGCCGAACGTTCTTCGGGCTTACGATCATTCGGCCGAACGATATTCGGACAAAGATTATTCAGAAGGAAAATTCGTAGAAATTCGTGCAATCATGACGCAGTCGAAAGTTAAAGCCAGTATCAACAGTGGCGACCACCATAAAAAAGCCGAGGCAATCAATCCCGCTCCATGGACATACGTGGGTTCCTATCCAAAACAATACTGGCAGCTTCATACATCTTCGACACCATCACTAATGCGTCACCCGATACCCTCAGCTTTTATTTACTCGTTACAAAAACACTTGAATATAAAAAGTGCCACATAAAATCTGAGACAGTTTCTCCGCTGAATACCGCCACATTTTAGCCGGATTTATTTCTCTGCCGTCACTCAACGCGGAATAAATTCCACTTGACGG
Source organism: Melanchra persicariae (assembly GCA_947386135.1). Lineage (NCBI taxonomy): Eukaryota > Metazoa > Arthropoda > Insecta > Lepidoptera > Noctuidae > Melanchra > Melanchra persicariae. Next base: position 18,664,740 of record OX376648.1, on the reverse strand, counting down.
ACAGACGACACATTTCATCCATTGTTTTTCCATTTAAATATTTGTCCGATTTGTTAGAATACAATTTAAATAAAGAAATACGTTCGTCTTGCCCCTCGGAAATGTAGATTATGTTAGGCACAAAGTTTTGCTGATGGCGATAATTATATTTCATGCTTGACATAAAAAAAACCGGACAAGTACGGGTCTGAATCGCGCACAAAGTGCAAAAAAATCACGTTTCTTGTATGGGAGCCTCACTTAAGTATTTATTTTATTCTGTTTTTAGTATTTGTTGTTATAGCGGCAACAGAAATAAATCATCTGTCAATATTTCAACTGTCTAGCTATCACGGTTCATGAGATACAGCCTTATGACAGACAGACGGACAGCGGAGTCTCAGTAATAGGGTCCCGTTTTTACCCTTTCGATACGGAATCCTAAAAAGAACCCGGTCTCAAATTTTTGCGCCCACGACTTAAAAATTATCTATAATTCAAATCTTTTGGCAAGATTTCCGGGCAGCTAGACCTTGCTGACTGACTAATCTTATACCACACAGTACTGGTCTCTGCAGATATTAAGGAGTTCCAATATATCGTCGATACACCAAAACATTATACTGTCGTCCATTAAATACAGAATGATATCTAAACGGCTACATTTCTCGATAACACGGAGATTTATTTCTATATAAATACTGAATAATAGGCGACCCTCGTCAAAGGACGGACATGAGGAGTCGAAACTCGGAAGTAATACGAATTTTGTACCTTTTATATTACTTAAAGGGAGTTTTGTAGTCTGCGAGACGGCCGATTAAGGTTTGATGATATTATACAGATGAATTTATTGGTTTTTCTTTGACCCCCATCATTCCAATAAATTCATGTATCAACTGACCGAGGTGACTAGAATAGATCTACTATACAGACAAACCACCACTAGAGGGCCAATTTTCTTAATTTATTTATAAGCAACGTCCGCATTCTTATCTCAGTCGCAATTTATAAAAAAAGCCTTAATTGTCATACATTTTTGACAGATGCGATTACAAATACGAATTTTTGAATTTTCATGGTCTGTCAGTCAAATAGATAAAGCTAGTTCTGCCACGCTAGCGACAGGAGCAGCGAGTTGTTCTGCAGCAAAACACGCTCACCGACCCTATCTCCAGCGCGGCAGTTGCACGTTCCAAAGAATAGATCCTATGGAGAAGAACGTGCAAGAAATACCATCCATGGACACTCTTTTAAATCAGTATTAACAAGATCATGTTTTCTCGTCTTTATCAAAGTTTGGGCGTTCTAGTCGCTGTGGGGCGGACCAACATTAAGCCAAGCATTTTTATCATCAATGTACTCCCCTAGTTTATAATATGCTTGTCGTGAATTTCCGTCTCATTCAATTCTAATTTATGTGGCGGTATTTTATCATAAAACTTTAACTAGAACGCGAACGTTGCTTAAAAATTAGTAGAATTAGCACTCAGATCGAAAGCTACAGATATCTACAATGATAGATCAGACCTACCATGATCCCTATCTAAATAAAAACACGCTAACCTTCACTAAAAAATAAGCTTTTAACTGAAATTTACTACCAGCACATCATAAAGAAATTCAAAACCTCTCAAGTCTGAAATAAAAATGAAAATTAAATGAACCAGGTATATGTATAATTATTTTCCCAGGTCGTATTTCCAGCACCTCGCACCTCGTCATTTCGGCACCGGCGCTATAAAACTGACAGCCCATCACGGAGTCATTCGCGCGGGTATTTTTAATTAAGCCCATTACATAGATCTTCTCGCTCCAAAAATAATCGTTAAAGTGAATAGTGTGCTTAGGACGTTAGTATACTTGTAGCTATAATGACAAGAAGATAGCTAAGAGGCCTTAGACAAAGCCCCACTCTATTACGCGATGGTGATTGTCGATATATCAAGATAGGTATAAGGAATTCAACATTTCGACTTTATTGTCAATCCCATAGGTTTTTATACGATTGTCAACAATCGTCTTTGCCACGCTACCGCTGTCAGAATGTCACTTAGGGCCAATTCTACTAATTTTTAAACAACATCTGTCAAAAATGTATGTAAATTGAGGCTTTTTTGACGTATTGAGACTGAGTTGCGAATGCGGACGTTGAACTAGTAGAATAAAGTAAAAATAAATTATAGTGCGCGCGGAACTAGTTGGCCGCTCCTTAGGTATGTGAGCGGTGGGACGGAGAGGCGGGGGCGCTTGCTGTCATTACTCAGTGCGGCGCCGTACTTCGCGACGGCAATACGCGTTGAAAGTTCCGGCTATCTTAGACAAAACGCACATGAGATTGCAATAGCGAGATGAGTCGCCACCTAAGGCGCGGCCAACTAGTTCCTCGCGGACTATAGCGTAAGTATTCTTACTCCCTCCTCTCCAATCGATTCAATCGCCCGACATGAATAAAGGAAAACGCGCGATTAATGTCATGAAATAAATAAAAAGCAATAACTAGCAATCGTGGTCGCTCACAATGGGCCTCATCAGAAGGCTTAAAGTCACCCAAAGGGCAATGGAGAGGGCAATGCTCGGAGTTTCCTTGCGTGATCGAATCAGGAATGATGATATCCGCAAGAGAACCAAGGTTACCGACATAGCCCGAAGGATCGCCAAATTGAAGTGGCAGTGGGCAGGGCACATTGCTCGCAGAACAGATGGTCGATGGGGCCGAAAAGTTTTGGAGTGGCGACCGCGTACCGGAAGACGCAGCGTTGGAAGGCCTCCCACAAGGTGGACCGATGACCTGGTGAGGGTCGCGGGTAACCGATGGATGCGAGACGCACAGGACCGGTTGTTGTGGCGACGCTTGGGGGAGGCCTATGTCCAGCAGTGGACGTCTTTCGGCTGATATGATGAACTAGCAATTTGATGCGTATGGAGGAAATTACTTAGAGATAATAGTATAGACTGAGGTGACCATAAATAACTGAGCCTTGTTGGGGTCGCGACCTAAGTGGTATTGAATATCAGGATGACTAAAAAGGCTTTGTTTCACTGGTTAAAAACAGTTTATTTTTAGTACTTAAGTAAAGCTACACTAAATGATGGCTAATGAAATGCTGGCGAATGCACCCGGTTTGCTGTCTGAATATGCTAGGTCAGCAAACTGTGCTCGATAGTAGTTCTTGCATCGAACAAGCCTATAGTCGTATTTAATCCGACAAAAATGCTTATTTTATGATTGAGATGTCACCACCCATACACTGTCAGTGTGTTAATTACAAATGGATGCCAAAAGTGCGGACTATGAGCACACACAATATGAGAGAACGTAAGCTGTTTTAGCCAGACAGCTAAATGCTTTCAGGAAACCATGATCTAATAGTCTTTTACCGAGAATATTCCCACAATACAAAATAGAGTTAAATCTAGTTGTTCTATTACAATCTATGTCCCAAAGCTTTGCCAAAAGCGTGCCGAAAGCGATTGAATTGTCGTATAGTCAGTTTACTCTATCATAAAACGAAATCATTTTTGGAATACATACAAAATTCAACTTATAATATGATACGACTTAGAACGCTACCAGAGGGAAGTTCTTGTACTTAACCTCATTAAAATAGGGTATTTGACAAATATCAAAAAACGAGATGAATGACTTCATAGCCAAAAGCTATCACTAATATTGCAAGAAATGTGAAAAAAAAAAATTGATAGCGAAATAGAGGAGTTCCAAGCTTTTGAAGTTATTTTTCTATCCTTGTCATGCCAAATGTCGTTTGTACTGGATGGTGCAAATTCACAATGGCGATGCTAGTGAGTGACGTCACACGCAATTAGTACTGTCTCTGCTTATCACAGATTTTAAAACACACACAACTACGACATTTTTTTAATTGTTTCTGTTGTGTTTTTCTATGCCTTATATTTTCTCTGTTTTGAGAAATATACTAAAACAAACCAGTCAAATACACTAGTCGCTTAAAAAAGTTTGTCAAAATGTATGGAAATTTGCGACAGCAATGCGAAATCAAACTCATGATCGATGTCACGACTAGTCGTACTCAGCGCTTCTCCTCCACATTTTTTATGCGCACAGCCAAAGTGTGGAACTCTCTCAGCGTCTGTGTTCCCTTCCACATATAACCAGTCTACCGCAGACCAAATAGGTTCAGTCTACCGTCAAAGCAAGAGTGAACAGGCATCTTCTCGGCACACTCGCTCCGTCATAGACCTCATCTATCGCTTTCCATCAGGCGTGATCGAGGTCAAGAGCAAGCCCATTCCTCAATAAAAAAACAAAAAATGCTCCTTAAAAATACAAGAGTTGTCCCTCAGGGATTAGAAAACCTTCAACCAGCCAGAATTATGCCACGTACAATCCTACGTAGTTTTATTTCTATGCCTTTGTCTAGAAATGTAGCTAAGCTTATCCCATATCTCTCAATACCAAGCCATGGAACCACCTAACGATGACAATAAACCCGAGACGGGCACAAACATAAAATAAATAGCAGAAATATCTCAACTTACAGTGGATTGCTGACTTAAATGGAGTGAAAATAAAGAGAGTGAGATAAACAGTTTCATGATGAAATAAGTGTTGTTTTCAGTTTCAGTAATATACACGCTTTGTGATTGTTCAAATGAACGTGAACAGTGTAATTGGTGATAAAGGTCGGCTTCATTGTTTTAAATAGTTTTAGCTGTTAACTGATAAGGTTTAGGTGTCTAGGATTTTTTGAATGAGCTTATGTAGACTTTATTTTGTACGATTTTTAAAGGACAAAGAAAATATTTTCACTTAAAGATGATAACTTAATAAGCTTTGCCAGAAATATTGAAATATCGAAAATTGTTTTGACCAAAAACAATATGATGAGACGTTACATGACTTAAATTAGGATTGAATTAATGTATTTCAATTTTATCCGTCTCACTTAGTACGTACTCAACTCAGTCACCCATTATTCACTCGACTAGCAATTTCATTGTTGATAAATTACGTCATCAGCTGAATAAGTGACGTTACGAAATTCACGATGGAATAAAAAAGTTCTATAAGTGCTTATACATAATTTAAGTTCGTGTTTCCGCTGTGTCGGTTATCCATCAAAAAGTGGAAATTAAAGTTAATTAGGTGTGTTGACAACATCTGGGTAGCTTCAAAATGAATGAGTAAATTTTCATGCAATTAATTCTGGATGTTACAATATTTACGCAAAATAAACCTTACTAAAGGTTGAAAATTGCCTACAATAAGATAGGTGAGGTGAACACACCACACAATACAACCACAGGGATTTTGTCAGAGGCACAATTAGACTGGAGGTTTCTCCTTATTCGCATCAAATGAACAATCATTGATAATCACCTTCTTGTCCTTGTCTCATGTTCCTTGTGGTATCCACAACACGTTGTTTTCTTCCAATCTCCCCTGTTAACCATCATTTTAACTTTTTTTTATTTTTTATTTCACGCTTTCCATTCATTGGAAAATTGGTAAACGAGAAGAACTGGAATTGACTTAAAAAGGATCCGAGAGTTAGTAGAGTTTCAATGAGATTTCTGAACTTATAATTTTAGTTTCCGCTCGAGACCTGACATGCGAAATTCCAAATTATAATATAATATATATCTTACGTAATAGTAATAATAAACATTAAAATAGCGAAAATCTGCCGGCTCACCGGGGTACCAGTGCTAGAGCGGTTAAATTAAAAAATAATTTTAAACACTCAAGTCAACTTAATAATTAAGCTTACTAAAGCCTTGCTGAATTCCCATAGTGTATTATTTATTTAAAACCGTTCAGGCCACACAATTAAGTCAATCCACAGAGCACCGAGACGCCGCGCCGGCCTCTCCTAGACACTGTCGGTGATTGTCCCCGTTAATTCATAGAAATTGACCGCCCGTGAAAATTCTTTCAAGGCTATGATAACACAAACGTGTATTTTTCTTGAAGAGCTGCATTCTGTAAACATGTCAAAGTAAAAAAAAATGCTCCATCTTCGACCACATCGTCGCTTACCATCAGGTGAGATAGTGGTCAAGCGCGTGCCTATCAATAATAAAAAAAAAAAAAAAAAACTTACGCGAAGTGAACGACAAGGGAGTTTTCAAATCATACAAACAACATAAAATGACAGCTCACTGGTCGTTCACTCCACCTAAGTGTACACGGTGAGATAAAATGTCGAGAGAATAGACCAACTGAACACTAAGCGCATTATGTCATGATTTGTGCCTCGTGTCCGTGGCAATCCTCAATCAATAAAATTGAGGCCTTGATAGTACCTAGAGGCAAACGATGGACCGCGCGATAAATCTTCAATGAGATAGATTGCTCAAACAATAGCTACAAGTCAAAGTCAAAGCATTTGTTTCAAATAAACCATTTACAAGAACTTTTGAACTGTCAAAGTCAGTCAGTCAAAAACATGAAGTTATGCACATTCCAAAGCGTAGATATCTATAGAGAAGAATGTGCAAGAAACTCCACAGATTATCCTTGTTGTTCAACTACAGCTAATCATGCCCTAATCGCCTTCATAAGGAAAGCAGTAGCCAGAGAATAATCGCGTCGAACAACTTAGCGGATACAGCGTCAAAATATCTCATAAGTTCGAAACCACCAAGCGACAATGATCGCTCTGTCAAGAGTATACCGACTTAGAAGGTGGACTGAAAATTCTGCTTAGCGCACAATACGCGAGCATTAGTATAATATACAGGGTGAATTTTTAGTGTACGTGGAGGGCCAAATCCGTAACCACCAGAAAAAATTAAAAACAATGAAGGAGTCCCGAGCCCGATTTTGATGAAAACTAAAACTGCATCATTGGGTTTTCGAAAAATAGGTGTTCTTATCCAGGAATCGAACCCGTTGGTTTTGAAAAAAAAACACGCCTGTATTATTACACCATCCGAATGTGTCGCTATAATGATCAATACTATAACACAGTTTTAGTGTTCAACAACATCGTCGGCCCGAGAGTCTACAACTGCATCATTGGATTTTTGAAAAAGGGTTCGTAGTCGCTGTCGGCACACAAATTCCGAGTTCTGTTAACCCATTTAAAGCAGTCGAAACAAATTGCAAGGCTGCAGTCAAATAAATGCAAGCGATTGTTATCAGCTTTAAGTTATTATAATCGCTCTCGCAGCGCTTACTTCGCTTTTAAACTTCTGGATAAGCGCTCTGATTACCAATATTTTTCTTAATTTAAACTGGAACCAATAAACACTAGAAAGAGCTTAAGGGTATTTAATGCTTATCTTTTTTAAACAAGATCAACTGAAAATACTCGTACAACACCTTCAAATGTAAGTTTTTCACGAATCTGTTAGCAAAAAAGCTACTCGTTATCTTTCGTTTTTTTTCTCTGAAGTGGATAGACTAGACGTACCTAATTATTATAAGTTATCTTTGTGAAGAATGTAAATATATTTAGATTGGCTCAGCTCAGTAATTTTTGAGAAGCCTACCCAAACAGAGATCTCTTCAAAGCAATTTTAGAGGTACAAAAAATGTGATCACTATTTAAATTCTACACTTCGTACTCGTAATTTATATATTTACATCTACGCGATATTTACATTTTCTAATCCAATCTGACACCGTTTTTTTTTATTTATACTTTTTTATTTTGGAGTAAATAACTAAACAAACCGTTTGTTCAGTTCAACTTCAAAGCCATCTATATCTTTCAAAGCCTTACGGCTGTGTGAACACGAAGACATTGAATTTTTACAAGTACTCTTCGCATACACAAATATATTGTCAAACTTCTTTAGGTCAAGTGACGAGAATATAATTCACAGTGTTGTTAAAAATGTGCTTAGAAGGAGACCTTTAGGCTGACTGTCCACTGGAGCTGAGAGGAGAGGAGAGGACTGGAGCTGTGCCAATATTAACCAATAGAATTGCATAAAATCACCGCTCCGCCTCGGTGGACAGAGATTTGCGAACTAGTTTTTAAATGCATACAACACCGGGAAGCGGAGCGAGGCAGTGGAGCGGGGTAACGGAAAAAAACGGCTGCCCGTTCTAATAACTCGTCTCGTGTCCGCACAGTCCGCAAATCCGCTCCGCATACTCCGTTTTTTTTATTTTTTTATTTATTCAAGAAAAGTTACATGGTAAAAATACACATATCGTCTGCCAAAATACTGTACAGTTTGTCGGCAGCGTTGCTCCGCTCCGCTGCCTCGCTCCGCCACCTCGCTCCACGTCAATGGACAGGCAGCCTAAGGTTCTCAGCGTCAGATAAAAATAGAAGCAAGAACAAAAAGGTTACAGCCTCAGAAAGGAAATTACGTAATTTAAAAAATCCAAGACCTTTACAAGGAAAATCTATTTTTATTTTCAGATCAACACCAAAATTTTACAAAAAGCGATACTTAGGTAAACATTTTTTCCACCTGAATTTCGTTACGAGGGGTATCTTCATAAAAATGTAAATCTACTCGAGACGAGCATGTTTAGACGTCTGCGTTCTTTCATCCCCGAATAATGAGTCACCCCCTGCAGAACCCCTGCCTTTTTATTTCCTGGCTATTTGCAAAGTGATTTCATTTCTTGTTAAAAGTTAAAGTCCTGTTTTTTGGAGCGAGGGGAGATTCCGTTGACTTATTCTTTTAGTTTCCTGTCGATTCGATTTTAAGTGGGGACGTTGAATTTTTTTCGGGTTATTTATGACAGTACCTATCGTGTTTCGGGAGGAAATTGAAGTATTTTCGTGTATTTATTGTTCTATCATAAAATTTTTAGGATTGAACTATTACAAAAAAAAATACCAAACCCGTGACACCTTGAATCTCGGTGGCAATCGAATTCAATCAAAACAAAACAATTTTCCCTGATTTTTCATCGAGACTTTAAATTTAAATTGCAAACGTCTAAGACCGACCTTTACATCCGTACCTATTATATTTATTTAACTACCTTTATTGTAGCAAAGCTTTTAACAATATTACGTAAATAAGAGAAAAAAGTCTTCCTTTATACAATCCCATTTCCTCTCCAGCACTTTATCTTGGCATTTGTCAAGTGTTTCCCCAAATCCCTTTTTAAGCTTCGACTATATTGTTCTTTTTTGGCGAATGAATTTAATTATGCGAAGTAATTGTAGGATCGGTACTAGGGTAGGCTTTCGTGCCTAACTTATGGTGTCGACCTAGTTCCTGCTAATTTCGTGTTCAATTTTAATTCAACATGGCGCTATTCCTACCTACTTTGTTGTCCGGAATTTATTTCAAGCTATTTATGAATGTAGTAGTAGTACCTTTGCCAGCGACTTTACTCGCGTGAAAGTTGAAAATGATTCAAGAAACCGGGAAAAACGTATCCCTTGCCTAATCCTTATTTTTCTAATGCCACTAATCTTCCTGTGTTGCTTTCCAAATTTAGCCGTTGAGATTGACAAACATCCAAGCATTAGAATCTATCACATTTATATTAATTAGTAGGACTACACACTACATTATCATCATCATCAGCCTATAGCAGTCCACTTCTGGACACAGGCCTCTCCTAGTGCACGTCATTCAACTCGAATTTCAGCAACTCTCATCCTGCAGTTACTGCCAGCCACCCTGCGAAAATTGACACTACACACACTACAAAAGGTTTCAATTCCCAAAATCAATATAATTGTGTGGAAATGAACATTTTTTTAAAAAGACGGTAAGTTTTAAAGATCACATCACAGTATCAATTTACTAAATTTTGACATACTTGTAATCATACCGATATATGAAGATCAAAGTAAAAAAAACCGGCCAAGTGCGAGTCGCAGTCCGTACGGAGGGTTCCGTACCATTATCTATAAAAAGGCAAACAAATCACGCTTGTTGTATGGGGCCCCACTTAAATATTTATTTTATTCTGCTTTTAGTACTAATAGCGGCAACAGAAATACATCATCTGTGAAAATTTCAACTGTCTGGTCATGGTTCACGAGATACAGCCGGTGACAGACAGACAGACGAACAGACAGACGATCAGCGGAGCTTAGTAATAGGATCCCGTTTTTACCCTTTGGGTATGAACCCTAAAAACGGCAAACGCATTCCATTGCGGAGATTGCTCGGTAAAGTAAAGGGAGCGACAACAATATTAAGAGAACCTAGATGACGCCGCTGTATGAGAAAAATGTTAAAGGTGTGTAACTGTGTCCATAATATGTCCTCACTACGTACGAGTATGTATTATTTTACGTGGAGCGGCTGTTTACCAGGCCTCCACAACCCAGTAACTGGGTAACACGGTACTCTCTTTGGTAAGACTGGTGTCAGATTACCTAAAACATTATAACGTAGTTAACGTCGATTAGACAAGCTATCGATGAAAAGTTAAAATAAAATGCGACCATCGGTCTTATGTACCTATCGCTTTTATTGAACGCGAATGAAGGAAAGCAACAGGCGAATTATGGAAGAAAAATATTAAGACTAAACTTTGTAGCAAGAATCTGTCTCAGTATAATACACACAGCACATTCTAGGTCAAAGTGAACAAAGTAGGTACGTAAACTTAAAGGAATGCATACTATCCCCCGGGACCTCGGAGATTCCTCCATGTCTCGAGAAGCACGTTAAGCCGTTGGTCCCGGCAATAATTTTTAGATCTTCGACACTCGTCATCTGTCTAGCCTTTTCCCAACTTTATTGGGTTGGCTCCCAGTCATACCGGATTCAGCTGAATACCAATATTTTACATGGAGCGGCTGCCTACCAGACCTCCACAACCCATTAACTGGGTAACACTATACTTCTTGGCAAGACTCGTGCCAGACTTTCTGACTTCTGACAATCCGTAACGACTACCAAAGATCTAAAAATGACAGCCGGGACCAACAGCTTGACGTGCTTTCCGAAGCACGGACGAATCTCAATACGTTAATATGGTCACCCATCCACAGACCAACCTCGTCAAGCGTGGCTTAACCTTGAAGATAATCCATGGGGCTGTTATTTTGTACCCACGAGCTCCTCTAGATATTCAACACTATCACGCTTTAGACCTTCGACACTATCGATCTAAAAATAATCGGTTTATGTATACAGGCAATCAGACGCCCGAAACAGCATTGGCAACCAACCAAATCTGACCAATGGGTAATTACCCAGTGGTGGAATTCTGATAGGCAGTCGCTATAATCGGTTTCTTAATAAGCCCACCCTAACATATTATTTGGGGAAAGGCTAGGAAGACTGTGCTAGTGATATTATAGACATGCACAATTGAATACGTCAAGGTTTGATTTGTTAAAGATTGTTTTACAAAACAACGAGATAGATTCTTGCAACACTGGCATAAAACGCATGCCCAACTGTAGGAAAGTGCAGTACAAAGCAGTACGTGTCATATCTGAGCGCGATAGATAGCAATCGCTTTGATCCCGATAGGGATCCCAATGGCAATCCCCATTAATTGGACACTGATGCTAACAGTCCCCCCACCCAGGTTCGTTGGCTCTGCGTTTTTTAAAAGATTATGGTTATTGGCGCCATGTTTGTTCAAAATGTAAGGGAATGGGAAAAATTACATTTTAGTAATTGGGTCTCGAATATGACAATAATGGAGGTAATGAAAAATATTCGCAGTGTGTTCAATCGGGTTACCCAGTTACTGAGTAGGTACGTCAGGTAGGTGGCTGAAACATAATTTGGAATAGGCTAAGCAGATTGATTGCTGTGTGTTGTGAAAAACACAGGATGATGATGATACTTGTATTGTTGAAGGACAGTATGATCGACGCCAGATAAATGTGCAATAACAGTTATTGACCCACCTACATTTATTGACATACTTAATTCCGAAAACAAAGATCAAAACATAATGCTGTCATGAATCGACATCTGTCGTGCGTGATCCTAAACATTTTCTAGTAATGAAAAACGATTCATATAATTTACTGTCAAGGTACTTATGAAGCCGTTATTGCAAATTTACCATTACCGTTATTGCAAATTTACCTGGCGTCAATCACACAGAAGAACTTGAAACTGCTCTATGGTGTTGTGTGCTAAAAAATTGACAAACATTTAAAAATCGACACATGATCTATCAAATGGCCAATCAAAACTGGAAAAATCTAAAATAATTCGTAAGATTCGAAACAAATAAAACACCAAAATTCATCTTAAACAGTACCAAGTACTGTATAACTAAGTTCCAAGTTATGCCATTAAGATATTGAACGGAGCATAAAATGTGAGTCAAAGTGAACACTTAAAACTTATCTTCAAAATAAGATGGTTGCTTATGAAAAGATTCTGCCTATGTTAATGGATATTTAATTTTATGTCACGACCATTTGAAGACCTGCTGTTTAATGACTTAGGGAGGCGGCGGGTTTGTAATAAAAACACAGCTTAAGATTTTTAAGAAAACGTGAAAATTTGGTATACAGATTTATAAAAACTTTACACTTAAGTAAAATTGGTCTGAATGTATTCAGAATATGTAGTTGTATGATTACATTAGCCGTATTTTCATTGTATTATTTTGCAGTAATGCAGTAGTTTAAGGCTGAAACAATAATACGAGTTTACTTAACCATTTCAAAGGTTTCAAAGATGAAATCGGCATAAAGGCCACAGCACAACTCTTTAATTAAAAACAAACCGACCTTACACTTCCAGTATTGAAACTGTTTCGTATATAAATTCAAATTAATTTGTCAATGTCTCTAGCATACTTTTTCCTACCTCTCGGTTAGATGTAAAATTGGCAATTTTCAAGGGGTGCCCACTGGACGACTCGACACCCCTGCCCATTAATTTGTTTCAATCAATCAGGTGCATTTGTTGATGATGTGACAGCCCTAGCTGATGGTAATTGAAAAACTGTGTAGGTACGTTTTCGAGATAAGTATACACAGATGCTTTCCTGTTGAAAAACAGGAAAAAGAATGAAATTTATTTATTTGGCACAGCACAATGTTACATATATAACGATACCACATTCGACACAATGATATTGTGTGCCCCACGGCTGCGCCAAATAGGTCCAGTTCAGCAAAATGCCAGACAACTAAGGAGTTGGTTTTCAACTGAACAACATAACAACAACAATGTACAACATAATATATATCTATGACATGACATGAATTAGATCTGAAAGGTTATTTTGGAACTTGCTCGGTTGTTTGCGGTTATTTCAGTTCATGTAATATTTAAAAAAAAAAAAAAATCGGCGTATGACCGATTACAAAATATACTTTGGATTTCATGATATTAAGACAAGCATATTATCTCCTCCTCATGATAGTAACACTAGTACCTAATTATCCATGTTTTTAGACAATCGACCCTTTCAATATGTAATAAAAAATATTTATCCATATCCACATAGTATTTTAAAGCAGCCAGTAACAAAGAAAACCACATGATCTTACCACAATTTCGCTTTAAAGTGAAAATGTAATTCTTTCGTCTCTCGCTCCTGTCATGCCGCGTCTACGTAGATTACAATTAATTACTCCTGACGATCTTCCTGACGCGTCAGCCCGATATAATTACCTTAATAACCCTTCAGCGGCTCAGCCAAAAATTAACAGCAAAATAAATCAGTTATATAATTAACACAGCCCTAAAAGAACGGCTTAAGTTGGCTTAGCGCATATCAAATAACTTTTATTGGAGAATTTTCGCAGTTACTCGTTATAAGTTTCTGTGCAAATTCTCGCTAAGTAGCGTTTTCGAATTCTGGTTTTTCAGATTTAATTAAGCGCTTTTTTTTAGGTCTTAGAAAGTTTGGTCAAGGATTACGAGTGCTTTACTATTTAGGCTGCTGAAAAAAGTACAATGAGCATTATTATAATGCTTTACTTAACTTGGAAAATATAAATTAGTTTGGCAGAAAATATTTCCTTTCTACCTTGCTTACTGAGGAGCTCGTGGCTAAATTATCACAGCCGCACGGGTCGATCTTCAAGGTTAAGCAAGGCTTGCCGAGGTTGGTCTGTGGATGGGTAACCATCTTAACATACCGAGAATCCTCCATGCCTCGGAAAGCAGGCAAAGCCGCTGGTCCCGGCTGTCATTTTTAGATCTTTGGTAGTTGTTACGGATCAGTCTTGCCTTGTTACCCAGTTAAAGGGTTGTGGAGGTCTGGTTGGCTGGATGAATCCGGTTTGACTGGCAGCCGACCCCAATATAGTTGGGAAAAGGCTAGGCAGACGATACCTTGCTTACTGAAAGTTTTTTCCCGTCAATTATACGATTTAACTATACTCGAGACTTGAGACTTGAGACTTGAGACTAGAGATGCCGATGCATTTCACCAGCTTCTACGATAATTCTTTTACCATTCGAGCGGTGCGGTTATGGAATGCCTTGCCCGTGTCCGTACGGCGTGCTCAATCTTTGTCTACTTTTAAAACTATGGTTAAAAACCACTACCTCTCTCTTTAATCGTCTTTACTTGGTTTCTCTGCTGCTTACTTCATAATTGTTATTGTATATATATTTATTTATATATTTATTGTATATATTAATAGTACACCTAAGACTACCTACAGTACTGTCTTTCTTTCTCTCTTCAAAATCTATCCAAAGGTTGTCTTTAAAAGATCGCTTTTAGCGATAAGGCCGCCCATTGTGTCACCCTATGTAATGTTTTCTTCATCTATATTTTCTGTAACTTGTATGGTATACATAATAAAGAGTATTCTATTCTATTCTATTCTCGAGCCAACAATTCTGCCTGGTTTACTTACCCATTTCAGCCTGACGTCAAATATACTAACACACTTTTAGCCATATCTAGCTCAAACGAAAGCTAACGAAACAAAATAAACACGCAATGTAACCTGACCTTCTATTTCTATAAACTGGCAACATTATCGAGCAATGGGGGCAGAAAGCCGACTCGGTAGCGATAGCGGACTAACGTAGCGTCTAAACAGTTAAACAACAAAATATCAACCTGTCATGAACATTCTCAGGTCGGTCCAACATCGATGTAGCATCGATATATTGGTATATAATCGATATAAATTAATGGTCTGTCAGAGGCAGGCGGGTTAGGGGTTTCACATTCAGTTGAATACGATATTTCAGGCTTTGTGTTGTAACATACAAGGTTAACCCTGTTTTGTGGATGATGGGCAGTGTTACATATTCTTTGGATGAGTGGATGGCTTCATCTTTATAAGATTGTCGATAGTAATATTATAAACAGAAAATATTTTTTTTTTTTTTTGTATGTTTGTAATGCTTCAAAACTACTGGACTGATTTTAAAAATTCTTTCATTGACAGCGGCACACAAAGCTGACGAAGACACGGGCGAAGTGCTAGTACCAAATTTAAGTGACACGTATTGCAAGACCATAAATGCTTTTTCATCGTACTACCTTTGTACTTTCAGAATTCTGTTTACACTCGTTATTACATAGACAGCATACACACATAGATAGCAACATACATAAAAGCTCAAAGGGATTTTGTTTCAAAAAAGACTTACTGCAATTTCCATTCACTATTCACTTGCCTATGAAAGCCACATTATAGCAATTGGGATGTACACGTGTACAGTAACTGTACATATGTGTACAGTCACTACATTACAGTGTACACTGTACAAATGTTCGCAAGCACGTTTCTCTCACGCACAGTGTTTACAAAGTGGAAATTTTTAATTAACCTCCAGATTATAAGGGTAATGACATCGTGTTTCAGTTTACTAATTCTGAAAGTTATGAATGTCCTGAAGAGGTACAATAAATGACGTTGATTCGAATATCATTGTGGAGATTGTTTGTGTCATTTTTAAGCAGCTCAGAGGTTAAAATATAAGATCAAACGAACTTCGGCAAGTGAAGTTCGATCGATATTATATTAATCGCTTCATTCGAAGATATAACATTCACAACGTAGTTCCTCTACCCTACAAGGCAACTTCGCACTTTTTTTTTAAATTACCCTCGTATTTTTTTTTTTTTTTTGTAGGTATCTCCTAGCAGTCCTGTCAAACCTCATTCTTTTTAAAGTAAGTGGATCTAGCGAAAACTTCATTATGGGTAAGTAGGGTGGGTGGGTGTTTATATCTTCGAATGAAGCGATTAATATAATATCGATCGAACTTCACTTGCCGAAGTTCGTTTGATCTTATATTATATTGCATCGCTTCATTCTTCAGATATAACATTCACAACGTAGATGTTTAGAGATGAAGTTTTAGCTAGTTTTAGAATTCAAAAATAATAATTCATTTAATCAATTCTTGTTTATTAAACTGAGTTGTTTACTGATAAAGTATAATCTGATCTAAATAGTACATTGGCAATGTTTTAATTTGACATCTTAATTGTTATTTCTTAATCTAGGTTCAACTGCTCAAATAATTATTTAGGTTAATACATACAATCTTAATAATTATGATGAATAATTCGTCTTTTTTAATTTGTGTTTGACGGAAAACAAACAGAACTTGCGAAGGAATTTTCTTCGCGTATGTCCCGACAATAATATTTCGCGAATGTCTGAGAAGCTGCTGTCCAACCAGCCGCCTTCCGGATGGCGTCTATGGACAGGCCAGCGCGGCGCGCCGTGGACGTGGCGGCGTGACGCGTGCTGTGCGCGCTGAATGTCGCCACGTCCACGCCGCTCTCACACAGTACTAGTTTTATCCAACGGCTGATTGATTGCGCTGTAGCGCCTCTATATGGCCGTTTAAACGTTAGAAATAAATTAGGCACGTTCTCAGGTCTAATTTCTTTAGTCACTTGAAGGTAATCTTCTAATAACGTAGCCGGGCAAATACTTGGTTTGTCTACAAAGTATGGTAGAAATAAAATTGGTTGATCTCGGCCAGGGGCCGATGTTTTTATTATGTCAGTTATGACTATATCAATGCCTCTGGAATTTATTTTTATGTTTGAGGTCTTTATTAGTGAGAACGTTTGGACTCTGTGAGCTGTGCAAATAGCTAACAATATAGCCAGCTTCTTTGTGATCTTTTCCATTGGGAGATTCTTGTTTGGGTACCAATTAGAGATAAAGTCGAGTACCACCTGAGGATCCCAAGTGCTCGTGTATTTAGGTATACACGGTCGCAACTTGTACACACCTTTCATTAATCTTTTGATGCAGTCGTCTGTTCCTACACTATTTCCTAGAAGTAGCGATAGGGCAGATCGATGACTATTTAGGGACCCATATGATGCTCCCTTGTCAAATTGATCGGACAAGAAGGTCATGACCTGTGGAATTGACACCTCAAACATGTTAATATTATTGGTTATACAGAAATTCCACCATAGTTTAAAGGTGACATTATATTGCTGTACAGTATTATTGGATAAAGAGGCTAACATTAAGTCGAGAGCGGTTGAGGGCGTTCCTCGTTGTGTGAACGCAAGCCGGAGAGCACCGCGGCACCCAGGGTAAGCGACTTGTAAAGTGGATGGTGAGTTCTGAAACGGGAAGTTAAAAGATCTTTGTTTGCTTTCAGAATAATAATTTCTGAAACAAGCATACTTTTTAACTGGGGAAACCAGGCTTGTGATGGCCATAAAGGAAATACAAGAATTCCTTTAGCTTTGTCTAAAACAATTTTTTGTAAGCATCTTAATATTAAAGAAAATGGCGGAAATGCATAAAAGAAATTATCGCGCCAGCTAAAAGTAAAGGCGTCGACAGTGATGGCATCAGGGTCTGGTCGCCAGGACACGTAGCGCTCGCATTTTGCATTGGTGCGAGAGGCGAATAAATCTATAAGTGGCTTACCTAATTCTTGTGTTATGAATTGGAATGCTACATTTGCTAATTCCCATTCTGTATCCGAATTAATTTTTCTAGATTGTTCGTCGGCTATAACGTTATCGTGTGTGTTTATGTAAGATGCAAATAACCAGATTTTTCGATTCTCACACCATTGCCAAATAGATCGAGATAAATCGTTTAAATGTGGAAATTGTATTCCGCGAACAAACCATTTTAAAGCTAAAAATACCGCTAAGAGTTCTAGGTAATTAATATGAAACTTTAATTCAGAACTTTTCCAGGCGCCATTTATGCGTTCGTTATTGCAACAAGCACCCCAGCCAGTCCTAGACGCATCAGTGAATATTTCTAATGTGAATTCTTGAGCTCTTATGGAGTTGGAAGTTATGTAAATATTTTTTGACCACCAATTCAAATCATCTAAAATTATATTTGGTAAAATAATTTTTATATCAAAATTGTTATTTATTTTTAAGGCCAGAAATTTTTGACGTTCTAAAATTTTGGTGTAAATCCATCCATATTTTGCTGCGGGGCAGGCTGCAGTGAGAACCCCAATTAGTTGAGCAAATTCTCTTATAGTGCAGCGTGGTAAAAGTAAAAATTTATTAACTAACTTAGCAATATAGTTGCGTTTTTCATCTGGTAAGGACATTATTAAATTTTTTGAATCATACATGAAGCCTAAAAATTTACAATTCTGTTTTGGTTCCAATGAACTTTTGTTATAATTAATTACAAAACCAAGAGATTCTAATAATTTCAAAGTTTCTGTGACGTTATCACGACATTCGGAATAATTATCACCAATACATAGTATGTCGTCAAGATATTGGACTGATTTAAGGCCCTGGCTCCTAAGATGGGTGACTACCTCTTTCATAATTTTAGTAAAGGTTCTAGGAGCTATAGATAAACCATACGGCATAGCGTTAAATTCGTACAAAAGCTTTTGTGAGTTATCGTCCTCGAAATGAAAACGTAAGTATTTACGGTGGTGTTTTGCGATAGGAATTAAAAGATATGCTTCTTTCAAGTCTATGTTGGCCATGAATCCGTTTTGAGGGATTAATTTAGAAACGGTTCTGTAATCTTCCATTTTAAAATGGAACTTGGATATGAACTCGTTTAGTGGCTTTAAATTCAAAATAAAGCGCTTGTCACCGTTTGGTTTAGCAGTAAGGAATATTTTTGAAATGAATTGATCCTTAGTCGGTGAACATGTTGATATCGCGCCTAAATCAAGTAACTTTTTGATGGCCAAATTCATGTCCTCTTTCTCTGTCTGTGAAAGACAATTACGAGGTAACATGGTTTGTACCGGAGTTGCAGAAAAAGGTATAGAAAAACCATTACGAATCCATTCGAGAACGATTTCATTAGAGGTTATGTTAAGCCAGTGAGTATAAAAGTTGTGTATTCGTCCAGCATGTACCTGATCTATTGTTGAGGTTGAGCACGCGTCTTGTTCGTGTTCGAATACCTCGTTTGCGCCGCTGGCTGTGCCTTGCGTCCTGCAGGGGCTTGTCTCCTCTGGCCTCCGCGCCCCCCCCTGTTCGACAGGTAACGCGAAGGACCTGCCCAGTTTTCCTGGTAGCGAGGTCTTGTGACTGCCGATTGGACTACGTGTGGAGGTTTTTGAGGCACCGGAGTCTTTTTTATTTGCAGGCCCTGCTTTTCGATAGCTTTTGAAGCTTTGATTTTTTCGGATAATTTTAATCCGAATAAAGTGCTATCCCTTTCGTTATCTTTGATTACATTTAGGAATGATTTTTCCAAACCGGGTGTTACCATTTTGATACGTGCTTGAGTATCCGTATGGTGAAGATGAGTCAAGATGCGACAACTGTCACTTAGCATTTTAATTGCCTGGACTTTTTCTTCACCTGTAATGAGAAGAGTCATCGCCCTATTTACGGCTGTGATCCCAGCACCAAGAAGTTGTTGTGATAACTCCATCTTCTTGTCGCGGTTTCTAGCCATATCCGTTATAGCTGCCGAAATTTCGACATTAAGATTTGGTGCTTGCAAAAGTGGACAGTTAGAGGGAACAAGGTATTCTTTTAATAATTTGTCCTTGACTTCCTTCGGAAGCCCTCTTTTTAAAATGGGCTGCCATCTTTGTGCTAACGTTTCATGGATATTTTCTCCAAAGTCAGGAATGTCGTCAGAGGGCTCCCCTAGTGCCGATAGAATTTCGGGGTCGAGCTCGTGTTCGACCGGAGGTACATCGGTCGTTTCCGGTAATCCTGGATCAGGAACTGTTATCACAGGAACGTCAGTTAGTCGTGGATTAGCAGACTCATCCATGTCGACTTCATTGGCATCTATAGTAATAAAATAATTTATTTTAGAATGCTAATACTTTGACAAAAATAATATGCCTTCGTTCTATCTCTCGGATAGACCCCAGGCTTTTGTCTTATTTCGCAAAAATGTTTAGCTATCTCATGTAAGATACGCTTATATTTTGCTTGTATGCCCTCGTGTTGACTCACGGCCAACCCCCAGGCTTGCCACGTTCGATTTCGAATCAAGGCAACAAGGAAATCTTCAAGATTATCACTTTGGCACTATGAAAACGACACTGTAGCACTTAATCACCAAAATTAATTAAAATAGGTACTTACCGTCAACGGCGGCGGCGGTAGTGTTATCGTGATCCACATCGGAGTCCGAAAATTCTAACACTCGCGCCATACGACGACAATGTTGTCGTTCTTTTTGTTCAAGTTTACGAATCTTTCTATTATAACGCTCAATTTTATCTTTAGCACTGCGTTTAGGCATAGTTAACAATATAAAAAGAAAAAACAACTCAAAAAACCGTTAGTTTTGTAACCGGGGACTGATAAAAGAGAACACGTGTTTTCGTTGCCTCGCACGGAAAAAGAATGAGGTTTGACAGGACTGCTAGGAGATACCTACAAAAAAAAAAAAAAATACGAGGGTAATTTAAAAAAAAAGTGCGAAGTTGCCTTGTAGGGTAGAGGAACTACGTTGTGAATGTTATATCTGAAGAATGAAGCGATGCAATATAATTGAAAGTATGGAGATTTGGTAAAAAGTAGGTGAAAAGGTAAGGTTTAGTGATCTCTGTCATAGGCGCCAGATAAACTTGCAATAAAGTGTATCGACCTTTTCCTAATATCCCTTCGTAGTTACCCGAACAATAAATTATATGAACCGATTTTCATTACTAGAGAACGTAAAGGATCACGATAGAAGTCGATTCAGGACAGCGTTATGTCTTTATTTCTGTTTTTGATATTAAGAAAGTCAACAAACGTATGTTGCATATTTATCTGCTGTCTGTCTACCATGGTTGCTGCATCCATCCCAAAAAAGCTATTTCCAATGATCTGGCTCCATCTGCAAGTCTAATTATTTCATGAAAGCTTCAAAGGCCATGGCCACACTCTAAGGTCACAGCAACGCATCGACGTTGAAACTAAAGCTATTTCCCGCCAATTTGTAGTGGAGGCCATGTTGCAAATTACTCGCTACATTGTTGTAGTTGCATCACTGAACCGATGATGTAACAACCAAACAACACATAGTTGTGAGGTCTATGGTTTTTCAATGGAAAGAAGAAGGGAAGGAAAGAAATATAATTTATTATCACTGAACTGACATGCTTAAAAATTTAAAATTTGTATGCATGTTCTATATTCTTAATTCAAAAATTCAAATTTTAAAATTCCCGATATATTACTAGTAATTTAATTCGGCTCATTATACCTACCAATGTTGTGTATAAAGTTAAAACAAATAATTATATCACTTAATAAAATTTAATTAAACAAATTATGACGAAAGCTTAAAAACTTTCAGCTTAGACATCTATCTCATTAAATACATCTAGGTATCTATGTTTATAAAAAGAAGTCGTGTTAGTTACACTATTTATAACTCAAGAACGGCTGAACCGATTTGGCTGAAAATAGGGGGGGAGGTAGCTTAGAACCAGGAGACGGACATAGGACACTTCTTTAAAAAAAAAAGTCAGTCAAAACATCAGTCTACTGTGTAGGTTAGGTGTAGGGTAGGTGTAGGGTAGGCGTAGAGTAGGCGTAGGGTAGGCATAGTGTAGACGTAGGGTAGGCGTAGGGTAGGCGTAGAGTAGGCGTAGGGTAGGCGTAGGGTAGGCGTAGGGTAGGTAGGTAGGTAGGTAGCCAGTTGACGGGAGCGAAGCCGCGTGGGACAGCTAGCTTAATAAAAATTCTAAAAAACATTCTTTATGTACTCGGTCGCAGATATATAATATAAAACCTAGAGCACCTAGTGACTCGGTAAAAGGAACGAAAAATGTGAACTTGGGTTACTTTACTAATTGCACTAATTACCTACTCAGTTTTTGTGCCCGTCGGCAAAAAGTATAATTTATTTTTCCTCTTCGTAAAGCTGATTTATGAATCATTTTTCTCAGTCGACCTGCAGTTGCTGCTTTTTACTTCATGTTCTGGCTGAGGTTGTCTGGCTTATTGCCAGTGTTTTTTGTTGCCTGAAGATACTGTTTCATACTTTTTCTTAGCGTGTCGGTAGCAACCATGACAATACGAGTATAAGTGAATTTAAAGCTTTTCCCATTTTTTTACTCGGCACCCAAAACAGTAAGAAAATGAAGATAAAAAAAAGATTCCCAAGAATATGTTCTATATATTGTACAAAAAATATACCTACATAAAAAAAAAAAACAAATTCTCCAACGGATAAGATCCTCATTCACATTGTTTGAGTTCACCATCTGCTGATTGGATTATCTGGATCTGCTTCTATTAATAGATCACTTCCATAACTCTTCACAACTACGGTTATTATAAATTCAATTTCCATTTCACCAACAGATTTAATCAACCGACCCTTGGCAGTCAAAACCATTTCTTACGCAACGCGAAAAGGTCCCAAAAATGTACCTAAGTGATCCAATTATATCTTGGAGTTAATAGTTCGTTTAGCTTCTATAATAAATTCGGAGAGGTTTCCAAGAAAAAGCTTTTTGCAGCTATTCATTATTCAATTAATAGGAGAGAATTGGACTCAATGGCCGAAATTCGGAAAAGAAGATTTTCGTCTGTACACTTGTACAGCCCTTGGATTTGTTTCATTACGATTGTCACTCAATTAGTTGTTTTATTTCTTTTTGGATAGTCTTAATGAGATTATTCTTTAGAAATTGTGTATTTAAACCTTGAGGTGGTTGAGCAATCTAACTATAGGTCCAATCAACAGCCATAACCCATCAAGGTTAACAATACAAAAAGTGATGAATTTCTTTCACTTTTCATCACTTTATTAAAGACATCCAACAAATTACTTACTTTTCAGTTAGAAAACATTTTCCCATTGTTATCACAGAGAGAACATTAACTGAAACTACTGGCCGTGTTATTATGTCGCCATGTCGTTTCAAGTTCATGATTGATAAGGTTGACGTCAAGGACACAACTTATGAGGAAAACTATAATGACAAGGTCGACACGGTAGGTACTATGAATTGTTTCGATCAGAGGGCCAATTGTACTATTTTTTTAACAAGGTTCGCATTTGCACGTCAATCGCAAACTGTATATAAAAAAGCTTTAATTTTCATACATTTTTGACAGTTTGCGATTGAGATACGAATTAGCACTCTGATATTTGAAACAACAATCTCTTAAGGTCAGTACCCACTGACCGGTGTTACGGGGCGTAATATAAGGCTGCCATCAGACGGACTGCACCGCAGCAACTGCACGTAGTCGATATATTCAACTGCATGCAGTTGTACGTTCGACTTCGGTCGTGATATCAACTTTACGCGGTCGGCTGTAGTCGTGTGGAGTCGATATTAACTGCATAAAATCGTGGCTTCAACTTGACGTGGTCGGCTATAGTCGTGCTACTGTAGATGGACGCTGTCCATCGCCAACCACATACAGTTAGTGTGCAGTTAGTCAAAGAACAGAACGCGCGTCGGTCGCGTCGAAAGTTTAAGTTGGATAGTGAATCCTATTCCGAGTACATAGAGTCGTTCTGTCCATCTAATGGCGTGGCAGCCTGAGCCTGCAACTGCATGCAGTTGAATATGTTGACTACTTACAGTTGCTGCGGTGCAGTCCACCTGATGGCAGCCTTACAAAGCAAGCATTTGTGCAGTCAGTATGTGTTTTGTTTTATACGGATTTTAGGACACGGTGTAACATAACATGCTTGCTGCGAATATTACATCATCATCTTCGTCCACAGCCCGACTTCGCCCACTGCTGAGCATAGGCCTCCTTTTTCTTGTACTGCAATCCCCACGATCCTGTACCAGCCTCATCCAGCGTGCGATGGCAACAATTTCGTCTACCCATCTCGTAATTTTAGCTTTACTTACCTGTTTACCTAAATATTAATATCTAAGCATATCACATTTTATCTCAAGAACGACTAGACTTTTAAAAACTTCACCCGATCCAAAGAAGCTGGAAAGTACCTAAAAATCTAAATCAAAGTTGGGAAAAGCCTTCTAGGCATTAAAGACCTTTCAATTCTTTTCTTGTGTCCAAAGAAGCTATGCATAAGTTTGACATGGATTACTTATCTGCCCAGGGCGGAAAGAGTGTATTGACGTGATTTTCGATGGCTGAAAAGTTTATCTTCAAACTAATGAGTTGGCTTTAATATAACAAAGATAGTAGACTTCATAACCCACATAACTGAACCACAAAAAGCAAACTCCGCCACGATTCATGTACTAGGCTCGCATAATATACGAAGAGCGTCCTTTTCAACGCAAGTAAACTAATATTAAGGCACCGGTCAAACTATTAGCTGACATTAGTGGAGGTAATGTTGGCTATTAGGGAGATCCACGGATGGGCCGAAAGTTAATAGACGTTGGCGTAATGTTTTAATGGATGATATGTGAATTTTGTTGTGGCTTTTGGGCTTTGAATAACATTTTACTTTACATTTAGAATTATAGCTGGTTATGAAATCATTTTGTTAATTAACTTATGAAAAGCTAAAAATTTATTCTCTGAATCTCTCAAAATCGTTCTGCATTAATGAGTCCTTAATCTCTACATAAACTTTAACTGATCGGATATAATTTCTTCTTGCATAAAAATATGCAACTAAAGCTGTTGTGGATTTCTCGTTAGCAATAGCAATCTACGTACTTACGAGGCCAGTATCCAAAAAATATACCTATGTTAATATAACCCTCAGGAGAATGACCAAGAACTACACAAATACTTATTTTTTACGAGTATTGTGTTGGTACGTACTGAAGTACTGTAAACACAATTTACTTCATGCCTGGACTCTAAAAATAAAAGACTCTTTTATGAGAAATCCGCAACCTAGACTGAAGTGGACATAAAGCAAATGCTTTTAGGGTTCCGTTCATTACAGAACACACGAATGTTTTACTCTAGATTTTGGAAACAATGATAACATAGATTTTGTGTTCAGGGAAATTAACAGAGAGATCAAATTAAGCAAGAGTAAAAGATGTGAGGTAGAAACATCTATTAGCAGACAACTATTGTAAAAGTGTAGGAACATAATGATTAAAATGGACGCATTTTTCGTCTAAAAAACCCTTAAATATTCTGTTCACCAATACAGCTAGCAATGCCATCCATGGTCTACACATCACAGCATTCCCATTAGTAATAATTCTTTAGAAAACGGCATAGGGCGTTTTTTACCAAATAACATAAAAGATGTTTCAAACCACAACCTTTTTGACCACTGACGAAGCTTTAAATGGAACGAAGCAAAGAAGGTTTAAAAAAGTAAATCCAGCAACTGGCCGAAATAGCGGTAAAAAAAAACAATTAAAAAAAGAAATGTATCGAAATACGGCTCACTCGGTCCGGTTCACACCGCTTTGACGATTTTTTATTTAGCTAAGAGCTAGAATGGTCTTGCCACAAGTAAAAACGTTTCGTTTTTCGTTTTAGGAACACTAGACCGCATATTGTGACCAAAATACGCATGGTCTAGTCATCACGAGTTTATGATAGACTATCGATAACGCCGTATAATGCCTGCAATTTTCAATCCAGGGTACATTAAAATTCGGTCGAGGTCATCTGGACTGCTACCAAAACCGATTCTTGTATATTTTGTTGTGTCATCTACGCTAATGTTACGATTTTTTCTTTGGCATTAAACTACTCCCTCTATCAGAGTAATTTAAAAAAAGATAAGAATAAAAGCATAGTTTCTAGAAGTCTTTCTCATTTGTGTAATGAATCTGACAAAACTTGGAACAAATGGAAAAAAAAACCTTCGAAGTCTGACAGAAAAGACATCAACATACTCATTCCATTCAACACTTTATTGATTCACAAAAAAGCGTGTAAGAAAGAACACACATATAACACCCAACACATACTGAACGATTGACAAACAGACAAATAAAACAGCATCCAGATTCCGTTATTACAAGGCAGCATCGACAAAGGTCGCGGAATGACGCCGGGCGACGCCGACGTCGACGCGCGACAACCAGCCCCGGATTATCTTGGATATAGGAATTCCAATAATATTTCACTAGCCGCCTACTGCGGGGTGAAATGTGGTGCAAGTTAGAAGAGACAGCGAGACAATCAATTAACAATTCTAATAATCCCCAGTTATCGCGATTTTCGTGACTTGAAATAGCTTTAGCACTGAAATATGTGCTTAAATGTAAGAGTAATAAGTTAGTTTAGAGATTGATTTGTAATCGTGGGAAGGTCGGTAGTGATACAAATCCAAAAAAGTTTGAACGTGGTAGATCTAAAAGCATTCTTCAGCTAGCCAAAATACATAAAACTTACTTAAATACACTAAATACAAACTAGTAGAGAATATACAAGCGGAGTAAAAAGGGGGAAGAACTCTTAGGGCATTGAAAAATTCGTCCACATCGCTGTCAACAGGAAAAGTGCCCAAAACACTGGCCGCATTGCCACGTTGAATGGCAATGGCAAAGCTAGCCCAAATTGGATTAGGATTACTTAGAATTGGTTTTCGAGCGCAATCCTAAAAGTTTTCCAAGTTACAACATGTTGTTAAAAATACTATTATTTTAAACGCAAACTCTCCTTACTTAGACCACCGCATTAGGGCAGCGCGGACTATCAAACAGTGGACCTTTGCATTCGGAAATCTGGCTGGCTTTGACGTCCCATTAATTTGTGCAACTTCCGCCCACCGGCTTTTAGATTTGCGATTTAATGTTGGCCAAACCGATTTACATTTGGCACGACTTCCGGACTTTAAAGTTCGAGAGGAACGCTGACCGAAACAAGTTGTTTGCAATTGATTGGGCCCAATGTGTCGCTGATTTGGGCTTACAATCTGCGACGTTTGAAATGAATTCTCTTTGAGAAACTCAATCCAGAGTTGCGTTTATGACTACCAATTTCTTCAGGTTCACTAATAATGTTATCAGATTTTATAACAAAGAAACCTACCGAGGTTTGGTGATTTTCAGTCGATTTATTTCTAAAATCATCTCTTTCCAATCCACATGATTGGCTCTCTATAATAATGATAACGTCTCGAATTCCATTGGAAACATAATGAAATTCGATCAGACCGTAAGCACGTTACCGATACATTTCACTTAAACGATATCAATCAATATACCCCACTTGGAATTCTCGCAACCTTCAGGAATCGTAACGACATATAAAGCATCGTACGGAAGGTATTTGCTCACAATCCGTTCAGAAATTAGCATTCCCCGTTCGCCCTCTACGTATAAAATCCTAAACCAATAAAGTCTAAAATGGTACACGAATGTGAGGTTACACAAAAGTACAGGCTTGCGAGATTGAATTTCTCTGGACCATTCGGCTGAACAAAACACTCAATTTGAGATCAAGCACTTTTTTTATTGGCCCAATCTACCGCCTTAATCTGGAGTGCAAAGGAACTTTCGTTATTTAAAATCCAATTCTGTAAGTCTTCATTTAATTCTTTATAATGTGCTGTGAATAAGATTTGTCTGTTTATTTATAGCAAAAAACATTTTTTTTTTAATTAATCTTCCTAAGCCTCGTTTTGATAGCAGCACTTTAGTTTACTGCAAAGGATTTTTTTATTTTTTTTTATTTATGAATGAGCTAGCTCTTGACCTCGATCACGCCTGATGGAAAGCGATTGATGAGGTCCATGATGAAGCGAGCGTGCCCAGAAGATGCCTTGAGGCACTGGTACTCCCACGCGTCGACGAAACACAGCAGGCTGCTTGACGCCGAACTCCGGTGGGAAGGTGGTCGCGAACCAGGCGGGTGTTAGCCCTACCACCGCAAGGGAAGGATTGGTCAGTCTTATAACGTGTTAGGTGAGACTGTCCAGGATGCGCCGAGCGCTCGGTTCAGTTGAGTGTCAGATGGAACAAATTGCGCTACACGAGGAGGCTCCTTCATGCATCCCAAAAAAAGGAATGCTCAATGTGAAAAGTTTTCATAACCTAATTTTCAAAGTGCATGCCTACCTAAAACATTTTTCGTTTGGT
The DNA here is from genome assembly GCA_947386135.1 of Melanchra persicariae. Lineage (NCBI taxonomy): Eukaryota > Metazoa > Arthropoda > Insecta > Lepidoptera > Noctuidae > Melanchra > Melanchra persicariae. Next base: position 18,636,543 of record OX376648.1, on the reverse strand, counting down.
AAAGTTATTTTAATAATCTAAGTGGAAACCAACTTTTTAATATAATTTCTAATCGACCTCGCATGTAAGTCATGGCCTATGTTTTTAGGTATTAATAACAAAACCAAAGTTTTTGTAGTGCCAAAAACGTATTTTTATGTCGAAGATTTGTATAGGTTTTAAAATTGAATGTTTTTACGTCAGAATTAAATACACAACATTGTATATTAGGAACATACGTCCACATTATTAATAAAATACTAAGTAAATACGGTACAAAGCAGTAGTATAGCAATGAAACAAATCAAGAGTGAGTCGGACTCGCGCACCGAGGGTTCCGTAGGTATCATCATGACGATTTCTGAAAAAGTATGCTATTTAGAGACATCGTTTTATTTGTCCTCTAATCATTACCTAAACTTCTATCACATAGAATAATTTCAGATTTTTTCTATACAAGATAAGGGGAGGCGGTTTTTTTTTAACATATTCGTCAAAAGTCGAAAACTATGCAGCCTAAAAAAAAGGGAAAATGTTTGAGAATGTGCAAATACCTGCTCTCAACTCTTTTTTTTTTTTAAACGTTGCCCCACAATAGGAATTTCTCCTGGATCGTGGGTGCGTTTACAAACATACAAAGTCACATACACAAACAGCCAGACCCGGAACAACTACCTGTAGGCCATACAAATATTTGTTCCGTGCAGGAATCGAACCCGCAACACGCAGCGCAACAGCCGATCGCTCAACCACTGCGCCAACCGTGTCGTTTTATATGATACCCCACATGACGTAATAGCCACTTCGAATTTTTAAGACCCCCTTTCAGTCCCTGTTGCTAAAAAAACCATACATACTTTTATTTTTTTCTTATTTGCAAAATAGTTTGGCAAACGTCACCTAAAACTATTCCAACAAGTTGATAGCACTAGTAGTTCTTGAGATATCCAGCTGTGACAAACGGATAGACAGACAGACTGTGTCGCATCATAAGGGTTCCTTTTTATCATTTTGGTACGGAACCCTAAAAAGAGTGCTCAACAAAGGCAAAGCAAATAGCCTTTGCTATTTGCTTCAGAATCGGGATTACTTGACGATATTAATTTCTTGTGAGCAATCTACAAGTCTTGGAAATTGAATCAGCAGATAAGATCAGATTTTTTCCCATTACAAAGTGGACTCACCTCGATCGTTGGAGATTAGAATTTAATAGGGTATATTAATTTAATGGGTGAATTATTTTTTGCGCAGGTAACACGAAATTTGGGTTTGAATATTTTGAGGAAAGCTCTGAGTTTAAAAAGAGTCTTGAAAGTAAATTGCGGTTTAATTTTCAAATGTCGTTAAATAATTCCTTGAAGGTTTTTTATTTACCGCCATAATAATTTATGCCAAACTAATTTCCGCAAAATACAAAATACTGATACCTATGCCTGCATCATGATATCTTTGTAACTCTTATGAGTAAGAACTGAGTACCTACAACTTTATTTTCTTTTTTTTTTAAACATGAAAACACTTCTGGATCATTCTGTATTTACGAATACTATACTTATACTTTTGCACCCATTATACTTGAAATATATTTTCTTCTTTATATTAGATTTTTGTGCACCTGCCATGTTCTCTCCTCACTTTAACTATAGTAGAAAATGCCTAGCCGCTTCTCAATATTAATATGGAACCCCTGGCGGTTAAGTGCGTACGATCACAAGCGGTTCCATTACTAATATTGAGAAGCGGCTAGCCGCGCGGTTAGCCGCCCCTACGGTTGACCGCTAGTGCGTTTGGGCGTTAAGTCCACCTTTTTACCTATGTGCTGCAAAGTTTTAATAAATAAAGTAATACTAACAATCTCACACGCTTAGTTACATTTGGTAAACGAACATGAAATCGTAATCAAATTAGTACTTCCCAGGGATTAGCTTCTACTAAACATAGACCTCATCCATCGCTTTCTATCAGGCAAATGAGACTCATTTGTATTATTGTTTGTTTACAAATAGCTAGCATTTTTCCAACGACTTTGCTGTCGAAGCGTTATCTTTAAGACCCGTGCAATTTTTCGGGATAATAGCAGCATATGGCACAGCGATACACTATCGCTGAAGCGCCATACGCAACTTACAGTCCATATTCGTAGATTTTTTAACCCTGCTTAATTTTAAATACTAATAAGCAAATTCTTCATTCAAAATCATATACAGGGTGTTCCAGAAATGCGTGCGTTGGGTAGTCGCTACCCAGCATCACACTTAAATATGATCACGCTTTTCTGAATCACCTTCTAGATTGATGATGATTTGTTTCTCATAGAGAATTTGAATTTTAAATCTTAAAACAGTATTTAAACTAAACATTTATGTTAAGTTTTTTGAAGTGAAAACTTCTTTCGTTGTGCACTTTTTGGGATGGGTGAAAAATTTTAAACTCACGTGACCTGATCGAAAATTCGTAAGACGGAAAATGTATTATAAATTGTCATGTTTGTGTACGATAGCGCAATAAATGAATATTGTACTTAACCACATTAATGATAGTACTTTTATACTGATAAATAAAGCAATTCGTGCGAACATTATTCCCTAACCGTTCCAAAATATTCAAAAATGCACACCGTTAATGTCCAAGTTTTCACTTCTGCCGGCACTCCCGGAGTGTAACCTGTTGTTATTTTTCATGAATAAGCCTTTTAGTAGCTTGTTTTCAGTGAAAGAATGTTCGTAATCAGATCAGTACTTCCACAGATAACCCTCTACAAACAAACAATTTACCCCTTTAAAATTTCTCGTAAACCATCGAGCATCAACCTCATTATATACCCAAATATTAGCTCAGTACACCACATGCATCTCTCCACACCCATAAAGGTCAGGCGGGTGTGCTGTAATGGCCTCATGGGCTGCCTATGAGGAAGGGGGCACGTTACCCCATTACACTCTCGATGGAATGGTCGGAAAGAAAACATATTACTCTTGCCCCTTAGATGGGTAATTCGTTATGGAAGGTAAGTTTTATATGTAGCCGTTAATTGGGTTAAGTCAATTAACTGGAGCACTTCAATTCCCACTTAAACAATAATGAACTTATTTTTGTTAGTTCTTGTCGTGACAATAATTTACGCGTAGCCTTGTGGAAAATCACAAAATTCAAGGTATGGCACCGAAAATAGGCTCATCATCTGCCTGACCTTTTCCCAACTTTATTGGGGTCGGCTTCCAGTCAAATCGGATTCAACTGAATACCAGTATTTTACGTGGAGCGGCTGCCTGCCAGACCTCCACAACCCATTAACTGGGCAACACGGTACTTCTTGGCAAGACTGGAGAGTCAGATTTTCTGGCTTCTGACAATCCGTAACGACTGCCAAAGATCTACAAATGATAGTCGGGACCACTGAAAATAGGTTACCTTCTTCAATTTCCCTACATTTAATTTTTGCATAGTTATTAAATATTGAATCTTTAGCAAAATAACAGCCAGAATTGCCATTCGACACGGTAATGCTGCCAGTGTTCTGGGCATTTTCGCATTGACAGTGATGTGGATGAATTTTTTGATGCCCAATGATTTATTTTGTTTTTTATACGTGTACATAATTTAATATAATTATTATTCTATTTTTTATTAGCTATTTTCGCTTACCTGTAAGTAATATATTGTGAATATTTTATAATTAGGTAATAATGGTGTACCCATACATCGAGATATAATCATACTAAAAATCAATGTTATTAAGTACTTACATAACATCTCAAAATATAATCCATCGTTTAATTTCATTTTAATCAATTACACCCCTAAAAACGTTACATCAAAAACCTAATGACTCCGATTAATTTGATCAGTTAAGTTAAGAAATGGTTTAATTTCAAGGGAACAATTTAGTAAGTTATACAGTGTTCCATAATACCTACTGCATATTAAATATAAATAAAACGGGAGCAACATAAACAAGCCAAATTCAAATATTTAAATTGTTTTCACCAAAACATCTGTTATTTGAAAAAAGTAATAATTTCTTATCTTTCTACGGTATAAAAATAAAATCTTATTCAAAAAAGCCTTTAATTCATAAAATTCCTAGCCTCAATCAAAAGCCCTTATTTAAAAAAAAAAACTGAATACAAAACTACTTACCGCTACAAAAGCACAAAGCACGATAGAACTTAGTTCGCGAGTTCAGTCGGGCGCCCCCTGGACAAGCGCTCCGGGCCGGCGACGCGCTACGACTGGCCAGCCGCCACCCCGCTACGAACGTGCTACGACGCTACGCCGCTACGAGCGTAGCTTCAAGACGCTTTTTCGTGAAGCCTTATTTTTACTTTTCTGTAAGTAATCTGTTGTTATTTATTTTATCTTCAAGGTCAAGGTGGAATTTCTAAGGAATGAGAAAAAGGACCATTAAAAGAGTTTTTCCTTTTACAAACACGATTGACCTTTCCTAATTATCTTGTCCGGCTATGTATTTAATTGTGTTTTTGTCAAGGCGTACTATGATAACCTTTGTAATATCGTGTAATAAATCGTGTAGGTTGTAGTTATTTAGGAAAATTTGCTGCTGTTTTATTATGCTACATAAATTTAATTTTAGGATTTTGTTTGCGCTTTAAATATACTGGGTAATTTTTTTTCCAGTGCGCAAACTTTAAGAACCACTTCTGCCCATGTAAATGAACAACTTTCCCCAAGAAAGCCATAGTCAATTCCTAAAAAAAAATGGAGTCTCCCATACAAATTGTGGTCAGTTGATGACAATTTTGTAGTTTGTTTTTTTTTAGGAATTGACTATGGCTTTCTTTGGGCAAGTTGTTCCTTTATATGGGCAGAAGTGGTTCTCAAAGTTTGCGCACTAGAAAAAAAGTTATACAGTTTAATAAATTTATAAAAAAACAATCATTATAATCTTTCTTCTAATATATAAAATTCTCGTGTCACAGTGTTAGTTTGCTCCTCCGAAACGGCTTGACCGATTCTTATGAAATTTTATCTTTATATTCAATGGGTCTGAGAATAGGACGTAAACTGTGTGTAGGGTAGGTGTAGATAAGGTGTAGGGTAGGTAGGTAGGTAGCCAGTTGACGGGAGCGAAGCCGCGGGGGACAGCTAGTTATATATAAAAATCACGTGTCACGGTGTTTGTGGTCGCACTCCTCCGAAACGGCTTGACCGATTTTTATGATTTTTTTTATGTATATTTGGTAGGTATGAGAATAGGTCGTAAAGTATTTCATATTACATATCAGACGATGTCGTGGGCAAAAGCTAGTTATAATCTAAATACAAAAAGTAAATATAATAAAATACTCAGCATCAAAACTTAAAGTAATAAACTATTCAGTTTGTACCTACACAAGATTAATAGGGCTTTGAAAATAATTGCATTCCATTTGATCCAATTTAAACTGGCTTGCCAATTAAAGAGCTGTTGAGGTAATTATTCATCGAGCACTAACTTGACGTGTGTTTTATCCATTTTTTATAATTTATAGAGCCTGTTTTTGCCCGAGTTTTCGCTCGCGTTAATAATGATTTTCAAAGTCAAAGTCAAAGTCAAAGTCAAAACGTTTATTTCAATTAGGCCATTAAACGGCACTTTTGAACGTCATCATTCACATTAAAAATAATACAAAGTGACTCTACTGTCCGATCGAAAGGGTAGATTCTTATGGAGAAGAACGGACAAGAAACTCCATAGTTACTCTTTTCAAATCAATGATTTACAATATTTTGAGTACAAAAATTAATTTTAATATTATGTGAGGTCGATGCACCTAGAGTATACTACTTATAGGATCATAGTACATGGTACTCACATATTTACAAATCTTGGAACCATTAATAAAACAAAGTGTGTTAACAGAAAAATAAAAACTCTTTTACATCTGTAAAGTGAATATACGCAAAAAAAGTAGCCTATAACCGTCTCAAGAGTCCTATCTATCTTTGTACCATAGTTCATCAAATTCGGTTCAGTATTTTAGGCGTGAAAGCGTAACGTACAGACACACAAATATTTATTCATATAGTTCAGGAATGAGTTAGAGAGGAAAATTTGTTTGTTTGTAGAAGGAAGTTCTGATTCAATTACAAAAATTATTTCACTGACAGCCAGCTACTAAATGGCTGGTACTTTAGCGATAGTGTTTTGCTGAGTACCATAATTATGCTGCTTGTATGCTTAAACCATTCACGGATCCTGTGGGTCAGGCCACGAAAGCAGAACCGCGGAAAGAGCTGGCTAGAGCTAGAGCCAGCTGTTCATAGATATACAAAAAAAAAAATTATAGAGGCGTTTAGAGCGTTTACGCGGTACGGCTTTTCATACAAACTTTCAAATCCTTATTCTTCAAAATGAATGAACCGATTTTAACGAAACTTGGTATGCATACGCTAGATATCCAGGTCTAAATAGTTATCAGAAAACATTTTTGAAAAACAATTCAGAGGGAGAGAGAGAGAGCGATTTTAAGTTTTCTATAGAAAGTGAAAAATCACTATATCCTTCCCCCTGAACTCTTTTTCAAAAATGTTTTCTGATAACTATTTAGACCTGGATATCTAGCGTATGCATACCAAGTTTAGTTAAAATCGGTTCATTCATTTATAAGAATAAGGACTTGAAAGTTTGCTTGAAATGACATACGGCGGGCGTACACGCTCTTAAGGGTCGGTCCCGCCGCCCAGGAACTGATGCTCCTGAGCATGGCGCAGTGACTGATGCCTGTGGACGGCGAGCAATGGGTAGCTCGCCGTCCGATCAGAACAGGCCCGGGTTGACGGCGCGCTGTGTTCTACGCGCGCCAAGCCAGCAGTCGTCAGCATGGGTCGGGGCCCATTAGGGCCAGAGCCTACCAGGGTTGCGGATTTGTTCGAAAGAGTTACCGTGGCCCTGGAACGTAAAGGCACTAAGAGGAGCATGGGTGGGTTTTAGTCAGTAGAAGTCTGACACTCCCTGCCGCTCCACCCAGAGCGGGAGGGGTCATTTGATGATTTCCCATCCAATAAAAAAAAAAAAAAAAAAGGGTCGGTCCCAAAGAACAAAGCACAAGATGGCATTTTTTCCTCGCAGAGATCGCCATAATTTCTATGGATACATTTTGCAGTGTATAGCCAAGTCATCAAAGAAAGTAATTTTACAAAGATACTATTCATACTAAAATTATACCCGTGAAAGTAACTCTGTCCGTCTGTTACCTTTTCACATCTTAATGGCTGAAGGCATTTGCATGAAACTTGGCACATGAGTAGACCATGTCCCGAATCACATAAGATACTTTTCAACACATTTGCTCAAAAAATGCATTTACGAAGCCTGTATGCATTGTTCGAAAGTTGAAAATTATGCACCACACAATGGAACGTGTGGTTAAATAGGTACCCTCACTTAAGTACATATTTTACCGCATACTCCGTTGTATAGCGCCGCCGCGCCGTCCGTATTCTTTACGGTTTTTTTTTTATTCTGGTTTTGGTTTTTACAAACTCGTGACTATGGTAAGCCCTCGACTTCGTCTCGTGCTTACATTCGTCTACTCGTTTGTAAAAACCAACTTACCGCACTAATATCATAATAGTTATTTATGATATTAGTGCGGTAAGTTGGTTTAACCATAGTTACGAGTTTGTAAAAACCAATTTCTGCACGTATATCATACAACGTTTTTCAATACATTTGCGAGAAAACAGTACAATAGATAATGAAACAAACTTTTTGTTTTTAGATATCAGTCGGAAAGTCGCAACAATCTTTGACATTTCTAATGTGAAAATGGCGCGAATTTGCAAACGGCGCCACAATCGCGTGGTGAAAATAAGAACTACATCTTTCATTTGTTTATTTTATTATTCTTTTCTCATTTTCTCTTTAGTATTAAAGTGAGACAAACGTATTGAGCAAATGCGCTTCCGAGGAGGTTCGATCATTCAGCTTATTTATTCTAGAATTGTGAAACTCCTTGGTGATATTCTTATTTATTTTTTTATGGAAATTAAAAGAAAAAACCGTAAAGAATACCTAAGTACATATTTTACCGCACGGCGCTATACAATAGCACCGAGCGGTAATATATGTACTTAGGTGAGAGTACCTATTTTACCGCACATTCCATGGTGTGGTGTGTAAAATTTAACTTTCGAACAATGTGTACAGCCTTCGTAAATGCATTTTTTGAGCAAATGTGTTGAAAATAACTATTTCATCCCGGTAGTATACTTCCTCAGTATAATTTTCACACACACAGACTCTTACTGACTAAAACCCATACATGTTCCTAATTCCCTTTGTGTTCTAGGGCCGCGGTGGCTCCTGGGTGGAGCGGAAAGAGTCAGCTAATGATTTACCATCATTATAAAGAACGTAGCTAGTATGAAATAAATAAATAAATGTGAAATGACAGCTTTTGTATAGTAAATCTGTCAAACCGCCATTTTTATTCCTCAGTTAGAAGATAACTGACGGAAAAATCAGCCCGAATACTTTTAAACCCGGGAATTCGTTCCCTTAGGATAATTTTCGACTCTAACGCGGGCGAAGCTGGTGAAAGCTAGTACCTACCAATAATGCTACGCCAGAACAGGACAACTCGAACTTCAAGTCTGTCTGAGCATTGTACGGTCGGTTGCTAGGACACAACTTCTTCGACCGTAAGAAGACAAAGCTATCGTCTCCTCATCGTAGGTACTTGAAAGTGCTTTTTGTCTGTGAGTTGTAATCTAATGCTGGGGCTACATTATCAGGATTCGACGAATATTCGAATTACCGCGACAAATGTGGCCAGTAGTTCGTCGAATCGCGATGTAGTTGGGCGAACAAGAATGCTTATAGCGGCACACTGGCGCAAATGGTTTTGTCGCGACAATATTCGCTTACCAACAACTAGCTACATTTATGGTGGTTCGCCTCTTGGTAGCTTATTATATGGCACTCAGCGATTGTCTATTTTTCAATTATTTTCTCTGACTGCTCCCTGTTAGTCACTGTATCCCATGTTACTCGGGGTCGGCGCAACACATTTTTTCTTTCATGCCGTCTTGTCAACTGACAAGCTATCCTTTTTTTCATAAAAGGATGGGGAATCATCAAATGTCTCGTTCCACTCTGGGGAGAGAGTGTCAGTCTTACTGACTAAAACCCATCCGTGATCCTCCAAATGACCTTTGCGTGACAGGGCCGAGGTGACTCCTTCGAAAAAATTCCGCAACCCTGGCAGGCATCCCTGTCTTCCTTTTCTTTCATATTAGGTACTATTTACACAATCCATTCATCTTTTCTTAACTCTATATTTGGTAAAACTCTATAACATTTGAATTGATGGCATCAATTCAAATATTATAGAGTTTTGAGATAACACTTTTAATTACATGAGTTTCATCCCTTCTCTACACATGATCAATGACCATAAATCAAAGACCATTTCAACTTTTCTGACACTGCCTAATTTTATTCATTCTCGTCACTCCATTTACATCCATCTCAACATTCTCCTATCGATGAAAGAAATTTCATAATCGGATCATGACCTTTTACAAACATAATAATATTTTCTTATTTAAAAAAGTTTCTAACAATTCGACCTTAAAACAGAAACGTTAAGGTGTTTCACAAAACCAAATATATTTCTTAAGGGTAGCTAAGTTTAATAAATCAATTATTAGGCGACCATGTGAAAAATCCTTGTCTACTAAAAATAAGTAAATGCCAAGCCAAACCCAGAGTCTACACTGGCCATCTTTGTCGGCACCATTTAATACACGAACACGTGTACACCCACACTCTAGCCTCCTCAGTTTCGCACTATAGCTTTTCCGTTTTTCATGGACTTAAGACTTCACAGTTCATTTATATAGATTAAAAATAAGGTAGGGCCCAAAATGATACCTTGTGGAATACCAAAACAACTGTTTTTAAGTTCAGAGCTTGTATGTCTGACCAATTTTTACACATTGATAAAATAATTTTGTGGTGTAAAGTGAAGAATTGACTATTTTCTATCTAGGCGGGCATAATTAGCCCATAATGGTCACACTTCTATGACGCAGACCACCTGTCTGTGAGAAGGAGTGGGTATTATCCACCACAAGGGCCTAGTGTTAGTAGCTCCATCTAGATAGCCGAGTGCCTTTTTCTTATTTTATCTATTCTTTTCTTTCTATTCTCATTTCTTTCCAGATCTTCCCTTAATTCTTTCATTTATAGGGTGTCAATGGTTCCTAATGCAAACAATTTAATTAGGTACTACCTTGTAACTGTAGTACATTTATATCTACTCTCAAAAGAATCACACATCTATAAGAAAATCAATTTCAAAATTTCAGCAAAAAAATTGTCTCTCTCATTCCCTCTGCCGTTTTTACTTATCATCGCAATCAACAGACAAAATATTAAGGCTGTTGAATAAATAAACAGCAGTTTCATGGCGCCTTAGAAAAAGAACCTTTATTTGGTGTCGCCATTCAAGGCGGCCATCGCGGAGGTGAAATCTATATATATAAAAATGAAACCCGTTTCGCGTTGTCACGGCATCACGTGTGAACGGCTGAACCGATTTCGATAATTCTTTTTTTGTTGTGTTTGTTATTGTCAGGAGAAGGTTCTTACGAAAAAAAAAAAAAAAAATTTGAAAATTTGAAAATTTAAGAATCCTTAGGGTAGGTGTAGGGTAGGTGTAAGGTAGGTGTAGGGTAGGTGTAGGGTAGGTGTAGGGTAGGTGTAGGTGTAGGGTAGGTGTAGGGTAGGTGTAGGGTAGGTGTAGGGTAGGTGTAGGGTAGGTGTAGGGTAGGTGTTGGGTAGGTGTAGGGTAGGTGTAGGGTAGGTGTAGGGTAGGTGTAGGGTAGGTGTAGGTGTAGGGTAGGTGTAGGGTAGGTGTAGGGTAGGCGTAGGGTAGGTGTAGGGTAGGTGTAGGGTAGGTGTAGGGTAGGTGTAGGGTAGGTGTAGGGTAGGTGTAGGGTAGGTGTAGGGTAGGTAGGTAGGTAGCCAGTTGACGGGAGCGAAGCCGCGGGGGACAGCTAGTATTATATATTTTTATCACCTTCAAGTCTATTGAAACTTTTATGCTGACGACATTTTTTGTGGGGTATAATTTTTTGCTGTGATAGAAATATAATGCGAGTAATCGTGAGGTGAAATTACAGTGTTTTTTATAACAATCTTTTTAAACAACACCTTTTAATGCATATCTTTTACAGTGTGAACCAATTACGACGAAACAAAACTAAGTTGTACACAGAGTTACACAAACTAATGTATAAAATTGATCTATATTGGTTTTGTAGTTTTTATTACGTGATGCGTGCAGGATTCCTTCACGCGAATCTTAGCGCTCTATGAAGTTTCTTACTAAACTTAAAAAATCAATATCTTTTTATTTTGTGGGTCGTACTTGATGAAATAAACGCTAAATGTTTTTCGAGCTAACACTTAATATTTAAAAAAACTTTGTTTTCGAATTCAATCAGTGGTTTTTGCGTGATGCTGCCACAAACATATAGACAAACAAACAGATAAACTGACAAACAGACAAAAATGTCAAAAATGGCATTTATGCGTTTTTTTTTCCTAACGTTTCTCAGTTATTTTTACACAAAAATATTCAATGTACGGACACGGCAAGTCTATGATTTTATTATATGTATAGAAGGTATAGAATAGTACTGGAATAATCATATTTAATTCTACATTCTGGTGTCAATTAGATGTAGGTACCTATATAATCTTTTTTTAGTGCCCAATATTCCGCCTTTGCGTTGAGATTTAAAAATAATGCTAGGTTTCAAACTAAGCGGATTCTCAGAACTAAGATCAAAACACAAAGGTAAGCTTCGTTTTATTTAAAACTACAGAAACAGCTTCAATTATAAATTATATTTATTTTGTAAACTAGCTTTTGCCCGCAATCGTACGCGCATGTCCCGTTTTTTCCCGTTCCCGTAGGAATATATTGAAATGTATGTACCTTCTACAAAGCATTAGAAAACATTTAAAAAAAGATGAATGAAATCGATAAAACATTGTTACACCATTTTGGAGTGACAGGCTGCATAGTTCATTCATATAGATTAAAGATAAGGTGGGGCCCAAAATGCTACCTTGTGGAATACCAAAACCACTAATTTACAGAGCTTGTTTATTGACCAATTTTTACACATTGATGACGATCGTAGAGATAAACAGAAAATAGCAGAAGTTGTTTTCCTGTTATTTCAAATGTTTCAAGCTTGTGCAAAAGTAAAGAACAAGAAATAGTGTTGAAAGCCTTGGCAAGGTCTAGAAAGATCCCAATTGTGTTCATACCATTGTCTAGGCTGGTGGGACTGCTTCGCATGTTGATCTTTTGACCCTAAAACCAAATTGACTATCTGATAGTAGCTAACAGGCTACTATCAGATAGTCAATTTGGTTCTTCAAGATAATTTATCAATCTACTGTTAATGATTTTTCAAAATTTTATTTTAGAAGAAATCATATGTAGATAATGATAGATTAAAAATAACGTAGGCTGGTCAGTTTAACTGGATGAGGTCGTCGTACCTACTACCCTGAGAAGAAACACCGAAAAAAACTCAGGGCAGTCTTTTAACGACCATACAATCCGTACTGGTGAAACCGTTTGTTTTTTCAGTTTACCTATAAACGATGTTGCAAATTATGTTACATTTTTGTAAAATCGAAACTTTTACAACAATCATGTTATTTTTTTGTGCCTCTCAAAGAACTATCAGTTATATTCATTAGACACCATGATTCAGAACAAAATCCTCTAGCAAAATTATACAATTTTCCTGCAGAGCTTAAAATGATAAAAATATCAACTCTCGCAGCCTCCAAAACCCCGCTTGGTCGACCTTCGGATGCATTTAAGTTAATCCCGACAATTAACGAACTGAAGCGGGCAACGCACTGCGAATCCCTTCACTACCCTCGGAAAATGTCCGGGATTAGAAAAAGAAGAAAGCGGACTATAAATATTCCTAATCCCCCTAGATTATAGCAAAGTACATTTGTATTGTAATCTTCTCGATTTGTATGGATAATAGTGTTTATTTCTATCCCGACCTTTGAGTAAATTCTCCTGAATATGCATACATTTAGATTTCGCATGAATAATGCGATGATGGTTCTATTTTTATTTTTAAGAGCGGTGTTAAAAAAATAAAATTGAGATTCAGTACCGAATGCGTTCATTCATCTAAACCAAACGAATCGAAATATCCGAGCATTAAAACAACATTGTGTGGTTCTAGATTTTGAGTCCAGGTTCCAGATAAGGACCAAAAACGGTTGCTGAACTTATTTTTAAAATAAATTAGTTTTTACCCCAGACTTCGTTCGCGTTAAAGTCTGGGGCAAATACTAATTTATTTTTAATATAGTTTGAAAGTCTAGCAAACACGCAGTCAGTTTCGCATTTACAATATTATTTAGTTGAGATTGGGATTCCCTTTTAATTTACAAACCACTGTCAGCTAAACTAATTCCAAAAATCTCACTCAAACTAGTGGCTAACAAAAATCACCTAAAACTTTTCTAGACAGACCATTTAAAACTAAAACGACAGAGATATTAATTTGATACCTTACCCAATTCTAGCGACTACATTGTATCGACGTTTTCTGCGTAAATTAAATTAATTTGGGTTCATTTGCCTCGCCTTTTCACAATTAATCGGCTTTATGCGTAATTTCAGGGAATAAATGAAACTTGGTCGACAACCCCGCTGAAAACCTCAAGGGCGATTACTGTATTAATTCTGTTTTAATGAAGTCTTACATCACCTTTTATAAACATTGTATCTAAACGTGCCTTTATGTAAACATGCTTAATTATTAAGCCAGACTGGTACATATACCTATCCTAAAGTTGTAGACTCAAACAAAAAAAACTAGTCGTGTTTAGGGTTTCGTAACTGATGGAAAACCAACAAAAACCCATTACCTACTAAACCTCTGCAGTCCGTCCGTCTGTCTATCCGTATTTTTTTGCAAAGTGGGTAGGTATGTATTTATTTTGCCACTATAAAAACAAATAATAAAATCTAAGGAAGAAATCGCCGAAATATCAACATTTCTGGCATGGGACCCCGTATCATTCACATGCGAGTCCGACCCCGCACTTGGCCGCTCTTTCCCGCCCCGTCACTAAGGGCCGAATTTTTAATCGATAGTTAACTTTTATCCGTGGAATAAAATAATGTCTTTCCGCCATTTATTATTTTATTCTTCAGATTAAATTTGTCATCGGTCAGCATCAGGTGAAATAGTAGTCAAAAGAGAGCCTTAAGAGAAAGATTAGGTACCTACCGATCAGCCGTTTTAGCGTGAAAGCGTAACAGACAAACAGACAGAGTTAAGTACTTTCGCATTCATAATACCTATAAGTCGGGATTGTGTTGACTGTCAAAAGATTACCTATTAATTTGGCACCTGCCTACTTTCCTACTTATTTTTTTCATAAAGGCAGCGCTTATTCCAATTCATATCAATCAAGTTTGCGTGAGTACATGTAGGAATTGTTCAGACTTTTCTGCCACGGCCGTCACATTTAGTCTTATTTCATTACCTAAGTGTTAGGAAGGCCTTCAACCCTCAGAAGTAGGCAAAAACCTAATTTTGTTGTGTCTTAAAAGACGCAAACAACCGTGTTTTAGACCCATTAGGTAAACCGCATTACGGCAAACATTGGCCTAATTTAGAAGCGTAGGTAAGCTTCTCTTACCCTCTTTAGAGTTCGTTAAACTTTCAACTACCTATTGTCATCATAACACCGTAACTTGGGATAAATCACGACCCTTAAAACCCTCGTCCTTAATATTTTTACGAGCATGTTCAAACGTCTGAACGGAAACCAACAAAAAAGGTTGAGCGGTTTTACTTTTTTCCAGATGAGAACTTTTTGCGGCAAACTCTTTCAATCAAGTGAGGAACGTGGAACGCCAATAAAAATATTGCCAGTCCGACTGAAATTACTGGAATACGCTCTGGACAGCGCTGGAAGAAAATAAACGATTTAAAAATAGAGCACGTAGTTTTAAAAGCAAATACGTCAATCGTAACACGTATCGACGGGCGCATTTCAAGATTTCCTTACTATAACTAAAAATACGTACCTATTGATGTAAAAGACGATCTCTTTAAAATTACATTTCGTGTACTTCGTGTACGGTACAAAAAACACTGTGTAGTTTTCTGTTGTTGTGTAGGTATTAATTATATTGAATAGTTTGAGTGTCATTGTGAAATGGACACTGACTTCATCGCTGCTGGCAATTTTTTCTATTGTCAGTTTAGGAACGTTTTGATTCGTTCCTGGGACTCGCCAGACGGATGGTTGCATAGCATTCGTAAACCATTCAGTAAGTATTACTAAATATCTAATTACGATTTTCATAGCTATCACGTCATCGGGGATAAAATCTGCCACTTGGCAACTTCAGATGTTACGAATGTCCAGTGTTCAACGTTTATGGACTTGTCTGGTTATCCAATTTATTTGTAAATAAGCTAGGTAGGTAGGTACCTACTTCCAGGGGCGGATCCAGAATCGTCGTTTTGGGGGGGGGGACCCCGCTGAGGGCTTATAGCAAATCAAACACAAAAAATCACAAAACATTTAATTTTGCTTAACGCGTAGGTATTATGCCTTCCTAGATTACCTACTTTTCGTAAATTCCTCAATGACCTCGTTAGGTTGCAGAGTGGGTTCCAAAGATATTTCGGACTTTTGGAGCCTCGTGATCCGCCAGTGGTGACTTCGTTATATATTTTTATTTATTTTTATCGATTAAGACCGTGTGTGTAATTATTTCAACTGATAAATTTAACCTGTCCGGCCCCGGCGACACACCGGTGTGTCGCGAATTAATCGCGAATTTAATGTTTATTTACATATACATAAGATTTACTTTATATTAGGGAATTTTCACATGTTGGGCCTGAGTGGTGTCAGCTAAATGAGCAGTCCTATTGACTGCTGCCATCACACGAGCGCGCTTTTAGTTTGTAACCCTAGTAAAATGCTAAGCGCAGATGCACTACTCCTACATCCTTTTAATTTGTTATGTGAACACCTGTACGTTAGGAATTTTGGATCCACGACGTTTGAAAGGATTTTGACTAGATTTGGCACACAGGTTGATCATGAGGACAAAATACACCTAGGTGCTCCCTAATTTCCTTGCGGGCAAAGACTGTCAGAAGCTAGCTCAGAATATTCCTGCCATTATTATTTTTAATATCTTTAAGCTTAGCTCCGTTTTGCAGAATCTTTTATTCAAGTCCAATGAAGGCTGACATGGAGTTACCTGTTACTGCGGTTATCTTACCTCTGAATGAACCACATACTGACGGTAATTTTATTGGAAAAGAAAAATTAAATTTATGTATATACCTATTATTTTTGCTGGCTATAATAATCAGAGGCTAACATTGGCATACAACGTGGCAATGCCGCCAGTCTTTTGGGCACATTACCAACTTAGAGCGCTGATGACTTAGGTATATTTTTTTTGATGCTATATTTAGTTTGTTGTTAGTTGAGGTAGTTAATTCTGTTTGTTAAAAGGTACGAATACGAAATAAACACTTTATTTTTTTTTAAATTTTGTGGAAAGGTAGACATGTATTTACTATCTTTCCGTTATTATCGTTACTCGACTATCGTAGGTCCTCGATTTTTTTATCTTTCTTGAGTACAAACTACGCAAATAGCCGATTTGGAACGTATCTAATTTTAAATTTCGAACCATTCTGGTAACACTTACGGGTAATGTCAATAAAAATGACATAGTTGACACTTGGACAAATGACAAACAAATTGACAATAGATTTTGACAGTTATTCCAAAAAAATGGCGGCGATTGGAATGTGTGAAACTCCCGGCTGCAAATCCATTGCACAATTACAATGTCCGACTTGCATAAAACTCGGAATACAAGGCTCGTTTTTCTGTAATCAAGACTGCTTCAAGAAATCTTGGAAGAATCACAAAATAATTCATTCGTTGGCGAGTAAGTGCGTTGTAGGTTATGTTGCGGTGTTAGGTTACAAGTCGTTATGATAATGTGAATTTTGTTTTAGAGGGTGAGAGTACAGATGTATCTAATGTGGATTACAACCCCTGGCCGTCGTTCAACTACACTGGGAAACTGAGGCCGTTCCCGGCGGGGCCGAAACGTACGGTGCCGCCGCACATCGGCCGCCCAGACTATGCTGACCACCCAACCGGGTTCCCCGCGTCGGAACACGCCGCGAAGGGCTCCGGACAGATTAAAGTGCTGGACGATGAGGAGATCGAAGGCATGCGCGTGGCTTGTCGCCTTGGTAGAGAGGTGCTGAACGAAGCTGCCAAGTTAGTTCATGTTTTACACTTGTTTTTTGTTTTGGTCTATGAAATTTTTGTTTGTAAATACCAGATAATCAGATAGTGTGGTAGTTTTACTCCGCCCCTAAGACGACCCACTGACCGAATTATAGTTAGTACAATATGTTCTTTGCACCATTGAAATAACATCTATAATTGCATCTTCAGCCTACCCAAACTCATAATAAAACAAGAGAAAAAGAACATGTCAACAAATAAAATTACTATCAATTTTTTTTTTTTAATAGGCTTGGGTTTGATGAGTATGGAGCATGCTTGCCTAGACGGAAGGTATTCAGTTTTGACTTAAAACTCACACAGGTAAACTTATAAAAAAAATATATTTTTCTAGAGTATGTGATGTGGGGGTGACGACAGAAGAGATTGACCGTGTTGTCCACGAGGCTTGCATCGAGCGAGAGTGCTACCCGAGCCCTCTGAACTATCACAACTTCCCCAACAGCTGCTGCACTTCTGTCAATGAGGTTATCTGTCATGGAATACCTGATCTACGTCCCTTGGAGGTTAGTACATTTTCACTGTACAACAGGCTAGCCATTCAAATGTTTTTGATGTTTATTGAACACGTTTTGCAGCCTTGTGTGAGTATTTTAACATTTGTATTGAAACTCAATAAGAGCCGTCTGGTGACAAGAATGGAAAAGCTCTTTTATGTTAATGTGATTGAGAATTAATCCCTCCGATGATTCTTATGATATGACTATCCAGTCTCAAAAATATTTGTGCACTTGAAATAACTTATTAAAAATTCAAGTCATGTTCTGAAACAAATGCGTATAACGCCATATTGTTATTAGTTTATTGACCTTAAAACAAGTTGGCCTGTGTTATATTTTTCTTGCAAAACATAGTCATTAGCTTTTATTGCCAGTCATTATCTACATTACTCACAGAAATACATAATAACTTAAGTTATTTTTATTTTTATAACTAATTTGCAAGATATGCTTACAATAACACAGGCCAACTTGTTTGCTTAATTGTTTACTTAGTGTCAATTAAATTATTAAAACCAATAAAGGAACCTTTTCTTTACAGGATGGTGACATCTGTAATGTTGATGTAACAGTTTATCACCGAGAATTCCATGGTGATCTCAATGAGACTTTCTTTGTTGGCAACGTACCTGAATCCAGCCGAAAGCTTGTCCAAGTTACATATGAATGCTTAGCCAAAGCTATCGAGATAGTAAAGCCTGGTGAGAAGTACCGAGAGATTGGCAATGTTATCCAGAAACATGCTCAGGCTAATGGGTTAAGTGTTGTACGGTCGTACTGCGGCCATGGGATACATAGGCTGTTCCACACCACACCTAATGTGCCACATTATGCCAGTGAGTATTGTAACTTCCATTAGAAAAGTTAAAATAATAATTGCAAAAGTTTGGATAAACCAACTGCAGTTAGCTCTATAGATTCTATGAGTCTATAGCATCAGACTACCTACTGGGTTATTATGTAATGTACTTCATAGACCCCTTGAGGCCTTACTATGAGTTTTTAAAGGATCATGATAGTGTAACCAATGCTTTCATTTTGGCCACTCACTCTATTGGAGCAGATATTTCCTTAAAATCCTTTGTGTGTTAGAGTTAAAACAATTATAATGCTATTGAAAAAGACCATTTAAAAATTTTTGCTGGCAGAAATTTTATTTTGTTTATAATCAATAAAGCTGGGTGACCTGTGACCTGTGGCTGTAATGTAACATTCGCAGCGAGCATGTTATGTTACGCCGTGTCCTAAAATTCGTGTAAAACAAAACATGCATGTAACAAGCGCATGTTCGTGCTCGTTTCCATGTACTGACTGCACGAATGTGTGCATATTACAATACGCCTCGTATAACCAGTCAGTACCCACTTTTAGAGTTAAATTTGCCAGGCGACTTCTGCAACTGGATAGGAGAAGCCTACGAATGGTGGCGGGGACCATCACCGGACACTGCTCACTGGACAAACATTTCCACACAATAGGTATAATGGACCATCCTCTATGTAGAGCATGAATGGAGGAGGTGGGAACGGTATTCCACGTGCTCCTTGAGTGCACAGGCGTTGCCGAAATACGGAGGCAAACAATAGGGGCACCTAATTCACTCAGATATACTGAACACACTGAGAGGACTGATCTGCTTCTGGAAGGGTTTGGCTGGTTTGAATGACGGCCGCCATGGCTCACTTACAATGGTCCACAGCAAGACTAAGTGCGGAAACCATACCCAATAGATAGATAGATTTTAAGCAAATAGTAAGAAAAACATTTTTATTCTTTCAGAAAACAAAGCGATCGGCGTGATGAAGCCAGGCCACTGCTTCACCATCGAGCCCATGATCAACGAGGGTGGCTGGCGCGACGAGCAGTGGCCGGACCACTGGACTGCCGTCACTGCTGATGGCTCTCGCTCTGCTCAGGTACGTACTCGGCCTCCGTCACTCGTTCATGGACACGCGCTTATGTGCCTACTGCTCGCTATAGCGGCATCTATACCGCCAGTCGCCTCATGCAAACTAAAAAGACGTGACGACAAACAGATCCTATATCGCGGTATCAAACTGCTCCAGGCGATTTTAAATATCAACTACAGTTCTCGTCAAATAACTTTGCCCCTCTGAAGTTGTGTCGAGTGGCTGCGTAGTTGTCAAAATTACGAACACACTGCAACTGCGCTGCGTAAGAGACATGGGGGCGGGGCGCGATTTTATAATAATATCCTTATCTTAGTCGCTTGTTTACGTTCGACGCATACGTTGCTCCCGTGTACGTGACGGCACCTGTGCGATCTTTGCAAATGGCTAACTTCAGAGGGGCAAAGTTATTTGACGAGAACTGTACCTGACAACAGCCATCAGCAGTTGCTCACCAGACAATATCACCTGTGGTCCGAGGATCCCTGTTAATGGAGGTTTGAGACCTTACAACCTATTCCACATATCTCCAAATTACTAGTATAATAAATTGCTATTAATTTTACTGCATTATTCTTTACCTGCTCCTGTTTCGTTTTAACATAATCTATACTATTATAATAAAGCTGACGAGTATGTTTGTTTGATGTTTTGAACGCGCTAATCTCTGGAGCTACCAGTCGGATTTGGTTTTTTTTTTGTGTAATGGTAACCACATTCATGAGGAAGGCTATAGGTTATACGAGAACGGAAATGGGAAAAAACGAGATATTCGCGTACAAAGTCGCAGGCACAAGCTATTTTTTAATAAAATACGTAATTTTATTTTAAAAAAAAAATTGAGCCCGGGTTAAAACTAACTCAGATTGAAAAAAATACTAGATTTGCTAAAGTGGGCTTTATAAGCTGTTTTTATTTTTCAGTTCGAACAAACACTGCTGGTGACGGAGACCGGATGCGACATACTCACCGCGCGCGCGGCTGGCCGGCCGTGGTTCATGGACCAGCTCGACCAGCTCGACAAGCTCAACTCGCTGGCCTAGTGGCCACGCCACTGCTCAGCCACTGAGGTGAACATACAGACACCCGTTCTAAGTATATTGACATGCCTTTAGGAGGCTCTATAAACACGAACAATTGGACTAAGAGTGCTAACATTTTTAGTGAGACTGCTAGGGTGTTATTGTAAAATTTGAAATAAGCTTTAGTATGAAAGTCCACATCTTCTCTGATTTCTTTATGGCAATTTTCTGAATTGTCCAGCAAACTCAAATTATTGTAAAAGTTTCAAAAGGACTAAATAAGTATTACTATAGGCATTTTTCATACATTTATATCTACAATTTCATATGAAACTCAAATATAGATGCTAGAATACATAACGTTTAGGAGATATATTTCTCGCCAACGTATAAAGGATTCCTTAGAAAATATGCAATATACAAGGATTCCATCTCAGTGGAAGCATAATGTAGGGTAGTATAAAGAAATATGAACTAAGATATTGTTAATTATTATGGTTTTTCATGAACTTGTTTTGGAGTTTGAGACATGATAATTTCATATGTTCATAGGTGCTCTCTTGTGGGCTATTTTTTTCATAAGCCACTTGCGGACAGACGAAGTGACCGAGACGCTTCCGGACAGTGCCTAGCGCGGCCGGACACGGATGTGTGTGAACCAGTTCATATAACATGTGCACACCGGCTGCGTAGTAGTCAAAATTACGAACAAACTGCAACTGTGCATGCGCAAGAGACATGGGGGCGAGAATTATGGAGGCGCAATTTTATGTCTCAGTCTTACGTTTACGTTTGATGCATACTTGCGTCCCGCTTGCTCCCTCTACTTGACTGCACCAAGCGATCTTTGCAAATGGCTAACTTCAGAGGGGCACAGTTATTTGACGCGAGCTGTACATATAAGCATATTGGCACTCGACGTTCTTCGTTCAAGTATTTTTTTAACCATTCATGCATAATAACAAATTTGCATGAATGGTTAAAAAAATACTTGACCTTTCCAAGGTCTGAGGCTCAAAATGATTGAACTTGCTCTTTCAGCCTACTGAGTGCCGCCCTGGTTCCGCCTTGCTTAGTGCGCCTCTGATCCTGTACACTAAATTACCCGTGCCTTTTTGAACTAACCCGAGGGCCGAGGCTGATTCGAAAAGTGCACTTATTGTACAGCTGCTAAGGACCATGATTATACCAATTGTTCACAAATTTATCTCTGAACCGATGGTAAATTAAACATGTCTCAAATGCTAAGACTGTCCATTATAAAATGGAAGTATTTGAATAAGTTATTTGTACAGTTCTTGGGTTTAATTAACAAGAATATCCTTTGTTTTGTTTGTAAGTGATACATATTATTTAGCTTGCTTGCTACGATTGATATCTACCCAGACTGGATGGCGATTTATTAAGTTTTAAATACGGAAGAAAATATTTAAAGTTTTTCTACATGAACGCCTGAAATGGGAAATATGTTATTGTAACCCATCTTGATTGTCAAACAGCGGCGAGTTCTTGAATCTTCAATGTTACGAATCCTTTCATTGGGGTTAACTTATGAGTATGATTTACTTGAAGATAGTTTCTCGAGCTCTAGACTCGATTTCTTGTATTTATTTTTCAGTCTTGAATACCCACTCCTCATAACATGCATAAACTCCTCTTTTGGGAACTAGAAACCAACTGACTATAAATTATTTCCCATGTTAAGTCGAGATAATGTCACGAGTCGAGATAATGTCACGAGTCGAGATAATGTCACGAGTCGAGATAATGTCACGAGTCGAGATAATGTCACGAGTCGAGATAATGTCACGAGTCGAGATAATGTCACGAGTCGAGATAATGTCACGAGTCGAGATAATGTCACAAGTCGAGATAATGTCACGAGTCGAGAAACTAGCGATGTGTAAATGATGTAGTACTTTGCTTTTCCGTCGACTTGGAGTTGCCAACAAAACTGTCCTGGCTCCCAACCCACAGTAATTAAAAACACACATTCTTATCGCCAAAAAAAATACAAACGTGTTTTCCAAATTGATTGTTGTAATTAAGTTATCCTTGACACACCTCTATTAATATTTTTAGGTTCTTACTTATTTATTGATTTGAACTTCAAAATTATTTTTTGGATCATTTTATTTATTGTTTGGTATCTGTTCATAATAATGTATACGTCGGTGATACTGCAACCGCAAAAATACACTTTGCTATAAGGTCTAATTTTCGATGATATTTTATTAAAAGTTAGGCGTCATAGCTAACTGTAGTTTCGCGGTATTACAGTATCGAAAATTAGACCTTATAGCAAAGTATAGTTTTGCGGTATTGCAGTACCGAAAATTAGACCATAGAGCATAGTGTAGTTTCGCGGTATTGCTGTATCACCGACGACAAATGTCAAAACCAGAAAGACGAGCAACGTCGTTAAACCAAAAACAATAACATTTATGAGAAAAGAATTTTGTAAATTTTAATAGCAATAAAGAATAAATACATTTAAAGTAATATTGTTTTTATTTGAATAACAATTTGGCATTTATATCAATAAATAACAATTATCCTAAATGCAATTAAGTTTAACATTAATTGGGGTTATTTCATCGCTTCAACAGGCGAAGCGGACGGTTTGTTCTTAACTCTTATGAACGAATAGTCATTGTTTTATCGAAGCACAAATAGTCTTTCATATTTTATAACAACGGGCGTGTCAACAAAGTAATATTTGAATGTCTACAGCTCAAAGACCACAAGAAATTTAATGGAAGATAAAACTTAAACCTTATCACTAACTTGTCTAATGTTTGATTCTGTTTAAAGTTCTGAAAATTGCCTCGAAGAAGTGATGAAATACCCTTTTTTAAATCTTACAATTATCAACCCTAAATCTACCTATTTGAGGAAAAAATGCATATTTACATTAATTATAAATACAAAGATAAGTTACTATAATTTATATTTTATAAAGTTACTGATATTACTAATCACACTGTTTTTATAATGCTTGCAAAATTCTATAGAGTTAACATATACGTTGGCAGAAGTTAGTAATAGAATATATCCAGTATATTTATTACTAGCTCGAGACAACATTACGATTTTCTTCACAGTAAAAAATCACCAAATATGATTAGTTAGCAAACAGACAACATTTTATAGACATAAGCACCATTAATTCAAATTAATCTTCAAATTTTTATAGGAAAAACGCACGTACATTACCTAAAACAAGCTCAAGTCGTAATAAGCGGCTTTTACACACTTGAATTTGTCAATATGTAATTGTTATTGACTCTGAACATGTGATAAATTTCTAAAGAAGACATAGAGAAGGTCTCAAGTCTTTTCAAAGTAAGTAAACAAGAGATCGTCCCGTAACATGAGGTGCTATACAACGTGTAACAGAATAAACGCCAAGGGGTATTGTAATCATCATTAGAACCCCGAAATCGTGAAAGAAAAAATCAGCTGTTTACTACATTTTGCCGAGATAAAGCGCTCTTAAATATATGGGGCAGACGGATTTTTTTCGCGATTTCAGTGTTGGTCACGCAGTGAAAGGTGTTTATAATGATGAGTACAATGACCCCTTAAGAGGTATTGAGTTAATTCTGCTACACGTTGTATAGAGTCTACCAAGGAAGCCTAAAATTACAAGTCTTCATAATCTTCAAAAATTAGTTCACTATAGAAGTCGTTCTTTTCCTTTAGCTTGAGCCCAAACTGCGTGACCTGGTTAGCGTCGACGCCTTGTGTCTTGTCAGCAGACTTGATCGTCGCCGCCTTCCAATTGTCCACGGCATCTTTTCTGGTTGCAGCGTCTTTTACTTGCTTCAGGCTCGACAGTTTTGATACTATTGCGTCTTTCTGGAAATAGTTAGAAGCTTGTAGATATAAGTTTTATAGTTTTAGATTAGTTTAGTTGACAAGAATCCTTGGGAAATACATATTTGAATGAGAGTAGCGATTTCATAAAATTAAGTGTTGAATATATTTTTTTGTAAACGTTGTGAAAATGTCAAAACACTTATTACCTGTTTCGGACTATCAACATAACTAGCGTATATCCTTAAAATGGGTTCCCCAGTTTTGTCATCAAACGTTAACTTGCTCTTTGGAGGAATCTTTGCCTTCACCACGGCCACTTGAGGCAACGTGTTCGCTGAACTGACAATGTTTTTAGTGTCTGCTATGGCAAATAGTCTTATTGGAGCCCTTCGAGATATCAAAGTAGCTTTTTCTTTATTGAAATCTTGATCTTCAGTAATGGTTGCTTCTACTATTTGCCCTGCATACACAGCCCCTTCTTGATTAACTTTGGCTTGTTTATCGTCCGCCCTTACCAACGTGTATGCTACGTTCACTGAATCTTTTGATTTTGTAAACGGAACTCCTCGCAGTGGCTTTGGTTCAGTTGCTGTTTTATTGTCAGGGTTTTCTTCGTTTTGCACAAAGTATGCTGTCATATCTGAGCTGCTAGTCGTAGTACTGATATTTTCAGGCGGCTTATAGACTGGCGAGTTATCTACTTGGGCTAGTGCCGCTGCAGCTCTGACGTCATTGATGGCGGAGTAAAATCCATTTGCGATGACACTGCCCACGCTTTGACCGATCTGTGCGTAGTAAATTGGGGTTGTGTTTTGTTCTGTGTTACTTTCAATTATGTATTTTACTGTGGTTGTCGGTGTCTCTGTTTCAGCTGCTACTAATTCTACTGTTATATTCTCCGGTTGAGGCGCCGGAGTATCTTCAACCTGTTTTTCCGTTGTGTTAGCAATGACAAACGGTTGTGGTACTAACGTTACCACTGTGCTTTCTTGTGTCTCTCTTTGCACAATTGTCTTCGGCTCATTGTGTTGTGGTAGTAAAGGTTTGTCTAATTGTTCATTTTCAAGGAGTATCATTTGATGGTGAATTCCTTGTGGATGAATGACTTGCGTGTGAACAACTTGAGGCTGCATCATTTGTGGATGGAGCACTTGGGCATGCATCTGTGAAGCTTCAGGTTGTAAATGGACTTGGTTTGGGGCTTGAGCTGCATATGGAATAAATTCCACAGATGGGAAACGTTGCAGAAGCTGATTTTGAAGTTTTTGCAAGAACAATGGATCATTTTGGTATAATGCATGCGGTGGAATAAATAAGCCATCTGCTCCTGTGTTTATTAAGTCCTGTTGCGTTGGTAAGGCGCTTTGTAATCCCTGCGGAAAGAAAATATTGTTTTAATTACAGGGTCGGTAACTAAGTTTTTTCGGTATAAGGCTATTTATTTAGATTAAGTAACTAAGTATTTTTATTTCCCGCCCGTGTTTCCTAAACATTCTAATTTAGTGCAACTACTCATTTCGAGTTTGCTCGTCTTGTCAGATCTTTTTTCATATCTTTCGGAATTAAATCAATATTAGGTACCTGCAATGGATACTGATGCTGCACGGCTTGATGTTGTAAAGCCTGGTGCTGCAAGCCCTGATGTTGGTTAAGGCTGATGGCTGGCAAGTTATACTCGGAAGCCAACTGCAAAGCCGCTCCGTTTCTTATCAGTGTCTGCAGCTCTGGCGTTGTAAAGGACTGGAAAAAAGAATATTTCGGGTTTATTGGTTAGGAAATATATACCTATGGGTAATAAGAAAATCGTTTTTTAAACTTACCGTGCCTTTTGAAAATCCTATGGGCGACTCCACCTTGGCCATGCTGTATTCAATCTCCGGATATTTTTCTGTTACTTCGTATGATGGTCTAGTCTAAAATTATACCCAAAAATAATATTTGTGTCGATAGTGGGTTATTAGTCGTAGGTAACCTACTTTTGATATTGGGCTGCCAAACCGCATTTGGGTAAACGTTTTATAGCTTCCAAATTATTCAACTTAATTTAGGCCAATTCCCATTATTTACCAAAAATTACTGTTTATTGAACTGAAGATAAGTATCGGAACCTTCCAATTTGGAGGCCCTCAGGCCTAACGGTTCGTCATGGATCAGGAACTGCTAATGTGTCCCCAACCATTTCGGCCCGGGGTACCCTTAGAAGTGAAAATAGCATTTTAAAGTAGGCAGTCTGTGCTGCATTTTCAATCTAGATACTTTTGATTTTAAATCTATCGTCTAATTTGAACAGCAATTTGCCCATGTGGATTTTAAACTTATATTATTCAACTCACCAGTTCCGAGACAGGGTTGTCAGAGGCCTCTATGACCACAATGGGCTTCTCCGACAGGCTGAGGTTGGGTGCTGGAATCGTGTGGATGGCACCTGCTGGTCACACACGCCTGAACCAAAATGCTTTCGACCACAGCGATGGTTACGTCACAATATATCACTATGTCTAATTTAATCACTATAAGTACACAATATCACATGCTTAATAACGGACGAAAAGAGTAGATACTATTATGGACGATCAAAGAGGGACGGAATATTTAAAATAATTCACTTAGGTAGCTATAGTAAGTATTTTGGAAAATATTGTGACGTAATTTCGTGCCGTGGACGAATGTTAATTATTTTGTGCGTTTAGTGCACCAAGTTGCAATACAAACCAATCTATACAAATTAAAAGCACATTGTAGAAGTTTAGGGAGTTGCCTAGTTGGGATAGAAAATAGTATAATTTATGTACATACACTGAAAGATAATAAATCAATGTAAAACATCACTTGTCAACGTCTTCTGCTTCTTGTAGAATTTGACTTTACTTAGGTATATCAAACTAGCTGTTACCTGCGACTTCGTACACGTATGTCCCGTAGTTTCCCGTCGTTCGTTTCCGTATCCAGAGATTACCCCCCTACAACCTCACAAACTCATAAACTTTACCTCTTTATAATTTTAGTATAGATAGCAATGTACAATAATAATACCTACAGAATTTAAGAAGTCTCCATAATTTCCAACCACCAGTACCTACTAGTTTCAGAGTATCCACCTTAGAGTGGCCTTCTAGGATAGATACAATGGAAGAAAGACGTTCTTCAGATAGCTAAAGCACCCAAAGTATAAAAGTAAGTGTAGTGCAGTGCACATAGCCAGTCAACCTGTACCACCGTCAGTGTGCACCACGGGCGCGGAGGAGGCTGCCTTCACGAACTCGTACTCCGGGGTCACGGGCGACATGGGCAATCGGCCTGTGGTCTTCCACGGGCCGCCTGCGAACATGTTGCGCGTCGCTGATGGCGCGAAGTGCTTCACTGCGTACCTTGAAAGGTTGATGGGGTTGAGGTAGTCATTTGAGGAATTCCAGGTCTTGGGAAGACATGAAGGTGAGTCTTCAACTGATTTTTTTTTAAATTTTGGCAGATTTCGCTAATGTTATCTATCGCTATGTTCTTCCCTGGGTAGATGAAAATACTATAGGTATCTATTAGGTACACCAGCGCAGGTAGCGAACTAACAAGACAATTTTTTTTTACTATTGTTAGGCACGCATTTGACCACTATCTCACCTGATTGTAAGCGGTGATATAGTTCAAGATGGAGCCCGCTTGCCTAGAAGTAACCTATTCACTCTAGACTTGAAGACTCCCAGGTTGTAGCTATAAGAAAACATACGACTTTGGCAGGGAATTCCACTCCTTAGCTGTGCGCACAATGAATGTGTTCCCAAAACGTTTTGTGCGTGTGGGTCGGATGTCCACCATGAACCGCGGTGGCGCATCACCGTACGACTTGTGGTCCGATGATGCAACAGGCTTGGCGGAATTAAAATATGCAATTCCGTCTCACACGGGGACTGAAATATATAATAGAGAATGCAAAATGCAACCAATCAAAAACCGACAGGCTATAGCAATTCGGCGTCGATGCTCAAGACTTCGGAGCTTCGACTCGACGAGCCTATCATTGCCGATGATCCTCATGGCTCGTTTCTCAATAGACTCTGGGCATCAAGCTGGTATCTGGCAGATCCGTCCCAAAGGTGAAAATAGTAGGTACTCCATACACGATCGAACTTGCGCTTCATACAATTTGTGTTGCTAGGATCCCCAACTTTTTGGCAGCCAATGCACCTGAGGTTCAATTACATAAAATTTTTCTCCATATTTAGTAGTTACTGTATTGTATGTAGGTCTTAATTAGGTATCTCAAATTCACATGACGGCAAATAGTCTGATGTATTTCTCCTACAAAAAATATGGATGCTTCGACTACACACGCATGCAGTAGTATAATCCGTAGAAAATAGCGTCTTTGCAAGGTCCTTCTTTTGAAAAATCTAGATGTCGATTGGTGTAGTTGCTTTTTGATTTAGTTTATGAGAACTTGTTTCTCTGACTGATTTAGTGCTGAATTGTTTTTCCGTTTGTTAATTTTACCTTTGAGGGGGTTTCCTGTACAGCACATAAGGTGCCCTATGTGACGCTGCCTGGACGAGTCTGGTGTGGGCCCACGGCCTCTGCAGGTTGGCGCCGGGTCTGAACGGCGTGGGCGAGCGCAGTCTGTTGACTGAAGACATGCGGCTGATGTACACCGCGTGTGTCACACTGCAGAGGGCCACGAAGATTATGTAGATCTGGAGAAAAGAAAGGGTTTGCCTGCTAAAGTTGTATTTAAGCCAAGAGAGTTCATGTCGTATTTTTTTTAACAATTTAGCAGCGTTCCTAATCATGTGGTACAAAACATCGAAGTCGTGCAGTTCAGATACAGAATACCATCAAATGTGTCTGACTGTTTCAATTTCCTTTTGAAAAGAGTTACTCATAGCAACCGTTGGGGAAATGTGAAAAATAGCCTGCAAGGGGTTTTCTACGTTTGTTAGACGTATAAATAAATAAATAAATAATAAATAAATAAATATCTTGGGACAACTCACACACGGTCATCTGATCCCAAGCTAAGCAGAGCTTCATCCTGGTGTTTTCTTAAGGACCAGTAAAAGAAACACGCTCACAATACGGTGCCACACACGTAAGTATATAAATATACGCAATTACTCAGTTACAAGCGACGGGGCGACATTCCGTATATGTAAGGCACCGGGGAAAGAAGTCCGGCCCGGTTATTTACAAGACGTGAAAATTGTTCTCAGTAAACGTTTACTCTGCAAGTGGTAGGGTTAACGATATGGCGGTATAATCAAAGAAATGCCGAGATTACACATCGGTGGTTCACAACTGAGAAGAAACACCGAAACAAACAAAGAGGCAATCATTTTTTTTTTTTTTTTTTTTTTTTTTTTTTTTTTTTTTTTTTTTTTTTTTTTTTTTTTTTTTAAAAACGTTGCCCCACACTAGGAATTTCTCCTGTATCGTGGGTGCGTTCACAAACATATAAACTCACATACACAAACAGCCAGACCCGGAACAACTATCTGTAGGCCATACAAATATTTGTTCCGTGCGGGAATCGAACCCGTGACACGCAGCGCAGCAGTCGACCGCTCAACCATTGCGCCAACCGTGTCGTCATTTTGCTATTTAACTGTTGCTGTAGTTTTCGAATCTGCTCTAACTCTAAAATTGCTTATGGAAATTCAAAGAAAACGTCGGAAAATCGTCCTTTATTCCCAGTTTGCGTTAGTTTTTTTACAGGACAGTTATTTTTCCAAAATCTTCAAGTCACCTAGGCGTAATGTACCTATGCAATCTCATCAGGTGTAATTGATCAACGTGCTCGCATATATCTCGGCTACGTGCACAAATGTTTGCAGTGAAACTGTCACGGATGAGCGCGCGCGAAAACGAGCGATATTTATATTTTAACATGAAACTGAAAGATTCTTGGCTTGATGGAGCTCTTAAATAAGTAGTAACATCTGCACCTACGGGTCGATCTTATTGATCGATCGATGCCTGCCAGGGTTACGGAACTTTTCGAAAGAGTTACCACGGCCCTGGACGGCAAAGGGCATTTGAAGGAACACGGTGTGTTATAGTCAGTTAGAGTCTGACACTCCCTCCGCATTCAAGTAGTTTGATGATTTCTCATCCAAAAATGGGAATTAAATATTGGTTATTTAGCTTCGTGTTAGTAACTAACTCCAAGTGCAATGAACAGCCGTCTCGGCTGTCATTTGTAGATTTTTGGCAATCGTCACGGTAGTCAGAAGCCCACAATGACATCAGTCTTGCCAAGGGGTATCGTGTTACCCAGTTATTGGGTTGTGGTGGTAGGACAGGCAGTCGCTCCGTCTAAAATACTGGTACCTACTCAGCTGCATCAGATTAGACTGGCATCCGATCTTAACTTAGTTGAAAAAAGGCTATGCTAAATAGGTAAAGATTCCGAACTCCAAGATCCGGCTCGAAGGACCATGCAAAAAGTACTGCTTAGCGCTATGGTGACCGACACTCCTTCTTTTCTCGTGTTGATAGGATGGTTTATATGGTAGAAGTTAAAGTCTCGAATATTGTAAGGGAAATAGCAATGATATTTTAAATCACTATAAAACTTAGTTACAAGAGAATGGTTTTGAGTAGGAACGTAAAGTGTTTCTAATGAGATTTGATCGCGAACAGCAGTGGGATTCTGTAAACATGTTGAAGTGAAAGCTTAGGTGAAGTGATCATGAAGTGAGCTATCAATCCATGTAATCCATGTTTACAGAATCGACCTGCTGGTCCACATTGTGGTGAACGAGCGAATGTGCATACTTGTGTTCGAAGCAATTATGCATTTTCGCTTAGTGTTTGAATAAAACTCGAACAAGTACTTACCTACCTACCCCGAGTAGGTAGGTAGGTAAGTGACCTTTAATAATATGGCGAAGTATTAACATGACTAGGTTAGGTACCTACGACATTTTAGTATTGTTTCGGCCGTCGGACGGGTGACCGCATTGTGCTCGAACACCGTCCCCTGTGCACAATGGACTTGAAGCGTGAATCATCTGCCGCAGAGGCTCTTGACATTGAAACTGAATGAGGTAAGTATCTATGTAAATTCCAATTTGGTTTAATGGGGATAAGTACCTATGCTACATTTTCCGCAATAATGGCGGTAAAATTGAGCTAGATAGGTACAGTCAGCGACAATATTCGATGAGCCAAGTACCTACAAAGAATCAAAAGTCGTCAACACCTTAAACATCAATAGTCACTGAACTGCTTTGGCCACAAAGTGCGTTAAACAGATCAATGTTACAAAATTCGATTAACTTTTATATACCTAATTGATATTCTAGTTCGAGTTCACCGACTTATTTTATTATTCCGCACATGTTGCACTTAGGACGTTTTAAATTTATTACAAAAAACATGTCAATACGGGCCATAGAGCCATGCAATTTTGTTGCATGCATTGTGTTTAACGCAGTAGACAATTTTTTTTTTTGCTAAAGTAGGAATGCTGTTTTGAATTTGGATTTAACTGTCGTCCAGAATTATTTGCTAATAGAAAGGAGTACAACAGAACAATTTTATTTCAAAAACAATACGAACTTTTCGATTGCAGAAGTTTATTTTTAAACTAGCTTTTTCCCGCTATTTTGTCGCTGACTATACCTGCTCATAAAAGCCTAGTGGTTCGTAGGTACCTGATGTCTGATTTAGGTACTCTGCATTTTAATGTTTCTTTACACCCTTTATATATTTACAATGCAGATAGGATAACGAGAAATCCGCTGGAACTTAAGAAAAAAAAAATTGCTGTTGTGCCGAACAAAATATCCAAGTATTTATTCCAATTGTTGTTACTAAGTACTTCAAGGTACTGCCTCTAAGATACTGCTTATATTCAAACGTAGAGCAATTTCGCTCTGCAGTTGAAAATTATTGGAATTAAAATACCTAATCATGCACTTTCTTGCAATGCAAACGCTTGTTTGATAACATGATTAGCATCTATTAAACAGTTCAGTGCATTAACATCTTTAATTACGATATTAAATTTACGACGACGTTAGGAATCCGGCAAACGTCTGAAGTGAACGAAAAAAAGATCATTATTCATCATTCTCTTAGGAAAATTCGCGTGAAGCAGTCCTCACGCGTGCCGCCACGCAATTTGTGATCGTCTTGACATGTTCGAACAAGTTTATTAGTTATTGCATCATTAGCGTTATGTGTCGCTAATTTTCCTAGTTAAGTACTAAATCACTGTTATTTAAGATCTCCCGAACCGTAGGTAACGATGGAAGACACATTTTTGAAAGCCGAGAACGATAAACAAATCAAATATACCTAATACCATAGCTCGCGAGGATGTCGACATGCGAGATGTGAACTCAGCAATCAATATACCGATAGTTGTGTCAGCCAATGGCTTAATAGGCACAATCCTCGACCAACACCTTAGGGAGGCTTTCGTTGGGCAGTTGGATCAAAGGCTTGATTCAGAAAGCGATATTTCTGGACACATCTCGTGTTGTTAGAAGGTTTCTCACTCTGGAGCCCTGACCGCCCCCGCCGGTAGCTTGGACCCTGCTCCCGATACCGGTGGGCTACTAAATTTTAAGTAAACCGACTTCAAAAATAGGAGGAGGTTCTTAATTCGACTGATTTTTTTTTGTTTGTTCAGCGATATTTTCGCCAATTGACAACCGATTTAGATGCATCGATATATATTAATATGAACTACGTACTTATTAGATGTGTCGTTTCAAACACTCATTATGTTCGACTAAAATGTAGATTTGACTTTACAGTTAACTTCAATATGACTTTGACGTAAAAGCATAAGCGCCAGGAATATCATGGCGCTTGCGACGTTTCGGTTGCGAGAAAACTATGCTTTATTAACGATCTATCGCTGCATGTTTTATTAGTTTAGGTCGGCAATGTTTTAGCGCTGCAGCGAACTTTAGTTGTAACTTACCGGTATTACTCTCTCCTATATTAGGTTATACTCTCTCTGCCCCTACCCTTCGAGGAATACAAGTACGTCAAAATACACCATACAAAAGTATCTTTATTCTAGGCATAGCGTTACAAAATATCCGACACGTAAAAAGTAAGTATCGGGAGTACGAAATCTAAATAAACTCTTTTCCTCATTATCTCTAAAGTTCTATAGGTAGGTAATAGTTACATAGAGGTACAACGTAACTATTTTTTTGTTGGTAAAAATAAAGTATTTTCTGTCCATCTATGTTATTCTTCAAGATACAAAATACGTATTTCATCGGAACCGTTAGAGTGGTCCAGGAAACAAGGTACCTTGTTACAAGACCGGTCACAACTACATTGTTGTATTGTAAAGCCACTAACACGATCCAGTCGATAAATACAGGGAAGGGCGTAAAGGTGGCTGGTCTGCAGCTAGATTTATTTTATAACAGCATTCCGAAAGCAACGGTACAAGATAGAAATTGACATTAATTATGAAAACAAATTGATATTAATTGCTTACGAACAAACATAGAAAACCGGAAAAAAAAGATTCAGCTTTATTATTTGGCTTTTCCAATACTAGGTATTCCTACATAATCATTTCCTGAATTTTATTATAAAACGTGTTACAGAATAAACGCAATACCTTTTAAGGGGTCATTGTACTCATCATTATGAACAACTTTTACTATGGGACCAACCCCAAAATCGCGAAAAAAAAACTGTTCAGTATATTTTGTCAAGTAATGCGCACAGAAATGTATGGGGCAGTCGATTTTTTTTTCGCGATATCAGTGTTGGTCCCATAGTGAAAGTTTTTCATAATGATGAGTACAATGACCCCTTAAAAGGTATTGCGTTTATTCTGTTACACTTTGTATAGCTTTACGTTTTAGCTTCAGGTTACTTACCGTTAAATAGACTCTGTTTATGAATATTTGACTGCAGATTGCTGATAAAATCTACTGAATGATTTTCTAGGGTTCCGTACCCGAAGGGTCACCAACCTTCACTAAGCCTCCGCTGTCCGTCCGTCTGTCTGTCAGCGGGCTGTACCTCATAAATAGTAGGGAACCTTTATTCCTGCCAAATAACTATGTACTTATCTTCAGTCTTGTCTCAAATGCCAATATCTCAAGGAAATCTTAGTTCGACCAGCTTCCTATGATTATCTTAACATAATGCAGGGTTGTGACTTTCCCAATCTATCATTATGTGCCTATGCTTTCTCGATAATGGGCAAATTACACGTTTCTGGGGTAAATCGATGAGATTTGAGTGGGTATTGGCACTAAGGGGCCTGTAGCGGCATTCATGCCGCCACAAAAATCAACGTAGCAGAATCAACATCACAACAAATGAGACTCGCGGTGCCATCTATCTCGACAGCTGCGAACTAACTACAAAAAATCCTAAATCGCGATATCAAAGTTTACCGTGCGATTAGAACACATGCAAAGCCCGAATATCAACTCTCGGGCAGTTGCCCACCAGACAAAACCAACCGTCTGGTCGGAGGATCCTCTCTTTCCAGTGGAGGTTTGCGGGACTTTACTCTCTGTTCCGCTACCTCCAAACTGGTGACCCCGACGTGATACTGCACGTGACACTGCACTTTCGGCCAGTCACATGAAGAGCCTTGAAAAACCTCTCCTGGTCGACGCCAGCAGTCACGTCAGCACGTCGCACAGCTCCGACCCACCTTGGCAAGCACACTGCACCTTCGGCCAGTCACATGAAGAGCCTTGAAGAACCTCTCCTGGTCGACGCCAGCAGTCACGCCAGCAGCAGCATCGGGGCACCGCAGACAGTTCCGACTCACCGTGAACTCTGCGACGCAGACAGTTCCGACTCACCGAGAACTCTGCGACTTCCGGTTCCGACTCACTGGAACCAACCTTCCACTGGCCTGGCAAGCATCTCAAGATGTATGGACGACTCATCCACTATCGACCTCCGGTCTCCGGAGGGGAGTGATGTAGCGGCATTCATGCCGCCACAAAAATCAACGTAGCAGAATCAACATCACAACAAATGAGACTCGCGGTGCCATCTATCTCGACAGCTGCGAACTAACTACAAAAAATCCTAAATCGCGATATCAAAGTTTACCGTGCGATTAGAACACATGCAAAGCCCGAATATCAACTCTCGGGCAGTTGCCCACCAGACAAAACCAACCGTCTGGTCGGAGGATCCTCTCTTTCCAGTGGAGGTTTGCGGGACTTTACTCTCTGTTCCGCTACCTCCAAAGGCCTATAGCACTGTGTTTCCTTCGTTAAGCTTTATTAGCGTTCATTCAAAGGTGTCTAATTATAGTAGGTAAATGACTGAAGCCAGAGTAGCCCGTAGCTTATATTATATTTATTTTTATTAAAAAAAAAAAACGTTGCCCCACCCACAATGGTGGAATTTCTCCTGTATCGTGGGTGCGTTTTCAAACATACAAAGTCACATACACAAACAACCAGACCCGAACTATGAATGTATCTTGTCATGCTACCTAATTACCTACATGTTAAGTTGCTAAATTGGTTCAAGCCACCTGTACCTAGCCATCGTAACTGTGTAGCATTAACTCGTTGGAGTGCCATATTAATAAATAAATAAATAAATTACTCAGTAGGTACATATAGGTAAATGTTGTTGCGAAATTTGTTCGAAAGAGTCACCGCGGCCCTGGGGTCTACTCTCTAAGCCAAAAGTCCGTAGTTTCGGCCTTAGTGTCGGGTGTTTTCTACTCCGTATCACGTACGGACTTACGATTAGTCTCGAACCCGAACTAAGAATGAATGACAACACGATTTGACAGTTGTTCTTAGTTCGGGTTCGGGACTAATGGTAAGTCCGTAGGTGGCTGAAACTACGGACTTCGGGCTTAGAGAGTAGACCCCTTGGAACGCAAAGGGCATAAGGAGGAACAAGGATGGATTTTAGTCAGTAAGAGTCATTTACGGCCGCTTTCTATAATATATCTCAATCCCAATCTTGATCCCGATCCTTGTCTGTAACCAATCAAAGGTGAGGATTGTGTGGTGAAGGACACAAACTCGGCCGTTGAATGGTTACAGACAAGTTATAGAAAGCGGCCGTTAATGAATAGTCTTGTGAAGATAGATAGCAAATAGCAGAAAATGAGCCCCAACTTAGTATATGTACCATAAAAGGTTAAGTATATATCTTAGATTAGGAATCTAACAAGCAACGCAGAATATAAAACCCGTAATTAAATAGAAAACATGTAAATACTACGGTTGTCTGATTTCGAATCTTGTAAATGCTATGTTAGATTTGTATTAAAAGTAAATCCAAATAAGCAATCTTTATCCAGGTTTTATATTTAACTACAATTACAGAGCTCCTGCAAGTGAATAGTTTATTTGAGAAAACCCATAAGTCAACAGACCCTAACTTTACAGGAAACGAAAAAAACCTCTACGTGAAAAAAAAATATATGGAAGTGGAAGTGTTTTGTTTTTAGTTTAAATGGTTGAAGTGAAATCTATATAAATTGATGCTTTTTTTCTTAAAATTTTGTCCTTATCATGGAATAAATAGCGCCGGAATGTCGTTGACTTAAGGGCTTTCTCAAATAAACAAAATGAAACACGTTTTATAGGTTTAATATCATGAAGTTTTAATCAGACAATATCATAAAGCAATAATTATCTTCTGAATAATTTAATTATTAATTGCTTAGGCCAAAGTGTCATCTATATCGCGATCTGTGACCGGCCATGCGTATATTTTTTCGTAAAAGTCCTGTACTTCTTCATCTTGAGGCAAGTAACTTTTAAGTTTATTTAATTCTTTCATTTTCTTTTTGTTAATTGGTATTTGACCCTCTGGATACGCTTTATTGGTTGGCAAAACAAGTCTCTCTTTATTTTCATTCCTAAGATTGAAAGAATGTTCAATCAGACCATCAATAACGTCCCTTACGACCACTACTCCATCTCTTTCGTGAGAATAGCGAAAGTAGCAATATTGGCTGATCTTGAATGACACTTTCTGTTCTTTGGGTATGTGTCTACCAGCTGATTCAACCGCGAGCATATTCTTTTTGTAAAATTTTGGCCACCACTTTTTGTAGTCTAGTATATCATAGGACGAAGGCAATGAGACCAAGGAAATGTTTTTCGCCGTTGAACTTAGAATCAATGCTGCTACTTCTTTCACTGTGTAGATCCGATCAGTTCGTCTTATTTTTCTTTTCAAGACGGCGAAGTCTCGATCGCAAGGTAAAAACGAGTGACCTCGAACCGGAAAATACTGCACGATGGTCTTAAACATTCCGAGCGACACCAACGCCGATAAAACCCTTACAAATTTATTGATAACGATAAAAATCAACAGATTTATTGATAACGCCTCTTTTTCTTTTCTTCGGACTCTCACAGTAACTGCTTGAATCACTACTATCAGCCATTCTTACACTTTTTTAATTTTAATAAAATCAACAACAACAAGAAACCGTTACAAATATAATTAAAACAAAATAACGAGTGACACAGACTACCTTTATAAAGACTGACTGACAGTGACAATTGACGACAGTTGATTCGGTGTTGCCACTCATTTATTTGAGAAACACCATTAGTCACTGACTTAAGGGGTTTCTCAAATAAACCAAATATTCAGCATGTTATAATTTCCATACTAATGCATTGACTTGTGGGATTTCTCTCTGTAGTGTGTATTTACTTATTTACTGCCAAAGAATGCATATTACAAAAAAAGTAATTTTGCCAAAAAAGCTGACTTATGGGGTTTCTCAAATAATCGATTCGTAGTGTGCACTATGTACAGTGCCGTGCAGTAAATAAAGCAGAACGATAACGGTGAGCAGTGCGCCTGCGCAGTGTCCACAGTCTAATAGCCACGGCGCGAAGCCGCTACACACGGAGAAAAGTAGCCGCTACTCCGCCACAGTTATCATTATCATGTATGTTTAAGTGTTCGTCGGAACATGGAATTATTCTCATTACCATCCACTAGTAACAAGTTAAAGAGTATGTAAATAGCTACTAATTGGAGGAGCGTTATAGATATTTTGCATGTAGCATGATTGGTCAAAGTCGCACGGTTTTTTACGTGGTTTGGGAATCGTTTTAAAGGAGAGATAGAATGAAGAAATGAGCTATGTATACCAAAAAATGAATACCTATCTCCCTATCTAATTATTCTAAAGCTTTATTTAGATACTAGCTGCCGCCCGTGGCTCCACCCGCGTGAATGTCGAAAATTATCCCAAAGGAATATACTCCAGGTATAAAAAGTATCCTATGTGTTATTCCAGACTATATTATAATCTATCTCTGTGCCAAATTTCATTAAGATCCATTCAGTAGTTTTGGCGTGATTGATTAACAAACATCCACCCATCTAAACATCCAAACTTTTGCATAATTGTACGGTAGTAACAGATAAACGTGAATTATTAAAACTAAGGCATCTCTTGTTCCAAAACTTCTCGCACTTTAAGTACCTAGGTAGGTTTGTACTCGCAAGTATGTTTGCTTATCCAAGTAAAATGATGACAACAAAAAGCAGCAAGACCAGAGTAGGTGTTTTAATGGCTATTACAAGTAATGCGGTATTAAATTAATTTACCGCGATGCAGGTAATTTGTGTCGCCATTAGATGTAGGAACGATAGCGTAATTTATCTCTCCTTTCCCTCGATTAAGATTTTAGCTCACGCGATTATTTAATTACCTTATATCCTGTAGGTCAGCGATATCCACTTGAAGTTCTTTCCCAAATTCTACAGTATGGACTGGGTTACTCATTGGACTGTAATGCGATGGAGAACCTTGTTGCGAGCTCAATTGCAACTGAGGACTCTGGAGGTATAGTATAGGTTTGTTCACGTGGGTACTGTAAAGCCCCTGGACGTCGGGAGTAGCAGTACGATTCCCATCCATAAATAAAAGGTACTGTAAAGCAGCTTGATCTATCGAGCCAATAGCCTGTGGATATACCCACAGGTTATTGGGTCGATAGATATTTGGTCGAATGGCCCATGGAATTAAGGTAATCCCTTTCAAAGTTGTTAAAATCTCAATCTGCCTTTGTCTCCCCCTTTTTTGTTATAAATAATACCTATCACATTTCCCTTTCTTTTCAACGTTTCTGTTTGGAATAATGTTAGAATCCGTGTCTAACAATAAGGGGGTTTCTCGAGTAAATATGGCTTTTCTTCAGCGCATTTTGGGGTGATAGCCCCTATATGACGCTTAAGATGATCGACCAATATTTTACACATTTACACATTGTTCTCATATGGTTCATACATACCGATATGGCAGAGAACTGTTCAATAATACCTTCAATTCTTTGAATAACAAAAGTAAAAGCGACAAAGAAGCAATAACGTGCAGTTTGATCGCGCGGATGACACCCGCCAGCCATTGACGACTGTCATTACCGGTCGATGTGAAATCTGGACTGGTCGGACTAGTCACAGTACTGCTTCTTTCTAACAGCGTATAATAATAATAATAATAATAAGCCTCCTCTCTCTGGAGCCCTGACCGCCGGTAGCTTGGACCCTGTTCCCGATACCGGTGGGCTACTATTTTTTACATTTTTAAATAATTTTATATCTTTGTATTTTAATATTTAAAAATGTATTTTATATGTATATCAATGAATAAAGAGAATAATAATAATAATAATAATAAGTTTATTGGGTCATAAAAAGTGTTACAATATTTAGGTGTGACACTGGATCCCGCACTAGGATACCCTGTGTCGCAGGATCCAGTCTCTTTCGACAAATAATTTGTATTTAGCACTTTATGCAAACAAAATGCGACGGTTTAATTTACTAAAATTAAGACTTAGACTAAAAGGTAACCAAATGTTTGTGTGCATGCGATGAGTGTATGTAGGTACGACTATGTGATGAGTATTAGTGTGTAT
Source organism: Melanchra persicariae (assembly GCA_947386135.1). NCBI lineage: Eukaryota > Metazoa > Arthropoda > Insecta > Lepidoptera > Noctuidae > Melanchra > Melanchra persicariae. The sequence goes on along the minus strand of OX376648.1, from coordinate 18,596,073 downwards.
GTGAAGAGTGCGTGTAAGTGATGAGTGTATGTATGTTATGAGTGTGTGTGTGTGATCAGTTTGTGTATGTGATGAGTGTTTGTGTATGTGATGAGTGTATGTGTGTAATGAGTGTATATATGAGATCAGTGTTTGAAGGTGAATACTTTAACTGGTGAAGGATATAAGGTTTTCCGTTTCAGTATAGTTAAGCCCGAGCAGCCAATCCTGAACCTGTTTTTTGCACCCGAACTTCGTCGCGGAAAAGATTTTGAGCTTTTTATTAACTTTTTCATACAGGCATGGTCCAATACATGAGAAAGCCTTATTTCCAAACTTAAGCTTGCACAGAACTCTGTTCCATTTCGGTTTTCTACGTGTGCGCTGATCCGCTACCACTGTCACTGCTGCAATTTTGTGAAACTTAAGTAGGACTGATAAAATGTACAGTTGGCGCACCGTAAGCACTCCCGTTTCTCGATATAAAATATCAGTGGGGTATCGGATTCGTAATCCATGGGAGACCTTAAGGATGGCTCTTTGTGCACGTTCGGCAGAAATCAGTAAACTTTTTCCAGCGCAACCCCAAGATACTATACAGTAACCAAGCACAGATTGACATAAAGCCAGGTAAGTCATTTTGAGAGTATCCTTGTCAGCAATAGACCGAAGTCTTTTAAATATGTACAAAAGCTTCCTTACGCGCGAAGCTACAGACTGAATTTGTTTTCCCCATGTCAGGTGTTGGTCTATGCTAATACCGAGATACTTAATACTCTCAACTTGTTCAAAAGCAGGGCAGTTGCATCTACCCCCTAGGTTATTGTTGCATTGGTGGGATTTGAGTGTAAGTTGTTTAGAGGCACTTGTTTTTGCGCTTACAGAAAAGTTTACTACCTTAGTTTTTTTTATATTAAGGGTGAGCAGATTATGTTGAAGCCAACTGGTAACTGTCTGCATTCCAGCCTCTGCAGCACTGTAGGTTTCCTCCCAAGAATCGCCATGGAAAATTAAGGCTGTGTCATCTGCGTAAGCAGAAATTTTCGCGTTGGCCAAATTGAGTGAGCAGAGACCATCAACGTACAGGAGAAACAAGGTGGGGCCAAGGACACTACCTTGGGGCACTCCAAATGCCACGTTGGCAGGGTTACTCTGGAAATCACCCAGGCAAATATTTTGTTTACGATCAGAAAGGTAGGAGGTAAACCATTCCAAAGCAATGCCCCTGATACCTAAACGTTCCATCTTCCTAATCAGTATGGGCCTCGACACAGTATCAAAAGCCTTGGCAAGATCAAGAAAGACACCGACACACTTTTTGCCCCTGTCAAGGTTATCAATGACATGATCCACCAACTTAGAGACTGCGTCCTCCGTTGATCTGCCATTACGAAAGCCGTACTGGTTGGACGATAGAAGTCGGTTCCTCTCTAAGTACGCTAATAGTCTCTTGTTCACCAGCTTCTCCAGAATTTTGGATAGAGACGTAAGAAGTGAGATAGGCCTGTAATTGGATGGAACCGATGCATCTCCAGCTTTGTAGATCGGGCAGATATTTGCGGTTTTAAACTGAACTGGAACCATTCCCGTCGATAAGCTCAGATTGCATATATATACAATGGGACCGGCTAGGCAATGTTGAGCTAGTTTAAAAACACGATTCGGTATACCATCCCAGCCAGGAGCGGAATCGTTTTTAAGGCTTGCTATCACAGAAATAACTTCAGTTACATCGGTTGGACTCATGAAGAAGGACTGTGACAGAGAAGGGTTCGAGCTGTCTAGTTTGAATGCTAAATTTGCTAATTCTAACTCTGTTTTTTTGAGTTGAGTTAAGGACTGCTCGGCAAGTTGTACTCCCACATCAGCAAAAAAAGCATTGGCGATATTCAGCGAGACCTCCGGATCAGGATTTGCTTTGAGTAAAGTTAAACTGTTAGATTTTTTATTTTTGAGGTTACATATGGTTTTTATTGCTGCCCACGTTTTTTTGCTATCTGCTTTAGAGCTGTACGTATGTACTTACCTATGTGTTAAATTGTGAGGTATAGGAGCAGATTACTGCTATCGTCTAAGTATCTACCAGCTAACGTATGAAGAGAAACATAGCGCAATGGTAGAGTGGCGTGGGCGTTGTTTGCTCGGGGTAGCGTTTTCGATGGTAACATTCGGATGGTCGAGTATTATACAATATATGTACCTACTTGCCATGATTCTATTAAGTACTGAAATTTTTACTTTGTCTTAAAATGTCAAATGCTATGAATATAGAAAGAAAGAAAGAAAGAAAAAGACTTTATTTACGCCAAGCATGACGCATACCAAAAATAAACAAAATTACAATAGTTATGTAAGTTAGGAAGATATGCGTCACATTCGCGCAAAACGGCCATCGCTCAGCATAATGCTGGAACTCATGTGCAAGACAGTGCCACAGCGCTGGTATAAAGCATAAAGCTATGCGGTTCATAGGCCTAAAAGTCTGTTAAAAATACATTTGTACATACCAATTCTGTTAGTCAACTACTTGTTTCTACTGCGGTTCCTAAAAGTCTATGGAACTTACAGTTTGTTGCGAAATCAAATCTTAGGTCGAAGTGATTTAAATCACAACATTTATTTGATCTAAATTCGTGGTTTAGTCCCATCTCGGCACCCATGAACTTATTTTATCATGCCCAAGAAACATTCCCATCACGGCACCCTGTCATTAATCATTATTAGGTACACAAAGTCATCAAAAAATGGATACACAGTATCAGTATCAGTAAATCAACTTAATTATTTATGAAATCAAATAAATGTTTTTCAAAAGTAACTGTTTATAAAATAACTTTAATTTTAAAATACTAGTGTATGTGTTAAACCAAATTCGTCGGGTCTATCGGATGTTTATTTGAAAATGTTTGTTTGGTTCAACATGTCAAAAATTGGGTCTAGGTACCTAAGGATAAAAATAAAGGGCGTAACCCATTAATCAATGGAATCTGTCATCGTTCGATTATCGATCTTTTTTTTTTATTATTGATAGGCATGCGCTTGACCACTATCTCACCTGATGGTAAAGTGATGATGTGGTCGAAGATGGAGCACGCTTGCCTAGAAGTAACCTATTCACTCTTGACTTAAAGTCTCCCAGGTTGTAGCTATCAGGAAACACAGACTCTGGCAGGGAATTCCACTCCTTAGCTGTACGCACAATGAATGTATCGATGGTAGAATTGAATCCTGTCAACGTCTCGGTCGATCGATAGTTCATATCTACTAAAGGTATACCAATTCAAAGCTACCACACTGTTAGACCGACGTCAATAACCGTCGATCTAAAAGTAACTTTAAATCCAAGCTTATCCCGTCTAATCAGTGCGAAATAAAGTGCCTGCGCCGATTGGTATCACGATAGACATACTAGGCACGCACTCGCAAGGCCACGAGCCGGCCTTGGCACTTGGTAATGAACCTGCCGATCTTGATATCAGAGATAGGTATGCTAATACAGTTTCTCCTGAACGGATATACATTGCGTTGTAATTGACAGATTATAATGCTGTGCCCGTTATCAGATTCTTGCCCGTATTTCTTGGCTAGGGAAAATTGATACTAGACTTGATTTATGTTTGACTGTGAATAATGTTAATAACTTGCATTGCTATTTAACCTTGAAAGCCCCAGAAGGAAAGTAGTAAGTTTTTCTGTTAACAAAATACTACCTATTTAATTTTAACCGACTTCGAAAACACGAGAAGCTTTTCAATTCGGTTAAGTATATTTTTTTAACAAAACAAACAAAATAACCGACGTTAGTTTTCAAAAAGCATGGCGCAACTTGAAACTTAGCATAAATTCCAAGTTATGATCTAGTAGAAATCTCTGAAAAATACTAAATAATTAACATTAACTATGCTATAAACAAACCTTCATAATATCGAATTCGATCACAAGTCACACAAAACACTTCGTCCAAACACTAACTATGCAATTACAGTCACAATATCGTTTTCACTTTACGAAACCACGAATTTTTAACTGGCAACACTGGAATTAATTGGTATAGCAGCACAACAACAGCAGTGGCCTGCCGTCTGTTGGTAGTGGAACTCGAAATAGGTCACCTCTAGTCTTTATACCAACCCCCACTAGCGCATGCTTCTTGCTGTCTTGAACAGTTAGCAAGATACAGTCGTAGTAAATTACTAGTTATGTACTATCATACGAGTAGGTACTTCCTTGAACCTTCCTAGGACTTGGGTATTGTGTATTCAATTTCGTGGAAGGTGTTTTTAACCGGGTTCAAAAAAGGAGGAGGTTATTAATTCGGATGTTTATATTTACGTATTTTTTTCTATGTACCTATGTTCGGGCATAACTCCGGCTTAGGTATATAAACGGATTTTCAAAATATTTTTTTTGTTCTAAAGAGGTACGTATTCCGAAATAGTCCCATTCAAATTTTGTGAAGATCTGATGAAGAAATTCGGAGATAGACAATTTAATCGATATGGACTGTTTGGAATGTTGGGGGGTCGCCGGTCGGGGTCAAAAAACAAACACAAAAAACCGACTTCCGAAATTAAAGTTATTTTATACTTTGTAGTGTTTTTTTTTTGAAGTCGAATGTATGTTTTGACGTTTGGCCGTCAAAGAGTTCAAATATTCGCGAGGGAATATAGCGATTTTGAGCATTTGGATTTTATACTTTTGGATTCTGGAGTTGAAGATTATAATGTAACAATGACTACCCGACTTTATCTTACAATTTAATTGTATCGGTGACATAGTAGTGTTATTTGGTGATAAGAATTTGTCAGTTCAGTTATTCGGATTCAAAACTACACTTAAAAGTAACTGTTTTACTTGACATTACGAATTAACTTGAAAATGCATGTTTGCCACATGCACTTTCTGTTAAAAAATTTAGATAAGTACAAGTAATTATACTTTTTATAATAATTTTGGTGTCATTTTATATTTCTTCAAGTAATTTTTCTAACATATCATTTTCAGTCATGCAGTTAAACTTCGTGTGTTAAATGCGTTTTGTGTCAAATTAAACAAGATTGGTATCAGCAGGCGATGCCACGATAACGACACTTGACGCTTTAAGATTTTGTGTTTTCATTCTTAATAAATGGTTCAACGGAGAAATTAACGATGTACGATAAAATAGGAGTACATTAGCCGAGTATTAACAAATTATATCATCCATGTATTAGAGAGTGCGTTTTTCTTCGGCGCGAGTCAGCGACTCCTGCACGCCAACTGGAAATCGTCGCCGTTGACCGGTGACAGCGACGCAGTATTTTCACAGTAGTTTTTACTTTTGTTGCGGATAGGTTGTTCTGGTTTACGACTCTAAAGTACCAGTACAGAAGTGCTACTAACTATTATTGGGTAGGTAACTAACATACCTACACCCACAGTGTAGGTACTTAGTAAATGCTCTCATAGGTACAGGTCAAACAGCATTTTGATTCTTGCCTATGTGAGTAACATGTACTTATTAAGAAAATAAAAAAGTCTACCTCTACTGGTAATACTTTGTTCCTATACGTAGAATAGGTACTCTAGGTGCATCGACCTCATAAGTACATTTTTGTATATACCAAATATTGTAAAACATTTATTTGAAAAGAGTAACTATGGAGTTTCTTGTCCATTCTTCTCCATAAGAATCTACCTTTGCGAACGGACAGTAGAGTTACTTTATATTATTTTAAATGTAAATGATGACGTTCAAAAGTGCCGTTTAATGGCCTAATTGAAATAAACGTTTTGACTTTGACTTCGTTCGAAAACTTTTCCTGCAGGTAAAAGTAATTCCAAATAAAGTTTTGTTTTGAATTTGTTTATAAAAGAGACTTATCAATAGGTAATAAATAAGATAGTTATGCGGTTACACCAGTTGTTTAAGGAAATGTTATAAACTACAAGTGGTAAGTATTAAATGCTTCCCTGCTTCCCTTCGCCAGACAACTGTTACAACTTCCGCGCAGTTGGAAAACTTTTTTTGATGGTAATGATTTGTGGCAGCGCCTGAGTGGCACCCAGCAACCCGTTCTGCGGCCAAGCCGTGTTCATGTCACAAAGGTGTTGGTGTTGATGAAGGTGGGGCAAGAACGTTCGCTTGCGGTTATTTGTCGCATAGCTTTAAATAATTTATTGCTCTGAGACTTCCGATGTTTCTGGGTATGTTTTCCTGACTAGACAGCCATTGTGACTTATCATCATCGGCCTGCCTTTTCCCAACTTTATTGGGGTCGCCCAATAAAACGCTGGTACTCAGCTGCATCCGGTTAGACTGGAAGCCGACCCTAAGGTTGTTGGGAAAAGGCTAGGCGGTTCGTTATTATTTCGGTAGGCATACTGAGGTAAATCCTAGCCGTTCCAGGTTGCCTAGAACAGATCGCGGAATGCGATAAGGCAGCCAGTTGGATGTTTTTTTAGTATATGGTTTTCTATAGGCACGTGTTTTTAATTTAGTGTACATTAACGTATACGTAAATAAATAAAATAAAATAACGTATACGTAAATGTTCCGTATGGTGTCGGACGTAAAAGAATAGCACCATTCCATCACTTCCCGTGGGTGTCGTAAGAGGCGACTAAGGGACTCACCAGAGAATGGGCAGCAGCATTCTCTGTAAGTACATTGCTACAGCTACACTGCGATCGCCAACCCGCCTGCCTAGCATGGCGATTATGGCCAATCCCCCCATTTGTGGCAGGCCTATGTCCAACAGTGGACGTCTATTGGCTGATATGATGAAATAAATAAAATGATCATACATCATTAACTTGAGAGTTGTCGTGTTTCCAATTCTTATCACAAAAAACATCAGTTTTTTTATGGATGCGGGATGCAGTGTCAGACTCTTACTGACTAAAACCCGTCCATGCTCCTCGTAGTACCCTTTGCTTTCTAGGGCTGCGGTAACTCGAACAAAATCCGCAACCAACAAATTCCGCAACCAACACCAGTGATATCGGTAATTTGCTTAGAATTCTTCAAGCTGTCCTCAAGTGAACAAATTGTCAACCAATCTTAAGGTCAGCAACCTCCTTTAATTGCAGCTCCAGAGCCTCAATCATTCTGAAAGTGAGCGTAATGAAGCTCAACGCACGAGGAAGGCGCGTGCTCAGCCTTATGTAAACTTACGGCGTTTTATTTCGTTTCATGGCGTTCCTCTTCCGCCATTTCCATTGTGAAGGCGTTAGTTGTAGACGGATTAGTGTCAGTTAGGGTTTCTGCTGGTGCAAGATTTTGTGGTTAACGATGAATTATATTTATTTCAGTAACTTAGTTTTAGCAATCATTTTCACACGTCCTCTAAGAGCTATATAATTATACAAATATTTTGTCCCGGTCATTTTAGAGTTTGGGTTGTTAAAAAAATCATCAGCGTCATAAAGTTCAAGCTATGAAAGTTTTTTGAAACTTCTCTTGTGTAAAAACAAGAGTTCGATTACTCGAAAAAAAAACCCTATTCAGTCTCCAAGGTATCTGGTCAAAATCGTTGCAAATTCGCTCAAGGACATCCCATTTGCAGGAACGATTCAACCTGCATTATTTTAAAACAAAACATCGAAACAAACTCACAGGTCAGTCTCTTTTAAAGTCGCGATCAATCATGTGAGGACTACGTAGGTTATTGTCTGAGGTGGTTGGTTGAGGAAATAATCATACCGGTTAGTCACGCAATTATCACGTGACACTTGAGTCTAACAAAAATTTGCAATTTCGAGCTTAAAATTTCGCAAACGGATCCTAAATAACAAAAATAATAAATGTTTTTGAACGACTTATCCAACGACACCATTGTGTGGGGTTGCAAAGATTTTTGAAAAAAAAGAGATCAATTTGTATTTTTGCAAAAACCACTTACCACCTTCGCGTCGGCGTGATTAATATGTATATATACTCACAACAAATTCCAACTTTCTAGTGCTAAGCGTCTCTGAGCTAATCCGCGGAAAGACTTTCAGACGGACAGACGGACAAGGCGAAACAACAAGAGTTCCTTGTTGACTGCGGAACCCTGAAAACGGCGCGAGAACACGCCATGTGAGTTAAAATGTAGTTCCAAATTACAAATAGAGGATATCTGGGGCCCAACCACCAACTCTAAAGCTCCATAATCAAAATAATGGACCGTGGCAATTTTTTTCATATGTCCGAACAGAATAGTAATAAAAGTAGAATATTGTCTACACATCGGACCTGCAATTGTTGCTGAAATTAGGCTCAGATTCAGGTGTACCATATCAGTACCGTCACAGGATCCTTTATAGATATGTTGTCTTGGAATAAGTTGCGTAAATGACAATTGAAATTGCTATTCGTGCTCGAGTGCTTGTTTAGTTAGTAGCGAGCGCCTTCAAGCGGGTGTAAAGCAAACCGAGGTAATGTTGTTTGCTATATACGAAGTTTAGTGCTACAATTTATGGATTGGTGTGTATTGTGTATTTATGTTTAATTTGTCCTTCTAGTCATCATCAAAACTATAGTCGTTGCCAATTGTAATGCCAGAAAAAAAGCCTTGGGATACGAATGCAACGTACAAAGATGGGTGAAAGAAAGAGACTGCGATGGGTATTGTTCTCTGCGGTTTTGGAAAACATCTTCCGTGATTTGTACTGAAAATGAAAAATTCTAAATTGAACCACCTTCGATTCGCTGACGACCTTGTATTGTTCGAAGAAAATTCAGGAAATACGCAAACCATGAAACGAACCCTGAACCAAGAAAGCGATAAAATAAACACCAATAAATAAATCTAATGATAATGAATGTGATGTTGCTGATCCTACTTTTTAACTAAATAAAACAATGTGCAAATCGAAGTCTAGTAAATTTTCACCTATTTTCTTTAATGACTTTGGAATGTATTAAAACTAAATTAAACAAAATTCAGACCCTTATGATAAGCCCTTTGATTTGATATCAAAGGCATACGCGTATCGCGGTTTTTTTTTAACGATGGGAAATCATGAAATGACTCCTTCTGCTCTGGGCGGAGTGGGAAAAATTTACTGTCTAAAACCTATTCGTGTTCCTCCAAATGCCCTTTGCGTTCTAGGGCCCCGGTGACTCTTTCGAAAAAGCTTGAGCAATAAAGAGAACATCATATGCTCAAAAAGACAGGACATACCTAGTAAAAAACATAGATATCGAGGAAGACAGCTTATCATTGGGAAGATCAATTCAAACAGACAGTATGTCTAAACTCCTGTCAGGGTTGCGGAATTTGTTCGAAAGAGTCACCACGTCCCTGGAACGGGCTTAAGGAGGAACACGGATGGGTTTTAGTAAGGGTCTGACACTCCTTCCGCTCCACCCAGAGCAGACAGCTATTAGAATCTCTTACTCTAGGAGGTAGGAGGCCCGCAGTCTATATTTATACCTAGTAGATGACGATGGGCTCCCTATTAGGTACATGGACCATTCACATGACTGGCGAAACGTGGGAGTACCGTAGGTTTATCTCTGCCTAAGCATTTGGGGAATACAGGATTGACATGCACGAAGAACGAGTTTTTGATCCGTTAACTCAACCAACAGTAGTCAAATGTCAAAGTAATAAAATTTAACCACAAGTTTTGACGATGGGTTGAGTTAACTACGGCTCAAAAAACTCGCCCTTAGTCACGTCTCAAGCAGTTTAATCATAAATTCAATCTGCTGTTAAAAGGAAGTGCGCCACGACGCTGGTTTTATTAATTCGTGATCATGGTTAATTTCCTCCATAACACCGGATGACTAGGCTCTATCAGAGCAACGATCGCGCTGTGAGAGCACGCGACCAATTAGCTGCAGTTCCTGGAAGATATCGACACCTAGCTATTAATAAAATAATGTTACTAGGAATCTGAACGGTTTAGATCTCCTATTTGTGTGCGGTAATGGCCTGGCTAGATTGTCAGATAGTTCTGCCAATATTGTTGTTATGATTACCTACACGTTTACACATTTTAACTAAGTATAACTGGCAGGCGTTTCCTTTATGTCGATAAGATAGTACTGATGGTAGCGAGTTGAGTCTCTAGTCCAGCAGTTTAAGATTTCCATTATAAGTAGTTCTTGAGCACCTTGTCCATCAGCAACTTTCTCTGTTTCTATCTAGCAATGATTTTCTTAGTCCTTTGCAATCTAGCGACGATCTGCAGCTTCACCATCATTTTCTAAGGCAAGATGCGTAAGCTGCTGTGTCCGCCGTGAGCCATGACCTGAGGTTAATTGAGAAGCGGTCGCGGTCCTTCGGGCTGCAAATCAAACCCAAGAAGTCTCAGGGCTTGGTTGTCGGCGGCAGGTATATGCGGAACAGACTGGATATTGCGACGCTGTCTCCACTTTTGCTGAATGGTCTGCTGATTGAATACGCAAAGACAGCTAAAAACCTGGGGATCATCATGGACTCATATTTATCGTGGACTTACCATATCGCTGAAGTCAGTCGCAAGGTCTACACATTTCACTCACTGAAATGCCTCCAATGCTTTTTTCCCCCGAACACCAAAATTTATCTTGCCCATACTACATAAATACTACTACACTGATGTTTGTTATTTGGATGCCACAGAGGAGCTTTTCAATAAACTTGAGCGGTTGCAAAATATCTGTATTCGTTTTGTGTGCAAATATGACCATGTTTCAGGATTTCACAAGGTACTCGAGGGGGTCCCTTTTTTTACTTTGGAGGAACTGTCGGATGTTGTGTTTGCTATTTAAGACCCTTCATAACCCTAAAACGCTTTCTCCTACTCCCATCCTTCTGATGCGCCTTGCAGGTCAGATCTTAGAAATCTCCGTTAATCTACAGTCGATTCGAAACACTACCGATTTTTACTCCTACTCCTTTAATGCGCACGCGGCCCGCGGTACTGTTATGGAATTCGCTACCGCCTGACATTATAGATTGCAAAAATCTTGCAATTTTTAAAAGAAGAGTGAAATATCACTATCTCTCCTTCCCGTCATAGTTGCATATAATTATGTATTTTATAGTATTATTATTTTTAGTACATATTAGTAATATATTTATGTATTGTATGTTTTATTGCAAAGGTATTATTTTAATTTTACCTACTTATAACTTTTACACACGTTGTCTACATCTATTTTAACTCGACTCCCCTTTCGCAGGTTTGCTGGAAGAAATTTATTTAATTTATAATCTTTACAATTCTTAAAACTTCTACAGATACCTTTAGGTATGTCGGACTCCATTTGCACTCCACGAGCAAACGTTTGTAGCTTAGTTCGGATGTTCCTCAAAGAGCTGGGGTCAGTTGCACCCATTAGTATCTAGTGAAAAGAAAAACCTAAGTTTGACTAGCAAAGAAAAAAAAAGTAAAAGAAGAAAGAAAGAAGAAAGAAGTAGGTAAGTTAAGTTTAGCATACAGGCTTACAGTTATAAAACATGAGGAACTTCCACTGTCAAGTATAGCACGTATTTTATGGCATTTACCATTGTTGTCTGTCACGTGGACTAAGGCCGTGGACAGTAGAACACAATTGTTTTGAATAGTTGACGCGCGCGACGCCACGTTTGAATCTACGTTCTAAGGAAGAGCTCGAATGTGAACAAAGCTTTATACATAATACCACTCGGTTGCCTGATGGGCGATTTGAAGTGACGATTCCATTAAAAGATTCGCCTGATAAACTAGGCGATTCATACGAACAAGCTTTGTCCAGATTCTTGTCCTTGGAACGTAGATTCAAACGTGAACCACATTTCAAAGAGCAGTATTGCAATTTCATTAAAGAGTACATTTCGTTAAATCATATGTCATTAAATGAAAATCCTAATAATGATACTCACACTTATATTTTACCACACCACGGTGTCTTACGCAACTCAAGCTTATCGACAAAATTACGTGTCGTATACGACGCGTCTGCAGTGACGACCTCTGGTGTTTCATTCAATCAAATTCAAATGGTAGGTGCGACAGTTCAAGATGACCTCATCAGTATCTTAATTAGAATGCGCCAGCATAAGTTCCTCGTCACTGCAGATGTTGAAAAAATGTACAGGATGGTGAATGTCAAACCATCACAACAAACACTTCAACAAATCTTATGGCGATTCGAACCTCATGACCAGTTGAGGCAGTACAAGCTGCATACGGTCACGTACGGAACCGCGTCGGCTCCTTATCTCGCGACAAGGTGTTTGACGCAGCTTGGTAACGAATGACCTGACCAAACAGTCTCGGAAGTCATCTTACATGATTTCTATGTCGACGATTTGATTACAGGCGCCGCTACTGAATCGGAACTCATAGACACATGTAAGGGTGTGACTGCACAGTTAGAAAGTGGTAAATTTCATTTACGTAAATTCCATTCAAATAGTGCTCACGTTGTTACAGAAATCGTCGGTGACACTAGTAGCGACGAATTGCTTAACTTATGTAATAACGAATATTCTAAAACATTGGGACTACTTTGGTCATCTAAAGAAGATTATTTATTATTTTCAGTCAATTTTGATGAACATAAAATTCTTACTAAACGTACGATATTATCGCTTATGTCACAAATATTTGACCCATTAGGTCTAATAAGCCCATGTCTACATTTAGCTAAGGTTATCTTACAAAAACTATGGTCTTCAAGGATAACGTGGGATGAATCTGTGCCATCAGATATTGAGACCATGTGGTCTAAATTCATAATGTCACTCAGACATATAAATAATATTCGAATTCCTAGATATATTCTCTGCGATTGTCCTTCATCAATCGAACTTCATGTATTTAGTGATGCAAGCACACAGGCTTATGCCGCGTGCGTATATATTAAAAGTGTCAGTAACAATAATCGTGTGTCTGTTCATTTAGTGACAGCAAAGGGCAAGGTGGCTCCCTTGAAGCCCATGACCGTGCCTCGGCTGGAGCTGTGTGGAGCTCTCCTCGCCGTCCGCCTGGCAGATAAAGTGAAATCATCACTTAGATTAAGTATAAACAAATGTATTTACTGGTGTGACTCCACAATTGTCCTCGGTTGGATACATTCATCTAAAGCACACCTGCTTAAACCGTTTGTGTTTAACAGAGTCATTGAAATCTCTGAGAAAACTGATTCATGCAGATGGCGCTATGTGCCCACTAAAAGTAACCCAGCTGATATTGGGTCACGTGGGACAGATGCCAAACAGTTACAAAATAATAACTTATGGTGGTCAGGGCCACAATTTCTTCTACATGACGAACAGTCATGGCCTAAACAACCGTCACATCTACAAGAGCCTGAATTACCAGAATTCAAGGTCGAATGTCATCTGACTGCTGACTGTACCGATTATGTTACTCATTACTCTGACTTCATAAAGAAGTTCTCCAATTTTGGTAAATTACAACGTGTGATTGTATACGTGCACCGGTTCATTCACAATTGTTTACACCCACAAAACAAACGTAATGGTTTCATAAAAATTCATGAATTAAATTCATCTTTAAACTCATTATGTAGATTTGTACAACTTGAAGCTTTCAGGTTAGAATATGACTTATTAAAAAATAATAAGCAATTGTCAGTTAAAAATAAATTACTTAAATTAAACCCATTTTATAACGAAAATGACGAATTATTACGAGTAGGTGGTCGACTTAAAAATTCGCTTTATGACTTTGACACGAAACACCCTATTCTACTTGATTCACGGCATCATTTTGCCACATTGATATTTAGGCATTATCATATGATTTTGTTGCATGCACCACCGCAATTATTACTTTTTACACTTCGTCACAAATTCTGGTTTATCAATGGTCGAAACCTTGCCAGACAGACGGTTCAAAAATGCATTAAGTGCTGTCGTTTTGCAGGAAAAGGCATTCAACCCATCATGGGGAACCTTCCTTCCAGTCGCTCGCATACGGACTATGTGTTTGCCAATACAGCGGTCGACTACGCCGGTCCTGTCATGATACTGAACCGTAAGGGCAGAGGAAGCAGACTGATAAAATCATATCTCTGTATATTTGTTTGTCTGGCCATTAAAGCAGTTCATATAGAACTTGTCACCGATTTGAGCAGCACTACATTTTTAGCTGCATTAGACCGGTTCATTGCCCGCAGGGGACGACCGCGAGCCATTTACTCTGATAATGGTACCTGTTTCGTGGGTGCATGTAATGAGTTGGCTAGATTTTTAAGGTCAAATTCCGATGAAATTAGCTCTCAAGCGTCTAATTCATATATTAACTTCAAATTTTCACCAGCATATAGTCCACATTTTAATGGATTAGTTGAAGGTTCCGTAAAATCTGTAAAATATCATTTAAAGAGGGTTTTAGGTTTAGCTAACTTAACATACGAAGAGATGAATACAGTTCTTGTACAGATCGAGGGGGTTTTGAATTCTCGGCCTCTTACTCCATTGTCATCGGATCCTTCTGATCTCACAGCGCTCACCCCATCACATTTTTTAATTGGACGAACGCCAACAGCTTTACCTTCTCCTCAGGACACTGAACCTGCGTCGATACCTACTCTCTCACGATATATGAGAATCCAGCAATTAAAAGCCCATTTCTGGAAACGTTATTACATAGAATATATTACAGAACTCCAAACACGACAGAAATGGCGCCAGCAAGGAAAACAACTCCAGCTCGGAGAAATGGTGCTGGTGAAAGATGACCGGCTGCCACCCAGCCGGTGGCTGCTAGGGCGCGTGACGCGCCTGTATCCCGGCTCCGACGGCGTGACCCGTGTAGCTGACGTGCTCACCAATTCGGGCACTCTTCGACGAGCCTTCAACCGACTGTGCCCACTGCCAGTCATGGACCAGAACTGCGTTCCCGGGGGGGCAACATGTTAACGCCTAGCATGTGTGCGTTCACCAACGGCTCACGCACACACGCGTACGACACTGACGACATCAGCCGCGAGCGACCACGTCGCGGCACTCGCCCATAGATCGTTGAAACCGTCATACGCATACCGACTTCTTTATTCTTTTTTGTAAACCTTTTCTTGGTATTAAACCAATGTTGTATTAATCAAGTCGCATCATTTCTTCCACCCCGTCAATAACCACGTGAAGCTCAGTACCGGCGTTTACAACTATCAAGGCTCCATGACCGGGAAAGGAAAATTAAGTAACATTTTGTTATCTATGGCAAGGCGTCTCTAAGAGTAAATAATACCTTCTCCTTGCTAGCTCTTAAATTAATAGTAGCGGTATAATTCCTTGATAGAGCTGTAATTAGGGCTGACAACAAGGAAAGGTATGAGGAAGGAAAGGCACACAAAACATAAATTATGTATCACACACCCTTCGTCATTTATTTACAAAAATAGTAAATTACATTTAATACATTACATAAAATATAAATAGTATCTAATTATTACTTATTTGAGCATTATTTACAAAATAAATTTCAATCATCGTACGTACTTATAGGTAACACCAATTCTTCAAATAAGTGGCTTAATAAATTAGGTACGAAAGTGGTACTAGTAGGTACGAAAGTGTACTTCACATTATAGGTATTCAAATCTCCTACTTTAATACTGCGAATAATGTACAAATTATCTTACAGCATAAAATCCGGGAGGCAGCTAATTCACTTTATGGCCATTTGCAATATTGAACGATTGAAGTAGAAACACACGCACTAGACGTATGAATAACTTCATATTTCCACAAAATAATGGCAGGTTCATACACAAGAAGCTTGAGTACAGTTACATTTGTCGTAAAATTCACTAAGCTGTCT
Source organism: Melanchra persicariae (assembly GCA_947386135.1). Lineage (NCBI taxonomy): Eukaryota > Metazoa > Arthropoda > Insecta > Lepidoptera > Noctuidae > Melanchra > Melanchra persicariae. The sequence goes on along the minus strand of OX376648.1, from coordinate 18,580,362 downwards.
CCTATTTAAACTTTCAAAGACCTTCTCAAGTAGATTAACCACCGCACTGAGCAACCCGCCTAGGCTCACAGTTAGGAACATGGACACTACTGACAAATCTAGGGAGAGAGACACAGCCCAGCTGGTCCATTCAATCTGCATACCCAGACCAGCTGCTTAGTGCGCTCATTGTTATTACATAATTCGCATAATTTTACACTTTGTCTGTAGGAATGTTACAAAAGTTAAAAAAATATTTCGGTCTGTGTTTTATTTCGAATTGGGTGATTTCACTCGGCGTTTGTTTTCAGTTCGGTTAACACGAATTTTTGGTATTCCTCGGTAGAATGTTCTTATTGTCACTAACATTTTCATCACTGGACAATCCTTTCACTAAATTAATACTTATATAAAATAATGTACCATGAACATTATTAAAAAAACCTGGCTCTAAAAACCTAGATATGAAATTAAGCAGTCTTCGAGACCAATTGTAACTTTTTCAAATAGCATTTTTGGCTTAGTAAATATGTAATTAAAAGAAAATCAGTTAAAAATAAAGTTGTTACCACCAGACAATTACTATGAGTTATAATAATTAGTGATGGTAATAGTGCTGCAGCTCCTCAGCATTGAGCAATGTATGCTGGACAGGGAAATCTGAAAAACGAAAATACGACACATTAGAACATTCGTGACATTTACATTAACTTTTCATTCAGCTTGCATCTGTTATATTTACAACTACGCTGTGTAAGATTACATAAATATAGTTAGGTATTTAAAGGTTTTTTCTATGACATCTACTTTCTACGTTATTGCTATGAATGTAATGTCAATACCTGTCAAACGTGAAGATGATTTATTTTGCATCTTAAGTATCACATATAAGCAAAATAAATTATTATTATGAACCAAATAAGATTTCTACTAATATTCTATCATGGACGAAATAAGATAATTTTTGACAGATATTCACTTACGTAAGCGGTTGTAGGTAACTAAATAAATATGTTTACGGCACTACATGCACATGAAATGATGTAACGCGAAAGTTAGTTCTGTAGTGGTAAGTGTTGGAAAACGGTACAGAAAACTAGTCACTCATAGTCAGAGGAGATAGTCGCAGTCTAGAGAGGAGTCAGTCATCGTCACATACCTTCAAGTCAGTCAAGAGTCAGAGTTATCGCACTTGAACAATCTTGTTGCCTCGTAGATAGTATTTCACGTCTTGTCTTCTGTTCTGTTCTGTGGTAGTCTGTGGCTTGTCTGTGGTCGTGGTTGTGGTGGTGGTGGTGGTGGTGGTGGTAGTGGTGGTGGTGGGCACGGGGTCGAGGAGTTCCGCGGGAAGCACGCCCAGCTCATTGTCAGACACTACAGGGGTGGGCAAGAAGGGGATCTCGCCTTTCAGTAACATTTCCCGGTAGGCGTCTAAATCAGCTAACTTGAACGATTCAGAGGATCTTTGCTGCTGGTTCATATAAGCAGTGACTTTTTTCAAGTTATTGTTGATTTTCTGTATTTTTTCTGGCGTTAAGCCTGTCGTTTTAACAGTGGGGGCTACTGAGCGTTTGGGTGCCGCGTAGTCGTAGTTCGGGGCGGGCACTCTGGGGTCGTAATCAGAGTAGTAGTCTGCGACGGCGGGCTGGCCGTAAGAGTTGAGTGCTCCCCACGACATGGGCTTGAAGGTGGGGATGGGTTGCGGGGGAGGGGGAGGTTGGTAGGAGACTGGTGCTGCGGGAGCGGTCGGCTCTTCGGCGTACGAGGTCGGCGGGTACGATGGGGCTGGGTACGACGAAGCGGCCACCGAAGTCGGTGGGTACGATGGGGCTGGGTACGAAGGAGCAGCGTACGAAGGAGCAGCAGCGTGAGAGGGCTCAGTGAAAGAGGGCACGGTGGAGAAGGCGTTTTTGATGGCGCTGTAGACAGTGTGGAGGATGGAGGGGGGCGGGTCGAGGGGTGTGTGTCCGGGGTGCTCGGAGTGCGCGGTGTCCAGGCTCTCGCTCGGCGCCACCTCGCCCAGCGGGGTCAGTATGACGAGGCCGGCGTGGACGCCGTTCAGTTTATTCCGGCCTGTCTCAAAAATGTGTCGGTCTTAGGTGATATGTTGTTAATGTTGATGGTGGTGTTATAATGATATTAGTTTATCATGTGCTATTCAAAATAAATAAATAAATAATTATCAAATAATACAATGACTACGAGCCTATCTAACCATTTAAAACTTTAGCATTGCTTCCATATACTTCGCACTTTGTTTTCTGTTTAGTATTGGAAATTAAGCATTGCTTTTATGAATCAAAAACTCCATGTAGGTATATTATAGTTGTTAAGTCATGAAAAGCAACAGCTGAAGCTTCTCTATAAGCTATGTGTCTTAAAGAATTTCAGCCTCAATTGTGCCTAGTTACATAATGTTCCTATTTATCTACTTATAAACTACTTTTACGATCATACTTTTGGTGTTACACTACATACTACTATTCCAAAACATAAACTCCAACTCAACTTGCACTGCAACTCTATTGGAGCTTGTTATAGTTGAAGTTTTTGCATTTGTTTGTTCATCTCTCGAGTACGAAAACGTCAATTAGACAAGTTTCATTGACATTTTCGTGCTCATGTTGGAGTTGGAGTTCCAGTTGAGATGGAGTTTACATTTTGGGTTTAGGGCCGTAGTATTTTTCCAAACTAATCTACAACGAAAGTTCATCTCGCCAAGTATACGGTCATGTGGTAGGTACCTAAACGGTTGTAAAACTGTGGTACATCTCGAGGAGGCTGTGGCGATTCATGGTGTCCTAAAATTAACAATTTAGTTAGGTATTTCTTGGTCTGAATTGTCGTTGATGCTGAAATACAGGGCAGATATCTCATATGGATTTTTCATAGGCCAAGATTGTGAGACCTAAGATTTGTGCATGTGTTTTCGACGATGACGTTATGAGTTTCAGAACTTAGGCTAGGCACGTTTTGATGCTAGTTTAACACAACTGTGCTCTCCTGTTCTGCTGGTATTAGTAGGGGAAACTACTTTGGGCATGGGCAAGCTCAGCACAACTGTATCGTTTTTATGTTATATTATATTATTGTGCTCTTTTTAGGGTTCCGTACCCAAAGAGTAAAAACGGGACCCTACAGTACAGACAGACGGACAGCGGAGTCTTAGTAATAGGCGGTTCATGAGATACAGCCTGGTGGCAGACAGACGGACAGATAGACAGCTGTCTGTCCGTCTGTCTGGCACCAGGCTGTATCTCATGAATCGTGATAGCTAGATAGTTGAAATATTCACAGATGATGAATTTCTGTTACCGCTATCAAATAAAATAAATATTTAAGTGGGGCTCATACGACAAAGGTGATTTTGTTGCCGTTTTATATAGATATGGTACGGAACCTTTCATGCGCGAGTCCGACTCGCACTTGGCCGGTTTTTTACTATGTGTTTTTTGCTGTTGTTTTGTGTCTACAGTTTCAAATAAATGTTTTCTATTCTATTCCACTAATTTCAATGAGGTTATCTGACATTTAAATATTCATTGCAATTGATTAATCATAACTTGAACTCACTCAAAACTCAGATATTATATTCTTTCCCTGATTTTAGGTTTTAGCGTTGTAGGTTACCCAAATTATTATTTCATTAATAAAGCCGCGTTGCGTGCAAATAATTAAAAAAATGCCTGTTATCTTTATTAGTGGCATTACTAGAATCAATTGGTTTCATTTATGAGCCCATGACGTGGAACATGACCCATATGATTTTTTCTTAGAAAACATAATATTAGTATAGGGAATACCGTATTACAGCGTGATAAGGGAATATTGGATTACGGTATTCCCGGTTTTGTTTCAACGTTTAGTCCATTAATTCATTCATAATATATGCATAACAAATGCAGTGAATTTTGAATTGACAACCGTTGTGCTGGTAAATAACATAGTTTCCACTTTCAGGTCTAATAAAAAAAAATGAAAAGAAGTACCTACTCGTGAGTAGGTGAAAAATGTTTTAGACGAAGAAGTTGTCACAATGGCATTGTTATAATTAGGTGGTTATCAATGTATCTACTTATGGTTGTTATCTTTATCCCTATGTGTCACTGTCCTACTTATTTGTATTTTAATTAATATTTACTGAATATACTTTCACTACTCAATTCTCAGGGGAAATACTTTATAAGGGACTTTCTAATTCGTGCCGTAAAATTAATTATATGCCGGACAATTTAATTAGCAATAAATTCTACCTACCTTTTGATGAAAACAATGTAAAAAATGCAACGATTTCAAAATCAAAAAGCTTTATAATACCCTGGATTTTGAGAATAAGAAGACAAAAATGAAAAGTGCTATACCCACAGTACCTATAGACAGAATACCTTGTTCCCAGAGTAGGTACTTCATCATATCGGCCGATAGACGTCCACTGTTGGACATAGGCCTCCCCCAAATGGGAGGGCCATTACCATAATCGCCACGGTTGGCAGGCGGGTTGGCGATCGCAGTGAGCTGTAGCAATGTACCTACAGAGAATGCTGCTGCCCATTCTCTGGTGACTTCAATAGGTACTTACCGAAAGGAAAAGTTGGTATTTTTGTATTTGCCAAGACTAAAATAATTTGATGACCTACCTGATCCTATGGAGTAACCAACCGTTTTCGGTCATCAAAGAACACAGACCCTTGACCCTCGAGTAGTCAAAAGCTTAGTTTTAGTTGTTGTGACAACAGATGCAACTGACTTTAGCATCGTTGCTGTTTGTGCTGATGCGCGAGGACGCAGAATACCTTAGAAAAGGAAGTAACGTGCCGGTCGATTCTGTCGACATCTCACGGTGTACACCTAGACAGAGTGAACGACAAGTGAGCTGTCATTCCATCTTATTTGTATGATTTGACAACTCACCCGTCGTGTACCTCGCCCAAGTGTTCACTTCGACATGTTTACAGAATCGCTCAGCAGTTGATGATGCTGTCCGTACCAACTGTAACTTATTTCTGTCTTCATTAAAAGCTTTTTTATTTAGTAGGACAATGAGTAACGGTACAGTGCGTCGCTTCTTAAAATTAAGTGCCGTTTCGTCGACTGGCTTATTGTGAACATCTCAATTGAACGCAGATATTATCTTGATTGTTTTCGATTTTTATTTTAAAATATCTCTGCAGATACCCGAATAGCTCTAAAATATAGTAACCTACAGTTAGATATATTATTTATAGATCGGGATATTTATTATAGATCGAAGGTATTATGATGCCTCGTAAACCACTTTGTTTGCAGGTTTCTAGGTACAAAATTCTTCATGATTGTGTACGTGTTATATTTACATTCACTACCTATAGGAAAATCGCTAAAAATAATTATTTTATTTTCAAAACTAGGTAAACGAGGGTTGTTTACTAACGTCAAACATTACAAGCCTAACAACAGGGCACGTGGCAACTTACGTGTATGCAGTAACTTTATGGTGTAGCTCTACCTTCTTTAATAAAAATGAAAATCCGCACAAAGAAAAGAAAGAAAGAAAAATGTTTAAATGAGACTCGCACAAGAGAAACAAAAAAGTAAAATAAATTAAAACTATGTGGCAACTGAAAAACAAACACAGGTTGTGTTTATACCTTTGGGATGAGACAATTAGACTCTAAGAACTGTAAAAATACTGAAACTGTAAGAAACTGATTCCGACGTAGACAAAGAAAATTTTAAATGCAGTGTTATCATCATCTGCCTAGCCTTTTCCCAACTATGTTAGGGTCGGCTTCCAGTCAGACCGGATTCAATTGAATAACAGTATTTTACGTGGAGCAACTGCCTATCTGAACTCCACAACCCAGTAACTGGGTAACACGGTACTTCTTGGCAAGAGTGCTGTCAGGTTTTCTTGCTTCTGACAATGCGTAAAGACTGCCAAAGATCTAAAAAGGCACAGTGGAGTCTCGGTATGTTAAAATGGTCACCCAAGCAGACCTCGGTCAGGGTTGCTGAACCTTGAAGATCGACCCGTATGGCTGTTATAATTTATTATCAAACTAGCTCTTGCCCGCGACTTCGTACGCCCGTTCGTCCGCCGTCCGTTTTTTTTCCCGTTCCCGTATAGCCTAGCCTTCTTCATGAATGTGGCTATCATAGGTATACAAAAAATACTTTTTTTTTACTTATAATTTTTCACTCTAAAATTTATAAGTAGCTGTGGTATACAATAAAGAATAAAGAATTAAAATTATTTTCCAAATCCGACTGGTAGTTCCAGAGACAAACAAACTCTTCAGCTTTATTTTATAAGTATAGATTATAAAACCCAATTACGTGCAAGTGTCAAGAGAAATTTTCTATAGGTAATATGCTTTTGCATAATTGTTGCTGGTTCCTAGTTCGAAGTGCTTGCATTAAACTAAACACCCGACATAATGAGTGTAATTACGCAAATATAGTATTTGCAACACTGTAAGTATACTTCAGCAAAAACTTGAGACTCAAGTGAAGACTTGGCAGTCGTGTCTCTTCCTAAGGATGTCGTAACCGAAGAGATGGCGCGTTCGTGGATGAACCGCTTTTAAGTTACATAACTGGTTAAAAGGTCCTTATAATTTGTTCAATTTGGACTAAAAGGCCAGGCACTTGCAATTTGCATCCATACGTAAGTGTCCACGAGAACATCTTGAAGAACATGGACGTTATCGTCAGAATTTGTCAATTTCACAAAGGGAAGCTAAATCGTCATTATTTGTTGATTTTTCATCAGCAGTGCGATTCTGTAAACATGTCGAAGTGAACACTAGGGCGAGGCGCGCGACGGGTGAGTTGTCAAACCATACAATTATGATGGAACGACAGCTCAGTTGTCGTTCACTCCGCCTAGGTGAACACCGTGAGATGTCGGCAGAATCGACCGGCAGGTATATAAGAGATATCGGTATAAAAGAAAAAAGAGTCACGAAATACATTGATTTCATAGAAATTGAAAGCACGACGCCTCTGCAATATAACAATTTGATACATAGAAGAAATTAACTAGAAATGACTAAAGCAAAAATGTAGTTTTCTATCTGAATATATAGTAAGCCTTCCCACTAGTTCATCATCATCATCATATCAGCCGAAAGACGTCCACTGCTAGACATAGGGGGTTTGCCATAATCGCCACCCTTGGCAGACGGGTTGGCGATCGCAGTTTAGCTGTAGCAATTTACCTACAGAGAATGCTACCACTATAGTAGGCACCCCCGGACAGTAAATTATGAATCGTTTTTCATTACTAGAACAGTAAGGATCACTATAGATATCGATTCAGGAAAGCTTTATGTCATTATTTCTGTTTTTTAAATTAAGTGTGTCAATAAATGTAGGTGGGTTCATTTATCTGGCGCATATTACAGTTGCTTACAATACAACATGAGTAGTCACACTCCATTTATTTTTCACAACGCATAAAATAATGATGACCAATTTAGTTTTGCAACTCAAAGTTTATATTGCACTTGAATGACGCAACATCTTACACCCGATGAGTTCACTAACAATCCTAATAAAGTTATAAAGTAACGACTTTTTTTTCTGTCACTACAGCAATTGCAGTTGGGAAAGAGTTATGCAATAACGAGGCAAGAATACAATAGTAATGCACTCGGATTGTTTTCCGACATCCGGATTTTTAAAGAGTTTTTTTATGGCAACTGTAATGTGTGTAATATACCAAGTTGCGGTTTTTACAAAACGTGTGCTGTAAGAACTAATTAATTTTTTGCATCATATTTTGAGTGTGACACCATCTGTATTCGTTTTACTCTTTAGATCCTCGCTGGTTGGTTACTTCGGAATTCAGATTAAATTGCAACATATTACAAAATAACCAGCAACTTTTAACACATATTTGAGTTGATAAACAAATTACTTCATACTTATGGTTATCGCATTACGCCATGTTGTTAACCCGTATTATTTTCCTTGTCGTAATGTCCCATACAAAATAAAACAGCTACGTAGTAATAATATCATCATTAATATTTTAATAGGTATATATTATGATATAGGTATTATCCTCTCAAAGCAGAAGGTACGTCATAAATTATGACATTTGTTACGAAAGAGTTTGTGACTAAAAATCATAATAATTAAACTACTAGCTTTTCCCCGCAGCTCCGCCCGCATGGATGTCGATTATCGCATAACAAAGTATGCCATGTCTTTTTCCATATCCCAGGCTATATTTCTCAAAATTTCATGACGATCCATTGAGCCGTTTTGGCATGAGAGCGTAACAGACAGACAGAGTTGCTTTCGCATTTATAATATTAATTAGGGATTTGTGGTCTCACAAATAAACTCTCACTGCAATTAATTAAATAATAAGTAGTCAAAAATGTTGCCTGAATAAAATATTTTAAACTAAAGTAAATAAATAACAATACGGAAATGTTCGTAAACATAAATATGTATGAGATTTATTATTACCGCACAGTATCGTATTATGCTCACTTACTATGTCCATTTCAAAGATCATTAAATTGTGCGTAGGTTCGTTAATATGTAACAATAACAGTCAAGATACAGACAAATAAAATGTGGTTATAATTCTATATGAAATACTGTGAAATAATCACTGAAACTATGTTGTTTGATAATAATAAGGAAAATAAAGTTATTTAATACCACAAAATATTTTTCAGACAAAATGACATAATATTTACGATCCAATTACAAGATGCTATCTTCTAGTTTTAAAAAACTGATTCTGGAAATGAAAATTCGATTAAGAATAACAGAGAAGTGCTCAATGCTGTCACACTTGATCACATTCATACGCGTGATGTTCCCCACTCACAATCTAGCTACTTTCTTTCATATGTGATGTGTGAAAGCGATGACTGATTTGCGTCAACAGTCGATTATTGTAAAATGTCAAGCCCTGCATGGGTTGAAAGTTGCACAGAATGTGGCAGGTCTAGTTCTGTGGTCTCGATTCTTGCGCCAGCGCCCGTGACCACGGAAGGTCGCTGACTTCGGGTATTTATAGCTATGCGTGAGTTTGCAGTCTATGTAATAAAAGTGTCAATGGCGAGGCCGTGGTTTGATTTAACGAATAAAACAACCTATTTGAAGCAAAAATAATAGATTGGAACATTTGTAATCCAGACATGACACGACATGGTTGGCGCAGTGGTTGAGCGATTGGCTACTGCCCTGCGTGTCGTGGGTTCGATTCCCGCACGGACCAAATACTTATTTGTACGGCCTACAGGTAGTAGTTCCGGGTCTGGCTGTTTGTGAATGTGAGTTTGTATGTTTGTATACGCACCCACCATAAGTACCTACAGGAGAAATTCCTAGTGTGGGCAACGTTTTTTTTTTATAAAAAAAAAACAAAAAAAGGAGATATTTTTACGAGAGTGAAACATTAAAAGTAATTTGACTAATAGAATAAAAAAACCTATGTACTCCTCTTATCCTGTATACATGTCGCCGGTAAATTGCAGTCTCCGCAAGATTGTAATAAATCTTGATTAGATTGTAACTTCTCCATATATTATGAAAAAATCGTTTTGTTTATAATACCATCCAAATTCAACAGCTTTCAATTTATCCATGTCTTATTTGTAATAATAGTTTACAATTTCACGCGATATTTTACAATCTTACGGCTTTTGCCATTTTCCGGTGACATACACATTGCACATTTTATAAGTGCTATAAGTTAGTGCCTCATACATATGAATGCTTCATTTGTACTACTAATCTACTCATGCGTTATGTTTCATCAAAACCGATATTAGCTAAGTTATTTCAACACATCAACTAAAACATTGGATGTAGGGTAGGTAGTTATTTTTCCACATTTCTGTATAATTTGTCAAGTAACGCAAGAACGTTAAACGTTTACAGTAACATCCTTCGAAGATACGGTAAACGTTTAACCAAATGATAGATAGTCTGTCAGACTGCATTTAATTTATTTACCGGTTTATTTTGGTTCTCTATTACATACTCTGTTTAGTTGCAAAACAGTCGGTTTGGCGAAGAGCTAAACTTTTTAGACGCTCAAGTTAAAGTTGTTCAAAAGCGTTATGCAATCGACTGTTTTAATGATAGATTATTTTTTCGCTAATGAATAAGCACTATCTAGAGTTTATTTAATACGTAATAATTTAGCTGGAAGTTACAATCAATTAATTGAATAGCGATAGTAAACATATTACATCCAGAAAAAGGTTAGCTACTTTAGATACCTACTATATTACAGGAAAAAAAATATTATAAAATATTATGACATAATTAATTAATATAATTCCATTATGTTATGCAATAACAAATAATAATTATGATTATATACTTAATTTTATATGAGATCAGTGTTACGTCATCAAATAGGTAGGTCTCAGTAGTAGATCGACAAACAATGATATCATTATTTCGTGCAAAACTATATTAAATTCTCATATGATACAACAAAATCCCTAATTAATATTACTCATTTGTTCCAAGACTTTAGGTTCGGGAACCATTCCCAGACGATTAATATACATAATTCTCACCATTGCAAATTGAGCAATATAGTGCAACAGTCATGTTTCACAAATTAATATTAATATGTTGCACCTATAGACTGCAGTCAGTATCATCATCTGCCTAGCCTTTTCCTAACTATATTGGGGTCGGCTCCCAGTCAAACCGGATTCAGCTGAATACCAGTATTTTACGTGGAGCGGCTGCCAACCAGACCTCCACAACCCATTAACTGGGTAACACGATACGTCTTGGCAAGACTGGTGTTAGATTTTCGGCTTCTAACAATCCGTAACGACTGCCAAAGATCTCCAAATGACAGCCGGGTTCAACGACTTAACGTGCATTCGTGGCACGGAGGAGTCTCGGTATGTCATGATGGTCACCAATCCACAAAACAACCTCGCCAAGCGTTGCTTAACCTTGAAGATCGACCCGTGCGGCTGTTATCATTTAGCTACGAGCTCTAATTAAACATTATACTGCTGTCAGTATAATGTTTCATTTTCCGAAGTATTATTATTACATAGGCACGGATTGCACCGTAAAGTAAAGGATCATAGTGTTCACGTGGTTCTCATGTATCATAAATGTGATCACACAGTTACACTTGCAACCGGCCCGGCGGGATCCGTGACATAATACACTTTCACTGAAAGGCAACCAAAGGCGCGCCTTACTAAATCTTAGCGACTGTTACGGGCATTGTATGCCTTCCTTAAATATTACGGAATATTACACTGTTACATCTTGCACTTCCCTGATCTATGAAGAGATAGTTTCTTAATAGGTCTCTTATTGACATTTAGTTATTTTATATTGAGTAGGAAATTTCAAATTAACGAGGACAATAGATTTGCAAATATAATGTAGAAAACATTCAAAAGCGTAGAGGTGTTCAGAAGGAATAAAGTGTAGTTCTTTCGCTTCACCAAATTAAAGAGTGGACAGTAATAGCCTCTTCCTTATTGATGCAACATTCAGGTCACTAGTTTGAAGAACTAGAGTTATACACAAATAATTTGGTAAAAACTTGTGACAGCCAAACAATGAAAGAAGATTGTTTCCTCAAAGTATGGGAAAATACGAAATTGAAAATGGATGCAATCTTTCTTATATTGTGATATTGCAATAGTCATCAAACAGAAGATTATTAAGGGAATTACAAAATCACATACACGGTTATTTGTCTGTCAAGTGTTTTGAGTCATTTCGTCATGTAAAACGTCTATTTCCGTTTGAAAGGGAAAGTCTTATGTAAATAAGGTGAGGACTCCGCTGCGGTTTTTGGACATAGAGGCGGACCAATGAATGCCAAATGTGTTGTCATGGGCATAATACTAAATAATTTTCAAGGCAACACCAAACTGTTACTTGAAATGAGACTACAATGAGACTCAAAAAGGCTATTTTAAAAATGTAGTCGGTTTGGAAATATTCTCAGTTTACGTTTACGGCAGGTTGATAAATATAAATCGAAAAGTAAAAGGTATGCGTTAGCAAAAGAGTTTTGCCAATCAATCGTTGATCTTAAGTGCAGATGAATGTTTTATTGCTTACTTTCCAATACTGATGACGTAGACGCCTCCAAGTCCTGGTTTAACACCACTTGGTCGACGAGATGCAGGATTTTCTTCATAATCTATAATACAGTTTTACAATGCAGAACACTTTGAGACAATGTCATGAAATCTGTTCTGCTTTAGAGTGCCAAAAGTGAAAATGTGTGCGAGCCTGCTAGAAGTCAATAAGAGAAGACAAGAGAAGAATCGCTATATATAATACATAGCCAAAAGACGAATCCAAATAAATTGATCGCTGAATAGCGTTAACTGTACCTTTTTATCCAAAGAATTTGTTTTAAAACATTGAACCCCAGTAGAAGACAATTATCCAAAATAAGATCAGAAAAACCCATCTAAACGACTGGTAAACTGATTTCAAGATTGCAAAGCGAAATTAAGCTCAAGTAGAGAAACACAGGGCCTGTAGGCAAGAAGACGAACTTAATACTCTTACCACAATTCATTGACTAGGTCAAAATAGCGATACAAGAGCTCCTCAGAGGGCATTGGCATCGGCTCCTCTGAAACAGCATCTACTACTGAAGACATCACTATCATTTCTGAAAAAAGAAATTCAAATATCAAATGACATACTTTTTCTTGACTCTGTGACAATTGAACCCAACAGTTATTAATATAATCAAAATAAATGGTCTTATTGTTAATGCTATAACTCAATATCAGTCATAGAGGGAAGTGTACAAAAACAAAAGCACAAACCATTGCACTATGAAAATGGGATATTTTTAAATGCACATCTGTATAATTTTAATGCATACCAGAAAAAATAATGCTGTGCAAAAAATCCCAATTGATTAGAAAACATGTCTTACAAAAAAAACTAAAAAAATCATCCAAAACGAGATGACCTTTTTATCGAATTCACACCAAAAATGTGGTTCATACATCGGATTTATGATTTATAAAACAAAAATACGAATTGTTTATCAAAAATACTAACTTGCACTCTAAATTGCACTTCCCTGAAATAGCAGGTGGTTATCATGGTTACAATAGTAGCCGGTCATTGGGCACCCCGACTCGGACAGGTTAGGTTAGAAGATTTTTTTTTAAACCACCCAGAAATATCATTAGCCAAATATTCGTTCAGTAAAACAGTTCTGCAAATACCATTAAACAGTATATCTAATATGATTTATTTAGTGTGCATAATTTGTGTGCAAGTCAGTATTTTTGATTTAACTTTGAAATATTTTGTTCGAAAAAAGGGAAAATACAGATATCGATTTAATTACATGCCTATGAAAATTACCAATGATACTTTTAATATGGATTACGTCATACGTCAAAAGAAATGCTGCGGTTAGTCTGCATATCAAATAGGATTAATCTTCAAAGTATATGTTTTAGTACTTCCGTTGGTAATTAATGAAGTAATGACAGTCTCTAGGTACCTTTCAGTAGCTCTCTAATAATATTTTTTGATAATTTGCTCTAAGCGTAGGCAATAATACTTGCAATTGCATAGCATCGAATCGAACCTCTGTCATTCTCAAATGCCCACTTGTTCGTAAAGATCATGTTTAAGTAAAATAGGTATTCTGTACCGCTTTTTCTATCTACGTTTTCATGATCAGTTCTATGGAAATTGTACTAATGCAGTTTAATTTTCTGCAATAAACTAATAAGTTATTTTTATTACACAAGATTTGGGACAACAACACATGACCCAACATAAATAACTGCAATTTTAGCGATGCTTTACCAAACAACTAATTTCGTATTCAGCACAAAAGTTTTGGTATTTAAAATTTAAATATATTCAAGTACAAATTGTTGCCAAAAGTAAAAGTATGCTCGATAAACAATAGATGATTGAACGAATGCGACCTCTTTGCCGGCTTTACCGACTGCGGATGATTAACGAGAGGTGTCAGTTATGTAAGGAACAGTATCGTAAATGACTCAGTCTCATGATCAATTGGGTATCGACAAATTGTAATTTATTGCTTAGTATTGCCTCATGTGGATTTTAATTAATACGTCATTGTGCTTGTATTTCGTTATGGAAAACCAAAAATGTATGTTACAAGGTAAACAATGAAAATAATTAGTAGTGATGTTGTCTAATGAGATATTTTACCGCGGTTTCAATCATATATCAAATAACCAGCTAGGTATTCTCTTACAGAAACTCCCATTGTAATCAGTGGATACTATACTATTGTAGTCTTTGGTGGATACCTACTATTTTTTAAATTCAATGATTTTGGTTTGTGTTTGGGAAATATTAATGATGTTGTTTGAAAACTAATACTGTGGTCGCCTTATTATTTGGCAACGAAATTCTGTAACAGGGATACCACGGTAATGCTCTGTTATACTCGTAATTAGAAAATATTAATAATTAATAAGTTTTTTTCGTTGTTGACCGCACGGCGTGTATAACTGGTCAGAAAAATAACAATGGCTGAATGGTTAAAAGGTAAGCCATTCCGCCATTGTTTTATGAAAGAGAATGATCTAATTCCAGGAAGAGAAAAAATATGAATAAAACTAAATCTGGACTGAATGTCATTTCTTAATAAAATTAAATAAGAGGAAAAACTATATATCCAATCAAATAAATAAAATGAAAAAGTCAGCCAGGCAGGTCACCTAGACGATTAATGTCAACTTTACGCAACAAGGCTAGGAAATGGAGTTTATGTAATAATGGCCTCGATGAAGCACTAAATGATACAACAAGTGATAACAACTAGGCAGTAAGAGGCTCGTAATTGGTAGATCGTGACTTTCATTTCAGTTCGAAATTTACCTAGAATACTGGGAAATAAAAGAGGAGCCTAAGCTATATAAATCAACACAAAAATCACAAAAACTGTCACATTGTGAGCACCTGTCACGAAAAAGTGACACGTACCTATCATTTTTGACAAATATGTCGCAATGGTAGCTAGAAACCGTATTAAACCGTCCGCGTCAGTAACTTAATGTGGCCCTCCACATGAAGGCTCTTAGTTTTTGTTGTGTTCATGGTTTTTGAAACATTTTTCGTGTAGGTAGGTACCCATAAAATACATCAGAATCAAGAATATATTGAGTAGGTTAGGAAAAAAACTACAGAAAGAAGTCTTGATGCTTTGGCACCATTTTATAAAGTTGATTTTTAGAGACAACCAATTTGTAAACAATTTGAGTCGATATTTATTTTGTGAAATAGGTACCGTAGTAAATTGATTTTTCTCTTCATTTACATTTATCAGTATTGATTTACTTAAATATTTCTTACTATGTTGCAGCAGATAGTGTAATACAGATTGCGTGAGCATCAAGTCATTCTTTTCACACATTCACTTCTTCCATTTCTGCAGATGTACGTACTAGAATCTAGTTACGAGTTACGACTTTTATGTTAACGAGTCCTCGACATAGTAAACTTTGCCCATAAGACAAACATATATGCATCGTGAAATCGTTCGTGTTTGAACATAAGTCATCGTTAATAGCTATTAAAGTTATTGTTACTGTTTAACGATTACTTATTGCAAGTTGGCACTAAACTTCAGAGTTGTGAGTGTCAACGTTTATGATTGAGAATCTACTTTATCTAACAAACTTAGGTCACTGTTAAGGCGGTATATACCCACAGAGAAAGCGCTTATTAGTTTTTTGAATCCATGAGAAACATAAAAAACAGTGTTGAAAAATTCAGAAAAAAATATGTAATGTCTTATATAATTATGGATCTGGCGAACCGCCGATCGCTTTTAGTAACACGATTAGATTAACTTTGCTGGATAGAAAAAAATCCCAGTTACCCCTTTTCGCAATCTCACAGCTACAAAACAGACGTTTTTTTCTTTATTTTTTATATAAATGAAATGGTATTAAGATTTTTAGCTCAATTCGCTGAGTTTATCTTTATAAAATGATTACAACCATTACTATGTTATAATGCCTACCACGTGACGAAACTACTCGCGAGCGGTCGCGGGCGAGCCTACTTCAGTCAGTCTACTAAAAGCGATTGGCGGTCAAAGTCAAAGTCAAAACGTTTATTTCAATTAGGCCACTAAACGGCACTTTTGAACGTCATCATTTACATTTAAATACTATGTTTAAAAAAAAAGTGACTACTGTGTGGTCCGCCAAATCCATAAATAATATATATTTTTTTTAATACGCAAATCATTTAAGTATTTCTTAACACTAGAGCCATGGGGTCCGAGTGCACATCGAGTTTTTAGTGACATCAGCAAGCAGTAAGTTGACTCTTCAAGTGACGAGAGTAGGTACTGGCCTTTTCTTTGGCAAATGAATCAGCATTGCCATTCAATGTGGCAATGTGGCCAGTGTTCTGGGCATTTTTCCCGTTGACAGCGATGAAGACGACTTTTTCGATGCCCTATGAGTTCTTTCCCTCTCCCTTTTTACTCCGCTTGTACATTTATACACATTTTCTACTAGCTTGTGTACATTATCTAATGAGTTTTTATGTATTTGTAAATAAACAGAAAAAAAAACTGTTTTCAATACAAAATCTCTAAATATTTGAATAAAGAATTAGTATTTCTTTATTTGCAAAATTGTTCTATGAACTAGCCGTTAATTATGCTCATGAAAACTTAAGATGTAATTAGCAAAACTCATTGCCTACTCAACTCGACGAATCATATTTCGTGCAGTTATCCTGCCAATGACAAATGGAACTTTAATGGTAGCCAAATCCAAATGTTTGTCTAGCTTTTGTTTACTGTCTTTTTAATCCCACACTGCGTACAAAAGATTATAATTACAATTGCTCCCACGATAGTATCCGTTACTACTACCGGCCGTGTTGTGTAAGCATGATGCGTCTTGTATGAATCTTATGTAACTCTTGGTTCCAGTGGATCGGGACCTCTGACCGGCTGCATTGCGCAATAGATTGAAGATAATGAATATGTTCTACTTTGCGTATATTTATTTGTACTCTTAAGTTTATTATGTATCGATTTCTTAATTACGTTAGATAATTATATGCTTGCAGATTTAGTAGACGCCAGGAAAGCCCCGTTTGTTACTTCATTACGTATTACGTATTGAAAGATACTTCCTTCATCTCTGATCTCAGCCGAACGTCCACTGTTGGACATTGGCCTCCCCCAAATGGTTGGGGGACGGGGGGGTGCCATAATCGCCACGCTTGGCAGGCGGGTTGCCGATCGCAGTGTAGCTGTAGCAATGTACCTACAGAGAATGCTGCCCATTCTCTGGTGAGTCCCTTAGTCGCCTCTTACGACACCCACGGGAAGCGATGGCATGGTGCTATTCTTTTACGTCCGACACCACACGGATACTTCCTTAATGTTTTAAAATATTTTAGTTAGATATTCAATTAGGTATAAACGGTAAAAAATATCTTTATGATTGAAAATGTACGAGATTCTCGTTACGTATCGATGAGTCAAGTCAGCATTAGTTATTGACTAGTCAACCAAGTTCCACGAATCATCTAGCAATAAAAATATACAAAACAATACACTATTGTGTGTGACAGTCCTTAATTAAATCTTTTCCTGACAGCTGTGTATTTTTTTTTGCCAAATGCGGCGACAGTTTTGCGCAACAACTTTTACGATAATGCGTGCAAGCCTCAGCTCCACTATCAGCTTACATAATATAAGGGGCACCTGTAAAAAGTGTTGTTTTTGTTGACAATCTAGTTTTTTTTTCTTTATAAACATAACTGGTTTATTTTTTAAGCACGGTGTGTTACTTATTTTTTGTATGACAGTTTTTTTTTTAAATTAAAGCCGTCATTGTACTTGCTTTTTTTGGTCATTTATATAAACACTGTGAACCAGATTTTATATTAGAAAAAAAACCGTCTACACTCGCCTAATAAAGCACGATCGGAGGACAAGGAGAATGCGATTTCGTATATGCTTAGCGTGCTCGTTAAAGTCCCTACTTTATGAATTCATGCTCCGATTGCCTAGCGTAGAGTTTTAGGATAGAAACAGTGCCTGATGGGTTATTGTTGGGAATTCTCACAATGGTACACCATTAAAACTCAATAAGTTCATCGGCGAATGCAACCAATTCAGAATTTAAAATAGAAAAATCAACAGTTTTAATTTGAAATATTACCTTTCAAAGAGAAATACGAGTACACTACCTAATATTCAGCATCAACGTCCATTTACCTAATCCCACTTATCCCACCTATAATCAACATCATGGGCTCTAGACAAAGAAATTGAATCGGAGATGACGATTGTAGAAATGTCAAAATGTTTGGTAGTGACATTTCGATAGCGCATGTCAATCCCATACATTTTTGACCTTTCGACCACCATTATCGCTGATAAAATGTCATATTGTCTGGAGGCTCTTGCTTTCATAAAGGCACTATCGTATAACAGATGTTCAAGTCCTCACCGTCTAGCTGCGAGGGGTACTTGTGCGCGGCGTAGCCCGTGGGCAAAGAGGGCGCGGTGAAGTGCGCGGGCGCAGTGGGTGCGCCGTACGCGGTGGGGGGTCCGTACTCGAGATGCGACGTCGGCGGGGGCCCGTACACTGCAGTCGCTGGAACATTACGGAGGAACGCTTTTAGTATTTCTTCCTGGAACCTTAAGGAGTATTTCGAAGGAAACATACATCATTGAGATTTCATATTTTATAAGTACATAAGTGAGAAATCCGGGTTAGTAATCGAAAACTGCTAATGAAAGAGCGTTTGGCACCGGTAATACACTCGATATTGGTGAAAGTAGTAGCACAATTTTACAATACTGAGGTTTTTTTTCTCATTATACTGTAGTACAATTATTATTTACTGAGAGCTTATGTGTTTTTTCGTAAACTGTATTAGGTAGGTACATATTCTATAATTATATAGGTACTGTTGTGTTAAGTACCAAATTAGGTATAAATATTCTGTTATTACATATTGTGTAGCATCTGCAGGAAAAAAAATTATACAATCGATTAGAATAACAGCAATGATTAATATGACAATTACATTATTTGTGCTATAACTTAATTACCTAATAATGATGCCTATTTGTGGACTTTACCTATCATACATTTCTCTCGTGTTTGCTTTATTTATTGTAGATTAGGTTTGGATTTGCTTGTCTTTATAACCACATATCACCCACTTATACAAACTTTATGTTGCAAAATACTCGTACTTGTTCGTACGTCTATCAGTCACTTACCTAATTACTTAAACCTACATTATTTTAAAAAATAATATTTCTCTTTACTAAATTTTATGAGTCCGTTTTTACAACTCGGATTACATTATTGGAGTTTTTGTAGAGATTCCTAATTTAAGAAAAAAAACATAGTCTGTGTTATTCAGTGATATTATGCCATTAAACCAGTCTAGTACATTATTTTTTCTTGTACCTAATTGATCAAGAGCCGGCGACCCAAAAGGAGATGGCGAGACGACTGTCCAGTCGTCTCGCCATCTCCTTTTGGGTCGCCGGCCCTACCTAAAGGATTGAACTCAGATTGCTCAAGACAGATTGAGGTGGAAAGAAGGATGAGGCCTTTGCTCTGCAGCGGGATACTACGGGCTTATTTAAAATAGATCATATTTAAAACATAACAAACAAAATACATATCTTTTCATAAATTAACTAGCTTTTGCCCGCGACTTTGTACCCGTTCTATCCCGTTCCCGTAGTTTCGGGAAATCCTCTCTTAGACCCCCTACACTCCCCGAGGAACCTACATGCCCAATTTCAGCTTTCTACGACCAGTAGTTTCGGTTGTGCGTTGGCTGTCTGTCAATCAGTAACGCCAGAGTTTTATCTAAAGAGGCAAAGTTTGTGAGGTTGTAGGGGGAAATCTCTGGATCTACTGAACAGATTTTGTAAATTCTTTTTGTATATGATAGCCACATTCACGAGGAAGGCTATGGGCTATACGGGAACGGGAAATTCCTACGGGAACGGAATATACGCGCATATCTAGTTTTTTCCCTTTTCCCGTAGGAATTTCGGGGAATCCTCGCTTGGGAAGCACCAAGCGAGGATTCCCCGAAATTTCTACACTCCCCAAGGAACCTACATGCCAAATTTCAGCTGTCTGTCACTTCGTCAGTTACTCATCAGTGACGGTAGAGTTTTTATACATTGATTGATGTAGATGTAGGTGTCGAGACAATATTAGAAGAAAAAATCTAGCTTATTGATTCCCGGGAGTAACAATAGATAATTGAGTACATTTAAATGTATCGATTATGTTCCCATGCATGTGACCTCATAACTATTACATTACGTTAACATCAAGGTAACAAACACCAGTAGATTAGGTATGACATAGTTTTCCTCATGTAATCAGATTAGGTTACCACACGCCACGTACAAATATGTATTTATCTTTCTCCTGTTAGATAACAGAAGGGTAAAAATAAAAAAATAATAATTAATGACGTTTAATTGTGCATGTGGTTAAAACAAATTGGATAATAATGACGCCAAAGTTAACTGCGTCACAGTAATAAGTTAGGGAATTCATTTGATAATGTATTATCACGTTTTTTTATTATAATCGTAGAGCGTCAATTAGGTTGATATATCCACCTTTGACGATGTCAATCTACCTTTTTGTGTAAACGATCGTATGACAAATAGACTCATGTCCAATAACTGAAATTGTTTGTCTGGCAAAATATTCAGCTGCGGTTACACTTTTTTAAGGGTTTCGTACCCAAAGGTTAACGAACGGAGCCCTATTATTCCGCTGTCCGTCTGTCAGCAGGCTGTATCTCAAGAATAAATAGGTAGACACTTGAAATTTTCACTGAGTGTGTCTATATTGCCGCTATAATAACAAAGAATAAAAAAATAATTATAGGGGATCCCATACAAGAAACGCTTTTTTTTTCGGTTTATGGGACGGATTCCTTCTCGTGGGAATCCGGCTCGCACTTGGCCGGTTTTTTAATTATTAATTGGCTCCAGTTAGATTACAATCTCACCTCATAGTAAAGTTTACAGGTGATTAAGCAAGTGGGCATGCGGATACACCTTTCAATCGATATTTTACGGCTAATAGCCGAAGTGCGGCTACACCTAGTTTTAGCCGGCTACAACTAGTTCTAACCTAACCTCAAAACACTTTATAGTTCCTATTTCTGTGTGGTTTAAAAAAAAATAACCACGAAGGGGATGGCGGGGTCTGTGTTGGCTCGCTTCGCTCTCTCACTAGACCCCGCCATCCCCTTCTAACCTAACCTATCCGAGTCGGGGTGCCCAATGACCGACTAAACTTAAATTAGGTTTTATGTTCACACCCACCTTTAGCCGTAACAGATGCACCTGTGCGGTATTATTATTTTTCTACAAATAAAAGAGTACTCAGGTGTAAGAATTATCTTAAATGAGTGCACAAGTATACTTAAACCAAAAAGGATCAAAAATGAACAAAAGAAAGAAACCACTTTCAATTCATCACAAACAATTAGTTTATTTATAAAAAAAAATATAACAAGATTTATTCTAATTTTTGTCTTATTTTAAATTATTTATTTATAAATTCTACGGTAGACGGTTGTAAATAAGGTGGTCTTCATAATACCACAAGGCATTATCTAACAGCTAACTTTAATGTAAAAAAAAAAATAGCCTTAGTGACATGAAATGTGATTACGTTGAATTGTTTAATTATTTTAATTAAGACGATTTTCTAAACTCATAATTTCGAGTAAATACACTTACAGCGGCCGTTGACCTCGTAGGAAACATCTGTAGAATTGGAGCTTAGTTTTTCTTTCTGTTTTATTTTGTTGTCTTTAGCAAGGCCACCACGTATGCGGAGTTTCGCTAGCGAATTTAAATTGACTCTGTTTATTTCAGCAGCGTGTTTAATTAAAAACAATCTCAGCAGATATGGCTTCTAATTAACTAATAGTGCAGGGGTTTATTTGTATATTTTCAAACACTAGAGTACTGTTTATGATTATCAACTTAAACTTAAGAGCGTTTACGCGGTACGGCTTTTCATACAATCTTTCAAATCCTTATTCTTCAAAATGAATGAACCGATTTTAACGAAACTTGGTATGCATACGCTAGATATCCAGGTCTAAATAGTTATAAGAAAATATTTTTGAAAAAGATTTCAGAGGGAGAGAGAGAGCGATTTTAAGTTTTCTATAGAAAGTGAAAAATCACTATATCCTTCCCCCTGAACTCTTTTTCAAAAATGTTTTCTTATAACTATTTAGACCTGGATATCTAGCGTATGCATACCAAGTTTCGTTAAAATCGGTTCATTCATTTTGAAGAATAAGGATTTGAAAGATTGTATGAAAAGCCGTACCACGTAAACGCTCTTAATTGTTTTTACAAAGCGAATAAATCTCTAAGAAATTGCATTGTCCAACATGTTGATATTATATGCAATACTTTCATATAATACCCTTATTAATAAAAGCGAAGTAAAGTTGTACCAAAATGTACGGATAATCTAAAAATATGTAACACTGGCTGAAACTTTACTCCGGGTTTATTAATAAGGGAGCAAATGATTAGCTAATTTCAAAGTTACAGAGGTAGAGTGTAGGTATTCTTAGCTTATGTTGTGTGCTTCTTGAGTCTTCATGGGACTTGCTCTGCCTTTATCACAGCCTGCATCTATCCTCTTGTCTTCAAATCTCCAAGCTCCGTCCAAAAGGCAATCTTAATGTTCTTCTTTTTTACACATTTTTAGCAATAAACATTTATATGGCAATCATTTTGTGTTAGTAGAATCAGACTTCTTTTACTTATGGAAATTTGAGTATACATAGAAAACTTACTTACAACACAATTAATGTGAGTGTAGTAATATTTATTGATTAGCTAAATACATTACAAACCTACTAACACAAATGTTACATAAACTAAGTATGTAAATAAAGATAATTGCTATCTATTTGAGAAGTTTAATTAACTATTTCATGTAGATGACATAACATGCAATTGACCTAATAGATACAATATTATATGTAACATTATTTATGGCTTTAATTAAGAATGACTTAATATTTATTATTTTATACTTTTATGTTGAGCGCCTTCATTAGTCCCCTTGAGTAGCTCGTAGATTGTCGCACAAAAACCTTTATTAATAGGATTAAACATGTATTAAAAATTATAATCTTCTGGCCAAAGTCTTTTTTCAAGCCGCTCCTGCTGCATCTTGACAAGCACCGTAAATAACTTAACCAGCACTTAATAACATAACCATTTTTATAAGTCTTGAAAGCTTCCTCGCGTGTAGATCAAACGGAAACCCAGAATAAATAAACCTTATTCTAATACAAAAAAGTAATGAGTAGAAGTAGAGTGTAAAAATAGGTATGGCGAAATCTACTCATAATTTTTGGAAAAAAAAATTAATTTGCCAAAAGGTTAACGAACCCCCATTTGTTCTTCAAAAAGGGATTCTAAGCATCATACACAATACTGAAGCGGCGTTGGTGCCTAAGAACTATAAAGATTACTCACAATGTGGCTTCTTGTTACTGAGAGCAGCGGAGCTGACGATCTTCTTGCCGAGGTTGCTGACGACGTCTCCCTTCGACGAGATCACCTTGCCGATGGTGGCAGCAAGCGCTCCGCCCCCCTTGATGAGCTGGCCCTTGAGGATCGTCACTCCGCCGGTGATGGCCTTCACAGCTTGGAACAGGGTGAAGAGGATCGACTTTTTCAGGCCCCAGTAGTCGTACTTCTCCTCTTGTTGATGCTGAAAGAAAATGTGATGTTAAAATTATATCAATGTTCTTTGGAGTAACAACCTGGAAGTAGAGAAAAGGTTGGCTGATTCGATTTTTATATGAACAACAAAACGACACGAACGACGAAAATCATAGTAGGCGCCAGATAAATGAAGAATAACGGTCATTGACCTTTCCTTAATATCTCTTCGTAGGTACCCACGGAAAGTAAAATATGAATCGTTTTTCATTACTAGAACAGTAAGGATCACGATAGATGTCGATTCAGGACAGCTTTCTGTCATTATTTCTGTTTTTGAAATAAAGTGTGTTAATAAATGTAGGTGGGTCAATGACCGTTATTCTTCATTTATGTGGCGTATACTCATACATAACTCTTATTTATTTGCAACACCACGGATTTCGGAATATGATTTGTGTTATTGTTTGCTGTGCGTGCCAAATATACAAATTTCCTTTCTTTCTTTAATTTTTCTCTCTGATTAAACGCATTGTCTCCGAGCTCTAAACTACTCCTAGGTTATCAATACTTCAATTAATTTCCATAACTTACCGGTTCATAGTTGTAACCGTGGCCCTCGTCCCCATGGCCACTGGTCTTGCTGGAGGCAGACGAGATGAAGGCGGACGCTTGACCCAGCAGCCCGACTTTGCTCTGAAGCCCTGATGATGCTTTAGACACCACTGATGTTAAAGCTGCGGCTGACGACCGTTTTGTCCTGGTGGAGGAAACAGAAAATGAAGTTATAAATCTATCAAATTTAAAAAAACGAGGATCGAAACTGAACTAAGTTGTAGAACCTGGAAGTTCCGCTATCGAGAGAAGATTTTCACTATCATAGAATGGAAATGATATCCGAAAAAGAAACCACTAGTTCCCAATCAGATATAGGTGCAAATGCAATAAACTTTTTGATGGGTAACTCCTGGTCTCAATTCCTGCATTGAGTCGTGTGTTGTAAATAAAGTCGGTTCACCTCATGATCTCTTCAGCCGCTAGCCCCTCAGCGAGGGCCTCGAGCTGCTGCGGCGACATCCGGCTGATGGCGGCCATGTCGATGATGTCCAGGTACAGCTGCGGACCTTGCGCCGGCGCCGGCGCGGCGAGTGAAGCCGCCAGGCATGCCACACATATCCATAGCTGGAAAAGAAAGAAAACAGTCAGCGAAACGTTTGAAGAAGTTACGAGCTTATATTTCTAGGACTTCATTGTTTTGATGGACTTTGCTACCGGCTAAAAAGTAATATTTCCATGTCTTTGGTAATTTAGAGTGTTTTTTTGCATTTGGGAACCTTTCAATCACCCTTTAAGAATTTCCCGTTATCATCATCATCATCATATCAGCCGAAAGACGTCCTGTGCTGGACATAAGCCTCGCCCCTAAGTGGGGGGATTTGCGATCGCAGCTTGGCAGGCGGGTTGGCGATCGCAGTGTAGCTGTTGCAATGTACAGAGAATGCTGCTGCCCATTCTCTGGCGAGTCGCTTAGAAGACGAAGAAGAATAAGAATTATTATTAATGAAGAATTATAAGAGTAAGAATTTCCCGTTATAAATCAGTTATAAACAAAAATTATCGTTTTTATCTTTAGACTTCGAGATTGGGTAGTTGTTGGTTGGTATTTTCATTCATTGTAATTTTATGGATGAATTGAAATCGTTTTGAAAAGACGTTGCTGTTCTTAAGTTACATCATATTCAGTTGCAAAGATGGCTGACGACTTGTAGAACAAAGCACTGTGACCATTGTCAACAGCATGTAATGCTACTTTATATAAAATTGTGCTCGGCAACACATTTAATAATAAAAATCGTTCTTTGCAACATAACAAGTCTTAACAATAAATTACGTAGGTACGTATTATTTTACTTCATACGGCTTGTTATCGTTTCAACATTTCCCGTGCAATTTAAGTACTAAGTAATTTGAAACAATAGCTATATTGTTATAGACATAATATGATTATGACGACAGTGCGCGGCCACGGGCCGACCCTTGGCAGTGAAAGAAAAGTGAAAGTTTTTTATGCGCGCGCGCCGTTCTGACGTCATCCTGCATGGTTCCGCTTGGTGGGGCCACGACGACGACGCGCGGCGGAAGCGATCAGTTGGAGACATATTTTTGCTAACTAATTGATTGTTTTTATGCTATAGAAGATTAGAATTAAATATTTCGTTTTTGCTCAACGCAATTAAAATCCGTAATTGGATCATTTTTTTATTTTTAAACTTTCGTAAATGTAGAGCAGTAACTGTGACGTCATACACTTGACATTCACCCAATTTCGTTTTGTCTACGCGATTCCTAAATCGCTCTTTTGGTTGCCTCGAGGTTATTGACATAATATATGAATTCTTAAGTTCTTGTGTCAAGGCGAAAAGAAAATTAATTTTGGTAGGTTGTAGATAAACAAAAATTTCTTTACCAATCCATTAACAGAAAGTTTTGTATGGTAGTCGTAGCTATTTGAATACTTCGTAGTATTCAAATAACTTCGACTACTTTCCAAGGCCTGAATTAAGTCTCATAATCAGTCACGGATAGATCTGTTTAGATTCGTTCACAATTACGACTAATTACCGAATGACGCATAATAAGTAATGAAGATAGTTAAAACCCAACTCTATTTGAAACGATATAAACACAGTGTTGTACACGTGCACTTCTGAGGCCTTAGACAATGTGCCATTCAATTAGCGAATGCGACTGTCGAAATGCCAAAATGTAGGAATTTGATCACGTGACATTTCGATAGCATCTGTCAATCCCATACATTTTTGACGTATTGACAATCACCTTCGCCACGCTACCGTTGACCGAATCTCACTTGCCTCGAGCCCCGTGTCTCTTTCATGTTTCTCACTTGCGTGACGTTATTGACCATTTTATTCTGCCTACCCCGAAAGAAGTTCAGTGTGATGCTAAGTAAAGAAAACAACTGCATAACGGAAGTTTATTTTTTAAAGTGGCTGTCGGCGTCGATGTGGAAAATTGGTGCTCTTGCTTCGCGAACCGAAACATACAAATTAACTGGAGTTATGGGTGTTGAAACATACTCGTCCATGGAGATCGTTGTTTAATGTTATTTATGAAGGTATACATAGCCTCCATGAACTTTCTTACTTGAATATCCTTTCGGTGGATGCTAAGCAGCCCTAACTACTATATTGCTGACTGGTCAATATGTTTTGTTTCAGCGATGCACCCCAGGGTTCATGGCTCACTTACCGTTCGGGATTCTTTGGGTACGGTAAAACTTTGGAAATGCAACAGCTTACACTTTTCGGTGTAATCTTAATTTCAAAGCTCATAATTATCATATTTAATAAGGTACCTACATAAAAGTATATATGCTAGCGCCGATGTTTTATAACTGAGCTAACGGACAATAATCAGTGAGATATTTCAATTTCACGGAGGTTGAATACTAACGAGTATGTATACGCGGCAATAATTAAAAATGAAAGATAACACTTTGTTTTCCTACGTGTAAAACAATATGACATTCATTGAGACTTAATGGTGATAATTACCAAGATTTAATTTCCTGTTTGCCTCTTGTAGACACTTAGAGAAATCTTCGTATGTAGGTCTTATATATTAGACCATAACGAAGAAAGTTCATTTC
This sequence comes from Melanchra persicariae, assembly GCA_947386135.1. Taxonomy (NCBI): domain Eukaryota; kingdom Metazoa; phylum Arthropoda; class Insecta; order Lepidoptera; family Noctuidae; genus Melanchra; species Melanchra persicariae. The sequence continues at coordinate 18,552,994 of OX376648.1, read as the reverse complement.
TTCCATAAAACCATTAGTGTAGCGAATTGTATACCTTATGTATTAGCGGTAGCATGGTATAATTAACCGATATTTTTAACTTAGAAACTAATAGCAACTTGCAATGGTTGATGGAAAATACCAAATGGGTAGCCTACTTTCTTCTTGAGTATAATGTAAATTTGTAAAAGTTGACACCCACCCACGTCTCGGCAGCACAGCAGCAGTGATCATAAAGCGATAATCCCCATCTTTGTCAACTTTAATTCTTATCCTTCTTTCAAAATTGATGTTCATAAAATTAAGTCAAAGCTTTGCCACTAATTTTCATCCTGATAATTAGGCCAATAAACCAATTCATGTTGTACGCACTTAAAGAATTAGCGACTCTAAAGGAAACTGTTCAATGACAGGTTACGAGTCACAGAGTGCCAATAAAAGTGTCATACACAACAATTTGCATTCAGTGGAGCGTCGTAATAGCATATCAGTACCAACCATTTCCTTTTAAGACATTTTTTATTTCAAACAATGGGCGGTAAAGAATAATCATTATGTCGTAATGTCGCGTCGCTTACATAAAACGTTTACAATTTCAGGGATTTAAAAAAAACGCAAAATATATAGGAATGCGGTCACAGTTTGCGCGTAGGTAAGATTTTTGTGGTAAACGAATGTTGCAAAGGTTGTAGAAAGTCTGCTGTGATGTCAATGTTTGATCTTTGGTCCTATACTCTGTTATGAATGAGATGTATTCAACGATAATGACGATTTGCTTACTTTGTGATATTGATAAACACGTAGGAGTCTATTGTTTAATTGATGAAAAGTAATCTCATTGTTTCTATGATTCAATAGAACGGATTACTAATTTCATTTTCCTTGTCGAGTGATAGGTACAGAGTGAAAATAAATATTAATGTTGTTCAGTGTTCCTCTCGAACTATATTTTCAGTATCTCATAGGTATATGACAATGCTACACAGTGCACGACCATTTAATAAAATAAATAAAACAATACGGTATGTGTCTTTAGTTGACTATGAATGGAAATAATTTTATCCTTCGCTTGGTTGTGGAACTTGCAGAAAAGATTCAACGCAAATGCGGATCTTTGATAATGTTTCGTAATACAGACATACACACGACCTGTTGCCTCTTATGGAAATACAGGATGAGTAGTCAACGCCGATTCTCTCGATGCTCACAGCGAATTTAAGTAATGACGGTAATGAATAAACAAGCTTACCATAGGAAGCTTGCGTGGGGTAATTTTATTAGGTACATGAACTGTCACACGATAGTCACGTCACGGATCTTCCACAAATTACTCAGTTTTCTTTTACACTATAAATCCTGAATCATCACATAAGCGAAAAAAAGTAAATTATTCTCAACTAGCTTTGGCCGCGGCTCCGCCCGTGTGGATGTCGGTTATCGCGTAAAAAAGTAGCCCATGTCCTTCTACTTATCCCAGGCAATATATCTGCCAAATTTCATAACGATCCGTTCAACCATTTTAGCGTGTAAGCGTAGCAGACAGACAAACAGAGTTACATTCGCTTGTATAATATTAGTAGGGATTAGCAAGAATCTGTTTACTTTAATTTTCTTGAAGTGTTGACTGCGTATTTATTCTACGAGTGCTGAGCTTTTGTGGCTTCATTTTCTCTGTTATGCGGTTATCTTTCTTGGTTTATTTCTATAATGGAAACATATACAGTAAATGACATAAGTCTAAAAACAAAATTACCCGATGACATGAGTGACTGGTTAGGTACTAGTTGTAATCTTAATTAATTTGTCAATCGGAAATCCGTGAATGTAATGACCCCAAATCGACTAACACAGACATTTCCTATTAAAATTAAGGCTACACGCTTGCGTAATGTACACGAGGGTGCCCTGTTTTATAACATTATATATATTTTAAATGTGGTTAGTGATGATATTGTCAACTGTCAACGCATAAGACACAATAGTAAAACAATGGCGTCATAGATAAATTAGGTGTCACAACAGTCCAGAGGCTAACAATTTCCTAGTGCTGTACTTAACAATCAGAGTCTAGCCCGCCACACCACATTCCCAAGCTACTGCAACTTCTGAACGCCAGAATCGACACCACCACAGTCAGACCAACGCCAAGTCAATGAAGCTCGACGAGTCCCAGAGAAATGATTCAACTGTCTTGGATCCCGCAACGAAATTAATCAGAAAATAACAGCGGAGGAGTAGGAAAAAATATATATAATTTCCACTACCACACTCAAATATAACACCACAATCAGAGTCTATAACAGTCTAAGCATTAGCTTTTGCTTACATTCCATACAACGAAACGGAACAACATTCACCATAAAAATGCTTTCAGCCACACACCAACGATCTCAAGGAAGCAGCTTGGGACGCGAGCGACGTTCGCAACTCTGCGTCATTAATGGGCGTGTATCACAAACCGGATTGTCTGTCAGAAAAACGGTAGACTACTTTCTTTCCTCCTCGACTCCGGTCTGCACACACGTGATATTAATATTTATTTTAAACTTTTCCTTATCGATGATCAGAGCTTTACCTTTTTATTTTCTATAATGACCATCTGCTGTTCCGTCTGTGAGGTAGATATTAGATAGGTGCCATAATTTTGATACAAAAGATTGCTCTGCTTGGAAACTTTGTGAAGAAAACATTATAAAAAATGTACCAACGTACTATTCCCAACAAGCTGATTTTGTCCGTTGTCTGCAAAGTGCAAGGTTACATGTTGTCCATCATTGTTTTGTAGCTACATTATACAAAATTTTTTTTTTTTGATATTGTTCAAAACATTGCATTGTTTGTTGTGATTTATATCACTCAATGTAGTTTGTTTGAACCAGTTCATCAAATGATTTAATAGTTTGTCAAGTGGCTTTAATTAGACTGTACCAACGCAAGTTGAATGAATGCATTGTGTTTATTATATCACTCGTTTCAACTAACTAGATCACTGGAGTGCTCTAAAGGTGTTACCACACCACACATCGATCGATGGCAGAATGAATTAGTTGACGTCGATCGATAGTTTCGATCGACGGTCGACTACTTGTTTATCGCCCGGTATTCGTCGATCAGCCAAAACTACCACACCAATCGATAAACGTCGATCGATGGCAACGGTCGACGTTGATCGATTGGTGTAGTAACACCCTTAGTGGTGAAAAGATGCCATCGGTAGCATCACTCCACTTGTAGTAATTAGTAGCCCTTGCTTGATTAATTTTGGCTAGATCCATCAAGACGCCTTTATTGGGAATCACCTGACTTTTTCAGATATTATCTTAACCTGAGACGGTTTGGTATTCCTAATCAATGCTTAGGTTATGGACATAACAAGAAATAGGAGAAAATCGAAAAACCGACCCGTGGCACAACTGCGATTGTCCAACTGGTTGTACTACGTATAAGTATTCGGGATTTGGGGCACCCCGACTCGGACAGGTTAGGTTAGAAGGGAATGACGGGGTCAAGTGAGCGAGCGAAGCGAGCGAACAGACCCCGCCATCCATTTCGTGGTTATTTTTTTTAATTTACTTCTCCGTAGTACAACCAGTTGCATATCGCAGTTGTACCACGGGTCGGGAGTGGAAAATACAAGCTATTTTTTCACATGCTTAGGTAGATTGTGAACCTGATTAAATCGTTTCCAAATATAATGTATGTTCCATCACAAATAAGTACGTTACACAATGTGTGCCATCATTTCACATTAACATCGCAATAGTGAATGTCAGTGAATTGATTCTCACAATCAAATGTTACCGAATGCAGGTTACAAAAGCAACGAATCAGTAACAGGTTAAGTGAGTGTGGACTCTTTAGGAACTACAATAATAACTGGTCCTATAGGATCAGGTGTGCAAGAAAATACACTCATTTTATGCAAACCTGAATAGATCTTAATGATCATTGTCCCCATTATTTTATGTCGATTTGAAGGATTCATGTGGCGGTGAAATTCCATGAGCTGATGACATAAATAATCGTAATTATTTTACCGTCGCGTCGCAGGAAAATGCAATTATATTTTCAATCAATACTCTCATATTTATAACCGCCATATGAAATTAATATTACATTTCCTCGATGCGTTTTCTCTGATCAGGAGTCTCTGTCAGAATTTAAGCTCTTCGCGGAGAAAGTTAGAGTGTAAGTCAAACATGCAGGCAGTGCGCGTTCGTAGTGATAATAACTTGAGAATATGTGAACGTGTTTGTTTATATTCATGCTTGTTTCCTTGTAGGTCAAGCACTTCTAAGTGTCATTAGCTCTAGAAAGGACTATGTTTGTCTAAATGTTGTGACCGGTTTCATCATAAGTTGCTTTTAAAATACGGTGAAGTGCCGTGTTCCGCAATTTGCTACATTAGGATGACTTCAAATATGTATGACATAAGGTTCTATTCGTACTTCGAGACGATCGGCGGCGGCGACCTCTCGCGTCCTGCCCTGGTTCAATTCATGGTCCGGAGCGAGGAGCCGTCACCTCCTTCTAAGAAGCAGTAATGCTAGTGACGGAGGAGGCGGGCCGCGTGAGGGAGAGACAACCCTCACGCCCCAGCCGCCGCAACATAGGGAGACATCCCGGGCGTCGGGAGTCGCAGGGCGATTCCCGACCACGACGGCGAGCGTTGGGTGCCTAGCCGTCTGATCAAAGGCCCGGGTCGATGCCGGCGCGTTGTGCAAGCAAAGGGCACTACGAAGAGCACGGATGGGTTTTAGTCAGTAAGAGTCTGAAACTTCCTCCCGCTTAACCCAGAGCGGCAGGGATTTGATAAAGTTATATTATTAATATTATTATTAAAGTTATATTATTTATTATTAATACCATAAAAAAAGTTTCTATTATTAAAAAAACTAAGTCAATTTTTTTTTCCTAGTTTTTGAGTTACATTTTTCGAATCGTCTACTCGATCAAAGGGATCGAGTAGACGATTTTGATGCCTCACTCGATAGGTTTTGAGAAACAAAAATTTTGATGACATGCTATGACGCCAAAAAATCGGCCATATTAATTTGTATATACCCAGTGTCACTCTCACAATCAAGACAAACCTATCGACACTTCTCAAGCTAAAATCCATCAAGCCGTTTGGGCTACAGAACATGCCAAAGGAATATACATACATACACTCGAAAAACATAACCCTCCTTCTGGCGCAGTCGGGTAAAAACGAGGAAACGAATATTTCGATAGGCAAGAATATTGTTTATCATTTGTAAGTGTACACTTTCCTTTCAACACAGACGATTCGTGCCTCTGGCTACTTATAACCGTGTCAAAAGGCAAATTGGCTTGTACTCGCGCGCTGTGGATCACACGGAGATCCGGTCGACGAAGCAGTTCTGGTAGACTATACAGTACACTGACTCACAAGATTACTTAATTCCGAGTTAAGTAATACATACGCGTGTACTTTTTATGAGTAAGGAAATTAGTGAGGTATGAATAGCTCATAGTCATAACATTCTTATCAAAGAACATTTTTGTTTTAACAAAACAAAACAATCAAGAATGGTGATATTCTTTGAATAAAGTGATTTTGAGTTTTCCATTATAAAATTCTCAAGAAGACCCCGGTATCTGGATGAATTAAAAATTTTGTATTAATTATTATAGTATAAAATTATATATTTAGTAAATGAGACTAAACAGATTTTTTTTGAATACTGAAGGTTCTTCTTTATAGTTTTCCAAAGCACTGAACACAGCCTTTAATGGCGCTGCACATGAACCATTGTTAATAATTTTATCGTTAGCAACTTAAGGAATTGTTACAACATTTATTGCATATTACAAAAGTTTTATTGTCGACCTAATGTCTAATCGATGATCAAGTCAGTTATGGCTTTATTATAGCATTCTAGAGAAGACAATGACTGGTTGACACACTTTTCCATGGCCAGAACATCACAAAATGGTCCAAATAAGGCCTTATCTGTATATTTTGAAATTCAGGTCAGCATGAAATTGATCTCTTTGTTGCCGAACTTACACATACGAGAATATGTCACCATTATTTAGTGGGTCAACAAATTCGCTACTGTTACATAGCAAATAGCTGAGAAAAATCCAAATACAATGTGTAAAATACAGTTACATAATGCCTTGTTCATTTTACAATATTATGTAAATAATTATAACAATATGTTTGTGACTTTTTATTATTCTTATTTAGACTAATATATCTGGGCAATGGAGTAATGTACTACCTAAGTGTATGGAAAGGAGTGATATTATTTGTTCTAGTTACGAAAGTTTTGTATACTAAATTAAAAATCCTTCTTTGACAATATTGAAATTATGGTAAGTATATAACGATTTACTACTAAAGAACAATAAAAATAATAAGTAAATTATACTCGCTCAAACACATAGAAGCGACGCTTTCTATCGATAACTCAGTCCCAACTAAATATAGTAATGTTTATAATTTGACCGACACCGGACGGTGGCAGTCAGAAAGCAAAACGACTTCACTTTCAATGTGGTGTTACGTTACACGTCAACGTCCGAACGTGATCGAGATTATAGGTGGCCTTTGCGCAGGTTATTCATCGTGGTGTCCGATGAAACATTCGCTAAGACGGTTTTACATTATCAAATGCAGAAGGATGCAGGTCATTTGATGACCTGGTTGGCGCAGTGGCTTCGGTAATCAGACTTACTCATAGTTATATCACCACACCAATACTTTTGTATGGCCTACTTAATTGTTCCGGATCCTCAACGCCTCTTGCATTCTGGCAGATTTTGTGATGCTAGTAAAGTGCTGATGGAACTTTATCATAAAGTAATTCTACAATAAACAGTTTTTTTTCTATCGTTCCTTTAGATTTTTTGGTTTATAACAAAAACTAACGTTGAAACCATAAAGACAGAGCTCGAGATGCAAAACGTGCGTCTTAAAACACCGAATATGAGAAAGTTAATTCTTTGCATACATTACTTAGCACTTCCAACATAGTACGTATACTTAATAGCCATTTTGAAACTCATTCAGATTTGACTGATTTTCTAGTGACTTCTTTGACCTACTTTATATTGTTTATAGCAATTGAGTGGTCGTAGAGAACGCACCACGTTGCGATATGTGGTGCCGGACATGTAGGTATTCGTACGGAACTAAATACCATTCGACACGTTTTTCAAACGATTAATAACTAAAGGTTAAGTGGCTGAATACTTGCTCTTCAATTACTGTATTCGATTTTTTTTTTCTGTATTCGAATAGCGATCTATGAAAGTCTTATGTTTTTTTTCACGAGAGAATAATGGGGTCCCCAAATTAACTACAATAGCAGAAACGTATGCCTAAGTTTTCCACTAATTGCATAATATTCGTAATAATAATATATATAGCTAGGAGTATATACGGCTATAGGAACGCAATTATATTAATCACTCGCCATAAGTGATTTTTTGACATTTTGCTGAAGGAGAAACGCTGCTATCTTAATAAATAACATAAGGGCATTCATAAACTACACAACAATTACTGCCATTACAGCATATGAAACGGGTTAAGTCGGAGTGGTCGCAACCTCGCTACACACGTAAAGAAGGTTGTTCACCCATCCTCATTATGTAACGCGGAGAAAAAACCGGAGACAGATACAAAAGTGTGCCGAAGCATTTAATGAAAGCGAATCTTATTTACTTTTTGATTCTGCTGGCTTTTTGGAAATTACCTAAGTAGTAAGAAATAGCATATCAAAAACGTGAAAGAAGTAATATACAACTTAGCCCAAATAGGCGACTTACAAGCTTTAATTTTGATTGTTAAGTCTGCTTCTGCTTACCGCCGTATTGATTATTGTAAACACAGATAGTGAAATCAGACATATTTTTTGTTACACGTTTATTTCGACGCCGTCGAGGCCGGCCGCCGGCGAATGTGGAGTGACGATCTGACGACGATTCTGGATCAAACTTAGACAGCGATTGTTCAGGATAGAGAGGTATGGAAAGAAAAAGGGGATGACATTGCCCAGCTCTGGGACACAAAAGATAAAATAAAAAGAAAACTTTTTAGGTAATGAGGTCGTAGCGCAAGGCTGACAACGTACAACTTTTTTTTTAATTGAACCGTGAACGAGATGATGATGAGATGTGGTTCATGCGATCGATTCCTGATTAAAATAATTTAGGAAACTGGGAATTGTTTAATTTGTAACAGAGATCCAAAGAGTTTCTGATGTAAGCAAATTGGCTTTAATGATGAGGATAAACCGACGCGGAAGAGGTAAAATTAATAGCTTAATAGGTATATAATAAGACTATTGAAATATCGAATTTATTTGGTGCTGCTTCTGATTTGCTCACTCCTCTAATAAAGACTTGTTTACAAGTCCTCGTTGAGTCATTTTGGTTAAATGTTAAACCGTATAGGTAAACCTCAATTCTTTAAAAGGTAAGACAGATGATTCTCAAACTATAATTAGGTACATGTTTACAAGATCCCTTACCACAAAATTACTTGCTATTGAATTACTCATAGCCAACCTTTTTCCGTCGGAGCCTTCAAAACATCCATGGTGTTCAAAATTATACTTGTCTTTTTTTCCTTGTAGTCAGAAACGACTTTTTGTATTTCTAAATACCCGGTAACTAACTAACTACTTGTGTTATTTTCTGCGAATAAATTGTTGATTTTAACTGAATATGCCTAAATAAAGTAAATCTTTGCGGCTTCAAATTCAAATTAAACGTTAGTTTGATTTTGCGAAATAGTATGTCAAAGTCATAACAATTTCTTAGGTCCTACTTATATTGGTCACAAATTAAATAAGTAGGTAACAAGTAACAAACACATTTATTTTTCAATAATAAGGTAAATACTACACTAACAATATGCACTAAAAATAAAAATCAAATATCCTAACTAAGTTAATCCTAAAATATGGCGTCAAAAAATTCATCCGCATCGCTGTCGACTGGAAGTGTGCCCAAAAGACTGGCGGCATTGCCACGTTGTATGGCAATGCTTATCCTTTGTCCGAGGTAAAAACCAGCCCTCGGGTCACGCGAAATGTCAACTAAGCATTTAGCAAGTTTTTTAAATAACGCATGAGCACTCGGACCCCACGACCCGAGAGTTTCAACCCCAAACAGCTCGAAAATATAACTACCAACGAGGTTGCTAATAAGTACATAAGTTAATAAAGATAAGTAAGGAAGTGTGTTATGAACTTATAAATAAAAAACTAAATAAACTATACATTCTCTGCTATTGCATAAACATGACCGCTTGAAAGGCACTAAAAAAAGATTATCGAACTGATTACTCATACTTGGTTCCGTAAGATTGAATTTTCGTGTGGGTGATATGGTACTAATATAACATAATACTGACAAAGTAACAAAGGTATTAAGAATTCCTTTCCAAATGATAGTTGGTATTTATAAAGATGACAAGTACAGACGCTACCTATTCGAGTAGCTACTGAAAACATCATATCTGCCTGATTAACAACAGTAATTAACCTACCTACTTTAAAGATTCTACGTATCTACCTCTCTCTCTCAAATTGGGGTCACTACCCCAAACCTCACCTCTTACAAATAACAAATGAATTAACTTCTTCATTACCAATAATTACTTTAATTTCTTAAACTTCGCGTGTGTGATATCTTAGTCTTCTATTGAATTTGGTATTCATTAAACATACGTTACACTATGATTACCTCAGATGGGAATCTCAGTAGTATATAATTACAGTATCCCATACTTTAGTACTAAGTAACAATAAAAATTATGAGAATATCTATAGTATGTGACCTGAGATTTGAACTTCAGGCCTTGGCATAAAATCTGACATTATTAAATAATATCACACGGCTTCGTGAAGATTTTAGTATGCCTAGCCACGGAGCCAGGCATTCCACAGCGGTCTTTTAGGTCTTATATTAACAAGCACTTTGACTTAGGTTTGTATGGTATCTGAAATTGCAAAGGTAGGTAATGAAAGGTATATAAGTAGGTATATAAAATTGCAATGGACGAAGTACAAAATAACATTTAATTTGTGTGTCTCGTGTGGTTTCTTTGTTTATTGACACTGACAGCAAAAATTAAATTTATTTTTAAACTTTGTTGTGGTTTTTATTTGGAAGTCGGTTGTATTTTTTGTAAAAAATCTTTTTATTTTTCACTTTTTAGTCATCATCTTCCTGCCCTTATCCACTGTTACTTGGGGTCGGCGCAACACGTTTTCTTCTTCCATTCTGTCCTATCAGTCGTCACACTATCACTAACTCCCTTTTCTTTCATATCGCTCCTCACACAATCCATCCATCTTTTCTTTGGCCTTCCTCTTCCTCTCCATCCATCCACATTTATATTCATAACCCTTTTAGTTACATGCGTTTCATCCCTCCTCTTCACATGATCACTTTTTAGTGCTACCCAAAAAAAAATCGCAGTCAATCCACATATATTTAGCTGTCTATCTCCGAAGTTCTTCATAAGAGAGCCAATTTTACTAATGTTCAAGCAACGTTCAGAATCGCATCTCAATCGCAAATTGTCAAAAATGTATGAAAATTATGGCTTTTTTGACAGTTTGCGATTGACACGCGAATGCGAACGCTATTTGAAAATTAGTATGATTGGTCCTCAGATCTATACAAAATTTAAATAGGAACATTTCGGAAAAAAAAACCTCTTTCGATTAAAAACGTTCTACATAAAATATGACGGAGTTATGCGAACATACATAAAATAAAAATAAACATCCGAATTGATAAACCCCTTTTTGAATTCGGTTAAAAAAGAGAAACCTAGTTTGATAGTTAGTAAAGATGGCGATAACTTAAGAAATGCATATATTAATCCAATAGTTCAACGTAGATTTGTTTTAATGAAGTACATGCGGATCTCTAGCGCTCGTATAAACCACGAACTTACATAACTTGACCGTCTCGGCCGGAAGAGTTTGCACTCATCGTCGCCTTCATTCTGCACATTTTAAAGCAGCTTATAGTTAGTAATTAATCGTAATTAACAAACCGTGAAAAGTATGTTAAGAACAATGTTTAACTATCTCATCAATTAATGCATCTACAAAGACATCTGCTTCTTGTGCAGTTTTATGAACAGTTCTATCATATTATTCTTTGTTCATATATTTCTTTAGTAACTTGGTTTATTTGTCTTTTAATGTCTGAAAATAAAAGTATCGAATATCCATTCAATGCGATACTAAAAATAACAAATTGATCGTAAATAATTATATTTATAACATCGTTTCGTTTATATTATAAGAACAGACTCTACCTCTTTGATCCTAACTCAACATGATCTTTCCTAAAACGGTATGAACATTGATGACAACTTTCAGACCAACAGTAAGCCGGCAGACTCTCAATAGTTTTAAACCAATCTTATGACCTTACTTGGAATGTTTCATAATTATGTGAATAGTCAGGAAATATGCATTTTAATGTCTTTCGAACCTTATAATGATAAATATTTGCAAATCTTTTGAATTTAAATTGTATTTTATTAATTTGACCCGTACAGTTTACATAAAACTATATTAAATCATATTTAAAAGTAAATTAAGGTTGTTGCCGATAAAATTTATATTCACTAAGTGAACCAAATTCATTGCTTGCTCATTGTAAACAACGATACTCACAAAGATTTATATATGCATCCTTTTTATGGATGGGAAATCATTAAATGACTCCTTCCACTCTGGGCAGACACTTGTCAGACTCTTACTGACTAAAACCCATCCGTGTTCCTCCAAAATTATTCCGCAACCAATATGTGTATTCTGCATCTGCATGCGGATGCCTTTACTACTAATATAGTATTATCTGCTTATGCTTCTTCCAAGGAAACCCTAAACGCACAAGGAATATATTTATTTCCATCAGATGTGAAAACGAACTATAATTAGAATTACAGAAGATTCATGAAATTATATACTGGAAAATATAATTTTATAGCTGTAGCGTAACCGGCAATATAGATTTCTGAAATAAAGATAGTGTGCAATAACTTAATAGGTGCTTCTTCATTATAATGTATATTCAACCAAAAATCCTATTGTGTAATGAAAACCTTTATTTTTAAAGACTTGTGAAAATTCTGCAATTATATCCTTTTTAGAAAAAAATGTTACAAAGGAAGTTTACTTTTCTAGTTCAACCGTTTTCTTATCTTTCGACGTTTGTGTTGTTTTAATTACATTTTAGTAGATAACCGGGATTATTTAATTTTCAGGGAAGCGTAGCTGGTAGCTTGCTTGAGTTCATTCTCATAGATCACGATTTTTTTTCCGTCCAGTTTGGAAATATCCATCTCAAACAGTGCAGCTACAAATAAAAATACAAAACAAGCAAACAACACGCAAATCAGCGTACGTACCAAATTGACACGCAACTACAATGCGTGCCATTCAGCTATTTATTTATTACCCAAAGCTATATCAATTTAACTATTGTTTTATTTACATTTACTCAATCATCCGGCGAGAAATTTTTACCTTCGATCAATTACAGTTTTTTACTACTTTTCTTCGTAGTTCAACAATGACAAATTCACACCTTTTTGTTTACTGTCATTGTGTGAAAAGGTGAAACTATTCAGTGTTTGAAAAGGTTTTTCATTGCGCAATACCTTACTATCTACATGAAACTATAAATTCAACAAATAATTATCAAACCATATGTTATTACAGGCTACCTATATGTTGGTTTTCATGTCGCAAAATTTAGTTTTTGAAACATTTTTTGTTTTGTTTATTTAGATTGAAAGTATAATTTCTGTTTTATTTACCTACGTTAGAAAAACCAATACGATTGCAAAATCCATTAAATGGTAAGGAAAAACACAGAATCTACCTAAGTATTGTTTTAAATTATTTCCTTTCGCTTTAAAATAAATTCATCAGTGATGACTATGAGCCATCTCTTTGTACTTTATAATATTATTAATAATGCTTCTTAAAATAATAAATGACGACTTTCATTGTTTGTAAAACTTACCTTTATATTACGTGCGTTCATCATCCTATACAGACAGACGGCGAAAGTCACTGACACATGCACTGTCACCCCACAAGCGAACCAACAAGCACTTGATTACGAAAAGACAAATAGCACAGATAATTATCTATCACGTGTATGGTCTCTAGTTCCAGAAAAAAAATGGCGGCCGGGATGACGTTTGTATTGGCGCGAGTTTGAATACAACTTTCGCGCGCGTTCGCTAAGACGTCTCACTCTCACTGGCCACGGCGCTGAGTTTTCTTTTTATTTAAACTTGCAATCCCCTCTCGCGATTGTGAATTATCGCATAATGTCTTGTGTTATCAATACGCTATTGGGGACTGACGGATGCCTCTCGTTTAAGGATCCAGTTACATCCATTATAGCTACATAATTAAAGTGGTTAGTTCAAGTCCTTTGTTAAAAGTGGACGTGAGGAATTTATACAGAAACAATGCAATTCATTTTGTTATACTTTACACCTATGCTACAACATACAAATGAGTTAAAGTAATTGGTTACAAACAAAAACGAGCGATATTTTAAAGTTTGGAATGCATTTTACTTACTTTTCAAGAAAAGACATCAACGCGCGAGCACCATTACAGTCCTTTTGGAAACTGTTTGACCAACGACTAAATAAATTAAGAGGCCTTAGAGTCTTAGCATTTCCTACTCCAAAATTTTGAAGCTTTTCATTTGAGCCTCTCAAATTGAGATGCTTGAGATTGCATATTATTTATAGTTAATTTGATTTTCAGTTGAAACTTCGTAGGGTACTGCAGACACACCCCTGCCTGACCATTTGGAAAATTCAAGCGTGCTGTTATGTTACTTATACTCGTAAAATTCAGGATTCATGTGTTTTATTAACAATGGCGAACACAATTAGTTACATTAACCACATAGTACCTACATCAAATATTTTTATAGTTTTCCGATCGGCATAAATTGCAGTGTTTATTTTAGTCACCACTTCCCCACAAAGTAGTGGGGAAAGGCTCACTTCTAGAGCCACTTCGAGACTTGCGGTACGCATCTTAGCAATTTTGCCTCCTGTTCCTGGGGCTCTACTATGACGTCTCAATAAACACATGATTCCAGTGTGGTAGGATGCCAGTATCCCTTTTTCACAACAGAATCATGAGGGCACGCACGTCACAGTATCTGAAACGTTTACGTAACCCTTTTATAAAACTAACTCTATGTTGTTTCTATGAACTATACGTTACACTTACATTATGAGTTAGGTCAGAATACCCCTATTTGAAAAGTTTCAGTTGGTGCTTGTATGCCAATGTTTTTGGCCATTCATACTGCCGTGCCAGGCGACACGAAACGAAAGATTTATTATACAACGTGTAACAGAATAAACACAATCCATCTTAAGGGGTCTTTGTACTCATCATTATGAACAACTTGCACTACGGGACCAAAACTGAAATCGCGAAAAAAAAATCTACTGCCCCCCGACAAAATGTACTGAACAGCTGATTTTTCTTTCGTGATTTCGGGGTTGGTTCCGTAGTAAAAGTTGTTCATAATGATGAGTACAATGACCCCTTAAGAGGTATTGCGTTTATTCTGTGACACGTTGTATATGGTATGTTAACACTGGTGTATTCAGATGAATCCGATTTATCTGGAAGCCGACCCCTATATAGTTATAAAAAGTCTAGGCAGATGATGATTTATTGTCAAAGTAAAAAACCGTTAAATACCATTGTACGTGGCCAACAAGCCTCTGAACAAACGAGTATGAAGGTCAACCACATCACTCCATATAAATAGGGCAACACTTACCTAAATAAAATGTTTGTATTTAACGGTATACCTACCTAATAAAAATTGTATAGCCATTGTGTGTATACATACTGGGGAAATTGAGCTGTTTAACTTGTCATGACTTCAAAATAGGCGGCAGTAGGCAGTTCCCCTTATTCTGCTCTGCCAGCAATTATAAGCTGTTTTAAATACCTATTCACAAGAGAATTAAAATAAATATTTAAATATTTGCTTAAAATTATTATCAATTGTAGTATCACACATACTATTGATAATAATATTAAGACAAGTATTTATATATACTGCGCAATGAGTGCAGCATCGTCTTAGTGACTGTAACCCTTTTCTTTTGGATGGGAAATCATGAAATGACCCCTCGCTCTGGGTGGAGCGGGAGGGAGTGTCAGACTCTTACTAACTAAAACTCATCCGTGCTCCTCCTAGTGCCCTTTGCATTCCAGGGCCGCAGTGACTCTTTCGAAAACAAACCGCAACTCTGGCAGGCTCTGGCCCTGACGGGCCCCGTCTCTTTATTGTCTCTTTGAGGCGCGCGTGGAACACAACGCGCCGTCGACCCGGCCCAGGGGGTCTACTCTCTAAGCCCGAAGTCCGTAGTTTCGGCCTTAGTGTCGGGCGTTTTCTACTCTGTATCACCTACGGACTTACGATTATTCCCGAACCCGAACTGAGAAGGAATGACTACACGATTTGACAGTTGTTCTTAGTTCGGGTTCTGGGGCCAAACCACTGCCACTGGAAGTAATATTAGAGTAATACTGCTATAAGAGTTGGTGGTTTAGGCCCTGATCGGACAGCGAGCCACCCAACGCTCGCCGTCCGCAGGTCCGCGCAGCCCCAGTATCTGCAATCGTATTTAAATTGTTAAGTGTTCTAGCAGCTGAACCCCGGAAATTCAACTATCCGACCTTTTTGATAAATTACATAATCTCAAGTGGTTTCATTGGCTGTGGTGTATTTAAACAGCTAACAGCTGACATGACATTGGATCGGATCCAGAAACCCGGGGTTAATGCAGTGAAACAGCCTGAAGATCTGTGGGAATAGGTTACTACCTATTCCCACAGATCTTCAGGCTGTGTGTGTGTGTGGCCAAGGGTGTTACTACACCCTTGGCCTGCTATGCGTACCTACCAGGAATCGGTATACCAAAGAACGATTAATTCCTTTCTTCCCTTGTTTTTGTTTTGTTGTTTGCTGAACGTTGCAATCAATTGCGAAGAGAAGTAGGTATTTATAGATTTCGTGTTGCCCGTGATAACCCCTACAATTCACCCAATAGGTATTTAACGTTGCATCGATCGCCACGTTTTGCTTGGTAATCTCATAACCATTTCTTATGTAACTATATTAACATGGTTTTATTCCTAAAAAACACGGCTACATGACCTACATTTTGCTGGATCATAGCACTTTCATGTCACTGTATTGATTAACGCAGTCCAGTCTGTGATATGTATCGATGATGTAACTGTTAAAATATGATATAAATTCGTATTGTGAGCAAAAAAAAATAAGTATTATGAGTATTACGTGATGTCTGTTTTTACAAAAGTGAACGTAAGATTATACAGTCTATAAAGATTTAAACAAATTATTATCTCAGAATTAACAGCTTGCAGAACTGACAGAAAAAAATATATCACGATTTTTAGGTCACCGAAAAAATAGGGTCATATTGATTCATACTTGACACCTCTCAAGCTAACATCATCATCTTCCTGCCCTGAGGAAGCTAATTATAATAGCTATTGTGCTTATTTACGTGCAGTTTATCTACTAACTCTTGAAACCGGGTTACCGGTTTTACCCTACGGTATATCCAAGTACGCGGGCGAGTTCATGAGGTTCTTGTACCAACTGCCTCACACCCGAGAAGCGTGTGGCTGTGAGGTCCTCCGGACACTATCCGAGAGAGTGCTGCGGAAGGGACATCGTATAGCCGTCGCAAAGAGGACGACGAGAAGGTTTTTAGGCTAATTCGGAAGTACATTTCTTTCCCTTTACGGTACCTATTTTGGAATAACGTCGGTCGTCTCCAGTTTGTGCGTGTAAAGACTTTTAACGTTATATGTAATAAGGTTTCATAATTTCTTGTGAGCGAACCAATCATTACGATTTTCTTATCTTTTAGGAAACGACCTACCAGCTTTAAATAAAACGTGTTGCAACCGTATTTTTAAATCTGCTTTATTTGGTCCCAAAAAGTTTGATTATTATTTCACATAAAATTACGTACTTAATGGTTTCCGAGCAATAAATAGGGTCTATCTGTTTTAACAAATTTTCATCACTTTCAACATTTATTTTTTATTTTTTGTGCTTTTGTTTACCGGTGTTTTTCTATTATGTTAATAATTTATTTTTTTATTTTTTTTTATTTTACAAATTATACGTGTTCTACGTAAAGAGTGTTCTCATTTTTTTTTTCCTTACGCTACAATCTCTATGGAGAAGAACGTGCAAGAAACTCCACGGACACTCTTTTAAAAAATAATATTTTGTTACAAAATTATGGTTACATAATTCATATTGAAATTATATGTGAGAACGATGTAAAAGACAGGATAAAAGAGTCCGGAGTAAAAAAGAAACAATTCAAAGAAATAATTAAAATAAACCATGGCAGCCGAGAGATAACCACTTTCAGTAACGATATACACTTATAATAAAAAAAATCGAAACAGTACTGCAAGTTCGGCGGCCTTTCAATAAAAAAGAGGACTGCTATCATTTAAAATACGCCATTTGATAGCTGTCAGTTTAATCTACACAATGGTGTTCCACAGTTCCTAACAGGAATTTAAATTTTCGAATTTTCATTCAAGAAACGAATGTTGAGATTTTCTTTTTTTTAATGTGTATTTCCTTCGGAATTTTTGCCTTTTTCACATTTTTTTTTTGCAAAAATATCGTTTTTTAATAGTGATTGTTAACTAAGCTCTGTGACATCCTACCAAATATTTTTTTTCCTAAGAAATATGGATACCTCGCCCACGGAAGCCGCCCAAGTTGTGACGTTGCTGGATTCAGGGTATAGTCATGTGTTGTGGCTACACGATATCAACGTTATCGGGAGACTGGTATGTTTACAAGCTGTCCAGGATACTGGTACTGTGGTGGTTATCGCATCAGTTTCTCTGAGAAATCGTCACTTTAACTCTACTCAACTGCAGCAGCGGCTCCGTGTGGTTCGAGGATTGACTGTGAGCGATTCTACCATTAGAAGGAGATTGGCGGTGTGTGGCCAGAAACCTCATAAACCAGCTAATGGCCCAAAATTGACAGTAGACGAGTGAAGAGCGCGCCTTAACTTTACACGTGAGCACTTAAATCGAAGAGGAGACGCTTGAACAGCTTAAAACAGCTATACAAGAAGAGTGGAATGTCATCCCACAACACAAGATTGTGACTCTCATCCGTTTCATGAAAATATAAATAAAATACAATATAATAACTTGATATTTTTAAATTAAAAGGGTTATAAACATAAATGTGGATAGACGGAGGGGAAGAGGGAGGCCAAAGAAAAGATGGATGGATTGTGTGAGGAACAATATGAAAGAAAATGGAGTTAGTGAGAGTGTGACGGCTGATAGAACAGAATGGAAGAAAAAAACTCTATTTATGAAGATAAAGATGAAGATAAAAAACTATATTTTCATAAGTGTCTAACTATTATAAATCACGTTCAGCTCGCTGCATTGTAATGTTATCATACGCTAAATTACGATCATAAACCAGTATTATCCAGAACTATACCGCAATAGTTCGTCAGATAATAATTCACTTCCTAAATCAATAATAATATAAGACTTCTTCAGAAGGAAAAATAAACACGTTGTTATTATCTAATACATATGGAATATAAAATGTCGAAACGAGGTATCGGAGCGCATACATTGTAACATCGGTCAGCATCCCTTCTCTGCATGTTGCAAGTGGTTGAGTGTGACCGACAATCGCCACTCACGCGCAATGAAAGCATATGAAACCCAATAAATGTGATTGGGGTCATTAAGTGCAACATCTCAGCGCTTCCTACTTTGTTTTTTAACTGAAGTACATGTTAATATTGCGTGTAGGACAATAAATCATTGATGGCACCGGTCATGATTATGATAGGCAATAATCATTGTGCTACGTTTATAATAGTCGATTTTTTCTGAGGTACGAGTTACATTTTTTATTACAGATAGTTTGATGAATCGATAGTAGATAATATGGTAACGATGGAAATTAAAATAAAGATGGAAAATTTATTGATGTCTTTTGTAGTATTCTCCTACTTAGATTTTAAAATCACATCTTAATTCTAGTATTGAATTTAAAACATTGCCCCTTACCCAACGGTTAGATCTTCTACTTTATGCCTTTGAAAAGACGTCCTAAGGTTTTTTTTGAGTGACATGTTTTCTATTTAGCTTTGATTTTACCAAATGTGGAATTTTAAGTTTATTAAAAAATTTTAGGCTAACAACAGGGATGTTTCCTGAGTCAAAAAATATGATTATATTTAGTCCGTCAGTATTTTTTTAATTTATCAAATTAATAAAAAAATTACGAAGATAAAGTCACTTATTACTCTCCGGTAAAAACTGTAAGTATATGCCTGTGACGTTACTTCGTTCGTTCGTTTTTGTCCATAGAGATCTACGGAACGTGCAAATAGCTTCATCTTTTTGACCGACCGACCTTGACCATTCAAAAGTGCCTGTAAATGATTTGAAATAAATGCTTTGTTTTTTTTTTTTGACACGAGTTTACAACGCACTGTATCGTTTTTAATTTTTTTTACGTGAAAAAAAAAAATTACATCTTTATATATACATCATAAAGTAAAAATCTATCTGACTGATTAGATTTTCAGGAAACATCCCTATTTAGGTGGTTACCTATATAAGTTTATTTTCACAAATCAGCAAAAGGTCAGACTAATATCATGGAACTTTATCAGCATTAACTGAAATGCAGTCTTATGTCCAAAGTTCACATTTCAATAAAACCTGATACAGTTGGGTCCACCTGACACAGGGTTTACCGCCATTGCACAGCGGCCCACATTCATCGTTATCTAACCCAACATCCTAGTGCGCTTCCGCCGCATACGCAATACTGGACCCAGTGCGAATTTCATTGTAAAAGTTAACCACTATGTGCAATGGTATTTCGTTTTAAGGAAAATGATCATTGACAGCTTGTGATTACGGTCGCTATCATTTATGAGGTGTCATTGGGAAAGCCTTAAAGTAAATTAGGTATATGGGTATGCTATTTGATTGCTGCATTTTATTTTAATGGTTAGTGTCGTACAAGTTACTAATGAGTTGATGTTTTTTCCAGACAATAGGGCCAGTCAGATGCAATCTATCAAAAAAGCCGACCCTCAGGTATTTTCCGTAATATATTTTTTTTCAATTATGTACCTATGTACCCATGTAGGTATGTGAACGTGTCACTGAAAT
Organism: Melanchra persicariae; assembly: GCA_947386135.1. NCBI lineage: Eukaryota > Metazoa > Arthropoda > Insecta > Lepidoptera > Noctuidae > Melanchra > Melanchra persicariae. The sequence continues at coordinate 18,532,706 of OX376648.1, read as the reverse complement.
CGCGAAAAAATAATCGACTGCTTCATACATTTATGTGCGCGTAACTCGACAAAATGTACTGAACAGCTGATTTTTTTTTCGCGATTTCGGGGTTGCTCCCATAGTAAATGTTGTTCATAATGATGAGTACAATGACCCCTTAAAAGATATTGCGTTTATTCTGTTACACGTTGTATACGTCCAAAACAGTCAGACAATCTGAACCATGAGCGGCGCAGGACTTTCATATTACGTTAAAAAAGTAAAAAAAAAACATAATGAACAAATCTCTTTTAGTATTCATAGATTACGGTCCTAAATTTGTACTATCATCCAGTAGTCGGATGATAGTCGCAAATACATGCATTCAAGTGAATCCCTTCACAGGATATTATGTCACACCTTGCCTTCTCGTCCTGCATAACCTACACTTGTTAGGATTTCAACGATATAAACGACCAAGGTCTAAGCACAGCATTTTGGAAAAAAGATTTCTTTGATTGTCTCCAAAACAAGATAAATCATTTCGATTAGCAAAATAAATAACACTAGTAGGATCTTACCCAAGAACAACACTGTAAAAAACGTGAACGCAACAACAAGTAGCATAATCCTTACTAATAATATTATAAACGCAAAAGTTAGTATATACATACTAACTTTTGCGTTATATTATTGGATGTTTGTTACTCAATCACCTCAGAACGGCTCAACGGATCTTGATGAAATTTAGCACAGAGATAGATTATAGTCTAGAATAACACCTATGATATTTTTATCCATATCCATATAAAAATATCATAGGTGCAACTATAATAGCATAGGTGTACACGCGTGCAAGGGTCCCATAGGACCCTTGGGATAATTTTCGACATACACGCGGGCGGAGACGCGGGCGGCAGCTAGTTAATTAGTAACCTAGATTCTAGCTACTGGTCGGTAAAACCAAAACCCGAGTGCGGGATCCGGGACGCGCCAACCGCAGCATCCGGCGTTACACCATACGTTGAGAAGTTTGCGCAAATGACGTACCTATAATGTCACACTTATCAAAATATGTGACTTGAGGATACTCTTATCATTAATTCAACCTTCGGAATAATGTATCTATCCTACAACTGTAAATACATATTCTGCTGTACATTCTTTGTATTTTATAATGTATTTCCAAAATAATGATTTTTTTACCAATATAACCTTCTTTCAATATATGTGCGCAGTGTTCGAGGAAACTGTTCCACCGTAATACAGTTTATACTAGTGCGAGAAACAGGGTGAAGCAGATCCGTTTCAAACACACTAACTACCTTTGAAACTATTTAAAAATGGTGCCTTATATTACTACCCATTTTTTTTCGTGAATTTCCTGCCCGTGTTTCCAAATATACTGCCTAAATATATTTGCCCGCGACTTCGTACGTGCATATACCGTTTCCGTAGGAATTTTCCGTTCCCGTATCACATAGGCTAGCCTTTCATGAGGAAGGCTCTATAGCCTTCTTCATAAATGTGGCTGTCATTTACAAAAATATTTTTCCAAATACGACTGGGAGTTCCAGAGATTACCGAGTTCAAACAAATAAACAAACTCTACAACTTTATTATTTTAATTTTATTATATAGTACCTACTATAGCATACAACGTGTAACAGAATAAACTCAATACCTCTTAAGGGGTCATTGAACTCATCATTATGAACAACATTTACTATGGAAGCAACCCCGAAATCGCGAAAAAAAATCAGTTGTTCAGTACATTTTGTTGAGTAATTCGTACACAAATGTATGGGACAGTCAATTCTTTTTTTCACGTTTTCAGTGTTGGTTCCATAGTGAAAGTTGTTCAAAATGATGAGTACAATGACCCCTTAAAAGGTAATGCGTTTATTCTGTTACACGTTGCATACATAAAATAATGCAATAACATTCATTATTTTTTCTAGCACCCTAAAAAATCGCCTAAAAAGTCGCCTGTGCAAAATTGTGCAATGTAATGTGTTGACATTATTTTCCGTCAATAGAGCTAGGTCCCATCAGAGTAGTAAAAAAAAAAATCCGTCTCTCAAGAGACTACTACTACAAACTTACTTTCAAAAGTAAGGAAAGTAAAGTGACAACTGGTAATTAATAAATTAAAACAACAGCAAAATAATGGTATCCTTTTAAATTCAAAATATTTGTAGTTCGGATAACCGAAGTGAAAATCCTTCCTCTTTCCTCCATCCTCTTTTACTTGGCAAGTTATAGGCAATAACGGTTTTTTTATTTTTCCTGAAAATTACTCATTTTGCTATTATAATTTTAGTCTCCGGGGACAGTCAATTTTACGAAATAAGGTTTGTTTTTTTTATAATAAGCTGAAAGCGCCAGGGTAGCCCGCGAAATTCAAATTTTCTAATGTTTTTTTGCAATTTGCAGGTCAGTATCAGGTTGTATGTTGGTCAAAATTTGATTCGCGGCCGTAGCAAGTATGTATTTATAGAATTATAATCATTAAAATCATCAATACAACTCTTTCAGTTAGAATTGATGTCAAATAGAAAGAAGAAAGAAAGAAAAAGACTTTATTTGCGCCAAGCATGACGCATACCAAAAATAAATGTAGTATTTCAATGAAATCATAACATTTGGCTAGGAAAATGGAACAATTTGTCTGAGATTGTTGCTGCATTGTACTAAATACTCGGCTAGATCAGGATGGATTATATTTTGAAGTTGGTTAAAAACGGGTACCTACCTCATGCAGTCACAAGGCTCTGTGAATTGGGTAATTAAACTAAAACTAATCTTCTTGTAAGCTCTCTAGCTTGCAGGCAGTTTACGAGAATATTGATAAACAGTTGATGTCTCCAATTAAGCCGCTTAATTTTCTAAATAATTGTCTTATATTCTCTCGATTTTTATGTAGGTAGAGATTTTACTACTTAATAAATAAAGTTATGCTAAACCTAAACTTAATGGCATAGTGTAATGTAGGTAATCTCTTTGTTGAGCACTGATATAAACACCCGAACACGCAAGTAAATTGAATAATATTGTGTAACTTAAAGTCACAGGTACAGATATTGCAGACCAAGGAATGTGTTTAAACATTTCGTATCCAATTGTTATGTTGACAATTTGGGTAGGAAACAGGGCGCAACGCTTACTGCTAGTCTATTAGCCTTTTGTCAAAGAAAAATCTACCTTACCGTTTTGGTATAGAGTCAAAATCTAAAATTATGGATGGTTGCAAAAACGTTTTTCCAAGACGAGGTTTTAGTATAGCGTCTATTTTCACATTTTAATGACATAACGTGTCAGTTTTACATGAAATCAGTATCATTACATATAATTAAACTTTAAGAAATTTTCGTCATTGCTCTGTAGTACAATGCCCATGACGTGCACTAGCAATTTTTACACGCAATACAAATACTTCAACAGAACTGGGCATTATACAGTTGTAAACAGTCAGTTTGTACAGTTGTGGGCATTGTACAGTGTACAAACCGACCTCTAAGCACACATACATAGTTTTATGAAACATTGTTTTTTCTAATAGATATGTATTTAACAAATTGAAAAAACCGGCCAATTGCGCGTCGGACTCGCGCACGAAGGGTTCCGTACCACTTTATCTATAAAAACGGCAAAAAAATCACGTTTGTTGTATGGGAGCCCCCTTAACTTTTTATTCATTTTTTTAGTATGTGTTGTTATATCGGCAACAGAAATACATCATCTGTGAAAATTTAAACTGTCTAACTATCACGGTTCATGAGATACAGCCTGGTGACAGACGAACGGACGGACGGACCGCGGAGTCTTATTACATGGCGCATACGCTAGCACCATTCGGCTCAGCTATTTTTAAGAGAGCCAAATGATCCAACGCATGCGGCACCATCAGCTAGACCTTGGAGTGAGCATGACATCCCCAATCGCCTGGGTACTTTCAAGTCAAAGACCTACCCAAAATGATCATAATAGTTTAAATTTAAGGTAGGTACACAGTACTTACACATGTACCGTTAATGCATGAAATTATACAATGCTAAATAAATTGAGTCTATACAATGAACAATATTGTATTCTAGAAGAAGTAGAATTAGTAGTTATGACTTGCTCATCACAATTTTTAAGTAAAATGATTTAGTATACCTATGCTTCAAGCTTGTGGTTAAGAGATACAATTGTAATGAAAACAATTGAAAAATAGTGCCTACTAAGCTATTCATTTTTTGATCCGTCCAATATTAAAATGTACAATGTCAATAGCACATTTAGTATATTTTGTATCCTTTATGCATCATCTCCAAGCATGAAAACAGATGAGCCAGAATCAGTCCACGATGACTAAGTACTGGAAGACGCGTCATCGCCGAGGCGGGCCTAAAAACGCTGGCATGACAATTAAGTATCATTTCTGACGGCCGTCAAATTCGATTGGCCAGGATTGACCGGAGATAAAGAGACTTGGAAAGGTAGGCCTTTGTTCAACAACTTTGGACAACATAGGTTCAGTTAAATAATTATTTTCGATCTCTAATTCCGAAGTTAATTAAAATATATAATGCTTAAAAAGAAGGGTCAGGAGCATAGATATAATCTACGTTTTTTTTTTCAAGTGCAATAGGGATGGTTCCTTGTTAAAAAAATATATAGGTAATTCTATTTAGTTCGTCAGTTAGATTATCGAAAAATATTGGACACGTATTTTTTGCTTTATCATGATTTGATAAAGCAAAAAATACGTGTCCAATATTTTTATAAAAAAAAACGAAAATAAAACGTATCAAAGATCAGGAGTTCAGATCAGGTCCACGTCACTTGTAAGTACACTTTTTACACACACGTATGTAAAAAGTGTACTTACAAGTGACGTCACACGAGTTTTGAGTTTTCAACGAACTGTATCGTTTTATTTTTTTGTTTACGTGAAAAACGAAAGAACACGTGTCTAATATTTTTTGTAAATTTTTAATTAGATTTGTTTTAGTCATCTACCCTATTGCCTAATCCACCTTCGTTTCGCAACTTAGGCAGTGATTCAATTTGCGGTTTCTACCGAAGTGTGTCATTAAAATAAAATGCCTATAAAGTTATAACGCATCTATTATACATGTAGTAAACCTTTCATTGAGAAATCTGAAAATATGAAACCACAAATTGCAATGATTAACTAAGTTGCAGATACTGTAAATTACAATAGAGATATCTATTAAGACATGATTGGGTAGGTACTTCTTAGTTCGTCGTTAAATTTTGAATCGACTTCTGCAAGTAAAAAGTTTGGCGGATAAGAAGGTATTTATGAGGGAATAATCTCTTTACCCGACTGTCCCAGAAGGAGGTTAATATTTTTTTGGCATGCCCTAATGCGGGCCATACACGTTCAAGTAATTTTATCTAACAGGCTGGCTCAAACTGTTTGATCAAATAGAATAGTTTCGTGGGTCTTCTAAATTGCGATCATTTTGAATAGATTAACTTTTTAATATGCCATTAGAATCGACACATAATTAATTAAGATAATATTAAATAGATTATCTATTTAATATTATCTTAATTCATTCGAATTCAGTAATTTTAATTTATTAATGACAAAATGACATTTTATCGTGAGTTGAGATGAGATGTTGCGGAATTTGTTTGAAAGAGTCACCGCGAGCCTGGAACGCGGATGGGCACGGATGGGTTGTAGTCAGCAAAAGTCTGATACTCCCTTTCGGCCTGTTGATGAATCCGCCATCTATGAAAAAAAATCCTCATGCTCAAAGTCAAAGTCAAAGCATTTATTTCAAATAAACCACTTACAGGTACTTTTGAATTGTCAGAGTCAGTCAGTCAAAAACATGAAGCTATTTGCACGTTCCAAAGCGTAGATCTCTGTGGAGAAGAACGTGCAAGAAACTCCACGGACACTCTTTTAAACCATTTTATGATTTACAATAATCCTGGTTACATTATCTTTGTTGCCTCTACATGTGAGAACAATGTAAAGAAAGAGAAAAAAAAGAATTCTAAGTATCAAATAAACTATTGAAATAAGCCAGCGACAGCTAAGAGATGACCAGTCTCCACTGATGGCGCCCATTCACGAACATGACGCGTGTGTTAGATATATAAGTATATATGTAGATATATAACTAGGTATATATATCTAATACATCTAGATTATGTAAATATTTGTTAGATATTATGTATATATGTAGATATATAACTAGGTATATATATCTAATACATCTACACCTATGTAAATATATAATTGTATCAAAGGGAAAATATAAACAATAGGATTCAATTCTTAATAACTTTACATTTATCTTTTAGTATATAACAACTACATAACTATCGTAGTAGTGTATATGACACAAAAGTCAAAGCCAAAGTCAAAGTCAAAACGTTTATTTCAAGGTGACTCTACTGTCCGTTCGCAAGGGTAGATTCTGATGGAGAAGAACGGACAAGAAACTCCATAGTTACTACATACACAACGTTACGTTATAATATACCAACCATAATGAATAAACACGTTATCATTACCCGTATTTAAAATACACCAGTCATCATAATAACATTACATAACACTTACATAACCATAATATTACATAGTATTACATTATTCATAAGAACTTCATAGTTAGAATTATAATACACAATAATAGCAGCAATAAAGTTACTTAACTTTTACCTCGACGTCTCGAACAAGAATGGACTGAGCCACTCGGAGCTCCCCCTTTTATAGTCGTGAACAAACAACTTGAATATTTCTATCTACCGTCATCAAAAATATCAACAACATAAAAGGTGGGTATCCGTTTGGAATATTTTATATGTTTTCTACATTATTCCTTAATATTTTTACTAATGTAGGTACTTTTACAGACATACTGAAATAATGAAAGCAGAATTGAATAATGTAAATTAGGTATTACATACTCGTTACAAGTTTAAGGTTATGCAAAACATTACCTACTATTTTATCAAGTTTTAACAGTAAAAGGAATACTCATGATAACAATAACAATACCTATAGTTAGGATAATCTATTACGTGCATCAGCACCATTCAGCTCAACCATTTTGAAGGGAACCGAATGATCCGATACACGCGCCACCATCAGCGAGACATTCGAGCCAGCATGACAAACCCTAACTGCCCCTGCTCATTCATGTCAAACAAGGAAACCATCTATTAACATAAAAAGCTCCATGGTCCTCACATTTACAAGATTCCAAAATAAAAAATGCTTCTACTTTATATAAAACTATAAATATCAATTGGTAAGAACAGAAAAATAAAAGTGTATTCCAAACCTTATAGAAATGTGGAATATTATTATTATGAAACGTAAAAAATAGAATAAAAAAGGGTGAGCATCTGCTCCAAATATAAAATCCTAACTAGTGGAACCAAGCGGCTGAGGCTGTGGAGCAGGACCGGCATTTAGCCAAGCATTTTTATCAAGGATATAATCTTCCAGTTTATAATATGCCTGTCTACATAGTGTGCGTTTAATGCATGTTTTAAATTTTCTCTCATTCAGTCCGAGAACATCAAATGGTATTTTGTTATAACATTTAACACAGTACCCCATAAAAGAAGTGTGTACTTTAGCCAATCTGAATCGGGGTTGATCTAATTTGTTCTTATTTCTAGTATTAAAATTATGCCTGTCACTAATCTTACTAAAAAGATGAAGATTTTTCCGAACATACATTATGTTTTCGTATATGTATTGACAAGGTACCGTCATGATATTAATATCTTTAAACAGTTCCCTTAGGGTATCGCGCCGACCCAGATTATATATGGGCTCTTTTCTGCAGAATAAATATAGATTCGATGTCTGCAGCTCGTCCCCATAATAAGATACCGTAAGACATGATACTATGAAAGTAACTAAAATAGACCAGCCTCGCGGTGTCTATATCGGTAAATTGACGGATTTTTCTGACAGCATATGCTCCTGAACTTAGCTGTCCCGCAAGAGATGTTAAATGAGGACCCCATTGTAGCCTAGAGTCAAGCGTGATCCCCAGGAAAACCGCGTTTTCGACGAATTCAAGTTTCTCTTTGTTCAATACTATGTCGCAATTATTACTTTTGACGTTCGGTAAAGCAAATCTAATACACTTAGTTTTTTTCCCATTTAATACTAAATTACTAGCAGTGAACCAATTTTGGACCTGCTGTAGGGCTTTATTTACATCGTCAAGATTTGTAGAACGTCTATCTATCTTAAAAATTAAGGACGTATCATCAGCAAATAATACCATTTGTGGTTGATTTTTTAAAAGATGGAGTAGATCATTAATATACACTAAAAAGAGGAAAGGACCCAATATTGAGCCTTGTGGTACCCCCATTTTGACTTTTAAACCCCTTGAGTTAACACCGTTTATTTGAACTTGCTGTTGTCTGTCATTTAAATAAGACTTCACTAAACTGAGTGCAAGTTTACCTAGACCGTAGTGTTCTAGTTTTAGAAGCAAGGTTTCGTGATTTACACAGTCAAATGCCTTGGAGAGGTCACAAAAGATTCCTATGGCATCTTGCGCCTCTTCCCACGCTGTATATATGTGTTTTAATAACGTGACACCAGCATCAGTCGTACAACGACCTTTGGTAAAACCATACTGTTGATTGTGTAAGATTTTATTGATGTTAAAATGAATGAGCATTTGATTGAGCATTACTTTTTCAAACACTTTGCTGAAAACCGGCAATACGGATACAGGTCTATAATTATTGGTGTCTGTGCTGTCGCCGGACTTAAAAAGTGGTATAACCTTACTGTATTTCATTATATCCGGAAAGACTCCTTGGTCCACACATAAATTAAATATTAAAGCTAAGTATGGTGCTATGGTCTCAATTATGGACGTGCACACTTTGATAGACATTCCCCATATGTCTTCGGTCAATTTGATTTTAATTTGCCGGAAAGCTTTTATAACTGTCATAGGGTTGATATGTTGGAATTGGAATTCAACCGTACAACCTGGAACGTTTGCTCTTAATAAACTAAATGAAACCTCGGGTGAAGAATTTAAAGGTTCAGTAGTTTTTGATGGTATTTCGGAGAAAAAATTTACAAATTCTTGAGTTACTTCTAGATTAGAGCTTATGGCACCACGTGCAGTCTCCAGTAAAAAATCAGTGTTTCGTACTTTATTCTTACTTGTTTCATTATTAATAACTTTCCAAACTGTCTTTATTTTGTTATCTGCCGATTTGATCTTGTTGCTAATATACAGGGCTTTTGCTACCTTGCAAGTATTTCTGAAAACTTTAGAATATTTGTTTACATATTTATTCAAGGATTCCGTGTTAATGAAAGGCTTGAGGCCATATAACTCATATAGTCTTTCCCTACTTATTCTAATACCTTTAGTCGCCCAGTCACTAAATATAAACTTCGGGAAAGTATTTTTAGACTTCTTTTCAAAAGTTGTGTTGAATTCATTTAGAACTACTGAAAAGAAATTATCATAAAATTTATTCGCATCCTCAATATTATGGCACAAAAGATTTAACTTATTTTGTAAGGAACCATTGAATCTAGCTAGTTTGCCTGTTGTTATTGGCCTATATTGTACTTGAATTTTTTGCAAGGCTGCTTTAAACTTAAATGTTACCAATTGACCGCTATGATCCGATGGAAGGTAATTAACTATGGCTTTATGTAAATAATCACAATCGCAGAATACATTATCAATACAGGTTGAAGAAGTAGGTGTTATCCTAGTAGGTTCCGTAAAATCATTAGACAAGTTGAATGATTTAAAAAGGCTTAAAAATCTGTTGCTATTTGAATTCATTTCTAAAATATTAATATTAAAATCTCCACAAATAATCGCGGATTTATTACCTGCTGCAAGTTTCGCAAGGATATCTTCCATTGTTGATTCAAATAAAGTAAAGTTTTGAGGGTTTGGGGGTCTGTACACGCACACTATAACATACTTATCCAGCTCAACACAGGACAGTTCAATGCAATGTTCCACTGACAAGCTGACAATGTCATTACGTTGCTTAAATTTTAAGCATTTTTTTACTAAGATGAGGGAACCACCACGCAACATAGATTTGCGGTTAAAACAACTGCCCACACTATAATTTTCATAACTAATTAGCATCTGGTAATCCTTCAACCAATGTTCACTAAAACATACAATGTCAATCATTGTTTTTTCTAAAAACATTTAAATTTCTAATATTTTGGAAGAGACACCTTGAATATTTTGATAAAATAATTTCAAGGCATGCTGCTGACCCCCTTTTTGATATATAGTTACTGGAAAGCAAGAAGATACTTTGATGTTGGAAGGCGTAACTATGCTGTTACTGGTATCCTCTGTTGTCTTATGAACTAGTTTAAATGATTATCCGGAGTTTGCCCCAACACTTCAATATCATCACTTGGCAGTGAGTTACAACTACTTGTCGACCCCACGTTAACAAATGAGTCTTCCCTAGTAATACATGGAACCTCCTTCGTACAATTTGTAAAAGAATTTGTAGCAATAGTGCTACAGTTATTTAGGCTCACCACCTGATTCTTAGTATTGTTACTAAACATTGTGGATTTAATTACACAAGACTTCGACATACTACTTATGTCTGAGTTAATATAATAAGCTAATAGCCTTGCTATTTTATGTCTAAAACTAATTGGCAAATACACAGTATTCCTAGTCGATTTTAAATGTTCCACAAAAATATTTGTGTCAAAAAACATAAACTTGTCACTATAATGAGAAACCAAGAAATGCATATGTTTATTTAACATATGAATATAATTATTTTGTTTAATTGACAATTGATTAAAATATGGAAAAGCACACAATATTATTTTTTTACATTTAAACTATTACCTATAAACACAGTTATGTTGGTTTTAGAACTATAATTATTATTTATTATTGATGCCATAATATGCTTCTAAGATGAACCTGGCATACAATAATTTTGTGTAGAATAACCCAGATTGTTACTGATTAATGTACCCAAACCTCTTCCCATACTGTCCGAGAACATAACCGAATGATAATCACTATTCACAGATGAAAAATCATCAATCTCAGGCTGTTCGATTTGAGATAATTCCTGATCAAAAACAATTTTATTTTGTTCAATGACACAGTCTTGAGACAAGATCTCTGCCTGGGACGGGACCACCGTTGCTTCAGGCTGGACAACATCGAGGTTTGATACTGCCTGGCAAGTACACTGACACATGACTAACTCATTGGCAGCAAGAATGTGTTCTTTTATTTGGTTCTGTGATTTTACATATTTATTGTAAAGTGAGCTCAGTGAAGCTTCAAGAACCTTTATTTCAGACTGCAAGTGTTCAGTATCAATTTCATATATTTTTTTGCTGTCTTCTAGTTTAATTTCATAATTGTTTAATTTACTAATCAGGTCAACACGTTCTTTCCTGAGTTGAGTATTTTTAGAAAACTGTTTATGTTGCTTTTTGTACTGATAACATTTTTTGATAATTCTATTTAGTTTAGCATATTTTTTTAATTTATTATGACTAGCTTTATAACTACAGTTCTGTTTATAACTACAGTTCTGTTTCATTATGGAATCTTCAGTAAGGTCAATCGTGACTAAGGAATGAGGGTTACAATTATTAGAATTTAGTAATTCATTAAATAAGTGGTTAGTTTCCTTAACCTGAGTACTTTGTCTTTCCTCAGAAATTCATATTAATCTTGTTAAATCATAAACGTCAATAGCTTCATATTTGTTGATGAAAAATTGTAGATGCGTGATTTTCTCTAGGAAAAGTAAGTAATAATTTGGCCTGGCGTATGACAATTATTCAGGCTGGTATTAATAGAGATTAAAATATAATAGAATACTCTTTATTTTGTATACCTTATACACGTTACAGAAAAGATAGATAAGGAAAACTTTACATAAGGTGACACAAGGTGGCCTTATCGCTCAAAGCGAGCGTTGCTCATGGCTATCATCTATAAAGTGTTATGCACTATATGAGCAGGAACGAACCGGTTGCGATATTAAGCACTAGCTAAACTCCATTGAAACATCCCATGATTCATGGGGCAGGTTCAACTGATGTGAACACTATGTCATTCAATAGTAAGATATTATTTCGTTTCAACATGGTGCAAAATATGTTTCAGAAAGTTAATACAAGAAAATCAATCCAGATTACTTTAAAGACATAGGTATACACATGTTATCACAAAAGTATTTTCTAGTCAAAGGTTTGAACGGCTTCAACGTTGTTTTTTCTACATAATTATTAGGTTACTAGCACTTCGCCAGCGACTTCGTCCGCGCAAATTTAGTAGGTACTCCAAAAATTTCAACGCCCCTTGTACCCCCTTTTCAAGGTTTGTTTTGGAAAATTAAGCACGATTTTCATTAATTACTTAGCCATTTCTACTTTTTTAATGGTCTCAGGAGGCCCTAGACAATGTATCATTTAATTAGCGAATGCGACTGTCGAAATGCCAAAATATAGGAATTTGATCACGTGACATTTTGATAGCATCTGTCAATCCCATACATTTTCACGCCACGCCACTGTTCACAGAATCTCACTTGTCTCGAGCCCAGGTGCAGCGCAACTGTTCACCCCGTTCACGCCGTCAGGGGTTGATTATGCAAACATTGTTAGGTAGTACATCTGTTTCAATTATCCCACTTTTAGTTTGTTCATAGCATTTGGACGTAAATTGAAGCAAGCAATAATGTCCTCCCCTAGAAACTTAATCACCCCTGCTGCACAAATCAGGTGCATGCATCTGGTTTATTTTCGAAAAATCCAAACATTTGTTGTTCTTATTATTTTATCGAAATCATTTAAATGCCGTGTTTCAACTTCATCGGACCAAGCATTGATAAGATTCTCCCCAGTTCGCTCAAGCCGCGACATTTTTATTACTTCGAGCATGTTTATTACCGTCGTAACTTTTGAACGAAAGGTTCGATTTGAATAATTTAAAATTTAATTTATACGGACATAATCAACCTTAATTATCAAACAATTTAAAAGGATCATGATACCAAAATCACCATTTTTTTATTTCACCAGGGATTTGCTTGAATAATTTGAACAAAAGCGGTCATGGTGACTTAACTATAATAGTTAGACATATGATATGATATTGCAGACTTTTTTGTAGATATTGATGACCTCTATAAAACAAACCTCTATAGTACAGCACTTTGCTCTATTGTCAATAGATTCGGCAGCGTACGCTATACAAGGAGTTTTTCACACCTTGGGTTACATTATCGAAGTTTTCATACTGATCCCTAACTTTTTTGAAAATATTCTATAGCCAATGTCCATCACGGATAATGTATAATTCTACTTGTGAAAGAATTTTTCAAATCGGTCGAGTAATGTCGGATCCTATTCATTTCAAACAAACAAAACTTTCCTCTTTATAATGTTAGTGTTGATACCTGGAAAATGAGGAAATATATTTAAATATTAGGTACCTACTCATGGGGGTATAAATGAACAGAATTGTTTAATAACTGAAGCAGTTGTTAGTAAACATTAATACATGAAACATCGTGTAGTAAACATTTGTGGTAAACAAAACATTTATTGATTACGCCGATATAAAAACAATCAAATGTAATATACTTGAAAAAGAGTAATTCTAGTTGCGGTAAAAATGGCATTGTTCATATTTGTTATACTAGCGGTAAGTATCTAAATCTTTCTTTACAAAAACTTTTCATAAAAAAATATTTCTTTGTAAATAATTTTGAACATTATTTACAACACACAGTACAAAGTTGAATTTAACTGAAAATCTTAATAAAAAGCTTAACAAGTAGATATAAAAGTTCGTGTTTCTGTTTAGCTTTTTAACTGATTTTTTGAAGTGAAAACTTCTTTAGCGGCGTTGTGCACTTTTTGGGATGGGTAAAAAATTATAAACTCGCATCAGGACACGTGACCTGATCGAAAATTCGTGAGACGGATAGCGCAATAAATGAATATTGTATTTAACAACATAAATGATAGTACGTAAACACTGATAAATAAAGCAATTCGTGCGAAATTATTCCCTAACCATTCCAAAATATTCAAAAATGCACAACGTTAATGTTTAAGTTTTCACTTCTGCCGGAGTGTGTTGTTTTTTTTTGTGAACAAAGGAAAAGGTTGTTTTTATTTTATTTTCAGGTCTCTTTACTTGCAGCCAGCAGTGCTACCCCTCAAAGTAAGTTTTGTGTTGCCATATATTTCGAAAAAAATACTTACCCGTATGTTCTTTTAAGTAGTTTGAAATATCCAGGTAAATAGCGTAAAGTTCCTTTTTAATTTCCACAGACTCGAAGTACGGCATTATAATTCCTGAAGGGTGTAAAGGAACAGGTTTTTGCTCCATCAGACCTACAGGTTACGACGAAATCGAGACTAAGATCAACAACCTCCTTCCTGCAAATCTGATTGTAAGATACTTACTTCGTTACCTGTCTTATTATAATCATAATCGTATTGAAATGATTTCACTTTAGCCCGTGTTGGCTGATGCCCTGTCGTTTATGCAAATAATTTTTAGATACCTATTTTAATTTAATTTATTTAATTTATGAACGAATGGATTATTATTCTTATGAGCTTTTTTCAGCTGCATCTTCAAAGATTTTCGAGATTGTGTTATTTTGTATGCCCAACATTATGTTGATACTTAGTGTCAGCTTTTTACTTATATATTTTGTTTTACAAATGTTTTATGTTGTGTTTTCAGTCGGTCGGCAGCAGGTCAGGTAGCGCTCCTGCCACGGAGAAGTCGGAAGATGACGATAACTGTCCGAGCGAGCGTAGGGTAAGATTTGATTAATACCTACTATACTTATTTATACCTGTGCGGTGTGTGCCTGGGAATACAATGGACGACAAGAAGTCAAAATTTACAAAAAGGAGCGATAACTCATAACGAATACCAATAAATTATTGATAGAATCTTGTACTTATAATATTTGTACATGTGTTTCAGTCGATATCAGCTTACACCTACCATCATCCCTCAGGAACGGGTGTGGACATCATTGTGCAAACCAATCTGTTCCCTCAACGGTTAGCCACAGTGACTTGCATGTGAGTAATTTTCTTGATTAGATATTCCCCTTTACATTTTGGTTAAGCCAAGTAAATAATGTGCTCCTGGAAAAATGTGTCAAATTCTTAACTGTAATACCTACTGTAATCCGAAAAAAAAAATTCAGAGTCCCGTTAGCCTGGTACATCCACACATAAGTATGTGCATGGCCCTGATTTGTTTGGCAACATTAAAAGTTACAAACATTATAACACAATAAATAACATTAAATAGGTATACAAAATGAATAGTAGGTACGGCATTGTTCATTTATTATAATTACTGTTTTTTATTTATTGTATCACTTATAGGCACAGTGAGAGTGAAAATAGGAGTCTCGAGGATGGCACTCCGCAATGCTTCAAGAAGTTGGAGCTCAGCAATTTCAATTTGAAGACCAGTTGCCAGGAATCTAAAATAACCAGGACACTGCTGGTATACGATCCTGAAGAAAATCTTCTGAAGACTAAGGATTACACAATTCCGATCTGCTGCTCATGCCGAATTTTGCAAAAGGATTAATTAGAAAAATCACACCAGTTTCACATAAAATCAAGATGAATTATTTTCTTTGAATTGATTGAATTGCCAAATAATAGTTTTAATGTTTTTGTTTTAGCACAACAGTACCGGTCATTATCCCACCGACATTTATGGTCTACTCTTGATTTAATACCGGAAATATGTAAAAAAAGATTAAGCAATGACCGCTATTTTTGTGCTATACGAAAACTGGATTGCCATTTACCAAGTATTAATACTCGTAGTTTAGGTTAAATTATTATTATGAAATGTTAAGCAAATAGTTAAGTTAATTTAATATTAAAAAAAATGTAAATATATTTGGTAAAACTAAAATATTAAATTATGAGGTTGAATAGGTCCATGAGTACATATACCTCGGCCAAATAGTCTCAGTCCAGGCGAGGCCAGATAATGAAGTTGCTCGACGCACCGAAAAGGCCTGGAAGAGCTATTGGTCGATGAAACACCTAGTGAAAAGAGGACTTCCACTTTCCCTCAAAAAGAAACTCATGGATATGTGCGTCCTCCTTACCCTCACCTACGGAGCGCAAACGTGGCCATTCACGAAATGTCAAAAGTCCGCACTAGGGGGCTGCCAGTGCGCCGGAAAAAGCAGTCAGCAACGGAGACGGGGCCCGCCAGGGCCAGAGCCTGCCAGGGGAATATGTTCGAAAGAGTTACCGCGGCCCTGGAAAGAAAGGGGACTATGAGTGGGTTTTAGTCAGTAAAAGTCTGACACACCCTGCCGCTCCACCCAGAGCGGGAGGGGTCATTTGATGATTTCCCATCCTCAAAAAAAAAAAGGGGGCTGCCAGCGAGCAATGGAAGGAAGTATTCTTAGAGTAAAATAAAAGACCGCATCGGAAACAGTATAGGTACTTCGTTCCAAAACACAAATCGCAGACGTAGGCAACTCAGCCGCCATTATAAAATGGAACTATGTAGGCTGGCCACATCTATTTTGCCGCATGTTGCAACAGAACTAGGCAAATGTGGCCACTAATTGGGTTCCAAACAGGAACCGGCGACGCGGTAGGCCCAGGAGGAGATGGCGTGATGAATTAGACTCCTACCGAAAGAATTGGCCAGATGTGGCAAAGGACAGATAACAGTGGAAGAAAGGAAGGGAGGCCTTTGCCCTGCAGTGGGACAGTACAGGCTCATAATAATAATAATATTTTTATAACTTTGTATTTTAGTATTTAAAAATGTAATTTATTTGTATATACCATAAATAAAGGAAATAATAAAAATTAAATGATGTGTGTCAACTCAGTCTTTTATTGATTAGAATTTGTGATTCCCATTTCTATAAAACTACTTTCTTAGCTCTCCAAAATCGTGTTATGAACATTTACTTTCAAGCATGAATTCGAAAAAAATATGTTGTGTTTTATAAAATAGGATTCATCTCAACTTTATACATAAATTAAGCGCAACGATTTTCACAAATTACCCAGACATTTCTGCTGCTGATTCTCTCAGGGTCAGCGCAACTGTCCACCCCGTTCAACCCGTTAGGGGTTGATTATGTTTATTGTTAGATCTAAATAATAATAATAATGTTTATTCTAACAAGACAACTTTTGGTCCACAGCCGTTTTTTTTTTTTTTTTTTTTTTGGATGGGAAATCATCAAATGACCCCTCCCGCTCTGGGTTGAGCGGCAGGGAGTGTCAGACTTCTACTGACTAAAACCCACCCATGCTCCTCTTAGTGCCTTTTACGTTCCAGGGCCGCGGTAACTCTTTCGAACAAATCCGCAACTTGGTCCACAGCCTACTGTGGACCTAAAGTTGTAACAACACCTATGTTAGTAGCACTTAATACTATGTTAGTTAATATAAATCTGACGTACTCTCTTTTATTAAATTAAATTAGCAGTTTATAATTTAAATTGGATTGATAATTTGAAATAATTTAAATTTAACTATAAATACAATAAAATTGTTAAAAAGAATTTATTTAGTAAGTAAAGTTACCAATAAATTCAAATGTGTATGTATAATCAATAGCTTTTCTCAGCGCACGTCAAATAAATAATTTATTAGGCAAAAGTTTTGCTACTTTAGGTTACATTACTTTTTTTTTTTTATTTATTTATTTATCGTTTATACGAAAGAATACAATATTATTCATTTAAATAGCAACCAAAAAACCACTAAGGTTTAGACTTATCACAATTTTTCAAAAACAAAAAATATTCATTTATTTATTTATAACTTTATCGTACACCACAATACAAATACATACTTATAATCGGTGGCCTTATCGCATTCCGCGATCTCTTCCAGCCAACCTGGAATGGATGGAGATAACCTGCATGAAATGGGGTTGGTACAAATATAAAGTTAACATAGAGAAAAAAAAAACAACAAACAGAAATTAAGCAATACAATATACTAAAATAGATACATTAATACATACATATTTAATATACACATAACGTAACTGAGAAAATATGTGACAATTATTAAAAAAACAAAGAGAAAGGAATCACCGGGACAAGTAGTGTTCCTTAACTAGTCTTTTAAATCAGGTAGTGATTATCCGCGTTTTATTGGCACTGGCAATGCATTCCATAGCGAGCGGCCTGGGGCTCGAGTCTGCTATTGCAATCGTGTCTCAATGACCGGTCAGTGATCGAATAATAATAATAATAATAATCATTTATTTCACCAATAATTACAATGTTCACATTAGGGCTGAAACATTAAAGGCTTAAAAACAACATTCTTAAATACTCTGACTCCTAAACTAGGTGTATGTGCCTGTGTCTTAGGAGTCAGTGATCCTCCGAGGCAACAAAGCCATAAAATATATGTAGCCATGGTAAAATATATAATGGTTTTTTACAATATAAAGTGCGAAAGATCGCAGTAATAGTATTTATGATTATATATTCATATTAATTAATTCATTTAAAAATAATAATAATAATTTCATTTCATAAAATTTTAAGTTAAAAGTTAAGCGTATAGTGTAGTGATGTAAGTTAGTGTGTGAGTGAGATGTGTCTGTGTAGGGGTGTTTGTACTTATCACTGTAAGTTACCTAGCAAAAGGTTCTCAGTGTAATCAAAATTAAGTGTTTGAAGATAATCAATAAGTTCATTTTTACATTTGGTTTTTGTGTACGAATGAATGTTTAACTTTTTGTTTAGGGTGTTATACAACTTAACGCTATTAACATAAAACTGACGTTTAGCAAAGGCAGTTCTAAGGCGTTCCAATGGGAAAACGTTATGTTTATGTCGGCCAGTCGGCTCCGTGAGGGGACGTGCTGAGTGTTTGCGAAGAGTCGTCAGCAGTACATAAAGTTGCCTGACTGTGAGTACTTTGAGGTCAGCATAAAGCCGCACTGTTGGATACCGTCGTGGACGAAAGCACATCACCTTCAGGACAGCTCTCTGCGCCCTCTCTAAGCGGATGAAGACGTTTTTAGTGGCACCTCCCCAAACAGGTAAGCAGTATGATAGGACGGACTGACACAGTGAAAAATATACTAATTTAAGGGTATTACGATCAGCAGAGTTTCGAAGCTTCTTAAAAACGTAGATCAGCTTTCGTAATCGAGACATTACTTTGTCTATTTGTGGGTGCCAGTTCAGATGATGGTCAATGAGTACTCCTAGATACCTTACATAAGAAGATTTAGTAAGAGATAGGCAACTACATTGCGTTACAGGCGTACAGGTATGCGCATGCAGGGTAAGAGAAATTGGTGGGCTCAGATTTGACCTAATGACAAAGGGGACGTACACAGTTTTCTCAAGATTTAATGTAAGTAAATTATCTGCCAGCCAGTTCATCACCCTGGAAAGCGCAGCCTCGGCGTTTTGATATGTCTGCAACTAGTCAGCACCATCTATTATAAGGGCGGTATCGTCGGCATACGTAAAAATCCGACAACTTTCAAAAGGCAGTTTGCATAGGTCATTTATATAAATGAGAAAGAGGGTAGGCCCCAAAATGCTGCCTTGCGGAACACCGTACGTGATGAAGAGGTCGTCACTTTCGTGCGGACCGATTTTCACCTTTTGGGTACGATCACTAAGGTAGTCTGCAAAGATTTTCAAAGCGAGACCCCGAATCCCAATGTTTTCCATTTTTTTCAATAGGACTGGGACAGAAACGGTGTCAAATGCCTTCGATAGGTCAAGGAAAATTCCCAAGCACCTGCGTTTTCTGTCAAGCGTCCTTGCTACGTGATCAGACAAGGCCATAACTGCATCTTCGGAACTTACTCCATTTTTGAAACCATATTGGTTATCGGCCAGGATACTATTCGCCTTGAGATAACTGGTCAGATTTCTATTTAGTACGCGTTCCAAGATCTTTGAGACAGCCGTTAATATCGAAATCGGACGGTAATTATTTACATCATCTTTGCGCCCAGACTTATAAATGGGATGAACTAATGCTTTCTTAAAAGACTTTGGGAAGACACCAGCACCAATAGAAATGTTACAGACATGCGTGATAATCGGAACTAAAACACAACGTGAAGCTTTTATAATTTTAGAAGGTATACAGTCCACGCCAGTTGCACAATCAGACCTGAGACCCAAAATTATGGAATCTATTTCATTCTCAGTCACCTCAAACAGAGCCATTGAACTGCAAGAATTGGAGTTAGTCACAATGTTGGGTCCCATGACGGGTTGTTTAATTTTAGACGCTAAGTCACTGCCGACATTTATAAAAAAGTTGTTGACGTGATTCAACGAAGATTTAGGAGTATCAGCTAGTTGCAACAGGTCAAAAGAGGGGGGGCCACGTGTTTGTAAATCTGATACTTTCTTAATTACATCCCATGTCGCCTTAATATTGTTTTTTGCCTTGTCAAATTGTTCTTTCTCGTACGAGCGTTTCAGTTTCTTTAAGAGAGAATTACAGAAATTGCGATACCGGCTATATGTAATTTTTAATAATTGATTATCTTCAGACTTTCTGAGTTTGGCATGCATGCGATCACGGTGACGAATACAGCGGAGTAAGCCTGGCGTAATCCAGGGCTTCAGGTTACGTTTACTTCTGGACACGGTAAATTCCTGTGTGTGCTTTTTCATGGTAGATGTAAGAACTTCTACTAACGTATCAGCAGCTTGATTAGGATCACGGATTGCCAACACTGGAGACCAGTTATAGCTTTTGATATCCTCTATGGCGGAGTCGTAATCGATTTTTGACCTGGTACGTGTAATATCCATGTTCGCATTGCTGGGATTCCCGCTTTGAAGATATAATAGCAGCGGTTTGTGATCTGTAATGGATGATTCTATAACAAAAGAAGTTGATTTTTTATTTGTTTTTAGTAGGATATGGTCCAAACAGTTTGCGAGCCGTGTTGGAAATAAATGAGCTGGTAGAAGCCCATTGGATGCAGCACAGGTTAGATACTCACCCGAGTGACTATCACTATTGTCAATCTTAATGTCAATATTTATATCACCGATCAACACCACGGTAGAAGTACGAGCTTTGAGAACGTTATCGAGACTATCTACGAAGTCGTTAATATTTTTAAAAGAAGGGGAGCGATAAATGGCCACTATTGTAATGTCCTTTATGCAACAAATAAGACAATTTGCGTCTACGATAAGTGGTTCCTTTACTTCAGCTTTAAGGGAAGATTTAACATAGATAGCGCATCCGTCATTTTGATTAAAAATATTTTTAGTTGAATAAGACGTATAGCCATCCAGGGTCGGCAAGTGTGAGAGTTTGCTTAACCAACATTCCGAAAGTACGAGCACATCACACTGGAAACCCAAAAACCGCATGAGCACCGAAACCTCATCGAAATTCTTAGAGATACTTCGTATGTTTAAATGTAGTATTTTTAATCCCTTTGTAGGGTTTTTTTATGATCTGCAAGCATCTATCAGGTTGACACATAAACGATTTAGATACATTAAGCGAGTCTAATTCACTATTTATAAAATCTAGATTAGCCATTTGTTATGAGTACAAGGAAATAGTAGGAACGTTGATTACTAGGAAGGTACTGTAGACGAAAAAAAGTAGAATACATGATGCACGGTGTGATAAATCGAAAATTAGAACAGGAGTGATACGTTTCGCAGTAGATAAATTGAAGTTTGGGCTATGATATGCATGAGTAGTGTGAGTGTAATGAGTTAACATAGCTTTTGGTATGAAATGTGCGTGATACGCTTTACAAAAAATAACAAAAATTAAAATTATATACATAAGTTTTCGAAAATTATAGTAGAAAGTTACGGACATGCTAACCTTTACCTTACACAATAAGCAATGGAAATAATAAAAACTGTTTTTAAAATTACATAGTCAAAGCCGAGGTACCAACTTAAGTAGGCACTTTTCAGACTCAATGTGTATATGTTTAGCACCTACTTCTTTTCGAATTAATACATTTCCATTTGATATCCAACAGAAGTCGTATTTATTGTTCTTAGCAAAGTTTCTTGCCGCATAAAAAGTCTGCCTCGTGGAAGGAGGCAAGAATTCAGCAACATAAATAGGCTGACGTTTCCCCGGTACAGCTATCATCTCCGTGTTCAGTTTACTTTCGGAGTTTCGGTTCTTGTTATAGTTTTTCACCGCAGCTAGTAAGCTTGTCTTCATATCGACTGTAACAAATTCGGCAACAATGTCCCTATTCGTGCCTCTTTTTCCGGGTATGCGATACACGTCTCGTAAGTCTTTCGATCCCATTTCAACATTCACGGATGTGCTAATTCTAGTGACTAAGGACGTCAAGTCCGACAGGGTTTCCTTATCATTAGCTGGTATGTTCCTTATTTCTACGCTGGAGGTACGCGACATAAACTGGAAGTTTTTAATTTTGTTTTCCAGCCCAAGAATGCACTCGTGGAGGTTTTTCTTATCCTTCTCATACTCCGCCAATTTCTTCTTCATTTCTTCGTAATCCTGATTCATGAACTTCATTGACTTGACAATTTCAGCATTTGAGTCTTTGATGCTCTGGTTTTGCGTTTTTAGTTCAGCTACATCAGCGACAAGTTTCTTCAATATAATGTCCTGGTCAGCTTTCCATGAAAGTATCGTAGACTTCAACTCTTCAAACTGGGTCAAGTCGCAGCACCTCTCCTCTAGTCGCATTCGCTTTCTGGTGTTAACGTTTTTAGATGTGCCATCACAGAGTCCAGTTAAGTCGGGTTCCGGCTGTACTTCAGTTTGCGGATTAGAAGGCGGCGGTGTGCGAGTTGTTCGAGGCATGGTGTGTTCAAGAATAAATTAGAGAAAAATAGAAATAAAAAAGAAATACTTTACCCCGATTTAGGGGAGATAACGAAAATCTGGCAACCCGTTTCTTGACAGGTGTCGATGTCAAAGACACAGCGGTTGAATGACAGCTGTCATTTGAATTTGACAGAAGAATCTTACTCTTTTCGTGGGTACTCAGACAACTTGTCACTTATTATTATTAGGTATACAAATTATGCAGTACTTGCGGCTGTATTTTCTCCCAAAAGCAATTAGCGCTTCACGCGAACAACAATAAGAGGCTTTCCAGCAATGTTGTTCTGCACACTGAGTGAGACAGTAAGGGTTTTCGAGACAAGATTCACACTTTTTGGTAAAATTTAACATGGACCGTAACGTTAGTAGTGTCAATACTGTCAGTGTTACCACTCGAATTCTCGGAATCGGTGAATATTTGACAATTTTGACAGTTTTTGTATGGGAAATGTGTCATAAGTTTGACGTTATACGTCAAAAATCGATCATTGACCGGTCATTGAGACACGATTGCAATAGCAGACTCGACCCCCAGGACTGTAAAAGAATTATCTAATGTAGTGGAATGCATTGGCATTTTTAGTCTCAAGTTATCTGATGACCTAAGAAATTTCGTGTGAGAGTCGCAAAAGAAACTGGTTCGTTTTTTTAGTTAAAGAGGAATGGAAGGGGAAAATAGCAAATTAAACAAGAGGGAAGGAATATGAGCATTCCGGCGAAGGCAACCACTTGAGTTCAACACGGAATTCGGAAACGTGTTCATATTGCGTAAACCAAATATGAACCTGATGCAAAAATTTTGAAGGCGCTCAAGTTTATCAAGTTACATTCAGTTCGATCAAGATAAATGACATCAGCATAATCAAGGATGGGTAGAAGAAGAGATTGTGTAAGCGCAATCTTGGTGGCAGTCGGCATAAAACTACGCAGTCTTCTCAAGGATGCAGCACACGCGAATAGCTTGCGGCTAATTTAAATCATGGTATGACAATAAACCTACTAAGAATAAGAAAGAAAAGTAAAGAAACAGACAGGAACCCAAAGACATATTCTTGATTTTAATTACTTACACTAAATATTCCAAAGGAGGAAAAATTCACACCTGCATTATTTTTAGTTATGCTTAGATATTTTGTGTGAAATGCAATGAGTTCATTGCGATTGAACAGTCCTCTTCCTCCTGTGTCGTATTTCTCATTACTGAGTGTCGTTACTCCCCCGCCGAATCATCTCTTCACTTCACTTGTTTCGGTCCTTGGCTTCGTGGAGGGCAGCGTGCTTAGTGTTCAGAAAAGATGGATCCTGATGGTCGAGCCCTCTTGATCACTTGTCATTAACTTTGCCTGTTATCATTAGGTGTTCCAAGTTTTGGTCTTCTTTCGGGCGATGTGGCCAAAAACCTCCAAAACTCTGCGTAGAGAGACGGTGGACAGTCTAGTCTTTATGTTCAGTTCCCGCAGAATGAGAGCATTGGTGCGGAAGGCAGTCCCTAGAATTTGCAGTATTTTCTCCAACACCACATTTTGAAGACGTCTATGCGGTCTTTGTCAGTCTTTTTCAAGGTCTGTGTCTCCGCCCCGTAACTGAATATGGAAAATACCAGTGAGTTGACTAGCTTTATTTTTGTCTTAGATAGGAACGTGAAATATTCGGGTTTCTCCATTTCTTATGCAACTGCGACATCGCATTTAAGGTATAAAATAATAAATTATTGTGCTCGAGTATCTTCTGGGTTTTATGAATAATTTTTAATGTACACAAAAAAAATGTAAATGGAGATCCATTGATTTGAATAGTGAGAGACAATGATTTCACATACTTTTTTAGTGTTATAATATTCAAAATCAAAACCCTTAATTTCAAATAGCCCATTTACAGGCACTTTTGAATTGACGAGATCCGTCAGTCAAATAAATGAATGAATTTGTATGTAACAGAAATGCTACCATAATATTCGAATGACTACATAAATGACACTTTGACATATTAATTTAAATCAATTAAGTTATTTACATTGTTTTATTTCTAACGGACATCCCTTTTTTAATTTGACCATAATTTATTGTTAAAAATATTATTAATATTCAGGATGAATTTTTAAAGTGTGCGTGGATGGCCAAATCCGAAACTATGAGGAGTATCGAAAAACACTGAATCAATTCAGTGTTTTTCGAATTCAACAATGCTTTTTTGAAAAATTGTGTTCCTAGCCAGGAATCAAACCGGTCAATTTAAAAAAAAACACACATCTTTATTACACCCTCCGAAAGTGTCACTAATAAGGATCAAATTCTTGGAACTCATCACATATTAATTTATTTATATAATCGTAGGAGAACCAACAGCTTTATCAGATGAATAACAATTGTAAATGAGATAGAGTTAATTACAGGTTCTCACAGATAAAAACAGTAGAAAACTAAAGATCACTTATGAAAACTTTTTTACCCACTTAATCAGTTATTTCATGTAATTTTGCGCACTCATGGGTTTCTCGGTAAGTATGCGAGAATTCCATTCAATACTTCCACCTACCTACTCATCAACACATTGTGAATTTATAGAATTGGAGAATAAAACGAAACTTGAGCCAAATGTAAATGTGTGTGTGTATTTCATGAATTAATCACCCGATTTTCCCCTTTTGACAGATATAATAAGCGAATCGTTAACACTGTAAACCACACAACGTACATATCCGCACACAGCGGACGTACTCAATTGTACCTAGTACTACTATTTATTTCCAATTAAATTGTAACAAAAGTTATTCGAAATGTATCGCTTTTTGGTGAATCTTTCTTTTGTAAGTTTTTTTTTTTATTCAATTATACATACTAAAATAATTATTATTGATACGTACAAGTATTTTAGTGGAGGCAGTTCCAGTGTGGCTGTTTTTTGATTTAGTGAATTTCCTTGCATCAGCTGGCTTTCAAATCCTTTTTCCTCATTTAGTGCATTCACTAAACATGGACAGGACCAACGCTGCATTATATTTTACAAATATTCTACGTTACTTATTCTCAAGAACTGCCCAGATTTTGAAATTGTGCCCTGACCGTTTCGACTACAATGTGTGTGCAGTAATCACCATAGAGTGGCATCTTATCAGCATAAAGACGGTCAAAAGTTAAAAGCCAAGTGGTCTTGAGTAGGTAGCGCATGTCAAATGTCACCAATGACATGACATAATTTGGCATTAAAAAAAATAAAACATTGTCAATTAATTTCACCTTCGCAATTATTTTCAGGTCGCTCTTCAAATGAGCTCAAGTTCAGTGGCAGCATCACCCCTCGACTATGATGATATTATTTTCGACCCCAGCAACCTACTTGAATGTAACTATTCTTCTTTGTAAACTTTCCTTTGTTCACAATGTTCTGTCAGTGAGTTTGTTTTTCAATTTTGTACGTATTGCATGGATAGTAAAGCTGCAGCCAAAGTGCAAAGTGCAAGTGCAAAACTATATTTTCATATATTTTTGACAGATTTCGACTGAGATGGGAATGTGATCGTAGCTTGAAAATTAGTAGAATTGGCTCTCAGGTGCGCCGCGACAATTCGATGCGATGAAAAGAAAGAAAACACGTCAATTCCGCCACATGACGCACAAAAATACAAAATAATAATTAAATAAAAACAACTTATAAATTTGTGCTCCTATAGATAGAACAACTTATGAGAAAGCGTAGTCTCATTGCCGCGTCTCGCCTGTCTGTGAGAGCTTTCATTCCATTACGCTAGGAAGAATATAATTCATAAAGAAAATAGTTCAAATAATATTAGTATCTACGACAGTATTCTTTTATGAATGGTTTATGGTTAATGTGTAGCTATCTGCCATCATTCACTTTTCTGTCTCAATAGCATAGTCAGCAGCCTACGTTTACGGTTTTATCATCAAGCGATACATAACATCTATTTTCCTTCAAATATTATTCTTTAATGTTTGACTTCTGTTTCGCAGTTGATATGCCGACATCATGCTCAGGGGAAAATTTCTGCTTTGAAAAAGGTCATGCATACCCTGTAAAAGAAGTTGAGGAGCTGTTAGACAAACTGCCTATGTTGGTAAGCATATGTAACTATCCGTGAAATTCCTAACATAATTATCCATTTTTGGGGTTCCTACCCAAAAAGTGTTCATCAGTACGGACGTGATGAACATTCCATCATTATCCATAATTTCATACCATATATAAATGTATAACACATGAAAGATTTAAATGAATTGCTGCTAAATTGAATGCAGTTTTGCTTCATCGAATTTAACTATAGTTAAAGTTAGTTGCGTTTTCTTGACATTAACATGCAATTAAATATTCCAGCCGTTTAAAGACAGAACTGGCACAGACTTAACCTATCGCGAGGGATACGAAAATCCTGACTGCCCAACCAACAAGAACTTTGTTGTAAGTATGTTTATATTTTATTAAGCTTCAACAATAGTGTGATTGATGAAATGGAAATACTCTCTGTATTCCCCAATACAACACAATACCTAGAGATGTATAAAAATTCAATTCCCCGAAATACATGGATATGCCTCACTGCAATATTCTTCCAAACCACAAGATGGCGCAAATTTCCTGAGATACGCCATCCGATTCTGAGAATAATCACATGATTGATTTGTATGAATGCGAACAGAAGAGGCGTAGGTACGCCAACACAAGCCATTTTCTTAAATAGCTATTATTACGTTCCTCCCGGTTTAAGATAAAAATACTAACAATATATTGACAAAAGCTATTATTTTTGTTTTTTCAGGACAAACCTATTTACTACATCGTCGATGAATACGAAAAAGTCAGAGCGGTGGTACAATCAGAGAATTTCACGCAGATTTACAGTGCTAAGTGGTGCCAGTAAGTATTATTCATTATTTTTATTTAAGAAACTTGCTAGAGGGATTTTAGGTCTAAAATGTTCATCGTTTTAATAGTGATTTTATTTTGAATTTAAGAAGGTTGTTAATATCCATTTATAAATAAATTATTCAAAACAATTAAATATCCGATGTTCTTAGATAGGATTTGCATAACAATTTTGAGCAGGACGTTGGTGCAGGGAC
Source organism: Melanchra persicariae (assembly GCA_947386135.1). NCBI lineage: Eukaryota > Metazoa > Arthropoda > Insecta > Lepidoptera > Noctuidae > Melanchra > Melanchra persicariae. The sequence goes on along the minus strand of OX376648.1, from coordinate 18,504,773 downwards.
GCTTACACAATCTTCGATTGATACTCATGGGATTTAAAATTATTCTTCAAAACGGGCATAAAATGCCATACAGACAAAACTTGAATTTTCAATTTTTTTCTTTTTTTTCAGACGCCCAGGACTTATTACTTACGACACACCTCATTTCTTGAAGGGATCTAAAACATTGAAAAACTTCAAGATCGAATGTGTTAACACGTATTTGAATTTCGACTTCCTCGTATTGACTGATGAAGGCAAAGTCGAGATTGTTCAGGCTAAGAATGGGATTCCAGTATGCTGCAGGTGTCGATACTCCAAACCAGGTGGCGATTAAACTGAAAAAAAAACTCTTCGTTTCACTCAACGTTAGTCAAATTTTGAATGATCACTTAAACTGGCATTATTAATTCAACCGGAATATAATATTTATTGTACATTGAAATCAGCGTTTTTTATTGGCCTTTTTTGAAAGATCCCGAAGTCTTAAAAGTTCTTAAAACTTTACAAATCTGGTTTAGTAACACCAAGATACAAAAAAAAAGGATAGTGATACGAGTACGTCACGATTCACTTGAACAAAGAACAGTTGGTCGAAAGAACGATTGAACGGATAATGTTTGACCGATAAGAACTGTGTGGAGTAATAGGACCGTCATCGCAAATTTTGGATTTGCGATGCAGTTGGGTAAATACCCAACTGCAGAATAATTTATTTTTCTATCTACGCAAATGCTTAGATAGAAAAATAATTATTTTATTCAGTCCGCCGGTAAAATTTTAAATTTTTTAATAAGACTATTTAAATTTTTAATAAGACTTGTACTTACTTACCCGCGAAGTATGACTGGAGCTCGTGTACCGAGAATTCCATGAGTTCGTAAAATTACATGATGACAAATGAAATCACAGTAATTTTACTAAAGTGGCTTGTTTTAATGCCAATAGTTGTTCGTGGTGGTACTTTTTGTAAATTAGCAATGTTATGTCCAATGCACACATTTCGGTCAGTGGGTCGTCTTAGGGGCGGTCTTCTTAGTGGTTCTCCTCTGGCCTGAGGGTGTTGGAGTGTCTTTGAGATGTCGCTTACTATACTGGATGGTAAGAGTGTGACACTAAAATAATCGGAACCGACTCAATTGCCAAGAAGGGGAAAAGAAGAGAAGAATTTTGGCGAACACCAAAAAGCCCTTAGCAACGGGGTTGCCAGATCTGTCGCCAAAATCTCTCCCCATCATGGAAAACTCGCAAGTTGGCATAAAAAGTATGCCAAAATTCTTCTCTTTTTTTCCCCTTCTTGGCAACTGAGTCGGTTAAATTTAAATTTGTTTTTCTGTTTTAGTCAATTATTAAAATTAAAAGAAATAATCGAATAAATGAATTATTTCGGCCCAAAGTTTCGAATCAAATTCATCATCACACTTCCCACAAAGAGGCTTATTGCACCATGAAGAATCTAAACTAGGTGAGGGTGACATGATATCAGGGGTACAGTTAGGATCATCTTTAGCAGCGAAGTGGTTGCGCCATACTTAAGGACAATTAAGGTTCTGGAGAGCTAACAGATGGCAGCAGATGCCATCGACATTGCAGGACAACAAGTATATGCGGCCATCTAATTCTTCTGGACTGGCTACGCTGGTGGCCTCGACGGCCTGACACCTCAACATTTAAAGGACCTAATTTGCGCAGGCGCGCGGGGAAGCTGAGTCCTTTTTAAAGAAAAAAAAGAAAGAGCTGACTGGCCTCATCAACCTGATGCTCTCCGGCAATGTGAACGAAGCCAACATTGATATTTTGTACGGAGCATGAGCCCAGTGCAAGAAAGATGGTGACATTCGTCCCATTGCCCTAGGGTCTACCTATAGACGTATCGCAGCCAAAATTTGCCAATCACTACCTTGTTCGACTATACTACTTTCCGCCTCGCTGCTTCTCTTCGCTTAGGCGCCTGTCCTGTTGTTCTCCTCATCTCTGCCACTGTGGCAAAGCTGTCTACAGCCTCGGGCACCACGTTCTGTCATGCAGTCGCATTATCCGACGCGCTCTTGTCGCCGTCGGCGTTGCAGCCTTATTAGAACCCAATGGCCTTGCACGCGACGATGGCAAGAGACCGGAGGTATGTCTTTATTTCCATGGAAAATGGGTAGGCCTTTAGTGTGGGACGCTACTTGTGTCGATAGTCTTGCGCCATCCCATCTAGGAAGATTCACAAACAACCGCCGCAGCCGCAGTGGTAGTACCAAGCAGGAGCTCGGTACTACCACTGCGCCTGCTGAGAACCTCAAACGGCGGAAACATAATAAACTAGCGAGCAATTATATTTTCGAGCCGTTTAGGGTTGAAACTCTTGGACCGTGGGGACCGAGTGCTCATGTGTTATTTAAAGGACTTGCGTAACGCTTAGTTGACACTTCGCGTGATTCAAAGGCTGGCTTTTACCTCGGACAGAGGAGAAACATTTCCATACAACATGGCAATGCCGCCAGTCTCATGGGTTTACTTCCAGTCGACAGCGATGCGGACGAATTTTTGACGGCATTTTTTAGTTAGCTGATTTTAATTTTATTGTGTATATAGTTAGATCAGTATTCAAAATATAAAATGTACATGTTTCTAGTAAAATAAAAGTTTTTTTTTATCTGCAGAGTACCGTAGGTATCAACTTTTGGAGGTAGTGGAACAGAGAGTAAAGTCCCGCATACCTCCATTGAAAAGGGAGGATCCTCCGACCAGACGGATATTGATGTCTGGTGGGCAACTGCCCGAGAGTTGATATTCGGGCTTTGCATATGTTCTAATCGCACGGTAAATTTTGATATCGCGATTTAGGATTTTGTCAAGCTAGTTTGCAGCTGTCGAGATAGATGGCGCTGCGAGTCTCATTTGCTGATTCTTCTATGTTGATTTTTGTGGCGGTATTAATGTCGCCTACAAACTTACTATATTTTTCTCCTTCTTTTCATTGAATTTATAATTTATATTTAGGAACTAAAAAGCAACTCATCTCAGTTTTAGTTACTTCAAATGTTAATCACAGCACCAATTCTGGAAATTGTATGTTGACACTCCCTGCCGCTCCACCCAGTGCGGAAGGGGTCATTTGATGATTTCCCATCCTTAAAAAAAAAAGCAGTAATTAACTACCTATAGAATTATGAAACAGCCGTCTTGGTTATTTCGCTGCCAACATTTCTCGAAATAGGCTGACAAAAACTCTGTTTAATTTTCCAAATGTCCCCAGCTCAGCCTTTTAGCAAGTTTTTAGGGTACTACGTGTATCTCTTCTCGGGGACAGGGGCCGCGAAAGTGGGGTGCAGAGGGAGCCAAATGCTCCTAAAATCAAACGCCGAGATCACCAAAATTAGTTCAACGAATTAGGCGTGAAAGCATTAAAAACAAATTCAATTATGCATTAATTATATTCGTAAGGAAAATTAGAATGAATACTTACAGATTTGTCAATATTAAACATCTATTTTTTTTTTTTTTAACAAAATAAGTACTATTTAAAAATAACTCAAGCGTGGAAGTATTCCTCCGCGTCGCCGTCATCCGGAAACGTGCCCAGAAGGCTGGCAGCATTGCCACGTTGAATGGCAAAGTGTCGATCAGTCGGCGAGATATATCCTTGAAAAGGAGACGTGCACTCGGACCCCATGACCCAAGCGTTTCGACCCCAAACGGCTCAAAACTGTAATTACCAATAAGACATCTATTGGATGCAACACACATACTTTCAAGTGCTAAAAATAAGTTCATGTTCGGATACTCCAACCCAAGTTGTTTCGTCAACATAGTATATATTTATGTGATATTTTATCATACTTAACCACTACAGCAATCGGGAACTCCAGTTGCAACATGTTCAATTGTTGGGAATACCTTAAAAAACAACACGTTTTACAACCGTTGCATCACGCCCGATCGTTTTAGCTTTCCTGTTACTTTATAAAAACAAGGCGTTAAAATGAGAACAGTAATACTAACCCTCTATCTAGCCTTCATAAATGCCTTCTTCTTATTTAATAATTATTATAAATGAAGTTAGACCTTTTCCTGCAACGGCCATAATTTTCTTATTTCAAACGAAAATTTTCAGCCATTCGCTTCATTCATCACCAATCATTATTATAATAGGTCACCGAAAAATTGCAAACTCCGTAAGATCGTTTAAAATCTTAATTATATTATAATTTCTCGATATATTATGAAAAAATCGTTTGGTATCTGTGTCTAAGAAAAAATATTTTACATTTTCACGCGATATTTTACAATCTTACGGCATTCGCAATTTTCCGGTGACATATATAAGGCGTTAATTAAGACAACTGCGAGAAATCTAAGGAACTGTTTAGAATTACAAATAAGAATTTATCCATTTTCACTACGCACATATTTATTGATTATGTGCACTCCGAGTAGGCCGCCGGCAGCGCTCGGCACCGCTGCGCCGCGAGCAGCTGCCCCACAGTACAGTGCACATAAAATATTTTGCTAAATTATTTTTTAAGTGTGAAAACTGATTTTTGGGATGCATGAAGGAGCCTCCTCGTGTAGCGCAATTTGTTCCATCTGAGACTAAACTGAACTGAGCGCTCGGCGCATCCTGGACAGTCTCACCTAACATCTTATAAGACTGGCCAATCCTTCCCTTGCGGTGGTAGGGCTAACACCCGCCTGGTTCGCGACCACCCTCCCACCGGAGTTCGGCGTCAAGCAGCCTGCTGTGTTTCGTCGACGCGTGGGAGTACCAGTGCCTCAAGGCATCTTCTGGGCACGCTCGCTTCATCATGGACTTCATCTATCGCTTTCCATCAGGCGTGATCGAGGTCAAGAGCTAGCCCGTTCATAACTAAAAAAAAAAAAAAATTAAATACCATTGCACGATTTTTTTTTGGGATACGTTGTTTAGATGATACCAAGCAAGTACCCGAAATTTTTGCAGTTGATTTTTTAAATTCTTATATAAAATGGTTCCGTTAATGATGAGTGACTGACAGACTACACACAGCCGAGACTACGGGTCGTACAAAGCTGAAATTTGGCACGTAGGTTCCTTGGGGAGTGTAAGGGAGCACTAAGAGAGGATTTCCCGAAACTCCTACGGGAACGGGAAAAATCGGTATATGCGTATAAGAAGTCGTGGGCAAAAGAAATTTTATAAAACAAAACTAAACGCAAAAAATAATTAGTTAAACTAACAGCAGATTTCACATTAACACACTAATATGTAGTTACCTGGAACATTATGATGACGCAGTGAAAATGTAGTTACGAAAAATATCCTTGAATCAACATTTTATCATCCTCTTACGTAATTTTATATTAATTACCTTCATTTTAACAAATAAAGCCACGCGTTGCAGCCTTGCAACGCGTGTCATACATGTAGGTACCTATATGTATAGCTAGGTTTTGCATGGGTCTTCGCTCATTAAAATCGTGTATGTTTTCGATACAAAAATAGTTTAAGACAAGCAGCGAAAATGTTTAATTCGACCCATTAAAGAGCTTTAATATTCAGATCAGTACCCACTCCCACAGATTACCTACCTTTATTTACATAATGCATTGTCTATGCTACCCTGGTTGTTGTCTATGCTAACTTGCTAGAAGCCTACGCTGCCTTACCAGCGTACAAAACAAACAAACAATAATTAAATTTATTACCTCTATCGTATTTTTTTTTAAATTTGTTTGTAAGACTAAACATTCTCATCACATGTCACCTATGCTTAAATTTAATTAAATTCAAAAGTGGTTGTATCTAAGTCATTCATTCTTGAGGCCTAGCTAGTTGGCAACTGCCTATAGGGTGCAACACTTAGATTGGTTGATAGATTTAATAAAAACAACTACTGGAATTCCTCTCTTTCAACTCTTTGGGGAGTGTAAGCGTGAGGTGTGTGTAGTTTGTTTTATTTACATGCAAAGTTGCAGCTAAATAAATTGTAGATGCATGTAATTAAGTTTTTCAAAGTTCCATATATTCGAATAAATAATCAACAGTCATTTATACAAACTAGGCTGAAATACAGCGCTTTTTGAACGTCGAAATTTACGTGAAGACAGTCCCCCAAATCGCCCTACCCGTCACGACTTCCTGGTGCTTTAGCTGGGAAGAAGAAGTGGCGCAACAAACTACCCAGCAATTTATCTGTCTGTTAAGTTTGAAGAACTTGAATTTATACAATGTTATAGTTAAACATTTTACGACAGCACTAGAAAATTAAATTAAACTAAATTTCACAATATTATGACCATGATGAAATAAATAATATCTAATACCTTTAAACGTGCAATTCTTGTTTAAATGTACCTATACAACGTGTAACAGAATAAACGTAATACCTCTTAAGGGGTCATTGTACTTATCATTTTGAACAACTTTTACTGTGGGACCAACCGAAAAAAAATCAGCTTGTCAATACATTTTGTCGAGTTACGCGCACAGAAATGTATGGGGCAGTTGTTTTTTTTTCGCGATTTCAGTGTTGGTCCCTTAGTGAAAGTTGTTCATAATGATGAGTACAATGACCCCTTAAGATGTATTGCGTTTATTCTGATATACGTTGTATATAATCTGAATCTCGAAAACAGCTCCAATGATTTTCATGAAATTTAGTATGCAGGGGGTTTCGGGGGCGATAAATCGATCTAGCTAGGTTTCATTTTTAGAAAACGTCGTTAAAAAAAAACCGAACAAATCTCGGTCATCTAGGTACTAGGAACTTAAATAAGCAAACTCAAGCATCCGAAGGCAATCAAAAATGAGCCTCCAGGCGTGCCCGCTCACATGTGCAACCTGGAATTAAACCATATACGTTGTGACCCAAAGTCAAAAATCCGTCAATTTACTGATAATAAAAAAGCCTTTTATTTCCTAAGTTATACAATTATTTTCTTTCTTTATCTACGAAAACCTAAAAAAAAAGTTAATTTTAACTAAAGTAGGAATTGTTCCTAATTTTAGAGTTTTAAGTTTGTGGCAACTTCTGTACCTAACTATTTTTTTTATATTATATATTATTGGTTATTGTGGATTAGTTATTAAGTATTTTAATTTTTGGTATGACATGTTCAAATATTCTAATGTATTTTAATGAGTTTTAGGTAATCATTTGATTTTTGACAACTGAAAAATTAATGTTGTTTTACTCGTAATATTGTGATTTTACTGATTTGTTTTACTAATTTTTTTTTGTAACATTCAGACACAATGTAGGTAAGTTGTTTTTTGAATAAATGAAATGAAAAATGAAAAAATTATATAACATTCTATTTATTTAGGAACTCCTCACAGGTGAAGGCCTCTTCAAAAGATTGCCATTTTACACGGTTCTGTGCTATTTGATTCCATTGGACCCGCTATTTTTCTGATGTCATCTTCCCAGCGGTCATAGGGTCTACCTTTGTGACGATTGCCCAATGGTCCTTGCCATCTGTGATCTTTGAGTCGCACTACATGTCCGGCCCATTTCCATTTTAATTTTTGCTTTTATATCTGTATGTCTTATTTTTTTGTTTTCTTTTATAATCATCATACTGCGCTCTACCCCCCTCTGACTAGTGATTATTTTATTTTTTTGTTCGTTAGTGTATTTCCAGGTTTGGCACGCATATGGGATGAGACAGGAGTCCATTACTTTCTTTTTTTGTTTTATTTCTATTTATTGGTATTTCACTTTTAAATATTTCTTTGTAACTCCAGTACGTATTTAGTCCAAGTGTTTTTGACTCTTCTCTCTACTTCTAGCTCATTACTGTCTCTGTTAAACCCAATTTGTTTTCCCAAGTAGATGTATTGTTCAACATAGTCTAATGTTTCACAGTTTCACTTCCTACCTTTATGTGAGTTTTTTTGTAGTTTTTGTTTTACGGATGTTTATTTCAAGGCGCACTTGTCTGCTTCAATCATGTGTTGTAATTGAGAGCTTGTTTCAGAAAGCAAAACCAAGTCATCTGCGAATCTGTGGTGACTTAAGTATTTTCCTTAGATTTATAATCCCTGATTTCTCCAGTTTAGTCTGTGTATTATGGATTCCAGTATCGCGATAAATATTTTTGGCGAGAGGGGGTCCCCTTTTTTTTTTTTTTTTTCGAGGATGGGAAATCATCAAATGACCCCTCCCGCTCTGGGTGGAGCGGCAGGGAGTGTCAGACTTTTACTGACTAAAACCCACCCTTTAGTCCTCCTAGTGCCTTTCTTCCCAGGGCGGTAACTCTTTCGAACAAATCCGCAACCCTGGTAGGCTCTGGCCCTAACGGGCCCCGGAGGGGGTCCCCTTGCAACCTCTTTCAACAGGAAAACTTGGTACTATAGTATAGCTTCACTCTACTAGTACATTTGTGATGTACGTTTTTCAGTATGTTAATGTATACTTCTTCCACATTATGATTTTGAAAGGTTTCCCATATGCTTTCGTATGAATAGTGTCAAAAGCTTTTTGATAATCAGTAAAGGCGATATGGAGTGGTCTTTGTATTCTTGGTATTTTTCGATTATCAACTCTAGTGTGTGAATGTGGTCCACTGTTGAGAACGCTTTCCTTAAACCGGCATGTTCAATGGGTTGCTTTTTTTTTAGAGTTATGGTTATTCTCTGATTTATAATTGTAGCGAATTGTATCAATTCGATTATATTTTTTTTCTTTTGAGTTTGTTACGTATCTTGTCGTATTTCCGTCATTTGAACCGATTTGAAAAATTCTTGTAACATGTGAAAGGACTTCTCGATTGGTCCCACTTAAATATTTATTTTATTATGTTTTTAGTATTTGTTGTTATAACGGCAACAGAAATACATCATCTGTGAAAATTTCAACTGTCTAGCTGTCACGGTTCATGAGACACCGCCTGGTGACAGACGGATGGACGGACGGACACCGGAGCCTTAGTAATAGGGTCCCGTTTTACCCTTTGGGTAAGGAACCCTAAAAATACATTTAAGACCCTCACAATAAGCCTATGTCGCATCGGCACAGTTTCTTTTTTGAAGTGAAAACTTCTTTAGCGGCGTTGTGCACTTTTTGGGATGGGTAAAAAATGTTAAACTCGCGTCAGAACACGTGACCGTCAGGACTCGTGACATGATCGAAAATTCGTAAGAAGGATAATGTAATATAAATTGTCATGTTTGTGTAAGATAGCGCAATAAGTGAATATTGTATTTAACCACATAAATGATAGTACTTTTATACTGATAAATAAAGCAATCCGTGCGAAATTATTTCCAAACCATTCCAAAATATAAAAAAATGCACTACGTTAATGTTCAAATTTTCACTTCTGCCGGCACACCCGGAGTGCAACCCGTTGTTTTTTATTGCAGTGACCCAGTATTCAAAACATGTACTTAACCTTAGTTAGTTATGCATCCGTATTTGGGTCAAGGAAGTTCATATTATTATGTGTACTAAATTTCAACTGAATCAGTCATATTCGGAGCAAACAATATTTTCAGTAAAACTTATTACAGTTATTACAGAAATACATGGAGAACTGTACTACAGATAAACAGTACAGACTTAGGGTTCACTTTACATTCTTAAAACCTATGCAAATTCGAAAATGGAAACTATTCCAAACTATTCTACTATCAAAGAATTTGAAGAAGTGATTCATAATAATATACCTCTGAAAAGAAAAGTCACTCATCGCTGTAAAAGGAAGACTAATGAAGCGGCGAGAGAGAAGGAGGATCATGGCGCCAAACACGATGTTTTCAGCATTACAAAATATTGCTGACACGCAATAGAAATGTTCGGTATTTTCTCGGCCTCGCTCTATAAGCAATAAATCACAAATCAGCATCAAAATGAATGCAAGTAAAGGGTGGTATGGTATAGGTGTGAGTGTATTTCATGAATAAAATGTCCTTTTTTCCCTTTTAGCCAATATATAAAAGGATACCAATCGTTAACTGTAGACCATACAACGCATCGCCGCGTACTCATCGGACGTATTGTATATTGTAATTGAAACGAAAGTTATTCGAAATGTATCGCTTTTTGGTGAATCTTTGTTTTGTAAGTTTTTTAACCGACTTCCAAAAAAGGAGGAAGTTATCAATTCGATTTTTTTTTTTTTCAGTTTGTTACGTATCGTTTCGTATCTCCGTCATTTGAACCGATTTGAAAAATTCTTGTATACTTCTCGATTAAATTTTATCAAAATCGATTAAGCAGTTTGGTTTCTAAATCCAAATAGCTGGAAAAAATATGTGGAAAAACCATCTATGTTTACGAAATTGCGTAGTTTTGCTTTCCTGTGACTTTCCAGTGGTGTTGTTAGGTGTACCACTAAAAAGTGAAAAAAAAAACTTTTTCACAAAAAAAAAACCGACTTCCAAAAAAAACACTACAAGGTACAAAATAACTTTAATTTCGGAAGTCGGTGTCAAATAACTGAGAAGCAACCAAACACCGACTTCCGAAATTAAAGTTATTTTGCACTTTGTAGTGTTTGTTTTTGTATTGTAATTGTATGAATCTAAGCTAAATCCTTGTATCAGCTGGCTTTATAACCCTTCCTCCACATCAAGTGCTGCATAATATTTGACAAATATTCTACGTCACTAATTCTAAAGAACTGCCAAGTGGCCTGTCAATACCAATAACATGACATATTTTGGCAATAAAAATTATAACATTGACAATTAATTTAAAATATACATTCTACATAATAGGTAATTTAATGAAACCTTCACAATAATTTTCAGGTCGCTCTTCAAATGAGCTCAAGTTCAGTGGAAGCATCACCCCTCAACAATGAAGATAATATTTTCGACCCCAGCAAACTACTTGAATGTAACTATACTTCTTTGTAACTTCCCTTTGTTCACAATGTTCTGTCAGTGAGTTTGTTTTTCAATTTTGTACGTATTGCATGGATAGTAAAGCTGCAGCCAAAGTGCAAAGCGCAAGTGTAAAAACAAAATTTTAATACATATTTGAAATTTCGCATTTAATACATTTTTGCATCTCCGTAGGTGCGAATGTGATTGTTGCTTAAAAATAGTAGATTAGCGATGCGATGCGATGACGCGTTTTCATAGAATTTGTGCTTAAGTTGCTCTATTAATAGATAGAACAACTTATGAGAAAGTGTGGTCTCATTGTTGCGTCTCGCCTGTCTGTGTGAACCTTCACATGGTCGCATTACGATAGGAAGTATATTTCATAAAACGAATAGTTCAAATTTTATAATAATATATTTACGTATGTATATATATTTCTTTACATGTATATATAATCTGTACCATTATTTTATGTATAGTTTATGGTTAATTAGTAACTATCCGCCATAATTCGTGTTTCTGTCTCAATCGCATAGTCAGCAGCCTTGATTTACGGTATTCTTATCAAGCGCTACGTACATCTGCGTAAAAGTATGGCGCTCTGGGTTTTGTACGTGCTGTTGGATATAACACCAACACCAACGTCAAGCCGTTTATGGTGCGGGTTCCGACACAATATCTCGACACGTTCCTAATGGACAACAGCACCGTGTCACGTGATTTTTATATATATTTTATTTTATATGTTTATAAGTATGGTTTTATATTTTTTTATTCGTGCGTTGTATTTCATATATGGGCCTCAGTTACCTGGAATAATGAAATAATAATTATATCAATTTTCACTAAACTATGCTTTTTAATTTTCGATTTTCTGTTTCTCAGTTGATATGCCGGCGTCATGCTCAGGGGAAAATTTCTGTTTCGATAAAGGTGATGAGTATCCTGAAAGTGAAATTGAGAAGGTACTAGAGAAACTGCCTACGCTGGTAAGCATAGTTCTCCGAAAATTTGTGAAATAAGTATCCATTTTTCGAAAAACAAAATAAAAAAAAGACAGAATAATCGCAATTCCTTAAAAGTGGGTGCGCATTGTACTGATCATTATGAACAATTTTAACTGTGGGTCCAACGCTGAAATCGCGATACGTACACTTCTGTGCGCATAACTCGACAAAATGTACTGAACTGCTGTTTTTTTTTTCGCGATTTCGGTTTTGGTCCCTTAGTAAAAGTTGTTCATAATTATGAGTACAATGATCCATTTTCAGGTATTGCATTTATTCAGTTAAACATTGCATAATTAAAACAAATTTCCAAAGATTAATATTTAAATTAAATACTGGTTTTCTTATGCTTCATCGAGTTATGTATTACATATACGGTAAACGTTGTGTTACTTCGACTTTTACATGCAACTAAATTTTTCAGCCGTTTCAAGACAGAATTGGCACAGACTTAACCTTTCGCGATGGATTTGAAAATCCTGACTGCCCAACCAACAACACATTCGTTGTAAGTATGTTTATGTTTCATTAATCTTCAACAGTAGTGTGATAGCTGAATGGCTAGAAAGAAAGTGAGTACTGAGACCACAACAAATAGAGAATTATAAAAAGTCATGCTGCGCAGTCCCTTAAGACATTAGGTTAAGCCTCACTGCCACATTTTTCTAAGAAAAAAAAAAGACAAGGTGTCACAAGATTCCTGTGATAAGCCATTCGATTAGTATAAATGTGACCAAAAGACGCGTACCTACCACAAGACTTTTTTAACGAGCTGTTGTTACGTTTCTCCCGGTTTCAGATAAAAAATACGAGCAATATTCTGACATGCTATTCTTTTTGTTTTTTCAGAATAAACCTATTCACTACATCGTCGATGTAAACGACAAAGTTAGAGCGGTGGTACAATCAAAGAACTTCACGCAGATCTACAGTGTTAAGTGGTGCCAGTAAGTATTATTAATTATGTTTTATTTAGAAACTTGCTGGTGGGATTTTAAATGTTCTTCGTTTTATTAGTGATTTTATTTTAAATTCAAGTAGAAGGTTGGATAACGTTAAGTCTGAAACGTAGATTGGGTGGAAATATGAAAACTAATTAAACTAAAATAGCCGATGTTTGTGGATGGGATTGGCATAAGAATTTTGGGTAGGACGTTGGTGCCGGACACTTACAAAATCTTAGATTGATATTTATGGGATATATAATTAATCTTCAAAACTGGCATTTAAAAATGATTTACAGACAAAACCTGAATTGTCACATTTTTCTTTATTTCAGACGCCCGGGACGAATTACTTACGATACGGCTCATTTCTTGGAGGGATCTTATACATTGAAAAACTTTAACATCGAATGTGTTGACACGTATATGAATTTCGAATTCCTCGTATTGACTGATGAAGGCAAAGTCGAGCTTGCTCAGGCTAAGAATGGGATTCCAGTATGCTGCAGGTGTCGATACTCCAAACTAGGTGGCAATTAAACTGAAAAATAAAACAGCTTCGTTTCACTCAACGTTAGTCAAATTTTAAATGATCATAATAAAGTGTTATTATTAATTCAAACAGAATATAATATTTATTGTACATTGAAATCAGCGTTTTTTATTGGCCTACTCTGAAATATATCCGAATTCCCGAACTCTCAAAAGTTCACAAATCTGGTTTAGTGAAGTTTGCTTATTATTCTAGATTATATTTTGTTAATTAATATGGAATTTTTTATGTATGTTCACCGATTTCTCCGCAAATTGTGAACCGATTTTCATTATTCGTATCACTACAAAAAAGTGAAAATATAAAACTTTTTTACAAAAAAAAATACAACCGACTTCCGAATTAAAAACATTGCGAAGTACCTATAAAATACTTTAATTTTGGAAGTCGCTGTTAAAAAAACGAAATAACTACCAAAAACACTGTACACCCACCCTCACAACAAGCGTCACATAAGGCCGCAATACTGTTAGAGCGGTTACGCACTGCATCCGATCCTAATCCGTGAAAATACGCTCCGAAGTAGTCATAGAATTATTTTTATGGTAGTTTACGCACTAGATCCGACTTCCGTCATCCGATTTCTCTCCGTCATCCGTGAGTCTCCAATTCGGATGAAATATTGACGGCGTTTGGGAAGTTGCACGGTATCTTCTCGTCTCACATACCACAGTATCTCAAGACGAAAGTCTATGACCAGTGCGTGTTGGCAGTAATAACTTATGGATTTGAAACGTGGTCGCTCACAATGGGCCTCATCAGAAGGCTTAAAGTCACCCAAAGGGCAATAGAGAGGGCAATGCTCGGAGTTTCCTTGCGTGAACGAATCAGGAATGACGATAGCAAGAGAACCAAGGTTACCGACATAGCCCAGAAGGATCGCCAAATTACAGTGGCAGTGGGCAGGGCACATTGCTCGCTGAACAGATGGTCGATGGGGCCGAAAAGTTCTGTAGTTGCGACCGCCGACCGTTCTGTAGGTCCGAGTTTTTCGACTATAAATCTGTATTTTCACGAATGCGGATGCAGTGCGTAAAGCCATATCCGAATTCGGTCCGTGTTTTCACGGATTCGGATCGTATGCAGTGCATAACCGCTCTTAACCGGTCAAGCTCCGCCGTCAGGCCGCAGCGCGACAGTAGCGCGGAGTTCCAGTGGGAAAGAGACGGAGCTATACGTCCTGTATAGCTTCGTCTCTTTCCCACTGGAAGTACGCGCTACTGTCGCGCTGCTAACGTCCTAATGTGAAAACGGCCTAACACCGTTGTGACGGTAGATTTACGTGTTTTTAAACTCTATTATTACTTTATTGTAAGACATATTATAATTTTGAATTTTGACATGTGCGCTTGAGAGGTCAATATTAAATAAAGTGAATGAAAAAATATTTCTGTCTCTTTTTAGACATAAGACAGACAAAAATATTTTTGTACTATGTCGGCCGTTCCATTCTCATCAGCAAATTAGAAAAAAGTGTTATAAGAGGAACGGCTTTAAAATAGTTCGAATCATATTTAAGTAACAGAAAACAAATCACAAGAATTACATAGAAGACTTTGATTCTGAACCCCAAAATAATAAGCTTGGTGTACCACAAGGCAGCATTTTGGGTATTTTTCTATTCCTCATTTATATAAATGATCTCAAACAACACGCAAACATGATAGCATAATGGCAGATGATACAACAATATTTACAGGCTGCAAGAATAAAAATCTTCTTTATGCGGAAATAAATAAAACGCTAAAAGACATTATGTCATGGTTAAATAAAACAAAATTAAATAAATTTGGCAAAAACAAAAATAATTCATTTCAAAACTTAAAAAAGTATAAGCATACATTTAGATTTAACTTTTAATAATGAACCAGTAGAACAGATTAACAATAATACATTCTTAGGCATTATAATTGACGAAACCTCTTACTTGGAAGGAACACGTTGATAACATTTGTAAAAAAATAAATTAGTTTGTATTTTCGTTAAAGAAGGTCAAAAAAACGACTTCTAAACATTATTATTATATGGTATGGTATAGTTGTTTAGGGTTACACAGCAGACCTATCGAGATTTTTGCCGACCTGTTTTTAAATCAGCGAAGCTTTTAACTGCTCCTAGCAATGATATTATAAGTAAAAAAGTGTAGATAGGTTATAAGCACTCAGCAAGTGACACGCCAAAATGTTAGCCACATTTTCCTCAGCTTGTCTCTTTTCCGCTCCCGATAATAACGACTTGCCGTCCTACTTCTACGTGTCATCAAACATTTACGTAACGCGTCTGTGTGTACAAAATATGTGCACCAAATTTGAACAGAATTTTTCCTGTAGCTTCGGAGAAAATTGGTTGTGACGGACAGATTGACAGACTGATGGACAGTAATTGCGGCTGGGGCGTGAGGTTTGTCTCTTCCTCACGCGGCCGCTTCCAGGAATGCTAGTGAAGGATCACTAGCATTCTTGTTTCGCAGAAGGAAGTGACGACTTCTCATGCCTCTTCGCGCCGCACCATGGATTGAACCAGGGCCGAAAGCAAGAGGTCGCCGCCGCCGCTTGCCTCGACGAGGACACGGCGGTGCTCCGTCTATGCAGGGCAGACTTCCACCGTATGCTCCACCGTATCCTACGGCCGATCCTCACAGTAATGACACCCGGGCGTGTCCTCCCGTCTAATTCAAAACAGGTAATTCCCGAAACAGCCGTGTCCGGTGAGTACCTGCGTCAGGCCGAAGGTGAGGACGCCGTGTCACCTCTCTAGTCACTCCTCAAATAGGGGACTTATTGCCACAATAGTGGCGTGCCCATCGACCAACACCTAAGGGACTTGATATAGAAAGCGGACCCGCTGCGAGCCCGGAGCGCAGAGCCTCCTACGGTACTTGATATCCAATATCAAGTCCCGTAGGAGGCTCTCAGAGGATCAAGAGCATGATTCTGAAAGCAGTCGCCACCAATTCAACTATCGATTTGAGCGTTGTGTATTTTAAATAACTTTTACATACACGAATTTTTCTGTGTATTTTATGAATATAACAGTGATGATAAGAACAGAACCGTTAAACTTGGAAGTACGTTACGTACGTTAGCTGGAATAGTATGATGACGCAGTGTATTTGCGTATTTTTCGTACCTACATTTGTAGGTACGAAAAATATCCTTGTGTCAGCATTTTATCATCCTCTTACGTAATTTTATTAATTACGTTTATTTTAACAAATAAAGGCTGCAATGCGTGTCATACATAACTGTATGTAGTAACCTGTATTAATTGCTAGGTTTTGCCTGCTTCTTCGCACCCGTTATCTGTGCCCGTGGCACACCACGGTAAAATTGTGTATGTTTTCGATATAAACATAGTTTAAGACAACCAGCATTGTTGTGTCACTCACCAATTAAAGAAATTTCTTTAATTGGTAAGATACGGACATGGAGTACCATGTCCGTACCTACTCCCACAGATTACCTACCTATACAAACATATACACTATACCATTGTCTATACTACCCTGGTTGTTGTTTAAGCTAACTTGCTAGAGGCTTGCGCTGCCTTACTAGCGTAGACCTTTACAAAACTAAAAAACAATAATTTAATACTTACCCCTATTTTATTCAGTTTTTAGGTAAAACTAAACATTAATTAATTAATTCTTGAGGCCTAGCTAGTTGATGTGCTGCAATACTTAGATTGATTGATAGATTTAATAAAAAGCTACTGGAATTCCTCTCCTTCAACCGTTCGGGGAGTGCAGGCGTGATGTTGTGTTGAGTTTGTTTTATTTACATTTAAAGTTTCAGCTAAATAAATTGTTGATGCATTTTTCAAAGTTCCAGATATATGAATTAAAAGTCTAAAGTTGTTATACAAACTAGGCTGCAATATAGTGCTTTTTGAACGTCAAAATTTACGTGAAAACTGTCCCAAATCGCACAGCCCGTCACTTCCTAGTGTTTTAGCTGAGAAGAAGAAGTGGCGCAACGAACTCCCCAGCACCACTGTCTGTTAAGTTTGAAGAACTTGAATATATACAATGGTATAGTTAAAAATTTTACGATAGCACTAGATAATTCCATTTAATTAAAAACGTTAAACAAAAAAAAATATGTGCCATGCGACATACCAAATGGAACGAATTATTGTGAGTGTCTCAAGGTGTACGAGTGCCCTGCCAATACTAGATTTAAAAAATTCATTTGAGACCCTCACAATAAGCCTTTACATTAAATATGACGCATCGGCACAGTTTCTTTTTGTTTCTTATGTTTTTCAGTGACCCAGTATTCGAAACATGTACTTAATGTTACGGCTTTGCCGTGATTCGATAGCTCTGTAGTAAGTATTGTAGGTCTGGAGGCGAATGAAAACTACGCTGGTTCTTTATACGGTGTACCTATATTGTAATACACTTAATTCTAAATACAAAAGACTGTCTGACAAGTTCTGGTTCTGATCTGGATCTGATTATTGTGCTTGCCCGCCCCTTAGTTATGCATCCGTATTTGGGTCAAGAAAGTTAAACAATTAGTCATATTTGGAGCAAATCAGATGTGACAAAAACACAATGTCTTCATTCGTACGTTTAGATTCATAAAAACAAATATACGCGTCGACTTGAGAACCTCCTCCGTTTTTTCGTCGGTTAAAAAGAAAGGTAAATTGCTTATTGTATAATTAAAACTTGTTATAGTTATTACAGAATATACATATAGAACTTTACCTACTAGACAGACAAGGTTCACATCACATTCTAAAAAGCTATGCAAATTCGAAAATGGAAACTGTCCCATTTTCGAATTGACATAGGTCAAAAATGTGAAGAAGTGATTCATATATACCTCAGAAAAGAAGGGTCACACATCACCGTAAAAAGAAGACTGAAGAAGCGTCGAGAGAAGTATCATGGTGCCAAACACGATATTTACAAAATAACAAAATAGTTAAGTACCTCTCATAAGTTCGAAAAATATTTGACCGAATTACATTTCACCTAAAACTTATCAACTATTATCGTTTCGTTTTTTTTTTACTTCATCGAAGTCATGTTTGACCACTGATCAGTTGCCCTATTATCAACTCATTTTTTTTTCGTTACTCCGACGTTTCATTTGGTCGAAAAACTTTTTACCGAAGTTACACTTAGCCAAAATAACATTTGTTCGGAGGACCGTGTTTTCAAACATTCAAATTAATTATTTAAATACATACGAGTATATTATGTGACCATATTCCGTAAAATGTTGTTTCGGTGTGGTAAAAATATGCCATATAAATCATTTGGCAAATTAAAAAGGCTTCGGCCAATAGCAAAAACTTATTTTGTAAATCGGCGAAATATAGTTCGGTAAAATGTAATTCGAACACACAAATTCGGAAAAGTGATCGGTTCCCTTACAAAATATTGCTTGATTGATGATTGCTACAAAATAACACAATATTGATCTATACGTTCGGTATTTTTTCGGCCTTGCTCTATAAGCAATAAATCACAAATCTGCAGCTAAATGTATAGGTGTGTGTGTATTTCATGAATTAATGTTCTTTTTCCTTTTTAGCAAACATATAAAAGGATACCTATTGTTAATTGTAATCCATACAACGCATAGCCGCGTACTTATCGGACGTAACTGTAATACTTATTTATTTCCAATTAAATTGAAACAAAAGTTATTCGAAATGTATCGTTTTTTAGTGAATCTTTGTTTTGTAAGTTTTTTTTTAATTCAATAATACCAAAATAATTGCAGAAAGATACTATCTAAGTTTTTGAGTAGTGGCAGTTCGAGTGACTGTGTTTTGAGTTATTGAATTATAAAAAGCTAAATCCTAGTATCAGCTGGCTTTAAAACCTCCCTCCATATCAAGTGCTGCATAATATTTGACAAATATTCTACGTCACTCATTCTAAAGAACTGCCAAGTGGCCTGTCAATCCCAATAACATGACATATTTTGGCATGGAAAAAATTATAACATTGTCAATTACTTAATTAAAACTCTACTTAGGTAATTTACAGAAACCTTCGCAATGATTTTCAGGTCGCTCTTCATGTGAGCTCAAGTTCAGTGGAAGCACCCCTCGACTATGACGATGAAATGTTCAACCCCAGCAACCTACTTCAGTGTAACTATACTTTTTTGTTCACAATGTTCTGTCAGTGACTTTGTTTTTCAATTTTGTACGTATTGCATGGATAGTAAAGCTGCAGCCAAAGTGCAAGTGTAAAATAAAAAAATTCACACATTTTTGACAGATTGCGAGATAGCAATTTTTGCATCTCAGTATAAGCGAATGCGATTGTTACTTAAAAAATAGTAAATTTGGACCTCAGGTACGCTGCGACAATTCGATGCGATGATGCGTTTTCATAGAATTGATGCTTAAGTAATTGCTCTACAGATAGGACAACTTATAAGAAAGCGTGGTCTCATTGTTGCATCTCGGCTGTCTGGGGAGCCTTCACATGGTTGGCCCCATTACTATAGTAGTTTATGGTTAATGCGTAGCTATTTGCCATCATTCACTTTTCTGTCTCAATCGCATAGCGTCCTACGTTTACGGTATCATTATCAGGCGATACATAACTTCCATTTTCGTTCAAATGTTGTGTTAAGAGCAAAATATTATTCTGTAATGTTTGAATTCTGTTTCACAGTTGATATGCCGGCATCATGCTTAGGGGAAAATTACTGTTTCGAAAAAGGTCACGACTACCCTGTAAAAAAAATTGAGGAGCTGTTAGACAATCTGCCTATGTTGGTAAGCATAACTTACTATCCGTAAAATCCCTAACATAATTATCCATTTTTGGGGTTTCTACCCAAAGAGTGGTCATCAGTACGGACGTGATGAACATTCCATCATTATCCATAATTTCATACCATACATAAATATACAACACATAAAAGATATAAATTAATTGCTACTAAATTGAATGCAGTTTTGCTTTATCGAATTTAAATAGAGAGTGTTGTT
Source organism: Melanchra persicariae (assembly GCA_947386135.1). Classification (NCBI taxonomy): domain Eukaryota; kingdom Metazoa; phylum Arthropoda; class Insecta; order Lepidoptera; family Noctuidae; genus Melanchra; species Melanchra persicariae. The sequence continues at coordinate 18,484,520 of OX376648.1, read as the reverse complement.
GTGTTTTGTCGCCATTAACGTGCAATTAAATTTTCCAGTTCAAAGACAGAATTGGCACAGACTTAACCTTTCGCGACGGATACGAAAATCCTGACTGCCCAACCAACAAAACATTTGCTGTAAGTATTTTTATGTTTTTTTAAGCTTCAACCACAGATGAAATGGCTAGAAAGAAAGTAATTATTGAGATGACAGCAAATAGAGACTTATAAAAATTAAATTTAAAATTTAAAAAACCTAATTCAGCTTTCAAACAAAATCAATATCAGTTCATCTGAGGGCTTAGTGCGAGTTTTTTAACGTACGATCGATCGTTCGCTTATGTCAAATTGTATAGAAAAAAAACAGGTTGTCCGTGAGTGTCACCAGACGGCGCTTATTCAGTTTCAATACAAATTGATGTTTACGCTAACGCGATCGAGAACGTTAAAAAACTCACACTAAGGCCACTGTTCGGGAGTTCCGATGCCACAGACAGACACAAACAGACGCATACACATCAAACTTATAACACCACGGGGTGTTATAAGTTTGACGTGTCTGTGTCTGTGTGTGTGTCTGACTTTGAAGTTTTTGCGTTGTGGGTTAAAAAGGCATGCTGCCGTCTCATCAAACTTTAGGAAATGCCTCACTGCCACATGCTTCTAAGACACAAGATGTCGCAAGATTCCTGAGATAAGCCATCCCATTCTGAGAATAATCACATGATTGATTAGTATGAATGCGATCAGAAGAGGCGTAGGTACGGTACCACAAGTCATTTTCTTAACTAGCTATTATTAAGTTCCTCCCGGTTTAAGATAAAAAATACCAACAATATATTGACTTTTCGTTTTTTCAGGACAAACCTATTTACTACATTGTCGATATAAACGATAACGTCAGACCGGTGGTACAATCAGAGAACTTCATGCAGCTCTACAGTGTTAAGTGGTGCCAGTAAGTATTATTCATTATTTTAACCGACTTCCTTCAAAAAGGAGAAGGTTTTATTTTCGACTGTATGTTTTTTTTAAGGATGTTCAACGATTTCTCCGCCAATTATAGACAGATTTGCAAAAATATTTTTTATTCGAAAGCCTATCTCCTGAGGTGGTTTCATTGTCACCAAGTTAGAATCTGATGATCGGATCCCAGGAAAAATGTTTGTTCAGCGATATTTTCGCCAATTGTCAACCGATTTGAATGATTCTTCTTTTGTTTGGAAGAATATTTTTTCGGACTGATCCCATTTCAATTTGGTGAAGTTCTGATGAAGAACTTCGGAGGTAGGAAACGGAACTCTTCAATAGATGATAGCCAATCTCCCGGAATGCTGAGATCGTCTGTCTGTTTATTGTTTACACCAGTTCATAACATAACATCACGTCGGTATGGTGTGAAGGGGTACGCAGTTGCATGCAAGTCAATCTGAATGTCCATCTTTTTAGGGTTATCTATTCGGGCATACTTAACTTTATTGTTTATTAACCGATCTTGTTGATTCGTTTTGCGTTGGGTTCAGTTATAGCTAGGTATAGGTATTGCATTTGCATTGGACGTTGAACTTCAAAAATAAACCAGTGACCTTCTCAACTTAAAATCAATAAAATCTAGATCTTAATTAAAAAGCGAAAATTAAAAAGTTTTTATTTCGGAAATGGGTGTCAAAAAACGAAAAAGCAACCAAAAACATTGACTTCCAAATTTAAGGTATTGTCTACTTTGTAGTGTTTTTTTGGAAGTCTGTGTATTTTTTTTTTTTTGTCAAAATCTTTTCTTAAGAAACTTGCTAGCGTAATTTGGTACATGTTCTTCGTTATACCATTGATTTTATTTATAAATTCAAATAGAGGGTGGGTTTACGTTAAGTCTGAATCGTAGAGTGGGTGGAAATATGAAAACTAATTAAATAGCCTATGTTCGTGGAAAGGATTGGCATCAGAATTTTAAGCAGGACGTTGGCGCCGGATGGCCACTTGCATAAATTCTTTACAGAAAAAACTTGGATTTTCACATTTTTCTTTATTTCAGACGCCCGGGACTAATTACTTACGACACGCCTCATTTCTTGAAGGGATCAAAAACATTGGAAAAGTTCAAGATCGAGTGTGTTAACACGTATATGCATTTCAACTTCCTCGTATTGACTGATGAAGGCAAACCTGAGACTGTTAAGGCTAAGAATGGTATTCCAGTAAGCTGCAAATGCAAATACTCAAAGCCAGGTGGACACTGAAAAAAAAATACCTTCGTTTTATTCAACCTCCGTGAAATTGTGAATTATCATATAAACTGTTATTATTAATTCAAACAGAATAAATTTATTGTATATTTAAACCAGTGTTTTGTTTCGTTGTTTACTATGAAATATTCCCAAATTCCCGAACTCTTAACAATTTTAGATTTGTAAAATTTTACCTTCTTCATGTCGTTCTGATGGCATTTTGAATTCCACACTTATTTTCTTTGCCATTACTGCATTTTTCAAAGTTTACTACTACATCGACTTAATCCTCAGAACCGCTTTTCTGTGGCCGTTGCCCTCCATGAATCCACCAAATGTAGTCTCCTACACAACCAAATAGCCCAGTGATTGCTTAGTGTATTCAAAGTTCAAATTTACCAAACACTATTAAATAGGTAATAAAAAGAGGATGGGAATCTAAGTCTATTGACCAGTAACGATATGCCATGTTACGTATAAGCCATAACTCGTAGGTTTTCGGGGTGGCAGAATACGAATATGTACACAAAGTCAGCATCAAAGATGGCGCAAACGAAGTTTGTCAATTATTCGTCATGGGTGTCTTGAGGCTGTGGCAAATTTGTCGGTGGAATCTTGAATGATGATTTTGAGCCCATATTCGTTACAAGCGACCCTGAAAAATATGAACATGACACCCATTACGGAAACTGCGAATTTCGTGGGCATCATCTTGAATACCTATTGATTTTGAGTTCATATTCGCAATAAGCCGCCCCGAAAACTGCGAAAATGACGGAAAATTCGTTGGCGCTATCTTGGATGTCGATTTTGAATCTATATCCTTAAACAGCTACCAGACAGAATGGAAGAAAAAACGTGTTGCGCCGACCCCAAGTAACATGGGGTAAGGGCAGGAAGATGATGACTCTTCATCAGCTAACCCGAAAACCATGAAACGACACACGACGATAAGTTGACAAACTTCGGTAGTGCCAGCTTGAATGACGATTTTGATTCCATATTCAGCAAGTGGCGCCAGTAACGGAAGTTGAAAGATAACCGCTTGTTCTGGTTAGGTCATGTGAAGAGGAAGAATGAAACGCATGTAACTAAAAGGGTTTTGAATATAAATGTGGATGGATGGAGAGGAAGAGCGAGGCCAAAGAAAAGATGTGATTGTGTGAGGAGCGATATATGATGATTTTTTATTTTCATTTAATTTATTTATTTGTTTATGATGAATGAATGATATAAAGAAAAGGCAGTTAGTGATAGTATGACGGCTGATAGGACAGAATGGATAAAAAAACGTGTTGCGCCGACCCAAAGTAACGTTGGTTTTATCAAAACTATTATTGTTAGAAGATTTTTATTCGTTTTAATTAATATAATAAGGTGAAATCTACTGCCCTTTTCCTATTTCAGTTTTTTATATTTTTCTTCGTAAAAAACAAAAAAAAATACGCTGCGTACTAAAACAAAAAGGCATGTAATTAAATCGATATCTGTATTTTCCCTTTTTTCGAACAAAATATTTCAAAGTTAAATCAAAAATACTGACTTGCACACAAATTATGCACACTAAATAAATCATATTAGATATACTGTTTAATGGTATTTGCAGAACTGTTTTACTGAACGAATATTTGGCTAATGATATTTCTGGGTGGTTTAAAAAAAAATAACCACGAAGGGGATGGCGGGGTCTGTTCGCTCGCTTCGCTCGCTCACTTGACCCCGCCATCCCCTTCTAACCTAACCTGTCCGAGTCGGGGTGCCCAATGACCGGCTACTATTGTAACCATGATAACCACCTGCTATTTCAGGGAAGTGCAATTTAGAGTGCAAGTTAGTATTTTTGATAAACAATTCGTATTTTTGTTTTATAAATCATAAATCCGATGTATGAACCACATTTTTGGTGTGAATTCGATAAAAAGGTCATCTCGTTTTGGATGATTTTTTTAGTTTTTTTTGTAAGACATGTTTTCTAATCAATTGGGATTTTTTGCACAGCATTATTTTTTCTGGTATGCATTAAAATTATACAGATGTGCATTTAAAAATATCCCAAACAAAAACCGTACGTAAAAACGGATACCTACTTATGGTGACTATTTATACAATTTGAGCATTTATCCGGATAACACTAACTGTTTAGCGAAATGCGCAGTTAGTGTTGGCAACAGTAGCGCGCACAGCCGGCATTAAGTTTGAATCGAACTGTACACGAAATGTTCATCATTTTAAGATCCTCTTCAAAATAATTAGGTCTTCTAATATCCAACCACGTTTTTGAATAAAATGACATCTTGAGTGGTATCAAAAGTTATTACCATTTACTGTGCGTGTGTGTAATGAATTAAATGAATCGGTTGAAATGAAAAGCTCAGAAATCTTTATATGATATGAGTTAACAAGTACAGTGTTTTTCTAATGCCCCCCTATAATAGTTTCCGCCGGCAACAAAGTTGTCTATTAAAAATTTCTAAGTCAGGCGTAAAAATTTAATATATTCAGGAGTGTGGATCTGCCGCCAACTAGCGAGAAAGTGGCAATGAGATCACCCGAGGATCCGCCTAAATATCTAACTATTTTCTTCCAGACCCATTTTTCTTCTCATAGCCTAAAATTTGATAGCAGGCAATGGTTTAGTTGTTGCGGAATTTGTTCGAAAGAGTCATCCGTGGCCCTGGAACGCAAAGAGCATAAGGAGGAACACGAATGGGTTTTAGTCAGTAAGAGTCTGACACTCCCTTCCGCTCTACCCAGAACTGGATGAGAAATCATTGTATGATTTCTCATCCATCAAAAAACCAATGATTTAGACAGGACTTCTGCCAGTTGTTGAACTGTAAATAATAAATAATAACTTTAATTTCGGAAGTCGGTGTTTTAGGCTGCTTCTTCGTTATTTGCACCGACTTCCGAAATTAAAGTTATTTTGTACTTTGTAGTGTTTTTTTTGGAAGTCGGCTTTTTTTCTGTCCAATCCCTCGAAAAAAATATACTTAATGTCAATGTGTTTGTCCGTTTGTGGTTTGTTGGATCAATACATATGTAAGTGAATACTGGTTGCTAGTGATTTAAGCCATAATGCTTCTCGAAAAGTCTCATACAAAACCACATAATATTCAGTCCCCCGTAGACGAAGCTGCCTCTGACATTTGTTTCTTCGTACTCCACATTCTGTCTCTTGTATTATGTCCACACCAATCTGATTCTACAAATCCGCACAAGACATTACTTTAGGTACTTCTGTACTAATATTATAAAGAGGAAAGATTTGTATTTTTGTGTGTGTGTATGTTTGTAATGAATAAACTCAAAAACTACTGTCCCGATTTCAAAAATTCATTCACTAATGGAAAGCTACATTATTAGGGAGTAACATAAGCTATATTTTATCCACGTATTCCCACGGGAACGGGAACTACGCGGGTGAAACTGCGGCGTGCTGCTAGTCTTTTATAAAATTTCAGATCAATTGTACCTTTCAAGTATCTCAACACCATTTTAAAATTTTACCACAATTCTATATTAGGTACTTTTGCTAGTATAACTGCTCAATATATTTATACTTGTGATTAAGTCGGGACGACTGCAGAGCATTATGTACAATAAATAACCTATGACATTTCAACATGACGCATCATATATAATATTTTATCATCACAATTCATGACGACACGGTTGGCGCAGTGGTTGAGCGATTGGCTGCTGAGCTGGGTGTCGCGGGTTCGATTCCCGCACGGAACAAATATTTGTATGACCTACAGATAGTTGTTCCGGGTCTGGCTGTTTGTGTATGTGAGTTTGTATGTTTGTAAACGCACCCTTGATACATTACATAAGAAATGTGGAATCTTACAAATATAAAATCCTAACTAGTGGAACCAAGTGGCCTAAGGCTGTGGAACAGGACCGGCATAAAAGAATTCGAGAAGCAAGTGGCTAAATAATACACGGATCGATTTTCCAGGTTAAGCAACGCTTGCCGAGGTCGGTCTGTGGATGGTTGAGCCGTTGATCCCGGCTGTCATTTGTAGATCTTTGGCTGTCAGCAGAAAATCTAAAACCAGTCTTGCTAAGAAGTACCGTGTTACCCTGTTAGTGGTTAAAATACTGGTATTCAGCTGAATCGAGTTTGACTGAAAGTCGACCCCACTATAGGTAGTTTGAAAACTATGCTATAAATCTTCATTATCTGCCTAGCCTGTAGATGATGAAGATATCATTTGATGCCACTTTCTGAATCGCGATCTATTTCTATTTTATTTCAATAGATGACGTTGCGAGTGTGTGTTTCTCGCAATGAAAAGTAATTTCTTCTTGAACGCTGAATTCAAATATCTTTTGATAGAGTGAACCGATTATGATGAAATAAAAACCTACTAAGTTAAACTCCCAGTTACGAACAATTTTAATGTATAAAAGTTATCTACATTAGTTTTGTCCTTTCTACGTAATGCGTGCACATCTAAACAGACAAAAATTCCAAAAACGCTGGAAATGGGTTCTGTTACTTATACTTTAACTCACTGGCTATTTTTTAAAAATTATTGTCCATGTACAAACAAGACTCTTCAACAGATATTATATTATATGTATAGATATAGATAGATTACCTTCCTCTGCGTCACGCAGTCAGGCAAAAATAGACAGTGTTGTTCGCGAACCAATTCATAATTTGTAGGTGAGTAAAGTAAAGTATGTTTACTTTACTTTACTCACCTACAAATTATCTCTCTCATAATGAAAGATCAGTCGAAAAAGTTCTCAATATAGTTTTGAAAAGGCTAGGCACATGATGATGTAAAATAATCGTGCACAGTTGAAGGATTCAGTCACATTATGCCAAAGAAAAGTTAAATAGTTGATTGATGTAGGAATGAGCGAAATTGAATGAACTTAGATAACGTAGTACACGACTTTGGCGTCTTATATGAATAGGTACTTTTTTTAGTGTAAGAATTTGGACTTGAGACCCTATCAGTTTTTATGAGACCGAACGTTAAAATTCTAGCGAACAACAATGATGCTAAAAATCGTGTGAGAGTCATAATCTCACCGCGATTCAGAAAAACGCGTCATCGGTGCAACGCCATCTATCGACCATTTGGTAAACTGACAAAATATAAATTGGCATAGGAAAACGTTAAATAAGGAGCTCATATGTAACAATAAGTAACGTCATGTTAATAAAATGTTCACTTTTATTTTACTACTCATTAAAAGTTTCACAAATAACTCAAAAATTTGTTTTGATGTTATTTTCATGCCTGCCTGCATTTTATCTTTCTCAATAGATGGCGCCTAAGAGTCGGTCACCGCAACGCTTAGCGCTGTATGAAGTTCTCTAATAAAATTAAAAATTCTATATCTTTTCATTTTGTGGGTCGATTTTGATGAAATAGACGCTAAATGTTACTCGGGTTAACACTTAATATTTTGAAGAACTTAGCTTTTAAATCCAATCAGTGGTTTTTGCGTGATGCTGACTCAAACATCGGGACAAACAGACAAACAGACAAAAAATTCAAAAAAAATATTTTTCGTTTTATACCTTTTTCCTAACATTTCTCAGTTATTTTTATGCGAAAATATTCAATGTACAGACACGGCAAATCTAAGATTTTATTATATGTATATAGATATAGATTTTAGTATTTTCAAAGGCTTCAGCTCTGGTCTACTAAGAACTTACAACAGTTATTATGTCAATTGAAAATGGGAATTCAATACATAATGATAAAACCTAAGAATAAAAATTCCCGTAAAATACGTCAGGGTGATTCCAATGACGAGGACTGGTGACGTAAGTGTCGATAGATTCACATAATAACTGTAATACAGTATGCAGTAACAGGAAATATGCCAATTTAATATAATAAATAATTACAGAGCATAATATTTGATGCCCTGAAATCGCGAGACGTAGCCGCGGCAGACCACGAAAGAGCAAGCGTGCCCGACTTTGATGTTTTGTTTAGGAACTGGCAAGAAGTGGCATAGTACTGGGCAAGTTGGAAGAAATGGAGGAAGGCCTTTGCTCAGCAGTGAGACAGTTCGGGCTGGATATCATCGTCATCATCATATCAGCCGAAAGACGTCCACTGCTGGACATTGGCCTCCCCCAAGTGTCGCCACAACAACCGGTCTTGTGCGTCTCGCATCCATCGGTAACCCGCGACCCTGACCAGGTCATCTGGATATAATAAAATATTGTTATTACATATAGATATACTGTGTATATATTGGAGAGAGCAGGGTGGCACATGGAGTGAAGGACTATAATATTGTTATTACCACACCTATTTCTCTAGTAACCACAAAAAACTGACAAGCAAATAGTTAGTTATGGTATTTTTAGTGACATTAGATGAACCCATGCGACCGTGTTCTTGAACTGTAAAAAGTAATTTTTATGGATTTGTACAACATTTTAAGCTTTTAAACCGCTAGCGTCTCATCATAGTTAAGTTAGTTTGGACTGGAAATTATTTGCTTTTAGTATCAAAGGGGGAGTTTTTGATCCGTAGTTACAAGTGGTTAAATTTAGAAAAGATGGTGATATAACATGCGTGTTTCGACCAATAGGAAAGATTACTAAGAAAATCTAATTAGTTCGTGAGATGGATTTCCAAAAAATATTGGAAATGTATTTTTTAAATATTCACGTACACAAAAGAAATGTAGACGATAACTCGTTTGACCAGGAATCATCCTTATTGTTAGTTAGTAACGAATAGTTTTTAACTAATACTATTGTTGTGTTGTTTTGCTATTATGTTGTTTTTTGTTGTCAGTTGTCACTGTCAATCGAGATCGACAGTCGGTGCCGGACGTCATGCCATAGACAACTGTTTTGCTTCGTCTATGGCGTGACCAGAGACTCGTGGTAGTTAAGTCCGGTCCTGACATAGATTGGCAGTGAAACAGTTTTTATTGTTTTAGTTAGTTAATTTTGTTTTTATTGTTTGTGCGTCATTTCTGGCGGAATAAAAGGATTTTCTTTCTTTCTTTCTTTCTTTATTTATTTGACCATTTGTCAAGCTAAACATTAATCGAATAACGCACCTAAAGAAATGTAGGTAGGTAGGTACGGATCAAAAACCAAAAGTAACTACGGACGGATCAAAAATCTCGCCCTAAGATAGACATCATCATCATATCAGCCGAAAGATGTCCACTGCTCGACATAGGCCTCCCCCAAGTGTCGCCACAACAACCGGTCCTGTGCGTCTCGCATCCATCGGCTACCAGCGACCCTCACCAGGTCATCGGTCCACCTTGTGGGAGGCCTTCCAACGCTGCGTCTTCCGGTACGCGGTCCACTTCAGTCTGGCGATCCTCAGGGCTATGTGGGTTACCTTGGTTCTCTTGCGGATATCATCATTCCTGATTCGATCAAGCAAGGAAACTCCGAGCATTGCCCTCTCCATTACCCTTTGGGTGACTTTAAGCCTTCTGATGAGGCCCATTTGTGAGCGACCCTAAGATAGTAAGATATAATGTATGTAATAAAGTCACTTCTCTACTCAAAGTCAAAGTCAAAGCATTTATTTCAATTAAACCATTTACAGGCACTTTTGAATTGTCAAGGTCGGTCAGTCAAAGAGGTGAAGCTATTTGCACGTTCCAAAGCGTAGATCTCTATGGAGAAGAACGTACAAGAAACTCCATGGACACTCTTTTAAATCAATTAATTATTACAAAGTTGTGGTTACATTGTTCTTGTTGAAATTATTCATAGACATGTGAGAACGATGTAAAAAGACGTGCACGACAAAAGCAAAAAAGGAACAATTCAAAATACTAACAAATTAAAACAAACCGTGGCAGTTGAGAGATGACCAGTCCTAGCTGACGGAGCCAAATGATGAATGAAACACAAACTGCACCATCAGAGAGACTTGAGTGAGCATGACACTCCCAACAGCCAGGGCACATTAAAGTCTTACCCAAAAATTATAGTTTGACTTGAAGGTACACAGTACTCACACATGTGCCGTTAATGCATGAAATTATACAATGCAAAATTAGTTCGAGTCTATACAATGAAAAATCCATGTTCTTTCAATATTCAGCGGGTCTCACAACTGCTAAAAATAAAAATAAAAAATAATTAAATAACTAATTTGTGCGCCCTAGTGGCTGTGGAGCAGGACCAGCATTGAGCCAAGCATTTTTATCATCAATGTAATCCCCCCCCAACTTATAATATGCTTGCCTGCATAGTGTGCGCTTAACACAAGATTTAAATTTTGTTTCATTTAATTCTAATATCTGGGGAGGTATTTTATTGTAACATTTTAAACAGTACCCCATGAAAGATGTGGCTACTTTAGCAAGTCTGAAGCCTGGTTGAACTAATTGATTCCTATTTCTAGTGACATAGTTATGCCTGTCGCCTCGTTTATTAAAAAGATGAACATTCTTTCTAACGTACATAATGTTTTCATAGATGTATTGACAAGGTACCGTCATGATGTTAATATTCTTGAACAGTTGCCTTAGAGAATCGCGCCGGCGGAGATTGTATATGGCCCTTATGGCTCTTTTTTGCAGAATAAAAATTGACTCGATATCTGCAGCCCGTCCCCATAGTAAGATACCGTAAGACATTATACTATGAAAGTAACTAAAATAGACTAGTCTCGCGGTATCAACATCCGTAAGTTGGCGGATTTTCCTAACAGCATACGCTGCAGAGCTTAGCCGTCCTGCAAGAGATGCTAAATGAGGACCCCATTGTAGCCTTGCGTCAAGCGTAATCCCCAGGAAGACCGTTCTATCGACGAATTCCAGTTTTTCCCTGTTCAATACTATGTCACAATCACTACTTTTGACATTTGCTAAGGCAAATCTTATGCACTTCGTTTTTTTCCCATTTAAAACCAAATTATTAGCAGTAAACCACCACCTACTAATATTATAAATGCGAAAGTAACTCTGTCTGTCTGTCTGTTACGCTTTCACGCTGCAACAACTGAACGGATCGTCATGAGGAGGTCGTGGCTAAATCTCCAAGCTTCCAACGCTTGCCGAGGTTAGTCTGTGGATGGGTGACCATCTTAACATACCGAGACTCCTTCGTGCCTCGGGAAGCACGTTAAGCTGTTGGTCCCGGCTGTCATTTGGAGATCTTTGGCAGTCGTTACGGATTGTCAGAAGCCAGAAAATCTGACACCAGTCTTGCCAAGAAGTACCGTATTACCCAGTTAATGGATGGTGGAGGTCTGGTAGGCAGCCGCTGCACGTAAAATACTGGTATTCAGCTGAATCCGGTTTGACTGGAAGCCGACCCCAATATAGTTGGGAAAAGGCTAGACAGATGATGATGGAGAAGGACATAGGCTACTTTTTTACGCGATAACCGACATACACGCGGGCGGAGCCCCGGGCAAAAGCTAGTACGGAATACATGTAGAATAGCTCTTTAATAGAAAAATCATAAGTAAAAAAAACCGAATGCGATGACACTTAAGCAATAAGTATTTTAAATAATCCGCTCCAGCCCCTGCGACACACTGGTGTGTCGCGTATTTATCGCGAATTTAATGTTTATTTACTATTACGTAAGATTTATTATTTATTTGGGAATTTTCACAAGTCAGGACTGGAGCGGTTAAATAAAATATTTCAACATAATCAAAACCTGAAGGAGTTCTGCCGTACTATAAGGAGGAAAACAATAGGTGTTTTGCTTTAATCATCAGTTTTCCTTAAATTCCACACTATAAATGGATACTAACAGCACGCAAATACCATTCATATCTTGAGCTTTAAACGAAGAACATCGTGGACCAGAAACATTTCGGAATATTTGTAAACATTTTGCCAAATAATTATTGTTTGTAATTAATTAAAATGGCAAAAATGTGTTTCTCGCTCGTATTTTTACTCTTGGTGAGTCTTATTTTGCTCTTTTTATTAATATAGGTAGGTTGTTTAATACACAACTTATGAATGCAATTATACCAAACTTGTGGTTTAGTTTTTTTTAGATTATTGCTTTAACAAAATGTTTTATTAAATGACCTAAACATTACTATAGGTAATGTTTAGAAAGACACAAAGCCAGCATGATTTCATACTTCCCTTTGCCATCGATAATTGTTCACTAGAAAAACCCAACTGCTCTTTGTTTCATCTCAGTGTATTATTGAGATCAGACACAACAGTTGGGTTGAAAATATTCTTTAAATTGTTTGGCACACGGATTCTCACGAATGTTATTTGTGCAAAACTAGTATATTGTTTTGTTGCCTAATGTTTTTGTTAAAGCCTTCCTTTTTTTAATTTTCAGGTTAGCCTTTACATGGGCCCAAGTACAGTGGAAGCTTACCCTTCACCTGATGATGAAGACGTTATGTTCGACCCCAGCAATCTAGAAGAAAACTGTAAGTATCAACCTTTTATTTACGTTCCTCTTGTTTGATGATTAAGCTGAAAGTAGCTCGTAATTTATTCTGGACTATCAAAAAGCAATCGTAAATACTAAATTACTATGTAAAAACTGTCTCACAGTAAGATCCCTTTTATTTCTATGTAAGTAAAATCACATACAAAGATACCTACCTCCATATCATGACAATCATCAAGACATCTTTGATTGGAATTCACACGCAACCCATGTTAATGGGTAAAATTCTTCATGAGTCATTCTCAGATTATTTGAAACCGCCATTTAGCTTCATAATAGTTTTTTTTACAAAAACACGGTAGTGAGAATGGAATGTTAACTATGAATGTGTAGACATTACATTTATGGAAATCCCGTCACTGTAGATAGATACACGCCGGATACATTAACATTGAAAAGCATTTTATTGACGTTTAAACAAGATTTTATCTTTTCATAGTGGAGATGCCAACTTCGTGCGCAGGACAAACCTACTGCTTCGATAAGGGTGACAACTATCCTGAAGAAAAGATTGCGGAGCTCCTCTCAGACATGCGTGAATTGGTAAGGAAAACCATAATTCTTATTATATAATATTCATGGCTAAACACTTTTAGTTTTATTAATTAAATCTTATAATTCCTTTCAAATAGCAAGAAAATCTTTGAAATTATTTCATACTTAATTATTTTGTGTCAATTATTACAGAAGGTGGAAATCCCTGAAGAACGAACAAGCATTGGTTCCCGTAACGGTGATACATATGACGAGCCCGATTGTCCTTCCAATTCTACTGTAAGTTAATTAAGAAACACTGCCTAGTCTTGCTAATTAATTTCTTTAACCAGAATAACGCTACTATTTTGAATTTATCAAGTTATGAGTACCAACTATCAGATCACTAACAAATTCCTTGTTTTCAGGAAAACCCTATCTACTACATCACTGACAACAATGATAAAGTGAGAGTGGTCGTTCAGTCACCTACTAAGTTCCAGCAGATCTACAGTGTTAAATGGTGCTTGTAAGTACCTATATTATTATAAAATGTTTCATTTATTTAAAGATAAGTACTGTTGAAATTCGCATCAGAATTGACTTTTCTTTATTTCAAGTTTCTGCTTTTCTAGGGATTGTATGGGTGCATTTTTTTTTCATTATCAAAGACTACTTTTTTCTAAAGGTATTTGGTTCATTAGTGTCTGAACAAACGCTGCAATAGTATTATTACACTTGCAATAAGTCGTTTGCCTCACAAGTGTTGCTAACAACGAAACCTCAGGCACTTGACAGACGAATGATACCTACTCAAACGATTACCTACTCTTTTAGTTTTCTACAACTTTCACTTACAGGAACAAAACGCATCTGTTTTATGTCTCAATTCTTTTTTCAGAAACGAAGGTCAAATTACAAGAGACACGCCTCACTTCTTAAAATCAACTACTCTAAAGACATTCAAGATCGAGTGTGTCAGCACAAGGATGAAATTTGATTTTTTCGTACTGAGTGATGAATTGAATGTTGTCACTAATAAACCCAAGATGGAGATCGCTACGGCTAAGGGAGGCATCCCTGTGTGCTGCAGATGCCGCTACGATGCTGACGACTAAATGGACACGCTGAAGTGACAAAGTCAATTATAATAAATCTAAACGAACATAGGTTATTCTTTTCAAAGCCAAAAATATAGACTGAAATTATGATAATTTAAACATGTTATTACTGTATTAATTAATAGATAATTTAATTTATTATGACAAGATTTCATCAGATAAGTCATTTGTGGGAAGTTGAAGTGGTTTTATAAAAATCAGGCAAAACTCTGCCCAACGAATAAAGTTTTGATGAATTGCAAAGCACTCTCTCTATGTCATCTAAAGATCGGATAATAATGTAAATTCAAAATTATTAGGTATTCTTATAAACTTCTTATCAAATTAAGTTTTTTAAAAAGAAACACACTAAAAATCCTAACCTCTCTTTAATTATTCAAATAATCTTAACATGAGCAAAATCACAAAATAACTTAAATCAGAACTAAAAGTAACAAAATTAGCACAAATAACTGAAATCAAAATTAGCGGTCACCAATATCACAAATAGCACTTGAGAGCACAACCGTCTCGTCCGAGCGCCGACGCAAAAGTGAAGTGCCGCACGGCACTGCTCCGTTCTCGTCTCGCTATCCCTTCCACCTGACGTCATCGCGCAGATGTACTAGGTTGAGAGGGATTTTCCTCTAAGACGGCCGTTCCTGACAGCTGAACGGCCTCGTCAGCTTGGATTTCTGCAGCAGGGTCCCTTTGTAGTCCATCCTCATTTGATGGTTCTTCATCAACATCATTATCTTCTGAAATGTTAAAACAACATTGTAGTGATGTATTATTTTAGCTTTGGATACTCATTGCAAACGGACAGCAAGCGTGCACTCAAGCAATCCCCTTACAAAGGGTAACCAAAGCAAGAAGGCATCATCAACGAGGAGCTCTACTCATGAACGATGTCAGCAAACATAATATGAGCAATAGTAAAACAAGAAGCTCTCGAAAGTGGCCCTCTGGCAACCGCCAGGACAACACATAAATAACAACAAATCAAGAAGCCACTTCCGAGGCCCTCTGATAAACCTCCGCATCGAGGAGTATCAGGACAACACACACTAGGTCACCTCCGTGACGTTCTGGCTACCCCACAAGGGTACCAGGTAAACACACACATGGTCACCTACGTGACGTTCTGGCTACCCCTCAAGGGTACCAGGTAAACAACACAAAAGTCACCTACGTGACACTCTGGCTGCCACTCCCAGACACCAGGACAACACAGCTCACTCACCAGTCCCGAAGAATGCCTCGCATGTATTCGGGTTCCACTCACCCCGCCACTGAACCATATGTTCTGCGGCGCTCTGAGTCTTCTTTCCATATGAGCCTGCCAACAACTCAAGCTCGTAACGGTGATGAGGCAATGCCCGGACGACTTTGTACGGACCACGCATCCCGGAATCTAGTTTGCCGGTACTTTGTGAACCCTTGCTGACGAACACGAAACTGCCAACAGAAAAAGTACGGGGCTGGCGACGACCCTCATTAACGTAGGCGTCCTGTCGTTGCTGGTTGGCAGCAAGCAGTTCCGAAACCCTCTGTCTCCTCAGAGTCTGCAGGGCTTCTCGGTTCGGATGAGAGTCGCTCAGCGCAATGTCTCGGACCAGCGATCGTAGAACCGGAGTGGTTCCTTCAACACCGGTCAGCAGCTGCAGGGCAGAGGTGCGAGTTGTTGCCTGCTTCGTGATGTTAAGGGTTAGCTGCACTTTCCATAAGACGTTGGACCAAGAAGCACCCTTGTTGTTAACCTCTATGCGCAGCATGTTGAGGACTGTGCGGCAGTACCGTTCGACTTGGCCGTTCTCGCGATGCATCTCAGGTGTGATAAAGTGTATAGAGGACCCAAGCTCAGTTACCCACTCTTGAAACGCAGCACTTTCAAACATCCTAGCTCTGTCACACACTATAGTTAACGGAGTGCCAAACAGTGAGACGGCATTGGAAAACACCCTTTTCAATTCATCCGCGTCTTGCCGGTATAACGCGTACAATAAGCAAAATTTTGAAAATGAGTCTACAACTATGAGGATGTATTTATAACCGTTGGACTCTGTTAACGGCCCAAGAACATCGGCATGTAACACAGAAAAGGGAATGTCCGGTTTTGTCCAAGACTCGATTGGTTGGTGAGGTGCTCGGGGCACTTTCTTATGTGCTAAGCAAACGATACAATGGCCAACATACTTTTTAACAAAATGTCTAAGGCCAGGAAACCAAAAGTGACGCAGTATCAAATCGACAGTCTTATCAACGCCTATGTGATCGTGATCGTCATGAAAGACTCTTAAAAGACTAAGTCTATGCCCTTTCGGTATGTAACACAGAAGGCGCGAGTCTTCACCAGTAGGCGTGTACTTATAGTACAGCAAGTCATTTTTAATAAAAAATCGACTGCTATCTAACTGGCCTTCTCGAACCTTCTGCATTAGATCCTGAGTCTCCGAGTCGGCAGTTTGAGCAATTTTCGCCCAGTTTCGTGGATTTTGGATTTGGAACACGTGAGCAGGTTGTCTGCTGAGAAAGTCAGCATGTTGCATGTTGCAACCCTTTCGGTACTCTAAAGAAAACTGAAAGTCCTGCATGTAAACCCACCAGCGAGCTACACGAGGCAATAAATCTTTTTTGCGTTCAGTTAATTTTAAAGAATTGCAATCAGTGACAATTTTGAATTTTATACCGATCAAATAATGCCGAAAGTGTTGTAAAGCGCGTACCACAGCTAAGGTCTCTAATTCGTAGCTGTGATATTTTGATTCCGCTCCCTGGGTGGACTTACTGTAATACCCGACAACTCGCTTACGTTTTCCTTCATGTTCCTGAAGCAAAATAGCCCCGAATCCTATCGAACTAGCATCGGTATGTAGTTCTGTGGGCAGACTGGGATTGAAAATTGCTAAAACTGGCTCCTCAGTTAAGCACTTAATGATATAGTCGCGAGCGACATCTTGTTCCGGTCCCCAAACAAAAGGCACACCTTTTCTCAGTAGCTTGGCAATACAAGCAGTCTTTGAGGCATATCCAGCAATGTACCTGCGGAAATAACCTGCCAGCCCCAAGAACTGACGCACCTCTTTTACATTTGTGGGTTTCGAGGACTTAACTAGAGCATCAGTTTTACTCGGACTCGGCCGTACCTGACCATGTCCAATCAGCCGTCCTAAGTATTCAACCTCCGTATCTAAAAACGTACATTTCTTCAGATTGACCGAGAAACCTGCCGCTGAGAGGGTTTTTAAAACCTCTCGCAATACCTTTAGGCCTTCCTCGATTGAATTGGACATGATCAGTACGTCATCAATATAGGTCAATACATGGCCAGTGTCTATAAGATGCTTGAGTGTCTTTGTGATAATGCGCTGATACACGACAGGGGCGTTAGCCAGCCCATAGGGCATTTTCAAATATTCATAATGCCCTTCAGGCGTCACAAAGGCAGTTTTACTAATAGAGGCATCGTCTTTCATTGGTACTTGATGAAAACCAGTAGCCATGTCAAGACTGGTAAAATACTTGAAGTTGCCTAATTTATCGATGTGGTCATCGATTAGTGGCAATGGAAATCTCTCTTTAACAGTGACAGCGTTTAAGGCTCTGTAGTCTACGCACATCCTATCTTCCCCGCTCTTTTTCTTTACGAGGATGATAGGACTTGCATAGTCTGATTGGGATTCTCGTATGATGCCCTTACTCAAAAGATCACTAATTATGCCGCGAACGCGTAACTTCTCGTCTGCAGAAAGCTTGTACGGTCGATAACTTATCGGACTGTCACTGTTAAGCCTAATCTCCATGCTCCCAGTGTTTACTGTGGAGGTCGCTGTGCCAGTGGTGAACGTTTCAGAAAACTCGTCAATCAAAGATAACAAACGTTTCTTGTCATCACCAACTAAGGGTGTCTTCACTTGGTCAGCCAGCTCCACAGACGACACATTGTACACTTGATCAACTCTCATCAATCGTTGAGAGCCACTCGTCCTAATGTAGGTGACACCATCGCGATTTAAAATGTCAGTCCCTACCAAGACAGGTGCCTGAATGCAATCTGGTGGTACTACATAAAGATCCGCCTCTAATGATAATTCAGGGAACTCAATTATTGTCTTAACAAAAGAAGTAGACTCGATATCTTGACTACCGATACCTCGCAATCTACGATAGGTTGGCAATTGATTAAAACTAAAATGCTTTAAAACCGATCTAGAAATAAGTGAAATATCAGACCCAGAATCAATTAAAACATCTACGGGTAGTTTTTGAATAATCGCCGTCATCACGTTGTTTCGTCCGGAATCGACGCGGAGCAAAAATTTACGTCGCTACTACTTTTATCATTGGACTTAGAATCCATACGTTGCTTTAAATAGCACGAATCAACGAGATGACCGGTTTTCTTACAATAGGTGCAAATCACTTTGACTGGTTTTGAATTAGACTTCGTATCTTTTACATTCGAAGTCTCAGAGGAGGTAGATTTAGAATTAGAAGTGGCTGAATCAACTTTTGATTTTTTTGAACAATCAGCTTGTTTGTGACCGTGTTTGCCACACGAGAAACATGTCACCTGTCCTCTCCTAGACGCTTCGCGTTTACGAGGATTGGACGTTTCAGCAGCCGACGAGCGTATGGGATTACCGGTAGCACTTTGCGTGTTCTTAGGTTTAACGTACACGGACAAAAATTCGACCAAATCTTTCGGCTGCAGTTTGGCGTTGGTAGCCGCGGCTTTCACTTGAGGATCGGAGATGCCACGAACTACTATGGCGGTTTTGAGCTCATCCGAAAGCCCTCGTACGATATTTAACCGCAGTAGGGACATTCGAGCGTACTCTGCATACGTGGTGAACTTGTTAGACGTTGTACTCATGACGTCATACAGCACAGTAGCCATATCGACTTCACGTGGACACAACGATCGAAACTCGGCTTTAAAATTCGACCACGAGCGATCGTTTGTCACCCAATGGTTCAACCACGTTTTGGCGTCACCACGTAGGCAACCACCAATACGCCCAAAACACTCATGATCATCCCAACCGTTCAAGTTTCGGCCACGGTCTACCTCCGCACACCACACATCAAAATCATGCACACTTGGATCGAAATTTGAAATATAGTAATGCTTAGATCTTACTTGTAACAATGAAGAGAGTGCACCGACAATCCCATCCGCCATGCTGCTGGTATCGCACGGTTTTTCCGCAGGTCGGCTCGTAGAGGGCGTCGCCACGCCAACCTCAGCAGCAGTCTCGGTGACGTCCAAGACCACGGATGAGGGGCTGCCTCTAACGCAAGGACGAGACGGAGCTGTCAAATTAGTCGCCGTTACCGGCAGGCGCTCCTCAAGTGCATTCAGTCTTTGCAAAATCTGATCTAACGGATCGCGTCGTTTTGAACGACGGTCGCGACGTTTATGTGAACCATGCCTACGTTTTCGACTATCACGACTCCTACTTCGACGCGTGGGTGGCGTTTCATCACCAGAATAATCACTACTCGACATAATTACTAACCGCAACTATTTACAAAAAGAACAAAGCACTAAACTACTAGAAAAAGATTGATCGACCACGTGGTTTTTAAAATAAGAGGGTGGAGAACGATCAAAGTCGCGTAAATGATCCCTGCTTCTGATCTTATAAACTTCTTATCAAATTAAGTTTTTTAAAAAGAAACACACTAAAAATCCTAACCTCTCTTTAATTATTCAAATAATCTTAACATGAGCAAAATCACAAAATAACTTAAATCAGAACTAAAAGTAACAAAATTAGCACAAATAACTGAAATCAAAATTAGCGGTCACCAATATCACAAATAGCACTTGAGAGCACAACCGTCTCGTCCGAGCGCCGACGCAAAAGTGAAGTGCCGCACGGCACTGCTCCGTTCTCGTCTCGCTATCCCTTCCACCTGACGTCATCGCGCAGATGTACTAGGTTGAGAGGGATTTTCCTCTAAGAGTATAATATTAGGTAATAATAATATGTATTAATGTAATAGATATTGTAGTATTATGCAATTAATACAATTTATTAACAAATTGAAATTTGTTCTGATTATTTTTCCTTGGTATGGGTAAGAGAATAATGACCCATCCAACGACACAAGAGTATTTAAGAACCTAGTTACAGGTTTAAGAATTACCACATCAAATCCATAATATAGATACTTTGGTCAGTCTTTTTACAGAAACTTAAAGAATTTGTGGAGCTTTTTTCTGAACTAATTGAATAAATAATTTATATAAAGGTTGATTCCTAAGTACATAGCCGAGCCGTGTACGTGTTCTCCTGTCTCTCCCACCTATTAGGTAATACTTAAAGTATACCAGCACAGATACCATTCCCAATGAAATTCCCAGTTGAAAGTAGATGTTGAAGTATTTTTCCACGGTTCATCTTTTACTAAAATGAGAATTCCTGCCGGCAATGCAGCATGCAATAGCCGGCAGCGACTAGAGACGCTATCACTAATATTGTTATTCGTGCAATAGTTAGGACTATCACAAGCCATCAATTTCTATGATAAAAGGTGATGCTCACTTTGTATGGAAAGTCGTTTCTAGTAGCGCCTGGCGAGGCATGGTGATGCTGTGTGAATGTAGATCCTGAACTGGTTAATTTGGGCTGGATACTATTGCGTAAAAAAGATTAAGAGCATCTCAACTAATTAATCGATGTAATTAGTGCTTACTCGTATTTAGCAAATAAGGTGTATTATAATTATAATATAGGGTAAAAAGTGGACGAACGGGGACTTCTGAATACAACTATCTATCTAAGTTTGAACTGGTTTACAGTAAGTAGGTATGTCGTAGGTACCATGGTAAAACAGATGCGCAACTATGTAAGGAAAGAACCTGTTTATATTACTTCGCGGAAAGAGCTTTGTATCTAGGCTACAAGATGACGTCAAATCGAAATGACGTAGTAAATGAACGTGTTTCTAATTATCCTGTAGGCTTGGGCCTATGAAATGGTATCAATGTTGATAACTGGTGGAACTTTAGGACGGTGCAGTCAAAACGATTTTTTTTTCACAAACTAGACCTAACTACCAACGCATTTAATATTTTTGTTATTCTGTTGGGTTGTAGAGGTCTGGTAGGCAACCGCTCCACATGAAATACTGGTATTCAGCTGTTTGACTGGAAGCCGACCCGGTTTATAATATGCGTATTATTGCATATGAACTGATTTTTATTATCGTAGCAATATGGCCACCAATTACGTAGTGGTTTTGTTTGTTGTATGTGCGCTGCGCTTTATTTGATAAATATAAATGCAATGATTGTATCGCTGCAACACCTTGGTCCGTATCAGCATGACTTAGTGACCGCGGACACAGACGCTGGAGTGCACGTCACTTGTGTTATTGCGAAACATGTTCGTGGGAATTGACTTTATTTTTGTAAGTACTGTACCTATTATTATATTATTTAGGGTTTTATATTTAGTTAAATAACTAATTGTATTAATTATATTTTTTTCTGTCCTCATAAAATAAATGAAAATTCATTCAATTTTAGGAAGTATTTTTTTGTTCATTTCTTATGATTTATTTATTTTTATTTATTTATTGATTAGGATCGTCAACACTGCATAGCATACACTCCGAAATCAACATGGCATTCCTAATAAATTATTCTAGTGCTGCAACACTTACAGACAATCACAACATTAATTAAGAACTTTGAAAAAGAAGAGGTGAAAATGATTAAATTCATAATGTTCTAACTTTCGGCGTTTATCTTGGATATCACTTACATCAGTGAGGGAAACTATTGTGAGGCAACCAGGATTATAGTTAAAAATACATAAGAATTTGCCAACCCAAAACTACTGAGCCTAAAATTTGGAAAAAGTACAGGTAATACTCGGACAGTTACGGTCTTCACTTGTAGATTAGAGGAAAACGAAGATAGATAAGAAGTCTGCGATTCAAAAGTAACATGTCAAAAAAATTATTCGTTCGGAACCCTTTGCACGATTCAAACTCGCACTTAGCCGGTTTTTGGTCTTCTTCTACTTGAATAACTATCCACATTCATATTCAAAACTTTATAACTATCGTGATGTTTACAATAACTTTTTATATAAAAAGTAAAAGTTAATGTGATTGCAAATGTTCCAGTTGTTAAGTAGGTGTAATTGGTGTGTCCGAATTATTTTGCCGCATGCCATCATACGCCTTGGTGCGTCATAGGATCGCCATTTCAATCCTAGAGAATATAATGCCATAATCTTAATTGTAATTTTATTAAATAAAAGGTTTTGATTTTGTTAGTAGCTACATCTTGAGTTTAATGGCGTTGAAATTTGTCAGAAAAAAGTATGAGAAAAATATTTATTGGCACGCTATAATAACTGACAATCTAGAAATCCAGGATATTACCTACAACCTAAACGAAAACCAAAGTAAGAAGAAAAGGACTGAGCAGAAATTACGCATCTGCGTAATTTAGAGGTTTTTATAGATGAAAACTACACGTGCAAAATTATTAATCAAAATACATACGAGTATATAAGATAGACGATTTTGGGGATTTTCAAGTTTGTTACTCACTGTTTTTTTGGATCTTATTCCTTGGGTTCATAAACTTGAAACTTAGCACAAATACTGACTAAATGAACATTAAATAATGTCATATTTCATTAATTTTTCAAAACTTCCCGCCAATGGGTTTTTAGGGGGTGTTAAAATTTATGAGGAAGAATCTTAACGCTTGGTAGGATTAAGTTGAGACTCGACATTAATGATTGTGATTAAAAAAATACTTAATGTGCCTGGATTTTTCAAAATCTACCCCTGTAAAGGGGTGAGAATTTGAAGTGGAAAATTAGAAACGGATCTAACAATTTTTTCGTAACCCATCCCATCGGGGTAAAAAGGGTAAAAACGGATTGTACGATGAAGCTGATTACTTCTATTTAGAAACTTAGTACAAATAACTTGGTATGTGGTAATAAATAAAGATCGTAACGATTCATAACCCAAAATTACCCTTCAAAAAGGGTCAGAGTAGGGGGTGTCCAAGTTTGCAGAGGAACGTACTAAATCTGCGGGGACGAAGTGCTAGTAAATAATAATTTTAAGATATGCTTATAGCTTTAACAAGATCTTAGTAACTTTCAACAAAATACACGAAAAAGGTAATTGTATTTAATTACATAGCTTTTGCCCGCGACTTCGTACACGCATATATTTTTTTCCCGTTTCCGTAGGAATTTCAGGATATCCTTTCTTAGAGCTACTCCCCAAGGAACCTACATGCCAAATTTCAGCTTTCTAAGACCGTTTTGGCTGAGGGTTATCTGTTCACTCATTCAGTCACACAGTCAGTCAGTAACGGAAGTATTTTTGGAGATTGCTAAACACCTATATTTTTATTAAATAACCACAAATTGGATTTCTCAATATAATTTAAATTGATCAAAAAGGTGTTCATATTTTTAGCAGGTCACAGAAAAAGTCAGAGTAAACTTTTTCCAGCCAAGCCGACAAAAGCTGATTGGTGCAAGGACATGTTGTGGGGCTGGAAAATGTTGTTACGTTTAATTTAATAAACAAGGAATTTCGGTTGACTCATAGATAGACAATGAATTAGTCATCAATTCAACAATAGTTGCTTATCATCGCCCGGTAAGCAAGTCGTCAGTATCATTGTATGATCGTCTCATACACAACATATTGTAGGAAAAGACCAAACATTGACATCACAGCAGATTTCCTACAACTTTTAAGACATCCGTTTGTTTTACTTCATAAAAAGTAATCATGACCTTACATAATACAACGTGTAACAAAATAAACGCAATGCCTCTTAAGGAGTCATTATACTCATCACTATGAACAACTTTCACTATGGGACCAACACTGAACACAACAAAAAAAATCGACTGCCCCATACATTTGTGTCCGCATAACTCGACAAAATGTACTGAACAGCTGATTATTGTTCCCATAGTAAAAGTTGTTCATAATGATGAGTACAATGACCCCTTAAGAGGTATTGCGTTTATTCTGTTACACGTTGTATATATGATTGTTGGCAGATGACACTTCACTTTGACGAAGCTTTCAGTAGTGAGATTCTGTGGACATGAATTGAGCTTTCAATCTATATAAACAAGATGGAATGTCAGTTCACTATATGCTCCCACGTACGACGTTACGACACGACGTACTACGTTTTACGTCCCAACGATGAAAAAGTTTTACGTCGCTTGTTGCTCATATTTTTATCTCAATAATTGGGGGTGGGCAAGGATGTAAAGGTTGAGTTTTTTGTTGTCCTACTCGCCTTTGAGACGACACTTTCACCCCGTTTTTGCTTACGCTTGAATCAACTACCTCTATAAGTTTTTATAATAAGTTTCTTGCAAGTACGAATTTTCGTCGGCGCCATCTTGGATTTTGATTTTATTTATTTATTTATTTAAACTTTATGTACAATAGTGGTACATGGGCGGACTTAATGCAACAAGGCATTCTCTACCAGTCAACCTTTGGGTTAAAAAGACTACACTGTGACATTATTTTTTTCGACCCCAAAAATCATCAATAATCATCAAAGAAAGAAGAAGAAGATGCACATCCATAAAAAATACCCCACGTCCTAGATCCGGTAAAGATATCTCATCATCTGCCTAGCCTTTTCCCAACTATATTGGGGTCGGCTCCCAGTCAAACCGGATTCAGCTGAATACCAGTATTTTATGTGAAGCGGCTGCCTACCAGACCTGCACAACCCATTAACTGGGTAACACGGTACTTCTTGGTGTCAGATTTTCTGGCTTCTGACAATCCGTAACGACTGCCAAAGATGTACAAATGACAGCCGGGACCAACGGCTTAACGTGCTTTCCGAGGCACGGAGGAGTCTCGGTATGTTAACATGGTCACCCATCCACAGACCAACCTCGGCAAGCGTTGCTTAACTTTGAAGATTGGTCCGTGCGGCTGTTATAATTTAGCCACGAGCTCCTCCAGTAAAGATATCTACCTCAAAAAATATATAAAAGTTGGCATAATATAACGTACTTAAAAAAAAAATGCTAAGTATGTAAATTCGTTTCGCAGATGTAATAATTATGTAATGTGTGGAAACAATTAGCTATCCTGAATTGTGATCAATATAATTGACATTCAAAAGCATTGAGGAACCTATTGCGATTAAGATTTAAAAGAGTTTCTATTTTACGAAAAGTTGCTAACTTTGTTTTACGTGACAAAACTTAGCGACGATATGTAGAGACACTACAGCGGCCAATACAGTGTTATTATAACATTAGTACAAGCGAGAGAGAATCATAGTTACGTCATGCTCCCTGGCGGAACCACCTTTGCTGTAACAAGTATAAGTTACATGAAAAATTCTAGGGAATGTCTATAAAATTCTAGTCCTATTAAAAAAAAGTCTATATCTCTAGTTTCGACGTAAACTTTTATTTAAAGAGGTTGCGCTGCAGAGTATCCTTCCCAGCGAAACCACCACGTCGAAACTAGAAATATAGACTTTTTTTTAATAGGACTAGAATTTTATAGACATTCCATAGAATTTTTCATGTAACTTATACTTGTTACAGCAAAGGTGGTTCCGCCAGGAAGCATGACGTTCATAGTTACCATGTCATGACGTTTCAGTATTTTGTCCATACCTATTTAAAACTCTGGGCTGCTTAGAAAACTCACGATATAGCGCCAGCCATTACACAAGAATCAGTAAATGAGGAGCCTCGTATTTAGGAACAGAACGTAGGTACTCGAATTTGCTTTTTTAAGGGTGGGAAATTATCAAATGATCTTTCCTCTCTAGGCGGAGCGGGAGAGACTAAAACCATGGTAATAATATACTGTGCTAAATCCCATCCATGTTCCTCCAAATGTCCTTTGCGTTACAAGGCCACGGTAACTCTTTCGAACAAATTCCGCAACCTTGCCTACTAACTCGATCTTAGTATACTCTATTTAACAATGCAAACTATAAAATTATTCAGAACCAATAGGTCGTTTTTATTCTCACTAAACTTACAATAGCGGCCACCCACCTAAATTTTTTGACATTCTTGATTCCAAAATCGGAAAAATTACATAAAGCTGTCCTGAATCTACATCTATCGAGATCCTTTAAATTCTAGTAATGGACAACCATTCATAATTGATTTTTTCGGGTACCTATGAAGAAATATAAGGGACCATAGTTTCGTGGACAAAAAAAGAACTATTATTCGATGATCGAATTCCATAGAAGGCCAGCCAAGACAGTTTTTCTCATTCAAGTATTTTGCAGAATGAATATCATACCTACATACGACACAATTTACAAATTCATTCAGGGGCATTCAACGAATTTAAATTTTTAATTCATAGCGGATTTAAATTTGGATAAAAATTTTATCTGTTGGACTGTAAAAATGGCGGAAGTAGCATGGTTCGCTATGCCATCTTTTTATTATACTCAGTTTTATAGTAAGTCCTCTTTACTGTAGAAGGTAAAAGATTAAATGGTGGTGATTTTTGATCCTCCGTCATTGTGTGCTTTGATTTCCAGCCTAGTAGCGGTTGAAAACCATGCTATAACTGGATAACGTAAGGATTTCGGCAAGTGCCACTGGATTTGCGCAAGTGTGTTGGAAAAAGTCGTTTAAAACGCGAGATTACTTTTCTGCTTACAAAATTAACTAGCTCAGAATTTAATAAACATTTCGCTAATTCTAGCTTTCATTCCCAGCTATGGATCTGCGTGGCGTGCCTGTCTTCCTCGCGGGCCGCACCAGTACCGGCGAAGGGTCCGCAGCTATACCTGAACATCATGGACATAGCCACCGTCAGTCAGATGTCGTCGCAGCAGCTCAAAGACCTTGCTGAAGGTCTAACAGATGGAGAGATCAAGAGGTAGGATAGCTATTAGATGTGTAGTGGTCTATCTTATACTGTTAGTCGTACCTAAAAATAAAAGTGCACATGTCATGATTGTTTTAAGTGGTGCCTGCATAATAAGCTAGTTAAAGCATAGCCCATAAGGGTTTGTCCAGATCTGGCGAATGCGCCGCTCGCGAGCTGCGCGCGTGCCTTTCAAGTTCGCTCGAGGTCGTGTGCGACCACTGTGCAAGCCTTACGTGAGTTGCACTAAGAAGGCGCACCGAACAATTGCAGTAACTGCACGCGCGCAGTGCACGAGCAGCTCGCGAGCGGCGCATTGGCGGCGCATTCACCAGAATTGGACACAACCTAACATGATCAGCTGCTCCCGAAGTTATAGACGCCACAATGTCGAATGACGAATAAAATTAAATAGTCAGCTGAAGGGGAGTATAAAATTAAAAAAAACATGTCATTTGTGATGACTATTTATCCATCGGCAAATGGAACCTAATTATTTCTAGGAAGACACTGGAACACATGTCTTATTTTAACAGACATAGAGCTTTAAACGTGTTCTATTATTTTTCTGCCAGGACAAAGCGATCATCTTTCCAAGATGTGCGTTAGAATTGAGGACTCTAACCGTGACTCGAAATACTAATGCTAAAAAGATTTAGTAGCAGCTGTGACAATGTATTTAACAAAATAATTTAAAAAAGTTATAGCTATTCAAAGGTTGTCCCTCAATCCTTAGTCAAGGTTATATAACTATATCTTAATATAATTCGATGCAATATAATGCGATGTAATAAATTTGAGTATTAGTGCTGGAATATTCCCAATTGCACTAAAGACATCAAGCCACTACTTAAGAAAGACGATAAAGAGCTCATGATGAAAACCGAAATCGTTCATCCCAGTAATTTCCAAAATTAAAAAAAGTATTTATTTATAAACAACTCAACTCATATTTAGAACACAACGTGCCAATAACCGACCAACTTCACCTTCAGTATCAGTATCAGTATCATTTATTGCATTCATGTAGTTTACAAGTTGTTACAAATAGTTTAAAGGTATCATACATGACCCTGCTAGGGCACAGCAATGTTAGTAATTTAATTAAAATATTAGTACTACAGTTTTACAACAATAAAACAATGAAACAAATCACTCTGTGCTTATATAAAGATTTAAAACATTTCCATCATGTGCTCTTTATTTGTTATATAAATAAAAAACGTAAGATGGGTAAAGGACAAATATTTGATTTCCATTTCCATTCATATTTCAAAATAGATAAAAAAAAAAAAATTAATGTCGATAACAATACTAATAATCATAAAACAACACAACGCTGGTAGGCACCCAATGAGTCGAAATTGTAGGAAATGTGCGTGTGTGGGTGGTGTGGTGTATATGTAAGTTATATTTTACAATGTCAAGTATACTTTTCATCCAAGAATTCCTTTAGGGTATAATACGATTTTAACGTAAGGTATTTTTGGAGAGTATTTTTAAATTTATTTTCGTACTCAATGTCCTTAATTGAGTTT
Source organism: Melanchra persicariae (assembly GCA_947386135.1). NCBI lineage: Eukaryota > Metazoa > Arthropoda > Insecta > Lepidoptera > Noctuidae > Melanchra > Melanchra persicariae. The sequence continues at coordinate 18,455,894 of OX376648.1, read as the reverse complement.
GGAAGCTTATTATATATTTTCACGCACATGGCCAAGGGTCCTGAATGGAACATAGTTAATTTTGAGCTTGGTAGGGCTAATTCGTTTTTATTCTTATGTCTAACACTACGATATTGTGGGCGAAGGTCCTTAGTGAGTGGGAATAGTGACTGGTGTTTCCTTACAAATTTGCAAACTTCTAAAATGTAGATACTAGTTAGTGTAAGGACTTTGTATTTGATAAATAATGGCTTGCAGCTTTCTGTCTTTTTTATATTGGCAAGAATTCGTATACATTTCTTTTGCAAAACAAAGAGCCTATCTTTGTCTACGCAGTTTCCCCACACCACGATTCCATAACTTAGCCAAGAGTATGCGTAGGCATAGTATGCTGTGAGAGTAGTTTTAAAATCCGTAGATCTTTTAAGCTCCCCCAGGGCATATGTAAAGCTGGCTAGTTTATTTGCCACTGTATCTATATGGGCTTTCCAGTTAATATTGGTATCTATAGTCAAACCTAACAATTTAAATTCGTTAACGCATTGCAGCTTCATATTGTTGTATGAGTAATTTATATCCAATTTGCGTTTTTGATATGGTCTATATTGCATTAGCTTTGTTTTTTCAAAATTCAATTCTAAGTTGTGATCTTTTAACCATGCTAGTATTTTAGAGAGCTTATCGTCTAGACTTAAGTTTAGGTTTTCTGAATTGGTGTAAGGAAAGATTACAGAAATATCGTCAGCAAATAAAATACTTTGAGCGTCAATTTCTTTAGGGAGATCATTAATGTAGACTAGAAATAATAAGCATCCCAAAACGCTGCCTTGCGGGATTGACATTGTTGTGTTTGCTTTTTTAGATCTTACACGTATTATTTGCCCAGTATGTGGGTCGGTATATTCTATCTCTACGAACTGTTCTCTATTTTCTAGGTACGAGCAGAACCACTTGTGTGCTGTACCTCTGACGCCTATTGCGTATAATTTATTTAATAAAATTTCGTATGAAACTCTGTCGTATGCTTTGCTCATATCTAGTAGAATACCCACTGCATAATGCTTATTATTGATTATACTTAAAGCTTCCTGGATATACTTAAATATTGCTAATGTCGTGGATTTGTTTCTCCTGAACCCATTCTGGCTTTCATTGAATACTTTGTATTTTTCGCAAAAGGAATAGAGTCGTTTTGACATCGCAGTCTCCAATATTTTTGAGAAGGTCGGTAGTAATGCTATCGGCCGGTAGTTACTAGCGTTGGTCTGGTCTCCCTTTTTATAAATTGGTTTCACTATCGATACTTTCAGCAGGTCGGGGACTGAGCCTTCGTCTAAAGATTGATTTATTAAGTAAGTTAGCGGTACCGTTAATTCGTCAGCGCATGCTTTTATAAGTATAGGCGGTAGCTCGTCATGCCCATAACTTCGCTTGTTTTTCAATTTTTTTATAATAAACTTAATTTCGTTAGGGTCAACAGGTCTTAGGTAAATGGAGTTATGACTTTGGGAGGAGGTAGGGCGGCCAGTTGGGCAGAAATTCCCGTTTGCGGTTTCCGTTTTTCCTACTGATACAAAATAATCATTGAAAGCGTTGGCAATGGTAGTTGCGTTATCTGTCACAGTATTCTGTACACGCAATTTTATGTTATTTATTGGCTTTTTGTTGTTCTTATTTGTACGCTCCTTTATTATTTGCCACATTGTTTTTGTCTTATTTTCTGATTTATTCATTATTCTTATGTAGTTCAGTTTATAGTAGTATATTATTCTTATATAGTTCCTTCTTGTTATTACGTTAACATCTACCCTGAATTTTGGCCCATTCATAGAGGCAAAGGCTCAAGCGGCTGCCAAAAAGTGGGAGTCCTAGCAAAGGTGCGACAGTATTTCACGCTGGAACAGATGCCTAAACTTTATCAAGCGCAAGTGCGATCGTGTATGGAGTACTGTTCTCATCTTTGGGACGGATCTGCCAGGTACCAGCTTGATGCCCTTGAGTCAATTGAGAAACGGGCCAAGAGGATCATCGGCAACGACAGGCTCGTCGAGTCGAAGCTCCAAAGTCTCGAGCATCGACGCCGAGTTAGCCTGTCGGTTTTCTATCGGTTGCATTTTGGGGATTGTGCAACGGAATTGCATAGTTTGATTGCGCCAAGCCCGTTCCATCATCGGACCACAAGACGTACGGCGATGCGGCGGTACATGGTGGACATACCACCCACACGCACAAAACGTTTTGGGAACACATTCATTGTGCGTACAGCTAAGGAGTGGAATTCCCTGCCAGAGTCTGTGTTTCCTGATAGCTACAACCTGGGAGTCTTTAAGTCAAGAGTGAATAGGTTACTTCTAGGCAAGCGTGCTCCATCTTCGACCACATCATCGCTTACCATCAGGTGAGATAGTGGCCAAGTGCGTGCCTATCAATAATAAAAAAAAACAACAATGTTATGATCCTCTGCAATTAACAAAAAGGTTTTAGGGAAAAAAGCTATTAACATGGCGATTTATGATTTTTTATATACGTACCTACAGTGATGACGAATATGGATCAACATAAACCGGTGTGCAGTATATTTTGCGATATGACTCAGGCGTTTGATTATGTTCAACACAATATTTTACTTAAGAAACTCGAAGCATATGGCATTAGAGGTAATATACTAAAACTATTTGAGTCATACCTTCAAAACAGAAAGTAAATAACAGAAGTCAGTTGGGTTAACATACTAAAAATCGAGAAGAGTCACATCGATCGCAAGAATGTGAAGTTAGGTATATGCTGTACCACAGGGAAGTGTTCTGGGACCTCCATTATCAACTCAGATCATCAAATATCAGCTGGGACATCTAATTTGCAAACAACAATGTAGAACGGCACATAATGCGAAAAAGTGTATTTTGCATGGCTCCAAAAATGTATAATAAACTTCCGAAAATAAGTTATTTATTTTGGAGCAGATAAGGCTTATTATAATTTGAATGAGTTTTTAGATATGGTGAATAGTTTTTTATTGGATAGTCATCTAAACTGCGCGTTCGCAGAAAGATAAATTCTGCAGTGTCACGCAAAAAATCATGTCGGTGAAGGGTTACCGAACGGGCGGCAAACACACTGTGGGTTCATCTTGATGAACACATTTGCGACCAGAACCGGAATGAGATTAACTATTTACCAAGGCGATGTCGGAGTTTAACATAAGCAAACCCTTGAAATTATCTGAAGGCGTATGCAGCGATCGCATGGGGGTACAAGAAACGACATGGTAGGCGGTAAAATTATGGCAGTAAAATCCCTCCACCAGGAATTTTACTGTAAGTATTTTAAATCAAATTGATATTAAATTCAGCATACAGGTATCTTACATCGATTGACCGACATATGGGCACTTGAGTGAGGATTTAGAGACACCCTTTGAATTGCTATAACTTTAATCAATTTAGCTAAATCTTGTTATTATTAGTTTTTCGATTTACGGTGAGGGCTCTCGATCCTTACGCACATAGGAGAAGCACTTACGTCAGTGGTATCCAAAGCTTCATCAGGAATACAAAACAAAGACACGCTGGTGGCACAAGCTTCCGCCTTCATCTCTCCAGCCTCCAGCAAGACCAATGAGCGTAGAGATGGGGAATATAGGTTTTTCGAACTGGTAAGTTCTGGAACCTGTACTGGATTTTGTCATGAACTTTATCATGTGCTTAACTTTTTTAAAGACTTTTTCATATACCAGAAGCAATTGAACATAACATTTATTTGGTGTTTTTATCACTTTCAGCAACACGGCAACTGGAACATTAAAGAGTCAATCATGCACTCTCTGGTAAAAGCCGTGAATGTCTTCACCGGTGGAGTGACGATACTCAAGGGAGAACTCATTAAGGGAGGCGGTGCTCTCGCTATCACGCTCGGTAAGGTCATTGCGGTGGAGGGAGTCGCCAAAAGCAACCCCGGTAAGAAGACTATCAACTCCACTACGCTTGGCAACAAACAAAATCGTGAGTACAGTTTAAATAAAGATCTAAAAAGAAAAACGGAACCTCAATAAAAGTTAAACACCCGAAACTGATAGATGATCGACCCGCGGAGAATGAGTTTTTCAACGATGCTATGCAACTACTAACGCTTGCTCAAACGTGTGATCTTATTCATTGTTCGATGTCAGCATAAAAATGAAACAACTGATACGAGTCTCGTACAATCCCAGTTGAAGGAACGCACTCAATAGCCAATCAATCTGGATATGCACGCTCTTACTGACACAACTCCTGACACTATTTGACCTTCGAGATGAACAAGCAGGCCCGAGTGGCCCACACATAAGGCATGTTTTATTTTTGAGATCAGACACATAACCATGAAAATGACACCTATCCCATGTCAAGAAATGCGCATCACTTTCGCCAACTTGGATTTTAATGAAAAAAAAACATATCAAAGTCTTTTTTAGACCTCGTGGCGATCTATGTTTTTTGCCCAACCTCCGCAAAGAAAACCCTAAAGTTATAGGTAGCAGTTGTACTTAATAAGTAGTATATTGTTAACTGTCAACGCATCGCACACAATAGTAAAACAATGGTGTCATAGCTAAATTATATAGGTGTCGCAACAGTCCAGAGTTTTCATCATTTTAAGTTTTTTTTTAGATTTTATAGTTGGTCGACTATTACTCGTTAACTTCAAAAGTTACCTAAAGTTATCTAACGATACCTGTATGCGAGGTTTCTTAAAGATTTAAGATTTTCCAGACTGCTACAGTTTTTCCACAATTTAGTAGGCATGATTAATATATAATTGCAGTGTTAAATTACAGCTTTGCAGAATCAATATAAACAATCATTAGAAAATAGTGTTTGAATTAAACCGCAGATGGCTGGTCTTTGCGAAACTATATGAGTTTCTTGTTGATTTACTACGGAACCCTAAAGTTCCGTTCTTCGAAATGGAGTACATTTGAAGTACTCCGCGATTTCGATTTCGTCTACATCTGCTGACTACAATGGCTACACTGAGTGTATATTTTTATAAAGGTGTTCAGATATTAAGACTTCTGATGAGGCCCACTGTGAGCGACCACGTTTCGAGTCCATATGTCATCTCTGGCAACACGCACTGGTCATAGACTTTCGTCTTAAGTCACTGTGGTATGCGAGATGAGAAGATACCACGCAACTGCCCGAACGCCGCCCAGCCGAGCTTTACCCTCTCCTTGCCCAAAAGGCAATGGAGAGGGCAATGCTCGGAGTTTCCTTGCGTGATCGAATCAGGAATAACGATATCCGCAAGAGGTTACCGACATAGCCCGAAGAATCACCAAATTGAAGTGGCAGTGGGCAGGGCACATTGCTCGCAGAACAGATCGTCACCAAATTGAAGTGGCAGTGGGCAGGGCACATTGCTCGCAGAACAGATCGTCGATGGGGCCAAAAAGTTCTGGAGTGGCGACCGCGTACCGGAAGACGATGTCGATGGTGCGATTTGGCCGCATAAAACTTTGGACCCCCAATGTTGCGTGCTCTCAAAATTCCTTTTAGACTTATCCATCAGAATAAGGAAAGCTGAGTAACAACCCAAAGACTGAAACCTTTCCATCGTAATATTCCAGGGACCGTGGTGCAACTGACGACGTCGCACGTGAAGTACGGGCCCCCAAGCGCGTATGGCGCGCCCACTGCGCCCGCGCAATTCATAACGCCCTCCGTGACGAAGGGCTACGGCGCGCACAGGTACCCGTCGCAGATAGACGGTAAGAACACGAACATTTTATGTCACCACAAATAAAGTACTAGACGTGATGGGATTAGTACGAGATCAAGGCATCTTCTGGCCACGCTCGCTTCATCATGGACCTCATCTATCGCTTTTCATCAGGCGTGATCGAGGTCAAGAGCTAGCCCATTCATAAATAAAATTAATTAATCTACCGTGGCAGTTTTTCTTAGCTCACTATTTCTTTAGCTCGTCATACGCGAGCAGAGTGTGTGAAGTCTGATAAAAATGAATTTAGGAATAAAGATACTACGCAACTAACATTTCTCAATATAAAGGCTAAATGACATATTTTCAGTCAATTCGTACATAGCTGCAGTTCTTTATCAACTTCAGCAACTTATTAAGTACTGCTTATTATTTATGATGCGGTATTGTTGTCGTTAAATAGTATATTATTGTGTAGTGTAGTGTAGTGATTATGTAGTAGTATTATTGAATAGGAAACAAGGTAAACCAACCAAAGTCAAACAATTTCGTCGTTTTGTTGAATTTGTCGTTAAATCGAATGACGTAATAAAGAGTTTACACTATATTCTGCGTTTCCGGCGTATCGAGATAGCGCGCCAATTTGGATAAACGTTCCATTCACTATAAAGCTGAACTATTTATGTGCCATCAGAGTTATATTATAAAAATTTCGGACTGTAAAATGATGATTCCTTTTCGTAATCATAATAATAAAAAACAATTATTTTGTAAATTATTCAAATGCTGTAAAGTATTAATGTTTAAAACAACTTTTTTCTTGTAACAACGAAACAAAGCGACAGGAGATTTGACAATTGCTCGACATCCACCATTTTTTTTTCGTTTGACATTTGTACTCACAACTTGCTCGTTTGATTTTTGTTTGTAAACTGGGCGATTATCTTTATTTCCATATCGACTTTTGCTATTCTACACGGACTGATGCCTTTACCCAAAGATTATCTAGTGCTTATTAATGCCGACTTGATTGTGCTTGCGTGTTCATGACCAAGACACGTCAGTGGATTATGTAACTTTACACAGTTAAATTTTATTCTTTCTTTCTTTCTTTCTATACCTATACAGTGTTACAGAAAGGTGTGGTCATATTTTAGGGTGACGTTGGGTAGCTGATATACATTAAGGAAAAAATGTCAAATCATAAAAAGGTCGGGCAATACTGTCAGTCACATAATTTAGGAACACGGATATTCTTGAGTATAAAGTCATTTGATACGCTGTGAAATTCACGCAGCCGAATTGATATGTCTAAATAAAAATTTTAACTAATCTAAATCTAAACTAATATTATAAAGATTTATTTGTTTGTTTGTTACGATTTTGCTCAAAAACTGTCAACCAATTTTGAAAATTCTTGCGCCATTAGAAAGCTACTTTATAAATTTAAAACTTATGCGAGCGATGCGGGCGAAAAGGGGTGATGAAATTTTTGGGGAAGGACATTATTGCTTGCTTCAATTTACGTGGAAATTAGTATCAACAAACTAAAAGTGGGATAATAAATTTAATGAAATCTTAACAATTTTTGCATAATCAACCCCTGACGTGGGCGCTGATCCTGAGACCACAGAAGTTGCGGGAGAAGTGCTAATATAATAAAATTTATGTTCCTGAAGTAGTCACAACACACAGAGTCATAATCATGTGCATCCGAACGTTGCATTGTCACTTTGCCATATGAAATGATGACCTTTACACCCACAAAAAATCAGCTTACGGCGATTTTTATTCTTCTTGTAACCATAAAAATACTCCACATTTCAAATGTTAATTTGAAATAAAGTATACCACTCTTTGCTGTGAATAGTTTATTATAATTTTATCGTAGGTACTTGTTAAGTTCGTGAGATCTATAAGATTTATACTATTTTTTTACAGAGAACATCGTATCCAAAATTGCACCATCAGATAATGTGGATGTCTTCCGCAGCGACAGCTCCGATGATATCCGCGACGAAAATGACTATGAAACAGGCACTTACGAAGATTTCTATTAAAAATGTACCTAACCGTTGGTAGTTAGAATACCGCTAATTGAGTACAATAATACTAGCTCTATAATTATCAAACACATAATGCTCAAATGTATTAGTTTTAAATAGACTAAAATTACTTTACATAATTTATATTTAAAGCAACCTTCAGTTTGTTATTTATATTATCTTATACATTTGTTTAGGAAATAGTAATAGGTATGCTGTAGAAATACATTCCTTGTAAAGTATATGTAACTTTGAATGATAAGTAGATTGAGGAATGAATAGTGCCTTATATACGTTTTTTTTTGGTGTAAAAAGAGACTGGCAAGAGTTGATGGAGTACCTATGCTTTGATAGTTTGGTCATGTTGAGATGGAATGAAAGGCGATTTATAATAATAATAATAATAATCACTTTATTATCAGGCAACTGAGGCCCATAGATAAAATACACACAACTAAATTAAACAATAATATAATAAACTAATACATAATTATTAATAAAACTTATTTCTATACACGAAAAGTTGACGGCGTCGTGTTTCGCTGCGTGGTGTCGCGTAATCGACCTCGGAAACGTCGAAATACGACACCTTTCGGCCAAAAGTCCTCTTTCAAGAAGGTCTGTAGATGGTGGGTTGGAACTCGTACCACGAACGACGTAAAGTTGATGCTGTGGCGCGACTCCAACCTTTCGACCCTCAGAGTCCAGTTGGTCTTCACTTTCAAATACTGCACGACTTCCTCAATCTTTGTGGAGTAATGCAGACGCGAAATGTACAGCTGCGTCGTGGGCACAGCAGGGCGCAGCAGCATGTTGGGTCCACTCGGTGCGGTACCGCACTGGTTACGAGAACAGGGCTTCTTCTTCTTCTTTTCTACTTTAGTGAAACCCACTTCATCAACTTGGCCGGTTCTTGGCATGGAGCTACAGACCGCAGTCGGAGCTGCTTGAGCCCTCTTTTTTTCCCCTACTTTGGCTTGTCGTTTAGGCTGCGACGCATCCGATTTGCCAGTGGTGACAATAGCAGCGTAGGCACTTTTAGGGGTCGACGAACCTACGTGTGACGATTCCGCAGCCGGTGTTGTGGTGCGGGTGGCGGCGGCGGGCGGCGCTTGGTCAGCATTATCAGCAGCTGGTGACGCACTTACGTTAGCCGATTCAAACTGAACCACAAACCGATTCAAACTGAACTGATTTATGTAGACGTGAGTGGAAACGCCAGAAGGAGGCGCCTTTGAAGGACATATCTATGTCCTACACAGATCTTATTAGTGATGTTCTTGAGAAAGGCCAAGTGAAGTGGTAAAAGGTTCTGTAGTTTCTATCTACAGTATCTACCCTCTTGGGAAATAAACGTTTGAATTATGTGTGCAGTTTATACGATATATTTCGACTTCTGTCCAGAAATAAATCAAAATAATTGAAAAACGTAGCATCGTATGTTGGAGTGCGGTTTTCATTGAATACAATTTCTTGGTGCTTAGGTATAGTATCTATATAATATTATTTAAAACCATCACGAACTTAATACGTACGAAATATATTACAAGCTTGTTTACAGCATACAGTGGCATTTTTATGTTAAATCGAAATTAATATACTTAATAAGTAATTATTATATTCAAATATGTTGATATTTTTATAATAATAATAATCCATCCAAAGTTCAATACATCTCTACACCAAAATTCGTCCAAATTGGTATAGTGGTTTAGGCGTAAAAGCCTAACAAACAGACAGTCAGACCAAGTTACTTTTGCATTTATAAATTTAGTACGTAGGAATAGAAACACAAAGGTCCTAAAATGGGATAAGGTCTTCGGCATAGACGCCTACTTGATGAGACGTCAACTCAGAAGGTGAGGGCTTGTCTCAAGGATTCACGAAGGGAGACTAGTAAAGCGTAACTTCTATTTTGAACTCTAGGACGAGAAACGAAAGCGGGGGGGGGCAGTTTCTATACTTCAATGCTTTAAGGATGTACAGAAAATAACATGAATAGATACGACATTGACTGTACGATTTGGGAGAAACAGGCACAAAATCGGCCGGAGTGCAGACGTGTGCAGGTCTTTGAGGATAAAAGGAGGTCGGAATTAGACCAGAAACGCGACGACCTGCAAGCTAAGCAGCTATCACTTTTCATGTCGTCAATGGTCTTTTCAACCGACTTCCAAAAAAGGAGGAGGTTCTCAATTCGACTGTTTTTTTTTTTTGTGTTTGTTACCTCATATCTCCGTCATTTATGAACCGATTTTAAAAATTCTTGTTTTATGTGAAAGGATATTATACTTCTCGATTGGCCCCATTTAAATGTTATCAAAATTGATTAAGCAATTTGGTTTTTAAATCCAAATAGCCGGAAAAAATATGTGGAAAAATCATCCATGTATACGAAATTGCGTATTTTTGCTTTCCTGTAACTTTCCAGTGGTGTTTTTAGGTGTGGGGTACCACTAAAAAGTGAAAAATAAAAATCATATCAATTAACTAAGAAGCAACCAAACACCGACTACCGAAATTAAAATTAGTAGTAGTGTTTTTTAGAAGTCGGTTTTTTTTTGTGAAATATTTTCAAATAAAACGACTAAAATTAACGTGAAGTTTTGTACAATGCGTTGTTAAAATGAATCGTTTTTATGTTTCAATCCGCTATTCGCTCAATCAAATTAGTATTTCAATCATTTTTTTCCCGGGGAAAGAAATTTTACACTTTGGTTATTTTTGAAAATGAGGCATTATAAAACACCTACATTTTTCAAAGCCTCAGCCTTCAGCTGCAAGCTGATTTTAATTATTTAACAACACAAATACCTACACGTACCTAATTACATGACAAGGCTAATGCTTCGCAATCGTTAGTTTTGTCGGTATTGAACGGAAAATAAATATTTGTTTCAATCAAAAGCGAATTTGTAGAAGGGTCATCATTCGAATCATTGTATAATTTAGTTTTCACGACGGCATTATTAATACTTATAACATCAACTAATACTGACACATTTTTGGAACAGGCCGGAAAAAGCGTACCGGTTTCCATGCTGGCTTCTTCCAGCCGCCGAGCATAAGTCCGGACGCCGAGCACATCGCACACACGCCCCTGGACCCGCCCTTCCGCACTGTCGACTGGTGGAAGTAGCAGTTGTGGTTCGTGGTACTCGTAGTAGGCGATGGAGCGAAACATACGCTTTTGTTCACACTATGAGTATATAAGGAACTATATTTTTGAATTCACTTAATTGTAGCTAGTTTTGTTGCCTTGGCTGGGGGCCTTAAATTCATTTGAGGCCACCACAGGTTAGTCCGGTTAAGCAGTTGATATCCCAAGTGTGTTAACTTGCTAGTGGCCATACCTAAAAAAAAAGAATTCACTTAAAAACCAGTCTCCACCAGTTGGAAAAGTATGCACACGAGCTCAAAAACCATAGATTATTGTTTGTAATGTTGCCAATATGCTACTGGAGAGAGCTATGAATTAATAACAGTTATTTTAAACAAGTTTGTACCTACCTACTAAAAACCTCCAAGTACGTCGCGGGTAGAAAATAAATGTACTTTCAACTTCATTACACCAAGTTAGCCTTAGATATCATAACAAGAAAGTTCACCTATTTAGGAAGATACCTATTTTAAAAAGGCCAGGATTGTTACGCAGTAGATGCCTGAGGACAGGTTATAGACGAAGCAGGCCAAAGAAACTCTGGCGTGATGATTTAGACTCATTCCTGACGGATGGGCCGGAGATCGCAAAACACAAAGAGCCTTGGAAAGCAATGGGGGAAGACGTTTGCCCAGCAGTGAACCAATTCCAAACAGATTAGTGAGCAAGACAATCTTAAAACAGTTAAGCGGAAAAAGCTTAATAAATTAAGTATCCAATTGAATTAAATGTCCCATATTTTACAACAAGTAAAATATGTTTTTTCTAAAATTCTATTTAAATGCTTCGTTTATGTTTTTAATCTAAATAAAACATTAGGGACTCTATTCCTGTGGATGGATGGATACATCGATTAATTATTTAAATGCCAATTTTTGCCACTTTTGTAGGTGGAAAGAAATCTTTGCATTCCATCTCGGCTCGGATAGTTTTGATTTTTTAACCTTAAATATAATAAACTTTTTTGACTTATACAGGAAAGCTAGAATAGCGTAGAATGTAGAGCAAGGGTAGCGAACTCGAAAATGTTTGCATCCTGGATGGCTTGTGGCAAGCCCCGCCCATAGGCTTAGTGTCCGACTGGTAAACGCCACTTTTTACGAATGTTACGTTACTTTTTACGAATGTATGGCCAGTCTGATCTTGACTACCTACTTCCATCTGCCAAAAAGTTATATTACTAATAACATTTTGGACAAGATTTAAATTTAATTTTGTTTTGTCATAAACGCCATGCACATTGAGTTAGTTATTCTATACTAGACACTGAAACATTTCTAGCAAGTTTTAAATAATTCATGGCAAGGCACAACAACCTAACTGATTTCTGTGACTGTAATGTGACAAAGCAGACACTACGCACAGACAATATTCAGGTGTCTGAACTTTATTTTTCGAGTAGGTACCTTAAATTTAATCATTCGAAAAATCATCAAATACAGCACAGGTCATTTTAAAAAAAAATATCTGTAAATATTTTAAAATTAGGTCGGTAGATAATTTTAACTTGGTGCCAAATCACTCGCTTGTTTTTGCAAGACTGAAAGGCGCAAGCACACTGGAAACCACGACCGCCGTCATTCCGTCTGCCGCCGAGGCCCGCTGCGTCGTCCACATCAATGTCCGCCTCGACGTAAACCCACGCCGCGCCGTTGAGCCTTAATAATAATAATCCCTGACCGATCCAGTCCATCCTTAGCTGTCCTCTCCAATCAACGCCTAAGGCCGAGGTCCGTACCCCACAGAGGGTGTCCTTAGCGTGTAGTTTTTTAATAAGCCCTGGCTGGAGGCTTTAATTTCTTATTAATGCCGCAGGCAAGTCTGGTTAAACAGGCGATAACCTCCTAGGTTGCCCTGCGAAAGGCCACTCATGAAAGAATTATACAATAGAAAAGAAAACATTTATTCGATCCAGACACATCGATACCAGAACAAAAAAAAATTAAATTAAAAATTCAAAAAATCCCCCACGCAAAAAACAACCAATAAAAAGTAAAAAATAATTATTTAAAAAAAATAATTAAACCGCCGCGTCTTTAATTATTTTTTAGGATAATTATTTTTTTACTCTTTAAAGGTTGTTTTTTGCCTAGGGGGTTTTTTAAACTTTTAATTTAATTTTTATTTTAAGTTTTTTAAACTAAACTAACCTATTGGGCAAAAAAATATATCATACGTAAATAAAAGATAATTATATCATTATAATACATCATTTTGGAAAAGAGCTGATACTCTTCAAACCACTGAACCGATTTTTACCAAACATATCTACCACCGCCGCAAGGAAACTGGCCTTTCGATTGAAAAAAACCGCATCAAAATCGGTCCATCTGTTTAAGAGCTACGATGCCAACGACAGACACACACACACACACACATACAGACATCGACGTCAAACTTAAAACACCCCTCTTTTTGCGTCGGGGGTTAAAAAGTTAAAGAAAGGAATATGATACTAACTTGTGATTTTCTAACAGGTGCTGTTTTTAATTTTGTATCACTGGAACAACATGTCACTAATATCAAATTTGTTTTTAATGTAATCTATTATTTATTACGAAACCGTCTTAGGAGGCTAAATAATAAACCAAATATATAGTAAGGTAGATTTACGTATACATATTTTTATTCTGAGTGAGTTAAACTCCGCCTGCAAAGGCTCGACCAAAACCTAGCGATAGTGCGTTTTTCTTCGTTATTCGGAGGCTATTAACTCATTAGATAAGAGAAATAAACTACTTCTAAAAGCACACTATTGATGTTCGATATCCTATCATCACATTTATTTTTATGTGTAATAACTACATTTAAAATATACCTTTTTAAAACTTACTAAAATAATTGATTACATGCATCTGATGCTAAAGGCGACGCTCTAATCATTTGAGGATTACACTAATGGATAGATAATTTAGAAATCTAAATTATTCACGTTTTATTTAATTTCAAAACATCGCTTTTCTTTTTTTATTAAAATACTTCCAAAAATTGTGTGAATTCTATGATACGAGGCGGGGCGCGCCAAAGAGGGATCGAATGCTCAAGGTCATTTGGTTAGGGAAGCGCCTTAATAGTAGCAACAAAAGCGAATGGAAAAGCACATGAATAGTAACAATAACACATTTTATCCTCCCATCTAGATTTTCTTCTCTATAATTAGGTAAAGCTATTAAGCTTAGATAATGGTGTAGGAATTCCGTTAAACTTTTGATATGCTTAGGTAATTTCAGATAACTTATATAAATTGCATATAATCAATCTTTATCATTTTACCCACGGCGAAACGTAGAAGTAAACGAATGCTGCCGAATCTTTAGCACTATTTGACCGATTTAAGTACAGTTTTCTGTAAATTATTTGTGATTCATTAATCACCTGCGATCAATTTTAGATGGGTGTAATGTTGTGAACTCAACAGGGGGCGCAAATGTTAATATTTTCATTTACATGAGACTTATTTGCAACGATTCTTAGATAGGTTTGATTGTGCCCACCAGACACAGAAGGACATCGTCGCAAACTCTGCGAAAGCACGTAGCTAGACCACAGTTTGCGCTCTTTTGAAAGGACAGATTAGCATCTGTACAGACCCTGATAGAATTATATGTAACTTTTTAAGGCGCTATGATCCGACAGAGACCGCGCTTTCTAGTTTTTTGAATCTATGGGAAACACAAAAGAGTGTTGAAAAATACTGAAAAAAATATCCTATATAAGGATCTGGCGGAACGCCAATCGCTTTTAGTAACACGATAAAGGCCTTTTCAAACCTTAGTGGATATGCGGTAATATTACTGTTCACAACAAAGCGGATTTCGCTATCCTTGTGGGTAGAATACCGAGTTCGAGTTTCGCCCAGTAAGCGATACAATACCTATGCGGTACTATGGCACCAGCTTTTCCGCTCTAGCCGCGGAACTTGATACTAAATACTTAAGCGAAACCCGTGCAGTATTTACATCTACCCACAGCGGCAGCGAATACCGCTTAGGTCGCTCTAGCCGCGGAACTTGATGCTAAATACCTGAGCGAAACCCGCGCGGTATGTACCTATACCAAAAGCGGCAGTGAATACCGCTTAGGTTTGAATAGGCCTTAACTTAGATTAACTTTGCATCCACTTAGTGACTGCTAAGTTTCATATTATGTTTTTAATATAATTTCTAATTTAGTCAATTTGATTTGAACATTTGTACTGTAGCTCTTAAGCGTATTTAAGCCAAAAAGCATGGCATGCAAGCTTAATCTGCTCAATCTGCTGTTGTTTTCAAGATTTGGTCACCTGGCTATTTTCGAATAGTTGTAACTCAAATATTGATAAATATTGTTGTAAAGACATAACTAGTAGCAATGTATTTTTGGATGCTGTTGGAGCGCTTCTGTAGTGCATCGGACATGTTCATAATGGCGAAAACATAAGTTTTCAGCCTCTTTTATGGAAAAGGCCATCATATCTGATGTGTTGGATTCAAAGGAGCACCAACGGTATGGTCATTTCCCTTTCCTTAATATCTCTTCGTAGGTGCCTAGTCAAAAAATTATGAATCGTTTTTCATTAAGTACTACAAAATGTAAAAGGATCACGATAAATGTCGATTCAGGACCACTTTATTTCTGTTTTCGAAATTAAATGTATCAATAAATGTAGGTGGGTCAATGACCGTTATTGTAAATTTATCTGGATCTAATTTTAGACTAATTTTTGAACATCGCTAGTTGATTATGATAACTGATTACGTTCTCTGATAAATATTGTTATTATTTATAATATTAATATATTATTTATAAAATTGTTATTATTTATAAATTTAAATACTTATAAGTATCTATTAAAGCTTAGGTATTTAAATTGCAAGTAATTAAGTACTAGATTTTATTTTGAATTTTGTACTGTGACTAATATAGTACCTACCTATATAAGCTATTTTACTAAAACATAATGGATCATGGTCTAAATAAATAAATATTATTATGTCGTGTATTCATTATCTTTACAAAGATATTGTAACCTTAAAAAATATAGGCAACTAGCTTTTGCCTGCGACTTCGTACACGTATTTCCCGTTTTTCCCGTTCCCGTAAACATTTCGAGAAATCCTCTTAGTCTCCCCTCTACTCCAAAGAACCTACATGCCAAATTTCAGCTTCCTACGACCAGAAGTTTCGGCTGTGCGTTAATTGTCTGTCAGTCACTCAATCACTCAGTAACGCAAGAGCTTTATATTATACTAGCTGTGCCCGCGACTTCGTTCGCGCGTGCATTTCGTATTTAGGAAGATATTAAGTACACAAACTCACTAAATGTATGTAGGTACTCATCATGATTATGACATGACTTACAAAATTACGAAGAACGAACGAACATTAACACTTAAAAAATTTCTTCGTAAACAATATTACTTGTTATATGATATTCATCAGTAAGTATTAACAGGCTTTGCGCGCTGCTTACTTGCGACAAAGCGACATACAGCCTGACCGTGTGTGTGGAGGTCTGCCCTGCTTAGGCGGAGCATCACCGTGTCCTCGTCGAGGCGATCGGCTGCGGCGACGTCTCGCTACCGGTCCTGGTTCACTCCATGGTCCGGAGAAGAATATAAGAATGAATGACAGCACGATTTGACAGTTATTCCTAGTTCGGTACCAATCGTAAGTCCGTAGGTGATACGGAGTAGAAAACGCCCAACACTAAGGCCGAAACTACAGACTTCGGGCTTAAGAGAGTAGACCCCCTCAGCCGCCGCAACAGAAAAAAACAACCCGGGCGTTGCGTCGGGAGTCGCAGGGCAATTCCCAGCCACCCTAAGCGCGGGCGCGTAGATGGCGAGCGTAGGTTGGCTCACTGTCCGAACACTACCAGGCCCGGGTCGACGAAGCGTCGTAGCCAGGGCTGCGGAATTTGTTTCAAAAGTCACGGGCCTGGAACGTAAAAGGCATAAGGAGAAATACGGATGTGTTTTAGTCAGTAAGAGTTTGACATTCTCTTCTGCTCCACCCAGAGCAGAAGAAGTCATTTGATGATTTCCCATCGATAAAAAAACCCATAACGGATAGAGTAGAGACTCCGTTGTCTTGGCTAAGTTTGCAAGCCTAGCTCCGCCCAAATGTATAAAAGCCACCAGTGTGCTTCACAGGTTGAGCGGAGAGACGACCGATAATACTCAAGCCGCAAGGGAGTGAAAATCTGAGATTAAAGTCAGCTCAATCACTTAGCACTCACAAACCTATATTTACCACCTGTATATGTACATTATGGATTGCAATAAACGATTTGATTTGAAACCTGCACCTCACCGTTCCGAGGATTTTTTCACGTCGGAAAGTCATGGCCAGGATGATGTAGCCGACTGATTCCTCGGCGTCCAAGCAACCTCCGCAAATTAGGCTGTCTGTGGTGCTTATGTTAAAAAAAATTTAGGGCAACGATCCGTAATTATTATCCCTATTATTACGGAGGTCGTTTTTACTTAAGCTGAGAAGTCATTTAGTTAGTCACGTTTATAGACTTATCATTGCTATTTTTCACTGCAATCTGTAACCCGTGACCATTTGTTGTCACGAAGTTAAGTTGTTCTCTGGCAAATTCATGCACAAAACTGTGAGAAAGTAAGAAAGAAGGAGGAGCGGGTACGGGTTCAGCACTACCGTCTCGAAACCTATCTTCGCGAGTTCTTCTGTGGCGACATTGCCTAGGGATCCACAGTTCCCCTTGAAGCTCTGTAGTGTGAAACCCGCTACTGATAATTTCTGGCCCTAGGCTGGTCACGACGAAACACCACCTGACTGGGAATTGGACAGTTTTGTTTCAAAATATACAGAAAATAATTAGGAATGAGGGTGATCCTGGGAAAGAAATCCAAGAGGTGAAAGGCTCACCGAGTCGAAGCTCCAAAGTCTTGAGCATCGAAGCCGAGTTTTCAGCCTGTCGGTTTTATATCGGTTGCATTTTGGGGAGTGTGCGACGGAATTGCATAGTTTAATTCCGCCAAGCTCGTTCCATCATCGGACCACAAGACTTACGGCGGTACGCCACCGGTACACGGTGGACCTCACACCCACATGAACAAAACGTTTTGGAAACACATGGCGTGGAATTCCCTGACTGAGTCCGTGTTTCCTGATAGTTACAGCCTGGGAGTCTTATCAAGAGTGAGTAGGTTACTTATAGGCAAGCGTGCTCCATCTTCGATCACATCGTCGTTTGCCATCAGGTGAGATAGTGGTCAAACGCGTTCCTATCAAAAGTAACAAAAATGAAA
The DNA here is from genome assembly GCA_947386135.1 of Melanchra persicariae. Taxonomy (NCBI): domain Eukaryota; kingdom Metazoa; phylum Arthropoda; class Insecta; order Lepidoptera; family Noctuidae; genus Melanchra; species Melanchra persicariae. The sequence continues at coordinate 18,437,751 of OX376648.1, read as the reverse complement.
ACAAAGTCGGTGGAGCAATTTTTTTTTTTTTACATCAAATGCGTAACGCCTGGTAAGTATCAAAAGAAACTTTAATTAAAAAATACTTTTTGGTGTAATTCTCATGCTGTTGACGGTAAGTACAGTTTCGCTCTACAGATGGCATAGCATGTATCATTAAAAATCCTTCCCTTTACTTACTATGCATGTAGATAGTAAGTTGATTTCTTCTAGATTGCCACAATCCTATCAGGTTAGCATGAATGTTATCTACATTAGTTTTGTATTTTTAACGTGATGCAAACAAAACAGAATACATATAAACAGAAAATAGGTTCTGCTTGTCTTGCTAAAAAGATATGCAAAATACAGCAATAACATATTATTAACATTTGAAAATATTAGGTTTGGTAGGAATAAAAAAATAAGGAAATAAATAAGATAAAAATAATTCAAACATAATTACAACTTTTGTGGGATTCGAACCCACACCAAGTCTTTCGAGAGGCAGGCTTTAAACCAACGGACTATGAGATCTGTTGACAATTGATTAAAATAGCTGATAGCTTAGCTATCCGAAAGGGTTCCACATCAGGTGCTCTGGACCTTCATTTTTTTTATGTCGACAGACAGTACTCATCATGTTGACCAACTATTCCTAAAGCGGTATATTAATATGTCTTATAGATTAGCCGGGCTGCAAAGGTTCCACGTCAGGTATTCAGAACTTCAAAATAAATTATAGCCTATATGTTGGCGAGGTCTAATAGCTATACAACAAAAAAAGTTTCATCAAAATCCGTCCAGTGGATTTTGCGTGAAAGATTAACAACAGACAGACAGACAAAAAAAAATAAAACATATTTTTGGCTTCTACTGTTTATTTGAAGCACCCCTGGAATATTTTTTTTTATTTTCATTCAATGTACAGAATTGACGTCTTCTACAGTTTTATTATATGTATAGAAGTTTTATTATATGTATAGATTGATTGATTACTGTGTCATAGTGGACATTTGGAAGTTTATAATAAAAACACTCACTCAGGTTCTTCACGAATCAGCTGTAATGTTCGATTTCTTGGAAATTGTTAAAATTCATTGTCGTCTAGCAACCGTGTACAAACTATAATGGTGAAATGTCAAAAGTTTTCGGGTGTAAGTAAAAAGTAACAAAATAAGTTATAGCACCACTTGAATGTACATCTTGCTATTACGAAACCATCAGGCGTTAGCACAGCGCAGACAATTACATCTCATCTCACTTACGGCTTACTTCGCTGTAGATTAGTCCAGCTAAGTAATCTATACTGATTAATGCCGTGAGTTCTTCAAAAGTTTCAAAGATATTGTACTCGTCAGTATGTTGAAAATTGAGTATGTGGAATAAATTGAACTTATTTAGTCTTTTCAAAATCTTGACAGGACTCATTAAAAAAAGGTTTAATACTTATCTCAAGAAGTGACGGAAACACAGCACTAATCGCGTGTGACGTCACTCTATAGTAGGTTTATTATAGTGACGTCTATGGAGTGACGCAAAACTATGGCACCACAGTTTTGCGCCATCCAAACAAACAACGCTTTGCGAGTCAAATATAGTTCAATTCTAGTTTATTTTTACAATTACACAAACTGTACCATTAAGTTACATCTTTGTTCAAATGTATTGTAGATTTTAATAGTAGACAAATACGCTATTTATATTCACAAACCATTCGTTCTTAATAGGCCAGAGTTAAAGTGTTTTGAAATAGGACCTAGAATTCTAAAAAAATAAAAAAAAATAGTAATAAAAAATAGTAATAATTTTGACACGAATAATCGAAAATGGTATCGCCTACTACCTATCTGATTTCTTAAAGGTTCCGCTGAAAATATTAAGTTTTTGTCTATATGCATGATTGCTTTATAACACCAAACTTACACATAAGTACTCACGTTCCTCAGCTCAGCAGAGCATAAATCTAAAATCTGAGTCCAATACGCAAAGAATTTATCAGCCACCAAATGGGTCAATTTGCGACAGATTAGTGCTTTCTGCGTTCACAAATCCATAGGGCACATTAAAAAGTTTTTTTTTTTTAGGTATGACCATTAGCAAGTTAACACACTTGGGATATCAACTGCTTAACCGGACTACATTAAAAAGTTTTGGATTAACTTATTTTCTTATTTACCGTTCAAGCTCCGCCGACACACCGGTGTGTCGCCTGATTAACGCGTTTAAAAACTCTACGTTTACTCTGTGTTTTGTTACTATAACGCATGGAATATATTCTAAACCTGGAGAGATTTTGGAACTCACTCAAGATTGTCCAATTGGTTTTGAGTGAGATCAAGATCAGCTATCTACCCAAATGTCCTTCCTTTGGCATTGTCCGTCGGTTCGTTGAGCTCCTTTTTGGTTCTATGTTGAGCTAATCGACTACTGACCAAGGCTTGCTTGCACTGTCTGGGCAGGTCCACTTAAATCTGTGTGGCACTGTAGCGGCATTCATGCCGCCACAAAAATCAACGTAGCAGAATCAACATCACAACAAATGAGACTCGCAGCGCCATCTATCTCGACAGCTGCGAACTAACTACAAAATCCTAAATCGCGATATCAAAGTTTACCGTGCGACCAGAACATATGCAAAGCCCGAATATCAACTCTCGGGCAGTTGCCAACCAGACACAAACAACCGTCTGGTCGGAGGATCCTCCCTTTTCAGTGGAGGTATGTGGGACTTTACTCTCTGTTCCGCTACCTTCCAAACTGGTGACCCTCGACATCGAACGTCAGCGCAGCCTTCGTGCAGCCACCTCATCATGACGTCATCATCACTTCCTCATCGTGACCTCAAGCTCTCGAGCAGCGAGTCATACAGCCAGCCAGTACCCACGGCTTCTACGGGTATCCTGACCACCAGCATGCAGCGGACGCGCATTCCTGGTCAGCATCCTCAGCCTCTATCATCAACGTCATCAGCGACCTTGGCAAGCACACTGCACTTTCGGCCAGTCACATGAAGAGCATTGAAAAACCTCTCCTGGTCGACGCCAGCAGTCACGTCAGCACGTCGCACAGCTCCGACCCACCTTGGCAAGCACACTGCACCTTCGGCCAGTCACATGAAGAGCCTTGAAGAACCTCTCCTGGTCGACGCCAGCAGTCACGCCAGCAGCAGCATCGGGGCGCCGCAAACAGTTCCGACTCACCGTGAACTCTGCGACGCAGACAGTTCCGACTCACCGAGAACTCTGCGACTTCCGGTTCCGACTCACTGGAACCAACCTTCCACTGGCCTGGCAAGCATCATCAAGATGTATGGACGACTCATCCACTATCGACCTCCGGTCTCCGGAGGGGAGTGATGTAGCGGCATTCATGCCGCCACAAAAATCAACGTAGCAGAATCAACATCACAACAAATGAGACTCGCAGCGCCATCTATCTCGACAGCTGCGAACTAACTACAAAATCCTAAATCGCGATATCAAAGTTTACCGTGCGATTAGAACACATGCAAAGCCCGAATATCAACTCTCGGGCAGTTGCCCACCAGACAAAACCAACCGTCTGGACGGAGGATCCTCCCTTTTCAATGGAGGTTTGCGGGACTTTACTCACTGTTCTGCTACCTCCAAAGCACTTTCCTCAAAAGGCCACCTCAGACATTAACCTACATGGTTCTCGTATGATTTGACCAGTACAATTTGTATAGACTTCAAAAGAGACCTCTGAGTTTGTTTCGGTGTTTCTTCTCAGGGTAGTCAGCTAGGAAACACCGGCCTCGTCTAGCTTAAAATGACCAAAAAACATTGACGTGTAAAAGTGTTATGTTTAACCTACTTACAAAATAAATATCATTTATCATTTAAACCAGTACCTACAGTTTGTTTAACCATTTTCTACTTTAAAGAACTAAAAGTAAAATCGAGATATTTCAGTTTCTTGAGTCAAACATTTGACATTAGAGTCATCAAACCTAGTGTATTTTATTCTATCTAAAGGTATTTTATTCTATATAAGTAGCAGAGCTGTGGGTCAGAGTATATTTTTTGAAGTCCAGCTCTTTGAGCCGACCCAGACTGTGCCTTTTTTTTTTTTTTGGATGGGAAATCATCAAATGACCCCTCCCGCTCTGGGTAGAGCGGCAGGGAGTGTCAGACTTCTACTGACTAAAACCCACCCATGCTCCTCTTAGTGCCTTTTACGTCGTTCCAGGGCCACGGTAACTCTTTCGAACAAATCCGCAACCCTGGTAGGCTCTGGCCCTAACGGGCCCCGACCTATGCTGACGACTGCTGGTTTGGCGCGCGTAGAACACAGCGCGCCGTCAACCCGGGCCTGTTCTGATCGGACGGCGAGCTACCCATTGCTCGCCGTCCACAGGCATCAGTCACTGCGCCATGCTCAGGAGCATCAGTTCCTGGGCGGCGCAGTGGCTGACGTTCAACAGGAGGGGGTGAAATGGGGCCATTACTGGCACTCCATTTCGGCCCCCTCCGGAGCCCTTTGTAGGGGCTCTACTGCGGCTGCTGCAGTAGCAGCAGCCGTAGCGGAACCGGCAATGGCGGCAGAAGAAGCGGCGGCAGTGGCGGCGGTCGCGGCAGAGACGGCGGTGGCGGAGGGCTTCCTCCTGTTTCCGGCTTTGGCGGGTGGGGCGCAGGCCCTACCCCCAGCCCAGTGGTCGGCCGGTTTGCCAGCTGCCGCACAGACTGCGCGGCGTCGCAGGAGCCGGCCCTGTGACCGGGCTGACCGCAGCGGATACATAGACCGCTGCGGTCCACCTCCGAGGTGCATTGAGCTCCCACATGGTGGCCCACCTGGCACCGGAAGCACCTCAGAGGTCGGGGTTCCAGCAGTTTGACCTGCGCGGAAACCCAACCCACCAAAAACCTTCGGCCCTCCGATATGGTCTTGGCCGCCGACACGGGGCAGCTCATCACAATGGTGCGCATGCCCGTGTTGTCAAAACGTAGGGTGCCCGCCTTCACCTCCTCTGCTGAGCACCCCCCCGTCCTAACGACGGCGGCCACCACCTCCGCCTCCGTGACGGAGTCGTCCAGGCCCAAGATGCGCATGTCAATGCACTTGGTGGGCCTGGACACTCGGGCATCGTCCGCGCTTAGGGACGCCCTAAGCCTTTCGGCTAGAGCGTCCGCGGTTGGGCCGCTGGCTGCCCCGGGGATCTCCAGCATCCGGGCCCCAGTCATGGTGACCCTGAGCCGGAGGCCCCCTACGATGCCTAGCTCACCAAGGTTCACCGCCTCCTTCGCCTTGGTGAGCACGTCCGCGTACGTCACGCCCCTCTTCGCCGCGTCCGGCTGTAGTTTGAGCACTACAGCCGCGGTTTTCGGGGGGCGGAGCGCAGCCGCGACGCTTCGCGCCTTCTGCCGCTGCTTCCTCTCCCGCCTCTTGGCCGCCCTGGCTGCCTTGCCCGCCTTCTTCTTCTCCCCGGCCACTTGCCATTCGGCTTGAGCCGGGGGAGGATCTGAAGGCGAGGAAGCCGGGGGGAGCTGCTGCACAGACGGCGCAGGAGCCTTCGCCGTCCGCGCAGCAACCCCACCCCTCCTCTTCCTTCCCGGGGCCGGGTCCGGTTTTCCCGGCACCGGCTTCGCGGGTGCCGGCCCGGACCATCCACCCGGACATCGCCTCGCTTATGGCCTTGTTCTTTGAGGAAAGTTTCCTCTTCAAGGCCACATCGCGCAGCGCGGCCTCCACCACCTCCGCAACCCCGGCCCTCCGAACCGGCTCCTGTCCGGAGTCATCCGGCTCCCCGCCGGAGGACTCCGAACCAGGAGCCCTGCAACCGCCCTCTCCGGGGGGTCGTCCGTCAGCGACGAGCTCCTCGGCTCGCTGGCCAGCCACCTTGGAGGCGGGCAATCTCCCCTTGCCTCCCTCTCGGCCCTTACCCCGCCTACTGGTGGGGATTTTTCGGGCCGAGGACCCAGACTGTGCCTGACACGACGATGCGTTCCGTTTCAACTTTGGAGGGACTGGAGGATTGTTATTTGGGCTCATTTGTTGTACTTATATCACGCGGATTACTCATCATTATATAGTGTGGGGGACTTTAAGGAAACGCCTAAGCAGCTAAGGAAACAGGATTATTACGCATGCCTTTTAACAATGGGATTTAGTAACGCTAGCATGTCCCACATCATTTTATTACGTATAAGTAGTTTGGGATACCCAACTATGACGTAAATACCAACGTTAACGTCATCGTAGGTTATCTCGCCAGCAAAGCAATAATTTACAATCATTTTGGCAATCTTCCTTGGCGGTAAAGCGCCTGAGAAATAGAATCGAAACAATTAAGATTGTATCGGGAGGTGGATTTTACGTGACATTTATTTTTTTTCATTGTAGGAAAAACAGGGTTTTTTGAAGCTAAGCTGAAAAAGCTTAATTAGAAGATTTTTGATAACTGCAAATAGCCTTTTAACCTACTGAGATGAGATTTAACGAATCTACATAATAACAATAATTCTTAGAATAGTGTTATTAAAATAATAAAAGGTTCAGTGGCTTTGTAGCGCTTTGCTTTTTTTTACTAAAAATATCCTAAGTTTGTAAGTGCATACGTAGGTACTAATACTACCGGTGTTCGTGGTATTTCGTGATTCGTGACCACATTTGGTGCGCACAGGAAACCATTATTTCCGTCATTTATACGTTACATACCTAATAAATACAGGAAATCCCCGTTACGTACTGTAACTTAATTCTAAGTAATTCGAGTTCGTCAGTATCTAAGTACTGATAAGTACAGTTTGTAACTGATTTAAACTAATAACAGACTATGCTGAAGTTTAAATTTGGATAATATTAATCAATTGAACAAACTACTGTCAGTTAAATTAAAAATTCACTAATAAAATGCGTTTTTATCAACGTGATACACGAAAATAAACGTTAAACATGTTGACAAAAACGCATTTTATTGGTCAATTTTAATTTATACTAACAGTAACTTAAGAATTATCCTTTTAAATAGTCAAGTACGTAAGGAGAGCGCTTTGTATCTACAATATGACGTTCAAGCTTGAATGACGTATGTAAGTAATAAATTCACGCGCTTTCAAGTAGCCTACCTATTTATGGTCATAGTCATAACATAATACTAATGCTATGAAATGCTTTTGCATCTACTCCATCATTTTCTCTTTTTGCTGGAACTAGGTATCTAAACAGACCTATTACTTCACAACTTTCTGAAATGTACCTACTGTTTACTCGAGCAATTCAATTGAAGAAAAATAATCACAGATCACGCGACTATTTACTTCACGAATACTCCAAATAAAATATAAAGGAAACTGGGTCCGTTAGTTATTTACTACTAGTACTGTTTTTCGAATTATATAAAAACTATCATCTGCCAACGGCTTCGCCCACGTGAATGTAGTAAATTATATAAATAATCTACGCTTACTTCATTTCATGTTTTGGACTGACCGACCTTGACAATTCAAAAGTGCCTTTAAATGGCTTACCTATTTGAAATAAAAGCTTTGAGTTTGAATATAAGAGGACCTGAACAAAAGTAGCCTATGTGCTATTCCAGACTATAATCTATCTATGTGCCAAATTTCATCTAGTTCAGCCGTGCCGGCGCGCGGCGTGATTGACAAACATCCATTCATTCAAACTTTTCGCATATACGATAGCAGTACCTAAGACTTAAATAATGTAAACTACAGTAATGTGTTTTGTGCTGCCCATCAATAAAACCACTGGCTTCATTTGACCAAGCACTTTTAGGCCCGTACACGTCGTTAATGTTTCGTGCTGTTTGCGGTGTTTCCACGTAGGAACTCATATTCGAAAATTGTACGAATTTTCAGTTTACCCAGGGCGTCAAAAACTATCACAATATTTCACAAAAACGTTATCATTATCTAAAAATATAAGTAACGCGGCTTTCGAATAAAATTTATTTGAATTTCGAATTGCGTGCCAATCCACAGATATTTAAACCTGAAAATGCTGCTTTTATAATCTCCAATACGTAAACACCACCATGATACCACCCGGGTTTTGATTTAATAATTTGAACGAAAAGCGGTAATTGTGACTCAACTATAATAGTTAGACATGTAGGTACCCTCAAGGATTTTGTTATATTTTTATATACACATAACAGCTAATAAGTGAATTTATTTGGCAAAATTTTGCTACTTTGGGTAACATTAATGCAATTTTTGTAGGGATCTCTATTTTTTAACCGCCTTCTAAAAAAGGAGGACGTTCACAATTCGTTTGTTTGTTCGCGCATAACTCCGTCGCTTGCCAACCGATTTGATTTTTCTTTTTTTGTTGGAAAAGGGTATACATTCCAAATGGACCCATGAAAATTTTATCAAAATCAGTTCAGTGGTTTGGTTTTTAAATGCAAATGCAAATCCACAATCCAAGTCCAAAAAAAAAACTGGAAAAATATGGAAAAATCATTAATGTATACGAAATTGCGTATTTTTGTTTTTCTGTGACTTTCCAGTGGTGTTGTAAGGTGTGGGGAGTACCACTAAAAAGTGAAAAAAAAAAAAAAAATACAAAAAAAACCGACTTCCAAAAAAAGCACTACAAAGTACAAAATAACTTTAATTTCGGTAGTTGGTGTTTTTGGTTGCTTCTTCGTTATTTTGTAGTGTTTTTATTGGAAGTCGGTTTTTTTTTGTTAATTTTTTTTTTTTTTTTTAAGTATTGCCTGTTTTAGTTAATAATATAGCTTTGTAATGGCGAAAAAATTGGTTGTGTAGGTTTTGAGCCAAATCGTAACAAACAAATAAATATTTCCTCTTTATAATATTAGTTTACAATAGGTTTTCCTTTTTTTTTTAATGGGAAATCATCAAACGACTCCTTCCACTCTGAGCGGACAGGAAAGGAGTCTCAGACTCTTGTTCCTCCAAATGCGCCCCTAAGATGACCCACAAACCCAAATGCCCTTTGCGTTCCAGGGCCGCAGGTTAAAGAGTTATATTTCGAACGAATTCCGCAACCCTGGCGGGCACTGGCCCCGGGGGGGCCGTCAATTAGTTGAAATTACCCAATGCATTGTTTTTACAAGCACTAGCTAGCACTAGCAAACCCTACTTCCCTAAAACAAGAATACAAATTTAACTTTCAAAATCTACAGTTCCATATCAGTTTTCGCAGTGTTTTTATTTAACAGCGTTTTGTGTACGACTGATGTTCTGCCAGTGTACGCGGTGCTTTATTGAAAAGATATAAATATAGTGAGAGTATCTTTGTTGTGGGTACGACTACGAATGAGTGTTGCTCAGTAAACGCTGAGACAGAGACTAGAGCGCACGTCTCTTGTAGTCCTATTCTGTGATCGTGAAAAATGTTCGTGGGAATTTACTTTGTTTTTGTGAGTACTGTACCTATAATAATCAGGTTTTATGTTATATGTATTATAAAAATAACTGGTTTTCCTTTCATTCGATGGTCAAGTGTTTATTGCATCTTCGGTCTTTTAATTTTGAATAAGTACTTTTTTGGTAACAAAAATAAATGGGATGTAAAAATGCTCTTTGTTACAGAATCTACCATAATTATCATGAACAAAACACAAAGACACTTATTATTTTACCTTTTTAGTTGAATGTAGAGCCGGTACACTATGTAAGAACCAATATTAGATTCTAGCTCAATATCTTTTCACCTGCATCCTGAAAAAATCCATCGTGATTCCTCTTTCAGCTTTTCTAATAATGCTAGCAGATATAATAATAAAGAAAAAAAAGATGCTGTCGATAGATTATGGCAAGGTAATGTGTTTTGTCTGATGCCTTTCAATGTTGTTGTTATTTTTTATGGACTTTCCATGGGTGGTTAACCCTTAATTGAAGGGTAGATAATGCCAAAGGCATTTAATCCACTTTTACCTTGTGCGTGTTGCATGATGTTTTAATAAATAAACATTAACATAATATACCCCTAAGCCAGAGAAATTGTACAAAGTTAAAAGAAACTAGCACAGGATTAACATTTCAAAGCTAGGATAAAATTAACTGTCTTAATATTTAATTTCGAAATTCAACAAAATTCGCCTCATGGACAAGACCTGTTCTACTATGATCATGTTTCTGTTTATGCTGTGTGCACTTGAGAAAAACAGCCTTTAACAAAATATTTTTGAAAAATGAAATCCTGTTCGTGTACAAGCGCATCACTAGAAAGTGGCCGGAACGATTAGGCTATTTTTTATTTAAAAATGTTTGTAATAAGGGACGTAGCGGAAAACTGCGAAAAAAATTTAAATTCTACAAAAAACTGAGAGTATGAAGTGTAAATAAAAATGAAGACTTAGAGCGGATTTCACCAATGAAACTGAACGCGATCAGTACATCTAAACTGCGTTCAAGAGCTGTCAGTGTCAATATTCCATAGAAAAATAGTGACACTGACAGCTCTTGAACGGAGTTTAGATGTACTGATCGCGTTCAGTTTCATTGGTGAAATCCGCTCTAAGTCTTTGTATGAACTCTTTTCGGATAAGAACGTCTGTCGTGTCAGCTAGATTTTAATTAATTAAAAGAAAATCTCAATTGCATCATTGCATGCATTAGATGTACACTAGATTCGCCATTGGTGTAATAGTAAAAGAGGTGGATTAATAACGGTATGCAAGTATAAGTGCACGCGGTAAGAATCACAAAGAATCTAGGTATATTGCTAAAAAAGAGGCCTCGGAATAATGTACGATTTCACCTATGGCATAGGCCACGTGAGCGAAGCAGCGGGAATAGTAAGTGTATTTGAATACAGCTGCACCAGGATGACAGCTTTGAATGTGATACACAATGCATCTACGTTTAAATGAATACGAAGACACGGTGTATTTATCCGCAACACTTAGATAAGCACTTCACGATCGACGTGACAATGAACTATGATGAATCAACATTTACCTCCGTATTATGTTTAATTATAATCAGTTAGATAATGAGTTCGGCAGATCTTGCATTTTTGCCTGGTGACGGTGACAAAAGCTATTTCTGCGCCATCCATATGTTTTGAATGATCCGTAATAATATAATTATTACCTAGGTACATACTTCCATACTTATATTATAAATGCGAAATTTACTCTATCTGTCTGTAACCTTTTCACGTGTTGACGGCTGAACCGATTTGGATGAAACTTGCGCAGGGGTAGACAATATCCTGAATGATGACATACCTAGTATACTTTTTGTCCCGGGAGTATGTTGCCGCCGAATAATTTAAGCTGCTAGTGAGCAGAAGCGAATAATTTATAAACATAAACAAACTCATATGTAAAAATTTGATATAACCACCACTTCTCCTAAAAATTATAGTTACGGGTTAAAAAACGAAAAACTACAGTATACCAAACTTTTCATTCCATTGGTAAAATTCAAAGGTCAGAATTTACAAGAAAATAAACCAGTTGAGGCAGATGTATAGCTCTCTGCTCTTTCTAAATATTTTATGATTTCTGTGGATAAAGTACTACTTATACAACGTGTAACAGAATAAACGCAATACCTCTTAAGGGGTCATTGTACTCATAATTATGAACAACTTTTACTATGGTACCAATACTGAAATTGCAAAAAAAAAATCGAATGCCCCATACATTTATGTGTGCATAACTCGACAAAATGTACTGAACAGCTGATTTTTTTTTGCGATTTCATGATTGGTCCCATAGTAAAAGTTGTTCATAATGATGAGTACAATGACCCCTTAAGAGGTATTGCGTTTATTCTGTTACACGTTGTATATACGCTATATATATCGTACTACTGGACCACTTACATTTTGTACGTGATCACGTTCGTCATATCCTGTGAGCGGTCGGATTGTCAACCTTTACCTCGCTATACTTAAAGACAAAAATAAAACAAGCGCTTTTTACGACGCACTTCTTTGTTTGTTCATTGCGAGTTAAATATACGTAATCTCCGTAAGAATAAGCTCTATATCTGCACTCAAATCATAACTACTTAGGCCACTTCGTGGGCTCTAAATTATTTGACGTTCTATCCATACCAGAGATACCTAGTAAAAAATGTATGGGTTTATGTCAGTAGTGCCAGTCATGTCAGTCTTATGAAGAAATGTTTGTGTTTCCAACAGCTTACAACCCTAATCTCTTCAAAGTTAGAGTGAACAGGCTCCTTCTGGGTAAGCTCGCTCCATCGTAGACTTGGTCTCTGTCATCTCTGACTTTGACTAGAGTCAAGAGCAAACCCATCACTAATAAAATAAAAAAGCCATACAATTCTTACTTTTAAGCACATGAATATGTGGCTTAACAGTTGGTGCAAAAATTAAAAAAAAAAACATTCAAAAACGTTCCACTTGATGAGTGTCAATTAAGTGTGATACAAAATGTCCTGAGTGCCAATTCTGCAACGTTTACATTCGCTAGTTAGTCGTGAACTGTCAAAAAAGCCTTTTATCATACATTTTTGACAGTTTGCGATTGAGATGGTTGCTTAAAAATTGGTAGAATTGGCCCTCTGATCATAAATACGAATGGTCTGCCTGCATGTTTTGAGTTTACTCTCTTCAGTTTCTCCCAAGGTAATTTCATTCTTGTATGCTCAATGTTAACGTCGTATTCAGTTTCCAAGAATAATGTCGTTGTCGTTTCGGGTTTTCTTCGTTTATTATTTAAGAAGTTTGAAAAAAAAATTGACAAGTTTAACGAGTTAATGACGATTGACGTGTGTACAGTACGTCATTGTAAATCGTGAGTCAACGGAAATGAGAGCATAAGTACCTATAGGTACGTCACCTTTGAGCATTGCATTAGACAGTAAGTACATAATATTAATTTGAGAATAGACTTAAAGATTTGTACATATTATATTATATTATAATAATCCATAGAAAGCGGGCCACATATTTAATTAATGACTACTAGGTAGGTATACAAATTTAGAAGATAGTAAGTTTGTACCTTTACTTTTTCTTTAAGGATCGGAAACCATCAAATAATGACTCCTTCCGCTCTGGGCGGAGCGGAAGGGATTGTCAGACGCTTATTGACTAAAACCCATACGCAAAGGGCATTTGGAGGAATCCAAATGCCCTTTGCGTTACAGGGCCGCGGTGACTCTTTTGAACAAATTTCCGCGACCAAGTTTGTACCTACGAATTAATTTCAGACAACAATATTATATGACGCATTTTCATTCTTATATTATCTGTATCACTCAAATTGAGCAATAAAAATCAAAGTGTTTACTATCTTTTATGAAAAAGCAAAGATGTGTGTGAAATGAAATTCCTGTATTTGATTCGAGAAACTCAATACTTAATTACTGATTAGGTATGCTACTGGTTTGCATGCAAGTCATTTAAACCAATTGACACTGTAGAAACTCGACATGCATTCATATTGGCTTAGATAAATCTAATTGACTCCGGTTGTCTTTTAATTGCGCACGTTTCTAAGATAATCATTAAAATTTTAAGTTATTATTTTCTGATGTAATATAGAACAAATATTTACTCGTATTAAAAAAAAAAGAAATCTATTAAGAGTCCGTCCGCTCGGTCATTCACACCGATTTGCTTTTTTTAAATTGGTACACAGATTTGTCATCAAGACATAGAAATCGTCTAACTTTTACCATTCTAAAGTTATACTCAAGCACGATTTCCTCCTGTACTTTCTTGTTTTATAGCTATCTCTATATTTTCTATCTCCATATCTCCGGTTCTTACTGAGGTTCGCAATTTGTTTTGGTCTAATTTCACTCGCTGGAATGAGCTTTTGCCCACTTAAATTGGGTAAGTCGCAGGGAAGCTAGGTGTGAACATTCAACAACAAAATGCTGCGGGGTAGCACGGGTCCTCTAGTATAATTTATTTAAAAAACTATTAATCTAAAATTTTTGTTAGTGGTGAGTTCAATTACCCCTTTTCAGTCCTTATTATGTTACAAGCTGAGCGTAATCAATGTGTATAGTTATATGAATAAAAAAGTTGAAGGTCTCAATCGTACCATTAACATTGCGTTACTGCTCTGTTTTCAGTGTGCGCTCAGCAGTCTGCAGCTATCAAATGGAGCAGCTACGAAAAAAAGTAAGAAAGCGTCTACTTATCTATTAATATAGGTATTAAGAGCGTTTACGCGGTACGGCTTTCTATACAATCTTTGAAATCCTTATTTTTCGAAATTAATTAACCGATTTTAATAAATCTTTTAACTATTTAATAAACCTTTTAACTTTCTGATAACTATTTAGACCTAGATAAGGTCTAAATAGTTATCAGAAAAAAAAATCGAAAAAGAGTTCAGGGGGAAGGATATAGTGATTTTTCACTTTCTATAAAAAACCTAAAATCGCTCTCTCTCTCTCCCTCTAAAATCTTTTTCAAAAATTATTTCTGATTACTATTAAGGCCTTATCTATTATCTAGCGTATGCATACCAAGTTTCATTAAAATCAGATCATTCATTTCGATAAATAAGGATTTGAAAGTATGTATGAAAAGCCGTACCGCGTAAACGCTCTTAAGCACAACAGTAATTAATAAGTAATCAATAAAGTACAATTTTTAGCAGTTCCCGTCACATTATTTTTCCCGCTCGTCTTTAGTTAAAGTATTATAAATATTTATGTATAGCGAAGTTGCATCTCGGTCATTGTAGAAGGCAATTCCCGCGCACATGGATGACTCCGATAACCTATGCATGTAATTTAATTTAATTAGTTGTATTCGTATTGTAGAAGTCGTATAATCTTAATTCATTTCATAACGACGGTTTACGGTGATCATACTTTATGACATCATGTTAACATAATAAATATTGCATTTAGTTAAGCACACAGTTATAAATAGTTTTAGTAGTATTTTCAAGGACTGTTACTGCAATCTTTTAAAATGTCCCTATACCCAGCAACTATACATTTCTACTGTTCTTTTGAAGATTCTAATTTCTATTGTTACCGTAATTTCAGATGATGACTCAACTATCGTGTTCCCGGGACCGACTCAAGACGTGAGCAATCGTCACGGCACCACGGACGTGTCTGAAAAGTGCAAGGACAAGAACTTCTGCACAGTGAAACCTGCTGACTACCCTCAGAAACTATTCAATAGCATGTTTAAAGGAAAGTTTAAGGTGAGCTGAGAATATTATAGAAAGTGAGATAAAGCAACCCAAGATTGATTAATGCATAAAAATAAGATATTTGACGTTTTCCTTGCCGAGGTCAGTGAGTGGATGACATACCGAGACTCATATATGCTTTGAAAAAGGACATTAGTCCGTTCCTGTCATTTGAAGATCTTTAACAATCGTTACTGGTAATCAGGGGGCCTACCACAACCTCTTAAAACAATATTATTTTAATATTACTTTGTAATTTCTGTTGTTGCATTTTCAACTCTCGGATCAGCGCCGAGAGTTGAAAATGCAACAACAGAAATTACAAAGTAATATTAAAATAATATTGTTTTAAGAGGTTGTGGTAGGCCCCCTGTAGCCCAAAAATCTGATATCAGTTTTGCCATCATCATCATATCAGCCAAAAGACACACAACAACCGGTCCTGTAGGTCTCGCATCCATCGACTACCCGCGACCCTCACCAGGTCATCGGTCCATCTTGTGGAAGGCCTTCCAACGCTGCGTCTTCCGGTACGCAGTCGCCACTTCAGAACTTTTCGACCCCATCGACCACCTGTTCTACGAGCAATGTGCCCATGGCTATGTCGGTTACCTTGGTTTTGCCAAGGGGTATTGTATAACCCAAATACTGGGTTTTGTGGGTCATTTAGGCACTAGCTCCATGTAAAACACTGGTGATCAGCTGCTGTATCCGGTTAGACTAGAAGTCGAAGCCGACCCCAACATGGTTAGGAAATATTAACAAAATTAATTCATGCGTTTTCAGGAGCCGGCGTTCCAGCCGACTTATGTGATGACAGATGATCGCCAAGGAGATCCTGACGATGTGGACAACTGCGAAACTACCGTCACGGTAAATACTTTTTATTTCTATACCTTTGTATACCTACTTACTTATCGTTGAAGGTATGAAAGAAACGATAGAAATACAGTTCAGAGATTTTAGTGTTAAAAGATTTGACAAATGAGGTCTAGTCAAACAGAGATGTACTGGATATTTAAAAACAAACATACTTAATGTTATAAAATCGGCGGGCGTTACATAATTTACCTCTAGATACGCGAACGAGCGGAACTCGCAAGACAAGGTTACCGTCGTGTTTTCCTTAACAATCATGATTAAAACGGGTTACTATGGAGCGATATTGATATAGATGATGAACAACGTGTTTTTTTATCATAATTCAAACTTTTTCAAGGTATTAAGTGTCAATCAAACAGACTTCTTCTTTTTGCCTGAAATAAATTTGAGAGGTGATAAAAAATCAGGCCGATAGGTCCCTCTAACAGCGATTTTGAACGTAAAATATTTAAACTGATGACAAATATCTGTGCCACTGAACAAACGCTTGACCAATTGTCAACGACACGTGCTAGCAATGTGACCATGAACCAAACGATAACCTTTTAAAATAAAATACCTAAATTAGTAGGTAGCAACGTTGACAAAAATGAAATCATGCGTTTGAAATAAACCGTGACATAGAGGAGTGCTGTTTACTCCATTGACTAATGTTGACTCGTTAGTAGCGTAGTACACAAACATTAAAACAGGATTGGACGTTTAAGGGTTAGTTAAACCATGGAACAGATGGATTCACTTGATTAATCCCCCTGCTCGACAAACAATCAGTGATCTCAGTATTTCCCATACGCAATTTTTAGCCAGATTTTATCTGACTCAATAATCCGTCCATCGCTAGTTTGGTCTTCCCCTTCTCTTATGGCAAGCTCAAAACTTTTATGCGCTCATATCAGTCATTCCTCCGCATCACGTGCACTGGCCTTATACAATGACATCCGATTTCAACCTTCAATGAATGGATTTTTATTTTTTCTTTACAGTACGAGCCTCTCTACAAAGTGAAGACTAAGCAAGGTGATTGGCGCACAGTTGTCCAAGCTCCTGAAGAAAATTATGTGCAGATGGTGAGACTTGAGTCATGCAAGTGAGTATTGTACATCTACTTAGATTTTTTACACACACACTTCACCCTTATTCGAAAAAAGAGCTTTTTGGTGTTGTACTGTGTGCACTTTTGCTTGATTGTCAAATAGTAGAGCCTCAAACTATAAACTGGTGGGTTGGTACCTAAAACATGTTTCTGGTGATAATATGTTGATTGATATACGTTACTTTTCATACATCTGCCAAAATACAAACGGGCTGTTATGCTACGGTATTTTGTTAAACATAAAACTAAGTTTGTGTAAAAAACTTGTTAAACAATTTTATAATATTTTATAATACCTCTTAAGGGGTCATTGCACTCATAATTACGATCAATTTTCACTTTCGGACCAACACTAAAATCGCGAAAAAAAAATCGACTGCCTGTGCTTAACTCGATAAAATGTACCTACTGAACGGCAGATATTTTAATTTCGCGATTTCGGTTTTGGCCTCATAGTACAAGTTGTTCATAATTATGAGTACAATGACCCCTTATGAGGTATAGCGTTTGTTCTGTTACATGTTGTAATAGTCTCGATATGCGAAACATCCCTTAATATGCCTACTTCTATTTACAGGGAGGTTGGAAGTAGCTGTTTCACAGAATTCAAAGTTCCCCTGGGTCTGGAGCCATTTTGCAAACAGAAATACAACGTATGGGAGTTCCTCGTTCATGATGGTAAAGATGGTACCGAGAAAGTCAAGGTTGATTTGCCCGTCTGCTGTTCATGCCATTATAAAAACAAAGGATTTTAAAAGGAATAACTGAATAACACAGGGACCTAACTAAAACTTACATAATATTTAAACCGAGCGAGAGTCTGTTGTGGTATAAGAACGCATTTTTTTCACGTGAGATAAAATATAGGTTTAATTTGAAATCTCAAGAACATAAATTAAAATGCTCGATTAAAATATAGATATAGATTAGATACCTCACAGGAATCACTGTAAGGAAGAGGCGATTACTTCGAGTGCTATAAATTAAATTTAAATTAAATTTAATTTATTTAAATTTATCTTCCTAACTTACATAACAATTGTAATTTTGTTTATTTTTGGTATGCGTCATGCTTGGCGCAAATAAAGTCTTTTTCTTTCTTTTCTATAGATATTTTGAACTGTTCTTTAAAAATTCGTAGGTAGTCTATTTATTACGGCGTATTTTTGTACAAAAATATATTCTACTGTATCGATAAAACTTAATTATAAGGCTCGACTGTGTCTAATTCTAGAAATTCATTGCTACTAGTCAAATTAAGATTTTATTAATAAATATTTTTCATCAGAATGCCGTGATTTTATCTTTGGAAAATTCCGATAAGGAGATACGGAAGAGAATGTCCAATTATATGTACGCCAAAATAACCACTAGGTATGTAGAGGCCTGACTAAGCCAGAAGTCGTAGCAGCAAACCCCGTAGACAATGTCGGGACGAGTTGAAGCAAAAATTGCAAGGCAATCAATCTGTGGTTCGAAGTCATCAAAAGGTTGGAAGTCATGGGCATTTGGATGGAGATCTCCAAACGACCAACAGCTTAACGTGCTTTTTCACGTGTCTGGCACAGAGGAATCAAAGTATGTTAAGATGGTTACCTATCCATAAACCGAACTCGGCAAGCGTTGCTTAACCTTGAAGATCAACCCGTACGGCTGTTATACTTTAGCCACGAGCTCCTCATCCTTTTCTCTAGAATAGTAAAAGTATCTTAAGGCCCGGTTTCCACCAAAGCAGAGAGGATAGGAGATGTGTTGAACAAAACAATCAGATTTTGTTATTTCCACATCTCTTCTCCGCTTAGCTTATCGGATTGGTATAATCAACACATCTCCTCTCCTCTGCTTTGGTAGGAACCGTGCCTAAGCCGTAGATCTAGAAATAAATGCAATACGAAGCGCAATACTAATTGAAATAAAACAGAATAATACTATAAGATTTTATTTTTATCCCCTGAAAAATCCCCTTGTTACTCACAAACAGAGTACAATATCACCAAGTTGTGTTGAAAACCTGAATATTTTCTACGTGGCATTAAACTGCATAACTGTACTAGACGGAATGCTGCGTGGTAAAACTGCGCAGGCGCTTTTTTCTGGTCGGTCACTTGCATCTTGTATTTTTTTACGTGAAGAAACTCATGGAAGTTAGAAGAAATAAATTCAACAACACAAAAAAAATAATGCTAAGAGAATAGAATTTTTCCAGGTTTATTCTTTTTTAGGGTTCCGTACCCAAATAGTAAAAACGGGACCTATTACTAAGACTCCGCTGTCCGTCTGTCTGTCACCAGGCTATATCTCATGAACCGTGATAGCTAAACAGTTGAAATTTTTACAGATGATGTATGTCTGTTGCCGTTATAACAACAAATACTAAAAACAGAACAAAATAAATATTTATGTGGGGCTCCCATACAAAAAACGTGATTTTTTTGCCGTTTTTTGTAGATAATGGTACCTAACCCTTGTATTTTTGAATTTATTGCTTCTATGAGTTTTTTACTTCGACTCCAATTCCGACGATCATTAGTGTGCTTTTACATGTAAATAAAGTTAACGAAGGATTCTGTAAGCCCTGCGTGCTAGATAAGCATGTACATAACTAGCTGCTAACGTGGAACCAAAGTGGAGCGTAGGTAGAACGCTGAACTAAGTTTCCAAACATAGTATTTTTTTAATTGTGGTTGTAACGTGTGTTGTTTTTTAATACTTTTAAATCTGCAAACAATTACTAACTTCATAACTCTTTAACGATACAAAATGTTCCTGAAGAAACGAGGCCTATCACAGACCCGAAGATTTAATGCACGATCCACCTATGGCAGGCATTGTCGCGTATCGGGAATTTATGTGAACTAGCCCTCTTCACATAACTGCACTGCCAAAACTGGCAGCGAAAAGCTGACTACCTTTTTTATAGATGGGAAATCAGCAAATGACTCCTTCCTCTGTGGGTGGAGCGAGAGGGAGTGTCAGACTCTTACTGACTAAAACCCATCCGTGTTCCTCCTAGTGCCCTTTGCATTCCAGGGCCGCGGTGTCTCTTTCGAACAAAATCCGCAATCCTCGCAGGCTCTGGCCATATCGAGCCCCGTCTACTATGCTGACATCTCTTTGAAAGCTGACTATCCTAACCAACGAGTTTTCGTGTTGTTGACATTAGTGATCTCATACTGATATACTGTTATTTAAACCTTCGTGTTTTTTCAGTGGCATAGCTGCTGGCTCATGCGGTTAGTATTATTTATGACCAATTTATACCAGAGAGTAGATCAATTAGATACTCTGCCAAACATTCGTTACAAAAAAGCATTCGTATACAATGCTTACTCATACCAAGCGATATTACTGGCTGGCTGGCGGTCTGGCTGTTTGTGTATGTGAGTTTGTATGTTTGTTAACGCACCCACGTTATAGGAGAAATCCCTAGTGTGGGGCAACGTTTTTTTTAAAGAAAAAAAAAAATATTACACAAATTAGCAAAGGCGAGGAAAGCTTTTACCACAATGTAGTCTTAACTGGTTCTGTTCACAAGGCAATTTGCGAAACTTTCACCCAGATAAGCAGTAACGAGCAGCGTTATTGGCTTAATGATTTGATAAGTGCTACGATAAATACGCGGCGCTCGTATAATTTCACTGCAAGTCAATTTCACTTCAGCAAGTAGGATAGTGCCTCTTCTTATCGTGTTTCCATTCTGATCTCAAATTAAAGATTAATCAGCTAGCCAACTGTATCGCCAAAGTTCCATATCAAACGGCTAGAAATAAAATTTAAAGCTTACTTAGTTCCTATAAGAAAACTAGTTACAAATTACAAAAGCGTACAAACCATAAATTAATACATTATTAATTAGCATTATTAATATATACTTAATCCTAGATATTTTGAATTAGTAATACAAGGAGTTCAACAAAGTTGGCAGAGCAGTTTGGATGTTATATTTAACACGCGAATGTTATGATACTCTAGAAGCGCCTTAGGCGCTATAATAATGTCAGATTGCATGTCGAGGAAATAATGTTATATGTAATTATTTGAAACAATCATCTTAACACCAGACGTACAAAAAGTTCGCAACAGTGGGATTCAAGAACAATTTGACGCTACTATCGTTCACACTGAATACCTTGTGCGTGAGAGAACTGTGCTTGCCAACAAATAAAAAACAAAACAAAATCGTTCACAGTACACTGTAACAATCATGTAAAATCGTACAGTTACTGTACACGTGTACGTCCCACTTACTTCAATGTGCCTTTCATAGGCAAGTGAATAGTGAAAAAGTCGCTTAGCTAACAATACAATACCGCTCTAGTCATTTTTAACCGACTTCCTAAAAAGGAGGAGGTTATCAATTCGACTGTATTTTTTTTTTGTGTTCGTTTGTTCATATCTCCGTCATTTATGTACCGACTTGAAAAATTCTTGTATTATGTGAAAGGATATACTTCTCGATTGGTTCCATTTATATTTTATCAAAATCGGTTAAGCAGTTTGGTTTTTAAATCCCAATAGCTAAAAAAAAATATGTGGGAAAAATCATCCACGTTTACGAAATTGCGTATTTTTGTTTTCCTGTGACTTGCCAGTGGTGCTGTTAGGTGTGGGGTACCAGTAAAATGTGAAAAATAACCACCTCGTTGGACACCTGGTAGGAATGGGGCCGGATCTGGTGGAGAACCAGTTCGGTTTCTGCAAGGGGCGCTCGACAGTGGACGCCATCATGCGATGTGGTGTCGCGGGGTGTAGGGCCCTCTTTGCGGTGTCTCTTGACATCGCCATTCAAAGAGGGATTCGTCGTCCTATAAGGACCAGAGCGGGTCGGGTCGACGGCGCGTTGTGTTCCACGTACGCCTCAAAGAGATGTCAGGAATAATGGACGAGGCTTGCTAGAGTTCTGGAATTGTTCGAAAGAGCTACCGCGACCCTGGAACGCAAAGCAAAACGCATTTGAAGGAACACTAGGGTTTTTTAGACAGTGAGAGTCTGACACTCCCTTCTCGAATGGCACGAATATAGTTCAATCGTACAATTGTATCGTATAGAAAATATTTGCTGCCAAACTAATTTATATTTTCCAAGCTCAATGAAGCATCATTGTTCTTTTTCAACAGACTGAATCCTAAAGCACTGCAGAATAAAGGGGGGGCTGAGCTCCCAAGCATCTGAGTTCTCTTCACTTTCATTTTCAGTTCACTTCATTTTAGAAAGAGTCACCGTGGTCCTGGATCACATAGGGCATTTGGAGGAACACTGATGGGTTTTAGTCAGTAAGAATCTGACCCTCCCTTCCGTTCCACCCACAGCAGAAGAAGTAATTTAATGATTAAACATCCATATTAAAAAGGAGCCGCCGGTGTCCTAAAACGATCGAAAACCTTGACCAAACTTTCTAGAACCTGATCGTTTTACGCCGTACGGCATTTTGAGCAAACTTTCAAGTCCTTATTTTTCAAAATGAATGAACCGATTAATGAAATTCCTTCGCCTAAGCAGGATACATATATAGATCTAAAAAGTTATCAGAGAACATTTTCTAAATGTGTCATTTAAAAAAAGATAGTCAAAAATCTGTTTTTTTTTTGTATTTAAAATATTATTAAATTATTTACAGAAAATTTAAAATCGATCGAATTATTCTGTAACACTATTTTTCGAAAATGTTCTCTGATAACTTCGTAGAACAATGTCCATAACCTATCCTTCATCCTTATCCTGCTTATGCGTAGGTAGTTTCATTAAAATCGGTTTATTCATTTCGAAAAATAAGGACTTGAAAGTGTTTTGAGATGCTGTAGGTCA
Organism: Melanchra persicariae; assembly: GCA_947386135.1. Lineage (NCBI taxonomy): Eukaryota > Metazoa > Arthropoda > Insecta > Lepidoptera > Noctuidae > Melanchra > Melanchra persicariae. Next base: position 18,414,889 of record OX376648.1, on the reverse strand, counting down.
TAAACGGTCTTAATTGAATCTGAAAAACAATAATTCAAAAACGCTATTTAACGAGATATTGTAAAGAAACTTATAACGAGTAATTGTGAGAATTCTGCAATAAAAGTTTTTGATATGCGCTAAGCCATGAGTTTATTATAACTAACTGATTAATTTTTAGCCAAAAATTGGCCGCTGAAGAATTATTAAGGCTACTTGTATCGGGCTTATGCGTCAGGAATTTCGTCGAAAGTAATTAATTGTAATCTACGTAGACACGGCAAAACAGAAGTGAGGGACGAAAGAATTATAAACACTTAGAAACGAAATTGTGGTGAGATCGTGTGGTTGTCTATGTTACTGGATATTTTAAAATACCACTTCGACGGTTATAAAGAATTTCAATTACTTACATATTATAATATTTAAAAGGTCAATTGTCAAAAAACATGGATATTAATTAGTGGTGTTACTTTCATGAAGGGAAGTTAAGCTTGTTTAAACAAAGTAAGTCACATGAGATCAAAAATATTTAAAACATTAATTGTTCGTGCGTAAGGTATCAGACTTTTTCGCTATTACCTAAACCTTGAAAAAACTAAAAACCTTTCATAACAGTAAGAGAGTCATAATCGAACGACTTACAAAGAATTGAAAATTCTAGTTCACGTAATTATGCTTCGAACTTAAAACCTTTTTCTGGTCGATTGATGCCATATATTTTTGGATGTGTAATGTTAGGCATAACTATTTTTAATAAAACAACGAACGCTATAATTTATTTTGGTATAATTTAGGACATCCGAGAGATATAATTTCATTATATATAAGCTACAGTCAGTCGATATATCATACACTTGAACTAATGATTAAAAATTATAATGTTCACTATCCTAACACATAAAAATCTTCCGTTACTGTCTGTAGAAATTTGGCATATAGACTCATTATGAGAGGATTTCACGAAATTCCTACAAGAACGGGATATGCGCGTACGAAGTCGCGGGCAAAGCTAGTATTTTTATAAGATTTCTTTTGAACCGTCAACATGACATGAAACTCATGCTTAGAACGAACCACCTGCAAGCGACTCGCATGCAAGTTTAATTACATGGCCGGGTAGAGTACACCGATTTGTCTCATTATACCACAGCTCAGGAGCCCGGAATGTAATGCAACTTGCATGCCTTACATAGGGCTTTACATATGGCCATGTTGCTGTCTCAATAAGTTGTGACGTTTTGAAACGCGCGCGAAAGATCTAATGACCACTAAAAATTATAATTGGATTTATTGAAATATATTGATTAATCGCACGTATATTTGGCTTAAATTACGGTCGTGAGCATGGAAAGTCGACGAAGCCCCGCTGCATCGGGCCGGGGCTCCTATTTCTGCGTTTAGCGTTTAAAAGGAACCTAACCTAATTGTATTGAATTGTTTAATTTATTTTATGTATTGTTTTTGTATTGCAAATTTTTATTGAATTTATTGATTGTATTATTAATGTTAATTGAAATGTATTATGAAATGATTGTATTTTTTATTGTAATTATTTTTTTCCTACACTATCACATTGGGGTAACTGTAATGATAGCTGTATGTATGTCTGTAATAAATACAAAATAAATAAATAACATAATGGAATTGCGGGAGCTATTCGCTCGCTCCCTTACCATTCGAACCCAACCTATCCGTGTCAGGGTTGAGTTCCAAACTGGCCCCTTTCGCTCTTTGTTCAGCGGTCAGATCAAATTAAAGTTAGTTATACAAAATGATAATTACATCAAAAGAACGTTATACTAAGTAAGAATATACTGAAAGAACGTTAAAGAAAGTGTTGATATAGCATATCATTATGTTCTTAAATACAAATAAAAATAAAATAAAATAAGCCTTTATTGCTGGTTTAGTAACCTGTTTACAATTCAAAAAGTCTTTTTATTTATTTTTTCTCGGCATCTGGCTGTCCTTTCCTCAATCCAGCTTGTCTTTCGACAAACGCCTCCTCCACTTCACCCTGTCAAAGGACAGGGTTAAGTGGAGAGATGGATGGATAAGGTTAGCAAAGGCTAACCTCATCCATACCGGACTGCTACCTTCTTAAAATCGTCTTCCCATCGCTTCAACTGTCCCCCTCTACTTTTTTTACTTTCTCTCGGGTACCATTCCGTTATTATTTTTGTCCACTTTTCTTTCCTTTCCCTCAGCATTAATATATGTCCTGTCCAACACTATTTCAATTTTCTTTTAACCTTTTTCAACGTTGTTTTTACTTTTATCGTCTTTACTTGTACCTTATCTCTTCTTCTTATGCCCAACACACTTATCTCTATTCCATGCTGAAAAACCTTTATTTTGTTTTGTTCTTTTATACATGTACTTAACATTGTATTAGGTATATGAAGATTATGGAGTGTTGTGAGATGAAGTAAACGTTATGTCATTTTAGCGTAATATTTTTTCCAGCAAATATTCTTATACTAAATGAGCGGTACCCCATAGATTTATCTGTTAATTGGAAAATACTTGTGTGCCTACTTTCCTCATAACCTCTTTATGAAAAATAAAGGTATTAATTAAAACAATGAAAGTAGGTACCTATTTGTTCAGCTTGTTGCAGTTATCTTGCATTTTTCTGGAATTAGGTACATAATTTGCGGTATATTTTATATTTTTCATGTAGAGGAAATACCCTTTTTAGAACCTTATCGCTAGAAAGCTGGGTACAAACACAAAACAGCCACTGTTCATTAATCAGGTGCAACTAATTAATACCTTCTGTGGAAACCCAAACAAGTTATTTTAGTCACGTTAATCTATTATGTGATATAGTTAATTCAAGGAAAATAATCCTGAATAGGGATGTGCATATTTAATATGCATATATCGATACTAACATAAGCATGTCTTATGGAGAGACAGAAGATCTTCTATTTGTCTGTAAATAAAACATGACGTGTGGTTTAATTTTAGGCTTTAAGTATAGGCAATAAAACAGATCCATTGTTTATTATTTTAAGTTCATATAAGCACAATCTAGCCTGACACACAGGTTAAACCTAGTTCAAGCAAATAAGCAACTGTAATCTTTAAAATTTGTAAGATATTTATTGTAAATGTGCCCATTGTTGTAATGTTATTAAATTTATAATAATCTCTGTATCATTTTTTAACATACGGTAGGTATGTAAAAAAAATACTATTTACATTTTTAAAATATTTCTTAAAAAATACAAGCAAAATCATTTAAAAACATAAAAAATAGTAGCCCGCGGGTATTGGGAACAGATCAGGTCAGGGCTCCAGAGAGGGGAACCTCATCATAACAATGTGAGCCGTCTCCAGAAGTACTGCTTGCTGAATCTTTATTATTATTAACATGCCAATTCGGACCAATGAGATGAGAGACAATAAGTTAAGTTATCTATTGTTACCTTACCCCGAGGGTGAGCACACGGACAACTATAGATTTTGTAAAACTTCAATGTCATACATATGGCACGACCACGAGTTTTCATAGAGCTGCTTATTGAGATGCATTCCCTTACCATTTCTTCCAACAAAAGTAGGGAAATCTTACTTACATCTAAATTCTTTATTTTATAATTCTGTCAATAGCCGTGAAGATATAGTGGAACATAGGATCGAATTTTATACAGCCAGTCTATTATGTTAAAATGTCAGCGTAAAAAAATAGGCGAAGTAAAATGGATTGACAGGCCACTTCAAGCTCACTGCACCTAAGTATCCACGGAGTGATATTTTCGGAATCGCACTGCGGAATACCAGCAATGTTAGTTTAGCTCAGAAAGGGGAGCGTCGAAACAGAACGGTAAAAGTTACTGGCAAGATTATGGCTACTGCATCTAACTTTTGCTACCGCGGTGATTCCACTATTGCCAAAATGACCTACTATTTTCTAATTACAAATATGGCCATGATTATTTAAATACCTTGAAGTTACCGAGTACGGTAATGAAGGTAAAATCATTATCATCATTAATTTAATGTTCTTTTTGCATTCCTTTTTGCCTTATTTTAGCTTTAGCTTTGATATTTTAGCAATAAGTAAGTACTTCAGAACATTCCAAAACATGGTCCTAGATTTTCTGAATTGTACAAGAAAATGATAAAGATTGTTATATGTCATTGTATAAATTGATTACGGACCTATGAACTTGGAAAGTTAATAGGTCAACATGTAATATTAAAATTGAACAGTAGGATGTCCTTACGAGCAGCCAGTATATGAAGGTCTTCCCCGCTTCTTACTATGTTCAGACTTAATAGCATGGTGGGTTTAATAGCTTAATAGTTGGAGGAGTGAGCGGAAAGTTCTCAAGACAGTGGTCGACAACGCTACGACACGTCTTGAACCAGGCCGGTCAGTTCAACCGTGCACGACAGTTGACATCTGTCCGCGAAAACGAGTGTACGTGTGCCGCTATAATCGATATCGGTGTTTCGTTTAAGCCGCATGCCTACGTCATATTAACACATAAATACTGTCGCGGTTCGATATGTAATTATTAAGTGACCGCCACCCGTTGAGGCCAGATTCGTAAAAAAAATATTGTTTTGAGTGCTGCAAGTGCATAGCAATGGCCTGGACACTACATTTACTCGTTTGGATAACTGTTGTAAGTTTATTTCACTTTAATTCATTTAATAAATTAACCAACAATTTATAGGGTGATTGTTATAATATTTTAATGCGTATTCAAATTAGATTGCAACTTTGGATGGCTCTATGTTCTTTTGCATCCAACATATTTGTTTTAAAACATAAAATCACTATGTAAACAATATTATGTCTATCGGTACGTCAGCCAATTAAACAAAACTCTAACCTCTCACTCATCACATTAAAATTACTAGATGTTCACCACGTTTAATATGTATAATATTTAAATGACAAAATCCAAAATAACTTTCAAGAAAGCTTTATTAATATTCAATTTTATTTCAATGGCGATACAGTCTATTGACACAGTGCAATTCACTTATACTTTTTAGTGAGTGTGTTCATAACGGCAATGTCATGAAAGTAAAAGTGTAGTCACTTTTACCGCGCGTATATTATGACGAGCATGAACGATGATTCCAATTGAGTACAATCAAAATTGATTGCTTTATAAATGAGCATTTGAATATTGTGGCCGAGTCTAGTTAGATACATAAACATGATTACGTACTTGTAAATAGAGGTAACTCTATGTTTTCCTACTCTAGTATATATTTAACATATTGGTAAATTCTTCCGTGTACCTACGGATACAGGTACACGACTTTTAATAATGGTCCAAAACATAGCATTATTCTTACTCATAATAAGACAACTCTTGTTTACTGATTATTACCGAGTTGACGAAGAAACAGCCTGTCAAGGTTATAAATTATTAGATATTGTACTTGACTGTTGGTGTGCAACCCCCAAGGATCTCTTGCGTAATCCTCTTAGTAGGTACATAGAATGTATACGGTATATCTTTACAATTTTCAGTGGGAAATACCAAAGATACAAGTATCTCAATGTTAAACCAATTTCGATCAGTCCAACATAATTATGAATCATTAATAAATTAAAAGCATAAAAATTGATGACGAGAACGCTGAATAAATTAGCTTGTCAAGGAAGCCGGCTCTACTGGAATATTAGGAACTATGCATAATAGATGTAGTTCGCACGCGAGTTCATTATTTACGTTTTCACGGTCTGCAAGCACAGGGGAAAAAAACTCGTAGTTTACAAATGGTGCTACTGTAATCGAATAAATTAATTTACTAAAATCTATGTGGTTTTGGAAACCCGTTCTCTGCTAAATTGATAACCGTATCAATTTTAGCCTAGGTCGTAAATTGTTTGAGGCAAAAACTCGTGTTTGTTATCGCCTATTAGCATTACTTATTTAGCATCGCATAATACAGGCATTTCAAACACGACATCGACGTTTATTATAGAAACAGTTATTATGCAAATACTTGATTTATTTTTGCTTGCTTTTCCTAACAAATCGCTTTATATAACTTCGGACGTAGTACCATTGTTTTAATCGTATCTTCAACGACCTCTGTTGTAATGAACTTATTGTTTTCAATTTGTAATTGTCCTGCCGCATAGCTGAAGGCAATTTCTACGTGGAAAATGCATTTGTTGTATTTATGTGTACAAATCTTATTTACAATATAATACTAATTTAACTATATGTATACACTTAAAATAAAATAAAAATGAAAACCCCTAACTAAAACATGGCGTCAAAAAATTATTGTTATTTGTTATGAAAATATATTAATTCGCTTTTGCAGTTTTCACCCAAAAAGCTGCTGTAATGCTCAAAATGCTAACGAGTGGCCTTCACAAAATTTCAATTATATTAATTATAAAATATTATTAAAATAAAAATATTATTAAATTATTTTCATTATAAATGTAAAGTAGGTAAAAGTGAACGGACTTATTCGTAAAAATAAGTAACTATATCATGTTTACATTAATTACTGATCTTATCGGACTCTAAATTCAAATTCTCTCTACAGAAATTTTTAACAAAAAATCTGTTAATTCGTAATAAAATTTAAACTACCCATATAGTTATTTTTATGAATAAACCTAATTATAAAGGTTATTTTATTTAGATACCTATCTAGTCTTCTAAAATGAAAATTTACGCAAAACAAAAAAGCACTTGGGAAATTTTGTCATCAACAAAATTCCCAAATCAATGTTTTTATTAGTCCTACAACATCATGACAGAAATAACTATAACTTTTCTTTTAAATTGCATTCATTAAAAAACCCATTTTTGATGTGGGCACCAGTTGTACACGATTCGGAGTCAGTGGGCTATAAAATACTTTGCAAAACTTGAATGGAAAATACAAACGACATTAAATCTATATTTGGAAATACCTATATATAAAATGTTAATCAATCTCAACTAATCGGTATCAATAACTTTATCAAATCTATAAATAAGTTGGACTCGATCTCTGTATGAGAGGTAATCCCCATGTTAAGCAGGTTTTGTCGTATGTTACATGGCGGCTTGCTTATAATTGTGACCACTGCGTGCTGCCAGTGATGACCTATGGACTCGAAACATGGTGGCTCACAATGGGACTCATCAGAGACTTAAAGTCACTCAAAGGGCAATGGAGAGGGCAATGCTCGGAGTTTCCTTGCGTGATCGAATCAGGAATGACGATATCCGCAAAAGAACCAAGGTTAACGTCATAGCCCGAAGGATCGCCAAATTAAAGTGGCAGTGGGCAGGCACCAGGCACATTGCTCGCAGAACAGCGAGTCGATGGGGCCGAAAAGTTCTGGAGTAGCGACCGTAGGAAGGCGCGAATTCGTAAATGAACAAAATCTAGGTGACATCCCAAAAGTGCTCCCTCACCTGGAGCGTTCGCCTATAATGTAACATTTCAGATTCGATTTTGAGCATTAGGTACATTAGAATACCACTGATTACTGAGCGGGGCATGCTATGCTCAATTACACGTGATGCGCAGTAATGATATAAGTTTTAACAAAATAATAACACATTGTATCATCAAGTTGCGCACAGTAATGCTCGGTTCTCCTTCCTTACTTGTGTATGGTAAAGCCGAGATAGATATAGGTGCCCCAATTACAATTTCTCTAATTTCACGGATGAATCGCGTGCTTTATTATTTATCTATCGAGAGACTTTCCAACTACCACTAGGTAAGTGGACCGAGTCTCATGTCTATGTGATTGCATGGGAAGGCTAAGTGCGATCAAAGTTTTTTCGGGATAGATGCCCTGTTTCTCAGTGGGTCGTCTATCCTAAACGTGATTTATATGGAGTAGGCAACTATCCCATATATGGGATAGATGTCCCAAAATGTAGAGGTCCGCAAAAATCGGTAATACTCTGGAAATATAAAATATAATGTTTTTTACTTTTCATAAATTTTTAGATAAAAAACAAAAGTACTTCCCAGTTTTGCAAATAAAATATTTTGATTTTTGTACTGGGAAATATAAAATTATTTCAAAAAGTGTGGCATCTATCCCGGTTTTACCCTAATGCTCGACTGTGTAACGTTACAGGTTGCGCCCTGTAACGCTTGGTGTTGTGTTCTAGTGTTCTAGCGTTCTAAGCAAATGCGCCAAGTGAGGGAGCACCTTTAGGTACAATGTGATAAGAGTGGAAGAATAATATTTAATAATAATAGTATTGGGAATTGTACAGACATAGAATTTATCTTTTTAGCGTGACAGGTTCAGTTTTAGTGTACTACGAGAACGTATTTGAGTTGACAACTGCCGTCATTGACGTGAAAAATCGATGACAGTAAAAAACAGTAAAAATAGTGGATAACTGAAACAAGGACCGGCTAAGTGCGTGTCAGGCTACGCATAGTATAGGGTTCCATGGTCGCCACACAGACCATGAAAATTACCATCCCATGTCAAAAAATGTGCATCGCTGGCGTTTACTTAGAATTTGATTTCGAATCCATTTTCGTTATTTCAAACCAGATAACCATGAAAATTGCACCATCTTGGATTCTTGTTATGAGTATATATTATAATTATCTAGTGTGAAAGTTCTTTAATGTACATAATTATCCTCTGCCTAGCCTTTTCCCAACTATATTGGGTTCGGCTCCCAATCAAACCGGATTCAGCTGAATACCAGTATTTTACGTGGAGCGGCTGCCTACCAGACCTTCACAACCCATTAACTGGGTAACACGGTACTTTTTGGCAAGACTGGTGTCAGATTTTCTGGCTTTTGACAATCCGTAACGACTGCCAAAGATTCCAAATGACAGCCGGGACCAACGGCTTAACGTGCTTTCCGAGGCACGGAGGAGTCTCGATATGTTAATATGGTCACCAATCCACAGACCAACCTCGGCAAGCGTTGCTTAACCTTGAAGATTGGTCCGTGCGGCTGTTATAATACACATACATAATTACAATACATGTACATAATTATAATATCTTCAAATCATAAAAGTATCACTTTAAAGTTATAAAAAAACATTCCACCCTCCTTTACCTGTCATTTTAAATAAAAGATTTTCCAGATTTAATTTGACCATTTTTTAGGCGTCACGCCGTATGTCATTTCATACAAACTTTCAAGTCCTTATTCTTCAAAATGCATGAACCGATTTTAACGAAACTTGGTATGCATACGCTAGATATCCAGGTCTAAATAGTTATCAAAAAACATTTTTGAAAAAGAGTTCAGGGGGAAGGACATAGTGATTTTTCACTTTCTATAGAAAACTTAAAATCGCTCTCTCGAGCCCTCTGAAATCTTTTTCAAAAATGTTTTCTGATAACTATTTAGACCTGGATATCTAGCGTATGCATACCAAGTTTCGTTAAAATCGGTTCATTCATTTTGAAGAATAAGGATTTTATGCCAGCTTCACTGCATGAATCGCTGAACTAAACCGCGGACGGACTGTGCTGTTTTACTAAGGAACCTTAAAAACTGTGTAATGACATTATTTAATCGAAAAAGCACTTACATGAGACGGTACTGAGAACTGCAACAAGGGCAAGTATCAATTACAATCGACATTTTGAATCATTACTGGTCCAGATCAAATCCAAGAGGAAGTTGAAACTTGTTTCACCTATGTACATAATAATGTAAATATATAATTGAACGAGGTTATCTTCCTACGCAAACTTCGAGAGTCAATCAACTGGGGGAGCAAAACAAAGTTGAGGTGCTAGCAGAGTAGGCGAAGGGCAACATCTTATGAGCGAACGTACAACTACACTCATTTATGAGCGTTTAATATTAACGGTGTTTCATACAAAACTTTCAAGTCCTTAGTTTCGGAAATGAATCAACTGATTTTAATGAAACTTCGTACGCATACGCAAGAAAACTATGTTTTAAGTTAGTTAAGAACTTAAAAAAAAAAGAGTTTAGGGGGAAATAATAGAGGGGATAATTTTAAGGTTTCTATGGAAAGTGATAAATTACTCTCTCTTTCTGTTTGAACTCTTATTTTGTATGGAACACCGTGAGGAGTAAACGCCCTAATCAATCAATATATAAACGCTTCCGTTACTGAGTGACTGACAGACAACGCACAGCCGAAACTACTGTAAGTCGTAGAAAGTTGAAATTTTGGTATGTAGGTTGCTTGGGGAGTGTAGGAGAGCACTAAGAGAGTATTAGATACCCTAAATTCTAAGTTCTAGTAATACTAAGTCGCGGGCAAACGCTACTATAATATAATGCGCTTATAATGAAACGTGGAATTTTTTGATCTAATTCAAAATGGATGTTTGCTTTTAATTGGACAATGAGCTCGCTCCTGACCTCAAATTCGCCTGGTCGAAAGCGTTGGATGGTGTCACGTCCTCCTGCGAAGCAGTAATGCAAGCGAAGGAGGATGCGGGCCGCGTGAGGGAGAATCAAATCTCACACCCCAGCCGCGGCAAAAGAAGACGCCCCGGGCGTCGTGAGTCGCAGGGCGATTCCCGGCCACCGTAGGCCTCGCGGATTTTGTTCGAAAGAGTTACCGCGGCCCTGGAACGCAAAAGGCACAAGGAGGAGCATGGGTGGGTTTTAGTCAGTAAAAGTTTGACACTCTCTGCCGCTCCACCCAGAGCGGAAGGGGTCATTTGATGATTTCCCATCCATAAAAAAAAAAGGCCCGGGCCTGCGGACGGCGATGAAAAACTGAAAAGCTTGGTTCAGAAGGGAGACGGACGTTCTTATGAAGGAAACAAGCATATCTCTTATTACGATAATAACGTTATTCATATCTTCTACGTTATTAATTAGAGCTACTACAACTGAACCCAGTACCTATCTAAAAAATCACATAGAATTTGTTTTGCTACAGCGAGTAGGTGTGTCCACAAATCTATGGGTGTGCCACACGTAATTATAATTACTCAATATTTGAACTTCTTTGCTGAGCATACAATAAAATGATAAACTTAACGTAAGTGTGAATTTGAATTTATAAGTAGTACCTATCGAATTATTAACATCTTTATTGTGTTTAATCTCGGTTGTTTACGCTTTTATACGTGTTAGTATGTAATCTGCATGGCGTAGAAACAAAGACGTTTGCTATAGTAATTATTGTATTATGACGCCATGATCACATTAATCATGGTTCGTGTTTCATTTCAAAACGGGAAAATATCGTTTATTTCCTTCCAAGATAGATGGATAGGAGTAGATAGATAGGTAGATCTACTGGTTTCAGGTCAGTAGGCTGTGTCTGCTATTTAATGATTCCCACTGCCGAAAATTGAGAACTAGGTTTTATTTCAAAGTTGCTTGTTGTGGATAAAAACAGTAGATTGACTTGTAATTGTCGCACGAGAGCTCGAGGCATCGTTCTTGTTTAGTTCAAACATTCGGGTTTCCCAGTGACGTTTACCTCAGTCATATGCCGCCATTTAATCATTAATGGCGTCGGTACATGCATGTATCATGCCTTAGAACGATGAATTCGTGGTTGTTTTCTGAAACATACATTCCCACAAATGTATGTTTCGTAGTTTCCGTTTTGATTTATGTAAAGTTCCATTTGTTTGTCTGAGGAATTCCATTTGTGCAGAAAATGTGTTCATATTGATGATACATAATATGTGGTTTTCGTAAATTATCATGGTAGTCCTGAAACTGCGAATATGTATGTATTACGGTGCGCCCTCACCTGGAGCGTTCGCCTGGTAATGTAACATTGCAGATTCGATTTTGAGCATTAACATTACAATATCACTGATGCGCGGGACGTGCTGCGCGTCCGCGACACGCTCAGTGTATCAAAATATTACACATTGTATCATCAAGTTGTGCACTGTAATGCTCCGTTTTCTTCCCTCACCAATAATAATAATAATTTATTTATTACAAGTACCAACAAGACTCAAATAGTGTTAGTAACAAACATAAACTTAAAACTATGTTAGTGAAACAATACAACAACACATACAACAAAACAATCATTGCTTCAGCATTCCAGCTGAGATACTGGAGCAACGATTTACGACACAACAGTCAAGCCTGTCAGCGATCATACCCAGGATGCTGTTGGAACTGGCTCGCACCCTGCGCACTAAGGAGGCACATCTTTTACGCATAAACGCATAAAAGCAATCAATACGGATTTCCGCAAACATCCCTGATGCGCTACAGAAACGAGGCAGCCCCATCAGCACCCTGAAAGCATTATTATACTGAACGCGAAGGGCACTGTACGATCTCTTCGTAAAATGTACCCACAGGCTACAGGTGTAAAATGAGGAACAGAAGGTTCTAAAAAGTGTTATTTTAGAACCTCCGTAGAAGCACGCTTAAACCTGCGGGCAATCATATTCGCTCTGACCGACAGCGCCCTCCGCTCTCTCTCAATGTCGTCATCGTCTCTGAGGGTAGAGGTCAAGATATGCAATGTGTAGGAGCAGCAGTGAGGTTTGTGAAAACTCAGGTTTTGATTGTGATCGTGTTGAGGATTATTATAATAAAAAACGATGCGTTTGGTTGAACGAACAAATGCTGTATTCTCCATCTTTTTTTACAAAATTCAAGTAGAGGGATAAGGGAACAATAATTTGGATGTAAACAAATCACGATCGAGAGATAATTATGACGTAGCGTAAGGTGTCGTTATTTACCTCGAGATGTCGCTATCAGTGGCAATGTGTTTATGGAGTACGAGTTCACGACACAATGTAATGCTCGAATCTGGAACATTACAGTTTTCGCCCAGTTATGCTCGGTTCTCCTCCCTCACTGATGTAATGTTCGACTCTGTAACGTTACATTACAGGCGAATGCCTTTACATTTATTTTCATGAATTATACCTTCCTACCTAGTTGTCTATTACGTCCATTGGGAATTACTGTGTTTTTGATCATGAGAAAACAATAAAGAATATTATTATTATTATTATATTATTATAAAGTTTTAATGACGTCAACATGATGGTGATATCCCGCTCCCATAAAGACGTACGTTTTGCCTTTTATATTTTTACCATAATTAGTAATACCTAACGTACCTACCTATTATGTATTTGATTTCAATGAACAGGGGCCTAACCACCAACTCTTAAAGCAGTATTGCTTTAATATTACTTCCAGTGGGAAAGAGATGGAGCTATACAGGACGCATAGCTCCGTCTCTTTCCGACTGGAAGTAATATTAAAGTAATACTGCTTTAAGAGTTGGTGGTTTAGGCCCAGGTGTTGTTTGAAGCTCTATATTCCGCCGATATTCAGTTTTATCGAAAAGGTATTACCTACTTACATAATAATTCAACTATAGGTACTCGTTAATATTCAACTAATCAATAAACCCAAATATATACCTATTTTCCGCCATCTGCATATTGTTACATCATTGAATAAATACCATACAAGCTTCAGGTAACTTAGGTACCCTACTATGCCAGGACAATACAACAGGAAAAGTTCTTATCTCAGTGGTTTCCTCACTGCAGAGCGTCGTTCTGTTCAATACTAAATCTACAATATTTTCCATTCTCACAAATGGGTGAAATGTCTGGTTCGGGCCTCAAGTCTGCTATTACAATAGTGTGTAATTTGAATAATTTAATTTAAAGTGTAATTTACACGGACATAATCAACCTTAATTATCAATCCATTTAAATAGATAAGGATTAATATCATGACACCAAAATAACCATTATTTCATTTCACCCGGGCCTCAAGTCTGCTATTACAATAGTGTCAGAATGGTCTATCATTGATGGATGAATGAATGAAATCCAAATCTTTGCCCCGGCACTCATACGGCCAACATAGGTGTTTATTTGCTCTGAGGTCAAATATCTATAATTATACCTAATTCGAATACAATCTATAATAAACTACATTTAAGTGATAATAGAACATCAGTGAAGTAATTTTCTTAACGAAATAGATGTTATAAAGTGCATAAACTGAACTTAAAAAGTGTAAACAGTTAAAAGTTTTAATTGACAATTTATCAGCTGGTGGGTAAGTGACAAGACACTTTACGCGTAGTGCACAGAAATCTCACAGCTCGGTAGCGCGCAGAAGTTACATTACCGCTTGCGCAGACGCGCGGTGACGTAAACGACGGCCGGCACCAAAGACTAAACGACACTGATCGCGCAACATTTTGTGCCTACATTACATTACCTCTGGGAGGACGATTGAAAAAAAAAAAAAAAAAAAAAAAAAAACTAATCTACTTTCGTCTTAAGTAAACAAGTGAAGATACCATGCCGAGGACTGCGCGTTCCCCCCCTGCTACTCATGCGCGAGACACGGATAATCCTCCTATTTTCTCAACTCCAGAACCCTTTACCAACCCAAATGAGCCCGAAACCTCAAACATTACCTCGCGGTCCAAGCGACTTCGACCAAACTTCTCTCCGGAGTGCGAATGGAAGAGTTTTGAGGAAAAAATAATGAAGTTATTTACTTCCTGGAAAACTGACCAAGAGGCCCTGCTTGGAGAAATTAACATCAGAGTTGACGGCAATTAAATTACAAAATGCGGAGATTCAAAAAACTAATACTGACACTTTAAAAACTATAGAATTTCTGAGTCAAGATTACGACTGTATTAAAAAATCACTGCAGAAATTAGAAAGAGAAAACGGTGAACAGCGCAACTATATTCTGGATTTGGAAAGGAAGGTAGAAGATCTACAGTTGAGCTCGCGATCATCTTGTATTGAGATAAGGAATGTCCCTGCGATTGAGAAGGAAACAGCTAGAGACTTAACTTCGATTGTTTTAAAAACCTGCGAGACCATCAAACCGTCCGATAATCCACCTCAACTACGTGATGTATATCGTCTGCCTGGAAAAAAAGGCTCAAACAGACCGATAATTGCAGAGTTTTTGACAGTCTCGTCTAAGAATCAAGTACTGGATGCCTGCCGTACGTTCAATAGGGGTTTGCCATCAACTGAAAAACTAAACACGGGACACATTGGTGTTCCCGGTGAAGTGAAACCAGTCTATATGGCCGATCACCTACCTCGCACCCAGCGGCAACTATTCTACGAGGCTCGTTCGTTTGCTAAAACGAACAAATATGCATTCTGTTGGTTTCAGAATGGAAAAATATTTCTTCGTGAACGTGAAGGAATGGACTCCCTTGTTATCAGCTCAACTTCTTGTCTTAAGAAACTGCTTACCCCTGCAAAATAAACACAAGGCATGTCATCTTTATTCGTATTGCATGCTTTTAGAATTTACTGGAACATTCCATCTTAGTTTATTTAAAAATTACATATTACCTTCTTATAAATCAGTTTTTTATAATTTTATCGTTTTATCTTACCATGTAATAAAATCGCTACCATTTTTAACTTTATATAATGCATCCTGTATAAATCAGTTTCTGTATTGTACACTGTACCTTTTTAGACTACTCAAAAATCATAATCACCTGAATGCTTGTTATTACACATACACAACTCAAAACACACCTACTTTTATGTACATCCTACTGACTATATTATTCCTACCTATACTAACTGTAACGGCGAAAACAGAATTAATTAGTATCCACAAAATTAAAAGACACATACTCGTATTTATGGTTGAAATTGTTTTGCACGTAACATCAAACATCAATGTTCGATTCCGACACTTTAAATGATTTTGATTCTTTTGGTAAGAGTGATTCACATATTTGTGTACCTGAGTCGTGCAGTCGATTCATTAATGACACTAACAAGTCTTTTAATATAATTCACCTAAATATACGTAGTGTAAATTGTAATTTTGATAGCTTCCTTGTGCTCCTGGCTAGAATAAAAATTTCATGTGATATTTTAATTCTATCGGAATGCTGGCTGAAGGCGGCAACAGTCCCACCACTGGAAGGTTATGTTTCTTATCACACGAGCAATCTTACCAATCAGAATGATGGTGTTATAATATATGTAAAATCAGAATTACCTCATATCGTCACCGAACCTTCTATATCTGGTGCTAGTTGTCTGATATGCAACATAAAATCTCACAATATCTCACTTTTAGCGTTATATCGCTCGCCCTCCACACGAAATCTTGACAACTTTATTGATGGATTGGATACTATCCTTACTCGGTCGTCAGTCCATAAAAATTTTGTAATTATGGGTGACATCAATATTGACATCACTCCGGATGTTACCTCCCAACAAGTGAATCAGTACCTTAACCTTATTGCTTCACATGGCCTCCTCTCTACACATCTATTCCCAACCCGTATTAACTCCTGCATTGATCACGTAATGTTAAGATCGGACTATAAAAATACGACTCTGGTACTCGACACTTATATTACTGACCATAGGCCCACGATTCTTAGCATCCAACGTGTAATATCACTACCTGCCCCTAAACTTAGTCGCATAGTTGTTGATTATGCAGCTGTTATCAATGACATCTTATCAACGGATTTTAGTGAAATAATGTCTATTCAAGACCCAAACCATGCCGCCGAGTCCCTGGTTTCCATCTTTAGCTCTGTCATCGCCAATCACTCCAAATCGGTGCACATGTCTTCGAAACGGCGAATCCTGAAACCCTGGATTACAAGTGGATTGCTCCGCTGTATCCGAAATAGAGATAGCATGGCTCAAACGCTAAAGACAGATCCTGAAAACCTCATTCTAATGATTACATATAAGCGATACCGCAACTTCTGTAACAAACTGCTTAAAAATTTAAAACACTCTTATGAAAGAAACGAGTTTGAAGCGGCGAAGAACAACCCTAAAGCTACTTGGAAGGTTGTTAAAAATGTTACTGGAACTAGTCTCAATGCTAAATCGCCTAATGAGCTACTCAGAATATCCTCAGATGATAAATCCTCGGTCAATATAGTCAACGATTTTTTTGCCAATGTTGGCGAAAAATTGGCTGACAAATTCTTACCCACCTCGCATTCTACGGATTATTGTCTCGATCCGCTGCCCCCTAACTCACTAGTACTTCTTCCTACAGATGAAGTGGAGGTCTCGAATCTCATTATTGGGTTACGAACTGATGCTGCGGTTGGGTGGGATGGCATTTCATCGAAAATGCTAAAATCCTGTCTGTCCGCGATTGTCCCAGCAATTACTCATATCTGCAATCGCTCCATTTCCACAGGCTGTTTTCCCAGGGTTTTCAAAAGAGCTGTTGTTCACCCAATCTTCAAGAATGGGGACAGACACGGTGTGGATAATTATAGACCGATCTCAGTCTTGCCTGCCATCTCTAAAATATTAGAAAAGATCCTTAATAATCGTCTGGTAGACTATCTTGAGTCATACAATTTACTTAGTGATAACCAGTATGGTTTTAGACGTGGCAAGTCAACAGAAAATGCGGTCGCTGCCTTGGTAGACCATGTAGTATCTAAATTAGACAGTAAATTGAAATGCTTGGCTGTCTTCTTGGATCTTTCTAAGGCATTCGACACTGTGTCTGTTCCCCACCTTTTATCTAAGCTGGAAGCTACGGGCATTCGCGGACATGCTTTAAAAGTTTTCCAGGATTACCTCTGTGATAGGACTCAATGCGTTAAAATTAATGATGTTATTAGCGACACCATTTCATTGAGTTTTGGCGTTCCTCAGGGCTCAATATTGGGTCCTACCCTGTTTCTTATTTATATTAATAACTTATGCAAAATGACCCTATCGAATTGTTCAATCTTCACTTACG
Organism: Melanchra persicariae; assembly: GCA_947386135.1. Lineage (NCBI taxonomy): Eukaryota > Metazoa > Arthropoda > Insecta > Lepidoptera > Noctuidae > Melanchra > Melanchra persicariae. The sequence continues at coordinate 18,397,229 of OX376648.1, read as the reverse complement.
CAGATGACACGGCTCTATTAATACATGGTAGTGACTGGCCTGAAACAGTAAAATATGCGGAACTTGCACTAAACTCAGTGATGAAATGGCTGTCAAAAAATATCCTAACACTAAATTTAAACAAAACGGTATACTTACCTTTCTCTTTAGTATCCACCTACCTCCCTTCACCGGATTCAATGGTGCTAAAGGCTCATACTTGCTCACTCGATCTATCTAATTCACAATGCGACTGTCCTCAACTCAAAAGCTGTGAGTCTGTCAAGTATCTCGGAGTCTATGTGGATAGTTCTCTGAGCTGGAAACCTCACCTTTGTAGTCTCATTTCGCGTGTCCGAAAGTGTATATTTATTTTTAAAAAACTAAGGCACTCCGCGGATCGCCGTACTATTCAAACTATCTATTTTGCCCTGTGTCAAAGCATAATAAGCTACTGCATTACGGTGTGGGGTGGGACTCCAAAGACAATCTTCTTGCCTCTGGAACGAGCACAGAGAGCGGTTCTCAAGGTTATGACCTCAAAACCCTTTAGGTATCCCACCACGGCTCTTTACACCGAATGTCAGGTCCTAACTGTGAGACAGCTCTTTGTGCTTGGTACTATTCTCCGCAAACATCGCTTTGTGGTCTACGATCAGAGTGCTACCAAGAAACGTAGACACTTCGAGGTATGTACAACTTACGGCTGTAGAACGGCTCTTGCTCAGCGTCATTTTGTTATACTGTCGAACCATTTATATAATAAAATAAATAAACTCTGTTCCATTGCTCCCATGTGTCTAAACGCATGCAAGATCAGGGTAACAAAGTGGCTAATGACATTGACCTATAATAAGACCGAAGAATTATTACAGATATCTGTCGCCTAATGTAGTCAATATAAACTAGTATGTTCATAATCTATTTATATATACTTTCATTAACACAAGTTTTCACCATATTTATCTCCCCTCACACACACACACCCACACACACACACACACACACACTCACACACACACACAACACACACACACACACTCACGTGTAGTAAATGTATTGTAACTTAATTATTATGTACTACGTATGAAATTATGTGCTCATGTTACACCTATTGTCGCAAGCACAAATCATAGGCGAGGACGCTGGCACCCTAAACACAAGTTAAATCTTACATTGGGTGCCAGAGTTCATCGAAAACAATCTTTCAATCCTAGTTGTAAATCTTCATAGTGGTTAAGTGTTTTCTTGAACAATTTTAGATAATAAATATACTCTTTTTTTTTTTTTTTTTTTTTTTTTTTATTGATTTCATAATTGTTGATTTTGACAAGTTTGGTAATCTACTAATATAAAAGCGTCATTATGACTTTCCAATGGTCAACCACTGACAATCCATTGAAAGAAATGGCATAGAATGGTAATCTCTCGTACATAATGACAAATGAATGACAGACGTATGCGGTAATCTGCTAAAATTTTGACAGTTTCTTCCATCAGTGACGTAGGTAGGTAGGTAGAAACTGTCAAAATTTTTTTGACGTTCTAATGGTAGCATTAGAACGTCATTGTGCAGTCATTTTTTTTTTAAATATTTATTTATTATGTTTAGGAGCTATCTCCAATGAATATTAATGACATCCGCGATAAAATTGCACTAGCCAAATAAAATATCCATATAGCCGTTACGACGACCGAGTGCTAGTCTCTAATTTAAAAGATGTCGTAATGATAATAACGTTTTATTTCACTAGCGATTTAAATTAATGCTTTTATTACATAATTTTTATAGAGCTGTTTCGATTAGGCAATTACATTTTGGTTAATTTCTCCTTGTGAAGGTTCTTTCCTCGTATGTTGATTAGATTTTTTCCTGCTAATGGCATGATCCTGAAAGGTTACTAGGTAAATTTGTACAATTTCTAATTTGTTAAAATTAACAATCGTTTATATCTCTCATCGGAAAATTGCAGGCTCCGTGAGATTGTAATACTTAAAGGTTTATTAGATTATTATTTCTCGATATACCCACTATGATATAATCTTTTTTATACAATAAATCCCATCTAAATTTAATAGTTTACAATAAATCCATGTCTTATTACTTATTACGAAAAAAATGTATGTAATTTCACGCGATATTTTACAATCTTACGGCGTTTAATATTTCTTTTGAAATAAATAATTATAATAATTTTATTTCGTATAAGAGATTAGGTATGTCATATTTATAAACATAACTAACATAGTACTAAGTGCTACTAACACCTACTGTGGACCAAAAGTTGTCTTATTCATGAATAAATAATAATAATAAAGCTAATTGAAATTACCATTTAAATTAATGGCTGAATGACTAGGCTAAACGCTACTATTAACCGCCTCTTAACTACTAAGAAATAGGTTACAACTTACAAGTCAATGAATTGACAATTTTGTTTAATTAGTCATCGTAAATATTTATAGTCTAGCGGACACTGTTTCCTCGAACATGTTTTTTAATTCCTTTGCTCATTTTAAGTAGGTAGGTATGCCTGTTAGTCCCTCAACACTACTTAGGGGTCAAGGTTCGCAAGAAACTAAGAACAGTTCAGGTCTTCAGGTAGATAGATACATAATTTCACAATGTTCTTTGCAGGTCAAGTTGTACAAAATGCTGAAACTCATTTCAACTTTATAACACAACATAAACAAAACCATTGATTACGTCAAAACCAACTAAAAGATATGTAATGGTTTTCCAGAGGCCAGAGAAACCAATTTACCCAATTTAAAACGTGACGATTTATAATTCACATTTAATAAAATTTAGGTATAAAATGTCTTTATGATGATTATTAAATTTTACTTAACCATAATAACCGTCGTAAAGACTGTAAAATTTTAATAACTGCGGACATAATTACCTAATGCAAATATTTTAACGTTTGACCTAAATATTTATACTTTGATGCGTCGTTAGCGTACGCAGTATACAGGTATGTTCCTACTGCATTAAATCATCGTACTTTGGCGTATTTTTTCCGTAGGTACCAATGGTTTTTCTAAGAACTTTCACGCAATACACTTACTTTTAATATACTTAAAAAAATGCTTAAAGAATTTCAATAAAAGGTGTTTTGAATTTTCCAAGCCGTATTTTGTTTGAATGTAATGAATATCATTGTGACGTCATAATAGGATAATGAACTTAACCTAAAACGGGATTGTACAGATTAAAATAATACCTACAGTTAAGTAGTATTTGATCTACATTTTATGTAAAATAGGTAAAAAACCTTTCACGGTTTTTGAAAATACATTAATAATGAATTGGAAAAACCAGCCTGTTTAGAAATTATCCTGTTTAGCTGTGTGGAATATCATGTTGCTTGATTACACATAACTTATTATATACCGAATAAGGGGTGCGTAGTAAGTAGGTACATTGTTCGCAGAACCTAAATGATTTGCTAACCGCAAGATACATCCAATCTGCTGACCACTTAAGTAGAAAATAAAGCAGTATCCTTTGCCCAGTGCCTTTCAATAAAAGTAGCTGGATGACCAGTTTTTTTTTGGAAACACGAATAAAACGACGCTTTCTAAAAATGAAACCTAGCTAGATCGATTTATCGCCCCCGGAACCCCCTGCATACTAAATTTCATGAAAATCGTTGGAGCCGTTTCCGAGATTCAGATTATATACATACCTATGTTACGGCTAAAGGTGGGTGTGAACATAAACTTAAGATTAGCCGGCTAAACTTAGCTTTAGCCGGCTACAACTAGTTCTAACCTAACCTTAAAACACTTTAAAGTTCCTATTTCTGTGTGGTTTAAAAAAATAACCACGAAGGGGATGGGGAGGTCTGTGTTCGCTCGCTTCGCTCGCTCACTAGACCCCGCCATCCCCTTCTAACCTAACCTATCCGAGTCGGGGTGCCCAATGACCGGCTAAACTTAGGTTGATGTTCACACCCACCTTTAGCCGTAACATATACATATATACAAGAATTGCTCGTTTAAAGGTATTAGATTAGTTTTGCATTTTAACTGCCTTACTGAATTTTCTATGAATTTGAAGCATATCTAAAGGCGACACTAACAAAATCTCAAGTTTTTTAATGAATCCGGTTCCGTTTTAAAAACTTATTATATAGAGCTTAGAATCTACTTACACATAATGTAAGACTAATGACCGTAAAGATAAAAACACAATGATCCCATTAATTGTTATAAAAAAAGCAAAAACAAATCAAAGTAATTATTTTTATGCTCACAAAGTACATTAACAGTCGTTTCACCGAGGCCATGCGCTGATAAATCAATTGATAGCATGTTTAGTGGTGAATAATAGAAAACATCGTTACAAAGCTGTACTACAATGAAGAGAAACTTGTTATAGAGCGGAAACGTTATTTTGGTACATTATCAAAATTGTTACTAACCTAACCTAACCGCTAATACGCACTTATTGCTATGAATGGGTAGAATCATCCATAGCATTCTCAACAAAAAATGAATTCACAGTAAATTTATACCAAATTTACTGTGAAAACCTGAGTTCGCGTCAAATAACTGTGCCCCTCTGAAGTTGGCTACGAGTGGCTGCGTAGTAGTCAAAATTACGAATAAACTGCAACTGCGCATGCGCAAGAGACGGGCGGGGATTATGGCGGCGCAATTTTATGTCTCAGTCTTACGTTAACGTTCGATGCATGCTTGCGTCCCGCTTGCTACCGTCTACGTGACTGCACCTGCGCGATCTTTGCAAATGGCTAACTTCAGAAGGGCAAAGTTATTTGACGCGAACTGAAGGTTCCCTGAGAGTGTAGGGGAGCACTACAGCATTTCCCGGAATTCCTATGAGAACGGGTAAAACGGAATATGCTTTTCATAGTAAATTTATAGTAACGCCATAAATAATATTTGGTTTTTTAATCGAATTTAGGACGATAGTTAGAACTATTGGCATGCACAAACAATAAGAAAATCGAGTCGAAATTTCGAGTTCAAAAGCAACTTGGTCATACATATGACGAAGTCTTAGCTCAATATAATTTGCCACGCCTGTTTGCATACAACGGTCAATTGAATTCTTATTTTTACTTAGCTTTTACAATATTGGCTTCGAAAGCGTGAATTTTGAAAATTGTAGCTAAGTCAAAAGATATCTACTGGTGTAAGTAGTCTATGACCTAATTTGTGCTGTTCTGTAGCCGTGTTTCAAAATTCATCTAAATCCGCTCAGCTGTTAAACTTAAAACCAATCATTATTACCAGCTTTGATTCAGCCCTTTCAGTGAAAGTTTATAGGTACTGTAACCCAGTTGTAATAAGCTAAGTAGGTCGGTTCATTATCAAGAAATTACTCATACTTGTATCTGCGTCCTTGTCGCCCTCCTTGAACTCTAGACAACTAGATATAGTATAATTACTAGCTTTTGCCCGCGACTTCGAACGCACATATTCCGTTATACCTGTTCCTGTTGGAATTCCGGGAAATCCTGTAGTGCTCCCCTACACTCCCAAGGAACCTACATGCCAAATTTCAGCTGTGTTCTGTCTGTCACCTACTCACTCAGTAACGGAGGTGTTTATATATTTATATATATTGATTAAAAGAGACATAATCGAGATATGCTTTACGCTTCAGTAATCTAGAGCACAAGTGAACTCAATAAAGTAAGGATGACACTTGGCGTCGATCAAAATAAACTAAGATTGGCCTTATTCACCGTCGGACTAAATTTTGTAGTAGCTATCTATCAATAGGTTGATTTAGAGCTGCCTCTGAAGTTCACTCAATTGAAGGCAAGACTATTTTTAAACGCTGTATTCCGAGTTGGAAGGTACAACCTAATTGCTAATTGTTGTATTCACAACAAGTCCTGTCCAAAAACAAGAATCACGCGGAAGTAATACCAGTCTCGGATTTCTCCTACTACAGCCATGACGTCAGTTTAAATTAGTCGTATTATTTTACATCTATATTTACCTGCTTTCATTATTTACTACGCTCATATAAAGATTTGCCGCTGTCAAAATCAACCTTGGGTGAGTTCTTTGAATTCAATTTGCGCTGCACATTGCAAACATTACAAAAAAAAAATGAGCACACAGACAAACATATGCCAGTTAGCATACAATTTTACTGAAATATTTATAGAGGGAAAGCTTTAGAAAATAGTAAATTAACATTTATAGTAGATATGAATTCCTGTACCACTAGTAAAAAAAAATGTGAATAACTAGTTAGGTGTCTCGAAGTCGTCATGGACATCACGATTCCTCGTAATATAAGAATAAATTTTCGTATACAGAAGAATAATAATTCTTTACCTATATTTCTGTTTATTTTGTACCTAGATTTCTACTATTTACCGATCTATTTATATTACTACTATTACTACATACATGCCAATATCTACTGTTGTGTTTATTTTTTTAACAATATTACCAATACTTGGAACCCATAAATTGCTGTAAACACGTACTGTTTACTTTTAAGACAACAATCGTTAACTTTCATGGTCAGTTACCTGTAGATTAAGGTTGAATGATGTATGAAGTAGATAGGTAGGCTATATCGGCCCTTGTATATTTGACCTATCTACTTATTTCAACATATTTCCTGGGTCCACGAACATTCAACTAATTATTCTAGAGATCGTTTTAGAATCTGTATTTAAGGCTGAAATAATGTAATTTAACTGACCTCAATATCGTCCTATAGACATAATCAATAAAGTTCTTCAATAGAGTATAGAATCTAAGGCCATTATCACACTGCCACGCATCACGCTGCATGTTGCGTGTCAACGTCAACAATGAACGCACGTGGATGCATTTTCTGTGTGTTGGACTGTGCGTGTTTTCTATACAAACGGAGATACTTACAAGAATGTAGAACACGCATTCACGCGCTACGCTGCGTGGTGCGTGGCAGTGTGTTAATCGCCTAAATAAAACACAAATCTAAAGCACTGCCTTTCTCAATTTCAGGTCACAGCATCAGCATATAAGTGCAAGCACGCTTCTTCCTCGAGTTCAGAGAGCGACTCCCGCCATCATTACGACTATGCGAGCCAAGACCATAGAGGAATCCCAGACAACCAGGCCCACGAGCGGATGAACACACGATCAGCTGAAATTTCTCCCGCCTACTCCTCAAATGTTCCTGATGATGTAAAATCTGCTCAACTTAGAATAGAACAGCACAACGCACAGCCAACACAGACGAGAACTGAAAATGATTCTAAGGTTTTAAGTTGGAAGCCTTACGCAGAAAGTAGAATAGGTAAGGCAGTAATTATAGAGCTTTGCCAAAATACTTCAAAGTCTAATGGTGGGTCCACACGATAAAGATTTTGATACAGACTTCCAAAAACATCTATAGAATTTTGTTTGTGCAACAAAGCAATGTAGACAAATATCGGCGTGGTAGATTTTTTTTATTCAATTCAGAGTTCATGGTCTTTAAAGATAAAAGATTGTAACGTGTAAACTCACCATAGGATGCCCAGATCTGCCATGACCCTAAGTACGAATACTGTTCGGTTCTGGTACCTATCTGATACTGAAACTTGCACGGGAGACTAAAACGGCATTAGAAATCGCATGGCTTATCTAACGAACACTCGTACATATTAGATACGAAACATAGCTATATAATTTTGCACACCAACAGCCGAAGTTTACCTTTCAGTACATCATTTAAATCTAACTGCACACCACAAGGTCGGCCATTTACATCGCTTGCAAAGTTGCAATACAGAGATTATTTTAGCACTCGCGTCATGTCGATAATTTCCTCCTTTTACGCACTGTATATGGTCCTACCGGCTTATCGACAAGTGTTGCGATAATTCGATGGCGTAAATTTTAATTGGAACATGATTTTCCTCTAACACCACAGTGCAACATTCAATTGCCTGTAGTTAAATGTTATTAACAATATCTTCGAGATGATTTCACTAAATTTAACGAATTTGTGCCAATTTATTAATTAACCACGTAAAACTGTGGTTACGGAAAATAGTTAGCTTACGTAATCATTACCAAATCATTAACAATTGGATCATTAACATATTTGTTAATGATTCAATTGTGAATGATTTACCAGTTACAATTTAGTCATTATCAATGACCATTTATATGATATTATTGTTACCTACAGGTAGGTATGACGAATAAATTCGAAAAAATCCGAGAACTAAGTATATAGGTAGGTATTATACGTATAACTTAGACATCCAAAAAACTACAAACTCATCCATTTGAATATAAAAACAGTATTTCACGTTTGCAAATTACCTTATGACTACATTGTCTCCGGTTTTAAGGTTAAGTTGTACTTGGTTCATAAAAAACGGCTATTCTAACACGGATGTATAATAATTGTATTTTTTTGTTTTTATTGATTACATTGTGATAATCATTCTACACTTCTTCTTGACATGGTAAAACATTTCATTGTTATAAAGATATAATTCTTTCACGTTTGTTGATTTTTTTTATTTCTTATTTCCGAAAATATTTAACGTTCCAGGTTCAAATAACGACAAGATTGTTTTCCCCGGGCCAACGTCCACTACGTCTGAAGAATTCCAGTTGGAGATACCAGACCATTGCAAGAGAATTGGGATTTGCGATGATGTTCCAAACTACCCAAAAGAACAAGCGAAAAAAGTTATAGCGGAGGCAAGTGTTGTAAAATTAATTGAATTTATTGCTGGCTCTGACCTAGTTAAAAGCCTAGCCTTTTCATTGAACTGCGCCGTTTAATCAGCGACATAAGTGACATGGGCAAGTCATCAAACGATATCGAACAAAAGATGTCACTTAGGTCGCTGAAAAATGAAAAGGCTAGGCAACCAATTAAACGGCTGATTAAGCTAATTAGCTGCGACATATACAAAGCAGTCGCATGTACAGTATTTCAACAGTTTTTCACTGGCTTAGTCATACCTTTTTTAAAAATCATTTTATTATTCCTGAAAAGAAAAGTAAGGCCTGTATTACAGAACTATCCTCAAGACTACATAATTACTTACTTAAAACAAGTTTCAACAAATCAAAATGGTGATCAACGATCTTAAAGCAATGCTTGTGTTTGTTTCTATTAGATGAGCCTAACATCTTCCACAAGTTGATCATCAACAGCCTTGACTTAAAAGTCTTTAGTCCTTGACTTAAGCAGTGCAAACTGGTCAACGATACTTAGGTACCATAAATAATACGCTATGTACAAAACCCTTAAAACAGCGTTTCCTCTTACTATTTCCAGCTCTCAAAAAAGGGCATCGCGGCTGGGAGCATGTTCCAAGCCGACAAACTGGACCTACCAGACGTGCCCGACATCGCCCAGAGGGTAGGACCTCAAGAAGAAAATATAGAGTTATGCGAATTTGAAGAAAAGGTATGTTTTTAAAGTAACTCCGGAAATTCTCTTAATATAATTTTTATATTAATTATGGTAGTTGAAAATCACAGCTTTGTCTTTAGTATTGTACTGAATTACGTAGGTAAGTAATGCTACTTACAAACTAAATTTCTAAATTATTGTACTGTGTGATGTGATAAATCACTGTTATCGCATGAGTATTTCTTGAAAACAAAATCCAAACGGGGACTATATTTCTTGTCACCAAAATTTATATTTGTCATCAAGTTGCATCACCTAATAAATAGATCTATCGCCACGAAGTATTTTCGTTCTCAGATATATAAAAAGTGTCGCCAGGTATGAATTACCAAATTAATGCCAATATGTATGTAAAATAAGAGATGGATTATCAATAAAATCGTAGTTCATTCCTTGGATAAAACTTTGTTCTCAAAATAATAGGTTTATTCCTTTAACTTCGTACTCAGAAAGGTATATCTGTCACCAAATATTCGAACATAGGGCACAGGGAGCTTAGGGCACCCCGACTCGGACAGGTTAGGTTAGAAGGGGATGGCGGGGTCAAGTGAGCGAGCGTAGCGAGCGAACAGACCCCGCCATCACCTTCGTGGTTATTTTTTTTAATCCACACAGTAATATGGTTTACTTCCCGTTTTATAATAAATCCCAACCTATTTATTTGATACTTGATAATATATCCCGAGGATTACATGTGATTTATTATGGAATTGCTTTTTACAATTATTTGGCAACTACATTTTGGTGACAGATCCACTATTTTGAGGACAAACCCTATTATTAAAGAAATTCAAAACGAATAAAATTGGCGATAGCTTAAATCATACCCAATCCAAACTATGTTAAAAAAGTTTAAAATAAGTTTAATTTCGGAAGTCGGTGTCAAAAGACGAATATACAACCAAAAACACCGACTAACGACCGACTCACTCTTTCCGAATTTCGGAAGTCGGTGTTTTTGGTTGTATCTTCGTTTTTTGACACCGACTTCCGAAATTATAGTTAAGTATTTTATACTTACCCGGTGCCGTGATGTTATGTTATAAACTGGTGTAAACAGACATGTGATTTCAGCAAGCCCCGGCAGGTTTACTGTCATTTATTGAGGAGTTCCGTTACCTTTCTCCGAATTTCTTCATCAGATCTTCACTTTCTTCGGAGATAATAAAAAATAAACGGCCCATACATTATTGTGCGCGCAACTTGACAAAATGTACTGAACAGCTAATTTTTTTTTTCGTGATTTCGGGGTTGGTCCCATAGTAAAAATTGTTCATAATGATGAGTATAATGACCCCTTAAGAGGTATGGCGTTTATTCTGTTACACGTTGTATACGCCATTAAGGCGTCGGTAATCATTTTGTACTAAATCAGTTTTTACTCGAGACGTTGGATTGAGTTAACGCTTTTTGGCTTCTGAAGGCAGTATATTACTTTTACAAATAACACATACTGAAGTCACCGATCACTTTTCATGAATAGCAGACTCGTAGAGCAATCGACGGCTGTAAATTAGGATTACAACCGTCGATGACTGGATTAAACAATAGATAGGAAGGAAGTAGGACCCTCACTAAAAAAAACTATTTAAAATAAGTAACCAGTTTTTTTATTATTTATAGGCACGTGTTAGACCACTATCTCACCGTAAGCGATGATGTGGTCAACGATGGAGAACGCTTGCCTAAAAGTAACCAATTCACTCTTTACATAAAAACTCCCAAGTGTAGCTATCAGGAAACACAGACTCCGGCAGGGAATTCCACTACTTCTAGCTGCACGCACAATGAAAGTGTTCCCAAAAAGTTTCGTGCGTGTGGGTGGGATGACCACCATGTACCGGTGGCGCATCGCCGTACTTCTTGTCCGATGATGGAACGGGCTTGGCGAAATTAAACTATGCAATCGCACACTCCCCAAAATGCAACTGATAGAAAACCGACAGGCTAGCAATTTGGCGTTGTTGCTCAAGACTTTGGAGCTTCGACTCGACGAGCCTATCATTGCCGATGATCCTCTTGGCTCGTTTCTCAATTGCCTCAAGGGCATCAAGCTGGTCCCAAAGATTAGAGCAGTTCTCCATACACAATCGAACTTGCGCTTGATAAAGTTTGAGCAGCTGTTCCGGCGTGAAGTACCGTCTCGCCTTTGCTAAGACCCCCTTCATAGAGATGAAGGGACCAATATGTTTTTAAAACGTTGCCCCACACTAGAAATTACTCCTGTATCGTGGGTGCGTTTACAAACATACAAACTCACATACACACACAAACAGCCAGACCCGGAACAACTATCTGTAGGCCATACAAATATTTGTTCCGTGCGGGAATCGAACGCGCGACACGCAGCGCACCAGCTGATCGCTCAACCTCCGCGCCAACCATGTCGTATGTAAATAAATGAAAATCTTTTCATGATAATTTTATTGTTTTCAGGTAGTGTATCCGAAAGCAGCAGTCGATCCCAGTGGAAAATGGCATGTTGTGCTGAATCAAGACGACAACCCAGTACAGGGATTCAAAGTAGAGATTTGCAGGTAATTAACGTTTATTTTAAGTATGTGTTCAAATGACAATGAGCTTACAGGCAACGACCGCACAGTTTAATTTGGCTGTCACGGATTTCTGCCGATTCTAAAAAATAGTGCTAGGGCGTTGTTTATTTCTCTCTTTTATATTTACCTTAACTTCTATCAACTCGATTTATTACAGAAATCTGAGCACCACCGATGGGCAATCTTCGGAATTGGCGATAAGGGAGGGGGAATGGTATATTTAAATACATTTTTCATCATATAAAGACAAAAAATATGCAGCATAAATATATATAATATTTATATGTGTATATAGTACCTACTTAAATTATAAAATGCACATAAAAGAGAACGAATGAAAAAGTATTTATCGTCACAGCACTGTTATGCACACAAATTATAAACTTAAGATCTAGTAGCACTATAATCATAATATATTATGATATCTACTAACTTAGGTACTTCCTTTTTATCTGGGTACCAGCATAAGTTTGTTTACCATTATTTTACTTGCAAGGGTGCCTGCTGCATTAAAAAAAAAACCCGCAATGTGTTTCTGGTCTTGGGGGATCTCCCAACGCCATTATGTTCCCTTGATCAAATCCTAAACAAGGCTACGCTTATGTATAGATTATAATTATGTATGTATATGTCGCAGCCAACTAGCTGAATCCGCCGTTTCATTAAAAGTCTAGCCTTTTCATTGAATTGTGCCGTTTAATTAGCGACAGAAGTGACATGGGCGAGTCATTAAACCATATTGAACAAAAGATGTTAGATAGGTCGCTGAAAAATCGGCACTTTTAAATGAAAAGGCTAGGCAACCAATTAAACGGCTGATTAAGCTAATTGGCTGCGACATATATAATCTATATATGCTTAGTACCAATCTAAGAGGTGGTTCTGAATTGGGAGGCACCATACAAATGTATCCGATACCTACTAATTAAAACCGGCCCATAGGGTATTTTACTGAAAAAATCTTATTTATCCATCAGATAGACTTCCAAAAAATATTGGATACGTATTTTTTCTTTTTTCACGTAAACGCAAAATGAAGACGAAACAGCACGTTAAAAACTCGCGTGACGTCACTACGATGGTAAATCAAGAAGGGAGGCTCTTGAATTTGTTGCACTTTATCATTTTTATTATCGTTATGAACTAGCAAAAAATACGTGTCAATATTTTTTTTTAATCTAACGGACGGACTAAATAGTAATACATATAACTTTTTTATCTAGTAAAATAGGTAAGTACCGTATTGCGAGACGGACTAGCGTGCAAAGGGTTCTGAACGAATAATATATTTTTTAATATGTTACTTTAAAATAATTAACTTCGGATGGGTTTTGCTTCAATTTATAAATAGACCTATTTATCTGTATTTATTCAAAATTTTAGGCTCAATAATTTCGGAATAAGTTGGTAATGGTCAAAATTCGTCTATTTTCTTTTTATAACGGAATATTTTAACATTGTAAAAAAATACTAGGTAGCTACTACTACTACATACTACTGTAGTATTGTATACTTACGATGAGCCCTTTGTTTTGATATAATTTATTTGGCGGTACATTATTGATTTTCTTTATCTTATCATTATAGATTAGTAAGTAATTAAAAAGATCAACTTAATTTAAATCTTTTCTGTTTTTGTTTTTATACTATATAATTTCATCGAGATCACATCAAAACTAAAAAAAAAGAATCTGTCCATGCTTCAAACTTAATGAAAAGTTTCAAATGAAATTGATTTCACTGAAGTTATTGAGGTGTTCAGCAAAGTGAACGCACGAAAACATAATATGCTATAATAGCTACATATAGGTACTTAAAATAAAAACTACCTATTACTTTATTTACTAATTGCTTTTTTTGCCGATCGATTCGTAATTTATTTTCCTCATTCATATCCATATTCTATGTATGTTTATTTAAGTCGAATTTAAAATTTCACTTACAAGATTTTAACTAAATAAACATAACCACATATACATTCTTGCAAATGTGAATTAAATAAAAAGCTTGTAAAATTACATCAACTTAAACTGCCTTCATAAAATTCAACCTCATTATAGTAACTTCATTCAGTTTTGCCGCCTACCGGGCCTCTGACGGGCTTAGCCCGCCACTGGTGTGATCTAAAAGTTATAAAAACGATGTTTTTTTTTGTTTCAGGCAAGACTTAACCCCGTGTTCTGGAATCGCTATGTTCGCAAGCGGATACCAAGGCCGTTGCAAACAAAAGTATGTGTACCGTGAAATGTCGGTACTGCTTGCTGATAACAGCCACTTGGTGAAGTTACTAAAAGTGCCCAGCTGTTGCTCGTGTGTCGCCAGACTCGTCATAAGTTAATATCATGCACTTTATGAAATACTAGCGACCGGCGACCCGCGCTGGCTTCGCACGGGTACTGATGGGGTTTACTGATGTGCGCTCGAAAACCACGGACACTTAGCAAAGCATCGACTTTTCTATACTATTTATAATTTTAATTATAATGTATTAAACAGACATCTTTCAGTAGAAATTATCTAAATGATAGTCAAAACTGCATTGAAATCAGCCGGTCGATTCTGTCGACATCTCACGGTGTTCACCAAGGCGGAGTGAACGACAAAAGAGCTGTCATTCCATCTTATTTGTATGGTTTGACAACCCACCCGTCGTGCGCCCCGCCCGGGTGTTCACTTCGACATGTTAACAGAATCGCACTGCTGTTGCGTAGTTTAAAAGGTCTAAGCGTACAGACGGTGGGAATCGAGTTTGTTTTTTACTATGTAGAGATGTGTTGTGTGAATCATGACCACAGGATTGCCAACTTTTTAAAATAGGGTATATTATATGATTTTACAAAGACGAAATAAAGCGTATGTATTAATAAAAAAGAGTAAGGTTTATTTCAAATTAAAAAGTACTTTTAGCTGACTTAACAGTTACCTATAAAAAAGGAACTCATTTTTTAACAATTTCATTGAAGCCCTGAATTTTACCACTTGCTTTATTTAACTCAAAAATTGATATAAACAATATAAAAGTGTACTAATGGAAACGTAGCATACGATTTCTTTATAATCAACCCCAATCGAGCCTTTCGCTCGCTCGTGTAGCGCTCTCGCGCCGATTGTAACGTTACAATGAGCGTAACGGGACAATGAGTCATCCTTTTTCGTGCGTGCAGCCGGCATTCATCGATTTATAAGACGTCACGTTAAAAAGTCAGATAAGAGCGTTTACGCCATACGGCATTTCATACAAACTTTCAAGACCTTATTTTTCAAAATTAATGAATCGATATTAAACTTGCTAGATATTCAGGTCTAAATAGTTAGTAGAGAACATTTTCGAAAAAGAGTTTAGAGGGGAGGAGACAGCGATTTTAAGTTTTCTATTGAAAGTGAAAAATCACACTATCTTTCCCTCTAAAATCTTTTTAGTACTTACTCTATTTCAGGAATAGAGTACAATACTCTATTTTAGGGTACAGTTGGCAATCCTTTCATGACTAATTTATTTAAGAATGAGAAATCGTAACCCTTTGGACGATTTACAACGGAAACGAAAAATGTAAACACCTTTTATCAATTGTAAACTATTACAATGCCTAGTCGATTACGAATTATTGTAAATTGTATTTGAATGTCTTACCTATGTAAGCCTTCTGTAATATTAATAGTCCTAATGTAAGCTGTGAACCTGTGTATTATAGCTGACTATAATTTATCTAATAGAAGAACAGTGACTACGCTTCATATTACTAGCTAAAATTAGGTAGAACCGTAGCCGGAGCAAGCGTAGGAACTTTGTTATGGACGTTCTGGTACAATTCAGAATTACTTGTACCTAACTACGCCTACAGCTAAAACAGTACCTAAACGTTTGATAAATGCCTAAATTTCTTGTAGTCGATCATAATTTTATGGAGGGCTTTGTTTAGCTTTATAGCTTGTAACGATTAGGCTAAGTTCATATGACCGCGCGCTACTAACCGTGCAAGATCAAACTAAATAGTGTTTAATGTTTACATTGCGCGGTAGCGCGCGGTAATGTAGACAATAAACACTATTTAATTTGATCTTGTACCGCGCGGTTAGGTTAGTAGTTCTGGGGGCCTGGACAAAAAACTTTTCTGTAGCGTTAACGTCAGACGCTGACGACAAAATGTATGGGTATGACATTAGGTGTGGAAAAGAAACGTCATCACCTAATGTCATTCCCATACATTTTGTCGTGAGCGTCTGACGTTAACGCTACAGAAAGTTTCTTGTTTAGGCCTGCTGCGCGGTCATATGAACTTAGGCGTTTAACACACTGCCACACACCACGCAACGTAGCGCGTGAATGCGTTGCTTGTAAGTATCTCCGTTTGTATAGAAAACACGCACAGTCCAACACAGAAAATGCATCCACGCGCGTTCGTTGTTGACCGTTGACACGCAGCATGCAGCGTGATGCGTGGCAGTGTGATAACCGCCTTAGCCTTATAGTTGGCTGAAAAGCCTTTGATTTGTCAAACCTAGCCGTTGCAGTAAGTGCTGCGTCTACTAAGGATACAGTAAATTTCTAGCTACCAACAATGGATTTACTAATTTGTCAATTGAAAAAACATAATAGGTCAATACCTATTATGTTTTTTCACGCTTTCTGTTCTTTTTATTATTTACGGTTGCATTTATTTATCCGTAATAAATATTAGTGTGCATTCGCAAAATACTAGGTTTGAACACATCACATCTCAATGGCAAAACTTTATTCTGAAATTCAAGCTTAGCTAAGAGGCTATTTAAAAAGTCATTACAATTTATTATATTTTTAAGTAACCCACCTAGGGGTTGGACATTTTTATTATTTTATTAAGTCTGGCTTAAACTAGACGTTTCACTGACAATTTTGTAAATACCAAATCATCATTGGGATAAAGAAAATTAGATGTTAATTAAAGTTAATGATTTTGTGTCTATTTAATTAATTGTTATGAATATCCAATCATTATGTGCATATGTGTATACCTACTGTTTTTGTCGCCATTCCAACCAGTTAGGTAATCATTTCAGTCCAAATTGTTAAAGAAAGATATACTTACTGACCAAGCCATTGTTGTTGATATGAAAATAGGTACTACCTCTGCTGATAACATACTTATAGGACAGATAGTCATTTCTAAGAATAAACATTGTCTAGATTTAAAAATAATAAACGAATACCAATTTAAACTGGTTTTTAATGTTACTTGAATGTAAACATTAAGTGGATATGACCTTCACATTTATTTACAACGACTCAACGCTGACAGTTAAATATACCTACCTACTTAACTTTATTGCTTACGTACCTATTCTAAATGATATAATTACACAACTCCACTCGCAACGTTATAATTAAGATCGGGTTTATTGATATCCTGCGTATAGCGAGAACTATGACTGCGGATGCGCATTTGAATATAATACCTGCCTAACTACCTTGTAGCAATTATATCTTAATAAACAAATTAATTTACCTACCATACCTACCTTCAGGTGTACACAGTATTTTACTATAGGTAGGTACTTAGATAAAATAGCGTGAGTGGGGTGGGTTTTAGTCAGAGACATAAATATGCTTTTCTGTGTCAATGGTTTTAGTCAGTCAGAGTATGACACTCCCTCTTCCGCCCAGAAACGAACTCATTTGATGATTTCCGGTCCAAAAAACACCGAAATTTGCAGGACAATACTTATGCATAGGAGCACGCAAAAATACCTACATAATTTCACACATATTTCTCTTGGGAGTAAGCAGAAACTATAGAACGTCACCTGCTACCCTTATGGTGGTAGGTCCACACGATAGGTACCTTTCTACATACGTTTGTATGTAGGGTACAGACTATGAAGTCTACCATCACCGACGGTCTACCACATCGACATTTGTCTGCATTGCTTTGTTGCACAGACAAAATTCTATAGAAGATTATGGAGATTTACAGCGAAATCCGAATCATGTGGACCCACCATTAGGTACAAACATGCTTCTTTGCTTGTTTTATGTTTGTACCTATGCTGCGGAATTTGTTCGAAAGAGTCACCGCGGCCGTCTGAGTCTATCTGGCGGGCCCCAACGAGATTTATCTATAGGTCATAGCTTTTAAGATTGTAGACTACCTAAGTCTGTGTTTCCAAAAGCTTACAACCCTAATCTCTTCAAAGTTAGAGTGAACTTTGTCTCTGTCATCACTGACTTTGACTAGAGTCAAAAGCAAACCCATCACTAATAAAAAATAAAAAAAGATATCTGGGTCTTTTGGGGCTCTTCCTTGCTTGCTGGAGTCCCTTACGGTGGGTAAGGGACTCAATCAAGCAAGCAAGGGCCCCCCCTGGATCTGCCAGTGGGAACTGTGACTGATAAGATAATAATAAACCAAGTACATTCATTGTGCGTACAGCTAATAAGTGAGCTTTCAATAGGTAGTAAAAAAAATACTTAAGTACCTAGTTGTAGTAGGTCAGGTACCTACGTAACTATATAGTTTCTTCCCTAAGCAAAGCAAAACCTGCCTAGTATATTATGTACATATTCCTAGTTAATTAAAAATTAAATTGATAGCAACTATAAACGGTTTTCCCATTTACATACGGTCACACTGAAAGTTTTTAGAATAAGTAGGCCAGTAAGAAAAGTTCTGTGTGTACTGTTTACCTACAGCTGGTTTAATGAGTTAAAACGTGGTCGAAGCAAACTCACTGATGATTCGCGAGAACGACGTCCTTCTACGGAGACTACTGAAGATAACGTGAGTGCTGTGCGGCTTATGATAGAAGCTGATAGAAGGGTGATATATCAACAGGGGGTCTACTCTGTAAGCCTGAAGTCCGTAGTTTCGGCCTTAGTGTCGGGCGTTTTCTACGCCGTATCACCTACGGACTTATGATTAGTCCCGAACCCGAACTAAGAATGAATGACAACACGATTTGATAGTTGTTCTTAGTTCGGGTTCGGGACTAATCGTAACTACGGACTTCGGACTTAGATAGTAGACCCCCTGATTCGGACAGCTTGAGGCATTGGTACGAGTCAAGTACTACAAAGTCTTACATGAACATTTAGGCGTCAGAAAGCTTTGTACTAGATGCCTCATAATCTGACGGAAGATTAATAACACCGTCGTTTGGATTGGTGCCGCTCAATGCTTGAAAAGTATGATGGAAGCGACTCGAATGCTGTACCTATATGTCATCGTCACAGGTGATGAAAGCTGAATAATATCCAGCGTATTGTCTTTTGGTTTCAGTGGATATTTCCATTCGAAGATTTTCAGAAAAAAGTAGAGAAGAGCAGAGGTCAAAGGAAAAGATGATTGCAACTATTGTCCTAGAAGATAAAAGGAATATTACTTGTAAATTGGTAAGTATGTCAGTTATTGTTTACCAGTTGTCTAGGAAAATGTTCGATAGTGCACAATACCTTTCTTTTCTTACCCTGAAGATGCGTTGAAGATTATGATTGCGTTTGAAAAAGGTGTGGAAGAGATCCCAAATCCCTAGAGTGGGCCCACTGTTTCAGTCAATGGTTCCATCGCATGCGACGCGCGACTGTGCTTAGAAAGAAACGGAGACTACCTACCTACTTACTTACTTCGAAAAGCCTACAAACTTTCAGTGTGACCCACGTAGACATTACCTACCTACTGGTGATGTACAAAATGTAGGTGGATATGTATGTTAGGTAATATAGTAGGTACCTACTTACTTAGATAATAAGCTAGGTAGGTAAATAGGCAGGCATATACAATATAGGTAAGGCTTTATGGTCTTGGTAGGTATCCTCTACATACAGAATAAAAACCTACGCACGATCAAAATGTCCTACCGATATAAGTTGACCTCTCATTAGTAAGTACCTATACGGAACGCCTACCCAATGCGAGGTCGTTTGCAGTACTGCAAACATCACACATACTTATAGAACAAGCACAACGACACAGCAGCTGTATACGTTTACCTACCAACCAAACCCAACGAAAACAACTTATTTAAAAAAATAACACTGAGGTACCTACCTACCTGACGCTAGAACTTGAAGCCGTCCTGCGTGGTCCTTGGAAAACAGTTGAAACTCCAAGCTGGACGCTGCTTGCCTTTTGATCAGCTGCAGTGAAGGGTAGCTGAGTTCACCAATCCACAGCCCTAAAAAAAATGTGTTCCGTTTTTACAAACGTCAAATTATGTACCTTGGGTTCACAGGCCCTAAAACGCAGAAATTGCACCTAACACGTATCACGCATGGGTAACATAAACCAGGGTTATAACTTGTAATCGAGAGTTAGTTGCTGATGCGAGGGTATAATTTATATTTCGGAGTTAAAAAATATCGATTTTTGCAAATTATGGGCCCAAATCTGGAAAAAAATCAACATTTTTAAGTACCTACATTGTAAACGACGCCGCGACGCGACGCTTTGGTTTTTGGGTAGGTATGAAGGTACCTACTTACCTACATAACAAACGACGCAAAGTAGCTTGGGTACCTATAAGGGTACCTACTTAAATATTATTATCTCCTTCTTGATATTTGGTACTCTTCACTTCTGTTGTATATTGTTACTGACATAAGTTGATGAAATAAACATTTTTAATTTAGGTAAGTAACTAACTTCTTTATTTTCACCTAATTTACATAGGTAGGTATTCTAAAACTCTTTTAGTCTCGAGAAAATAAA
The DNA here is from genome assembly GCA_947386135.1 of Melanchra persicariae. NCBI lineage: Eukaryota > Metazoa > Arthropoda > Insecta > Lepidoptera > Noctuidae > Melanchra > Melanchra persicariae. Next base: position 18,376,605 of record OX376648.1, on the reverse strand, counting down.
TTTTAGTGAGTAGGTACCCAACAATGCCAATAACTTAGATTATATACACGCAGTGGCGGGGCAAGACCTAAATTTGATGTGGGCAAGATATATTTTGCGAGGCCCCCTGATGAATGAGGCAAGAGGACGGATTTTGTTAAGAAAAATTTTTTTGATACTCAAATTTTTCTTTATTCCCGTTGCCCCCGTATGCCCCCGTATATATATATATCCCCGTCACGGGGACAGCGGGACGTGATTAAATTTATTTCCCGTTGTCCCCTTAACGTACATCAGAAATATGTAAAAATAAGGCTACCCGAAACTGAACTAGTTCCATGTAGGAGCTCAATGCACCTCGGAGGTGGACCGCAGCGGTCTATGTTTCCGCTGCGGTGAGCCCGGTCACAGGGCCGGCTCCTGCGACGCCGCGCCGCACTGCGTAGTCTGTGCGGCAGCTGGCAAGCCGGCCGACCACTGGGCTGGGGGTAGGGCCTGCGCCCCACCCGCCAAAGCCGGAAATAGGAGGAAGCCCTCCGCCACCGCCGTCTCTGCCGCGACCGCCGCCACCGCCGCCGCTTCCTCCGCCGCCATTGCCGGTTCCACTGCGGCTGCTGCTACTGCAACAGCCGCAGTAGAGCCCCTACAACGGGCTCCGGAGGGGGCTGAAATGGAGTGCCAGTAATGGCCCCATTTCACCCCCTCCTGTTGAACGTCAGCCACTGCGCCGCCCAGGAACTGATGCTCCTGAGCATGGCGCAGTGACTGATGCCTGTGGACGGCGAGCAATGGGTAGCTCGCCGTCCGATCAGAACAGGCCCGGGTTGACGGCGCGCTGTGTTCTACGCGCGCCAAACCAGCAGTCGTCAGCATGGGTCGGGGCCCGTTAAGGCCAGAGCCTACCAGGGTTGCGGATTTGTTCGAAAGAGTTACCGCGGCCCTGGAACGTAAAAGGCACTAAGAGGAGCATGGGTGGGTTTTAGTCAGTAGAAGTCTGACACTCCCTGCCGCTCCACCCAGAGCGGGAGGGGTCATTTGATGATTTCCCAACCAATAAAAAAAAAAAAAAATAAAAAAAAAAAACTGAACTAGTTAGACGATATTATTATTATAATATCGTCTAACTAGTTCAGTTTCGGGTAGCCTTATTTTTCCGTATTTCTTTCTATATGATCTAATAGTCGTTTCTGGCATTCGCTGGCCGCTACCGCGGTACCGCTCGCTTTGCTCGCTCGGCTCGTGCGTAGGAGGTCACAGTTCTAACATAATCTAACCTAAACATTTTTTAAAACAATTAACCTTTTTTTATGTAAGTTCCATAAATAACCTAATTGCTTATAGACACGTTTTCTCTGCTGATCAATCATGAAATCTTGCTGATCAAGTAGTTATTTTGCGGACTGAATGTTTACTATCCAAACTCATGTTATTGTAAGCTGCCTATTTATGATTTAATTTTTGACCTTTTTATCAAAATTATTTGCATAACAAGGATTGCTGCCTGTTTTTTTAAATTGCAAACAAAATCTTTGTATGCCGAAATTATTTAAATGCTGTTTTCTTGTGGCTCACCAAATTTTATAATTGCTAAACATTTCATTACTACTCATTTGAAAAGTATATTTAATTATAACAATAAATTAACGGGGACAACGGGAAGTAATTTTAATTATTTCATTAAATTCCCTTTGCCCCTTTAACGGGGAAATGGCCTAAGGGGACAACGGGAATATACTCAAATTTTTATTCTTAAAAATGCAACCTTCTTCATTGTCATTGTGCAGGACAGCCGCACACAAGTTAACCACGTGTTATTTTTAGGAAACAAATACCATTTACTTAAGAACATATGCTTAGAAAGTAGCCAGATGTTTGGACGCTCGGGAACTTTCAGGTTTCATTGTCAATATTGTTATTGTTTAGGTAATGGCCGAGCGCCATAGTTAAGATCCCTTGCTTTCTATAATTTTTGTAAATGTTTTTATGTCCGTGTCCATTAGCAGAATTGTGCATTTGTTTCGAATATGTTTTAACAACCGGCAATAACCATTTGTAATACGCGCATTTAAAGTTTTCTATTTTTTTTAAATATAGTGAGTACCGTTCTACGCCTACTAAGCAGGGTGAAACTGACGCCAAAGTTCCATATAAAACAGGTCAGTGGGTCCAAACAAGTCAGTTCCCACTTGAGTTCCCTCCAGTTCCCAATCAGTACGACACACTGGACTTGGCTCAGTTTTGCAGGGACAGCACTCGCTACTATCAATAGTGGAAATAGGATTTTCATTTAAATACTTCCAACACGGTAGCACCTTCTTCACAGTGACAGTATCTTGTCGCCTTTCAAGCCTCCAATCCAGCACACTTGTACGACCCATCGTGCAAAGTCATCTTCATTATCTTTAAAAACGAATGTGGTAGGTTAGTATTGCCCGATACTTGCTAGCCGGTTTTTTATTGCTAGATGAGTCATTATATCTATATTTGCGTTCGCGGGCCTTCCAGGCGCGAGGCCCCTTGGACCGCGAGGCCGTAGGCGGTGGCCCACATCGCCCACGCCTTACGCCGCCTCTGTATACACGTCGTGTATATAATCTAAGGCCAATAAACTAAAAATGAATATTGTTTCCAACCAGCACCGAAAACCGCAATACACCGAAACAAAAGACAAAATATGTATTTTTTTCAGTACATAACGGGACAACTCCATTTTATCAACAGCCAGTAATTTGCACCACGTTTTCCAAGAAACGTTTTTGACCATACAAAAAATAATTAGGTAAGTAAAAAAAAGTCCAAACAGAGGTATTTTTACAGTTTTAATTTTAGTTTTCTGTATTATAATTGTAATTTCAAAACGAACTAGGTACCTACTTCAACTTGAAACTGGCAATCTGACATGGCATTTTCAAACAGTGCTGCCAGATTAGGCGACTTTTCGCCATTTTTAGGCTACTCAGAAGGGTGCCGCCCGCCCGGGGCGACCAATTTATAAGATTCGGCAACTGGTCACCAATTGGGCTATATCAGAAAAAAAAGGTGATTTTAGGCAATTATAGGATTATATACTACAACATTGGAACTAAAAGTATGAATATGACGGGTAATGAGAAAAAAAAATGAAAAAATCACAAAAAATGTTAAAAGCAGAACTTGACCCTTTGCATTCATGGATTTCACCACCACTGACCGAATTTTGTTTTTCATGTTCACAACATTCACATTTAGGAACGTACGTTAAAAATATTTAAATCCATCATCTGCCTAGTCTTTTCTTTTCCCAACTTTATTGACGTCGGCTATCAGTCAAACCGGATTCAGCTGAATACCAGTATTTTACGTGGAGCGGCCGCCTACTAGATCTCCACAATGGGTTGTGGAGATCTAGTAGGCGGCCTAGCCTTTTCTCAACTATATTGGGGTCGGCTTACAGTCAAACTGGATTCAGCTGAATACCAGTATTTTACGTGGAGCGGCTGCCTACCAGATCTCCACAACCCATTTTAACTGGGTAGCACGGTACTTCTTGGCAAGACTGGAGCCAGATTTTCTATCTTCAGACAATCCGTAACGACTCCCAAAAACATTTTAATTAATAACATCGAATTTCTTGTCTTTCAAAATGGAAAAAACATATCAATAATAATATGAAACATTTTAGGTACAAATGGGAAAACAATATTTTGAATAGGTATGTTGAAGTGGCTCATTTACATGTTTAGAAATTTGTGGTAAAATTGTTTTGTTTTACATCAATTTATTTTTTGTTTTAGCGAGGTAATGTATTCTCATTATAATAGCTAATCTTGGTTTGAGCAAACCTTCATAGTTGCTCCAAAAGTAAAAATTATAACTTTAAATTGAACCGAACTAATTTTTTTGCGGAGTTTATTTCCTGGGTGTGCAAATGTTTAAAAGTTAATCCTTTTTACAAAAACGGTGTTTTTTAAAATATAATTTGATTGGAGAAAGTAATTTTTGGGGGCAATTTATCACTCGCTCTCATAATGTAAATGAAAAAAAAATGTGATTGACTTAAAATTTTAGGCTACGAGTTTAGGCTGTTTTGCATTTCAATATTATTTAGGCAACATGAGATTAAATTTTCGGCGAATTGGAACTTGACTCATTTGGCAACATTGTTCTCACCTGTCACGGATGACGGAACTAGAGATGGGCTTAAGCGTTAAAAAATAATAACACTGCTAAATGCTAATGCTAACAATAATTAACACTTTAAATTAGCAGTTATTTTTAGCAACTGTTAAATTTAATCACAGACAGGTTGTTAACATAATTAATTCTCATTTCCTTCATACTTTTCACAACTTAGGACTGTCAACTTTTTCTGTTGGCGTATGTATCTAAAATAAGAATCAATTTATTTGCAACAATTTCTTTTTTTGTCTGTTTTTATTAGTATTCGTAATTTTTGTTTATTAATATTATTTATTTTTGTTTCTTTTTCTATTCTTTTGGTTTTTTTTGTGAGTTGTGACTGCTAGATTTAACAACTGTTTCAGAATTTATTTAACAGGTGTTGACACTAAAAAAATATAGCAGTGTTAATTTAGCAGCTTATTAATTTTAGACCCATCCCTAGACGGAACAAGTCAAAACAATAATCCTGCAATTACATTACACTGCTCTATCCAAAGAGTATAATAATAATATTGGGAGGCTCTATCGTATCATGCTATTTTCTTTGAATAATAAGTCATTGTTAACATTATATTTTTCATTTCTTAGGCCTTGTTTAGTGGTTGCTCAATCAAACATGTCTTCTTGTATCGAGGATGCAGGTGAGCGGATAATAAAGGATGAGCAATTTTTGTCTAAGTACTGTAGTAAAACTCAACATTAGTTTCTTGTGATTTGAAAATGTATTACTTACTGTGCAGCATAGTCTACATAAGTACTTAATCCTGAATTCCTGACGACATGTGATCCATAAATGATTTTTTTATTCTAAATGTATTTGGTTTCTTGTAACCTACTCGCATTTATTTATTAGGTACAAATTGTATAGGAAAACTTTATTGAACACAACAACATTAAGCGAAAACCTAAAACAATGAACGATGGCAATCTTTATATATGTACCTAATTAAAAAGATCATAAAATAGTAAATTACCAATTTACAGACATATACTCTGTGGCATATGTGACCGTTCCAAACACGGATGTTGGCAAGACAATTGGGCATGGTCTAGTGAAGAACAAGTTAGCGGCCTGTGTCAATGTTATACCACAAGTCACATCTATTTATGAGTGGGAAGGCAAAATTAATGAAGACAGTGAGGTAAATATTTCATAATACTAAAAGTTTATCTATACTAAGCTGAAGAGTTCATTTGTTTGATTGGTTGAACTGCTAATCTCAGGAACAACTGGTTCGAATTGAAAAATTTAGTGTTGTATAGCCCACTTATCAAGTACCTTGTGACCCGGTGGTCGTGGGTTCGATTCCCACGGGAAGCATACTTTGTAAAGTTGTTTCCAGTTTGCTAGGACATTGCAGGCTTGAATCACCTGATTGTCTGATAAAAAGATGATTCCGTGTTTCGGAAGGCACGTATAAGCTGGTGGTCCCGGCCGCTAGATGGCGGTCGTCAAACCATGTCAGAGGCCCTTGAGGCGGTTTAGAAACTCTGACACTAGAGTGTGTGGGGTCGTTAGACCTTACTACCCACACGAAGAAGAAGAAGATCAAGTAAGGGATAGACTATTCTTCTATAGTTCTATTTTTCATCACACTACAACCAATAGGAGCGGAGCATTAATAAGAAATGTGACGCAAATGAAGTTACGTGAGCCAGCTAGAAAATAATCATCACTAATGTTAATGTGGAAGTGAGCTAGTTTGTTTGTTGATAATTTTTGGTTCAGAGATAGATGGGACCTTGAATATGGTTATAGGCTACTTTTTATGAACAATATTTAATTATGCGAGCAAACCCTGAACAAAAACTAGTTAACCTTAAGATTATACAACTAAATATATAGGTAAGCATTGACTATACCAAAAAAAAAAATAACTAAGAATATCTACCAAATTGGATTGTGGATTTTGTTCGAAAGAGTTACCATGGCACTAGGAGGAGCACGGATGAGTTTTAGTCAGTAAGTGTCTGACACTCCCTTCCGCTCCACCCAGAGCAGAAGGGGTCATTTGATGATTTCCCATACACAAAAAAAAATAAAGGTTTACCAAATTGCCAATGGAATTATATTACTGATCTAATTATCTAGTTTAAGAGGATAGTCAGAATGTCACTCAGAAATGTGCTAAATAGTATGATTTATTAACCTGTACCTTTCACAATTTCCAGGCGCTGCTCATGATTAAAACAAGAACATCTGAAGTGGACAAACTCACTGAGTTTGTTCGCAAAAATCACCCGTACACCGTGTGTGAGGTGATCTCCTTGCCAATCAGGAATGGAAACCCTCCATATTTGAAGTGGATTGGGGAAATGGTGCCTGAGAGCTAGTGTGGAGCAATCAATTAACTTGCAGTTGAAGTCAGCTGCCAGATATATCAAATTTAAAGCCCAGTTTCTGAAAGTAAAATTATCACAAAATTAATTTGACAAGTTGTCAAATGTGCATTAAATTAGCTTGTGTAGTATTTGAATGAATTTTTAGTCAGCAATTGCTGTCAATTGCATTAAATATAATCGAATAGAAATACTGTTATTGAACACAATAACAAATTACACTATGAGCTTAAGAAATAGTAGGTTGTAACAATATAATAATAGGTGGCAATCTGATTGCTAATATCTTTGCATAAACTGGGTTTTAATCTAAAAACAACATCTCTGACGTTCTGGATTTGATCATCAAACAGAACAGTTTTTGGTTCATTCTTCTCACAAAATGTTAACTCTCACAAATGACACTGTAGAATAGACATTCTACAGTGTCATTTGTGAGAGTGTGAGAGTGTCTACCTACACTATAAAAGAAGACTCTTTTATAGTGTAGGTAGACACTTTAGAAGAAGACATTATCATAGAGCTTTCCTAATGCTTGACAGAGCTAAAATAACACCGGCCTGTAACTCTCTCCTACCAGTTCAAAGGCCTCTCCTCATACAGAGAAGGAAAGATTGTTAATCATCAAGCTTGCTCAGACAAACGGTTAATTTCAGGGTTTGGTTCAAATTCCAAATTCTACTTAAGGCTTAAGTTTGTCAGGATTGACAGATAAGGCCTAACTCGGTCATAGAGAGGAAACCTCAAGAATTATAAAAATATTTAGATGATACAAATAACTTCCTCTATCCTACAAATGTTATTGTTATTGTTTTCTATTGCATTAGTAAACATAGTTAAGTTGATAAGTCAAAAATACTTTTATGTGTAAGAAATAAATTAAGTATATTAAATGAAACAGTAGTCTTTGTTTTCAAACATATTATATTACTTAAAAGCATTAATAAGTAACCAAGCATATATAATGTACCTAAGCTTTTTCATGTAAGTAATGATTACTTTGCATACAGACTGTTGTATAAATTCAAGTTCTTAAAACGTAACAGACAGATGTGTTGCTGGGAGTTTGTTGCGCCACTTCTTCCCAGCTAAAACACTAGGGAGTGGTGACGGGCGGGCGTTTTGTGGGGGACTGTCTTTATGTAAAATTTGACGTTCAAAAGTGCTGGCTCTCAGCCTAATCTGAAAAGATGACTTGATTGTGATTTTGGTTTTTATGGGTGGTATGATCACCATGTAGCTATGTGCCTACGCTGTATGTGTTGTAGTCTGATCAATCAGTAGAAAGAAGTCGTTTCAAAATCATTGATGCAATGTTCCGCTATCCAGTGTCACTGCTGATTGTTAGCTGTGATTCCAATACCTACCAAAATAGACGACGGTACTAGCTGTAACGTCGTACCTTCGTCCACCAAGATCAACTCAACTGCCAAGTGCTCACCAAGCAAAGCGAGCACATCCTATAATCCTATGAGTAGCGATGAGTAACGATTTTAAAGTAGAATAGCACCTATTGTGTTGACAAGTGGACAGACAGTGTAGGGTTGTACGAGTAGAATAGGTTTGCCCTTGCCTAACTGCTTATCTGTGTCCCCCTGCCTATCCCAGGGAAAACAGAAATGATGATATTAGTATGGACTTTTGTTTTATTCCTATTCAGTCATCTACACTATCTACACTAATATTATAAAGAGGAAAGATTTGTTTGTTTGTTTGTTTGTTTGTTTGTTTGAAATGAATAGGCTCCGAAACTACTGGACCGATTTGAAAAATTCTTTCACCAGTAGAATCCTACATTATCAGTGATGGTCATAGGCTATAGAATATTTTCAAAAAAGTTAGGGATCCGTATGAAAACTTCGATAATGTGACCCAAGGTGTGAGAAAAAATCCTTATATCGCGTACGCTGCGGAATCTATTGACAATAGAGCAATGTGATGTACTACAGCTTTATAGAGGTCATCAATATCTACAAAAAAGTCCGCGATACCATATGTCTAACTATTATGGATAAGTCACCATGACCGCTTTTTGTTAATATTGGTCAAGCAAATCCCATGGTGAAATAAAAAATGGTGATTATAGTACCGTGATATTAATCCTTATCCATTTAAATGGTTTGATAATTAAGGTTGATTATGTCCGTGTAAATTACACTTTAAATCATTCAAATCGGACCTTTCCTTCAAAAGTTACGACGGTAATAAACATGCTCGGAGTAAGAAAAATGTCGCGGCTTGAGCGAACTGGGGAGAATCGTATCAATGCTTGGTCTGATGGAGTTGAAACACCACGGCATTTAAATGTTTTGGATAAAACAATAAGAATAACACATGTTTGGATTTTTCGAAAATCAACTAGGTACAAACATAACAAGGGGTGAAGCAGGGGTGAATAAGTTTTTAGGGGAGGAAATTATAGCTTGCATCAATTTACGTCGGAATTCTATGAACAAACTAAAAGTGGGATAATTGAAACAGATCATGTACCTAACAAATTTTGCATAATCAACCCCTGACGGGCTGAACGGGGTGAAGAGTTACGCTGAACCAATAATGAGAATCGTTGTGCTTAATTTTCCAAAACTAACCTTTATAATGGGATATGTATAGGGGCGTTGCAGTTTGTGGAGTATCTACTATCCCCACGCGGACGAAGTCGCGGGCGAAGTGCTAGTAGAACTATAAAGTAGTAACAAAATAGGTAGGAAGGTAATAGACGTCTAGACAAATAGGTTATGAAAGTAGGTACTCGCCGGAATGGCGCCTGTGAGCTGTGTTCATTGTGCGTAGGTGGCGATTAAAATGTTTATGCTCAAGCTCAATGATATTATAAGTAAAAAGTTGTAGATAGGTTACATAAACAACATTCGATCTTCAAGAACGGCACAATGTCACACTGTTAGATGACACGTAGAAGTAGGTCGGCATGTCGTAATTATCGGGAGCGGAAAAGAGATAAGACGAGAAAAATGTGGCTAATTAGCCAGATTTTGACGTGCCGCTTGCTGAGCGCTTATAACCTATCTACACCTTTTACTTAAAATATCATTGCTCAAGCTATAGTCATATTAATAAACATGAGAAGAAAGTGGGTAGGTTAAAAAAAAGGTGTATCAGCCTACCTACTGCACGCAGATACACCGGAATTGCGGAAGTGTATCTACAAGACAAGTATTAGTCTATGTCTACAACAAAGACTACAATAGTATCAAGTTAGAGCCCGAGTAACAAGAACAGTCGTTGCCATATATGGTGTAAGATTAATTCCTATTTTAAAATACCTACCTACGTTTCAATTAATTTATCTTCAGGTGGTGTTAGTAAGATTCAGCTGCGGAAAATGTGTTACCTGTGTATGTTGGAATTTTGGAAATGAGCCAGCAACCTGTTACCGTCACAAAGTGAGATCCAGTAAGTAGGTACTCATGGCACAAACTACATTGGTAGGTACTACATACCTTGGTAGGTAGGAACCTAAGTGCTGCCTACATAAATGCCGTTTCTACATTTTCATTTAGAACTGCTAAGTGCTGTATTATTTTGCGGATTTGCCTGGCTTTGGCGAGAGGCGAGAGGGTCTATGGACCTCTCGCCACTGGTGCACCATGTAGTTGTAAGTTCTTACCTAGTAGGTAGATAAGTAGAGGTAACATTTTCAAACAAAAATAAAGTGTAGGACGTAGGTACCTTCTATCTACTTCTGGGGACATACCAAAAGGTCAACGAAAGTCAAACATGTGACTAACATCACTCTTAGGTAACCTTGTCCTCGAAGGTCAAAAACAACAAGAATTCGAAGTTCTGATGACAGCATAACTCTACAGGATATAGGTACCTACCTACCTACTTATCTATATTTCAACAGTCGAAGATTATTCAATAAAGGTTCATGGCCGGACCAATATCAATAAAAATCCAGTTACCAGCCTTGTGGGCTCTCCTGCCATTCGGTCTTATTGTCATTTTAATCAAATAATTCGCCTATTAGTGCAAGCACACAACGCAAACTAGGTATGTTCAGTGTAGTGTACCTACCTATCAGATATTCACTTGAATGTGGTGTCGTTAATCGAAGAGGATTTTCACACAAAAATTATCTTATAAAGGTGTCCCAAAATAAACCCAAGATTTGAATTTGCCGCCATTTTTTGCGGTAAACAGACCTCGGCTTTAGGTAGGTACTGTAGCCTCCTTGGCTGCCAACTCTGGCAGCCAAGGAGCCACAACCCATGTAACTGGATATCACGATACCCCGTGGCGAGACTGATGACAGATTTTCTGGCTTCTTGGTAAGTAGTTAGAAGTAGGTACCTAACGACGATCAAAGATATACCTATATGGAAGTGTCAAAGACTAAAACCCATCCGTGCTCTCCTACTGCCCTTTGCTCTCTAGAGCCGCGGTGACTCTTTCGAACAAAATCCGCAACCGTGGCAGGCACTGGCCGTCTACTATGCTGACATCTCTGAGGCGCGCGTGGAACACAACGCGCCGTCGACCCGGGCCTGGCTTTGACCGGACGGCGAACCACCCGACGCTCGCCTTCCGAAGGCCCGAACTGGCTACCCTACCTACCCATTTTTAGGGTTCCGTACCCAAAGAGTAAAACGGGACCCTATTACTAAGACTCCGCAGTCCGTCCCTCCGACTGTCACCAGGCTGTATCTCATGGATCGTGATAGCTAGACAGTTGAAATTTTCACAGATGATGTCCTACTTATTTCCGGTGCCGCAACAAATACTAAAAACAGAATAAAATAAATATTTAAGTGGGGTTCTCATACAACAAACGTGTTTTTTTATAGATATATATAGAGAGAGATATAGAGAGTACGGAACCCTTCGTGCGCGAGTCTGACTCGCACTTGGCCGGTTTTTTTAAACATTTTCCCTGTTTTCTGGTGAACCAAACAAAAAAGAATTATTCAAATCGGTAAAATCGTTCTCAAGTTATGCGCGTACATACATTTCGGCGATTCATTTTTATAACATGTTTCATGACATACTTCGTTCGTAGTAAAATAGAACTTCTATCCGTAGTAAGTAGTGCATTAATATGGCCCTGGACCACGCGCTCAGCACGCGTTTGGCAAATATTTCTTCCTCCATGGAGGACTAGCAATCCATATGCAATATTTATGCCACCCATTTGGCAACGAACATTAATATACGATGTGGCCCCAACTTGCCATTGTACATATTCAGAGCATAGTAAAGGTCGCATGTACTGTGTACTAGTTTTGAAGTTTTTGCCTATTTGGCGGTGCGCCAAACTGCGGGTGCCTTTACCCTATGATACGTACGTAGGTAATCCCTACTAATTTATTTATTTATGTACACACAATAAACTTAAAAAAGAAAATTGTATACAGAGAAAAGAGCAGAAAGTAAGTTACAGCTTATTTCAAAAGAAATTTCTTCCAGCAGACCTGCGACAGAAAAGTGGGTTAAGAAACGTAGACACAGTGTGTAAAGAGGAGAAGGAAACTTAAAATAGACTATACTAACTTATATTATAAATGCGAAAGTAATTCTGTCTGTCTGTTACGCTTTCACGCTAAAACGGATGAACGGACCGTCATGAAATTTGACAGATATATAGCCTGGGATATGGAGAAGGGCTTTTGTTACGATAACCGACATCCACGCGCAAAAGTTGGTTACAAATTAATATAACACTTTTTGTTTGCAGGTTTTGGCTAAACTATTTTTAGTTGTGTACGTTACCCCAACAAGAAAGTGTCTCCTAGAGTTATATGAGTAGAACGTATTATTGGTGCCTTATCTGTTGTAAATGTGCCCCCACATAAAAAATGTGTGCCCCCTGTCGTTTTGGAAAAAAACGGAAAAAACGATTCTTGCTGGGGTAACGTTTTTCTAGCAGGAAAATTCTAAACGAATGATCGGAGAGAGAAAAATTGTGCATAGCCAGAGAGCTTATGTGTGCCAAAATGTGCCCCCAAAAATAAAATCTGTGCCCCTTCAGGTTTTCGAGATATTGCATTTCCTGCTGGAGTAACGTTTTGATGAATCGTATATCTCTAAAACCATTGCATGTGCCCCTGTAGAATAAACATACACGAGTAGCTCTTAATGTGTGCCCCTTTGTGCCCCAATTAGATTTAAGAAAATACTTATAGTTTTCAAGTTATCGCGGTTTTATGAAAACCCGAAAAAACATCGCAGCGCCTAAATGAGACAAGGCATAACTTCGCTGAAAACTGTATTCGGTTCTTCTTGACGCTAATAATAACCATACAAAGTTTCAAAACTGTTCATGCATGCGTTTTTGAATAATCATGCTAAAAGTAAAAACGATGGTGTCATAACTTTGACGGCAAAATACAAGGAACTGGAACAATCCCAGATGTGTAGGTGTAAACCAAAATCTTGTGCCTTTAGTCAAAAATATATGGTGAAAATATTGAGCTTCAAATGTTACGCATTAAGTAAATATAAACAAAAAACCAAAATATGTAAACAACGGCTGGTTATCCGACCAAATCTGAATGACTACTAAAAAGCGACGGATTCATACATACCGATGACCTTCTTTATTGGACGTATTATACCTAAGCTGTTGTCCGTACAGTCGCGTTCAAAAGTTTTGAGGGCTAATTAAAAATATATTAAATGCACCTTGTGACTATATGTGTTGTTATGGCTGCCATAGAACATTCTGTAAAAATCAAATCAATTATTTAGTTATTTCGGCTAAAAAGATACAGCCCTGTGACTGTGGCATGTCGAGTGTTGACGGATTGTGGTCGAGTCTTAGTTTTGGAGACATGAATTCTTGTCATGAATAATAATTATTTTTTTACATAGTAACTAGAAGTTATTAAGGGATTATATGTCATCAACCTAGCACAAGAAGAGAATTAAATACGTATTATACAAAAAAAGTAAACAAATTACTGAATCGCTTTTGACGAAATTTCTATTGGACCAATCGGAAAGTATGTATATCCTTTCAGATGAAAACAAAACAAACATGATTTAGAACATATTAGTTAAAAAATAAATAAATAGGTAAAGTAATGAAAAAAAATCCAAGTGCTTGATAAGGTACAAGTATTTTTAAATAAGTCAAAACAATGCCATTAAATACTTACCACCGCAGATCGTGCCATAAAATTCACCACCCCTACAACCACATAATTGTTATAAAATGCTTATACGCCACTTTCAACCAACTTAAAAAAAAGTAAACAAACAGTATCAGTGCAACTGCGTGACTCAACGTAACAGTGTCCTTGGCGTCATAACATAACTGCAACTGTTTACCAATACCAAGTAATAATCCAAACGCACTTCCTAGTCAATAAACACTTTGTACCCATTATTCATAATAGAGCGATGTTACACGTAACTGTCTCTGTCGCACTAACACCGTACGCGTACTAGCTGTTTCACTTTCTCTAAGCTAGACAAAGCGATTCCTTGCGTGACGACGTCAGCGGACGCCGCGGGGCCAGAGATGTATGTAGCGGTGTGGGGAGGCGAAAAAAGGGAATCTTCTATTAAGGTAAATGTCAAAGTCAAAGTCAAAGCATTTATTTCAAATAAACCATTCACAGGTACTTTTGAATTGTCAAAGTCAGTCAGTCAAAAACATGAAGCTATTTGCACGTTCCAAAGCGTAGATCTCTATGGAGAAGAACGTACAAGAAACTCCATGGACACTCTTTTAAACCATTTTATGTTTTACAAAAATCCTGGTTACATCATTACTTGTTGCATCTATATGTGAGAACAATGCAAAGAAAGGAAAAAAATAAAAGTATTCTAAGTATCCAATAAGTATTAAATATAGAAATAAGCCAGTGACAGCTAAGATATGACCAGTCTCCACTGACGGCGCCCGTTCACGAACATGACGCGTGCATCAGCACCATTCAGCTCAACCATTTTGAAGGGAACCGAATGATCAAATACACGCGCCACCATCAGCGAGACATTCTAGCGAGCATGACACACCCTCAACTACCCCTGCTCACTCATGTCAAACAAGGAAACCATCTATATTATTACCAGTATAGGCTCCATGGTCCTCACATTTACAGGATTTTAAAATAAAAAATGTTTCTACTTTATATAAAACTATGTATATCAATTTTCAAAAACGGAAAAAGAAAAGTAGTATTTAAAACATAACATAAGAAAAGTGGAAATTTTTATTAGTCTACACAAAGAAGGGTGAGCATCTCTTCCAAATATCCTAACTAGAGGAACCAAGCGGCTGAGACTGTGGAGCAGGACCGGCATTTAGCCAAGCATTTTTATCAGTAATGCTCCAACCAGCCTGCGAAATTCGAATTTTCCTAAGTTTTTTTGCAATTTGCAGGCCAGTGCTTGGTTGTATGTTGATTAAAATATTATTCGCGGCTGTAAGACATATGTAGATACAAAATTATAATCATCAATATCATCAATACAATGCTCTAAGTTCATAAAGATGTAGGAATGAGTTTTTCTGTTTTTTCTTTTTTCCTACGAACGAACATAGAACGAACATATTTAGTGTCAGTTTATTTGTCACGAAACGTCGCTGCAATTTGTACAAAAAAAATACGTGTGAATAACAGTGCATTTCCAAATAAAGAAGCAAGTATTATTTTCATAGCATTAGCCTATTAATACAATTCATGTATGTATCGTCTTTATCTATATATTCCAAGTTATTATGATATTGTGGCTAATTGAGGTTGTTTCTCACGAAAATGCTACACATATGAGTCACATTTCGTCACTCATATGACGTAACTCACATCTACGTGTAAAGTTAAAACATGTTTACACTGCGGCTGAAAATTTTAACAAATTATATGCCGGCGGCGTCCGGTGTTATCTCCATACAAAACGTTTCACTAACAAATAAATCTGACATTTACGGAAAATAGATATAAAAGAGTTTTAGTGTAATTTTTTAAAATAATAATTTGGAGGTTTCGAATAAATGCTGAATTTGATCATTAAACCTGCATTTTAGCTCCCTGCCGGACCCTGCTCAATTTGAGCAGTAGGACATAGTTACATGTAAACTCTGCTTTACAATAAATGTGACTTACATTAGTATAAAAATACAGGTATGTCACAAAACAGTTTGGTCACGATTTTGAGCATGTTAGTCACATGTACATTTTATTTGAAAATGGCTCTTATAAATGTACTTAATCATGTGTAAGGTCATAGAAACAGCTATTAAAATATAATCCAATAACAACTTTATTTTATTAGATATTACTTTTCTACTTCAGTGTACTCAGGCACAACACGTGTGAACCGGTTAGTGAGTAAAGTAAAGAAGGTCATCGATATGTATGAATCCGTCGCTTTTTAGTAGTCATTCAGATTTGGTCGGATAACCAGCCGTTGTGTACATATTTTGGTTTTTTGTTTATATTTACTTAATGCGTAACATTTGAAGCTCAATATTTTCACCATATATTTTTGACTAAAGGCACAAGATTTTGGTTTACACCTACACATCTGGGATTGTTCCAGTTCCTTGTATTTTGCCGTCAAAGTTATGACACCATCGTTTTTACTTTTAGCATGATTATTCAAAAACGCATGCATGAACAGTTTTGAAACTTTGTATGGTTATTATTAGCGTCAAGAAGAACCGAATACAGTTTTCAGCGAAATTATGCCTTGTCTCATTTAGGCGCTGCGATGTTTTTTCGGGTTTTCATAAAACCGCGATAACTTGAAAACTATAAATATTTTCTTAAATCTAATTGGGGCACAAAGGGGCACACATTAAGAGCTACTCGTGTATGTTTATTCTACAGGGGCACATGCAATGGTTTTAGAGATATACGATTCATCAAAACGTTACTCCAGCAGGAAATGCAATATTTCGAAAACCTGAAGGGGCACAGATTTTATTTTTGGGGGCACATTTTGGCACACATATAAGCTCTCTGGCTATGCACAATTTTTCTCTCTCCGATCATTCGTTTAGAATTTTCCTGCTAGAAAAACGTTACCCCAGCAAGAATCGTTTTTTCCGTTTTTTTCCAAAACGACAGGGGGCACACATTTTTTATGTGGGGGCACATTTACAACAGATAAGGCACCAATAATACGTTCTACTCATATAACTCTAGGAGACACTTTCTTGTTGGGGTAACGTACACTTTTTAGTTTGGTATTTTTGGTTTGTTATTTTTTATTTGGAAATTTAGGTATAAATCAGTTTGGCAGTTATAGATATAATTTTGTTTGGCAGTTATTTCTATATTTGCACTTGATCTAAATTAAACTGTCTATTAAGCTATAGTTACCTACATTTTTTAAGGCACTCGTATGGTTTTTAGTAAATTAAACTTGTAATAAATAGGTTTGATTTTATCATTAGATAGTGATAGGATACATTGATGGAACAACAATATTAATAGTAGGTCCCTTTAGTTGCAATCTGTGTACCTATCTCAAATTGATATAGACTTATTATAGTGGTTTTTATGTAGTTAGGTAGGTACCTAACTACATAAAAACCACTAAAACCATGTCATGAAATATACTAAGTTTCTTATCCCGAGCGAGATACAACTTAGGTGAAAGCAATACGAAAAATTCTTGACGTAAAAATATCCACAGTTCCAGAAATTGCTGACTGAATACGAACAATAAATTATTTTTTTTATGTAGGCAGACGTCTCCGCAACTATATTTGGAACCACACAACACAATAAATAATTCGACAAAAATACCTCCACGATTGAGCAGTGTTATGTTCAGTCTCAAAACATTTAATTTAAAATATGTGACACCATGAAACTTTCTTACTGGTTCACTTACGTAACGTGCGCATACATCTTTGTAACATAAAAACTACCATTATCTACTAATTGCCTCATTTATATTAACTGAAAACGTACATAAAACATAGAGCGTGTGTAACAAAGAAAAGACAAATGGTTACTTTTGGAACGAAACCGAACACATCTTCGGTCGCATTTCGCTCGACCAATCGTAGCGTTCGTAGACGTCTACGAGTTTCGTAGCGTTCGCTGACGCAGTAGGGCGGCGTAGCACTACGCTTATCGGGACACAGGCTGAATACATTGACCTTTGTTAAAATCGACGAAATTCAGTTTCAATTAGGCACGTTAAACAGTTACAAGAGAAATAAAAGCACTCGTGTGTCGGCAGCGCGTGGCGTCGGACGTAATGTAGGAGCAGTTCTATTATGGCATCAATAAAATTCTTTACGGAAACATCTGCAGTCATAAAAGCTGTCGTATTGGTTTCGGCGATGCTCAGGGATCGCTGTGACGAGTGAGGCTGAATCAGTTGGCGTCGAGGATCGCAGGCGAGAAGGTGGTGAACGGGGTGGAAAGATGGTCACTGGGCGCTAGTGCAGTGCGGCTCGCGCCGGCGCGGATCGATCGCGCTCGTTCGACCGGCGGGGCGCGGCGCTCCCGCTCAGTCGCGCGCGGTCACGGCGTGCGGGCGCGCGCATCGCTGCACGTGCATGGCGCGCCTGACTGGATGCCTCGCGCCCTCGGGGAATGGCTTCGTCCGAGGAAGAGGCGACTACAGCGTCGACCGACTCTTATCCTGAAGATGATGGCTGCCTCAGTGTCCGAAAATGGTGGTGCTTTCTGCTGTCGTCGATATTCACGTTCATATGCGGGCTGTTCGTGGTGCTGCTATGGCGCGCTTGCGCGTTCGTGTGCTGCCACAAGGAGCCGGAGCTGGCTCCCAACGACCCCAAGCAGAAGGAGCAGAAGGCGGCACGCCAGGGGAAACAAGAGTTCGAGGGCACGTTCATGACCGAAGCGAAAGACTGGGCCGGCGAACTCATATCCGGTCAGACCACCACCGGACGAATACTGGTAAGTGCTGCTTCTAACTCCAGCCACTTCTCAGGCGTAATGTAGCAGTTAGCTAGTTCAGAAGGTCCCTCTCAATATTTCATACAAATGTTTGTTAGGGTGGGTAGGTAATTACTAATTCGCGTGGTACTGAGACATTAAAATTGGTGTGATAGCTCGGTACCTTGTACTTGACGATAGAATATAACGAGATATTTGAGTACAAATTAGCAGAGGTGCCTATGTCATTAACACTACAGCTCATCGATTGCTTTCATCGTTAAGATTAGAAGCCCCAGTCGTGGTATCAATTAAACGTAAGCGAGTATTTTGATACGAATCTATTTACTACAGTTACACATTATTGACGTTGTAAATCTTTTTAGTAAGGCAGGTAGACAATAAGCTAGTTAATATTTACGGTCCTATAGCTAATGGGCCTAGATATCATAATATTATATGCGGGTAGAAGTTATTTAGGTGGACACCCAATTTATAGTCACGGTAATGTTTATTTCACTTATGTACATTCACAGTTGAATAATTTCAGTTTTATTCGCAAACATAAACCTCAATTCCAGCAAATCAATTTCCGAAATTAGTTGAATCGTAAAACTTCTTGTTGATGGACGTAGCGGGCACATTTTTCAGCCCACCCCCGTTAAGTGGCGATATAAAAATAACGTTAAACATTAACCCAAATCTGTTCCATGGCCCATTGGCCCACACCCCTACGGCCAGTGATCACCAATATCATGACGTCACACAGCCAACCTTGAAGATTATCCACTAGTTTGTACCAATATTGGCGGTTTAATATTTACAGCTTGATATATGTTTAATCTAGTGCCCGTATACTTCGTGCAAAGCAGTTTTATTCATATTTTATTTTATTTGATTGTAACTTGTAAGGTACAGAAGTGGATTTAAGAAAGAAATTCTTAAACGGTGTGTTCTAGATAGTATGGCAAATAAAACTACCTAAGGTAGGTAACGAGGCCGCGGGTCTTAGGTAGGTGGCGAGGACTATGAGGCTCTTGATTTTTATAAAGTCAAGTAGCTATACCACCTGCAATGTACTTCACATTCCTGTAACCCTCGGAAACTAAGCAATGTTTATGGCAGCAGTAGGTTTACATCAACAGGAGTGGGTTGGTTCCAAGCTCGCGAGCTGTTTGCTCTCGACGCTGACTGTTTAAACATTGGCTTATTGCTTGCTTGGCTTTGACGCAGTCGAAATACACCGTATTAATGATTTATTGTCAATTGTATAATGAATATAAAAGTATAACGTACGCTACAAGTACCTACCTACTCATTCCTTTAAATAATAGGTAAAAAAATAAATTAAAAGGTATAAAATTAAACTGGCTTTTCATCTAATCCTGCTATATTTTTTACTTATATACCCAAAAATATATAAATAACATTGCATAAAAGTACCGACTTCTAAATAGACACATGTAGGTACCAATTTATAATGTCTTCAAGGACAAAACAACAGAAACTAAATTACAAACGTTTTGCTAGTTTTAAAGCTATATGGGAACAAACACGTGTTGACACAATTTTCTAACGATACAACTATACCTATGACATAATGTAGGTATTTAGTAACTTGTATGCAGGAGTAGGTTTAGGTAATCTAACGTTTAGTTATGTGGTGCGTTTACTCGTAGTTGTTATAGTAAACACCTCATTTCATGTACATTAACGAATATTAAAATGTTAAGTAAGTACAATTGTAACTGGAAACAACTTCAGGGAACGAAATGAGCCCTTTGTAAAATTACCTATTCATAGTATCTGAAACGACAGACCTACATACCAGTGCATACACATAAACTCACACCTTTTCCCATAGGGGTAGGCAGCAATATCAGAAAACCACCTTCTGCGATCCTTGCATACTCCTGCTTCTATTACGCTCATACTTAGAGCAGTAAGATTGACCTCTAACTAACAAAAAAAAAGAATAATGATTAACTAGCCTTTGCGGCTCCGCCCGCGTTGTTGTTGGTTATCGCGTAAAAAAGCATAATATGTCCTTCTCCATATCCCAGGCCATATACCTATCTGCCAAACTTGATGATCCGTTCAGCCATTTTACAGAGAAAGCGTAACAGACAGACAAACAGAGTTACTTTCGCATTTATCATATTAGTAGGGATTTGATTCGTTCAATCGTGCTTATCTTTCTACATAGGTCGCTAGGTTTACTAATCTATGGGAACCTTCAGTAAAGCCTACTGATCCTTTGAAAGGATTCTAAAGATACCTGTTAACGCTTCTAAAAGATAAAAATGGTTTACTACTTGTATTATTTATTTACTAAGGGCCCACAGGACTCTTATAGTAATGATTGTTGATTTCTGATTATTTCATTCTCGGACGGTAACTCTGGGATCCCTCGTAATGGTCAGGATCCAATGACGCCCACTATAAGACGCAGCTAGCCCTTCGAAAAAAAATCTACTGTTACATTTATGTCACCGGAGAATACCAAACTCCGTAAGATTTTAATAAAACTTTATTAGATTATAATTTTTCGAAATATTGTGGACAGATCATTTTTGAATTTAATACATTAAATCCCATTCAAATTTAAGATTTTCCAATATATCCGTGTCTTATTGAGAAAACTGAGTTTACAATTTCACGCGATATATTACAATCTATTATAATCGCGAGTATATATTAGGTCTTTACCTATGAAATTGCCGTTCTGCAGTACTGGCCATTTCAAATCAAAATAATTTTTGTTTGACTAAGAATTCTAATTTCAAATTAATTTTATTTTAAAAACATGGTTTTTTTTTTCCAAAAGTAGTCATTTGTTTATGTTACATTTTCATCGCATTTCAATCTTTTTCGTCATCATGGAAACGTTAAAAATTCGAGTAATTATGGAATATGAGTACCGTCGTGGCAGCAACGCGGCACAAGCGGCACGCAACATCAACGACGTTTACGGAGCTAACACTACAAACCAACGCACCACCTGTTATTGGTTTGCTCGCTTCCGTTCTGGAAATTTCGACCTGAAAAATGAACCTCGCGGTCGTCCGAAGACTTTGGTCGACAATGACGAATTAAAGGCGATTGTGGAAGCTACGGCTGAATTAGCAGCAGCTTTCGACGTTAGTGTCAAAACAATATTGGTCCATTTGCGTCAAATTGGCAAGGTAAAAAAGCTTGACAAATGGGTGCCCCACGAACTCAATGATCGCCAGCGCGAAGTACGCGTCGAGACGTGCCTTGCACTGCTCAACAGACACACAAATGAAGGAATTTTGAACCGCATTGTTACCTGCGATGAAAAATGGATTCTGTTTGATAACCGCAAGCGCTCAGCAAGTTGGTTGGATCCTGGTTCAGCACCTAAACAATGCCCTAAACGAAAACTTACCCCTAGAAAAGTGATGGTCACTGTTTGGTGGTCTAGCGCCGGTGTGATTCATCACAGCTTCTTACCAAACGGGGTGAGCATTACTGCAGATGTGTACTGTGAAGAACTGAACACAATGATGGAGAAGCTGGTACATCTCCAACCAGCATTGGTCAATCGCTCGTCTCCGCTGCTCCTGCACGACAACGCGCGACCTCATACTGCACAGCAGACGATCTCCAAGTTGCAAGAACTGGGGTTGGAAGCTCTCCGTCATCCGCCCTACTCACCAGACCTTGCGCCTACAGACTACTTTTTTTTCCAGAATTTGGATAACTTCTTGGCGGGAAAAAAATTCAATACCCGAGAGGCAGTACAAAATGCCTTTGAAGAATTTGTTGCCTCCCGTCCAGCTGATTTCTTTAAGAAGGGCATCAATAAACTGCCACTGCGTTGGCAAAGATGCATTGATTGCCTGGGTGATTACTTCGATTAATACAAATAAAAAATACATGAAAAAAATTCGTTTAAATTTTTTCATAGAAAACGGCAATTTCATAGGTAAAGACCTAATATTATTACAATCGCGAGTTTGCAATTATCCGGTGACATTAACATACAAGGTATAAAATCTGGTAACAACAAACTTATATCTTTATCTTGTTGGTCAGAGTTGTGGACTTATTTGGGATTCACAGTCCAACCTAAACAGTTTACCTATTTGATTAATTTGATTTGATTATAGCACTATTTCGCAGAACAAACACAGTGCGCTATTATTTAGAGGTATTATGTCACAGAATCAGATAGACAAACTCGTAGCTTATAACGCACCATTACCTACTAGTACTACTATCATTTACTATACAACATCAGCTTTTAACCCGCGACTTCGTGCGCGTATATCCCGTTGTTTCTCGATCCCGTATAGCCTATAGCCTTCCTCATGAATGTGACTATCATATACGAAAAGAATTTTCAAAATCCGTTCAGTAGATCCAGAGATTACCCAAACTCGCGAACTTTACCTCTTTATATAATATTAGTAATAATCTTGTGGAAGTAAAAAAACTGAAACTGCCCCATAGAACTTTTTAGTAGTTATGTAACGTAAACTACTAACAAATAGGGAAAAGACAGCTTGTCGAAATTTAATGAGAATATAATGGTGAAAATATGATTAAAAAGATATATACTTAGATAACAAAATAAAGATATAAACTTAGAAAATAAAACCGAATTTTACACCAAAAGAGAAGACATACAGAATAGATTTACTCCAAGACACGAAAAAAGACTAAACATTCCAACATCGCGACTTAAAATGCATTCATCAAGTACATAATTATGCAATGTCAATAAATTATATAATAAACTACCGGAAAAAATTAAGAATAAAAAATAAATATACCTAATATGTTTAGTAATAAATTAAAGCTATTTCTTATACATAAAAGCTACTATACTATAAATGAATATTATGAATAATAAAACTGTGACTGGAATTGTAATAAATCGTATTTATTTAATTTAAATTACTTCTACATTTACCTATGACATTCGCGCACATAAAATAAACAGTAGAATTATATCTCAATTTATAATGTATTTGTAAAAAGTGATCTCAGTAATAAATATTGTTTAACTATCTAGTTAATTAATAATCTTAAATATTTAATTGTAATAAGAATTGTTAAGTCATTATTTAATTTTAAAGTCTAATTTGAATTTAATTATGAATTATAATTTATCCTTGTAAGTAATTTTGCTGTGCCCTTACAGGCTCAATAATTGTACCCAAGCTTTAAGCAAATAATTGAATATGAATATGAAAAAAAAACATACAAAACTAGAACTAAATTCAATTTAAAATTAAGTTTATTAGTTGTTTTTTTTTTTAATTTAAATTTAGTGGCAATTAACGGATAAGTATGTAAGGTTTTGTCACAATCGTTTAATTTAATAGTTTTATCCACACTACAATTATTACAAAGTGGTAATATTGATGGTTTACTTGTTGGAAGGAGGTTAATCTCTGTAATGAAGTACTGATCCGATTACGAAAGTTTTTAAACTGCTAAAACACCTTTATCGTTGATTTTAGCCCCGAGGTAAAGCCTTGGGGGGGGGGGGAAACAGCGGGTCGTCTTAGTGGCGGAAAATTAGAGTTGTTTCGAAATTTTGTTGCAAATCATATTTTTAAATAGTTCTGTACCTATGTCATAATATTCGACTGATTGTCTCACACTTTTCAAGGTCAAAATCTTCTTGAGTAAACCAAAGAGTTGACTGGTACAGATTGCCTTATTTATGGCATTGCGTTCACCATGGACCCATTTTTATGTACATGCAATAAATTAATTAATTTTTACAATACATTGGAAAACAAGAAATGAAAGACGATAACTTGAGACTACAAAATACATGAGTTTTTTGGAGAAACAACCTGGCCAAATGGAGTATTTATTGAATAATTAACGTATTTCATATGACATGATACGACATCAAGTCTGCATTCCTTGAAAGTAGTACAAACATAATTTTAAAAACTTTTCACAAACCAACAATTGGAAACCGCGAGCGTCTTCCAGCGTCAATATGAATCACAGCAGTGACCTAATACCCGTAAAAACTCCACATAATAAGATTACAGTAGGTACTGTAGACGAATTACAAAGTGTTAAGTGTGTCTGTCGTTGCTATGCAAGCATTTGGTACTCGTTACTCACGCTCTTAAAAATGTTAGCATTAGCAGTAGATCTGGGTGTTTTTAGGGAGATGACTAATAGGTATTAAAGGAAATAAGCTAGGATTGAAATGAGTGATTTGTATGAGACATCTTGAAGATGGAAGTAAGTATGATAGTAAAGGTACTCTAACGTAAGCATGACTGTATTAAAAGAGGACGGTTTCATATCATAACGTCAATTTATATAAAATAGAAATTAATAATTGGATTGCCAGAAGCCAGAAAATCTGACACCAGTCTTGCCAGGAAGTACCGTGTTACCCAGTTAATGGGTTGTGGGACTTGTGGAGGTCTGGTAGGCAGCCGCTCCACGTAAAATACTGGTATTCAGCAGAATCCAGTTTGAATGGGAGTCGAACCCAATATAGTTGGGAAAAGGCTAGGCAGATGATGATGATGATGATATAGGTATCGCTAATTCCGACGATGTGTGTATCAACCTGCACCGAACACTATGTAAAGTACCTGGAGACCGAGCTTTGTTCGGTTTTTTTTTTTTGGAAACGACGTTTTCTAAAAATGAAACCTAGCTAAATCGATTTGCCGCCCCCGAAACCTCCTGCATTCTAAATTACATGAAAATTTTTGGAGCCGTTTCCGAGTTTCAGATTATATTATGTATGTACAAGAATTGCTCGCTTCAAGATATTAGATATACCTATGATTGGTACACCTTTCATCTACTTGTGCCACAACGTTCAAAGTATGAGTATTTTGCATAGTTAGATCAATAACTTTAAACACGGTTTTACTTTAATTAATATAATAGAATACATTAATTTACTAAAGTAGATTATAACATTCTAATCAAGAACGCACCTAGAAAATCCAACGCATTATACCATTA
This sequence comes from Melanchra persicariae, assembly GCA_947386135.1. NCBI lineage: Eukaryota > Metazoa > Arthropoda > Insecta > Lepidoptera > Noctuidae > Melanchra > Melanchra persicariae. The sequence goes on along the minus strand of OX376648.1, from coordinate 18,351,310 downwards.
TTCAAAACCAGGTTCATTTATAAAAAGAAAAACAATTTATTGTACAATGTTGATGCAAAAGGACATGGCCAAAAATTGTATGGGCTTGAGCCCCAGAATGTACAGCTATACAATCGATGTCATTTAATACTACTAGTCTTCTATAAATAAAGTCTAAAAGACGCATATTGCTCAGCAGTAGTGGACAAAAATTATGAAGGTTTAAAATAAGTTAATTTTGGACACTACGGGTAAGTTATTTTATATCGATTAATCAGTAAAGGGCGTTTAATATATTATTATTTGGTCTAAGATTAGCACACGACGTGAAAATCATCATCGGTGATCAAGAGTGACTGCCTGTCTGACCTCCATGACCCAGTTACTGGGTCAAAAGATGCCCCTTGGTGAGACTGGTTGTCAGACTTTCAGACAACGACGTGAGAAAATGGGGTAAATAATACCTGTCGTGAAATAGTAGGAGGTACTTATTCAAACTAGAACTTACCTCAAAAGTTAACCATTCCTATAAAATAACAGTAACATCAGGGGGTAAAGATGATATTACATGCCGTCTGATGCGTTCTCTAATTGTGATACCACAGTTAACACACGCTTGTTAAAGGTCCATTTTCCATAAGTATGTATTACACAGTTAACAATTAATTATTAATGGAGCACTCGCGTGGGGCTACGACACTATAAAATATAAACGTGCGAAAACATAAACACAATTCAAATCAAACGAATACCAACCCCCATCCCCTATGGGACTAACTCTGAAATATCAATCAATAAATTAGCTGTTTCATAAAAAATGCAATAATTCACCCGATGAAAATGTATAAAACAACAGATATTTTTTTCGATTTTTCAGGTTTTATCTCATAGCAAAAGTTGTTTATAATGAGCAATTTCAACCCACTGAAAGGTCGTTAGTGGTTTACAAGTAACCCTGTATATATGAATAGGATATGCAACGTCTCTACTTCCCAATAAATAAAATAACTGGGACAGTTTAGTAGCCAAGTTTATGTACAATATTAGTCGAATGTCATTCACAGGCTCGCAGCTGGCATGCGCTGCATCCACGTAGGTACCTAACGCCAATAGTACGCCCATCGCATTTGAAGAGCATCGCACACTGCGGATATCCTGGCAAAGGTTTACCTACTTTGATTCCAATAATTCTATTGAAGAAGCGTGGCTTGGGGATACTTACTTACTTTAGATCTTTATGTAGGACTAGCTGCCGCCTGCGGCTCCTCCCGCGTGAATGTCGATATTTATCCCAAGGGAACATACTCCCGGGATAAAAAAAATATCCTGTGTTATTCCAGACTATAATCTACCTCTGTGCCAAATTTCATCAAGATCCATTCAGTACTTTTTGCGTGAAAGAGTAACAAACACACATCCATCTATCCTCACAAACTTTCACATTTATAATATTAGTCAGATAGTCAGACAGTCAGACTATAATCTACTTCTGTGCCAAATTTCATCAAGATCCATTCAGTAGTTTTTGCGTGAAAGAGTTACCAGCATACATCCATTCATCCTCACAAACTTTCGCATTTATAATACTAGTAGGATATTAGGAGGATAGGATTAGTAGGATGAGTGACTATCGTAATGGGTATCTTCTGCTAAATGAAAAGCTTAAGGTGGCACTGCACTTGTCTTATTTGGCCAAACATTCGCGTCATTTGTACAATACAATCATCATCATCAAATATCTGACATGTAGTGTTACTAAGGGTACTGGTTTTAGAACTAACTAGAATAAGAAGGTCTGATTGGTAATCGCTCTTGTTAAATGCTTCGTATTCAGCTTCTGTTTACACTGGAAGCCGACTCCAAAATAGGTGTAAACTGAACCAATGTGAACAAAAAATTGGTCAAAAATGTCTCGCTTTTGAAGATAGCTTCATACTGTATAGGTATTTGAATATAATCGATGCAAAATGGAACAGAACTCTGATACGTAGCCTGAAGTTCTAGATATTATATTTATAAATAAAAACATTAAAAAGCCTGTAAATGGAACTAGGTCATTTTGGCTATCATGTAACTTGCTCACGTTCCACGGATCACAATGAATCTTTGTACGGAAAATATTTCACAAAAAAGGACTGTTTGTATCACGACAAATACATCGTTCCCGCAGGACATACAATGACGTACTGGTGCTCTCAATCTAGTTTTAAAGACATTATTTTACTTTAATAATGCTTGGTTTGCTGTTTATTACGAGAGTTTATTACGATATCCAACGATGTATTGATTAATGTTCTGAGAATAACACTATTATTTCATTATGTACGAATTAATTAACAGACCTTACTTTTCTCTTGAAACAGCAACTAAACTAAGCAGCTATTATTGTAATATTGGAAAAATAATAAGCAATGCGTAAAAAGACCACGCATGTTAAACCATGAAACATGCTACAGTGAACCTTATACCCTTCAATAATTATACGTAATCGCAAAAAGTAATCACACGCGCTTTCCCTAAGTAGACTCCAACACGCTCTCCTGTAACATTTCGATCCCGGTTGGCTCCGCGGCACAGCTCCGCCCGGACCGGCCCGGAGCCGGCACGGCACCACGCGAACGCGGACCGTGACCCACTTTCCGCTATCGATGCGCTCCGCCCTGTAGTTCAAGTACGTTTTCCCTTTCACCATCCATTGATGCGTTCTGTCTCATGCCTCATTACTACACAAAGAATTTAGGGGCGATGGTGTGCGTGCAGGGGATATGGCAGCGTTTAAACGTTTTCCTTATCAAGTTGTACGTAGGTTCTACCTACCTACCTATTTGTAGACTGCAGGGTATTTGAGAAGATTGAGGGTAAATGTTCCGGATGACGTTTGAACTCGGTGAGGTCTGGGATGAATGGTGGTTATTAAAAGCAGAAGAAAGGGTAGACGGAATCGTATTTTATTTTGGATGGCAATTCACTACCGTGACTAAAGCTGTTATTATACACAATTCACATGTTTTCTAACTGGCAAACCCAAGATTCAATTTTAGGAATACAAATAGCAAAAAACCTGACTACCATATATACTCAGAACAAAAATCAAAGTTTACGTAAACAAATGACAAACACTTAGGTGTTCGACCATATCAAGGTAACTTTAAACTATTACAAAAAAGAAACAGAATGGAGCACAGATGTGTTATTGTGAAATGGAAACCGCAGGGAATTTTCTCTGGCCCCTTGCGCTAAGCGGTGAGGTTAGAGTTAGGCAGATGCTAGATTCTTTTCCTGAGAACCAGGGCGGGAAGTCTCGACATATTTACTGATCGCCTACCTACTGAATTCGGTTGATAAGTCCTAAGGACACCGTACACAGTCAAATCGTGGATCGCATTCAAGATTGACTGTATGGGCTTAGTCTTATCGATCAAATTCGGTTGGTAGCCGATCGGTAACTATGTCGAGACTGAGGCCTGCCATGAACTCTTATAGCAGGTCAATTTTAGACGAAAAATAACCTGTCGTGCTTGTTTATACCATGAGTGCGCCTAGTAGCAGGCAAGCCTGCGATCACGTGACCTGAACCGGTGAGGGACTAAAGTCCGTCCAACGAAAGAAGTCTGGCGGAAATAAATGGAACTAACAAGATTGGTTAGAGGATAACGTACAGTAGCATAGAAACTAGCGCCGCGGTTGCGGAACTTCTTTCGTTGGACGGATTCTAGCAGATCAAAAGTTGATATTATGCAGGTCAGCGGAAAATGCTCATGGTACAAAAACAAAACCTGTCAGGTTAAAATGCTGTGGTGAACTGCCTTGCACTTGGCAAGAATAAAAGTTTATGGTAGGCCCCCAGGACTAAAATCTTTCAACACTTATCAGATCAGCAATAGGTTTAAGTTTTTGCGTTATGAAAGTACATATGTCGTAAACCCTAACACTGTACAGAGGGCCTAGAACATATGTTTTGACGTATAGTAACGTTAACGTTGGTGAATTTTGAATTTAAAACACTGCCACCCCATAGTATTTTTTTAAATTTTATGCGACACACACAATTTGTACCATATAATAATATGAATATGGTATATAATAAAACGAGTCATATAGTTAAGGTAAAATTTTACGTTACGGTACTATACGTCAAAAACATTCGTGCTAGACCCACTGTTCCTTTTGGCATCGTTTTTAGTATTTTTACTGATATTTTTCACCTCAGCGCATCTTCACCTTCTCAACGTAACATCAAGATGATGCAGCAAATGTCTCATAACAAAAAATCTAAGTTAGAAGTTATTAACCGTTTATCCTTGAAAAGATATCAACGCATGCGCACTTACTTGTTTTTGCTTAGTTTTTTCTTTCGTCTGTTCATTGAATCACAATAGCTTTTTGTGTTATAAATAACTTTGTATGAGTTTGTTTTGACTTTGGTCCTAATCAATACGAAGAAGATGTACCTATTTCTACGATTATTTTAGTTATTTGAAATTACTTAGGTACTATAGCCTACATAAATACTTTATGCTGGTTAGTCTACCTGAATAATATGCACTTTTATTCATTAGTTTAGTGTGGAATCATCCGCTGCTAGGTACAGAAAACATGAATGTGTTTTGATAACTTACAATGGTACATCGAGTTATTATAAGTACAATTAATGACGTTTATAGTTTTATCAACACACTAATTCGAAAACTAGCTATAGGCTGCAGTTTGAAAAGCTGTGCTGTTCATACTTCACCCACATGTACAAGCGTATACACTGTGCCAGGGTTGTGGATATTGTTCGAAAGAGTTACCGCGGCCCTGGAACGCAAAGAGCACTAGGAGGAGCACGGTTTTAGTCAGTAAGAGTCTGACACTCCCTCTCGCTCCACCCAGAGCGAAAGGGGTCATTCGATGATTTCCCATCAATAAAAGCGTATCTACTGTTTTCACCTAAAGTGTAATTTAACCCTCTACCAAATAACTTAACAATTCACTTTCGTTTTCTTACAGAACTACCCTCGACACATCGCGTGTCGACCCACACTTGTCCTTGTACGGACGATGCCTATTTATTTATGATAAACACACGCTACTGCAGTCTTTTATATATTTAATAAGGTTACACGTTACACCTCGCCACGTCGCGGTATTGTTGCGTATTGATTTTGATTGTACGCCGAATGACATCAATTATGCAGGCACGGGTAACTGATAATTTCTTCAAGGAAGAAGTAAGGGTATGGGGTGGTTAGGGGGGAGAAATGGTTAGCAAGGGCTGTGTAGTTTAGCTGAAAACAATTAATGTTATAGGAAATCGATATAAAATCTTTTAAGATGATACGCTTATAGAATTGTCCTAAAGTGTGTTTTGCAGATCAGTGGCCCTACCATGACGTGTTAAAGCGTGAGTCGTTCGAGCGAGAAAGAGGGATGGAGCTATACATCCTATATAGCTCTATCCCTCCTTCTCGCTCGAACGACTCATGCTTTAACACGTCATGGTAGGGCCCCAGACAACCTACCACGAATGCTTCGTCGTATAGTACCGTAACAGTATCGTCAACATAAATGAATTTTGAATATAAAAACTACAAGCCCGTAGTATTTTGGTTTAATTTTAGGCGACATACACTATTTGTATCATGCAATAATATGAGTGTTATTTTTAATTTGCTGTGCCCGACAGGGTCCACAATTGTTTCTATTTTTATATTTGCCACCTGTATTTGTACATTATGGATTGCAATAAATGATTTGAAAACATTCGTGCTAGGCACTCAGTGCACGCATTTTGTGGTATCTTAACATATGTATAATATTGATCATTAATATGATCTGCACGCGGCTTTGTCGTTGTGGGATACTGTATCCTTTTCCTTCTCCAGTTCCAAAGCTAATAATATCTATGTTGAATTTCATTAAGATCTCTAAATATTACGTGAGGGCTGTTTAGATGTGAACAGTTTCAAATAAATAGGCAGATTTACTTTTGGCATTTATAACATTAGTATAAGTACATATGGATTTTAAAAACAAGTGCGCCAAAAACTAAATCGCTTTTACAAAACGAAATGTCAACAATAAACTTCTACTATCCACGAGCACAAACTGAATGCTATCGCTAAAAAGCACATGCAAAAATGCATCTAAAATAGAATTGCACACAATACCTTCAACGGTGACCCATTAAACTTTAAACTGGGCGTCTAGTGTACAGTCAACCGCACGGCAATGGTAACTACTCCACACGAACAGCGCTTTTATGTCGTCACAGTAAAGGTGGAATTCGTAGTTCAAGTGTTACGGACTGTACGAATAAAATAGAGCGAAATATTCTCAAACGACATCTTTGGTATTATACTGACTACAGTCTGGTTCTAGCCACTAGAATATACCTAAGAAGCAAGTTACGGGCAACGTTTCGCGAAATTCTGGCGAACACCCAAGTGCCTACCGTATCCACGCAGATAGCATTAATATATTCTTCCCATTTTTCACTAAGTAGAAATAGTCTAATGTAGATATAAATAGATATGTTATTTTTAATTTACTCATTACATTAAAGCTTTTGTAAGGATTTTATGAGGTTTTTTAAGAGGGCATGTAATTCGCGAGATGTAACAGTTGAATTAAAAGGAGCGTGTAAGATTTGTACCATTGTGTAGTTTCCGCTGAAAACTGAGAATTTTTTTACAAAAAAATACGACCGACTTCCAAATAAAAAAAACTTTGATTTCGGAAGTCGGTGCCAAAAACAAAAAAGCAACCAAAAACACCTTGCAAGTCGTTTACTTGGATGACAATTTTTTCAGCTATGTTAATTGAAAAACCAAACTACTGAACTGATTTTCATGAAATTTCTATGGTACCAATTGGAAAGTATATCCTGTCACATGAAAGAACAATTTTTCATAAATGACAGAGTTACGAAGTAACAAACAAGAAAAAAACTTACAACCGAATTGAGAACATCCTCCTTTTTTGAAGTCGGTTAAAGAGCATATTGTACTTTAACGTAAGTTACTCTTATAAGACAAGAATGCAACAATTTTTACATTTTTTCATATTATACTTCAAATCAAATCAAATCAAATCAAATACGTTTATTTGTGTACACAGGTGAAAAAGGTGGAACAATTACAAGTTAATGGGTCTCTGTGTCCTGCCACAGTAGGTAGCATACAAACATTAAATATTACATTTCAAATGTGCCAAAATATTTTAAATAATATTTAAATCAAATATAATTAACATAAGTGAGTACAAACTTCAAAACATAATTCTAGGCATAATTTTATTGGCTACTATTTAATTTTTTTTTTTTAAGAAATTACGGAATTTCTACTTATACCTCTGAGATATATCATAACTATCAGTCTCATAATCTAGTAGAAATTCACTGATTGAGTAATATGTATGTACACTTACTTCTAGCTAGAATGTAAGTGGAATCCTCTAAACGAATAGAAAGGGTAACAAAGAGGCGACATTGCGAGGAAAAGCAGGAAAATGACAAACTTATTTGAATTTATGTCAACGGCAGCATTCCCTTCATTCTCAGAAGAGCCTCATATCCAGACAAATACAATGTTAGGTTAGTTCGGCTTCAGCTATGGTATTCGTACGTTCGTATGTTTTTCTTTTTTGTTTTTGAGGAATTGGCTAGCTCTTAACCTCGATCACGCCTGATAGAAAGCGATGAATGAAGTCTATGATGGAGCGAGCGTGCCCAGAAGATGCCTTAAATACTGGTACTCCCACGCGTCGACGGTGACACAGCAGGCTGCTTGACGCCGGACTCCGGTGGGAGGATGGTTGCTCAGTTGGTCCTTATTTCGTAAAAAGAGATATTAAAAGCTGAATATTGAAAAAAAAAACAAGCACCATATTCTCCAATTTATAGATACATGAAGGCTTTTCCGGAGAAGGCTAGGGCACAATATACTCGTATGCTTTAGATACTAATTTAGATTCGACCTTAACATTTTCAGAAGCCTCGTGTCATACATTCCTAAACAATTTCCGTCACTCGGTTGCATCGAAAGCTTACATAACTCACAAATGGACCCGCTCGAATACAAATCGACCTCTGTATCGCGAAAACTGGGTCTTCTATTCCTGTTGTAGCCCCGTCAGAGCTGCCCTCCAACTCTGTATTTATTTAAAAATATCCCCGCTTGTGACGCCATTTTTGGTCAACTGTCGGTGGTCTGACCTTTGAGAGCAAGACTTATTGTTTATTCCTGGAGTTGTTTGAAATCGATTTCGTCTCGAGTGGAAGGTTGAGAGAATTGAGGTGTCTCGGAGTTTTGAATATTTTAAGACAAGATGAAACGTTACTGGAGAGGTGACTCGCGTATTATTTAACGTGGCTTGAAGCTTTACTGATCGTCACTTCTCTTTAACTTAGAGTGAACAAATAACGAGGATGCTTTGCGCGATTACGTGTAGTAGGTAAATATTTATTTGATTCGAACTTTATTTGAATATTCAATGATTGGTATTTTAAAGTATTCTGCACACTTTTATCGGGTTAACCAGTATTTTTTTTTTTATATTATTAGTGATGTGTTTGCTCTTGACTCTAGTCAATGTCAGAGCTGACAGAGACAAAGTCTACGATGGAGCGAGCTTACCCAGAAGGAGCCTGTTCACTCTAACTTAGAAGAGATTAGGGTTTTAAGCTCTTGGAAACACAGACGCAGGCAGAGAGTTCCACTTCTTCGCTGTGCGCATTATAAAAGACGTTGGGAAACGCTTAGTGCGAATTGGTGGAATAGCTACAAGGTAGAGATGGTAGGATGCAAATTCGACTTTTTCTAGAATTAATTGCAACAAAAAATGATTAATGACCTGTTTATATCCTTTTAATTTTATCGTTATATTATAACTTCCATGTTATCATAACAAACCGGTATTCATTCCACTTATAGATATGGCCGAGTTTTGATTCCAAAGCCATTTTTTACCGTAGATAGCGATATTCGGAAGCTCTCATCTCGCTCAGGGCGTTCAGCGATCAATCAATAACCTAAATTCCGCCATCTATCACTCGGCTATTCTGCAGGAGAGGGCCGAAATCACGGGCCCTAAACAAAGAGGGCACATCGCCCATAGGCCACATATGAGAACGTTCCGCCCCAACCGGCTATTACGCATTCCAATGGCGATAAAAGCCTATAGTTCGGTCGCAAAATCGTTCGAAGTTTGGCCAAATTCTGAATCTGCAATTTCGATTCCCGTAGTCGGCCAATATTTGGGAATATCCCCATATTTCTGTGTGGGCAGTGTTTTTGAACTATTCAGTCGTTTTTGTTTGATTCTATATTAGTGTACCTGTAGGAACTTTTAAGACAATTTCAGGCCAAAACATAAATAAAATCATTGTATTTTGTGTGTTTCCAAATCTTAACAGTAACTTAGTCTAAAGTACTTTCATCTTCCCCCAAACGGGTAACAATAGCACCTTCTAAATAAAATTATTACACAAATTCAAATGAGTTGGCTGTTATCAAGATTTCCTGAGTAAAGGTCAAATGTATTTTAAAATGAAAGATAGTCGGTTTATGGTAATGTCTTCATTTTGTGGGTTTGTGCCCTTTGGAGGCAAGAACCGAACCGTTGCGATTTCTGCGCTATTTTGAATCTTTAAAAGAAATGTGTCAGCGTTTTGCTGAGAATGCTTGGCTTGTAACTTTATTGCAAACGTTATTCTGGGATAGCTTTTATATTTAAGGCTATATTTTTGTTGAAGCGCGAAAGGGAAATAGTGCGTTATACGTAGCGACCCGGTTGGCACTCGACTCACTATTTTCCATACATAGGTTACATTGCCCACTGAATATGAAACCTCGAGGGCCATTTTACTAAGCACTTCATTACAACCTTGTTAGTTTGCCAAAAGCTAGTTAATATTAATAAAAAGCTTTAATATCAATAAAAACACTCGTGTGATAAATTGGGATTTAATAATGTTATCAAATATAAGTACCTAGCTTTTGCCCGCGGCCCACGTGGATGTCAGTTATCACGTACATAGGACATAGGTTACTCTGTAACCTATGTCCTTCTCCATATCCCAGGCTGGCAAATTTCATGACGATCCGTTCAGCCGTTTTAGCATGAAAGTGTAACAAACAGACAGACAGACAGAGCTACTTTCGCATTTAAAATATTAGTAGGGAAATGGTCATTTATAAACAAATGATGGGATGCAAGGAAATTCGATCTTTGTCATGTATGAAAGGTAGAGTTTGCTGTTCCAGATAATTAAATAGAATTCTGAATTAAAAAATGCATGTTTCTATTATGAGCCCCGACTATGAAAATACAGTACCTATACCTACACGCCTACTACACCTATTTATTTTTTTATTTATTATTCTCAAGTAGTTTAGTATTCTCTTTACAATTTTACTTGCCACTTGACTTATTAGTTTGATGGCGAGAAGCATATACACACATAGCCATACATACGTAGCTCGTACATACATGTAGCTAGTCTAGGTACCTCTGTCACTATAATGAGGAGGGGAAAACCTTGCTCATCGTAAAACTTGTACACTGAACAGCAGCTTTGTGGGTCACCTGTTTGACCATTTCCACTCCAGTTGGCTTCCAGTTGACTAATGCTCTCAATACGGAACATTTCGCCAGATTGTAATGTCGGTGATCGATTTTGAACTAGAATACCGGAAAATTTGATTGTTTTCTTTCCGTAAATCAGTATTAAACTAAATAACTTTGTAAATTCATAAAGATTCATAATGACATTTAAAAAGAGGGACAAACAAAAAAAAAATCTTATCGGTTGACAATTGGCGAAAATATCGCTGAACAAACATTTTTCATGGGCTCCCATCATCAGAACCTGACTTATACCTTCTATCATCAGCTCAGCAACATGAGATGATGATTACCAGGCACAAATATCTGAGGGCTGCCCTCGTTTATCCTAGGATCCCATCATCAAATTCTGTCTTGGTGACAAAGGGACCACCTCAAGAGAATAGAATTTAGAATAAAAAAAAAATTGGAAAACGGTCCTCGGCGGAGAAATCGGAGAACATGCAATCGAACATAGAACCTCCCTCCTCCATTTTGAAGTCGGTTAAAAACAGCTGCATCTGGCTAGATAGGTAAAAGGCTAGGCAGATTGATTTCGAAAGAAAAACTCATTAACTAATAATGAAAAATTAAGTAACAACAATTTTCTGTTCACTTCAATGTCCAAAGTAAATTATGCCTGTGCCACGCAGGGTAGTAACATACACAGGCTTTATGCAAAGACCGATGTAGGTGAGGTAGTAGGCTCATCACTCACACGCACAATACCGCATTCCCCTCGCCGCGGTTACAAGGCTTCTGAGGTTTCCCCATTTAGGACACCCTTACTTCTGTCGCGAGAGCGTGACACACTGCCACCAATCGCTGTACACAAGTAGTTTCTTAGTAAATAACAGTTTATCTCAAAGACTACAATAAAAATGCGCACTGAAAAAGAAATAACACAAATCCATCTGAAATAATCGTTTCTTCTCGATAAGACGTCTGTTTTATCCCCAACTGAGGGATAACCAAGCCAAATAATTCATTGCACTAAACCCATACAATTCTGAACGTCTATTCCGTATCTGAGAAATAAAGCCTTCTTGACACGAGACAAAAACAAGACATCTCGGGTGGGCTGGCCTCTTCCTAATCTCTGCTATATAGGTCAGTGGGCGGTGCCTATCGATTGCCGCCACTTGTGCGTTCCCAGGAACGTTCATTTTGTCGTTAAGTTTGTAGCCGGCCTTAGCTGGAGATGTTGAATTATTTATATATTATTTATTGGTAGTTCTGTATTGTGGAGTAGTTTGTATGCTGCAGTAGTGCCGTTTGTAGTGTTGGATCTTACTTGAGAATCTCCTGGATATGATCCTATCCAGGGGATTCTAAAGGAGGTTAAGTCACCACGTGAGATCAAAGACAATAATTACAAATGAACTTATGACTTGCTTATAAGCAGTAGGTTGTATTTAAATAACAATTGCCGGCTTGATTTAAGCATTTATGTTAATAAAACAAGGCTTATTTTGCAAGTATTTAATATGCTAGTTTTCACGTGCTCTGATTTTTAAGTATCCTCTACCCATTTACACCCCGAATCATCGCGCGCAACGACTTTGAAAAAAAAAACAAAATAGCGACCGAGTAGCTAAGGTTCTATCTCCTTTATCAAGGATTTGGTTAAAAATAGATAGCTTAGGACCGATTGCCTTACCTCAACTTAGCAGACTATATAAATACACCTAGACTTAGTAAAGCAGGAGAATTAATTGACTTGTTTGAGTAGTAAAAATTAATTGACTTGATTTGAACAGTAAAAATTAAATGACTTGATTTGAGCAGTAAAAATACTCATAGTAATTCATACAAATAGTAAAGATAATCATAAGCCTTACTTAGCAGTCGGGTAAAAAAGAAAATCACTTTTCAATCACACAATGACCAACATCAATCAGAGCGCGTCTTAACTTTTACAAAGACAATGGGCCTACCTGCCATTACCTCCCAGTTCTAAATCATTGCCTTTTAAAATTACCTCCACAAAAGACCATGGTCATCATAGACTTGTCTCCTCCATTTGTTCCACTTTACTTTAAAAATAGCCAGCACATGTCAGTATCAGTGGCAATGTGGCTGCTACGTGACGTCAGACAGAGGCTGGCTAGGATGGATCAATCGAGCGGCTAGACATTAGTCTCGTCGGGGCCACTGAAACGCTATCAGACGACGCCATCGTATGGGCTAAGTGCTTTAGGATCTTGTAAGGACACGTCTTCTTTTTTCAAGTTTCGAAATAGCCTCGAAGTTATAAATATATATATAGTTGTTTTTAATACACATTGTAGTTATAATTTTCAGTTCGTTGATGGTCAACTAATGTTAAGTAAATACAAAAGCTTAAATTTTCAATTGTTGACGGGTTATATAAAACGTTAGCAGTACGTAAGTAACTCAGTTCCTCAAAGTCAAAGTCAAAAGTCAAAGTATTTATAAGACTGTTTTTTGGTGATACAATAGGTCTTATAATTAAGTTATGGTAACTCAAAAAACTACCCATTTGATCGACACTACATACAAATTAACGTAAATTAATTAGACAATTAGAATGCAATTAATATGTCAAGTTCTAGGTATCTTCGCAGACGATGAGACGATCGTAAAGGCGCCCAGGGACTCTGCACTAATGACATCATACAAACACTAACCATCTGGCAAACGGGGTGAGAGGTGCTTAAGGATCGTAGCTTTTTAATGGTCTATACGAAGGCCATTAGAGGTTCAAACTAAGCAAACTCTCTTTATTCCGAAATAAATGATTATTATTATTATTATTATTAAAAGCTGTTTCACAATAATATTGAGTATATTTATCTATAAGTAACAGTCTAGCGAAATCACTTAGCCTGAATAGACACACCCTTCGCAATCAGATATCGATGTCACAAAACAGATGGTCGAAGGACAAACTGCGAAGCTTTTACCCGGAATGTTACCTTAATAGCTAGCTGAGTAGCTGTTTACATAAGGTAATCAATACCTTGGCGTAGACCTACCTTTAAGCAAGGTATGGTGTGCTAACAGCCAGCTTTATCATTATTTAGATTGGCTGTGATAAAAAAAAATGTTTTAGCTAATGTACTTGTATTAGCTTTCTTTTTGTTGGTTATTCTTCGATCATTTTTAGAGCAATGTTTTTTACTGTTCATGTTTTTGGACTTCCAAAGCGCAAATGGTTTAGCTTTTACTTATATATGACTAGCTGCCGCCCGCGGCTCCGCCCGCGTGAATGTCGATAATTATCCCAAGGGAACATACTCCCGGGATAAAAAGTACCTTATGTGTTATTCCAGACTATAATCTACCTCTGTGCCAAATTTCATCAAGATCCATTCAGTAGTTTTTGCGTGAAAGAGTAACAAACATACATTCATCCGTCCATCCTCACAAACTTTCGCATTTATAATATTAGTAGGATATAATTAGGATAATCAAGTTAAAGTTTTCATATAACGTCAGTATCAGCTCCTACGAGTAGATATATCTGTATAAGGACCTCATACTTTGCCTTCGTGACGACCGTTTTTTCAGTGATCTATCATAGTCACGCGATACGTAAGTAAAGTCAGAAAACAATTTAGATTTCGCTTAAGAGTTGAAGCTTAATACGGCGATTACGTGTGTCTCGGTTTTGTTCCGCATCATTACGGGATACATTTGGTTTATTTCCCGGGACTAAAGTGTGAATTTATGATGCATTTACGAATATGCTACGAGTACGTTTCAGTGGGACATTGAATCGGCGTTGCAGTTTGGCCAACATATACTTACTTACAAACGTAGATTCAACTTTGAGGCTCCCATTTATTTATCTCAGAAGAAGAGAGATAAGAAGATTTCTATCTGTATGTTTATCTTCCAAAGGATACATACAGTTTTCGTATCTGCGCTCTTAAGCCATGTTATTGGTATTTAAAAATACAGTAAACTTTCGGGACGTAAATAATGGCAGTTTTTGGCCCATTGCCTGAGAGCCTATTAAGTAAGCCATTAAACTCGGATGACACAAGTTGCTCTGAAATGATCCCGCTGGTGTTGGTACATGCGAGAATTCACGCCGGATGCCTGGCGGTGTTGGCAGAGAGAACAAGGCACCACGTGTGGCTGCACGCTGCTTGCTTTAGTATTTTAATTACTGACGAAAGTGTTTTTAAAAATAGTTAGAATAGATAGTGAGGAAGGTCGGAGTGGACTCGCTTCACACGAGGATTTTAAATGAAAGTTTATTTCTGAAACTTCAGTTTGCTTTTCAATTTAAAAAGCTGTAATTTTAAAACATTGGTGAATTACATTTTAAATAAAATAATCATATTCTTAGATTAATGAAAACATTCATCATTTAAACGCCCATTTCGCGGGCAAACCTGAAAAATAAAGACATAAAAAATTTAAACTAAATACAAAAACTCAGATCGTCGACACTCCCTCTTTAATGACAAGCACACATGACGTGTCGGCGAGTAAGAAAGAGACAAAGGTTCTCTGACGTCACAGACGTACGTTGGCAAATGGCATAGTACACTCTCTGGCAGAATGCCACCACAGCTGTCTCCGAATGTCCCCTCAGTTATTAACAGAGGATATTATTTATAAAATTGTATTTGTTTTGAATCATAATCTGGTTTCACGTGACTAGATCCACTACATCAACTTGTAATGCTGATGACGGTATCGAGATCGCAAAATAGCGTCAGGTGCTGTTTCCAAAGCTTTACGAGTCGACCATGGGAAGTAGGTTATTGTGCTGTTGTTAGGTGAAGTAATAGATAAAAGTGGCTCTATTACCGCAACCCTACTTCAAAAAAGGAAACGTTATTGAAACAAATGCCTGATTTGGGAAAACTTAAAAATCTTCATTTTTTGAAGTGAAAACTTCTTTAGCGGCGTTGTGCACTTTTTGAGATGGGTAAGAAATGTTAAACTCGCATCAGGACACGTGACCGTCAGGACACGTGACCTGATCGAAAATTCGTAAGACGGATAATGTAATATAAATTGTCATGTTTGTGTACGATAGCGCAATAAATGAATATTTAACCACATACATGATAGCACTTTTATACTGATAAATAAAACAATTCGTGCGAAATTATTCCCTAACCATTCCAAAAAATTTAAAAATGCACAACTTTAATGTTCAAGCTTTCACTTCTGCCGGCACTCCCGGAGTGCAACCCGTTGTTTTTTTTTTATTTGGCCTCATACTCGTACAGCCAGAACTTCAGTGATTTGTCACGGTGACGTCCATGTTTCAGCTGAGTTTTCAACACGGTTTTGTTCAATCTTTTAAAACCTGTGCCACAATCATACTAGTGCTAGCTAGGTATAAGCCTGTGGCTTTCAATTTGTATAACCATACACCACATACCCACGTCATGCAACGCAATCCATCTAATATTCAGCAAAGAGCCCTGAGCCCTGACCTATTACTTTCGAAAGGCTTCTACCATGATTTCATCTGCCTTTTTTCTCGGCTATGTTGCGGTTGGCTTTAAGTAATAGGTCGAAATGACGAGTAATAGATACCATGATGGATAAACCTTATAGTCCAGTTCTTATGGCCTAAAAGGGTAACTTTACAATAATTCATTACTCTTAGCCGTTAACGTGTAGAGTACAGGCAGGGAAGTATGGAAAAATGTATCCCGCAAAAAGTTAACCCACGTGTGTTCATTTTTTTTTAAATAAAATCTTCTCTATCTAATTTCTATGATAACTGGACGGGAAAAACATTAACTGCCATGTTTTTTTGGAGCATTTGAAGAAGAGATTGAGTTTTACAAGTAGGTCCGTAAGTTACACATTTTTAATCCGTGCAACTATCCTTTTTTGTTAAAGAATGTATCAAGCTAAATTTAATTAAAATCTTAATTCGCTAACCAACAAAATTGAACATTATCTGTTAGCGCAAGTTATTTGTATATTTTTTATAGCAATTCGGGCATAAATTTAACTAAATTAAATTGACTTTAATAATTATTTATCAAAGCCAAATAATTGTGTCTGACTTAATTATAAAAAATAGACAAATCTAATCATACATTTCGTATTTACTTTTTTAACGACATTCCTTAGGATGAAAATGTTTAATTCTGACAAAATAAATTAATTTTACTTATTCTTAACCAATTATAAAAAAAATAAAGTTTTTATTGAGATAAACGCATTTTTTGTTTTTTTTTTTTCAGTATCACCCGGTTATGAAAGCTAATTTGACTGGCCTATTATTTTAAAAATATATAGCCACGTGCAATTAAAAGTTCTGTTCAAAGAAGTCAAAAAACTTTATACGTTTTAAACGCATTTTATACATGCGTGAATAAATCGACATTATGAGTAAGATTGTAGTGAGTCACTTGCTTAAATATATATAATCCTATTTATTATTTTGTAAATATCAACTGAATTAGCTTTTTTTAAAATAGCCCAAGTTTAAAGAACAATAAAAACTTTAAACTAATTACCTATTTAACAGTGATGATTCCTGGTTAAAAAATATATAATTCTATTTAGTCCGTCAGTTAGATTATCGAAAAATATTGGACACGTATTTTTTGCTTTATCAAATCAATAAAAAATGACGAAGATAAAACGCATCAAAGTGGTGGCTTGTGATGTCACGTGTAAGTAAAAGTGTACTTACAAGTGACGTCATACGAGTTTTCAATTCACTGTATCGTTTTAATGTTTTATTAACGTGATAAAAGACGAATACTTTTTGGAAATCTATCTGACGGACTTATTAGATTTTTTAGTCATCTACCCTATTGTAGATAGAAACAAACTAGAAGAAATTACTGAATAAAAGCGTAACTCCGAATACAAAAAATCTTTATTTTTTCAAGTCGGTCAAAAATCGTTTTACTCACACGTTTGTTCGAAAAGCTACTTTCGTATTAACTAATGACATTAAAACAATAATAAAGAGGAAGGGAAAAGATTCTGG
Organism: Melanchra persicariae; assembly: GCA_947386135.1. NCBI lineage: Eukaryota > Metazoa > Arthropoda > Insecta > Lepidoptera > Noctuidae > Melanchra > Melanchra persicariae. The sequence continues at coordinate 18,333,795 of OX376648.1, read as the reverse complement.
GTTCTGTAAAGAATTAATTGAATTACATAAATGTTACTACGCGAATTCACACAATGCAAAAGCAGAAATAATTCAATTCAATTCAATTTCTTTTATTTCAGACCAAAGTCCATGTAATGTTAGTAACAAACTTAAAACTACGTTAGTAAATAATGTATGGCAGGCAAGTATAAACTTAACAATAATTAATTTTAAGCATTCAATCATCCAGGATTAAAATACGTGTCCTATAAGACACGTATTTTAATCCACAATATTGAATGACTAAAAAGTTAAACACTTCGACATCACATCTTAATAGTCCAACTGATTGAGTGCAGGATTACACAAATATTAGTTCATTTAAATCAACAGTTCTTAAGTAAATATGGCTTATTATTTCCACGAACCAAATACGGAATCTATTTACTGATGAAATCATTTAGTCCAACTTGTGTAGGTAGGCATTAATACGGTTCTCGTGATAATTACTAAGATCTGCAACCGTGACATACGATAGTGTTCCTACCAATTACCTAGAACGCTGAACTCCTATTGCCACTAGTAAACTTACCTACACGTAACTTGAGGTTATTTGAGATCTACTTATGTGCGGATAGTTTGTCGCCTGGAAAAGGTTTTCTGCGAAAAAACTCAACTTCGAGTTAAGCTCGCCTTTGTACAAAAAATATTTCTTAACCGTGTACCTACAATGTCATGTCTGGTGTACAATTAAGAAATATTGACACGTCTAAACAGTGCAATGACTTCGTCGACATATAAGTCGCATGGTCTTAAAAAATGGCTGAAGCATCCGTGGAATCAAAAAGTCGTATTTTGAATCCCAGTCCAAGTCAATCACCTGACGAGTCGTCGGCGAGTTGAGTATTACACAAGATTGCGAGCACGCTTGAGCCTGGCTAATAGAGATTCTATCTTCGTGTAAATGAGCCTTTATTGCTAAATCATTGTAGGTTTGTGTTTGTATCCCTAAGATTCATGTAGGCGTTAGCTTAGGAATGTACATAGTTAGTAAATCAATACCTACACCCTATTGTATTGTAATCCATGTAATAACGTCAATAAGATGGCTAAGCATTCTGGTAATAAATGATTGGGCTCTTAGCTTAATCAAAATTTCTAGCTGTCAAATGTCATTCATCGTTAGTTGATTCAATAAGGCCTGTTTCACACGTACACTCCACACCGTCGCGACAATTGCGTGTCGCTGTCGCTGGCGATTGCGTTGTGGATGCGACGTGGCTGCGTTGTGATCGGTATCACACACTCGGTCAAAATTGACGGCAAAATGTGATACGCCCACTTGTTGTGGTTATGGTGTGCTACGTGTGTAACAAGCCTAATAAACAAAAACAATATTAAGCTAACGCTATCTTTTGTTCTATTGAAAACAAAAGTTATACAAAACGGGCACAAAATAATTAAGTGAAAATTACAGCGTTTTCAGGAATAAAACATCTTGCAAAAATGCGTAGGCAAATAAAATCACAGTTCATTAGAATTTTCATCAATATTTTTATTTACTTGAAAACTGAATTATGAGGCCCGCTGAAAACATGTTTACAGCCGAACATCGAAGACGGTACATTACTCACGATCACTCACTGTCAGGAACTGAGCAGTTGTGTTTTCACAAAATAATATGTTTGTCAGTCTACGAATCACTAGTAGGTAGGTACATCTTACTTTTAACTTCTATCAACTTCTATTAATTAACTACCGGATGTAAGTTTACAAGTGAAATGGGACCGCGCAAGCGTAAGCAATTTTCAAACATTATTTGTCTTCTGCGTGTCGCTAGCACGAAAGTTAGTACTAAGATTTGAGTACGTAGCCCAAAACATTAACACTTCTACGGCATCGTTGGTGGCGCATAAATCATTGCAGCTGCATGTTTTGATGGACAGAGGGCAGGGTAGGAAGTCGAGCATAGTTTTGAGCTGTTGATCCGCCAAGGCAGCCCCACTTTCCAAGGTTTTTGGAGTTCCATCTTCATACTTGCGTTCTGAGGCGGTTCAGGGACTTACAAGTTGACCACGGAAGCATGCATACTTTAACAGCTGTTCGACCTTGTATCTAGTTACAGAAAAAATATACGCGTTGACTTGAGAACTTCCTCCGTTTTTCGTCGGTTAAAAAGTGGCTATTTTATTTACTTGGAGTACTTAGCCATACCTAAGCATAAGTCTAAACACTTATCCCCAAAAACGCTATCCTGAATTATTATTCTAAGTTAGTACTTGTGCTCATCATACATTTATGGAAATGCTTGATTTATCGTGCTCATTGAAAAACCTGTCATATACATCATTAAAATGTAATGAGCTAGGTTTCAAAATCTATAGCTTATTTATAGAATACTAAGTTCATAATTGCTTCCATGTAAGGGCATGTATTTGGGGCTTTCACAATACAGGACGTGCCTATTTTTATGCTTAGTAGTTTTGGTCTAAGTGCTAATTAATTGCATACTTAAAATCTGCTAGGTGAATATCAATTTATTTCTGATACATAATTTGTATCACTAAGTAGTTATAATTGATTTGAATAGTTCTGAAATTTCGTATTTCTCTACAGTTTTCTCACTTCTCTCAATTACGTCTTCATCTGAAAACCTACGGCCTCATCTGAGCAATTATTTATGACAACTACTTGTCTAAAACGTAATGTCTATTACAAAGAATTAATTCAACAATTCCATTGCAATAATGACCCAACCTTGGCATCAAATCCGGTTGGTTATCTAGTGTCTAAGTGTGTTGCATGTGTGCACACAGGAAACTCCTAATCAAAGTGTCATGTCTGTAAAACAATTTTTGTGTCTCGGTAGTGTTTATAAGTGACAATGACTACTTACCTACATAAATAGTTGATAACAGCAGTGCGATTCTGTAAACATGTCGAAGTGAACACTTGGGCGGGGCGCACGACGGGTGAGTTGTCAAACTATACAAATAAGATGGAATGACAGCTCAGTTGTCGTTCACTCCGCCTAGATGAGCACCGTGAGATGTCGACAGAATCGACCGACAGAATTATAATGCGTATAGTTGGCGCCAAATAAGCTTGCAATAGCGGCCATTGACCCCCACCTACGTTTTTTGACATTCTTTATTTCAAAATCAGAAAAAAGACATAAAGCTGTCCTGAATCTACATCTATCGAGATCCGACCCCAATATAGTTGGGAAAAGGCTAGGCAGATGATGTATGTCAATAAATGTAGATTTGTCAATGACCGCTATTGCACATTTATTTGGCGCGAACCGTGAGTAAAAGTATTTTCCGAAAACGGATGAGGACCAAAATTCAGTTTTATTTTTGTTGTAAGTTGACAAAAGCTGATATATGTTTCGTTATTCAATCTCGATTTTATGACTTTACTAATTATACTCCATTTGGTTAGGTAATTAACTAAAGGTAAACAAAAAAACCACGTGACCGGGTTAACCGGCTAAACGTAATACCAGTCACTTCAGTTGCCATGCTATGTCACAGTTGTACTCTTCAATTTAGCAACTTTATTAACGAATCATAACGTTGCTAAATTGAAGAGTACAACTGTAACGTTTCATGACAACTGAATAGACTGGTATTACGTTTAGTCGGTTAACTAAGTCACGTGGTTTTTTTGTTTACCTTTAGTTAATTACCTAACCAAAATGAGTATAGCATCTTTATCATAATTACGTTATTAGATATAGGTTGACAACACAACAAACCAATGTGCCTACAGACTACTAACTATATGTATTATATTTGAAAGCTGAAAGTCACACATGAAGACTGGCAGTTTCCTCAGCTCGGAAAGCACTTAAGTACTTGCGTACAACGTCTTTATACGCTATTAGATATTAGACCTGTTCATGGTGTCAGAAATGGGGCGCCTTATGACGTCACCAGTAGCCGATTATTGTACACTCAGGGAAAGTGATGAGGCTCTGAGTGAGCTTAGATCAGGAGCATGCGACAGAAGTAATAATGGCTTTATTGAGAAAGTATGATCATTTAGCGATATCGATATCTATGAAATTAGATAAAATAAAATTCAAGCGGACAAGTACCTACATAAAAATACCAGATCCAATTTTAAAAAAATAGGTAGGTAAAGGTAGTCACAACGTCAATAAAAAAGAGATTTCATATAGTGTAGATCGACAAAGAGTTAAATTATATGATTGAATTTATAATGATACAATTGTACCTGGAGTTTTTTTTTTTTCATTTCAAAACTTATGCTTCATTCATAAACTTCACAGCTCTCAAACCATCAATCACACATTGCGAAACCTTGAAAACTTCAGCAATCGGCACTGTTTAATCCGATTAGGAGAACAATCGTGATAGCAACATTAGCTATGTATTATTCATAACTAATTTTTATTCGTGCATACTAAACATGGAAATCGGATGTTGCCAAATATTTTGTTATGTGTTGCCACGCTCCCTGCCTATAAGGTGGAACGGCATGTGTTAGTACGACTCGGTGTCACGTAGGGCGATAACGTGTGCCCCAAAATGTTATTATTGCTCAACACATTACTTAGTGGTTTATTGTCTTTCATTGAAAACGAAGCGACATAAAATTGTATTAACTTTATTCGTGACAACATCTCTAATATAATTCTACTTCCGTTTTCGTTACTGCAATTTTACACACATTGTTTAATTTCTAGTCCCTAACTTATTCCCTACGATAGACACAGTCGTTTCTACAATGATTTTCTTCAATAGCTTTTACTATATCCATATTTTACGTAGGTTCATTTTATTTGTTTGCCGCAAACAACTCGCTGTCTCATTTACAAAGACAAATAGTCACATAAACAATAATACAGGAAGGCATACTTATTTCTCCATTCAAATTTTTATATTCCATAAATCCCATACATGAGAGGGGAATATTCTAACAAGACTGTCCTCGTATGGAAATAAATTCAAATGACGGCTCAGGCGACTCCGTCTGACTCAGTGTATTGTCTAGACCAGAACGTATGACGAGCTGTTCCCAGCTATTTTATTGAGTTATTCGACGCTGTCTGCCTCGCAAAATTAGGGAAACTATTGTCGTTCCCGGAATGTCACATACCGTGGCCTGCTTACCAGAAATACCTACGCTTCGGCGAAAATAGTTTGATGGACAGGTGAATTGAATTCGTGGTTACTGGCACAGTAAAAATCAGTATGCCCGTACAAACTTTTGCATTCTTTAGTCTTCATTTTCGGAATCATTAGGGCTGCATGAAAAATACCTATACTTACAACATAGGTTCACTAGTTTAAATTAAAACATCCTTAACCAAAATTAACCTCCATTTTACATCTATGTCAGCTAGCACCTGAGATTTGGCGACATTGTTCACTTTGGCTCGGCTGACGTAATCATAAAGGTCATTCCCATTGGCAGCTGAGAGTCACACCCACTGACTAGTCCAATATTGATCTAGTGTCAGTCACCCTGCGATGTTCTAGGTAAACAATAAGATGGCTAGAAACGTGTGGCACGGTGCAAGCACTTTCAGGTTTTATCACTTTTCCGCATATTAAAAGCATGTGAGACATAGGATTAGTAATCCTTTGACGTCATCAGACTGCTTGTATTGCATATTGAAAAAATGTTGGAAAAACTTCAAAGTTTTTTACTTCGTTTGTTAATGGAAAATTAAGCATTACAACTATTTTGACGAAACATCCACTAAATAAAAATCATAAATAATTTATTTATTGACACTGGCAAATAATGCACAGCCTAAATGGCTGTGCCTAGAAGGATGACATTTTGTACAAGACTTCCTTACAACCAACTGAAGGATTTTAGACATTTCATCTGAAGGGGCAAACAGTTTAAGTTTCAGCTCATTATGCCGATGGGAAATCAAATAAGGTGCACGGCTCGAAGCGTAAGAAGTTCATGTACCTAAGTTCTATCAATAAACAAACACAGGCTATTGCAGCTTGTGGCTCGATACAGTTTCCCAGGATGGGGCAAAACACTCGGTTTTCCGCCTTCCTTATGGTAAAGACCTAATAAATTCGGGATGTTATTTCCTTCTCATCCGCATTTGTTTTTCGCAGATCCATTACGATAACACGCCAGGAATTCGCCAAGAAACTGATCATAAGGTTATTCAAAGTGATCGTCAAGGCCAATGATGTGGGATCCACTAATAGAATTTGATTGTCATGGCATTTTGTCGCTTCGCGCTTGTTTTTCTGGACATTTACATGTGTTTCACTTCAAATAAAATGGACGAATTTAGACAACTGCTAAATACTTTGTGCGACTTTCTTACACCACGCGGTTGGAAAGCAAATAAAAAAATTACCTACCTCAATCAAAAATTGACATGAGATTGTCAAATTCATGTCAATCGAACGAATCACAATATTCAGCTCAATTTTAATCTCCATTTTTATCTATTATGGGTTCCTGTCTTTGGTCTCGCACGTTTTTTCAATGATTTTCCATTAAACATTTGACATTGGCACACACATTTTTATAAAAATAATACAATAAAATCCAAAAGTCTTGACGTCAGACATTCAAGGAACCATTCATTCATATTCCACGTTGTTATTAATATGTATTTAGGTATTTAACTTCAATAAAATGTCCACCACAAAAGCCTGACAATAATAAATACATCAACAAGCAACATATTCATTCCCGATATTAACACAACCCATAATTGAAATGAGCTTCCAATTAACAAGTGCGTTAACTCATTTAGTGTTCTGCCGCAACTGCGAGGCACATACGCTATTTATCACATCACTGATTTTAATGCAAATACCCTGAACTGAAGCAACGAGTGAATGAGTGTCTAGCGGTAGACTGAAAATCATTCAAAGTATTCACTGTGTAGTGAAATATTGAATCAAGTTTCATGATCAGTAATCATTTATTTATTATTTACCGTAATCAGTAATCATTTATTTTTGTACCAATAGTGTAGTAGGTACACAAATAAGATGGTATTTGTCGATTCCCCTAACATACGTAGGTATACCTTACGTGTTTTATTTGTTGATTAATTCAATATGTACCAAGATTGTTATTGTGCCATTTAACTAGGATGTTTGTAAAAAAAAGTAAAAAAATATCGTCACACAATTTGATTGTTTCCTCAATAAGACTCACCCTTGCAATCTTTCTTTGGTGTTTGCACTGACTACTTACTACTTTAATTGATGTTTTTAGCACGTGTACCATCAAATTTAATTTCAGCTTCATCCTCATTAACATTTTCACGAGCATGCTCACGATTGTGACTAATAAATCAATAGCAGACACTCTGCGCATCATCAAAACCAAAACTCGGCTAACCCGTACCACGTACATTCTATATTTACCGAGCTATATTTGAAACGGTCGTGTCACAGAGCGCGACATCGTCTCGTTATTGCTTCAATATAATTGGATACGCAACTTTAGACTTTATTGACAACGGAAAAAATACTCTATTTGATGCCGTTTTATCGTCGATATTGTAAACGGTTTTATCCACTTGTTTCTGTGTCAGGTCAAAAATAAAAGATGTTTTTCTTGTTCTTAAGGAACTGCTAAGGGTTTTAATAATTCAGGGATGTATCTATTGTGTTACTAAGACATAATTTATGTTGTTTACATTAAATATTTTGGGCCGCTATGTGAAACAAGTGTATGAACAAAAATTTTACAAATAATTAAAGACTTGCAAATATTGCATCATTTTAAGAATGCAGGAAGAGCATAAGCCATTTGCAATTTGCCCGAAACTCAGATCCTGACAGTCGACATAAAAGTTCGTATAATTCTTCTAAATATTTGTTGGAAAGCTGACCTTACGTCATCGTATTTGTTCAGTTTATTAAACACAGGCTGTACCTACTAATACAAACGTCCATTAGAAATGTCTTCTTTGAAAATGTTTACTGGAGCTGTTAACGAAATAATTGTTTCCTTTTGGTTGGATACAAGTGCAGATTAGCATGTAATTAAGAAGTTCACGTGGGTAGCGCTAAGGTGAGCTCGTTTTCAGTCAGTGAATAGACGTCTTGTAATTTTCAGATAAGTTTATGAAATAATGATGCTTTTAGAAATAAACTATAATCTACTAGATTATACTGTTCCTTCTTCTTGTTCAGTTGTTAATTAAATAAAGAAGTAGATCATTTTAACTAAGCATCTACTTAAGTAAGCACCTGAGATAAATGTGTATCTCAGGTGCTTACACTGATGAAATTTAAAAAGATCATGATTTCAAAAGTTTATTGACCTTAACAATTTTCTTCGTACCTATATTGTAGCAGGCGGAGATTTCACGATTTCGCTATTGAATTCCCAGTAAAAGCATTGACAATAATGCAATTGAATCGGAGATCGCTCGCTGCTCGGGGATTGAGGATATCAAACAAGTTACCGAGATGCTATTGCAGACGTAGTTTCAAAGCTCAATAGCTTTGTGAACAAATGAACGATATTTTGTTTCATATTACCTTCCTACACACGTTACACATCCTCACCCCCTATCACACTACAGCACACATATCCTTAACTCATTTTTGTGGTAACGTAGTTTGTTTTATATAATTTATGTTTTTCCTGTAAATTTTATTTAATTTCAAATTAAATGATGACGAATGATGATCGGTAGAGAATGATCATTTCTTCATGAGTGGAGATGTTGTGCCTAAAACAATGAATTGTGTTTTCAATAAATAACTGTGGAAGACGCTGACGACTGTGACACAGTTTATACTAGTATAGTCGTCAACGTAATCTCTCATAAATATTTATTCATTGCCATGATTTTGTACATAGATTAAGAGTTTGTAATTATAAAGAGTGATAAATAAACTATTCTATTCTATATTTTGTTGTTTGTTGTTGTTGTAACAGACTGTCACAAAAGATTTAGTTATGATTTATTTCACAGTTATGTGTTACGGAGACTGTTGATAGTCAGCCATAAGGAGATTTAGTAGATAAAGGGACATACAAAACTGCTTCAAATATGATATTACAAAATATAAAGCAACTGAAAACAACAATAAAGATCCACCCAAATTGGGTATTTAGCATAATACGAGTAACAAACAGCATTCATATGATGCAGCTAACAAAAGATGTACACAGTTGCATTATATGGGGACAATGGAAGCGGTGCCACACTTCCTGAATGCACATTAAAACTGAAAATTGCAATTCCAGCTTGTATAATTTCCGAATTTTTGTTAACGTTACTGTTGTTATCCCGAATTTTATAATTACCCTCGAGTTTGTTGCGGAATTTGTTCGAAAGAGTCACCGCGGCCCTGGAACGCACAGAGCATAGATAGGATTCACGGATGGGTTTTAGTCAGTAAGAGTCTGACATTCCCTTTCGCTCCACCCAGAGCGGAAGAAGTCATTTGATGATTTCCCATCCATAAATGTAATTTAATTGGAATGCCCAGTTTATATTTTTAATATTTAAATCTCGTTATATTATTTCCTTGAATCCTGACTGTATTACATTGTAGTTGCTTCACCCCAAATATTTCCAAATATTTAAATGACTAATGATAAGTATGGAGATACTTATGTACATAAAGGCATTTTTCCGAATTTCTCATCAACATTTACGTCATACGTTCAAAGCGAATAAACCCAAAAAGCTTTTCCTGAATTTCATATTTTTTACATGAAGCAAAAAGGCACACAAGCCGCCACCGGCCCGAAGCTTATGGCCACCTGCAGCGGTTATAAATCATGGAAGTAAAAATCCGTTTATCGATACGGGAAAACATGTATGAGTCAATATGTGTAACCTTTTATTCAATATGTTTACCGTAGAAAAAGTGAAGACGAGAGTAATCCCTTTTTACCGCAGTAAGAGTTTTGATATCTTTTATCCAAATATATAATAGAATATCTTCTTATTAAATAATAGTCTAAAATGGCATGTAATTAAATCGATATCTGTATTTTCCCTTTTTTCGAACAAAATATTTCAAAGTTAAATCAAAAATACTGACTTGCACACAAATTATGCACACTAAATAAATCATATTAGATATACTGTTTAATGGTATTTGCAGAACTGTTTTACTGAACGAATATTTGGCTAATGATATTTCTGGGTGGTTTAAAAAAAAATAACCACGAACTTCTAACCTAACCTGTCCGAGTCGGGGTGCCCAATGACCGGCTACTATTGTAACCATGATAACCACCTGCTATTTCAGGGAAGTGCAATTTAGAGTGCAAGTTAGTATTTTTGATAAACAATTCGTATTTTTGTTTTATAAATCATAAATCCGATGTATGAACCACATTTTTGGTGTGAATTCGATAAAAAGGTCATCTCGTTTTGGATGATTTTTTTAGTTTTTTTTGTAAGACATGTTTTCTAATCAATTGGGATTTTTTGCACAGCATTATTTTTTCTGGTATGCATTAAAATTATACAGATGTGCATTTAAAAATATCCCGTCTAAAATTACATGAATTCTCGTTCCTGTACAATTTCTGCTTTCATTTCGCAATCTTTAAATCATCCTCACCTTATTTGCTCAAAGACATTTAGTCGTGACCCACTTCAATGTTTTCGTCACTTCGTCAGTCTCTCATCACACCATCACCAAACGGAGAAGCGTTATAAAGTGCCATATTATTTATAACTAGAATTCAATCCAGAATTATCAAGTTTGTTTACGTTCGAATTACTAACAAACTAAAAATATCATCTATTAGACACTTTTCACGAGCATGAGGAGGAACGCTTCTATTTTGATAGTGACACAAAAACCACTTCTCCCCACCAGAATGACAAATGTTAAGGTTATTTATAAATTGTCTATGTTATTTTCTTATGGGCTGTTGAACCAAGAACGGTGTGTATTTCTACTTCATAGAAACCGAGCAGATATAGGTACATCCATAATCAACTTCGCGATGTTATTGAGCTAAAAATTTAATCCAGCTACTTACTCATCCATAGTTTTTCATTTTCTTGGACCAAACTAAACTGTAAATTCTTATTTGCTCGCCCTTCGTTTATTAAAAATCTTGTTTTGACAAATAATACTATCAATGATACGAATTTTATTAGTTATCAATCAAAACACATGTTCGTGTTTAAGTCGCTTTTATGAATCCGTGTTTAATTTATTATTCCGTATCGTGCCAGATTTTAACATTCATCGTTAGACATGAAGACGCCACACGATTTTATAAACACACTAAACTAATTTATGATCGGAGTCTCATTGTCCCTTATTCTTCTATCTCTATCATTTATTTGTTAGTCCTTGACCTGTTTCATACACGCCATAAAATAAAACGAAAACGATGTTATTTCAGCTAATGGAAATCTGTGACCAAATACAAAAAGATTGTCAATATCAGCGTGCCCTGTTGGCTTACCACCACACTGGAGGGTATTAAACGATTAAATCTGGCGGCCACTGCTGGGAAAAACAGAGCTTGCAAAAATACACCTATAAATATTTTAACGGAACCCATTACACATGTGGCCGGGGTCACTGTTGACCTGTATATTTGCTCATTCGGGATCCCGGACTGCCGAATTTAGCGTCATAAACCGAAAGTGTGCGTTTTGTTTAATTGCTTGTGAAAACGTTGTAAAAACTGGATGGGTAATGTTGTTCAGTATGACTTAATAGTTGACCAACGCTCGTAAATCTATTTTTGTTAGATACTAGCGTCGATCTGCGGTGAGACCTGAGTGGAGTTTATATTTATACATATTAATCTTGCGGATTTAGTCTTAATTTTTCCAAAGGAAACGTAAAAAATTTCGATTGCCGCGGGACGGGAAGTGGTGCTGACTATACGAAGGGCAGGTTTTTATTAAACCACTTTAATGCCTTCCTACTTCATTACTAGTTTTCAGGCGAAATTACATTGTATAACCATGAGGTAAACTCTATTCATAAAATATGGTCTCTCTCGTAATAAAATCTTACCTTATAAGTTAATCAAACCCATAGCCATGGGTTCTATCACTACCGTGTACAACCACAAAACGCTTAATTTTGGCAAATCACAAAGCCGTGTGACCTTTACAAACTCACCCACGGCAAAGTTCAAATTCTACACTATCTTTTGGCAATCTGCCCAGCGTACGTATATAGGGGAAAGTGCCATCCATCACTATAAACAAGGTCTTAACCGGCGTCCCTGCCTCCACGGAAGTCAGCCGATACCTTTACTAATCCCAGCAGCCATTACTGTGAGCCGTACGTAGCTCTACAGAGATTAAACAGCCACTAATCATTGATAGGGATGTTACCGTCACATATCCGCAACTTCCGCAACCATCGGATATACCTGCGAGTGGGAACATGGTTTTTCAAAGTTTAACGTCGTTTTATTTGTAAATAATTGCTGTTAATTTTGATTGATTCAATTTAATTAAAAAATTAACCTACTTTTTGTAGTATTTGATCTAAAAACGCGAAAATGCAAAACATGTTTACGTTTTCTTTTATCAACGCCTAGGCAATTAAGAGAACTGTGCATCAATGATACTTGCAAATAGGATAACGCAATCTGACACCGTTGTACACACTTAATAGAGCTAGTTAGAGCAATTAGTGTTACCATTTAATCTGAACACGCATGTAGTCATCAACACCGGAAGATAAATGGTACCAAATGTAACACATGCCATGACCTTCATCATTTGACCTTTGCTTACAGTGACACAATATGCCTACTGCCTAATATTCTTTTTCTATAGTGTCTGCACGAGTTGGATAAGGAAAGCTCATTCCTTACTAAGAAGATAAGCTATTTAGAACGGTCAATGAAACAGGGCAACAGTCGAAAACATAAGTGAAATAATGCTCCAATTCGATTTTTCGAAGACAAAACAGAAGTTTCGAAAATCTCGTATTAACATGAATGGACTAGACTTTTTGTTATTATGTTAACTGTATCAGCTTGCTAGTTGTCACTGTAACTTGTTTGAAACACACGTATCATATCCGAATCAGCAAATATCCGCACTTCAGGTCCCATGCCTAATCAGGGTTGTGCGACACCTCGTTATGGAGGGGCCATGCCGTGGCCTGATTTATAGCCTTCAATTCCAGTCCACGTTTCATTACGCTCGTATTTCTGGGCCGGCTGCGACCGACTGGGTTTTAATTCGTAAGAATACTTTGACACTTTTATAGCAGGGCGGTATCCTCGCCTTCTCGACATTTATTGCTAATACATCAATGTCTACGGTTTTATGTGTGATTTTTGAGTAGTTTCGCGATGATCACGTCGTTGAATCTTGGTTTTAACGTTTTCGTTCGGCTTCTGTTAACCACAACACAGCATGTCGTGTTCTTGAGATGGTTTGATAAACTCAACTTTGAAATAAATTAGATTTATACATTTATATACTACTCGTTTTTGCCCGCGTGGATGACGGTTATCGCGTAAAAAAGTCTTATGTCCTTCTCTATATTCCAGGCTATATGTCTGTCAATTTTCATGACGATCCGTTCAGCCCTTTTAGCGTGAAAGCGTAACAGACAGGCGGACAGAGTTAGTTTCGCATTTATGATATTAGTAGGGATTTGCGTAAAAAATATGTTTTCATTCACACGAAGCAAGAATGTAATGTGCCCAATTTTCATAACATTTAAGAAGGTGCCTACTCCCATTTCGGAAATACTATCGTAATAGTCTGGCATTATGCATAAACTGCTAAAGTGAAGGCAACAAGTTGTCTATTAAAATGATATCTCTATTACAAACAACACTAATGTCGACAACATCGTATCTATCCATTATGTCCCCGAACTGCGATGATTAGTTTTGTTTACTTGTGGGACTTTGTTGTCTACAACTTAATCCCCCAGTTACTGAGGTCCCACAACTTTACTTTTGCAACACAATTCGCGACTCTTATTGTGCCATTTATCATAACATAAGGGTTATTTCAGATTGTTGTGTTCGGTGCTGGGTTGAAAAGAGGTGGAGATAATGACAAAACAGTCTTATTATTCATTTTAGGCAGCAATTGCAATACAAACGTCAAGTAATATAAAAATGGAGGCCAATTTTATTATACCTAGTAATTAAAAAGCGTTCAATTTCAATTCGGATATCATATCTGCGACAAACAATGTCAAAATGTAAGGAAATTAGAGGTGTTATTGACTATTCGCAACTGCGTTGCGAATGGGAACTGCGATCCTTAAGAATACGGAAATGCCTCTCTGATCATATCTACTTGTAATGTAAAGGTATCTAAATAAAGTCGTCAGTAGTTAATCAATTTAACAAAGTGAATATTTCTGTCAGCAAAGACATAAAATTAAAAGCGAAATTTTCCAATCAGTCAAACAGGCACATCAATTCCTGTTGATGATCAACGTCTTTGTTGGTTCATCGGTTTCGCATTAATTGATGAACAAATAAACAGTTCTGCCGAGCTGAGCGTATTCATTGATGTGAAGCTTGCGAAATGAAAACTTAATCAATAGAACGGACAAATGACTGTCGGAAACATGAAATGGAAAATAATAGTTTACTGAAGAATCTATGTAGTTCATCAATTCAAACTTATTGAGATGAAAAAAACGATGTTCCAATAAAATTAATACTCAAAATGAATGTCAAAATGAATCATTTTTATAAATAGCCAATTTTGGTACCTACCTACCGCAGAAAAGGATATTTATGTTGCGAAATGGTAGTAACTCTAAGCCACAAATGTAACATTTATTCGTTAATGGCGAATTTGGATTTAAATTTAACTTTATTTATAACGTGGGTAATGTGGGTATAATAACAGTAGTTGATTAAAGAGGCTGATTTTTCAATAGCCACATCATTTTTAACTGAAAAATAAATATGGCTGTTTGTCATATTTCTGTACAAAAGCTGCGAAACCGCTATATATATTGCTAATACATACCTGACTATTGAAAAATCGGCTCCTTAGAATTGGGATATACTGTGATGGTGTAGGTAGGGAGTAACCTATCCTTAGTGCGGGGGATAATAATTCCAGATTAGCATTAATTTCAATCCAAACTGTTATTTATTTATTAAATACTTTATTGTAGCATTGGAAGGAATGGCCAACAGTAGGACAGTAAAGGCTAGTAATAATAATAATATTAGGCTTGGCTTCTTTGGGCGCCTGAAAAAGGTTTTAAATAGCCTTTTGTCGGGAGAAAATAAGGTGCGCGCCTTCAACGGTTGGGTCATGCCGGTATTAATGTACTCTTTCGGCATACTCAAATGGACTCAAACCGAACTCGACGCCCTGGATAGGAGAGTCCGTACACTGCTGACTGCAAACCGGATGCATCACCCACGATCGTCGGTGATGAGACTGTACATCCCGCGGAAGTGTGGAGGTCGAGGCTTTTTAAATGCTAAGACTCTGTACAACCGCGAGATGTGCAGTCTCAGAGAATATTTTCTCAAAGTCGACATGGTTATGCACCGAGATGTGATCGCAGTGGACAAGGAACTCACCCCGTTATCCATGGCTAAAGAGAACTGGCACAAACCTGTGATACTTACTACAGATGACCGCAAGGAGGTATGGAAAGGCAAGGAGCTTCACGGACGCTTCTATCGGGCTCTTTATGGGTCCGATTTAGATTTCCTAGCGTCTGTAGCCTGGCTACGTTTCGGTGATCTCTTCGGAAAAACTGAAGGTTTTGTTTGTGCAATTATGGACGAAGTTATCTTGACGAACAACTACCGAAGACATATTATGAAGGACGGGACGGTTGACGTGTGTCGGGCATGCCACCGTCCGGGTGAGTCCATCAGACATATTATCTCTGGTTGTTCTCGTCTGGCTAACGGCGAGTACTTGCACAGGCATAACCAAGTGGCCAGGATTATTCACCAGCAACATGCTTTGAAATACCAACTTGTGGATTCTGAGGTACCGTATAACAAGTATGTGCCAGACCCAGAAAATGACCATATCACGTTGTACTGGGATCGGTCTATCATCACTGATAGGACTATCGTCGCTAATAAGCCCGATATAGTGGTGATAGACCGATTAGCGCGCCGCACAATGATAATCGACGTTACCATTCCACATGACGAGAACCTCGTGAAATTTGAGAAAGAGAAACAAATCAAGTATCTTGACTTAGCGCACGAGGTTGTCGACATGTGGAATGTGGACTCGGCGGTCATTGTGCCGATGGTCGCTACGGCCAATGGCCTGATGGCCAAAACCTTCGACGACCATCTGTCGAAGCTGGCGTTGCGCAGTTGGATAAAGGGCCTGATACAGAAGGCAGTACTCCTCGATACGGCTCGTATTGTGAGGAGGTTGATTTCTCTGAAGCCCTAACCACCGATAGCTTGCACCGCTCCCGAAAACGGCGGACTACTATTTTTTATATTTTTAAATGTTTTTATAGAAATATTTAAAAATGTAAAATATGTGTATAAAAGAATAAAGAGATAATAATAATAATTTATTGTACACCTAACAATCACAGGAAAACGTTTATAAAAACAAGTGTACAATGGGCGGTCTTATCGCACAGGACAATCTCTTACAAACAACCTTTGATGGACTGAACGAAAGAAGTTACATTTAGGGTCTACTTGTCCAAAATGATCATCTGATTCATCCCGAAAAATGAGATCAATAAGAAAGCTACATAAAATACTGACCCAATTCATGCAAGTTACCCACTCTCTCACAGACACACATATCATTCCACACAAGTAGCTACCCGATATAATTCTAGAATTTCTCCCAAGACGTCTTTCCGGAAAAAAGGTCAGTTGTCGGGAAAAGAGATCGTCGTCAAATCGTCGGATCTGATCCGAAAATGGTTCGCAAACTTTCTTGAGACAAATATCTAGGTCCAAGCTTTTATCCGAACTTTATATCTTATACATAGATAGAGAATCCTTGAAGTAGCAAGGTTCTTTAGAATAGGAACTTCGTAGGAATTGGACTGTAAAATGAGTTGGCAAGTAGGTTATAAGAGCTGGAATCCGAGGGTAGGTAAATCGTTGCTATCATAACGTAGTCACACAGTTAGGGAAGTATATTTTCTTACTGAACCTTTTTAGAAAGTTACTTAATCACTTTGAATGCCAGACACCGAGTTAAATCAAACTAACATTAGTTTTTTATTGTATCTACTGCATGGCTTTCAAAGTATTAGTAATGTGTTATAAATTTATGATTCTACTAGCTGCCGCCCGCGGCTCCGCCCGCGTGAATGTCGCAGATTTATCCCAAGGGAACATACTCCTCGGAATAAAAAGTATCGTATGTGTTATTCCAGAGTATTATCTACCTCCTGTGCCAAATTTCATCAAGATCCATTCGGTAGTTTTTGCGTGAAAGAGTAAAAAACATCCATACAAACTTTCGCGAATATAATATTAGTAAGGATACAAAGCAGGTTTAAAATAATACATTACATAAAACATACAAGCATTAAGTTGCTTCATACCAACAATTTTGTCATTACATTTTTTATTAGTGAAAGTTAGTGGCGTGACACGGGGGCATTAGGAGAGTTCTATCTGTCGGCTAATTGCGAGCGCAGCCGGGAACTTTGCACATAAATACGGTATACTAGCAAAGTTCGCGGCTGTTTTACGGCTTTTTCCGACCGTAATATGGTCGTACGTCCAAGATATGTTATAGGCGCCGGCGCTGTGAGCGTTCAGGGGGTCGATTCTGCTATTGCAATCGTGTCTCAATGACCGGTTAATGATCGATTTTTGACGTATAACGTCAAACTTTTGACACATTTCCCATACAAAAACTGTCAAAGTTGTCAAATATTCGATCACTGACCGGTCATTGAGACACGATTGCAATAGCAGAATCGACCCCCTGGATGTTAATGTGCCAAATAAATACCAGCTTGTTGAAATTTTTTAATTTTGTATTTTTAACGTTCAAGGGTTCCGTAATACACACTCTGCATAGCTACTTCTCTCCACGGTGAAAGTTGAAAATCTAACGGAAAAATGTAAAGAAAAACCTTTTTGCTATTCCTTGAGGAAAATATTTTCATCCTTCCCCAACTGTCCTTTCATAATTTTTCTTATCACATTCATTAATCCTCAAGTGAGCCCCTCACTCAACATTTTTGTCAGCGCCAAATAGGCAATTTGTGCATCCGGGTAACCACAATTCCTTCCTTTAATATAACAAGTTTATCCGCAAAAGACATCGGTACTCCGTGATGTTACTTGTGTTCTAGCTAGGTAGCTGATAAAACCTACAAGGATATCAAAATATGTAAAGACCTAATAAGTAATTCAGTTTGGAAGTATATAGCCTAACCAAAAAAAAATACGGTTTATCAAATTTGGTAGGTGTAATTTAGAAAATGTAAAAGAGCAAACATTTCATCACCCCATTTGTTTTCCCCTAATGAAAATAAGCAAAAACAAAGAGCTTTACTTCTTTCCAGCGTCTAATAACGTCTGGCTAAAAGAAAAATTCCCAAATTCCAGTTCTACTGGGGTTTACCGACTCGCTTTAAGTACACAATGCTCCTAAATACTTCCTTACTCCTGAAGAAAATGGAAAAGTCCGAATAACGTTACGCCAAGCATTCAGTTTCCACCTCGCTGACTCACCGCCGTATTTCTAAGCTTGTTCATACTTACACGGGTTGAAATTTCCATTAGACGCTAAGATAAAGGAAGCGTTTTCAGTGGCCTGAAAAAATCGCATGCGCCGCTGCTGGTCTGAATTGGATTTAATATATCAGATATATTTATTTGTGCGGTTTCATTTAGAAAGATGGAAATACAATCATGTTGGTCTTAAGGGAGCAGGTGAAACAGTGAGTAGGTTAACGTAAAGTCCTTTTAGTAGGTACTTCGTTTATGTTGCGACGCAAATTCACAAAGAAAAATTTAATTGTCTTTTCGTGCTCAAAGTCCATAACTAAATTAACACTGCAATCACAGCACATGTGAAAATTTTTACTTCTATGTTTAGTTCCTTCAGTTATAAAAAAACCGGCTTCCAAAAAAACACTCAAAGTCCAAAATAACTTTAATTTCGGTAGTCGGTGTTTTTGGTTGCTTCTTCGTTATTTGACACAGATTCCTGAAATTAAAGTTATTTTGCACTTTGTAGTGTTTTTTTGGACGTCGGTTTTGTTTTGTGAAATATGATTTCTTACCCTTTCCAACAAAAAAGAATTTTGTTAATCGGTTGGCAAGCGACGGAGTTATGCGCAAACAAACATTAAAAAAAAATACAAACATCCGAGTTGAGAACCTCCTCCTTTTTTAGAAGTCGGTAAAAAGCACTTATCGTTAAGACTACCGGCCTTTTCCATCCAACACGTATGAATTCGTTCACAACTACCTACGCATGTTGTTGGAACACTAATTTATTAGTGCTAAACTGAAAGTCATTATAACACCAAGCAATAAACCCACCCACCACAAAAGCATTTAATATACTCGTTACATCGCTTAACAATGTTGCCTGTAAACCCCATGGAACCACGGTGCGGTCAGAACGGGTCAACGACCTATTAATATGCCATAATAATTGCCACTTATAAATTTCCTCTTTTCTTTCGGAAAAAAATGAAAGCTTACGATTGTGAGTTAAATGGGTATAATTTATGGCGGCTTTATGTTGCTTATAAATAAGTTTAATGTGTATTGTGCATGCCGCCCTTAAGCGGGTCACGGCCAGCGGCCGGCATGACGAATCGCTTGGAATGAGACTAGTTCGAATTCCAAAGGTTCGGTTGTGTTTTGTTTATTGAACTTGAGGAAGCAGCTGAAGCAGTTGAAAGGTAACCGCTTGCCCTGGTATGGTCATGTGAAGAGGAGGGATGAAACACATGTAACTAAAAGGGTTATGAATATAAATGTGGATGGATGGAGAGGAAGAGGGAGGCCAAAGAAAAATGGATGGATTGTGTGAGGAGCGATATGAAAGAAAAGGGAGTTAGTGATAGTGTGACGGCTGATAGGACTGGAAGAAAAAAACGTGTTGCGCCAAGTAACATGGGATAAGGTCAGGAAGATGATGATGAGGAAGGAGCTGATCCACACAAAGATTAAAATCGTAAAGACTCGAAGATGGCCACGATCTTTTTTATTACCATTGGCGGATTGAAAGTTATCGTGACTTTAAGTTACAAAACTAGAAACTATCATGACCCTTGACATGCCTATCTAATCTCTAACTTACCTTCTACAACCACCAGGGTGAGAGACAAGGTAGTGTGATCACCTTCCTTCAACACAGTTTAAATCTCAATAAGTTTCTCAAGTCAAGGCGGCAACCTTGCGAGGCTCGCCACTGTTTCCATAATTGGATATCGACCACTAACAAGCTTAGCCTGCTGCGTGCACCGTGGCCCATGTAATCTAATAACATCCATAACTC
This sequence comes from Melanchra persicariae, assembly GCA_947386135.1. Classification (NCBI taxonomy): domain Eukaryota; kingdom Metazoa; phylum Arthropoda; class Insecta; order Lepidoptera; family Noctuidae; genus Melanchra; species Melanchra persicariae. The sequence goes on along the minus strand of OX376648.1, from coordinate 18,313,424 downwards.
GACACATTTCCTTATATCCTCCTTTATTGTGTATTAGCTACTTTGTCTTTCTTGTCGTGGTATTGATCGGTGACTTTCCAATTTCTGGACAAACGAAAAAAAAATTATAATAAAGAAACGTAGCAAAAATGGATGATTCTTGGGTAATAAAATATGATTATATTGAATGAGTCAGTTAAATTATCAAAACATATTGGACGCGTCTATTTTGTTGCAGCAAATCGATAAAATTGAAAAAGATAAAACGAATCAAGGTTAGGTAGATGTGTCGTCACAAGTTCCGAACTTGTGACGACACATCTACCTAACCAAAAAGTGTACCAAGGCGTGACGTCTCGAGAAATTTGAAAGCATTATCTTCAGTTGTGTTCACATGCCAAAAGAAAAAATATGTGTCCAATAGTTTTTGGTAATTTACATAAGTGACAGACGAAATAGTTTTTTTATGAATCAGTCTAATTCTAACAGGAAGATTTCTCAATTCTCTTCTTTTCTCATCTGTTGACTAACATTACCTGAACCAATGTTATGTAAAATTGAACAGGTCTGACCAGGTCATACCCAGAACTGAAATATCGAGGCAACCTGACAAAATTTATATCACCTTCGCGGAACGCGCTACGTGCCACGCAAACTACGAGCAATCAATGTTACTTGGTTCTAAAGACAGTATTGTTACGATTTGGTGATAATAATAATGTCATTAACCGACTTCTTTTTCATAACATTTACGGGTAACGATGGTTTGTGACATTTGAAATATAAGTACCTACCTACAGCTTTCGAGCTACGAAAACTCAACTTAGGTAACACTTTGAAAACACTATTGCAAAATAATGTCTAATGGTTACATTATAACTATCACTTACAATATTACAAATGTACTGTGACTACCAAACCAAAATTTCACTAATTATTTAATTAAAATATGTGAAAACATTTCCATAAACGAACTATCATGAAAGTTCGTTGCTCTCAAAGCTAATGTTTACTGAGAGAAATCAATTTAAAAACCTTTTAAGAGGTTGTGTACCCCACGAGCGGCAGTTTCTACAAGTGCCAAGTTATCGGCACGTTGCCAAGTCTGACCACTTAAGTGACAAGTTACAATTTCAAACTTGGCCTCTTACACTTCAAAGCTTTGATGCAATGCCGGAAATTATTAAAAGAGAACATTTATCGAACATTTTTAACTTACTTAGTCTACATGAAGTTCAGTGTGGTTTATTTACTCAACTTCAAGAGTTCTTGTTGATTTGGAACATTATTCTCCTATTTGTGGTTCCGTAGTCAACACCCTTATAATAGGGTTGATTCCTGGTAAAAAAATATATGATTCTATTTAGTCCGTCATCGCGTCAGTTAGATTATCGAAAAATATTGGACACGTATATTTTGTTTTATCAAATCAATAAAAAAAGACTAAGATAAAACGCATCAAAGATCAGGAGTGGGGATTGTGATGTCACGTGTAAGTAAAAAGTGTACTTACAAGTGACGTCATACGATTTTTCAACCCTCTGTATCGTCTTCATTTTTTGTTAACGTGAAAAAAGAAAAAATACGTGTCTAATATTTTTTGGAAATCTATCTGACGGACTAATTAATTTTTTTTAGTCATCTACCCTATTTTGCTATGTCCGTCCGTGTATCTGTCCACGGTTTAGCTCAGAGACGCTTAGCACTAAAAAGTTAGAATTTGGTATGGGTATACATATTAATCACGCCGACAAAGTGGTAAAAGAATCTTGAATTTCTACATTATTTTAGTATACCCTACACGTACAGTGGCGATTAACTTTTTTATAGCATATCCTATGGTTTGGATGTCGTTGGATTGGTCGTTTAAAAATATCGAGGGTGTGCGAAAACCATTTTTCCATCCAAGGATCCGTCTGCGAAATATTGCTTTTAAGTGCAAATTTCTGTTAGCCAAGTTTCCCTCTGTCAGCTAAACGGTTGTTTTTGGAGACATAAAAATGTTTATGGTAGTAGCATGTGTAACGAATTTAAAAGGAAAACTACCACAGCTAAGTAGGCTTTATAGTCGTCCAACCTATTAAATGTAGGTACTTGAATCTCGTACAAATTCCATTGAAAACCAAGATAAAGTTGTTAGTTACGTAAAAAAGGTAAGTAGTAAATATAAATTTACGAAGCATGTGAAATGTTAATAATAATATTTTTTCTTACTTCCCTTGTGAAGTTGGATTTTATAAGTCTTTCTTCAGTTACCATCGTTCTGTGTGGCGTTTTTAGAAGTTTTAACCGTAAAACCGTGAACGCAATTAATATATTTATAGAATCAAACAAAAAACACCATTCTATGTCGGCTATTGTAACGTGGAACTACGGAACTCTACAATGCGCGTGGCCCGATACGCACTTTGCCGATTTTTAACTTATGGTAAGTTAAAAAAGTAGACTGCTTACTTTTAAAGTTGAGTATTCTTGGTTGTATCAGATAGAAATGCAGTGCTTCTTCTGGAGTTATTATAATTATTTACATTTCCCGACCTGTGGTGTACATACAATAACAACATGCGTAGTATTATGTATCAGCATAGTTTTATTAGCAATACTCGTATTTACTTAAAGATAAAGAGTACAACATTGTAAGATATTACAATAGAATGTGGCAGTATCTTATTGTTGCCAGTGATGACTTATGGAACCGAAACGTGGTCACTCACAGTGGGTCTCATCAGAAGGCTTAATGTCACCCAAAGGGCAATGGAGAGGGCAATGCTCGGAGTTTCCTTGCTTGATCGAATCAGGAATGAAGATATCCGCAAGGGAACCAAGGTAACCGACATAGCCCAAAGGATCGCCAAACTGAAGTGGCAGTGGGCAGGGCACATTTCTCGCAGAACAGATGGTCGATGGGGCCGAAAAGTTTTGGAGTGGCAACCGCGTACCGGAAGACGCAGCGTTGGAAGGCCTCCCACAAGGTGGTCCGATGACCTGGTGAGGGTCGCTGGTAGCCGACGGATGCGAGACGCATATGGCCGGTTGTTGTGGCGACACTTGGGGGTGGCCTATATCCAGCAGTTGACGTCTTTCGGCTGATATGATGATGATGATTATGACTATCTACTTAACGCTCTGAGTCGGACCATAACTAACCTCGGACATAACACTGTATTCGTTTAGCTCAGTACTCTATATGTTCAATCATGTAAAAATCCACATCAGGGAAAATGACAAAAACAAAAACATACTCTATTTTACGACGTAAAAACAATATGTCGGAAGCTATTCCTATGCTAATACAGCATGATTTATCTAGAAGGACGGCAGTTGGCAGGCGCGTCACGTCACTGACGTCACGCCTCCTGCTCTTACGGGATGAACCTCGCCGCGCCATGAAACATGTATTAGATGCAACACGATATACATCTTTTAATACCGGAATAAACTATGTAACTCCAAGGCCTTACAGCACATATACTACCGTAACAGAAGAACGCTATAAAACGTCTGTATTCTTTCTTTCATAAAAAAGGTTACTTAATGAAAATATCTGTGTAATATCTATGTAGATTTAGGAAGCAACAGACTCGTACAATATTTAACTAAGTTTACGATATGACAACATGCTCGGAAGTTATTCCCATGTAAATGATGCAGCAGGATAAGCTCATGTTAATGTATGTAACGCGGCCAATACCTGATGTATTAGTTGTCGCTCTATACTGTTATTATGAGCCTGACTACATCTACGTTCATTTAGAAGAGCTGCAGCTAAAAACTACAGGCTCAGCTAGACATACAGTATGACCTACGAAGTATGGCCTTTGTTGACGATAAACTTTGTTGTTATATAGTTCACATGGAAATCAAAACAAAACAACAGTAAAGTATTTAGTTCTGGGCCTAAACCACCAACTCTTAAAGCAGTATTACTTTAATATTGCTTCCAGTGGGAAAGAGACGGAGCTATACGTCCTGTACAGCTCCGTCTCTTTCCCACTGGAAGTAATATTGAAGTAATACTGCTTTAAGAGTTGGTGGTTAGGCCCCTGAATTCGAATTATTATACACGATAAATGTCATAAAGAAATTAGCATTCGTTTGTATTCGGAAATGCGATGATTTCTGAGTACAACTATTTACTTAATGACCATTAAGTAAATTGTTGTACTGCACTTCACTTTGATTTACAAATACTAAATGGAACTGCGCAATAGTATCTCATTAAGCCATTATAAATGCAAATATTCATCACATTACCAACAACAAAACTCCACCCAGTGTAGTACATCATCAACATTTATAGCTACACGCGCCGAGATCCTTCTGTATGCATCGGAGCATCGCGGGGAAGCTTCCAATTTACATCAATTTCCATCCGATGCTCACTTCTTATTATAACTACGTTCCCTTTTATTAAACTGCGTCGCATTTTCCGGCATAAGATGGAAATATGAACACAATTTACGGACTTCTTTGTATATCGGAATATTTTATCTATAATGATGTGAATATCTTTGTTTTCCAGTGGCTCTCCCACTGGAAACATTATGTATCAGTAACTTTTTGTATATAAGTTTTGTTTTAGAGTCACAGGAAAATTTATTTAGTTACTAGGTACATAGTGCTCATAGTTAGGTTGTCCTTTGTTGTTGCAACAGGAGAAGCTTTGTGGCTTTTTTGGTTAGCTGCAAGAATTAAGAACGTAATTTTGGAAATATGACGGATAAAAAAATAATTCTCAAAATCGGACTACTCTGTAAAAAGTTATGCGTGGTCATACATAAAAAATTATATCGAATCGACTTGAGAACCTCCTCCGTTTTTTCGTCGGTTAAAATAGTGTAGTGCATGTAGCTTCTGTTATACTTTTAGGAAATCGAACGATCATAGAATACGAAAAACGAAACACATAAACTTCTGTGTCTTAAACAACGAGGCGTAACTTACATAAATTGATTTTGAGCAAGGGGACGCTTTTAGGAGTAAATTTAAACATGCTTAAATTAAAAAAAAATCTGTGTCTATCTAATGAAGGGCTTATTGTAATATTTTTCTTAACACTTTGGTTTAGATTGTTTCAATACGCTCGGAACCCTGCGCGCACGAGTCAGACTCGCAATCAGTTTGTCTTTCTGTACTCTACCAGCTCCTCGTTTATCGCATCACAAAGACAATGACATCACAATAACTAAGTAATGTGGTAATATTATCATGACCGAATCCACAAAGCATAACTAGCCATCATATTACCAACTAGCTTTTTCTCCCGTTCCCGTAGGAATTATGGGAAATCCTCTCTTAGTGCTCCCTTACACTCCCCATGGAACTGTAGTCAACGTAGCAGGATCTATATCGCAACCATAAGACTCGCAGCGCCATCTATCTCGACAGCTGCGAACCAACAACAAAATCCTAAGTCGCGATATCGGAGTTTACCGTGCGATTCGAACAGATACAACAGTCTGAATATCAACTATCGGGCTGTTGCCCACCGAACACAACAGCAGTCCGGTCGGAGGATCCTCCCTTTTCAACGGAGATATGGGGGACTATACTCTCTGTTTCGCTACCTCTATAGAATCTACATGCCAAATTTAAGCTAAGACCATTAGTTTCGGCAGTGCGTTGTTGTCTGTCAGTCACTCAGTAACGGAAGAATTTTCATATATTGATAGGTACGCTCACTATGCTCAGGGAGCCAAGGATGCTACAGCTGATTCATGTAGGTACATGAATCGTGTCATTACATGAATATTTATGAGCCAGTATGAACTCATAAACCATACAAAATTATGCAGGTACTAATATTGGATGCTTACATCCAAACCCTGGAATACTAATTAGGTTTATGGCAATTTATGACCATTCATGGAGAGACAGCCATTATGTGTCGCAGTTTATAAGGGAGGAATTAAAAGTTTTATTGCTCCAATGGAATATTTATTGGGACTACGTTTACAGAAAGGAACTCTTAGTATAAGAGCAAAGGCAGTAGTGTAACATTTTAATTGCAAGCCTGTAATGGCATCAATACCGCGACAAAAACCAACATAGCAAAATCTACATCGCAACAAAAAGAACGACGCCATCTATCCCGCCAGCTGCGAACTAACTGAACAAAATCCTGCATCGCGGTATCAGAGTTTACCGTGCGATTTGATACAATAGTCCGAATATCAACTATCGGGTAGTTGCCTACCGGACACAACAACCGTCTGGACGGAGGATTCTCCCTTTTTAATGGAGGTTTGCAGGACTTTACCTCTTAACTGGTGACCCCGAAGTGATCTTTTGTAATATGTCCACATAAGTTTTTTTTAATGATTTTTGTTAGCAAAAGAATAGCTGATAAAAAGTTGATCAATCAACAATCCATTCTATGTAACTGATACCCAGTAATGCCTACTTTGCTAATGGGTCATCCATCAAAGTCTTTCATAACGTAAATTGATTTCCTTTCGATCAGATGCCTAGGTATTGGACAGGTAAATTGAGCACAGTCACTTAGTGAATGTTGTACTTCGATAAGCACAGCATTTAATTTTAATTTAAAAACATGATCAACACAGAACCACAAAACTATGCTTATTTTATTATTTCCTACGATCTATTCAAAAATTTATTCTGAAACTTTAATTAAAATATGAAATAAAGCATAGTAGAAAATAATGTTCGTTGAAGTCACCAATAAAGTGAACAGCGTAGACCCAGTAGCCGTGCTACGGGCTACGCCATCGTAGCCTTCGTAGCGCTACGCTGGCTACGCTTTCTAGGGACGTATTCCCATACAAAAGAATTAATGATGATTATAACTTTATGTATTACACAGACAAAATGTTGCATTGCATAAAAATCTCTTAGATTATAATTATCACTAAGGAAGGTGAACACCGTAGACCCTGTAGCTCCGAGCTACGTGCTACGGACCCGTAGCCTTCGTAGCGCTACGCGGTCCACCCCATGCAAAAGAATTGAACGAGGACATCATTATTTTTTTTTAACTTGACGTACGTTCGTCGTGCTACATTATACTAAAAGAACAATTGTTTTCTATTCCAGGTAGTGTTGGTGTTCATCCTGAGTATAGCATCGCTCATCATCTACTTCATTGACGCGTCCAGGTAACAAACATTCCCTATACCCTTCGAATACATTACATCGCTAACATTATTAATAACTTACTAATCTTGATAATGCTGAATTCAAGGAATACGTGAGTCCATACTCATAATAAATGTGGTCGAAACTGTTTGCTGAATATAGTCCTATATGTAGCTTCTGTTTATTTGTCAGCTGTGATATACTAGTGAATAGCTTCCAGTGAACCTGTACCTGACTGTTGTGCCGCAGCCAGTGGGCATGTGCTATATATAGCGTGTTTGATTTCAGTGAAGAGGTTGAGCGATGCCAGAAATGGAGCGACAATATTACTCAGCAAATCGACCTTGCCTTTAACATATTTTTTATGGTCTACTTTTTTATACGAGTAAGTTGAATTTTCTTATTCCTATCTCTTAACTTTTCCTGACAGTTCGAGTTCCTTGTGATAATTAAATGATTATCTTTCAATCGATCATATCGCAAAACGAGAAACTCATTAAAAATTGCAGAAACTCATGAGTTCTGATATTGTTTGAGCGACGTCACAAGTTGATAAACTTTCTGAAGTGTAAACAAACACAGCAGAGAGATGCTTTATTTATCTTTGAATCTTTAATTAAGTCTTGTGCTATCTGGATGTTTCTTCTCGAATAATATACGTATTGTATCAATATTTGTTCAGTTTCATGTTCTCACGACAAGTTTTATATCGTGTGTATTATTTCTGTTTCAGTTTATAGCAGCTAGTGACAAACTATGGTTCATGCTCGAGATGTATTCATTTGTAGATTATTTCACGATACCCCCATCCTTTGTATCAATATACCTGGATAGAACGTGGATAGGTGAGTACATCACTATACTTTCTATTTATATCTTCTTTCAGCTGGCACAGCCTGTCCAAATGGCACAGCCTGTCCAAATGGCACAGCCTGTCCAAATGTCACAGCCTGTCCAAATGGCACAGCCTGGTCAAATAATTGGGAGCGGTTTCTGGGTTCGATTACCAGAGGGCCAATTCTACGAATTTTTAAGCAACGTTCGCATGTGCATGTCAGTTGCAATCTGTCAAAAATGTATGGAAATTAAGGCTTTTTTGACAGATTGTAACTGTCATGCTAATTTAAAATTATTAAAACTGCTTTTTCATGAAAAATTTTGCAGCAAGTTTGGATTTTTTCCCATTAATGGCAATAGGCTCTAGTCCTATTACGTGAAGACTTGACCGAAAAAAATACGGATCTCAGCTCTGTCTATCTCTTCGGGATATGCAAGGCTCCGTGTTATGTAAACTAAGGGCAACATTTCGATTGGCTCACTGCGCTGCTCGATTCATTTAAATCTCAAAACGCAATCAGTGTGTCAACTAATAAAGAACGACGTAGGAACGACAGATTGATTTATTAGTTTTCGTCATTTCATTATAAGAGTTCAAAGCATCGTGAAAATGCCAGAACCTAAATACCATTTCGGCATTTGGAACAGTATTTAGTTCCAAAAAGAGAAGGCTGCCTACTCTTGGCAACAAATATGCGACGAAGATGCAGCTGCTCTTCTCAATCCGTAATGTTTTCAATCTTAGACTAATAATTTGGCTCACCTAATATGAGTTAGCACCACAGATATAGATAGACATAAATAACGCAAGTATCACGATCTGTATGAAAACCAAGCGTGTCATTTTTAACTACCTATTACGACGTCACACACAAGCACTTTTAAGTGATGGGAAAATCAAATCGATTCAAAGACGTCACCGCGTGTGACACCTAACTGACGTCCGACTAGCTTACACCTTTGTATACTGAGCGCGAAAGTGGCGGCTTACGATTTTTGTACGTAAGCTGGGTTCCGAAACGGGCACGCGAAGTAGTTGCTCTTGCGTTACCTATGTCTATCTCTATATCTGTGGTTAGCACGATGACCTAAGAACCAATTATAAAATATTCATGTCTTATTTGTGTTCTATAATGTCAACAAGAGCTAAATTGCAAAACTATTTATACAACGTGTAACAGAACAAATGCAATACCTCTTAAAGGGTCATTGTACTCATTATTGTGGACAACTTTTAATATGGGATCAAACCCGAAATCGCGAAAAAAAAACAGCGAATGAGTACAATGACCTCTTCAGAGGTATTGCGTTTATTCTGTTACACGTTGTATACTTCATACTGTTGGGAGAAGATCACGAAGATACGATTCCAACACATTTGGGAAATGCGAAGTAGATTTTTTGAATGATTTGAGAAGGAATATATCAACAGATTTTATAATCAACATGAACCTTAAAAAATCTTACTACTTTATGAAGCTGACATCAATGTAACGATCACATCATCTACAGCTATGGTTGGTGCCGGATAAATTTGCAATAAAGGACATTGACCTTTCCCTTATATCTCTTCATAGGTAAAATAAATTGTGAATGGTTTTTCATTACTAGAAAATGTAAAGGATCACGATAGATGTAGATTCAGGACAGCTTTATGTCTTTTTTTCTGATTTTGAAATTAAGAATGTCAAAAAATGTAGGTGGGGGTCAATGGCCGCTATTGCCAGCTTATTTGGCGCCAACTATACTAAATATTCCGGCACTGTCTGTTTGTTTATTAATGTTTTTTGTATTTGACCTAACACAATGTTTCTCTTTGTTCCAGGGCTGAGATTTCTCAGAGCTCTACGCTTAATGACCGTGCCTGATATTTTGCAATACCTCAATATATTAAAAACATCAAGCTCAATTCGGCTGGCGCAATTAGTTTCTATATTTATATCAGTGTGGCTGACCGCTGCAGGCATCATTCATCTGGTAAGTGTTCCACGTCAAATATATTGCCCTGTGAACGTGATTCACGGACGGATTAGACGATTTTTGAAGTTTATGACTCAATGCTGAAGTAATAGTAGTTTGTTTATAAGAGGAATAATGGACCAACATCAGCGAAAGAAGGATAAAACAAAGAAGATCACCTATTACCAGTTATGTATCTCGGTTTTCATTAAATTACCAATTAATTTAGTAAGAATCGGTCCAACGAAACTCCTCGTACTATCGTGAAAACACGATTTTCACGAAAATCCTTGTTTTTAATCGACTTCAAAAAGGAGGTTGTTTATATATTTTTTTATGTTTGTTCGGGCATGAATAAATTATGACAGCCACACGAGCCAATCTTCAAGGTAAAGCAACACTTGCCGAGGTTGGTCTGTGGATGGGTTACCATCTGAACATACCGAGACTCCTCCGTGCCTCGGAAAGCACGTTAAGTCGTTCGTCCCAGCTGTCATTTGGAGATCTTTGGCAGTTGTAACGGTTCGTCAGAAGCCAGAAAATCTGACACCAGAATTGCCAAGAAGTACCATATTACCCAATTAATGGGCTGTGGAGGTCTGGTAGGCAGCCGCTCCATGTAAACTACTGGTATTCAGCTGAATCCGGTTTGACTGGGAGCTGACCCTCATATATTTGGGAAAGGGCTAGGCAGATGATGATGATGATGTTCGGGCATAACTCCGTAATATACAACGTATAAGAGAATAAACGCAATACCTGAAAAGGGGTCATTGTACTCATCATTACGAACAACTTTTACCATGAGACCAACATTGAAATGGCAAAAATTAATTGGCTTCCCCATACATTTATGTGCGCATAACTCGACAAAATGTACTGAACAGCTTATTTATTTTGCGCGATTCGGTGGGGACCATTTCGTAAATATTTGATGAAGAACTTCTTCTTGAAATTGAAGGTCTTTTTGGAATTTTAGTACCAGCACTAAAAAATGACAAAAAAAAAAACTTTTTCACACAAAAAATGTAACCAACTTCCAAATAAAAACCACTAAAAAGTATAATAACTTTAATTTTGGAATTCGATGATTCTGGTGTGGTTTCTTCGTTCAACTTCAAAAATTAAAGTTATTTTGTACTTTTAAGTTTTTTTGCGTATCACCTCATACTTTGTGAAAACACAATTTCCGGAATCCCTCTACGATATAATATATTGCTTGCAAAATTTTAAAAGTTTAAAGACAAATGGGAAACGAACAGTTCGTAATGGGCACTTAAAAACACTCACACGCACTCTCTAATATCGCTTCGCTCTCGCAGATGCACTATGTACAGTCAAACTAAAGTCATAATCTGCCTAGCCTTTTCCCAACTATATTGGGGTCGGCGCCCAGTCAAACCGGATTCAGCTGAATACCAGTATTTTACGTGGATCGGCTGCCTACCAGACCTCCACAACCCATTAACTGGGTAACAGGGTACTTCTGGGCAAGTCAAACTGAAGTATAACTTGTAATTCCGTTCTCAGACCAACAAAAAAAGGTAGACGGCGCACTGCGAACATCAAAGATGAAGCCATCTTTTTCTCTATGTGTGTCTCGAAGGGTTGCCATTTTTTATTTTCTTTCCCAATAACTTGGGAAATAATATTTTATGGGTAAGCTAATGTTGTGCAAGTCAGCACAAGTAAGATATAATATAATAAGTTGAGTATGGTATTGTAACTTAATTTTTTAGAAAGATCTATACATAAAAAACAATTTTTTACATCACATGTCTACATTCAATTATGTAAAATAAGTTATAAAAGGTTGTCGAAGCGTAACCAGCGTAAGTCATTATGTAAATTGTTTTAAAATAAAATAGGTAATCATATTTTTAATCAACTTTAATAAATTAAAAAAGACCACCATAACAAAATCACTGACTAAAGAAAAAGTAGGTAATATCAAGATAAAACATAACAACAGAACAATGACGTGTAAATGTTATGTTTAAACATGCTTACAAAATAAATATTATTTATCATGAACAAATAAAGTCTTTTTCAACACATTTGCTCAAAAAAATGCATTTACGAAGACTGTATACATTATTCGAAAGTTAAATATAACGCACCACACAATGGAACGTGCGGTAAAATAGGTACTCTCACCTAAGTACATATTTTACCGCATACTCCGTTGAATAGCGCCGTACGTATCCTTTACAGTTTTTTTTTAATTTACTTATAGGAGTATAAATAAGTACGAGAATAAAATATAAGCTGAATGATTGAACCTACTTGGAAGCGCTTTTGCACAATACTTTCGTCTCAATTTAATGAGAGGAAAAGAGACGAAAGATGTAGTTCCATTTGCAAATTCGCGCTATTTTCATACTACAAACGTCAAAGATTGTTGCGACTTTCCGACTATCTAAAAACAAAAAGTTTTTTTCATTACCTATTGTACTGTTTTCTCGCAAATGTGTTGAAAAACTTCAACAAAAAAAAGAAAATAAGAATATGACTCGAAGAAAGAAATCATATTATTATATATTTATTAAATCGAATGGGGAAATATTAAATCGTATTATGGCAACCCTCACACTTAATGTCACTGCTTTCGTTTGTTGACGTTTTTGTTCCAAGTAACCTAAAATTCATAGTTAATTTATAATAAAAACAATGTTATTTCAAGTACTCACAAGTGAAAAGTGATTCTGTGAGACTTTTTATGTGATTTGCTATTGTTTTTACAAATTTTTACTACACAGGAAGGCATAATTATATTTTTCTATTAATGTTTTCTAGACGACGGCTCGTGACGTACTAAGAGCGATGAGCATGGTTTTAGTGTAGGTGTGTGGGTGAGCTTGTGTATTTACTTGAAGGAGCACGGTTTTGTGGCTTCACTCTTGATGTTCGCGGTGCGCTGTCTACCTTTTTTTGTTGGTCTGAGATTCCGTTACAGTCCAATATAAAGACATAAAGAGGATCACGACGTCTCTAAATAATATAAAACAAAGCCACTGTCTACCTGTCTGATCTCTGCTTACTTTTTCTTAACCAGGCATCGGATTTGAATACGGATTTCGCTTATAGAAAGAGTGTTCGAGAAAAGTTTGTGAATATAGTTTGCCCCCGTTCGAAGCCCGGACGAAATGCCTTTTGACATGTTATTACATCGAAGTACGAAACAAACAGTAGTCTCAAATTATTTAACATTGACCCATATGTGGTTGACCTCCACACAAACTAGGTTCAAGTGCTAAATATTTTTTCTCTTGGTTCTACTAAAATTGATCGGTGCTGGTTTTGTTTCCATGACTTCGAACTCAGCCAAACGCACACGCTAAACTTTTCTGGGAATACAGGATTTTTTTCTTAATGATTCTATAATTTATGCTTGTCCCAGCCACACAGTTCTAATTCGTTAAATTTGTCGTGTTTCAGCTGGAAAACTCTGGTGACCCACTAGAGTTCGAGAATGCACAGAAGCTCTCGTATTGGACGTGTGTGTACTTCCTTATAGTCACCATGTCTACAGTAGGTTACGGTGACGTCTTCTGTCACACAGTACTTGGAAGAACATTTTTGGTTTTTTTTCTCCTCGTCGGCTTGGTAAGTTTAACTTTCAACTGTTTTATCTCTTAATATCTTTGAATAATGTTTTTAATGAATTGAAATGAAATGAAATAATAAAGTCCAATATCTGAACTATCTTTGCAAGGAGACGCAAGTCTCTAATTTCTCTCCGTAGTTGCCACTTATTTGGAACACAACATTTCTAAATTTCCAAGTAATTAAAGTAGTTTCATTCTTTGTCTCGGCTACAAAGTCGTTACGACAAGCTTGCGGTTCCTTGTACGAGGCTAAATTATTAACAAAGCAAAAGGAAATATAAGAAACATTTGCAGTGTAACGGTTACAACATAGTTGAGTTGACATGGGACTTGCTAGACAAGTGGTTGATCGCACAGCTCGTTGAATGATTGTAAGCCTGAGTAGTGCACCACGGTAGACAGCATGACGTACGAGGCGCGAGACGCCCCGCCCGGGCGGATCCTCACCGCCTCATGTGCCATCTTCTAACTTCCCGGCTTCGGAGGACTCCCTTCGACTATCGCCGACTACTCAATTTTAATACGCTTTTCTTCGAGCGGCTGCATGGGTGTATTTTGTTTTTTCTTTTGCTTTGTTACGTGATAGTCACCACGAACGTGCCGGAGGATCTGTCTCGCCGCGCTTAGAGTTCGGAGTGTACTGGGGACTGGTCCGAACGAGATACGTTGCGCGAGCGAGCGTGTGTAGCGCGTAATGTCGCGTCTTGTCGCGTCCTGTCGCGTCTGTCGCGTCTGTCGCGTCTAGTGGCGCCCGCCGCCTCGGCGACCCGGTGCCGCGTCCCACCCCTCCCACTCGCGATGCATGCCGCACCACGCCTGGCTGTGTTCAGTTGCTCACATCACCGGTAGACACACACTACTTCCTTTTATTTTTATTTCGCTCCGCTACCGGCTACACTTTACGACTCAGCGTCACCATAGAGAGCATACCGATCTCAATGTGGACATTGTCGTGCACCACTCGATGGTGTCCGCGTGCGGTCGGACTGCATGTTCGATCGACACCGTGGTCTGTTGCAGGCAATGTTCGCTAGTAGCATTCCCGAAATTATAGAGCTGGTAGGAAGTAGGTCCAAGTACAGTGGCGAGCTGAAGCGTGAACATGGAAAGAGGTATCCGTTTGATATATACAGTGGCCGGCGGAAGTGAAGGCGGCTCATCCCGCGCTACGCGCGGCATGAGTCGCCCGAGCTTCCGGCGCCCACGGGAATCATCACCTTATAAGAAAGCTTGCTCAGTGCCGTCAGATGTATTGTGTTATCTACTCGTGTGCACGCGCGGGTCCGCCGGCGTGCGGCGGGCGCCGCCTCGCCCCGCGCTACGGCGGCACGCTGGTGGGCCGTCGCGCCCTGCGTGCGGCGGCGCGCTGGCGGCCGCGGTAGCGCCGGGGCGAGCGGCGCCACGCGGTGCGCCGGCTCGGCCTACCCGTGCTCGCGTCTACCAAGCGTCTATACGAATGCCCACCGTTTTTAGTTTAGGTACCGGTCGAACCGATTTCTTTTTAAGTTCTGATCATCGATTAGTTAGCGTATGTATCCTTAGGCTTTGCATGCACCCGGTCACGAGTCCCGTCACGGCTCCCGCCGCTAGCGTAGCTCGGCACGGCACCCAAGTCCCGCACACCCACACACAGCCACAGCCACACGCAGACAGACGACTCACGCACACAGCCCCGCGCCTCGTGCGAGGGGGCGGGCCGGGCGGGCGGGGCGGGGCGGGGCGGGCGCGCGGGGGCGGGCCGGGGGCGCGGCCACTCACCTCACGGTGTTGCTGTGTATCGTAGGCTGTGTTCGCCAGCTGGATCCCCGAGATCACGGAGCTGGCGGCGCAGCGCAACAAATACGGCGGCCGGTACAACAAGGACGTCCGCCGCAGGTACCCTGCTCTCACGCCCCCGCTCCACGCGGCTTCCTGCCTTCCTACCTCTCACGGTTTCGATCTTGGTTGATTGAATGCGGAGTTTGCTAATGAAATTTATTAATCCTTCACTAGAATCGGTCTCTCGGTGCCGTGGCGCATGCTCGAAGAGTTAGCTCCCGGCGGCCGCGCCCCTCTCCCCGACTAGAGAGACAGGCGCGCGGTCGACCGACGCACTACTACATGCCTTTTTTCGTAAATTTTACTCGAGATACCGTTGAGCTTTTTAATCCTTTCTAACGAGACTAGATCTGGAGAGAGCCGATGTAAAGTTTTGTAATGCTGTCGATGAAGTAGTGTTTGGTTTGTTCGCTTGCACACGATGCCTGTCGCCACGCTGTAGCGCTAGCTCCGGCACTCGCCACAGTCCGCGACACACAGCCAGTGCCGCGCCGGCCGCGCCCCCCGCGCCCGCGCCGCGCCGCGCCGCGCCCGCGGGCGACTCGCCGCCGCGCGCGCGCTCGCAGCCACCGCTCGGGCGCCGCGCGCCGGCGATTCGCCCCCGCTCTCGAACGAATACATGTGAACGTCTTGTTTTGTCTGTCGGCGTTTAGGCGATATTTGCCAGTTGTATCCCAGAGATAATTGACTTAATCGGCACTAGACCCAAGTATGGCGGCACCCTCAAGAATGAGCGGGGACGCAGGTGAGCCGCTGTCTTCACTCCGTTCCGTTGAATGTGTTCCGTGTTGTGACATCTATTCTTCCTTTTCCTCTCTTAGCACGCTTCTGTGTTCTCACTTATCTTGGCGGGACGCAAGTCCCGCGAGTTGTCTTTGTTTTTATGAGTCGATATTGATTGTAAATTACCTTTGAATTGATTTGAGTTCAGTTGAATAGTGAACAGCAGATAGTGGCTAGTGTTATCGCTCGTCATTATAGGTATCATGATTATGTTCTGTTAGTAACGTACGTAAAGTAAAGGAATGTTAACGTAAAGCTTAGTTACGGAGAGTTAAATGTTGAGTGGTACCGTACTGTAGTGCGTTGTTGGAGTTCTGGTGTGCGTTGCGAAGCGAGGCGTCGACAGCTCCGGCCTGGGGCCCCGGGCGGCGGCCCCGGGCGGCCCCGGGCGGCGCTGTGGACGCGCGCGCACCACCCTGCCTGTCCCCCGCCCCCCTGCCATCGCCCCCCGCCCCCAGCCACCGCGCCGTCCGCCACCAGCCACCCCGCCCCCTCCCGCGTCCGCTCCGCTCCGACTGTACTCCTGCCTGCACGACTTACTGTTATTGTACTTGTACTCTTAATGTTGACCCTCTTTAATGTTTTGATCTGTAATGTAATTTTGAATCGCCCCCCTCGGTTATTTTAGTGTAATGTATTTTCGTAAATATATTCATAGAGCGTGGCAAGGCTGTGTGCATTGAGGACATTTTTAACGCAAAATTAGTTTAGTTTTATTGAACATATCATTGACATGATTGACATCATCCTAGCAACGAAACACCAATCATTTTATGAGAAACTTTTGGATTGATTTTGGAAATTGTTTGCAATGTTTATGGATCGTATTAAAGATACAAAGGTAGACAGATTTAATGTTTATATGAATAAAAATGAAATCAGTTCCTTTGCCACACCTTAGATGAATACTAGTTGCATGATCGTGTAGACATGAGCTGTTTGCATCCCTTGGTTTGTTTTACTTTCTTATTTTCTACTCTGTGATGATTTTTCTGAACCTTCTTTTATATTTTATGTTAACAACATTAACCTTCATCATTATACGGACTGTCGACTGCCACATTTCAACAAGAGGTGTCCACCTAACAGTGTCGATGTGAACTTATTAAGAATTTCGACTCTGACTCCAAAACAAAATACAATATTAAATACGAACATATAATATATTTGACCAAGTGATTACATATTCCCAAATACATAAACTGTACTGAGACGCAAGCTTTTAATGTTTATACAGGATTTTTATCTAAACACAGTACAAAAGGCGTATTCATAGATGCTGTAGCGTAGAGTTCTAAATCAACTGTAATATTCAGAGAAACACGCGTCGCCGTCGTGCTTACACTATTCACAGTATTTATTGATATAACCACGAAGTATGACGAAGTAACTAGATCACGATTTAGTAACAGAACAGATTTATATATACTTTGCTGTGTCTAGATAAGAATTACACATGCTGACTGTTTTGTAGTTTTGCAAACGGAGTCTGCTTCAGATTAATCATAAATCTAAAAAATCTTGACCATACACGATACATTTCTGTAAAGTAATGAAATCTAAAAAGTTACAATTACTAACAAATTCGATTGTATAATTTCATTGCAATATACAGGTTTTCATTTGATTTTATCGTAGTGTTCCTAAGTAAAATACTGTTTGTGAGACCAATAAAATAGTCAATGTGTTAACATTATCTTAGTTCAAAATCATCACACCACAAGTATTCAACTCCATGCAATGTATGCTATTAATGTTGTATGTCCCCCCTAAAGACACTACATATAATGTCCTGCAAGTGACCTCAACAACCCCTGCCCCATAGTCGTCGTCTCATTTATTTTATTTTATTTTTTATAGTGTGGTAGATAGTTACACAAATCCTGAACGAAACTGAGCTTTCTAGAACAATGTTCATTTAATTGTGGCTGTAATTACATTTTGCATTATTTCTAAATATTGAAGCTTTTAAGCTTATTCATTTTATTAAAGTTTTAATTGTTTAATAAACTACAGGCCACAAACTAATGAGCGTATAGTAATTATAGACGTTTTAATTTGCGAACCACGTCGTTGTTTCATAAAAAAATCTTGAATTTTTAACCACGAATTACGTGGTTTTAAAACATTTCATATTAATTGACAATTGGCATAACGAAACAATGAAGTGGTTGATATAAATGTAGCTTCTCTTCACGCTTCTATCACTTACTGTTTTGTTTAACCCTGTCGTGACCTGTTCTTTCAATATTTTATTATGAGTTACTTCCATCTGGTCCCAGGTGTTAAATAAGACTTCAAATTGCTGTTACTTCTGTCTTTTCCTTACTTATAAGATGAGCTTTTTGAAAATTTGCTTCTTAAAAAAAAACAAGCCTATGTAAAGTTTTTTTCAAGTTTTAACACGAAGCTTAAAAATAAATGACATCTTGCAATTTTCCAATAAGTTTTTTCCAACTTAACAAGCTTTGAGACTTTCTGAGAACTCGCTTCTGAAGCTTCTTTCTTTGTTTTTCAAAATGCAAATTAATTTGGTAGATGCACCTTGCGCGTGGCTGAGTGGGCCGGTCTTATAATACACTTGTACGATTTCAGGCATATAGTGGTCTGTGGACACATTACATACGAATCAGTGAGTCATTTTTTAAAAGACTTCCTTCATGAGGACAGAGAGGATGTGGACGTCGAAGTTGTTTTTTTACACAGGTATGTATCTAAACAATAAGTTAGTTTTATGTGGAATTAAGAATTCATGAGATGATATGCAATTGTGACTTCAAATATATTTAACACGAACGTCACAAAATTGATCCTTTTGTCTATAATTTTATTCAACATGAATATTTTTCTGGACATCGCCCATGACGATATATCATGAGCGATTGATCTGAACCTCTGATGATTATGTTAAAGATCAAGCAGCGCACATTTAACATGCGATAGAAGAATATTTATTAATATTTGAAAATTTTATTTAATATTTATAATTTGAAAACTTCTGGGTTTTAACGATATTTTTTTAATACTCTCCTACCTGCTATGTTGCGCTATATCAGAAATATTTGTAATATAAGAAACTATTGATAAGTATATTATAAGATTAAAAATGTTAACATCAAAATATACTGACAAATATTATTATTGCGATGGTTCATAATATCAAGTAAATAAATAAAAATACTGAACAAGTTATGAAACTCGCTGGCAAAAGATAACTGTGTACTGTGGAAGCAAGTCACGCGTCACCGTGTGGCGAGATGTGTGACGTAGCATGTGCGACGCTGTCGAGGTGGTGTGTCATGTCATCATGTGTGATCGACGACGCTTTCAGAAAAGAGCCCGACCTTGAGCTGGAAGGTCTCCTCAAGCGTCACTACACCACCGTCGAGTTTTTTCAGGGTACAATGATGAATGCCGTCGACCTTGAACGAGTCAAGGTTAGAATACAACCATAGAGCAGGCATTAGATTAACGCACGGCCGTAATTCTCATTGACGCGTCTACGTGAATCAGTACTTTTTTTTATTTATTTATATGTGCATAAACAGAACTCTTTCTTCTGTAAAGACGCTGTTTCATAGTCACAGTAGGTATTGATCACTTTGGTAACGTTTATCTTGTGATTATTTTGATGCAATCATTGCTTCTCACGGTGCTGCGAGGTCGCCCGCACCTGGGTACTGAGCGACCCCGCACCACCACACGACTGCGTATTTTGGTACATAGAGTTGCATGGTAAGGCCTCGCCAGGCGGCGGACTGTCCGGTAACCATGGCCAGCGGTGTTAACTGAGCGTTCATGACAGGAAACCGCCCGACCTGGAGCTCGAAGGCCTGTTCAAGAGACACTTTACAACTGTGGAATTCTTTCAAGGCACCATTATGAACCCAATCGACCTTCAGAGGGTGAAAGTAAGTAGCAATGCACACACGGAAATAATCAAAATGGGCGTGGTGTCGGTTTGACGATGTAAGATATTGTCTAGAGTAGAGCGGTGCTCGATCTAACCTGTCGCGAGTTGTGCCGGCTGTCGCTGTGCTGCTGAGTGTTGTCGGCAGCGCGGTGCGTCCCCCGACCCGCCGCGCTCAGCCCGCCCACCATGTGTCTGATTGGGTGTTGTTGCAATGCTGGCCCGTTTTTCACTTCGATATCGATTTCCTGTACGTTCCGATGGCAATATTGGCATTAATGGCTGCCGAAGAAAGGGTTTCCATTTCAAAATTTAACATTTTTATATGTAGTCAAGTACAGTTATCGATTGTCGATATTGTTGGGTAAGTTGGCATGGCTTATGGAATGTTGGCGCTTGTCTGCATGTTAACTTCTTCTTTCAAAACCACCTGCTTCTTATAAAATGAAAACCACCAGAGAAACTCATTCAGAACTCAGAAACCCAATTGGTTTACCAAATTCAAAAATACTATAATTGAGTCGTGGTGCTCATTTTAATATTTTCTGCCAAAGATCCGCATGACGCAATTTTCACGCTTTTGTAAACCTCCGCTTGATAGAACGTAGAACTAAATTAAGTAATGACTAGAATAAAGTCTACTAAAATGTTCTCTGTCTTTCCTCCTAACAATAGATGTGTTAAACTAACTTTTCGGTAACTTAGTGTGTTCACGTTTGATTGGTAAGTGTTGTGACCCTATCAGTGTTTTATTGCTTACCGCAAATCGAAATTCCCCAAAATTGCATTGATATAAAGTAACTGCTTGGAAAAGTTCAATACAACCCAAAATTCTATTCAAGTATAACCAGATTATCTGTTTATTCCGATTCGAACCTCATTCTTGTGAAACAATTTGCAAATTATGCCCTGAGCTGCAGCTTGATTCAGAAACTGTAAGTGTGTCATATAGATGGTATTATGGAGCTTACTAAGAGCGACCGCGGATATTTTACATCACTTGACTTTACATCCTTAAAATACAAAATCCAACTGTAAAAAACTTGCAATCGCTTTTAAAGCCTTCATTCCATCCACCATTTATATAACACGCGCTTTCCGACGAGAAACTAATACTCTCTACAATTAGGTACATGAAGCGGATGCGTGTCTGGTGCTAGCCAACAAATACTGCCAGGACCCTGACGCGGAAGACGCCGCCAATATCATGAGGGTCATCTCCATCAAGAACTACTCCGACGACATCCGGGTCATCATCCAGCTGATGCAGTACCATAATAAGGTGGGTTAGCGCCGTTTGGAGAAACGAATGCTAAAATGCATTTTTATGGAGTAGAGGAACAATTTGGGAGAGGCCTTCGTATGTCAAGCAGTTGATTGATTGAGAGAAAGTATCTTAGATTATCGTCTTTAATATTCCTACAAGTATTTATGCTGTTCCAGGCCTACCTCTTAAACATTCCATCGTGGGACTGGAAGCAGGGCGACGACGTGATTTGCCTGGCGGAGCTGAAGCTCGGCTTCATTGCGCAGAGCTGCCTCGCGCCCGGCTTCTCCACCATGATGGCCAACCTCTTCGCCATGCGCAGCTTCAAGACGGTCAGCCTTCTTCTTACTACACCCCACACCTCTATAAACATGCTCCTCAAGTACTTTCAGAGACCGACCCTCGACCCTCCGCCGGACGACGCATACAGTCGCTCTCTGAACATACCACAAGTTCTAACGATACTATGCGGCATTTCCACAGTCACAAGAAATGGCTATATGGACTAATGACTACATGCGAGGTACCGGCATGGAGATGTACACCGAGACACTAAGCTCCACGTTTATCGGGATGCCGTTCAAACAGGCCGCAGAGTAAGTGGGCAAGGAACGAGACGCTTTCAATACCGTGACACCAGACAAACGTCACACACCAAACTTTATACTTTCAAGTGTTTGAGCATACCATACTGTCTGTGATTACAGGACAATCAATACTAACCAACTACGAAACGCATAGCTTAATCATTTTAGTGTTTTTGTTCATTTTGTTTGCCAGCTTACCGTCTGTGGTTTTCAATAAATATCAATGTTTTTTTTTTTTCTATCGATTTCATTGTCATAGGTACCTACTGCACTGAATAACATTTTAGCCGGTAACATCTAAATCTAGCCACAAATAATATAGGGTTATGATTTACTAATTGTGAATAGTTATGTAATATAGCCGGCGAGCAGCGTGGAGTGTCGGCGAGCACGGACGCGATAGCCCGTCGAGTGGCTATGACTAACATGGCACGAGCTTTAGCGTCTCCTATTGGTTGATTGCAGTCCCCCGACACACAAGCTTGGCAGAACGATTACCTGCAGGGTACTGGCTGCGAGATGTACACCGAAACACTGTCGACATCCTTCACGGGGATGAGCTTCCCGCAAGCGAGCGAGTAAGACTCCCCTCGATCCTTGGGCGCCTGCACCGCACTGTAGACACTGTGTGCCGACTTGCTAACCCTAGCTACCCAGTGTGCACTGATAACCAATATAACTAGACACGAGTAGGCTGGATATGTTTAGAACTAAAATGTCTTTCTGATTTTCCAGAATAGATTGTGCATGTTGAATGGGTAATATATTAGTCAATTATTGTCATTAGTGGTATGTATTTAAGACTACTTTTCGAGTCTATAGTAACTGTCATCATCATCTAGTGAAGGCTCTTTTTTAATATTTAATTTTATCAACTTTCAATACCAAATTTTAATTACATACACCTTTACATTTTCACTCAGGGTTCAATAACATGAATTCATTTTACTTTTGGTTAGTGAAACTCACGATTCCATAAAATTACTTCAGTGCAGTAAAAAGCTAAATGTAAATATTCTGTTGTTGATATGAATCATTGTCTTGACGCACTTTGTCTTGGGCTTCATTACACACTTTTCTATTAACTTTATTAAAACTATCATCTTTCTGTAATCAGTTATTCTCACGTTTGAGAACTTCATTGTTTACGGGCTTCCTCCTCCTACTATCGCTTCCTCTGTCGTACCTTCACCTTAAATTCGCTGAACACAACACACTGAAAATGCACTATAGACTTAAAAATATGCATGCTTATAAGTAGGTACTCGTATGTAATGTATGTATGATATTGTATTTTGTAGTAAGTACTTAAAGTTGCTGAATATATGTAGAGTAGAATCCAACATAGTTGTCGTCTGTGGCATCAAATAGAACCTTAA
Source organism: Melanchra persicariae (assembly GCA_947386135.1). Lineage (NCBI taxonomy): Eukaryota > Metazoa > Arthropoda > Insecta > Lepidoptera > Noctuidae > Melanchra > Melanchra persicariae. The sequence continues at coordinate 18,290,199 of OX376648.1, read as the reverse complement.
ATGTTTTAACACCTATATTATTCGCAATTAATTTAACGTGTAAATAGGTATATTACTTCGAATGTTTGACTCGTAGAGAAGATGTAAAGTATGTTACCAAAAGCGAAAGATCAGAAGTATCACAGAAACTGCAGCTCAAGTAGTAAGCAATTTCTAAAATGAATTTTTAAGTAACTTGTTCGCATTCAAGATAGAATCTGTTTAAACGTAGCGAGATTCTAGCTGTTTTAAGTAAGTACTTCAATATTATTCAAGTTATCAGTATATTTACGTAAGTTGCAACAACTTACAACAAACAGAAACAAACCAGTTTCGAACGTAAGAATGAAATCGCAGTCAACACAAAAAGATTATCCTCCCTCTGGGGCAGTCGAGTAAAAAAATCCTAACAAACTTATTTTCGGGACTCTTGGTGCTCTCATTTCAAAATCAAAGTTGCATGTTCTGAAGTAAGAGCACTCTCACGGATCAACGAAAACGAAATCATACAGCTGCAAAGACTTGAGAACAAGTCGGTACATCACGTCTATCCTCCAGGTTGTGCTTCACGAAGCTCAAGCTGCTGCTGCTGGCGATCGAGATCAAAGGAGAGGAGGGCGCCGACAGCAAGATATCCATCAACCCGCGTAGTGCCAAGATACACGCCAACACACAGGGATTCTTTATCGCACAGTCCGCAGATGAGGTTAAAAGGTAAGTCATGGGCTTTATCTTCTTCTTTAGCAACTCATAGATGCTAGTAGTGCAAGGAACTTCGCTCCTCTTACATAGCATCTTTCTAAAACAATAATGTTGTCTTCTGGCTGGCATCCTTCAGTCGTACCACTTTCTTCAATTTGTACTCGTGTTGAAGATGTAGTGTCAGTTTTATCGCCTTAGTACTGACTACAACTGTTATCATTCCAGAGCTTGGTATTATTGCAAGGCCTGCCACGAGGACATCAAAGACGAAACGCTCATCAAGAAGTGCAAATGCAAAAACTGTAAGATCACTGTATTGCTATCATTACTAATACATTACCTAACTTAGCGAGACAATCTGTACAGAATTCTCTACATACAATACTTTAAGCTAACTTCTTAACTTTATACTATTCTGTGACATTCTTTCTGGAAATATTAATGTTGTAATGAACTGTGTCCCGTAATCTGTGTGTCACTTACACACGTGTGAGCACACGATGTTCGAACACGTAGGCAGTAGGCAGGAGCCCTGGCGGCACCGTCGACACAGACTCGCTCGACCTCACACTGATTTCTTTCTATTTGTGCGACATTAATGAATATATTGTTCGGCTAAACTTTTAGTGACCGCGCACCAGCGGAAGGTTGGAGCCGACATAGGTAACTTGCACCACACCTAACCTCACAACTTGACGTTTTCCGATATTTATTTTTCGTGTCTATAATTTTGTTGAGTTGCTTTAGTGGTGTTGCGTCCGTACCTCACTGACTGGATCGGCTGCAAGGCATTATCTTGACCCGTGCTCGTTCACACCCTATAATTTAGCGATCATTGTGTATGTCCGCTCGCTCGTGAATGGATTCCGCCACAAGATGAAGCACTCCGACACTTCACCATTTTTCTGCCTTTTGAGATATTACTCGCTCTGTTTCTGTATCGATTGAGAGGATTTAGTGCATCATACAATACCGCTTAACATTCACACCCAATCAGGACCTGTACATAGTATCACACAGCAGTCACTTGTCAAAATTATATCAGGATACGCAGCGCGGTGAGAATCAACGAGAGTTGAACACATTGCTATGATGCACTTCTGAGCCCAGCACAGACAGTACATGCATGTGAACATTAATAATATGTAGAAATAATATCGCAAACTGCAAGTGCACCGTCATATCCCCGAACACTTAGATATAATAATATAAATATGAATCCACGAAAGCATGTCTCAGAACGAAAGGAGTGAAGATCTCAAACTGCTGATAAAATTGCCCATCAAGAGTGAGCTTTGGAGGACAAAGACTTATGACGACAGTTCCGGCTTGTCTGTGCTAACGACCGCGACAGTGACTAACACAGGGAGGAAACTAAATACAGTCACGATCCATTACATTCATCCACGCTTTTGACAGAATCAAATTCTACCGCTCAATCATCTAGCTTCACTGCACAGAATTTGATTCTACCAAACTCATTAACAAAATTAAATCATAAATGTTAGGAGCGTACATTCGTATTGTCAGTGTTTGGATTTTTACAGATGTTGGAATGATGATGATGCAGACTGGGATGGTGAAACAAAGTCTAAATACGTACCGTGCTTGTCTCGACGGTACGGAAACGAAATGACAAATATACCGTATTACCGTACCTTACACACGTATAGTTTGTTTGCATCAACTAACCATTGCTATGGAGAAATTGAAACTGGGCTACAATATACCTATGCTAATACACGAAAAAACGACACACGCAACTAGTATAGTGCAGCTAGTCTAAGACACTATATTAACTACAGCTCGCTTAATATACGAAAAATATAGGTAGAGAGTATTTCAGAGTAAAACACTGTTCACGTCTGCAACCCCAATAGGAGAACCGACCTCTATTACTAGCCAGCCCAAACTGAGCAGTATCTCCTATACTGATATTATTTGTTTCACGTCCTTGTCAAAGACTCCAGTTTGGGCGGTAGTAATGGGATGTCGAACATAAGTGCGTCGTCATCAACTACTTCCTCCTCAGAGATAACTATCAGCTTTGCATCTCTGTCTGCATTAAGATCTATGATTTGCGTATCTTCTGTAACACCCCACAATTTAAAACAGGTTAAAATGGATTGTGTAACAAGTGAGCTAAACGTATTGTTTCTCGGTTCAGTGGCTACGTTCAGGAAGGGCGTACGAGCCGTCCAGATGGTTGGCAGGGCAAGTACGTAACCTCAATGTTAAGATTCAGTGTACATGATTGTCAATGTGATGTTTATACGCGACCTGTGGGGCGGGTGACTCCCGGCCACTCTCGCATAGCAAACGTGTCCTGTTTATCATTGTCTTGTCTTATACGTTTCTATATGTGCATTTATACAGCAGTTAGATGTTTGCCTCTCTATTAGCCGATATTTAAAACATCGAGAGACATTATGTGATGTCGTTTATTTATTTTGGTGTTGTTGTTATTATATTATTATATCTCAAAATATTTTTCTAGGAGTATTTTGATCCCTGATTTTCTGCATCGACATAGTCCCTCTGATATTGATGTTGTGAAGTAATAGATTTTACAAGAAGTTAATTTGTAATTTATTTATGCTTTAAAAGTTGAAAAGATGATTTAATGATCCCCTGCATAGGGAACGTTTAGATGCTCCCGCCTCGATAGACCCGCGAGGACCAGCAGTGGTATGCTGCTGCGTCCGATCTGCCGAACTTGGTATAATCGCCTAACTGTTACTACATCCCTGTAATATTTACGATTCTGTAATTTCATTTGAGCCATCAGTTCTTAGTACGCTCAACGCCATTCTAATCACTTCATATTCTCATACCCTCATATTCTTTGCATTAGTCATGGTAATTCCTAGGGTTTTAAATTCATTTAATTCAAGATTTGAAACATAATTTATAGCACGTAGAGCTTGTCTAATAGTTAGATACTTTCGTTTTGTGTGTCGTTTGTGTTCGTAGCTTTGTGTTAGTGGCATGTGTGGTGGTAGGTATGTTATGTTAACTGTAGCATTAATTAGTTGTGACTATAACTTTGAGTTTTAATAAGTAATTTGATTGTGTATCGGTTTCATCTTCAGCTTTCTTTGGAGCCTCTCTCTGGACGTACACGTACCGTAACTTTGTGCTAACTTTTTTTTTATAACACTAGAGTTCAAAACACCTATTATATTAATATATCTATACGTTCCAATATTTAAATGCTAATTGCTTTCGAAATACTTGACAAGATGAAACCGATGATTGTACTATTGAAGTGATCTGAGTCAATATGGACAGACCGGCCACACGCTGTACGATATCGCGATGTGCTGTAAGAACTGTATTTACTGAGTGGAGTGGAATGCGAACTTGTGCTGATGTTTTGCAGATGATCACCATCCTCCCCCCACCTTCACGCCGCCAGAGTTGCCCAAGAAGGTCCATGTTCGAGGTACATCTCAGGCTCCGAGCCGAGTGATTTTTTTTTTCGTTTTTTCTTTTAATCATCGGCCCACTGAACCATTTGACCGGCAATATGCTTCGTCCTGGGTTACCGGAAGGTACCGTGCACCTAGTTGCTTTGTCACGCATTATCTCATAGCGAGCACTGACAACTGGCGCCACCTCGGGGTTATGCGCTTCTCTCGCATGTACCCGGCTGAACGTAGTGACACGACCCGCCGCCGCTCCTCTGAGCGACACTTCTATACTAACAGCCTCACACTAAATTTCACAAAAGTTTCCCGACTAACAAAATTGTAATGAACACGAATCAAAATCATTTTGTTTTTATTTTACTTTTGCATTCACTATTTCAATGAGTAATGAGTCAACGACGATTGAATTGTTTCCATCGGTCTGTGCTTCTTGGTAAACTCTAAAGCGGATGTATTATCATTTGTGGTTTGTACCCCTCTGCCGCGCATTGCAAATATTCATGGCATTGCATTTATTTGTCTGAATGATTAAATACCTACCATATATAATAATTAAAAGAGTTGCCAATTCATGGATAATGTTGTTTTTGAAAAGCCTGGTTGTAATAATCAAGAAAACAACGGTCCCAGCCGCTCTGATTATATTACAATTAGAATAATTCTATGAAATCTGTAATCTCACACCTTATTTAATTTTGTCCAAAATTGGCGACGCTAAAGTGAATGCTATGTGGGTACTTACATCTATGCTTTTGTTGTAGAATATTGATTAAGAATACATAAGTAATTAATTAAACCCATTTTAATTGAACCCAAGTATTTTTTAAATTAAAAAAAAAAACAAAAATATTGCTATAGAAAATTCAGTACTTACCTAAAATTTTAGATGTCCTTAGATTTCCAAAAATGCAATTCTTAAAAAGTAAATTAAAATCAAAACTCACAAGCTTTGCTGCTTATTCGACTTCATTGAGTAACATCTTTGCGTAAATTGTTCTTATTGCCTTTCAGGCGAAATTGCGAGGGAAAGAGGGGAGGACACTAGTTGTAAGTATGAGCTACATACATAATAATACACCACAGCAAACTTCATCATTCATCATTAGTAGAATGGTGTACCATACAATAGATACCGTTGTTATTAAGTTGTTGTACCAGGAACTCAACTAAAGTTGCGGCTCGCATTCGACCGACCACAACCTCACCTGATGGAAAGCGATGTCGTCAAAAAAAAACTTGCAACCTTAGTCCACGCAAAGTAGTTTAGATTGTTAAAGAAATTTTGATGCTGTCAATTATTTAGATGTCAACCATGGAATGGATGTGTTCTGACCGGAGGCCTCAACTTTAACTAGTGGCTAAATTAGAGCCGCCGCACAGGCCGCTTCAAGGTTAAGCAGCGCTTGCCGAGGTTGGTCTGTGGATGGGTGACCATCTTAACATATCGAAACTTCTCCGTGCCTCGAAAAGCACGTTAAGCCGTTGGTCTCGGCTGTCATTTGGAGATCTTTGGCAGCCGTTGTCAGAAGCCAGAGAATCTGACACCAGTCTTGCCAAGAAGTACCGTGTTACCCATTTAATGGGTTGTGGAGGTCTGGTAGGCAGCCGCTCCACGTAAAATACTGGTATTCAGCTGAATCCGGTTTGACTGGGTGCCGACCCCAATAAAGTTGGGAAAATAAGGCTAGGCGGTTGATGATATCATTTTACAACTACAAATTCATGGTCACAACAGAAAACAATAATGGAAACTTCATAGGTACCTATGAAGTTTCCATTATTGTTTCCAGTGTTTTTTTCACTTGGGTTAGCCAAGACAAAAAGACAAACACGAAACATAAACTACCCCTGTCGCAAGACAAAAGAGTTGGTAGTATTTAGTATCAGGCCCGGTATATCTGTCCAGACGTTTAATTTGTGGCCTAGCCTTTTCATTTAAATGCGCAGATTTTTTAGCGACCTAAGTGACATCTTTTGTTCAATATCGTTTAATGACTTGCCCATGTCATTTAAAAAGCCTAGGCTTTAAATGAAACGGCTGATTAAGCTAGTCGGCTGCGACATATCTAACACATCGTTCTTTGGCAAGAGACTACCTCACAGACATGGGGACAAGGACGAAACGCTACAAAGCCGATCTTTATCTAAAACTAGAGATGTTATGAGACAACAGAAACAACACAGAAAGCCAAGAAGAAACTAACTCAAGATTTTCTTCCTTTAGTAATAAATCGCAATCACCGGAACGCAGCGCCGACCACGCTGCTGTCCCCGATGGCGAATCAGCTTATGAATACCACCACCACGAGGCAGGTCAACAAGGTCAAGCCCAACGTCAACAGAGCCCCGCCCGATACGTGAGTCTACCGCACAAACAATATCTTACCTTTTTAATTAATAAATGTTAACGAGTGGTGGTACATGGTGTAGATTAGAGTATCTCACGTCTTGGTGTTACGAACTCATGATAGAATCACAGAAGTTGAATACTCTTTCAAAATACATTTCTGTCTTTGGGAAACTTATTCTATTTCCTTTCATACACATGAAAAAATTAGTGTTGAAGAATCATCTTCTGTCTATCTCTTGATATTGCCATGAACTTAACTAAGATTTCTTTCAGTCATGTATCATCACTCCCAGTTTAATAACGCTATAATTGGAGCTTTATCTGGAGCCAAGCAACACATTCCGTGTATTAATTTTATTTAAGTCCAATGTTTTAATTTTGTCGACATTCGGCTTCAAAAAAATATTGAAATAAGCCGACCTAAATTACAAAGCATAGTCTTACCTATAAATACAAATTCAATTTAAATAATGAATATAAATACATTCCATAAAGTCTCTTCTTCTATCCTTGATTTCTCTTTCTATCGCGGCTTGTTATTCGAGTATTTTATTTTAGCACGACGTGCACAACGCACTCAATTGATATATTACTGTTTGCACATTTATTTTCCTAAAAAAAGAAACGGAGACGACTCTTTGACCCTGTGTTACAGGAATCCCCAGGATCAAGATACCAATTACCAGGCCTATCACCTTGCCTACGAAGTGAAAAAACTCATGTAATTGAAAATTATTCAGCTAGATCATTTTCTTATCAGTAGTTTTGATATTTGCAAAGTAATTGAATTCTTTTACACGAGTTAAGTCAGCAATGTGTCAATGTTGCCTACATTGGGTGTGTATTGCACGTCCTCGGACGTAGCAGTGCAGACAACTGCGCAGACTTTTCTCGATTAAGTTCGTAGAGTAGTGCTTGCCTCACTTGTCAAATATTTTAGTTCGAATACGTTTAGGAGTTTATTTTTTAAATTTTACCGTGTACTGCACTTGAATTCAGCACGACACACTACTACAGCATGTTTTGTCACTATATGTTTATACACATTTAATATTTGTCTGCGATGCGCATTCCTGTACATAAAGTAGTTTAGATATTTTTGTTTCAAGTACCTACTTACAACGCAATCAGTAGTTTCAAATTGTTCACTTGTAAAATAAAAAAACCCTCAGAAATAATTTCGATTCAGCTCAAAAATTCAATTTTAACCGTTTTTTAACCAAATCAGTCAAATGTCCCACTGCCCAGGAATCCAATGTAGTGTACCTATTAGAAGCTATCTTCTGTAGTGGCTATTCTGGCTATTCTTATCTCTTCGTATTCCCCATGCTGCAACAATGATCTAAGTTTAAGCCCTTAACCTTTCAATTTCCTCTAATAGATTAAATTGGAAACAATAAACAAAAAGTATAAAATCATCTACATAAACACAATTTGTTCAGACGCACGAATATGTACTTGATGGAATCCTTTTCTAAGATCCAACTTTTGTACAGGCCAACGAGTAGAAGCAGTGGTGGTAATCAAAACAGCAATGGCGTCAGTTTGCCCGCGGGCCTAGCTGACGACCAGTCGAAAGATTTCGACTTCGAAAAGACTGAAATGAAGTACGACTCCACTGGGATGTTCCATTGGAGCCCCGCAAGGAACTTGGAAGATTGTATATTAGTAAGTATCCTATAAGTTTAAATAACGATTTCTTTCCATTTTTATTTAGAACCAAGCAAATCCACTATTTCAATTTCAACAAATACTTTCGTTCTGCTTCAGGACAGGAACCAAGCGGCCATGACAGTTCTGAACGGGCACGTGGTAGTGTGTTTGTTCGCGGACCCTGACTCGCCGCTCATCGGGCTCCGGAACCTGGTGATGCCGCTGAGGGCCTCCAACTTCCACTACCACGAGCTCAAGCACGTGGTCATCGTGGGAAGCGTCGACTATATTAGAAGAGAATGGAAGATGTTGCAGAATCTACCCAAGATTTCTGTTTTGAATGTGAGTTACGCTTAGATCATTTCATCATATAATACATCATTCTTCTAACTTATTTATCTACTGTTCCTAATAAATTGTTGTCTTCCTCAGGGTTCACCGCTAAGCCGAGCCGACTTGCGTGCAGTTAATGTGAACTTATGTGACATGTGCTGCATCTTATCAGCGAAAGTGCCATCCAACGATGATCCCACGCTGGCAGACAAGGAAGCTATCTTGGCTTCGTTGAACATCAAGGCGATGACGTTCGACGACACGATAGGGGTGCTGAGTGCAGGAGTGGGGACGAACGGGAGCAGTACGGCGCCGCCGCCGCCTGGACAGCCGCCGGCGCCTGTACTGCTGCAAAGACGGGGCTCCGTGTATGGTGCCAATGTGCCTATGATTACTGGTATGCGGTCTTTTTTTCTTGGTTCTTTCGTGGGTATTATTTTGTTACGGGTACGGGTAAGTCTTTCAAAATTAATTTCCTCTTCGCTGATGAATCAGCAGGCAGCGTTATGAGCACCATGACGGGAATTGTCAAAGTGGCATGTCCTAGATTTCAGTATGATACTGTAAGTATAAACTGAATTATTCCCTTCTACATTTTGAATATTGGATTGGCCTTTAATTTATCATTAATAAGCCTTCAATTATCTTCAATTACTTCCAGTTCTGCTTCTAGTTATTCTTCTACAATCTCTCTAATAACTATGGCTTCAATCCCACTATCTTGTGCCTTCTGCAGAGTTGGTGAACGACAGTAACGTGCAGTTCCTGGACCAAGACGACGATGACGACCCGGACACGGAGCTGTACCTGACGCAGCCCTTCGCGTGCGGCACCGCCTTCGCCGTCAGCGTGCTGGACTCACTTATGTCCACCGTATGTATCAGTACCTCCTTAACATCTTACCGTTTATACCAGGTCCATTCAAAAGTTCCACGAATCGGGTTGAAGTTCGGCCTGGCCTGCATGCAGAAGGGTTTTGGTTGTGACGAAGTTTTTCATAGGTTGTATGAGTTTTATGATACGATACGAGTAAGTATTACCTTTTTCTAGTGTGAAGACATTAGTTGCTGTATAGCTAAAATAGCTTGTTTTGTATCCTGCGCCAGTTTCATGATGCAAGAGTTTCAAATAACGAATGCTTGATAATCTGTTGCAGACTTATTTCAACCAAAATGCCTTAACGCTGATCCGCTCGCTGATCACGGGCGGTGCGACGCCGGAGTTGGAGCTGATCTTGGCTGAGGGAGCCGGCCTGCGGGGCGGGTACTCCACTCCAGAGAGCTTAGCTAATAGGTAAGATAAACATAGCCACATTCATCACTATCCACACATATCCTGAGCAGTTACAATGTTCACACTTGTGTGCACTAGAGGAACTTATGTGTCAAAAATGTGTCTGTTTCCAGGGACCGGTGTCGAGTGGGTCAGATCTCGTTGTACGACGGTCCGCTGGCGCAGTTCGGCGAGGCCGGCAAGTACGGAGACCTGTTCGTGGCCGCGCTCAGCACATACGGGATGCTGTGCATTGGTCTCTACCGGTTCCGGGATACGTCCTCCTCGTGTGATGCCAGCAGCAAGCGATACGTCATCACCAACCCGCCTGATGACTTCTCACTGTTGCCTACCGACCAGGTTATTAGACCATATACTCAAATCTACTTCGATTAGAGCTTCTCTTCAGAAGATCTTAAAAAGTTGTACGTAAAGTTTTTCAAAGCAGCAGTTGTATAGATGGATGTTGTGTTGACAGGTGTTCGTGCTGATGCAGTTCGACCCGGGCGTGGAGTACCGCTCGTCGCGGCGCGCGGCGGCGGGCGCGGGCGGCAAGGACGACGCCTCCTGACTATTGCTGTGCAGCGCCCTCACGGACGGGCCCTACTCCTACATCTAGGCAGTAGGCCCCCACTCCGACAATCCTGCCCCACCCGCCGGCCGGGACGCGCACGCCGCGTGACGTCACGCGCGTGGCGTGGCGCGGCGTGGGACACATCCGTCCCCCACTAACCCCGCAGCATCACTCCCTCATTCTTACCTCGACTCTCGTGTAAACGTCCACTTAATTAGATTTTGTCCTGACTTATTTAGTCTTGAATGGGAGTGCTGCTACCTCCACTGCCCCGTTTTATTTTGATTTTGTCAACTGTATATGTTAGTATTCTAAGTTGAACACTTCCTGCACAGCAATCTACACTCCTCAAAAGCACTCTTGTATAAACTAGCATTCGTTTGTTTAGCTGTATCTATCTACTAAAACTAAAAGCAATAATATACAAAAACATAACATTATAAACGTATAAGGGTATAGACTCCTATAGCGTCTGGTCTCGCAGTCTATAGCACCTCCATCAGTTCAGAACAATAACTGAATCTTATAAGTCACGAGAAAGGCAGTCTATAGGAGCCGCAACAGAAGATAGTTATAATACGAACTGTTAACAAGGCAGAAATTATAGAAAGCGCTTTAAGAATATAGAAAAGCTTTCGATGTCTAGGATAAAAGTTTAGACAGAGTTGAGTAAAACGCTGTCCTTAACGAGTATATAAATGTTAAAGGTTCGAACGTAATTTAAGGCAACAGTAGAGAGTTGGAAATTGAAAAATTACGGCACATCACAGCAGCTATATTTTTCTGTGTATACTGGTAGTATACCGCTGATAGCAGGACTTTTCACGAGGTAGTTGCTTGTAACAACATGGGCTCCCAATCTGTCGCAAATCTATCGCGGGAGCGGTAGATTTACAACAGATCGCATACTGAGAGACGTCAGGTATATAAAGCTGTGACTGACTACCTCAAAAGTCCTGACTACAGCGGTACACACTGCACGTTTGACTCACAATCAAATATTGACACATTTTTAAAACAACGACTTTCAATATTTAATTAATTTTATGTCATATAATGTGGTGGTGGTTTAGTTTATATAGGATACACATGCATATGTCACCGGAAAGTTGCACACTCCGTAACATTGTAATAAATCTTGATTAGATTATAATTTCTCGATATATTATGAAAAAATCGTTTTGTGTACAATGAATCCCATCCACATTCAATAGTTTCCAATATATCCGTGTCTCATTTAGAAAAACAGTTCACATTTACACGCGATATTTTACAATCTTACGGCGTTAGCCATTTACGGTGACACATGACATACACATTTTCGGCTGAGTGCTGACACACCTCTTTCTCTTCCTACAACAGTCGTTCTTGGTGCTTGCCCAGGAAGTTTCCCATACAGTGAGTCGAACTATTCAAGAGCTACAATTGGATCGGAATGGATAAATCAAATTACTGGTTCCCATTGACAAATTTATGAACCACTGTAGTAATACCGATTATCGAATGTTCCCGTCGAAGAACTTCTGACAGCTTCGTCAACAAACTGTTATTATCAATTTCTTCAAAAGACAGCTTCTTTTCAGTCTTTTTCAGCTAAACTTCTTCTATTTGTTTCCTAAGGTCTTTTCAATTATTTGTAAGCAATGCTCAAGGAGAGGAACCTTTTAAACTTTTAATTGCATGTTGGTGTTACATGTAAATAATGGACATTGTGTAGGCTATCGCTTTTCTTAGAATATCCATTCCTTATTCGTAGTTTTTTTCTGTCACTTTTCACGTAATTAAGTGCTATTTTTAAAGCTGAAATGAAATATAGACATATTATAAGCATTTAATGTTATTCATCGACTGATTGTTAAGCACGTCATATCATCATCGTTACTTTGTGATTTTACGAAGTTATATTAGTCACTATTTTTTAAGTTTTTAGATGTTTAATTTTTTTCCAAGAGTTCACATTGAATTCATTATTTAGTTTTAAGACACTCTGCCATATTCAAATTGCACGTATGGTAGACTGCATACAGTTCTATTGCTCATTGTTTACCTTCTTTTTTATTACTTAAATCTTTTTATTACTAAGGTTAGACTACTAGTTGAATATTTTCATGCAGAATCGAATTAATATTCTTTCCAGATAAATTGAGAGAGGAGGAAACTAACTTAATTGACGCGTTTTACACCTTCAAATCTGCATAAAAGTATATCAACTGTTACAAGAACATAGTAACTTCCAGCCTCACCTTTTAGTACCACGTTTTTGTTTTATTTTTAATAAAATTATATTATGCTATATTTTTTCTTTTTGTTTTCTTTTATTTTTTCCTGATATTTGGCGGGGGGATTGTCAAAGTGGACGTGAAACATGGCGCTGCACATGAAAAAACAATGAACTGAAATAATTAATAAAATACGAAACGATGCCATTGCGAGATAAGTTCAAGTTCGAAGGTGGTTTTTTGTTTGCGAGACACAGAGTGCGAAGTGTAATTTTGCTGTAAATGTGTGATATTATTTTCGAATCGTTGTTAAAATAGATAGGCTTCTGAAGCCTGCGATGTATTTAGTGTTAACTCCGGGTGCTTTGACGATTGTGGACTCTAATAGTTTACTATGTTGATTGTATTAGACAAGCGACTGTAACCGGCTGCACCCACCTCGCGCTCTCCACCCGCAAGCATTCGGCCGTGCAGCCGGTTACAGATCCTTTTTTAGAATTTATTAGGCATTAGTTAACATTGCCACACCAATTAGAATCATTACCGACGAATAGTACCTAATACAACGTAATGCAATAATTATTACTAAACTACAAGATGTTTGATGAATATCTAAAATAAAAGTATGAGTACCCCACGAGCCCGCTACGCGTCGCACGCACGCAAAAGCACTAATTTCATTTATATTATACCTAATAATTAATAAATACCTCAATTTTACTGATAGTAAGTATTTGAAAGTATTTAAAGTTTTATCAAACATCCTGTACATAGTTATCTTTATCACAATCATATAGATATCATTCATTCGAATAGAATAGGCAAAACCGGCCTTAATTACAGATACATAGGTTAATGTGTAAAGTTTCACAGATATTCGAATGTGTGCTCTTGTCCTGAATATTCGAGATTGTGTCTTCGTGAATATTCCAAAGTATGCGCTCTACGGATATTTGAATGTGTGTAAAGTTCTGAGTATTCCATTTGTGGTCATTTCGGTCCAATATCGGAAATAGCACAGCTACCCTAGTTCGTAAAGGAATTGAATGCAAACATACTGCCATATTTTTGTAAAGTCACTACATTATCCATAGAGCAAAGTACCCGAACAAAAGAGTACAAATGAGGCCCTGTACCTGTTTATGAACGAAAATTCCTGCGACGTAAATGTTTAAAAATATAAAGTGTATTAATATTATTCTAAAGTACGAATAGTACTTTACTAGCACATTCAGTATCTGTGCTAAAGAAAGGAAAATTATCTACCTTCACGCAAGGGGCTAACAAAAAAATCAATTATAATAATTATTATACATAAACCACCGGGTGTAAAGAAAATTGTAATGTTTATGAGATGGTTGTGCACGATAGAATATTATTTATGTAATTAAAACTAATCGGTCTGTCCAAAATATTTAATTAAAATGATCGTATTGGCTTATTCGGCCGAGGTGTCCGTCACCAGTCACCAGTATGTCAGGCAAGGGGCGGGGGGCACGCGCTCACACCATCGCACACAGCCGAGTATAGTGGGTTAGATGTAATTTGAGCTTGATATATCGGTAAGTAGTGACCTATGCATGGAGCCCTAGCCAAACTAGGTACCTAATATTTAGAGTACCGCCGCGAGCTGCATTCGACACTCAATTTTTAAAGTTTTTAGCTAGAATGTTGTAAATAGTCAAATGTAATTTTGTATGTTACATAAGAATTTTTCAATATACGTCTCCTTTGCATTAAAATAGAAGGCTACGGTTACATTAAAAAAGTTTATATTCAAATACTATCGTGTGTAGTTTGTTGTGAATTAGGCTTCGATGTCACTGTATGCTAGTTACGTATAGAGTTCGGACGTCTCATTGTAAAAATGTAAAATACACGCTATTGATTTGGGATTAAAATATGAATGTTAAATAAGTATTAATATTAAATGACGATTTTTCCTTTAATATTTTTATACAGCATTACAATATATTTATCGCAATTAAAAGTTTATAGAGGTGGGTCAGTGTGCAATTTAAAAAATAAAAATAGTGTTTAAAATTGTATAATCGCCTTAACGAGAGAGAATATAGCTGAGTCCTTCTGCGTGTGTTTGCTTGACGTCTAATGTTACCAGTATTGTTTAATATGCAATGTGTATGTTCCGAATGTACTGTGTGCATGTTCTCGACGAGTCTTGTTGCTAGGTGACTTAGTGGCGTTGCATCGCGAGGACACGCTCGCCCTGCGATCACCTTATATTCTAAACGCGATTATTATTTACATATAATTATTACACAGAAGTAAATTAAAATATTACTTACCTACATAGTTTGACGAAGCAGGATTTATTGAAAGTATAAGTGGTATGTAACTTATGAAAATAAATTAAATAATGAGACGTTGGATGTTGGTTGAAAATATTTTAATTCACTTCTGCATTAACCTATTTAACACACAAATTGTCACTGTTAGTTTGTTTTATGCAATATTTTATTAGATAATAACGCAATTTATATTTAAAATCAGATTTATACGACAATTTGACGTGCGCAAGTATTTAGTGGTGGTGATCAAATCGTCTTAGCTCTTCGGATTAGAATAAAATGTATGGGATCTCGACAAATGGCGCGAAAACAACGTTTCTTATAATGTAATTAAAATATAACTTTGCAAAGCATGCGTCCACTGAAGTGTACATGGTTAATTGGCTCTTTGTAACCGTCTTTCAAAAAAATCTTCACTTTATGAAATTACTCTTAAAATTTGAATTTCATGAAACTACATTCATTTTCAATATTGCATTTCAAATAATAAATAATTGTAGACCCTGTTAGGGCAAAGAAACATGATGATATAACATATAACCCGTCTGCTTTCATAGCAAGAGTGAACAGGGGCCTAACCACCAACTCTTAAAGCAGTATTACTTAAATATTAGTTCGAGTGGGAAAGTGACGGAGCTATACAGAACGTATAGCTCAGTCTCTTTCCCACTGGAAGTAATATTATAGTAATACTGCTTTAAGAGTTGGTGGTTAGGCCCCAGGCATCTTCTGGGCACGCTCGCTCCATCATAGAACTCATCTATCGCTATCGCTATATCCATCAGGCGTGATCGAGGTCAAGAGCAAGCCCACTCCTCAATAAAAAAATAAAAGATGATATTGTTTTAAAATGTAAACAAAAAAACCTAAATAAAAAAAACTAGCAAGTACTCCACTTCTGCAAGTCAGTGGGCACAAGCTTTGTCAACACGAAGCGAGACGAAGGTAATTTAGATATTTCCGCCCCTGAAATTTCTCTCTACGATTCAACGATGTCTTACGAAATCACTTACTAGATCGATAAATTATACAAAAAAACACTAACTAAAAAAATGCCTACTAAGCATACTTAGTAAATCCATGTTCTGTGTGAATTAAATTCTAGAATTAACAACATTGTTGACTATTGCTAATAGCTTGAGGTTGTTATCGTTTTTAGAACGGACAAGGTGAATTTTCATGTATTATATATACGTATATATAAATCTTACGCTCTACTTATAACGAATGTTCGCTAGACCCTTTTTGTAAGCTGACGCCATCTAACGTGTTGTTACACTAGTTCTCTTATTAACGTAGTATCAATATATTAATGATGGCTGTGAGATAAAAATATTGTAACAATTTAAATTTATATTGTGTAAATGAAGATGATATAAAATAGCAACATAACTGAACGCTCTATCGCAAGGAGTCTGGTCTCAAACTATGGGTTTTCTGTCCTTTTATCAGATTGGTTTTCATTGAAACCTTTGTTTGTGCATATGGTTTGAATTTAAACCAAACGTTAATGATCCCTGATAATTGGGCACATATTATTTTGGCACTGTATAATCATGCATGACATAGTTACTATGCAAGGTATAGTATGGTAGTTCTTTATTTTCAAGTTTAAAGCTATATGGTAAGTATCAACCAGTATACCTATTACTTATGCATATTATATTGCTTTTTCTATAAGTAGTTCAGTTAATTGAACATGAACAAAACAAACATGACAGATATCACAAATTAACAACTAACAAAGTGACCATAAATCCATGATTACTATTACATGCATCCTACACAGTGCCAAATAAAAACAAATTAAACGTTTTGATCATTTTGGCGCCAAATACGCCTCGATACAACGGGTTGCCAAATTAAGAAAATTAAAAAAAAACGATCCAAGTTTCAATCTAAAAATTGAATAAGTAAATATAATTTAACTAAATTGCGTCATTCTTTGAAAATGTATCATTAATAATTTAAAATTAAGTAATAAATATTTTATGCAACCAATTGGTGTATATTTTCTAATGGCAACCCAAAATTCAAGCTCACAGCTTTCTCCGCAGTTGCTCAAATTCTCAGCATATTAACCCCATGTTTCACCGCTTCTAGGTAACCATTTACAAACCACCATATGATATATGATGTTACATCTCCCGTGAACAAGGCCGCCATCTTGTGCACCTACTTACAACAAAAT
Organism: Melanchra persicariae; assembly: GCA_947386135.1. Classification (NCBI taxonomy): domain Eukaryota; kingdom Metazoa; phylum Arthropoda; class Insecta; order Lepidoptera; family Noctuidae; genus Melanchra; species Melanchra persicariae. The sequence continues at coordinate 18,273,186 of OX376648.1, read as the reverse complement.
GGCCGTCCTCCACGGGCCGTGTAACATTATCAGACTGTTCGAAATGTATCACACCACGAAACAAATTATTTAATATTGTTGATGTTGATTGTTAATAAAATGCAAATAATGTAAATATCAAAATAAATTCTGTATTTGTATTTGACTAGTTGGTTTTAATTCCCCTGGTAATTTTCCTCTAACATATTTTTTGCAGAGGAATCTAAATATTTACATGTAAGTACCTACAAATATCACGAGCATCAATCAGCATCCACCTGACAGTTTCCATAAAAACTTTGTCCAATAAATATTGAGTTGAAGAATATCCAACCAGTTAAAAACTCAAACAGATCCAGAAAAAGAGAAGAGGTGAGTACATCAAAACACAAGTTACTTTTTAAAGAAAATATAATATTCATAATGTGGCATAGCATTCAATCTCAAATAGCTACCAACGACATGTTTATGTACACTCGAAAAATCGTGCTTTACACAAGAGTCAATCACAAATACATTTTTATCATCTAAAGACTAGTAAAAAGACTAGAAAATTATAATAACATAAGTACAATCTCCTACTTACCTTCACTAGTGAGATTATTATACAAAAATAGTGAACTTTGTATTATGTACAATATTTGGTGACAATACGTGGTTTTATCAACAATTTAATATAATATGTAAGCTCTAAATTAACCATAGACATACCTGACTGACATAAGTATTGCATAACATAAATTAATTGTGCATTAAACTTTACAATCCAAGAGTTCTGCCATCTCACCGTCACATCGAAATGTGGACCTTTTGCAACAGAGATAAGGTTCATTTCAGTGATTCCAACAGTAAATTGTCTAATGTTGTAGACAAATAGGCAAAGTGACGTCATAAGCCGCTTATAGTCTTGAGCATTCATTTGTAATGAGCATTCTAGCGAATTTTCTTTCGTTTAAAATGAACAGAAGCGTTTTACCGAGCATTCTAGCGAACGACGCGGGTAAATTTGCTTCGAGCTTTTTGCCGAGCCGAGCAATTTTATCATTGTTGTTTGAAATTTTTTGACAAGTAGTTACTAGAGCGTTCGCTAGAATGATCGTCAAAATGTCCGTAGCGATGTTTGGTTCTATGCTCGGCTCTGTTCGTTGTTCAGTTCGCCAAATTTAAAAACGGCGAATGCTCGATGTTCTATTTCAAGTAAATGTTCAAGTCTATCAGCACTTTTAGTGGTGGCCTCTTTACACAAAAATACTTTCTAGGTCACAATCTTGGGAACTGGGAATGCATTTAAGTTGTGTGTCGAAGCATGCTAACTTCTAAACACCAGTAAGTCGAACTCTAATATAAACGACATAATAATCTGCCTAAGTCTAAAAATCTTATCATCATCATGCTTTCTGCATGCATTAGTGAGATTGTAACACCACATGATCCAAAATAAAAATGATGGTACCAAAAATCTGAATTAATTTTAAGTTGAGACACACAAGGTTTTAACAAGAGTCAATTATACTTTACCCTGTCTAACTGGAACATACCTTTAGAAACCGACTTTCTAGCCCTCACATTATGTTTCCTAGCCGAGCTTATCGCAACTTTTTTCTTCTCTTCCTCTAACAGCAGAGGCGGCAAAGAAACCTTCCTAATACTAAAGTGAGATGAAATACCGTTGGGAAACCTCGCCACGTCACTCTGCGATATCTCCGGCGTGCATATAGGCTCTAATCTTGCCAAATCTCTATGCCTAGCCGTTACAACTCTATTATTCATCACCGCATTTCTTTCCGACGCACTCAAAGCCATGTTCCCGTAATTTCTAGTATCCAAAGAAACAAAAGACTTAGCACTATTTCTATCACAATTTAAAGATGAGTCTGGTCTTGGGTTCCTCATCCACCGCGAGGACGCTAACTCAGATCTTAGAATGGACGGATTCTGTCTTTTCCTATAGGGACTGTGAATGTGTATCGGTGTGATTTGTAGGAGCGAGCAGAACGCGTCGGGCAGGTCTGTGTCGTCGTTATACAGGGGGTAGAAGGATACCTTGTCTCGGGCCAGGCGCTGCTCGCCCACGTCCTCGGCGACGGACACGCGCGGAGAGTTCTGCGGCGTGACGTCGGTGCTGCTCTGCGACAGCCGCTCCTCGCTCTCGCTGAACTCCTGGTAGTCGCTGTAGTGCATCGCGATGACCTCGTCGTGTTCCATCTGTCTGTACGACAAACGTTTTTCCGGCAATTGTATCCCCTTACCGACGACTCTGGAAATCAATAATTGCTATTTAAATATTTATACCTTGAAGGTCGTATTGCTTGTTATTAGTTTAATGTCGTGCCATGGTGAAAGTGTCACGAACGATTCCTTTTAATTCGAATGACAAGCAACTATCACAATTCGAGGAAAATATTTTATTCAATAGATACTGTTTCACAACATTTTTCACAGAATACGAAATGAAACAAAACTTATAACGGCAATTGACGTTGTAGATGATACCTACATTTTCGAATTTTAAAGACACAAAAAGCCGCTTAGAAAAGCAAAATACTCCGAAAGCAGGGGTAATTTTGGTCTGAATAGGTCAAAGGTACAACAACTACTATATTAATCACAGTAAAGTCTTTGTTTAAAAGGAATAAATTGCTGAAAATGTATGCTAAGTCCGAATTATTTTCGTCCAAATTACTGCCTTGACCACATTATTTCATAAAAACTGTGTTCTATAACTCTCAAAATATGTAAAGTGCGTCACATTTTCTTATTACTTCAGTACGTTTAGTTATTTACATTGTCGGCTGTGGGTCAGCACGCCTTGCGCAAGACGATGTAGGCGACGCCTTGACCTAATGAACTCCCGTAAAAACTGTGGTTACCTACATCACAGTAGATTCATAGTTTCTGTGATGTAGGTTGCCACAGTTTCGAAAAAACAATCAAGTTCAACTTTGTTTCACTTGGACCTTTAACTAACCAAGAATCAGCAAAACATTTTTGTCGGCTCGTTTATTCGGCAACTTGTGAAATTCACTGAGACTTGGCTGATTGACACTAATCAGTTTTTTGAGAAAAACCGATTTACTTTATGTCGTTCGATACAATTGCATAACTCAATGAACATTTAAAATGCCGCACAGTCAATCAGCTCCAGCTGACTCCTTAGTTAGGGGGCTGGGAAATCATCAAATGACCCCTCCCGCTCTGGGTGGAGCGGCAGGGAGTGTCAGACTTTTACTGACTAAAACCCACCCTTAGTCCTCCTAGTACCTTTCTTCCCAGGGCCGCGGTAACTCTTTCGAACATATTCCGCAACCCTGGCAGGCTCTGGCCCTGGCGGGCCCCGTCTCCGTTGCTGACTGCCCGTTGCTGACGGCGCGTTTGGAGTGAAACGCGCCGTCGACTCTGGCCTGACCTGATCGGACAGCGAGCTACCCATTGCTCGCTGTCCGCAGGCGTCAGTCACTGCGCCTTGCTCAGGAGCGTCAGTTCCTGAGAGGCGCAGCGACTAACGTTCGTCTGGAGGAGGTGAAATGGGGCCATTACTGGCACTCCATTTCGGCCCCCTCCCGAGCAGTGGCAGCGGCGGCGACGGTGGCGGCAGCTGCGGCGGAAGCGACGGCGGCGGCGGCGGCGGTGGAGGAAGGTTTTCTCCTCGACCCGGCCCTGGCGGGTGGACCGCAGGCTTTGCCCCCAGCCCAGTGATCGGCCGGCTTGCCAGCTGCCGCACATGCGAAGCAGTGCGGCGCGGCGTCGCACGAGCCGGCCCTGTGACCGGGCTGACCACAGCGGAAGCAGTGGTCACTGCGGTCCACCTCCGAGGCGCAGAGTGCTCCGACGTGGTTGCCAACCTGGCAACGGAAGCACCTCAGAGGTCTGGGCTCCAGCAATTTCACCTGCGCGGAGACCCAGCCCACCAAGAGCCTTCGGCCCTCCGAGACTTTCTTGGCCGCCGACACGGGGCAGCTCACCACTACGGTTCGCATGCCCGTGTTGTCAGGACGGATGGTGCCCACCTTCACCTCCTCTGTAGAGCACCCCCCCGTCCTGACGACGGCGGCCAACACCTCCCCCTCCGTGACGGAGTCGTCCAGGCCCAAAATGCGCATGTCTATGCACTTCGTGGGCCTGGACACTCGAACGTCATCCGCGCCCAAGGACGCCCTAAGCCTTTCGGCTAGAGCATCCGCGGCCGGACCGCTGCCTGCTCCAGGGATCTCTAGCATCCTGGCCCCGGTCATGGTGACCCTGAGCCGGAGACCCCCGACGATGCCAAGCTCACCGAGGTTGATGGCCTCCTTGGCCTTGGTGAGCGTGTTGGCATACGTCACGCCCCTCTTCACCGCGTCCGGCTGCAGCGTTATCACTACAGCCGCGGTCTTCGGGGCGCGGAGCGCAGCCGCGACGCCTCGCGCTCTCTGCCGCCGCCTCCTCTCCCGCCTCTTAGCCGCCCTGGCTGCCTTTCCCGTCTTTTTCTTCTCCCCGGCCACTTGCCATTCGGCTTGAGCCGGGGGAGGTTCCAAAGACGAGGAAGCCGGGGGGAGCTGCTGCACGGACGGCGCAGGAGCCTTCGCCGTCCGCGCAGCCACCCCACCCTTTCTCTTCCTTCCCGGGGCCGGGTCCGGTTTTCCCGACACCGGCTTTGCCGGTGCCGGCCCGGACCCTTTCTCCTGGCCGGACGACCCCGGTGTGGCAGCCACGGCGGCCGCGTACGAGGCCGCCTTTTGCCGGCCTGGGGCCTTCCCAGTCGCCGCACTCGCTGCCAGCGGGGGGCGCAGAACGATCCCCTCCAGGACGGAGAACCGCGCCTGGAAGGCAGCCATCTCCTGCCGCACAAGGTCCAGCACCTGGTTCTCCTGCGGCACGGGCTGGCTGTCCTCCTTGCGCCCCCCTTGAGGCGCCCCCTGTGAGCCGGCTCCTCGGAGTCCAGCCAGGTCTGCTCGGAGCTTCGTGTTCTCCTGTTGGAGAAGCTCCGTGGCGGCCGCCAAGCGGTTGACCTCCGCCCGCAGCTTGGACATTTCGTCCGACGGAGGCCCACCACGGTTAGCCTCCGCAGCCGCCAGAATGGAGGCCGACGCCGCGCTTATGGCCTTGTTTTTCGAGGCCGTCGTCCTCTTTAAGGCCACATCGCGGATCGCGGCCTCCACGACCTCCGCAAACCTGGCTTTCCACTCCTTATCGGAGCCGCCAGCGGTGTCCGGCTCATCGCCAGAAGAAGCCGAAGCTCTCCGACCAGCTTCTCCAGGGTAGCGCCCCTCCTCGGCGAGCTTTGCGGCTCTCTGGGCTGCTTCCTGGGAGGCAACCACCCTCCCCTTGCCTCCATCTCGGCCCTTACCCCGCCTGCTGGTGGGGATTTTTCGGGCCGAGGCAAACTCTCCATTGGAGGATGACCCCTGGTCAGCCTCCGGTCTGGGCCGCTTGCGGAAGAACCCGGAGTTTTCCGCAGCAGCCCCCACCCCCTCACGTCCTGAGCTCGCCGAGCCGACGCCGGATGCCGAGTCGTCAGAGTCCAACTCCGCACCCGCACGACGCTCGAACGAGCCCTGCCTCCAAAATCGGGCACTACTGCCCGCGCCTTGCCCGACCGACACTTTGTCGGGCGTTTTGGCGCTGTATTGGATCAGGTCCTCAAAGGACGCTGATCGGGAGCCTCCTCGGCTCTTGTTGCTTATAGCAAACGACGAACAAACGTTGCCCCCCCCAGAATACGAAGGGCTTGACACTCCTGAAGAGAGTGTGGCGGATTCTCCTTCTGCTAAGCAGCCGGTACCGCCCTGGGGTAGTTCTCTTTCGTTTGGACTCTCCATGTTACTGTTCCTTTTAGAGGGTGCGGTCCCTATCTCCTAACCTCTCTACTGCCTGCTCGCTGCCCTCACAGTCACGTCTGATGATCAGACGCGTACCAGAGAGCAGCGAGCAAGCCAGTGAGACGCACACCGTCCGAGGACACGAACACTGCTCAAGTCTCCGAACGGTGTGCCCCTCTTGTGTCTCTCTTGGTCTGGTCTCTCACTTGGGACCTTCCGGCATGAGTGGCTCTACCGGCAAAGCCCCCAAGATCACTGAGACACGCAAGCCCCACCACGACGACAACGTGGAGACACGGTTGGTGGGGTAGTTAGGGGGCTTGAAATACAAAGCGGACAGGACGCGCGGACAGCACGCGCGGACAGGACGCGCGGACAGGACGCGCGGACAAAGAGCGCGGACAAGGCGCGCAGCCAGGGCGCTGACAAGATAAAATGTATGGCGTCAAAGGAACGAAATATACTAAGCTCCGCGTCGCGGGAACGCGCGGCCAGACGCCATAGTTTCGTCTCAGCGCCCTGGCCGTGCGTCCAGAGCGTGCCCAGAGCGTTTTGTACACATATCAAGTCCCTTGTGATACCGTCAGCAGGAACAATATCAAACAAGCATTATGCACGAGTTATGCAGGGATTGATTCTTGGGCCACTCTTGTCAAAACCTAGGTACATAGCGATATTTCATACGTCGCATCATAGGCATCTTCAAATAACTCAGCCTTTTACAGCCTACTGCTGAAAATAGTCCTCTCCCAAGCTGCAACATGACACCCAGTTCCCGGTTTAACACCTTCAGTCTGTTCCTTCCATCTATGCTGGCATCCTGCACCCTGGCAATTTGCTGACTGCCTATTATTTCTGCCAAGATTCTCTCTACAGTTTGTGCCAACATGAAAGAAAATATTTTTCTTACCTGAGTTGTGGATGCAGCTGTCTCCATTGCTTGCACTCCTCAAGTATGTTAGGCCGAGTGCATTTCTCTCCATCCTCATTGTACAGAGTCCTCTCAATCCGTTCCCACTCAGCAGCTAATGTCTTAGTAGCCTCTGCTGTGTTCCGGCGCAGCGCTGACCCCGAACTACTGTCACTTTCCTCACTGTGGAAGTCTGGAGTTCCTGTAATGTTCCACTCAATTAATTGATAAGGTGAAGAGAGGAAGTAAATTTGAAAAAAGCCTCTGCTTACTTATAAACCCAGAGTACCTTTTTTTTATGGATGGGAAATCATCAAATGACTCCTCCCGCTCGGACGGGAGTGTCAGACTCTTACTGACTAAAACCCATCCGTGCTCCTGGTAGTGCCCTTTTGCTTTCCAGGGCCACGGTAACTCTTTCGAACAAAATCCGCAATCCTGGCAAGCTCTGGGCCTAACGACTGACTGACTCAGTTGGGGTCTTGTCTAGGCCAATGAACAATTCAAATTTTTTAAGCATTATTTTAGTTTTTTTTTTGTCAAAGAAATGTGATGTCATATTATTATGTTCCCTTAGCTCAGATTTACAATACAGGACTTGCAATAGACTCTTTAATTTTTGTGCTTTTTGTGCCGTTTTATTATCTTGAACAATCTCATATAGATTCAAGTCGTTCAAGACTCAAGTTTAGGAAAAAAAATACTTTTTGATGAATTAACTTGTAATTTTGTATAATATTATTGCTATTGACGTAATTTTTACTTTAGGATTACATCCTTAAGACCTATCCGAGCTGGGGTGCCCCAAGTCACAACACATTTCGACTTTGTAAAAAGGCACAGAGAACCTAGGATGCAAGACTTGAGGCATCACGACTCAGACAAGCTAGGTTAGAAGGGGATAATCTTTTTTTTTAAACCACCCCGATAAAAGAGGGGCTCTTTTATCGAAGCGAAGCGGGTCCAAGATTATAATATCAGAAATATTAAGCAAATATCTATTAGGTACCTCAAAATGAGACTTAAAAAAAAATTATGGTTTTAAAATTGATGCTAAATATAAAATCATCAAACATAAATTATTACTAACCACTATCGCACCTGAGTGACATCAGCTATTGCTAGGCCTACCAATTTCTTTTTGTTGAGGAACTCCAAACAACAAAAGAAAACTTCTTAAAGCTGAGTTCTTAAAGAGATTAGATTCTCAGTTTCCTAATAGTTTGACTTGCATAAATTCTGAAATCCGTTACAAACCTGTCTCACTTTCCGAGAAAAAGTCCGAAAAAGGTGTCCCGGCCCTCTCCAAACTATTCACCATGTATGGTTGGACCTCAAATGAATAATTCAAATTCCGATTCACAAAAGTACTCGTGTTTGCAGATAAAGGCGGTAGCTCTTGCCCAGAACGGTAACCGAACTTCTGCTGGTTAATATTTGGCAAACAATCGATTAGTTTACTTATATTTTTCTCCCGTGCCGATAAATAGTTTCGTGCAGACATAATCAAAAAGAACTCAAGACGGCTATGTCTTCTGTTCTAAACCCATAATTGTTCCTCTTTGCTTCACAATTTCAAGTTTGCTTCACTCGCATTTCATTTACTGAATAATTTATTGAAATCATTTATTTTGTTTGGAAATAAATCAACACAACAGAAGAAAAATTAGAAATGTCAAAGCAATTTGACAGTAAAGTGTGACAATTGAAGGAAACAAAAATTCCAATTCAATCATTTTTACTCGATGTGGCACAAGATAATTCAGTCGTAGAAGTTTTATTATAATTTTACTGTAAATAAAAATAAAAAATCAGTAAACCTCCCTGAAACTCAAGTGTTTGTAGTTTTTTCTCCCTCCACCGTCCCAAATGTATATTTAGGAAACGGGCATGATGAGTGTTTTCTCAACCAACCCTCAATAAATTGACCCTCTCGTAAACTCTCGTTGGTACGTGTTTTATTCAGAATACGGTTACTGGATGCAAACAGCAAACAAAAATTTTTTGCTGATTTCTTGTTTTGAGATGGTTTTATGATTCAGGAGAAATGCACTGAGTTAATAATAAACCTGTTTTTTCTGTTCCGTGATAATAAATATTCCAGTCTTCATATTTACAGTGTGTTTTTAGAGACATAAAATAAGTGCTTCAAGCGACTGGCAATTTAATGTAAATAGACTTTCCGCTTTATTTTTCTTGTCGGGTAGGACTAGTATTCAAATGATTTCGATTCAATCGCACAAAGATGAGAAAATGACGTAAAACCATGTCTATTAAAATCAACGCGTTAGGTGAACGCATTTATTCAGTTTCCGCTCGCTCTGTCAGCTGGTCGGCTGTCAGTGTCAGTCAAATCAATTCTGTCATAGCAAAATCGATCGCTGTGTAGTGTGAACTCCTGTTAATATTTAAGAAATAATAAAACAAAGACTAAAAATGTCTAAAGTTACTACAAATACTGGTGATAACACACAAGATGAGGTAAATATTTGTATCTTATTTTATCGTGCATAATATTTTGATTCACCACATGTTTGCCGCCTTTATCTATCGTAGAACAAAACTATTTTGTTGGAAAGGTTTTGTTATTTTACAAGTTTATTCGATTAGATTTGAAAGCAGTAGATAACTGTAACACCACGGTGTGTACAGTATTTAATATATAATTAAAATGACGCAATGCGCCAAACTGCGAGGTGATGATAGTGTGCCATTTATATTTATATTAATAGCTAAATGTGTGGGATGCATAAAAGTGCTTTTTAGTAAAAAGTATGATCCAAACAAAGGAATAACAGCAACAAACCTTTGGCCATAAATCTGCTAATTAAGTTAACAATATTTGGTCCTTGCAGAAATTCAATTAAAATTTCCTATAAGATTGCTTGAAATTCTTGTTGCAATCTTATTGGAAAATGTGGTTGTAAATTTTGTCATACCTTGTTGCACAAAATTTTAAGTATATTTAAACCTAGAAAACAAATAGGATCAAAGTAGGTTTTTTTTACTATGTTACTTTGGACCTTGAGACAACAGCATTAGTTTTACCAAGAGCTTTGTGTTGCTTGACAATTAAAAACTACTGGGAAGAAAAGTATGCTCTGTAAATAAATTAGAAATATTATGTAAGCTGCTCCACCGGAGTAAATGTCTCAAATTATCTTGAAGGAACATACACCCGGGATAAAAATTGTCCTATGTTAACACACACCACACACCAGTAGCCATTCTGATGTGATTGAGTAACAAAATCTAAACGTCCTAAATTTCACATTTATAATATTAAGATGTTAAAATGCCAAAAATATTTTCAGAAAATCCTGATGCCATACACATACATCCAGCAAGTACCAGGCAAGCAGATCAGGCAGAAGCTTGCATCTGCCTTCAACTACTGGCTCAAGATCTCTGATGAGAAGCTGCGGGCCGTGGGAGAGATTGTGCAGATGCTGCACAACTCCAGCTTACTGTAAGTTGTAGTAATTTATTTTTTTTCTGAATTGCTGCTATTAGAGGTGATAATGGAATGGTAGCTAAACTCATGTCAGGTAAGGCTGGTTGGAAAAATGTTGGTTATGAAGAGCTGAGGAAACAGAAAAATATAATAAACTTGTACACCAAGATTAAAGACTATTAAGAGTGGGAAGAGTAAAGGCCTTTCTTCAGCAGTGATTATGGGCTACTTGAATAATGCAATAAATTCATTCTCTCTTTTATTTTGGATGAGATGTCATTATTTTTCTAGATTTGACTAATAAGAGAAGTCAGTTAATGTCTTTTCAACTAAATTAAAATACTTAGTAAATCGGTCAAAAAACTGCGTAGCATTTTATTCACATACCAGTGTTTTTGATGGAGGCAGTAAATGTTTTTCATCTTGGTATGTAGAAAGTCAGTTCAGCCAGGCATCAAACTGGCAGTAAATGTTTTTCATCTTGATATGTAAAAAGTCAGTTCAGCCAGCCATCAAAATAAGCTAATTGAGCTTAGATAATTGAATGGATGCTTTAAATTTTAATATAATTAAGTTAATTTTAATAAGTTTTGTTGTAAAAACTACATTAAAATAATGTGCATGTGCATACTTAGAGAATACTATCTGCTACCCTCGATTTCATTCACATGTACATAACTTACCTGCCCAGTCCCATTTAAGTTGGGCAACCTTTCAACCGAAATCGAAAAAAGTTAAGTGTTGTGTGTAAGTTAAAATGCAAATCGTTGATGTCAACGATTTGCATTTTAACTTACACACAACACTTAACTTTTTTTTGTGTAGAACCCTAATCCATTTACTCAAATAAATCACACACAAAAAATAAATTATTAAACAATAAATTCGCGATAATCTCGCGGCACACCGATGTGCCGGCAGTGCTCGAGCGTATATCTCTAGAGAACAATCTCTTTTAAAAATCATTTGAGGAAAATATACTACCATATTTAAATGTTAAACACTTTACAAATGATGTACCACAATACATTTGTATGCAGAATGATCCCCATTCTATACTATTGTTTGGCATTGGCTTGTTCCAGTTATTTTGAAGAATTATATTTGCTATTCATCTAACACTTTGTAAAATAAATACTACAAGGACATTTAAGGGAAAAGAAGGCAGAATTATCTCTTCTTCGTATAAATAATTAATTGTGGGTAAAGCCGGAACGAAAGTCAAATTACGCACTTTGTTCATCGTCAGAAGCTCCAACCGAAAATAAGCTTTATGTCGTGGCAGTAACGAACATCCAAAAATGTTTTCCTTCCCCGCGCACTCCTGGTAATATTCGGCGAGTGCGTATTGTATTATGTAAAGTTATTCGTAGGCATTGTTTGGAGAACCTCTACAGGTCGACTCCCATGTAAAGATAAAAATATTATGTTGGCCTCCGAGTCAGTAGTTGCCTATTTCGCAACAGTCAGGCCAAGCCGATGTTCGTCATTGCTTTGGACGCTCACTGCCTAACTCACATTCACGGCGTTAGTAAAGGGAACCTAGACTTACTGGGTTTCTGAGTAGGTATTTGTTGGTAAACACGAGTGGAGCCGCGGGCACAGCTAGTTCCTCAGTTTAATTGAGGCAAACGAAATATAAAACACAAACAAAAAACAAAATAAAACGTTATCGATCTCTTTTGTTCTTTTTAAGACATCGTATTTCGTGGTAATCGTGATTAAATGATACCTCATTTTCCACGAAGTTTGCAAGCAAGTACCTAAACGATCTTAAGAGCGTGTACACCGTATGTCATTTTATACAAACTCTCCAAGTCCTTATTCTTCAAAATGAATGAACCAATTTTAACGAAACTTGGTATGCATACGCTAGATATCTTAGAGGTCTAAATAGATAACAGAAAACATTTTCGAAAAAGAGTTCAGGGGGAAGGATATAGTGATTTTTCACTTTCTATAGAAAACTTAAAATCGCTCTCTCTCTCCCTCTGAAATCTTTTTCAAAAATACATACATATTTTTTTTAAATCGGTTCATTAATTTCGAAAAATAAGGATTTGAAAGTTTGTATGAAAAGCAGTACCGCGTAAACGCTCTTAAAGGTAACCAAACCAAAGCCAACCAACCCGCTGAAACGAAGCCCTTTGGTATGAAACTGGAACTTTAGCCTCTAGGCTAACTTAACATCATGATGTTAGGTCATGACCTAGATAGATCATACTTAGGTACCTACCGTAATATATAAAACAACTTAGCCTGTTGCAATAAACTGTCAATTACATACGCCTCACCCAAGCTGCGCCAAACCACCCAGTTATCCATTTCCATCCGTTCGCATCCAGTATATCCTTCTTAGTCCGGTTAAGCAGTTGATATCCCATGTTTGTTAACTTGCTAGTGGTCATTCCTAAAAAAAAACCAGTATATCCTACCTGCTTTTAAGTTCCATCCAGTTAAGGGCTTTCCACTCTACACTTGCTTATACATGGTAGCTCTAAACGCGCCTAGCGGTTCCGAAAATATTTGGAAACAAACCAGAGGAACAAAAGAAGAACTCTTTAATCTCCTCTTAACCCGTTAACTTTATTATTTTTATAAAGATTCAATTTTTTGATACATTTGGCATTGGCTCATGTTGCAGCGTCAAACACAAGGTACCGCCAGCCCAGCAGGACACGATTGACATAAAATTCTTTAACGCGTGAGTGAAAAATATAAATTACTTTGATTATTATCGGTGATTGGTCACTTTGGTCCTGCTGGTTTGGTGCTTTTGGGCGTGTTTATTAGTCGATGGTGTGGTTCTTCATTAATTGGTCGGTTCATTTCCTTTTGAAAAATCGTATTCTGGCTCGGCGTTAGTCTAGCTTCTATTAGGTGTTTCCATAAAGGTTGGGCTTCGTAAAAACTTATCTAATGCATCTCACGAAAATGCATTTTTAAGCAGTTGACCCATTGTTATTGTACTGCCAAATAAATCAAGATAGTCATCATTAGTTGGTAGACAATACCTACCTAACCCTGACTTGAATTGTAAAGATAGATGCGACATTATTAATTCCGACACACAATTATGTCTAATTTATCATCATAAAATGAAATACAGGTAGTGTGTTCCGATACATTACAGACAACGCATCAAGATAAGCTATTTTCATGGTCTTTTCTATTTATTCATGTTAATGTAAGTAATGCATTGTTGACTTAATATCCACTGTTGCTACGTAATGCGTTAGTTTGAACACATGCGAATTAAACGTATGTGTCATATTAATAATTGTATTGTTGCTAACTGTTGGCACATACCTACTTTTAAATTAGTCATTTTGATAAACGTGACATGTTTATTTTCATGATAGCTGCGGAGTTCGTACACTAAAAGCTACGGGAAATTGCTTATCAATGCAACGAAAATATAAATTAGTGGCTGATACTAGAGGTACAATGTTAGCCAGGTTCTATTCTTGTCTTGCTAATTACATTTAAGTGCGAGCTCGTTCTAAATGCTATTAGCAAAAGCTAATTTGTAAAAAAATTCGGAAGTCATGCTCCAAGTCTTATTTTGACGACAACGTAATTTTTTTTTTTGCAAATGAGTTTTAATAATCCAGAAAAAAAAAAACAAAATCGTCAGCATAGCTCATTGTAGGTATAGCCAAACAAATACCTACTTAAATTCTCGGAAAATTTTGATGTCTCAGGTATAAATCTTTTCAAATGGAGGTAAGTAATTGAAATACTAGCTGATGCCTCCGACTTCGTCCTTCAAAGAACAAAGAAGACTTTTATACAAATATAGACACTAGACGACGAGGCCCCTCGCGACGAGCTAATCAAAACCCTCCCCGTCTTTTGCCTAACGAGCCAGCCCGCGTCGCTAAGTCGACATTAGTCCTTTTTTTCTTTTCCCTAGCCTACTTTTGTGTCCCACTGCTGAGCAAAGGCCTTCCCCTTCTCCTTCCAAACCTCTCTGTCTTGGGCTATCTCTGGCCAAGCTTTCCCCGCAAACATGATGAGATCGTCACACCACCTTCGCCGCGGTCGACCTCGACGACGACATTAGTCTTAAATCCCATAAATAATGTAACGACCCAGCCTGTCCCTTGCTGCCCTCCCGATCTGACGACGCTAAGCCGAGATCCGTATCCCAATGGGGATGCCCTTAGCGAGCGGTCAGTAGTTTAGAATTAGCTAGCTTTTTAGCCCTGTCTGGGGACCTTAAATTCGTTTGAGGTCACCACAGGATAGTCCGGTTAAGCAGTTGATAGCTCTAGCGCGCTAGCTAGATCTGCCAGTGGCCATTGCTAAAAAAAAAACTAAACACCTATACAGTTTGTTCCAGATCCAGATGCGCTTGGTCAAGTTTTATGGGTGATGTTGGGATAGCTGATACACTTACATTAAGAAATAGAATATCAAAACATAAAAAATATGACGTGTTGTGTTTAAAAAAAAGGACCACAAAAAACGACTAAAAAGGTCCGATAAAATGACTTTTCAAGCAGTCTGATGCATTTGGTGACATCAGATCTGTGATTGAACTAAAGTAAATCCAACGAACCGTAACAAACTGCTTGAAAAGTTTTATCTTCGAAACTTTTAGTCGTTTTTTCTGGTCGAATTTTTTGTTTTTTTTTTTGTTTTGCTAAAATTATCTTAATGGTACCCAACATCAGCCTTAAATATGACCACGTACTTCTGGAACACCCTGTATATCATGGCTATGTCATAGATATTTGTGTAACATCTAGGCATGTAGGTAGATACTTACAGTACCTAATAGAGGTAAAGGTCTCGACTCATTGGTTTCAAACGGTATTCTGATGTAGTTTAGATAAGATCTCAAGCCAGATATTCCTATGTAATACACATTACAAATTAAATACGGGGAAGACTGAGTTACGCATTCAATGAAAACGGTTGACTGGGCCACTTCGTATTATGGGATGGTATTCCCTATCTTACATCTGTTAATTAAAGTATTAAGCGAGAGTTAAAAATAAAACTGACTCACATGGGGAAACGTGCGAGGCGACGCGACACAATGCCTATTAATGATTTTAAACCCCGGTTTCCGGAAAAAGAATATCAAACTGTAATAAATCAAACGCAAGTAAAGTGATGTTATTGGTTATTGAAAAGTCACTCAGCCAAACACATCTAGATAACGCGCGTTTAACATTTATGATACAATCATTTTGTGGTAATTTTCTTATGGTAAAACTGGACTTAAGACAAGACTGACAAAGATATTTAACCACGTCCAGGTTAATGCGGCAGTGAAATAATCACGAATTAACTAAACGTTGCTTCCTTGGTTAACGACATCCAACTTTACCAATACTAAGAACGTCCTTAGCCAAACGTGATTCAAGTCACAATGAGCCACGTATTATTATTTTTTTAAACTTTGTTCATTTTTAAAAATCGAACCTATTATTGGATTTTAAGTTTCAGAGATTTTACGAAACCAAAACGAATAGACCTTTCTATAAGTCTAACTCAATGCGTTTCAAGTATACTAGTGCCCAGCGAGACTCAGAAATTTTATCATTTAGCCACTGCTCCACTCAGGTCGTCATTCCAAAATAAGCCTGTTCTGTGAAGTCTTAGTCGCTTTCTTGAAAATCAATGTTACCATGTCCAGGATCGACGACATTCAAGACAACTCCATCCTCCGGCGGGGCATCCCGGTGGCGCACTCTATCTACGGCGTCGCCAGCACCATCAACGCCGCCAACTACACCATGATCGTGGCGCTGGAGAAGACGCAGGAGCTGGGGCATCCCATGGTAACTTATATCACTGTCACTCCATCCTCCGGCGCAGCACCCGGTGGCGCACTCCATCTACGGCGTCGCCAGCACCATCAACGCCGCAAACTACACCATGAGCGTGGCACTGTAGAAGACGCAGGAGCTGAGGCATCCCATGGTAACTTATATCACTGTCATTCCATCCTCCGGTGCGGCACTCGGTGGCGCACTTCATCTACGGCGTAGCCAGCACCATCAACGCTGCCAACTATACCATGATCGTGGCGCTGGAGGAGACATCAGAAGCTGGGACATCCCATGGTAACTTACATATATACATAAACTCACACGTTTTGCCCTTTATAGGGGTTGGCAGAAGCTAACAAACAGAACGCCAACTGGTCTTCTTTTCGTGTCGATTAACTCGTATTAGATTTTGTCTGACCAGTATTGAGCAACCTGTACAGCTCTACTATTGGCCTCGTTTAGAATTTGGATAGTGCAGGTAGCATGTCCTGTAGCGGTGCTTGCTGGTACCAACTGGTACAATCCTTACATTCCTTTTAATTCGTTTACGTTCATACATTTCACGCCGGTCGTGCATCTGGGCTTTCTGAAGAACATCATCAATAAAGTCTGTGTACTTCCTTCTACGGCTTTCTTACGTAATCTATGCTAACTTATATTTAGATACTGCTTAATATAAAATCAGCGTGGTTCTTAAGAATAAGGTAAAAAGTACACACTGTTTGAATGGTAGCGACCTTTTCAAATACGAATTTTAATGGCTTAAATACTACGATTATTCCTTGCTGATTTGTAATTACCTACACGTAATTTTACACAATACGGATAATGCATATAGGTACGGTTGATTCGGCATGAAATAGGTAGAGGTGATGTTAAACTGAGTGTATGATACATGTAGAAAACAATAACGGATTTAAATTTTGAGTTCATTTACATTTTTAGCGACTCCGAAAACCATAAAAATGACCAAAAATGGGGAAGACTCTCCGTCATTCATGATCATGAGTCATGACATACAAAAAAAATACTAAAAAGTTCCAAACAAGTTGCTTTTCGAGCAGTCTGATACAGTTTGTGACTTCAGATCTATGATTGAACTGCATCAGACTGCTTGAAAAGCGACTTCTTTGGAACTTTTTAGTCGTTCTCAGAGGTCGGGTTTTTTGTTTTGAAAGTTTATATAACGTGTAACAGAATAAACGCAATACCTCTTAATGGTCATTGTACTCATCATTATGAACAACTTTTACTTTGGGGCCAACACTGAAATCGCGAAAAGAAAATCGATTGCTCCATACATTTCTGTGAGCATAACTCGAGAAAATGTACTGAACAGCTGTATTTTTTTTTTGCGATTTTGAAGAGAGTGCAACGGCCTGCCTGGGTACGCAATCGAGAAGCTCTTGCGAATCCGTAGTCATTGGGACTGGAAGAGTCCACAGAAAAGTAACGTAAACGTTTTGTTTCAGGCAACAACAGTGTACACGGAGCAGCTACTAGAGCTGCACAGGGGTCAGGGCATCGAGATCTACTGGAGAGATAACTTTCAGTGTCCTTCCGAGGAAGAGTACAAGGAGATGACCATCAAAAGTGAGATGTTGTGTAAAGTTGATTAGTATTTTATTTCTTAAACTAGCTGTTGCCCGCGACTTCGTTCGCGTGTATGTATTGTAAAATGATGTGGCTAGGTAAGATCAATGTGTTCGTATATCTAATACGAACAGTCAATGTCTATCATTGCTTGCCTCTTTTTTTATGTATGGGAAAACATCAAATAACTCCTTTCGCTCTGGGCGGAATGGAAGGGAGTGTCATACTCTTACTGACTAAAACTCATCTGTGTTCCTCCTAATGCCCTTTGCGTTCCAGGGCCGCGGTGACTCTTTCGAACAAATACCGCAACCCTGGCAGGCACTGGCCCTAGCGGGCGTCGTCTTTATGCTGACATCTTTTTGTGACGCGCGTGGAACACAACGCGCCGTCGAGTATCACCTCTTCTGTTCAAATAATTTTTCGTGAGAAACGTAATGATAATGCTTCTTTCATTTCATCGAAACTATTTACAGCAGTCCTAGAAGATGTCGTTAAAAATGTGGGTATAGATTGGGACTATATCGGTATTAACCGCTCCAGCCCCGACATGTGAAAATTCCCAAAAAAAAATGAAACCTTATGTAATTGGTAATAAACATTAAATTCGCGATTAATTCGGCGCACACCGGTGTGTAGTCGGTTCATCAATTTTCTGTCCATCTGTCTCACTTGAGATTTGCAGATGACTTTGTGGTTTGACTTTGTGGTCTTGGGATGAATATAACCAAGACGAAGGTTATGGCAAACACCTTCAGCGATTCAAATCTGGAAATGAATTGTTGGAGATGATTAACCGATATGTTTATCTTGGCCATATCCTTTCAATTGGCAAAGAAAATCAACAAACGGAGGTATCGAGAGGAACACACCTTGGATGGGCCGCTTTTATCAAAATGGACGACATTCTGAAGCCTGCCAAAATTCCGCAATGTCTGAATTCCCGCCTTTATAACCAAAGTGCTTTTCCCACCATGACTTACTTACTTACATGGACGCTCACGCAGGAGGCTGTTTACAGACTGATAGTTGCACAGAGAGCCATGAAGCGTTCCATGCTTGGTAGAGGTACGTCGTCGAGATCCGAAGACGTACGAAGGTTTCAACATCGGAAAACGAATTGTAGAACTAAAGTGGAGCTGGGCAGGACACGTGGCAAGGCGCGGTGATTTATTTATTTATTTAATTACAACGGTTAAAAACCAATTACAGTAACTACAAAAATGTTATTAATAAGAAAAAGGACAAAAACTAAGAAAAACACAAATATGCATATACAAACAAACTCAGATAAAATCAAAACAGAGAAGAATAAAAATAAAAAAGTTAACAACTCTTTCATGCATCCCTCTCACAGTACTTCTGACATGCCAATAAAATCTTCGTCCATTCATCCGCAAACAGATCGCTTGTTGGATTAGAACCCAAGTGATGATAGGTTCAGTAAGGCAGTGACTGAGTGGCGTCCGAGGACTGGAAGAAAAAGTATTGGTCGACCGGCGGCGAAATGGGCGGACGATATTGTTGCCATCGTGGGTAGAACCTGGATGAGGCTGGCACAGGAACGTGGGGATTGGCACACGAAAAGAGAGGCCTATGCTCAGCAGTGAGTGAAGTTGGACTATGAATAATGATTTGCTAAGTTTGTTAACACGCGATAGAGCTACATAAAGTTGTCCATGGGAAAACCAACCAGAAGAGAAGTCAACCCCCGCAGAGGACACGGCAGAGCATACGGTGAAGGTCTGCCCTGTTTGGGCGGAGTACTGCTGTGGCCTCATCGAGGCGATCAGCGACGGCGACCTCTCGCTACCGGCTCTGGTTCACTCCATGGTCCAGAGCGCGGAGGCGTGGGAAGCCGTCACCTCCTTTTGCGAAACAGTAATGCTAGTAAAGGAAGGGGCGGGCCGCGTGAAGGAGAGGCAAACGTCACGCCTTAGCCGCCGAATCAGAAGAAGACGCCCCGGGCGTTAGGAGTCGCGGGGCGATTCTCGGCCACCGTAGGCACGGGACGCGGACGGCGAGCGTTGTGGTTCGCGGCCCGATAACAACCAGCGGCCCTACCATGACGTGTTAAAGCGTGAGTCGTTCGAGCGAGAAGGAGGTATGGAGCTATACACCCTATATAGCGCCACTGGTCCAGGTCGACGAAGCGTTGTGTTCCATACGCACCTCCAAGAGATGTCAGCCAAGTAGACGGGGCCCGTTAGGGCCAGAGCCTGCTAGGGTTGCGGAATTTGTTCGAAAGAGTCACCGTGACCCTGGAACGCAAAGATCATAAAGAGAAACACAGATGGGTTTTAGTCAGTAAGAGTCTGACACTCCCTTCCAGTCTACCCAGAGCGGAAGAAGTCATTTTGATGATTTCCCATCCATAAAAAAAAACCCGCAACGAATAGAGTAGAGTATGGACTCCGTTGTGCGTAGGTGTCCTGGCCAAGTTTGCCGGCCTAGCTTCGTCCAAGTGTACAGAAGCAACCTTTACAGGTTGAGTGGAGAGAATTAACCGTTCAAAAAATAATAAAAATAACGTCAGTGGAGCAATCAGACCAAATCTTTTTTTTATGTTATACATCAAATGTGTAAAGGTAAGTTTTGTATCAAAAGAATCACTGTTTATGACGTTTTAAAAGTACCATTCGTAACTAAAAAATATATTTTGGTGTAATTCTCATGCTTTTGATAGTTAGTACTTTTTTCGGTCAACAGATGGCATTACGGGTATCTGAATTATGCAGATAATAAGTTGATTTCTTCTAGATTGCTACAATTCCTATCAGGTTTATGTGTAAAAATTATCTAAATGGTTTTGCAACTAACATGTCATTTTGTGCATTCAATTACGAACAAAAACCTTTTAAAATCAATATTGCTTACCTGTCATAACATACGGCGTGATAATATGTAGCCTAAAGTATTCCTTGGTTTACAAAGAACATTTTTGCTGAATTTCAATTCAATCTATCCAGTAGTTTTGGCGTGAAGCCCTACCATACACACATACAAACAGACAAACAGACAAAAATTCTAAGAAGTCACTTTTTGTCATCAGTTACGTTTTTCTAACAAAAGCCACTTATTTTTTCTCGAAAATTCTCAATGTACAGTTTTTCTTTCGTTACTGTTTTATTATATGTATAGATAAGTACTGCAAGCATCAAAATCATTTGTGACCACTGGCAGCTTAGGAGCAGATATGCTGCAGTCTCGTCCTCCTCCATGCAGGCTTTGCAGAGAGGGCAGTCTGTAACTCTTATGACTAGACATTGGATTATATGCACTAACAAAGTGCCTCAAGGGTGAAATATGCACTAAAAACTCTTCGTACGCCAAAAAATATGCACAATACAAGATCAAAAAACTATTTCATTTTTACGTAATTATTTATTTTAATTAAAATGACGGTACTTAGACACAAAACTGCAATAGTAAAGAATATTCTTAAAATTATGCATAGTTTTTGTATGCGTTTTGTATGTGTGCATTACCTTTATGTACCCATATTTAGTCAGTTAAGGCTCGCTTACACAAATCAAGAAAGAAAGAATCTTTCTTTTCTTCTCTTTCTAGTCAGTTAAGGCTCGCTTACACAAATCAGTTTTAGTTTAACTGCGGTGTTTGATGCTACCTGGGGCAAATATTTGCTATTTAACGCCGTGTTATAGCAACTAACTTCCCCGACGCTGCTACTGCGACTGCTGCGGTGCAGCCCTCACAGGGGGCTCAGGGGGGGTTTGAAATGGAGTGCCAATAATGGCCTCATTTCGCCTCCTCCAGGCGCTCCATTACTGCGCCGCTCAGGACCTGTCGCTCCTGAGCGTGGGGCAGTCTTTGCAAGCGGGCCTCAGTAAAACAAAACGAAAATAAAATAACCCTCCTTTTTGCTTCGCCGTAGTCGGGTAATGAGCTAGCATCTGCCAGTGGCTTCCCGCGGGTGAATGTCGGAAATAACACGACAAAGGACCGTTCTTTCTGGATAAAAAAGCGTGAATATAATAAGTATGTTTGTAATAGACAATTTCTAAAAATAAATTTGCATAATTTAAAAAGAATTTATTCGATGCTACGAGTATGTCCTTCTCCAAGGTCCAGTCTATTTCTAAACAATAAATCAACAACAGTTAAGGTGTGAAATGTACCAAAAAAAACGGTTTTTTTTATAATTTATAAAAAATACATAATAGTTATTTATGATATTAGTGCGGTAAGTTGGTTTTTACAAACGAGTAGACGAATGTAAGCACGAGACGAAGTCGAGGGCTTACCATAGTCACGAGTTTGTAAAAACCAAATCCGCACGTGTGTCATACAACGTTTTTCGACACATTTGCGAGAAAACATTACAATAAGGAATGAAACAAACTTTTTGTCTCTAGAAATCAGTCGGAAAGTCGCAACAATCTTTGACGTTTCTAATATGAAAATGGCGCGAATTTGAAAAGGGCGCCACATGCGCGTGGTGAAAATTAGAACCACATACTTTATTTTTTTATTTATCTTCTCTCATTTTCTCTATAATATTAAAATGAGACAAACGTATACAGCAAAAGCGCTTCCAAGGAGGTTCGATCATTCAGCTTATTTATTCTCGTGATGTGAAACTCCTTGGTGGAATTCTTATTAATTTTTATGGAAATTAAAAAAAAACCGTAAAGAATACGCACGGCGCTATACAACGGAGTTTGCGGTAAAATGTGTACTTAGGTGAGAGTACCTACTTTGCCGCACGCTCCATTGTGTGGTGCATAATTTTTAACTTTCGAACAATGCATACAGGCTTCGTAAATGCATTTTTTGAGCAAATGTGTTGAAAAAACATTTATTGGATCAAAAAACAGTTTGCAAAAGTTTGTGTTCGTTACAACCGCATTAGTATGGAATACTATTTTGGAAGACGACAGCGTTCCGGGCATTCATATAATTCTACAGGAACAAAAAAGGAATAGAATATTATACACTATAGTAGATTCCAGATAAATGTGCAATAACGGTCATTGACCCACATACATTTATTGACTTTCTTAAAATCAAAAACAGAAATAAAGACTTAGAGCAGTCCTGAATCTACTTCTATCGTGATCCTTTATGTTCTCTAGTAATGTAAAATGGTTCATAATGTATTGTTCGGGTATCTACGAAGGGATATTAGGGAAAGGTCAATGTACTTTATTGCAAGTTTATCTGGCACAAAGTATAAGCATTTTTTTTTTCCTATTCCTCCGCTGTTATTATCTGATTAATTTCGTTGCGGGATCCAAGACAGTTGAATCATTTCTCTGGGACTCGCCGAGCTTCATTGACTCTGCTTTTTTTCTGGCGGTCGCCAATTTTGATTCTGGCTTTCAGAAGTTCCAGTGGCTTGGGAATGTGGTGTGGTGGGCTTGTCCCAAAAAAAAATACATACATACATACACATAAGCATGTAAATGTGTGTATCTTAGCGTGAATGTAAGTGTAGAAGTGTAGTGTATGTGTTTGCGCGTGAGTATGTGTAGGTATATGTATGTTTGTCTGTTTATGCGATATTAGTTTAGATAAGGTGAGGTTGTGGTCAAACACGGGGGCCTATCAATAAAGACAAAATGGTAGCAAGTAATCATAATGTCTTTATTTTCAGAGACGGGCGGTCTGTTCATGCTGGCGATCCGCCTGATGCAGCTGTTCAGCGACAACAAGTCGAACTTCAGCAAACTGTCCGGCATCCTCGGCCTGTACTTCCAGATTAGAGACGACTACTGCAACCTGAGGCTCACAGAGGTACACTTTTTTTTGGATGCGAAATCATAAAAAGACTTATCCCTCTCTGGGCGGAGCGGGAGGGAGTGTCAGACTCTTACTGACTAAAACCCACTCATGTTCCTTCAAATGCCCAAATGGAACGACTGCCAAAGATCTGCAAATGACATCGATTTTTCATTTTTCATTTCGGTTTTTTAAGATGGTCACCTATCCACAGACAGACAAGCGTTAACCTTAACCTTGAAGAACGATCCGTGTGGCTATTATTATTAAGCCACGAGCTCCTCTTATGCTGCTCTATATGAGTCGCGAAATAACAAGCAACAATTCTCTTTCAGCGTTAATGGAAAACTTCGACAAAACTATATCATGCATAATTCATAGGACTAGGGAACCGCATCTTCTTGACATGATAAATAAATAATAATTAATATATACCATTTAAATAATGTGATTTATGGAGACATTATTTTTTGAGATTGATGAATGGGAAAATGTAATGGAAATACCAAAGAGTGGAGACATTAATGACATTATTGTTTTTATCTTTTTTGGTTCGTTGATAATTTTATTCCTCTAAACACAAAGCCATTTGGCCACTCAACTACCTATAAAATCTTTATTATTTGTGAGCTCGTTCTTATAATAGATATATTTTGTCCCCAGTACACGGAGAACAAGAGTTACTGCGAGGACCTGACGGAGGGCAAGTTCAGCTTCCCCATCATCCACGCCATCCGCCAGGGAGACAACCAAGTGCTTCGTATCCTTTACTAAAATAATTCCTTTCCGGCATTTATCACAAGATTTTCCTTTGCATGAAAACTAGCTGCTCAAGAAAATTATCCCAATGGAACAGAATACCGGGATTAAAACTACCTTATGTGTTATACCAGCACGTGGTCTAGCCGCTAAAACGTAACGAGGGGACAAACTCACTTTCGCAATTACTATACTGTACCAGGTATACTGTACCAGGTATACTGTACCAGGTATACTGTATCAGGTATACTGTACCAGGTATACTGTATCAGGTTAAATACTTAAATCTGATGTCTTTGACCATGTGAAAAATATGGTCTTGTTATCAGGTAGGGTCTTCAAGAATACACTAGATATCTGATTAGCACTTGAAAAATGGCGAAATAAGACCACAAATAAAAGTGTGGTCTTATTTTAAATTAGGAACGTACAAAAAAAGAAGTACAAAATATATTGTACCTAATCAAAATTTAATGTTCGAGCATTAAGGTAAGTATAATAAATTTAGGTAGTTGGTGATTTTATCCTGTTTTGTATATTACATAGTGTCAAATATGTCCTGACGTAATTTTGTTCCTGATCCTTAATCTAGTGAATCCTTGATCGAAGGGTAGGTTCTATACTTCCTAGTACCTAATGCCGAAAGAGGTGACATTTCACTGATACTGTTATCACCAGAGGTCGGAGTAGGTAGATTGATTTTATATACTTGCGTCAAGATATTATAATATGGACATGCCATTTTATCCATAATGTGCGGGAAGTACCGGAAAAAGTTCCGGGATTGGAATTATGGAATAAAATAAAATTAAAAACATACAGATAGGCTACCAAAATCGTTAATTATATGAATGATTGATTGAATTCAATGAACAATTATTTTCACAAATTAGGAACGCACTCTTCGAACCGAGGTAAGCGAGTGAGATACCTGGAACACAGCGCGCGCGCATTGTTCTAACAAACACCCAATGAGTCATACAGGATACTTGCTTCTGATTGATCGTTGCGTGCGAAACAAAAGGCCCTGTCTAAGTTTTGTCTCATACTGTCAAGCGTCATTTCTAATTCAACAGTAAGGGACAAATACGGTGTAACAATTCCAAGGTATTTTTGTATAAAATAAAATACTGATTTCTTTCACCATTAGCTAACACTGGCAGCGTAGATTGATATTATTAATACGTTTTTCAACTTAAACACAAATTCGTGCTAATTTCAAAATTCCGGAACAAATATCACAATAAATATGAAGTTCCGGTATTTTGGAGGCATATCCATATTATCCTCTACGTTTGACGTCAACGACCTTAAATCAATCTACCTACTCCGACCTCTGGTTATCACCAACACCTATTGGATATTATCACTCAAGTTCGTTCAAATAATAGAGAGGGCTTTGAAATGTTCAGCTTGGTATTGTGATCCACTACCGATATTTCACATGGTCAATCCCAAACATTTCGCCAATAAACTGGTAAAATATCCCTCAGTCTACAAATCTAGTTCTTTTTGAGGTAGTATACTTAAGGACTTCGTAAAAATAAACAACAGCTGACTAATGAACTATTCACCCCATAAACAACTGTCAGAATCAGTACATTTCCTTAGCCCCGTGTATAGACATACTCCGTCAAAGGACCCGCGACCTGGAGGTGAAGCGCTACTGCATCACGATACTGGAGAGAATCGGCAGCTTCGCATACACCAGGGAAACGCTGCAGAGCCTCGACGAGGAGGCCCGGAGAGAGGTCAGATGATTACAATTTTTTTTTATTATGGGTGATTAGAGTTCCCTTTTAGTCAGATAGATATAATATAGATACCTTGCAATTATTTATTACACCATACACCAATGTGTACAATGTTAGTCTTCAGCATTAAGGTTGAACTAGTCGCGGGCTCGAACTCACTGGTATGCGTGGCGAAAAAGCACGCTGTCTCATCGGGCATCGTGCCCGACAGAGACAGTATCAGTGTTGAGTAGTTAGACGCTAGTCTACACGCACAATGTCTACTTAGTTCCCATGTACACAAAACCGTTCCGAACGGAAACAACGTTAGACGATGCACGAAAAGTCTATTGGAAAGTTGAGTTTTAAGAAAAAACCACTGCATAAATCAATTACAAATAAAGTTTATTGAACTCTTCTATAATTGAGGTTTGTCGGGGCCGACTTTGTTTTTGAGATTTTACACTTCTTTTATTACTTATTTGCGCCCAAAGTTGCGTTAAAATTAGCAAGAAAAACGAATCTTTGTTGACTTATAACTTTTTAATGGATTTTTATTTTACTATTCTGTTTCCGTACAGACAAAATTAATACTGAGATAAAACGATATCATGTTTAACTTTGAATGTACAATGTCAAACAGTGGAGTAATACCCCCCCGAAATTTGTATGGACAAAATATCGACTAGTGTATCCTTAAGCGGATCGGATACAGGAATGGACCAATAACAAGCGAAACTAGAGGCGCGAAGTAGCATTAAACCGTATATAAGATGTCCGTTCCGCTACGCTCAGTTCGGGCCCTGGCTGGGGGCCTTAAATTCTTTTGAGGTCACCTCAGGATAATCCGGTTTAGCGAGCTAAATCTGCCAGTGGTTATATTAAAAAAGGAAAATAATAAATACGCTCACTTCAGCTTCAGAGGAAACACGCCCTATGTCCTATGAGCTTCCTTGTGGAAGCACATAGGACTAGGCTACTAGATACTGCTTGAGCACTAGCTCAAGTAATAACCAAGCAGTATCTAAAGCAGTGGCTAATCTAAGCAGCTTTATTGTGACTAAAGGCTTGGTTTACTGTCCTTTGTTTTTGTCACACCCCTCAGAGAAGTAAGGTTGTATTGTACATCGCGCTGTCGTCCGCAACTCCACGTCCAAGTGCGTATTTAGCGTAAGGACGTGTAAATATAACATTTATAAAAACTTTCCAGGTGGCCAGACTCGGCGGCAACCCTCAGTTAGAAGCGCTGCTCGATGACCTGCTGAGCTGGCGACGGGACATGCCGCTCGAAAAGCTCGAGAACAACGTGTAAACACACGTACGTTCACTTGTACGTACGTAACTGGAAGGAGGGTAGGCAGACAAACATGTCTGAACTTAAATTAACCTTTAAGGGCCTCGTGTGGGAACGAAGTTGATATTGGAATCGGGATAGCTGCAATCACTGAATAAAATGAGGTACTGTCATATGAAAATAAATTTAAATCTTATGATGATGATGCATAATAAAGGTAAACGTATAAACCTGGAAAACATCTGGTCAAAATTAAATGAATTAACAACATAAAGGTTCCTCCTTCCTAGTTACGCTTACAAGTAAAATAAACCACTAGGTTCAATATTAGTACGAAAGACATTTAGTTTATTTTACTTTTCATTACGGTTTTCTATTGCCATCAAATAAAACGAAAATAAAAACTTTTCTAGTGTTGTTATAATTGTTACAAGTATGAAATACCACAGAATGAAAATAACCGTAATGTAAAGTAAAAAATAGTCGCCCAATGATTTAAATTATTTTGTAAATCGTATTTTTTGTATCTGAATTAGTTTGTAGATAGAATGACCATCCATTTTTAATTATAATCACTGGTTAAACTTCAAACAACGATGTAAACGCGATATGTTTATGTGTACATATTATTATATTTTTTTATTCCGTCATAATGATGCATTTTACATTCCGAATGTTTTAATTAGGTGGAAGGAGTTAAAGTAGAGTAGACATTTTAGTTAAAAGACAAGTATCAATGTAATTTGTACCTTAAAATCTTCAAAGTACGTCTTCAATTTTTCTAGCTTCAGTTTCTGTCAAAAATATTTCAAATCATTTTTGTAAATTATACATTATTATTATATTGTTATAGGCGTCTTAATTGGTTGCTAAAAATCATGTTAAAAAATGCTAAAATTTTAAGTGATATTTTTTAAACTATTGGGTAATTCACGGTCTTCAAGAGTACCATCTTAACTGACTTTTAACCAATGGAGTCCATAATAAAGCCACAGTCTAACACTATCAGTTAGATAATGCCCTGAGCTACTCTTCAAGCTACTCAGACTACGTATCGTAGTTACTCTACACTGTGGCCATGCGATCACACTGCCATCTATAGTCATTTCGGGTCACGAATAGATTATGTTTGCTTTGTAACATATATTTTGCGTTAATACTTATTACTTAAATCGCTTTGTACTTATGCGCAATAAATGCTTAATTAGACGAGCTTTGTTAATTTTATATTGAAATAAAACTATTGTTATGGCATGTTCTGTTTTTATTTGATTCACCCAACTAGAAACTAGTATTTCGTTACTAACTTTGTATATCCGTAGCAATGGTTTTATTTGATAACACTGAATTAATTACGTTTGGAATCTCTAAGCTTTTGGTATTATTTTATGTTTAACTTTCATTTTTGATAACTGTTCAAATAAAGTGTTAAGAAGCCTCTAAATTCTATATATAAAAATTTTACAATTAAAATGACCAAAAAAAATATATCATGTTCATTAGCTTTTTCGAATATTTAGCAATGTTACAGTAGTAAGTAAATGAAGAGATATATAAAACGGTTGACGTTTGTGTTCACCTTGTTGATCCAAGAGAGTTCAGAATATTTATTATCCATACATACACGACTGAAGTTTCGGTCTAACTGCAGAAAAGATCATTTTTTTATTTGAAGATTGCTCCAATGTGAGGAAGAGACAGAGCTATTCAGGACGAAAAACACTATCCCTTTTTTTGCAACTAAATCAAAATGTCATTGATACGTTATAATGCAGGCCTTGAGCTTTAGTTTTATAACTAAAGCATGTATACATACATGCTTTAGTTATAAAACTACTATTTGTTGGTAATATACTTCTGCATAATTTTATTTCATGACATTTCCTTTTTATATTGAATATTATCGACGTCAACTAAAATATGTCTCTTTAAGTAATTGTTGCTAACGTCGTATTCGCTAGTCAGCTGTCGCGTTTCGCGTTCAAATTTGATAAACAGCTAAACTAACATGTTAAGAGTAGCTTGTTCCCGTTAGCTTTGCTAGAACTTTAGGAGTTGGTGTGTTTGTTATATATTTAAATAATATTAAAGGCAGTCGGGTTGTGCTCCTTAAAGATATAAGATTATGGTAGAAAAAAAATGTCTTCTCAATATATTAGCGCTTTGTAGAACAGAAAAGGTATTAGTGCAACACTTGAACGCAGAAAACACCAATGCGACTATTATTTGCGCTACAGCGTCGTTCAATCATTACCGCATATATTTATCATTGCATTGTGTGCGTTTAGCCTAAAAATGTTAGTGAAGCATGCCTTAGCTACATAGTCTCTAAGTCGTGTAACATTTTGGAACCTTGAAAAGTATTTATTTTGTATTATAATTTTGTTTGTATAATAATTGATGATGTACTTACATTTTAAAGTATTTGAAATGTTTTTATTTCTTTTTTTTTTTATTTTGGTGGACATTTTGAGTTATGTGCCATCATTTTGTTGCAGGTAGTATTTCAAATTAGTTAAATCACTTGTACATTCCACAAAATTAGACATTTTTACCTTCTAGAATTCAACCAAAGGATTGAAAATGAGCTCTTATCGTTTTTATATTTCAGATAATTATAAGAGATTCTAGAATCTAGCATAGGCCTAAAAATGTACTTAGTATTGACATAAGGCTAGCCAATAATGACAATAATAGCTTCGTAACAAGTTTTAAAACATTTTATAAAAATATTAAAATAACTGTTTTTGCCTTAGTGGAATTTGAGGCAGCAAATCTGTTTTGGGGTAAAAAAATACTGGTAGCATTGCAGACTGTATGACAAATTATACATACAATCAATATTTATACAATTTAATATATTAAACCAGCTGCATATCTGTCTCCCAAAACACTAGTTTTCTGTAGAAATAATACAATATTTTGCAATTTACAATATGAAAAGGTGACATTATAATAATAAGTAGTATTCGCTTCCTAATTGAATATAACTTTCAAGAAATAGTTTTATGTAAAATGTTGTCGGTTATATTATAGTTTAATTTAACATTTGTTACAAATTGTGTTGTTTTTTTTTTCATAAAAATTAAATATACTTTTTTCGAGTGATTCCTTTGAGTTTTCATTTATTTTATCATTTACTTTTCCGACACACTGACGACCCTACTGGACAAGTTGACACAGGAGAAAGGCAATTTTCTAAGTAGGTACCTATATCATAATAATTATCTTGATAAAATGGCCTTTTTGAATTTAGCACTTGCTCAAACCCGTCATCTTTTGAATCCCGAGTTAATTGCTAACCCGGGGGCTATTTCATATTTCATACATACCTAACGATGTATGAAATATTAAATTTCTTATTGAACCACGTGTTAGCAACTGACTGTCTGAGTTAAAAAGAAAACTGGTTTCTGCATGCGAGCTTCATTTTATCATCAAGTGTTATTTGGGTTTTCTTGTCTGGAATTTCTCTAAAGACGTGCACGGCGTTGACTATGTCATCTAGCGTTACATATTCGAAACGTTGACGTTGACGCTTCTGTGCTACCACCTAGTTCCTGCAGGAACGTGCAGGAAGTAGACTGCCGTAGTAGTGACACCATGTCGTGTTCCACTGGGAGAAAATATCCCGACAAGTAACACTGTAACTCAATGCTCACTGTAACCATCTGAATTTTAAAGCTTAAAATGTCTAATAAACTGTTAATTCGAGCCCGGCTCCTATTTTTAGGTGGTTTAAAAAAAAACCCCTAAAGACCCTGCCATCCCCTTCTAACCTAACCTGTCCGAGTCGGGGTGCCCCAAGTCTCGTTTTGTCAAACAATATTTATGCTTTACAATTTATTATAAACTAGCTGTTGCCCGCGACTTCGTTCGTGTGTATGTATTGTAAAATGATGTGGCTAGGTAAGATCAATGTGTTCGTATACCTAATACGAACAGTCAATGTCTATCATTGCTTGCCTCTTTTTTTTATGTATGGGAAAACATCAAATGACTCCTTTCGCTCTGGGCGGAATGGAAGGGAGTGTCATACTCTTACTGACTAAAACCCATCTGTGTTCCTCCTAATGCCCTTTGCGTTCCAGGGCCGCGGTGACTCTTTCGAACAAATACTGCAACCCTGGCAGGCACTGGCCCTAGCGGGCCTCGTCTTTATGCTGACATCTTTTTGTGACGCGCGTGGAACACAACGCGCCGTCGAGTATCACCTCTTCTGTTCAAATAATTTTTCGTAAGAAAGGTTGTAATAATAATGCTTCTTTCATTTCATCGAAACTATTTACAGCAGTCCTAGAAGATGTTGTTAAAAATGTGGGTATAGATTGGGACTATAGCGGTATTAACCGCTCCAGCCCCGACATGTGAAAATTTCCAAAAAAAAATTAAACCTTATGTAATTGGTAATAAACATTAAATTCGCGATTAATTCGGCGCACACCGGTGTGTTGCCGGTTCGTCAATTTTCTGCCCAACTGTCTCACTTAAGATTTGCAGTTGGCTTTGTGGTTTGACTTTGTGGTCTTGAGATGAATATAACCAAGACGAAGGTTATGGCAAACACCTTCAGCGATTCAAATCTGGAAATGAATTGTTGGAGATGATTAACCGATATGTTTATCTTGGCCATATCCTTTCAATTGGCAAAGAAAATCAACAAACGGAGGTATCGAGAGGAACACACCTTGGATGGGCCGCTTTTATCAAAGTCAAAAGTCAAAGTCAAAGCATTTATTTCAATTAAACCATTTACAGGCACTTTTGAATTGTCAAGGTCGGTCAGTCAAAGAGGTGAAGCTATTTGCACGTTCCAAAGCGTAGATCTCTATGGAGAAGAACGTACAAGAAACTCCATGGACACTCCAAAATGGACGACATTCTGAAGCCTGCCAAAATTCCGCAATGTCTGAATTCCCGCCTTTATAACCAGTGTGCTTTTCCCACCATGACTTACTTACTTACATGGACGCTCACGCAGGAGGCTGTTTACAGACTGATAGTTGCACAGAGAGCCATGAAGCGTTCCATGCTTGGTAGAGGTACGTCGTCGAGATCCGAGGACGTACGAAGGTTTTCAACATCGGAAAACGAATTGTAGAACTAAAGTGGAGCTGGGCAGGACACTTGGCAAGGCGCGGTGATTTATTTATTTATTTAATTACAACGGTTAAAAACCAATTACAGTAACTACAAAAATATTTTTAAGAAAAAGGACAAAAACTAAGAAAAACACGAACAAACTCAGATAAAATCAAAACAGAGAAGAATAAAAATAAAAAGGTTAACAACTCTTTCATGCATCCCTCTCACAGTACTTCTGACATGCCAATAAAATCTTCGTTCATTCATCCGCAAACAGATCGCTTGTTGGATTAGAACCCAAGTGATGATAGGTTCAGTAAGGCAGTGACTGAGTGGCGTCCGAGGACTGGAAGAAAAAGTATTGGTCGACCGGCGGCGAGATGGTCGGACGATATTGTTGCCATCGTGGGTAGAACCTGGATGAGGCTGGAACAGGAACGTGGGGATTGGCACACGAAAAGAGAGGCCTATGCTCAGCAGTGAACGAAGTTGGACCGTGAATAATGATTTGCTAAGTTTGTTAACACGCGATAGAGCTACATAAAGTTGTCCATGGGAAAACCAACCAGAAGAGAAGTCAACCCCCGCAGAGGACACGGCAGAGCATACGGTGAAGGTCTGCCCTGCTTGGGCGGAGCACTGCCGTGGCCTCATCGAGGCGATCAGCGACGGCGACCTCTCGCTACCGGCTCTGGTTCACTCCATGGTCCAGAGCGCGGAGGTGTGGGAAGCCGTCACCTCCTTTTGCGAAACAGTAATGCTAGTAAAGGAAGGGGCGGGCCGCGTGAAGGAGAGGCAAACGTCACGCCTTAGCCGTCGAAACAGAAGAAGACGCTCCGGGCGTTAGGAGTCGCGGGGCGATTCTCGGCCACCGTAGGCACGGGACGCGGACGGCGAGCGTTGTGGTTCGCGGCCCGATAACAACCAGCGGCCCTACCATGACGTGTTAAAGCGTGAGTCGTTCGAGCGAGAAGGAGGGATGGAGCTATATAGCGCCACTGGTCCGGGTCGACGAAGCGTTGTGTTCCATACGCACCTCCAAGAGATGTCAGCCAAGTAGGCGGGGCCCGTTGGGGCCAGAGCCTGCTAGGGTTGCGGAATTTGTTCGAAAGAGTCACCGTGACCCTGGAACGCAAAGATCATAAGGAGAAACACAGATGGGTTTTAGTCAGTAAGAGTCTGACACTCCCTTCCAGTCTACCTAGAGCGGAAGAAGTCATTTTGATGATTTCCCATCCATAAAAAAAACCCGCAACGAATAGAGTAGAGTATGGACTCCGTTGTGCGTAGGTGTCCTGGCTAAGTTTGCCGGCCTAGCTTCGTCCAAGTGTACAGAAGCAACCAGGGTGCTTTACAGGTTGAGTGGAGAGAATTAACCGTTCAAAAAATAATTAAAATAACGTCAGTGGAGCAATCAGACCAAATCTTTTTTTTATGTTATACATCAAATGTATAACGGTAAGTTTTGTATCAAAAGAATCACTGTTTATGACGTTTTAAAAGTACCATTCGTAACCAAAAAATATATTTTGGTGTAATTCTCATGCTTTTGATAGTTAGTACTTTTTTCAGTCAACAGATGGCATTACGGGTATCTGAATTATGCAGATAATAAGTTGATTTCTTCTAGATTGCTACAATTCCTATCAGGTTTATGTGTAAAAAATATCTAAATGGTTTTGCAACTAACTAACATGTCATTTGGTGCATTCAATTATTTTGTGCATTCAATTACGAACAAAAACCTTTTAAAATCAATATTGCTTACCTCCCATAACATACGGCGTGATAATATGTAGCCTAAAGTATTCCTTGGTTTACAAAGAACATTTTTGCTGAATTTCAATTTGGCGTGAATCCCTACCATACACACATACAAACAGACAAACAGACAAACACAAACAGACAAAAATTCTAAAAAGTCACTTTTTGTCATCAGTTACGTTTTTCTAACAAAAGCCACTTATTTTTTCTCGAAAATTCTCAATGTACAGTTTTTCTTTCGTTACTGTTTTATTATATGTATAGATTAAAATACAGATGGTGGCATTGAGTTACAGGGTTACTTGTCGGAATATTTTCTTCCAATGAGTAACAGTGTAACACAACATAGTGTAACTGAACGGGAACAAACTGACTGTGCCATCTAGCATTACATATTCGAAACTTATAAGTAAAATATACTTGACAGTGACACTTGTGACCACTCCGGCCCAACATGTGAAAATTCCCTAATATAAAGTAAATCTTATGTATATGTAAATAAACATTAAATTCGCGATTAATTCGCGACACACCGGTGTGTCGCCGGGGCCGGACAGGCTTGTGCTGCTACACACATTGTAGTTCCTGCACGTTCCGTATAGCAGCTCGCATAAACCCGGCTGGTGGCGTTAGAAGCGCCCTCTATTACTACTAGCTACTAGTGAGGGTATTCTTTATGAACAACTGTCTAGCAAAATCGTACCAGATTGTTTCTTGGGTATTCGATCACATAATGACCGTAGGAGCAGGATATTTTATTTATTTGTATATTATGTAAATAATTTGACACGGCTTGTCTTCCAAATTGTGACAATAAATGCTTACCTTGTAATAATTGAGATTGTAAGAAAAAAAAAAAAAAACCCTCGTTTTTCTTTTCTGTACAGCTCATAGATCTCAGTCTAGTCACCAATTATCCCCAGATATGTATAAAGAGCAATGGGGTCTACTGATCTTGATTTAAAAAAAAAATGACAATTATATCGAATAACCGCTTAGAACAGGTCGATTTAAATTGAATGGCTCGGAAAACGAGGCGAGTCACTGCGCAGTAGTAAATTCATGTGAGAGCGGGTAAATGGTGGGGTAATTCGCAGCGAACAGCGAACATCAGAGTCACCATTATGTTTTAATCGACCTGTACAGATTACAGCAGCCTAAAATAGGCTTATCTAAATCTAATGAACAAATGCGTGCTCCATCTTCGACCACATCGTCGCTTACCATCAGGTGAGATAGTGGTCAAGCGCGTGCCTATCAATAATAATAAAAAAAAAAAACAAATTCGAGCTGTCCTAGCGGTATTTCTCTGTAGAGTTATGAGATTTGACTTTTATGTACGGGCGCAGACGTTGGCATAGTCACCCCATTGCCATTGCGATTGCTGTGCTAAGTTGAACTGAACGATGAAACTGGCATACAGATAGAAAGTTGAAGCAGGCCCTGGAAGAAAAACACACTAAATATCCATGCTATAAAACGTTTTCCAAGCCCTTTTACAAATGGGTCAACTTTATGGCATGATCAAAATGGCAATGGGGTACTATGCCACCAACGTCCTAAACCATTTTAAGTACTTAGGTATTTTAGAATAAGTTCGGATCCTTTTAGCGAAACTGTCATCGACACATATATCTAGCGGATCAAAATAAATATTTGTGTAAATGAACAGTAGTTTTATTTTTAGCACACCGCGAGTACCGCGACCTAGAGTGGCTTTGTGCCAATCGTCAGCCACAGTTGAGCGAAAAAGTCAACATTAACTATTTCTATGATAATAAATTTAAAAAAAAACTTTATATTTTCCAGATGGTAGGTATTTAATTTATTGAATATTTTTTGTAATGCAATTGAAATAGTTTTTATTTTGTGTTGCGAGCAATTAGTTCTATTATTGTTTCCAAATGCAGCTTTGATTTGATACAACACACTACAAATAAAGGTTTAACTTTTTTTGTGAAAATTATAATGACTGACTGATGAGCCATTCATCAGTTTATGTTGTTTTTTAAGGTAACGTAATTATGTATGAAATGCAAAGATTTATGTGTGCGTGTTTACAATGCGTACACGATTAATAATTTCGTAAAGCCATGTTTAATAAAACACTGAATAATGTTTATGTACTTTATTATTAATTTTTACAGTTGTCACAAACTACAGAACTGCGACTCTACTAGTCAAGGTATTTCGTTGGATCAAAATGCTCCTGAACCGTAATATATCAACATAAATAAAACTAACATTACAATTAAATTATGATTTATATTAATTTAATTTTTTTTCATAAATCGTCACAATAAAAGAATATTACATTTTAAAAATCTAAAATCATATACAAATAATCTCTCTTATTGAAACTAACAGACGAAAAAAAAATCAAAGCTGATTTTTAATGGAAAATATGATGTCTGTATCACAATGTTATGGACACTTAGTTCCCCAGTAGATTCACTAAATATACATAAAGTTACATTTTTAAGCATTTTTTTTTTGTTTCAAGAAAGCAAAAGGTTACGTTATAAAAGCTATTCTCATATCAAAAGCCTCAGTACATCGCTAGTGGCGCTTAGCTACAATCGAATAGGTACCAAAATTACAAAATCCCATCAAAGGCGTATATCGAAAGTCTACTAGACACTGCGAACAAAACCTAGTGCTTTATTGAAATATTAAAAGTTACCCTCCATTGACGCAGAACATAGCTTCTCTTTGGTTTTGACTTGTACATTTACTATCACCCTTATAATCAAACGAAGTTGGCAAGTCATCATTAATCAGTCATTTTCAATTTTTATTTAACTTTGAGCTGTCATAAATTAATCCATTGATGTGTCTTATTAGTCAAGAAAATTAATAAATTGTCAAGTCACAAATATAACACATGAAGGAACTTTATAATACCGCTATATAGACACTTTCTGCGGCATTCGGCGAGGTAGGTAGGTAGCTCAGAATGTCAGCAGAAGAAATGGCTAGCCATAGTCTCATCTGCCGATGAAACTACCCCAAATAATATCATAAGTTGTATTATTTCATAAAATTTAACGACTATTTTAGTCAGTTTTAAGTAAAGAGTTTGTTAAACACTAAAAGCGTCAATATAAGAGAAGCATGTTTCGCATTAATGGAATGTGCACATCTATAAAATATATTACAATTTAATATCATAATAAAATTAATACGAATTCATTAGCACACTATAGTAAGAATTAATAGTAAAACGTCCATCGTTCACACTGAGTACAAGAATTGTGATTTTATCAGAAATATTTACTTGTAACTAGTGATGGGCCTGCCATCGAACCAGTGGTGTTAGTCCACTAATATCATGTTTGTACACGAATTAAAACTATGATAAAATATCAATTCTTGCTTGCACACAACATTCGTCTTCAACTGTACCATTTTTTCTGTCCGTACGTGTTCGTTGTGATTGCGTATTTTGAATAAAAAGTTATGTATTAAAGCGTCGTTGGTAATATTTATACAAACAATTTCCTGCAATGGTAGGCTAAAATAATTTATTTGTAGGTTATAATGACTTAGAAAATGGTTCTTAAATAGCAAGTTAAAAGTAAATATTGTCATAATTACGTCTAACATCGAAGCACCAGCTTAGTTTAAACTACACAAATAATATCATTAAGTTGCTACATGCGAAATATTGGACCAACTATGTGTAATCGACATCTAGTCCTAGGAACATTTCTAAATTTCGATACACATACAATTTGTCGGCTAAGTTTAAAATTCAATAATCAATTCCAAAAAAATATAATCTATGGTTGCCATTGGCTGAACAAACAAGTTTATTTTCGAAACAATTTGATACAATAGAATGTCTCTCCATACAAACTCGCCTAAAATAGGTCGCTTTATAAGAAGAAAATATTATTAATTATCAAAAGCTTCAAAACAAAGTTTGTTTGCTCAACGAGTATTTGCACTAAGAAAGATATTCTAGCTACTATTGTATCACTCACTCCATCATCACTGTTATCCGTGCTGAACGAATTTAAAACATCGTTCTGTCACAGTCAACCAAGATAGATTACAGGAATGATGTTTTATTTTCATTTAACGCAAGACACAGTGATTGTGGTGCAAGCGAGCTTAAGAAACCATAGAGATAATAGAAGTTCCATTTCTAAATTCAAAATACTCAATCACAAAGTCCGTATGGTATGCACTTCGTGCGTTGCCAGCGAGCGCGTGCGTGGTGAGGGGCGAGGGGGGGTCGCTCACGGGATCCAGCCGACCACGTAGCTACGGCTGCGCGTGAACTGGGTCAGCCGCCTAATGCGACCGCCTGAAACGTGGAAACGTAGTGTTAATGGAAGTTCACCTCCTGCCATCTTTGTTCCAGCGCGAATAAGGAATGGTGCTACACATCTGCATAACTTTATCTCTTTTATCTATAGAGGATATATTATAGCACCATGACACTTTTCGCACCGAATCAATTTTGGGGATAACTCTTCGTCTTTATTGGCTTCTGATGGAAAAATGATTTATGGTACTCTTGAGTATTATGGAAGAAATTCTGAATTGAGAAGATTATCTCGTTAGAATAATAATGCTGTTTGTTGAAAAGATTAATTTTGGAATATAACAGCAACATAGTCAAACAAGGTTTTAGATATCTAATGTGGACTTTTCTCAATAAACTGATGTATCTTAATAGTTAAATCAAAAATAATACACTGATAACTTTAGGGTGTTCAATCTTAATAATACCATTTTTTTTTAAATATACAACCCATTTCGTACTTCCTGATACTCACCTTTACAATAACAATACTTATCGTGGTTTACTTATTATAATTTGAAGTGAAAATTGTTACAATGTTATGCTTAGAAAAACTTAACTTATGCAAGTAGGTATGTGCAAATAGCATAACATGAAACAAAACAGGTGAATTTAGTATGTGTATACTTAAATAATAAGAAAATACTACAGCGTATTTGATTACAAAGCTATTAATAAGAGATAAAACACTACGTTTATAAAAAGAAGAAATAATAATAGAAATTAGAAGTCAAAAGTAAATAATACTTAATACATACATCGTTGAATCTATATACAAGTTTATAAAAAATATAAATGGATGTTGCGAAGCATTTATAGATAAATAATTGTTAGAAAAAAAGTAAATAATTCGTGTTTATGGTATTATAAATGGAAAGTTTTAGGTTTACCCTAACTCATCGGATTACAAGTCTGATATTAAATCTCTCTTTTTTAATATAAGTTCAGGGAATGGGAATAGCAAACATAAATGGGTATAATATGCATGGAATGGTGCAAGCATGCTTAATGGGGGAAAATGTGCTTGCAAATGCACAAAATGCATCTTTTGCATAAAATATTTCAAATAAGTTAAACTGACCTTTCATCTTTTGTTGGATTTGATTTATGTTACAGGTAATATAATTGTAAAAGTCAACAAGACGCTTTTGAGGCTTCTCGAGCCTTCTCGCCATCAAACTAATAAGTTTGGCGAGTAAAATTGAAAAGAGAATACTGTAGCTGTCTTTGAGAATAATAACAAAAAGGCCCTATTTTTGACAGTAATCGAAAACAAAATTCTTTACTTATAGTAGCCAGGTATGTTAGGGAGCTCCGTAACCGTAACCGAATCCGATATAACAGTTTCGGATAATTTCGGATAGGATCTAAATGAGACACAGCCGATATTATTTACTTTTTGAAAATTCTAATTTCGGGGTCAAAATAATTCGAAATTAATGGATAATCCGAAATATTCTCATTTCCAGATCCGACATTTTATAATCATCCCTGGTTATAACCAACTTTTTTTTACATTACCTGTAACATTTCAGGCTGGGAAAGCAGTGGAATATTACAAAGCGTCATTAATTTCAAGATTAATTCGAATTTTGAATGTAGATTTTTATAATAAATGTAAACAGAATGCCAATGTCATGATAAATGAATGAGACAATTTCAACAGATAGGTATTTTAAACAAGATAATTTAGCTGCATTAAAATTGTATAAAAAAAATAGTTTCTGCCACTTTATTCGACACTGAAATAATAAAGTACATTAAATAAAAAAGTAAATAAACTAGTGAATAATTTAAAGATAACTCTGGGAAAGTTTCATCAAGGCAAGCCAAAAACGAACGATCATTTACATCTGTTGAAAATACTCTTTCAGTATATTTGATTATAATGACGTCATATTGCGGTAAAAAGTAAAAAACTTACCACATGCGACAGTTCAAGGCTCTAAGCGCTGTTCTGGCTCCGTCGCTGCTGGCGTACTGGAATGCATACACACCGACACGTGTCACACATTTATACATACATAATCTCATCACCGATGCTCGCTAAAATGAAACTATGAGTCAGAAGACATAAGGGTTAATTTTATATGACTCTACTTGCAGATAGGACCTTTTAAAATTGATATAAGTATATCTAATCTCTTAATAAAGGAAATTCGAATTTCAGCTTTGGGAATAAATTAAATCAATGCTCTAAATATGTTTTGTATAACAGAAGTTAATAGCTACTGTTAGATCTCAATAGAAGCAGTAAAATTCGCAATAACAAATCTAAATGCAAACCAATTTGTATCAGATCAAGGAGTCTTCAACTCAAACTGTACTAAAGTTTATTTTTAGCCCACTCGAGCGGCCATTTCCGTATAGCGAACATCGGTAACATTGTAGGTTCATTTAGAAATAAATCATAACAAAGGATAAACATATATTAACAATCAATCATCTCAATCAGTTTCATAACACAAAAACAAAGTTGGAAATTCAAATCCATGCGCATCATAGTCTTGGTCTCTATGAATTTTAGTATCAGAACATCATTCGCATACGATTTGTTAGTAGTCACAACCATGCGTGTCATTGAGTTCAGGAAAAAAATATTTTTTATTTATGGTTCTAGTTAATAGATGCCAACAAACGTTTATGGCTATCCTGTCGCAGCCGGGACCCCATAGCTTCGACGTAGGCTCTCTAAGCGAAACATCTTGATTAGCTAAGCCTTTGCTGTGAAAAACCGTTATATCCCGAAAAAAATAGCACGGCACTATCGTATTTGGCCAGTTACATTCGCGCCAAAACAGGTGACAGTTTACCAATTTTTGTCGGCCATTTCTACTTATTATCGGTCTGTTCTACGTTCCCCTCACTGTAGAAATTAAATGGTTAACTGTTAAGGTTTGTAGTAGAAAACACATCAAAATATATTAGTTTCGTTTTATATTGAGATTTTAAAGGAAATAGTTTTTAAGGAATTAATGTAGAGAGTAGTTCAGAGTTATACAGAATAAACAAATTGTTATACTAGAAATATGGCACTTATGGCGTTTTTTCTAGCCATTAATGTCATATCGACTAGAAATATGTTTGTGGTGCAGTTTTATAATAAAATGGATGTACCTAAATGTTTTCAGATGTGAATTAAATAAGTATCTGAAATCTGAAACATCTCTTGTGACGTGAGGTTTTATCGTGATTTAGTTCATTTGTGTTACGTTTGTTTCACAGAATAACTGCTGCAGATCAATATAAAAATATTCTTTTATTCAATTTGAAGCCTTGAAAGTCCAAAAATTATATATATCCGACACAAGAGAATCCCTACAATAAAACTGCACGTGTGTGAAAAGTGTAAGTGTTCACTCAATCAGCCGGCATTGTAAATAAGCTGTAATAACAAAAGCGTAGAGTTGTTAATGCCGTGCCAACAAAGTACCGTGGGCCTGACCTCCTCGCCTATTGGCTACGCGCCCCCTTAGCCAGTTGGTTAAAGAATCGGAACTGAAGTCGCAGCGTTAGGTCTTTCCGTACTGGAATGGAACAAATGTACTCTCAACTACTGTAGCACACATGTGTCTTATGTCTCGTCATGTGAATTAGAACAATTTTGTAGCCAATTCAATAGTAAAATTTAAAATATCATAAGAACTTCCAAATTAATCTTGTTTCTTCTATTGCGTGTTTCTTAAAAAAATATTACATTCGTCTTACACTGATACAGAATATAAATATGAATTAAGGAAATGGTTTATGTATCACAAATCATTATGTATGTACTTATTCTTTTAAGTTTTGAAATTACAAAAAGATTATAAAGATTTAGGTTTCTCCTGAAATAGGAAATGTTAACCATGATCATGTTTTTAAAAATTAGATTGATGTGCAATTTTTTACTTTGACGCTGAGGAAACCGTACAAAATACAGAAGAGGGGATAATCTGACGTTACACCGAAGTCGGTCCGCTGTCATGTAAATACAGTCGTTACAAGACCTGTACGCCGGGCAAATCTATGCACGACAGATTAGGTATTATTCCCCCCTTCTGCATAAGTGAAAAATAGGTAATTCTTGTGTAGTTTTTATGTTTATATTGTTCGAATTCACATAGACCTGTGTATAAACATCTACAAATAAAAGAGATTGGGGGGCACGCGGTGTGGTGTGAGTTGCAATCAGTTCGGCACTACTCACGAGTGGGGATTGGGGTTAACATCGGGAGGGGCCGCCTTGACGAACCGGTCCACTTGTTCGCCAGTTGGTAACTGTATTTTATCTGTACTCTCTTCTGCTTTTATTTCCTCTGTTTTAGGAGCCACTGGGTCACCAGCAAGACGATCTTCTGTGGGCACCGGTTGTACATTTTCGGTAGGCACCGGTTGTACGTTTTCGGTAGGCACCGGTTGTACATTTTCGGTAAGCACCGGTTGGACATTTTCGCTATGTACTGATTGTACATTTTCTGTAGGTACTGGTTGAACATTTTCCGTAGTTACCGGTTTCTCAGTTTCGGTTGGTGCAGGCTGTTCTGGTTCGGGGGCTACCTGTTTTTCAAGTTCAGTAACTGGTTTTTCTAGTTGAGTAGCGACGGGTGCTTGCAAGCCATTTGTCAGAGGTCTGTCAGGTAGCAGTGGTCCATCGCCTATCGTTATTGACGTAGGTCTGTCATCTGGTTTAGTTTTAGCTTTGACAGTTAGGGATGTCTCGGTATCTACCGGTTCGGAGATAATCGGTTTTGGTTCTTCTTTAGTTGGTGTGACGGCTTCTGCGCTGGGTGGCGTCATGTTGAAGAAGCTACTGTCGATGCCGACGGCCGGAGGTCGGCCGCGCGGTCGGTGCAGGTTCAGCGACACGCTAGCCTTCTTTAGCACGCGGCAATCTGATTCAGAATCGGGTTTGTTTATCGATGTTGCTTGTGTCTAATGGGTAATCGATATCTCGTCGTGGGTGAGTCGGTGTTTGGGAAGAATCTTTTTACAATGCTCTGTCCATGATTCATTTTTTAGCACAAATGTAGTTTATGATTTTCGTGTTAGTTAATATCATATTTAAATGAGTATAATCCAAACTGTACAATACAGGTATAATATTATGTGGACTGCTTATTTCCATGACTTGCATTACTTAAACAAAAATAACACAGAACACTGCATTTTATTTTTAAAATCTACTTTACATTCATACTTTCGACAATGTAGTTCTGTCGTATATACTTTATGATCATCGTTCTGAAATGTCTGTAGTTTTCAAGCAGCTGCATCGCTGACTCGCATTAGACACAAGCACAGCAATAGTTTGTCTCTATGTACAGGTGTTTATTCTCCAGTGGTTTTCGTGTCCTGACTGTTAATACAAGCTAAGGATGGGCTGCTGTTCAAATGCGCCATACGTGCTTTGTAGGCGTGTGTGTGTGTTAAAGTCGTGATGGGTGGACTACTCCATGTTGCCAAACAATAATATATATTTCTTGCCGAAAATACTACTGAACGATTAGTTATTGTATTGAATAAAATAATTAAAGTCAATCTAACCATAAACTAAGAGTATGACAGTGAATATTTGTATCTAAATAGTTTTTGAATACATATTTGTTACTTTTAGCACAGGAACAGATCCAAACTGGCTCTGTACTATCGGTATTTTATTTCTTATTTCTTTCGAAACAATAATAATTATTATTTGAATGCCAGTGACCACAACAGTAAGTACATCAACCACCACGACTATACATTTGAGGGTACAATCGATATTATGTGAATGTTTACGAGATATTGCGCAGGCGCCGAGCGGAAGTGTGGGCGCCATCTGTGCAGACCGCGAGCGTTAGGAACTGTGCCGTAGAGAGGCTAGTTCAGACACTGTAGCTGTTGATAAGGGTTATTTTAATTGTGGAATTGGTATCAAATATCGGTCTATTCTGTCAATACTGTAAATATAGGTGAAGTGAGCATGAACTGGCATGAAGTGAACTGTTATTCCATCTTGTTTGTATAGATTGACTGCCCACTTCTTGTCCACATCACCCAAGCTTACACGGGGAATTGTAACAGATTCGCTCTGCTGAACATTCGGCAGTTTAATTGTATTTTGATGGTATAAAATAGATTTTCTTCTGGATTAGCTAATAGCAAAGAAACGATAAAGAATATTTATAAATTACAATTTATAATATTTTTATAAAAATAACCAATATCTATTGCATAACTGTATTTGTCTGAACTCGCCTACAAAGTATGTGTTTCAGATGATACAATCAATGATATTAAGGTAACATCCTCCATGAATCGTGTAACCTGATACTTGAGATAGTTGCACGCTATTGTGAGCTTTAATATTCCGAGTTAAGAGTGAAAGTTCTATGCAAGATAACATACATAAGTGCGGTACCT
This sequence comes from Melanchra persicariae, assembly GCA_947386135.1. Classification (NCBI taxonomy): domain Eukaryota; kingdom Metazoa; phylum Arthropoda; class Insecta; order Lepidoptera; family Noctuidae; genus Melanchra; species Melanchra persicariae. The sequence continues at coordinate 18,228,593 of OX376648.1, read as the reverse complement.
AATACATTTTATAGACCATAAAGTAGATGTAAAATGATGTTTGAACATGGTTGTAACATTTATTTCGATTTGAAATGTATGTAACGTCATCATCTCACAATATGCGTTAGAACCTGTAATAAAACTGTTAAATATTCATCTTAAAATATCTTCTCTATTGAGATGTTTATATGTGCTTCTATGCAATATAAACTTTGCATGTTTACATATTATCCTGTTTTATATTTTGACATATCTTATTCTTCAGTAGTAATATTGCACTGTAATGACAGTTAGATAATGGTGTAAAGAAGATTGGCTTATATTTTCATTTGTGTAATAAACATGTCGATCAAACGTCAGTAATTTTTGGCATGTTGTGGCGAAAATAAACAGATTTCTTCTTTATAGAAAAAAAACTTTATGAACTAACCAATCTCAAGCAACATAATCAAATCGTTTTTACACCAATATCATGTATGTACTAGACAGATACTAGTTTTATTCCTCGCTTAGGGCACACATACGCAATGCTCATTTTAAGACGCCGCGCCGTAACGTTTAGGCCTTATTGTGTTTTAATAGACGGAAGACCTAAGTGTAAGCCGTACATTTCCTTTGCCTCTGTGCTGTACACATTCGCTGCAACACCGCGAGAACACTTGATCCATTTTTGAATGAGGCAAATGGAAGATAGTCGGGGTGTCTCGGCGAGTGTGTATAGCTGGTATTATATATTTTAGCAAGGAAACGGACATGACAAATATAGACATCCTTGCTTGCGTGTTCAGTCGATAGTTCGACCCAGCAAAGCCTGTGTCACGAAGCACCATCTTACGTGTCCAGTTTTAAACTTAAATATCGAGCATTGCATAAGTGTACTCCCAATGAACATAACTTCATATCTGCTAGCATATAGGAGAAAGTATGGTAAAATGGATCGCCGGCTAAATTGGACCACCTGTACATTTTTATTAAATATTTCCAAAAACTCGTCAGTGGCTACTGGCTGGCTGGAGTCAATGCAAGGCGAAGGTGGTCCGATAGAGCCGGCGGCCCAGTGGGCTGCGGCGTGGTGTGGGCACTCACTCCTGTCGATGTTGCGCTGCAGATGCGAGGCCACGCGGTGGCGCGCGTCGCTGTACTCCAGGTGCAGGCCCAGGCGCAGCAGCGTGGGGTTCTGCTCCACCAGCGACGTGATCTCCATCTCGATCTTGTTGCCCAGCACCTGCGACCGCTGCGCACACCAAACATCATGTTAATATACACACATCATCATATCTATTCTAAAAATTAATTCTGTATAGTCATTTTTCACAATATAAGTTTAACTTTACTGGCTCGCTTCTTCAGATTGGATGCGTGATTGAGTGTTAGTTAAAATTTGTATGTATAAGAAATCATCAAAATGCCTCCTCTCGCTCGGAGCAGTGCGGGAGAGAGTACCACAGTATTACTGACTAAAACCCACCCATTTTCCTTGAAATGCCCTTTACGTTCCAGGGCCGCGGTAACTCTTTCGACCAATGTGAAGATTAACAACAGGAGTTTTCTTGGAACTCCTCGACGGTGTTGGTGTCGAGCAGCGCGCGCACGAGCTGCAGCACGCCACGTTGTCATACAGTATGCGCACCTGGTTGGAGGCGCGGAACTCCTCGACGGTGTTGGTGTCGAGCAGCGCGCGCACGAGCTGCAGCACGCCACGTTGTCATACAGTATGCGCACCTGGTTGGAGGCGCGGAACTCCTCGACGGTGTTGGTGTCGAGCAGCGCGCGCACGAGCTGCAGCACGCCACGTTGTCATACAGTATGCGCACCTGGTTGGAGGCGCGGAACTCCTCGACGGTGTTGGTGTCGAGCAGCGCGCGCACGAGCTGCAGCACGCCACGTTGTCATACAGTATGCGCACCTGGTTGGAGGCGCGGAACTCCTCGACGGTGTTGGTGTCGAGCAGCGCGCGCACGAGCTGCAGCACGCCACGTTGTCATACAGTATGCGCACCTGGTTGGAGGCGCGGAACTCCTCGACGGTGTTGGTGTCGAGCAGCGCGCGCACGAGCTGCAGCACGCCACGTTGTCATACAGTATGCGCACCTGGTTGGAGGCGCGGAACTCCTCGACGGTGTTGGTGTCGAGCAGCGCGCGCACGAGCTGCAGCACGCCACGTTGTCATACAGTATGCGCACCTGGTTGGAGGCGCGGAACTCCTCGACGGTGTTGGTGTCGAGCAGCGCGCGCACGAGCTGCAGCACGCCACGTTGTCATACAGTATGCGCACCTGGTTGGAGGCGCGGAACTCCTCGACGGTGTTGGTGTCGAGCAGCGCGCGCACGAGCTGCAGCACGCCACGTTGTCATACAGTATGCGCACCTGGTTGGAGGCGCGGAACTCCTCGACGGTGTTGGTGTCGAGCAGCGCGCGCACGAGCTGCAGCACGCCACGTTGTCATACAGTATGCGCACCTGGTTGGAGGCGCGGAACTCCTCGACGGTGTTGGTGTCGAGCAGCGCGCGCACGAGCTGCAGCACGCCACGTTGTCATACAGTATGCGCACCTGGTTGGAGGCGCGGAACTCCTCGACGGTGTTGGTGTCGAGCAGCGCGCGCACGAGCTGCAGCACGCCGGCCGGGCTGATGAAGTTGGTCTCGACGCTGACGACCCGCAGCGCCGTGTTGGCTCGCAGCGCGTCGCCCAGCAGCGCGGCGGTGCGGTCGCTGAGCCCCACGTTGACGAGGGAGAGCACCTCGAGGTGCGTGTTGCTCTTTAGCGCAGCGAATAGCTTCTCGAACTTCTCGTCGCTTATGTTCTGGAATAAGGAAGGGTTCGGTTAACAACTACGAGAAGTACACACATACCATCAGCTACAGGTGTAAATAATTTGAAGAACACCCTTGCCAACACTGCTATTAATTTGCAAATTCAAATTGAGAACCTGTGTTAAGGTTCTAGCCCAGCAACCTTACTTGACACAAAATTTTGTAGTAACCAGAATCTCGCATACATTGAAAAGGGAGGATTCTCCGACCAGACGGGTGTAGTGTCTGGTGGGCAACTGCCCGTCAGTGGATATTCGGGCTTTGCATAATTATGTTCTAATCGCACGGTAAACTCTGATATCGCGATTTAGGATTTTGTCCAGTTAGTTCGCAGCTGTCGAGATAGATGGCGCTGCGAGTCTCAATTGTTGGTTTTTTTGTGGCGGTATTGATGTCGCCTACATATTCACGTTACTAACGACGGACTTTCTCGTCGTGTCTACGAAATACAACAACACAACTAAGTATCTCATTAGCTTTAACAGTGGGAAGTCGTACCTTAATATTATTCCAATTGAGATCAGTGAGCTTCTGGTCATTCTGTTGCACCCGCGTGATGGTGTCGTCAGGGTCTGTGTCGTTGGGGGGGTCCATGGGGTACACCTGCAATCACAATAACATCATCACTGTAATAACATCTCAGCCGAAAGACGTTCACTGCTGAGCAGGGGCAAGAGTCCACATTGGCTGGTGATGGTGCATAACGCATCTATCCATTCCTGCAGCCTTCGCCAGACCATCGGTCATTCTGGAGGTTGCGCCACCCTTGCATCTTCTGGTATGCGGACACCACTCCAGAACCACACATTCTGGTTTACTGCAATCTTGTCTATTGCCTGGTATTCGGACGTAGTTAATGCACATACTATGTAAAGTACAAAAATAAAAATTACTTTTCTATTGATTCTATGAGCTACAAAACTAGAAACTGCTCAAAGGCAATAAAAAAGTCATGTTTTAGCGGCCAAAACTTTGCGTATTTGTTGTAATACTGTTTAGAAGTGTACCTTAGATTTGGTTGCTTTAGTGATGCCGTCCCAGCCGAGTCCGACGGGCTGCCCCTTGTTGAGCAACGACGCGTGGTACTGATCCTGATTCATCATCGAGTGGAAGCCGAGGATAGCTGGAAACAAGTACAAACGTGATTTAAAGCAGTTTTCAGTGCAAATAAATTCAAAATAGCTTAAAGTGTAACATTAGTTTTTTTTTATTTTTTCATTCCGTAAACTATCTAGGAATCTATAATCAGAATTGGAACCGTATGGAGTTTAGCTAAAAATATACTGTCTTTGGAGGTAAAGTAAAGGAGAAAAACGCATGATTACAAAACTGTGTATCTCTTAGCTTAGTTCATGTTTAAACACCATAAACTACTACTGAATTGACAGATTACCTAATTGTCTGAAAATTACATAAGTTTAGTTATATGGTTGCAATTTTATAATTTCAGATCAGTCAGTAATCTATTACAACCAGAAAACATATCAAAATGGCTGTTCATTGATAATAGAGTGGGGCAGTGACATTTATTGGTTAAAACATTGAGGTGAGGACGGCGCCAGCGATCATACAACCCAGCTCACGTGGCGAGCCAAGTGTTCCTGTATGTGATTTATAATTTATTTTGATGCATGAATCTAACGTCGCAGTTATGACCGACAGGTTAACCAGGCCTATTGTTTTGGGAGAGAATGAACGGCAAATTAATCTTTAAGAGTAAGTCGCTGTTCAATGTTTTAGACACACAATTGAATATTGAAGGTAAGACAACCAATAAGCTCAACATTTTACTATGTGTATGTGTATTATACTGGATAACTTTTTTCCAGTGCGTGAACTTTGAGAACCACTTCTGCCCATGTAAATGAACAACTTGCCCCAAGAAAGCCATAGCCAATTCCTAAAAAAAAATTTGAACTTCCCATACAAAATTGTCATCAACTGACCACAATTTGTATGGGAGACTCAATTTTTTTTTAGGAATTGGCTATGGCTTTCTTGGGGAAAGTTGTTCATTTACATGGGCAGAAGTGGTTCTTAAAGTTTGCGCACTGGAAAAAAAATTACCCAGTATAATATCAGGATTGTAGGCAGCTTTATCTTTGCTATTGTGAACAGAACATTTAAAATAATGAAAATGATTACTACCTATGCAAGACAGTGAAAAGCAAAGAATGCACCTCATTTCCTAAAACCATTCACATTTCAGTAAAATTTGTATTTCTAGCGACAACATGACATTATTTTGCGACAACAGATTATTTTACTTTCAGTATCAAGACGTAAATTGTCAGCTAATACTGCCGTCACTCAAATCTACAAATAAACGAATGCTTCTCACAAAATAAAATAAAGCATACGAAGAAATGAAATGCATCATTCTTCCACCAAATTCCAGAAATGATGCAATAAATAATGTAATTTTTAATATTTAAAGCTGTAAGTGTTTTATAGATGTATCTTAGGAAATAAAAACTCTTTGGTTCTTGAACGACTTGCAATGAACTCGAGACAATGCTGGCCACTCGCCAGGCCATCACAACGGAACATATTGTCATTACAAAAGAAAATTTCCTGATTTCAGCTATCATAAATAATAAGAAGTGTCGTAAGAGCGTCGCGTTCGACGGTAACCGTGTCAGAGGCGGTATTTAGACGGCACCGAGAGTATTACAATATGTGGTACTAGGTTAGCGAGCTAGTATTTCGTTTGCGTTACTCCTGCCAGAATGTGGCGTAAACTTCGCATGCATTTTCTGTCAATATTTTAATTTATGAATATTTTAGGGTTTAGTATCCAAAACAATACTGCAATAGAGGTTATTCCAGATTATTTTTAGATGGATAAGTAAATGATTCAGTATAATTTATAGTGGATTGCAATGGATTACCTACATGAGAAAGAGGGATTTGGTGGTCTGGCACAAATTGGAAGAAGCCTGTTGCTAGCTGTGGCTGTGGACTGGAATAAGCTGAGTTGTTTGGTTGAATTAAGTAGCGGCGACGGGTTAGTAACCTAATACCTATGGCTTCCAAGCTCAATGCAATGAAGTTTTAGTATTAATATGTAAACTTTTACTGATTCTGGTCTTTGGTAGTTTGCAATAAGCCCATGTGATGCCTGTTCCAATTGCCATCATCCTTATTTTTTCGTTCTGGTGTCACGACTCAGTCTGAACAGATATTGCCGACTTAAGAAGGTCGTACAGCGAGTCAAAGCAGGGAAAAACTCGCTTACACACCATATAGTTGCCGCCTTCTTATGAATTCTTCAGTACGGGCCAATGGCCGCAATTCTTCTTCTCTTCAAAGCCGTGGAAGTGGAAGAAGCATTGGGCCAATAAAATTTAAATGTACCATAGACAAGACAAGAAGAGGAATGTGTTGTACATACCAGCCAGGTCAATGATCTCCTCCTGCGAGGCATCAGTGAGCGCCTGCTCGTACTCGTCGCCGAGGTCGATAGAGATCTGTTCGTCCGCGTCGCGCTGCTTCTCCGGCACCGGCGGTGGGATCCACTAGAAACCGTACAGGAATCATGTTACTATTATGACGTAATATTCTTGGGAAGTATATTTGTATCATAAATAAGTTTTAAGTGTAAGTTTTTTGATTTAGTGACAGTATCACTATCTGGCAACTGTTTGCGTTAGGCTGCAGTTAAATAATTGAGCAACGGGGAACGCTTTGCACATGTCAAGATCCACGACTGGTATCAAAATGTGTGCAGTCTGTAGGTTAGCCGCTGTATCGCTCGAAACAAGTAAGAGGAAAAAAGTCTTCTTTTTTTTGTTTTAAATACTTTCCCTAGCATCTTCTACAAGCTCTGATCATTCGACATCTGACGCCTAATACATAAAATAATTAATTCTGGTTCATAAGTACACACATACTGCATCCTATTTACAATGCAGCTAATGCACCGTGATAACTAATTAATTCAGTAATCACTTACACTTATCAAAATGTAAATAAACCTTGAACCACGGAACCTCAACCTACGTGCCTTTTGTCGGTCTCGGCTAGCATAGCGCGGTCTAGTGATTCATACGTTACTTATTAATTCATTAAAACCTGTATTAATTTAGTTTGTCGCCATATTTAACAACATTTAAGAGTTTCATAATAAAAATATTGTTATTATGAGTAATGGGGACAAGTTATCCAGGTTTTCTCCTAAAAAGGGAATTATGGTGCCTTCAATTATTTCACCCGAAAATATTAATAATACAGTATGAGTAGTTTTCCCCTAATAAATAAGGTATGCGTTGCCATATCATTTACCTAAAGCAAAATGGAAAAGTTTTTAAAATACTTTTCCCTCAAATTTACAACCATTACAATTAACACAGTATCTCCCATTCCGATCATCAAATTGAAACTCCGAGTTGGCATTTCTTACATGCTGCCAAATCTCATGATACCATAACCACCATACCACCTTATTTATATTAGGTATGGTGGGATACAACGAGTTGAGGGTTAGGAGGGATTTGGCACTGGCCTCACATATTTTCAAAATATTGAGAGGGAAGTTGCATAATGCGATTATTTTAGGGCAGTTGAGCCTGTGTGTCCCCGACAGGTACGTGTGGCGACGACGGCGACCACGCCTGCTGGTGGAGCCGCGCTGTCGGACTAACCTTCTGAGAGAGGCGCAGCTGACGCGGGCACTTCGCACGCTCAACCTGATTGCTAATGAGACGGACCTATTTTGTTGTACTCTGGGTGAATTCACAAGGAATGCATTATATATAATTAGTTATAGATGTTAGTATAAGTTAGGATAAGCGCATTTATCGCATTGGGGAAAAACCCTGTAAGGATAGATGTAAGGTGAATAAATAAATAAATAAATAAATAAATAACCACTCCAACAAGGATGCAAGTGCCTACTTGCCTCTCAGTAATGGAGTATTAGTTACGTACATACCTTCTTTCCACGAACTACTCCTGCGACATAGGGCTTGATTTCAGGCCGGTCTGGTGTCTCCAGGGCCTGTTTGTTTATGTGTTCTATCAGCTTCTTGCGGTTCAAGGGCCCCGTGGGACCCTTTTCACAATCATAGTTGTTTCGCTGGTCTGGGGGCAGGAAGTTGTCCTGGAATGTTTATAGAGGTTGTATTAGTATTGATTAATTATATGGAGAATAATCTCGCTCTCTTATGCTTGAGCAAAATCAGCCCACTGCTGGGAATAATCCACAACACAGGCTCAGTGCAAATTAGAATTTATGTGACATTTTTAGTTCTAGGTGATGACGGTTTCCTCTTGATATTTTCCTTCACAGTTTGGAAAGCAGTGGAAATAAATAACACAAAGTAAAGCGTCTGCCTGGGTTCGAACCTAAAACTCGTGAGATGTAATATGAGTATGACTTTAAACTAACAGTGGATTCTAGAAAATGTACCAACTGTAAATGAAGTTAAAATTGAACAAGAATTATGTGTGTCATATTTGTGGCACTGCCTGAGTTACAATTAATGAACTACAGCTAATTAGTTGTTAGGGGCTTTAATTTAATTTAAGAAGCAAACAACATGTAATGTTTACTTTTACTGTGTTAATTTTAAATCATTATTTTTAACAACCACTAGATCTGTTTATTATTATATGGAATCTGTTGTCCCTAATATAATATAAATAAACATGACAAGAAGATTTTAGGCTTTATTTAAAATGTCTTATGCTTCACATTTGAAATGTTAAAAGTCAATGGTGAATAGTGAATGTAATCTAAAAGGTCTCTGTTCCCATTATTTCTAAATAACAAGATAAACTTTATTATTTTCAAATAGAGGATAAAATTATCAGGAGATTATAATAGACTGCACCCATTATTTATAAATCAGATTTGTAACAACAATGAGTCATATTCCTTAATCAATAATCAGGTGTAAATAGATATTTAATGATATTTGTTTTATCAATCCACTGATATCTTGCCTGCCCTGTATACCTAGTTGCACTGATAATACTATCATAATCTGTTTTCAATACTCTCCTACCTAACAATAATGTTAACCAAATATTATACACTTTTGGTTACCTTGTACTTATTTTTTTAGTATTAAATGATTGTGTGTTCAAGTGTGATTAATAAACTAATTTTGGTTTTTGGCAAACAATTGATTAAACAGTGGCACAACTTTTGAAATTTTATCTAAATTTATAGGTATTACAGTCTAGGAAAAATTGTTGTTTGTAATGGATTATCTCTGAAAAAAAAGAAAAAGACTTTATTTGTGCCAAGCATGACGCATACCAAAAACAAACCAACCGCAGCCAACCGCCCCGTATTTTGTGGGACTGTCCCATAATAACAACTGTATTCCCTCATTGTAATATTATATAAAATAGTCCCGCAAATCGTCTTAATTTTCCCATACGTCCCGCATTCCTGTATTGTATTTATTTAATTTGTAGATGTCCGCCCACCTACCCCTATCTACATCAGTGTCTCGTATTGATATTTTATAAAGTTTACCAACTTATACCATTAACAAAAAACTTCCAATGATAGAATGCTGTACTATTGCTGACTAGCATAGGACTTCCGTGTGGATGAAGTTCAATGCAAAAGCTAATGTGTTTTCCAATGAATGCATAAAGATATCCTTAATGATAAACTAGGTAGCTCACAAACATTAGAACCACATTGCAATAAGCTTTCTGAGAGTAACACAAACTTGAAGTATATTACTACTGGTTAGAACAGAGGATAGGGAAGCATGGGATATTACAAATGACTGAAAACCTAAACAGCTATGTTACCAATTACATTAGTTATTTCCACTTATTCATTTATAATTAGAACTAAATAAGACTGATAAAAAAATAAAAACTATTCTTTCTGATGCAGTCTAGTTAAAATGGACAAAAATTATTTTCAGATACAAGTAAAAAGTACAGTAAAAAAGTAGAAGTAAATACTACAATAAAATGTTGAATGTTATGATTAGCATATTCAAATATATGCAAAGAAGCATTCAGCAATGCTCAAATTCAGGAAAGCAAGACAAATTTATAGCTTAATAGCTATGTTAAATAATTTAGAACAGGTAATTAGAATTTAAGTTCTATGATGCCATTAGCTATCAAGAAAAGCATACATTTATATTTCAGTAGGTTAATTTATTTTCTTTACATTTAAGTACATTTACAGTTTTACTTAAAAGTTGTTCTCATAATCATAAACCCTTTCTTGATGAGTACATGAAATAGCAAATAAAGAGTACCTACTGATAAAAACATAAATTTAACTTAAGAATGTCTGAAGCCTATAAAAACATAGCTGTTTTATTATTATCTAACTAAAAAATACAAATAGGAACTGATCTCTCAGGACATGGTTCCCCACCTAGTTGGCAATGAGCCAAACCTTAGGATATCCATTCATAATTTGTGATAAAAAAAAATCTACTTTATCCAGTCATAAACAAACACATTTTTTTTTCAAGGCAAACACTTCTGATAAAACCTCCAAGGTGAGTTGTGAGAAGTCTATAGTTTAACAATGAGGCATGTAATTTGTGTGAATGTTAGCAGCGTTATCCACATAATACTGTGTGGCCTTCAATATCAATTGACTTGGCTGATGATGTGAGCAGATTGTGAATGTGGGTAGAACATTGTACTGAGAAACATACCCACTATATTGTGAAAATGATGAGTAGCTAGGTATCACTGTAAAAATGGCAGGCTAGCCAGGTGTTGAGGTGCAATTTTGTATCTAGGTCCAACAGTTGGTAAAGTTCATTGACTGATACAGATAAGTTCAAAAATTAGGTTTGTAAATTGTCTAACAAAGCTCTGTTGTTGATAAAATTCTATGCTATCATTTTAGGGCTTAACAATATTCTATATTGTGCCCAAATTAGGACCATACAAGATAAGCATTTTAATCTGATCAGACTGTTAATATGAAAATAGTTACACACATCTGGATCAACCTCCTTGGCCAGCATGGTGAGTTCTTCCTGCGATAGCTTGGCCAGCAGCTCGTCGACGTCCACCTCGTCGTAGGTGGACAGCTCTCGTCCGTACAGCTTCGCAGGCGTCGTCATCGTCGTAGTCTTCGTCGATGACGATTTCTAAAAACACCAAAACACTTCTTTTACCAAACTGAGTTTTGCACTGTTTGAGGTTACTTTCCGCTAAAGACTGCACTACACAGCAACCATGAAAAACATTATCGACTGCGTTACGTAAAGAATACAATCAAACAGAGAAATTGAAGATAAAACATCAATATTTGACAAGACACTTTCGGCGTTCACCACACCCACAAATTAATGTATGACGACATTTTTAACACTGCACACAGCTCATACTTTGTTATGAAAATTAATTTATAATTGTTCTTGTAGTGAACGAATAAAATCTTTCATTTTCTTACATTTTTGAAGTAAATAAAACTTTTTATTTATCAATGCTAAATACAGCCAACGTCACAAGCGCCCTCTTCCAATGTCAATTTTACACTACTAAAAGAAGTTTAAGTTAGAGCGAGATAGAACTAAGTAATTGTATGAGCAATTCATTGGAGGATGAAAGAGATGGTAAATAGTCAACTATAGCCATAGGGAAGGGATTGATGCATGAAGAAAATAAAAAATTGTACGATTCGATACCGGTTTCTTATCAAGGCGCTAAACACAAAAGTAACAAAAAGGAAACTTCACCTCTGAATAAATATACAATCACATGAATTTAATGAGTCTTTATCAGGTGACATAAAATACGCTGTTTCGGATTAGGATCTATGGATTTATGAAATACTAGATAGAAGGTACCTACTATTTACAAAATATAATTATGTAGGACAGTTATGTAGATACAAGTTAGCCAAGACAAGATGGCACAGAAATGCGAATTTATGTCATGGTATGTGGTTATTGAGGTAATCCACCAATTCCTTATATACTACCCATACCTACTTATACCATGCGTGTTTATATTTTTTTTTAACAGTAAGAACTTGTTACTGTTACCAGTGAAAGTAAGGAGTATTTTCAATAAAAATTACAGTTGACTCGAATAAAAAGAAAAATATAATTGTAATGATCAATAGGATCATGTTGGTTAATAATAATTGATCATCCCTTCCCCTTACAGATACAAAATAAATAAATAATAATCTCAATTTTCTTTTGATTAGGTACCTACCTAAAAAAATACTTAATACATACTTAGGTAGGTACATATTATCCAATAAGTTTTTTTTTATATTATCAGTAAGCATATAGGTACCATTCATAGTCATACATTTCACTCTGTTGCATATGTGTGCAGTTTTACACTTAATTTATTACACACGTCATAGCACTCAATGATACTCGACCCGTACCCATTGCATTGGAAACGGTTTATCATCATTATCTACCTACATCCAGCGAACCAACTGGAGCTAAACAACTCTGCATATGTAAATCACCAGTTCGTAATGACCTAATGTGACGATTGTTTTTTGAATGCATAACTTATATGCAACTGTGAGTCTGTGACACGTATTGTTAAGATTTTCCCTTGTTTATACTTAGTTTTAGTTTGAGTAGGTATGATACCTACTCAAACTAAAACTAAGTATAAACAAGGGAAAATCTCTTATTTACAGTCAACAAAGTGTCGTGTGTTTATCCGTTCAACACACAACCCAACCAAATTATTTCGTGACGAGTGCGCTAAATATATTCTCAACTACAAGTATAATAAAATGATTACGTCACATAGTGTACTTGCCATACCAAGCCTATCCCACTAGTTATTGAACCCGCGACCTTTGTAATTATAGCATACATTGTGGCTACTGCATTATTATGTACAGGGTGAACTAGTTGCGAGCCGTTATATTATTTTGATTATGCAACACACTAAATTGGAAACTGATAAGTTTATCAAGGTCGACAGCATATGCAAACAATGGACACGACGTCTGGCATCATCGGTGCAAATTAGTTTTGTCTATATTATCGCACTCGTTCTGCCAAATAATATTGATTCCTAAAGCACCAACATCATCACATAATGTCGATATCCATCAGCATCACTATTGTATTGCATGACCCTGATTTTTAACGAAACGTGACTTCTATGTTGCCGAGACAGTAGGTACTTACCTACTTTAATATCATATTCACGAAATCGTTATTTGGAGTACCTATAATCTTGCTGTTTTTTTTTTTTTTTTTTTTTTTTTTTTTTAGGTATGACCACTAGCAAGTTAACACACGTGGGATATTAACTGCTTAACCGGACTACCTGTGGTGGCTTCAAATGAATTTAAAGCCCCCAGCCAAGGCAACAAAACTAGCTACAAGCTAAAAACACTACTGACCGCTCACTAAGGGCATTCCCTGTGGAATACGACCTCGGCTTAGCGGCGTCAGTTTGGGACAGCAAGGGACAATCAGGCTGGGTCGTTTTATTATTTAGGGGTTATTAAAGCTAAGGGCTCAGCGGCGCGGGCTGGCTCGTTTGCAAAAGTCGGGGAGGGTATAATCTTGCTGTGTGTTTTCGAACATTTTTTTTTATATTTCAATTTTGGCGACCGCGACCGGCGAAAATACCATGCGACGACGACGGTGCGACCGCAACCCACTGCTTTGTATAAGACACATACTTACTGGTGCAAGCGACTAAAGTCGCACGACCAATATTGAAGATTAATATTGGTCGTGCGACTTTAGTCGCGGTTTGCGAGCAACATATTGCTGACAACGACGCGCGACGCCGCCCGCCGCCGTCGCCAAGATCGGAATTGTACCTTTAAAGTTATGGTTTCAAAACTCACGCTTAAAAATAGAAAGGTTTGTTTTGCTATTCAATCATGCGTGGGGCATAATATTGAACCTTTCATTGTCAAAGTACCATTACAGATTGTTATCTCGAGGTCTTGTATTCTGAGTAACAATTTGTTTCGTCAATTTTATAGTGTGTGCTTTAAACTAACGAACTAACTAATTGAAAGGGAAAAAAAATCAAACCATCAGTTCCTGCTGTAATAGGTAGGTAGGTTTAGTTCATAAAACATGAAATAAGTATGTCCATTGTGCAATTTCTGTATGGGGATGGAGGCTATTTATTTCAAACTTGCAAAAATTTACTAAAAAGTAAGCAGCGAGCCCAGGAATTTACCTAAATTTTTAATTATGTAGGCCTACTTACATTTTTGGTCACTTGAGCCAAAAATTAAAGCAAATTACCCACAGTTTTTCGCCTCTAAAAATATGATTTAGCATATTTTTACAATTCCGGAAGGCATAGCTATCTATCATCATAGACCGTTCTGAAACAATAGGCCCATTCAGTGCGGTAATTTGAAGTCGTTAGTAAGCATACAGTGCAATTAGTACCGTGTGTTAGGTATATGTTTACTGCAAAAACGAGAGAAAGTGGGAATGTAACGCCAGTGAATATACTTTGATAAATTTATTGTAAAAAAATCATTTACAGAGCACCAATAGCCGCGCCCGCGAGACCCAAAGCAGTTCCATGCTCTTTGATTTGATCTACATTCATTTCATGTGTAACTCAAGGTAACAGTTAAAAAAACTGTACGGTAACGGCAATATGCAACTTTGCAACGTTACACAGGAAGACAGACTATGTAGTGATTGATCTGAATCGATAAACGTTTGTTCCTGTTGACCACGCGACGTTGCCGACCGCTGGCGTGGCGCCAGTCCGCTATAATTGGTGGTCGCTACACCAGAGACAAGCGGTATTCTTAGCTGCCCATTCGGCCACTGGCCTTCCTACTGATACAAATGTTATTCCCATGAAAAATAAATAATAATAATTTCAGTGTCGTTTGCACTTGACCTACTCGATAGATATGAAGCACTACATTCTCAAATGTTGTAAAAACACAGGTGAACAACCTTTTTGACCAGTAAAAAGTATTTTAACTGTAGACATGTTGGCAATACGAAGACTGAAATCAAAATTCAGAATGTCAGTCTTCATGACATAAGTATAAAATTAGTAAATATATGAATCGAAGAGTATCAAACATAATTTTGTTGAATTTTAAAGTCCAGAGACTTTAAAATTATCAAGAACAGAAGTTGATTAAATAACCTGCTTCTTGTGATGGATCATTTGCCATTTGGTCCGCCATATCCAGTATCCCCAATAATAAGGGGTGCAAGGTTTGCTCTTCTTTTTGCTGGCATTGTGTATGGAGCAATAAAGCAAAAAAAGTACGAAGCTAAAGAGGCAATATGGCGCGAGGAAGAAGCAAAAAGAAAGATAATTCGTGACAAGCAAGCAGCTATTATTAAAGCGAGAATAGCGAAGGAGGAGATAGAAACTATTAAACTTTTAGAATCAGGAAAGTTATTTGATCAACCAGAAGATTCGCTGGAACCTAAATCTAAAAAAAGTGGTCCATGCCCAAATAAGAAACCTAAAGCACGAAAACCATGCGAGGAGGAATAGTTACTTTTTTTTCAATTTAATTGCCTAGATTATATGAAATGCAACTTTATGAAACATACATACCAAGGTAGTTTAAATTTCAATTTATGCAGATACGTTCACGGGACGTATGTATATGCATAGGTAGGAATAATAAGCTTCATACACAAGTATTATTAACCGTCTTCGTGTCAAATAACAAATCGAAACTTTTAACCTGTCTGTACTCATAGTCAAGCAGTAAGGCAAATAACTTTTTAACTTTCCACAGTGGGAAAGTTTAAGAAAAGCTATTATCTAGTTTTCACCGATCCATAACACATTCGCGCCATTGTAACAGCACGTGTTAGTTATATTTAACATTCACACGAGATTGCAACACTTTCTACTGATGTCGATGGAACTGTAATGGCCAACAGAAAACACGTTTGGCGTTTTATGAGACAAATGGTTAGCACTGTGTTTGTGTTGAATGCTCGCGACATCAATTTGGATGATTTAGCGAAAAAAAACGACATATAGGTAGATAGACCGGTACATATTTATTTCAGCGTCGCCGAAGCTAGCCCAGAAAGTGGTGGCACACCGAAATTCATTAGTTTCTAATATATACAACGCGAATAAACGCGATATTTTGCAATCTTACGGCGTTTGCAATTTTCCGGTGACATATTTAAAACTCTTCCGTTACTGAGTGACTGACAGACAACGCACAGCCGAAACATGTAGATTCCTTGGGGAGTGTGGGGGAGCACTAAGATTTCTTGAAATTCGTACGAGAACGGGAAAAAGCGGAATATGCGCGTACGAAGTCGCGGATTTATGTAGCTATCTTTTTACATTTCGTTGCATTACGATACATGCAGCAACGTGACTCGGATTAAATCGGTTTTCCAACATGATCATTAATGTATCGAATGTTCAAGTACAATTTATTATACCTATGTATTTCATAACAAAGTCGTTGGACACGTTTCGTTACTCTGTTGTGTGTACTCAACTGCTCAGAAAGAGGGGTAATGTTATTTTTTCGAACTTATATGCGAATGTTGTGTATTTCTTTGACTCAGTCTATATCCTGGCTTAATGGATTTTAGCAAAAGAAACATTATTATCTAAATATTGGCTGACACCCAGTGAATCTTTATTAAGTCATGTGGGGTCTAATTAAAATAAAGCCCTTGATGAGATGTAAGTAATTTACGTAGTCTTTTTATCGGCCTATTCCGTCCTACTGCTGAGCAAAGACTTCCCCTATATACTTCCAGATATTTTTGTCCCGTTCCACCTCTGACCAACCCCCGCAGTAGGCGTCTAGGTCGTCTCGCCAACTTTTGCAAGGTTGACCTCGGTGCCGCCCATCCTCTGGCCACACTTTGTGGAAACTGTTGCCCAGCGGTCACTGTGCATGTGGCTGACGTGACCCACCCAATCCCATTTTGGCTTGGCAGCCTTTTCTCCTACGTCTATGATGCCTGGTTTTGAGCGCAGCGTGGCCTTTCTTATTCTGTCAGCTCTTTTTACGCCTAAGATGCTCCGCCCCATTGCTCTTTGACAAACCCCAAGGCGGAACTTGAAGACAAAATAAAAATATCCCACTTAAAATATCGTAAGATACTACCTTATTTTCTGTGAATGTTTGACAAGCGATTCACGTCATCATAAAGTTTGGCGTACCTACTTATCAATAGCATTGTAAAAATAAAATAAAAACATTGAGACAAAAAAAAACTTAATTTTATTCGACTTTGTAGAGTTCAACAATTGTGTCTCTTAATTTTATTCGTCTTTATAAAGTTCAACAATTGTGTCTCTCTACATTTCCATTTAAATGTTTTGTTTTGCAAACAACGTGTACGAGTGTATGCTAACTCAGTTTCCGGTTACTGCAGTGCGCAAATAGTGCTTTATTTACCGGTTCTTGTCGCAGCGTTACCGGTTCTCGTGCGTTCAATCAATGCAGAATCAGCGAAAGTTTCTTTTTACGAGTAGGGTTCTGTACCCAAAGGGTAAAAAAGGGACTAAGACTCCGCTGTCCATCTGTCTGTCTGTCTGTCTGTCACCAGGCTGTACCTATCTACCTCATGAACCGTGATAGCTAGACAGTTGAAATTTTTACAGATGAAGATATTTCTGTTGCCGCTATAAGAACAAATACCTAAAAAGAATAAAATAAATATTTAAGTGTTTTCGTTTTTTATAGATCAGATAATGGTACGGAAACCTTCGTGCGCGAGTCCAACTCGCACTTGGCCGATTTTTTTCTAAAGACATTTTTTTTTTTTTTTTTTTTTTTTTTTTTTATAGGATGGGAAATCATCAAATGACCCCTCCCGCTCTGGGTGGAGCGGCAGGGAGTGTCAGACTTTTACTGACTAAAACCCACCCTTAGTCCTCTTAGTGCCTTTCATCCCAGGGCCGCGGTAACTCTTTCGAACAATTCCGCAACCCTGGCAGGCTCTGGCCCTGGTGGGCCCCGTCTCCGTCGCTGACTGCTCGTTGCTGACGGCGCGTTTGGAGTGAACGCGCCGTCGACTCTGGCCTGACCTGATCGGACAGCGAGCTACCCATTGCTCGCTGTCCGCAGGCGTCAGTCACTGCGCCTTGCCCAGGAGCGTCAGTTCCTGAGAGGCGCAGCGACTGACGTACGTCTGGAGGAGGCGAAATGGGGCCATTACTGGCACTCCATTCTCGCCCCCTCCCGAGCAGTTGCAGCGGCGGCGACGGTGGCGGCGGCTGCGGCGGAAGCGACGGCGGCGGCGGCGGCGGTGGAGGAGGGTTTCTTCCTCGTCCCGGCCCTGGCGGGTGGACCGCAGGCTTTGCCCCCAGCCCAGTGATCGGCCGGCTTGCCAGCTGCCGCACATGCGAAGCAGTGCGGCGCGGCGTCACACGAGCCGGCCCTGTGAAGCGTTACCGGTTCTCGTGCGTTCAATCAATGCAGAATCAGCGAAAGTTTCTTTTTACGAGTAGGGTTCTGTACCCAAAGGGTAAAAAAGGGACTAAGACTCCGCTGTCCATCTGTCTGTCTGTCTGTCTGTCACCAGGCTGTACCTATCTACCTCATGAACCGTGATAGCTAGACAGTTGAAATTTTTACAGATGAAGATATTTCTGTTGCCGCTATAAGAACAAATACCTACTAAAAAAAGAATAAAATAAATATTTAAGTGTTTTCGTTTTTTATAGATCAGATAATGGTACGGAAACCTTCGTGCGCGAGTCCAACTCGCACTTGGCCGATTTTTTTCTAAAGACATGAATGAATATTATTATGTCTTCTGCTGTGTTTATTATAGCTACTGAATACTGCGTTATAAAGCATATTTCCTTGGTAATCAACTGTTACATATGTACCTATTGTAGGAGAAAGCGAGACAGATCCACATTTACTTAGAAATTAAATAATTAATCCTGGTCCGAATTTCGCAATCTTAACTAAGATTAGATTAGATTTATCACGCAGAAGATATTACACCTAAGTTGTGCAAAGTGTGTCTGGAAAAACACACATGTTCCTTTACTCTCATATATGTCCGATGGGATGGCCATCCGACACGTCCAGAGGGTGATCAGGCGCATCTTTACGTGTTTTCCGAAGCACGAAGGTCACACCACCAACTTTCAAACTCCAGGCGAAATTCCCAATGAGAAAACCCAGTAGGTACAGTCGCCAGCATATCAAGCTACAATAATCTGATTTTTTTTTAAATAGATTTTCAACTTTGTCTACAGAATTAGGTTCAAGGTTGATTGGGAAAATTTGACAGTTTCGGGTAGCTCGATGTGCTGGCGTCTGTACCTAAGTAATATGTTTTGGCCGACTTGGGAACCGAATCGGGACCTCAAGTAGTGCATGAGAACACGAGAGCAACGAGGAGGTTACTGAGTAATTATGAGACAGGTAAATGATCTACCTTCCTGGTTTATAAGTACACACCACATCTTTTGCTAAATGGCGCACTTTCTACTAGTTTAACTTGCATACAGGTAGATACATCTGTTTAAATTATGATCATTACTGTTAGTCTGTTACAGAGATACAGCAGTCGTAATAAATAAAGCACATAAATATTATAATTAACTAGGTAATAATGCTCATTATGCACCCGAGTCGGTGTAGTTTTATTGGAGAATGTTTATCTTTATTTCCCAAATCACCATAATACGCTAATAACTAAGTAAAATTTTATGTGAATAAAATAAGATTTTTTTTTTAAATTTAACATGTCTGCATAGGTAATCTGAATGCTATCATTATGCAATAGAATACTGGGTTTGATTGCTGGACTCACAACTGCAATGACATCGCAACATTGCGAGTGCAAACAGCGACGCCCAGCATTGTGGGGCGGTAATGCGCGATGGTGTAAATCTAAACTTAATAGGTACTTATAATAAATAGGTAGGTAGGTATGTACATGGGTTATCTCTAGAAGTAGGTAGGTATTGATTTGGACATTTCACTGTCAGAAAGCTTAGTGAGATAGGCTACTTTTAAGCCCAGAATTATAGTACCTACCTACACGGTTTCGGGAGCGAATTGTTTTGGGACGTACCTAATAATCTTTGGTTTCTACCTACATATCTAAGTATGGTACCTACCTAGGTCATATGACTAATCTGAAGTAAAAACGAAATGTCCTAGTCGCGGTCGCAGCCCATGTTTATTCTAATGGATATTCAATTGAATCCGATATCCGCCTCACACCTCACAGCATCTCCATCGGAAATTATGCTCGCGGAATCACTAATTAATTTGCGATTATTCATGCAGTGGTCATGCACAACATGTTCCTATCGTGGTGTGCGCCATGCCATACAAATGACTTGGGATCTTGGGATCCTCTCCATTTTATAATATTGGTGAAAGGACGAACTGTCTCTAAACAATAAATATTCTCGGTGCGTCTGTGATGGATGTACAAGATAAGAATGCCTATGCCTATGTATGAGCCTTGAGCATTCATATTGCGTAGGTAAACTTTCGGACTGGTTGTTATCCATTATTAAAACAAGCTTATCACTGCATATTTATTTTATTTTATTGCTGTGTTAACTTTTCTTATCTTTATACAATTGTCTGGCTAGAGTATTGTTCATAGGCTTTACTTTGTAAAGCAAACTTGTTTCGTGTTGACTAAGGAATTAGTTAAATTCTTGTCGTTCAACATTTAAAACTAGGACGATACCTATCGAAATATAAGGGTTAGTGAAACGTCTAGTAATAATCGTCATGCTTTGATAAGTAGCCATTGCGACTGAGAAGTTGCGTTGCGACGAACAAGAAAAAATAGACGACGGGAAAATAGTGCCGTTTTTTCCCGCCATTATTGCTGTGCTTGCTTGACAGTCTGCGTTCATTACGTCGCGTTCGTTTGATTCGATGGAAATTCAAGCGGTCGAGCTCATTAGTTTTATTATATCGCAATATCGATCGTATAGGCTGAACTCACATGGTCACGCGATTGCATTATTTTTCCTATTACCTAACCGCAGCAGTTCGAGCGTGCAGTTTTTACGCAGTAGGTAAGGCATCACCTTTAGATAGTTATAAGACTGTGCTCTAATTGAAACCGCTAACGATCTTTTCTAATGATTTAATGATCTCTGCAATAAATTCAATGATTTCGTGGTAAAACTTTTAGAAAACATAGGTGTATTTACCTAAGTAACTGTAAGCAGCTATAACATGTTGTCTTTTTTATGGTAGGTACCTATATTAAAACAAAAAGTTTCCTCTTGAGCTGTTCTGGGATCAAAACATGAAAGAACCAAAAATAACGGGGTCTTTATATGTATAGTACGTAAAGGTCTGTTAGCATTAAAATGTATGACGATGAGGTTTATTTCTAATCGATTCTAATAGGTATCTCATCAGTCGTCTATGTAAGTAAAGTAGCTGATCTATGGTTTCCCACTTTTTAGCAATTCTGGGTCAAGATAATTACCGAGCTTATGACCAATGATTGGCCTCACCTGACATCACATAATGTCATATTACCATAGATTTTACGTTTTTACATAATTTTACGTAGGTATTTCGGATCATTTGTTATAAACTTGGGATTGAAGATTGGAATACGTTAGTAATGTACCGTCGTAGCATCGTTAAGCATTCCCCTCTAGTTTCCACATCGTTGAACAGCAGGAAACAGAACAAGGAATTAAGTACTACTTAATAGTACCTAGTCTTATCAAGTCTATTTTAACTGTGCTTAGTGGGTTAGCTACCTACATAATGCATTCTTGTTGATTGTTTATGAATCGCGATAGGTCTGTTTATACAGTTAGGTTAGAGATTTATAAATTATCAAATAAAGTGTAGGTACCTACTAGCGTTGCCAGACGTCCCGTATTTTAGACATAGGTACCTACCTCGTTTAAAATTTCCCTGCGGGACTGGGGGTCTCATCTCTAAGCCCGAAGTCCGTAGTTTCGGCCTTAGTGTCGGGCGTTTTCTACTCCGTATCACCCAGACTTACGATTAGTCCAGAACCCAAACTAAGAATGAATGACAACACGATGACCATGACACACTTACGCCGAAACTACGGACTTCGGGCTTAGACTGTAGACCCACAGTTTCGGGAGTTCGGGACTGATTTTCAAAAGTTAACCTAGCCCTAGCCTAGTCACCGCGGCCCTGGAACGCTATAAGGGCACCAGGAGGAGCACGGATGGGTGTGTATGTTTGATGGAATGATAGTCAGTAAGACTCTGACACACCCACCTAGAGTCAAGGAGTCGAGTCATTTGATGATTTCCCATCCATAAAAAAGCCTAGGTACTTACACATAAATAAGTCATGTAGTTTAGATCAATGGTTAGTTACCGTCTATCTCTATCTTAACAATAAAAAAAACCCAGGTGGTTAATCTACCCTGGTAAGGTTAATTAGATACAGGTATCGAATGTTCCATACGGTATTAATGTAAATATTACATAGAGATATTATTTATAAAACAATGAGGATACTTAGTTTATTTCAGTCTATTTATATTTTCCTCATGCACAAACCAGACATCCAGTTACGGTTGAGATTTATTTGTCAAATAAAGTGTAGGTACCTACTAGCGTTGCCAGACCTCCCGTATTTACCGGGACGTCCCGTATTTTAGACATACCTAGTTTAAAATTTTCCTGCGGGACTGGGGGTCTACTCTCTAAGCCCGGAGTCTGTAGTTTCGGCCTTAGTGACGGGCGTTTTCTACACCGTATCACCTTCGGACTATATAATTTAAAAAGTACGATTGCACAAATGAATATGTCGATCCTCGGAAAAATTAACTTAATATTTGTCCCGAGTAAAAAACTGAAATACCGTATGTTTTTGCTCATGTAAGCATTATTTTATCCCTTCCATTCCATTTGGCTGAATTAAATCTGGCAACCCTAGTACTCACCCACCTACTTACCACTAACTTGCGGTTTATTCTTATCAATCACGAACAAATTAATTTGTTGAAATTGCTTTCAAACAAAACCCAACACGGATTGATCAAGGATTTTCATAAATAATTTAAGTACTTACTACGTAAAATAGGTACATACCAAGGTACGTACTTGTATGCAAGGATATATTTGTTTTAAAATAGATAGACAGGTGACTGGGTTGCCTGCTTATAGTTAGGTACTTATAGCTTAGTATAGTTATTCTAAAAATCCCTACTTAACATTATAAATGCAAAAGTAACTGTCTGTCTGTCTGTTCGCTTTTGTGTGCGAACAGACAGACAGACAGTTACTTTTGTGCGCTTTTTTTGTGTGTCGCTAAACTGCTGAACGGATCGTCATGAAATTTGGCAGATTAATATAGCCTGGGATATGGAGAAGGACATACCTACTACTATTTTGCGATAACCGACATCGAATCGGGCGGAGTCAGGGGCAAAACCTAGTTATCTATAAGTAATCCAGGAGCGCCCCTACTTCACAAGCCTTGCATGGAGCCTCTTAAACCTAGCATTTTACCCGACGAGAATGACCTGAGTGTTATGATTTTTTTAAATAGAACTTTTTTTCAAAGTTGCTAGCGGTTAGTACGTTTTCGCATGTCTGGAGCGGGCTGCAGTTATTCATTTTCCCGTTAAGGATAGTTCTCGATACGGACCACGGCCGCCATATTAGTGCGCCTCGCTCGACCAGTTCACTTAACTTCGTTTTCTCTCTTTTATCCGCACGCGAAAGTTCCCGTGTTTGGTGAGTTTTGTTCCGGAAAGCTATATTATCATATAACACCTACATAACATAATTTATGTAACAGCGCATTTGTCGGTGATAGGCATGTAGGTAGAAATTATTGACAACGAGTAAAAAGTGGAAGATTTTTTTTCAAATTCAAATGTAATTTGTGATATAGATGTCGCAGCCAATTAGCTTAATCAGCCGTTTAATTGGTTGCCTAGCTTTTTCATTTAAATGCGCTGACTTTTCAGCGACTTCTGTGACATCTTTTGTTCAATATCGTTTAATGACTTGACCATGTGACTTATGTCGCTAATTAAATGGCGCAGTTCGACGAAAAGGCTAGGTTTTTAATAAAACGGCTGATTAAGCTAGTTGGCTGCGACATAGATACCTCTACGTAAGTATTTCTCTACTTAGGTATTATGGTATAAATTCGAGGTGTTATTTTTTACGCAGTATTTTTAATACGAGGTGTGTTATTTTTATAAAATATCGTTGTACCATTTGTGCTGCCTCGCCGGGCGTTTTTACCTTATTCCTTCTAAAATTATTTGTCCAGAGCTTCAGGTTTCTTATTAAAACAAACAACGTTTGTAACTTTGTGACCCTTGGTAACCCTGAAATAATTTAATTTCTTCTTCATCTTTATCATGTTCTTTGTAACATATCGTTTTAATGAGTTTCGCTTAGTGCATAAACTGAAATAAAGTTTTAATTGAGCGAGGGCGGCGACGTCTTTAATCTGCTATGTTGTTAACTTGTAATTTTTTTGCATGACCAACTTGGTGTTCCGTTATTCCAACCGGTTTTGCTCCACTGTGCCATTATTTACAGCTTTTTGCACATTGGAAAAACGTGTCACAAAAAGAAATTAGTTTAACGGAAATGTTCTAGCGACTAATCGTCTGTTAGGAATAGATGACAGATTATAATGAAATACTAACGGCTTTCTGCATTCTACACAAAAATAAATTGTCTCTAAATGAATAAATGGGGGTGCTGTTCTATTTTAATACAGCGTTCAGGTTCAGTTTGGGCTTCCTATAATAAAAACCCATAATACGATCAAAACACACTTAGCATACACTCCGCCATTTACAATGTTACAAATTTACGGTTCTACAAGTACCTTCGCTGAATGCTAGTTGCAACAAACGTCACAATTTTATGTCATCAGATAATACAGAACTTCAGTTGCGAGTGCATATCGAGGCCACTGATTGCAACAGTTTGTTGTTTTCAAATTAAATGTAACTCAATGTGTTACCAATATTGCGTGCGCAGAACATTTACGTCTGGGATGGGGATATTATAGCGGAAATGATAATAGCAGAGTTTAGAATCTACTGCATAATTATAGACAGATGGACAGTTAGGGTCCCAGTTGATGTCTATTCCAAATAGCTATAAGCAACTATTTACCTACATAAATCATAAAATACATTGTCTGCGTAGATGTAAGTATTTATTTTTATATGAGAACAAGTTTCCAGAGTTCAGGAACACATTAACCTTTGCGGGAAATAAGCTTTATATTACATTGAAAGCTTTCAATGCTTCTTAAAAAACACTTATAATTTATTATATTGAGCTACGAGTAGGTATATTTGATAGTAAAATGACTGTGCAAAAGCTATTTCAACATAGAAACTTATAATGACCTGTTATTTATAACTTAACAAATAGAACAACACACTGTTGCGTCTTAAGTAAATGTGATGTAGTTGGCATGCTGTACAAGTTTCCTGATGATAACAAAATGTATATTTCGCAATAACTGTAGTTATACAGGTATACTTTTTTTCCAGTGCGCAAACTTTGAGAACCACTTCTGCCCATGTAAATGAACAACTTGCCCCAAGAAAGCCATAGTCAATTCCTAAAAAAAATTTGAACTTCCCATACAAAATTGTCATCAACTGACCACAATTTGTATGGGAGACTCAATTTTTTTTTTAGAAATTGACTATGGCTTTCTTGGGGAAAGTTGTTCATTTACATGGGCAGAAGTGGTTCTTAAAGTTTGCGCACTGGAAAAAAAATTACCCAGTATAATCTCAATGTACCTACGAGTAATTTTGTCGGAAACTTTTTTTATAATTTACCAGGTACCTACATTAAAGGCTCAGCTATTTAGGATACAACAGTTAAAATAAAAAAAGATATCTATTTCGACATAGTTACGTACAAGAATTTAAATTTACAACGATTGAAGCTTCTGTCTGATGATTTAGCCAGAAAAATACAGAGATTATCTCTTTTCATTAAGTATTTTTTAAATGATTGCCTATTTATACAGACTTCTAATTATTATAACATTACGAAATTCTATAGTTATAACGTCCCTCCCAAAATCTAAAACGAATCACTGATAGTTTCAGCTAGCTGTAATCTTTTGGCTCGCGATCGTGAATATCACGATCACAATAAACTATACATACATAAAGATAAACGACAAGCTGCTGCTATTTCAATAAAGCTGATATAAACCACTTCCCTCATTTACAAAGAGCTTTACAACTTGCGTATGATGATGAGCAACTGATGCAGTCTACATAATATTTTATTTCAACCATAGCATAGTAGCACAAGTCTACTGTTATAAACATACCTACCTAAAAATCTCAACCTACGCTAACAAATCCTATGATTTACAAGCGTTTCCTGATACCTAAACATTCCCAGTTTCTATTTATAAATGTTTAACAACATTATTCTAGAATTTGGCGTTTAACCTCTGCGCTTGCGCAGTGATTATAAATTTAAAAGCCATTCAACTCTGACGGTCGTTATGATTTTAATGTATTTTTTGCATAATCACTTAATAACGAGGAAACACAGATTAACACAGTGAAGAGTAGATATTTCTGAAAAAGAATTAAATTGTTTTTACGGAAAATTAACTTATTCATAATTCATCAATAATTGCGCAAATAACAGCTGCAATTTAAAAACCACCACCAAACCACCTTAAACTTTCTGCTAACTACATTAACGGAGTATTAAAATCTCAATGGCCTCGGTTCGAACAAGGGGCTATCGTAAATCGATCGAATGTGTCGAATCGATTCGATACATTTCACGATACGCTCTCACGGTTCATTTTGCTCTTATGACCGAACATTATTAGTAGAAATGAAAAGTTTTATCGGCTTAGTGCCGTGAACAATTGCGTGAGAGACTCCTATATTTAGAAGTAGGTGAATGAAAGGTTCGACTCGCCAATATTTTGTTACTGTTTCTTTACTGTACCGCTTCGTGCCGATTTATTGTGATTAAATCTACGTTATAAACAAAATAGGCATTATAGACGATTAACAGCAAGCTATTTATAATATTCCTGGCTTTCCAAAAGATTCAGCCTAACATAACATTGTAATTTGTAAAAACAAAATAGGCATTTTAGACGATTAACAGCAAGCTATTTATAATATTCCTGACTTTTCTAAAGATTCCGCCTAACATAACTTTGTAATTTGTATAAACAAAATAGGCATTTTAGACGATTAGCAGCAAGCTATTTATAATATTCCTGACTTTTCTAAAGATTCAGACTAACATAACATTGTAATTTGTATAAACAAAATAGGCATTTGAGACGATTAACAGCAAGCTATTTATAATATTCCTGACTTTTCTAAAGATTCAGCCTAACATAACATTGTAATTTGTATAAACAAAATAGGCATTTTAGACGATTAACAGCAAGCTATTTATAATATTCCTGACTTTTCTAAACATTCAGCCTAACATAACTTTGTGATTTGTATAAACAAAATAGGCATTTTAGACGATTAACAGCAAGCTATTTATAATATTCCTGACTTTTCTAAAGATTCAGCCTAACATAACATTGTAATTTGTACTGTACAGATGATTTTGTTTATATGTAATTGACGTCAACAGCATTGACCCCATAAATCCAAGCGGTATGCGTGATGTCCTAATTAAACATAATGTCATGTTTAATAAGTCTTCAACCTAATTCACAGGGTCATGGAATATTATACGACACGTTAACCTTTAGTACAGGAGCTTATATTCAACAAAGTACGTAGGTACCACCCTAAAATATATCAATCTCAACTATAACCTATCCATAAATCGACCTCGACAAGCGTAGCTTTACCTCAAAGTTTGACCCATGCGGCTGTTATCATTTAGCCACAAGCTTCTCACCAACCTAAAATACATACAACAGCACGTATCTTAGATCGTAAGGTTCTACATTGTCCAATGTTAGTCTTTAGCAATAGCCAACAGTGACTGAAGCACTTGTCGTAATGAAGTGTTTGAGTTGTAATACGCTATCATTATTCGTATTATTTAACTAATTATGTGCAATTACAGATGTAGGTGAAGTAGTGGTTGTTAAGTCCGTAGAGGAGCATGCAATCTGAGCTAGATCTTCAAACACACTTATCGCGACAAGTGGCACAGTTATAAACTTATTTACTTCAGTTATAATTACTAGTTAGCAACGTAATCTGAACAATATTGGTGGCTTACACCTTAATGTACGGTTATTTACTTTAAAATAGGTTTCTAAAATCCAACCAGACATACATACGATCGAAGCAAGTTAATATAAAGCTTGTAAAAATCATAAGCTTGATATTCCTAATGCTGAGGCTATTTAAGAGCAGTCTTTATCAAGGGGACTAGCACGTTTTGGAAATATTATGTTGTACTTACTTATCTATTTCTAGGTACCTAGGTATAGACGCGATATGATGACACTTCAACGTTGCTTGGCTGCACATGGTGTGTCATACCTATGGCACTATAATAGTTATGCAAGTTATTTTCCCGTAACATATTGTACCAATCCATGTATACTTATTAACAGAAGCACACGTCATGACGTCACGAACACGTGTCGTGACGTAAGCTCTGTCTATTTCGTGATTTCTGAAATGAATTTGGCAACACCGAAAATAATGAAAACAAAATTAACAAAACAGTTAAAAAGTCTTTAAAACCGATAAAAGAGTCAATAAAGTGAATTGGAATCTATCGGACGTTTAACTACAGTTTCAATTTTATTTCCTGGTTTTATTGCTTTCTCTTTCCAGGTTGTGCCTAAAAATATCGTGAATTCGTGAATCTAAACAATAAATAAATCATCCTTTAGAACGGACTCCAAGTAGTTAATCTATTTCGAGACGGTTGGATATTTGTATCTGCAATATAATAAATAGGATGAACTGGACTGTGGACATTCCTTGCCTTGGTCGCGTTACTGGCGAAGGTCGCGATACGCCCACACTTGAACAATAATATTTTGACTCATTTCCTAGTCTCAACTGGATCTAGGTGGATATAACTTTATGCCGGAAACATATTATTTTGTGTATCATCATCACTAGGAAATATTGCAAGAATTTACAAATAAATAGAAGGTACAAAAAAACTTGATATCAAAATGTTTTATACAAAATAATAGAAAAAAAATGCAGAGCTTTGATATTTTCAAAATAATTAATCTCATATGTGAGAATGTTTGCAGGTGGTGCAGATCAATGTTCTTTTGGATATTTAAATTGTGTCAGTCATGCAAAATGCGAAGATTAAACCTGATTGCATCATGTGAGTTTTCATCACGACTATCATGAAGTCGTAAATTATCTCAATCAACAATTGCTGGCCCAATTATCTACTTAATAATATCAAAAGTCCGTATCGCATCTAATAGAACCATTGCATATTTCTTTCATATTTCATAACACAAATAATTTGAACGCATTTAAACACGCATTTCATAAAACTAGAACGCGCCGAACATACGAAATTACGAAGTTTCCGATATCCGTCTCGGCAATGGCAGCAACCTATGTGTAGATTTGGCCCATATTTATTCGGATTGACGCAATCATGCCATCGCATCGCCCTTGGCTCGCACTTCACTATGCAGACATGCAGTATTTTACCATTTTTACGACAACCATCAGACGTTCTGATCAAAAGATATCTGGGGAAAGTTGTAAGAAAAGACGAAAGAAAGTTCGAATTTTGAATTTTTTGGGCGACTTTCTGCGTTCGTGGTTTGAATTCGGAAGCTTGTCTATGGCAGTTGTTTTTTTTAAACGTTTCTTAAAAAAATAAGAATAATGATGTAAGAAATTGGACGTTAGAAATTTCTTGTTACATTGCAAACACTTTCTTGCAGTAAGTCTTAAAGATAATTAACTATAGCAATATTTCTATTTAGGATCGAGGTGTAATTACAGCATTTCATAGATAGCAAGACAAATGACAGATCTCTCAACTCTCTCCGTTAGCGATGCCAAAGAAAAGTGTGAAAATATGATATAACTTGAGTCATAGATATTTGCTGCCAACATTTAGTGATCATTTGAATCATTAAACAGTTGGGAGTTCTGAGAAACCTGTGAAGCCCTGACTTTATTGCAGCAACGTAAACGTAAATGTTTGTGGTAACGTCTCCCAAGGTCCTTAGAAGTCCTATTTTGGAATCTAGTTTCTAAAAGGCTTCAGGATAAATTAATCACTCCTCACAAATTAAACGCAAGTCGAGTTGTACGATTGGTTTTTGAAAACCAATCCGTTCGTTACACGGGGACTCTTTTTGAATAAAGGAATTCATAAAGAGGAAGGAGTTTCTTTTGTCGTTTCCTTAACTTAATTTATTTTAAAGAAGCCCTATTTATAATAAGTATCTTCTGTAGACAGGAAGTCATTGTTTCTAATTCATTTTCCTTGGCACTGGTCCTCTGCTACCATAAATCTAATCTCAAATAATTTACCACATTAAATTGTCTGCATTGTTTATTTGTAAACTAAAGCAGCGTACAATGTTAATTTAAATTAATTACTTCTATGAAAAACACGCATATCTGAGCTAATAATGTTATCTGCTGCGAAACTTGGCTGCTGAGCTGTGGAAGTCGGACTTCGAGCTTTGTTTGAACGAATTCACAGAAGTCTCAAACGTATTTTGAGTCTTGCAGCGCTTAGTCAATCTGTCCAGCAGCTTATTTCTCTATGACATAGTAGGTACAGATTTAACAGTGACACCAAAACAAATGACAGTAGTAGACAGCATACGGAACTGAGGGAATCTAAACATAACAATGATCATTTTGTATCTTTTCCGTTCCTTTCTGGCAACGAACCGGAAAAGCGCACAAAGACACGTACCTACCTACCTACCTACATCATCCGGATAAGTCACCCCGACTTGGCGTTTCCTGACAATCATAATCATAATTTCTAATAAAAGCCGGGGTACGTGACAATTTACTACTTGTTCATATCTGCTTCCTGCACATGATTAATATGCCAGCCTTGTTTCTCCAGCAGTTTGCTCACACCCCATTAGTGGACAATTTGGCAAACTTGTACTTCTATAATTCATTAGTAATTAATTTCTGTATGAATAATTTGCACTTAGTTTGTATTTATACGAGCAAGCTTACGATTTATATGGTTGCGATAAGCAGTCAGAATGTGCTTTCTCATGAACGACAAGGAACAATCTATGCAGGAATTAACAACTGTAAAGTACTAGGTACTCATGAGTTTTGTGTAAAACTGTTCCCTGCCATTAAAAGAGTACCAATAGGTATCCATCATCATGTAGTGTTTGTTTGCACCTGTACTTACTGTGTCCACATATTGCCCATGTTCCGGATTTCAGCGACTTGCAATATAAGGTAGGCATGATCACGAATTTCTTCATTATAATTTTAAAGTAGCTTTTATGGTAAATAGACAAATCAGACGTGCTTTATTGGGTATCAGAATCAGACATCGTGATATTGAATATGTAGTGCTTATCGTAAAGGACTCGACAGACAGTCATCAGTCGTGCAGACGCGTCACACGTAACGTGACGAAAGGCACTATCTGTCACCGTTCTCAGGACTCGCGTAGAATTTATTAAAGTCATGTGAACTTGTTTGAGAGATTTCCCTTCATTGTTTGTTTGGTTTTACTATAATAGGAATAGGAAATGTCATGCGAGGTTGGAAGTCATGACATGTCGTGTGTCGTCTTTTTAATGTTATTATTTTTACTCTTGATTCCCACGGCTATGGGCTGTGTTTCCTGTGTATTTCAATTTCCAGTCTAATTAAGATGGTAATTCTTGAGACTACATTATTTTGATAAAAATTTTATAATCCGATGAAAAGTGTTGATGAAAAGACTTGTCACTGAAAGAACATTAATTTATATAAGTACTAATATAATAAAGCTGAAGAGTTTGTTTGAACGCGGTAATCTCTGGAACTACTAGTCAGATTTGGAAAATTATTTGTAAATATATGATAGGAACATTCATGAGGAAGGCTATAGACTATACGGGAACGAAAAATTCCGGGGATTTGGGCTTTCTTTCTTTCCTTTTGATGCAGTCGGATAAAGACCTGCGACTGAAAAAGCTTTCGCTTGTTAAAAAGAAAAAACGTAACTAAGCGTATTATAAACCTAGCGACGTAATGATGACTGTTCAGCTGATGAGCTATTATCAACTCAAAAGCTAATAAAATCGATATTAAAGCTACATTTCTCGTCTACTTTCATTATCTGCGAGCGATCTTACTAAAATACGGAATTTTGAGTAGACTATGGGACGGATTCATAATGGCTAATGTTTGCTGCTCTTTCATTTATAAGCCGATTGAAAATCTACAAGCATTATAGAACTTTTTAGCTATTCAAAGTTAAAGTTGAATAACTTGTTACTGGCTCTATTTTAAAATCATCGTGAACGGAAAAAGTCGGAGTACAGCTGTCATTATAACTTCTTTGCAGTAAAATTGTTTATGGTCTGCATACACTTTATGAACGCTGCTCGAAATTCAAAATTAGCCCAGGATTAGTGGCCATGAAGTATGCTTACTCATCCACTAACAGTGTGCGCAATTTCATTAGCCATCTCTGTTCTCACTGTACTCCTTCGACTCCATGACTGATTCATACAAGTCTGTTCTCCTTGAACTGACAACAAAACCTGCCTACGTTCGTTACAAAGAGATTCTTTCAAAAATTCTGTGACATTTCTGTGTGACGTATCATTACAAATAGATATTACGTGTGTTGTACTACGAGATTCTTCTATGTGTTGTTTTGATTTTGGATGATATCATGTTGTCTGTGAATTTTGTTTTGTTCGCTGTACATCGGTCGGGCCTGGAAGCGTCCCGTTCACGCGGCTATTTCGATCGTTCAATGTAAGCTGGACACGTCCGACTCGGTCAAACGAGATTGTTAACCCTTGCACCGCTCTATCACTAAACAAACGTAAATTTGACCTTTATGATTCATACGTTTCGCATCCGCGCTTTCTATTTACACACAACCTTGCTTTAATGTTATTTTTAAACGCAATGCTTTTATTTGATTTCCAAAAATGTACGTATCTCCGCGAGGCGAAGCAGTTGGATCTATTTTAGATTCGTCTGCACGCAATTCAACAACATCGTATGTTGAAATGTTTCCGTCAAACGAATTTCATCTTTATTTTGTTACTCTTACGATGCTGTTTTGTTTGTTTTCAGTTGGATGTAAACAAAAAAAGTTGTACTTTGAATTTTACATTTCACTATACCCTTGTTTATGTGACAAAAATGAGCTATAAAATGTTTTTATATATTCATAAATTAATTGTTTTAATCCAAAGAGTGTAGAAATCTCAATCAAACCTTTCTTTTCAACCTACCATTCTTACAAGACAATCTTTAGTTTTTTTGCAAAGATTTTTTTCATGTTCTCACAGATCGCCAATACGTAGGATGTTGGTAATGTGGTATTGTTCGTGTAACGTTTGGCTCATTTAGCGACGGTTCAGTTTGTTCTGTCGGGCAATTAGCACTTTTCGGCGGCTGTCATCGAACCCGCGTGATGGACTCGTGTCTATGAAACTGTTTACAATGCCGTCCGTGCACTGCGTTACACTAATATTCATAATAAGCTAGAAAATATGGATATGGCTAATTAGCAGCAACAGCGATGTGAGAAAATTAAGAGGATTAAAACAATAAAAGTCGATTTCCTGGAAGATCATTTAAATAAAGTATTGTTTAGAAGGACGTGAACTCTGACATGGTTTTTAGAGACCTAAAAAAGAAAAAGACGGACTACGCCAAGATTACGACTTTGCTATGGAACTGCTACGCTACTGCTACGCCAGTGCTACGCCAGTGCTACGACACTGCTACGCTACTGCTACGAAATTGCTACGCAGACCTCTAATTGCAATTGCGATGGGGTCAGGATGATGATGGTTTGTCAATCAGAGCAGGCAGTCGTTTTTGTTTTAAATTGTTTTCTTTTGATTGTTCTGTGTTTATATTGCATATTTCTTATCTTCCAGAATATGCTAAATAAATGTATTTATTTTGTTTATTTGGACTTAAACGTACATGTTTCAGCGTTTAACTAGGTTTCAGGAAACCTTACCAGTGTAAGTACGAGCTAATATTGATTAATCCAGATTTAGAACGCAGAATATCAACAGAAATATCCTTGAAGCACGTTCGTATCCCTCTTCAATAATAACGGAACATCATTCTCAAGCCAGACAAAGGACATATGGACGTATATGCGTATTTAATTCGGACTTATACTGAAATGTATTTAGCTGCTAAAGAACTCAATATGTTTGTACAATGTTCACCTTGAGCACAATCAAATTGCTGGTCATTTGCTATGTTTCCTTGATAGACAGACCTGTTATTTGCGACGGGGAGTTATTAGAGCTGCATGATGGAAGTTTAATGAATATCTAAGTAATTTTTATTCATCTTTCGGCCCTCGTTCCATGGTACCTACTTGGGCTAAGTGCACCTTTATCTTCTTCCATTCCGTCTTGTCAACCGTCACGCTATCATTGATGCCCTTTTCTTTCATTTATCATTCGTCATACAATCTTTCCATCATGTCTTTAGCCTTCTTTCTTTGTACATTTAATTGAAAGAGTTGATATTAAATCACACTGAGTTGAAAAGCACTTAGCTTTTTTTCTTTTTCCCATTTTCAACAACATGTGATATCAATTGAAATACCTAAGTAGGAGTTATATCAATTCAAACAATGCAGTACTTTTAACTCAGCGTAGCAACTGATTCTTTTAATAGGCTACTACGAAATTCACGAGCACTACGAAAGCGCTAAAAACAACTTCTAATTAACCTAAACAGTTTTATTTGAATGACAACATAAACTTATACAAAATATTATAATTTTTAAATCACTAAGTTTTAAAGAGCCTACGTCACGCAAGTAGTTCATTCAAAGGTCAAAGCTCGCTTCAGCCGTATTCTTTCATTTCCATTTTCGAGAATGGATTTCAGTTTAGGTAGATGAATCGAGATTTGTATGTAATGTACCAGTTTTGAGTAGAGATACGCGCAAATCAAAGGCAATCCTAGACCGAGACGCGTCTGACGAAACCACAAACAAAGACGTCCACAAATACTCGTATGAACTAACAAGCTGCATCCAAGACTAACAATATTCAAGATATCCAGCTTCTGAACTCATCTCCTAAGCTTCGGAATAAGACAGTGAGTCTGTGAGTCACGTCATCCCTAAACGCGAATATAAACACATCTCACCCAGTCGGGTTCAACGACCTCAAAGATACTTCCCAGATTTTTATAACAGACCACTTTCTTCGCTGTTTCAATATTTTATCGGCAGTTTGCGAACGTGACTTTTCGACGTGGAAAAACTTATCGGGGTCACTTACGTCGTTCTGTGTTTGTGCAAAACTTTTCAACGTCTCGTTTTTATGGTGAATTTGTGCAAACACCTTATTGATAGTTTGTTTACTGTTTAGTAGGTTAGCTAAACATTTATGGCTGTTCATTACTGTTTAACCTCAATAAAGTCTGGGGAATCTTAATTCTCTAGTCTAGACATTTTAGAGAGATCAAATAGTTGTAGTAGACTAGGAAAATGCGAGAATCTAAGACGATGTTTTTTATGGGAACCCATTGTTTCAATTAATTATTATATCAATTACACAATGGTTTTTCTCATCTCACACACTTTCATTGTGATCCAACATGTTACATGAGAAACTCATTATATTCTTTCTATACCCATGATACTGAGACAGATTATGAGTGAGTTATCTTTTTAAACATTTAAGAAAAGATAATTCCGGAATGGATTGAGATAAATGAAGTGACCGACAAAGAAGTTCTTCAGAAAAACGGTAACCACACGTCTTAAATAACCAGTCTGCTTACATTCCTATCCAATTGCTTTTCGCAAAAGATCAATCAAATCTAGCATTTCGCCTGCGACTTTGGCCACAGCTCTCTATGATCTTCAACACCTATTCCTTTGAGATAAATGAGACTAAAGAAAGCCTGATTAATTAGCTTCATTAGGTCATTGTTACTACTTAAAAGTAGGCCAAGTATTCTAATTACGTTCCATAAGTCATAACGCAACAATTTACACATTACAGCCTACCTGATTTACAGTTGCAGGCCCCAACATTGTCTCAGGAAGCTAATATTTCAGTATGTGGAGCAATGGTTGCAATGAATCATGCCAATTGTTTACACTTTGTTTTCTAAATTAAACATTGTTAGCACGCCGACCAAAATAAGAAAATGTAAAATAATTTTGAGTGGGCAAAGGAGTGGATTTTCAGTTTTTGGAACGTCAAAATTTCGTGCGAAGTAATTTGTTTTAGATGAACCTGCACAACATTGAGAGCACATAATTTCATTAGTGTGCTTGCTTCAAATGCTTAATTCAGAAATCAATGGCTTAAAACTATAATTTTATTTTTAGATGATGAACTTTCTAATACTCAGAAATTTTAAATCAGCATGTTGAATGAAAGTATTTTCTATTGTCACACATCAAATCCATAATGTGAAGTCGTAGACAATGCATCAATTGCACATCATTTTACATTGTCGCGACAAAAAGGAACGGAGCATCATAATTTCTTCATTTCTGTGAAGACACGAGCATTTCCATTTACAAAACGCTCCATTGTTCCCAAACAAAAGGCCATTCACTACACAGCGTATTACGTTGACGTGTAGTACATTGTCTCGACGCGAGACACACAACATTGCTTCCACGCTTCGACATTATAGTAAGCCGAGGTTTTCGTTACGACATCCTGAACTTACAATTTATGTTGTGGTAAAGTCATATTGGACACCAATTTTTCGAAATTTTGGTAGTTTCGATGGGCACAACACTAGATTCTTAGAATCAGCGATCAAAATATCGACGTTTTGTGCGTTTTATGAGAATAGACAGACCACCACCAAGCTCAAGCACTCAAAATGTGATTGAACAAATACATCTTTTGCAAAACACAGGAACAACAGCTGAAATTGGCGGAGCTTTCTACGCTTGGCCAATGCGGCATTAAACGACCCATTTAACATTAGGAAAACAGACGTGAACAGGGTCCTTAGTCGCTAGACTTTAGATAAAAAGACGTTTGCGTAACGTATATAAATTAGTGTCAACACAAAAGGTCGGCTGCGACCATCCTAATTAGCTGTTCACGAAACACTTGCGCTACATGGGCCATAAACAAGAAAACATTTAAATACAGCAATATTTTCTTAGAGGCCTGCGTCAACAACAAGTAGGTACCTACTTGCTGTATTTAATAAATTAATATTTTTGACTTTAAAAAATCCGAAAATTATAGTGCAGTCATGTTTCTTATCGATGGTTAGAGCTGAATGCACGAGAATTTATGAACCAAGTAAAATATATTTTTTGACACTACTTGTCATAAACCTGGTAAACATCAAAAGCTTCTTCATTTTATGTTCACCTTAATTTTTTTGGACTGACGTCTTACTGACGTGGACTAATAGGTCTTTCGCTGTGTAACGTTGTTTTCAGTTTTCCTCGAAATAATTAATTTGCACTTAACGATGCAACATTTTTATTATTATTATAACGATGCAAAATTAAGAGTGATTCCAAATTTCTTTTTTACAGGTCGTGAAGCGAAAATGATGTAATTTTAGACTAGTGCGTCAGTTGATTTATAAGAGCGGTGACAGTTGACGGTGGAACTCGCCTTCACCTTGGTGCGAGAGCTGGTTTATATCAAGGGGATTGTACATTGACAGCGCCCGTGACACCCGCGCTCTGGACTTGTCCAAAATAAACACCTCTAACAATGATACAGACGAGACGCAATATAAATTTAGGTGTCGCCATTCGCCGTCTCCCTCATTTGTTAACAAGGTGATATTGGAATTAAAAGATGTCATGCTCCAGTGTTTCACCTGATCCTAAATGCATCTACCGTCAGATGCTAATTACGTCTTTGTGGCAAAAATATAACCACGGCGCGGGTCTCGATCAAGGCCAATTAGCTGAGGAGCTATCCACTTACTGAAGGTATCTGTTTCCTCGTGGTGGTCGTGGTGATGGTCTCCACAGTCTCCTCCACCATGGTCGTCTCGTGGTCGCCCTCCTCCTTGTCGTCGGTCCATGGTCCAAAGAACTCCGACATGTTTGCCGTTATATTCTACTACACCCACTGCACTAAACTCCGAAAGACCTTTGACACACATTCACTGCACTTCACAGAACGTTCACAAATAAGTGGTCGCTATCACACATTAATCCAATAAATGATTTATCTTATGAGGACCGTTTTAAACTTTGATTTTGTAGTGTAGTTCAGGTTCGTTGGGTGCTGTGCCCATTGCTGTGTAAACTTTAATCACGGCTCAATATTCGGAAAGCGTCGACAGGAGCGTTTTCTGGCGCTGCACTGCGGAGACGGCCAGAGTTGATGTTGTATAAAATCCTACTGGAAAACTGAAATAACCGGCGCGAACAAAAAGCACCAGCCAAAACATTTCACGTGCGGGCGTATTATTAGTTGGACGATCTAGCCGAAAGAGTTAAGTGTCGCGGTGGCCTTTTGCTACAATTATTCCAGATTGATATTGGTATTTTCCGCATTTGTTATTTTGCAACGCAAAATGCCAGCTATTTAATGTAGCGCGGTAGTTCTGCGCACGTTTCACTGAATTTACTTTGACAGAAACTGCCTCTTAATGTCACTTTTAAACGCTTTGTTAAGATCCCTAACTGGTTAATTCTCGAAACGAATATCAGACTTACAGGTTTTGTCTTATTTGTCGTATTTGTATTTTATGGCAGAATTCCGATCGCGATTCCGCCACATTACGAGAATTGGCTCAACATCAGAGTTTTTATGATATCTAAATTAAAAACAAGTATTTATATCAAACCAAATGTCTGCAGTTCGTTATATTCAGCTTTTTTTAAACCCCTAGATATTTGAAGTTATAAACCATGGGTGCGTAGCGTATTTTTTTCGTAGCTGTTTATATATTTGTGCCAGTTTGATGTAAGCTTTGAAACAAGCTTTATGTGAAAATTCCAGTCGGGAAAAAATACATTAGAGCTGCACACTGGCTTTTATTTCCAGTTAATATTTACAAACAATTAATTAGTACCAAAAAGTTAATAAAATCTAGAGTTTGCTGGTGGGCTACATTATTGTATGTAGCCATCCAGCGCGGCGTCGGCGTAGGCGCTGACAGCTCCTCCACTTAATATAAATACGCGGTTCTCCTAACAGCGCGCGATAAATCTGTAGCATGCTTCGGGGATTAACGCCCCACACGATACTTTAGCAGCTA
Organism: Melanchra persicariae; assembly: GCA_947386135.1. Lineage (NCBI taxonomy): Eukaryota > Metazoa > Arthropoda > Insecta > Lepidoptera > Noctuidae > Melanchra > Melanchra persicariae. Next base: position 18,189,542 of record OX376648.1, on the reverse strand, counting down.
TATCGTTATCGATAAAGTCCTTTATTCAATGTAGTCGCATCACTAGACTCGGCGTTATACTACAATGTAGACCGTACAGAAATTAGAATATGGCTCAGAATCGAATGCAGCGACAGATTATGGGTCATCCCACAAATATTCCAGGTTTTTATGCATGAACTGGTAATTGGATCGAAAGCTCTTTCATGTGGAGGGATCACTCGGTGATTTGCGAATTCGTTGTAACAGATGGTAACAGTTCGGAAACTTAAGACGTTAATGAGAAAATGTGAAGAATTAATCGCATTGTGGATTTTTGTGCCAAGAAATATTGCTTGTCGCTTGGGAACGCGTAAAGAAATTAAATTCTGTGAACAAGGTCTAAGGACTGAAAGTCTTGTCACTATAAATTAAATTCGCACTAAAGAGTTAGAGAGTGGAATTCATTGTAGAAAAAGAGCTATTTCCTGTGTTCAGGATTGATTGACTAGGTAAAGTTTATGTGTTTTCGAGCTGGGCCAGTCTGGGATTAAATGAATATTTTTTGACGACAAAACAACAAGTAATTATTACGTTATAAGTACTAGCTTTTGCCCGCGGCTCTGCCCGCGTGGATATCGGTTACCGCGTAAAAAAGTAGCCTATGTTCTTTTCCATATCCCAGACTATATATCTACCAAATTTCATGACTATCCGTGCAGCCGTTGTAGCGTGAAAGCGAAACAGACAGACAGAGTTATTTTCGCATATAGAATATTAGTAGGGATAACATAATTATTTGACAAAATGTAGCAACTGCGGTAAAGCGAAAAGTAATTTATTTCAAAACTCTCACGAATGGATTATAATTTTATAATTAGAACTGGGGCGTAACCACCAACTCTTAAAGCAGTATTACTTTATTATTACTTCCAGTGGGAAAGAGACGGAGCTATACGTCCTGTATAGTTCCGTCTCTTTCCCACTGGAAGTAATATTGAAGTAATACTGCTTTAAGAGTTGGTGGTTTAGGCCCTGATGTTTTAATAACCAAGCATAGGCGTGTAGATATATTATGAATTATGACATAAAACGTTTTATTGCGAATTCCTTGAATACTCGATTTCATACGTTGTTTCATTAATTAACGTGGAACAAAGTCATGTTGAATTTTGCATAACATTGATGGCAATTTGTGTTCCTGTTATATAAGTAGTTCTATGTAGTTTATACTTGTTGAGGGATTTCAAAGGCTTAATGGACGACGACGCAAAAAGAAAAGAAAAGTACATAATGTTAAATTTGTAATCTACCAGAAAAATAATGGTGCGCACAGCAATGGAGTGGAAGTCTCTACTTTTTTTTTAAAGGTGGGAAATCATGAAATGACTCCTTCCGCTTTTGGTGGAGCTGGAGGGATTATCAGACTTACCTACTGACTAAAACCCATCCATCCATGTTCCTCCTAATGCCCGTTGTGTTCCAGGGCCGCGGTGACTTTCGAAAAAAATCCGCAACCCTTGGGAACTCTCTGCCTGCGTCTGTGTTTCCGAACGCATCCGACACTAATCTCTTCAAAGTTAGAGTGAACAGGCTTGTTCTGGGTAAGTTCACTCCATCGTCGACTTTGTCTCTGTCACCTCTGACCTAGACTAGAGTCAAGAGCAAACCCATCTCAAATAAAAAATGATTTTTTTCCTTTTCTCGTATAAGCATTAGGTACTGCTAGGTCGTTGTAAAAACCAGTACTTAAACGTTCCACGTTTTCCCTTCACGTTTTCGTTCTGGGATGGTCGTGTGATACGAATAGCCATCTATTGTTAGCTAGTTAATTTTATGGCCTCTGACATGCGCGCGCGCAATAAACATAATTCTTCATAACGACTCCCTTTGGCTTTTCAACAGGTGGCTACAGCATCCTACAATGGACCTATGTTGTCACACCAACAATACACGGTACTATTTGTCAATTGAATAAAGGGACATATCCGAAACAGAGTATTTAGAACAATTAACATAACCCACATACCGAGAACATTAATTATATGAATGAGTACCTACGTACGGTTGGAAAAAAAATCAACACGTACAGCAGTGCGATTCTGTAAACATGTCAAAGTGAAAATTTAGGCGAGGTGAACGACAAGTGAGCTGTCAAACCATACAAACAAGATTGACAGATCACTTCACCCAAGCCTTCACTTCGACACGTTTACAGAATCGACTAGCTGATGCACAAATACGCGTTTCAAGTTTCAGCAGCGCAATAGGGAATATGCATGCAATTCTTTTATTTACAAGAGAAATACTTATTAGCTTTAGAAATCACTTATTAAATAATTTTAAATAACTTCATCAGCGATGAAGTTAATAAAGCTTCAAAGTTGACAATTAGAAAGAGATGTACATGGACTTTGACGTCAACGTCCATGACGCCTATTCAGCTGCCATACAAATTAGCGTTTTCGCGAGAGGGACAGATAAATAGTTATATCTCGTTAGTTTTTCGATCAATTTTGATTCTATTTGTACTCTTAGTATTAATTATTATATATTTTAATATTTTGGGATAAACTGTGTAGGTAATAAATATTTTTTTCATGCATATTCCTATTCAGTGGCCTTAGTGTTAGTTTTTTAACGTTCTCGATAGCGTTAGCGTAAACGTTAATTTGTATTGAAATTAAATAAGCGCCGTCTGGTGACACTCACGGACAACCTGTTTTTTTCTATTACGTTAACGCGATCGAGTACGTTAAAAAACTCACACTAAGCCCTCTGTAAGCCTCTCACCGTGTAAGCTTCTGTCAACTGTCATTCCATCTTGTTTGTATGGATGACAGCTCGCTTCATTTTCATTTCACCTAAGTTTACACCGGAGGTGTTGACAGAATAGACCGGCTGATATAGGAAACCTTGCACGAATATGGATTTGGATGCCACGTACATATTGCCCATAGATAAAGCTGTGGGTAAAATAAAAACACAAAATCTGTCTTAGCCTTATCTGTCGTACCTACCTTACTATATACATAATAAGATACTAGGATGGTACTTATAGGTCAATCGCATAATGGTCCAACATCAGGACTAGAGTTGTCAAAAAATAATAGGCCCGTTTTGACAGCAGCGGCCCTACTAACACGTCATGGTAGGGCCCCATGAAAGAGACATGAAATAAATCTCTTTGTTGTGTCCTACTGACAAATCGGGCTTATTATTTTTTGACAACTATTAGTGCGGCGGAAAAACTACTTTGTGAATGAAAAACAATGATAAAATAGGTTTAGAAATGTTCTGATACCTACTTTAAAAATAAATGTAGAAGTGTTATTCAATAAAATATGTTACTATCTGTATCAAGGAACCTACTCTACGTGCGTTTTGTTGACGAAATGCATTACAATTCATAATGGAACAAAGGGTTACATTATTGCGTAGTTATTTAAATTAACAGGTATGTTCGAACTTACACACCTACATAATGTACTTCCCATTGACCAACATAATATTTTGACAGAATGCCAATACGGTATTACAGGGACATTTGTTTGTTTGTATGTCGCCGGAAAACTGCGAGGTAAACCGTTTTTCTTTTAACACTTTGTAAAGTGTCAAATGAAGGGAATCCTATAAACTGTGGAGGGACTTTACGACTTGGGATAAATACAGCAGAGTACATTTAATTATACCTACCAAGATCATAGTACTTTTGTCTACAATTCCAGGGAATGTTTCGAGGCTGCAGTGAAATATTAAATTGTGGGCGTTGCAATTTTATATCGCAAGGATATACAGGGGCCTGTTGATAAGAGACCTTTCACAGTAAATATTTCGCTTTCCATCAGGCGTGATCGAGGTCAAGAGCAAGCCCATTACTCAATATAAAAAATACCTTAGTGTTTTCAAAAGGATGCTTGTGACGCCGGATTTAAAATAGGTAGCCACTTACCTACTTTATTCCAAATATTGAATAAAAACGAACTCTAACCTAAAACTAACATTTTTTTTTCAATATTAGGTATGCGTAAAACATTGAAACCATGCAGTATTACGAATTAATTTCAAAACTTAAACGAATTGAAAATGAGAACACGTGTAAGTTCATGATTTTTTTTTACTTCTTTTGATGCTTCAGTAGAGCCTGTTCTCAAAGAAGAAAAAAAGGTATTGCATTTTTGTTGCGTCAAACTTTTTACAAAAAAAAAATGACCTACAAAGGTACCTGCTGCTGCAAAATATTATTGTAAATATTATATTAAAATATATGACGCTACAACAACAATGCACAACTTTTGTTTACCATGAGAATGCTCAACTTTTACACCCATGCTATCACCACATCCTAATAATTTAGTAACACTACAGTATTCACAATCTCATGATGACTTACATTTCCACCAAGAGGAAGTAGGTACTCACGTGTAGCCGACTCCATCATGGCGACGCCAACCAAGGTCACTTACCTGCAATAATAGTCCAAATTAAATGTAATGAATGACTAGGATACTAGGATTGTCAAAAGGGTCATTAAAATCTCGTGAGATGGCATGTGATTATTTGACTGCAATATTTGGCCAATGTTGGTGTGTGTTTTGACGTTTGTTGCATACATTAATCATTTTCATCATAATCAGCCCGTTAATGTGTAAAATGGACGTTGAGTTTCTCATAAATAGCAAGAACTGAGAAACTATCGTTCCTACCTATCTCGTGATATTGGTACAACATCCTATTTATTTATTGCTCCAATTGACTACAATGCACTGTAATCATAACCCTTCTTTTTTGCTGTGCCGTAGTCGGATAAAATTGTAGCTCGAAACGTTTTTGTCGAAAACTTGGCAGCCAGTAATTATTCGTAATTTTATCTTAACAAAAACAAAAGAAAAACTCGCAAGCTGTTTTCATTCGCTTTTCAAATTAAATAAAAAGAAAACGCAGAATCATAGATAACGGAAAGTCCAGTCTTCCACAAAAAAAAGTGACAGGTGATAAAGAAACCGCGGGAAACGTCCCTGTCATTGGGCGAGGACACTAGCGCCTCACCTGGCGTCGCCCGTGACCCGCACTAAAAATACCGGGACACATCCGTTTAAAACCATTATATAATGACATTTGCGTCACTCAAGGCTGCTTGCAGATTCCGCGTCTCTTTATAGCCTGACGTCACAATTTCTAAGCTTTCGTCAGCTGTCTCGATTGTGCAGGTGAATTCAGAACTGTAAACATGAGTTTCTGAGAAGTTTGTTTTTGAACGGCTAATGAATGGGAGTGGTGGCGTTTGTCGCTGCGTAACCGTAAGTAACAACAAAGCCATTACAAAAAATGGTATCTAAAAGGTCAGATTAAACTCATTACCTACAAAAAACTGACATACCGAATATTATTTAATTAATTCGTACAGTTTTATTCTTCGCGTACGAGAAATCTCTTGTAGTAGGTACCTAATTTACGCTCAATGCTACGCCGTAGGCAAAACTACGAAGAACAGTAGAAGGACCTACGAAGAGTGCTACGCAATAGCAGATGTACAATTTTTCTAGTGACAATTTAATTTTCTTTTTGTTTCCTGCGTTTTGTTGTGTAGTGTACTGTGTTACGTTAAAACACTGAACTGAGACTTTCGACACATTATCCGATTCAGATTTTCGAAGTTACAAAACTGAATACCTAATTAGTAGGTACGTCAGTCATCACTGTTTACACAAACTGCGCGAATGGTATCGAAAGAAGTGACGTTCTTTGATGGCACTCAATACTGAAAGCTCCATTAGTGAACAGAAGCCTTCTTCATCCTAACTATGCATTCAGTATGTGTTTAGTCTGCAAGAATCACTATTTACTAACCGCTAACTGCTTTTAAAAACGGTTTCTGTTCAACGTTTAGGATCTTAAATCAGACTTACACCTTTTTAGTGAGGCGGCACCGAAATAAAAGCGCGCAATTGGATTTTTACCCAACTCCGAAGAAAGAAAAATAATGGGTTTGTTAACACTCGTCTCAGTGCCGAAAGTTTACATTTGTATGTTCATTTGGCGTTTCTGTGTTAGTGAAAACAGGCATTAATGCAGAACTATTGGGCAGTATGCTACCTCCTCCCTGTAAATAAATAAAGATTAAAAAAAAAAAGTATGCTACCTAAAATGTTTCAATTAAAATATTCTATCATGTAACAAGTAGGTATATTTACTTCGGTAATAACCTAATCAAAGCGGATTAAAACAAATTACGACCTCCTCTGTTTACAATATCGATATTTCAATGAATATTTATCAGCATTTCTCGTCGTGCGTGGCTGCATCTGCGCGAATGGCTCCTACATATTCAGTAGTCTCATCAATGGATGTATTCAGAACGGTTTTGTAGGCAACAACGGTGCAGAGTGATGCAAGACGACTTATAAAGGCGTTTACTAGACACCCACGTGATTAGGTATAAAGGGTACAAGTTTGTAAAGAAGTGGAGCGAAAAGTTTTTACTATGAATATGTTAAGTCGTTGAATAGTCGCTACGCTAGTGGCGTCGCCCACCGGGTCAGCTAGAAACTAAGTTTTTGAAAATTCGAGTAAAATCGAGTTTGACTTGACTAAATATGTTTTTGGGCCGGTTTCTAAACAAACTGAGTATTTTAAGTTGTGGCGTCTCAAACCCTACTTAAATGCCAAAATTTGACAGATAATCTGGGTAAAGTAAAGTAAGAAATCGGGGACATTAAAACTTTCCTGCTCTTTCATTCAACTCCAGACTGGACTAAAAGCAACTCATAATAATAATTTACTACATTTTTAGACTAGTTACCAGGAAGCAGAAGACACGTCATCCAATCCAGGTCAACAAACGACGACAAATTCGCAGAGTTGTACAATTTTTAACACAACATAACTGCGGATTTATGTATTTTTAAAACATAGTTTTAATGTTCTTGTTTTAGTAGTAATTAAGCGATTTATAACTTCAATAAATATTCAAGAAATTAGAGAATAAAGTGTATGTTTTATTACTTTTATCGCGCCCTTTCGACGCCCGCAAATTAAATGTGAAGGGACTTGTTACAGAATATATTTTTACTCTAGTCGACAGTTTTACAGTATAAATTCTGATAAATAGGTACATAATTAGATAACGCGGATAACGTTTAGTGTTAACTGTTATGCATTTGATTATGAAACACGGAAATCGTTCTACCCATCCGTAAATCCAGCATAGAGAAGTTTACAGTCAATTTGCTACTCAAATTAAAAGTAACTGTCTGAAATGTTTCTTCATCCTTATTTTTATCTGGAAATATGAGTAGTTTTTGCAGCTATAATATACACATGGGTGCCCGAAGATGGACGGCGCCGCCGAGGCAGGCCCAGAAAGAGGTGGCGAGACGACCTGGACGCGTACCATGAGGGCTGGTACGAGTTGACACGCGAAAAGAATTCTTGGACGGACTTGGGGGAGGGCTTTGCCCAGCATGGGCTAAATAAATAAAAAATATATACACCCATTTTTTTATACAGGTATACTTTTTTTCCAGTGCGCAAACTTTGAGAACCACTTCTGCCCATGTAAATGAACAACTTGCCCCAAGAAAGCCATAGTCAATTCCTAAAAAAAAATTTGAACTTCCCATACAAAATAATTGTCATCAACTGACCACAATTTGTATGGGAGACTCAATTTTTTTTTTTGGAATTGACTATGGCTTTCTTGGGAAAAGTTGTTCATTTACATGGGCAGAAGTGGTTCTTAAAGTTTGCGCACTGGAAAAAAAATTACCCAGTATAGCTATGATGCTGCTACCTTATATCTTTTCCAATTCTGGGTATAAAGGACGCCTTTGTCTTACTACTTCCCTACATAAGCTGTCCAATTTTTACAATTATTTTGTTTTCATATTTTTTATGTGCAATAAAGTATATTCTGTTTTCATTAATTTCCTTGGCTATTCTTTCATTGATGGTGATTATATTCTCACTAAGTATTTAAACATTAAGCTAGGTCACATTGTTGTCTTTCTTTTTGTCGTTCCAGAAAATCTGACTCCAGTCTTGCCAAGAAGTACCGTGTTGTGGAGGTCTGGTAGACAGCCGCTCTACGTAAAATACTGGTATTCAGCAGAATCCGGTTTGACTGGGAGCCAACTCCAATACAGTTGGGAAAAGGCTAGGCAGATGATGTGTCTCTTCTGCTTCAATAAATGCCAGACTAATCCGTTATTGATCTTAATATTTGTAATCAGACATTACAGACTGCATATTATCCCTGCGTCACGGAAGATTTTACGATGAATGGGAAGTAAATTAGTTATCATCAAAATGAAATAATTAATGTTTTCTTGTATCTTATAATTGTGTTTACAGGCAACACTGGAGCTGTTTTGGCAATCGTAGGCGTGAATGAATCACTGGTCGCACAGTGGGCTCGTGAAACCATGATGTGGACGAAATTTAATGTTTTTATATTTGTTTTCTATGGATTCAAATGTTGTAAAAGTAAAAACATAAAGATATTGCTTTATTTAAAAAATGAAGTGGTAATAAAAATTTAATGCCTATATCCGGTGGCGTTAAAAAACTTTATTTTTCTCAATCATAAACAAATGATTCTAGTAAACAAGTGCAATAATTTAGTCCACATTGAATACCAACAAAATCGCTGTAGGTAAATTGTCACCTCTTGTAGCAAAAATTGTAAGTAACTATGAAATCATTTTGGTAATAGAAAGTTTTGAATGATTAGCTGGTAACTTGAGCTAATGAAGGCTCTTCAGAAACACTGACCCGGGAAAACCCTTGAATAAACAAAAACATAAATTATTAAAATAAACTAGGTACCAACAAATTGCCCTTGGCTCCTTATGCCTTTGATACGAATAATATGTCGCTTCACAGCACATCTTTTATAGCTTTATTTACCTAATAAAATAAATTATTTTCGTCATAACCCGAAAGCAAGAACAAACTCGACGTCAGAAATTATAAATAATAAGATGATTACTGAAATAATATCGCCTGCTCGTCAAATTTTTGGAGTGGTTTTGTGGTCATTAACTCTGTTTCTGAGTTATTTTAATAGTTAATTATTTACGTTTTATTACTTAAAGTATATAAACAGAGACATTCAGAATGAATTGCGTACAATGCATGTGCATTGATGTCGTAGTATTTGCATTTTTGGCAACAAATCAAATAACAACAAAAAAAAACTTGATAAATTGTTAATGCGAATTTTTCATTTTTATTTTTAAATTATTATTACTCCATACTTGGCCAAAATTAAAGAATAAGCAATAATGTGCAGTCAGTGTGTGAAAATTGGAGTCTTCATTATTAAATAAAGTTCAGAAGAAAATTTCATAAAATTATCGAGCAGTACAAAATACGTTGCAAAGGGGAATGCTCGCGCGCACCCACACTCTGCCAAAACGAGACACATCACCTTCCACGTCAATAACTTTTTTTCAACATTCCGAGGTTCACACTTTCATTACTAAAATAAGACACAATCAAAATATTTTGGATTGAAGAACGTATTGGAATATTGTTGTGAAGTTAAGGCGTTAATTTTATCAACAAAAAAACACTCCTGTTGCTTAATGAGCTTTGGTCTTTTTGACCACACAAACAGAAAAAGGGTCTCCGTTTGATGCTTCCCTATATTACTTTCTTACGAATAGTCAGACAATTAGGTTCTGAGTTCGGAATGACTGTCTCTACAAAGGCATTTGTGCAAAAAAGTAAACAAAGCACCACACTTATTTGGCTCACATTTACCCGAATGACTAACACCGCAAAATCTTTGTTTGCCCTAAAGGGAATAAAACCTAAAGATATTTATGTCCACGCGTCGCCGCACTGTGCTGTTCGGTAAATTATATTGAGACAGCTGCTAGTGACGCGTGTCTACTCATCGATGTAGGTTAATGCAAGCAGCGACATCTATCCAACGGGGAACGAACTAGCGTTTCCGACGGTGGCCGCGCTACAAAGCGAGGCGTTTGCCAGTTTCAGCGTCTACGTTTGCTGGAAAAGCTAGGTAGAAAAAGTTTTACAGCTAAACGATTATTCGCCTGTTCTGAACTTTTAATTTTAATTTCTTTTTTGGTCCTCAAGACGATCATTCTCTTGAGAAGCTCGTGGCTAAATAATAACAGCCGCACGGGTCGACCTTCAAGGTTAAGCAACGCTTGCCGGGGTCGGTTCGTGGATGAGTGACCATCTTAACATACCGCGATTCGTCCGTGCCTCGGAAAGCACGTTAAGTCGTTGGTCCCGGCTGTCATTTGTAGATCTTTGGCAGTCGTAACGGATTGTCAGAAGCCAGAAAATCTAACTTCAGTCTTGCCAAGAAGTACCGTGTTACTCAGTTAATGGGTTGTAGAGGTCTGGTAGGCAGCCGCTCCACGTAAAATAATGGTATTCAGCTGAATCCGGTTTGACTGGAAGCCGACCTAATAAAGTTGGGAAAGGGCTAGGCAGATGATGAAGACGATCAATACCTTACACGAATGTGTTATCAATATCATGAATGTCACTTTGGCTAGTCTTAGGTCTTTTCAGAACTGTCTCTAAGGAACAGCCAATGGCAGGGCGGAATTTTTTTTAAAAAGAAAACCTCCAGGATGGTTAATTTGAAGATTCTGAACTAAGTGAAGCTTACTACAGACAACTTGGAGTATTTCTGACAAGGAATAAATTACGACAAAGGAGTTTATTTTCCCGCAAAGTGCATTACAAATTCAACATTTCAAAGCCATCGACTATGTGTCTTGTTATTTAGACCTTCAAAGAATCGTTCAATGCAAAGCGTAGTAAGCTAAAAGTATCGACAGACACCACATATAGCTCCACATATTATCGTTAAAAGCCATGTGCTGCTCCAACAAAGACAGCGATGATGGACGTCGGCTAAACGTCGGCTCATCGGCTGTTTCGAAGAAACATGTGACGAAACGTATTACGTCGTTATACGTAACAAAACAAATCTAGACTCAAATTATAAAGCAGTTAAATTGATTTTTGGTGCACGAGGGCTCTGGAAGTACTGATTCGATCACGATTTTTTTTTCACTGGGAAATCATCAAGTGACCTCTTCCGCTCTGGGTGGAGCGGGTAGGAGTGTCAGACTCTTACTGACTAACGGCCGCTTTCTATAACATATCTCAATCCCAATCTTGATCCCGATCCTTGTCTGTAACCAATCAACGGCTGAGTTTGTGTCCTTCACCGCACAATCCTCACCCTTGATTGGTTACAGACAAGGATCGGGATCAAGATTGGGAATGAGATATGTTATAGAAAGCGGCCGTTAAACCTATCCATGCTCCTCCTAGTGCCTTTTGCGTTCCAGGGCCGCGGTGACTCTTTCGAACAAAATCCGCAACCACTGTTACAAAGCTTCGCTTTATATACGGTTCCTATGGGACAGAGCACTCGGCCGAAGCAGCAGTAAAAGGCTTGTTTACAATAGGTTGGAGACAATAGATGAGAATACTGGTTTTGATAGGGTCGAATCTAACAAATCTATTTTTTCCCACTGCAGGCCAAAGTCCTCCCCCCTATCTTTTCCACACAATTCTGCTTCGTGCTAATGAGGACTTTCGGTTAGAGTCAAGATTTTTTTCTATAATTTCGTAACTTGTGGAATTTACAGATAAAGACAAGAAAATTTGAATCTGCCTCCAGAGATAAGAGCATCATGACAAAGTATAAAATGGCGAACTAAGAATAATGGAAGTAAAACTCGAGTCATTTAAAACATTTTTCTGCACAGATAGTTTTAGAATTCTCCGTAATCTCGTTTTAATGGCACCTATATATATAGTTTATAGTTAATAGACATTCATCGATAGCAATATAAATTCTTCCCAATGTGCAGTGACCTGATTCTGAATCAGTGTAGTTTTAATGTTTCCTAAGAAACTCTCCTTGTTTTTATTTACTGCCGTCATAAAGTTTTCTGTGGACTTTGTATCATTTGCTTTCTTTCTTTGTTGACTCACACTGTTCTTGTGAAATTATGCACAATGCATCATGAGAGGAACCCTTTGTTAAGAAAATGTCGTCATGACATTACATTTTGATTTTATATGTATGAATTTAATTGAAACAACTGAATGGAATCATGTTGTTTTAATTTGAAGATAAACATGAAATTCTTATTTTATCTGAAGTTAATCTAATCGGACTGTCTTAGTTTATCTGAAAATAATCAATTGCGATGATTAAGTAGTTTGTAATTCCTAAAATCTACGTTGGTACATCTTTTCCAGCAAGTTTTCTACAAGGATAGGTGTACATGAAGAGGTTTCATCTGTCTTTTATGAAGGTTTTGTATTGATAAAGCCATCATAGACACTCAACATAAACCATGACCATCAAGCTAGGTAAATAAAAGTAAGAGTCGAAATAAAAATATAATCATCCGCAGACATTATTGTACTGAGTAATTGCATTGACCCTCTCAACTCAACAGAAATAGAGCGACCATGATATTGATCTTTTAAATCAATCAGCTAGAATCAAATCCGATTTGTCAATACAAACAACTATGACTGACAACTGATTGTCAATGAGTTGATCGACTGTCGACTTAACAAAAATAAATCATTGTGTGTACATACATGCTTAATGTATTTAATTTTGCATGCCAATGCGCACCATTATAGGTACCTACTGAACGAAAAGAACATCTCAATAGGTACCAAATATATTTTTATAATGATGAGCTTTGTCGGAAAACGATATTAAAAACCAATTTATCCGAATGAAAACTTATAAACTCTTTTGCAAAAAAAACGGGCACTTTAGATTTTTTTCTCTACTTCAATGAAGAAGAACAAGAAATAGGTTTTGTTAATTTGACGATGTATTGGCATGTTTTTTGAAGCATCCTGGCATGATTCTTTACGTTCCAAATTTAAATTATTAAAAGAAAAATAATGATTATTGTGGATTATTCTAAAATTGCTTTACTAATGGCGCGAATTGCTGAAACGATTTTTAACTGATTACGATATTTTAAAACTTTTTGGATATTTTCTGCAAATTAAACAATTTAATCTTTCTTTTTACATTAAATACCACTTTTTGATATGAGTGATAAAGCGATAAGGACCGGTAAAATTATAGCCCTACTTGAAGAAGGTTGTTCGCAAACTTACGTGTCTCAGCGGCTAAATGTGAGTCGTTCAACTGTCCAGAGGACTTGGCAACGGTATCAAGAGACTGGTTCGGTCAAAAGAAGACCCGGTTCGGGAAGAAAACGATGCACAGAACCAAGAGATGACCGCTTTTTGGTGAGTCAGGCGTTGCGTAATCGTAAGGCGTCAAGTGTGGACCTGAAGAAGAGCCTTGAAGAAGTAAGAGGAGTAGAAGTTAGCTTGTGGACGGTCAGGAGGAGGCTTTTGGCTGCCAATATCAAGAGTTACCGCCCAGCTCGGGGCCCTAAATTACTCCGTGAGCACCGTGTTGCTCGACTTCAGTTTGCTCGGAACTGTGCTTCATGGACTCTGGAGGACTGGAATAAAGTATTGTTTTCTGATGAAGCTAGAATCTCTTTGTGTGGAGAGGACCGACGCCGGCGAGTGCTGCGAAGACCACGGGAACGCTATGCGGAAGTGTGTTTCGAAGAAATCACTCCTTATGGCGGAGGCTCTGTTATGTTTTGGGCAGCAATTAATTCGACGGAGCGTACGGAGTTAGTTTTCATAGAAAATGGAACATTAAATGCACACCGGTAGATAATGGAAGTCCTAATTCCATATGCACAACCCACATTGACTGCACTTGGGGAAGATTCCATTTTTATGGACGATAATGCTCGCCCGCATCGTTCTGGCGACGTAGAAGCGTACATGCAAGAAGTTGGGATCCGTCGTTTAGATTGGCCAGCTCGAAATCCTGACCTCAATCCAATTGAGCATGTGTGGGATGTTCTAAAGAGACGGGTAAGATCAGTGCAACCTGCTCCACAAAACATCAGGGAGCTAAAAAGAGTCATTGCAGAAGAGTGGGAACGTATTCCTCAAAACGTTATTAAAAACATCGTGGAAAGCATGCCCAGAAGGATTCAAGCTGTGATTTTGGCAAGAGGAGGTCACACTCGTTATTAGGTTTTTACATTTGTAACTTTATTTAATTAAAAAAAGTAAAAAACAACTTTTCTTTATTGCCGACCACTTTTTATTGTTTGTGTGTGTACATCGATTTTAAAGAATCCATCGTTTTTTTTTCTTTTAATTGCTCGAATTCACTTCACGCGCATTAATTTACACGATTATAAGTATACAGACTACGTCAAAGAAATAAATTTCATTTAATTAACTAAAATCGACCTTAGAACGTAAATTTCCTTAGGTGCCCGTTTTTTTTGCAAAAGAGTGTAGATATTGATTTCGGATTCAAGAAGAGTAAGCTTCCAAATTAGAATGTAACGGAACTGACATCTAAGTTCGTCTTGATCGCTGCCTATAATATTTTAAGAACAATGAATCTACATTAAAATTAGGCTACTTCAAAGAACGTCGCAAAAATCAGACGATTAATAAAATATTATCCCTATGAGGTCAAGAGAAAGTGAACGAAATGCACCCGAAAACCGTAAGTTGTCTAACAAGGCATTAAAATGTTTATAATAAGACCACAATGGCTAGACGACGACGAATCGATGACAGCTGTCACTTTTTGCGCGGCAAAAGTTTCACTCTTGTTGTGAATGCACGGACTGGGAAAATTGAGACTGAACCGATTCAAATCGATTTCATGCACAGGCTGGCAAAAAGATTGGCGTTCAGTTTAAAATAAGGTGTTTTGTTCGTTCGTATCGTTCTGAGACGCGCGACGAATGACGATACTTTAAAAAGTGAAAACTGATCCAGTTTTGTTGAATTTAATTATTCAAATGGCTTATACATATCTCGTGTAGGTATAATACAGTTGCACGATGCAACTGTAATATCCAGAGCGAGATTTTATTTAATGATTTGAAATCTAAACATTTGTATAGCGCACCTTCCACAATTACTTTTACATTTGTATAGGTACCATCAGGTATACCTATCTACTTTGATACATGCTGGTAAGTGCAGTTGCAGACCAAAACGTTATTACAATTATCAAAAACCAAAACCACCAACACAAACAATTAAAAGACACTAAAACTGCTGTATTTACTGTTTATCTAATTTATCTATTAGATCACAAAAGTGATTTACCTACAGAACTCAAGAAAGGTTCGTCGATACCAAGAAGTCATAAAATGCTACACTAAATTAATATCGAGATCGAGTCCAGCACAACCGAGTCAGTTGCTTGCACGCATCGGCAAACAGCGTAAATCGAGACAGTTAACATTACACTTATAGCTGTATTTTCTAACATATTACTTTAGGTTGTTAGAAAATACCGGTAACAACGTTTTTTCCTCACGGTGTTACATACAAGCTTTGAGATCCTTATTCTTCTAATTATTCTTATTAATTTAATGAAACTTGGTTTGCATGAGTAAGACACCTAGGTCTAAAAGTTAGTTTAGCAAAAAGTAGAAGCTTTTTCGAAAAAGAGCTTAGAGGGCAAGAGAGAGCAAACTTGAAGTTTTCTATAGAAAGTGAAAACTCTCTCTTTCGAAAAAGATCTGAAATAACATTTTAGATTTTATTTTCTTGCGTATTAAAATAAAAATCATTAAAATCGGTTCTTTCCCAAGCATAAAAACTTGTTGCAAGCATTACAAACCATTTTGTTCGTCTCAATTCTGTACAAGTTCAGTGTGCCAAGGTTCTAGGAAACTGTAGTCGCCAGGTGTTTATTTATATATGTGCATCTTTAAATTGGAGGGTAGTATGCAACCTCGGCCCTGTGGGAGTGGAATGCTTGAATGCCTTGCAAGTCATTTTGTAGACGAATCATTAGTTTCTAGCTCGTCAGAAAACGAGGTGAGGTGACAAGTACATAAACGTCAGTCTTGTAATAGAGTATTTTGTAAATGACATGTTGAAAATCAGCGTAATTTTCTTTCTTATTTGCCATCACAATTTTGGGTTCAGTGTCTGGTATTATTCATTTCATCAGGGAGTTAACAAAATGGCTGAGATGTTATAGATTTTTCATTGACATTCAGTAACGTTACTATTTATGTAGATACCTACTGATAAAAACCGCTCTGGGTGGAGCGGGAGGGAGTGTCAGACTCTTACTGACTAAAACCCATCCGTGTTCCTCCTAGTGCCCTTTGCTTTCCAGGGCCGCAGTGATTCTTTCGACAGCTGCGTTGATATCTACAAAACCAAGATTTTTTGGATCCGATGACGTAGGTATGTGTGACTGGTTTAACGGTATTCATAGTAACATTGCTTGCATGTGCTACGGGCCATCTATTGATCAGGGGGTCGAGTCTGCTATTGCAATCGTGTCTCAATGACCGGTCAATGATCGATTTTTGACATATAACGTCAAACCTATGACACATTTCCCATACAAAAACTGTCAAAGTTGTCAAATATTCGATCAATGACCGGTCATTGAGACACAATTGCAATAGCAGACTCGAGCCCCAGATAGTGTACCCTTTAGGTAGGTACTACTTGCATTACTATGCAGATAACAAAATTAAACCAGGTTAGATTTAACTACATAAAACTTTAAGAGTGATGGCCGTTTTGCGCGTATGTGACGCATAACTTCTCCACTTGCATAAGTTTTCTAATTTTGTTTATTTTATGTTTTTGGTATGCGTCATGCTTAGCGCAAATAAAGTCTTGTTCGTTCTTTCTTCTTTCGTTAAACAAAATACAGAAAAATAAGAAGACTTATCTAATGGGCAGTATCTGCAGAATCTGCTAATCAACATACAGAACGACAGACAATTACACGTGTCTGTCGCTGGTTTCCAACTGGTAAGGTCCAGTTGTGAGTCCATGTTGCAAGCGTCTACCCAGACCCAGTTTTGTGAGATCGTAAAACTTATAAGCCACGTAAAATCACAATATCTATAAATCAATTATATCATCAAAAAACACCTCAACGGACCACAATAAACTAATTACTACATTGATCTAGAATTAACTTTCGCCACGCTAGCACGGCGAGCTAATAAAAGTAATCTCTAAAGTCATTTTGATATAGTAATGCGCCCGTCTCTGCCCGTTTCGCAACACGGGCCCTGTGACGGACGGTCAGTGGGCGGCGTCTCATATTTAATCGTTAATTGGTCTCGTTGCCACATTATGCAAGTGATAGCCGGATGAAAATAGATCGTGGAAACAGAAGGCGACGATGGCTATCTTTATAAATAAGGTTTAGGGTCCGCTTACCAGATCATGAGGTGAAGTAACATGGGGAGTAGACTGTGCTCATTGATCGTTTCCCTAAGGGTCCATGAGAATGTTTGGTATCTTGGCTAAGGAATAAATGTTTATTATACTGTGCTACTGTCGTACGACCACAAAGATACGATCATGCAACTACAAAATAACGGTAGCAGCATTTAGGCAAGTGTTAAATGTAACAAGATAATAAAATAAACTGTCTTAAGCTTCCATGTTTGTACCGTTACGGTGGCGTGTGTGCGGTGACCGACTTTGCCCGAATGCACTTTATTCCGTTGCCCGATTACGTTTGCTGTTTGCCCAATGCCCATACTAGTGCATGATATATTGTTCTGAATCAATTTTGCGGTATGTTGCTAGGAAATGATTTGTGATTTACCTTAAAAGTCTGTTAGACAACCGATTAGTCAATTTCATCGTTAGATTGAATATACAAATAATAAGACTGGTGCTTTATTATTTGTCTTTAAATGATGTTCTCCATGAGAACTGGTACATATGAGGTCATCCATCCTTCATGTTGATAAAGTTAGTATAAAGTTGGTAATACTGTAAGTACTACTATTTTAGGTAGGTATATTAGGGACCTAATCTAGTATAGATTAGGTCCCTAACATACCTACCTATCTATCTATCTATACTATAAATAATATACACTATATTATACTATAATATAATAAAGCTGAAGTTTGTTTTTATATTTGTTTGAACGCGCTAATCAATAATAATAAATAATAAAGAACTACCAGTCGGATTTGGAAAATTCTTTTTGTGTATGATAACCATACGGGAATGGAAGTTGAAGTTGTCGGAAGGAGAAAAAGCTAGTACTACATACATATAAAGCTGAAGAGTCTGTTTGTTTGTTTAGTTGAGCGCGCTAATCTCAAGAACTACTGGTTCGAATTGAAAAAATATTTTTCAACACATTTGCTCAAAAAATGCATTTACGAAGCCTGTATGCATTGATCGAAAGTTAAAAATTATGCACCACACAATGGAGCGTGCGGCAAAGTAGGTACTCTCACCTAAGTTTATATTTTACCGCAAACTGTTGTATAGCGCCGTGCGTATTCTTTACGGTTTTTTTTTAATTTCCATAAAAAATAATAAGAAATCCATCAAGGAGTTTCACATCACGAGAATAAATAAGCTGAATAATCGAAACTCCTTGGAAGCTTTTGCTGTATACGTTTGTCTCATTTTAATATTAAAGAGAAAATGAGAGAAGATAAATAAAAAAAATAAAGCATGTGGTTCTAATTTTCACCACGCGCATGTGGCGCCCTTTGTAAATTCGCGCCATTTTCATTTTAGAAACGTCAAAGATTGTTGCAACTTTCCGACTGATTTCTAGAGACAAAAAGTTTGTTTCATTACTTATTGTAATGTTTTCTCGCAAATGTGTCGAAAAACGTTGTATGACACACGTGCGGATTTGGTTTTTACAAACTCGTGACTATGGTAAGCCCTCGACTTCGTCTCGTGCTTACATTCGTCTACTCGTTTGTAAAAACCAACTTACCGCACTAATATCATAAATAACTATTAATGTTGGATAGCCCATTTATCGAAGAAGGCTATAACATCATGGTACGGCCAATAGGAGCGGAGCATATTATTATAAAAAATATAACGCAGTTGAAGTTGCGCGGTTTATTATAAAAAAAAATAAGACATGGAAAGGACGCGGAACACTTAGGTAGGTACGCGCTTTTCATGTAGAACCGAATACAAAATTCTTAGTAAGTGGCCTGAACTTTATCCTGAAGCTAAAATACTCTACAAATAGTTCTTATTTTGAAGTAACACCAATAATATTGTCGTCGGATCATTAAGAAACCAGTGTCGTCTGTCGCAGTGTGATTAATAACGTTATGAAACTCCGCCAATCTAGACATTCTGCCAAAAATACTTTGAACGCCAAGTCTAGCTCATTTCCAGTACCTATAATACACGAACAGAATCTTCTTAGTTTTGGATTCATCTGCGTGCGGAATGCACACAGGGGGCTAATCCAAAACCTAGTGCACTAGGTAATCGAAAACGACTTAGTTTTGGACTAGCCCCCTGATCTGTTCTATTCTATTCTTTCCAAAGAATAGAATAGAATATATGTAATTGCTTAAAATATGGTACATAAAGTCATAAATAAAGAAAGATATATTACTGTAATGCCTGTGTAGAAATATTTATTATCATTTTCAATAAATGGGTAAAGTGGATACCTAATATAAGTAGGTACATTTTAGAGTATTTGCTATAGACAATAGACAATCACAGATAATTTTTTATCCTGATGTCCAAAATCTAACTATTTTACAGCAACTACCTACTATAAAACTGCCTGATTGGGCCAAAATACAACTCAAAGCATTTATTTCAATTAAGTACATCATTTACAGGCAGTTTTGAATTCTCAAGTAGTCAGAAACAAAAGAAGAGTCAGCCGCCAGTCTCTATGGAGAAGAACGTGCAAGAAACTACTAGACACATCGACACTCTTTTTGGTCTTGCTTGCTACGAGACGAAATTTTGTAATACCTACTCGTAAATGAATAGCCTTCCCTCATTTACGAGTTATTTGTTCCCTATTGATGCATAAAAACACCACCGGCCCCCTTCTACCATCGGACATCTAGACGCACTGCATCCTACCATCCCTACCTTGTAGCTATTCCACCAATTCGCACTAAGCGTTTCCAAACGTCTTTTATAATGCGCACAGCAAAGGAGTGGAAGTCTCTGCCTGCGTCTGTGTTTCCAAAAGCTTACAGCCCTAATCTCTTCAAAGTTAGAGTGAACAGGCTCCTTCTGGGTAAGCTCGCTTCATCGTAGACTTTGTCTCTGTCATATCTGACATTGACTAGAGTCAAGAGCAAACCAAAAAAAAATATATATATAAACCCATCAGAAATAAAAATAAATATATATATATATATATATATATATGGCCCTGTCTACAATCCATCTTGCGGGAAAATTTAATGGGTTTCCACGGCGTTTCCACACTTTCCCCTAATACGTTTAGGACCAGTTCAATGACCTGCGTGAGTCACGTCACCTCATGTGCGACACTCGTCACAATTAGGTCACACGTTAACTTTACGTGTATGACACTCTTAAGTGCTCATTAGTAGAGTTTAATTGAAGCTTGAAGGCGAGTGCGGTTCTTATGCTGTTCTTAATCTAAGTTTTATGGTAATTTGCGATCTTAACAGGTTTTTAACTTGAATTAAAAATTTTGATTACCGGTTTATGCCCGAGGCTTTGCCTGCTTTGTTTTATTATTCTTAGGGAATATTACAAACATTCAAACATCGAGACTTTCAAATTTCATCTGCCTAGCCTTTTCCCAACTATATTGGGGTCGGCTCCCAGTCAAATCGGACTCAGCTGTATACCAGTAATTAGGTGGAGCGGCTGCCCACCAGACCTCCACAACCCATTAATTGGGTAACACGGTACTTTTTGGCAAGACTGGTGTCAGATTCTCTGGCTTCTGACAATCCGTAACGACTGCCAAAGATCTCAAAATGACAGCCGGGCCCAACGGCTTGACGTGCTTTCCGAGGCACGGAGGAATCTCGGTATGTTAAGATGGTTACCCATCCACGGACCAACCTCGGCAAGCGTTGCTTAACCTTGAAGCGGCTTGTGTGGCTGTTATAATTTAGCCAGGAGCTCCTCACTTGAGAGACTTTCACATTTTTAATATCTGTATTTATATTGTTCCGTGCGGGAATCGAACCCGCGACACGCAGCGCAGCAGTCGCATCGCTCAACCACTGCGCCAATAAATATGACCATGCACTTCTAGCACACCCTGTATAACAAACACAAACAGGTACGGTCCTCTTAAGTAGCTTTCAGATTACATACTTACTTGATTAGCTTGGTAGGTCTACATTACTGGTTATTTACAGGTCTTACCTGTATTACGAAAATGATTATAATTCAATATATTTACCTATCTAATAAACCTACCTGGTAACATAGGTAGCGGTTTATTGCACGATGCATAAATATTAATAACCTCATTGGTATGTGATGATGTTTTGCATGCCTCACAGAAAAACCACAGATATTTCTAAATCAAAAGGTTATAGATAAATGAGGAAAATAATATCAACAACTTATTAATAGAAAATAAACATGTTTACAGTACAAAAACAAACTTAGTTAAAAATATAAATAGGTACTTAAACGAGGTTGATAAATAAAATAACTACATATAAATATACTTAACACATTTGCAATATAAATGGGATTCAATTGGAGCGTTGCGTACTTTTCCTCAGACGCTAAAAAAATGTTAGTGGGCAGCAATTATTTATTTAGATACCTACTTTACAATTTCATCGCGTGAAATTTTCACTTTCGCATGAAATATTTGCTAGTTTCATTTTATTTTATTTACTAAAGCGACCACTCTCCTTTCTTTCAAGTCATAGTTGTAAGTCTCTACTTTTTGTCAATAAAATTCAAATGAATCTTATTTGAATATAGAAACTAGTTTAGAAGAACATAGGAACTAGTTTTCAGTAATATTTACGTTAGTTTTGCAGGGCTTTTTTAGCAGGGAGTTTCTGATGAATTAATAAAATTTTCAACAGCCTATTTTACTATTGCGTTTAATTAGTGAAGCCTCGATAAAAAAAAACAAAAAGAAAAACAAACAGTAGGTTATAGGCAATACTTATAATATTGTCTGTTTTTATATTTTCTACCTACACCATCGACTTCCAAACTCTGGGATGCTAGTACTGAGAAACTCCTATTGCAAGAACCCAATAACACTTTTTTCCCGACCTAGTAGGAATCGAACCCAAAACCCCTCGGCAGTCACGCTAGTGTCCATGAGACCAATGGAACAGTTAATCTTATACATTTATCAAATGATTATGGACCAGATAATGTACCTAACCACATCCTTGTAGAAAAGCAAGATAAAGAATATCGCTTCCATTAAACGGAAACCATAAAAGAGCCATCACGTTTTATTGTTTCAAACCATTGACAATAGATGATGGATGAGAGAATAAAACGACGTGTTTTCAGAAAAGGTTTTTGTGCTCTGTGGTCCTTTTTTAGGGTTCCGTACCCAAAGGGTAAAACGAGACCCTATTACTAAGACTCCGCTGTCCGTCCGTCCGTCCGTCTCTCACCAGGCTGTATCTCATGAACCGTGATGGTTAGACAGTTGAAATTTTCACAGATGGTGTATTTCTGTTGCCGCTATAATAACAAATACTAAAAAACCGAATAAAATAAATATTAAAGGGCTCCCATACAACAAACGTGATTTTTTTGCTCGGTTTTGCTCGATATTGATAACGGCAACAGGTAGACGCTTGAAATATTCACAGAATATTAAGTTGCATATTCACTTTAAAAATAAACAATTGATAAATATTTAAGGGGCCCTCCCATACAACAAACGTGATTTTTTTGCCGTTTTTATTGAAAATGGTACGGAACCCTTCGTGCGCGTGTCCGACTCGCACTTGACCGGTTTTTTCCTTTTACTGAGAGCGGAAAGTGTTGTGTATGTGTTTACTAAAAAAATATTTTCGGTGCCATTCGTTTAAAATTGTTTTAAAGAAACCACCCTACCCACTATTATTTACATAGGTACCTACTTATTAAAATAATCATTACTTTTTTTAAAGTAAAGGTGATTAATAAATATTGTATTTTTCCGTGCTAAAACTACAACTAAAACAGCTACTTTTTTGGACAGTCTGATGACTCTGTGCAGAATGGCATTTCTAAGCCACGTTGCACATGCACATGTATTACTTAATAATTCCATGCATTGCACAGAGATTGCTGCAACGATGTCTAAATCTTGTACAAAACAGTGACTTATAGTTTTAATTAATATTCTAGCCCTCAGCAACAGCCAGAGACAACATAACCCACTGGAACATTTCTGTATATTCTCTGAAACACATTATATGTCATCTTTCGACTGTCGAACTACTAGTTTAACGTAAATATTCCAAAGTCATCGTCCCAGTTCCGAACAAAACAAAAGAAAAAAGACTGTTTATTAGTAACACTAACGTTTAAGGCTATTTTCGGACGGAATTGCCGAACTATTTATATAAATGTGAACGGTTTAGATCACTTTAAAGGAAGCGAGAAAGTATTCGGGATAGCGTTGCTCACGTGCCAATGACCTTACGAGTGACTACCGTGATCTGTAATGGATATTTATTGACAAAAAAACTCCTGTAAATAATCCACATATCTATATGATTATAAAAATCAAGTGCTAGTTAGTCTCGCTAAAACTAAAAAACGGCTTGACCGATTAAAGTGCACCCGTGGGAAGCCGGGGCGGTTTACAAATACAAAAATTTAGTTTATTTCAATGTGAGCTTCGAAAGCGCTCGATGACATTTCTCCACGTTGATTGACGCTTCAATATTCCATAGATTACGGTGACGTTACGTTTAGCTTTTTAGGGGAAATTAGTAATACTTATTCAAAGATACATACCTATATGAATGGTAGCATATAAGACAAATGCCAATGACCGTACCGTGTGAACAAAAACTTTGTAATAAATAAAGCTTGAAAGCGTTCGGGCGTGTCCCACCAAAGTTTAAGTGGTCAAATGGATAGTTCCTTATTTGTGAAGGTGTGAAAACATATTTCGATATGTTTTCCTGCCCAAATTACTCGTGAATAAACTTAGACAATGAATAAAAAATCACATTTTCAAAAAGTCTGAAAAGCGTTTTTGCTTGAAATAGTTTTAGCTTTTCCTAAAATAAGTTATTTGAATTCATCCGATAAGTAGGTATGTAGGTACCTAATATTTGTATACCTAAGTTTAACAAATACTAGTAGGTATAGGTTTAACAGCAGATGAAAATCACAAATTACATAACAACAATTTCTCCGGCCGAAAAGCTCTAGACTTTAAAATCCCCATGAACTTCTAACGTAATCGCTGAAAATCATGTAAAAACGTCGTAATGAACTTTCTAAGGTCGCTAAGAAATAATATTGAGTGTTCGAAATACTCGTGATTCGGGCCCGTACGCACAATGCATATCACCTCGACATTGGAGCGGCGACGCCGCCGCGCGGCTATTTCTGTACCTCTCCGAGCTCGTTTTTCATCTTCGTACATTGTGAACGTATTGCAATACACGAAATAGATAAACAACTGTTATGTTTCTGCAAATCAGCTTAATATCGATAGATCGTATGATTTTCAGCTGAAAGTACTTCAGTTCGACTCTATATTGCAGGTTCGTAGAGGAAAATCGAAATAGATATTTAACATTTTATTAATGAAACAAGTCAATGTACCTTGTCTAATTTTAACTATCTAATCTCCGGAAATAAATTAAGAGTGAAAGGACTTTAAACAGTCTTTCCGACCATCAAACTCAATAGCAGTGAATTGAAGAGTAAAAGTTACATATCCTAGAAAAGCAGAAATTCGATTTGATTTTGAACTAACTTTCTTTTAAATATCCATGTTGCTAGCCGGAAAACGCGGACTTACTTATCGCTAACTGAAAATATGTAGTTGAATTTAGAGAAAATATTTATTTCCTTAGTCATCGTATTATTAAGAAATATTATTAGAGCAAATATAATCATTAATAAATTCTATTAGACAAATATTTTAGTACGCCATTATAGCATGTGTTGACCGCGTGATAATAAACGGATGAACGGGAACTATTCCAACCAATTTCGTCAGGAATTCGCTTTTGACAGCAAATAGTTTTTATCTCAAAAGATAAACTTTTCTATTTTTTTCTGTTCAATTCAGAATTCAGAATGAACTTTAATACGAGAATCCAACCAACTGCAGTTGTCTAGCAGTGTGTAAATCCAAGCTGTGGATGATTTTTATGGCCTGTCAGTGCAAGGGGCATTTGCCAAATTTAAAGGGGAGTAGTTGACGAGATTCAGGCATAAGTAGGTATTCTAAATTTCATAGATTGTGATCTAAAATCCCGATTCCAAATGAAAAAATCTGTGGGCAAGAAAATTGGTAAAGTCCACGTTGTATGATCTATTTACGAGACGTTATTATATCAGGCCTGTTTATTTATCCGAAATGTGGATCATGCCTCTAGCGAAAATAAAACACGCAAAGAATCGTTTATTTTGTGATATTTGTGGGAAAACTTGAAAAGAAAGTGTAAAACAGATATAATTTATTGAAAGAAAGTGAAGCTTTGTTGTTTACAAACACTTTCACTTTTGTGTGTCGATCGTCTACTCAAAATCTAAAACAATAGGAACAAAATATTGAATGCAACCCACGCCTGAATGATTTGGGTTTTTATGACTCAATTCTGTATGGATTTTGCATCATGAACACCGAATTTTTTTCAGATCACTTTTGTGAGTGATGATCGTCTACCGTCACTCATCACCACCTCCACACAACGTTGATGTTTTCGACATACAATGGTGCATTCGAAGCAATTTGTTTTGAGCAACCTATCTGGCAGCACTTGATTACAATAATTGAGAAACTGAAGTCATCTCTCTTCTATTGTAATACTGCAATAGAACTGGTAAATAATTGTAGCTATGTATGAAATATCATTGACCCCGACTTGGCAACATGTGCAAGACTTGAAAAATCAAACCAACGTTATGTCGATATTCAACAGAAATTGCACACGACTATAGCAAATACAGATAACGCATTGTATTTATAAAATGTCTGTGAAAATTCGAAATAGAAACGTCCTGACTTCGGCCGACACTATGTTGACATTGAATTAAGTTTTATCGGTGTCAAAGAACCTATTAACATTTTAGCGAAAATTGCGTGTCGGTGAGCTTTGTATCTTTTAATTCTTTTATATTTAGGTCATAACGATGATAACTAGGTAGTTTTTGGGGAAGAAAACAAGAAAACACATCTCTTGGTGTTGTATCAAGTTGCTGCAATAAAAACAGTATCAAACAATGATGAAACGCCTCAAAAACATGCTTTAATGGAGTTTTACCGGCAATTTCAAGTACTTGCTCGAAAAACAAGAAACCGGCGCGTTATCTTGATAAAAGTTTCTCAAAGAAGAGGCCTCTAAAGAAAGTTCTGTACAATCCTAAAGTAAGTAGTTATTTAAATGAATAGTAGCAGAACGGTACAGAATAATACAGACAGAGTTTGTTGATGATAGCTACCTAAGTGCAGCTGGTAAAATTATTGAATATGTAACAAAATGTTTGTACACTCTTCAAAACCACCACTGCACGACCATGAGAAAAACGTGTTTGTATAAATGTGTCAAGATGCTTATAATCTTTTCTTTTATATCAAGCAAATGTCAGCTCTTTCAGGAGTTTTTCTAATAAATCGTGTGTATTTCAGATTATTAACTACCTACCATGTCGACCTTAAAGAAACTAGAGCGGTTTATTAGAGCAAAATAATTTGATAAATTACGTTCAGTTCTCTCTTCATTTTCTCGTGTAAGTAGTCGACGCCTTAATAGATTGAAAGATTAGTAAAAGTGTGTAAATTAACTTGTAATTTGGTAATATCATGTTGTTGCTATAGTGATGTGACAAGATTTGTGCGTGCACATTGCGTGTTGGTGAAAGAGTTAGATATGTGCACGCACAGATTCGATTGGTGTTATATGGGCATGCTGGATGTGCATTTGAATATATTCGAAAAACATCGACATTTCTTATTTTTTTGAGGAAAACAACACATTTCACAACAAGATGAAATGTTTTTTTAGGTTAGTTTAGTGCATGTGTAGATTTGTGTAAAATTCCAGTCTTCGGTATTTTTTTCTGTGCCACGTTACAGTGGTTCTGCTTCCAGTCAGCAGTATTTATTGTCATTTGGACAACAACAAGCGTAAACTTCGCTGAGCGAGCAATGGCTGACCGAATTCGCGCGTTAATCCCCCGCCAACGATTTGTCCGTACAGTTTTAATTATATCCGCTGCGTTCCATTTTCGCGCTTCACGACCCAACCGTGCCGCAACGGCTTCCGTGACTTGACGTTGACCCGATCGACGATCGCCCGTCGAATGCATGATGGACGCATGGATAAAATTAAACTCACCACGCTAATTTACGTTCAACAACCCTAACTTGCGATCAAAATCTTCTAGAGCATCCTATAATGCACAATGACAAGCAATACATTTTGTTTTCGCAGTAAAGCATGTTTTATACCCGGTGTAATGGCGGACAAGCGGGCGCTGGAGCGCGATCAAACGAACGGGATGTTTCGTACTCGTCAATTAAGCAAAATCGCACATTTGGCAATGTTCCCGAGCAGTTGTTCCACTCTCGAGATTTTAGCGTTTGATTCGCGAAACGAGGAGCACCCATGTCCTTTTATGGTGGTATTGCAAACTTGCACAGTTTTCGAGTCGAGCGGCCTAAAACAGGCACTCGCAAAAACTAGCTACAAGGAATTTGTGTCACGACAGTTGTAAATCTCGCAGATTTTTATTTGGATCATTTACTCAGACATTTTTGGGACTTTGTGTTGTCGGTTAAAATCACACAGTCAAAAACATATTCTTGTGAAGTAGCAGAACGATGATACAGATCACGCTAGGCGCAACGAAGCGCGATATAATTATTGCTTTGTCAAAAAAACTAGTTAAGTATTTTTAATTAGTGTTGACATCCAACAAGCCGATTGACTTTGACGGATTCTCTAATGAACAAACGCTAAATAATATGGATCTCTGAATCTGAAAACAAAACACCAATTTTCTAAGCATTTTTGTCGTTCGTAATTTTAATGCAACCAGTCACTTCGTTTAAGAGAACAAATAAGTATCTACTCATACTGCAAACAAAAGTGATTCAGAAATTATAGGCAGTCGTCATTCTAACATCTTTCACAAATAAAAATGATTAGATTATGAAAAAAAAAAACCATTAAAATCGTTAACATTGCAACAGTGCATGCGTCCGCGCCGGTAGTGGAAATCTTCATTTGTTTAAACAACTTTCGTTAAATCCTATGTTTTGACAAGGAAACGTGACTTCGACAGTGGGTATGATATGGCCTTTATAAATTGGAGGATTACATTGAAGATAAAAAAATGCTGGTCCTGCTGCATAGCCATTAGAACGCACAAACTAATCCATTAGCATTTGAAAACATTGTTAGACCAGCTGATTCTATCGACTCAAGCTATTTAGCATTGTTTATTTTCATGCATTAACGGCACATGTCTGAGTACTGTGTACCTTCAAGTTTAACTATCATTTTTAGGTATTACTTTGACTTGAATGTGCCCTGGCTGTTGGGAGTGTCATGCTCACTCAAAAGTCTCTTTGATGGTGGCGTTTGTGTTTCATTCATCATTCGACTCCGTCAGCTGGGACTGGTCATCTCTAAACTGCCATGGGTTGTTTTAGTTGTTAGTATTTTGAATTGTTCCTGTTTTGCTCCGAAGGCTTTTGTCGTGCACGTCTTTCTACATCGTTCTCACATAATATGAATAATTTCAACAAGAACAATGTAACCACAACTTTGGAAAAATGTATTGATTTAAAAGAGTTTCCATGGAGTTTCTTGTACGTTCTTCTCCATAGGTAGAGATCTACGCGGCTTTGGAACGTGCAAATAGCTTCACCTCTTTGACTGACCAACCTTGACATTTCAAAAGTGCCTTTATATGGTTTAATTTAAATAAATGCTTTGAGTTTTGAGTTCTTTTTTTTTGAGTTTCTTTGTGCCTTGGAACATTACTAGTTCGTTTACTTTGAGTTCAACGTTCATTCTGCCATCACTAGAGGAATAAATCCTTGCAATACATGATCCTTTTAAATGAATACATATTTCTAAAAAAACGAATGTGTTGCCGAAGAACTCAAATAATTTTTAGTACATAAGTATCGAAATAGAATCAATTAATGACGCTGTAAGAGACGTGGAATTGAAGTGAAAATATTCAGACAACTCCGGAAAACTGGAGAGGATTGTTCAGAGCCCCATACAAGTTTAAGATATAAATAAAATAAATAGACGCCTTGATAGCTAAGTGGATGTCAGCAGAAGCTTCTTTAATTTAACCACTATCCAATTTCTTTTTTCATATATTTGTGCCACTTTCTGTGCAAAATGGCGCAATAGCCACGTTGCACAGGTATTTTTTTTGTATTTTTCAAATAAGTTTTCCCAAAATAAAATAATAACTTCAATACATGTTACTGTTAACCGTCAAATTAATTAGGTAAGTACCTAAATAATAATTTACATCTCTTTCATCTTTGATCGCCCCCCAGGTTTCTGAAGAAAGATTACAGGTAAACTCTACTTTAGCCTGAGAATCTGCAACTTTGGTATTAAATTAAAATAGGATTTGACACGATCTTAACTCCAAATACCTACTCAATTCAAAACCGGTCCAAACACAACCTTCTGCAGTGCTATAATATGTGAAAGTATTCAGGTTGATACAGATAGGAAAACATGCTAATTTCTTACTTGTCGAAGCTAAACGTTTTCCTGACTATTCAAATAATTTAGGAAATGCACAGCGCCGAATCCCATCATCATCATACGCAACCCGACTTCGCTCCAATTTTGAGCAAATCTTTTTCAAAAATGTTTTCTGATAACTTAGACCTGGACATCTAGCGTATGCATACCAAGTTTCGTTAAAATCGTTTCATTCATTTTGAAGAATAAGGATTTGAATGTTTGTTTGAAAAGCCGTACCGCGTAAACGCTCTTTAAGTAGATACAAAATGAAAGCCAGACTGGTACTAGACTACCAGACAGGTGACTAGGTACTAAACCGTCACCTAGGGACCTGTGCTACTCTGTAGCTATGTGCCCGCGATCGATATGACCGACTGCTTCCCCACAGGGTGACTCAGGGGTATTTCCTTTCATTAATAGTGGGCTTACGCCCAGTTCATATTATTTTGTGGGGATAAGTACTTTATAGCATTTCAACCTGCCAGTTTGGAAAGTTCTGGTGTTTAGGGTACAAGGCGATATTATTATTATACTCTTTGGTACAAGGCGAAGATAAAAACGAATTCGTATTTCAAAAAGAAGAATAGCATTGTCAGGACACCAAGGCCTTTGGCACGTTAATTGGTAACATAGAAAAAGTGGTTTGTTTCGTGCGAATAGGCGCTATTAAGCCTGTTATTTTCTTCGATGCCTCACAGAACATTTCCATGACTAAATACTCCATCATTGTTGCATGTAAAAACTATCTGTTTTACGCGTGTGTTTGTTTATAATACCTACTATGCTATTCACTAGTGGAAATCGCCAGGAAAACCATGATTTGATAAATTATTCGTAGAATTGTTTTTGCAATATCCAGTACGGAATTCCATGCACATGATGTTTTTCTCCTGAAAGAATACTGTAACCTTTGCGCTACTACAGTATCTATTTACAGAGCATAAGCTTGTTCAAATGTGATAGGTTTATGAGATATTTTTTATAAAGTTTTGAAGGAAGAGTTTTGTGGCTATAATCCAGATGTCTATACTAAACCTACTTACATTTCAATAGCTCTATTCATCTCTTTCACACGCATACAAAACACTATCCCGTATCCCGCTCACACGCATAATGATTATTGGTCTAAAAAGTTTAAGGCACTATACATTTATTGCGGCAAGTTTACTGAAGTTCTTCTTTTCACAAAAAGTGGTGAATTGACTATTCATAGATTTAAAGCACTACTCGACAATGGCCTTCTTTCTCCTATGAATGGCGGTTCTATAACGTGCTTTGCCATCAGTCTCTCAATTCACTTTGCTTACTATACTGTCGTCAGTTCATCAGCCTTATCAGATTGAATTAGAAACTAATTTCATATTAGATATGTTTTGTAACGTTCTGTTAACGTAGTATATTACGAGTAGGTTACCTACCTACTTATTTACTGATTTGCTCGTTAGAGGGTAACAATCCAGTCATCAGCGATCATTTACCGTGACAAGTGGTTAACTAGGTGATACGGTGGCAACTTGGCAACTAATGGGGCGTGACGGACGGGTGAGTGAGGTTTGTTTTATTTTCACTTAGGTTTAATTCTTTTGTGAACTGTTTGTTATTGGACTGGACTTAAAATGCTTATTAGGCTCGTAGCGGTTGAAGTCTATGCGATATCTGCAAGACTGACTGAAGTGACATTACACTAGGTAGCTACTAACGGTTATTTTCATCATTAAAATCACAATCTTATTGAGAGAATCTGTTTCTTCAAAATTTTTTTAGGTATATAAAAGTACCTATTCTTGATTTGAGCCACATAATAAGTGTCAAATGAAAAACTTTCTGGACAGGACGACAGGACACTCGAATCCTTGTGACGCTTTCCTCAAAAGATCACCTCAGACGTTAATCTTCCTAGTCTCTCATATGTTTTGACAATTACATTAATTGTATGGACTTCAGAAGAGACGTTACCCTATGAGTTTGTTGCGGTGTTTCTTCTCATGGTAGTCAACTAGGAAACACCGACCTCAACTAGTTTTATTTGACAAACAATATTGACAAAAGGGTTATTTGCAACTTATTTGCAAAATAAATATCATTTATGATTTTGATTTCTTGTTATTGTGTACCACACAATTACATTTACCTATGTATTTCCAATTCATAACTTTTAGCGTTATAATACCTACCTAACTAAGGCCTTGTGGTTAATACGTCGAGTACCAAAACACAGGCGGCCGGGCCCCAAATAATTACCCACATGTTTTCATAAACGCCCACCATGTTCTCAGAAACGCAAATCGACCGTGCAGCACTAATTAAACGTTACAAATTCAAAATACTCAATGTACTGTCGTATGTAAGTTGCTCAGTTTTTAGTTTGAACTCGATATTTTAATATATTATTTATTTATTTCCCATCATACAAATATCTTTACCCAGGACTTATATTGATAAGTCTTGGGTAAAGGAAGATCATGATATCCATGCAATTATGTACCTGTGTTAAGCGTTTGATTGAGTGACGTCACAGGTTTTAATATTTCTCATTACTTTTATAATATATCGACTTTAATTTTATTTATGATTTTTTCCTTTATTTTACACAAGTAACGTAACCATTTAGCAGTAACCATTATAATGATGAATTTCTCTTTTTAAGTTGGATTTCCTCAAGGGTCAATACTATGTCCGATATTACCATATCTCTAAGGTAAAACAACCCACATAATATTACAAGTAAAATGTAATGTATGATTTGGTACGGATTGATTCGTACCAAATCATACATTACATTTTACGCCACATTTGGCGGTCTCAATGTTATTTTACATCGCAGATGTTATTCGATTAAATGTTTTTGTACGAGGTTATTTCTATCCTAGTCTGTGTCCTATAATGTGTAGAATATCAGAATATTCTAGATATTATAGGAGACTACTATTGCTCTATAGGGAATCCTATCTGTATCCAGATATAGGTAGGCTTGCAAAGCAATAGTTTTATGAATTCAAGATTTCATAGAAATATATATTAATTAATTCAAGCGCAGTAGAGTTCTTAGAATTCCCCTAGTATAGGAAATGCAAGCATACTCGTACATGTGTTGTGTTGGTAAGTAAAATTGGTTATCCAGTAAATATTTTGATAGACAACTAGTTTTTATTTTCTACATTGTGTTGGATATCTGGAGTTACGTCTGCTGTGACGCAGGTGCATGTTTTTCGTTCTTTACAATACTGAGAAAACACAGCAGCAAATATATTGGCATGCAGAGTGCATTAGGAGTTTACAAGCTATTTCACTTTTTTCGACATTTCTAACAAACATAGACCGAAGTGCAAAGATAAGAAGATCACTATTAATACTGATATGCAAATGAGTTCACTGAAACATCTGTCTTAACTTATGTAGCTTGAGACTCACGAAATGAATTTGGACAACGCCACAGCTGCTCGTCATTCATCATTACAGTTTAATACCGTGTCCCTTTGATGCGCTTAACATAATCGATCTTCAAGAAAGAAAAAACAAAACCATTTGCCAAAAAGATTCATCCAAATATTTTCGATGTCTTGAGTCAGGTATGCAAGGACAGTGATGTCAAATAAACACACGCGCGATACTACCACTGCCAGACCACACCACTGTTTAACTACCGCTCATATAAAATTTGTTTCACACTTTAAAAAGTGGAACATCAAGGATGTTGTTCCCACTTGTGGTGTACCAAAGTTAGCGTCAAAAAGTGTCCCATTAATATGTTTGTAACTGTATACAGGCAAGGCAGGTAGGTACCTACCAATAATTATACCTACATCACTTTTGCACCCAAAGCAACTGTAAAGACCTAAACACAAGTGGTTCGGACGCACACATTAATGCGCGCATTCGTATTGTGAATAAACATCGTAATGTAGCAGATAAACTAGGATGGGAGCCAAGACGAAAATATGCTACGGCGCGTTTTTCCATTGGATTTTGCGCTTTGGAAACGAACAGTAGTCGCGACAGAACCAACAGACATTCATTGTTACTCAGATGGAATGTGATAACAGCCAGCGTCTGCTATCACGAGTGCTGGTGTCGGATGCTGCACGCTCACAGAATAATATATTGGTCACGCTTGAGATTCATTGCATGTACCAGAATACATCTCTAATGACGACACTTTCTTCTAAAAGAGAACGTTGCACACTGGCGCCTTGTTGTTGTTCTAAGTTCTACTATGTGTCGCTCGATAATGTCTGAGGGTGTGGTGTGTGGTGTGTTATGACTTATGAGGTATAGAAAGCGTATGTACCTATCTGTGTGTTGTGTTCATTGTGTAGTGTCCCATGTTTATGTATGTCTTGCAAGGTCACACGTGGAGTGGTCAAGTACGAGACAGGTCGATGCACACGCGTCAAGGTGGGCTCGGAAATTTTCATTCAACCGCCTGTTCTATTTACATCGCCGATTGCCACAAATATTGTAAGTGGCGCATCGCGCGCGCACTTCCTCCACACTGACGTAGGCAACATCGGACCTTCGCGTGTCATACACTCGAACCATAACAGAAGCTAAGGTTTAAGAGCAGGCAGGGCCTCCTGAATGTGTTCCCGGAATACTTTTGGACATCCGGCTGTCTGTCATCGGTACAAAGAGAGAAAGAGCGCTACGGGCGAGGTGTTGGTGGTTCGTGAATGATAGGCGACGTCCCGACGGCGGCGGGAGGCGCCGCGGCGGGCGGAGTGCGCGCCGCAGGATCTGGTGTTTACGTTGTGTTCACTGTCAAACGTGTTATCTGTTATGTGAGCAGGTGCGTGGCGCTGGCGTCGCGGCGTGCGCGCGCCGGCTATATTTGTGTCGCGCGGGCGTCGTTACATAAAACTGTCGTGTGTCGATCCTCACCTCCTCTATCTTGAGGCTGGTGCGGACCACCTTGCGGGTGACCGCGCTCTCGTAAGTCTCCTCGATAGTCTCCGCCATGGTTGCGAGTCGCGGGCGCAGCGGGCAACGCGCGCGGTAGTTGCGCCGGTACTGAGCGGCGCGCGGTTATTTTTAGTCAGCGGCGTGGTTCGGCCGCCTCACAGTGGTGTAACTGGCACTCGGGAATCGGGGTGGCGATGTCGCTGGCGGGCTGCGCGGTACTGCCGCAGTTAGGGGCGCCGCTACTGCCGAGTTGCGCGGCGTCACATCTGTTGTGTGTGACGCTGCAAGCTTTAAGCCCCTCCAGACAAAGAGCCTCGGTGACGCTGCACACAATGTTTATGATCTCATATCTTCAGAACAATTTTCCACTGAAAACATTTGGTTCCCTGCTATTCCAGTCATAGCTCTACCATAAACAAGCTCTTACCCAGCGAATGGACAGATTATCATTATATTCAAACAGGTACCTAATATTATATTGGTAACTGGCTAGGTACCTATACGTCATATATGATGTTTCATTTTATCCGAAGTCAACTGTTTAGGTGGGTGTGGATACAAACGTCGCCAAAATACCGAATAAACTAAAGCCAGAAAATCTGTTCACCGAAACTAGTGTATAATCTAGACAGTATGTTCACCTAGTTTATGAAAATGACAATTTCAATCAATTTTACAGATTACTCTTGATAACTTACAAGAATATTCGCTATATGAAAACAACTAAAACTACCCTCCACATTAAATAGAACTGCTAGTGCCATCCATGAAAGCCAGAGGAAAACTATAGAAACAAAACCTGCTACTAGATGGCATTAAATACAAGCGTGCGCAAAACATGGTGTATTGCCGTGGTTTGACTCAACTTGTAGATGGTAATAAACCAATCATTATATCGATGCGTAAACAGGATATTTATAAAACGATGTTTGTAGATTTCCATGCGAATCGATTTATAGAGTAGGTACCTAAACAGCAGTCCGGTAGCGGGCAATGCAACACGCACATTCGACGTCACATGCATGGAGTAACATCAATCGATTTTTACTGCCTGTACGCCAGGTTCCTAATTTTATAGTCTAGGTACATACTAGCGACTGACAATGTTTCGTATCTAACATACGACCTCATTTACGCTCTCATACATGGCCAATTGGCCATGACGATCCCTAATTAAATAAGGGTCAGCTCACATCAAGATGCATTATTCAGAATTTAGTCTTTTAACATAGAAAAACCCAGCCAAGTGCTAAGGATTCCGAACGAAACATGTTACTTTAAAATTATAGACTTCTTTTGTTTTCCTGTAATCTATACCTAAGTACCTGTATTTTTTTTAATTTTAGGCTCCATAGTTTTGGAGATAAAGGGGGGAATGATCACAATCAGTCCAGTAGATTCGAAGAAAATTAGCTGTGACAGACGAACAGACAGACAGATAACCGAGTGATCGTTTATGGGTTCCGTTTTTCCATAGAGAGGTTCGGAACTCTATAAAAAATCTATTAGGTATCGCTATTTTAAAGCGATACTATATGCGCAGCTTCGGGTCTCGTCATCTCGTGTCATCAGTGTGCACAGACCTGACGTTCGACGGCCGCTCGCAGCCGCGGCAATAGGGTATTTTTAACCGACTTCAGAAAAAGGAGGAGGTTCAATAAATTACCTATGGCAAATCTCTCGGGAGTGCTAAAATCGCATACCTGTTTATTATTTACACCAATTCATAACATAACATCACGCCTTACAATTCACCCCAGTTCACCCTTACCTCACCAGTTATGTTCATTTCCTATGACATTATCTTTTCGGGCATTCTTTTTTGTTTATGAGCCTATCTTGATGTTTTTTTTTTACGTTGGGTTAGGTTCGAGTGTAATGCGGAATGGCGGGACAGGCTCTCATCCTCGTCACTATCGAGGCCATCCGGCCAGTGATCGACCTCTGGCTCGGCTCCCTGTCGTTTCGAGGGACACAGGTCCTCACGGGGCATGGCTGCTTCTGGAGGTTCCATTGTCACATAGGCAGGGAGCCGGACGCTCGGTGTCACCACTGCTAAATTATTATTATTATTTCCTTTATTCATTTGTACAATACATATAAATTACATTTTTAAATATTAAAATACAAAGTTATAAAAATATAAAAAATAGTAGCCCACCGGTATCGGGAACAGGGTCCAAGCTACCGGCGGTCAGGGCTCCAGCGAGAGGAACCTCCTAACAATACGAGCCGTGTCCAGAAGTACTGCTTTCTGAATCAAGCCCTTGATCCAGCTGCCTAACGAGAGCCTCCTGGGGTGTTGGTCGAGGCTCGTGGCTATTAAGCCGTTGGCTGACACGACTATCGGTACAATGATTGCCGAATTCACATCCCACATGTCGACAACCTCGCGAGCCAAGTCAAGATATTTTATTTGTTTATCTTTCTCGGCTTTCACGAGGTTCTCGTCATGTGGAACGGTTATATCTACAATCATTGCACGCCTCTCGATTCGGTCCACCACCACTATATCAGGCTTATTTGCAAGAATAGTCCTGTCAGTGATGATGGACCGATCCCAGTACAATGTGATACTGCCATTATCGAGAACTGGGTCGGGCACATACCTGTAGTACGGCACCTACGATTCCACAAGACAGTATTTCAGAGCAAGTTGCTGATGAATAATCCTGGCTACAAGGTTGTGTCTATGCAAGTACTCTCCGTTAGCAAGACGAGAACAACCAGAGATAATGTGGCAAATTCATTCTCCCGGACGGTGACATGCCCGACATATGTCAACCGTGCCGTCCTTCACAATAAATCTCCGGTAGTTTTTCGTCATGATAACTTCGTTCATAATTGCACGGACAAAACCTTCGGTTTCCCCAAAGAGGTCACCAAAACGTAGCCAGGCTACGGACGCTAACTGATCCACGTCGGGCCCATGTAGGGCCCGGAAAAAGCGTCCGTGAAGTTCCTTGCTCTGCCATACTGCCCTGCGATCGTTAGTGTCAAGCACCGCAGGTTTGCGCCAGTTCTCATTTGCCAAGGAGAGCGGGGTGAGTCCCTTGTCCACCGCCACTACATCTCGATGCATACCCACGTCGACAGCTAAGAAATATTCCCTGAGACTGCATATCTCGCGATTGTGGAGAGTCTTAGCATTTAAAAAGCCTCGACCTCCACACTTTCGCGGGATATACAGTCTCATTACCGACAACCGTGGGTGATGCATTCGATGTGCAGTTAGCAGTGTACGGACCCGCCTATCCAGGGCGTCAAGTTCCGTTTGAGTCCATTTGAGTACGCCGAAAGAGTACATCAATACCGGCATGACCCATCCGTTGAAAGCGCGCACCTTGTTTCCGCCCGATAGAAGGCTGTTGAAGACCTTCTTCAGGCGACCAAAGAAGCGCTCCTTCAACGAATGCTTCATGTCAGTAACACTGATGCCTAACGCTTCCGACATACCCAAATACTTGTAAGTTTCGGTTGGAGAGAGGGATCTCAGGATTATGGAATCCGAGAGTTGACATCCCACGGATTCCATAATCTCTCCACGCTTTACTTCCACACTTGTCCACACCAAACTCCATCCTGATGGCACTACTGAAAGTTCCAGTTACTTTCAGTAGCTCCATCAGTTGCAGATTATTGGGGGCAAAGAGTTTCAGACCATCCATGTAAAGGAGGTGAGATATAACCTGAACACCTCTCTTCAACCGATAGCCTAGTCCTGAATTCTCCAGCAGTGTGCTGAGAGGATTCAAGGCTAGGCAAAACCAAAGCGGACTCAAACTATCGCCCTGAAAAATACCCCGCTCGATCCTTACCGGTTCGCTATTCCTCTGGATATTTCGACATCCTGGATAGCGAAGGACTGTCCTCCATTGCCCCATACATGACGTCAGGAAGGTGCGTAGCGTTGTATCAATTTTATACAATTCTAGCACCCTCATGAGCCATGTATGAGGCACCGAGTCATAGGCCTTCTTATAGTCTATCCAACATGTCGACAGATCCTTTCGGGAACGCCGAACCTGTTGGCTAATGGCCGTATCAATGGTGAGTAGCTCCTTAGTACCGCGGGACCCATTCCTACATTCATTTTGAGAGGCAGACATGATGTTATTGCTCCTATTTATTATTAATTTTAGCTCTCAAAATGGATGTAAGAACTTTATAGACCGTCGGCAAACACGTTATCGGTCTATAGTTTTTGGGTTCCGCGGTGCTACCAGATTTATGGAGCAGGTGGGTAGCTCCTGTGGTAAGGAATTCGGGCAGCGAGCCGGACTCCAAGGCAGTTTGGAACAGAGACGCCAAACGAACATGCGACCCAAGTAACCACTTAACCCAAAAATTGTGCAGTCCGTCCGGCCCTGGAGATTTCCAGTTAGGCAACGGACGGACTGCACGGGCTACTTATTATTATTATTATTACTGCGTCGACTGTCATGTCGGGAGGACACGGCGCGGCATACGCTGGCAGAGTGTGCCGCTTGGGAGGAGTCGCGCTGTGCTCTCGTCTCTGTGGTGGGCAGTGACTTCTCGTTGCCGGCCGTAGTCCGATCTATGGTCGGCGGCGAGGAGTCCTGGGACGCGGTGGTCTCTTTCTGCGAAACAGTAATCCCGCAGAAGGAGGCTGCGGAAAGGGAGAGGGAGATGTCGAGTGCTCTTCCGGACTGCAGCAGGCGCACCGGGCGTCGTAGGGCATACGCTGCCCTCCTTGCCCCCCTAATTGGGTCCAGGGGCGGCGGACTTGGGGACGTCCGTCGCCCCCCATTTATCTGAACCCGAGGTGGCGGCACGTGATGTTCCCGTGCGCCCCTCTGACGTTGCGGGGGGAGATGTTAACGGAACACCAAGAAGCTCAAGTTGGTCGATTATCGGCACGGTTACGCTTCGGAAAGATAAGAGCTGGGTGGAATTGGCTCCTTTTAGCGAAAAAAAAAACGCCTGGGGCTTAGCAGCATTGAACTTGATCAAATTGGCATCCCATTCAGAGACAGTCTGTGAGGACAAGTTCAAGCGCTCAACCATAGCCTCTGGAAGAGACCGGTTCTGCGACCCACCAGCTCGTACGTTGGACACGTATCTCTTAGCAACAGTACTGTCGTCTGCATAACCAAAGGTTTTAGCAGATCATTAATATGCAGCAAGAACAATGTTACCGAAAGCGCCGACCCCTGAGGAACCCCGGCATTAATTTCCAGCAATCCGGACGAGCAGCCATCTATTACCACTCGGATAGACCGATCCGGCGATCCCCCAGGAAGTCTGCAATCCAATCACACAATCCGGCGGGCAGACCAAAGGAAGGAAGCTTACCAATAAGGCTATCGTGCCGATTATATTGCCGATTATCGTGCCGAGATAGGCATGTCATAGTATGCGTTTACAGACCCCCTAATTATCAAAACTATTCTGTTTTTGAGTCAGTGATGGAAGATGTTTTGGCAAAACTTGCAACTGGTAATAAACTTTTGATTATCTGTGGAGATTTCAATATAAATATTTTAGAAAGTAATTCAGATAGCAGTCGCTTTTTAAATCTCTTTAAGTCTTTCAACTTATCAAATGTGTTCATAGAACCAACCCGATCAACGGCAACGACTGCTACCTACATGCATTGATAATGTTTTTTGTTGCTGCAACTATTTAAAAAAAGCTATTGTAAATTGTATCCCTTCTGATCATAGTGGGCTAACGGTAACTTTTGAGTCTACCATACCATTACAAAGAGTGCAGATACAATCAAGACCAATAACAGCCGGTAAATTAAATAAATTTAACAGCACTTTAGGCAGCAAGTTGAGTAGTCAGGGCTTCACAATGAACAATGGTAATATTTTATATAAAGAATTTTTTTCTGTTGTCCAAACTGAGATCAATAACACTTTTTAAAAAGATAACTAAAACTATTTGCCCTAAGTTTTTATTTAGTGACTGGGCGACTAAAGGACTCAGAAAAAGTCGAGATAGACTTTATGAACTATATGGCCTTAAGCCTTATATTAACACTGAAACTTTTAATAAGTATGTAGCTACCTTCTCAAAAATTTATAAAAATACTTGTAAGGTAGCTAAGGCTTTTTACATAAGCAATAAGGTGAAAACAGCAGACAATAAAATAAAGACTGTTTGGAAAATTATAAATAATGAAACAAACAGGAACAAAAGACATAACACTGATTACACATTGGAGACTACTCAGGGTCTTATTAGTGATAACCAACAAGTTGCTCAAGAATTTGTAAATTTCTTTACCAATATTCCAATTAAAACTACTGAAGCCTTGAATTCGTCTCCTTCGCTTGCTTTTGATTTGTTACAGGCAAACGTTTCAGCCTGCCCGACTGAATTTAATTTCAAGCATATAAACCCCATAACAGTAATGAAAGCTTTCAAACAAATCAAGGTTAAATTGACCGAGGATTTATGGGGATTGTCTATCAAAGTTTGTACCTCAATTATTGAGACTATAGCGCCTTACTTAGCTTTAATATTTAATTTGTGTGTGGATCAAGGTGTCTTTCCGGACTTAATGAAATTCAGTAAGGTGATACCACTTTTCAAATCCGGGGACAGTAAAGACACAAACAATTATAGACCAGTATCCGTGTTGCCAGTGATTTGAGTGAGTGCAAGGTATTTGAAAAAGTGATGCTTGATCAGATGCTTTATCATTTTAACACCAATAACATCTTGCATGATAAACAGTATGGTTTCACCAGAGGACGTTGTACGACTGACGCTGGTGTTACCTTATTGAAGCACATCTTTAATGCGTGGGAAGAGGCACAGGATGCCATAGGCATCTTTTGTGACCTATCTAAGGCGTTTGATTGTGTAAATCACGAAACATTACTTCTGAAACTTGGGCATTACGGGCTGGGCAAAACAGCTTTAAGTCTTGTTAAATCTTATTTAAATGATAGACAGCAGTTAGTTCAAGTAAACAGTGTCAATTCGTCGGGATTAAACGTGAAAATGGGGGTACCCCAGGGCTCAATTTTAGGTCCTTTTTTGTTTTTAGTATATATAAATGATTTGCCCCATTTATTGCAACAAAAACTTAATATGGTGTTGTTTGCCGACGACACCTCTTTAATTTTTAAGATAAATAGACGGACCAATAATCTTGACGTCATAAATAACGCCCTAATGCAAATCCAAAATTGGTTTACTGCCAATAATCTAGTTCTAAATGAAAATAAAACGAAATGCATAAGATTTGCCTTACCAAATGTCAAAGGCAGTGATTGTGACATAGTATTGAACGGGGAAAACTTGAATTCGTCGATAAAACGGTTATCCTGGGAATTACGCTTGACTCAAGGCTACAATGGGGTCCTCATTTAACATCTCTTGCAGGACGGCTAAGTTCAGCAGCATATGCTGTTAGGAAAATCCGCCAATTTACGGACGTTGATACCGCGAGACTGGTTTATTTTAGTTACTTTCACAGTATCATGTCTTACGGTATTTTACTATGGGGACGGGCTGCAGACATCGAGTCTATTTTTATTCTGCAGAAAAGAGCCATTAAAGCCATATACAAACTCGGACGACGCGATTCTCTAAGGGAACTGTTTAAGAATATTAACATCATGACGGTACCTTGTGAATTTACACCTTTTTAGTAAAAGAGGCGACAAACATAATTATGCTACTCGAAATAGGGACCAATTAGTTCAACCAGGTTTCAGACTGGCTAAAGTATCCTCATCTTTTATGGGGTACTGTTTAAAATGTTATAATAAAATACCTCTCCATATATTAGAACTAAATGAGACAAAATTTAAATCTTGCATTAAACGCACACTATGCAGGCAAGCATATTATAAGTTAGGGGAGTATATTGAAGATAAAAATGCTTGGCTCAGTGCTGGTCCTGCTCCACAGTCACTAGGGCGCACAAAGTAATCTGTTAGCATTTGGAAATATTGTTGGACCGGATGAAGATTGTAAGAATGCAATATTTTTCATTGTATAGACTCAATTTATTTAGCATTGTATAATTTCATGCATTAACGGCACATTTGTGAGTACTATGTACCTTAAATAACTGAGTAGGTCTTTGACTTGAATGTACCCTGGCGATTGGGAATGTCATGCTCACTCAAAAGTCTGTCTGATGGTGGCGCGTGTGTTGGATCATTTGGCTCCCTTAAAAATGGTTGAGCCAAATGGTGCTAGCGTATGCGTCATGTTCGTGAACGGGCGCCGTCAGCTGAGACTGGTCATCCCTTGGCTGCCATGGTTTATTTTAATTATTTCTTTGAACTGTTTCTTTTTACTCCGGACTCTTTTATCCTGCACGTCTTTTACATTGTTCTCACATATGTATTATTTTAATATGAATGATGTAACCATAATTTTGTAACAAAATATTATTTTTTTTAAAAGAGTGTCCGTGGAGTTTCTTGCACGTTCTTCTCCATAGAGATCTACGCCTTGGAACGTGCAAATAGCTTCATCTTTTTGACCGACCGACCTTGACAATTCAAAAGTGCCTGTAAATGGTTTAATTGAAATAAATGCTTTGACTTTGACTTTGATTCGTGCCAAACCCTGTCGAAGGCCTTCGAGATGTCAAGGGAGACCACAAGTGCTTCCCCGTGTTTCTCGGTGGCTTCACTCCAGATGTGGATGGCATAGGTACGCTAGAAGGTCCCCAGTGGACCGATTTCGGCGGAAGCCGTATTGTTGGTTACTAAGGATATCGTTAGCTTCTAGGTATGCCAGGAGCTTACCATTCAGCTCACGTTCCATACTCTCAGAGTATGAAAGTTACTGAGATGGATGATCTATAGTTCGTTGGGTCAGCTCGTCTATTCTTCTTGGGCACAGGCTGCACTTTAGCTTGCTTCCAAGCCAACTCAGTGAACTTTACCAGTCTCAAATGAACGGCGAAATAGGCGTGTCAAGATCGGAGACAACTCAGGCGCACAGGTCTTCAGTACAATCGCCGGTATCCCGTCGGGGCCACTAGCCTTGTTCACTTCTAGGTGACGCAGTACCGTACGGACGTCCTTCTGATGAATACGTATGTTCGACATACTCGACTTTCGATTACAAATAATAGTTATGCTTAAAGTTTTGAATATATAGGTATACGATACAAGTTTATTTTTAGATTAACAAAGTTAAAATATCTTCTTGATTTCTGATTATTTTTTGCTACCAAAAAATTTCAAATTGGCAGAGAGCCTGACACTTTATTGGGTTAATTGCCGCCCTGAATCGGTCTGACCAGCTTTTGATCATTCATAAATTACAGTTTAGCTCGATCGCATCCGATAGGTTGTCAACACGAGATGATACTGAAGT
Source organism: Melanchra persicariae (assembly GCA_947386135.1). Classification (NCBI taxonomy): domain Eukaryota; kingdom Metazoa; phylum Arthropoda; class Insecta; order Lepidoptera; family Noctuidae; genus Melanchra; species Melanchra persicariae. The sequence continues at coordinate 18,145,584 of OX376648.1, read as the reverse complement.
TCAGTAGTTATAGGGTTAATACAAATGGAAAACAAAGAAGAGATAACATAGGCACACCGGACGAAGAGTCTCCAGCATGAACTGACTGCTGACGCTCACGTAGATAAGAGGAAAACCATTCCGAGTAGGTACCTTGTGAGAGACCATATGATATGAAAGAATACACAAGAGGATTTCGTGACTGATAGTATCAAATGCGATGGAGAAGTCGATTAACACTAAAGTAGTACCTACTTAACTATTGTCGTCCATTCCCCGCCTTGATATCATCAATCACGAAGTTCCGGTGGACATTTTTCCATAATCCCAAACTGTTTTACTAGCTTCAAACCTTAGATTATATACCATGGGACCCGCAAATCTGAATTTCAGGGCCCCGGGGGCTAGTGCGTTTCCGAATGAATTCTTTACATTTTCTTTATTTTCATGATCAATTTGAACATTGCGTGTTCAGAGAGGCACTATAGGTACTAAAATGAGCAATAGATGTAGGTACATGGTAGATAGTTTATTAATTTGTTTCAGAGGATTTAAAGTAATAAAATCAAGAATACGTTCAAATCTTTATATTCATTACACAAACATGCAACATATAAATTATTACATAATAAATATGTACGCCTAACACTAATGTATAAATTTCGAGATACATTCTTTTATACATATGTATATATCACTTAACGTATATGAAGTCTCCTTTTATCACAAAAACCTGGGCGCTGCCCTGGAATGAGAATCTACCTCTGCTTCTTTGATCGTTTTTTTTAATCTATGGCAGTATTGAAAAAATGAGGTGTGGTAATTTTATGAAGGGAAACTCCATATCGCACGTTATAATGTCACTTTGCAGCTAATACTTAAACATATTTTATTGTATTTTTGTTACGCCTGTGGCTTTGTGCTGTCACTCTACTCCACTTGGCTGAAACATAAAAACAAAATTGTTAATAATAAAAACTTGAAGTAAAGCGGACTCGAGTAAATTGGGGTACTTCAGTATGTCATGATCATGAATTATCCGTAAGATTTAAGTTATTAACAGTTGAAAACGCAGTTAGCATCTTGGTTATCTGTTTTTCTGATCCAATCAAATCCTTACGTTATAACATCTTCCTATGTGCATATCCATAAAAGGAGTTTTACACGCATTAAGATACACATAATATATATTGAAGATACTTATACATCGTAAAATTCGCGCGTATTACGCGTGTTGATTTCACGAATTTATATCTTCAGGGCGACTTGTATCACGGAACACATAAAAGAGGAACTCTTTTATCTGTTCCGCGCCTTGTACCAAGTGCTGTATCGAATATTGGAAGTCTTAATTAAATGTCTTAAGAAAAAATAAAAAATTAATTCCTCTTTTTCGTGACTATGATACTTTCCTAAATGACTTGGACCCAGTTTCTCGGATGAAACTGATAGCAAAATCGTGATTGGTTCTGACTAACTTTTTCCATTTATGATGGGGTCTGCTTCCAGTCTTACCGGGTGTAGCTGAATACCAGTATTTTACATGGAGCGACTTCCTATCTGACCTCCTCAACCCAGTAACTGGATAACACGATACCCAGGCCAGGGAACGAATATCCATTAATCTTGCAATAAATGTATGTGATTAAGTCAGAAAAAGAGAGCATACTTTAGTTTGACCTGGGGGTAAAGATAATACGTACGTACGGTTCGAAAAACTGGAGATAACACTGAAAAGGAGGTGCCAATAAGTGGTTGAGATGAGTACCACTGCGCAGGGTTGAGGTGAGTACAGTATACTAACATGACGCGCATGGTGTTGGTGAAGCCGGAGCCCTGCTTCCAGCCGGTGACGACGACGACACTGTCGCCACTGCGCAGGGTTGAGGTGAGTACAGTATACTAACATGACGCGCATGGTGTTGGTGAAGCCGGAGCCCTGCTTCCAGCCGGTGACGACGACGACACTGTCGCCACTGCGCAGGGTTGAGGTGAGTACAGTATACTAACATGACGCGCATGGTGTTGGTGAAGCCGGAGCCCTGCTTCCAGCCGGTGACGACGACGACACTGTCGCCACTGCGCAGGGTTGAGGTGAGTACAGTATACTAACATGACGCGCATGGTGTTGGTGAAGCCGGAGCCCTGCTTCCAGCCGGTGACGACGACGACACTGTCGCCACTGCGCAGGGTTGAGGTGAGTACAGTATACTAACATGACGCGCATGGTGTTGGTGAAGCCGGAGCCCTGCTTCCAGCCGGTGACGACGACGACACTGTCGCCACTGCGCAGGGTTGAGGTGAGTACAGTATACTAACATGACGCGCATGGTGTTGGTGAAGCCGGAGCCCTGCTTCCAGCCGGTGACGACGACGACACTGTCGCCACTGCGCAGGGTTGAGGTGAGTACAGTATACTAACATGACGCGCATGGTGTTGGTGAAGCCGGAGCCCTGCTTCCAGCCGGTGACGACGACGACACTGTCGCCACTGCGCAGGGTTGAGGTGAGTACAGTATACTAACATGACGCGCATGGTGTTGGTGAAGCCGGAGCCCTGCTTCCAGCCGGTGACGACGACGACACTGTCGCCACTGCGCAGGGTTGAGGTGAGTACAGTATACTAACATGACGCGCATGGTGTTGGTGAAGCCGGAGCCCTGCTTCCAGCCGGTGACGACGACGACACTGTCGCCACTGCGCAGGGTTGAGGTGAGTACAGTATACTAACATGACGCGCATGGTGTTGGTGAAGCCGGAGCCCTGCTTCCAGCCGGTGACGACGACGACACTGTCGCCACTGCGCAGGGTTGAGGTGAGTACAGTATACTAACATGACGCGCATGGTGTTGGTGAAGCCGGAGCCCTGCTTCCAGCCGGTGACGACGACGACACTGTCGCCACTGCGCAGGAAGCCGCGCGCGCGCCCGAACTGCAGCCCTGACTGCACGCGGTTGTCCACATCCTTCAGCCAGTCGCCGGCCGCCGCCTCTGTTACACCACAACACACGTTTATAAGTGAAAAAAAATAATAAAAGGTGAAGAGAAGAGTCGTGGGACACCCGGTTGGAAGGAAGTTTCTTTTGCATTTTTGTTTTTTTATTTAAATTCAGTCAGGCCTTGCCCTGCAATGGGAAAGCCTACTGCAGGGCAAATACCTTCCTTTCTCCCGTCTTCAAGCAAGTGAGAATCCTGACGTTTTGCTATAACAGATTTGTATAACAGGCACAATTAAATAAATGGAGCCTTTAGCTAAGAGACCTAGTTGTTTAAAGGATTTTCCCATAAGGTTAGTGCTGAAATCTGTCGGTATATGCAGAACTTTTGGTAGTAAAGTTTCTTTACAACGCCGTTAGATGGCGGTAATACAAATGTCGTGACCGATGAAGTATTGCATTTTTTTTCGGTTAGTAGCTGTCTTATAACGTGAACTTCCGTTTCATTAAGATACCTCAGTCCACCATGACGCGGTAGCACGGCCGGTACTTGCTGAGCTGCCGAGCACTTGGCACAGAACACATGGGGCAGCACGGCCGTTATTTGCTGAGCAGCTGAGCACTTGGCACAGAACACATAGGCTACCTTGGTACACGATGGGCAGCACGCCGCGGTACAGATGCACCTGGCGCGCGGTCTGCGCGTGGCGCGTCACGGCGATGATGGGGCAGCGCGGCCGGTACTTGCTGAGCAGGTGAGCGGACTTGCCGCTGGTGGTGATGACCACGATGGCAGACGCGAGGCACTTGGTGGACGCCTCTACGGCCGCGATGGCTGTGGAGTGGGCGGGCTCGATTGGGGGCTTCACCTAGAGACACATTTTTTATTTTATTAATGACACGACCAGCGAAATTACAAACAAATGACGCATGCTACCTGGCGCCGCTCCAGGCTCCAGGCTCCGTCATGCTGTCATGACGCATGAATACAAAGTACAGCTCACCTCAACAACCAGATCATTGAAGAGCTGCCTGTGCCAGATGGCAGCCTCGGCCTCCTTGCAGATGTTGGCCATGGTGAGCACGCACTCGAGCGGGTAGTCGCCCTTGGCGGTCTCGCCGGACAGCATGACGCATGAATACAAAGTACAGCTCACCTCAACAACCAGATCATTGAAGAGCTGCCTGTGCCAGATGGCAGCCTCGGCCTCCTTGCAGATGTTGGCCATGGTGAGCACGCACTCGAGCGGGTAGTCGCCCTTGGCGGTCTCGCCGGACAGCATGACGCATGAATACAAAGTACAGCTCACCTCAACAACCAGATCATTGAAGAGCTGCCTGTGCCAGATGGCAGCCTCGGCCTCCTTGCAGATGTTGGCCATGGTGAGCACGCACTCGAGCGGGTAGTCGCCCTTGGCGGTCTCGCCGGACAGCATGACGCAGTCGGCGCCGTCCAGGATGGCGTTGGCGACGTCGGAGATCTCCGCGCGGGTGGGGCGGGGCTTCTTCACCATGGACTCTAACATCTGGGTCGCGCAGATTACTGGTTTGCCGACCTGGGTGGAATAGGTTAAGATTATTATCTACATACTAGCTGTTGGCCGCGACTTCATACGCGCATATCCCGTTTTATTCGTTTTATAATATTAGTATAGATATAATGGAAAATCGTCGAAAAGCCTCCACTGTTCTGAAGCTGAAATAGTAAAGACTCAATATATTTAGCTTCTTACCCTATTGCAGCGTGCGATCATCGTCTTTTGTGCGAGGAACACTTTCTCTGGTGGGATCTCAATACCAAGGTCACCGCGGGCAACCATGATACCGTCCGAGGCCTGAAAAAAAAAACATAACAAATGAAATCATAGTGGCTTCATTTGTTCCCTACGCTTGGTTACTTCTAAGAGAGAAGTTTAACTAAGACTCTAAGATTAATCTGAAGTTTTCCTTGTAGAATCCTCTTAGAATTGCCTTGCGAAAAAATCTCATGGTAGCAGTATGGAGGTAGGCGGTACTGAGAGTTAAGTCCGTCAAGTCAAGTTTAATACCTCCATTGGAAAGGGAGGATCCTCCGACCGGACGGCTGTTGTGTCCGGAGGGAAACTGCCCGATAGTTGATATTTTGACTGTTGCATATGTTCAAATCGCACGGTAAACTGATACCGCGATGCAGGATTTTGGTAAGTTCGTTCGCAGCTGTCGGGATAGATGTCGTCGAGGTTCTTTTTGTTGCGATGCAGATTTTGCTACGTTGACTTTTGTTACGGTATTGATGTCACTACAGCACAACATGGTGTTATTTTGAGACGCAATAGCCTTCTACATACCCACAAAAGTTTAAGCATTTGTGGGTATGTAGAAGAATGGCCGAATTTATTTTTATGAAAATAACCTTAAAAGTTCTTGAAAGTCATCCTTCTATCAGATAATCTTCCATATCCATTGCACATCTAGTTAAAACTGCATTCTATTACCTCTGGCCTACATATTGCAAGTGGGAGTATGTATCGGACTACATGCAAATTGCAGTCATCCGCCAATTTGAACGAGTTGTAAATCTGACCTGACGTGCCTGTTCGAGCCTATTGTGTATTATGTAATCTAGAGTTACCTACGTATGGGTTATGTTAGGTCATGTGCATAGTTGTTCATTTTAGAATCATGGCCGATTTTTCAGGCTTACCCACGCTCCTGAATTAAACATTTATTTTGAATATTTATCACTTTTCTTTAAACTAAATACCTGTCAAAATTATAAATGAAAGGGTTTCACACAATGTAAACTCAAAATATTAATTCAGAACCAGCATTTTTTTCGGGATTTTGGGCCTTTGACGTACCTACATAATATACTGTATATAAACTAACAAAAAGCAATTTATCTCCGTTTCATTCGACAAAATAATTTGCATTCTCTTTTAACATACTAACATTATTTATGTGGGTTTGCTGTTTATTGATTTTAAAAAACAAATTAATTATGTTCTTTTAAATTGAAATGGCAATGGAGTTCTATTAGCATCAATCAGTATGTAAACAGTCTATAATTGCATGCACTTATCTGAATGGTAACATAATATGTTGTGTATAAATGGGCTATTTACTTAACGTACTTATTAACATAATACAGTGCAACAGTATTGTTTCATTTATATAATTGGATTTTATTGTTTTTCAAGAAAAAGGTATTACATATATTTTAAGTAGGTAGGTAGTTTGGCACTACTACCATAAATTGCAATATAATCATAGTGTTCTTTTTTTTCTTCTTTTTAGTGTGTTTTTGTAATATTTGTATTTTTTTATTTTAGTCTAATAATTTACGTAACTGTGCTTTTGTGTTGTGTCGTCTATACTTGTACCAAATAAATGTTTTATCTATCTATCTAACTGGAAATAGCTCAATACCAGTATTGACCTCCATCACCCAGTATCTAACTGATTCAATAACCTGGTAAGATTTGTGGTCAGACTCATTGGTCTTCTGCCTACATACCACATCACACATTTAGCCTGACCACAAAGACTTGATATTCATGATTAAGCAACGCTTGAAGATTTCGGCTAGATGATGTGTGACCATCCGTTTCGTACCGAGACACCTCCATGACTTGGAAAGCACTTTAAGCCGTTGGTCTGGCTTTCATTTGCAGATCGTTGACAGTCGTTACGGATTGATAGAAACCTAAAAATCTGACACATGTCTTGCCAAGTTGTATCGTGGTACCCAGTTACTGGGTTGTGGAGATCAGGGCCTAAACCACCAACTCTTAAAGCAGTATTACTTTAATATTACTTCCAGTGGGAAAGAGACGAAGCTATACGTCCTGTATAGCTCCGTCTCCTTCCCACTGGAAGTAATATTGAAGTAATACTACTTTAAGAGTTGGTGGTTAGCCCCCTGATAGGCAGCCACTCCATGTAAAAAACTGGTATTCAGCTGCATCCGGTTTGACTGGAAACCGACTTCAAAATGGTTAGGAAAAGGCTAGGCATGTTAATCCCCTCACATAACAAATTGCTGAAACAAATAATTAATAAGTAAACAAACAGTGTACTCACGGTAATAATCTCATCAAGGTTGATCATGCCCTGGTGGTTCTCGATCTTGGAGATGATCTTGATGTTCTTCCCCTTGTCGCCAAGGATGTTCCTGATCTCCGTCAGAGCCGCACCGTTACGGATGAACGAGGCGAAGATCATATCCACCTGGGGTACATAGAAGTTGTCGTAAGTTATAGAAAGAAAGAAAAAGGTGATAGATTATTTGTTTTCGCCGAGCATACCATAAAAAAACTAGTAAAAATAAAATTACAACTTATAAGGGGAGATAGGGGCTGACTGGATGACGTCGACCCATGTTTATAAAAAACTCAAAAGAAACTGCAGTTACAACTGAATTTACTAATTTTCTTTTGAGATCATTGCAATTTAAGAGCCAGAGGAATAATCGTCGAAAGTTTTAAATTTTCTTCAATACATACACCAAGACAATAAAAATGTCCGTTACATTAACAATTTGTTGATATCTTTATCGTGCGTGCTTTCTGCTATTTATTAAGACATTTATGCTGAGTGATAATGTTATTTGTCCTCAGTTTCATGGTCATTGTCATAACGTCGTCGGTCATGATAAAATTAACACAAGTTTTATTGAAATTACACCAAGAAGATAATGCTAACTAAAATAAAAAGGAAAAGAGAAATTGCTTCAAGTTTCAAGCGAGTTAGGAAGTGCTGTTAGTGTCTGTACAGCTATCGTGTATAGGATCCATTTAAACATCTATGAATTTATATGTATTCGCAGCCAATTAGCTTAATCAGCCGTTTAATTGGTTGCCTAGCCTTTTCATTAAAATGTGCCGATTTTTTAGCGACTTCAGTGACATCTTTTGTTCAATATCGTTTAATGACTTGCCCATGACACTTATGTCGCTGATTAAACGGCACAGTTCAATGAAAAGGCTAGACTTTTAATGAAACGGCTGATTCAGCTAGATGGCTGCGACATATTATACAACAGAGTTTTATAGTCTGGTAAACAACGTGTAACAGAATAAACGCAATACCTGAAAAGGGGTCATTGTACTCATCGTTTTGAACAACTTTCACTATGGGACCAACACTGAAATCGCGACCAAAAACTCGATTGCCCTATACATAACTCGCATTTAACTCGACAAAATGTACTGAACAGTTGATTTTTTTTCGCGATTTAGTGGTTGCTCCCATAGTAGGAATGAGATGAGTGCAATGACCCCATATGAGGTATTGCGTTTATTCTGTTACACGTAAAGGTGCTCCCTCACCGGGAGCATTCACGTGTATTGTAACATTATAGATTCGACTTTGAGCATTACATTACAATAATACCTCCCTGACTAACGAGCATTTGCGTGTAATGTAACATATTGATTCGACTCTGAGCATTTCATAGCAAGATGTCAGACGAAGCTGTCGTTGTGCTGAGTGCGGCAATATTAATTCGACATTGTTATTTACGTAAAAAAAAACACAGACGAAACGATATTGGTGTCATGAATTATTACAAAACCGGCAAAATACAGGTGGTTTGGATATTTTAGATGTTGTTAGATGTTACAAGTTGTATCAAGATATTACACGTTGTATCATTACAAGGTGCGCATTGTAATGCTCGGTTCTTCTCCTTCACTGATGTAATGCTCAAATCTGTAACGTTACATTACACGCGAATGCTCCCGGTGAGGGAGCACCTTTATAATCTATAATATAAAAATGAATCGCAAAATGTGTTGGTAAGCGCATAACTCAACAACGCCTGGACCGATTTCACTTTTTTTTGTTGTTGTTGTTGTGTTTGTTATTGTCAGGAGAAGGTTCTTATGAAAAAAAAAAATTAAAAAAATTGCGCGGAAAATTAGAAAATTTAAGAATCCTTAGGGTAGGTGTAGGGTAGGTGTATGGTAGGTGTATGGTAGGTGTAGGGTAGGTAGCCAGTTGCCGGGAGCGAAGCCACGGGGGACAGCTAGTGGGTATATAAAAACGAATCCCAATTTCCCTTGGTGTGAGCAAGGGAAATTGAGGAAATCATCTTTTTGCATTTGATAACCGAACTGGGCTATCAAATGCAAAAAGATGAATCAAAACGGTAACGTCGTTCTCAAGTTGAGGAAGTTTAACATCCTGCCAGAGTTGCGGATTTTGTTCGAAAGAAAAAGGGCCCTACGAGGAGCACGGATGGGTTTTAGTCAGTAAGAGTGACACTCCCTTCCGCTCCCCCCAGAGCGGGAGGAGTCATTTGATGATTTCCAATCCATAAAAAAGGGTAAGTATAAAACATCACGAAACAGACGGATAAAAACAACAATCAGCGTCTAGTGGCGTCACTACTGTTATGACAACGAAAAGACGATCCTATGTGATCAATATCATTGACAGACAGGAGTGACTCACCGTTCCGTTTTCGCGCGAAAATGAAAACTGTCAGTTCATAACCGCAAGACAAATTGAAGCGTTTTAATTTTTAATTTTATTTATGTTCTATTTTACATGGAATTTTTCAAAATGAAAGTGAAATGAAAATATTGCATGTTACCTTTATGCTAATTTATTGTATTTCAGAAAATAAAAAAACCCACGAAATTGTCATTTGTGAGTTTGACGCGGACGCATTCGTGGGCAAAATTTAGTCGGGCCTTTAACGGATAGAGGTTTTAACTCACATTTTCAAAGCCAACATTTGTTATGCCAATAAATTTCATTTCTAGAACCTCACGCTTTTTAAAATGATATCAATGTTTGCGGGAGGCTTATCAACAGACAGTTATTTATTTTTCCGTCACGCTATCGACATCTCTGATAAAACATCACAACATTTGCACGTGTATCTTGACATGTTTTTTTTCAAGACCACATTTCGATCACTGACATGTGACGTCATTTTATACGTTCTGGTTTTTTTTTATCAATGAGTCGGTTTTTTATCAGTGTCTTCCGATTACGGTGCATTGAACAGTTTTGGGGGAGCATGACGTAATTTGCACGGTCGGCTCGCGTGTTCGATGACGATTTTGGCTGATATTGTGGATGATATTGAACGGTATTATTACTTTTTCTTGTAATATTCACGTGCGAATGCAAGATTCTAGATTCTTTTTTTTATATAACTAAGATAGTTAGGTAATTAAGATAACATCTATCACATTATAAAACTGGATTAACTTGAATGATCTCTGTATAAAAGTATAAAAGGACAGCCATGGCAACAGAAAGTTTGTCAGCGAACCGGCGCGTGATTCAATTTATTTAAGAATTAGTTTTCCAATGGAATTATTTATAAGCTTATTTATGTAGGTATTGTGTTTATAACAAAACCAATTTAAATAAATAACTGGGTGAAAACTAGAACATCCTGAACAGGTATTCGAAATTTCGTGGTCGAGTTGCCAGCTAAAGGCAACGCGCTAAAGTCAATGGACGAAAATGATCCAAATATGTATTTTTTAACCGACTGCAATAAAAGGTGGAGGTTCTGTATTCGTCTGTAAGTGTAAGTATGTATTTTTTTTACTTACAGTTGTCTTAATAAAAGTTACTCCAGTTTTAATAGACTATTCCATGACATCGAACATATTGGTAGTCATTTTCTACTAAACCCTATACATTTTTGCCCAATCTCTTTGCTTACAATGTGGGTATTGCTTACATACCTAGGTAAGTAATTCCTAACCTTAGGTGATATCTATAAATAACATTTATGTCCCTATCGGAACAAGCCTGATAGTGTTAATGTTGACTTTAATTAATTACAAGTATCGGATGTTCTGCACGCTGTCGACACGATTCAGCTGGATGCTCGTGCCAATCATGATTTATGTCTCTAGCTGGTATCCAGTTGAGGACTTCGTTTTAAGATAAAATGTACAACTTCATATAGGCTTCAAACTGAACATGTATGTACAGTTCGCGTCAAATAACTGTGCCCCTCTGAAGTTGGCTACGAGTGGCTGCGTAGTAGTCAAAATTACGAACAAACTGCAACTGCGCATGCGCGGGGCGGGGATTATGGCGGCGCGATTTTATGTCTCAGTCTTACGTTTACGTTCGATGCATGCTTGCGTCCCGCTTGCTCCCTCTACGTGACTGCACCTGCGCGATCTTTGTAAATGGCTAACTTCAGAAGGGCACAGTTATTTGACGCGAACTGTAGCTACACTAGCTAATTATTGATATCTATTATCTAACCATAGGATAAACATGACAAAATATTTGTCTGCTACCGCCGTTCACGTGATCCGAGAGCGTTGACCCCATGGTCAGGTGTAGATAATGACTTAAAATATGATCAAGATTACGATTTTTTAAATTTATTTTGATTTATGATCACCATCACGTTTATAATGTTTCGCCAACTAGAAAAAATATAAAGTCGCCACTGCACTATGCACATATTTGAACAGCTGTTTTCGTCAATTCGTCATTACAAAATAGGCAATGAAATCATTAAAAGGAGTGAGTATTGGAGTTTTGTATTGGGAAAATATCGTGAACATTTGGACCAATATCGCTCAGCGTCCTTAATGTTAAAGAAATAGATACTTACGCCCTGTTCAACACCGAAGAGCAAGTCAGACTTGTCCTTCTCGGAGACGGCGGGCAGGTCCACGGGAATACCGGGCAGGTTCACACCCTTGCGGGAACCCAGCATACCTGGGGGCAGATAACAAGGTTAGCGGTGGGTTATTGTAAGTAGTAGTTAATGGCTGCCAATAGTGGTTGATATGGCAAAGGTGTTCTGTGTGCTTGGAAATGTTCATCGATTTCACGGTCAAGTCTTCTAAGTTGTCTTATTTTAAATTAAGTGAGTAAATGGCAGACGATTTCTTGCCATTACGGGAAAAACCTGGTTGAATTTGGCACAGGAGCGTGGAGATTTGGACTTGAGGAAATCCGTCGTCGTCCGTCTAAACACACTATGCCGAAGTTACGCGACCGAAGTTCAGCACAATTACGCCTGCAATGCTATTTGAATTACTGACGACACACTATGCCAAAATTACGTCGCGTCATAGCGTACAGCCTAACTTCGGTCGGGCGTTAGTTCAGCGGCAACTTATTCTGTGAGCACACATTATACGCGACCGAAGTTCGGTTCTATTACCGACGAAGATCCGGGATCCACTATAGCGCTCGAGACACTGACTAAATACACAAAGTTGCGGAACTGAATTTCTGCCGCGTAAGTTCGGCACTAATGGTGTGTCATATCAGCCGAATACGTCGGAACGTAAAATCAGCCGTCGAACTTCGGTCGCGTAACTTCGGCATTGTGTGTTTAGACACATAGGCCTGAGTTGGTGTCGCGTGGTGCTTCTGCGCGCCTCTCACAGATGATGAAAGTATCAGCAGTAGCTCACTTATCAGAGATGGGTTGGTGGGCCGGGTTGACTGTGGAGAATGCGAACGTGATACGGCACCCCAGCAAAAAGTGAAGAGGTAAAACACCGTGTGGTTTTTGTCAGTAAGAATCTGACAGAACCTTCCGACCGCCCTAAGATGGAGGTCATCCATGAGGATTTCCACATATATAAAAGAAGTCGTGGAGATTGCCTCAAGAGAGAGGCCTATTCTCAGCAGAGGTCAAATTCGGACTACGGATAAATCGCTGATTAAGTAAATACTTATGAACGTTTAGGTTGCTTCAAACCAGAGATGTTATGGAACTCCGTAACCGTAACCGAATCCGATTTAAAAGTTTTGGATAATTTCGGATAGGGGCGGATTTCAAATGCGACAGTTACGACAGGTTTTTTTACACGGCGAGCCGGGACACTAGACGATTTTGTGTTTTACTTTTACAATTTCTAAAAAATCTAATATCTAGAAACTATCCGAAACTAAGGGATAATCCGAAATAATTTCATATCCGTATCCGAAACCGGAATAATATTATGTCTATATCCGTATCCAGATCCGAAACTTCATATCCATAACATCCCTGCTTCAAACATTTATGTAAGTAAGCTATCTAGTTAGGTATTCATAAGTACATAATTATGTAGATACAAATACACTAGTCCGGTGTCTGGCAGATGCGCGCTACTTTAAAGACGAATTTGTAAACATCTCACTTCACAAAAGGAATCTGTTTATAATAGTGCACTGGAATGGAAAAGATTTTGATAGAATGGAAACCATTCACTGTTCCAGACAGGGGAATAGGGACCAGTGAAACCCGTTTTTTGTAAGACTTGTTATCCCTTCAAGAATTAAATAGCTGTTCAGTGGAACTAGTTTATACATTTACTAGCGACCCGCTCCGGCTCCGCACGGGCTATATTTACTGATGTGCGCTCCAAAATCGCTTTTTGGATACTTCGACTTTTCTACACTTTATATAATTTAAATGTAATATTCATACACATAAACCTTCCGGAAGAAATTCTCTAAATTAAAGTTTAAAAGATCTAAGCGTACAGTCAGCGGGAAGCGACTTTGTTTTATACTATGTACAGATGTTTTCAAAGTTTTGATCAAGCTTACAAGAATAATAATTATAACTGCATTAGTCACAGTGGAAAATTACATCACAAAATTAGCCGAAATTAAGTCCGTACGTACGTAAAAAGAATCCGAGTATCGACCTAATGATTCACTATGAGTCATCGTACGACTTAAAAGCCAGCTGTAGATAGACAAGATAAGTATCCAGAATAATCTAGATTGTGTCACGATTCTTTTGTTAATTGATAAATCAATTATCTACGTTAGGTATCTAAAGCGTCTTCCACTTTGCCTACTAGACATTTTTTTGTGGGGAAGCCCACGTCCCAGACTACGCCGGGTCTGGTGGCAATTTTTATAGTAAGGCGACGAGCTCTGTCTAATGAAACTTGGGAAGCCCTCCAAGATACATTGGTACGGGTCGCTGCCAAGAACACCTACCTAATGTTCCAATTAAAAAACCCTACAAAATAATAAGCCGTGTTTCGTGTGATTCACTGCAGTTTCCACTGTTGCTATGTCACAACAACACAAGTTTGAAACTTTTAATAAAATCTTATTTTATCTCCGTTGTTAATGGTGCAGACCAGGGTGTCGAAACTGGTGGACGAACATAAAATATGATAAAGATGAGACCGTCATTACTGAAGATCCTGTTGACAAGCTTGATAATTAATAGTATAGATGAGTCTATGTAAGACATAATAACATATGAACTAACCTCCATTCTCAATGGTGCAGACCAGAGTGTCGACACTGGCGGACGAACAGATAATGGAGATGAGGCCATCATCAATGAAGATCCTGTTGCCAGGCTTCACCACGTTGGTGATGTTCTTGTAGTCCACATAGATGACGGAAGCGGTTCCACGCTCGGAGTAGGCTGGGTCAGTGGTCAGCTTGATGCTGTCGCCCTTCTTCAGTTCCACTTCAGCAGAACCACCCTGGTATAAAGATTAAAGGTTTTCAGGACTATTGGTAACAAGTTTAAGAATCTACACATCTATTTATGACTGTCCAATTACACCCTATTATTTTTAAGCCATTATTGTAATTTGTTGAGGTGTACAATGAAGAGAATATCTATCTACACTAATATTATAAAGAGGAAAGATTTGTTTGTTTGTTTGAAATGAATAGGCTCCGAAACTACTGGACCGATTTGAAAAGTTCCTTCACCAGTAGAATCCTACTTTATCGGTGATGGACATAGGCTATAGAACATTTCCAAAAAAGTTAGGGATCCGTATGAAAACTTCGATAATGTAACCCAAGGTGTGAAAAAAAATCCTTATATCGCGTACGCTGCGGAATCTATTGACAATAGAGCAAAGTGATGTACTACAGTTTTATAGAGGTCATCAATATCTACAAAAAAGTCCGCGATACCATGTGTCTAACTATTATGGATAAGTCACCATGTGATTTTAGTGTCATGATATAATGGTGATTTTAGTATCATGATATTAATCCTTATCCATTTAAATGGTTTGATAATTAAGGTTGATTATGTCCGTGTAAATTACACTTTAAATTATTCAAATCGGACCTTTCGTTCAAAAGTTACGACGGTAATAAACATGGTCGGAGTTAGAAAAATGTCGCGGCTTGAGCGAACTGGGGAGAATCGTATCAATGCTTGGTCCGATGAAGTTGAAACACCACGGCATTTAAATGTTTTCGATAAAACAATAAGAATAACAAATGTTTGGATTTTTCGAAAAAAAAACTACGTAAGTACATAATAAGGAGTGAAGCAGGGGTGATTAAGATTTTAGGGGAGGACCTAATTGCTTGCTTCAATTTACGTCGGAATGCTATGAACAAACTAAAAGCGGGATAATTGAAACAGATCTACTAACAATTTTTGCATAATCAAACCCTGACGGGTGGAACGGGGTGAACAGTTGCGCTGAACTTGGGCTCGAGACAAGTGAGATTCTGTCAACGGTGGCGTGGCGTATAATTAATGAAAATCGTTGTGCTTAATTTTCCAAAACTAACCTTTTATAGGGGGCGTTGAAGTTTGGAGAGTACCTAACTAAATCCGCGCGGACGAAGTCGCGGGCAAAGTGCTAGTCTATCTATACAGTCATAATAGGTTTTTCCAATTGAGTGAAATCGTTCAATAGCCAATCTTTTATCGCATTCCGCAATGTATGCTTGGGTAACTCAATGAGATCATTATGGATAAATGATATTGTTTCTTTGCAAAAAATCGTTCATTACTTGGAGCTTGTGTATCGCTATTTTGAAACATTAACAGATCTCTCAATTTGCAAATGCCAATCGAGCCACAAGAAATCCTTGAATATTTAATTTAGGGTCTTCAGGAGGACCGTAGTTCAATAATTCAGACGTAACATCAAATACTGAAAACAATCTGAAGGATGCAATCCAAAGGTTGTCTGTAAGAGATTGTCTTTTGCGCCCATTGTACAGTTGTTTTTATAATTTTTGTCCTGTTCTTATTATGTCGTGTACAATAAAGTATATAAGTAATAAATAAATCAATCAATATACCTACAGGATTATTTGTAAAACACCAACACCCTTTTAGTGGTTGAAAGTACTCATGATTATAAACAACTTTTGTTATGAAACCAACCCTGAAAAATCGAAAAAAAAAATCTACTGTTTCATACATTTTCATTGGGTGAATATTGCATTTAGTATTAAACAGCCTATTTATTTTTTGATATTACAGAGTTGGTCCCATAGTAAAAGTTGTTTATAATCATGAGTACTTTAACCCACTGAAAGGTTTGCTAGTGTTTTACAAATAGCCCTGTATAAAATACTGTTCCGTTACTGGTGACTGACTGAGTGACTGACAGACAACGCTCAGCCGAAACTACTGGTCGTAGAAAACTGAAATTTGGCATGTTGGTTCCTCGGAGAGTGCAGTGGACATGCGCGTACGAAGTCGCGGCCAAAAGCTAGTAAATAATAATACAGCTTTAACTATAAATTACAAATAATCCAAATCTACTTACACCTTCCAAAAGTCCAGTTCTGATCTCAGGCCCCTTGGTATCAAGAGCGATTGCCAGAGAGAAGGGCGTGCCAAGCTTGGTGCTGTAGTTCTTCTCTGCAATGCGGCAGTTCTTGATAGTCTCCGCATGGTATTCGTGCGAGCCGTGCGAAAAGTTCATGCGGGCCACGTTCATGCCTGTCTCCATCATGCGCTCCAGCATGGCTGGGTCGCGAGATACGGGACCTGGTTTGGAAGACTAAACGTGAAAATTTTCCAAGGGAGACAGGAATCAACATTGTTTCTGGCTCAACTTTGGCGGGCTATGATTCGCCTTTCAATGGCAAGTCTCGGAAATCCTCGTAACATACAATCAGTCTAATTAATTTAAATCTCTGATCAGTTTCTTAACAGAGAAACTGATTGGGCGAAATTCTCTACGAAATATTTCAACAACTCAAGGTTTTTTTTTTAATAAGTCTCGCCCATCATAAGTCTATCCACCATGATTAGTATAACATACCTATATGTTATACTAATCATGGTGGAAAGTATTCAAAGACGAAAAAATATTGATACAACAACATTAGGAAGCCAGGGAAGCCTGTCAAGACAGATTATGCATCGGGGAATTCTGGAGAATATTCGATTTAAAATTGCAGTAGATACAATAACGATTTTGCTTTTGTTTTGTTCCTATGTGACGTTGCTTTGGCGACACCATGCGGCCATTCCATCTGGCAGGCCAATCGCACCGCTTGCCAATGTTTCCTATTTTAGCGCCACCACGGCATACCATGTCTATTTACTATATTTAGAGCTAGTTCCTACTAATTCATGAATTTATGGTCCTATGACCTTCAAACATTTTGTGCCCAGTAGGCCACGCTTACTTAGTTCCTTGAACACTTAATAGTGACTTGAACGCGTCTTTGGTAGATTGAAATACCAAAGCCCAAGCTGTTTCTAGGCATCACGAAATACCAAAGCCCAAGCTGTTTCTAGGCATCACGAAATACCAAAGCCCAAGCTGTTTCTAGGCATCACGAAATAATATGAAATAGTACCTATTAGTGATTAATGACCTGCAGTTGCGAAGTTTTGAACAGGACACTTAAATGACGTCACAAAATGGTATGGACATAACTGAATACTCACCGATGGTACAGATGATGCCTGACAGACGGACGTACGAGGACTTGGAGTCGATATCCAGGCTGCACATGTTCTGCAGGTGGGAGGGCGCGTTGACAGCCCCCATCTGCATCGCAGGCTTGTCACTGGAACCTGCCTGTGTAGACAAAAAAAAACATTTTAAATTAAGAACGAGGTGCCGGAGGTGCCATTTTCCTTCCTAGAAAGGGGATGGTGTTACGATAATCATCATCTGTGTGACCTTTGACCATCTAATAAGGTCGCCTTTAGTCTAACTGGATTCGGCTGTATGATAGTAGGTACTTTCTACTCTTAGCATCATACTTTTCTAGCGCCTGATGGCGGACCACTGACCAATTGTCAATGGCGGGCAGACAGGCGTCTAAAATTCTAAATTACCACCATATTCAACAGCACATTGCTTGAAGAAGTTTTTCATTTCCGAGTCTCAACTGCTGAAACGTGTGCTGTAACTACGTAATCATCATGCTAATAACTGTGATGCTGATGAGTCACTTGAATATCAGCAGGTCTATTCCGTTGAAAAAAATACCGTGAAAACTCACGTGAAGTG
Source organism: Melanchra persicariae (assembly GCA_947386135.1). NCBI lineage: Eukaryota > Metazoa > Arthropoda > Insecta > Lepidoptera > Noctuidae > Melanchra > Melanchra persicariae. The sequence goes on along the minus strand of OX376648.1, from coordinate 18,127,481 downwards.
AGATTGAAGTGAGGCGTCACTCGAATGCTAGGAATTGACAGCTTAGTAAGCTGTCAATCCTTAATATTCGATCGTGTTCACCATGAGGTTTTTTACAGAATAGCACTACTGCCGGTCAATTCTGTCGACATCTCACGGTGTACACCTAGGCAGAGTGAACGATAACTGAGCTGTCATTCCATCTTATTTGTATGGTTTGACAACTCACCCGTCGTGCACCCCGCCCAAGTGTTCACTTCGACATGTTTACAGAATCGCACTGCTGAACTCATCTTGAAACGTGAAGGTTGACCTACTGATACCTATAACTAGCCCTGGTCACTGTATCTAACTGGTTTATAGTTTGAATAAATCTACGAGGCTGTGTAAAAATCTCTTCATTTTTTCTATCCGTCAATACTTGACGGGTGATACAATAACTACTGAGTGAAGTGTTTACCTATCTATGAATCTAGATACATAGAAACGTAGTGCTGTATATTGAACGCAAACATAAGGATCACGATTGTCATGCAACTAGCTATTCATGGCACTTAAAACAAATAGGAAACGTCATGGAGGACTGTTAGAGGACCGTCGTGATGGGTCTGACCAGTCTGACAATTATTTTTTTATAGGCAGAGACCCGTAACAGGGGCTGTATAACCAGTTTTTATAAAGAAGCCAGAAAATCTGACAACAGTCTGGCCAAGCAGTAAGTACCGTGTTACCAAATACTGGGTTGTGAAGGTCAGATGAAGAAGGTCGCTACACGTAAAATACTAAGTAGTATCCAGCTGAATTCGGTTTGACTGGAAGCCGACCCTACAACTAGGCAGATGATGATGATTGATTAGATTACCATCAGGAAGTGGGACAGGGCTATCGTAGTTTGTAGCGCTGTCTGTCTTTCGCACTAGAATCATCATTAATAAAAATTGCAGCCTGTTAAAATGCCGCTTTGAGAGTCTGCTGCGATCCTTCATTCTTCATTGCGACTTTATGAAAGGTATTTTCTAATTAAAGCCTTATCAGACTGAAAGTCGCCAACTGAGACTGGTTATGACCTACCTAACTGTGTCAGGACTCGCGATCGAAGTGTACCTACCTGTATTTTCCACGGACAATGTTCAGTACCTAATGCATGCTGCTGCAGCCTTATACCGCATTGAATTAATGTATGGAAGCCCTAGATTTTATAGGTAAGTAGGTAGGTACATTATTAGTAATTACCATGTATAAATGAGTAATTAGTAGGGTATTTTAACGTTGATGGCTGACCGGTAAGTCTAAGTACTGAGAATCGGCCGGATAACGTTTCAGTTACTTACATGTAGGTATAAGCGAATTTAACGCGTTCTCGAAAGTTTGCGACTTCGTTTTAATTATTTGATCGAAAGAGGTAAATAATAATTAATGCCTAAAGTTAAACGGACGATAATTTGAAACAAAAAATGCTGCTGAAAAAGAAACTCGGCTTTGGCACTTACTCAAAATTAGGTAGGTATCTCTACTTTATGTTATGATTATGGCAGAATGGAAAGCCCGTGCGTCAGCAAAAGCTTTAAGAAATCAATGAGTTCGTATGAGACTCGTATAAGTACAGTGGATTTTTAGTAAGTGGCTGAAATTTTGCGACCTTTAATTGGAAACAAATCAAGACATGATCTGTCCAGTGCTAGACATCATAGCTCTTTGGGCTGGGAGTCGGACGCTTGGGGAGTCCCAATCCACATCAACTGATCACCGATCATACATATTTAAGTAGGTACCTACGTAGAATCAATATAAGTACAATAACTCTTCCGTTACAGACTGAGTGACGGACAGACAACGCACAGCCGAAACTACTGGTCGTAGAAAGCTGAAATTTGGCATGTAGCTGTTTCTTGGGGAGTGTAGGGGAGCACTAAGCGAAGATTTCCCAAAATTCCTACAGGAACCGGAAAAAACGGGATATGCGCGGACGAGTCTCTCTGTGCAAGTCACTTCGTATTCGTAATAGTGAATTCATGTGACAGCGGCGGAGAGGAGTGGGATGGGAGTACTGCGCAGCGAAGCGAAAAGCAAACTTCACAGACGTCATTAAGATTGAATCGACCTTTAAGTACCTACTATATCATGCAATTCACATGTATGCATGTATGATACAAAGAGCTACTCCTATGATGCACTAAGTATCTCTAATAGCATTGACATTGATGAACAATCAGGCTTTCTATCATTCAGAAAATGATGAAAAAGGACTAGGTAGGTACCTATGTATAAGGACCTGCTTATCCCCATGGTGAAAAGGCGTGAGTTTATTTACGTAGGAATATATTAATCCTGAGTAAATGTCAAGGTATACGTACCTACTCAAAACCATTTTTTTTAAGTGGACTGAATAGTTTTTTTTGTGAAGTCTGAGTACAAAATGATGTGTACCAATTATTTCACTGGAAGGGTGAATACATTAAGATTGGCATCATGAATAGGGATGATTCCTGGTTAAAAATATATGATTTTATGAATTTTAAGATTATTATTATTATTTAAGATTATTTATTTATTTATCAAATATGGATGACTTACAGTTAAAACAAACAAAATAAAAAAAATGTTTGTGAGACAGACAGCCAATTAAAAGTCATCACTTCCAAGAAACATTATCTTTAAGATTTTTTTGTCATCTACCCTATTAAACAATTATAATCTTGTAAAGATTTTTATTTATTTATGTACTTACACACAATAAACTTACAAGAAAAAATTTACTAGGTATGTCATGTACAGAGAAAAGAGCACAAAGATAGTATTTAGTGGCTCAGAAGAACCTTGTTTTATTCATACAAAAAATCTTTAGCCAGAACTAGGTCCACTGTTTTTTGGTTTGGAAGCTCAGATTAAAGTCTGTGACCTCATATTTGCTCTTGGATGTAAAGTGCGCAATCAACCACCAATCAAATTACTTGCCATAAAATTTGACTTCCAGACAATAGGATGCACATTTAATTAAGGGGTGAATTCAACATTTGAAATCTTATTGTACAGATAGTTTTTAAATAAAAAAAACTCTTCAGAAACAACAATCAGAATCGATGAACATGAAGGGCATAAAAGGAACAAAAATTTTACCTTGTACTGGTCACTGATAGACTTAAAAATAGATTAAGCTCAAAGTATTTTTCCATACGTAAACAGGAAATGATTACAATAGGTTTGTTTTAGTCATAAAGTTATAATCTATTCAAGAGAAGTCATGTGCATCACTGTTGTTTATGAGATCATGTCACCATAAATTGAGGTTCTTATTACAAACTCCTCAACATTGAATCAAATATTATGTAGCGGAACTCAAGGCTTGTATTTTTAAAGAAAATAAGTGTAAGGTTTTTGAATAAAGCAACTTGTTTTTTTAATATTAAAATCATACATAAAGATCATATTTGTTTGATAAATGGCACTTTTAGAATCAATTATTAACTTACAAACCTATTAGTGATTTAATTTTGAATTTTGCATGAACTAATTTAATTTAATTAACTAATTATATACAATTTACAGTCTAAACGAATAGGTAGGAACGTTTACTTATATTTTTTAGGTACTATTTAAATTAAATATTAAATAAGTAAGTGCATAAATGATTGATTAGTTAAGTACCTACAGATATCAATAGGACAATATTGCATCTATGTAGGTATAATTAAACATGCATAGCTCTGATAATGTTGATTGCCTGCTATTGTGATTACAGCTGATACCAGCTAATCTTGAATGGTTTCAACTGCACATTATGTCTATAGGTACTCTATATATTCATAACATGGACAGCTATCTAAACTAAAAGGAAGATTTCACAAGTCATAGGATAGACATCCAAACAGTTTTCACACCGGTAGAGCATCTACGTTATCACTGCAATTTTCACAGAAAATGCATTCTTATCACACCTACATCAAACCTAGAGAAATATTTCAATTAGAACGACCAAACCGGCATGAAAAATGATCGCCAAGGTAACCGCAACAGCCGTAACAAATCGTGGGCTCACGTAATCGTAATACGGGACGAAAATAGAATAATAGCTTATAAAGGGACATTACCTCGACTTTGCCATCGTAGACTGTAGTAAAAACCATATCGACAGTGTTTTTGTGCAGAAATCTTTCACTGAACAACGCGGGAGGTCGGACTGCCGGCTTTCGTGATCTTGAACTGCCCTTCCGAATGAAAATCGGATTCCCGCAGCGCCGAGCGAACCGAGTTGCGTACTTTGCGAGACGCGAGCGGCGCGCGCAGAACAACGACGCAACCACAGAGGGGTGAGTAAAACCACCGAAACCAACTAGACCACCTATTATTACTCGATTTACATCATATTTCGTTCATAAAATGAATTAGCGCAGGATGCAACTGCAGAAACCCTTTCAGTGCAGTGTCTTAGAACACGATCGGTTTTCTTCTATATTTACACATTTTGAAAGCTTGCCAATATTGTCTCTTGGTTAAAATAGTTAGCACTAGTTGTCAGTTGATCATTTTGTTTAATTTTGCTTTAAACAGTTATTTCAAGTTCCTTGTCTGTTTTTATGTTTTACCGCACTTTGTTGACCTCAGTTGTCAAACTTGACAATCCCAACTTCCGGTTAGTAACAACTTACTTTGATACTTTCACTTCCGTACCTAATCAATATTTGCACATGCAGGGTTAAATAACATTTTGTGTTAAAATAATTTTACAGACCACCAGTCAGTCAGCCACAGTTTGTTTATTTAGGGAATTTGATTCGTATTTCCCATTAAATTTAGCTGATCCTTTCCAAGTGATAATAAATAAAGAAAAGTAGGAACCTTTCCTAACAAGTAATTTTGGTTTTTCTTTCAAAATACCAGCTCCAAGGGTCTAAAAAAGCCAGCTGTTCAGTACCTACATTTTGTCGTGATATGCGCACATAAATGTACCTATGGGGCTGGGAGCAGTCGATTTTTTTTCGCGATGTCAGTGTTGGTCCCATACTAAAAGTTGATCATAATGATGAGTGCAATGACGAATTTTCGGATATTGCGCTAAATCATCTGGTATAATACGTTGTTTATGTAATATAACCATACCAAGAGAAGGATAGGTACAGTCCTTTAACTTTTTGAGACATTTTGAGCTACAAACCCAGATTTACAAAAAAAACTTCAGTCAACGATAAATAACATTTTTGTTGCCTTTCGTTCCTGTTTCTAATGGAAACCGAAAGATCGTAATTACTGTAACAAAATCTGACACAAGTTATTTATTATTGCACTCGATAAGTCGATAGGAAATAGTGATATCAGGGTAATAATAATAACCTTTATAAAAGGAAAGCCTTTACCCTTTAGTGACAAAATACCTACAGAGTGGAACGAAACAGGTGCAAAAAAGATAGCATGTTTTTTTATTCCAATATTGTTTTTGACACCAGTTTAGTAAAATTTACTTAATTTATAACTAATTTTCAAATGTTATAATACCAAAAGATAGTCTACTTATTACTAACAAACAGGTAACATTAACTTTTAATGACTCACTTATTTTTAAATATCATGACACAGCTGACATATTATTCTGCACAGCTGCTGTGCAGAATATGTTATTTACTGCAATGCTTGAACTTTTGTTCATCCCTTCCCTCCCTACGTCCCTAAGGAGTAAGATAGGTTCAATGATAGTTATAGGTACCTTATTACAATAGATAATGCCTAATAATCTCGATTATGAAGTCCCTTCTACCTACGACTAGTACAAATAAACTACCTATAGAAAATTAAGTGGTTAGATATACTTACATCCATAGTAGGTAAGTATCTAAGTATATATAAGAATCCTTCTATTTAATTATAAGTAGTTAATTTATAACTAGACACTAAGGAGCCATAAATGTAAAATTACGAATGGATAAAGATAATAAGTAAATTGTGATTTTTTTTAGAAATTGACCTATTAACACGTACACAATGTCAAAAATTATGCATTTCTCTTCAAATAAATAACATTTGATAATACCTTTACAATAGGTAAAACAAACAGCTAAGTATGTAATACTTTTTAGGTTATAAAATCAATGGAAAACAACCAAATTATTCATTCCATTAAAAACACCTACTCATGAAATAACAGAAGAACAATAAGATCGGTTCTTGTACATGTCACTGACATTTTAATTCAAGAACACTAAACTTATACTTAGTTTTAATTTATTTGGCCTGAAGCCAGTGATATTTTTGTTTTAATTAAATTAATCATCGTACCAGTGTGCAGTGATTAAACAGTATTAAATTTATAAACCTGGCTATTATAATATTATAGCTCTATGTCACCCTGAGTAGATGCACCTAAATGATAATAAAAAAGTTTAATACTTTGGAAAATAACCTAACCTTAGTTTTCTATCTTGTAATGCAATGAGAATTGAATGTATACTTACAAATGCCATAGTTATGATGATTTAAAATTATAATATTCAATGAAACCTGTAATTCCGTATTCACTATCACACAACTTTCTGTAGTTTGACAGCGGCGATGCAAGGACTTTTAGAGGTCAACTCAATGTCATAGACAAGTAGGTAATCAGGTAGCCATTGTAACGTCATTTCATATCAGACCTACCGGCAAATATTGGCAACGTTTTTTGAAAATCAAAACACTGATTGTATACTATTTTCTGTATCAAAAAACCCAAACTGATTGCACAGAAAGGTATTTAATAATCTTAATAATTTAAATAACCCGACTTGATTTAAAAAAATACACTTAACAACATTGGAACGAAAAGTTAGGTGCCACCAAAATGTTTACAACCTGTGCCGCAATACCCACTGTAGTTCATAAAAGAAACTATTTTCAATCCATTTATTTGAAGAAAACTAAACAAAAAGTGTATTGTATTAAAACTTTTCAAGTAATAAATTGTGGATTTTGCGCATACAAGAACCAGAATTATCTTTAATGGTTCAAATATTCAGGATTTAAAGTCAAATCCCATAGAAGCCGGTGAAATATACTTTTGAAAATAGCGATATTAAAGGTACTTATTAGGAAGTTTGGGATGTAAAAAATTGAACTTACTTTCGAGAACCTGTTCCTTGTTTCAACGGCCTTCATTTTGTAAATTTAAATCAAATTAATTTACTATGAGACACGTTAACACACTGAAATCTGTCACTGAACTGTTCCCGGTGACCCGTCGGTTTATCTTCGAAGTGATAACTCGTACCTAGACCCTTATCTTCATCAGCTGTCAATAAGTTAAACCTGACTATTTGCTACATTATTTATAGTTGCCCTATCTTCTATAATACATTATAGAGATAAAAGCTAATCCCAAGATGATCTACAACTAAGCAATGAAACCGAATATTATTATAAAACGTGGGTAACCAGTTAGCGTCGTGTTATAAATGAACACACCATAAAGGTGTTAATAAAAAAATAAAACTTAGCACGGTTCTTCGTCATTCTCGTGCACTAACTTTGTCTTTTGACCCGAACTCGCGAGTAGATTGTAATTTATGTGACTATATTTTCAGGTTTAGTTTAGCAACAGCCTCTGGCTGTAATTGCACAGTCTCGCTGTTTGACGCAACCCTTACCACATAAGACAGTAGAGCAAAGGCACAAATTTGTGGAAACTGCCTGCAAAAGGGTTCAGAAAAACAACAAAAAGGTCATTGAACTTATTTTTATTATCCAAATCGAATTTACAATGAAAATGAACGATAATAATAACATTTTGTTCGTTAATAAAAACAAGGTCATATAGCTACTGACAAGAATTTTACCTTTTTCAAAGGTTTTTGGAATGGCATCCGCATTAACACATAAAAAAATTAAGTAATTTAGCTTCGGTTGAGTACTTAAAAGTCGAGCATAGGAAGATAAGTCGATGACTGTAGCAATGAACTGTTCTATTAGATATAATTATAAACATTCCAACTGCTTTATAAAAATACATTGAAACTTACACTTAGTTTTCCACCACTACAATAGTCGACTTTCTTGATTAAGACTATATCAAAATAATTATAGGTATATAAATTGTATTAATTTGCAGCCATACAGAGTCACAAGACAAGTCATTATTTACCGCAGTAGTCTTTGCAAGCTTCTAATGAACATTATTACCATAACCTTCATCAATTTATTTTATCCTAGAATCTTCCACACCCAAGCAAAGACGACTGCAGTTTCAAAACGAGAACAGACTATATTATTTGAATATACACAGAAATAAAACTAGATACAATATTTATTTATAGCTGCCATACAAAAATACACAGATATCAATGGTAGCAAGAGCTAGCCGTAACACAATAGCACAGTATTTAAAAGTTTGTAAAAAAAAAGCAGTCGCATTTCGTAGCAAGCATTTATGATCGTTGTAGTCTCGAAGTTACTGTAATTCTAAATTAGGCTGCCATCAAACGGACTGCACCGCAGCAACTGCACGTAGTCGATATATTCAACTGCATGCAGTTGTACGTTCGACTTCGAGTCATGACTTCAACTTGACGCGGTCGGCTACAGTCGTGTTGTGTCGACGCACGCTGTCCATCGCTAACCACATAGTTAGTCAAGGAACCGCGCGTCGGTCGCGCCGAAAGTTTGAGTTGGATAGTGAATCCTATTCCGAGTACATAGAGTCGATCTGTCCATCTGATCGCGTAGCAGCCTGCACCTGCAACTGCATGAAGTTGAATATATCGACTACGTGCAGTTGCTGCGGTGAAGTCCGTGTGATGGCAGCCTTAAAGTGACTACTCTGTGCGTAAGTTAATCCTTTACCAGTCTTATAAACTAGCAAAGACTTACGATAATGAATCTTGGAAACTTCCACCGTTCATAATACGGTGAAAGGTGGTTGTCATTAGGCTTTATGTGCGAGATGGTACAAGCGAGCAGACATTTGATTAAAAATAGTCTGACAGAAAAATCCAGAAGTTTCTGGAATATATTAGACTAATGAAGTTGTTAATGTTTCACTTGTATACTATGTTTCTCTATAAACTAATGACCATTTTACTACCACAAATGACGCCTACTTTACTGAGGCACTCTTATGTAGGTACTCAATGTTATGTGACATTCTACATTTATCTTACAATGTCACAGTTATAATCGTAAGATGTCCATTTGAACTGTATAGATCTATTATTGTCAAAATTGTATTTTTGACATTTTGTCGTCGTTATCCTATTAGGACATTTTGCACTCGTTCTTACATGGTACTTTGTGAACTACTAACAGAGAAAAGTGCCATAAAAATATATTTTTCTACTTTCGTTAACATGTTTTACTCTTTTCTTGATTGAATGATTGTAAGATTCTCATTGATATGATAACTAGAGAATCTCATTGGTCTGATCACGACCCATAATCGGGTCTGTAGCTAAGCTGCGATCAAAAAACGCGTATTGTGAACTTTGTCTTAGTACTAGCAGTTTAATGGTTTGTAAAATGGTTTAAATAAATATGTTACGTTTTATATAATTGACGGGCACGCGGTGAGTTTGGACCATGGATTGTTATTCTATGATTTCAAAGGGGATATATAGCAACTTCTGGGCATTTAATTCTGGAACAATTATACTTTTAGGCCAATAAATAATTTCGTCATTAGCGCAGTTATATTATATTTAGGTACAGATAATAAAGCATCAACGTCGATATACAATCAGTATGTATACATTGGAAGGTACATTCGTTCTATTATTACTTGAGTCCATATTGTCAGATTGTAACAAGTGAAAATATTGTGAATGTATTTATATGTATACTTTACAATATATTTAGATTGATCTCTGTAACATCCTAATATAACATTTTAGCTACACTCATAATATCACGTCAGGCCGACACACACGGTCCGCGCCTACATCCTATATGTCTTTTTAAGCATCTAATCGAATAAAAGATACGGCTCACAGGACGATCGCTAAATGAACAGTCAGACGCCGCACACACTCACAAGACGCATCGGGCGACCCCCGGGCGTCCGGCCACTGAAGTGGAACGAGTCAACTAAACGGATCTACACACCTTCCTATACGGGACCGTCCTACACTAAGTATCCGATTTGGGGAGGTAACACTATTCAAATTTAATGAGATCGGAAGGTGGGCGGACCCGGAACGGTAGATACGACTAGCGCGTCGACACGAGGCGCGCGGCATTAGCCGTCCTCGTTCTTGACGTAGAACAGCAGGTAGGGCGTCGCGGCCGAACGCATCTCGGGCTCGGCCGACAGCAGGTCCACGAACTCCTCGCCGGAGATGGGCTTCACCAGCTCGTCGTCGCAGGCCAGCCAGGCGGCGGCGGGCGGCGCACAGCGCACGCGCGGCACGCAGCACTCGCGCGCCGTGCACGCGGGCGGCGCGCGCGGCCGGCTGAACAGCGCGCGCATGAAGCCGGCCGGCTGCGCGTCCCCCGCGCCGCCCGCCTCGCGCGCGCAGCCCGCACCCGGCGCACCCGGCCCACCCGGCCCACCCGGCCCGCTCGGCGCACCCGGCCCACCCGCGCCGCCCACACTGTCGCGCGCGTACGCCACGTAGTGTCCGCCCGTCAGCGTCTGCCCCAGGTGCATGATCAGGCCCCACAGGGTGTAACTGCAAATTACAATCAACATTTCAAGTTACTCTTATTATTGCACAACAGACGACGATCAGAAATAGGCAAACGTTAGGTGACTCTCATCTCAGCTAGATGAGAGTCACCTAACATTTACTAGATATAGCAACTTTGATAAATATTAAAGCTGCTACCTAATAATAAGAACGATAAGATCACATTTTCGCCAACAGAGTCAGCTCCAGTTCAGGTCTGGAAACTAACGTAGGCTAGACAAATGAAGGTGATGGTCCGCTCCAGTACGGCGGCACTCGGCAGTACATACGTGTGCGTGGACGGCGTGCCGGGCTGGCGGCGCGCGCACAGCTCACAGAAGCACGGCATGTGCAGCGGGGTGGGCGCGTGGCGCGTGATCTTCTCCATGCCGCCGCTGAAGCGCTTGAGCTGCAGCACCAGCAGGCGCGGCAGGCGCGAGTACGACACGGAGCGCCGCGCCTCGTTGTGGCGCAGGCAGCGCTCGCACCAGTACTGGAATACACATTGCCACTGTTAGCTTTATCATTTAAACCTTAAAGTAGTAGTGACATACATCAGGTTTACCTTGGTGGTCTAGGATCTAATAGACCATAGTCGGATGCTAGACTAGGTTAACAGCATAGACTAGACTCCAGGTCACATAAATACCTTGTTCTGATCGCGAAGGTACTCGGTAGAGAGACAGGCGGCGCGGAAGGGCTCGTCGCCTAGTTCGTCGTCGGTGACAGGCACACACAGTTCACATACTGCTTGCGCCTTCTCCGTTACTGACTCGCATTCGAGGCACATCATGCGGACTACCATTGTGCCTGCAAATTGGAAAAGATTCTTTTGTATAGCTTAGTCATTGTAAGTATCAGTTTTATGAGATCATAAAAGTAGTAATAGTATGAAGATGTCGTGTATTTTGCTTCACGCTACATCAATCACAATAACCAATCCACGTGTGTGACACATGGATCCTGACAAAACTCGATAAACCGGCCTGACTCTTTTCTTCTATGTAGAAATTGTCATTTACCTAAAGTGGAACCACCACTAGCTTAGCAATAATAAGGATGACAAGTTCAAGACTTAACTGAAATCTTAAAACCTGGATGAGGAATGATACGCAGAACCAGAAAGCATGGCAGAAATGTCCAGTATCCTAGTAGTCTGCCTAGCCTTTTCCTATATTGGGTTTTGCTTCACCAGTATTTCACCTGACCTCCACAACCCAGTAACTGCAAAACGGTATTTCATGGTAAGACTGGACTCTGGACTGAATTGACAGCAGGTACCAACGCTTAACGTGCTTTCTGAGGCACAAAAAGTGTCTGGGTATGTTAAGGTCACCCATCCACAGACCGACCTAGGCAAGCGCTGCTTAACTTTGAAGATCGACCTGTGTGATTGTTATTATTTAGCCATGAGCAGAAACGTTCAGTAACTTCACCAAATCACAAACCTAGCTTTACTACCTAAGTAAGTTACCTTCAAAATCTTCAGCGACGAAGTCCCACCCGGGCCTGGACCTCTCATCCCGCTCGGGGTCGGCCGGTGAAGGAGGACGGTCTTCAGTGGGAGACGCGCGGCTCTTGTCACTCGTCTTCACCTCTTTGCGCTTCTTCCACGACTTGCGGAGGTTGCCCAACGTTGGCTTCCCGCTGTCCACTTCTAAACTAGGTTGGCGGCCTATGCCGTTGCTAGAAAATATATTTTTTCTTGAAGAGTTACTTTGCATAATACTTACATCCATAACAGCTTATGACTAAGTCCAGATCCATCAACTCAGTTTGCAGTTAAACTAAGGCCTCACTTCATTGAAATTTTAAACAAATCACTTTTAAAGTTCTGACTAGATCTACCTATCTAAACTGTCTGATTTTTTTTTTTAAATCATACGATGCAGTTGTAGAATCTCGGGCCCGATTTTGATTAAAAACTAAAACTGCAACATAGATTTTTGAAAAATTTATCAAGAATTTTTATTATGAACATTAAAAAAAGTATTTTCATCCTTTAGTTAGCCATGCGTTATTACTTCCCAGAATTTGAACACCAACATAATATGACAACGCACTTCTGGTACACCCTGTATAGTAAAATGAGCCGCGTGCAAAAGCTAGTGTATTAATAATAAAAGGGAAATCATGTTTACCTGTCACCATTCTCATGTATCTGCAACCGGCCGGCGCGCGTACTGAGCGCTCGGCACGTTTCGCGGATGGTGTCAAGAACGCACACGAGCAGCTCATGAGCGTCCTGTTGTCTGTTACCTGTACAGATTTACATAGTTTAAGAAATATTTGTATTCAATAAAAATTATTGACGATAATTTGTTTTAATTTGATAGCTTTTATAAGCTGTAGCGATTTGAGATATTGTACTGTGTAAGATTACATCAATTTGTCTGAAGTGATGTTTGCTGATTATTTGTTTTTACTTTTATGATAATTTCTGACATAAGTACAGTTCTCGTCAAATAACTTTGCCCCTCTGAAGTTGTGTCGAGTGGCTGCGTAGTAGTCAAAATTACGAACACACTGCAACTGCGCATGCGTAAGAGACATGGGGGCGGGGCGCGATTTTATGTCTTAGTCGCTCGTTTACGTTCGATGCATGCTTGCGTCCCGCTTGCTCCCGTGTACGTGACTGCACCTGCGCGATCTTTGCAAATGGCTAACTTCAGAGGGGCAAAGTTATTTGACGAGAACTGTACCTAATCGCTTGCACATGCGGCCCTTTAATTCTTAAAAAAACCGGCCAAGTGCGATTCGGACTCGCGCACGAAGTGTTCCGTACCATTATCTATAAAAAAACGGCAAAAAAAATTCGTTTGCTGATGGGAGCCCCACTTAAATAATTATTTTATTCTGTTTTTAGTATTTGTTGATAATAGTGGCAACAGAAATACATCTGTGAAAATTTCAACTCTCTAGCTATCACGGTTCATGAGATACAGCCTGGTGACAGACAGACAGCGGATGTTTAGTAATAGGGTCCCGCTTTTACCCTTTGGGTACGGAACCCTAAAAAGGGGTTTTATTTGTGGTAACATTCACATGACTCCTTCCGCTCTGGGCGGAGCGGAGTGTCACTGACTAACATGGAGGGGTTTGTGTTTCTCCAAATGCCCTTTGCCTTCCAGGGCCACGGTGACTTGCGAATAAATTCCGCATTGCTACAGCCTGCATCATTTTATTATGTATCTGTTGAATCAGGCCTTTTGAGCCACCAAGATTTCTTTTTTGTTTTATGGAACTAAATGGGACATATTTTGTATTCATCGTAATACCATTTTACTAGATAGAAAAATTATGATTCTATTTTATTGTAGATTTTTAATAAATATTGGACATGTATTTTTTTTACCATTTTTAAATCAATAAAAAATGTATCATTTTTTGTCAAAGCGCATCAAAGTTAAAGAGCGGAGGCTGGTGACGTCACGTTGTTAAAGATTGTACCATCGTAGTGACGTCACGCGTGTTTTTGAAAAAAGAAAAAAGAACGTGTCCAATGTTTTTTGAAAATCTATTTGACGTACATATAATTCGTTTTATTTCAGTGAAATAATTCTAATAATAGTTATAAGGCGCAAGTGGTCGATAAAGTTTCGTTATGTGGGTGGGAGGAGTGTGACTATCCATGAGTCATGCTAACTGCCGCACACTATTTGTAGAACAATCGATATAATATGCATTAATACTATATTCCATTGATACCTCACGTAAATGTGTCCTTCTGCAGTGCTAAAATATCTCAATCTACGCTTTGCGGTAAACTTATGATGATCAATACAGTAACGGCCGCTTTCTATAATATATCTCAATCCCAATCTTGATCCCGATCCTTGTCTGTAACCAATCAAAGGGGAGGATTGTGTGGTGAAGGATACAAACTCGGCTGTTGATTGGTTACAGAAAAGGATCGGGATCAAGATTGGGATTGAGATATATTATAGAAAGCGGCCGTAAGGCGTTATCAGATTTACAAGATTTCACGGGGCCGGGACGAAATAGCATGATTTCATGAGTTGAGCGAAAATCTACTGATGCCTAGAAATAGTGTTTGGTTAAATCCACTAGATCTGTTCCATAAAAGTCATGCATTTTAAAGATTAAAGTGATAATACTATAAGAATTTATTGTCAAGGTCTGTAGACCTTGCTTGAAATGACAAGTAGCACAGTAGCATGATTTTATGTGATTTTAGGATTGCCAAGACTTACCTTCAAAAGTGGAGTTGACATCTCTAAGCGCGGCTAAGAAGGCGTCAGCAGCGTAGGGCTCCGGGCTGGCGTCTGCAGAGCTGCTGTTGAGACACTTGCTCTCCGCTGCCCGAAGGTTGAAGTATGTTTCATGGAGTTTCTCGGTTGCTATCTGAGGGGAAAACGTTGGTTGGTATCTGAAAGTTATTATCTAAAGGGTTTTGATTTATCATAATTTTCCTAAGAAGCCCATGGTGCGATTTCTTGGTCTGGTAGGGTTTTTCCATATTATGCAATTCCAGTAGTAGCTGGAAGCCTGCCTCGCTTACCGTTACAAGGGACTAAAACATGACTGGCATTATGTTTTGGTACTTTTAAAAGAATGCTCAATGAGGATGCACTATCTCTTTCCACAGAAAAATGCTTCAGATTCCTAGTAGTAGATGAAGCACAAATTGTTAAGTGACGTTGTGATTCAATCGTTTTAAAGACAACAAAATATAGAGAGGCTGCAGATTTGTTTAAGATAGCTAGGTTTCATTAGAAGATACTGTTTAATTTTGTGATATAGTTATACATCTTACAAAGTACTGAATGGGTGTAGGTAGCCATGATAAAAACAATACCTCTATTTATCTCCTCTTGTTAGTTTATATTATCACTACATAAACAAAGTCCCCCACCGCATCTGTCTGTCTGTTGACGATAAACTTAAAAACTACTGAATGGATTTTCTTGTGGTTTTCACCGTTATTCATGAGGATGGTTTAGGTGTATAATTTGTTAAGGAAATACGACGCTGATTATTGCCCAAGGTATCAAAAATTTGCCTGTAAAAGTCATAATTTAGGGTGCGCTGCAAAAACTGTTGATGATACATATAAATAATGTACTACAAGTTTGTAGTACTCATCAATACCCACAAAACACTCCCCGAGGCTATATTATTTGTCTTAGTCAATCAAAACACTGGTAGAATCGAAAGATGACATTTTTATCATGGTATTAATCCTTATCTAACTAAATCTATACTGTCTGTACTAATATAATAAAGCTGAAGATTTGTTTGTTTGAACGCACTAATCTCTGGAACTACTAGTCGGATCTCTTCAGCTTTATTATATAAGTACATGTAAATTTTTCTTGAAATAAGTCAAACCAGACCTTTCTTTTAAAACTGAGACAGGTAAAAAACTTTTAAAGTTAAGAAAAATGTAGCGGTGTGAGTGAAAAGCCCCACGCTTAGTCTTATAATTACCTACACATTTTATTCTTTTAATCTAGCAACAAATTTAAAAATTTAATTAGTTTGTTATTATTATAGATATAATGTTTATTAATTAAACCACTTTATAAAATATATCAGTTGGAGTGGTTTCATGATAGAATTACAACTCTATATTGCACCTGTGCAAAGCCGGGGCAGGTAGCTAGTTTCATTATAATATTCTGTTGTTACTACTACTGTTGATTAGGTTTCTCAAATTCTTAGCATAGTGATTTACATTGTAAATTAAAATATTATCTTTGCAATACAATAATGTAATCATTTAATCAATATTGACCTAAAAATTCTGTATTCACAAATTGGATCTACCTGATTCTATTATCATTATCAATATGTTCTTATCAGATAAATTGTGACCCTCATCTTGCTTATGATAAACGGAACAAATATACATATGATGAAGAAAACAGTTCTTATTACAAGTAGAGGAAAATGATAGGATACATTACTCATATCATGGTCCAATGAATCAGTAAACATTGTCACACTTTTGGCAATATTTAAAACTCTGCTGAAATGCTTGTATTCCTGTTCTTATCTTTCTGACATCCGTTTAGAAATAAAGATATGTTGGAAATCCCCAATGCCAAGATAAAATAATGTTAAACATTTTTTGATAATAACCATAAAAAGGTTTTACAAAAATATTATCAAGGTCAACACTACACAGAAATATCAAAGGAAAAAATAGTTTTGCAGAAGAATACAGAGGCATAACAACATACATTGATTACTGACATACTGTGCCCTAAGAGATTACTCCAGGGAATTGTACTTAGCTGTGAGCATGTAACATCTAAATAACACATTGGTTAATAAATAAATAAATATATGAAAAAGTCTTCTAAAAGGTATGAAAAAAAATTACTTAATGCCTTGTTGTATTAAGTCCGCCCATGTACCACTATTGTACATAAAGTTTTAATAAATAAATAAGTATTATTACCTGAATTTTACTCTTCCCTGCACTACTATCAGATTGACCCAGAGACAGTAGGTCCTTACTGCTCCATGACCTGGTTCCAGATGAGGCCAACCCAGCTGCACTGCGACCCAGAGAAGAACTCTTTAGCCTTATGCTGCCCAGCTTCTGTTCTACACTTGCAAGGTCTGAGACAAGGTGGTGGAGGTTGTGGAGAAAGCGTGGTGCATATCTGTAACAATAATGAAGGAGAATAATGAGGTTTCATGCTTTTATATAAAGAGATTAATTAATTTGTAAATTACAGTATTTAAATTGCAACAATATTAATCTATATTAATTATGCATCTGTTTCAATTGGAAACAAGACAGTTGAATAGAAAAGCAGATTAACTCTTCATATCATTTGCATTGCATTTACATCAACAAGAGATTTTGATTTTAGCATAACTGAATTTCTCACAAAACTTTATGCTTTCAAATGGCAATAAATTATAATTACTTACCGTAAAGTATAAAGCACACTGTTGAGGAAACAAGTGTTCCCCAAGTTAGATAAGGTGGCAATGGGAGTCTTGCGCTGTTGTGTGCTCCCTGCATTTTGAGTGTCCGATGTATGATGGCCATTCAACATGGCAGTGCTGGATGAGGGAGACTCCAAGAGTATCAGCTCAAGCTCTGATGATTTTTCTGGAATATTTACTTGATATAAGTAACAGGATTAAAGATTTATATTGGAAATTTTTGTGATTAGTGCCATAGAGTGTATCTGAGTAGTTGGTTAGTGGGAGTTTCCCTCTTCCCAGCCGTATCAGATAATGTGGGGTTTATAGTTAAATGAATGTTGTTTGTAGCACTTTCTACACAAATCATGAGCAGTTTCATATTTTAAGCCAGTTTTTAGGTCGACATAACCCGTTGGATTTGCCTATGCATAAACTATGTAAACTATGTTGGAATTAAAATCAAAATACAATTCTCACCACACCACTGGCAGAAAACAATTAAATGGAAAATAATCAAGGTACAAACACTACACGACACTGGATTTTCTCGATAGCACTGAGCACAACTGTAATAAATCACCGGAGTGTTGCACATCGGCGGCGTCAAGTACCGGTAAGTTACACAATACCTGCTTGCTTTGCTGTCTCAGAAAGAGTTTTCAATCTTTTAGCAGCTGCTAAAGTATTCGAATACACACTCTTCAGAGGCCTTTTTAAAGACTTATTTTCTTTATTACTATTAGTAAACTGTCTTATAGGGTAAGTGTTCTCCCTTGAGTTCTCTGTCGGTTTCTTATTTTCGTTGCTCAAATATGTTGCATTATTCCTATTTAATGACAGGGAAAATCTAGATTTGTCTACTCCTTTTTTCGTTTCCGTCACAGAGTTTACTGGCATCTTCAGCATACCTGAAAATTGAGATTGTAAATAGTAATTATACGTTAAATACGGAGGCCACTTCGCAACTTTCCCATGGCATGTCAAGGATAACGTTCAAAATCCGACTTTTTCATTTGCTTCACTTACGTAAATGTCTTCATTAGGTACATTGACTTACATTATAATGTAAGGCAATGTATTCTATTTAGAAATTATTTAATTATAACTGTAAATTTGTAAAATTTAACCGCGAACAGCCCCATTGGAAACAGTCGGCCATATTGGTTTATTTGATTGATGATCGACGTCCGTCGTCGTCCGTCTGTCCTTCGATTTCCTAGTTCTATTTTGTTTATGGACTTGACAGTTCGGTTTTCTTTTTGATGGTAATTTTTTTATAAAAAGCATTAAAAAAATTGAGATTTTTTATTTATTTTGAATAATCTTGTGGTGGAAACATTACACGCAATGTTTTCCTCGACTTCGGAGTTTTAAGACTTGGTTGTCTATGCCATGCCAGTGTGCCACGGGCATTGGCCACGGGGCCACGGTGCCTACTGAAACATAAATAATATAGATGAAGGGCGCGCGCTCTATGAGAAAGAAAACCGATAAATTTTCCAAAAACAAAATAATTCTTGATAATGTCATTGCAGATAAGTGATACAATTTTTTTGATGATGAACGTGACTATTTTTTATTTAGATTTTGATAGACTTGCTTGACTGTGCAGACCGTAGACAGAATATTCTATCAGTATCAGTGCAGACCATAGACATATAAATAGTAAATAAATAGTAATAGTATTTTTTCTACCTCAATGGTGCAGACTGTTTTCTTGACGACAACTTACTCTATGGCTTGGTTGGCTGTGGTTGGTTGGTTTTGCGGGCGGGAATTCTGACTGAAAGTAAAATATTTATTTAGTTTCCTGGAATTATTACACTAGATACTATGTATTATTAGATTTTCCGGCTGCGTAGGTACATTTGTATCATATTTATTGGTACCTACCTATATAATTACTTCATCTACTTAGATGAAGAAGTTATTTCAAGCAAAATTTATTGTATCTAATAGATACTAGAATTAGGTAAGTACGAGATCAAAACATTCCTATTCATTAAATCCCATAGATGAAGTCTTAAAAACAACCTTAAAAATCGGGGACAAAAGTGGGAGGAATGAGTATTTTCTGCATGCACACTGAAGTTCAAGTGGACTTCAGTGTGCCTGCAGAAAATACTCATGTCATGTCGTAAATAAACACATTTTTTTGCGCTTACATTGCGCTGGCTGAACCCCACGAGATAAATCAATATAATTTTCTACAGAATTGTACACTTTAAAAAGGTCAACAAAAAAGTCCGCCATGGTATATGTCTATAACCATTTTTTATCCTTTACATTTTACGGGAAAAAATGGCTTATTTACGAAGTGATTTTAAGCAATACAGCATTAATCCTTATCCAATAAAGTACCTTAAATACATTGTCCATTTAATATAGATCAATATGGCCCTTTACAGCATTTAATTTAAATGAATATTTCCGAAGATATTACCTACAGATTTAAAATGCAGGGACATGGCGGTGCGGCGGGCGGCGCGTTGTGTTGTGGTGTTGTCTAATGACAATAAAGCTGTAAACGTTGTTTATAAGGACATTCTGTAGTAGGCATTGCATATTTGCACCCGTGCGAAGCCGGGGCGGGTCGCTAGTTAAATATAAAAGCTTAATATCTAATACGAATACAGAAAAATAATATAATTAATCTGATTTAATAAAAATAAAAGTTATCACCGTATCTATAAGTATATTATTATCTATTAATTAAAAAAATAATAATTTTGTGCTCTTTCTTTCTGATTATTGATTTCTAATCATACATATTTTTTTATTAAAAGTAATGTCTACTAACTCCTTATCTTGATACCTCAAATTGATTTTTGAATTATAATAATTTGTAATAAGTAGGTACCTACCTAGATATCAAAAGGAGCAGTCAGGCAATGAATTAAGTACCTACCTACTTACAATATAAATCATGACTAGGTACCTCCTTTAAAATTTTTCGTTGGCCTTAATTGCTTCAACCCCATTATTATGGGATCATTATTGGGATTGTTCTCTTGAATGTAGAACAAAACGACGCGAGCATCTTCGACATTTAGGGCAGCCGCGATGGAAGGCTGTACGCAATTAAAAAGAGATTGTACAACCCTAAATGGAGACTTGTAAATCGTTTTTAAATTGTTAATAGGCACCTGTCTAGTACCTAAGTGAATGTAGCAGTTAGGTTAGGTTAGGTTAGGTTAAATAAAGAAAGAAGAAAAAATTAAAATATTCTCTCCGCCTGCCATCATCCTTTCAAAATAAGGGTGCGTTTCCACTGAGGCGGAGCGGAGCAGAGTGTGCCGCGATTCACCAATCAACCAAGCGGAGTGGAAAAGAGATGTGAATTTCAAGCCTTGTGATTGGTGAATCGTGGCACGCTCTGCTCCGCTCCGCCTCAGTGGAAACGCACCCTTATTTTGAAAGGATGATGGAAGACGGAGAGAACATTTTAATTTTTTCTTCTTTCTTTATTTAATACATTAAGGACTTTCATAACCGCAATGGGTAGTCTCATATTATCATACCTACCCTAAATACATAAATATTAATACGGATTTTGGCCATGAACTTGATCAGACTTCGATCTCTGGTTGAGCAAGAATTTTATGGAACGTGCCTAAGGGTGTTACCTCCGCTGCGGTCAGCCCGGTCACAGGGCCGGCTCCTGCGACGCCGCGCCGCACTGCGTAGTCTGTGCGGCAGCTGGCAAGCCGGCCGACCACTGGGCTGGGGGTAGGGCCTGTGCCCCACCCGCCAAAGCTGGAAACAGGAGGAAGCCCTCCGCCACCGCCGTCTCTGCCGCGACCGCCGCCACTGCCGTCGCTTCTTCTGCCGCCATTGCCGGTTCCACTGCGGCTGCTGCTACTGCAACAGCCTCAGTAGAGCCCCTACAAAGGGCTCCGGAGGGGGCTGAAATGGAGCGCCAGTAATGGCCCCATTTCACCCCCTCCTGTTGAACGTCAGCCACTGCGCCGCCCAGGAACTAATGCCCCTGAGCATGGCGCAGTGACTGATGCCTGTGGACGGCGAGCAATGGGTAGCTCGCCGTCCGATCAGAACAGGCCCGGGTTGACGGCGCGCTGTGTTCTACGCGCGCCAAACCAGCAGTATTCAGCATGGGTCGGGGCCCGTTAGGGCCAGAGCCTGCCAGGGTTGCGGAATATGTTCGAAAGAGTTACCGCGGCCCTGGAAGGAAAGGCACTAGGAGGACAAAGGGTGGGTTTTAGTCAGTAAAAGTCTGACACTCCCTGCCGCTCCACCCAGAGCGGGAGGGGTCATTTGATGATTTCCCATCCTCAAAAAAAAAAAAAAAAGGGTGTTACCTACTACACCAATCGATCGATCGCCGTCGACTAATTTATTCTATGATCGACGATCGATCGATTGGTGTAGTAGGTAGAAACTATCGATTGACGCCGACTAATCCATTCTACCATGGATCGATGGCATCGATCGACGATGGATCGATTGGTATGGTAACATCTTAAATCAAGTCGGTTCAACCTCAAGACCCTAAGACTTTTTCTAACAGACGGATATCGATCACAATATTCACAGTCCATCAAAAGGTGATGTAGCTCTTCTACTAGCTTCAAGCTTATTTACAAAGCAAATTGGCGTTACAAATCTGCCCCCCGAGAATTTAGTTCGCAATCCGCGCGGAAATCGGCGTGCATTTATTTATTGTGAGGAAATGTTTCGTTAGGGCTGCGTCCCAACCGTACCATCTGGTGCCTGATCGAATTTTGTAGTTTTTGTTTTGTAGGGTGTTTGGATGGTGACTAGTAGGTGGGTACTTACCTATATTATCATCTTTCAAAGGTCTTGTTCTCAACATTGTGTTCGCTGTATATGTTACGGCTAATAAACGAAGTGTAAATAATAGAACGTTAGAACTTGTAATAATACATCATATTCTTTAATGTACCGGCCATTGGGCACCCTGACTTGGACAGGTTAGGTGAGAAGGGGATGGCGAGGTCTGACAGACCCCGCCATCCTCTTCGTGGTTATTTTTTTTTAACCCTTGAGCCCCGCGAAGCAGGTCTCCAACTTCGCCTTTTAGGCATGGCCGGAGCACTTAGTTGTAGCCGGCTAAAACTAAGTGTAGCCGCACTTCGGCTGTTTACGACACGATTTTTTCGGGCTGTATTAAAAGTAGACTACTACCGAGGCAAAGTAAATTCTTTACATTTATTAATATCCTTAGCAACTAGTTAGCCAGCTGGGTCATTTATTCCCATTATCTTGTGTTACTGGATTAGAAATTCAAATGTAGGCATGTAGTAGTAGGTAGCGTAGCAGTAACTAGTATCCTACCCAAATGGTGCCAGCGGCCTAATTAAAAATGCATGTGTGGTATCTTCTGTATCGCATTAACAGCCCTTAGAATTAATTATTCACTGACCTACATTAAATATTCTTTGGGAAACACCATTGGCAATTCTGGGATGTGTCGTTAGAGTCAAGTACGAGATGTGGGCCCTGGATTCTGGAACAGAAATTTACGCAAAATTAATGTGGCAATCTTCCTTTAGTATGTGCTCCGTCTGACCAACAGGACGACAACCAGTTCGTTCTCCTTTAAAAAGGTGAAAGTGAAGGCACGCGAACACATTCGCAGCGTTGATTTCTTAGGATGTTTTTTTTTTAATTTTTGTTTGTTTGTCATGTATAGTGATCGGATAATCGGGCGCTTATAAACGTAAACTTCTTCCCATGAAAAAATAATATGGACGTTCCTTTCTGAATAAATTTTGTAAAAACAACTATGTACTTATTAAGTTATTTCATTTCTCATTAAGTTAACTATTATTATTATCTTAATGAAAAATGACAAGGCTGCTGGCTTGTTACTAAATCAGTTGTCATAAAAACTTTCATTGTAAATTAAAAGTTCTATTTGAATCGGCTTTTTAAATTTACTCGTAAAAAAATTACAATGAGAGCTGTTCACAACGAGTTCTAACTATATTTTGTATGCGGGGCATTTTTAGCAATCTTAGGAATTTCGAACGATTCCGGATTCTGAAAAGCATGCCCGTATTATACTTTCGTGGGAATAAAAGTGAAGTTTAGGTATAATAGCGCCCGAATATCCGATCACTGGTCATGTGCCTTTGTATTTTTATTGGTTTTTTAAATGTCCTTTTCTGTATGTCTTTTCATTAAGTTGTATCTACCATGTCTTCTCTCTGCATTACTCAAAGGTCAACTAAGGGGTAGAAAATGCCATGGGCACTATTTCGCCTATACACAGTATTTTTTACAAGTGCATCAACAGTTAAATTAGGTATTTATTTCCGGAAACGGGCGTAGAGGGATCTAGGGAGGTCTAAATCTTCCTGTTGCTAAACTGTACTGCGATAACCCATCTGTCTGTCAATTATCGCGTCGTGATTAGGGGAATATCCCCTAGGGGTTACTCGTAGCTTTATCCCTAGATAACTTAACTTAGTTCGCAGTGAACCATTTACTTACAAGTACATATTCGAATTGTAAGGTAGATATTTTTTAGGGGCAATTTTATTATCTTAACATTAGTTTTATAAGAACAAGGAATAAATATTCCGACTTGGTAGCTTTTATAGAAAACACACGGGCGTGCATAAAAGGGAAACCCTGAAACGGCGAGCCTACGGATTGTTTTTAAGTAATTATGATTGATACAAAGTCAAGAACATATAATTTCAGAGTTTCTTTTCTGTAAACAGATCTTTGTCGAGTAGTGGGACTATGTACCACAGTCACAATAAGAGCGCTGATATATAAAATGAGAAAAAAAATAGGTAACTATGTGTGTACAATCTCATTAAGAGATTATTTTTCAGCAGTAGTTTTCCTGAAAGCGCTATTAATCAAATGATCGTGCGGTTTTCTTTTCGAAATATTATTTTTAGCATGTGTTCGCTACACTTGTGGAACAACATACCAAGCTTTTTTTTTATTACAGTGGGAAATCATCAAATGAGTGTCAGACTCTTACTGACTAAAACCCATCCGTGTTCCTTCAAATACCCATTGCGTTCCAGGGTCGCGGTGAAACTTTCGAACAAATTCCGCAACACTGGCAGGTGTTTTCCACCCTTTTTTATGGATGGGAAATCATCAAATGACTCCTACCGCTCTGGGTGGAGCGGGAAGGAGTGTCAGACTCTAACTGACTAAAACCCATCCGTGTTCCTTCAAATACCCATTGCGTTCCAGGGTCGCGGTGAAACTTTCGAACAAATTCCGCAACACTGGCAGGTGTTTTCCACCCTTTTTTATGGATGGGAAATCATCAAATGACTCCTACCGCTCTGGGTGGAGCGGGAAGGAGTGTCAGACTCTAACTGACTAAAACCCATCCGTGTTCCTTCAAATACCCATTGCGTTCCAGGGTCGCGGTGAAACTTTCCAACAAATTCCGCAACACTGGCAGGTGTTTTCCACCCTTTTTTATGGATGGGAAATCATCAAATGACTCCTACCGCTCTGGGTGGAGCGGGAAGGAGTGTCAGACTCTAACTGACTAAAACCCATCCGTGCTCCTCGCAGTGCCCTTTGCTTTCCAAGGCCGCGGTCACTCTTTCGAACAAAATCCGCAACCCTGGCAGGCTCTGGCCCTAACGGGCCCCGTCTACTGTACTGACATCTCTTTGAGGTGCGCGTGAACCAAAACGCGCCATCGACCCCGGCCTGGCTTTGATCGGACGGCGAGCCACGAGGAGTTTTCCACCCTGGGGTTTCATTTCTGAAAATATTTTTTTTAAGACTCTAGGCAGGTAACCTACATCTTCTAAACATTCCTTCCCATGTTTTCATCTTTAGTGGCTTTCGCTGAGGGTAGTCAGATGCAAACTTACGGTTTTTCATCCGTCGCAGCGAGCAGGCAATCTGAACCCGTTGAATCTGTTTGAGTCACTCAATCCGTCTCCTAGGGAGCTGTGGCATTATTGCATTTCTCATTTTATTCTTGTTACTAACAGAAGTCGCAAGTAGATTAGAATTTTTATAAAAGCCCTGTTGAGGGACGAATACTTCTAAAAATAAAATATTCCAATTCAAGATTATTTTTGTTTGTATCTGTGTGTGTATCTGTGTGTGCCAAATAAACAAATTTTCTTTCTTTCTTTCCCATTGGAACTGTAAAAGAGAAGGACTCTTTCTGTGGGGAGACCTATTTATTTAAACCACAGTTGTATGAGTGAAGTTTTAAGGTGAATATCCATGGTTAATTTATTTTGTCATAAACTTTTATATCAAATTTATTAGCGATGCCTTGCCGAAATTAAGACCTCGTTGGTAGCTTTAGCATCATATTCGTGGTGTCGCTATAATTTTGACTAATTTAGACTTCGCTCCTATGGCGTATCCCACAAGAAAATGTTCACTGGACAAACACAAGGCGACAGCCAGTGTAGCTTTTATCATTTGAAATAGTCCATACCTTACCTTTTAAAATTATACCTCCTAATTCTACAAAATTCATAAGCAAGACTCGAATTCGCACATTCTGTCAAATTAATAGATTTGGCCCTCTGTACCTGTCTTGTGTGAGTACCAGTTTAGATATACTTAAATGTTGCCAAGCTGTAAACGCTGCTGCTGCATTGATTCGAGCGTGCTACAATTTACAATATTAATTTCCCTAAATTGTACTCATCAAAACGCAATCTGTACTGTTCTGTTAATAAACATTTATTCAGTGATCCCTGCCGAGTGGACGGCTCCAATAATACAAATGCAAATTGCTGGCAGCGTCAATTGCGCCGGTGTCAATATTGAACAGGAAGCGGTCCGCCCTTCGTATCCCGTTACTAAGTACTTAGCGTTATGTTAGGAGAGCGAGCGCTTCGAAATACCCACGCAATTTTACACTAGCCTTTGTTTTTGTAATGAGATTGGACCTGAGGGTAGTAGGAATTGCTGGAATAAAGTGTGTTGAATACTTATTGAATTTATGGAAATGTTCCTGTGGCTTGAACATTAGTGGTTATTTTTTAAATTCTTGATGAGTATGCTCTTGACCTCGATCTCGCCGGATGGTAAGCGATGGATGAGGTCTGCCATGGACCGAGCTCATTTATTGAATTCTACCATAAAAAGGTACCTATGGATAGTGTAACGAGTAAGTACCTATATTTAGCGATACGATGCTATTGAACTCCCATAAAATTAAAATATTTGTGTAACTTATAGGTAAGTACCTACCTACACCAATAAGTACTTACAGAGACAGAGCCACAGCGCTGGTTTTTAGCGGTAGCCGGCGCTGACGGAGAGACGTCGGAAGATTTATATATTTATTTTTTTACATTATTTATTTTGTAACAGAATTAACGCAATACCTGAAAATGGGTCATGGTACCTACTCATCATTATGAACAACTTTTTACTATGAGACCAACGCAGAAATCGCGAAAATCGACTGCCCTTTACATTTATGTGTGCATATCTCGACAAAATGTACCTGATATTTTGTTTCGGGTTTTCGTATTGGTTCATAGTAAGTTGTTCATAAGCTACAATACCCCTTTTCCAGGTACTGCGTGTTTTTTTTTTCCTTTTCTTCAATAAAATTGGTACAAACTTATATTATTTTACCTAAATTCCTAAATATTATGGCCGAAGGTTCGGTCAATTTTTGGCCGAAATTGGGTGAATCCGAAACCGAACCTTCGGTTGGTCTTTATTATAGTAACACGTTGTCTACTTTCTTGTACACCAAATTCCAGGTACTTTACTATTTAATATTTAATGTCGCAGCTGCTTCTAATTAATCGTCAAAATATGTAGGTTCTGTAATATGTGCCTATACCTACTTACCTAGGTGTAGGTGTCAAGATAACAATCAGCAGCTCTAGCTAGATTCTTATATTCGACCCGCATGGCTTAAGTTGGCTTTACTTGACCTTGACTCAATTTGTAGACTAAAGGGTCCATCTGGAGATAGTAATGAGGGCCGTCAATTGGCGCCCAGTGGGCTAATATTTGTGCAGGCAAACTACTCTGCTGGATTAACTTGGAATTCTACTGACATTATGAATGTAAAAGTTTGTATGTTTGGATATGTGATGCCGACGGCTGAACTGATTTAGATGTTTGTATTAACAAAACAGTAGGTACTTTTAACTCCAGTAAATGGAAAGGCTTATCGGAGACGGTGAGGAAGCAGATGCTCGAAGACGGACTGGATAAGCGGTAAAGGTTCACAAACTACCAGGAGATTAGAAAAAATATTTCATGCGGGAGAAGCCACCAGCCAAAGCTACTGAAACATACGTAGGTACCTACGTATAGGTACATTCTCCTTTTTGGGCAGTCGTGTAAAAACTGGTGAAGGTCTCACCTGTTTCTATAATAAAATTCAGTTCCTGAAAACACTACTACCTAAGTATGACGGATCTTTCATAAGTCTGCAATTAAAATGAGACGCAAGCGCTTTTGTTTATTGGCGTTGGGGGGGGGGGTCCATGGAGAAGTGGTGATATGGATCTTAGAGCGACAGTATTCGTTCGGTCATGGTCGCGACACATAGGTACTAGCCTAGGAACTGCTGTTTCCTTTTAGGTTCAGGGTATTAGTTAGTACTGTAGTGGTAGTAATTAATTAACTGTGTATCACATAAACTGTGTTGAAGTTAAGAAGGACTCATGTTTTTTACCCATCTGCGCACAACTGTAACCTGACACGTACCTAATATGTCTGTACCTGTGTGCTTCAAGCTGTAATCCTCATATTTGAAATCTTAATGAAAACGAATTTTGACAACGCAAAAAAATAGTCCTGAAATAGTCATAAATAGTCATACATATCAGATAAATAGTCGCATTATAGTTTCGGCGTTATAGCTATAGGTCAATGAGGATTATGGCTTGAACATCAAGCTGTAATCCTCATCTCTAGTGCAAGCAAACGGTAAAGTCTATCGAACTGGTTTAGGTTCCAAAAAATAGTCATGAAATAGTCATAACAATATGCCAAATCTCAAAAATAGTCAATAAAAGAATCCAGAGATATAAAGGTACCCTGATGAGGATTATGGCTTGAACATTTGAAAACTTCAAATTTCTCCGGAACGCCTGCGATTTTTGGTTTGAAGTTGGTGCCAAAAAATAGTCATGAAATAGTCCTATGAAGTGAAAATAAATTTGAGCTGATTTATTTTAAAAATAAAAAGTTTTTATTTTCCCTACATTTCTATGGATGTACAGTCGTGTACAACATTTATAAAGCTTGTATGGAGTACTACACACAAATATATTTATTGGTGAAAAAAGTTCTATAGATGTTACAGGTTTAGTTACAGATGCTAGCACAACAAGCTACTACAATCTGTTAAAGTTCTTTAATAGATTTTCAACTTTATTTTTAATGTTTTAAAGTTAAAAACGTTTTAAAGAAATTTGATAGATTGATAAAAAAAATAGATTGAAAGATAGTTTGATGTGGGGCGCCTGAACAAGTTTCTCTGTATTCTACCTACCACAATAGTGGTATACCAATATTAAGGTTATGAAACAAAGTTCAAATAAGAAATTATTACATTATGAAATAATTACGAACTAACAACTAATACTATTTTTGTCACACAAACACTAAGTATTACCTAATAATAAACATATATTTATCAATTATAAACTCTTTGTTAAATAACTAACTTGAAATCGATGGATGAGATCTATGTCACTCTGGTGGTGTTGACGGAGACGGAACATGTGCGAGCGAGATAGCGTGTCTCTCTCTAATGTTGTGGGTCGCAGGCCGACGAATATGCAATGCGTGCGATGTATGGATAACGGAGCGCAGCTACAAATAGTAGCAGCGTTAAGGTAGGCCGCGGTATGGCGACATCTATATCCACTTCACCCAATGTTCATTTCTAATAGTAAATACTCAAGTTAGGTACTTTAAAAAATATCGAAATCGTATGGGTTTGCCTACAGACTTCCCTCGGTTTCTCCAGGATTTCATCATCACATCCCAACTTCCGTGCCATAGGACCATAGGATCTGGAGTATACCCTGTTAAACAAATAAAGAATTTTACAAATCGGTCGCGCCGTCTTCAGGTAAGTGAGTAATAAAAACACATACAGGCCAATTAAGGACCTTCTTGCGAAGTCATTTAAAAATCGATGTACCTACAATGTGTACAATATACATTCACAGAAAAAAAATCCAGCTGAACATACATATAACCACCCCTGTGTTTTAATAAATAGTATTTATTTATTTATCGCTAACATTTCGTGGGCGCAGAAATATCGCCGCGCGCCATCGCGCCACCACCGAGCGCTGATAGTTCTAAAACCGGCAATTGGCTACAATTGCATTATACGAATCGGAATTATTTAATAAATTCAATTCAAATAATATAATTCAATAATAGAATGATGTATATGTGCAGTGTAATTGTTTATATATATTTGTGTGAGTCCGTTTCGCGAAATCGATGTAAGTATTACGTTACTAATTATGTTTATAAAATAATTATTTTTAAATACCATATACAAAACCATTGGCGTCATTTAGCTCCTAGTTCTTTAACCATATTGAAGAAGATGGGATCATAACATTACATATAGGTACTTGCTATTAGCTCTGGATATATTTTAAATATCTTTTTTTTTGCGTTTTTTTATTTTTTTTGTTTTCTGATTAGTTTATTGAATTTGTGATTTTAGAAAATGCACTCAATCTACCAGCGCCATCTATTGAAATTTTCTAGAAACAAACTGAATGGACTAATCCAACACCAATAGATATTGAACTGTGATAATTGTGATTAAAACAAATTGCTGTGATACATGTACTGAGATTTAAACAGTTTTGTACATATTTGCAAGCCTTCGATTGTAATAAATAATATATACAAATTGTAATGTTTGTTTTTTTTTTAATTATAACAGCTGGCATGTAAAACACTAATTGGAAGTAATTTATAATATATAAAGCGGAATATTTCAGAATAATATTATATGAAGTTACAAATTTTGTACACGACTGTACATCCATAGAAATGTAGGGAAAATAAAAACTTTTTATTTTTAAAATAAATCAGCTCAAATTTATTTTCACTTCATAGGACTATTTCATGACTATTTTTTGGCACCAACTTCAAACCAAAAATCGCAGGCGTTCCGGAGAAATTTGAAGTTTTCAAATGTTCAAGCCATAATCCTCATCAGGGTACCTTTATATCTCTGGATTCTTTTATTGACTATTTTTGAGATTTGGCATATCGTTATGACTATTTCATGACTATTTTTTGGAACCTAAACCAGTTCGATAGACTTTACCGTTTGCTTGCACTAGAGATGAGGATTACAGCTTGATGTTCAAGCCATAATCCTCATTGACCTATAGCTATAACGCCGAAACTATAATGCGACTATTTATCTGATATGTATGACTATTTATGACTATTTCAGGACTATTTTTTTGCGTTGTCAAAATTCGTTTTCATTAAGATTTCAAATATGAGGATTACAGCTTGAAGCACACCTGTACCTTTAATACCCCTGAATCTGACAAGTATATTTTTATAAACCTCATTTTTTATTTAACCAATCCTAATTAAAAATACATTTTTTTGAATATGAAATTTTCCACAAGTTTTTCTAATTGTTACCACCACTATTGTACAAAACACTACTACTTATAGCAAATTATTCTTACTTTCATACCTACACTTACACACACACACTCGTGCACGTCAATACAGTGGTCCATGATATAGGTTATTCTTGACCAAATTGTCCGTCAATGTGAGCCACGTCACACAGACGATTGTTTCTGCTCAATCGACCTAATGATCACCGCTCACTGAGTAATGGGCTGTGGCAATTGGAATATCCTATAATATTCAAGCTTCATTGGATCCAGACGTATTAATGAGGAAGCCCGAACATTCAATACGTGATAGGTAGGAGGTACCTAAGTACTTTGTTACGTAAAATTCAAAAGCGATTTTGTCTCTTAAAGTTTTGATAGAAACTGCACATTATTCTGGTGTCTTTTCGAAAATAAACTAGAGAAGTAGGTTTTTTCTGAAAATTATGATCGTAACTTCAAGAGAAAATTTTCAACCACACCGTCTCTTACCATCAGGTGAGAGAGATAGTGGTCAAGCGCGTGCCTATCAAAAATAATAAAAAAAAAATGCTCCTGCATTTTGCGTAGGTAACTGTTAGGTTAGGTTAGGTTAGTTTTTCGTGATGGATTCAGGCCCATGCCCATCTCACATTGAGGAATTTCCCAGCAGTAAAAACGTGAAAGGCTAAGTACCTATGCAACGCTTATGTAGGTTATTTATGCGGGTGACAGTAGGTACCTATATGCCTTGTTAGTTTCTAGCGGGCTTCAGAACTAGGTAGATACCTACTGTTTTTTCATACCTTTTAAACATTCTTTAAAGCTTTTAAATATCTTCATAAGTTTCAAACTCGCCTTCTTGAACATTACATTAAACCTTTAGTTAGATAGACAGTTGTTAAATCCTCAAAATTTTCCTAAAGACCTTAATTACCTAGGTACCTACCTCTTTTTCTTCGTCTTGTTATTGGATGCAATAGAAAATGTAGATATTTTACTAGGACTCAGGAGCCTATCTACCCTGATGCAAGACATCTGACGTCTTGAACCCAATCACTGAATTATACCAAAACCTATTCTAAGGTCAAGTCATTAATGGCTGAGCTCTTAATCTTTTAAAATAGATACCTAGATGATTGATAAATAGGTACACGAGCGCTTCTATATTTAGGGTTAACCTCGAGTCCATTCTATGAATCCCGTCACCAATTTTGAAAACTTGATTAATCTACGGAACTGTAGGCTCTTAATTAAAAGTACAAAATAAAAATAGTTAAGAACAGTTAAGAAATAGGTAGGCACCTATCTACTATTCATAAGATTCCGATTTCCAGATTTTGATTGATGTTCAGTCATGTTTTTCTATTTGAATATGATCTCGAGAGATACAACAAAGCAAATGTCAGTTTCTCCGCCTTGTTATTCTAAATTACTACACGCCACGGATTTTGATACAGTTTTCTTACTGCTTTCTACTTGCACTCGTGCGAAGCTGGGGCGGGTCGCCGGATCCTTATGCGCAAGTTTCATTTAGATAATTAAGTATGTAGCAGAGGCATGGGCTGGGCAACTTGTTTTTCTGAACTTTGACAAACAATATATTACCTATTCAGGAATTGAAGCGAAAATTGAAAGAATGGTTTACTTAAATCATTTTTAAGTACCTACGATACTTATGCAAAGGAATCAGGTTGAGGTAATTTACACAGGTTTTGAAAAATAACTGTCATGTGAGTCTCATTGCCTTCAGAATATAAATAATTCAGCGCCACTTCCAAATAAATAATGCTACAAGGATAAAATATAAATCTACCACAAATATAAAATAAGTTGACGTTGCGATATTAAAAACGAGTTTGGAAAACTTGCAAAAGTACGCCCGAAACTCGAACCGGGAGCTAATAGAATAATGTGAAAATCATAACTTACGCTGTTGAAATATTTACAACGATGGGCAAACCACCTATCTTCTTGTCGAAGTTTAACAATTTATTCTTGTATAGATGTTGGTAAAGCTGAAAGATTCTACCGGTAGGTAGATAAATTAATTTCTCCGGATATTTTTTGAGATATTGGTGAATATGAAGTCAAAAAAATAAGGTGCGTTGTACCTAATCACAATTGCCACCCGTGTGTTTGAGCAGCCATATTATGGCGTTTTAATTCCCTCATGATTCCAAGCCGAGAAAGAGATTCAGCTACACATGACCGGCAGCATCATACTTAGATACCTATTAAAAATTTTGAACACTCCATCACGTGGTAGGTACCTTTACCGGACTAGAATCATGATGTCAGTTACACTTCATGACATAGGTTACGACCCACGGCCCCTGGATATCTGAAGGTGGACGACACAAAACAAATATACCTACTTACCTACATAAGGTAGTTTTAGCCTTCAGTAGCCGGATGCCTAGGCATACTAGTAAAGGCATACTAGTTCTTTTTTATGGATGGGAAATCATCAAATGACCCGTTCCGCTCTGGGTGGAGCGGGAGGCAGTGTCAGACTCTTACTGACTAAAACCCATCCGTGCTCCTTCTAGTGCCCTTTGTGTTCCAGGACCGCGGTGACTCTTTCGAACAAAATCCGCAACTCTGGCAGGTACCTATAGGTCCTATACTTTCGGTCGCTATATTAGGAAAAAACCAAGATTCTATAAATTTTTTATATCAGTTACCGACTGACCGATTCGCTAACAAAATCAATGCGTATCCCATAGCCCTAAAGGTGAATTTCTATTGAGCGAATATTTCTCGTTGAGTCCGTGAGCACGTGGAAATCCGATTATTCAATGTCAAAGTGGATGTCGATTAAAAGCTCCAGCAGACTGATATTTATAGCTTAACATTTTTAAAGATAATGGTAGCGGACATTCTGGTACCTAATGAAGTAAAGGAACGGTGACTTTTCGGAAAGTTCCACAATTAATTAAATATCTTTGAAAAGGGGTAACTAATGAATACAGGCTTTTCCAGACAGCGGGGAATTCATAAGTGAGCCCGTGGATATGCCTGTTGGCGGCTGTGGGCCATGTACACCACTAAGACTGTTTGAAGGCCAAACACAGGATTTAAACAGTCATAGGACAAACTTATAGTAGCGAGAACGGGCGGTCACGACCAGCAGGCAGGCCCACGGGCAATACCAATCGTTTCTTGAATTTAATTTTGGTCAGTGATCGGGCATAAGCTAGCATGCCTAAAGACCAGCAGCGGAATGCTATTCGGCAGACGAAAATACTGATAAATTAGAAAAATCTAAAAAACATACTTACCTTCTAAATGTATAATTATTAAACCAATTTCGTAGAAGACCAGAAGGCTATTACTCAAGTTCCTGTTATTGCAGTTAATTTAATATGCATAAACTAATTCAAGCAGAAACACACAGTTGGGTAAACGTTACGGTTTCATTATGTGTAACTGTTGATTTTCAGTTAAATTATGTTATGCTTTGGTTTGTGTTAAGTAGGTAGGTGATTAAGTTAAATCTGTCGGTACTGGCATCTTACTCTACGAGTATCTACCTACTGGTCACTGGTAGGTACTCTATCATGGTTTCAATTGTCCATAACTACAATAGGAAGAGATCATACGCGTTATCATAGAATCCTAACCTTTCTTCTAATGAACCAATTTCTTCTGTCACCATTCACCTTTCTAAGTAAGGCAAGTCTGCCTTATGTGCCTCCTCACTGCTGCTATGCTACTAAGATACGAGAAGTTTAGCCAAATAAATTAGGCCGATTACAGAAAACGGATGTGACTTCTCAAGTCTGAGTTGCAACTTGCAAGTATCGCGCTGTCACTTGCATACGTTGCTGAGCATGCCAGTCCCCGCATACATTGTCTGAAGAGTGTAATTTATACGGCAATAAAATCGTAGCAAGAACTCTTGAAATTAGAATTTGTAGCCACTATTCCATTTGTAGAACGTGCAACCTGCAATAGTGGCGTGAACACCGCTTGGGTTACACGTACATATTTAAATGGAATCAAGATAAAAATAGATCTGCGTAGGTACCTATACTCTTTTTAAACCTGATTTAGAATAACGAGACACGTGGAACAGGTGTCTTTTATGACAAAACCAAGGGCGGATTCAGTTTTCAAGGCAGGGGGGTCTTATAGTCTAAGCAGGTATCAAGTCGATCACATCAAGAAATCTAATTAAAAATATTATCTAGTATTTTGTTGTTATACGTCAAAGTAATTTTGATAAACAGGTTAGGAGCAGATTAGGTGCTCAGTTCTTTTTAGCCGACTTCAAAAGGAGGAGGTTATCAATTCGGATGTTTATATATTTTAATGTATGTTCGTCATAACTCCGTCTTATATAAACGGATTTTTTTTTGTTTGAAAGATATTTATTCCGAAACAGTCCCATTTAAATTTCGTTAAGGTCTGATCTTCGTTAAGAACTTTGGAGTTAGACAGTCAAATTGATATGGACAGGTTGGAATGTTTGGAATGTTGGGTTGATTTTTTTTTTTTTTTCACTTTAAGAAAAAAAGTGAAAAAAAGGAAGTGAGTTGAATTTTTTTGTAAAAAGTTTTTTGTTTTATCCTCTCGCGAAACGATTTACGATTTCTTCCTCTTGAATAGGTGTGTTTAGTGACTAGCTCACCTAACCCAACCCAGGGGTTAGGTATGATGACCACTTATGTCACCACCTGGATCCGCCCTTGGGAAGACTTGGTCTGAAAAGAACTTGTTGTTGCAACGATGACATTGTTGTAGAGGTTGCCTCGTGTAACCCAAATACTCAAAGCAAAAACAAACACGTGTTCAGAGAATTTGGCAGGCAAACATGGCCATCAATTTAAAAAATGGTTTACGCAATTGAAAAGGACGTAAAAAGAATTCATTTTCCGATGAAACAATCTAAATGAAATTCAACCGTTGCTCTAATATAATAAATTGGCTCTGGATAGTATTGTTTTTAACAAAAACATGTAGGTAAGCGAATTTTATTACGATAGGCAGAGGCTTGATCTGAATAATGATATTCATCTGTGTTAATAAAACGCACACCGGCACACGTCTTTTTAGAAATATAATGAACGCGTTATAGTTTTATAAAAAAAACTGCATTAGATTAATTCATGAAACATGTAGAGTACCTACATTTTTACCTAAAAGTACCTACCTATCCAAGTATAAAACCAAATAATCGAATCATATTTCCCTTTGAGAACGATTCGCTGTGCAAAACTTCAGTAGGTACTTATAGGATTCAAAAATTAAATGTGGATAATTATAATATAGGATAATTATTAATAGGTATACTTGCGACATTTACTTCTCACCACTAACACACATTAAAAATAAACATAACTTTTCTTCCACAAATTCAGCTCGACGTCCGTATGCCATCGCAAGGATTCA
The DNA here is from genome assembly GCA_947386135.1 of Melanchra persicariae. Taxonomy (NCBI): domain Eukaryota; kingdom Metazoa; phylum Arthropoda; class Insecta; order Lepidoptera; family Noctuidae; genus Melanchra; species Melanchra persicariae. The sequence goes on along the minus strand of OX376648.1, from coordinate 18,091,003 downwards.
GCAGAACAGCAGCGTCAAATATATTTTCTTGTCACGTGTTAAGCTGGACTCCTATTTGTGTCACAGTGGATAATCAGCATTAAATTTTTTAACATGTCAGTTGTCAACACTACGGTAAAACTATTGTATAAACAAATAACATTAACTATTGTATTGTATTTTATATTTGTGAGGGCTATTCTAGTAATTTTTAAGCAACGTTAGCATTTACATGTAATCTGTCAAAAGAGTCTTCTATTCTATTTTTTATATATGGCAAACAAAACCGATGTCGACTATTCTGCCAATGTCCAAAGTAGATTGGTGTAGCAAGTGTGCATTGTTTTACTAATAGAGGGAGCGAAGCAAAAGAGTCTTAATTTCCACAATTTTTTGACAGATTGCTACTGACATGCGAATGCGGACGTTGCTTAAAAATTAATAGAATTGGTACTCTGATCGTTTTATTCATATTTTTGTGTATTGCATCAAATAAATGTTTTATATGTCTATCTATGTACAGAAATTGTATTTTAAAATGGTCAACATTGTTTTCTAAGATCTTACGATGAAGCTGCAACCACGGCTTATCCGAGATTTCGTAAAACCCCTGGCGATTTACCGCGAACATATTAAACTATCCCTTTTTCTTCCATTCATTCATCTTTGTCAGCGCTCATATGTTTACTTTCATTTAGCCATGTCATGTTTCACATAATTTTATTCATCCATCTTTTCTTTTTCCTCTTCTGTTATGGTCAACTACATAAATTATAACTATACAAGCTTCTGCCAGAGGCTTCGCCCGCGTCTATGTTGAAATGATCTTCTATGGCTTATTTCAGGACCTCAGAATATAGAACAAACCAGAAACCGTCAAAGCGCTCGGATGCGTGGCAGTGTAAACCACGCCGGAATAGCGATTGTCAGTTATTATTAGTCAATAGCCGACGCGCATGTTATAGTCAAGTGTGCACACCCTCTGCCAGCTAAATAGTTGTTTTAATTTTACTCTAAAAGAGGTAATTTCAAGGTAACACTACGCGGGTGGGTAAGGCGCAGGTGGGGAGTTATTTTAGACACAATGCGCTGCGTAGGTACAAATGATTGAACACTCTTTCTGGTTTGTCCTATATTCTGAGTTTTTGAGCCACATGGTTTTTTTTTTAATGCGAAATCATCAATCATCATCATCAACTACTTCCACTCTGGGAAGAGCGGAAGGGAGTGTCCAGACTCTTACTGACTAAAACCCATCCGTATTCCTCCTAATGCCATTTGCGTTCCAGGACGGCGGTGAATCTTTCGAACAAATTCCGGAACCCCGCAGGACAAGGTCTACCTGTGTGCCAAATATCATCCAAATTCGTTCAGTGCAAGACGTCATGAGGTAACAAACAGACTGACAGAGTTTCTTTCTCATTTCTAATATTAGCAACATTAATATGGATATTATCATTCGTGAGTTCGGCAGCCCCTAGCCAGGTACCGACGGCAGCACATCAAGCTACAACAATCTGTCAAATGTCTTTAAGAGCGTGTACGCCGTATGTCATTTCATACAAACTTTCAAGTCCTTATTCTTCAAAATGAATGAACCGATTTTAACGAAACTTGGTATGCATACGCTAAATATCCAGGTCTAAATAGTTATCAGAAAACATTTTTGAAAAAGAGTTCAGGGGGAAGGATATAGTGATTTTTCACTTTCTATACAAAACTTAAAATCGCTCTCTCTCTCCCTCTGAAAACTTTTTCAAAAATGTTTTCTGATAACTATTTAGACCTGGATATCTAGCGTTTGCATACCAAGTTTCGTTAAAAACGGTTCATTCATTTTGAAGATTAATGATTTGAAAGTTTGTATGAAAAGGCGTACCGCGTAAACGCTCTTAATAGATTTTCAACTGTATCGCTAACGCATTAGGTTCAAGATTTATTGAAAAAAATGGACAGCTTGATGTGTTGGCGTCAGTACCTGGCTAGGGGCTGCCGAACTATTCAGAGCCATTGAATTATTCAGTGGCAACAGCTTGGAACTTTAATAAAATAATTTAGAAAAACGCAAGTACTACTAAAAAAGGGCTAAATTCATGTCTTTCATGAAATAAATCTGGTTAAAAGCATCAAAGCACTTTGTTTTATTTACAATCCGGTGTTTACATATTATGTACATATTGAACAAAATTTAAATCCACGAGTTGTGTTAACCCTAGCTTATCTTGCAGTAGGTACTTGTTAGTTTCTTGGGGTTGAACAAGGTTACTTTTTGCAACAAAACCAGTTTTACCAAAAATTGTTACATCTCACATCGTTTATTGCAATCCATAATGTACACATACAGGTGGTAAATGTAAACGAATAGAAACAATTATGGAACCTGTCGTGCACATAATTTTTTTATTATATAACTAGGAGAGGAAGAGCGCTATAATAATTTTACTTGTAAAATAAACGATAATATTATTTTCAATACAACGGTTATTCCATACTATGAGTACTACTACAATCAACTTAGAATCTGATATAGTTATTCTTTCTTTAATTCAAGCTACATTCTCACACAGATAATTGTCGCCTTTGGATGGACTGAAAGAAAGAGACTTATGTTGTACCTATGTGACTACTTTGTTCTCTGCCTGGTAACCTAGGTTATCAACATCGGCAGCTGACAAAAATTCACGTTAAGAAATAATATAGTATGTGGTCCACCACCCCTGTGTACCTAAGCCTGATATAGTGGTGGTAGATCAAATCGAGAAGCCTGCAAATATTGTTGACCTAACGGTCCCGCTGACGGGAACCTCGTGATAATCAAAAAGATAAGCAAATCAAGTATCTGGACTAGGCTCGCGAGCTTGACTACATGTGGGTTGTGGACTCAGCGATCATTGTACTAAAAGTCATGCCAGCCAATGACTTGACAGTTACGATCCTCGACTAACACCTCAGGAGGCTCTCGATAGACATCAACAGCTTAAAATATGAGGTAGGTATGCTTTAATACAAAATCCTTAATAAATCAGGATCAGTAGGGAAGATGTTCCGAAGTATTTACTTTACCTGCAAAACTCGCGATAAAGTTGAGTCAGCAAAAGATAAGAATATTGAAGTTTCCGACTTGCGGTAAGCCGAGTACGAAAGTTTACTTATCTGAGTAAAAAATCAGCGTCAAAAACGGGGTTAAGCATCTCCTGGTGATTAACCTACTTGTTTATTTTCTGAATGGCTTACTGGCACGTTATCGTCGTTATTTCAGGCATGTCCTCGTGTGGGTGTCATCAAGGCGATTAAATTATTACTGTAGGTTAAAGATGGGCTTGAAAAATACTCTTGTGTGCTGAAACGGTAAACCAGCCAAGTGTGAGTCGGACTTGCGTACGACGGGTTTCGTACCATTATCTATAAAAACGACAAAAAAATCACGTTTGTTGTATGGAAGTTCCACTTAAATATTTATTTTATTCTGTTTTTAGTATTTGTTGTTATAGCGGTAACAGAAATACATCATCTGTGAAAATTTTAAACTGTCTAGCTATCACGGTTCATGAGATACAGCTTGGTGACAGACAGACGGACGAACAGCGGAGTCTTAGTAATAGGGTACCGTTTTACCCTTTGGGTACGGAACCCTAAAAAGGGCCTTTGTTAAGTGTTGAACTAACTTGCTTCGGTAATTACTAAGTTGTTGACAAGTAACCTTGCTAAGAAGTATCTTAGCTACAAGGTTACTTGTCAAAAACTTAGTAATTACAGCAGGCACGCTCGTAGCAAGCACGTCTGTAATCAGTATGATCGTAGTAGGCACGCTCGTAACAAGCACGTCTGTAATTAGTATGATCGTAGCAGGCACGCTCGTAGCAAGCACGTCTGTAATAAGTATGATCGTAGCAGGCACGCTCGTAGCAAGCACGTCTGTAATTAGTATGATCGTAGCAGGCACGCTCGTAGCAAGCACGTCTGTAATAAGTATGATCGTAGCAGGCACGCTCGTAGCAAGCACGTCTGTGCTCAGTATGATTGTAGCAGGCACGCTTGTAACAAGCACGTCTGTGCTCAGTATGATTGTAGCAGGCACGCTTGTAACAAGCACGTCTGTAATTAGTATGATCGTAGCAGGCACGCTTGTAGCAAGCACGTTCGTAGCAAATAGGTACGCTCGCAGCAAGTCTGCTTGTAGCAAGTACCTACGCTCGAGAGCTTGGCTAAAGTAAGCTCATACAGTGTTCATCATTTTTTAGCCTGTAGACTTGTAGTCATAGCTAACAACAACCCGGCTATTACGTTGTATCTAACACTCTCTTAGCAAACAATGCAAATGTTGAAGCACAAAGAAAAATACTTATTTGAAACAGAAACTGTTTTTCTCTGAAAGTATTTAGATGAATCCGATTTAGCAACTAGAACAAGTACAGAAATAAAAGTTTCACCGCGATTCAGCAATCGCGTTTTCATTGTTAACAAGTCGACTATGCTCAGACATCGCGGCCAAGTACTACTAGACGATGAGAAACAAAATGTAGGTATTAGAAATTGAAATAAAGATATTATGGTCTCGTGGAAAGTGTTAAAATAATTGTATATCAAACTGGTCGACGACGGATTGTTGATAGGAAAGTAGTTGTTGCCGTATGGACACTTCTTGTTATCCGCAGGGTTTTCTGCATCTCTTGATTTCCGTTTTTTAGTTGTTGAATTCTAGTCTATGGGCGCACCCGCGCACACAATTGATGCCTGTAAAGGAGACTTTTCTTCGAAGGCTATATACAATGTGTAACAGAATAAACGAAAACTCATAAGGGGTCATTGTATTCATCATTATGAACCACTTTCACTATGGGACCAACCCCGAAATCGCGAAAAAAAATTAGTAGTTCAGTACATTTTGTCGAGTTATGCGCACAAAAATGTATGGGGCAGTCGATTTTTTTTCGCGATTTCAGTGTTGGTCCCATAATGAAAGTTGTTCATAATGATGAGTACAATGACCCCTTAAGAGGTATTGCGATTATTTTGTTACACGGTGTATAGCCATCGAAATATAAGTGGTATAATACACTTCTGGACACATCTATTGGCCCACCTTGTATTTTCAGTTTCGTTTGGTCCTAGCTAAAATTTTATATTAGGTCGAGCAAAAAGTTTTTATGCAGTTTTGAACCTGGCACATTCACAATTTCATTCAATAGTCTTTTTTTGAATTTCGAACACAGAATTTAAAGAAACAAAAGACAATTTGGAGCCTGTTTGTTGATATCAAACAATCGAATACTAAGAAAACTTGGTTTTATTGGTTTACTTGGATTTAATTCTTGAAAAAGTGATTGATATCTTTGGTTTTGCAACAAACATTACTTATTCTTAACATTAAGGTGAGGTTCTATCAATAATCTATGGATACTTCACCTGAAGTCGCCGCCCAAGCTGTGGCACTTATTGAGGCCGGACACAGCCAAAGAAACGTGAGTGCTCAACTTAATTTAAGTCGATCTGCGGTCCGAAATGTTTATCGGAGGTACCTAGAGACTGGCGGCTTTGTTCGTCGCCAAGGAAGGCCACGATCTCGGGTCACAACTGAAAGGCAGGATCGATTCATCGTGACGACCAGCTTGAGAAATCGTCACCTTACCTCCATTGAGATACAAAACCAACTTCGTGACTTCCACGGAGTATCTGTGAGCGCTAGAACTGTTCAGAGAAGGTTAAAAGAACGCGATATGGTACCACACAAGCCAGCTAATGGGCCCAAACTAACGCGAGCCCACCGAACAGCGCGCCTTCATTTCGCACGCATTCATTTAAATTGGACACAGCAAGATTGGAGCCGTGTACTCTTTTCTGATGAGTCTAAAATTGTGTTACATGGCAATGATGGAAGGAAGAAGGTCTACCGACGTAAGGGAGAGCGTTTCGCACAATGCTGCTTTGAAGAGAGGGTTGCTTATGGCGGTGGCTCATGGACTGTCTGGGGCGGTATATCCGCGAGCGGCAAAACTCAACTTGAGGTTGTTACAGGACCACGGCTGCTAACATTAAATGCTGAAGGGTACATTCGTGAGTGCTTAGAACCTCACGTGATACCATACGCGGACTATGTGGGCCCAAATTTCCTTTTTATGCATGATAATGCAAGAGCCCATGCGGCCGGCATCGTCAGGGAATATCTTCGGGATGTGAACATCACAGTTATGGACTGGCCAGCCAGAAGCCCAGACATGAACCCCATTGAGCACATGTGGGACGAGCTACAAAGACGTGTTAGGGCTCGTCAGCCAGTTGCCCAGACGATGCAGGAGTTGAAAACTGCCATAGAAGAGGAATGGGAGATGATCCCTCAAAATTTCATAGAGCGGTTGATAAACTCTATGCCCAATCGTATGAGAGCTGTGGTAGATGCCCATGGAGGCAACACGCGTTATTAAATTAAACCTTTATTTGATAAAACATGTTTTTTATTCAAAAATCAATTGCCTTTAACAAGGCGCATATCCGACTTGTTAGGCGTAGCTCCATGTCGTATGGTATTCTGAATTCAAATTTAAAACAATACGATCGAAAAAGATGGTAAAATGTATCAGGTTTAAAACTGCATCAACAGTTTTTGTTCAATCTAGCAATCATATTTCGGTAGGGGCCATCGAAACCTAAACTCTAAGGTGGGCCAATAGATGTGTCCAGAAGTGTATATCATAAGGTACGAGAATTTATGAATTTCGTATGAGCAAGTTTCATCACGAGACTAATTGGGATTAGCAGTGCAACAATTGTAGACAAACCAATAAATAAATATTATTTATTTTCTTCTTTCTATGAGTAATAAAAAGTTTCCATTGAAAGAATAGCAGTAAGTGAAAATTCAGCCTGTCGCTACTTAATTTACATTTACGACGCGCGACGTTAGGTTTCATATGTACGTGTTGATGCCATGCCATTTTTTACAATGTCCTTTGTTGCCGGCAACCAAATCGGCACTGGTGGCACACTACATACCTACATTTTGTTGGTGACGCGTCCGGTGACTGCCACCATGGTGTCCTAGTGACATAGGGCCTTAAAATTAACAGCTGTTATTAAGCGGGCAACTGAAGTACCTGCACAGCTGCCATCGCTTGCGGTGCGCCTTGCGGCCTATCGCATTAACGGATAGATGGCGGGATCATCGCAGAGATTACCAGCTGGTGGCGGGAACCGGAGCCTCTTGCGGTTTACCTATTACCTACCAGATATAGGTAAGTACCTTCGTATATAAACTTTTGATACATTGAGAATTAGAATATTTTTTTTCTAACTTATTTCACCAGACGGGAAGCGAACATGTCGTCAACGATGGAGCACGCTTGCTAGAAGTAACCTATTTAATATTGATTTAAAGACCCTCAGGTTATACCTATCAGCAACACAGACTGCGGTATTCCACTTCTATTTAAACGTTATCAAGTTTTGTTCAGATATTTCTTTGAAATGAGCTTGTACTTACATACTTCGCTTCGTCATCCACAGTACAGTACACTAATATTTCGATTTCATCTTTAAAAAAAACCTAGTAATTGAATATATTTTCCATTGCACGGTTCCTGTGGCCACGGGAGAAAAGTTGCGAAAAAAAGCTGTTCATGAAATAAGAAGAAAATTGAGTCTTGAATATGATCTAAACAGGTTCATAAAAGAGAAACTGGCTTATGATACCTATACTTTAACGTAAATGTGAAACATTATCAATTATAAACCTAATAATAATATTAGAAATAATAAATTAAATTATAATATAAGAAATAATAAATTAAATTATAATATTAGAAATAACAAATTAAATTATAATATTAGAAATAATAAATTAAATTATAATATTAGAATTGCCGGACATTATGACAAAATGTATCACCCTCATGTCCGCTACACTGGACCCGACATAACGTGAAGTGGATTGACCAGATGCGGCAAATGGAAACCTCGTAGCTGTAAGGACATTAGCAATTTCCTTCGAGGTTGTTCGTGGTTAATGTTGCCATGCGAACTTTCTCACGATACTACATAAGTAAGTATACAACTTGGGCCTCAATAAGGTTAAGTAGGTCCCTTCGTAAATAAAGTACTTACTGAACAATACAATTGGGAAATATCAAATGATCACACCTAAATTCATCGCAGGGTTGTTAGCTATAAAGACTGTCCTATCATAGGTCCCTATAGTACCTACTCCCAAATTTCGCCAGGTAACATTAACTCCCATGATACATAAGGTTTGGAAAATGTAAATTAATCATCATCTTCCTGCCCTTATCCCATGTTACTTGGGGTCGGCGCAACACGTTTTCTTCTTCCATTCTGTCCTATCAGCCGTCACACTATCACTAACTCCCTTTTCTTTCATATCGCTCCTCACACAATCCATCCATCTTTTCTTTGGCCTTCCTCTTCCTCTCCATCCATCCACATTTATATGTTGTAAATTAAAAGACTCCAATTAAAATATTCATGATTTTTATTTTTCAATTTCACATAGAGTTTCTAAACGTTCAATAAATACAAGATGTCGTTACATTTTACATAAAAAATATATTTACACATAGTTTTATTATTTACATAGTTATATAATGTACGTATACGAGTACCTAACTTATGATAACATTAATATTACAATAACTTAAATAGTAAGGGTATGGTAAAATTGCATCAGGATTTCATATTTTCTGGAATTTCCCAAGGGTCCGGGTATAATCCGGGTATAGTAAGCTTAAAATGTATTCCGTGGAATAACGTCAGCAACGAAGTCTTACGTCAGCAACGCAGTCTTAAAACTGGCGGCTAAGAGAAATACCAAAGATAAAATCTGACCAAAATAATAAGACTTTCCAAATAAAAAAAATATTTACCCATTGGAACTGGGTTTTTTAATTTATAATATCATGGAAAGGTTTCCTATCTGGAAAGATTAAAGTTAAAAAGGTTTATTTTTAGGCTAAAACGAAATTCTACTTGCATGGAGCCGAGTATTTCTGTTCTGACCACGGCTTCAATTATATTCATTCGAAAAGTTTCAGCTTTATCAAAACGTACTGAGTGGGGCAACGTCCCTATTTCACCAACATCCGAAATTACTCAGAGGTCCGTATGCTTATATTGTGGAGGGGTGTGGACCGCTCAGCTGCGTAGCGTTACAAGCATGCACTTGTACTTTCATTTTCATAGGTTTCCGGTGACTGGGACCGCAATTAACAGGACCCGCGGTCCCAGAAGCATTTTATTTAATAAACATACTTTTGTGTAAAAAAGTAATGATTTGACTACCCATCTGTAAACGCGTCCTTAATTTTAATATTTTTCTTCCGGCGACTGGAACCAACCTTCTTTTTTTTTAAAAAAGGACAAAAAGTTCCTATAACTTTTCAAGCAGTTTTTTACAGCTTATGGCATTTACTTTAGTTCAATGAATCATAGATTTGATGTCACCAACTGCATCAGACTGCTTGAAAATTGTTTTTTTTTTACTTTTTTATTGGATTTTACGGTGATCGGTGTCGGATGATGATGATGATGTACTGGTTTTGGCTTGAACAATAGATTTTTTATTCATTAATGGGAGGTCCCAGTCACCGGAAGAAAATTATTAAAATTAAATTGATCCGGCAACTGGGACCGCGGTTCCAGTTTATTGCGATCCCAGTCGCCGGAATCCTCCATTTGCGTACTCACAAAAATGGTTGCGAACAATTATTGTTATTGTATTGGATCCAAATAATTATAGCTTTTGTCAAAGACTTCGCCCGCGTGATATGATAGTTATTTTAGTTACCCCAAGAACGTAGTAACTGAATAAGAAGTATCCTTTATCCTTATCCAGGTCATGGTCTTGCTGCGTGTCAAGTTTCAACCAAATCCGTTTAGCCACACTTAGAAACTTTTATATTTATAACTGGGTTCTGTCAGCTTCATCGCCCACGTGAAAGTCGAAAACTATCCCAAGAGAAGATAAATTTCGGCATACAAAGTATCCTATATTCTAATCCGGGACATGATTTATCAAAATTCGTTTAGCTGTTACGATGGGATGAGGTGGCAAGCAAACAAATAGGCAGAGTTACTTACGCATACGCATATAAATATTAGTGTGAATATGTCGCAGCCAACTGGCTTAATCGCTGACGTTTAATTGGCTGCCTAGTCTTTTTATTGAACGGCACCATTTTATCAGTGGTAAATGTAATGGCTGATAAACTATTTGGCTGCGACAGATAGGTAAGTACACACAGAAACAGTTTTTATTTTGAACTTAAACAAAATCAAAAGCTCCAAAATTGTACGCCATAAAGTGCTAGTGCGCTAGTGTTCCTCACATTGCCAGATGTATGTATCGGAAAACAATGACTGTGATCGGATATTAGATCGTTTCAAATCCACGGTTCGTTCAGTGCTCTGCGGCCCTACCATTGACGTGTTAAAGCGTGAGTAGTTGGAGTGAGGAGGGATGGGGCTATATAGGGTGTATAGCTCCATCCCTCTTTATCGCTCGAACGACTCACGCTTTAACACGTGCATGGTAGGGCCGCAGAGCTCGGTTTTCGTTCAAAACGTTCCATATATTGCTAAGGTCGTATGCACACGGAGTTTAGCAATGCATGGCTGTACTGACGTTTGAAAAGCGTGTATTATTTGTACAAAGGAAATGTCAACAGTTACAGCGTTTCTATTTTTTTGACATGGATACGATAGTGAGTGAATGTATTGTTTTGATTTACTCCCATAGTTCTGTAAATAACACTGCGTCGGATTTTACAGACAGATGGATTTATCGGTGTATTTCCTTTTAATCAAATCAATATTGTTTTTTTATATACCTAAATATATCTAATTTGACAGATTTGTTATTTGTGGCTAAATAATAACATCCCCACGAAACGATCTTCAAGGTTAAGCAACTTTGCCAAGGCCGGTCTGTGGATGGGTGACCATCTTAACATTTCGTGCATCGGAAGGCATGTTATGCCGCTGGTCCTAGCTGTCGTTTATAGATCATTGGCAATCGTTACGGATTGTTCGAAACCAGAAAATCTGACACCAGTTTTACCAAGAAGTAGGTACCATAATACCCAGTTACTGAGTTGTGGAGATCAGACAGGGTGTCGCTCCACGTAAAATATTGGTATTCAGCTGAACCCGGTTTACTGAAAGCTGTCCCCAATATAGTTGGGAAAAGGCTAGCTACCTAAGTGCACTGAAAGTTATCTGCACCATTACCATTTAGAAATTTAAAAATGTCCTGTCTCCTTAAATTCGAGATTCTTTGCTTCTAACATTTAATTTTAAAAACAGAGAGCGACGAGGTAAAAGTTTTTACTTTTGCCGGTAAATTGCTCAGCTGCATAGCGGTATGACTTTTACAGTAAAATAGTGGTATTACTCTTGTCTGAAAGCATCTGGCGACGATGTAATTATAGTGGGAAGTTATATCCAGTGCATATGATGGGAAGTACTTAAATTCTGTTCTGTCCTGTTGTGGCGGTATTAGTGTCGCCTACATCACATCACGTCGGGGTCACCAGTTTGGAGGTAGCGGAACAGAGAGTAAAGTCTCGCATACCTCCACTGAAAAGGGAGGATCCTCCGACCAGATGGATATTGATGTCTGGTGAGCAACTGCCCGAGAGTTGATATTCGGGTTTTGCATATGTTCTAATCGCACGGTAAACTGTGATATCGCGATTTAGTATGTAAAACGAAATCTTTTTTGATATCGGCAATAATCAAGATGTCTTAATAATGAGTACCATTTACATTATAAACACAAATACTTATTTATACAACACTGTAAGTATTATTAAGATATAAAATCTGTACATTCATTTAAATATCTACTTAAACATAACATCATATTTTATTTACAATAAACAATATTTTCTTTCATTTCATTAAAAATCTTACCCTTTCGTTTATTTTTACATCACTCTCAATCCTCTTTATCTTTCATAAGCTTTCTTTTATCAAGATAAATCAAGCTACAAAGTTGGTAATACAATTATTCAATATCAATCCCGACTATCCCTTTTCATATAAAATTAATAGCTTTAGCCTAGAGTGATTAGAAAATATACTCGTTGATAAAATACTTAATAAACTTATTATAAATTGTTACTTTGATCGTAATAAAATGCAATAAAATCAAGAGGAGCATTAGCATCTCTTGCCAATATTGTACTCAGATTATTGTATAAAAACGTCTTTCTTATGAATCAGTAAATATATTACGTATATTAATTTGTGCAATGCGCTTAATATAAAAAAAATGTAATACGGTAAATAGCCAAAAAAATGCATTGTTCGGATTGCATCCATCTCTTTTAACGGTTTTCTGGCAACATTTTTATAAATGTATAAAACATTTACGTCATCATTCTCCATGTTTCTTCGCAATACTCAGTTTTGACTAGTATACCACTAAGAGATAATATTAAGATTAAGTTTTACACATAGGTACGAACTTGCAGACGTTTATAACGCTGAAATTTTGTACCTCACGCGGCGTATTTGGTTCAGGCGTAGAGGTCGTGCGGCGTGCGAGGCGCCCGCGCTGCGCGGCACTCGCGTCATATCCACGTGCGCTCGGTGGCGGCGTGGGCGGCGTGCGGTGCGTGCGCGTGCGCGTGGTGCGCGTCAGTGCCCGCGTCGTGCGCCCCCCCCGCGCCGCGCCGCTGTCAGGCGGTGCTCACCAGCGTCTGGTTGTAAGTGCTATGCATCGAAATTCGGATAGTGCCTGTTGAAAAAAGTTTATGATGTATCAAAGTTTCATAAGCCCAGTCACTCGCAGAATGTATGACAAGTGTTAGTAATAACAATGAAAATTTTGTAGATGATGAAGCCGCAAGAACATGTGAAACATCTTAGGAAGAAAGCTATGGGAAAGCAAATAAAGATAAAAAGGGTATGAACAACCGAAAGAAAAGAGCTTAACTACTGACGATTTCAAAGCTATCACGAGTGTGTCATGTTAGATCGCTCTATTATAACATCGATAAGGTCAGATATAAAACAACTGAACTTGGCTCCTCAGTATTTCTTACTTGTGTATTTTATTTGCATGGAGCAAGTGGGGAGAGCCAGGTGGATTTTTGATGAATTTTGTCGTCTTGAATAAACCTATGAAGAAGAAATTCTTATCCATGAATTGTACTTTACATTCGTTGAAGAGTTAATCGTTCTAGCTAGAGAAGAAATGGAAAATAAACTAGTTTTAAGGTAAAAGGGGAGTGAAAAACTGTATAGATCAAATGAGTTTGATGACAAAAGAAATAGGTGAATTGATTTCGACAGTATTAGATTGAAATGTTTTTTGTTGTTGTATGTATGATGTAGTTTATCAGATTTGTAGCCACAAAATGAATTGTGTAGGTACATGTAATAATGATCTTAGTTGAAACTTAAATTCAAATTAGAAAAAGTTCACAGAATCTTGAAAACAACCAAAATTCATATGAAAAGCATCTACAGCAAGCTATTCTCTAGAACGACCAAAGAAAGGGGTTTCATCAGCTTACTGGTACCATTCTTCCTGCTAGGTGATAAGGATCGAACCGATCTGTCCAGTCGTTCAGTTCCGAAGCCTCTGCGTCTGTCCAGACCTCCTCCGCCGAAGGCACCGCAACACCAGAAGAATTGCTTGAAACCTCTTCTAAATCTGCGTAAGAAACTTTTTATGACATCCTGCCATTTAAAAGGATTTATTGGAAAAGAATTCTAATAAAGAGTCCTGTTTGGGTTAATTACGTAACAAGAATCTCAAACGTAATCTGGTTTGCAGGCATCTTTATTGCCAAACTTTGAAATTTCGACCCTTTTTACAAAAGTTTTGGGGGAAAAAATTTGGTAATTTTCCCAAGGTAGGTCATCTAAATGGTTGATACCGTCTGATTCTAATAGGTTTATTTTCAAACTAAAATTTTCTCCTGATACAACGTTAGATAGAAAATTGAGGGTAGAATCTAAAATGTACAAAGGAATATCAATAACCGCCCAATAAGTTCAACAGTTCACAAGGCGTTTATTCACGGTCCACGAAACATAATCGTTCTTACGCAATAAAACTTTTACAGCTTCGAAAACTTACTTGGAATTCATCCAACAGTAAATGATGGGATTGTACATGGAGTTACTCATGGCCAGCCAGTAGATGCCCAGGTATATTTCTTGGATGTGAGGGTAGTTGACGACATCTGGGTAGTATGACGTCACCAGGAAGTATACGTGGAACGGAAGCCAGCAGACGGCGAATATTACCACCACTACTATCATCATTTTGACTACCTGTTGGAGAAACAAACAATTTGCCTTTAAAATATTTTAAAGTAGTCTAATTAGTTGATGGGTAGGAGGTACCTTACATAAATAATAGCTGGGCGGTTGTTAGTCACCTTTTCTCATTAGAAACTACCTATTATAGAACGTCACGAGTAATTTAATTTCCAAAATTTAGCCTATAAATTAGAAATCTCAGTTTTATCTAAGTTTGAAGGTTTATTTGCTATGAACATGTTCCGATGGATGCGAGACGCACAGGACCGGTTGTTGTGGCGACACTTGGGGGAGGCCTATGTATACGTCTTTCGGCTGATATGATGATGATGATGATGATGATGATGTTCACGAAAATCTTCGAACAAAAATAAAAACGACGACGAAAAATAGAACGTGTAAACTTGTAATTCAAATCATTTGAATTACATGTTTAGACTGACACATACTCGTATTGCCAAAGGAAGGTCAGGGAACCCGAGGGAAATCAATTTCTTTAAAAAGGATCCCGTACCAATCCGGAAGCCATTATTAAGGAAAGAAGACAATAGATATAGATACGATGTTTAATTAACTCGGGATATAATATTTGGATGGAGGATTTAAATGCTGGACCCTCTAAATGCGGTCGCCGAAACCGCTTTGGAGTTTAGAAGAGATTTTAATGAAACAAGGACAAAATGTATTCCTCCAAGACATTTAAATAAGCTTTGAAAGTTTTGAAGATTCGACTAGAATTGTTGATGAATATTGAAAACCGTGGATGTATATAAATGAATTAACTGAGAAAGTCTTTTAAGGAAGATTGATTGATTAAACGTTAAGATAATTATAGTGATTTAGAATGTGTAGCAGTAACGCTAAAATCATTAATAAGCAGGGATAAGGCCGCCTGTTGTGACACCCAATGTAATGTTTCCTTCATCCACATTTTCTGTAAATAGATGGTGTACATAATAAAGAGTATTCTGTTATATCATTATTTCGTGTTTAAAATCCCATCTCACTTTTCGTCATATTGTAACATTTTCTTTAGTACAACGAAATTATTAATTTACATGTCAAACACATGGAAATGTTGCGATGAATAGGGTCTGTATCGTGTGCTTAGACAAGATTGCTTTTATCAAAGTCCCATGCATTTCCAACAAAGTTAGCTTGGTTGTAAAATGAGATTCTTTTATCGAATTCGAGTTGTTTCTCTGTTGTTTTTGAAGCAGGTATAACGTATTTATTCGTGGGAAAATCCCTACTCATACAATGCGAAAGTAACTCTGTCTGTCTGTTACGCTTTTACGCTAAAACGGCTGAACGGATCATCATGAAATGTGGCAGATATATAGCCTGGGATATGAAGAAGGACATAGGCTACTACTTTTTACGCGATAACCGACATCCACGCGGGTGGAGCCGCGGGAAAAAGCTAGTATGATATATATGACGTGAGAAAATCTTGGTTCTGTATGATCAAAGCATGAAATCCCAATATCGTTTGAGTGATTGCTGTTTCAGTGTAGGTAGTTACCGTTAGTAATTACGATTTCATCTTTGAGACTAATTACATTGATGTTTGGAACTGAACCAAATGAGGTGTGACGAGGGAACTCCAGGATTGCTGGCCGTATCAAATGTGTTAATGGATTTTAGTTGGTTATTAATGTGGGGCTAGAAGGGAAATATTGCATGGGGCGAAAACTCATGAGGCAAAAATGGAATACACAGTTTTATTTTCTCGTTAGTAAATTTAAGATTTAGGGAGTAGTATTACTTACACTTTTTTACAAAAACATAGTGTTTTTGTAAAAAAAGTGTTAGTAATGTTTTTCTGTCTCCCCAAAAATGAATAAATCATTTGAATTTTCTATTTACTTAAGTATAAATACTAGTTATTTATTTATAAAACACAAAAGTTCTCTATCTTTGTTCATTTTTAAAATGCTGTGCCCTTACAGAGTTTACCACATGAGTAAAATTTTTGTTTCTTTTGAGTTTCATTTACTTACCCTGCGTTTACTTTTGACGTTGTCCAGTTGCCTTTGCGTGCATTCTCCGATGGACTGAGAGCCCCACAACTCGATGCCGACTCTTGAGTATGTGTACGTCATTGACATAATCGGCAAGAAGTAGGTAAGTACCATAAATGCTACGTTGTACCTGTGAAGTTGTATTCAAACATTAGTCAAAGTCAATTCATTTATTTCAATTAGACCATTAATGCCCGGTGTCTGAAGTTTTTAACGGTCCGTTAACGCTATTTGGCATAACGCCATTGGTTGGCTGGTGGTTAACGGACAGATAAACGACCGATAAAGTACCTCAGAAACCGAGCATCAAAGGCTCTTTTAAACGTCAGCATTTACAGTTTGAACAAAATTAAGTGTTTCTAGATAGAGAACGGACAAGAAACTTCATAGTTACTCTTCAAATAAAAGTTTTAGCATTTTTGGTATAGTTACATTAATATTTAAAAGTGAGGACAAAATGCACCTAGAATAACACTTCTCTACTATTAATAGGTATGAAGTTATACCAGCAGAAGTAACACGATTAATTTGCTAAATAGGGACATGGTACTCACATACTTACAAATATTGCGACTATCTATTAACAATAATGGTTAACTTAAGACGCTGACAACAGCAAAAGCTCGGTCACTATCAGACTGTATAGAAAAGAAAGAGAAGCGCGACGACTAAATGCTTGCAATTTATTGCCAAATATGAAGCATTTTATCGATTTCCTCAAAACTAAGTTGATCTATTAAAAATCTACAACATCAAAGTTTTGCATTAAGATTCGATTCATTAGTTGGTATAATTTTTATCGGCATAAGTAGGCTAGTAATATGGGTTTTTTTTTTCTAAGGTCAAAGTTAGAGGTAACTTTGACGATCATTACTATCGAGGATTTTATTTTTAAACATGTTTCGGAAACAAGTGTTCTTTGAAATATCGTTAAAATTAACATATATTTTTCTGCAGCTTGAAACTAAACAGATTTGGCTAAAATTGCGTGAGAAAACCAGCAATTTTCTAGTTTTTGCTGTTCACAGCGCCTTAATAGAAAAAAAAACAACAAAAAAAAATTGAAATTAATAAACAGGTCAGAAAGTTAATACGTAAAGGGATAGACACAGATTATTTAGCTTGATAGTAACTACAAAAATCAGCTTTAAAGTAAAACTAGTGCATTTGTTGTCTACAATTGCGATAATTCAACATTTTGCGTGGCACTTACCAGTATTCAAGCTGGGACCTCGTGGTAATACCGTCGGGCCATTCGGGGAAGCACACCCGCCTGTAAAACACCGAATTAAAGTCGACGAAGTTACTGCTTAACATTTTACAGTCTTCCACATAATAGTTCTTGTGAGTGCCACCATTTTAGACGGAATTCAGCGCAAGAGCGTTTAATTGTGAAATTTTACTAAAAGCTTTCATGGAAGTTCCTCAGTACTTTCAAGTTGAGGCGTCAAAACTTTTTACTTGTATTGAAACTTATTATTTTGGATTATGTCAAACATTTTATGATTGGCAACAAATTGAAGGGCTCTTTGAGAATTGGCTTGTTTTTTGCAATCTTTTTAAATTAATGTAGGTACAGCTACTTCAGGATTTTGTTGCCAGTTCCAAAAGTTTTCCAGACTTGTTTTTGTTGGGCTTCAGAAATTCAATGTGTATTGTAATAACTTGATCTACAAACATGAGTTTATTATTAGATTCATTGAATTTCTATCACATTTCAGTCGAAAATTGTTTGTCAAAGAAAAGGGTGTATATAACTCATACGAAGGCCCGATATTTTTAAATCACATCATGACTTCTTGATATTTTTTTATAGATTACATGGTTTTGCCAAGTAGGCAACTGGAAAATAATACCAAAGAAACATACTTTCGCGATTAAAGAGTAGCCTATGTTCTATTCCAAAACATGGTCTATTCGTGTGCAAGGTTTCATTCAAATTAGTTCAGCCTGTTGAGACGTGAACATGTAACAAACAGAGTTGCTTTCGCTCAAATAAAAATTCAATATGAATGGAAGTGTGGATGTGATAACTCATCGGTATTAGTAATTTTTTACTGTAAAACCAAGCTTTTATGTGGCGGCCATATTGAATTTAGTATAATGTTAATTAACTTTATTGTTTTCTACTCTTCAAGCCCGTTCGTTCGTTTGATACCTAAATTAAGGGGGTTGAAAAAAAAATGTAATCCGCCATCTTGGAGTGGTAGCCATATTGAAATATTACAATATTGAGTACTGCACATCGTATTGTCACTAGAACTAAAGGTGTATGCAAAATTTCAGCTCAATCGGATACCAAAAAACGGTCGAAAAATGGTTTGTAAATTTTGACGGACAACTTACAAACATACGAACAGTGCGAGTTAAAAAAAAGCTTGTAAAAAGCACTGAATAGGTTTCACCTTATCGATCCATCAGGCAGAACGTCCATATCAGTGGTGAAGTAGATCAGGTTGGGAGCGCTGAGGACTGAACTCCACAGCCAGATGGCGGCCGTGATGCCCAGGGTCGCCCGCTTGCCCAGCCTCGGCTGCAGTGGACTCATGATGGCCACATACCTAAGAGAAGAGTGGTTGTAAGTAAGGACAGATGGATGTAGTTCAGTAATTCACATTTTCAGTAGAATCTTTGATTTAAAGTAATCCTGAAATTTTGTATAAAATATAAAAATTATCCTCATCGCTGTCAATGGGAAAAGTACACAGAACACTGGCAGCATTGCCGCGTTGAATGGCAATGCTGATTCTTTGGCCGAAGAAAAACCCAGCCCGGGTCACGAGAATAGCAGTCGACTATCTGTTTGCTAGTGTCCCGAAAGACTCGTTGAGCAGTATTTCCCTGAATTGTATCTTCTTCATTTCTTTCATTGACTGATGAGAATCGTGTCTCCATTTTAACTTGTAAACGGTTTTTCCATCGGTTACAATCAGCAGCTTGATTGATTGCGATGACGCTGATAGGTATCTCCAACTGCGTCGTCCTCTAGACTGCCCTCTATTTTCTCAGTAACCTTAAGACGTGTCATATGATATGGACCGGTTGGGGTTTTCATCAGCCAAAGAATCGGCCACATTCCAACTACATGGAACGCCATGTAGTTGGAACAACTGCGAGCAAAGTGGCCGAAGTATCTTAAGATACGTTGCAGGCAGGTTGAAGAGAGTTGAAGAAATATTCTCAGCAGTGAGAACGCGATGAAGAAGAACATAATGTATAAGTTTTAATTAGCCTCATTAAGTCGTGTTTTAGAGTTATCCAAGTCGTATTTCGTAGATAATTTAATAAGTAATACTGAAACTCGTATGTAGTAAGTTTATATTTTCATAGATAAGTAGGTACTTTGCATGAAAATTTTAGTAAAGCCAGAGATTTTAGGACTAGCGTTGAGAATCTCTGAGGTATGTTCTCAAAGTAATAATTTTGAATACTTGATTCTAACGACTGGCGCGATAAAGTAAATCTTGTATATCGCTTTTCTGTTCTTTTATGATTTACATGTGTATGCTACTATGTAAAGGTAGAACACATACAAATAAACAACTTACTTTATGTATTAGGTACAACCACTAATCATATGACCAAACTGATAAATATCTGCGACAGACAAACTTGTGTTCCTTTTTACGTTGTATAAAACGTGCATAAAATTCTTATTTCCTATTTAAATTTCATAGTGGTGACCAAGTCACATAATAAGTGAAGAAAGAAGCTATTAGGGTGTGGTGACAAGAACAGAGCCGGTAAAAGCCCCCGCGATAAATGTAGGTAATGGATTTCCTATGTTAGAGCTCATTCTTTGAACACCATGTTCCAGCGATATCTTTTTTATAGCTGTACGGAAAATATTTCATGAAGCCTAAGTTGCTCGGAAAATATAATTAAGAATGTAATTAATATTGGATAGTAAGGAAGCATGATTGGATAATTAAAACTGCGTTGTTGCGAACTTGTTTTCATTTTGTTTACAAGTAGCAAGAGTTTTTGTTTGAGATTTAAACTATGTAGTATGTTGTATTTTTAAAAGGTTTTAAATAAAAAGAAAAACAATATTATTTGAAATGATAAGTTTGAATCAATTTTTGTGTACATTTTTGAGTTTCAAAAGTTACGAATACACAATAAAGAAAATATTTCGTGAAGCATGTGACTTATTGCAAATTATTATTGTTGACGGGAAAAAGGCCCTTGTGTTCGTTCAATTTTATACTCATAACGCGGTGATTTCGTATGTTTACCTATGGAAATGGGGAAATTACATTTTTCTTTTCTTTGACGATTTTCCGCTTTGTAGGTAAAAGGAGAAAAAGTAATGAATCATTTTGTACCAAGATTTTTTTTTTGCTTTCGTATGAGGAGACTTCATTTGTTTCAATTTATTTTTAATTAATTGTTACATCGTAGTGGCGGCAATAGAACGATGTAAATGTTAATAGAAATTAATATTCATTGACCGTCCTGCTGGGATTGAATCGCTGGCATATAGAAATAAAATGATTCTATAAAAATTGTTCATTACTTACAATGTACTTAATGAGCAAGGCATTTGCTGATTTTTGTTCTAGGTAGCATTTTGGGCAATTTAACGGAAACTAACTTACCTATCCAGTAAATAAGTTACCTACCTAATTAATTACTCAATATCTTTTAGATGTTTTTGTTACATACGCGCTAGCAACTTTGATCGCCGGAGATACGCTAGCGATTTCAAAATGTACGTTTGACACAGATTTCGAAACTCCGTTTGTCGCTAGCGATATCAACGCACCGTGTGTACTGTCACCCAAAGAGCAGATTCAGATTCAGATTACTTTATTTGCATCATTTAGCAATGATGATATCAGCAAGAAAACCAAGCTTACCGACATAACCCGAAGATGCCAAACTGAAGTGGCAGTGATGACCTGGTGAGGGTCGCGGGTAACCGATGGATG
The DNA here is from genome assembly GCA_947386135.1 of Melanchra persicariae. Taxonomy (NCBI): domain Eukaryota; kingdom Metazoa; phylum Arthropoda; class Insecta; order Lepidoptera; family Noctuidae; genus Melanchra; species Melanchra persicariae. Next base: position 18,069,783 of record OX376648.1, on the reverse strand, counting down.
CGAGACGCACAGAACCGGTTGGGGGACACTTGGGGGAGGCCTATGTCCAGCAGACGTCTGGACGTACGTCTTTCGGCTGATATGATGATGATGATGATGATGATGATGTGTGTTTACTGTTATTATCAGTTGCTAATATTAAAAAGAAGATTCAGAAACTCACCTGTCCACACTGATAGCCAGTAACGTGAACACAGACGCAGATATGCTGAGCACGGCGATAAACTGACAGAACTTGCAGTAGAAGTGTCCAAACGGCCAATCAGAGTTCAGCATGTAGGTGAAGTTGAACGTCACGTTTAGGGTAGACACCATCGCGTCTGCCACTGACAGGTTCACTGCCAAAATAAGCATAGGTTCATGTTAGATTGTTTAGGAAAATAATAAGAAGCCTTACATTGATTATCTTATCTTAGCTTATCTATCTTATCTTATCTTATCTTATCTTATCTTATCTTATCTTATCTTAATATTATACACCAAAAATAGTTTCTCTTTTACACAAACTCAGTTCGAGTTTTTAAACATATCGATCATATTGACCGCGTTAGCGGGTCATACACGTTCAAGTGCGAGTAATTTCATCAAACAAACTGTTTGATCAAATATAAACACGAAATATCATATTGCTTCATGCCAATTGACAATAATTCATTTTTTATCATTTTTTCCCACAGACATTCATGCCTATTTGATAAAACTGTGTTAACCAGCTCGTTTGATCAAATCACTTGAACGTGTAAGTGTCGCTGCCAACTAGCTTAATCAGCCGTTTCATTAAAAACCTAGCCTTTTCATTTAACTTCGCCGTTTAATCATAATTTTTAGGTATAGAAAAAGGAAGTATTCCGTTATTGTCACTAGATACTGCTAATCTAGTTTCAATACAATTGAAGTTTACGTTAATTAATGCGATCGAGTACGTTTAAAAATCGCACTAGGGCATAAAAACAGAAATCCATTCGAGAACGTTGTTGACAAAAAAAAAAATTATGTAAGCAATAACATGAGCTTAAAATCTTTGCTACATTTTCCGAAGAAATGATAAAATTGCCAACATAATATACGTGAAATCTCGTCGTGAAGCCTTCGTTTTATTTGAGACTAAAATCGTAGAGAATTCTGTAATTAAAAACGATGCGCGAAAATGCAGACTTCGCATTTGCACATTATGAAAGCGGCGCCTAGATTTTGCATACAGGGTTTTAAACGAAGTTGTCTTGCTGTATTCTAGTTCGTTTCTCGTGGCGGAATGTTAAAGGAGAAACAAATTAATTAATTAAATGTAAATATCGTGTATTTAAAACAGTTAGAAAAAGTTTATTGCAACTATAACTATATACACACACTTAAATAAAAGACTCAACTAAAACTAATCTAAAACATGGCGTCGAAAAATTCCTCCGCATCGCAGGCCACTGGTAATGTACCCAAAAGGCTGGCAGCATTGCCACGTTGTTTGGCAATGCTTATTCAATTAATTAATTGTTTCTTATTTAATTGGTTTTGGGGCGATTTTCCATTGGTCAGACAGATAATTCTCATCCGAAGAAAGCATAATGGTGGTTGTCCAGCTTTCGTGTAGAAAAATGACTTATTAATTCCAGATAAAAGTTATCTGACCATTGAAAAATCAGCCCATATTCCGACATGTGATTCTCTATATCCTTATATACGGAGCTCAAAACTGGTCTTTGATAGTTCAGCTTTCAAGCTTGAGTTTTGAAAGCGAGCAGTGGAGCGCAGCATTCTGGGATTCCGATTAATGGACCGCGTTGGGAACATAGTGTTGCGTTCCAAAACGCAAATCACCGATGTCACCCAAACAGCAGCCAAACTAAATTGGGACTGGGACGGACATGTTGCTCCATGTCGAACGGCTAAAGCAACCACAATGTTGGTCCCAGAAAATGCACGGCGACATCGCGGGAGACCAGGCGAAGATGGCGGGACGAGCTTGAGGCCTATCGGTATGATTGGTTTACACTTGGCCAAAGCCGGGAGGAAAGGAAGGAAGAAAGGAAGACCTTTGCCCCACGGATACAAAAGGCTAAAAAAAAAAAATTTGAAAGCTACTTGCCGATTAAGACATCCCTATGTGTCATTTAAATCGGTTTTATTTACATACCACTTACCTCTGAGTACGCGTACACTAAACATAAAACTACCTGCTCTTACAATTGACAACCAAATAACTACCAGTCTTTATATTGGATGTATTAACGAAGCCACATGTTAACATTCCAGTGTAGGTACATATGGTTTACGTGGCGGATCAACAGTAGGGTGTCTATGTGGCCGAATCACAAACTTGCTCCATATCCTATTCTACCCCCTGTATCCCAAAACATGCAGCCAAATTAACCTATGCGCTGCCAACAACAATCCTGTGGAAGTGGTTAGGTTTTGAGCCAAATTTGAATAACTGCGGGGTCATGAAGAAGAGAATCCCGTCGTGGTGCTTACCTAGGAAGTAATTAGTGACGCTTTTTGGCCAGTACGATCCAGATGACAAAGAGGTTGCCCACGATGGCCAACACCACTATGCTGATGAACAGCACCGTCCACAGCACCTGCCGCCACCACGACAGTGAACGAAGCCTTAAGTAACTTACCCAGGAAGTAGTTAGTGACGCTCCTCATCCGCTTGTTGGCCAGTACGATCCAGATGACGACGAGGTTGCCCACGGTGGCCACCACCACCATGCCGGCGAACAGCACCGTCCACAGCACCTGCCGCCACCACGGCAGGATGAACGACTGGTATGCCTGGATAAAACAGTCGAATGCATTGGTCAGCTGATAGTGGAGAGATAGGATCTAGACAAAATGACATTCATCCAGCGGTGTCGATGGTCGAAATACCATATAAAAGATTGATCAGGGTAAAAAATAAAAGACCAAATCTGTTTAGGATATTTCATATTTTCAGACCACAGTCAAAGTGACTTTCTATGAGCGACAATGATTGTCATAAAGGAATGAATCATCATAAATTGACATGCGCTACCGAAATGTCACCAGGGGCCTAACCACCAACTCTTAAAGCAGTATTACTTCAATATTACTTCCAGTGGGAAAGAGACGGAGCTATACAGAGACGGAGCTGTATAGCTCCGTCTCTTTCCCATGTCAATTTATGATGATTCATTCCTTTATGGCAATCATTGTCGCTCATAGAAAGTCACTTTGACTGTGGTCTGAAAATATAAAATATCATAAACAGATTTGGTCTTTTATTTTTTAGGATGGGAAATCATCAAATAACTCATACTCTTGCGGACTAAAATCCATGCCCTTTGCGTTCCAGGGCCGCGGGGACTCTTTAGAACACATTCCACAACCCTGGCATCTGAAACCAGTCTGGAAGTAGTAAATCGGACCATAAATGTTAGCATTTCAATTTCATATTATATCTCTGACAACAATACTAACGTTTTAAAGTTATTATTTTCGTTTCTCTTTCAAAATAAATTCGTCAGTTTTCGTATTGTTTTGATTTTAGTACAGTTATTGAATTCGCTGTCCAGCTGAAGCCGCAGACAGGCGCGTATGAGATATTTGCTCGGAAACAATCAAAACAATACAATTGTGCACGAAAAATAAAAGTTTCGACTAAAATTTATTTTCTGTACGAATTGCGAAACCGGCAGGTTGTTGCTACTGTATAATGTTGATCCTATTAACGTTGAAGCAAAAATTATGTCAACGTTGTATTTTTAGGCATTATTTTTACTGGACTTAAAAGCTACAATCAGAGAAATACCTTCGTGATACTACGACCCATTCCGCATTTTTTGGCATGAAGAGTCGTTATTTTTACTTTCATCATCAGAATCATATCATCAGAAAGACGTCTACTGCTGGACATAGGCCTCCCCCAAATGAGGGGGTTTGCCATAATCGCCTCGCTTGGCAGGCGGGTTGGCGATCGCAGTGTAGCTGTAGCAATGTACCTACAGAGAATGTTGCTGCCCATTTTCTTGTGAGTCCCTTAGTCACATCTTACGACACCCACGGGAAGTGTTGGAATGGTGCTCTACGTCCTACACCATACGGAACAATGCTTTTGGATTTTAGCTTTAGCCTATTTTAAATCTAGATTGCTGGCTATACTAACAGAAACCATTCACCTTACTAATAGGCAAATATTCAATTATAATATAATATATACGTATATTGAAGTGTCTGTTTATAGTGACAAAATAACAACTTTTTGGTAAAGAAGAAGAAAGAAAGAAAACTTAATAGATAATTTACAGACAAAATAAAAATTTAATTCGTGCTGTTTTATAAGTTTAACGCGGACAAACTCACTGGCAACAGCTAGCAACAAAATATTTAACACAACAGACGTCCTCACCTCCGTGGCATTGTGTGTGTCGTTAATATATCGGTGGTTGACGTCATCATAGAATGTGACGTAGAAGTTGTGATCATGGCCGGGTACGGTTGATCTGTTCGTGGCTAGAGTGGGTAGCAGGTCGTCCAGCATCGTGACATGGGGCTGCACCTGGGGACAATAGAAAATACATGTTAGTTAATGTCATTGGCTAGCAAAAGATGGATACAATGGGGAACAATAGAAAATACATGTTAGTTAATGTTATTGGCTAGCGAAAGATGGTTACAATGGGGAACTATAGAAAATACATGTTTGTTAATGTTATTGGCTAGCGAAAGATGGTTACAATGGGGAACTATAGAAAATACATGTTTGTTAATGTTATTGGCTAGCGAAAGATGGTTACAATGGGGAACAATAGAAAATACATGTTTATTAATGTTATTGGCTAGCGAAAGATGGTTACAATGGGGAACTATAGAAAATACATGTTTGTTAATGTTATTGGCTAGCGAAAGATGGTTACAATGGGGAACAATAGAAAATACATGTTTATTAATGTTATTGGCTAGCGAAAGATGGTTACAATGGGGAACAATAGAAAATACATGTTAGTTAATGTTATTGGCTAGCGAAAGATGGTTACAATGGGGAACTATAGAAAATACATGTTTGTTAATGTTATTGGCTAGCGAAAGATGGTTACAATGTGCTGTTTCTATATCCCTCATAGTTTGATAAATAGGTAAAGTGTTTTCTGGAAATCTGTAGGAATAAGAAGGAGGTAAAGTTCAAAGTCATTTCTACTCTCATGGAAAAGTCTTCATTCGAGGAGTGTAGATCTTTCAAATTAAATAGATCGGGGATTGGAGATACTTTATCTCCAATCCCCGATCTATACTCAAATACTCAAATCTATCAAGTAAATCATTTGTATTAATACAAGTTCTTCACAACATTCTTCAAGTTAACAGATAGATGTGTGGTTCGGCAGTTTGTTGCGCCATTTTTTTCTTCTCAGCTAAAACAATAGGAAGTGGTGACGGGCGGGCGTTAAGGGGGACTGTCTCTGCTCAGTTGTAGTGCTGATTTCCAGCCCAATATAAATAAATGACTTTAGTTTTTATTCAGTGCCTACCCAAAAGTACTGATTCTATTATTAAGACCACTATGTATTTTTTGAAATAATATGCAAATGGTCTAATTCAAATAATTTGCATGACTCTCACAATACACGAACGTTGGATAGTTGTTTGAAAACTATTCTAAACCAATTATTTAGCCAGACAGAATTTGTGACATAATTTACATTAAAAATCTTGTTTATAAAATGTAAAGAGGAGACAGACAAGAGGTCGTAACTGATGTAGTCCGTTTCAATTCTACATACTCAATTTATAATAAATGTACCTTTAGTTAATATTTTTCGCTTAACTTTAAACTAGCACTTCGCCCGCGACTTCGTACGCGCACGTCTTGTGTTTTCCCGTTCTTGTAAGAATTCCTCATGAATGTGGCTATCATATACAAAAAGAATTTTTAAAATCGATTCAGTAGGTCCAGAGCCCCCTAAAACGTCACAAACTCTTTACCTCTTCATAATATTAGTTTAGATACAGAGAGAAGTAAGCAAATGAATAGGATTTTAATTAATGTTTTAAAAGTTTCACTTAATTATAGAGCTGACAAACAGTAGGTACGTGCTTTTTCTATTCTAAAAAAGATGAATGTGTTATATTTTGAATAACAAACGTAAAAATAAAACGTTTGTGAAATAGAGCTAAGTCTGTTCTATAAGTTTTATTTCGAGTTAGTGTCAGATTTTCTGTCTTCTGACCATCCGTAACGACTGCCAAAGATCTACAAAAGACAGCCGGGACCAACGGCTTAACGTGCTTTCCGAGGCACGGAGGAGTCTTGGTATGTTAAGACAGTCAACCCATCCACAGGTTGTCCTCGGCAAGCGAGCGGACCCGAGCGGGTGTTATTATTTAGCCACGAGCAAAGACTACAATAGTATACTGGCTGCCACGAGCACGAGCCCCTCTTTGAGCTTCTCTTTGTTAATGAAATGTCCCAGTTAAAACGCAATGACATTAAGTAAAGGTTGCTTTTAATATTGAAAGGTACGTAAAGCTTTATGTCCACTTGAGTGCTGTAGGAGAACCGTCCTAACGTTTCGGATGCCTGTAAATGTTTAACATCAGGTAACATGGAGAATGGACTGATAGCATTAAAATATTTGCCAAACTGTAGAGAGAGGCAAAGCTAGTCTATGTTCTGTAGCTCGATGCTATTGTAAGTTTTGATGTGACTCGATCTGAGTTCTAGGATAAATAAAATAAAAAACACAAATTGAAAAGATTTTATGTTTAGACCAGAGACTTGTGGCTTGGCACCGACTTCAAAAGTTTATACATTTTATTATAGGTTAGGTTATAATTATAGGTTAGTTTTTCATGATTTGATTTATACACATCTCTGCCCTTATGAGCTGCAAACCTGAATAAAGAAAGCTCAGTCCATTTTCCTTACCTAGGTATGGGTACACCATTACTACGCGTGGTAGGTTCGTAAAAGTTACCGCAACTTTGTTTATCTTTTTAATGATACCGGTGTGATTATAGTTTCATTATACCGTCACTGTATTTTTAATTGTTTTGTTTGACCTACATAACAATGTGTGGCACAGAGTGGCACAATTCTGAATAACGGTATAGTAGATAGAGTTTAGCGGGAACTAAAAGAACATCCAGTTTTGACCATATCTGCATTTCTCGATAGTTTCCCTTTCTAACTACCTATTGTTATACATATGCTCAACGGCATTTGGATGAGAAAACGTTATTTATCCCGGCGAATTACCCCGTGAGATTCCTTTATTTTGCGGGCAAAGCTGTTTGTAAAACATGGTATGCAAATATTTTATATAATTATTGCGTGCTGGACATTTTTGTAAAACTGTCAATGAACAAATATTGTACTTTTATACTAAGACAGCATCAGTCCCAGCCGGAGCAGACATTTAATAGATAAACAGACAAAGGGAAGCACCCATTATCTCCGGAGGGTAGCCTCTATCGACAATGTATCGAATCTATTGAGCCCTCTGTACTGTCGATCTAGCGCCGAATTGGGTACGATTTCCTTTAGAATTGGGACAAACGTTGTGTGTAGTACGGCTTATTTTGCTGACTGGATTTCTAAGGACCATTTAAGATAGTAATTGCGTTAGTTTCTAATGTAGTGGGAGATTCAATTCTACTGTATTAATAAACCTTGGAACAACCCTGAAAGCGCCAACCTCTCTTGAACATTTCAGCTTTTCATGCTTTTGCTTTCTATGTATGAGGTCTTAGTACCTAGGACTTGCTAAGCAGTGAGAGTTTAACAGGCGCGTATTATAATCTAGACATATTTGATTCATTTATCTTTTCTGAACCTTGTGTTGTGTATATGTTAGGGAGTATTATATCTATCTCCAAAGTGAAAATCACGGTTTTCTTCCTTCTCCGCTGTTCTTTTCTGATTACTTTCGTTGTGTGAACCAAGACAGTTGAATAGTTTCTCTAGGACTCGTTGAGATTCATTGATTCGATGCTGTTCAAAAGCCAATTCTACTAATTTTTAAACAACGTTCGTAATCATATCTCAGTCGCAATCTGTCAAGAGCCTTAATTTTTATATGTTACGGCTAAAGGTGGGTGTGAACATAAACTTAAAATTAGCCGACTAAAACTAGTTGTAGCCGGCTACAACTAGTTTTAGCCGGCTACAACTAGTTCTAACCTAACCTCAAAACACTTAAAGTTCCTATTTCTGTGTGGTTTAAAAAAATAACCACGAAGGGGGTCACTAGACCCCGCTATCCCCTTCTAACCTAACCTGTCCGAGTCGGGGTGCCCAATGACCGGCTAAACTTAGGTTTATGTTCACATCCACCTTTAGCCGTAACACATACATTTTTGACATTTTGTAGAATTGCACTTTAGTGGATTCTAGCTTCTAGCCAGAATTTACAGTGATTGGGAATAGTGTAACGACCCGGGGCTGTTAAAAAAAAACAATTTGTCAAAGGAAAACCAATAATTCAAAACATAAACTCGATCTTCATTACTAATACAAATGATTAATGCAAAAAATTAATCACACAAATCTTTTTCTTATTTTTCCATCAATTTACGGCGCAACAACTAGTCTTGCGATGTTCTCTGTATTGCTCTTTGCTATCAACCAGGTGTACAACAAAAACAGGAAACTCTAAAATGTTGTACTGATTGATATATCAATCTGACGTTATTCAAATATTCTTTGTGATGAAAACAGAAGTTTGTTGAAACGTATCTGTCTTGACATTCATCACGATTATTTATTGAATTTAACGAAATATATTTAAAGGAGGTAGACCGATTTGTTCGTTGGTTTGTAGAATGCACGAGTTCTGTGGTTAGGTTGGCATGGGCTGCGGGAGAAAGCCACGGGAAGAAGCCAGCAGTTATCTAGTGTAGAGATAATGTTATCAAATTCAAATTCAAATCTTTTATTTGTAAAACATAGGTACAATATATTATGGTGTACCTATGTTTTGTTTTGTTTTGTTTGTTTTTTTTGTTTTTGTTTTTGTTTTTTGTGTTTTTGTGTTTGTTTTTGGTTTATCTTTGTTTTTTTCTATGTTGTTTTATAAATGCTAAAGTGAGTTTTTTGTTTATTACGCTTTCGCGTCTAAATCATTGAATGATGTTGATTAATTTGGTACAGAGATATAGACGGTTATAGCCTAATTTTTTTGCGAAATCATTAAAATCCCCACTTTTAATTTTATAAATACTCGTACGAAAGTAACTCTATCTGTCTGTCTGCCTGTTACGCTTTCCGCTAAAACGGCTGTACGGATCGTCATGAAATTTGGCAGATATAGCCTGGGATATGGAGAAGGACATGGGTTATTTCTTTCGTAAGACGAGGACGGGGCGCGGACATATGTCTCTTCCGCGTCCTTTTCATACAAAATGTTTAGAAGCGTCGCGATGCAAAACATATAGGAAGGACAGAGCGCGGACACGACGCTTACTCGTCTGTGCCCTATTGTAAAACATACAGAAAGGATGGGGCACGGGCGCGAGCGGTCGAGGGACGGACGAGAACGGGGGTGCGAGGGGGTGGGCGTAGTAGCTGGGACTCGCGCGTCGCTGTCACACACAATTACACCACCACAATTAACCACGTCACGTCCGTGCCTCGTCTGTGCCTCGTCTTTTCTATATGTTCTGAAAAGTCGCGACGGCGCCCTGTCTGTGCCCTGTTCGCGCCCCGTCCTCATCTTACGTCTTTTCTGTGTGTCCAGCGACTAAGGAAGCACTAAGACAGGAGTTCTCGCAATTCTTACGGGAACGGGAAAAATCAGGATATGCGCGTACGAAGTCGTAGGCAAAAACCAGTTCTATATAACGCGGCAAGAACTATTCTAGAGATAAGTGATAGTTATGCGAGTTTCCGAAGGCTATTTATTAGGCTGATGGTGATACGGCCATAAATTGGCACATTACGTCTACCGCCTGGCCAACTGTTGCATAATGTTTATTGGTTGTACTGTGCCCGAATTTCCTCGATGTCATTTGTTTATTTCTTGCTATGGTCGCCAAATATGTACTTTAGTTGCAGTTTGCTATTGTATCTATTAATCTCTAGAGAAGAAGAAGACTCTAAATCTTTTTATAAAGAAATATCGAAAGATATCGAATATCTTTCGATATTTCTTTATAAAAAGATTTATAAGGACACACAGAAAAGACGTAAGACGAGGACGGGGCGCGGACACATGTCTCTTCCGCGTTCCTTTCATACAAAATGTATAGAAGCTTCGCGATGCAAAACATATAGATGCATAATATATAGGAAGGACAGGGCGCGGACTCGACGCTTACTCGTCTGCGCCCTATTGTAAAACATACAGCAAGGACGGGGCACGGGAGCGAGCGGTTGAGGGACGGACGAGAACGGGGGTGCGAGGGGGTGGGCGAAGTAGCTGGGACTCGCGCGTCGCTGTCACACACAATTACACCACCACAATTAACCACGTCACGTCCGTGCCTCGTCTGTGCCTCGTCTTTTCATTTATGCATTTATGGTCGTAATGTGCTACCTAAGTAATATTTAGTACAATATTTTTTGTTAGGATTTGGGCTTTTAATAACAAACTGAGTAAGAATGCTAATTAACTATTATTTTAACAAAACGAGATCACACAAGTACAAACATCATTAGTATTGGGAGGACTAACTAGTGTTGCGACCACGCGAAAAAAAAAGAGAATTAAATAAATAAAAAAAATGTTAATGCTGACCTTTAACGTTTATTTACTTAAGTCAATCAAGTTCGTGCAAGTACGATAATCACTATGGCAATAAAATTGATCTTTCATTTTGTAGTTGGTATAGGTAGCTATACAAATTCATAATCTTCAGTCAACAAAATCATTCAGTCTACCTTCTTATGTAGGTAACCTATATTTTTGAGATAAAGAAAGTGATAGCCAATGTTTTTTTTTTGTATAAACTATGATGTTTCTTTTATTATTTATTCTCTTAATTTGATAGATACTCTGGCATCAAAGCTTCGCTGAAGGTTAAATATACACTAATAAATGCTTGAAAGATTTCTAAAATCATTTACAGAAATCGAAATTCAGAACTTACAAACACTATTTTAAATTTTCAAAATACAGCTATATTTTCTTTATCACGCGAACGATAAATAACTACGGACATATTATCTAGATACAATATTTTACAGCCATTGAACTACCACTCGACTCGACTATATCAGTGTCTGAAATAATAATAATAATAATAATAATAGTTTATTTATCCAAAAATCATACAGAGTTTGAAATACAGTTTACAGTTTTATAATTTAGTTTTGTTGCAAATTCTGTACAAGAAAAATACTCTACCTCTTAAGCTAGGGTATACCTGTATTTTAAGAGGTAGTTTACGGTAGGGGGTTTGCGATAGGTTTAAAATCTGACTTATTTTACAAAAACTGAAATAAATGCTAAATTTTCTTTATTAGTGATCTAGCGTGCCTCCCTGAAACTGCTAACGACTTCTTCATTGTTCAAAAACCACGACGCAAAATGGAAGATTATAGAAGTATATTGTAATGTTTTTCTTGCATGTAGGCTTTGGTTATTTTCTTCAAGGTGTTTGATCGATTTTCTGTTCTTTTGTAAAGAGTTTTGATTGATGTTACCAAGTTATTTACTTCATCAATTTTATTTTAGCCGTGCAATCTTTTTTTATGATAAAAGATATCCTTGTATGAATAGACTTTTGTAATAACAGTCTAGACAAATATGTCAGTAAAAATGGTCAGAACGTATAGAAAATTACTTCCTATTCACTTTATCCAGTTTATTTTGTTTTCAATCTCTTTTATCGCCAACCGGAGGGTAGGTCTAGGTAATTAATAGTCACTAGCCAGCCAACATAATTGGAGGATAAATATTTTTTCAGGACCCTTTAATTAACCCTTAATTAGAAGGTAATTTTTCAGTGGTTTTTGTTAATGAATCAAACGTTAATGAATCAAAGGTTTTGTACCACAAACGTGGGTTAACAAGCTGTGAAATTCAAACAAAAGTTTACTAGGTGATTATTTATTTTTCAAAAGTCGCTAACACAAAAGTTTGACAGCGCGTTCGTCTCTTTTATTTTTAAATACAATGCTAACTTTTGCCCGCGGTTGCGCCCGCATGAATGTCAGTTATCGCGTGAAAAAGCCTATGTCCTTCTTCATATCCCAGGCTATATATCTGCTAAATTTCATGACGGTCCGTTCAGCCGTTTTAGCGTAAAAGTGTAACAGACAGACAGAGTTACTTTTCATTTATAATGTTATAAGGTAGGGAATAGTAGGAAGTAGGGATGGAGTTCATGAGTGTATCTTTCTACCTATAGGTACAAGTAATGTGTGCTAACTATATCTAGCTAATTGTACGTCGGTCACGCGTTAATTTCGTTCTTTTTCGGGATAAAACAAACGAATCGATGTGTATAGATTACTTAATGGAAGAAATTTAAGCCCGTAATGAAATAGATGGGCGTGGCGCGTCCGCCCCGCTGTCATTGGAAAGCTGACGATTTAGTTATTAGGCGACAGAGTCTGTTAGCGTTGCTATGTTTATTTGACCTTGTAAGGTGACAGTTACAGAGTAGGTAATTAGTGAAATGGTCGTTTCACTGGCTTTTGAGCTTTCAGGGCAAATACTGTGTTTTTGGTCAGGCTGAACAACTTGTACTTCAGGTTTGAAACTACAAACTTACACAATTATTTCGTTTATTAATTTTTTAAACTTATTTAATACATTTTAAATATTAAATGCGAACCGTGTCCAGAAGTATCTACTGCTTTCTGAATCAAGCCCTTTATCCAGCTGCCTAACGAGAGCCTCCTAAGGTGTTGGTCGAGGCTCGTGGCTATTAAGCCGTTGGCTGACACGACTATCTGCAGCTGGTTAGAGATATTTTCCAATAATCGAACCCGGCGCACAAAATAAAAGCCATTGTTGAATAATTTTTACAAAATTTTATGTTTAAAAATAAGCGTGAGCAATTGTCATTGAACTACCTGCTCCATAATGACTCCAATGAGTTTTGGCCCTGGCTTTGTATAAAAACCGGCCAAGTGCGACTCGGACTCGCGCACGAAGGGTTCCGTACCTACTCTATCTATCTCTATCTATAAAAAATGGCAAAAAGATGACGTTTGTTGTATGGGAGCCCCTTAAATATTTGTTCTATTTTAATTGTATTATTTATATATAATACAAATAATAAATAAATATTCTGAGAATGTTTTTTTTTAAGTATTTGCTGCTATAGCGGCAACAGAAATACATCATTTGTGAAAATTTCAACTGTATGACTATCACGGTTCATGAGATACAGCCTGGTGACAGACGGACGGACGGACGGACAGCGGAGTTTTAGTAATAGGGTTTGGTTTGGTTTTTGCCCTTTGGGTACGGAACCCTAAAAATGTAGGTACAATCTCTTTCACACAATTGCCAGCCCGCACAGTGACATTGCATGACAAACGGCCACAATTCACTCTTCCACCCTCCGTTGAACATTCACTATCGCATATAAGATGACACGCAGCTGTCGCATCTTTCAATCCAGATAGCTATCTGACTGAATGATTTCCTAAAGGCGTTAGAAATGTCAAGAAAGATTTTTTATCTCGCCTTTTCTTAGGGTAGACTGCTATTTATTAAGCCTCTAGCTGACGGGCAGTTTCCTCTTGGAGATTGAAAGATATTGAGGATACTTACGATTGAAATTTTGTGAAGTGATCATGGTATTTCATTTTCGACAGTGCTTCTGCGTTGCGGAATATTGATGAAATAGTCCAAATATAGAATTTTAAAAGAAATCAGCTCGTGGCTTTTATTAATAAGAGCAAGCAGTTCGATCTTCAAGGTTAATCAACACCTGCCGAGGTCTGTCTCGGGATGGTCCATTACATGCCGGGAGTAGGGTTTCCACTAGGAGACGCCCCGGGCGTCAGGAGTCGCTGGGCGATTCCCCTTGTTGTGAATTGTTAGTGTTTTAGAAATAACCCTGTCTAAAGGGTTTATCTGCCTAGATAAACTCATAAAGTCCAAACAGAAACAGGTTTGTTTCAAATCTATGCATTTTGAATTGCAATTTTCTCGCAATAGATACAATAGATAATTGGAAAATTATGAAATGGAATGAGCCACATAATACTTAATAATGTAGGCCAACCAATTCAATATGGTTTGTGAAATTATCAACGCATGTTAATGCGTAAGTGATTGGATATATTTAGTAACTAGCACTTCGCCCGCGACTTCGTCCGCGCCAATTCAGTGGACCGCCCCCTTTATTCTCTTTTAAGGGTAGTTTTGGAAAATTTATCACAAACAATTTTACCTGCTGAAACCACAGGATCAGCGCATCTGTTGGACTCTCCACCCCGTTGGGGAGTGTTTTTTTTTTTTTAAGTTTGTTTTTTTCCACTTTTAGATGTTTATACTTATAATACTTACCGATTTCCATGTAAATTGAAGTAAGCAGTTATATCCTCCCCCAAGATTTCATCTTTCTTTAAACCCCTTCAGGGATTGATTTGACGACACGGTTAGCGCAGTGGTTGAGCGATTGACTGCTGCGCTGCGTGTCGCGGGTTCGATTCCCGCACGGAACAAATCTTTGTATGGCCTACAGATAGTTGTTCCTGGTTTGGCTTTTTGTGTATGTGAGTTTCTATGTTTGTAAACGCACCCACGATACTGGAGAAATTCCTAGTGAGGGGCAAAGTTTAAAAAAAATAAAATAAAATTACAAGAACATGTATTACATACTTAAATGATTTTATTTATTTTTTCAAAATAATGTTAATGCGGCGTTTCAGTTTCTTCGAACAAAGCGTTAAGATTCTAGCATACAAACTTTAACACTTCCTGAGCCCCCATTGGGGCTAGTTTTGAATAACTAATAATTATAACCTTTTAGTATTAACTTAGGCCAGTATTTGAACCAAGTTTTAAGCTTATAACCCCAAAGAATAAGATTTCATCCATTCGTACCACAAGTATTTTGGCCCAGGAATAAAAAAATTTAAACCAACTTCTTCTCCCTATTTCACTCCTTTACGGGGGGATTTTCCTAAAAACTCTTCTTAGCTGACGTCTTCTACACACAATCTACCTCCATGCAAAATTTTATCTTCATAGGTCTTGACCTACTACTACTACTTGTAGTTTTCGAGATTTCGTGATTAATCAGCAAATGAATGAATGAGTAAGTGACCTTTCGCTTTTATGTTGATTAATTAAGGACTGTACTGTGGAACGTGTTCCAATCTGCCACAGTATCCACCACTGCTCGGGAGGGGGCTGAAATGGAGTGCCAGTAATGGCCCCATTTCACCTCCTCCAGACGAACGTTAGTCACTGCGCCTCTCAGGAACTGATGCTCCTAAGCAAGGCGCAGTGATTGACGCCTGCGGACAGCGAGCAATGGGTAGCTCGCTGTCCGATCAGGTCAGGCCCGAGTCGACGGCGCGTTTCACTCCAGACGCGCCGGAAAGAGCAGTCGGCAACGGAGACGGGGCCCGCCAGGGCCAGAGCCCGCCAGGGTTGCGGAATATGTTCGAAAGAGTTACCGCGGCCCTGGAAAGAAAGGCACTAGGAGGACTATGGGTGGGTTTTAGTCAGTAAAAGTCTGACACTCCCTGCCGCTCCACCCAGAGCGTGGGTCATTTGATGATTTTCCATCCTCAAAAAAAAAAAAATCCACAGCAAAGCTTTGTAGAAGCTGGAGAAATGCATCGGCATCTCTAGTTTCAAGTTTTCCGATGACCTAAGATATCTATTATGTGTGTCATGAAGGAACTGATGGCAAAAATAATGTTTTTCAGTTCTAAATATGTAGAAGGCCATATATTCAGGAAAGACATTTTGCTCTTTTTTTAAATAGCTTTTTTTTGAACGGTTTTTTTTTTTTTTACTTGAAGGGTCTTATTTCCAATTTGGCCATTTTTTACTTACACTAGAAATATTAACGCACAGTGAATTAATATTTATAGGATTTTCCTAGTACTACTGAATACAATACTCGGTAATTCGTACGAATTCCAAAACGATACTCGAGCGTAAAATGGTTTCAAAAATAACATATTTCATGGTAACTCTTCATAAAAATCTAGTTTATCTTAACATAAAATTAATGTTATACCCCTCCCTGAAACGAAAAGCGATAGTCCCAGTTAACCGTAAACCATTGTTCAACACGATTTTGTGGTTTGACAGTAAATGTTTTACAAGTTAAACCCGTTCACATTGTAGGCCTATAACCGGGTTTCATGTACAAAGCGGAAGATAATCGCCATGAATATTGTAGTGTGTGGGGGATTCTGCCTAATTAAGCACGGATTAGTTCGCTGGGCTTACTGGCCCGCTAAATGTTTGAACCAGACGGAACGCCCGTTTTTTTTTATTGAGTTTTTTTTTATTTTGTTTCAACTGAGCAGCGTTTTGGTTGTGTGTTACGTTAATATTTAGTAATTATTGATGAATCAACTAGGTATCTACTAGTTTTGTCAGCGGCTTGAAGGATGTTAAGTTTTATATTTAATTCTTTAGGTGGATAAGTCACTTATAATTTGATCAAAAATTATACTGCTGTGAACGTTCAATAAAGAATCAGTAGGTAGGTACCTGGATGACCGACCGACCGTTTTTTTTGGAAACAAATTAAACCTAGCAGATCGATTTATCGCCCCCAAAACCCCCTGCATACTGAATTTCATGAAAATCGTTGGAGCCGTTTCCGAGTTTCAGATTATACATATACACAAAAATTGCTTGTTTAAAAGTATTAGATATATAGGTATTATGTATTTATAAGTAGTCATATTTTTATGTTACTATTGACACACTCTTCCCCTACCTCCTCCTCCTCCTCCTCGTCCTGGGGCCTAACCACCAACTCTTAAAGCAGTATTACTTCAATATTACTCCCACTGGAAGTAATATTAAGTCCTGATCCAGGTCATAGTCTACTCGCGTGCCAAGTTTATTTCAAATCTCCATCTAGTTGTTCATGATTAATTAACCAAACATTCGGGCTTTATTACTTTGTACCAAAGATACCTAAGGTTTTTACCTAAGATTTTTGGTCAATGTTGTCCCTTATAGAAAAACGAAAAATCCCTGTGTCGGACTGGAAGACGAAATGCTATGCTATAATTTTATAACTACAACGAACAATAAACCTTTTTTAAAAGATACTAAGAGAAAAACCCGAAATGTTATTTAGTGCTACGTAATAAATATCTAACTCTTCATCAACACCACAAAAAAAAATGTTATAAAAACTACGGCGCGTGCAGAATATCGTTCCGTATTCCGTATTTCGCCGTGTAAACGTTAACCAAAGGAAATTGGTTGGCAGGGTAGCTCCGATGGGCTCACGTGTCTACCTCCATCTATAAACTCAAACATCACTGATCTACCTACGTGACTTGTAGTCGGTATCAATTTCTAACGCAGTTATAAAGATTTTCATGTTGTTTTAAAAATGGGTATTTTAAAATTCATTAACGTATTAAGTACATGTTGGGCGATCTCTGGCCAAGTTTTCGCGTTCAAATTTGCGTAGCACAGTTTTGCTTGAGAATCAGAAAGTCCTATAAAAATATTTTTTATTTTAGTATGCTCTCACTTTCAATTAATCTGCCTAAGTAGTATTTTCCCGAGTATGTTGGCGTTGGCTTGCAAATCTCACTGGTTGCTAGTGAATTCGAGTATTTTTTGTGGAGCGGCTGATAATGTGACCTACACAATTCAGCTACCTGACCTGCTATTATGTTCTCATTTTATTTAAAAAACACAAACACATTTAAAGCGATTATCAGATGTAAAGTGGACGATTGCATTCTATGAAATTATAAACTCACATTTCTCAATAAGACATGAATAAATTGGAAACTATTGAATTTAGATGGAATTTATTATATTGAAAATGATCTGTATCACAATATGTAGAGAAATTATAATCTAATAAAGATTTTTTGCAATCTTACGGAGTTTGGAATTTTCCGTTGACATAAATATTATATATTTCCATATTTATTTTGACAAATTTATTTTACGATATCCGCAAGAGAACCAAGGTTACCGACATAGCCCAAAGGATCGCCATATTGAAGTGGCAGTGGGCAGGGCACATTGCTCGCAGAACAGATGGTCGACGGGGCCTAAAAGTTTTGGAGTGGCGACCGCGTACCGGAAGACGCAGCGTTGGCGCGGCCTCCCACAAGGTGGACCGATGACCTGGTGAGGGTCGCCGGTAGCCGATGGATGCGAGACGCACAGGACCGGTTGTTGTGGCGACGCGTGGGGGAGGCCTATGTCCAGCAGTCTCATCATCATTATGATGATGATGATATATTTCCAACAGGCAAAAACTCAAATGCTTAACGCTCCGGTTCAGAATCAATTTGATAAATATTTAACAACCTATTTAAGCCTTGTATTACTTGTTTTTATTCAATTATACGCACTTAAGAACGTATCGCTTCAGGGAATATTGATTTAACCGGGATTTCAACTTGTAATGGTGTATTGTACACGAACTTAAGACCCAGCTATACCTATTGTTGTTACAGAATAACGCCGCTGGGTTTTGTGTAGAAAGAACAATCTTTGTGTTCTTTGTTTGAATTAGTTTATGCATAGTATAAATTTGTTGATATACCAAGCTAGTCGCACTAAGCGCTTCTCCTCCACATTTATTTTAGGCAAAGACAAAATGAGAACTCACTAGCATGAGTAAACAGCCGGTCGATTCTATAAAAAAACCGGCCTAGTGCGAGCTGGACTCACACACGAAGAGTTCCGTAGGTACCATAAACCGAAAAAAAAAAGTCTTGTATGGGATACCCCTTTTATTTAATTTATTTTTTGTTAAAGCGGCAATATAAATACCCACTGCGAAAATTATTAGTTCTAGAGATACAGCCCGGAAGGACAGACACCGGAGGCTTTAGTAATATAATAGTTTGACGACACGGTTGGCGCAGTGGTTGAGCGGTCGACTGCTGCGCTGCGTGTCACGGGTTCGATTCCCGCACGGAAAAAATATTTGTATGGCCTACAGATAGTTGTTCCGGGTCTGGCTGTTTGTGTATGTGAGTTTATATGTTTGTGAACGCACCCACGATACAGGAGAAATTCCTAGTGTGGGGCAATAGGGTTCCGTTGGTTACTCTTCAGGTACAGAAACCTAAAAACTAGGCCCAGGCAGCGCATTTCACCTAATTTTTCACGGTGCGACTGCTACAAAATAGCGCTACAGGTACATAGGCATCTCTTGGGTTCCCATACATCGCTTACCGAAGTGAGATCAAGGTTCCATTATCCATGGTCAAGTTTACATATATCGTAGACAATAATATTCTATCTTCTCTGCAGAAAATCCTACGTTTCTTTATTTATAACTCAATCCTTATTAAGAGCGTGTACGCTGTATGTCATTTCATACAAACTTTCAAGTCCTAATTCTTCAAAATGAATGAACCAATTTTAACGAAACTTGGTATGCATACGCTAGATGTCCAGGTCTAAATAGTTATCAGAAAACATTTTTGAAAAAGAGTTCAGGGGGAAGGATATACTGATTTTTCACTTTCTATAGAAAACTTAAAATCGCTCTCTCTTTCCCTCTGAAACATTTTTCAAAAATGTTTTCTGGTAACTATTTAGACCTGAATATCTAGCGCATGCATACCAAGTTTCGTTAAAATCGGTTCATTCATTTTGAAGAATAAGGACTTGAAAGTTTGTATGAAAAGCCGTACCGCGTAAACGCTCTTAAGCTCTTAGTTTATGATGTGTGTAACGCGCGAATTAAACTACGTATAAAGTTTGCACATGTTTCCTCATAGCGTCTTGTTGAACATTAATTAATGCCAACACTAAGTTTCAGGCGTTGGCACGCTATCTTATATTAATACAGAAGAGAAAGGGGTACAACAGAAGGGATTATCTTCTTTGAACATCACATCAGGTGACTGGTGATCTGACTTTAAGTAGCTCACAATTTAGGACCCATTTATTTATTAGTTTTAATGTGCACATTGCTCGCAGAACAGATGGTCGATGGGGCCGAAAAGTTTTGGAGTGGCGACCGCGTCCCGGTAGACGCAGCGTTGGAAGGCCTCCCACAAGGTGGACCGATGACCTGGTGAGGGTCGCGGGTAACCGATGGATGCGAGACGCACAGGACCGGTTGTTGACCACTTGGAGGAGGCCTATGTCCAGCAGTGGACGTCTTTCGGCTGATATGATGATGATGATGATGAATGTAGATCCGTGGTGCTTGGCAACTAGACTTAACCCAGTTGCTTATGTCCCTTGGCTGTATTTGGCCTAGCTCTGTTCTGTCTCCTGCTTAAGAAGGAGGGAAGTGGAAATTGTATTTTTTCCTACTCCTCCGCTGTTATTTTCTGATTAATTTCGTTGCGGGATCCAAGACAGTTGAATCATTTCTCCGACAATCGTCGAGCTTCGTTGACTCGGCGTTTTTCTGGTGGTCGCCACTGTTGATTCTGGCTTTCAGGAGTTGCAGTGGATTGGGAACGTGTGGCGGGCTTGTCCCAAAAAAAAAAACTGACTTTTAGTGGTATATTGTTTGGGCCCTAAACAATCCCCGGATCGGGTATCAGGTACCTATTTCTTGCAAAATTCCTTCAGAACACGAAGGATGTAAATGATGCCAGGGTTGCGGATTTGGTCGAAAGAGTTACCGCGGCCCTGGAACGCAAAAGGCACTAGGATGGACGGGTTTTAGTCAGTAAGAGTCTGACACTCCCTCCCGCTCCACCCAGAGCGGAAGGGGTCATTTGATGATTTCCCATCCTTAAAAAAAAAGCATGTAAATGAGGGTCGAGCATGAATGTTTTGACGAATAGTTTCGTTAAATTTAGTGAATCTTGAATATAAAAAACTACAACACCATAGTATTCTGGTTTAATTTTATGCGACATACACAATTTGTATATATGTCGCAGCCAACTACCTGAATCCGTCGTTTCATTAAAAGTCTAGCCTTTTCATTGAACTGTGCCGTTTAATCAGCGACATAAGTGACATTGGCAAGTCATTAAACAATATTGAACAAAAGATATCACTTAGGTCGCTGAAAAATCGTCACATTCAAATGAAAAGGCTAGGCAACCAATTAAACGGCTGATTAAGCTAAATGGCTGCGACATATACATAAGTATTATGTGGGAAACGAGTATTATAGTTAAATTTTAAATTACGTAACGATACGTCAACAACATTCGTGCTAGGCCCTCTGTTCACAAAAGGACTTATTAATATTAGTGTAAGTTTAATTGGTGGTGCATGGCAACTGAGCTAACACTCTTATTGGTCTTTGTTATGTGTCCTGCTTAAAACTGGAATTATGATTTTGTTACTCCTGCGTTGTTCTTTTTTTGCGTTTAATTTATTTTCAGGATACAAAACAATTGAATCTCTTTTAGTTTCTCCGGAAAGGAAGAAAGAAAGAAAGAAAATTAGTTTATTTGGCACACACAGATACACACAATGTAGGTACAAACAAAAAATAAACTTGAATTTTAAAATGAAATAACATTGTGTGCCCCGCGGCTGCGCCAAATAGGTCTAGTTCAGTAAAATGCCAGACAACTAGGCGCTGCCTGACGCTGGTTTTCAACTGAACCTTACGTTGATTGTACGGATGTAAACCAGTTTTGTAAGGTGTTAAATATGTAGGTAAATATATATTACATAATGTTAATGTGTGACAGATAATCCGGGGCAGGGAGTTTCTCTGATTCGTTGCTTTCCTAGTGGTCACCCCTGTTTACCACTGTACTAGTTTTCAGTGGTACCAGTGGTTAGGGATAATGGCGACTTGGCAAAGAAAATGATTTTTTTTCTTATTATTGATAGGCAGGCGCTTGACCACTATCTCACCTGATGGTAAGCGATGATTACGTCGTAGATGGAGCACGTTTGCCTAGAAGTAACCTATTCACTCTTCTGGGTTGCAGCTATCAGGAAACACGAACATTTCAAACGTAAAATAAAGATAAGTAAATAGTTTATCCTCAGTATCAAAACGCATATTAGCTGTAAAACATAGCAAATACTGATAAGAACTTAAAAAAACAGTTCAATTGATTTGGTGTAGTCGTTGTGTATGTTTGTATTCAATACCTAACTAGAGTCTACATCTCCACCCACCACCTACCGTCATAGATACTGCGTTATTTTGCATAATGTTATTCTGTGAATGTTTGTGCAGTGGCTACAGCACTGGAGGATAAGCATAATCTGCTTCATAACATCACAACTGCAGCAATTACAATTTCGCTTGCTCAACTTTGCTCGAACACTGATTACTAGTGACATTTAAAGTTCTCAGATGGTCGTCAAACAGCGCTAAAAAAGTCGGGAACATTTTAATAATAATTGCAGTTAGCAGAAGACAAGTTGCTAAACGTATTTCGTAATTTCAAATTGCTGTGAATTTCGCTATTCCTGCTTTACAGCATATTTTGTAGTTTTAATTCTGCTTTGCGGTATTTTTTGTAGTAAGTATTATATTTTAGCCTAAAATTGTCACTAAACTAAATTCATGAGGGATGCTGACTATATATTAAAAAATACCTTGTAATGCCTTGGAATGCCTTGTTGCATTAAGTCCGCCCATGTACCACTATTGTACATAGAGTTTAAATAAATAAATAAATAAATTAGTATCCCTCTTAAATTAAGTGACAGTTTATGTAAATAAATGGAGAATGTTTTGTAAACAAATGGAGAAATATATATGTAAAGTGATGTTTAAAATATCTTCACCTTTGCGAGGGATCGGTGTGGGTCAGGTCACCTACATATGAAGGAAAAAGGTAAGATTATCCCAAAGGAGTCGTAAAATATGACAAAAAGGACAGCAGGACCTGCCTACAATGCTGTTATACATCAGACACTGGTAGGTGACGTAAATGCAATTACATAAATATAACATCACGCTATTCTCCGACCGGTTAGGCAGAGGTACACCTGGACATGCAAGACATCGACATTATGCCACAGGGAATAGAATAGATTATCATTTATTTGCATAAAATATGGTACATTAATGGTCTTATGTAAAATAGTTTCACATTTATTTATTATGTATTGATTTAAATAGGACGGCCGAAACCAATTACACTTTTTAATTAATATAACACTATTTAACACATTCATGCATTCTTCTCTCAAAAATTTAAACATTCTGACAGTATTATCTTCCATTCATCCGCAAACATATCCAAATCTGAGTTTGAGTCCAAGAGAGCGTTAATAACGGCTAGAGTTCGAGGAATAGGCGACTTGGAGTGTGCAACTGTACGGCGAGTTGGAACAGCCAATAGGCGGTGTTTTCTATGACCACAGTAATTGTCTGGGACAAACAGATTGCTGGAATTTTGTCGGATACAGGAATAGATAATACCCATATTTTGCTTACTTCACTTCAGCATGCAAAACAGAAAAGAACTCAATATAAAGATTAAAACCAACAAACTAGGTACTGATATCATATTAAAACCAACAAGAAATAGTAACAAAAACAAAGGAAAAAATATAAAATGAAGGCTTTATAGTTAAATTACGTTCAGTAAGATATACTCAATATTTCGACAATGCTTGTACGAGTGTAATAATAAGGAATGTTTATGCCCCTTGTAAAAGAGGTGAGACTATGGCCGTCGACCATACTCGCATATTCTAAACAGCTTCTGAGTAATTCTAGATGAAAGAACCCAGTGATACATACGAATAAAATACAACGTGTAACAGAATAAACGCAATACCTCTTGAGGGGTATTTTTTCATTGTACTCATCATTATAAACAACTTTTACTAAGGGACCAACCCCGAAAGCGCGAAAAAATAATCAGCTGTTCAGTACATTTTGTCGAGTTGCGTGCACAAAAATGTATGAGGCAGTCAAATTTTTTTTTGCGATTTCAATGTTGGTCCCATAGTGAAAGTTGTTCATAATGATGAGTACAATGACCCCTTAAGATATATTGCGTTTATTCTGTTACACGTTGTATAGATGCATTACCTGCCCTCTAAAATGGCAACAAAAAATGAAAGTAACTGCCGCGGTTCTGTACACCGCGCGCGAACACATAGTTACTTGTGTGTGGCTACCAATTAGTACGGATTACGTTTGCGCTGTAGAGCTGTAGTTAATTTTGGTGTGTGTCGCGTCTAATAAAATAATACGTCATTGGAAGAACCCCACAACACTTTGTCCGAATTTGGACTCGAACCTAAGACCTAATGCTCAGGTTTAACGCTTGAGAGCACTAGACCAAACGAGTTTGTAAATAAAATTATTCTGTTATAAATAATAACAAATTGTTGAGTCATTTTCTCGGCTTTGTTGTCTGTTCCAGTTTAAGCCCTTAAAAGTTTCTTTCTAGCCCAAAAGGCCTCCGGCCTCGCCCTGGGGACCGATTAGTGCTGTTATATTTACGTTTATTTATTTATTGTACGTAGGCCTTTTGTTAATTATAGTTTAATTTCAACACTAATTTTCTCAAATAATCGAATGGAATCCTCCTACTTACGTTTCTGCAAAAATAAAAAATAATCGTTATCTACGAGAATTTATACAGTCTCCCTTTTATGTCAACGGAGAGAGATAATAATCATCAGAGTGCCAATTATACCAATTTTCAAACAACGTTCACATTCGCATCTCAGTTGCAATCTGTCAAAAATGCCTCAAAAATAACGTTGCTAAATTGAAGAGTACAACTGTAACGTATCATGACAACTGAATAGACTGGTATTACGTTTAGTCGGTTAACTAAGTCACGTGGTTTTTTTTTGTTTACCTTTAGTTAACTACCTACTCGGATGGAGTGTAGGTAGACGTCCAGCGAGATTTTCATTTGAGGTTAGGTAAATAGAACTTTTACAGCCAGGGGCGTATTTATTAAAATAAAACAAAGTTAACGAGTTTTTTTTTGTACCTTCGGACCCTTTTTGAGGCTTGTGGTCATGTTGATAATATGAAGTAAAGAGACAAACAATAAAACTGGTCGAGGGTGAGTTTTATACCCGTTCTGAGAATTCAATGAATTGAGGTGATAGAGGTATAAAAGCGGCCATATTGAATTCTGACAAATTCTGCTTACTTTTATTGGGCTGTTAAATTGTTAGGTTAGGTAACGTATTTTATTGTTTTAGCAACGTCGGCGGTTTTTGAATGATTTTAGAAAAGGCTTAGGAGCTATTATTTTAGGGCCTAACGTAGTCAAAACATAGGTCACGGGCTAGATTATGTTAAACAAAATATCTTTATAAAAGCTACATTTTTGGCACGGCCAAATAAATATGACCCTGCGTCCCTTTTCTATTTTTTTTTATTTTTTAAGGATGGGAAATCATCAAATGACCCCTTCCGCTCTGGGTGGAGCGGCAAGGAGTGTCAGACTTTTACTGACTAAAACCCACCCATGCTTCTCCTAGTGCTTTTTACTTTCCAGGGCCGCGGTAACTCTTTCGGACATATTCCGCGACCCACCCTGCGTCCCTGCGTATCTATTTCAATCAGTCATGTTTCAGCTCGAGTAGTTCGTCAACGTATGTTCCGCTTCTAGATATCGTCTAAACACTAAGCGCTAACTTGTGTGTCTAGACCTGTTACAATCTAGACAGTTTCCCATTCTGGGCAGAATAATCCATATACTGTCAAACATAGACGAGAAAAGACATTTCGTAGCAAGTGCTACGCCGCGCCGCTACGACAAACAGGCTACGGAACTCTTCTGGCTACGAAAGTCTGAGGTGTTTGTACGATCGCGTACATAAATGATCCGTAAAAGTTTCTGTTTGTCTTTCACGGGGTTCACGGGTCTCTAAACAAGAAAAACTTTGAATTGGTTTTATTTTCCCTTTTATCTTCTTTTGGGCAAGTTTTTATGTTATATTTACGTATTATATTTATTTTTTGAAGATTAAGGTTTTGTCAAAAATCTCTGAGGCGATTTAATAAATGAAATGATATCCGATATGTTCTCCAATTCTGTCTAGTTTATGAAAGACTTTATGGTATACCAAAATAAAATTGTAACACAAACCTCTTTTCATCTTGGTCTGTTGTCAAGACTTTTTCATAATTTTGTAAAACAATCACAAAAGCTTACTCGAGAATTTTCAATTTTCAGCAGTCTTTATCAGGCTTTCAAAAACAGGGTGCAAGTCAGTTTTCTCTATAAGTCTTCGTATCTCGGAAATAGAATAAGGAAAAGTGAAGATAATAGGATTTGCTTATCAAAATCCAATTTGCCGAAGATCGATAGATTTAATTAAAAATAAGAGGAGGCCAAGGGGCTTCGAGTTTTTTGTAAATTAATAAGGGGAGGTTATAACGGTGAGTGGAAATATAATCTTTCACTTTCTGTTCTAATAAATAATGAAACCTACAAAATTATAAGGTTTCGGTAAAAGCTTGAAAAATTGCTGACTGTATGAAAAACAATCTTATTTTATAGAAAGAAATATGACAGAGATATGAGGTAACAACATTTAAAAAAATACAGCGGATTGAAAATCACCTCCTTTTTTAAGTAGTTTAAAAAAGAGAAAAATAATAAAGCATAATAGCAAAATAACTTCACACCGAACTATTTTTATATTTTTAAATGATTTTTTGTAAAATTAAGAAACATACTTGATGAAAATGAATAAACGAAATAACTTCTCGCAACTTAACTTAAATAAAATAACTTCTTTGTTAAACCCAAAAATCGTGATACAAGGTTCCGAGAATCACTTTGTAGTGATAAACTTAATAGTGCCATGTAATTGCTTGCTCATAGTTTCTGACAGCTGATTTTTTCGAGGGGCTTAAAGAAAATATTTATCAAACAAAAATTGACATCATGACCGAACTAAGTGCCGTCTGATGAGATATGAAAAGAGAGTGCCCTTGTATGAGGATTTTCTCCAGTTTCTATCGCAACAGTATGTATTTATTGATAAATTAGGGATGTTGCTGATTTGTTCCACTTCGCTAAGGACTAGGAGAAATATAAAGCGTTGATGGCCAACCTTTATTAATATTGGAGAGAACACCTCAGGAAGAAGAAATCAAGAATAACATAATAATATTTTTTGCAATATTGACAAATTATCTCATCCTCCTTAATTTGTGTTTTAATAAAAACTGAAATTTATACCTAGGCATTTGCAAATAGTTATAATGAGCAGCTTATTAAGTTTTTAGTTGTTGTAAAGATCTATTCATTTAAAGTAATTTAATGGATAAAGAAGGTTTAACTTTAAGGTTAAAAGTTTAAAAGGTTGGGTGTTTGTGTAACCCTTGGGACCAGAGATTAACTATCGAGCTAATCTCTCCTCCCTCGGGTCACAGAAACCATTGTCAAAAGCTCCTATTAACAAAATTAGTGAACCAAGCAAAGATGTCCTCCAGACAGCCTCATTACCTATTCAAATGTCCAAGGCAACACTCGTAAAAGTCGCGTTAAACGCGGCAGTTTTTAAGTAAATCGTATTCGGCAGAGTTTGCTTTGACGCCGAGGAATCGGCCGGCCACGTCATCCTGGAGTACGGCCGTGACTACCAAACGTGAACACATCGTCGGTCGGCGTAGCCTGTGGAGCCTCCAGAGGCTCCAGCTAGACAAAGAGCCATTATATTAGCGATCATTATCATCACCATCATATTAGGCGTAAGACGTCCACTGCTGGACATAGGCCTCCCCCAAGTGTCGCCACAACAACCGGTCCTGTGCGGCTCGCATACATCGGCTACCCTCACCAGGTCATCGGTCGAGGCTTTCCAACGCTGCGTCTTCCAGTACGCGGTCGCCAATCTAGAACTTTTCGGCCCTATCTATTCCATCTTTTCTACGAACAATGTGCCCTGCCCACTGCCACTTCAGTTTGGCGATCCTTCGATTGACCCGTACTTACCCAATGATTAAAAATTTTACGCATTTTAATTTTGTTAATGTTCGTTTTTTGATCAATATTTAGTTTGACCAATGTCAAATAAATACTTATGAGTTATAAACTTTTAGTTAATAATTAACAATTGGTAGAAGAACGCATTTCAACGAAATTTTTACCAGAATTTTAACCATTGGTTGAGTTAACTA
Source organism: Melanchra persicariae (assembly GCA_947386135.1). Lineage (NCBI taxonomy): Eukaryota > Metazoa > Arthropoda > Insecta > Lepidoptera > Noctuidae > Melanchra > Melanchra persicariae. Next base: position 18,041,682 of record OX376648.1, on the reverse strand, counting down.
CGGATCAAAAAACTCGCCCTAAGTAATTCGTATGCAAACAGACAATAAATTGTTGAGACGTTTTGCTTTCGAATTGTCCATAATAAGGTGTCGCTGTTCCCTTTGTATTTATTTACTGTCGTTTTCCATTCGACAATAAAGTCAGACGAAGGATGTCTACTGCTTTATAACCATAGCCACCTGTATTGCTGTATTTATTGGCTGTATTAATAATAATAATAATAATAATAATAAGCTGGCAACTCTCGATGTCAACACAAGTTTTATTTTCGTACAAGCAAATTTAAATTTAAAATAACAGTTTTTGATTGTATTTACACATCTCTTTCGCCTAAATTCTCCAAAATCTAACAGATTTTGATATTACAAACTTTACCAATTTCAAGGCCAATAAAATGAGGAAAATAAAAGAAAATATAAAGTACAGATCGATGACATATGTCACGTATGAAAATTTTAATATGTATGTATAACGTACGAACGAAGAATGAAATGAAACTTGGGTAATGATAACAAGAGCAGCTGCCCGACGCGCACATCATCCACCTCCGGGCTCGTCGCTCAGCTCCGCCTCGCCACCGCCGGAACCCAGCTCCACCGTGAGTGCTGTGACACCGGCCATGGCAGTTGCGTCGAGCTCGAGCGACGAGTATTTCTCTCCGCCGACGTCGCCAACACCTGAGCGTCGGCAGGGGAGAGGCCGGCCACCGAGGGGCTTGGGACCTAGGGGCCAACCGGCCCCGAGCCGGGTCCCCGCTACCGGTGGTTGTGTGCAGCGCATGAGATGGACTCAGTCTATGAACGAGAACGTCATGCGCGCATATTACGGGTCTACAGAGGGGGGAACTAACCTCACTGCGTACCGTGTCAGGATGCTGTCTCTGTTTCAGGACCTGGAACCGGCTGTGAACGTCTCGGCCCAACGATTGTCGGATCAGGTGCGAGTCATCCAACGTAGTCACAAGTTGGACGATGCCGCACTTGATAGGCTGCGCTCAGAGGTACTAAACAACCTTATCATCTCGACCCCGACACAGACCGTGGTACTGGCGCCAGCTAGTGGCGCAATCATACCGCGGCCCAATAATAATAGTGATGAGGTAGATGATAGGGTTGTCACGGTAAGTAGCCAGTGCAACGATCGACTGAGGAGCGCGCTGGAGGATGCGCTTCGCGAGTATAGATCGGCTCCAACCGAACTTAGGCCCCGATTACCACGGTTACCTATGCACAAAAAGAATAGGGCGCTGGTGTGTGCCTTGGACTCGCTGCTGCAGGACATCTTCGAAAGCAGCGAGAACCTCGTTGATACGTGCTCAATCCTGTACTGCGGGGCTGTTGCGGCATGTCGTATAGCAAACGTCAAGTTTCCAAGCTGTGACGAGGCTATACGACCAAAATCTGCTGTACCAGCCTGGCAGTGCAAGATCGAGCGACGTATCGATGAGGCTAGGGCACTCATCGGCAAACTATACTGCTTCAGGGAGGGCAATACAAGACCACGTGTGATGCGCTTTGTGAGGCGGGCGTTTTCGGGGACTGGAATCAGCCCTCGAGAATACACGTCCCGTATCACAGAGCGTATCGACTTCCTGAAGCAGAAAGTTTGTGCATGGGCAAACCGTATTCGGCGGTATAAGCGGCGGGTTGACCGATACTCGCAGAATCGCATGTTCCAGAGCGATGAAAGGTGGGTATACAGAGCTTGGGAGCGACCTGAACAAAGTGTGACGGACGTGTGCCGCGCGGATGATATCGCCACGAGTACATTCTGGCGAAACATCTGGTCGGTGCCCGTCTGTCATGCCGAGGGTGGCTGGATGCGCGATGTCGAGCGCGTGTGTGAAGCTATACCACCAATGGAACCAATTAACATCACCCCATTGGATGTAGCCAAAGCAGTCCGTCCGTTACCGAACTGGAAATCTCCAGGACCGGACGGACTGCATAACTTCTGGCTCAAATGGTATAGCAGCTCACACGCACTCCTGGCATCTCAATTCCAGTCATCCTTGGAGTCTGGGTCGCTACCACAGTTTCTAACAACTGGCATTACCCACCTGACAGGCATAACAGACAGACTTCCATAAGACAGGTAGTCCCGCGGAACCCAAGAATTATAGACCGATTACTTGTTTGTCGACGGTCTATAAACTTCTTACATCCATTCTGAGAGTGAAAATTAATGATCACATTGAGAATAACTCAATTATGTCCGCCTCTCAGAATGGATGTAGGAAAGGGTCCCGCGGCACTAAGGAGCTACTCCTCATAGACATGGCCATAAGCCAACAGGTTCGTCGATCCCGCAAGGATCTGTCGACATGTTGGATAGATTACAAGAAGGCCTATGACTCTGTGCCACATACATGGCTCATGAGGGTGCTGGAGTTGTACAAAATAGATGCAACTCTACGCACCTTTCTTGAGTCATGTATGAGGCAATGGAAAACGGTCCTTCGCTATCCAGGATGTCGACCGATTCAAGGGAACGATGAGCCTGTATGGATTAAACGGGGAATATTCCAGGGCGACAGTTTGAGTCCTCTTTGGTTTTGCTTAGCTCTGAATCCTCTTAGTACACTGCTGGAGGATTCAGGCCTAGGCTATCGGTTGAGAAGAGGTGGTCAAGCCTTATCTCACCTCCTTTACATGGATGATCTGAAACTCTTTGCCCCCAACAATTTGCGACTGATGGAACTACTGAAAGTAACTGAAACCTTCAGTAGTGCCATCAGGATGGAATTTGATGTGGACAAATGTGCAGTCATGCATGTAAAGAAAAGGGAGATTATGGAATCTGAGGGAATTCAACTCTCGGATTCCATACAGGTTAGATCCCTTAGCTCAACCGAAACCTACAAGTATTTGGGTATGTCGGAAGCGTTGGGCATTAACGGTACTGACATGAAGCAATCGCTGAAGGAGCGCTTCTTTGGCCGCCTGAAAAAGGTTTTAAACAGCCTTTTGTCGGGCGGAAATAAGGTGCGCGCCTTTAACGGTTGGGTCATGCCGGTATTAATGTACTCTTTCGGCATACTCAAATGGACTCAAACCGAACTCGACGCCCTGGATAGAAGGGTCCGTACACTGCTGACTGCAAATCGGATGCATCACCCACGATCGTCGGTGATGAGACTGTACATCCCGCGGAGGTGTGGAGGTCGAGGTTTTTTAAATGCTAAGACTCTCCACAACCGCGAGATGTGCAGTCTCAGAGAATATTTTCTCAAAGCCGATGTGGGTATGCACCGAGATGTGGTCGCAGTGGACAAGGGACTCACCCCGTTGTCCATGGCGAAAGAGAATTGGCGCAAACCTGTAATACTTACTACAGATGACCGCAAGGAGATATGGAAAGGCAAGGAGCTTCACGGGCGCTTCTATCGGGCTCTTTATGGGTCCGACGCAGATTTCCCGGCGTCCGTGGCCTGGCTACGTTTCGGTGATCTCTTCGGAGAAACTGAAGGTTTTGTTTGTGCAATTATGGACGAAGTTATCTTGACGAACAACTACCGGAGGCATATTATGAAGGACGGGACGGTTGACGTGTGTCGGGCATGCCACCGTCCGGGTGAGTCCATCAGACATATTATCTCTGGTTGTTCTCGTCTGGCTAACGGCGAATACTTGCACAGGCATAACCAAGTGGCCAGGATTATTCACCAGCAACTTGCTTTGAAATACAAACTTGTGGATTCTGAGGTACCGTATTACAAGTATGTGCCCGACCCAGTTCTCGAAAATGACCATGTCACGTTGTACTGGGATCGGTCTATCATCACTGATAGGGCTATCGTCGCTAATAAGCCCGATATAGTGGTGATAGACCGATTAGCGCGCCGCACAATGATAATCGACGTTACCATTCCACATGACGAGAACCTCGTGAAAGCTGAGAAAGAGAAACAAATCAAGTATCTTGACTTAGCGCACGAGGTTGTCGACATGTGGAATGTGGACTCGGCTGTCATTGTGCCGATCGTCGTTACGGCCAATGGCTTGATAGCCAAAAGCTTCGACGACCACCTGTCGAAGCTGGCGTTACGCAGTTGGGTAAAGGGCCTGATACAGAAGGCAGTACTCCTCGATACGGCTCGTATTGTGAGGAGGTTCCTTTCTCTGGAGCCCTAACCACCGGTAGCTTGGACCCAGCTCCCGACACCGGCGGACTACTATTTTTTATATTTTTAAATGTTTTTTTTTATTGCTATTTTTTGTTATTGAAATATTTAAAAATATAAAATGTATGTGTAAAAAATGAATAAAGAGAATAATAATAATATCTTGGGACAACTCACACACGGCCATCTGATCCCAAGCTAAGCAGAGCTTGTGTTATGGTAACCAGACAACTGTATTGTATTGTGGACTCTATTTTTCCAGGCTATCATACCCGGCCTCAATTTGACCAGGGGCACAGAAGCTTCCTGGACCTGGCTGATTGAATAGGTACTTATTGATGTTACCCTTACGAACTGCATTTAAATATACATGGACATTTTTGAAATACAATTTTATTGCTTTTATAATCTTAATTGAATTGCACCTGACGCCAGACAGAATTAACTGTAATAAACTACTCGTATTTGCTCAAACATTACATCGTCCAAACACGTCAGACTCGTTAACGTAACACGATGACACAAGTTCAAGGGCCCTTTTCCCTATTAAGGGTTAATTGATATATTTGAGGCGACACGACAAAAGCTCTGGACCGACAGCCTAAAACATTGCCAGTCCAGTCCTAACTATTGTGTAGCCACAATGGCTTAATTAACTCGCTAGAATTTATTAACGAGATTCGCACTAATGATAGACTATTCATTGATAAATTATTATTAATAGTCTATGAAAATAATATTGAGCGAAAACCTACGTATTTCAACCGAGGTTCTATTACCAATTTCATTCCAATAATTAAATTTACGTACTAACAAATTACTAAACATTACAGAAATTTGTTCGATATTAAAATGGTTAACAATTTAATTTGAAATGGATTGTTTAAGCGGCATACAAAATCACCCAACAACATAAATAATAATCAGTCAAATTCATAATTCTATTTTTAAATATTGAAAGTAGTCAAATTCATAATTCTATTTTTAAAAACCTATGTTTTTTTTTTAATAAACGGTGAGTGAATCCTTGTTTTGATTGTCAGAGTGAACTAACGTTAACTTGGTCCATCCATGTTTATCTTTGATAGGCCCTTCTTTATGAAATTGGCCAGAGCAGCCAAGTTTACGAGTAGCTTCAGGCAAGACTGTTTTCAGGGTTGGCCGACATAAAGAATAAAATGGGCAGATATTCTTTTCAACTTCCTATTCAAAAAACTGGCTCGTATTATTACTGCTTCAGAGCAGTCGCAAATAATATTATACAAAAGAATAAAAAACCACATCGATCGCTTTTTGATTAATCAGTCGAACAACTATGGATCGACAGCTCTATGTATTGCAGAGCACAATATGCTCGAAATAGTCGATCCGCAACTTACTGTTGTATAGAATTACGTAAATCTAGCATTGGCGGATTCAAGGGTTAAGGGGCTAAAGTCCCCCAAGAGACCCAGATTTTTTTGGTAGTCTACAACCTAAGAAAGTAATTTAAGAATTTACTAAAGGAATCCAAGGGGGTTTGATATACGTTATGCAAAATAAAATGTGTGTATTTTTATTGTTAACTTTGCTAAAACCCACCCTTAGAGGGGTCAAACCCCCCTTCCGAACGACAATCCTGGATCCGCCCCTGAGATCTATGACACTGTGTGCGCACTGTTGTCGACCAAACTGTGTAGTGGTCATGAAATCGTCACAAGTATCCAACTCAACTTAACGATTCGATCGATTTGAAAATTGTATGAATGCGGCTGGCCTTAGGTGACAATGCAGTCTATTTCACACACTTCTTTTTTATATAAGATTGTATCAGTATTTTAGGCACACGAAAAAATCATTCGCAAGCTGTAAAACCACAATACACTCACAAATATTCGCGTACTTGTATCAAAATAGTACTAGTTTACTGTAGTTATGTAAAAACTCTCTAAAAAAGGTCTAAAGTGTTGTAATAAACGACGACGGAGTGCCTTTTGAGTAATGCCAATGTTTTCAATTTCACGATGTATGAATATTTTTAGCATATAATATGGACGTGTTATGGAGGTTCGTTACAAGAGGGATTTTGTTTTAGTCAAGGAAAAAATTAAATATTTAGGCACGTATTAACATTATTCATAAGTTTCGTATTACAATAAAGTCCTGATTATTATGCAACCTTCTAATAGAAGCAGAAAATAGTTTTTTTGTTTGTTAAAGTTGTTTTTTTAAGAAGTTCTCATCAGTTACTGAAGAGGTGAGGTGAGGTGAGGTCACTGGTGGAAAACTTCACTATTGGAGAGTATTTTAAGTAACTATTTTCTTACAAAAAAATTACAATTCCTGCGGTATACACCTCGAGAGCGAAGCCGTGGGAAAAAATTGTGTTATTAATAATTAACAAGATTACAAAGCAAAAATGTATCTTCCAAATAATTAAAACCACCGTCACATTTATCCTCTCAGTATTTAATTTGATTAAGCTCCAATTTCAATTATCAAAGCACGAATGTTTACAGATATTTGTATCTATTTGTATTTGTAAATCTTTAGGATCTCGACCCGACATTTACTTTTGTTTTTGGTTTAGATTAAATTCGACGCTCCCGGGTTGTTTACTTGAGTTTTATTTACACAAAGATAAGTGAGGTATCAATATTGTAGTACAATGTTTATCGATAAATCTTGTAACGATGTCGCTTGGATTTCGAGAGTAACTCCGATGAAAGCTGTGTTGCTATGCAATAAGGTTCTCTACAAAATAGTTGAGATGATAGATGTATCTACACGTGTCGAATAAGGGAGCGGGTGCTTCAATTACACTATCTCTGAACTGCCATGGCATATTGGACCTTATTTCTATAAGTAGTAGGTATAATAGTAACTGTCTGCTTCTATCTGTTCTCCACCTATTTTTTTTTCACAGCTGATTTCTAATTTCTCTCTCTCTCACTCTCTAGATTTCTATAAGTGAAATAGAAAGAGCGATAAACGACGAAAGCCGTGCAAAACTGGGGTGAGTCACTAGTAAAAAAGTAACAAAATGACATACTTGGAAATTTCACAGTAAATAAAATTCAGTAGTGGAAGCAATATTTTTAAATTTTATTTTTATTGTGACAGTTATTTTTTAAGATAACTTATTTTTTAAATTGATATTGAACACTTAAAGAGAAACATATTTTAACAAATTTTATAAAGCGTTTGGTAGAAACTGAGCGAGACGATTCGAGGATCTCAATCGAAATAATTATATGTATAAAGACTAGTTGATCATTTTTATTTTGCCGTTGACTTACGACAGTTCCATTTTATTTATTTGTTTGAAACTTTACGTACACGAATGTACAGAGGTTAAGTCAATGCATTTTTACAGTGAACCTTTATGTATTTTGTGTTGACACATCTTAAGGTGACTAGACATCTTCCAACCGTACTGGCAAAACAGTCGATAATATAATGGCTGTATTTTTTTTTCTTTTTTTTGTTTGATGAATTAGTTTAGATTTAAGATTTACAAACTAAGGGTACATATTCCTTCTTACAAGATGAAAAAAATATATTAAGTAAAAGATACACTAAGCTTTTTCGAATAGGTTTCAAAACGATCAGATAACCTTCATTGTACTTACATTAGTAATCCAATACTGCTCATTCCTTTTTGATATAACTCGCAAATGTTCCATTCAACGCGAGAATTAATGGTTTTTGCTTGATCCAGCTTTTGCGTAGTTTGTATGTTAAAGGGAGAGAGAGTTCAGTTTTATATTTTGTGAAAATGAATGAAGAAAGATTATTGTACAATAGAATCTTTTATATCAAATAATCATTATTTGCTACCGCAAAATAACGAAACAAAAATATTTTTTCGTAATCGCATTTGTTTCGACCTAGTTCAATTAATAAATTGTACGGTATTTAATTTTTGACATTCACGATATTGAAAAAGTCAAAACACCAGTATAAAAAGCTTTTAAAAATAAAGGGCCAAATCTAATCATTTTTAAACAAGTCGCACACACATATGTCAGTGTCAAACTGTCAAAAGAGATACGATTGCAAACGTTGTTTTAAAATAAGTAAAATGTCCCTCAGACTGTTTTTGTTTTACCAATCTCAATGTCAAAAGCTCAAAGAAAAGCATTGAATTTCTTGTGTGTGCTACAAAATGTGCTACAAAGCTACGAAGTGCTACGGCGTTGTAGCAAATCGTAGCACACTTGGTTAGTAGTCAGTTATGTACAGTCAATAAAGCTATTTGGTATGCAGGCCTTACAACTACTTTTAGTGTTTTTTTTGTAAAAATAAGATTATCTCGCCTCTACTACGCGAACGATTAAGAAGTGATGCACCTATCCCTAATGGGTAACCCAAGAATGTAACCCGGGATATGATCCTGATGTTAAGCAGTAGCACTTTTACACACACCAGTGAAGTACACATTATTAAAAGGTAGATATTATTTAGTTTTTATTTTATTCTGTCTTCTGGCAAGTAGGAAACCCGAAACATTATACAGGGTTATTTGTAAAACACCAGCAACCTTTCAGGGGGTGAAAGCACTCATCATTATAAACAACTTTTGCTATGAGACCAACCCTGAAAAATCGAAAAAAATATCTGCTGCTTCATACATTTTCATCGAGAGACTGTTTCATTTTGTATGAAACAGCTGATTTAATTTTTGATATTTCAGAGTTGGTCTCATAGTAAAAATTGTTTATCATGATTAGTACTTTCACTCCCTAAAAGGTTGTTGGTGTTTTACAAATAACCCTGTATACTATAACACAAAAAGCGGGAGGATTAAAAAAATAAATACCATCGAAAAAATAACGGAAATTGAGCCTTAACATCTTCCCCACATGGGTTTAACGTAACACCCATAATCCTTATCGATGAAAAACAATATTGGCCAAAATATGTTTTTGGTTAAATCCGAAGTGTCACCAAAGGCCTGTCTTGTTCCTTACTTCCCTAATCTCCTAATTTTCCCCCGGGCTGTTGTGGTCCCAAGATACTCGTAGTTTAGTTTCCTCTGTCATAGCTCAGTACTTTTGCGGGTAAATGCTGTAGATTTGTGATAACACAAGACAAAGTGTGGACTGATCCGACCGAAATCCCTAACGGATTCAAGGGATATTGAATTCGTGAGAGACACTTATGTTATTGAGTTTAACATCTGTGGATTTAGATAGACATGTCTAGGTCTCCAAATATTCTTGAAGTGTTCATGTACTACTTACCTTACATATGTACATTTATAACATCGCGACTGTAATCTAGGGATGCATGAAGGAGCCTCCTCGTGTAGCGCAATGTGTTCCATCAGGCACTCAACTGGACCGAGCGCTCGTCGCATTCTGGACAGTCTCACCTAACACCCTACAAGACTAGCCAATCCTTCCCTTGCGGTGGTAGGGCTAACACCTGCCTGGTTTGCGATCACCATTCCACCGAAGTCAAGCAGCGTGCTGTGTTTCGTCGACGCGTGGGAGTACCAATACCTCAAAGCATCTTCTGGGCACGTTTGCTCCCATCATAGACCTCATCCATCGCTTTCTATCAGGCGTGATCGAGGTCAAGACCTAGCCATTTACTCAATAATAAAAAGGAAAAATCCACCAAGGGATAGAAACACGTACACATATTTTGGTTGCAAGTAATATGATGTAAGCCTATTGACATAAACCAGGCACTAATCTATGCTCCGTGCACTGGACAGAGACGTTACAGTCAGGTAGACACGAATGATCCCATAAGGCCGTTTTTCATACGGATGTTTGGTACCATAAAAATGTGTTTTCAGCTATGTAATGGAGCTTCAAGCTAGCTTCTAGGCATCTAGTTATCCCAATTACTAAAAGCTAAGTAAAAGCAAAAGAAAAAGCATTCGCTTCTTCTACTAAGGTGTTCCAATACCACAGACCTAAGTAAATAGACAGAGAATTCAAAACTTCAGGCCTTACACGCATCTTTAAACATCGCCTTAATAAGATATACACAACGGTGAATGAACAATTAATTATGCCAAAGGTCTCTACCCACTACTGCGTACCGTCTTCATGATAGTCGCAACTGACACACATCCTACAACGGTTAAATGTTACATCGTCTGCGTTGATAAATTATTGCCCGCGACACTTGTAGGTCAAGCTGTATCGCGCTAATGTGAGCGAGGGTTTTGTGATAAATCGTTTTGTATATTTTAATTTTAAAATGTTCGTTTTGGTTTGAATTATGTTGTTTTGTCACGAGGAAATTTATTTTTCATGCTAATTTTTAAATTATTGTTGGTATTGCAGCTTTTAAACATTAAGCTGAACCAATTTCCAATTCATAACGAAGTTATGGGATATGGTGCTGTAACAATGATGAACTTTGTGACTTTTTACAGTATATTTATTTACGCTGGCCTATAAAGTAGATATTTTAGTTCAGTTTCAGACGTTACAGGTAATATGGAGTCTAAAAATTTTAATCTGACATGCCAAGAAATTTCGTGTTATTTATAGTAACTAGGTTGTAGGGATCTGAGTGGCAATTCGAATAATTTATTAAAAATATATGTAAATTAAGGCTTTTTTTAGTTTGCAACTGCACGTCGATTCTGTAAAATTCACACAACAACTCGCATTTCAAGTCGTTATTCACTCTCACTTCGCATAAGGTTCAAAATGACCTTGATTTTGCATTCTGTAAGCATCACCTAGGCACTTGCGAAGTGAAGTGAGCTCCAAAGCGACCAACACTGTACTAGTGACTACCACACTCAACAAAATCTAAGTCGGGATTTATCGGTTTTTCATTTTACCAGTTTTTGACACAGATTTTTAGCTATTACGATGTTTAAATTAAAATTTCTTATTTTAAGGAATTTAAGGCAGCTAATAAGTAAAAAAAAAACAGAAAACTAAATTCGTGCCGTGAATATAATCTATGCTTACCTTACGAAAAGAAATGACTGACAGATAATATCATAAGTAATCTGTGGACAATATTTTCATTTATTGCCGTTGACGTTTAAAAGTTCGTTGCATTCACAGAGTACTTTTGGTTGCATTGTTTTGTTTACGTTCTGTTTGTTTTTTGATCGATCAGTGCCGGTAATAATAGTGAAATAATCATGAAGTAAGTTTATATTTCTGGTTGTAAATTTAACCTTTCTTTTAACATTTGTCTTTCTTGTATATTTTGAGGAAACCTTATATATTTTTTTACTATTGCTGGATTATTAAGAGCTTCCACTACTTCATTTATGCAACGAGATACTGATGGTTGCGATAAATATGTTCTTATATTTTCTTTAATTATTTTCTGATAACTGCCATTAGCCAAGAATGACAAGGTGCATAAAACTGTGAAACAATAAAACAATTAAATACCTACTTAATCTAGATCTAGTCAAAATAAAATAGGGACCAATTTGGTTATTTTCATGCTTAATAGAATACGAATATTATAACTATACAGGGTCCTTAGACTAACATGAAAACATAAAGCTAGCAGGGGAACCACATATAGGGAATACTTCGTATTATTAAGTGTTTTTCTTATTATGGTGTGCTTGGTTACAAATCTTTCAGCTATAAACTGAGTTAATACTTACAAAGCTAACTTTATACTTAGTAAAATGAAGCTCTTACTTTTATACGAGCTGAAAGTCCTTTGCCACGACGTTTTGTGGGCTTTATCAGAGGCAGTAACTCATATTCCAGTTGGTCAATTAGCTCCTTTGACAATCTATAGACGCTCACATAGTCGTCATCTCGGGTTAATAAAGATAAACTTCGAATTTTGGTAGATTGTCGACGCTTTTCTAGTTTATCCAAAGCATGAGCTTCTTCTAATAAAGATTTAAACAAAAACATTCTTGCCATCGTTATCGCTTAAGTAGGTAGGCACTTATTCACTTTATAACTTTAAAAACTTTATTTAAACACTATTTAACCATGATTTATTCTATTTTCACTCGTAAAATAGATGCTTTTAATTTGACACTTTGAATCGCGTTCGAGTGCAAAGTGAACGTCGAAGTGACAGGGGAATTACCTTATAGAATGCCACTTTTTACGTCATCTCATACTTTATCTGTCAAAATCTCGAGGTAAATTTAGTTCAACTCGCAAACACGCTCGCAATAGTAGCGCTAGTGTAGATTCGAATTATCAACCGAGTTTTAGAATGCCAATCAAGAAACTCACAGCGGATTCAGATTCGAAGTTTAGAATGAAGTCTTACAGAATCACACTGCTGACATGCGAATGAGAAAGTTGTTAAAAAATTGGCAAATTGATACTCAGTTAGATATTCCATCGTTTTATGTAAAATAAAGTATATTAAGAAGTTTCAGTTTCATCTGAATAGACTGAAAGAACTGACTCAAAGGTTTTTAGGAAAAGGCTAGGCAGATAATGGTTTTTCTGAAACATTTTTAAGTTTTTTTTTGCGTGCTCTGTCATCCCTATTATTCTCAGTGACTTAATTGAAGGGTGTCGTTTCAAGAATGACGTAATTTTTTCACAAAAGAAGCAGTGATCCCACTTCGCTTGCTATCAGAAGCCTTACGCACGATTGCACACCACTTTGTAAGTATTTTCCTCTTAAAAATGTTATAATACGAATCGCGATGATTAATTTTTAATGTACGTTTTTAGGAACGATAAAAAGTAATAAGTAAGTTAAAAAATAGTGTTAAGTACTAGTCTTTTTATCACTTTTTATTTTTCCATAACTGACATTATGGACAAGAGGCCCCAGACAATGTGCTATTCGATTAGCGAAAGCGACTGTCGAAATGCCAAAATGTAGGAATTTGATCACGTGACATTTCGATAGCATCTGTCAATCCCATACATTTTTGACGTAATGACAATCGCCTTCGCCACGCTACCGCTGACAGAATGTCACTTGTCTGGAGCCCAAGGTAGCGTCATGAGAAAATTGTTACATATTTTAATGGAATGAAATGGCGAAACCTAATTGGGCCTGTAGTTAGATCGAATACTTTTTTTGAATAACCGGAGGCCCTAGACAATGTGCCATTCAATTAGCGAATGCGACTGTCGAAATGCCAAAATGTAGGAATTTGATCACTTGACATTTCGATAGCATCTGTCAATCCCATACATTTTTGACGTAATGACAATCGCCTTCGCCACGCTACCGCTGACAGAATGTCACTTGTCTAGAGCCCCAGGGTTCTCTTTGCTATAGTTTGTAAATGCTTTAAATATTTTGATTTAGTAATAATATTTTCCTATAGTTGTTTTATCTCACGAGTGCGGGCGAGCCATAGTTGTGTAGGTAAATGTACGTGCACATTGTCTTAGTGTGCGTAACCTTGAGAGCGACTGACACAAGCTCACGCCACACCACAACTATGGCTCGCCCGCACTCGTGAGATAAAACAATTATACAATATCTCAAAAACTCGAAACAAACAATCTTATATCCCATTGTACACATGACCACTTTCCTGTTTAAAGTCGGCTAAAAATAAAATCCAGAACAGCATTATTACAATCTGATACATGTAGTAATCCCCCGAAATTCAACGAAACGACACCATCCGGTTATATTTTAATACGTTATGCAGGATTAGTAGTTAATCCGTGTACGAGGAAATTAATTAATATTTCTGGGGAAGGAAGCTAAACTCTTTATATGGGATAATAAGTGCTCAGGATATTCTTATAATGTAGCCTAATGGTATAAGGACGGTTTATAAAAGTAATAATGTTCAATGAATGGTAAATACAGCGCTCCATGAGGATCATCATTACGAGATAGTGTATGAATACCTTTATTAAATTGTACAGCGCGTCTATCTAGAAAATCTAGTCTGAGATGTAGCTATAAGACCTTATGGTAATTTTATTGATATGACCGGCTTAGCCTGAGCTGTTGTTGTTTCTAACGTCTTGGCCATTTCTCGGGACCCTGATGTTCTGACGTCTCACAGAGGCTCCGTTAGATGCATTATTTTAATGTAATGAGGCACCACTGCAGTGCGATTCTGTAAACATGTCGAAGTGAATACTTGGGTGGGGTGCACGACGGGTGAGTTGTCAAACCATACAAATAAGATGGAATGACAGCTCAGTTGTCGTTCACTCTGCCTAGGTGTACACCGTGAGATGTCGACAGAATCGACCGGCTGATAGGATTGGCTGACGCAGCAGTTACTGTTTTGTAGATATACTGTGCCAATAAACAAGGGATTCTTTTTTTTTACTCCTTACAAAGGTGTACAGTGAATTTCACTTGTGCATAAAGTTTTAATAAATACGTATGTAAATTATTTGGAAAGAACTCTTCTTCGCGTAGGTACATACGTACTCAAAAAATTCCTGAGCATATCTGAGGGCCAATTCTACAAATTTTTAAGCAATGTTCGCAATCGTATGTCACTTGCAATCTGTCAAAAAAGCCTTAATTTCCACTCTATTCTATTCTATATTTTTATATGGCAAGCAAAGCCGATGTCGACTATTCTGCCAATGTCTAAAGTATATTGGAAAAGCAAGTGTGTTTAAAAAGCTGGTAATGAACAGTAGGTAGAAACCAGATTCTTCTATTGATGGTACAGTTGAATACTTGTTAGGTTAGTATGGGACTGAAACAAACACAAAAAATAGATTTACATAAATATTACAATAACATTGATAAAATAAAATAAAATAACATTATATGCCACATCCATACAGATAGTGATTTGGAGTCGATTATGACTCATAGTTTAATATTATTGTGACGGATGAAAATCATCAGCTTAATTTCCACTCATTTTTGACGGATTGCAACTGACATGAGAATGCGAACGTTGCTTAAAAATAGTAGAAGAAAAAATAGTGGCACTCTGCTCTGTGGGAAATGTGTGATTGGGTGTCACTTACCGATTTGCAAACTTTTACGGGTCGCTTACGATTCGCATTACATCGTTGCAATTTGTCAGTATTACGATTCTGGCCACATCCGTAGAGCCAGTTTCGAAAATTTTATCTTTTCTACAGTACATAAATACAAACCTTGTGATGAAAGAGACTGGACCCCACGACACAGGGTATCCTAGTGTGGGGTCCAGTGTGACTTGTAAACAAGATGTAGTTTTTTTTTTTAATTAAATAAATTAATAATAATAATAATAATTTGTTTATTTTCTCCACAATATTACTCTTAATTGCTAGCCTTATTTCTACAGTAACATATAGGTGGGGCATTATATTGTGGGAGACTGGTGCCTAAACTAGGCTCAATGCCTGTATTTCGGGTCACCAAAATAATAATAATAATAAATAATAATAATAATAATAATTATTATTATTTTAGTCTGACAAATGAGAATAAGGTTTTATTTTTTTAATGCTTTACGCACACAGATGTACAGAGGCGGACTAAATGCCTTAGGCATTTTGTACAAGTCAACTTTTGGGTGATGCATAGGCAAATTGTGGTATTAAATTGCCTTGAACCGATTGGTACGCTTACTACCAACTGGAAAAAAAATCGGTCTTGACTCTTGAGTCATCAGTCGTTAATCTGTTCTTATTACACAAGGGGGGGGCTCTTGAGTAATTAATGTATTCGTATGTTAAATAAATAATAAAGGAAAAAAATGTGTGGTTTTTTTTTACGGTAACGGTTTTATACTCATACGTAAAGATAAACAAACATATTCGGAATCATTATTTACACAGAAAATATGCATCTCTGGTGTGTTCATTAACAAAGCTTTAAAGTAAGTCATCCATTCGCGTAGAAAAGTCAAGAAAGACGGTTCAATCAGTCCAGATAAGTCGTTAGGTATAGTTTTTGCAGTTTCTGAAGCAAACAACAAAAAGAAAACAATACAAACTCGCGAGAACAAAACGCTGCAATAGATACACCAGTACTGAATCTAATTCAAAGAAACACGCTGTTTTACCAGACATTGATAAATGGAGCACTCTTTTTCTGACTTGAAAAAATCTTGGGGGAAATTTATTTCTTACAATTTTAGGGTTCCGATCGTCCATACGAAAAAACCAAACCCTTATAGGATCACTCGTGTGTCCACCCGTCTGTCATAGCCAATTTGTTCCAAAACTGCGGAACCAATTCAATTTAAATTTGGTACTTACATATCTAAAGTTCTGTGACCCAAAAACGGACGCGTAACGTAGATAAATAAATTTTGAGTGTGACGTCACTTTAAGGCGATAAATTAGATAATTTAAAAAAAAAATTCTGAATATGTACCATGTGACATATCAAATAAAATGATTTATTGTGAGGATCTCAAATATATTCTTATCACAATTTTAAAATTAATAATTATGAAGTCAAAATAGAGGGAATTTACCCCCCGTCTATCTCTGAAACTACTGAACCTAAAACTGAAAAAAAAAGAAACAATACAGTAAATAGTTCTTAACAATACAGGAGAACTTATAAGAAGTATGTACCTAGGTTTAAAGAAACATGTTAAAAATATATTTCGTTGGAAACCCGTTGCGCACGAGTCCGACTCGATCTTGTCCGGTTTTGTTCTTTGTAACTGGTAACTTCGGGTGGTAACAAAGGTTTGTCCGTGATCTCTTCTTTGAGCCACTTACAGACCTTTCGGTCGGCTGCTCTGTGATGGGGTACTTAAATCCACGCGCATATTGAATGGCGATGTTAGATTATTTTGGGAGATTTTCTTTTATATTCGCGCTTGCGGTGGTTTTTAATAAATTCTTGGCCTAAGACTGTTGGAGTTTAAAAAGAGGGAAAATATGAAAACTGCCTTAAAATGTTATTTATTATACTATTTTTTCTTTTAATTTTTCGTTTAAGGCTACTTTGAGGCAAGCGTGCTCCATCCGATGATGGAGCATGCTTGCCTCGAAGTAGCCTTAAACGACGGTTGATTTGGTCGATACCAAATCATCGCTTTTCATCATATGAGATTGAGGTCAAACGTGATACTCCTGTGATACGCTATGGACAACTCTAGAACTATGTTCTGTTTTGTCTATGGCATAATCAGAGACTCGTGGTAGTTAATGTCCGGTCCTGAAATAGCTTGGCAGTGAAACGGGTTGTATTTTTAGCAAACTTTCTTTTATTTTTGTGCGTCATTTCTGGCGAAATAAACGCATTTTCTTTCTTTATTTCTATACTACAAAAACAAATAAGTATGCGAAAAAAATGGCTTTGTCAGGGTCAGCTTTTGCCTAGAAGCGCATGATGCTAAATTATACCAATATATGTCTGAACTGACCACAACCCACTAACTCGGTATTTATTTTCAGAACCCAGTTTTATTTATCCAACAACTAGGACAAGAACAAACAAGGAACCTTCTCCTAATCTCGTTATACAAACAAACAATCGGGATTATTCGTACTTCCGTCTTTCACGTTCGTGAAGCCACATTCCTACAGAAGCCGAGCAGCACCTCGTATTGTACAATAAGAGCTGACAGAATTCAATATCTGAACATTCCGTGAGACAGAGCATTCCTATGCACGCAATATAATGCTCCTTCTGATTGTACTCATACTTTGAATGCGAAAATGTGTCTGTTTGTTAAGTCCCTGAATAATATTCTTGGATTTGTTAAAGAAATAGCTTTAATCCAGAGAATATGGGTATAATAGATATTGCTATTATAGCAGATGTTTTATTTACTGTATTTTATAGGGATTTTGAAAAAGGAATATTCATAAAACAAGGCGTTTATTTGAATTCAAAATTCGAAGTCTAACCGAAGTTATCTTAGATCTTAGAAAAAAAACTGCAATTTGATGATAGGTAAAGATCCAATAATTAATTATTTACAAATAGAGCAAAATAGTGTGTCAAAAAGTTCGTCCGGAAAATACTCGTTATTTCCGGACTCATGCGGACGAAGTCACGGGAAAACGCAAGTCCATAAGCCATAATAATAAGCCATATTGAGCAATACCAAAGGAATAAAAATGTGGATTTGATTTTTCATGAAATAAGTAGGTTCGTCAGTCTCCTGCGAAAATCGACGACTTCGTGATTACAATTTCGTTGATATTCAAATTGGGATGAGGCTCACTCAACTCGATGTTTTTTGAAATGGAAGATTGCCAATCATAAGTAGCTGGGACCGAAAACTTGGTTCAGTATTATAATTTACTATAAATTTAAAAAAAATTAAGTAGGACAACTTTTGTCCAAAAATTTCTAGAAATTAGTGCCTATCGTAGCTAAGCGTCTCATTTATTTAATCGAGATTCTCTCGATATTTGAATAGAAAGCTTTTTTGTTATCTTCACAGATTATTTTACGAATTCTTTAGTTATCTATAACTTGAGCTTTCTTATTACTTCAACTTAATTTCGTGATGGATTTTCTTTCTCATCTCATAATTCTATCTTTGCTTATCTTTGTCTTAGCAGTAAATTAGGGGAGTTTGTAATTACAAATTGTTTAAAAGGAGAGCAATTAAACACTTGTTACTACTTGTTTCTGAACTAAATAATTAAAGTTAGACTTAAGTTTCACACTTAGCAATCTGTTGATAATTTGGGGCCCATTGTAAGTGTTTATTTGTACTGTTTGAGTTTAGGATCCTTAATCTTTGAAGATTAAAGGTTACATAAATACCGATTTCTCTTCTCTACTAAACTTATATAAAGATTTGATTAGTTCTGTAGATTCTCTTTCATTAGAATCTCTTTGGAGGTTTGGGAACTTAATGGCACATCTATGTACAACGTGTAACTGAATTATCGCAGTACCTCTTCGGGGGTCATTGTAAGGAACAGCTGCTTTATCAAGCGCAAGTTCGATCGTGTATGGAGTACTGCTCTCATCTTTGGAACGGATCTGCCAGATACCAGCTTGATGCCCTTGAGTCAATTGAGAAACGAGCCAAGAGGATCATCGGCAATGATAAGCTCGTCGCGACGCCTGTCGGTTTTCTATTCGTTGCATTTTGGGGAGTGTGCAACGGAATTGCATAGTTTGATTCCGCCAAGCCCGTTCCATCATCGGACCACAAGACGCACGGCGATGCGCCGTCGGTACGTGGTGGGCATTCCACCCAAACGCACAAAACGTTTTGGGAACACATTCAGTGTGCGTACAGCTAAGGAGAAGAATTCCCTGCCAGAGTCTGTGTTTCCTGATAGCTACAGCCTGGGAGTCTTTAAGTCAATAGGCTAGTCCCAGTCGTTTCGACTGTGCTAGCTGCTAACTTGAAATTGTGCACAAGTACTTATTATGATGTACGTGCTCATCTACATCACAATCAGAAGCCAGGCACTAAGAAGGGAGTTTTGAAAAATCAACCTTTCAGGGGATGAAAACGGGTAAGTCGTTTTTGCGAAATTATTGCTGACGAAGTCGCGGGCAAAGTGCTAGTTATGAACAAAAAGACAAACACCAATTCGAATTTTATACAATAGACAGAAGTGGGACGGCTGTCAGGCCAGAGGCGTTTTAACAGTTATGTACTCGTAAGAAGAGAATATAATACTTAATGTAATGAGCTAATTATTTATAAGTACCGAGCCCCCGTCGTTATAGTACCTTTTACTTCATGGCATACCTAGGTATATAGTATAGGAGTATGTAGTATATAGTCCGGTCAAGTTAGCTCATTTAATTGGGGTAAGGTTATAATATTCACATAGAGCAGAACATTTTTACGAATGTTCGGTATACCATTATGCTTGAAATGTGAAAAGTCCCTATCGATCCGACATTGGGTTTTATTTACAATTTTTTTTTTCCAAACGGTAAGTTTTGTCATAAAAATAGGACGGCCTGAAATTGTAGATCATGCAATTATCTATAAAATTGTGTGGAATTTTTCTCGTAAGAGTCACCGTTTCTGTGTTATAATGATTCGACGACACGGTTGGCGCGTTGGTTGAGCGATCGGCTGCTGCGCTGCGTGTCGCGGGTTCGATTCCCGCACGGAACAAATATTTTTATGGCCTACAGATAATGGTTCCGGGTCTGACTATTTGTGTATGTAAGTGAGTTTGTATGTTTGTAAACGCACCCACGATACAGGAGTAATTCCTAGTGTGGGACAACGTTTTTTAAAAAATTATTCAAATAGTTGAAAAATTTGAGTTTTTCATAAGAACACGTTTCCAAGCTACGTGTGAGAATTATTGCGAATTTTTGTAACCTTGCACGTCTAACTTGACCATGTTAATATGAAGGCAAATATTATGTCTACCTATGCCACAGTAACTCTCATAGAGAGGAGGCTTGTGTCCCAACAGTGGGAATGCTATTGGCTATTTTTAACCGACTTCAAAAAAAGGAGGAGGTTCTCAATTCGGTTGTATTTTGATAACTGACTATAATATGTACCTACTGTATTATGCACTTAATCCACGATAAAAAACAATTCCATCGCAACTTAAATTGCAACCTGTTTTTTCTATCAACATTTTAATTGTATTATTTACATAATGAACAATATTTTTCTAGTCGATACCGCAGTTTTTTCAATTAACTCACGGCAAAACTTTACCTTGGCTAACTAAGATATAAATCTTGGAAATTTATTTTTCAAGAGCTCCGAGAGCTTGGGGTTTTTATCATAAGTTAGTCTTTACTTAGGTAGATAAGATCTACTGATATTTTAATTGATAGCATTTTGTTGCGCCATTGCATTTAGGCTTATCATTTAAGACACAAACAAACTTATTAAAAAAAAAAAATCCATAGTAGGACTATGGCTAAGTTGTGTGTGAAATAACATTTTTTTTTAGTGAACCAACAACCATGAAAAGGTTGAAACGCCACCACATAATTAAACATCCATTGGTAGATTGATCCGCACAAAAAATCAGATAAAGGATTACAACAGATTGCAAAATAAACAAAGAAAAAAGAAAATTTAAAAATCGTGGCGGGAAATTTCTTGTTTTTTATGAAAAACCTTTGGGCAAACATAAGCCAGTATTAGTATTACAGCTTTAAATCAATGAATTCCGCATTCGTTCCCCAGAGAACAATCAAATTTTATTTTAATTCGGAACCCGTGTCGTGGGGAATGCGAAAATAATTGTCTGTGAGTCCGGATCAACTTTTATGTCCCATTGCATAGGAGTTAAAAATTCTGATTGAATGGGATGGGACAGTTTACGATTGCAATGAAAGTGGACGGTGCTTATAGCTGACATATTTTATAAACGCTCAAATGTTTCAACCAGCTGGGAATACTGCCAATATTGGTACATGTTTTGAAATGGGAACAATTTGTGGATTGGATCAGGTATAATAGTTAGTCTGGAGTGCTGTTTTATGCAGATGCACGGCCAGCGATTTTAATCATGTTTTGTTAAGATAAATCATAGAGGATTCTTGGTGATGTGTCCTGTAGTTTTATTTGTATAATAGTAGTAGTATTTTTTTTCTTTTCTATTTTACTAGAGAACTTTTGTGTGATACCAGGGTTCATAAGTGACAATTATGTTTCGCTTGACTTTCCGTTATTTTTGGACTGACGCAGCATGCACTACTTTTCTATCAACATCTTCCCTATCTTCTTTCTATCAAGAAAGAAGATAGAAAAGAAAAGATAGGGAAAGACTTGATAGTTTTTCCCTCAATTAAGACTTAGTTTATTCTATCTTATATTCTCTGAATATTCTCGGTCACTCCAAAATCTCTTGGAATTCTCTTCAACGATAAATAATTCAGTTTGTTTTCACTTTTCTGCTCTAAAAGCCTGACATTGTTTCAGTATTGTCCAATGAATATTTTAGTGGTACTCAAAACGCGATTGTTGACCTGACCTGTAGATATGACAGACGATAAGCCCATCGCTGCTTCCAGAATACATGCGTTATAAATGTATTGGACGGACGGAGGCAATGTGGACATACTTCCTAATACTGGCAGTGAACTTGTCCTGTTCTATTTTGTCCGAATTTTTGCTTTAGTTCCTTCTAATATGATACATATGTACATAGATATATAATACGGTAGATCTGGGGTACAGCAGTGCCCCCACTAAGAGGAGCCAAACGAAACAGTGCACTTCCTACCTATTCTCGAATCGTTTCACTATATTTTCGGACTCTCATAGTTTCGGCCCCAATAACACTAGAAAGCCAAACAGCCAAGCCATATTTTGAATCAATTTACATTTAATGTTTTTGGTGGTGGGCCCACCATCACTGGGCGTTAATATGAGATAGAGCATAATTGGGCTTTAAAAGGAGACTGACATTGTGCATGACTATTCAGCTTCTAGTCACATAATTGTTCATTCTCTTTATTGTTGTCTGGCAGAGGGATTAAACATCGAGGTACTGCACTTTGATTGATTGACAAGGCCAGACAGGAACGCAATTACGCTTAATTGCGTTTTAGTCTGAAACGGCAACATAACATCAGATTTTTGTTTTTTTAACATTGCATGTAGAACCAAAATGGTAATGGCAGTAGTGGCAGATCTTTTGTTTTGTTTTTTCGTTAGTCTACACCAGCTGCCCAGCAGTGGGACTTGAGTCCCACTGCTGGGCAGGGGACATGACGCACTAAAAGCAAAACTTTTACCCTCGCAACCGTTTTTATATTGCCGCATCCTATACTTTTACGGCTGAATATGTTGCTATAAAGGTCGCCACCCAAAGCAGGTGTATTGTAGTACAACCGCAATTTATCGAAGACGCCATTTAATCCCTTGGGATAAGAGGCGTATTACAGGGAATAAAATATGTAGGCAGCAATATTGAGTTTGAGAATAATGTCCGATAAATATTTGGGTGGCTACTCACATATCCAATAAAATAGGCAGGGATGTTTTAAGTACCTAGTCCGCATTTGACTAGTTATGTTTTCAAGCTTTCGGGTGACCCTGTTCCCTTTAATCGGGCCCAAATTCTGACTCGAAACTGTTTCTGAGAATTTAATAATGGGAATACTCAATTACATGTCATCCATCAAATTTAGGATACCAACCACGCTGGATTACTACATCAAAGCAGTTATATATGTCGTGGAAAACGATATCGTTTAATAATAAGTTGCTGATTTGATTATATAGTACTGAGGTATTAAGTAAACGCCGTGACGTCAGTTGTTAGTAATTGTAATGGCGGCACATGGACAGAGTCGTGTTGGAGACGAAGTCGAGCCAAAGTGAGCTCGGCAGTCTCCACGATTTTGCTGAGCTTCAGTTTCAAACGAGAAATTCAGTTGGTGACATCAAATCTGTTATTATACACAATTTAAAAAAAAATACAAACTGCTTGAAAAGTCATTTCTTTGGAACTTTCTAGTCGATTTTTCAGATCGATTTTTTTGAAAAGTATTTTTATGTTTTGGTATTTTTCCTTAAAGTATTATCACCTACCTACTTACTTCTGGAACACCCTGTATATTCATAAAAATATTAATTATGTTTTATTAAAACGTTCAACAGAACAGTGTTGCAGGAAGATTTATAATCATTCACGTTTGCTTATTAAACCCCTAAGCTAGGAGTGATAAATATGGGTTGCTAGACTGTCAACATAATAAATGCTCGCACAACAGTCACACGTGTCGTGTCGTTCGGATTGTGGTCTCTTCTCTAATAGTCACGATTAATTTGATGCATAGAGCGCGGATCGGGAAATTAAAGCCATTTATGCGGTATGCTAAACATAATCTTCATAATCAACCTTCTTTCCTATTACTGCTGGGACATAGGTAATCACATGGGATCAGTAAAAATTTGTGGATGTCACACGTCATCGAATTGTTAGTCCTATAACAAGCTGGTTTTTAAAGTCTTAAGTCTATCTTATGTAGGTATCTATCAATATATAGGTACTGTCAAATTGCTGGGGAATCTTTCTCAAGTTCTTTCAGGATTTTTTGTTCCCAACTGCCTCGTACCAGGCCTTACGGTACGCGTCCAGGTACCACCACCTTTATCCGAGTCTGCCATGCATGCCTGAAGTCGGAAGACTTCGTGCGTGTCACCGTTTACTCACACATGCACAAAGTGTGTCCAAGTGTGTGGTGGGTATCGTAAGAGGCGACTAAGGGACCAGGGACTCACCAGAGAATGGGCAGCAGCATTCTCTATAGGTAGGTGCTACAGCTACACTGCGATCGCCAAACCGCGCGGGGAGGCCTATGTCCACCAGTGGATGTCTTTCGGCTGATATGGTGGTGGTGGGACAAAGCGTAAGTTAACGGTGACACGTTTGTTGTGGAAAGTGTAGACAATGCCGCTTCTAGCAGCGGCCAATTAGACGTGTCCATGTTCTGTGTCCTGTTGCAAATGTGTTCCAATACAAATTGTTTATTGAACTCATTTCATCTGTGGTCGCCGATATAATGTGGGCGTCACGTAAAATACACTATATTTCTGTGAATTGGTTTGTTGCAATCAAGGAGTGAGTTTCAAAGGACTGCGGGCAGGGGCTACTTTTTAAGGTTTCATACCCGAAGGGTCCAAATGAAGCCCTGTGACTCACGTCTCCGTCGTATATCACACATGTTTTACAGCCAACCTTTTGGAGCTTCAAATATTTATAGTATAAGCAGTAGCAGGGCTCCGATTAAAAAAAAAGCGAAAAAAAATGTAACCTACCATCGAGTGGGATGTCTTTGTTTAGAACTCATTGAGTAGATGAATACTGTATTTTTTGTTTAAAAAAAGGAATGAAAAGCCACCAAAATCAGTATTTTTTTTACAAAATTTTGTTCCTAATGACCTATGAACTTGAAATTTGGTAATATTGTTTATTATTACGTATATTTTACTAACATATAGCAATATATTGATACGAAACCCTAAATCGAATTTGTTCGTCATAAGTCACCGCAGCCCCGGAACACAATGGGCATTAGGAGGAACACGGATGGGTTTTAGTCAGTAAGAGTCTGACACTCCCTCCCGCTCCACCCAGAGCGGAAGGAGTCATTTCATGATTTCCTATCCTTACAAAAAAAAAGGGTTGACACGGTTGGCGCAGTGGTTGAGTGATCGGCTGCTGCGCTGCGTGTCGCGGTTTAGATTCCCGCACGGAACAAATATTTGTATGGCCTACAGATAGTTGTTCCGGGTCTGGCTGTTTGTGTATGTGAATTTCTATGTTTGTAAACGCACCCACGATACAGGAGAAATTCCTAGTGTGGGGCAACGTTTTTTTTTTTAAAAAATAGTAAAACTTGTTAATAATAGTGACCCTTTTCAGGTTTTGCTTATGATTTTATTACACGTTATATTAATGCACTGTCGTCTACACCAAGATCCTACCTATTAAATACCTAGTTAAATATACTGACAGCTTATTAAACTTAGTGCTAAAGTGCACAACTACGGGTGAGCGTTATCTGGCAACGTCACACATTCGCTTCGCAAGCTTGTTTGCTTTCTAAGATGAGTACACACTTATGTAGTGTAGGGAAACAGGATCGCGCTGAACGCTGAACTTTGACATACTCTGTCATTATTAATTTGTAGGAATAATATTCCTGGTTGCGGATTTTATTCGAAAGAGTTACCGCGGCCCTGGAAAGCAATAGGCATTAGGAGGAACATGGATGAGTTTTAGTCAGTAAGAGTCTGAGACTCCCTCCCGCTCCACTCACAGCGGAAGGGGTTATAGGATGATTTTCCAACCATAAAAAAGGTAAAATAAATGAATATCTAATATTCCTTCATGTCCATTGATGTTAATGTAATACATTGAATGTAAACTATGGTGACTTCCCTAAGTTAAGGCCTGGAAAATAAACATTAATTTGCACAGATAATTAGTAGGAGAGAGAGAAGAATTGAATTGTAATTTACAGTGACTGGCCATTTGAGCTGGGCATGTTGAGAGCATTGAGTGACCGGTGGGACTGCCCGATGCTTGGTCGATGGGTGAGTCTGCACGCACAGGTCGGCCCTAGATAGCTGTACGTACATTTATTTTATTTTATTTTTATTTTATCTTTGTTACTATTTGTGATTTTTATGTGTGTGCTTTGTGTTTATTTCTATGTAATTTGTGTTTTTTCTTTGGACTTCAATGTCTGCAAATAAATTATTATTATTATTTTCTTTGATTTGTGCTTCTCCCTTGATTTATATTTCATGTTATAAGAATTTACTTCTAGGCAAACGTGCTCCATCTTCGACCACATCGTCGCTTACCATCAGGTGAGATAGTGGTCAAGCGCTTGCCTATCAATAATAAAAAAAAAAAAAAAAATGGTTTTTTCTTTTGAATTAAAAAAATAAAATTTTCGACACGTTTTTTTTCTAGGTATGGCCACTTGCAGATTAACACGCTAGGGCTATTAATTGCTAAACCGAACTATCCTGTGGTGACCTCAAATGAATTTAAGGCCCCAAGCCAGGGCATTTTCGATATGTATTTCTTTGAATTCTAAACAATTTTCATTTTAATTAATGCTTACAACGAAGTCCCTATAGTAATCTAGGATTATTATTTCTGTGAAGTCCCATAACTACCGAGGTATTAATTTGTTGAGTTTAAGCATAAAAATATATTTTACTAGGTCACTAAAATAAAACGAGAATAAAACTATACTTTATTCTCGTTTCCATTGCGACTATAGTAGGCGCCAGATAAATGAAGAATAACGGTCATTGACCCACCTACATTTATTGACACACTTAATTTCAAAAACAGAAATAATGACATAAAGCTGTCCTGAATCGACATCCATCGTGATCCTACTGTTTTGGTAATGAAAAACGGTTCATAATTTACTGTCCAGGGGTAACTATGAAGAGATATTAATGAAAGGTCAATGTACTTTATTCCACATTTATCTGGCGCCTACCATAGTTGTTTATTTAGTCCA
The DNA here is from genome assembly GCA_947386135.1 of Melanchra persicariae. Lineage (NCBI taxonomy): Eukaryota > Metazoa > Arthropoda > Insecta > Lepidoptera > Noctuidae > Melanchra > Melanchra persicariae. The sequence goes on along the minus strand of OX376648.1, from coordinate 18,014,791 downwards.
GTGGTAAATAATTGAAATGATGTTATATTGATCGGCACTTTAACACTGTAATTAATAATTAATGTTCGTTTAGCGTGGGATTCTATTAAACAGTTGTTTTATTTAGGTAATTGCTAACATAACTATAATATTAATTATTTAACGAACAAACGTTAATTTTATTATAACAGTCTAGTTTAATGTAAACATACATTAAGGATGCTAAGTACCTATTAATATGGTTTTAAACCACCCATTTTACACTTGTTTTATGAATGTTAGTCCTATTTGTTTTTTTATCATATGATATGCAATAAAGTATATAAAAAACAACACTATAGTAAAATATTACCTCAATATCTTTTGCGCGCGGTCTTGCGTTAAAGTAGCCTACAACCCATCTATCTCTTTATTAAAATTCATCAACATCGGGTCGGCAATTTATGTGAAAAAGCGTTACAAAAACCAATTCACTTTCGCATTTATGATATTATTATGGTAGGCGCCAGAAAAATGTGGAATAAAGTGCATTGACCTTTCCTTAATATCTCTTAGTAGGTACCGGTGACAGTAAATTATGAATCGTTCATAACTAGAACACGATAGATCACGATAGATGTCGATTCAGGACAGCTTTATATCATTATTGCTGTTTTTGAAATTAAGTGTGTCAATAAATGTAGGTGGTTCAATGACCGTTATTCTTCATTTATCTGGCGCCTACTATAGCACTTCGCTCCCGACTAAGACTTCGTCTGCGCATATTAAGTACAAACAAGATCCCCATTTTCCCCATCTACAGGGACAGTTTTCTAAAATCTTGTCTTAGCAGACGTCTTCTGCTCATAATCTACCTCCGTGCCAAATTTCATCTTCATAGGTCAAGCAGTTTTCGAGATTTCGTGATTAATCAGTACGTGAATGAATGAATGAATGATCTAACCAAAAATAATAAAGCCAGTACCAAAGTCAGGATTTCTTAAAGAAAAATCCTAGATTTATTCAGAACGTTTCTGACAAAAACTGTAGCGTTAAATCTCTTTTGATACTTGTTGATATAATTTTACTCCCGATACAACCAAGGTAGATCTATTTTGCCTGCAATACCCCTAAAAAGGATTTTTTTCGGCGAACGACTACTCAACGTAATCCAAATTAGATTCCATACATATTGTTTTCCATATTTCAATACAGGTATCCATTTAATAAGTGTATGTTGGTAATAAGTCTGTTGGGGAACAATATTGGTTTTCTGCGTAAAGAGAGATAAAAAAGGATCGACGTATTGTGATGTAAAGAATATTGCTTTCAGGCTCCCATAGACAACGTGACAACTGTGGACCATCACTTTCTCACATTGTGGTCATCTGTAGAGCAATTTTTTATGAAAATGCATCTTCATATAAGCAGACCATTTCTACAAATGAAGCAACGTTCATATTCATATCTAGTCGCAATCTGACGGCTGCTGCGCTGCGTGTCGCGGGTTCGATTCCCGCACGGAACAAATATTTGTATGGCCTACAGATAGTTGTTCCGGGTCTGGCTGTTTGTGTATGTGACTTTGTATGTTTGTAAACGCACCCACGATACAGGAGAAATTCCTAGTGTGGGGCAACGTTTTTATAAAAAAAAAACTGTCAAAAATGTATGAAAAATTAGGCTTTTTTTGACAGATGCGACTGAGATGCGAACATCATTTGCCTAGCCTTATCCCAACTATATTGGGCTCGGCTTCCAGTCAAACCGGATTCAGCTGAATACCAGTATTTTACGTGGAGCGGCTGCCTGCCAGACCTCCACAACCCATTAACTGGGTAACACGGTACTTCTTGGCAAGACTGGTGTCAGATTATCTGGCTTCTGATAATCCGTAACGACTGCCAAAGATCTCGTTGCTAAATTATAACAGCCGCACGGGCCGATCTCCAAGGTTAAGCAACGCTTGCCGAGGTTAGTCTGTGGATGGGTGGCCATCTTAACATACTGAGACTCCTCCGTGCCTCGGAAAGTAAGTTAAGCCGTTCATCCCGGCTGAGATGCGAATGCGAACGTTGCTTAAAGATAAGTGTAGTTCTGTCAGCGGTAGCGTGGCGAGGGTGATTGACTTATTATTGACTATTTATTAACTTATTATTGACATTGTATTATTGTCTATTTATTAACTTATTATTGACATTGTATTATTGACTAATACATTACTTATTTTTGACATTGTATACCACTGATTGAATTTACAAATTGAATGATTTATTTTTACTATTTTAATCATTTGTCATTAGTTAAATATTTGTTTTTTTTTTAGATTATTTCGTAATATTTTCTATTAAAAAAAAAAGTTGCATGCCTTACGGTAGAATGTATTGGATCCTTCTCTAACTTAACACCATATTTTTGTACCTACATTCATAGCAAATAAATTAGTTCATTTCATTTGTCAAAACTTCAAAAATTTATGAGAATGTCAAACGCTGACGAAATGTCACGTGATCAGATCATTTCATTCCCTACATTTTGGCATTTCGATACTAGGGAATATGCATGAAATTTTTTTTTATTATCGTAACAGTTTATCTAAAATATACAAAAATATAACTAACAATGAAAATGCAATCAACATTGATTGAAAAACAAACGGGATATATTTATTTTAAACAAATATAATATCTGTCCCTCTCGCGAAAACCCCGTTTTCTATAGCAACTGTATAGGCGTCATGGTATTTGACGTCAGAATTGGTATCGGACTTCTCTTTATAATTGTCAACTTTGAAGCTTTATAACTTCCGCGCTGAATTAGGAATTTGAAAAAAAAAATGCATGCATATTTCCTATTGCGTTTGCCAAGGACCGGTTTCTGAGGTACTTTATCAGTCGTTTATCTGTCCGTTAACCACAAAAAAAAAAAAAATCTCTTGGGGTTTTTAAGTTTTCAACATCGTACTTGCGACTTAACATTGTGATTTTTATTTTCCTAAAGAAATAAATGGTAAATGATATTTATTTTGTAAGTATGTTAAATATAACACTCTTACACGTCAATATTTTTTGGTCATTTTAAGCTAGATCAGGCCGGAATATGTCCGCTTCAACCCTGGCGAAACGTGTGTTTCGCGTGATTTACGCGTTTTTAATCTTTATTATTACTATTATGCAAGATTTATTTATATAATTTGGAATTTTCACATGTCCGGCGCTTAAGAGATTTTAATGGTAATAATAAATTGTAATTGAACAGAAAGTATATTTTAAACAAGCTGTTAAACAAAGTCTTGATATTTAAAGAGTTGATTCCTCCCATCCCATTATGTATTTTAGACTGTTCATGACTAGATAAACAATCATAAATTTCAAAACATCTTTTAATGGAGGACCGATTCTGAGACAGAAGTAAATGGAGCATTTCATTTTCAAATGCGTAGTAGGTTTACACAGGTACATTTACACAGGTTGGGTCAAATTTAACATTTTTGTATGAAGTTTTTTTTCGGCCTTTTCAAAATGTTTTCATACTTCATCATATCAGCCGAAAGACGTCGACTGTTGGACATAGGCCTCCCCCAAATGTTTCATACTTATGAGTATGTCGTAGATTGATGGCGCTACTGTGGGACTACGGACAGCGCCATCTAACAAATTGTTTCAAAACCTAATAATCACGTGATCGGAAACGCAAGCGCGCCCTACCGCTTGGACACGATCGTCGGTAGAGGGGACAGCGAGTACGGGCGGGGCTTGGGGTGGTCGCTCTAGCGCTCGGGCACTCTGGGCTGAACTCTCCAATCCAACGCACTCACTGTTTCCTGTGTAAACTGTTTGTCTGAATAAAGTTATTTTAATTTAAATTATCTTTCGTTCGAGTGCCTGTGACAGTGTCCATACCCAAAACTATGTCGCATTGCGAAAAAGACCCGGTGCTTCGCGTCTCGGCCACCCATGACGCGACAAGTATTATATATCCCTTAAAATATTTTCTCTATAATTGCGAAACCATAACGTTTCACTTTAAAAATATGTCCCAGTTTAATATATTATTTTGTTGGAGTCGACAATTTCACAGCAGAACTGATATTTCCATGCGGGCTTTACAAAGCTTTATTATATTTGGGAATCGTTATCTCAAATGGGCTAGGCTTTTGCCTAGTGCTTGACATAAAATTTCAGTATTTTATGAAATAATAAAGATTTAGGTCTAAGTTACGATAAAATCATTTTGATATGGGTTTAGGAGGGTGAAAGGGTGAAGTTTTATTTCGGTAATAATTCAGTTTATGTGATATTCGAATTTAACGAATTGTACATACGCACAGCGTCTATGGTGCTCATGGCTATGCTGTCGAATTGATTTATGGCCAATTTTATTATCAACTTGCAACTCGCCCCGGGTTCACACGGGTAGCCGGGCCATTTATTATAAGTATTGAACTAAGCTCCCAATCAGCATAATTTTCAGCAATATTTTAATCATCGTCATATTTCAGCCAATTTAATAATTAATCACGTTAAAATCACATCAAATTAATCACTTCGTAAACTGGTGAAAACGTATATATTTTTTTTGAGATGGGTTTTGTTCTTGATTCTTCGTTCGGGAGTTTTTGAGTTTATAGAGTATAGAAAGACAGACGAAGCGGGAGACTTTGTTTTATAAGCTGTAATTATAAAATTACAGTTTCTACTTTATTGTTACAAAAAACCTGTCATCGATGCCTTCCAATATATTCTTTAAAAAAAAAAAATACAGTCTTATTGATAACCTCCTCTTTTTTGGAAAGTCGGTTAAAAATTAACCTTATCTAGGTTTCAACGTGATCGAAAATTTATGAGACTCTATTAATGAGTTTGGCACGAATAATAAGCGAAAGAAACAAAAAATCTTTTTACACAAAAAATATAACCGACTTCCAAATACAAACCACAACAAAGTACAAAATAACTTTAATTTTGGAAGTTGGTATTTCTGCTGTGGTTTCTTCGTTTTTTGATACCAATTTCCACATTCCAACCAGTTCGTAACAACTTAATGTCTATCTCCGAAGTTTTCCATCTGATTTTAACAAAATTTAAATGGGACCATTTTGGAAACCCCTTTCAAAAAACAAGAAAATTTTGCAAACCCATCATGACATACATAAAAAACATAAACATCCGAAATGACAACCAAAAAAATCAAAAATCCTTTTTGAAGTCTGTTAAAAATTTGTTTTCAGTTACGTAATGGAGCATCGAGTTAGCTTCTAGGCATCTTGTTATCCCAATTACTAAAAGCCAAGTACAAGCTCATCAAATAAAGATATGATTATAACAAAGTTTATCTACATAACAGTTTCAAAACTGCCCCTCCAAAAGGCAAGTGTAAAAGAATTAAATCCGGAAAGGATTAAAATTCGCCCAAAAATTCAAGGTTACAGCTGTTAGAATCAAACATATTATAAAAGTAATCAGACACGGGACACCTGCTGAAAATACTGCCTATCAGCAAGGAACTTCAAAGTTAAACATAAGGCGTGAGAGTAGATTGTGAAACTATGCCAACAACTACTCGTTGAAACTTTCCTCAACGAGAAATCTTCTCTATCGTTGCTCTTTCTTTAAAGTTCTTGTAGATTCAAAGCATGAAAGAAAACTGGTCTTAAGGGATTGGTTCGAATATTTTTTCTTTAACCATAAAACGTTTAACGGTTATTAATTTTCTGTGATTTTTGGCAGTCGTTTATATCGTTGGTTATATGGTATCGTTTTACCCAGTTACTGGGAATACTGGTATTCAGCAGCATTTTGTTAGACAGGAAGCCGAACCCTACGTAGATGGGAAAAGGCTAGGCTATTTATAGATTGTTAAACTATGATTCATCTTTGTTTGACAACTTGAGATACAGTCTCGTAGGCTTCGTAGCAAAGCCTACGAAGCGTAGCAGTGCTACGCAGCCAGCGCGTAGCAGCGCGTAGCAAAGATCCTTCCGTTGCCAACATAGTTTAGCAAGAGTGTGGTTTCATGATAGCGTAAAATAACCAATACTAAGCGTATTGGTTATTTTTAACCGTCTTCCAAAAAGGAGGAGGTTCTCAATTCAACTGGTTTTTTTTTTGATATTGTCGCCAATTGCAAACCGATTTTCATGATTCTTTTTTTGTTTGGAAGAGTATCTTTCCGGACTGGTCTCATTTCAATTTGTTAAAGATCTGATGAAGAACTTCGGAGATAGGTAACGGAACTTTGCAATAAATGTTAGCAAACCTGCCTGGGATTGCTGAAATCGCTTGTCTGTTTATTGTTCATACCAGTTCATAACATAACATCACGCTGGTACGCTGTGAAGGGGTACGCAGATGTGTACAAGTCAACCATGGTTTTGGGGTTATCTATTCGGGCATAACTTTATTGTTTATGAACCTATCTTGATGATTCTTTTTGCGTTGGGTTTAGTTAATCACTAAAAAGTGAAAAATAAAAAACCTTTTCCCGTATAAATGTGGGATTGTATGACAAAATATACGACAAAGTACTTTATAATTGTTTATTAGCAGAACACCGAAAATAGACACGTTACACCGTACAATACGTCCGCCATGAATACCCTTTTTCTTTTTTCTCCCTCTCACTCCACACATACTTCTCTTTCATTCATCCGCTGCGTTCCGTTTTAACAATATTCAGCTGCATTCATACTTAATGTAATAGGTACAGTATTTTTATCCCACATAAATACTTATTTTACACTTTGTTGTGTTTTTTGTTTCGAAGTCGGTTGTATTTTTTGTAAAAAAAGAATTACAATCTATAAGTCATCAGTAAGTAATCTCCACAACCCCAGTTTCTGGCTAGCACGATACCCCTTGTAGCTTTGGTGAGTCAAGATAGTGAATTAGTAGTTTGGAAAGTTACATTAATATTTTATTGCCGAGAATTGAATATGAGCTCAGACTTTTCCCTACATTAAAATACAATCATTACTAAGAGTGAGTTGCACCAAGAGCTACGTTATTGTTTCCGTCATAGTTAATTTTAACGGTAACAATAACATTGACCATAGAATTTAACTACTGACGGTTGCACCATCATGTAAAACGTCAATGTTAAAGTTAAAAGGGTGACAAGTGACAAAACGTCTTATCACCCCAAAATTTATGTGGGTAATATTTTTTTTAATGGCAATACTTCGAGCTGGCTGTCATCACGCTGTCAAATATCTATGACAATCAAGTTGTTGTCAATAGTTTAAACATAGTCGGTGGGATTTTTACAATTGTTTAAATTTTTTAAATAACACGCGAAATCGATCAATCCGAGGGCGATAAACTTTTTGCATCCTAACTCGCAAATTGAATTCACTATTATTAGTGTCACTATCATCGCTAGAAGACCTAGATTCCCACAGTATGTCGCGGAGTAAAGACATAATCATTCGTTTTTCACGTAAAATAGAATTAAATTTATCAATACAATATTGACAGTTGACACACACATAATGGCACTAACCGTAACTATAGCCCTTAACCGCCCGAAGTTGAGCGGTTAATGTTATCGTTATTTATGACGTCATTTTAACCATTGTTACAATGGTGCAACCCGTATTTCGCTTAACCGGAGATTTGACGGCTGGTTACGCATTGGTTATCGTTATAGTAACTTGGTGCAACTCACCCTAAGTAAACCTATTTGTGTTTTAAACACACGCATCGGGCGCTAATGAATAGGCCATAATAAGTTAAGGTGACATATTTACCCCAAGCCAAGTTGCGTGTTAGTTGAAGTCACGATATGACAGTAGGTTATTGTTTTAATTTAGCTGTCCACCTACGTGTGGGGAGAATTATTACGGTTTATCATTCGATTCTTGGAAATAATGTAAGCAAGGGGCATTGACTTTGAAGTTTATGGATGCGTGTGTTATGTGGAAATACTGACCCTTGTTTTGAAATTTGACCAGTACAATTGTATGAACTTCAAAAGAGACTGTGACCTCTGAGTTTGTTTCGGTGCTTCTTCTCAGGGTAGTCAGCTAGGAAACACCGGCCTCATCTAGTTTAATAGATTGACGTGTAAAAGTGTTATTTACAACCTACTTACAAAATAAATATCATTTATCATTTATCGAAACGAAGAAAAAATGCCACGCTTGCCGGGGTTGGTCTGTGGATGCGGGACCATTTCAATATACCGAGACTTCTCCGTGCCTCGGAAAGTACGTTAAGGTTTGATCCCGGCTGTCATTTGTAGACCTTTGGCAGTCGTTAGGGTTTGTCAGAAGAAGAAGAAAAATCTGACTCTAGTGTTGCCAAGATGAAGTACCCAGTTAATGGGTTGTTGAGGTCTGGTAGGCAATCGCTCTACGTACAATACTGGTATTCAGCTGAATCTGATTTGAATGGAAGCCAACCCCAGCATAGTTGGGAAAAGGCTAGGCAGATCGTTTTAAAACGAATAATTTTTGCTCAATACCTACATATCAGGTATATTAAAAGTTCTACAGAGCGAGGACGGCTATCCTTACTAATATATTAATATTAGAAAAGTGTGATATTTTGTTACGAATTTGTTATGATTTTGATGAAATTTGTTACAGTGAAAATTGCTTGCGAAGCCGGGTGTAAAAACTAATACGACAATAATTTAAATTTCTTAAACTTAATGGCGTTCCAAGTCTGCATACAATTTTAACTGCCTCGTTGGCTTCATGGTAGCATGCGCGACTGGTGAGCGAGGGGTCCTCGGTTCGATTATCAGAGGGGTAGAATTGGAATAGACCAGTTAAAGGCTCTTTTGAATTGTCAAGGTCTGTCAGTCAAATAGATAAAGCCAGTTCTTTCGTGCTAGCGACAGAAGCAGCAAGTTGTTCTGCAGCAAAACACGCTCACCGACCCTATCGCCAGCGCGGCAGTTGCACGTTCCAAAGAGTTGACCCTATGAAGAAGAACGTGCAAGAAACTCCATGGAAACTCTTTTAAATCAGTATTTACAAAATCATGGTTACATTCGTTTTGAAATAATGAATTCGTGAAATTATACAATGCAAAAGAGATATAATGAGTCTATACAATGCAAAGATTGTCTTACAATCATTACAGTTGCAATGTGGGCAACCACATTACATAAACTGATTAAAAAGCCTCTGTTTAAATATTTTGTGTTCTAAGTTAGAGCATACAATTGTGACGAGTTGAAGAAACCCTTCAGGCGTTCCCTGATAGCTCTAAGTAGAAACGATCATTTATTTTTAGTATTTTACCAAGTAATGTTATATAGAAATAGGGCGTTATAAGTGTGCACACCGACTTTTGAACAGATGCTTCTAAGAGGAATCGCACAGCTTGCTGAAGTTCTTCCACTTCAATGTTAATATAAGAGAGCAGGTAATTAGTATTTATTGAAAGAACAGTTTTTGTTAGTATTCTGAGAGACAAAGATATCGTATTCCCTGAGCGCAAGCGTCACTGGTTGAAGATGAGAAAATTACTAAACCAGCCTTATTTATTATACGGGACTTTGATTTTAATATGACTTAATACGACCCATCTCGACTCGGTACAAAAGTTTCGTCCAACTTTTTCTTTATTTAGGTCAGAAAATCCAGAAATGTTAAAAGATTATATAAAAGCTACTGGGATACGTAAAGAAAATGGTTTGGGTTTGATTTATTATTACAAAAATCGGACGTCTCGTCCATTTTACTTAAGAGGAAAATCCCATGGGTTATTCCCAAGAGTTTAATTTTAAATAAAGGAACAACCAAGTCGAGAAAGCAAAAAAATATAAAATAAATATACTTCGTTTTGCAATTACTTGGAAAAAACTGGTCAAGAGCGAGTCGGGCTCGTGCACTTAGGTTTCGGTTACTTACATAGATTTGTAAAGTACAGATAAGGCCGCCTGAACATTTGCTTATTCGGGTGCACTATAATAAGAAACGCACCAATGCCTCGGGATGACGACCACTCCCGAAGATTGCCGACCGAGTGTGTAGAGGGGCCAATTTGTGGCGTCAGAGAAGTTAAAGTTTCTGAAATTCAATAGTTGTAGGTAAAGTGACCGCCACTCTAATAACGAAAAGGTTAAAAAAACAAAGTTTACTGCATAATAATGTTCTACCACAAATCGGTAAAAATTGCTATAATCGTTAAAGATGCATAGGAACAATCAACCATGTTTGTATGACATGCACGTCTTACACAATAATATCAAACAAAGAAAAGAGACAAACAAAGGCAAACATATTAATGAAAGAAGAAAGAAAAACAATAACTTCACAACTATGAGTGACAATGTAAGTCGCTCGAAGCCCGATGAAGAAATTATTGCGTACAAGTAAATTCTGTAGGAAAAAGTAAAAGTCAAAATCTTTTTGAATAAAATTAGATGTTTATTTTTTTAATCTTTATTTATTTAAGGGCATTTGTCTCCATGGACATGAGAGCCCCAACGTAAGTTAAACTAAATTACATCCTTAATTTATAATTTAAAAGAAAAAGAAGGGCGGGAGTCACTGGTGCGAAATTATATTTTCAACAATTGATAGATGTTGTTTTAAGTGTAAATATTCTGAGAACATCAAAAGCAATCATTTGGAAGAAACCTTCAAAAAGTTAGCAGAGAAGACAAAACATGTCATGAAGAAAGTGACGAAGTTATTGAAATGACTTTCGTTGGCATTGCTGTAATGTAATTTAGGAGAATTTGAGGGATAGAATATTTGTCGGGCGAGTCGTAAAATGAATGTCAATCATTTAAATAATACCTTGATTTATTTTTGGGTCTAATACAAAAATGACTCAATGATAAATGAAAATGATGAATGGTTAATGGTGAATAATGCCTAAGGGTCCGCCTATGTACATTTGTGTGCATGAAGTAATAAATAAATAGATAAATCTGAGGAAGTGATTGATATCACGCAGTGCTAACTTTTTGCCTCAGATCAGATCAAACCAAGTAAAGACTTATGCTTGCCTTAAGCTGATCTAAGGAAAGCTACTAATTATTAAGGCTCAACACTAAGGAAAGCTTCTACTTCTTCGCAGAAGTCAGATGAAGATGTGATTGATTGTAAGTTGCATCTTCTTCAAAATATGATTCGCGGCCGTAGCAAGTATGTATTCATAGAATTATAATCATTAAAATCATCAATACAACTCTTTCAATTAGAATTGACGTAAATTTTCAATAAATCATTTACACATTTAGCATCACATGTTTGTAAAACATTTAATTTAAATGTTTTAATTAATTACAATTAACAACATAATTGAACATTATTGTTAGGGAAAGTTATTAACTTCAGTTTTTTCGCGATAGTGATTCAGGCAAAAATGTATGAATTAAATTGGGTTTAATTTCAATTTATAGGCCATGTCTGACTTAATAATAATAAAAAAAATTAACATGTCTCAAGATCAATTCGAAATTCCGTATTTATTTGTTTAACGACTTTCCTTAGGGCGAAAATATTTAATTCTGTCTTTGATTTTCTACACATAGTAAAAAAAAATAGAGATAACTTGCTTTTCCTAGCTTTTATTGAAATAAACACGTTTTTGTTTTTACTGTTACGGAAAATGTTAAAATTTTTATGATTAGATGAGCGAATATCAAATTTAATATTCAAGAAAAATCTGAGTTAGGAATTTTTGCAAGGTTCAAAACTAATTTGACTGGCCAAACGATGTTTGATTGGTATTAGATGAGTCAATCCTAATCATTTAACATTTGCATATTAAAATAAGCATGACTTGCATTACAGAAACGTAAATTAATGGTAGAAATTGATCTATTTATAAAACTGTAGTCTACGTTAGACTGACAGCCAACAGAGTCGTTAAAAAAATTATGAAGAACCAACTTTTACCCACACGAAAACTCCATACAAACAATTTTTTTATAATACGTATGAAAAGTAAAAAAATATAGTCTGTAGTGGAAGAGCTTGTAAAGCAGAGAGATCTCGAATACCAGGTCACCTGTTGAATGGGCACAGATAAAGGTATTCGCGTGTGGCTTAAGCTTTGTTAACGGTTGAAGTGGGGATCTTTTGTCTTTTTATTAAGAGTTATTGCGTAAGGGGTTGGTTATATACACCTACATACTACCAAAAATAATAAACCAACTACCTGCGGACATACAAAATAAATACCTCTGCAACCCTAAAAAAGCAAAAAGTGAATTAAAAAAGCATTTTTTGCAAATTAAACATTATGAGTATATACTTTAGTTTGATATACTTACTACCATCCTCATTTGTGCTGATGTGCAAAATTTGCATTTGCATTTGGATTTGTACTTAAATTTTTTTTTTTTAACTCTAATGTAAAACTTAAAAATTTCTCACCTGTTTTTTAGTAGAAATTGTATTGGAAATAATTATTCCGAACTCACTAACCATACATAAGCCATCTAAGGCTTCTGTGGTTTTTAGCACATTTGTAAATCAGTGATAGATATTTTGAACATTAATAAAAAAAAAAAAAAAAAAATATATGTGCATTGTGGATGAAGCTTCGGTTATTTATAAATTGAGGTGTATTGGGCCTTCTAGGGATAGAAATATTACCATGAAACGAGGATTACAGGGAATCGTACATTCATCATTTCACAGCCAAATTTTATTTTTTGCTATTTGTTGTTATGGCTGTATCAGGAACAAACACACTGATAATTTCAGTTGTCTACCTATTACGGTTCATGAGATACAGCTCGCTGACATATAAAGATACTTAATTGTAGTCATTGGAAATCGATAGATAGTATCAAGTCTGCACGGTATAACAGTTGATTGAATTGGACCCTGCAAATTACTATTATTAAATTTATTTAAATAATGTACAATGGATACAATTCATGCTAACCATGTATCAAATAATACTTACCAAATTCAATTTACAACAGTGTCCATAATCTGCTTGTTAACGTTATCAATTGATGAAGTTATTGTACCTCATTAATTTAATGAATTAAATCAATTAGCACCCGTAATTAATTTAATTTCCTGCTTATTACACCAATAGAGTTTAAATAGAGTTCAGTATAAATGGATTAATGGAATTAGCTTCATCTCTTCGACTGACCTTGACAATTTAAAAGTTTCAGGTAAATGGTTAAATTGAAATAAATTAAATTAAACCATTTGCAGGCCTTGAGTTTGCGTTTAATGCAGCTGTTGTATTGTAAGCCTTTGGCATACCAATTTGTTTTTTAGCGAGATATGACCTATACTTTGTGCCAGATAAACTTGCAATAAAGTACATTGACCTTTCCATAATATCCCGTCGTAGATACCCGATCAATACATTATGAACCATTTTTCATTACTAGAGAACATAAAGGATTACGATAGAAGTAGATTCAGGACTGCTCTAAGTCTTTATTTCTGTTTTTGATTTTAAGAAAGTCAATAAATGTCAAATCACATTTATCTGGAATCTACGAACTTACTTTGTTTTTGTTGCCGTCGTTTTTTATTCAATTCACTGGAAATCGGTGACTCACTCACGTTTTCAACAAGGCATGGTCTGATGTGATGTAGAATGGAAATGATTAAAGGATGATAATAGGCATTACTTACCTATTTCTTGATTTTTGCATCCTTTGGCTAGATGTGCTCTTTGAACGGAACAGGAAATTCTCCTTAATCACTTCGCAAAATATCCGACATAACATGAGCAAATACTACAGAAATCCTCTTCAGTAGTATCACAACACAAAACTGAATACAAAAACCAGCTAACCCACAAAAAAAAAACACTTCTTTCACCTCACTGAAACAAGCGTCGTTACAAAAGTGAGATGACAATGTGCTCTTTGAAAGGAAAAGGAAATTCTCCTTAATCACTCACAACGCAAAATATCCGACATGACATGAGCAAATACTACAGAAATCCTCTTCAGCAGTACCACAACACACAAACTGAATACAAAAACTTGCGAACCCACAAAAAAAAACACTTCTTTCACCTCACTGAAACAAGCGTCCTTACAAAAGTGACACCGATACGACTCGCAAAGCGTAGTCCATTGTGATCGACTGGCCAATGGATCCAGATCCAATTATTCAATAGCACCTGTCAATCACACTTAAGGTCCAGCCGACTGGTAATGAGCACGACAGGCCTTCAAACGAATCAACGTAAATTAAGTTTGAAAATTGATTCTTTTTTTGCGTAAAATACATTTTTTCGGGCTGATTTTTATTGGTCAGCTGATTTTGGTGATCAGTTTTGGATAGTGTTATGTCAGCAGTTTTAGCTTAGGTAAAACGTTTTTAAAATATTACTTACCCTTAAATTCTTAAACGGCGGCACTTTAGTACGTCTCTAGGAGTATTTTTTTTTACTTAGGTTAGGACTATGGCAGCACTTAATGGCACTTGAAATTGATTTAGCTAAGTTTGAAAGTGTTTTTATATTTTAAATCGATGTGGATAAAATGACAGGACTGATGCTATCATTACGATTGGTATCGCTGTGACAGCCATAATATGTCATGCATGAAACAGTCTAGGTTCAGTAACAAGCAGGATTGGTAGGTATACCTATTTGGAAACATTAATGCTGCCCTACTAATTGTACTTGCAGTAATCGACATTTTTGAGAATTTCACTTTTTTGCAAAAATGTCATCCTAAGGATATATCCTATACGTAAAAAATATATTTGATTTTTTTTACTTATAAAAAACGTGTTTTTTATCTAACATGAAACGCAGTACTTGCACCTAAATGTTACTTTTACTAAAAAGATCTGCAGCATTAAGCATATGCTACAAGATTATGCAGTGCTTGCTACGTTTACTGTATATGCTTTTAAGCATTTAACTTTTTGCATCGAATACTAACTAAAGCCAAACGCAGTAGTCACCATTCTTTCATTCAAGTCTTAGTAATACGGTAATGCTCGCAAGCCCAGAAAGTTGATAAAAATGCAGTACTGAGCGTTTTATCAAAATAAGACAATAAAGTAAAGAAAAAAATATATCAATAGAAAGCTAGATTTTTTTACTATTTTTAAGTCATACCTTAAAAGTTATATAACGGACATTTCTCCATTAGATATGAAGAAATAAGTTTACCGCGTTTATCTCCAAACCGCCATTTTGCAAGTACTGCGTTTGCAATAAGCAGGGCAGAATGTGTGTCATGAAACTTGACTCATAGATATATTTACTTTTACAAACTTCCTAATACTTTTAGAAAATATTTCCTCTTGTGCACGCATTCGAGACTTGTTTGTGCCAGCTTGTATTTTATATAAACTTATGGAAAAAGTATGGCAGTAAATCTGACAAGTCTTTATGGCTCCATCAAAGTTAGCTGGGCCATTCGTAATTTTTACTGCTTTACAAAGTATTTTACCATCAGGTATTTTGGAGGTAAAAAAAACTTTCTTGTTAGGGATATATCTCATATGTAAAGTTAAAACGATAAAGAATGGGTAAATGAGCATTAATCATCACCCTTACTCAATATGGGAGTTTGGTAGTTACAAGTTCATAACTTCACAGTATTTTCCTTCAGTCAGAGGTTTGGTGTGGGATAAAATTGAATTTTATCACAAGTTAAATATAGTTCAGCCTCGGGAAATAACGACTTGCTTATTAGGTATAGCAAAATTATGTCATGTTTATTTATGGAAAAAATTACTCTCACGGGACGAATATTAGTTCATTTATTTTATGTCATACATCCTCATTATTGTTTGTTCCCTCATGTCCTTTTTTGATATTTGAATACTGTTCAAAAACTGTACCTAAAATGAATTGCCTTTATAAATTACTCATCAGTACTAAGAGTAACGTAACAGTATCGTTACTGTGAGTGAATTTTACTATTACAATACTCCTTTTTCACGTAATATTTATTTGAAGTGGATTCTATATTCATAATTTTGTATGATACAAATGGTGTATACCGCATAATATTAAACCAAAATACTTGGGGTTTTAGTTTTAAAATTCAAAATTCAGTTACGTTAACGATACTGTAACAATACTATACGTCAAAACATTCGGGCTAGGGCCTCAGTACATAGTGCTCCTAGTTGACGCTTCTTAGATATTAGGTACACTTATATGATTAATGATAGTTCATAGCATATGGCCTATATTTTTGTGGCCTCTTTCTGAGATTCAACCTCACAAAGTGGTTTTAGTATAATTCAATGTGTAGCACGATCTAATGTTTGGTAAACAATTTAACAATACCTACTCACTTCTCATACTTAAAAATGTTCAAATCCAAGTCAGGATAATAATTTTCTCAGTGTGAAACAGAAAGCAAAAAAAACACGACTTAGAATTTGATTAGCAAGCCAAAAATAAAAGACTGTCAAAAACCCGACCAATTATACTTAGTTTAATTTCATCATCATCATCATCATATCAACCGAAAGACGTTTACTGCTGGACATAGGCCAAATGGGGGGTTTGCACTAATCACTTTAATTGACGGTACCGATAAATTTGGGATTAAATATAATGACCACCATAAAATGCTTTGATACCCTTAGTTCTTTTACCAAAAATATATATTTGACACCAGAAAAATGAAGTCTAAAATTACAATAGTACTAGCTATTTTAGTCACGACTGCACCTCAAATTGTATTCGAACACCAAATGTAGTAAATGATCACCAAATCTTAGCGAGCAAATTAATGCGCTATTTTTGCCTAAATAAACTACTGTGATTGCCATAAAATGTAGGCTTGGGGTTACAAACTGGATAAAATAGGTTAGGTTAGGTTAGAATTGTGACCAACCGCGCGCGAGCCGAGCGAGCGAAGCGAGCGGTGCCGCGGCAGCGGCCGGCGAGCGCTACTTCTCGAATATTTTTTTGGAAAAAGTTATTTATTTCACACTTTTTTAACTCCAAACACCAAACAATAGCTGCCAATAAAAATGAAAGAAAGCTTATAAATTAAAATAAAGCTTTATATTTACTTAAAAGTTTTGGATTAACAATGATTTGTTTGACATTAGTTTGCTTAAACAGGATAGCAAGATGTAAAAACTTTGATTTTAATTTTACATTAAAATGCTGGTATGATTTTGGTGATCATTTACTACTTTTGGGTTAACAATGATTTATTTGGAGTCATTTTGCTTAAATAGGATAGCGAGACGTTAACATTTTGGTTATAATTTTAAATTAAAATGCGTGTTTAATTTTGGTGATCATTTACTATTTTTGTCTCCTAAATGTTACTATATCTGGTGGTAAGTTAAACATAAGCCGATAAATTTTATACGGGGATGTAAGTACCCTGGCCTCTCCACTCATCATGAATTTTCTCGGAGGATATCAGTCCTTAGGTATCAGCAGACGACACACGTAAACAAACATTTTGATTTCGTAATTTTTTTTTTCCCGGTGCAAACGGATGATGAAGTAATAATTTAAAAACTTTTTCACAAAAAAAAACCGACTTCCAAAAAAACACTACAAAGTCCAAAATAACTTCAATTTCGTGCTTTCGTGCAAAGTCGGTGCTTTTAGTTGCCATTTCGTTATTTGACACCGACTTCCGAAATTGAAGTTATTTCGGACTTTGTAGTGTTTTTTTGGAAGTCGGTTTTTTCTGGTGAAAAAGTTTTTTATTTTGAATTTTTTAGTGGTACCACCTAACAACACCACTGAAAAGTCACAGTAAAGCAAAAATACGCAATGTCGTATACATGGATGATATTTTCACATATTTTTTTCAGCTATTTGAACTGTTTTTGATAAAATTTCAATAGGACCAATCGAGAAGTATATGCCTTCACATGAAATAAGAATTTTCCAAATCGGTTCATAAATGACGGAGATATGAGGTAACAAACAAAAAAAAAAAGTAAAAAATCGAATTGAGAACCTCCTCCTTTTTTTGAAGTCGGCTAAAAAGGCGGAACATCAATGGCCTAGGGAGTTATAAATTCCAAATGAACAATTAAAAGGGTTACTGAGGTACGTTCCAAATATAGAATTTGAACCCATGGGCTATATATAAAACACATGATAATGGAAGATACCTTTGATAATTTTATTTGATGTGGGTTTTTATGTAACATATCCTTAAATTAACGTTTTTGAAGTATCTAAAATAAGGAATTTAGGACTTTCTCTCATTAATTTGATATCGCCATTGATGAAAATATTATTTGTGCTAGCTATTCTAAAGAGCTTTGGCTCCTAGGACCTTGCCCACCAGAAATGTGGTTTTTTTTCTAGATTAATGCCTCACGCCGTTTTATCTTTCTATGAGTGAAAGAATTTTCGTATTCGTGTCCGCCAACTTCCAGAGTTAAACGGGGGGTTATCTCATACAAACTAACATATTAGTTAAGAAGAGCTCGTGTCTAAAGAATGACAGCCGTCAATCAGCGGGTCAATCTTCAAGGTTAAGCAACGCTTGCCAAGGTCAGTTTGTGGATGGGTGATCATCTTAACATACCGAGATTCCTCCGTGCCTCGGAAAGCACGTTAAGCCGTTGGTCCCGGCTGTCATTTGCACATCTTTGGCAGTTGTTACGGATTGACAGAATCCAATACATCTGACTCCATTCTTGCTAAGAAGTACCGTATTACCCAGTTAATGGGTTATGGAGGTCTGGTAAGTAGACACTCCACGTAAAATACGGGTAATCAGCTAAAATCTGGTTTAACTGGAAGCCGTCCACAGTTATAGTTGGGAAAAAGGTTAGGCAGATAATATGCATTAGTTAAGAGTGCCACTCTTCATTTGGAATTTTTTTTTGGCTAGCTAAAGCTATGGAGAAGGTTCTATACCGGTGCAGATTCAAAAGTTGTTGTTTGAGATGTACGGGACACAAGAGTCGGCCTTTCGACAATTTTAACATTTAAACAATAGGTATGTAATTTGGTACTTTTCCGTCCTATAACGAGAAAAGTACAAGATAATTGACAAAGATGAAAACATTTTCTATCTTTAAATAATGATAATTAATCATAATAATCTTTACAAGAGAAAGGTAGGGGCAAAGGCATTATCTTTTTCATATATAAAAGATGTTAATTAAACGGTAATTATTATTTATATCTTCGTAATTAGACGATGTTCATTTCGGCGTGTCAAAGGACAAGATGTTCACTATATTTTTGACACAGATAGCATTATTGAGAAGGTAATAATTCATTAATAGGATTGGCTATCTACTCGTATTTTTATTTATAAACGTATGGGAAGAAGGACTATATTTTGGCTCAAATAATTGAGTCACGAACATAACAATATTAGCCAAGTTAGGAAATAAAAAAGCGATTAATTGCAATTTAATTAAAATCTTACCTTTTTTCACAGTAATCTGCGGGCCAATTCTACAATAACAACATTCACAATCGCATCTCAGTCGCAATGTGTGATAAAAAAAAACCGACTTCCAAAAAAAACACTACAAAGTACAAAATAACTTTAATTTCGGAAGTCGATGTTTTTTTCCTGCTTTTTCGTTATTTGACACCGACTTCCGAAATTAAAGTTATTTTGTACTTTGTAGTGTTTTTTTTGGAAGTCGGTTTTTTTTTTGTGTAAAAGTTTTGACTTTTTCACTTTTTAGTGGTACTCCACATCTAACAACACCACTGGAAAGCCACAGGAAAGCAAAAACTACGCAATTTCGTTAACAAGGATGATTTTTCCACATAATTTTTTCCAGCTATTTGCATTTAAAAATCAAACAATGGGACCAAACGAGAAGTATATCCTTTCACATAAAACAAGATTTTTTCAAATCGGTTCATAAATGACGGAGATATTATGAGGTAACAAACACAAAAAAAAACTACTATCGAATTGAGAACCTCCTCCTTTTTTTGAAGTTGGTTAAAAATGAGTAGAATTGGCCACCAGTTTACAGACAAGTTAATGGATATTGTTTAGAAATAAAAACCTGAATTTTGTCGTTCCTCTTTAAATAGAATACGTTGTATGAACTGTGGTTACCTGGAAAAGAAAGAAAAATATATAGTTAAACATTCCACATGTTTTAGTATTTGTACTGGGCAAATGACGCTGCAATGTATATTTGCGTTCTTGATACAATATCTAAACAAGTTTGCCCCTGTCACAAATTGTGCAATAGTTTCTGATGTTGATATTTATCGGCTACTCTTGTGGTATCGCCCCACGGCTCGGCGGTGTTCGGTTTCAAATTAGTATTATTTTTTTAATATTTGCCCCTGTGGATTCAGACGGTCGGTTTTCTCAATCAAGTCTTCAGGCAGCGCGTAAGTAAGACTAATGAAGGTAAATATAAACACGTTTTATATTCTCATGTCACTGGTCTACTTAAAAGAAATAGAGAAAAATTAGAGTCGATTAGTTTTTCTTATGAAGCTCTCTGCAAAATAAAATAAAACTGATAAATGGGTATCGTATATTAGAACTTGCTCTGGCCCGTGCCATTAATTCACTTAGAATACAAATCCTAGGTGAATTAATGGCACCGTTTGTGTCTATGTCAGCTCGCTTCGTTCAATTAGTGTTTATTTTTCTTTCGATAGCGTTTAATTATTTAAAACTAACTGACCCAGCAAACGTACCGCCTCAGAATTCATTTGTTCGTGTTTTGTTTCTATCATGTAATTTTCATAAACTGTAAGCTGTTTCATTTCTGAAATGGGGTTGTTTACAGCTCAAAGTTTATGAAAATTTTATTAATTTTTTGCAAGATAAATGTCACAAACAACTGACTTAATCAGCCGTTTAATTAGCTGCCTAGCCTTTTCATTGAACGGCGCCGTTTGATCAGCGGCAAAAGTCTGATACTTCCTTTCGCCCTCCCTGCCCACTCCCACAGCCCAGAGCGGAAGGAGTCATTTGATGATTTCCCATCCAAAAAAATAGCCGCTAAGTGAACAGCTGATTAAACCAGTTGGCTGCGGAGTGTGTATTTCACACACTGTGAAAATGTCAACTGTCTATCTATTTCGGTTGACTTATACTCTACTGACAGACAGACAGATGTTTGATCCCTACATCAAAAAACACTAAATTCAAACACTCAATAAACGAGGTTAAATCTAATTTATCTGAAGTTTAGTTAAAACGACTTCACCCAAAGTCTGGCAACATTTACCTACCCATTTACCGATGTTCTGAATTACTTGTGGCCTTACAGAATGGCCCTTAACGAGACGGCTCAAATGACCAACCGATGTTGGCGGCGGACGCGCAAATCTGTTTTTGATTTCGAAATGTAATTAAGATTGTTAGGGTAAATGAGTGTACAAATATTACCGCGGGAATATTGATTATTGGCCTTATTTCCGAATAGAATTTGATGGAGGAGAAATTATGGGGAATTTCTTTCTTTTAGACAAGAGTTTGCAATCGCATTTTTACCGAATGAATTGTTCTGACGTTAAAACGTTTAATGTCTTTTAACTCGGTTTTTACACCGACAATTTTAAGTTAAAAGCTTTAAAGCATTTTACAGTTTTTTTGATTTTCAAACTACTTTTTACTAGCTGTGTGTGTACAGAATGGATAATTGTAATTGTGAAAGGAACTATATTCGCTTGTAAACCTATGTTGTAGGTATAACGTACCTGGTTAATACAATGATATTTGTCACTGGGTACTACCTACTCAATATTAATTGGATAAGTAAGTGAAGAACATATCTCCTTATGCTATGATGATGATTGTTTCTGCCCTTTCGTATATTGTTAGGAAAGTTGTTATGTCATTATTAGAGTTGGTTCTTTATTGCTTCTGTCTAGACTCGTCTTTATTATTTACCAAGGGCAGAAAAAAGATTATTCGTCATGTTATGAATGTAGTATGACAAGAGGATCAGTTATTTTTTAGTTTTTGATGGAAAACCTGTCGTTCTGATAGCGGTACGATTAATTTCGTGTGAACTGACAAAATTATCGTGTTTTCGATTTATGAAAATATTTTTAATTTACCTAGTTCTAATAATATGTTACCTATCTGCTTTTACTAAAGATTTAATCCTATGGTTGACCCGTTTGTAAGAATAATCACAGCAGGCTTTGTTGAATACCGGGATGGTATTTGGGGTAAAATTGACCTGAAGGTACACTAGCGGGAATTAAAAATAAAACCACGGGTGTAACTGCAGGTTAACACACTTGGAATATCAACTGCTTAACCGGACCAACTATTTATTTAAAAGGAGTACTAACCGATGTAGCGAAACCATAGCGACTTCTAATTCGACGCCAACGCCATCTGTCGAGCTCATCGGAAGCTTTACAAAATTTTAGTCGAGAACAGGCTTTAAGTTTCTTAGTTTAAATTATTTCAATAAGATTACCCACCGCAAGAAGTCACTTTTTTCACACCCATTTTAAGTTTCATGTGGGAGGAGGGAACACTTGAAAATCTTTTTTCTTATAACTTTTTCAGCTCTGCGTCTAAAATTTTGTGTGTTGAGATGTGCACTTAATATTCTCGAAATGGTACTTAATTCTGAAGCAGCCTCAGGAGTAGCAAATAAACTTGAGTTAGAAATAAACTTCGCTTTCCCAACAGGCTGTTTATCTGTTCTTCAACTTTCCAAACACGCTTTCATACATTTTGAAAGTGTTCTTGTGTATTTCCCGCTTCAATGTGTCGAGAATTGGTGTTGAAAGAAAACAAGTTGGATAAAGTAGCGGTATACTCTTTGTATTATTTCTGTTATAAGTGCACCAGTTTATAGTATGGTGTTCTAAGGCCCGGTTTCCACCAAAGCGGAGAGGAGAGATGTGTTGAATAAACCAATCAGATTTCGTTATTTCCACATCTCTTCTCTGCTTAGCTTATCGGATTGGTTTATTCAACACATCTCCTGTTTGGTGGAAATCGGGCCTAAGGGTACCGTGCCCGAAGGGTACCAAATCAACGAAACTCTATTATTAAGGACGAGTTTTTTTACCCATAGTTAATCAATGGTGAAAATTGTGATAAAAATTTCGTTAAATACATTTTTGATCATTACTCAAGTTCACTATTGTTCGAAAAATACACTTTTATGAAAATATGCCTATCATCTTTACCTAACTATTGCGTAACTACCAGTATCAAATGACTCGCTCTAGCCTCTATCAGTCCGTCTATTCCTTTGTCAGCGAGCTGTATCCCATGAGTCACGGGTCATGGGCCATGCATGACCCGTAGTAGATGGCTCTTATAAATATTTTAATTATCTACAGAATATTGAATTTGAATAAAGACGGCATCTCGAATAAACGCTTAAATGACTTTTATTCCTGCATTTACAGGTAAGAAAAGGTATTCCTATACATTTTTAAGAAAAGAGAAAAAAATCGTTTTAAAGTCATTACTTACTATTGAAACTAATTGCAGACTCTTATCAAATAAAGGTTCTTACTAAAAAAATACTTAATTAAATGGGTTGTAGTACCCACTTTCACTAGCACTAGATGACCCTTAAATGAACGTCGTATGACCCGTAAATTAAAGCGGACTGTCTACGCTCGGCTGAATTCTAAAAGTTGAAACTTCATCAATGAAATAATAATATTGATCGTTCGTTTCGATGTATCTAATTGTTATGGAATACCCATGAATACGGTCCTATGAAATGAATCGAAAATCAAAATTGATTTATTCAAACTAGGCTAATAAAGCCCGAAGGATCGCCAAATTGAAGTGGCAGTGGGCAGGGCACATTGCTCGCAGAACAGATGGTCGATGGGGCCGAAAAGTTTTGGAGTGGCGACCGCGTACCGGAAGACGCAGCGTTGGAAGGCCTCCCACAAGGTGGACCGATGATCTGGTGAGGGTCGCGGGTAACCGATGGATGCGAGACGCACAGGACCGGTTGTTGTGGCGACACTTGGGGGAGGCCTATGTCCAGCAGTGGACGTCTTTCGGCTGATATGATGATGATGATGATGAGGCTTATAAAATGAGCACTGTATGAACGCACGTCCCGATTTTTATTGATGGGAATTTGGGAAATCATCAAATGACTTCTTCCGCTCTGGGTGATGCGGAAGGGATTGTCAGACTCTTACTGACCAAAAACCCATCCGTTTTCCTTCATAAGCCATTTGCGTTCCAGGGCTACGGTATACTCTTTCGAACAAATTCCGCAACCCTGGCAGGGCCCGTTCCTACTTCCCAATGTTTTAGCCGGCGCAACTAACTCCACAGAAATACGGAACGTCACTGGCTGATTCAGGTAATCAGTAGTAGTCTGGTGATTCAGTCAAATACCTGATGGACAGATTAAATCGTATCAGGCCATAAATTTACATAACAGAACCCATCGGCCGCATACGGGTGGCTGCAAACAGTTACGGGAACATATTATCATAACCATTACGCTTGGTAGCTCGGAGCCTGCAGTGTGCTGTTATCAATAGTTAGGTACATGACTCTGGGTGTTATTGTTTCGGTATGGCTTCTTTTATGATACGATACCCTTGGGTTGTTGGGTAGTGGGAGAATGTGTTTGAGGTTGAAATTAAGTAGTTAAAATCTATATATTATATGAATCCCTGTTTCGCTAGGTCACGCCATAACTTGAAAACGACTTGAACCATATCATCTATCTTTTTTTTTGTTTTTTAATACTTTGTAGAAAGACCGTAAGGAAAAAAAAGTTAAGAAAATTGCACAGAAAACATTCCTACGGGAACGGGAAAAACGAGATATGCGTGAACGAAGTCGCGGGCAAAAGCTAGTACTACAATAGTTATAAATGCAGTTACTACTATTAAGTATATATGTCAAAACAGTGTCGGTCTGTCTGTCTGTCTATTTGTTATCTTTTGAAACCTAACGATTAAATGAAAAAGAAAAATTCGAATGAAACTTGGCACAAGGGTAAGTACCTGTTTTATTATTTTTTTTCTTAATTTTTTAAAACAGGCGGCTTCGCCTGTGCCTAACATAATCCCAAAGGAATACACCCCGCAATGAAAAGTATTTTATGTCCTATTCAAAGACTTAGGTCCATAATCCAAAACGTAAACTCCAACTCAACTCGAACTCCAACTCCAACATGAGCACGAAAATGTCAATTAAAGCTTTTCTAATTGACGTTTTCTTACTCGAGAGATGAGCAAACAAATGCTAAAACTTCAATTTATGACAAGCTACAAGACAGGAGTTCGAGTTGAGTTGGAGTTTACGTTTTGGAATATGGACCTAAGTCTTTGAATAGGACATAAAATACTTTTCATTGCGGGGTGTATTCCTTTGGGATTATTTTAGGCACAAGCAAAGCCGCTGGCAGAAGCTAGTTTTCGAAAAAAAAAAGAATAAAATAGGTACTTACGTAATACATGCACGTTCCATCGAAATAATAAAAAAAATGGTTTGCCAAAAACAAACAAAAGTATTTATATTGAAAAATCCATTTTAGTCAAAGTGCTAGCACTTTTTGAACGTAAACTTTTAGAAAAAGATAATCCCCCAAAAACGCCCCACCCACCCCCACCACCTAAAAGAAGTGGTGACCCACTTCTTTTAGTTCAAGTGCTTAGGCTGAGAAGAAGTGGCGTAACTCCCCAGCACACACAAACACATCTGTCTGTTGAGCTAGGATCTAGCATTTATACAATAGTATACAAGTATTAATACAAAGAAAAATATAACATAGGTGTGTTACCAATTTAAACTATTCGCCGCTTGTAAGCTAGCACTATACATATCGAAGTCATTCGAAGTGAAATATTATAAAATCTATGAATTTATGTTTATGAAAAAGTTCTCAACAAAACATAAATCTATCTTGGATCCAAAGATAATGATTGATAGTTGCATACTTTTGAAGAAAATGTTTTGCCTTCAGTGGTTTCCAAAGTGTAAATCTCTATGATTTACAATCTTAAATTCCCGACCTTTATGTAAATTATGTTACAGTAACATTTTATAACTTCCCAAATTGATCTTGAAGGATCGTGCGGACTTGTTACATTGTGTTCCCAGTTCGTAGTAAGTAACCGTTCGTGATAGAATCAATTTTGTTGCGTAAACCGAGCCGAGACAATTTAGTCGATAGGCGTTTAGCAAATTGATCCGGACGCAGAACAAATCTCTGTTATTGGAGCCGGTACAATGGACCCATGTTTTATTTGTTGGCAGACTAATGGAGAATACGTGTTGCGAAAGTTTTCGCTTGTTTTTGTTGCACGTTTACCTATAGTTTATGTAAGGTAAGTTTACCAAGGCAGGACTGCCAGACATTTATTTTAATACTGGCTTTTTCCCGCGGTTCCGTCTCCAGTGTCACATTTAACTTTCTTCCAAAATTCATCACAATCGGTTCAGCGATTCTTTAGGCGTGAAAGCGTAACAAACATACTAACTCATATTTAATTATCATATCATATCCTCATCATTTATTATTGTAATATTTTAGTGCAATTGTTCGTACGACATTTTCTTAGGAAGTATGGATACGTTTACAAAAATACACAATCAGTAACAAAGGCTACTTTTCAACAAGCAGAGACGCGAGCAAAAGATAGTACAAAATATGTGTCAAAGCTTTGATTTGTAAAAAAAAGTCTCCAAAAGTTCTTAGACTTATTTGTACGTCTTCTTGCGTACCGAAGTTATATAAACGATTTCATAAATGTAATGTAATTCAAATAAAGTAAATGGAAAGTATTTCTTAGTAATTGTTTGATGTTTTAACAAGTTTTATGTTTTTCTACCATTAAATCTTTCCGCCTTTAATAATTCCATCTCCGAATCTAATTAAGATCTTAAATGTTTACAACTCTATTTCACGACCGATGTTTTTCCAATGCCACGGAATGTTTCAGTAACCACCAGTTTGTTTACTTGATTGTGAATTAACAAGTAAATCGTATTTGTAACTGGGACATGTTAAGCTGCGTCTTCATTGGTATATTTCACCGTGACTGGTCTACGTAACCGTGTCATGTAGCCGAGTCTGTATTGGTAAGGGTGCTTTACCACCGAAGTTGTGTCAGGTAGCGAGGCGAGGAAAATGTCACATTTTGAATAATGACATCCTTATCCTATTATTACTGACATATCCCGAAGGATGGCCAAACTGATGTGGCAGTGGGCAGAGCACATTGCTCACAGAACAGATGGTCGATGGGGCCGAAAAGTTGTGGAGTGGCGACCGCGTACCGGAAGACGCAGCGTCGGAAGGTGGACCGATGACCTGGTGAGATTCGCGGGTAACCGATGGATGCGACACGCATAGGACCGGTTGTTGTGGCTCTTGGGTGAGGTCTATGTTCAGCAGTGGACGTCTTACAGCTGATATCATGATAATGCAACGCATCGTCCCATTGCCTAGCTAGTTCATAGATAGCACCTTAATGTGGATGGCGTCACAACGTACTGCCACAATGTGACACATCCTGAGCGCCTAAAAAAACGGCACAACATGGAATAACAGGTGTACGTTGTAGTGTGAACGCTTATCTGCACTAATACGCAGTCCAGTCCTATGCATGAACACAAATCTGAACCCAGCTTTACAATTCTTCGCAGTATTTATTCTAGCTGCAAACATTTGCACCGGCTATGATGAAAGGGTTGCCGCAGACAAAATGTTTCATTACTCCCAACCGTCTCGACGTCCGTCACTTGCCATGTATCGTCGGATAGTTACATTTTGTGAAGGTAAACAGCAGTGTATGTAAACAAATAGGGTCAGGGCTTTGGATCGTAGCCAGTCAGACACGCTTGGATGAATGTCAAAGTTTTTATAGCGTTTGTTCAGATATCTCTTGGTAATATAAGATGATATTTATTGTTGTAATTTTGACCTACATATATCAATCTTTCAGGTTTCTTTTGACCTTGAAATTGATAGAAAGCATCATCATTATTTTAACTCGTCTATTGCTAAACATAGGTCTCTCTCAAACATTGACTCATCGACCGGTACGTCGCGCGTCTTGCGGGTATTCCTGCGGCCTTGGTATGTCGGTCCACCTTGTGAGCGATGGCCGTTTTGCGCGAATGCGGCTCATATTTTCCTAACTTGCATAATCCCGATTATATTTTATTTCAGGCATACGAAATGCAAGACACAAATATAAAACATATAAAAACTGTACTTATGCATAATAAAATATAACTTATAAACTGTCTCTTTCTTTCGTGTGGGGAGGCCTTCTAACGCTGCGATAATTGGTACACAGTTGCTACTCCTAAACCTTTCGGCGTGATCGACCATCCGTTCTGCGAGCAATATGATATTAGTACGTCCGTCGCCATCTTTGACTACATTCTTTATTACATATCTGCTTGATGCAACTTTTCTTCATTGTTATTCTCTTTCTTTGTCTTCCATTTCCCCTATTTACATTTACATAACGAATCAATTTCAGGTATTTTCATCGATCACTTATCTCCCGCCTTCTGGCTAAGTTTGGAAACTAGTCGAAACTAGATCGGAAGCGTTCGAGGCCACGTTCGGTTGCAACTGGAACGCAACATGGCTCTCCATTGACTTTGTGTGCAGCAACTTGTTCACTTATCCTTCATTATTGAATGCGATTGGCATTGAAGTAAATAAATTAATTTTCCTTTTACAGCTACGATTCTAAAGTTCTTTATAGGAAAACCTTTAAGAATTCTGCGATTTCATATGATTCGATTGGAACCGTTGGCGAGCGAGTCCGACTCGCAGATAGCCACACTTGCAGTTTTTTTAATGTAATTATAGATTGGGATTGATGATATTAAAAAAGTGGTGAAACCGACTTGTGCGGGAAAAGCGATGAATAGATTTTTATGGAGAAGAAGCCTGTGTCTAATATCAAAATAATTATTATTGTTTATGTATGCCTAAACCAATGTGTAATACATAAATATCATTACCTACGTCTAGAGACCGATTAGGTACCTATAATATTTTGCGTAGTAACATTATATAATTTGTTAGTATTTCGCAAAATTGACATAATTATCGTAATGAATTGAAAAGTGGGTCGGTATTTGTTTGTGGTGAGGCACGAGTAACATTTGATCAAACCCCTAGGAGACAATCCATGTCGAAAACTTGATTGTCAAATTAGAGGTGTTTTTTTATTGATTGCTACTGAGATTCGAATGCAAATGCCGGAAAATACGTGATAGGCAATTCCCCATTTCTGATTTATCAACGGATCAGACGATAAAACTTCATTAAAATTTTATCTTCGACAGAGTTACCAAAACTTTCGGAACCACTTGCAAAATAAATAATAAAATTTTACACGAATTGTTTTTATGATAAACATGTAGAATGATGCACTTGTAAACTTTAGGAATGAGAGATGTTTGTACCGTGTGCGGAGTTGTGGCTTTTTGATGGGCGCGCTTGTTCTGTTTATGTTATATTTCGGATGATGCATGGCTCTGTCACTTCCAGTGTTTTACGACAAGCTTTACTTCCTAGAGACGTCAAGGGGTGTTGAAACAAAGGGAGATATGCACAAATATTTTGCTTCTTAGCTTTGTTCTTTGGTTCCAAATGCACGTTAAGAGAATTTACAACGAACAGCATTTCATACAAAATTTCAAGTCCTCGAAATGAATGAACCGATTTTAATGAAACTTGGTAAGTTTAGAGGGAGAGAGAGAGCGATTTCAAGTTTTCTATTGAAAGTGAAAAATCACTCTATCTTTCCCCCTGAACTCTTTTTCGAAAATCTTCTCTACTAACTATTCAGAAGTTTTATTAAAATCGGTTAATTCGTTTCGAAAATAAGGACTTCAAAGTTTGTTTGTATGTAAACGCTCTTGAGAAGTTGGTTCCGGCTGTCATTCGTAGATCTTTGGCAGTCGTGATGGGTCAGAAACGTGAAAATCGGTCTTATCAAGGGGTACATAGTAACTGGGTTGTCTGTGTAAAATAGTGTTCAGCCTTGATCTTTTCTATTAATTTCTGTATGCTTTACCTTTTTCTACTTAATCAAGAATTCTGCAACCGTAGTGGATTCTGAATATCTTTTATGAAATTACTTCCCTAAAAATAAATTTCCCTAAAAACCAAATTATGTAATCTGACCGCTCAAGAAATAAATAAAATGTTTTCTAAAAAGGACTAAATATCTAAATGTTTTATAAAATGTTAATATTGAAGGCTATTTAAGATTCCTTCATATTTTTATAGCAAACGGTCCGTGAAAATGTTAATTATAAAAACCTATTTTAAAAACTCTCCAAATTGCGATTTCTCTGTAGAAAATTGCTTGACAAAAATAAATCTAAAAAGTTAAATAACGGGCAAAGGAAATTAAACAGATGTACTGTGTTCGTTCGGTAATCAATACATCATCGAGGTATGATGTAGATGATGCGATTAATCGTTAAGAGAATTATGATGTGTTGATAACTGCGAGCAATCATGCGGGAACATAGATTATTATGTACTTTACTAGTGCGTAAGAATGAGCTTGCAAAAACAGATCCATTATTCTTAGTGGGTATAAAATGAAGCAAATCACAAAGTTGTCATTTACGTAAAATTTACAAGAAAATTTGTAAGTTTGTACGTAATAGTAACACCGGTTTGGTATTACATAGATGTTCAAGGTAAGAATTAGAAGAATATTTTATTTGTATACAGGGTTATTTGTAAAACACCAACAACCTTCCAGGGGGTGAAAGTACTCATCATTATAAACAACTTTTGCTATGAGACCAACCCTGTAAAATCGAAAAAAAATATCTGCTATTTCATACATTTTCATCGGGTGACTATTGCATTTTGTATGAAACAGCTGATTAAATTTTTGATATTTCAGAGTTGGTCCCATAATAAAAGTTGTTTATAATGATGAGTACTTTCACCCCCTGAAAGGTTGTTGGTGTTTTACAAATAACCCTGTATATAAGCCAATAAAGCTGTCGCAGATATTTTCAATTCTGAATCTCTAATTCATTAACCACTAGTGGCCCACCCCAGCTTCGCCCGGATGTATTTTTATCAAAATTTTCTTTCATACAAACCTCGCCCTGAAAATTATATTACAAACACAACAAAAAAGAATTTTCCAATTTGGGTCAGTCGTTACGAACATAAGCGTGTACCTACATAAACGGCCTCTTCTCTTTTTTTAAATACTGTAATTTGAATTCTGCCTCTGTAGTAATTCGCAGATAATAGGTACAGTTTCAAAATAATCTCTGTGACAGACGGACAAAAACACATCACTAAGATCCGTTTAAATAAGAAGGAATAAATATTTAATTCTGGTTCTGATAAAATACATGGAATTGTAATTAATAGAAGTAGTATCAATAACTGACATGCATTAAATACTTGGAA
Organism: Melanchra persicariae; assembly: GCA_947386135.1. Taxonomy (NCBI): domain Eukaryota; kingdom Metazoa; phylum Arthropoda; class Insecta; order Lepidoptera; family Noctuidae; genus Melanchra; species Melanchra persicariae. The sequence goes on along the minus strand of OX376648.1, from coordinate 17,983,596 downwards.
CTACACAATCCATTGCATGTTCGAGTTGGCAACATTTCAATATTCAAGGAAGCGTTTATTTGAGTTTCCATTATTATTTCAGTGGTTATTCGGCAATAGGCGGCGAAGTATTTTGCCCTGCGATTTAACGATAAACCAATAGAAGTTATTTGAAGAATCATCATAAGCCTTACCTTCTTCAACTGTGTTGGCGTTGGCTTCTAGGATGCAGTTGAAAACCAGGATTTTAAACTGAGTTACTGCCTATACGACCAGCAATTATCAGTACAAGGCAAGAGGGGCAATTCTCGTATTTTTTAAGGAGCGTTCGCATTCACATCGCAGTCTGTCAAAAACACCTAATTGTGACTAGTTTTTGACATTAATTTTCATTACGATGATATTGGGAACTTGAATTTGAATAGGTACTTGTTTTCTAGCTATAACAATCTGTCGAATTTCCTTAATGGATTTTCAACTTTATCGCTATAGTTTCAGGTTCAAGGTTGATTGGGAAAATTTGACAGATCGGGTAGCTTGATGTGCTGGGGGTCTTTTGGCCTTTAGAGCATACTTTAGAATACACCTTCTAGGTTGACATAGATTTAACTTTGTTTTTTTTCCTATACGATACACAACCTCCCCTTATCTTCGACCAGTTCCAAAAATAGTCAAATGCATTCTTTCAATTCTGCTGACTTTGCTTACGAAACTAATCTGAATAGCCACATGTGGAGTTGCAAAAACATGCAACATTTATCTTGAACCGGGGTTTTTGTGACTGCTTCGTATAGCTTGATAAATTATGTATAAGCAACCAGCAACGATGATATTTATGGTCTATTTTTACAACTGAACAATAAATAAAAAGTTACTGTAAGAAAGAAAGCAAAAAAGCGAAATGATGTCCAGTTCGCTTTTTTTGCTGAGACATGCCAAGCCATACTACATATTTCCCAGCACTGCACTTCCAAGAATCTAAAGTTCCGTGATTAATTGACAGAAATTACAACATCTTTTAGTTTAAGGGTACGTGCACGCCAGTTCTGTGAGTTTAAATGCGTTTTCCTTTTTTTCTTTCAAATAAACATGATATTTTGGCAACAACTGTTGAGTTTTTTACTGAAAGACGCAAAAATCCGGACCAAAGTTTTGGCCTGGCACAATGTGATCGATCAACTCGACGTATACGTATGCCGACGGAAAAGTTTTTTTGAAAATTCTTACCCATTTTCCAAGAAACACTTAAATTGAGACAAGATGAGATTCATAAACCTTTATTACCTAGAATGATGCGTAGGTTTTATGTAACGGAAAAATCGTTCATCGGCAAAAAGTGCTTACAAGCAAAAAGATCAGACTTCTGTTTTCAAGAACTAATTATTTTGCATCACTAAACACAATTTCGTAGGGACGAAATTGGAATCACCTAAATTTGTGGACAATTTTACTTTTTATGCTTGCTACATTCATTACTTTTATTTTCGTGAAAGAAATCATCGTTGACTGTAATAAGTGAGTATTTTACAACGTTCTGAATAAGTCGTTTCTAGGGTTTTACGATATAATATTCTTTGTTCAAAGTTTGAGTCCATTGTGCCTCTTTTGAGGCAACTATAAACATTTTACATAAATACCTGTTTACTTGTTACTTTAATGGCATTTGTTATTGAGCAATCTCGTCTCTTTATTTATTGTTTGATATAAAAGGCGTCAAATACCTCTTGTTTTGGGTTCATAAACAATTCAATGTTTAAGAACAAGAAACATAAACTTGAGATTGATTATGATTAGATTTCAGAGATGTTTGTTCTTATTTAAGGAAGAAGCGTTGTTATATTCCCATGGCTTTGGAGTTTAGACAGATTGAAGTTAAGCTAAGATCAATGGATTATTAATTTAATATACTTGAATCCTTATCCGTTGTGTCGATGATTTTTAATTAGTTCTTAAGAGTGTTTACGCCGTACGGCATTTCATACAAATTTTCAAGTCCTTATTTTTTGAAAAGAATGAACCGATTTAAAAGAAACTTCCTAAGCATAATTGTTAATCTATCTTTTTCATTATTATTTGATAAGTTCGTCTTTGATCAAATTTCACCTTATGGTAAGCGATAATGTAGTCGACAATGGAGCACGCTTACTTAGAAATAATAACCCACTCTTGACTAAAGACTCCGACGATATCATACAAACTTCGCGAAAGTCGAACTATCCAACGAATCATTTACTAACAAACAAAACACACAGACATTTTAATAACAAAATTGCAAAATTATTTCAGCCTTGGTGCAAATGATGTGTAAATTGACGCTGTTCCAGTAAATAAACAAATTAATGACCAGTTGTTTGAGTGAACTGTTTGTGTCCCTAGCGCCAGGAAATGACATAATCATTGAATGATGACGGAATAATGAGATTAGGTGCCCTGTGGAACTGGAATTGTTTCGCATCATCATTTGTGTACCTATACAACATGTAACGTGTGTGACGTAAAAGAATAGCACCATCCCATTACTTCTCGTGGGTGTCGTAAGAAGCGACTAAGGGACTCACCAGAGAATGGGCAGCAGCATTCTCTGTAGGTACATTGCAACAGCTACACTGTGATCGCCAACCCACCTGTCAAGCGTGGCGATTATGGCAATTCCCCCTCCAATCTTGGGGAGGTCCATGTCCAGCAGTGGACGTCTTTCTATGATGTCAACATAACAGAATAAACGCAATACCTGAAAAGGGGTCATAGTAGTCATCCTTATGAACAACTTTTACTATGGGACCAAGCCTGCAATCGAGAAAAAGAAAATCAGCTGTTCAGTAGATTTTGTCGAGTTATGGGCACAAAAATGTATGGGGCATTCGATTTTTTTTGACGATTTCTGTGTTGGTCTCATAGAGAAAGTTGTACACAATGATGAGTACAGTGACCCCTTTTCAGGTATTGCGTTTATTATGTTTTCCATTACAGTGTGAGAGGCTGTCTAAGTTCTACGTAAGTACGTACTACGTTTGTTTAGATAGTCTTTCAGGGTGTTAATCTTGATCCTAACTAATCTTACTGGATTTTGATAATCAATCACACTAGAACGGATCTGGATGAAATTTGGCACAAGAATAGATTATAGTCTTGATTTTTATCCAGGGGCATTCGCACGGGCGAAGCCGCTAGCAGAAGCCAGAATATACCTCGACCGGGCCAGAATGAAAAGTTCATTAGACATTTTAAGCTCTAAAATACAGATGGTAACAGTGAGTATTGAGTAACAGAGTTACTTGTCGAGATATTTTCTCCCAATGTGTAATAGTGTAACACAACATGGTGTAACTGAACGGGAACAAACGGAATAGAAAAATATGCGAAAGTGATTTTGTTTGTTTGTCATGTCTAAATCACCGAACCTAGATGAATTGGGGTACAGAAATAGACGGGTCCCTGGTGACGGCTATAGGCTACTTTAACGCGAGCGAAGCCGCCAGGCAAAAGCTAGTTTCTCTTAAAAACGAAGAGAAAAAAAATACGTACCTATGGCGCCTACCTCACCTACCCCAAGTGACATGGGACAAGGATAGGAAAATGATGAATGACTCAGGAAAATGGACTTCTTTTCTCCGGTAAATCTATGTTCGCTTATCTTGAAAAACATAGGAAACAGGAGATAGTTATTTTTCGCGATTTATAATTCTATGTACCCGTGAGTGTATAGCTAGAAAACGCAAAATCTTCCAAGAATTGAATTTCGATTAATGTTAGTACTGAAAATATTGTTTTCAAAGTTTGAAACATCACTGAGGCACTTTTCAGCAGGCAGTCTTACTTCATAATTCAGTTATAACCATGCTTATACGGAAAAAAAAATAGAAACATTCATCATGTAATGCGCCACGTGCAAGAAAATCTAAGAAACGATGTTAAATGTATGAAAGTGTAATCATTTACGTCTAAAGTACCTGCGTACGTAGGCCACAGCTACCGACATACAGTCCACAAATAAATCCATCAACACCCACTCTGCTAGAGCAATCTATTTCAAACTTTATAAATTTAGTTAGAACACTATTATTACATATTATATCGAATGCGATTTTTTGCCCAAAGCGAGAGCTTAAAACTTCAATGTTCGTAGTATTCGAACAAAATGAACCTAACAAAGAATAGACCAGGAACCGATATTTAGTATTTTGAATACTGTGAAAACTATTACCCGATTGATTTAAGAAGTTTTTTAAAATAATCGTAAGGTCCTTTCGAGAAAGTCATCATCATCATCATATCAGCCGACAGACGTCCAGTGCTGGACATAGGTTGTTGTGGCGACACTTAGGGAGCCCAAGTGTCGCCACAACAACCGGTCCTGTGCGTCTCGCATCCATCGGCTACCAGGGACCCTCACCAGGTCATCGGTTCATCTTGTGGAGGCCTTCTAAAGCTGCGTCTTTCAGTACGCGGTCGCCACTCCAGAACTTTTCGGCCCCATCGAGGCATCGTCCAATGCAATCGCAATGTGACCTGTCACTTCTGTTAAAATTGGTGGGACCGAATCAAAGTCCATTACCTGGCTTAGAAAAAGTAAGCGGAGAAACAGCAAGAGGCAGACAGCGACTTTGTTTAACAGTCTAGAAGTGCGTGGTCATATTTAGACTAAAAAAAAAATACCTAACGAAACGTTGGAAGGCCTCCCCAAGGTGGATTGCCAGTCGATTCTGTCGTCATCTCACGGTGTACACCTTGGCGGAGTGAACGACAAATGAGCTATCATTCCATTTTATTTGTATGGTTTGACAACTCCCCCGTCGTGCAGTCTGCCCAAGTGTTCGCTTCGAAATGTTTACAGAATCGCACTGCTGATGACCTGGTGAGGGTCGCGGATAGCCGATGGATGCGAGACGCACAGGACTGGTTGTGGCGACACTTGGGGGAGGCCTATGTTCAGCAGTGGACGTCTTTCGGCTGAATTGATGATACATTTAAAAAGCGATAAACGAGAAAGGTTTGTGTACCGTATATAATTTCCCCCCCTGCAAAACGGGGGAGGATCGCTCGTTGAAACTAAAAAGATGTAACCTCTTCTTTAAAATATTTGGGATACAAGGGATAAAAAGGTACTTATGGTAACAAATAAAGAAAAAAAGTATTGCATAGGACATTATAAAACAGAAAAAAAAATAAAAAATAATATAATTTAAGTCCTGTACGAGGCCTTAAGGCAAGAAAAGACCTAATAAAATGATCAAGATTCTAAATATCGATCATACAAAATGAAAATGTATTATACAATAAATTCTCAGGTGTATAAATAAAATGAAATTCATAAATAACACCAGCTCAATGAAGCATTGCCGAAGCTAAGCCGAATACCAATAAACAGTTTAGAATTCTTCAGCTTCAGTGTTTGTTTTAGTTCTACAATCTTATTCTAAATCCGACAGCAGAGATACGATTTTAAACTAGGAAGTAACTATTTCACTGGCAATTGGTTTATGTAATATCACGATCGTATGTCACGTCGTAGGCAGGGTTGTGAATTTACGAGAACATTTCGCTAGTGCGTGTAATGTGCTTCCCCTCGAGCATCCAATGGACCAATTGACCATACAATAAATTATTGCATGGTAAATTGTTGCAGCTATAATAAAAGACAGATAATGAGTACCTAAATTATCTGAAGAAATCCTCTTCACTGGAGCCACTTTTAATCTTGCTGTAATACATCCACTCATTTCTCATTCATTCTCATCACTTTACCTATTCATCCATCTCAAAATTCTTATGTCCGCTAAATGCAATCCTTTTTCATCCGTCTTTTGCCTAGCCCCACATTCTGACCCGTGATAAGATGTCGCAATGGATGATACGACGGGTCTTATCACGGACTTGTCTCTTCTCTGTCGGTAGGCTCTTGCCCGAGTGGTCGTGATTGTCATGTAGTGTTCCGGGCCGTAACGACCTTCTTGACAATTTCTCGCCATTTTTGCCTGACAGCGGTCATCCTGGCACACTCATGCAATGGCCCGCCCACAGCAGACTTGATTTGGTCGGCCCATCGCTTGGCTTATGCCTGTTAGAAAAACTTAATAACACATAGCATGACAAAGTTATTAATTCAAATTTTTGAACCCAGAACTCCCAGGCTCAGCAATCCAAAAGCAAATCTCGACACTAGAATTTACTAATCCTATAGATAAAATCTTGAATCCCAATCCCATTACAGAATCTATTTATACAGTATTCCGATCCGATTGAGCGTGACAAAAATGCATTCGTTCGCAGTCACAGACCGGATTACTTTAGTTTACTATTATATAACTAGAGAAGGTATAGCGGGAATTAGTTTCTTTACAAATAGATAGAAAACTAATTTTGTAGATAACGTTAGTTTAGATAAGTAAAAGTAGATTTGTTTTCACTTTGTTGTTTAGAAAAATACAGTACTATATGGACTCACAATCTTTAAACTGTGTTATTTTTTTGCGGGATTGTCATTTGCAGGTAAATTGTTTTGCCTCTCCACCCTTATATAAATCAATTATATGCACCATGGACCACGGTCTAAAATTCGGATCAGTCTTTTCACTTGAACTCATTCCAACTCTAAATAAATTTAAATATCAATTCAAAATTCAAAGGTCTCCCTCGAAAATGGTAAAGATAAGGAGAATCAAAGAGATATTATTCCACGATATTAACTACGCCGAGTTTCGTTGGAACTCTGATTAAACAAAACATTAGCTCGGTGAGGCGCCATCGTTACGTAAAAATTCATTCATAATGAAAACAAAACGAACCCTTGACTTGTTGCTGACGTCATCGTTTGCGTAGGTACTTACCTACTGTACAGTACACAGACACACCTATACTTATTTACATATTTGATGTTGGAGAGTATTTTTCGTCACACGTAATATGTAGCTTTTTAAAAATTTTTGGCAGGCAGTAGGTAAAAATGTGGTAAAAGGAACAGCAAAGATAAATATAAAAAAATGGTAGGCACCAAATAAATGTGCAATAACGGTCATTGACCCACATACATCTTTTGACTTTCCTGATATCAAAAACAGGTATAAAGACATGAAGCTGTCCTGAATCGACTTTAATCGTGATCTTTTACGTTCTCTTGTAATGAAAAACGGTTCATAATTTAGTGTTCGGTTATCTACGAAGGGATGTTAGGGAAAGGTCAATGTACTTCATTGCAAGTTTATTTGGCGCCTTCCATAGCTAGAAATGGGGTGAGTTCTTAGATGAAGACCAATAGTGTGGAAGAATATAAATATTATGATGTGCCGACCCCCAAGAAATTAGTAGACATGGGCAAATATCTGGGAGTTTTTGCTGTATAGAGGTTTATTACTAAATCTGACACCAGTCTTGCCAAAAAGTACTATGTAACCCAGGTAATGGGTTGTGGAGGTCAGGCAGGCAGCCGGTCTACGTAAAATACTAGTATTCAGCTGAATCCGGCTTGACTGCGAGCCGACCCCAATATGGTTGGAAACGCTAGGCAGATGATGATGATGATGAAAGGTTTCTTACTATTGACAGCGTTCACAAACCTCGACCGCATCATCATTTATAAGAGTATCAGGTGAAATAATGACCGAAACTATTTCACCTGATCTAGGAAAAGCAATGATAATGGCAACATAAAGATTCGAAAGTCGATATTAGAAAGACAGCTAGATTACGAAATGGAGCATACCAAAAATAAATGTGTCAATATTGCTTATTCAAGTCATACCAAAAGAGGAGGTGAACGAATTATTTTCTGGTTTCAGTCTCAAAAGCATCTTAAAGCTTCGTCGCTCCAGCTTCTTGTGTTTGATTGTGAACGGAATTATAAAAATAAAATTGCCTTTTGATCTTCGCAAGCCCTCGGGAAATCAGGCAATGTATCGTTATTGGCGTGTCAGACGATTCTTTCTTCATCTGTGAGATATCAAGTATCTTGATTTCTTTTAATGGTGTCAGTACATAAAGAAGTTTTATGAGAATTAGGTCGATCTGGATTACATTAATCTACTTGTTTCTGCTCAGGATTTCACTTATGTGCCAGGCCAGGGGAGTTTCTTTAGTAAACATCGCCGATACTCGTATAACTATGTATTGTTCCGTATGGCGTCGGACGTAAAAAATAGCACTAACCCATCACTTCCCGTGGGTGTCGTAAGAGGTGACTAAGGGACTCACAAGAGAATGAGCAGCAGCATTCTCTGTAGGTGCATTGGTACAGCTACACTGCGATCGCCATCCCGCCTGCCAAGCGTGGCGATTATAATAATAATAATCGCCACGCTTGGCGGGTTGGCGATCGCAGTGTAGCCCCCATTTGGGGGAGACCTATGTCCAACAAAGGACGTCTATCGGCTGATATGATGATGATGATGACTTTGGGTTATGCTCTACTGTCGTGCAAGTTTCAAAATACATTTTGAACAAACAAACATCCAAACTCAAAAATATTTTTGTTCAGCTCATTCTAGTGAATCGAATGTCGGAAGATATCCCTCGAGAACTTACTACTGATGAAAATAGGGATAAAAAGTATCCAGGTCATGGTTCGTGGTCTACCCGTGTGTGTTAATACATATCCGTTCAGGCGTTGAGGTGTCACGCAGACTTCCACATGTGTATCTAAGTAGCTTCTGCCCGCGAGATTTTCGTTCTAACCAACATCAAAAATGAAGAGGTTATCAGTTTAATATCAATTAGGGTTCCGAACCTTCGTATGGGAAATGGAACTCTTATAGGATCACTCGCATGTCCGACTGTATGTCTGTCCGTCTGTCACAGTCGATTTTCTCTGATTTTACTGGCCCGATTCAATTGAAGAAACACATATAATTTTTTGTGACCTATATACACGGAAGCTAATTTTTGGCTTTTTTTTAAATTTAATTAGCTCCTAATTAGAAAATGAAACAAAAATAATGTTTTACCTACTGTACCGTGTGGCATGTCAAATGGAAGGACTCATCGGTAAAGCTCTCAAAAGTAATTTTTGCTTTTAATTTTAAAATATTCCATTCTGAAGTAATACTAAAGATGAAAATTGACCATCCAAGGGGCCTTGCCCGTTTTCTCCGAACCTAATGAGCCTAAAATTTTGGAAAAAATAGGCTACACTGCCTATATAAGAAATCTATGATTTTAAAGTAACATTCCCTTTGCACGTGAGTCCGTCTCGCTCGTTTTTTTTTTGCAAGGAGCTCTAGTCATTTTTCAAAATTTTAAGGGTAGCTTAAGTTATTCCTTATGCTATCATCAGCGATCTAACCGTTTTGGAGATAAGCCTGGACAAACAGATAGATTTTAATTATAAGAAATGTATTTTTGTTGTAATTATTAAATACTTTCGCATGCCTTTTGTAAAAAACTGTGAATTTGATCTTACAAAGAGACATTTCAATCTAAACACATTTTTTGTATTTGTAGAATAATAATTAATAATAATTAGATAGGTTTAGTTGGAACTGCGAAAGTGTGAGTCTCATCTACATTAATGAAACAAAATGCATTTAGCTTTAACAAGCTTTATTACGTGCAGTGTTTCAAAGAAATCCAATAAAAGAAGTAAGCAACGTTTTTTAAAGTCAGATATAAAAGCAGTTTGTGAAACCTGGGTTTCTCGTAAGAGACAATATTATCCTACCTAGCGTCCCGATCGTCACAATGTGGATTTATTACGTTTCTCCGTCTGATGATAAAATAACTGGAATTCTTGTCGGGAAATTATTTTCCTTCTGGCGCTTATACAAAACTAATTTAACATTATGATTATCTAATAAAATTGCAGAACGAGTTACCTGAGGTTTTAGACGTGCTTTTGTATTAGGGACTCGATGGCGCGTGACCAGGGCGCTGTGATGAAAATAAATGGCGTCTGTCCGCGCGCCCGCGGCGCTTAGATATATTTCGTTCCTTTGACGCCATACATTTTATCTTGTCAGCGCCCTGGCCGTGAACCCTGTCTGCTTTGTATATCAAGTCCCTTAGCGATGGCGATTGTCGAAATGCTAAAATATAACGGATTTATCATGTGACATTTTGACAGCGTTTGACAGTCCCATAAATTTTGACGTTTTGACAGTAAACTTCACCACGCTGCCGCTGACAGATTATCACTTTTCTAAGGCCTCAGTTGAGAGCGTTGAGAGTCTGATGAATGTGAAAAACAAAGATCATCTATCTAGACACAGTAATAATTATACTGGCACTGACATTTTGGCATGTAGACTATCGAGTAAATATCACTTGGTCCATAACACCATCACAGGCCGCTGTAGTGTCGCTTGGGTTAGGTCCAAGGCCGGCTGTGGATATCTTTCGACTGTAATGATGATCATAGCTATGGTAGACACCACATAAATGTGCAATAATGGTCATTGAGCCACATGCATTTTTCGACTTTGTATGAAATGCCGTACCGCGAACATAAAGCTGTCCTGTGGCCTTAGTGTGAGTTTTTTAACGTTCTCGAACGCGTTAGCGTAAATGTCAATTTGTATTGAAACTGAATAAGCGCCATCTGTTGACACTCACGGACAACCTGTTTTTTCTATACAATTTGACATAAGCGAACGTTTACGTCAACGCGATCGATTACGTTAAAAAACTCACACTAAGCCCTCTGAATCGACTTTTATCGTGGTTCTTTACGTTCTCTAGTAATGAAAAACGGTTCATAATTTATTGTTCGGGTATCTACGAAGGAAAATTATGGGAAGGTCAACGTACTTTAGTGCAAGTTTATCTGGCGTCTACTAAGTATAGTAAATATTCAAGAAGTTCTTCATCTCTGGGACACAAGTCATATTAAGTACTTTGGTGGCCTGTTGGTCTAGTAGTTAGTGATCCTGACTGCTAGGACGGAGGTCGTGGGTTCGATTCCCACACAGGACAAATCTTTGTGCGATGACTACGATTATTTGTTCTGTATCTGGGTGTGTAATTTATCTATAATATGTATGTATTTAGAAATATATAAGTATGTTTATCAGTTGTCTGGTTGCCATAGTACAGGCTCTGCCTAGTTTGGGATCAGATGGCGGTGTGTTGATTGCCCCAGGATATTATTATCTATCTATACATATAATAACAATGCTCGATGACCTCAGTAGAGCTTCCGAAAGAGTGGGTCTTAAAATGAACATGGACAAAACCAAGGTCATGGTAAATACCCATGTAGCACCCACTCCTATCAAGATTGGAGGCTCTGCACTCGAAGTTGTTGATGAGTACGTCTACCTGGGACAAACGATCCAGCTAGGTAGGGCTAACTTCGAGAAGGAAGTCAACCGTCGAATCCGACTCGGATGGGCGGCGTTTGGGAAGTTGCGCGGTATCTTCTCGTCTCACATACCACAGTGTCTCAAGACGAAAGTCTATGACCAGTGCGTGTTGCCAGTGATGACCTATGGACTCGAAACGTGGTCGCTCACAATGGGCCTCATCAGAAGGCTTAAAGTCACCCAAAGGGCAATGGAGAGGGCAATGCTCGGAGTTTCCTTGCGTGATCGAATCAGGAATGATGATATCCGCAAGAGAACCAAGGTTACCGACATAGTCCGAAGGATCGCCAAATTGAAGTGGCAGTGGGCAGGGCACATTGCTCGCAGAACAGATGGTCGATGGAGCCGAAAAGTTTTGGAGTGGCGACCGCGTACCGGAAGACGCAGTGTTGGAAGGCCTCCCACAAGGTGGACCGATGACCTGGTGAGGGTCGCGGGTAACCGATGGATGCGAGACGCACAGGACCGGTGGTTGTGGCGACACTTGGGGGAGGCCTATGTCCAGCAGTGGACGTCTTTCGGCTGATATGATGATGATGATGATGATACATATAATAAAACTGTAGAAGAGGTCAATTCTGTACATTGAATATAAACAAAAACAAATACTCCAGGGGTGCTTTATACAACCAATAGAAGCCAAAAATATATTTTTTTCTTTTTTTGTCTGTCTGTCTGTCTGTTGTTCGTCTTTCACGCAAAAACCACTGGACGGATTTTAATGAAACTTTTTTTGTTGTATAACTATTAGTCCTCGCCAACATATAGGCTATAATTTATTTTGAAGATCTGAATACAAGACGTGGAACCTTAGCAGCCCGGCTAATTTATAAGAGATATTAATATACCGCTTCAGGAATAGTTGGTCAACATGATGAGTACTGTCTGTCGACATAAAAAAATGAAGGTCTAGAGCACCTGATGTAGAACCCTTTCAGGGAGCTAAGCTATCGGCTATTTTAATCATATGTCAACAGATCTCATAGTCCGTTGGTTTAAAGCTTGTCTCTCGAAACACTTGGTGTGGGTTCGAATCCCACAAAAGTTGTAATTATTTTTGGATTATATTTATCTTATTTATTTCCTTATTTTTTTATTCCTACCAAACCTTATATTTTCAAATATTTAATATGTTATTGCTGTATTTTGCATATCTTTTCAGCAAGACAAGCAGAACCTATTTTCTGTTTATATGTATTCTGTTTTGTTTGCATCACGCTAAAAAATACAAAACTAATGTAGATAACATTCACATAAACCTGATACGATTGTGGCAACCTAGAAGAAATCAACTTATTATCTACATGCATAGTAGTAAGTAGGGGTAAGTATCTTAAATGATACTTGCAATGCCATCTGTTGAGCGAAACTGTACTTACCATCAACATCACGAGAATTACACCAAAAAGTATTTTTTAGTTAAAGATTCTTTTGATACTTACCAGGCGTTACGCATTTGACGCAAAAAAAAAAAATTGCTCCACTGACTTTGTTTTCATTTTTTTTACTTTTGACAGGAACGCGTTTGACCACTATCTCACCTGATGGCAAACGATGATGTGATCGAAGATGGAGCACGCTTGCCTATAAGTAACCTACTCACTCTTGATAAGACTCACAGGCTGTAACTATCAGGAAACACGGACTCAGTCAGGGAATTCCACGCCATGTGTTTCCAAAACGTTTTGTTCATGTGGGTGTGAGGTCCACCGTGTACCGGTGGCGTACCGCCGTACGTCTTATGGTCCGATGATGGAACGAGCTTGGCGGAATTAAACTATGCAATTCCGTCGCAAACTCCCCAAAATGCAACCGATACAAAACCGACAGGCTAAAATCTCGGCTTCGATGCTCAAGACTTTGGAGCTTCGACTCGGTGAGCCTTTCACTTCTTGGATTTATTTCCCAGGGTATCCCTCATTCCTAATTATTTTCTGTTTATTTTGAAACAAAACTGTTAAATTCCCAGTCAGCTGGTGATTCGTCGTGACCAGCCTAGGGCCAGAAATTACCAGTAGCGGGTTTCACACTCCAGAGCTTCAAGGGGAACTGTGGATCTCTAGGCAATGACGCCACAGAAGAACTCGCGAAGATAGGTTTCGAGATGGTAGTGCTGGACCCGTACCCACTCCTCCTTCTTTCTTTCTTTCACACAGTTTCGTGCATGAATTTGCCAGAGAACAACTGAACTTCATGACAACAAATGGTCACGGGTTACAGATTGTAGTGAAAAATGGCAATGACAAGTCTATAAACGTGACTAACTAAATGACTTCTCAGCTTAAGTAAAAATTACCTCCGTAATAATAGGGATTATTATTACAGATCATTGCCCTTAATTTTTTTTAACTTATGCACCACAGACAGGCCAATTTGCGGAGGTTGTTTCGACGCCGAGGAATCAGTGGGCTACGTCATCCTGGCCATGACTTTCCGACGTGAAAAAATCCTCGGAACGGTGAGGTGCAGGTTTCAAATCAAATCGTTTATTGCAATCCATAATGATCCATACAGGTGGTAAATATAGGTTTGTGAGTGCTAAGTGATTGAGCTGACTTTAATCTCAGATTATCACTCCCTTGCGGCTTGAGTATTATCGGTCGTCTCTCCGCTCAACCTGTGAAGCACACGGCTTTTGTACATTTGGGCGGAGCAAGCCTAGGCTTGCAAACTTAGCCAGGACAACGGAGTCTCTACTCTACTCTATCCGTTGTGGGTTTTTTTATGGATGGGAAATCATCAAATGACTTCTTCGACTGCTCTGGGTGGAGCGGAAGAGAGTGTCAAACTCTTACTGACTAAAACACATCCGTATCCTGCTTATGCCTTTTACGTTGCAGGGCCGTGGTGACTTTTCTAACAAATTCCGCAACACTGGCTACGACGCTTCGTCGACCCGGGCCTGGTAGTGTTCGGACAGTGAGCCAACCTACGCTCGCCATCTGCGGGCCCGCGCTTAGGGTGGCTGGGAATTGCCCTGCGACTCCCGACGCAACGCCCGGGTTGTCTTTTTCTGTTGCGGCGGCTGAGGGGGTCTACTCTCTTAAGCCCGAAGTCTGTAGTTTCGGCCTTAGTGTTGGGCGATTTCTACTCAGCATCACCTACGGACTTACGATTAGTCCCTAACTAGGAATAACTGTCAAATCATGCTGTCATTCATTCTTATATTCTTCTCCGGACCATGGAGTGAACCAGCAGTGCGATTCTATAAACATGTCAAAGTGAACACCCGGGCGGGGTGCCCGACGGGTGAGTTGTCAAACCATACAATGTAATAAGATGGAATGACAGCTCTATTGTCGTTCACTCCGCTTAGGTGAACACCGTGAGATGTCTACAGAATCGACCGGCAGGACGCCGCAGCCGATCGCCTCGACGAGGACACGGTGATGCTCCGCCCAAGCAGGGCAGACCTCCACCGTATACTCCACCATGTCCTCTGCGGAGACTTCTCTTCTGATAGTTTCGGCATGACCATTAATCAAGCTCAGGGACAAACTATTAGTCGTGTTGGTGTGGATCTGCGGAAGTCCTGTATCTCGCACGGTCAGGCTGTATGTCGCTTTGTTGCAAGTAAGCAGCGCGCAAAGCCTGTTTATACGTACTGATGAATATCACATAACAAGTAATATTGTTTACGAAGAAATTTTTTAAGTGTTATATTCGTTCGTTCTTCGTAATTTTGTAAGTCATGTCATAATCATGATGAGTACCTACCTACATACATTTAGTGAGTTTGTGTACTTAATATCTTCCTAAATACGAAATGCACGCGCGAACGAAGTCGCGGGCACAGCTAGTTATAAATAAGAGTTAAAAAAAAACGTTAAATGCTCAGAAAAAGTGTGTGAAACAGATTCGGAACTCTGTACCTTTGACTCAATTTGATTAATTCTATTTTGACATCAATAAGTCGTTGACATTTTTAATTAATTGGGTCTTCCAATTTGTTTGAATTATTGACTATTAGAAGTTTTGATCAAAGCAGCCGTTTATTATTCAATTAATGTGTGCTTCAAAGTCTGAAGCGTTGCCATTAGCCTTATTGATATTGTGTTGACATTTTTAGTGTTGGTATTAAATGACGTCACGGGCCACCTGTCCGGAAACTTGCGTTTTAGTGTTGTCAACGTCGTAAGTGTCTCACCTTGAAAGAAGACACACCCGTGTTAAATAGAAAGAAACGGTCACGAATATGTTAAACAATATCTGATAATCTTTTTTTTTATTGAGGAATGGGCTATCTCGTGACTTCAATCACGCCCGATGGAAAGCGATGGATGAGGTTTATGATGGAGCGAGCGTGCCCAGAAGATGCCTTGAGGCAGTGGTACTACCACGCGTCGACGAAACACAGCAGGCTGCTTGACGCTGGACTCCGGTGGGAGGGCGGTCGCGAACCAGGCGGGCGTTATAGTCCTACCAGGATATCTAAGATTGGCCAGTCTTATAAGGTGTTAGGTGATACTGTTCAGGATGCGCCGAGCGCTCTGTTCAGTTGAGTGTCTGATGGAATAAATTACGCTATACGAGGAGGCTTCTTCATGCATCTCATAACTGAAATAATCTAGAATCACAAAGAAAAGTCAAGTTGTAACTATCAAATGGTTTTTCCACGCGAAAACAAATTATCTATTGAATTTCAGGACAAAATATTCTGCACCAGTGCGGCAGTGTCGTATCAGGGTCGTGTCAGGCATTAAGAAAATATTCTGACAATTTTATTCTCTGTTAGCATTAATAATACGAAAATCCAACGGCATATTGGCAAGTAAATAAACCTTAGGCCCTAGACAATGTGCCATTCAATTAGCGAATGCGACTGTCGGAATGCCAAAATGTAGGAATTTGATCACGTGACATTTCGATAGCATCTGTCAATCCTATACATCTTTGACGTATTGACAATCGACTTCGTCACGCTACCGCTGACAGAATGTCACTTGACTAGAGCCCCTTGGCATTTTATGACGTACAAGTGACATTACAAACTAGGTGAGTCAATTTCAAGATCGTCTATACAAATGATACTAACGGCGGCTTTCTATAACATATCTCAATCCCAATCTTGATCCCGATCCTTGTCTGTAACCAATCAACGGCCGAGTTTGTGTCCTTCACCACACAATCCTCACCTTTGATTGGTTACAGACAAGGATCGGGATCAAGATTGGGATTGAGATATATTATAGAAAGCGGCCGTAAGTCATTGTACCTGTTCTAATCTAAAAGATTTATACCAAACAAGTGCGCACGTAAGTATATTTTTTCATTTCTTCCCATATAAATTCCGATGGGTGTTCATAATAAACTCCCACCTCAGCCGCCATTTTTTGGCAACAATGGGCTCTAATAGAACTATCGTATATCGGATCACAATGAACTGACGTGCATTGTTGAGCTCAATTTTGATGTGTTATGAAAACCTTATTATCTAAGAGGTTCTTTATGAATGAAAATCTTCGCTCGAAGTTCTACAATGTCTTTCTTATCTGTAAAAGTTTTGACGTCATTCATGGTACAGTTGCACTGGGTTGAAATCCATTAAGAGTATATTACAATGAGACGCTCTTAGATATTAAAAGGGTTCATCCGAGGTTACGTAGTCTTAAATTCATTCAAGGATAGATAATTTTTTTTCCATACATACAAACAAAGAAATAAAACAGAAGTTTCTGTTTGTTAAATTAAATTAACAGCTTTTTACTAAGAGCAAATGAAAGTAAGTATGTAAATACAATATTATACTAAAACAACATTTTTTAAATTTTTTGTTTGTCTATACGTCTATATATTCCGGCTAATCTCCGAAACGGCTGGACCAATTTTGACGAGACTTTCACTGGCAGATAGCTAATGTTAGAAGAAGTACTTTTATTTTTATAGACTTTTTCTAGAAAAAACTTTTCACGCGAGTGTAGTCGAAGGCAACAGCTAGTATTATAGAAAAAACGCGTACTACTTACGTATTTTATTATCATCTCACCCGTATTTTTACAGTCAGTGAAGCTATGCAAATTATTTTCTATTCGTTTGCCATAAACATCGGAATTCGTTTTAAAAATAGTTCTTCATTATGTTATTCACTAATGCTGGGTGCAAAAAAGATTTACATAGGCATACCTACACATGCCTAATTAACCAATGAAAACCGTGTTTTCTACTACATGAGAAATAAAACTGTTATCACTAGAACAATAGGTGTGCAGGCCTACAGTAGATCCCTAAGCCAATAAAAACATAATCCAACTGTAAATTATGTTCCAAATCCAAGCGAGCATCTTGAATTCTAATCTAGGATGGGATTTAAGCTCATGATGTTCGTCCTTGCTTTTTGCTAGAGACTAAACAATTTCTAGATTACGGTGCTTTTCCATAAGGTAGCTAAGCGGAGCGAGGATGTGTCCCACCAAAGCTACCCGCTCCTTCCCCTACCTTTCTCGCAGTATCGTACATGGATTCGCCAGAGATGAACTGAACTCCATAACAAGAAATGTTCACGGGCTACAGTAATCAAAAATTGCAATGCCAAGTCTACATCCGCGACTAACAAAACGACTACTCAGCCTAAGTAGAAATGACCTCAGACCAACAATAGGGACAATTACGAGCCATGGCCCCCAAAACAAACATATCTATAACATAGGCGCCACGGACGGCCTACTCTGCAGGGGCTGTTTTGACACCGAAGAATCAGCCGCCCACGTCACCCTGGAACGCGAGGCCGTGGCTACCCGACGTGAACAAATCTTCGGAACGGTGAGGTCGCCTCGCGAAGCCTGTGAAGCTCCCAGGAAAATTCTGTGCTTCTGAGCGGAGCTAGGTTGGCTAACATAGCCAGGACACCTACGCACAACGGACCGAATGGGAGTCTAAGTGCGGAAAAGGGAGTCCCTACACGTTTTGTCTTTGACTTATTTACTATACTCCACCAAAGCTGTGCGAAGAGCTTGCGGTGTAGCTTAGTGGTGCTCATCCTCGCATCACTAAGCTACACATGTTTTAGCGGTGTGATGGGTCTTCGCACGTATTCCACGCTAGCGTCCGTCACTCGCATATATTCCTCGCTCTCATCCCCTGGACACATTTCTCAATTTCTGTATGTGAAATCCCTTGCTCCGCTAGTCCTTTCTCACCAGGTGCACACAGCCAGGCTAAGAGAGTGAATGATCCCATAGGTGGTTTGTTTCCTTTCGCATCGCTTAGCTATCTCACACATCTCTGTTGGAGAAGCACCCTTAGACATGTGAATGGTGTTCAAGTTACGACCCTCAATGTCGATCGTGGCTTGATGTAGGGTAGGTACCCTTACTTAGGTAATTAATACCAAGCTGGGTCTCTATTCATGTCTATGTATTTGTTTCTATCCCAACCTTTCCTAGGATCGGTATGATCATTGTTTAGCATTACCCTAAATCAAAGGGCATAGGCAAATTGTTATTATATCAGCGCTAACGATCTTCCAACTCTATTATATTTGGGATTGACATGCACTACCAAAATATCATGTAGTTTTCGCATAGGAACTGCAAAATCTGTGACTACTCTAGCTCTGGCAGGGGAATTGTGGAATTGTTAGAAATAGTTACCGCGGCTCTGGAATGCAAAGGGCATTTGGAGGAACGATTTTTTTTGGATGGCAAATCTGTGTGTTAATGTTGTGCTTCAATTATCACTCGATGAATTGAAAACTAAACAGTTTCATACATTTATTTATGTAAATGTGTACCTATGCTACGAACAATTATGATCAGTCCAAACTGACACCAGTTCACAAGTTCAGTCTTCAGTTCGGCCTCTACGTATGCAGTAGACCTTAAGTTATTACTAGAGAATTTTCTTTTTCATAATATAATTTACTATGTTTCTCTGGGTTATACGTACATTGTGAACGTGACTGCTTATTGAAAGGAATTTGGGGAATCGAATAGTAGGCTTATCGACACCTGTTTGTTGGACGTGTATGAGAAAATTCTATTTTTGTTTGCTATATTTTGTTGTGATGTAAGAATATGTTTTGTGGATAGGAAGCAATATTACAGTTTTATTTGTATAGTCACGTTGATCTCACTGTTTTATTATTTGTTAGAATCGTTTAGAATTATATAAGTATGTCAACTTACCATCAAGAGGGTTATCCCAAAAGTGCTGTATAGAACAATTCAATGGTATAATCTTGATATGATGAATTCAATAGTGCGAAGCAGCTAGAATAAATTTATCGCTTGCCACACGTCACTATAAATTGTCAGCTCATAAGTTTTAGTACCTACCTAAAGACCTACCACGACTGAATTCATCCCAAAACCCAGGACATTAGTTAGCAAATATACTTTACATGCAAGAAAAATTAAATCAAAAAGATTAATCATGTCGACAAAAATCTTTTCAACCGTTTGTAACCCAATACCCGGGAAAATCGTTGAGACGCAATGACAAACAGTAGTTCCATAATGATGGAACGTAACAGTAACTTTTAGCTCGACTAAATGAAGTGTATGTGCGTGGGAGGAGCTGATCGAAGTGCCATTAATCATGTTCACGACATGGGACATCGACTATTGACCTTATAACCCATCACTGGGAATATTGTTACGGCCTTCACAGACACTAAAGAGGTTATGAGATGAAGACTCGAAACTCTTTTGTCGAAAGTCGTTTTGACAATCTGAATGAAACTTTTACCGTCGCGTCGTCTATGGCATTAATGCTTTGCCTTCGAATTTCAATTTTAAATTCAAATTCCAAGCGATTGGAGCATTGTGAGATTCAATATTTTAAATTGGGCCTGGATTAAAAGTTTTGGAATAAAGGTACAAATTTCGATTAGATTTAATTTTACTTTTTGTATGAATACAAAACGGCTTGAAATATAAATTACTATGTTTTTATTTCGAAAGAAATAATTTTACCAAATACACCAACTCAGCAGCCTTCTAACTAGGTACTTCTCAAGCCAAACTGTTAATGTTTATAAAATTCCAATTAAAAAAAAATATAGCACTTGAAGACTCCTTTAGAAGTGCACGAGGGACACTGATGCACTTAGCGCTGACACAACTTAACGCCCGCTTTAAGTTAACGTTAGCACCAAGTTTAATACCCAACTTTAAGTTATTACAAGCTGAATAAAGCTACTATTAAGGTTCTAGCCATAACAGAGTTCAGCTCTTTTTAAAAGAGAGATCGTGATAAAGTGAAATTCTTTCAGGGATATCAATATGTTAAAATTTATAAATGTCTGGGATTGACATGCTTTATCGAAATGTTTGGTAAAAATACGGATAGCCTTTATTTCTGATAATATAAATACATTTGACAAAAAAAACACTAGCAAACGGCGACAAAAGGCGGACTACCATTTTCTACCAGTAGACCTTAGAAAACATGGCAGTTGCAACTTAAAGGAAAGACAAACAGAGAAAAAAAATACAATCATAGATACAGATATACATATCTACATATAGGTAAACAAAGTTATTAAGAAAAACCTACCTGCCGTATACCTACTATATCTATCGTAGGTATACTGCAAAAACTATTATGTGTTTGAACGGTATGGGTGCCGTTGTATTCAAAGGCACATGAGACATATTGGTTTTGCCTCTAGGCAGTAACTCAAAACGCGCCTGCCATGCCTTTCAGCAACTCAAAGGCCTAAAACCCAAAATCAATAGTGGAAACTACCAGGTAACTCTGAGGTAATGAAATTATTCAACTGTCTGAGAACCTTTTTTTGGATGGGATGTCATCAAATGACTCCTCCCGCTCTGGGCGGAGCGAAAGGAAGTATCAGAATCTTACTGACTAAAACCCACCCGTGTACTTCCAAATGCCCTATGCGTTCCAAGGCCCTGGTAACTCTTTCGAACAATTCCGCAACCCTGGCAGGCACTGGCCCTAGCGGGCGCCGTCACTTATGCTGACATCTCTTTGAGGTGCGCGTGGAACACAACGCGTCGCCGACTCGGGCCTGGTCCTTATGATACAGTGGCCGGGGGTGCGTTCCGGTCGGATTAAGTCGACTGCCGCACCGCCTGGTGCTACCCCACCTACACCAGGACCACGTCGTCAGCGACGCAGACTGTGCTGACGTCGCTAGGGAGATCGGCACGCAGCACTCAGTCATATCTGATGTCCCATAGGAGCGGCCCCAGAACCGATCCCTGTGGAACACCGAATGACGTCTCTCGCCGGTTTCACTTTCTGGGTTAGATGACGGCCCTGCCCGTCAAATAAGCCTCGATCACGCGACAGTGGTAGGTCGGTCGGTATCCGGTTATACCAGACCGTGCCTCCCTGATGCAACTCTAGGGCTATTAAAGGCATTGGCGATGTCAAGAGACACTGCCAAGACGACCCTGCCCCGTGATACCACAGTGAGGGCTCTCACGCGCATGATGGCGTCCACCGTCGACCGCCCCTTGCAGATCCGGCTCCACCCCCACCTGGTGCCCGACGAGGCGGTTTGCAATAACTCTTTCTTTCAAGAATCTGCAGGTCGCCGCGGCTTCCTAATGAGGACCAGTTTCCCCATCTTACAATGAAGTAGGAACTAGCCCCTCTCCAAGCATGCGCTTAGGAACCCCCTCAGTCGAGGCCCGAGAGCCTCCAAGACGAGGACCTAGGCTTTCCTAGGTCTGGAGGCATTCCAATGCTTTGTCTTCCATTAAGCGGTCTCAACCCTAGAACCTAGCAGTCCTATCGACTATCTGTTTTGCGAGCAAGCTGCTCCTCCCAACCATAGTCATAAAAATAATACAAAAACAAAAAAAATAACCAAAGCATAATATTCTACGCAGTACCGAAAGCCATTCTCACGTAATCAGCACGCACTTTGGAAACTGAGCCAGTATTGACAGACCATAACGTTATTGGCTGTATGAACGTTATGTTTGCCATAACATGGCCGATGTGAAAAAGAATATGGTTGACGTCATGCGTTGAAACTGAAGGTCGCTAACCTACCCTGGTGTCGTGTGGATATATATTACGTTTCATATTACAAGCTCATTTTGTTTAGCAGACATTTTTGAAGCTAATGCCGTCTGCTTTAAATATTTGTCTGTAGTAGTCAAGAGACTTTCTGTTTAAGGACATTAAATTCTTGAAGAAAATTTAAAATGAACACAAACTTAATCTAAGAGAAAAGGTTCAGACGTTTGTACAGCATTTTGTGTTGTTACGTATTGCCTCCGATAGGTCTGAATATTCGATAAGTAACTGTAGATACCGGTAGTATCTAACCTAATGGCGGCTCAGAACACTACGCGAGTCGCTGCGCAGTAGTAAATTCATGTGTCAAGGTGAGGGCTGGGGTACTTCGCAGTGAAAAGCGAACTGCAGAGACATCATTAAGTTTGAATCAACCCGTACTTTACATCTATGAAACGCAAGCTGCATTAACGCCAAAAAAGCTTTGTCTACCCAGAAATCAGCTTAGTTACCCAAATCATGATACTACAGTTTATTGATACATGTCTGTTACGTATATCAGAAATCATCAAACTGATGGATGATTTAATCTCATTTCAAATAAAACTGTTATTTTTATTCAACGAATATTATTGTAAGATCACTGAGATCGTTTGTAACATATTTTTATAGCGGCGTTTAGTCAGAAGTATTGAAACAGCTAAATATTTTAGACACGCATTCCTATTTGCGTAAACTGATTCAAAAGAAAAATATACTTTGTACTTACGTATTAGTAGCCGTACGGACCGATCATCAAGGTTAAGCAGCGCTTGCCGAGGTAGGTCTTTGGATAGGTGACCATCTTAACATACCGAGACTCCTCCGTGCCTCGGAAAGCACGTTAAGCTGTTGGTCCCAGCTGTCATTTGAAGATCTTTGGCCGTCGTTATGGATTGTCAGAAGCCAGAAAATCTGATTCCAGTCTTGCCAAGAACTACCGTGTTACCCAGTTTATGGGTTGTGGAGGTCTGGTAGGTAGCCGCTCCATGTAAAATACTGGTATTCAGCCGAACCCGGTTTGACTGGGAGCCGACCCCATTATAGTTGGGAAAAGGCTAGGCAGGCTGGCAGTATTCGTTAAAACATCGAATCGTGGTCAGCAGATATTTTAGTTTAAAGAAAAACAGTAGTTTATCATCTCAGTTACATATTCACACGAGGAATTTATAAAGGCCATATTTCACGGTGCACTTACGCGTTTCAATTTGGATGAAGCAACCAAATTGAGTAAACATGAAAGTGATTCATTCGATGACGGCCACACCTTTCATTTCCGCGCCTTTCAATCAAAATGAATAAATTTGGTTGAACCGTTTAATAATGCCATTACGACACGCGTGTGAGAATTCAATACCGCACGCCTTTGAATTCAAAATGCGAGAAAAAGCAGAGCAGACAGCTTTTTCATCGTATCGACGTTTAGATGTGTGTTACGTTGTGATACGTTACGAAACAATCAATGTTTTAACATGAAAACCGTTTGATGTGTAGGCACCTATTTTTAATAAACATGTTAAATTGTTAATATAATGGTTTGTGTCTATCACATCTCTTTGCGAGCACCGGAGGTGACGACAAGACGTGTCAGAACCAGAGTTTATTCATCACGATTGATTCGTGCTAACGACACAGAACAATAAGCAGTAGATGTCTGTTTAATTTGTGAGCATTTTGTTTATTCACTGGAGAATCACAATATTATTCGGAAGAAACATCTTAAAAGAAACATAACGCCCAATACTATGTACCTCATGAACCTGTAGTTTTCCAAGAACAGCTAAAAAACCTCTTTTCATTTCATATTGAACTATCTTAATTGATTGCCTACTAACAGCAATTGACTCACGGTGTTTTTCCTTAATTTCGCAGTCAAAGAAAAACGTCGTGGAATGATAAAACTCAAAAAACTATTCACTGACATTCAGGTATCTGTCTTGTCTTAAAAGATCCAATAGGGCTAGAAAGCTTAACCTAAATAATCATAATCACAGACACGACTAACAAAAGACAGAACACAATATTGCCAGAGAGAAAAAAAAACCACAAAGAAAAGTTGCCGTCTGCTTAAAAGAGTACCTAATATTGTTATTCCTCGTTTATGGCATTTATTGATAGCGGGTTAATGGGCTTAATGGAAGATGATATCGTCTGTATATTTAGCAGTGTCCCTGAATACTAAGTAACTTTGGAATTTATTTACGTAATGGTCTCTTTTTCGCTTTGTTTGCGGACCTAGAACTTTCGTCCTTTAAGAGTTCATCGAGAAGTAAATCTGTGGGTTTATTGTGTTTTTGAGATGCTTGACTCCGATTATACTGTCACAAATTGGTCTCAAAAGAACAATTCACATAAAAACATCGTTTCGCCATTGCCAGACAATAAAATCGGCGTGTTGATGTGTTTGCTTTTCAATAAATATCACTGCAAATGAGTCTAACTCAGTAGTAACGTGTAATACCACATGGCTGACCTCGAAAAAACTAATTCTATCATTGTTAGTCTTTATAGTTGCAAACTTACTAGTTCTATTAATAAGTGAGTGTGTACAAAAAATGGTGCATTGGCTGTTCTCTGAATGTCAGTGAGAAATGTCTAAATTATTTTTGTTATGTTGTTATATCGTGTCGAAAAAAAAAGTGTTGCCAATGATTGATTTTTCTATTTTCTTTTTCTTTTAAACGGTATTCAATTCGTGATTATTTCTTTAGCCATTTCTTCAAAAGCACAACTTCGTTAAAGTTCTAACACCGCAAAAATTAGATGGAGTGGACTGTTATTCCAATTGTGTTAAGCATAATCATGGTGATACGTTTACAAAATAGAACAGCTGTTTAGTAGCTGCTAAACAGCTTTGTGGAAAAACTGAGCAATGCGCTGTTGCTACGGCAATACAACTGAGATAGGCGCTGTGGCTTTCCGTACAAACCTGATACACACATATTGGTTCAAACTCTCATGTTTGTGTCACATACGAAATGTATTTCGTTTAAAAGGACAGTGCCAATTTATGTAGGTAAGTAATAGGTATTGAGGTGGACCAAGTGCTGCCCAGAATGAACACAGTGCATTTTGTTCCTCACGTCAACACTAATCTTAAAACCAAAGCGCTTCAAATTCTGTCCTAGGAGTCAAGAGAGTGGAGGAGCTACGCCTGGGCGAAACTCCACTGCCGCGACAAGTTGCAGCGCGGCGGACGGAGCTCCGGCAAGAGATCATGGCGGTAGGGAGACACGCGGCCTACCCACTGCTGGGCACGCCACTATTGTGGTGATAATAAAATTCTAGAGACGCGCCACGGCTTCCTCACCTTCCGCCTGACGCAGGTACTCACCGGACACGGTTGTTTTATATACAATTGGGTTAAGGCCCAGTTGCCAAGCACAACGGATTATAATTATATTAACTAACGGGGTTTATTTTAATTTTATTTTTAATAGATAAAATTAAAATAAACCCGGTAAAATCGCTTGAACGTACGAAAATTTGTTCTGGTTTCTACAAGGTCCGTATAGTAAACAACACCAGATGTAACCTGAATACTATCTAACATAATATTGCGTTCAGTTTGCCAAAGAATACACTCCCATAAGATATGTGCGGATTGTTCGTATTCAAGGTTAGATGTAGAATATTGAGTTGACAGAAAGGAGAAGCCGCAAGCTTAAAAGAAAAGCTTAAAGAAAAGTCTTGGTCCGGCTCTTCACGCTTGGCATGTTATGACGAAGTAAAATCTACCTGCAATGACCTAGGGTTCACTAGGGCGCGTTTTTTTAGCCAAGCGTGCTACAGGACGATGTAATGTGATCTGTTTTCCTACGTCTGTTTTTTTTAAGTATAATTTTTTTGTTTAAGTCTATTAATGTTTTCTCAATAGAGCTACATTCACACCTAGGTAGCACTTGGTCTAGATCCAATCTATGTCCTTTGACTTCTGTGGTGTGATAATCTAAGGAATAATAAGTGGTTTTAAATTCGACATTTTCCCTGGACGCGTGCTAAGCGTGTGTAATTCCTTAAACTAAATTCTAAATAAACCGATAAGGTGTGCCTACCCACATTATGTAATACTAAAATAATGGACGCCGAGCTCCAGTACCTAGGTACGTTAAGCGGCCGCTCCACGGTAAAGGCCGTCAGAAGTTTGAAATTTTGAGCATCGGTTTAGAATATCGATATTTCTCTCTCTAGGTCTAGGAAATATCTGCTGATATTTAACAGGGTTGATATTTAACGGGTTTTTATTGATTTACAACTAAATGACAGAGCATATTATTGGTATTTCAAAATCCTACTGCCTATTGGTATCTTGGTCGAACATAAATTAAATTAATTTTCATAAAAATAATTGAAATACATAATTTTTTTTCTATTTTTATTTTCTGATTTCTGCCATGTCTATGCTCTTTCTTTAATTTAAAATAGGTTTACCAGACTTGTTTACACAATACACGCTTTAGTTATTTTTATAAGTTTGTTTGATTACAATAATTATGTTGTTAACCGGAGTCGACAGGATACTCAACACGAATTTCATGTCTGAATATATAGGATAAGATTTATAAATAAATCGCCTAGATATAGATGGAGCATTTTTTTTCTTTATTTTAGAGGGTTCAGTCACGAAGTGACTATGCCACACTCGTTTAAATAGATGGAGCTTGGTAACAAAACAAAATATTATCTAAACTATTTACATAGTTCACCTGTATCATTCAGACAAAAAGACTCACTTTCACATGAATATTAGTGAAGTTGTACCGAGCTATCCTCTCAGAATTTTTATTGCTTTCGCGTAAGCAGATGAAAATTCCTTTTTCCTCAGCGGCACCGCGACATCCAGCGCATTTAAATGTAAAACCTGACAAGGGGAACACGATTGTTATTTAAAATGGATTTCCATACATTAACAGAAACTGAAGGGATGGTAACCGTATTGTAAAACGAATGAAACTTTGTTTTATGTAACTGTACTTTATACAAATGCCTTTAACAGACTGTTGTTGTATAACTTTTAGGGGCTGGTCATTTTTTAGCCATGAAAGTTTTGAATTGCTCAATGTGGTGGAAAACGTTAGTGAAAATTGTGGAAAAGTGCCTAATTAGCTATAAAAAATCGCTTGTAACGATCACAGAACCAAAATTTTTAGATGGCAATGCTTGCTTGACAATCCTGACAATACCTTTCCTCATCATATTTTCACAGATTTTTCTCCAGTAATTAAAGCTCAGTATCGCAAAACCAGCGCTGGATACCTTCCAATTTAAATACTTTATCTACTTTCTTAATCGCAGATTCTTATGATTCTAGCAACCCCGTATTAAGGAAGCTATACTTATTGATTTATAATTATAACACAAATTCAGCATTAGTGTGCTGGAAGCGACAGATCGCTTGTGACGTAGTGACTACGTTGTGGTGTGATACGGCTTGCATTAAATTAAAAGCACTAGGTTCCGTTTCACCTGCTCTTGTGCAATCGCCGATAAAAATCGATTAGCACTTTGGTTTTTTAGATCTATATCTTGGGCGAAATATTTATTTGAAATCGGAACACAAGTGACATTTAAAAAAATAGAATCCGACGAAGCTCTTCGAGAAAAGGTAGGTAGCTTGGCTCGTCATGGCGGGGGCACTGCTGTACCCCCAGATCCTTTCGCTAATGTATATGAAATGCCAAAAGCAAATATATCAAATCATTTTATGTCAATTTAGATGATATAGAAAAGTAGCAATGTTAATCGACTTTTGTCGCTGATCGCACGAATACATCGATTTTGACGTTTCCAGTGATGTAAGTTATGTTTGTGGCAATAAATAGGAAGCTTATAAGAGTATGTACCTAATTACAGGAAAAAATGTAATTACTTTTCATCAAATAATATTTTTGTATTCAACCATTCCCTATTCATCTTTTTAATTAAATATGGCTTATATTTAATTTACTAAGGTTTCATACTTATCGAGCGCCAAAATTAATGTAACTTATCTACCTACTACTTATTTATTATTTTAAAGCTATACCTGTGGACAGTAAAGACACAAATAACTATAGACCGGTGTCCGTATTGCCAGTATTTAGCAAGGTATTCGAAAAGGTAATGCTTAATCAAATGCTTAATCATTTTAACACAAATAACATCTTACACGATAAACAGTATGGTTTTACCAAAGGACGTTGTACAACTGACGCCGGTGTCACCATAACTAAAACATATCTTTAATGCGTGGGAAGAGGCGCAAGACGCCATAGGCATCTTCTGCGACCTATCTAAGGCGTTTGATTGTGTAAATCACGAAACATTACTCATGAAGCTCGAGCATTACGGACTAGGCAAAACAGCGTTAAACTTAGTAAAATCTTATTTGAATGATAGACAGCAATTAGTCCAAATAAACGGTGTTAATTCGTCGGGATTAAACGTGAAAATGGGCGTCCCGCAGGGATCGATTTTAGGTCCTTTCTTATTTCTAGTTTATATCAATGATTTACCCCATTTATTGCAAAACCAACTAAACATGGTCTTGTTTGCCGACGATACTTCTTTGATTTTTAAGATAAACAGACGTAGTAATAATCTTGAGGACGTAAATAACGCCCTTCTGCAGGTCTAAAATTGGTTCACTGCTAATAATTTAGTTTTAAATGGGAAAAAAACTAAGTGCATAAGATTTTCCTTACCAAATGTCAAAAGTAGTGATTGTGACATAGTGTTGAACAAGGAGAAACTGGAATTCGTCGATAGAACAGTTTTCCTGGGGATTACGGTTGACTCTAGGCTGCAATGGGGTCCTCATTTAACATCTCTTGCAGGACGGCTAAGTTCAGCGGCATATGCTGTTAGAAAAATCCGCCAATTTACGGATGTTGATACCGCGAGATTAGTATATTTTAGTTACTTTCATAGTATCATGTCTTATGGTATTTTACTATGGGGACGGGCTGCAGACATCGAGTCTATTTTTATTCTGCAGAAAAGAGCTATAAGAGCGATATACAATCTCCGCCGACGTGATTCTCTAAGGGAACTGTTTAAGGATATTAACATCATGACGGTACCCTGTCAATATACACTTCTGGACACATCTATTGGCCCACCTTGTATTTTCAGTTTCGTTTGGTCCTAGCTAAAACTTTATATTAGGTCGAGCAAAAAGTTTTTATGCAGTTTTGAACCTGGCACATTCACAATTTCATTCAATAGTCTTTTTTTGAATTTCGAACACAGAATTTAAAGAAACAAAAGACAATTTGGAGCCTGTTTGTTGATATCAAACAATCGAATACGAAGAAAACTTGGCTTTATTGGTTTACTTGGATTTAATTCTTGAAAAAGTGATTGATATCTTTGGTTTTGCAACAAACATTACTTATTCTTAACATTAAGGTGAGGTTCTATCAATAATCTATGGATACTTCACCTGAAGTCGCCGCCCAAGCTGTGGCACTTATTCAGGCCGGACACAGCCAAAGAAACGTGAGTGCTCAACTTAATTTAAGTCGATCTGCGGTCCGAAATGTTTATCGGAGGTACCTAGAGACTGGCGGCTTTGTTCGTCGCCAAGGAAGGCCACGATCTCGGGTCACAACTGAAAGGCAGGATCGATTCATCGTGACGACCAGCTTGAGAAATCGTCATCTTACCTCCATTGAGATACAAAACCAACTTCGCGACTTCCACGGAGTATCTGTGAGCGCTCGAACTGTTCGGAGAAGGTTAAAAGAACGCGATATGGTACCACACAAGCCAGCTAATGGGCCCAAACTAACGCGAGCCCACCGAACAGCGCGCCTTCATTTCGCACGCAGTCATTTAAATTGGACACAGCAAGATTGGAGCCGTGTACTCTTTTCTGATGAGTCCAAAATTGTGTTACATGGCAATGATGGAAGGAAGAAGGTCTATCGACGTAAGGGAGAGCGTTTCGCACAATGCTGCTTTGAAGAGAGGGTTGCTTATGGCGGTGGCTCATGGACTGTCTGGGGCGGTATATCCGCGAGCGGCAAAACTCAACTTGAGGTTGTTACAGGACCACGGCTGCCAACATTAAATGCTGAAAGGTACATTCGTGAGTGCTTAGAACCTCACGTGATACCATACGCGGACTATGTGGGCCCAAATTTCCTTTTTATGCATGATAATGCAAGAGCCCATGCGGCCGGCATCGTCAGGGAATATCTTCGGGATGTGAACATCACAGTTATGGACTGGCCAGCCAGAAGCCCAGACATGAACCCCATTGTGCACATGTGGGACGAGCTAAAAAGACGTGTTAGGGCTCGTCAGCCAGTTGCCCAGACGATGCAGGAGTTGAAAACTGCCATAGAAGAGGAATGGGAGATGATCCCTCAAAATTTCATAGAGCGGTTGATAAACTCTATGCCTAATCGTATGAGAGCTGTGGTAGATGCCTAAGGAGGCAACATGCGTTATTAAATTAAACCTTTATTTGATAAAACATGTTTTTTATTCAAAAATCAATTGCCTTTAACAAGGCGCATATCCGACTTGTTAGGCGTAGCTCCATGTAGTATGGTATTCTGAATTCAAATTTAAAACAATACGATCGAAAAAGATGGTAAAATGTATCAGGTTTAAAACTGCATCAACAGTTTTTGTTCAATCTAGCAATCATATTTCGGTAGGGGCCATCGAAACCTAAACTCTAAGGTGGGCCAATAGATGTGTCCAGAAGTGTATATATGAAAACATTATGTACGTTAGAAAGAATCTCCATCTTTTTAGTAGACGAGGCGACAGACATAATTATAATACTAGAAATAGGGATCAACTAGTTCAACCAAGTTTCAGACTAGCTAAAGTAGCCTCATCTTTCATGGGGTACTGTTTAAAATGTTATAATAAAATACCTCCTAATATATTAGAACTGAATGAAACAAAATTTAAATCTTGTATCAAACGCACACTGTGCAAGAAAGCATATTATAAGTTGGGGGATTATATTGAAGATAATAGTGCTTGGCTCAATGCCGGTCCAGCTCCACAGTTACTAGGCCGCACAAACTAATCTTTTGGCATTTATAAATATTGTTGGACCCGTTGAAGACTGTAAAACATTATATTTTCATTGTATAGACTCAATGTAATTAGCATTGTATAAATTCATTAATTAACGGCACATGTGTGAGTACTGTGAACCTTATACTACTTTTATTTATTTTTTAATTGACTTGACTGCCCTGGCGGTTGGGAGTGTCATGCTCACTCAAAAGTCTACCTGATGGTGGCGCATGTGTTGGGTCATTTGGCTCCCTTAAATATGGTTGAGCCGAATGGTGCTAGCGCGTGCGTCATGTTCGTGAACGGACGCCGTCAGTTTGGACTGGTCATCTCTCGGCTGCCACGGTTTATTTTAATGATTTGTTATTTTAATTTGTTGTTGATTTTTATTTTTTTACTCCGGATACTTTAACGTGCATTTCTTTTTACATCGTTCTCACATATATGTTTGTATAATTTCAACAGGAATGATGTAACCATAAAATTGTAAAGAAAAATAATTTAAAAGAGTGTCCGTGGAGTTTCTTGCACGTTCTTCTCCATAGAGATCTACGCTTTGGAACGTGCAAATAGCTTCATCTTTTTGACTGACCGACCTTGACAATTCAAAAGTGCCCGTGAATGGTTTATTTGAAATAAATAATTTGAATTTTGAATTTTTGAATTTTTTGAATTTTGTGCAAAACATGAACAGTGTAATTTAATACATTTGAACTACATCTTTGACATTTCTCAGGACTCTGAGTTGGTTCTTTTCCGGACCTTTGAAATAGTCTTGTGTAGTTCGCGAACGAACTAGTTCGTAAGAGCGCTCCCACATGCGAACTACGCGAACTAGGTCCCAAATCTTTAGTTCGTTATTTCCTTCGAAATGACCGACCTAATAGTATGGCCGCTCACTTACTTACTGATGTGTTTCTTGTCTTTTAATGCAATGCACAAGCTACTATTTTACAGATAAACACTTCATTTAGTATATGTTCTATATTAAACTAATAAATCAATTAAAATAATACGAGTACAACGTATTTAAAGTAAAAAATAACGGCCAAATAGCTACTTTACAAACAGAAGAACGCACGCAGCACCAACATGCAAAGAGCGTGAACTATCTGCCTTTTCGCTCTGCCTCAGCTCACTAGCACAGTCAGCTAACGTCTCGACGAAGGACTGGTGAACTAAAAGGGCGTTTTAGTTCGCCAAGGAGTCGCGAACTAAAATGAGCGCTCACGGTCGCGAACTCTATGCGCAAGTCTACTTTAGAAGCCGTTCATGGGGCCGAAGCCAACTTGCACACGACTTATTGGACGCTTTTCTGTTATCACCTTATTATTCGTTTTCTTAGGCTTTCTTAAGGAAGTAAAGATTGACACGTGTTACCACCCACAGTCCTTGTTAATTCCTTGACAACTTCCTTGAATCTAATTAAATTCGTCCAAGGAGAATATTTTTATTTAAACCCACGTGCTCGGAGTATTTTTCCAAAGAAGCTCTTTGATTGAAATTAGCTAGGTAGGAGGTTATTTAAACGATATTTGAAGTAAACAAACTTTGTATGTGGAGACGCTACGCAAATTGTCCGGAATACCCGGTTCTGAGGTACTTTATCGGTCGTTTATTCGTCCGTTGACCACTAACTAACCAACGGCGTTATGACAAATAGCGTTAACGGACAGATAAACTACCGATAAAAACCTCGAAAACCGGTCAAGGGACCACAGATAACTTATTTAATTCCGAGTTAGGCGCTAACACGAGCAGTGTTCGAAATATTTGTTTTAACTTTGTGTAACCAACTAATTCTGAGTGTATTTGGCACAATTGGCCGTTTTTTATTTTAATCATGCCATTGACTCACTCAATTCACAAGAAAACGACAAAATTTCAGGTTTTAATCATGCAATATTTTACAACTACATCAAGCGTTCACAAAGCAATGAAATAGATCATAAATTACACGATTCACATTCCTGAATACAAGGTAGCAATACGATTTTCAATAATACCAGTTCGGTATTTCTGTTATTGAAGTCCAGGTGGGTCTTATCTCTCGGGAACAATGCGGGGCCGATAGCTAGCATCTGCAGACGTTTCTGTACCTGCAGTCTTGTACCGAAGACTTTGTACAGTCAAAGACGAAAATTATGTCCGGTCCGTGAAGCAGAGAAAAGTAGTAGTTAGTAGTTTTCTGTCAAGTTCACTTTGTTAAAGGGACCGTAATTGTACTTTTGCTGCAAGCCATTATAAGATGGAATAAATACAAATAGTGTAAGTATATGATCTGGGTGGCTGTTCCACATGGTTGACTGACACCGCAAATGGACACTGGTCCATGTACAGTTAATACTAGTTTAGGGACCATATTATTTCATGTAAAACGTTATAAATTTTGTATTACAAATGTCAATAAAAATTATATAATTATTGTCGTTTTTGAAAATGCAAAAAAGTGGGTCAGTGTTCGCTTTGGCCATGCTAAAACGAAACAAGTTAAATAAAAGCTTTTAAATAGTATAAACATTTAGCAAAGATTTTAAATTAGGAAAAAAGTTTTCTAGTGTTATCTGGCTTCTATTGCAGCTATTTCTTAATGGAAGTCTGGAAGGTCTTGACGGCGATTATCATTAAGGCGATCAATCTATTGATTGTAACTTGAGCTTGGGATTGGCTGCTCAAAATGAAGCAATACTCGTATTGTAACCAAGACTTTCTTTTCTTTTATATGACGGTTTTTCATCCAGTCTTTTAAGCTATTTTTTTGTACACACAGTACAGTTTATGTACTTACCTACACACATTTTAAAAAAGTAGATAAGAAGAAGGAAGCAGAAAAATATATTATTCAAAAAATATTTTAATTTTTTATTATTTATCATCTGTCTAGCCTTTTCCCGGATTCAGCTGAATACCAGTATTTTACGTGGATTGACGGCAGTCATGGGTTGTAGGGGTCTGGTAGGTATACCAGACCTCCACAACCCATTAACTGGGTAACACGGTACTACTTGGCAAGACTTCTTTTTTTATTATTATATTTAAGTGTTTATTTTTTATATATACTTAGACAAATTATAAAGAGCTAATAATCGTTTGTTTGTAGGAGGAAATAGTATGAAAATCACTGATAGGTAACTACACTGCACATGCTTCTTTTATTCCGGAAAAACGTAGCCGCTTACGCGTCCCAGCCGCACAAGCGATACTCGCGCAATACGTCTACGCATTAAATTTCAGTGTTTTTTTGGGGATTTTAGTCTACAAAGACGTGTAAGGCAAGAATATTAGTGGGAAGTACAATCCCCATATACGCTTAAGCGGGTAGTATAACTTTAGGGACCTGGTTTCCTATATTATTTCAATTATTTGTTGACTATTAAACAATGCTGTTTCCATTTAAATTGCACTAAAATCGCACGCCAAACGGAATTGGGCCAAAGTCGCAGTTTCAGCAGCATCCAAAGAAACTATGTTGCCTGCCTATCACGTCGCAGTAACTAAGTTACTTAGCGGAACTGAGTCGGCGAGCCTCTGATATAGCGCTTAGAGGTGCGGGGTTATTTTCCGGTGTCTGTTTAGAAAGGTATTTTTAAGGTTCTTATGAAAAAAGGATCAGTCGTGTATCTCACCCACCGGACCGATTAAGTTAAGATTTGGGATTTAAGTCTGTCGGTCAGTAGTTTTAGCTTGTAGCTAGCTTTGTTGCCTTGGCTGGGGGCCTTAAATTCATTTGAGGTCACCACAGGATAGTCCGGTTAAGCAGTTGATAGCCCTTGCGTGTTAACTTGCTAGTGGTCATATCGAAAAAAAAAAATCTGTAATTAAATAAAATTTGAGGATGGGCCATTTGTGACTCGCACTTGACCAGTTTTTTTCCTAATACTATTTGTTTACGTAGGAAACTTCTTCTTCTAAGTTTCCTGCTAAGCAATGGTTTTCTAATAACCAGTACGATAAAATTATTATCATAGTATCACGTCTTTAGGTACCTAGCTACTAATATTCTTCTATTAATCTCAATGATTGTGGTTTTCCTTGTCACTTAACAACTTGCTAACGCCAAATAACTTGTTATAAGGATTTATGTTTTGTTTTGACATCTAATTAATCCACGTAAGACATGAAAAATTAAACAGGCTTTCTCTGATCAGAAGATAATGTGAAGCTTTTTGTCGTGCCCCCGATGTCGATTTTTAGATTAAGAATTTAAAGTAGAGCATATTTTGTCA
Source organism: Melanchra persicariae (assembly GCA_947386135.1). Classification (NCBI taxonomy): domain Eukaryota; kingdom Metazoa; phylum Arthropoda; class Insecta; order Lepidoptera; family Noctuidae; genus Melanchra; species Melanchra persicariae. The sequence goes on along the minus strand of OX376648.1, from coordinate 17,948,105 downwards.
AATTCAATGGTAGCCTGAAAATTGACAAAATTTGGTAATAAGTACGAGTTTGACGAGGTCTTATCTCCAACTACTCAATTCAGAGCCTTTAGACTGACTCCACGGATGTTTTAATTGGCGAGCTTTTCATCCAAACATATCGTATAAAAGATTAATCCAGAGATAACTCGCCACTGTGATTTCGAAAATCTAATGTTCAATCTCAAAAATCATAAGTACTTCATTATAAGAGAGATATAGGCAACGAAAAGAAGGTTCTTGATTCAATATAGCCCACGTTCTGGAACGTGCCGAGGCTGGGCCACGACTAGCATTTTAATAATAATAATAATAATAAAAAAATTATTTGTCATCATAGTGGTACAATGTAGACACAGACATGGTGCTTAAAATAAAAACATGGGTCAAGCAAATATATTAATGTCCCCCATGCTAGGAAAATCCTGTGTTATGGGGGGCATTCAACCGTCCAGTTGATGTTAACAGTGATGTTTAAATTTTACACTTATTTTAGTAGATACATGCACGAAACTCTGGGTATTGTACTAATGACAATTAAATATTTCAAAAGATAGAATAAAATAGAACCAGCAAGTAATATTTGAACATGATGTAAATAAAAACTGTGTGAGTGTAATGAGGTGTGTGTAAGGAGGTGAGTAAAAAGAGATATGTGTGTTGTAGGGTTGTGGTTGCGTGTGGTATTTTATGTGTGTTGTGTTATGTGAGTGGTGTGTTGTGTGTTGTGTTGTGTTGAGGGCAGCGGACAACATTGGGCTGCAAGATTTGACTAGAACGATCGATGATCAACACATTACAAGGGTTTGATGAGCTCCTCTGTACTGTCGTAGTCAAGTGACATTAGATATTCCTTCACTTTGTGTTTGCATTTATGAGTGTTTAGAGAATGGATGTTGAGTTTTGTGTGCAATGTGTTGTATAGCAGAGAGCTTAAAAATCGACTATGACGTTGTGCAAAGGTTGAGTTTACTTGTGCTTTCGGACAAGCGGGAATAGGTCTTCTTCTTCGGATGAACCTGGAGATGTCTGGAGGTGATAGAGTAGCGTGTTTCCGAATGACTGTGCGGAGAATGAACAGCTGTCTGACAGTTAAAGATTTGTGATCCAAGTATAATTGGTGTGTCGGATAGCGGCGGGGTTTTCCTAGAAGAACTTTAATCACAGCACGTTGAGCCCGCTCTACTTCCATTATCGCCGTCTTTGCAGCTCCTCCCCAGGCAGTGATGCAATAGCCTATGATTGATTCGCAAAGAGCGCTGTAAACCATATTTAGGGTATTAATGTGGGCCGATAGTCTAAGTTTTTTGAACACAAATATGAGCTTTCTAATGCGCGACGACAGTGCATGCAGATGGGTCTTCCATGAAAGGCAGGCATCGAGCTGGAGACCGAGGTATTTTACCACCGAAACTCTATTCAAATTCTAATATTAAACTGAACGGGATTCAAGCACTTTTACTATTTCTTAAATGTTTACACGAAAATGCTCTCCAAGGTGATATTAATAAAATATTCATGACGGATTCTTTACTCTTCTTAAGAATCTCCTTACTAGGTATTCAGGATTTACTCATAACTTAGAGATATTGCAAAATAACTTCGAAACCAAATTCAAATAGTGGCCAACTTCAGCGTATGTATAAAAAGTTCTCTCTTTAGTAACCATTAATTATTTCCCTATGCGAGACGCACAGGACCAGTTGTTGTGGCGACATTATAGATATAGATGACTAAAAAAGTCTAATAAGTCCGTCAGATACATTTCCAAAAAATATTAGACACGTATTTTTTCTTTTTTCACATAAACAAAAAATTAAAAAGATACAGTACGTTGAAAACTCATGTGACGTCACTTGTAAGTACACGTGTCGTCACCAGCCCCCACTCCTGCTCTTTGTTGCGTTTTATCTTCGGCATTTTTTATTAAATAAATAAATAAATAAATATCTTGGGACAACTCACACACGGCCATCTGATCCCAAGCTAAGCAGAGCTTGTGTTATGGTAACCAGACAACTGATATACATACTTATATAATTTATAAATACATACATATTATAGATAAATTACACCCAGACACAGAACAAACAATTATGCTCATCACACAAAGTTTGTCCTGGGTGGGAATCGAACCCACGACCTCCGGCTTTGCAGTCAGGGTCACTAACCACTAGCCAACAGGCCTGTCAATTAATTTGATAAAGCAAAAAATACGTGTCCAATATTTTTCGATAATGTAACTGACGGACTAAATAGAACGATATATGTTTTAAAAACAGGAATCATCCCTATTGAGGGAGACCTATGTCCAGCAGTGGACGTCTTTCGGTTGATATGATTATGATTTCCCTCTGCAATTACCCGGAAAAATGTGTGTTTTTTTTTTCGAAATCAACCGGTTCGATTCATGGTTGGAAATGCCTATTTTACAAAATATCAATGATGCAGTTTTAGTTTTCATCAAAATCGGGCTCGAAACTCCTGCCAGTATTTTTCGATATTCTTTATAATTTCGGATTATGCACAACGCACACTTTAAAAATTCACCCTGTATGGAACATACATCAACGAGACAACGTACATCATTGAGACACCCAAACCGATTCTTGCAAACACTCGTTCAACAGACAAACATTAACAAAGTTATGAAACTCGGTGAAGGCAGTAGACCTTTCAAATCTTACTCCATTACCTTACAATTCAATTGCCGACAACTTGTTACGATCATGTTCTATTTTCCGACAAACTTCGGTATCCCCCTGTATGGCATTGCAAACTTCCACCCCTATACAGAGTTTGAACTGTTGTTGATGTACCTTAGATAATCAGGGCCTTACTTTCAAAAGAAACCACACAGATTCCTTGTGATTGCGCAGTTTCCTTATCTCTCCGGGAAGATATTATTAAGCAGTTACACAAAAGGTTTATTAAATCACCAAGTCAGTATCCGAGCATCCTTTTAAATTGCAAACTTTAATCTATTTTGATGCAACGAAGAGGTTTACAGTGAAACTCTGTGAAAATTTATGAAAAATCCATTAAATACGACAATGTTGTTGGAAATTGGTTTCCACCTGAAGCTTTTACGTTGTACCTATTAATATAGCTGAAAGCCAACGTATACTGGTTTATGATGTTATATTATATTTCTGCTGATGTAGCAGGATGGCGTATGATCGTCGGCAGTCTGATACATTTGTCTTAATTGGTTCCGAGAACTGACAACAGCGATGATTTATCATATCTAATTGATTCTCTTTATTGATTTTCCGTATCGTTTCATCTTGTGCGATTAAGATAAAAACTTGCGCGTCATGCGTCATTGCTATTACTATGAATTGCATGCGATTTGTTTGTTCTGAAAGTGTTATCTGACGAGATTTTTGTTTGTTGTTTGCGAACACAAACATAGGGAATACCATTTTGACTTTGAATATCAAGTTAGCACTCAGGAATAACTAAATCGTTTTGCGAAAAATACCTATGGGCGTGCTAATATACCGCTTTAATTTTCTCCACAGGGATACCATGACGTGATGATATGACCTTAATAAAATTAAGGTATAATACCAAGAAATTCGGTTATGGCTTATGGCTGGACATAAAATCACATCCTACGATCTAAACAGTCGATTTTATTGGTTTCCAGCATATTTGAGATTCTGGAAACGATAAATTAATTTGTTATGTTGTCCCACATTACTTAAAATCTCTGACGGGATTTGCCACGTTTAGTTGTTTCAGAAAACTCGAAGATAAAGGCTCTTGGTAACATGTAGATGCCCAAACAAGGTGATTATACACAAGGGAATGTTATCACGATCTCCTCTGAAACCGCATTTTCTCATTAATGAAGTAGGTATTATAAAAATGAGTACACTCAAATATTTTGTTACACAATTAAGTTAATTAATGTAATATTTTGTTGTTCATTTATCAAAATGTCGGATTTTAGGGTTATTCCCCGAGGATAACGGCCTGTTTTTGGACCTAATTAAGTAATTAGCAGTATCTAAATCGTGGACAAATCTGATAATATTAATAATGAGCTCAGTTACAGCCTATTGCAGCGTTAATTAGAACCAGAGACTTCCCAGAAGTGCACATCGTACACTGTAAAGACAAATAAATCATGTTATTTTTAAATCAAATTAAACAGATCGTATGTAATCAAAAGTTACAAATTAGTTGCTTGGGCGCCAATTAATATGAGCTCCGTGCTACGAAATTAAACATGAAAGGCAAGGGAGAGGATAGCTGGCCTTTTGCAAGTGGCCAGTAATGAGGTAGTCAGACTTGTGGACTTAGAATTTGTTTAAATAGAACTTCATTGAAATGACTCGCTTATTTCAGAAATTATTTTTCATATAAAATAAAAAATAATGTGCATTTAATACGCGGGTTCGATTCCCGCACGGAACAAATATTTGTATGGCCTACAGATAGTTGTTCCGGGTCTGGCTGTTTGTGTATGTGACTTTGTATGTTTGTAAACGCACCCACGATACAGGAGAAATTCCTAGTGTGGGGCAACGTTTAAAAAAAAAAAAATTGAATATTTATCGAATAAAACAGTTTTTGTACGTGATCCAGAAATTAGGTGATCCAAACTAGAATCAAGGTAACTGAATTGCTCGAATAATTATTAAACATGGATGGGCTGATATGGAAGTCCGCTAGATGCGATCCCAAAGGACCGGTCCAACCAGATTTCTTTCGGCTGAATGGCCATGATGCCCCTAAGCATCGCCACTTCACTCAGTCCTATGCTTTTCACATACAGTGGAGTCTCGCGGCCTTCACCAAGCCACCGGCCCACCTTGTAGGAGGCCTTACAAAACTAGCGTAGGTTCTGAAATCTAGTAGGCTAAACATCATTCGGTCCAGAGACCGAAACCAATCCGTCCCCATTGACCATCTGTTTTGTGTGCAATATCCCCTGGCTACAGTCACTGTGGTCCAGGGTTGCGGAATTTGTTTGAAAGAGTCACCGCGGCCCTGGAACGTTAAGGGCATTAGGAGAAACACGGATGGGTTTTAGTCAGTAAGAGTCTGATATTCCCTTCCGCTCCGCCCAGAGCAGAAGCAGTCATTTGATGATTTCCCATCCATAAAAAAAAGGTTTAGTTACGGTTACCAAGTTTCAGATTTAAAGCGCCGGGAACACCTGAAACCTCTTCATTTGTGAACTAAGTCACAGGCTAGAGTTAGTTTAGTTTAGTTTAGATTGTGACCTTTATGATACCTTTAATGGAAGCACCCCGCATTACACTATATACGGTGCTTATAACCCGGAAGATAAGTAGATTTGTCGCCATGACAGTTTTTGAGACAAGACTTAAAACAATAGCGTTTGACGTCCCCTGTTATAATTAAGATGGTTTTAAGAGATAAGAATGAGCGATTTTTGGCGTGTAGTGTTTTATGAGTATTAAAAGGTTTAAATGTTCTGTGCGTGTAAATGTTCTTTTAATTAATGTAGGTACTTAATTGGATTAACAAGCATTGGGTAGTCAGAAACCCCATTAATACTTTTTAGATTTATGTATGAAATTAAAGATTTATGAGGTGTTGACTATTCAATAACAATTTAGTTCTTGCTTTAAAATCATGTAACTAAACTAAAGATAGTTACGTTACTGTTTCTGCCTGTATGGACTTTTAATCTCACCTGAAATAAATAATTCTGTAGATTTGTGTTTCGTTTCGTCATTTCAATGTTTAGTTGTACTAATTTCATTTTTCTTACGGCTCCGCGTCCGTGTTCTTTTTCCCAGGAACCATGCATTTTCACGGGATAAAAAAATGTACTATGACTAATTAATATTAGAGACAGTCAGCCTTCCGTTAGTGAATGAATTACCTTTTTACAAACAATAAATAATTTTACTTATTACTATTGTATTGTAAAAACTAAGTCTCCACGCGATGAACTAAAACACCACCAAATGGATTTTCTTAGGGTTTTAACCAAGTACATATACCTCGGCCAAACAGCCTCTCTAGTTCCAGGAGGGGCAAGATAAAGAAGTGGCTCGACGCACCGAAAACGTCTGGAAGAGCTATTAGTTGAAATACCTAGTGAACGGAGCACTTCCACTTTCCCACAAAAGGAAACTCATGGACATGTGCGTCTTTCTCCCTTACGGAGCGCAAAATGGCGGTCGTCAAATAAACCATGTCAGAGGCCCTTGAGGCGGTTTAGAAACTCTGACACTAGGGTGTGTGGGGTCGTTAGACCTTACTACCCACACGAAGAAGAAGAAAACGGAGCGCAAACGTGGTTGTTACCGAAACGTCAACTCAACTCAACTCGGGGTCTGTCAGCGAGGAATAGAACGAAGTATTCTTGGAGTCAAACTCAGAGACCGCTTTAGAGACAGTCTACTTCGTTCCAAAACACAAGTCGCAGTCGTAGGCAACACAGCCGTTGCGGAATTTGTTCAAAAGAGCTACCGCGGCCCTGGAACGCAAAGGGCAATAGAAGGAACACGGATGGATTTTAGTCAGTAAGAGTCTGACACTCCCTTCCGCTACACCCAGAGCGGAAGAAGTAGTTTGATGCATTCCCATCCTTAAAAAAAAGGCAACATAGCCACCAATCTAAAGTGACACTGAGCTGGCCACATCTGGCACATGTTGCAACAGAACTGGACAATAGTGGTTATTATTGTCCAGTTCTGTTGCAACATGCGGCAGATGTGACCGATTGCATTCCAAGCAACAGGAGTACTGGCGACGTGTTAGGCCCAGGAGCAGATGGTGAGACGAGCTGGACTCCTACCCAAAAGATTGGTCAAATGTAGCAACAGACAGAGAGCTGTGGAAGGAAGGGAGGGAGGCCTTTGCCCTGCAGTGGGACCCAACAGCTCATAATAATAATTTAATAGTGGACCGAGTGTTTTTTTTAAACAGTATACATAGATAGCACATAATTAATCGTCTTCAAATCGCTTACATCTTACGTTCTCCTCATCAAATTACGAAGAAGGTAAACATGTATTTTATAAGCAAGCGTTGATGAAGATTCGTCGCTCACCCCCACGCCCGCTAAAGACGTCATGCATAACTCAAGCAAACAATTAAACGTTCACAATGTTACCATGCTGATGTCAAACAGACGAGTCTGGTAAATAGGCAAAGAAGATGGCTCTTACTCTGTTAAGTTTGAGGTAAATTACATTGTGTTTATGTTATGTTAGGTACCTTAATTATCATGATTATTTATTCGCATTAAATGTAGGTAGAGATGTAACAATAAATACATTCGGTGTAAAGACAAATTCCGACATTTTGTAGTGGCATGCAAATATTAAATCTATAAAAGTGTTTTAGTATACTATACAAATTATAACATTTTCAATTATAATATAATTCGGGGTAAGATAGATAGAGTATACTTTATCGTTCAAGAAAATTGTAAAATATGTAATAGCAAGTTGTAAATAAGTTAGAAATAAAATTGTGATCATTAAAACAATATGTATGGAGAGTTAAAGAGATGTCAGAGTTGGAAGCAATCCTTCTTACTTAACAATAATAAGAAAGGTACCTAATTTAAAATTCATTTTTATTTTTGTACTTCTACCCATTTGAGAGTTTTTTAACACTTAAAGAAATTTTATGAAAACTTCAGTTATAGCTGTATCTGAAACTGTTCCTTTTGTTTTTCTTTTACCTTTCATTTTTAATTAGATACCTCATCATCTGCCTAGCCTTTTCCCAGCTACATTTGGGTCGGCTTGCAGTTATACCAGATTCAGATGAAAACCAGTGTTTTATGCGGGTGTCAGATTTACTGGCTTCTGTCAATCCGTGACAACTGCATAAGATCTAGAAATGGTAGCCGAGACCAACTGCGAGCCATACACCTGCAAGTAATTTGATCAAACAGGCTGTGTCAAACAGTTTTATAAAAATGGTATGAATGTTTGTGGGAAAATTTGATCAATAATGAGTCGTCAAATGGCGTGAACAAATTTGAAATTTTGTATTTCTATTTGATTAAATAGTTTGAACCAGCCCACACATAATAACATGTACCCAATGTTCCACGGAACAAAAAACACAATGCAAGTGTTAAAGCTACATTTATTGGTTCCGGCACTTCGACACGTATCGGCAATTAAGTGAGAATTAATGAAGAAAATTGGCAGTTAACTACTCCGAATCAACTTCAGCTCAGAAGTAAAACAAAATTAAACGTACAGCCTTTTATTTTGTTATCTTCACTTTTAGGTAATTTATAGTGTACCTTTTGGCAAAATAGCCTTTTTGCTAAAACGAATATAACACTATTATAACGTCCCATTTGAGCTATGTCAATCATGTATTGAATATGTTTGGGCCATCAACTATTTAAAAAGACAGGCCACCAACTGTAAAAGTCTGCCTTTAGAAATATGAGGAAAAAAAAGGTCATAATCTTGATTCTGGCTACACTTGACTAACCGGGAGATTTTACACCTACTCATATCTGCTCGAAAGTGTCTACATAAACATGTTTTTTTTTTTGGGACAAGCCCGCCACACATTCCTAAACCACCGCAACTCCTGAAAGCCAGAATCAACAGTGCAAACACCAGAAAAACGCCGTGTCAATGAAGCTGGACGAGTCCCGGAGAAACGATTCAACTGTCTTGGATCCCGCAACGAAATTAATCAGAAAATAACAGCGGAGGAGTTGGAAAAAAATATAAGTTCCACTTCCCAATCCTTGTCAAGCAGGAGACAGAACAGAGCTAGGCCAAATAGGCACCAAGGGACATTATACAACTGGGTTAAGCGCAGTTGCCAAGCACCACGAATTATACATTAAAACTAATACTAATGGGTCCTAAATTGTGAGCTACTTTTGATTCCAGTATGGCAAAATCGCTTGAACGCAAGAAAATTTGTTCTGGTACATGACTGTGTAAGCAGATTATAGGTATTACGATGCAGGTATTTCCTTAAAATGGTGTAGCAAACTAACAACATTAGTCACTCATGTTAGTAGCGATAACGAGCTTATTTCGGGCAGCCGTGAGGCTTGAAACTCGTTGCCGAATAACAGCCTTGGTTTTTTATGGAAAGGTCAGAATTGATGACGAAAGCATTGACATTCTAGAACGGAAACACTATTCAAGTCGCCAATCTGATCACTTTTAAGATTACAATCTTATTTGTTCTGTATCTGGGTGTGTAATTTATCTATAATATGCATGTATTTAGAAATATATAAGTATGTTTATCAGTTGTCTGGTTGCCATAGTACAGGCTCTGCCTAGTTTGGGACCAGATGGCGGTGTGTTGATTGTCCCAAGATATTATTTTTATTCTCTTTATTCATTATTATACATATATTTTACATTTTTAAATATTTCTATAAAAACAATACAAAAAAAACATTTAAAAATATAAAAAATAGTAGTCCGCCGGTGTCGGGAGCGAGGTCCAAGCTACCGGTGGTTAGGGCTTCAGAGAAAGGAACCTCCTCACAATACGAGCCGTATCGAGGAGTACTGCCTTCTGTATCAGGCCCTTTATCCAACTGCGCAACGCCAGCTTCGACAGATGGTCGTCGAAGCTTTTGGCCATCAGACTTATTATTAATTATTATTTAAAAAAAACATAATTTAATTCCAATGGTATCATTAATTAAACTTAGATGCTATTTCTTTGAGCTTATTGAAAAACTAGCCTGCCTAGCCTTTTCCAACTTTATTGGGGTCGGCACCCAGTCAAATCAAATTCAGCTGAATACTTTATTTTACTTTAATTATTTTACAAGGAGCGGCTGCCTACCAGACCTCCTCAACCAATTATCTGGGTAACACGGTACTTCTTGGTAAGACTGGAGTCCGATTTTCTGGCTTCTGACAATCCGTAACGACTGCCAAAGATCTACAAATGACAGCCGGGACTCAACCTTGAAGATCAAGCTCGAGCCACGAGCTCCTCGTATTGAAAAAACTATAAATTAGTATTATTTTATTTTGGTAGAAGATTCATGAAACTTAAATGTTTGCATGATAAACAGGCTTAAATATAAAAGTTAACAGGTTCCCATAATATGACATAATAAACATAACTGGAACTTGAGGTATTCAATCTACAATGTCATGTTCAAAATCTATTGCGCACGAAAAAACAACGAAGGGATTGTGAATGCCCAAAACTTTCAGTCTCCAAGGTATAAAAAATTTTGTAAACACAAACAGGTTCGCCTCAGAACTATTTTGCAGATAACACATGTATCCAAAAATAACTTTTTCGCAGAATCTTCCACCTCCAACGATTAGCGAAAACCAGCTGGTTTTACTAAAGGCACGAGTATACCTGTTATGTAGGCGTTTTACAAAACGCTTCTCAGTACAGTTATGTGAATAGTTTACGTTCACAAATCTGTACTTGTTAGCATTAAAGTTGCTTTATAAATGTTTGTACTAACCACTGCTATATTTACTTTGTAAGTGAAGTTTACGACCCTTTATTTGAGTTGTCCTTCAAACTAGCCCGAAGGCGATTGATTTAGAAGTGAAACAGGTGTAAGCATAACAAACTTTGTAACGTTACTGAAATGCGAAGGATTTCTACAATTTCATCGCTTTCAGCGCTTTTAAAACGATTCTTTTACTGTTTGTTTGGTTTCCATTCGATACTATTAGCAATTTTATTCTTCCCTGGTATATTCCTTGATAGATTGGGTTTTATAGCGGTTTTTATGTTCAAGGATCAATTACAGCGTTGTTAATGCTGTTATTTTTCTTCTTAACGATCACCTCTCGTGTTGCCAGGATGAAATTTAATCGATGTTACATTATTTTTATAGCTTTACTTAACGATATGTAATGGTGCTTAAACAGTGATACTTTTATCTTGAATGTTCTGAGGTTGTCGATATAAGTCACAATTTCCACAATTTATTTTCAAAACTTATTCATGATTGCAGACACTTGCAGATGACAGTGAAAAATCCCCAAAAAAGAGATGTGGAAAACAAGCGGCGCTCCGACAAACGCCAAACCAAACTTTTCCCAATTTTTCAGAACCCATGCTGTAAGTATAATTTATACGAATCCGTTTGAAAGTTTTGTAACAAAGCGCGTTCCGGGCAAAAGATTTGAGGAATGATCAAATTTTGAAGCGCGTTCCAACTATACCACGGAACCTTAAACATTTTTGAACATCTCAAACTCCGCCGCCGTTGAAATGATAATTCCGACAAGTCTATAAATGCTTTTGTTTATTTGCTAAATAAAGCTTGAAAAGTTTCGGAACGAATAACAAAGGTTTAAAATTTTGATTATTGTAAACAAGAATCAAAGGGCAGGCCGTGTCTAAATATTTGCTTCATTTCTGAGCGGCTGTTAGAGCCGAAACAATTCAACGCCAATGGAAAACGGTAAATTGCGTACATACAACTATTTTCGTCAAAGGACAATGCTTAACATTTTCTCGAACCCTTATTGATAAATAATATGCATGAAATCATGCGTGAAGAATGGCAATTTTATTTCCTTTGACACAAGTTTTTGATGTAATTTCGAATTTATTGTTTTGTGCTTTGGTAGTAGTCAGAAAATCTAGACTTATTGAAGATGTAGGTATGAGATTTTTCGTTTTTGTACTTGCTAAATTTATATTCACGTTATTGCCTTACATCAATTGGTACAAAGGATAATTTCTAGGTTGTTGAATAGTTTTGTATTCATATTTAAATTTTAAAAAATAACAAGACAAAAACAGGTACATTTTAGCTGCTGCAGAAACAAAGCCACGATAGCATGGAGAACTTAAGACAAAAACAAATCTATAAATAAAAATTAGTGTCGGTAATGCGATTTTTATAAGTGACTTGTTTACCTGGCTTGTAAGAAGTTTCTACTTACTGTCTTGGCATGACAGCCAGATAAGTTTGAAGAAATTTAATCTGTGTTTCTAGATCTTGTAGGGAAAATAAAATGGACCAAGAGTGTGTTTTTTTTCTGAACTATCTTTAAAACCACGTGGTCCACCGTAAACCACGTTGTTTTAAAATATTTCAGAAAAACGCGGAGTTGTGGCAAAAAAAGGCGGATATGTTGAGCAGTATGCAGCATATGCATACTGCTCGACATGTCCGTTGTCCATGTAACCGTAAAATGACAGACTCCGTAAGATTGTAATAAATCTTGATTTGATTAAAATTTCTACATACATTATGAAAAATTGTTTTGTATACCGTTGTATACAAAACAATTTTTCATAATGTATGTAACAAAATTAACGCAATACCTCTTTGGAGTTAATTGTACTAATCATTATGAATAACTTTCACTATTGGACCAACACTGAAATCGCGAAAAAAAAATGGACTGCCCCATACATTTATGAGCGGATAACTCGACAAAATGTACTGAACAGCTGTTTTTCTTTCGCGATTTCGGGGTTAGTCCCATCGTAAAAGTTGTTCATAATGATGAGTACAATGACCTCTTAAGAGGTATTGCGTTTATACTGTTACACGTTGTATAATAAATCCCAGTCAAATTCAATAGTTCCCGACATATCCGAGTCTTATTTAGAAAAAAATAGTTTACAAACCTTACGGCGCGGCGGCGCGGCGTTTGCCATTTTCAGGTGACATCCTTTTAATATTACGGCAAATTCTATTTTATTATGAAAAGGATAGTAGTAGCAGGTGTTCTGTAGTTTCTGCCATGGGAGGAATGTATTTTTTACCCAACTACGGTGAAGCAAAAAGGATGCAACTACTCTAACAAAACATTACATTCTAATAGTAGTTAGCGATTATTAGCTTTTTTGGCAAAGTGTGGCATACGACTACGGCTTTCCTCTGAATATCATTAACGTCACGTAATATTATTAAAATCACGCTCTAAAAAGTATGAAACAAGAAAATATTTATTATTTTCTTGTTTCATACTTTTTAGAGGGTGATTTTCAAAAGCCGACCAAGGTTTTAATTTTTGTAGAGTTTTGTTTATTCTGATGAAATTTTTACATAACGTAGGAATTCATAAATAATAACTGTAGAAAATGAAATGTCTACCCTCTGTAAAATATGTTTTTGTTAAAGATGTTTCAATAAAATTGAATTTCTCAGTATTGTAGGCAAATTCAATGAAACCCTAACGAATTTGGCATGTATAATAATTTCATGTTTTTCACAAACTAAGTGGCGTGGAAGTCTGTTGTTACAATACGGCTGGCCTACAAATAAGGATTATTAATTTTAATTACAGTGTATGTTTATAAACATAAAACGTTGTTTATTCATATAAACAATGTTTTATTTCGTTACATGAGGAATTTTACTAACAAAGAGTTCAAAGAATTCCTGTTTCCAAATAATGTCAACAAAAACCATTTATGTTTCACTCAAAGTAAATGCTGTCACAAATTTATGCGTAATAAGATAAAATGCTAATTAAATAAATTAGAACGACTACAATTTGAAGAAAAAGTGAAATTATTGAGTGATAATTAACATAAATGTGTTAACAAAAACTCACTTTTTACTTGGCAAAACAAGTAAATAGTGAGTTTTTGTTCACACATTTATGTTATTTATCTTGAAAAATCGCAATAATTAAAAACAATAGGTTGTAGGTTTTCAGTAAAGTTTTCGAACATAAGGAAGCGATTTCACTGTCTTTTTTTTACACGTTTCCCAACACTAGGAATTTCTTTTGTATCGTGGGTGCGTTTACATATATAAACTCAAATACACAAACAGCCAGCCTGTACACGAGACAAGCATTCTCTGTGGCAGACATACAAAGAGTAATCTCATATCTAAATTCAAACTAAATTATGCCTGAGCCTGTGCTGTGTGACCTTAGGCCTGTGGAATACCAGATTTAAAAGTTCCAAAAACAAATAACTTGTCAAGCAATCTGATGCAGTAGGTGGCATCAAATCTGTGATTAAACTGAAATAAATGCCACCAACTACAATCATCAGACATTTTTTTCCTTGCCATTTTTTCTTTACTGTAAGTAAATCAGTTACAGACTATCACCCATATGACCACGATATTCTGGAAAACACCAGGCATAAAATATGTAAGACCGCGATGTTTTTTACTGAACGGTTATTTAGCGCCACTGAGTCGTAAGATCTAGCGATAACTCCAATGTCTTAGCAAGGGAAGCAAATCTGAACTAGTTCTTTATTCCTTTATTTTTTTACTTTTCATTCATTTACTCCTAGTATCTTTATTCCCTGAGTAAGAGATAGGTGCGGACGAACGGCCACAAGACTACTTTGCACAATCCCAGCGCCCCAAGTCTGCTATTTTTATAAATTTGTCATTCCAACACGATCCCATTGTAATTTTGCTATAAGTTCGTAATCTGCTAAATTTCATAATGGTCGATCATTGGTCGGTCAATGGTCTCGTAATAGAATCGTGGTTCTAAAATCAATGTCTTTGAAAAGCAATGACTGCACAATAACGTTCTAATGGTGGGCTACTGATCGAAGGAACTGTCAAAATTTTGGCAGATTGTTGCATACGTCTGTCATTCATTTGTCATAATATACGAGATTACCATTCTATGACATTTTTTCCAATGGAGTGTCAGTGGTTGACCATTGGAAAGTCATAATGACGTTTTTATATTAGTAGTTTACCAAATTTGTCAAAATCAACAATAATTATGAAATCAATGATAGATCATTCTGACACTATTGTAATAGCAGACTTGAGGCCCTGGTCCTTGCGATTCTTGACTATCTTCATCAAAACCAGTACAAAGTTGAGCTGTTAAGCTTCAAAATGTTTGTATAGGTAGTTTAGTTTGTACAAGTTTACCTAAAACAATCTAGTAACTTCGTACTAAAATCATATTACATTTGTTAGGTAGTAGTAGCAAAACAGTTTGCGTGCAATTTAGTTTGTATGTATAGTCTTTATTTCGGTCTACCGAAATAAAGACTCTTCGTTGCTAGAAACTATGGAGGTATGCGGTACAGACAGTAAAATCCCTCATACCTCCGTTGAAAAGGAAGGTTCCTCCGACCGGATGGTTGTTTCCGGTGGGCAACTGCCCGATAGTTGATATTCGGGCTGTTGTATCTGTTCGAATCGCACGGCAAACTCTGATGTCGCAATTCAGGATTTTGTTGTTAGTTTAGTTCGCAGCTGTCGAGATAGATGGCGCTGCGAGTCATATTGTTGAGATGTTGATCATCCATCACTCATTTATAATTTTGATGTGTTCTTATTTCAATGATGAAGAAAACAATAACTGGACGCGTTCAGCCTCTGCCTTGCTAATTGGCAAATATGTTTACTATGGCATGGGTTATTTCTTATATATGTGTGTTGATAAGCCAAAGATAAACATTTTTTTCGCGAACACCCCATTAAAAAGGTGTCTGGAATTTCGGGGACAACACCAAGGAGTATAGGATAGATAATACTAGTTTTTGCCCGCGGCTCCACCCGCGTGGATGTCGGTTATCGCGTAAAAAAGTTGCCTATGTCCTTTTCAATATTCCAGGCTATAATCTGCCAAATTTCATGACGATCCGATCACGCAAAAACTAGCGTGAAAGCGTAACAGACTGACAGACAGAGTTACTTTCGCATTTATAATATTAGTAGGGATTGCTACTGCTTAACAAACTTTACTTTTTTTTAATATGTATGTGCAATTAAGAATGTGGACGTAATAAAATTGGTAGGGATCTTCCCGATAAGTAATCATTTTCATAGCATATTAAACAATTTTAATAACGAGCCATTACCATATAAATCGTAAGTCCTAAATTTGATTAGACTTTATATTTAATGACATATTTAAGGTTTTTACTGCCGCATCCGTATCAAGCTTCAGTCATGCGCGTAGCAACGGTATAAAATAACATACCATTTGACCTTGCATGCTTGAAATAAGGTCATAAAATATTTATTGATGTACGTACGTATAATATTAATAAAAAGGCTTGAAGAAAATAATACAATAATAATACATAATACATTTCGGGCTTGTTTAGAATAAAAATGTCTGAGACACATTTTTTTAAATAAAACTATTACAAGTGCCTTTTTCCTTTCCACTAGACAAATTATGTAATATGTGATCATTTTTTAAATCTCAATTTAATGTTACAACTGTCTGTCATCCCACTTAGTTTTTTTTAATATTTAAGGTATACGAAGTTACGCCTACCTAAGATGCTACCTGCCTTAACCATAATTTACAGACCGAGTATTTAATTCACTATTAATTTGTAAACGAGGCTTATGTCTAGACCCAACTAATATTTACAAGTGAAAGCTCATACCGTTTTAAACCACATTGCTGAATAACACTAATCTGATGAGATTAATGTGTTATTCAGCAATATGGTTCAGAAAACAGTTTAATTGTTTTCATAAATATCTGTCTATTTTTCGATGACCTTCTCATCATTTTATACCTATTTTTAGTGAAGGAAAAGTAGGTAGTACCTTGATAATTCTGAAAACTTTGAAAGTATTTACCCGAACCTGTTAAAACCGTACAAATACTCTTGTAAAATGTAATGTCTTAAGCAAATCTAGGTGCTTATTTCTTATTGGGTATTAATGTCGGTGTTCATAAAATTTGAAACCTCAGGGAAAATTATTGGTACCTACGATTTCCTTGTTTCTTCGCAGCTATAACACAGTTTTCTGCATGTTTTACTTCGAAAAAAAAGCTAATATTGTCCTTTCGGATTACTTTCATTGTTCCACAATTCGAAACTGATGAAAAAGAGGGATTATGTGCCATTTTTTCCTCTGAATACTTGGGTTATGAGTACATTGTAACACATAAAATATGGGATTCGTTGCAAGTATTGGTCGTTATTTTTTTAACAATAATTATTTTAATAAAAACGAAAATTCACTCATTTGAAATTTCACATAGGTCTAGATGTGCATTTATAAAACGTCAGAAACTATTATACGGTTCGAACTGGGTCGTTTACAATTGAGAAATCCAGTGTTTCTGCTTTCAATTTTATTCTATAAAAGGTATTTGTGCCCAAAGGTATTTGTGCCCAAAGGTATTTGTACCCTATTCTGTAATCAGTAATCCTTACAATTCTCATGTAAACTGCTGTAATTTGTGTTATAACAACAGCAAATCATCCTAGTTACTTGATATTTGCCTATAGGACCAATCAAGTCAAATAGGCTTGTCTTTAGCTCCGTATACTGAATTGTTGGCGTAGTTTGTAGCATAGTTAGTTAGCAATTCAATATGGTAATGGACGCGTGTAGCTGTTCATGTTTCCATTACGCATGGTTCTTGTAAGCTGCAGCTTAGATTTAAGCTTAATGCATAAAATAATACAGGTAGACTTTTGGATCGTTGGCATTCTTCCAGCGAGCGGAAGGTACCTACGTGGTTATGAATGTGAACTGAAATCGTGAAAAACTACATCAGCTGCTCCATGCATTTTTTCCAGTTAAGTACCCGAAGATGTGTGCACTGCACTGAACACCAGATTTTTCTTTTACAGACATTTATTTAATTTTCCTTAGTAGGATGATATGGAATGGTTATAAAAATTATTTCCCATCCTCAAAAAAAAAAAAATAGTGACATCATTCTAAATCCAATATGGCGGACTCGCAAAGATAGCCTGCCGATTATTTGTGTTATGAATTTCAAATCAAAGTGTTTGCTCCGAACATTACAAAAAAGCTTGTTTTTAAAACGTTATTTTTGTCGTTTTTCAGCGTTGAAGAAGAATTAGGTAAATAATGTGATAATCGTGAATGATTGATTTATGCCTGGTTCCTGAGGTTTTTATCGGTCGTTTTCTGTCCGTTAACGATATTTGTCATAACGCCATTGTTTTTTTTTCAATGGGAAATCATAAAATGACTTCTTTCACTCTGGGTGGAGCGGAAGGGAGTGTCAGACTCTTACTGACTAAAACCCATCCGTGTTCCTCCTTACACCCTTTGCGTTTCAGGGCCGCGGTGACTCTTTCGAATAAATTCCGCACCGCCATTGGTTGGTTAGTGGTTAACGGACAGATAAATGACCAATAAAGTACCTTAGCAACAAAGCATAAATGACATAAAATACACCTTAAATAAATAGTCCTCACTAGAACATGGTCACAAAAAACAGCTTTAATGTTATATATTATTGCGCCGCGTTGCAATCAAACTATACACTAACTTGTTATTGTCTATATCATAATATTGTATTAATGTAAGGCACGGGGGTGTCACACCACAAAAAAATCCCCCCCCCCCCTCCGTCAGGATGACTATATAATATTGTTTAATAGTAGGCGCCACCTAATCGTTTAATATCCAGCTGAAACCGTCAATATCTATCAACAAAGTATAATTTTGCAACATGTGTTAGCAATTTTACAGATGGCCATTTCGGCTCTAAACTATTCAACACCTTCTTTCAAGGACTAACATTTAAATTCATACACGTTAACATTTTTTCTTTATCTCAGTTTATATCTTACGATACTAAGATATTATAAATCACTCACCCTTTTATAGTTTCTTTAAACAACGAAGTTGCTCTTGTACTCCGATCTGAAAAGAAAAATCATCTAATTTAGATCGACAGCTAATCGTGTAAACTTAAACAAAAAGCTTGTAATATTCAAAACTGGGCTTAAAAGATCATTAAATAAGGATAATATTATAAGAAATAAGTTTTAGAAAGTAAGAAATTATTATTAGGTTTGCTTCACTATTTCATTGGGTTGTACTTGTAATAATAGTTGTAAGTGATGAATAAATAAATAAATAATTATTTTGTCAATGTTAAAAAGGGATTTAGTTAAACATAATAAGTTTTTTTTTACGAAAACTATCATCGAACTGCTAGACGTATAGTGATGTGCCACTGTATAGTGCCGATGTATAGTGGATGTATATGGACAAAACTTTTTCTGCATATGGAATTTTCTACCGGAGCCTGTGTTTCCTGATAGCTAGGTACAACCTAGGGGTCTTAAAATTCAAGAGTGAATAGGTTACTTGTGCCTACAAGTAACCTAACTCTTGAACTTAAAGCATGCTTGTCTAAGCATGCTCCATCGTCGAATCATCGCTTTTCATCAAGTGAGATTGTTGTCAAACACAAAACAAGCAGGGGAAAACTTTAATTGTATCCATAAATAACTGTTACTCTCTCAAAAATACAGCCGGTCGATTCTGTCGACATCTCACGGTGTTCACCTAGGCGGAGTGAACGACAAGTGAACCATCCATCTTATTTGTATGGTTTGACAACTCATCCTTCGTGCGCCCCGCCCAAGTGTTCACTTCGACGTATTGACAGAATCGCACTACTGGATTCATTCAGTTCAAAGCACGTCCGACTGATCTCTTTCAATTCTATCTACCAATGCCGCTCTATATTCGGCACTGACCACAAAAAAGCTAACTTATGACGGTCATACCATCCATCACTTAACCAATTAAGTGGGCAGAATCCAATTAAGTGCGAAACCCCCAATCATTGAGTGTTCGACAGTAACTGTTAATTTCGTATAGTGTGAACGGGGCCTACAAATAGAGGACACTACTTTATTACACCGGGTATGGCGTCACTGACGAACAAATATTGGTAGGGAATAAATACGTGTTGAAGGTGACCTATTGGCTTTTGGAAAGTCCAATTTGAGGCGCACGGCGTAAGGCGCATTTCGAAAATGTTGTCACTTTATCTAAGAGACAAGCCGTGCTGTAATCTGCTTCGTACCTGACAAGTGGGCCGATAAATTGGGGAACAACTCGTATTAAGAATCTGCTATTCTTAGAAAGTATAAGTAAAAGTCCCTAAAATAAAAGATTACAAAAAAAACTCAATTCATAACATTGTTATGCATTGCTAGATAAAATGACAACGATTGTTAAAAATTCAAAATAGGAATATAATTGACAAGCGCCGAAATATGACGTTGTCAATCCACAGAATTTTGACAATTAAAAATTCGTAATTGAATGTAAGAAGGTAGGTAGGTAAGAAAGGTTACGAACTGCATCCGATCCGAATCCGTGAAAATACGGATCTAAAAAATTCGGATCGAATTCGGATATTGCTTTTCGCATTACATACGATTTGAATTCATAAAAATACTGATCTAAAGCCTAAAAAACTCGGACCGAATTCGGATATTGCGTAAGCACTCATCCGATCTCTGATCCAAATCCAAGCTATTCAGGGACCATCTTTCGTATCATCTTTTTTAGAGAAATCTGTGTAAATATGTATGTATGTCCATTTCTTTGGCACGCCCTACAGCCCAAACGGCTGGACGGATTTCGACATATGAGGTGTCTTTGAATTTGTCATAATTGTGTAATGACATAGGGTCAGCTTTATTAATTTTCGAAATGGCGCCCGCAAATGAAAAAAAAAGAGGGATAGGTTTGTTATTTTGGCTCAAAACCTATCAAATGGGGTATCAAAATAAAGGGCACGAGTAGACGATTTAAAAAATGTAACTAATTATAATGTAGGAAATAAAAACAATTGACTTAGTCGAAAAACCCGACCGCTAAAAACGGCTAAAAAGTTCCAAACAAGTCGCTTTTCAAGCAGTCTGATGCAGTTCAATCACAGATGAGGCCACAAACTGCATCAGACTGCTTGAACACCGACTTGTTTGGAACTTTTAAGTCGTTTTTAGCGGTCGGGTTTTGTGATAAAGTCAATTTTTACTTATTAATTACTATTTTAAATATTTAAAAATATAATATGTATATACGTTTATTATTATTACGGGTTTTAGAAATTAACATGAATCTCTAACTTTCACTATTGTATAGTAGTTCGTACCCTTGCAATATGACTGAAAAGTTATCTCTTACCGAAATCATATACTGTACGTGTTGTGACTTCGCAATAAAATGGTTCCACCGCCCGAATGTCGAATAATATTTTAGTATCGAGAAAACGGTGTGGTCACATCTTTTATTATTTTCGGATCCATTGTACGCCGATTATCAGGCGATAACATTGTTACTAACACCCTTATTATGAGAGGATAAAATATTTGGTGAAATAAGGTTACACAACGGTATAGCGTTAATATATATAGGGTGCCTGGTAATTAGTGAGCGATACTTAAACACATGATTATACTCATGATAACAAACCACTTTTAGTATGGGATCAAATCTGAAATCGCGAAAAAAAAATCAGCTGCTCCCTACATGTTGACGAGTTATGCAAACATGATTGTATGGGACAGCTGATTTTTTTTCGAGATTTCAGTCTAATTACCAGTCA
Source organism: Melanchra persicariae (assembly GCA_947386135.1). Taxonomy (NCBI): domain Eukaryota; kingdom Metazoa; phylum Arthropoda; class Insecta; order Lepidoptera; family Noctuidae; genus Melanchra; species Melanchra persicariae. The sequence goes on along the minus strand of OX376648.1, from coordinate 17,926,839 downwards.
CCCTATATATTAGAGGTTTTAAATAATCTAAAAAGCTGCAGCAGCTGTGCTGTAATCTGCTACGTAGTAATTAGGGAACTACTCGTATTAAGAATCTGTTATTCTTAGAATAAAAGTCCCTAAACTAAAAGATAAAAAAAAATCTCAATTCATAGCGAAGAAGAAAGACAAAGAAAATATTTTACTGATTCTAACTCTAAAGTCAAATATCATGAACTTATTAATTATTAAATTATGGCAATGGAGAGCTTTTAAAACATTCCACTTTTAAATACTGTGGTTGAGCACTTAAAAATAATTTCCGCATTCCACCCAGCCAGCTGCATCCATTTCGTGACAACTCATTGCGGATAAATCCAAATCCGGCAATAATGTGCCGGGCGTTTAAACTGTATTTTATCTTCGCCACAAACATTTCGACAACGTTCGCAACACTATTTTTAAAACTTAAACACCAGAAGTTGTTGAAATGGCGTCATCGTGTTTTTGTTTTTATTATCACCTCGGATTTAATATATTGTTGCTGAAAACTGTAAAAATGTTACGGCGATTTTATAGATTTTGTTAAGAAAATAAACAGAATTTTTGTAAATCAAACGTGGTTAGGATTCACAAAGGAATGTCCAAGGGTACTTTGATTATGTGTATATATGTACCTAATCTACTTTGATCTGCAAAGTTAAGTGGTATGTGCTAAAAATATGTTGTTTAGATAATTGTTTATCTGTGTAAGTAATAGTTTCGAAGAAATCAATTAGTTACTGAATACTATTAGACTCAGAAGTCAAGAGGTTTTTGTAATAGTTTTGTATGATGAAAGAAATTCAGCACAGCTTCTAAAAGGTTTGTGCCGCTTAAATAGCCGACACATTATTTACTCTAAAACTTATTGCGTACAATATTTATTTACTCTGAAACTTATTGCGTATAACTTTATTGGATATAACGATTATTTAATCGAAAACCATCAGGTATATCGTTTAAAATACATATTGATACCATAACATTTACGCATTAATAAAATAGCATTTTTAACCTTAAATTAAAATGAAAATATTGTCTTAAAAAGTCAGTTTTGTGCTAAAAAAGTTAGTGATAGAAACGAATGCCGCCTGCTTGCATGCTATATGTTGCGTGCTCTTGCTTCCATGCTGCATGCCTGCTTGCCTGCTTGCATACTGCCTGTTGCATGCTTGCTTGCATGCTGCAGGGTGCATGCTTGCTTACATGTTGCATGCCTGCTTGCATACTGCATACCTGCTTGCATGCCGCATGCTGCAAGCTTTCTGCATGCATTCAGTTCACAAATCCAGTATTAGAACATATTATTTATTTGTCTGTTTTTATTATAGCTGTATCCATTCAAAAAAAAAATTACTGCACCCTTTGAACTTTTAAAGAAATAAATTATTATTTAACTGAGCAAGATTATACACACAAAGTGATAACTAACAATAATGTTTGTTAAGCTACTTACAGGCTACAACTTATCAATAATTAGACAGACTAAGAATAATTAGAGATTAGACTCTTATCATATTAGACTAAATAGGTTTTATGTCTTGAAATATTTCACAGATGTACTACAAAGTCACAAGTCATTGACAACACTAAATTGCTTTTGTCACAGATTTTGTAATCATGGCCTCGTTATTATGTGTCTTTGGACATCTTTTGTTATAAAGATCACTTTTCGGCCACCTGAGGGCCAATTCTACAAATTTTTAAACAACTTCTCACATTTGCATTTCAGTCGCAATCTGTCAAAAAGCCTCAATTTCCATACACTTTTCACAGATTGCGACTGACATGCGAATGTGAACGTTTCTAAAAAAAATATAGCCAGGTACTTTTATTTAACTTAAACTAACCTTCTTGAAATCAACCAATTTTTATCATAAACCATTACTTACACACATTTATAAATGGTAGAAGAATAAAAAAAAACAAAAAACGAGCACGCGTATATTTATTTATTTATTTATTTATTTATTCCCCTTACATCTATCCTTACAGGGGTTTTCCCCAATGCGATAAATGCGCTTATCCTAACTTATACTAACATCAATAACTAATTATATATAACGCATTCCTTGTCACCCAGAGTACAACAAAATAGGTCCGTTTCATTAGCAATCAGGGGCCTAACCACCAACTCTTAAAGCAGTATTACTTTAATATTACTTCCAGTGGGAAAGAGACGGAGCTATACGTCCTGCATAGCTCCGTCTCTTTCCCACTGGAAGTAATACTGCTTTAAGAGTTGGTGGTTAGGCCCCAGGTTGAGCGTGCGAAGTGCCCGCGTCAGCGGCGCCTCTCTTAGAAGGTTGGTCCGACTGCGCGGCTCCACCAGCAGGCGCGGTCGCCGTCGTCGCCACACGTACCTGTCGGGGACACACAGGCTCAACTGCCCTAAAATAATTGCATTTTGCAATTTCATATCTACAATTGTGGAAGCAACGATCGCATTCGCATCTCAATCGCAAATAAAGGCTTTTTTGACAGTTTGTAACTGACATGGGAATGCTAACGTTGTTTAAAAATTAGAAGAATGTGCCCTCATGACTAACACAGGATTTAATTCTTAACGAAAAGATACCGTTATATTAGAAATCTGGACCTTTGTTAATGCTTCTTTATTTAGGATTGTGTCAAAAAGTATACGATAGAAGCCTAAGGTTCTTTCGGATTAACTTATTCTCCCTGGTGAAGTCCTAAGCAAATGTCATATTCACATTAAATTTTCACATGCCTAAATACTAAGGATGAAGTCAAAGGAACACAGAATAAATGTAGGATAAAATAAGCCGTCATCAAATACGCTTTAATGTTATACCACATTGTAGGACTTTCAGGGATTTTAGCTTTGTGGAGAACGAAGATTGGCCTCTTTTCTTTGAATTGTAACACGAGAAACGGTAACGACTATATTATTTGCTTTTTGAATGTCTCTTGTTTGTGACTTTATAAGATAGGTAAATGAGCGTACGGAACAACGTAATTTCGTTAAACCAAATACTTATCTACTTATATTGTGCGTTCAGTTAAGGAGTGAAACCACAGCTGCTGGAGGCTGTGTTTCCTCATAGCTACAACCAAGGGGTCAAGAGTCGGTCTGCGGACGGCGAGCATTGAGTCGCTCGCCGTCCGATCAAAGCTAAGCCCAGGTCGACAGCGCGTTGTGTTCTACGCGCACCTCAAAGAGATGACAGCATAGTAAATGGGACCCGTTAGGTCCAGAGCCTGCCAGGGTTGCGGATTCTGTTCGAAAGAGTTACTGCCTTAGAAAGCAAAGGGCATTAGGAGGAACACGGATGGGTTTTAGTCAGTAAGAGTCTGACACTCCCTTCCGCTCCGCCCACCGCGGGAGGAGTCATTTGATGATTTCCCATCCATGAAAAAAAGGGGTCAAGAGTAAACAGCAGTGCGATTCTGTAAACATGTCGAAGTGAAAATTTAGGCGAAGTGAAAGACAAGTGAGCTGTCAAACCATACAAACAAGATGGAATGACAGTTGAATTGTCGTTCACTCCATCTAAGCGTAGGTGTACGGTGAGTTGTCGATGGAATAGACCGTCAGATTATTTTTAGGCAAGCGTGCTCGATCGTCGACATCATTACTCCCATCAGGTGAGATAGTGGTCAAGCGTGAGCCAACCAACATTAACTGAAAAAAAACTTACAATTTCACCAACTTTGGAGATGGCTGTGTTTCTCGATAGTTATTAATAAGGTAAAGGCCCATATTCCAAAACGTAAACTCAACTCGAACTCAAACTCCATCGGAGCTTGTCATAAATTGAAGTTTTTGCATTTGTTTGCTCATCTCTCGAGTACGAAATCGTCAATTTGACAATCTTCCATTGACATTTTCGTGCTCATGTTGGAGTTAGAGTTGAGTTGGAGTTTACGTTTTGGAATATGGGCCTTAGTCTTGTCATTAAGGTATGACTACTGGGTAGAAAATACCTAAGGCATTAAGTCCGTCTCTGCGCATTTGTATGCGTGAAGTATTAAATCTATACTTTAATTTATCTATCAAAACAAATATAATAAAGCTGAAAAGTTTGCTTGTTTGCTTGAAAGCGCTAATCTCTGAAACTACCAGTCGGATTTGGAAAATTGTGTATATGACACCCACATTCATGAGGCTATAACGGGAACGAGAAATTCCTAAGGGAACGAGAAAAACGCGATATGCGAAGAAGTCACGGGCAAAAGCTAGTTAACTACTAAATAAAAATGATCGAATATGGCGTCCTAGTACTAGAATATCGTTGTCCTAGTTTCAAACGCTTCACTACAAGTAACTTCATAATTGTAAATTTCAGAAATATGTAGAGACATGCAGTATAAAATGCCTGGACAAAGCTGAACAAAGCTTACATTACCATATATTTTGAAGTAAAACATTTCAAACTACAAGAGACAGTTAACAAGAATTGCTGCATGGATGTGAAACTTCAGCCGGCACTTCTATATGTTCAATTAAACCCAACATGGAATTCGCTTTTTGAATTTTTAATAACTCTGCGAAATATTAATTACAGGGAAATAACAATGGGTTGCCAAATTGCGATTTCAATAGCGCTGATGTTTTGATTCGTGTACCTACGTTGCAGTATGATATGCAAACATGGTTTATTTTATAATTATTTTATTTTCGCGGAAGTTATGTGAAGTTTTATTTGATTTTAAAAATCTAATTAAATAAAATTTATAATAACTAGAATATCTGAACCAGAAGTATGTTTTTTCTTTATGAACAAGCTAACCCAACTTTCTGAAAGTATTAGTAGTAAGTATTTTTGTTAGTTACAAAGTACTATTTATATAAGAATGTTTAAAGGCCAAAGAACTACATTAAGTATATCACATAGTTTCTCAGTGGCCATGAAACAGAACCAGACAAAACAATATTTCGTAACAAATCAAATAAGTTCATCACAAACAATTTCCACCGCGAGACGAACAGTGATAAAATTAAATATTGTGTGAAATACCACACACCTGGTTATCATTCCTTAATTAAAATTTAATCCCTCGTTATTTTGAGGGTAGAATTTATTCAACGAAAGGGATGTTTTGTGTGTAGAATGATTTTTTTAAATGACCGTCGCAATACTTTGGGAAACACGGTATTTTTCATACATGTTGGTTGCCTAGAGACTGGACCACTATGTTGCTATGTACTTGCCTGTAAACAATGTAAAATTAAGGAGGTATGATATTTTCTTGAAGGTATTTAATAAACTATTCGCACCACCTTCATCTAGAACTGTCGCCAGAGCTGGATCTCCAGTGTGTCGTACTCTAAAGACTCTCTCTTCTGACTGCCAATAGCCAATATTGGCCCACGATGAATTATAATAATGACTAACGCACTGAAGACGTTTTAGCCACCAACATGGCGGGCCTGCGAATGGCGAGCGTTGGGTGGCTCGCCGTCCGATCAGAACCAGGTCCATGTCGAAGGCGCGTTCTGTTCCAAACGCGCCGCAAACAGATGTCGAGGTGAATAGAAGACGAGGCCCGCCAGGGCCATTGCCTGCAAAGGTTGCGGAATTTTTTCGAAAAAGAGTCACAGCGGCCCAGGAACTCAAAGGGCATTAGGAGTAACACGGATGAATTTTATTCAGTAAGAGTTTGACACTCCCTTCCGCTCCGCGCAGACCGGAGAGAGTCATTTGATAATTTCCCAAACGTAAACAAAAAGAGACACCAACATGAGCAAACATTTACCTAAGTTTGTTTTGCCCTAATTTTTCGCAAGTTTCGGACTAAAAAAAAAGGACATTTTAAATGCAATGCTTGTGAGTTTATCCATTTTATACTACAAAATGTAAAACACTGTAGTCAGTATAACTTCAGCTTACTGGCTGTTTTTGGGATGCAGCTAAGTCATAAATATTCGTGATCCCTCTGAAACTCTGGACAGGAGCCAAGTCAAAAATAACCAGTGGGAACCTTTACTGTAGTACGTACAGTTAGATTCTATTCAGATGTGTTTTTTTTTTGCTATTAAGGATTAAGTTTTGGGAAAAGTTTTATTGTGCGTGCTAAGGAGTGGAATTATCTTTAAGTCTGTGTTTTCTGATAGCTACAACCTGGGGGTTTAAGTCAAGAGTAATAGATTACTTCTAGGCAAGCGTGCTCCATTATCGACCAGTGAGACCAGATGAGACAGTGGTCAAGCGTCAAAATTAACGTATCACGACGCCCCGAACGTATTTGGCGGGCGAAGCCACTGGTAAATAAGAACCTTAATATTTGCAGTGCTGGGGGCCTACCACAACCTCTTAAAACAATATTATTTTAATATTACTTTGTAATTTCTGTTGTTGCATTTTCAACTCTCGGCGCTGATCCGAGAGTTGAAAATGCAACAACAGAAATTACAAAGTAATATTTAAATAATATTGTTTTAAGAGGTTGTGGTAGGCCCCCTGAGATTCAGATCCTATGTACCTAGTTGCTATTCGTAGTGTAAGAGCTTGAAAACAAAGCTCTTTACAATTTAGGGTGGAGAACATGCTGGTTTTCCCACGTCTAATCCCTATTTAATAATAGGTCTTTACCTATGAAATTGTCGTTTTGTATGAAAAAATTTAAACGAATTTTTTCATGTATTTTTTATTTGTATTAATCGAAGTAATCACCCATGCAATCAATGCATCTTTGCCAACGCAGTGGCAGTTTATTGATGCCCTTCTTAAAGAAATCAGCTGGACGGGAGGCAACAAATTCTTCAAAGGCATTTTGTACTGCCTCTCGGGTATTGAATTTTTTTCCCGCCAAGAAGTTATCCAAATTCTGGAAAAAGTAGTAGTCTGTAGGCGCAAGGTCTGGTGAGTAGGGCGGATGACGGAGAGCTTCCAACCCCAGTTCTTGCAACTTGGAGACCGTCTGCTGTGCAGTATGAGGTCGCGCGTTGTCGTGCAGGAGCAGCGGAGACGAGCGATTGACCAATGCTGCAGGTTGGAGATGTGCCAGCTTCTCCATCATTGTGTTCAGTTCTTCACAGTACACATCTGCAGTAATGCTTACCCCGTTTGGTAAGAAGCTGTGATGAATCACACCGGCGCTAGACCACCAAACAGTGACCATCACTTTTCTAGGGGTAAGTTTTCGTTTAGGGCATTGTTTAGGTGCTGAACCAGGATCCAACCAACTTGCTGAGCGCTTGCGGTTATCAAACAGAATCCATTTTTCATCGCAGGTAACAATGCGGTTCAAAATTCCTTCATTTGTGTGTCTGTTGAGCAGTGCAAGGCACGTCTCGACGCGTACTTCGCGCTGGCGATCATTGAGTTCGTGGGGCACCCATTTGTCAAGCTTTTTTACCTTGCCAATTTGACGCAAATGGACCAATATTGTTTTGACGCTAACGTCGAAAGCTGCTGCTAATTCAGCCGTAGATTGTGTATCATCAGCTTCCACAATCGCCTTTAATTCGTCATTGTCGACCAAAGTCTTCGGACGACCGCGAGGTTCATTTTTCAGGTCGAAATTTCCAGAACGGAAGCGAGCAAACCAATAACAGGTGGTGCGTTGGTTTGTAGTGTTAGCTCCGTAAACGTCGTTGATGTTGCGTGCCGCTTGTGCCGCGTTGCTGCCACGACGGTACTCATATTCCATAATTACTCGAATTTGAAACGTATCCATGATGATGAAAAAGATTGAAATGCGATGAAAATGTAACACTAATCAATAAACAAATGACTACTTTTGGAAAAAAAAACCATGTTTTTAAAATAAAATTAATTTGAAATTAGAATTCTTAGCCAAACAAAAAATATTTTGATTTGAAATGGCCAGTACTGCAGAACGGCAATTTCATAGGTAAAGACCTAATATTATAATGCGAAATAAACTCTGTCTGTCTGTTTGTTTATCTGTCTGTCTGTGTCTTAGGCATTCCCACTAAAACGGCTGGCGTATCATCATGAAATTGGGAGATATATATGCTACTTACTTATACGCTACACATAGGCTACTTCGCATTTGACATCCAAGCGGGCGGAGCCGTTGGCAAAAGCTAGTTCGTCATATAATCAATGCTAATTTTGAAACGGCTAGTGGACACTTCCCGTGACCCAAGAGCTGGCTTTTTTTTGGGCAGAGACTAAGCATTGCCATTCAACGTGGCAATGCCGCCAGTCTCTTGGGCACATTACCAGCTGTCAGCGTTGAGGACGAATTTTTTGATGCTATATTTTAGTTTGTTGTAAGTTTCGTGTATTTTTAATTTAAGTTATTTTTAGTCTTGTAATAAATGCTAATGATAGATTACGGAGTGCAGTTTGATTACATACGAGTTTGATGTGAAATGAGATTTAATACGTCTCAGTTTTGAGAGAAGCTGTCCGATTAGTCATTAGTCATTATTAGCTATAACGGGACACATTTTCTGACAACTCTAAAACCGTTCGTTGAGTGAATTGAAGATATCATTCACGGTGTTAATGTTAAAGACATCTTACTGTCTTCCTACTACTATTTTAATGCGAAAGTGTTATGTTATGAGTTATTCAATCACGCAAGAACGGCTGAACGGATCCAGATGAAATTTTGTACAGAGATAGATTATTATAGCCTGGAATAGCACAGGATTATTTCCGATATTCACGCGAGCGAAGCCAGTAGCAGGAGCTAGTGAGTCGGTAATAATAGTAACAGTAATAAATGCTTCCATTTCTTACTAGTGAGACGTCATTTCTGGGAATTTATTGAAAGCTGTCCGATTGAGATATAATGAATCCGGTTCTTTCAGTTTGATTCTAAAAATAACATAAATGGATTCATTGAAAAATGTAATTCTTTCAACTTCAATTTACTGTGTAAATAATATGGCGCTTATATTTGAAAGAACAAGCTTACAACTGCTTCAAAAACAAGTGTAATTTATATGGTTTCTGATATCGAGGACTAGTTTTTGAAAGCGGCTTCAACTGCGAGATTTTCGAACACTAAGCCTGCAGGAACGTAATACTGAGGTAAGCAATATCCTATATCCTCTATGTGTACTCGATTCAAACATCCAAATCTGTTCAGCCGTTGAAGCGTGAATTTTGTTTGTATAGATTTATAAACATCCAAACATCCACCCTCGATTTCTGATTCATGAATTAAACATTCAGAGATATGTATTTTTCAAACTCTACTCATTTGGCATTTAAATTAAGTTTTACACGCTTTAACCTGTCCGGCCCCGGCGACACACCGGTGTGTCGCGAATTAATCGCGAATTTAATGTTTATTTACATATACATAAGATTTACTTTATATTAGGGAATTTTCACATGTTGGGCCGGAGTGACTCAAAATGCCTCCTCAATTAAGAAAATTGCCCGCAAAATTGCCCACCCTGCGATTTTGAAAAGCGATATTTTTGTACTGCTACTACGTAAAACAAATGAAGTTCGAAGAAAAACTCCACGACCTCATCCCACCGGCCCCCTTCTACCATCGGACATCCAGACGCACTGCATCTTACCATCCCTACCTTGTAGCTATTCCACCAATTCGCACTAAGCGTTTCCAAACGTCTTTTATAATACGCACAGCAAAGGAGTGGAACTCTCTGCCTGCGTCTGTGTTTCCAAAAGCTTACAGCCCTAATCTCTTCATAGTTAGAGTGAACAGGCTCCTTCTGGGTAAGCTCGCTCCATCGTCGACTTTGTCTCTGTCATAATTATCTGACATTGACTAGAGTCAAGAGCAAACCCATCACTAATAAAAAAAAAAAAAACTAACTGCCAGGAGCCGAAAGGTAAAGAAAACAAGTGGAGGCGACAATTATAAGAACAATGCGATTGTTGAAGGCTTCCATTAATTCAGTGTGGTCGCTGTACAGTCGGAATAGCAATTGAAACAAAAAAAAAGTCATGTTCGTAACATAGAGTGGTCGGCAAATTGATTTGCGAAACGTGTCGATGTCAATTCGTCGCTTGAAATAGAAACGGTTTCATCGAATGATATGGTTATGTTCGAAAGTTCTTGTACAATATTGTTTTATGAAAAATTGTCTTTGCAAGGGTCTGTAGCAAAGCGCCAATCTTCGGGAACCTAGAACCTCGTTTTACGTGATGATGTCAATTTTGGATAGCTTTTTGTGTTTGATTGTTACTGGTTAGAAAGAATTAGAGCTGATTTGGTGCTTGTCATCGTAAGCAATTTGTAATAGTCAAGTAGCGGAAATTGGTTGTTGTGGAGAAGGTCAAATGTTAACAGAGCTGTAGCTAATTGAGCGTTCATGATGGGTATTCTGGAACCCCTAAATTCAGCTCACATACCTACATGTAAATGATAAGCATATTCCCCGGCTTTGCCTTCGTGGATTGTGCATTTAATGGGTTAAAATGTAGTCGCACACAGCGAATAAGTAGCTATCTCTAAGTGAGCAATTTTTTTTTGTAATCGTGTCGGAACTGTCGTTCCGTTAAAATTAATTAAGAATTAAGTTATAAAAGTAGGTGCGTTGCTGGTGAATTGCGACGATACGATGAAGGTTATATTGTTACCATGAAATACCAGAAGAGAAATGTTACAATGCTAGATCATAAAGCATTAAGAACAATGTTGCCATTTAAGAGCTCGAAAAAGATGCAGTTGAATATGAATAATTCAGAGTCATAACTAAAGTAATTTTGAAAGCTATTTAAGCTGTTTCAGTGAAACCGCGGATTTGGACGTTGACGTACTGCGGGGAAGTTCGCCGAGGAAATAACAGTTTCATTTGTGGCATTGTTTTAAAAATGACATCATTAGGACGGCTGAAGTTAGGAATTGCTTGCTAAGTTGGAGGCAAGGGGGTTTAGACAAAGTGATTTGATTCTGTCTGCGATAACGGTTGTCACGAAAACTAAAATGCATGGTCGACAAGCAATATCTAAATATTGATGAAGATTTTTACGTGTAAAAACGTTAATACATTGCCAATAAACTTTTGCTCGCTTGCTGAAAAAAGAGAAAAAAAGAAAGAAACAAAATTTGTTTAATCCTCCAGAAATGACGCACAAAAATAACAACATTAAAAGAAAGTTTGCTAAAAATACAACCCGTTTCACTGCCAAACTATAAAAGAACAGTCTTATAAAGTAGGTTACATGCATGAACAATTCAGTGCTAGTTTGCTTGCCTTATAGCAAAATTATATTAGAACTTCTTGTTAGAATTATTGCCATACTTAAATTAAATTAAAATCATCATATATTATGCTTAGCCTTTTCACAACTATATTGGGATCGGCTCCCAGTCAAACCGAATTCAGCTGAATACCAGTATTTTACGTGGAGCGGCTGCCTACCAGACCTCCACAACCCATTAACTGGGTAACACGGTACTTGTTGGCAAGACTGGTGTCAGATTTTCTGACTTGTGACATCCCTAACGACTGCCAAAGATCTCCAAATGGCAGCCGGGACCAACGGCTTAACGTGCTTTCTGAGGTACGGAGGAGTCTCGGTATGTTAAGATGGGCACCCATCCACAGATCAACCTCGGCAAGCGTTGCTTAACCTTGAAGATCGGCCCTTGCGGCTGTTATCATTTAGCCACGAGCTCCTCGAAATTAAATAAATAAATCCAAAAAATACGTCTATACGGCAGTCCTCCAAAACTCTCGTAATTCACCACTTTCCAGTTTTTAAGCAAATAAATGATTTATCTGACTGACCTAATTCCACAACTGCAAATTTCAGTAATGATGTTAAATCAACCTACATCCAACTGTGCTACCCCTGACAAAGACACATTCAGAGATCGTTAGTGCAAAACATATTTGATGACGTGGATTTCAAATAATTTTAACGTGTCAGTTCCATTTCATTGAAATTTCTGTGTCAGCACATAGAAATTTCAATGAAATGGAACTCACACATCTAAAAATCTAAATTAGTTTTCCTAGGATGCAAGTGAATATGAAATTAATATGACGGAATATCAGAATGGGCAGCGGAGCGGTCTTTGTGATAGTCATCCGTCATGGGCGTATTATAGAAGAAACGTTGAAATAATAGCACGTTTGTGATTCATAACAGTCCCTCGTTTCATTCGATTACATTTGTAAACAAAATATACGGTAAAACACAAGATGAAACTAGATTACGAGCCAATAGGTTAGCACGCGTGCACTTCGTACGCTGTCTGTCAAAAGAATGCCAGCTGTCACGGCGTAGACGCAAACTTGCTACCCTATTCGGGGTTACCCGCTCATATTTTATAAATCGCCATTTATATTCGACCAATTGAAACAAATCACCATTTTAATTTTGAATTTAACAATAATTACTATTCAACCAAATAACTCGCTAAATAAATCGCTAAATTAAAAGTAGATCTTGGATTTACTTTAAATTTAGCTGCGTGCCGTCAAATAAATAATTATAAAGGAAAACATTGTAGAAACAAAACAGTTAGGTAAACATTTAGGTCTAGGGCTGATAGCAACTGTCCAAAATTATATCATGTGTAGCCTATTTCGTCCCACCGCTGGGCATAGACCTCCCTCTTGTGTTCTATACTGCGACAAAAGTTTTATTCCTTCCTGTTTGCATAATTATTTGTGTCCAAATGTTGCGATTTGCATGCCAAAATATTTTCCCATGAATATTCTATTACACAAGTTTAAGATTTAACTGTGACCTATTTTTCTTGACAGACCTTTACGAGCTCCTTCGGATGATAAATGGAGCATTTTTATGTATTTTGCAGTAGTTGAAATCTCTAATCTGATGAAATCTCAATAAATATTTTCTACAAACTTTTTCGGTTTTTAACTCAGTCTTGCAGCCAGTAAAAAACTTTTGGGTTTCGATTGGCATATAATAAAACATTAATTATTTATTTGTGTAGGTAGTGATTGCACCTCCCTATTACCCTACTCATTTCACCATTCATTGTGATTCTAGAAGAATACGCTTTTAGCATTAGGTAGGTCTTTCTGTAAATCTAAGAGCACGTCTCAAAATAATAGTGTTCGGTGATAGCCTGACATTAGGCTATTCCGGTCCTTCCATTTTACCGAAATCTTCCTCATATTAAAGTTATAACTTTGGGTTATGGCCCTCTAAAATGCTTTAACTATCCAATGACATTATACAGTACTGCCAACAATCAGTTTAATGTATCTTAAATCACAGAAACAGTTAATGTGGGCAATTCTTTCCGCGTTTGTAATAAATTGTTTATGTATTGCGTTAAGGAAAGAAATAAAAACAATATAAAAGAAATAGCCTGGTGGTTAGATGTACTGGAAAACAATTTATGTCAAGATGAAACAATCCATGCAAACTAAAAGTTAGTGTGAGGCCAAACGAACATATTTTTGTGGGTAACGTATTTTGAGTCACGTACGTAATTTACGCTGAATTTCATTTTCTTACAAAAAAATCTGTTTGTACCAAATGGCGACGCAAAATAAGTGAGATGTTGCAGTTGAATGTAAAAAAGGACGTATCTACACAAAACGAAGTACCTAACCGATTTCCGACATTTAAAAATACAAGTTCGGAAATCGGTTACTTCGTTTTGTGTAGATACGTCCTTTTTTCTTATGATGGCAAAATACGCAACTAAAATTTTTTTAGTTGCGTATTTTGCATGTTCAGTCTGTCTACCTGCCGGTCGATTCTGTCGACATCTCACGGTGTTCACCTAGGCGGAGTGAGTGACAACTGAGCTGTCATTCCATCTTATTTGTATGGGTTGACAACTCACCCGACGTGCACCCCGCCCAAGTGTTCACTTCGATATGTTTACAGAATTGCACTGCTGGTCTATTCTGTGAACAAATCACCATGAACTCTTAAGTGAAGTGAGCATGTTAAGTGAATTGTAATTCCTCCTGAAGCAAGAGTTTGACAGCTCACTCCACCTTAGTTTTCGCGGTGAGTATTTTTTACAGAATAGTACTACAGATCACAAAATTGCGTTCCTTTGATCTCACACTGATAGATTTTATTTCATAATGATACAAACACAGCATACGACCTTGAAAGCGATGCCATGTGTTCCTCAACAGGAATTCAATTAAGTCCCTATACAAACCTCATGCTAATGATGTTACTTCATGAAATTCAATTAAAGACCTACGCTCCAAGCTCTCGATCACTAATTATTTAATAATAATAATAATAATAATAATAATAATAATCTTTATTGCATGAACATGAGACAACCATACATAGCAACTTAATAAAACACTTATTAGACAAAACTCGTGATAAGTAATTTTGACAATAAAATTTAGGCAGGTCATACAGTTGGACAATGTGAAATGTTATACTTATAAATATAATAAAGATGGTTTGGTTGTCTTTAGACTGATTCGCCCTATCCCCTCGTACTAGTATAAAACTGTATCACGAGCGGATAGTCTTCCTCAACCTTAGAAACAACAGATTCCAGTTACAAGTCACACATTTAACTAGATTGATTACTTACTGTATGGTTATAAATCATAGTACAATTAGGTATATTAATTAAGTTACATTATTGAAATTATCAGTGTTGAATTGTGTTTGGGTATATTTAGAGTTATATAATATTATGTATTATGTATATATGTATATGTTTTATTTATGTTTCTGTGCATGTACAGTTATATGTGCCTTATAATTATAATTATAATTATAATTATGCGCCTTGTTAATAGCATCTTTTCAGTAGATTTTCAGTGTTGGTGTAGTCTAGTGTTTTCAAATATTTAACCATAGTTTTCATGCATGTTTGGCTATCAAGATTTTTCAATTTTAGATCTTTACTTACTTTGTTGTAGAGGCTAGGACCGAGAAAATTGCGAAATTTGTGTGCAAAATATGTTTTATATTTTGGTATGCTGTAAACTATATCTAATCGTCGCCGTTTAGCAAAGTGTGGTTTTATTTTATGTTGTGCCATGATTTCTAGTTTAATAAATAATTTTCGTACCGTGAGGACTCCCAGTTCTGAGTAAAGTAGGTGTGTCGGATACTTGTAGTTCTTGCGAAAAATAACTTTAAGTACCATGCGTTGGGCTCTTTCGACAAACAACATGGTGGTTTTTGAAGCTCCTCCCCATACATTCAAGCCGTATATCAGTATAGACTGACATAGTGATAAATAGATTTTTATTAATAGCTCATTGTCACATGCGTTTCTAATAGTTTTAAAAATATAAATTAACTTTCTTGCGCGATTACTTACCTTCATGATGTGTTCTTTCCAATTTAAGTTTTGGTCTACTATCACACCGAGATATCTTATTGAATTAGTTCTGGTGATTGGGTTACAATGACAGGAACTTGGATTGTTGCAATTGTGAGTTTGTATGATTATTGATTTAGGAGAAGGTTGAGTTCTGGCGTTTATTGTAAATGTAATGTATTTAGTTTTGTCAAGATTAAGTGTTAACAAATGATTGTCCAGCCATGAGGTTACTGCAGCAAAACCTTCATTTGCTGCTTCGGTTACTTCTTTCCACGTGTCGGAGCTGAACAATAATACTGTGTCATCTGCAAATGTTATTATTTGACCATTTTGTAAAGGCAATTTGCAGAGGTCATTAATATAGATTAAAAACAGCGTAGGACCCATTACACTGCCTTGAGGCACCCCGAAAGTGACATTTTCCTCATGGCTTACACTGTTATCAATTTTTATAACCTGTTTTCGATTTGTCAAGTAATCCTGGAAAAGTTGGAGAGGTATTCCTCGAATTCCTAAGTTCTCGAGTTTGTTCAGGAGAATAGGTATAGAGACGGTGTCGAAAGCCTTTGCTAGATCCAGGAATATACCTAGACACTTCTGTCCCCTATCAATGTTTTCGACTACATACGAGGTTAGTTTGTGAAGAGCGTCGGCGGTTGATATTTTTTCTCTGAACCCAAACTGATTTCCTGAGAGAAGTTTATGTGTTTCTAGGTAGTGTTTTAGTCTCTTATTTATTAGTTTTTCGATAATTTTTGAAAAACTAGGAAGTAGAGAGATTGGTCTATAATTCGACACTAAAGTTTTGTCTCCTGCTTTGTATATAGGAACAGTAACGGACTTTTTAAGCGTATCTGGAAAGACTCCCTTTGAAAAGCAAGCATTACATATGTGTGTTAGTGGTGCTATAAGGGAATCCACTGCTCTCTTAATAAAAATCGTGGAGATACCGTCCCATCCCGACGAATTCTTAGTTTTTAAGTCGACAATTATTTCTTTAATTTCTAATTGGTCTGTTGGGAGGAGCATAAAAGAGTTTAGGGGTCCGCTATTTGGTTTTGGTCTATATTGCTTGCTCAGATCTATCTCATTTGTGTGGGTCCTGGACAAGATAGTGTTTGCCAGATTCCTACCGACATGAACAAAGTACCTATTTATATTATTTAATGCGTCTTGAGGTGTGGAATTCATGGGAAGAAGCTCTGATGGCATTTTTGAATAGCTATTTAAATTACACATTTCCTTTACCAATCCCCATTGTTTTTTTATATTATAAGTAGATTTAGCTAATTCTAATTTAAAATATTTGTTTTTAAGGCTTTTTAGCAGATTATTACATTTATTTCGGTAGCGCTTGTAAGTTATCTTAAGGATTGTGTTTTCTGGGTCCTTTCTTAGTTTTTGGTGAAGATGATCGCGATTCCTCATACATCTGCATAGACCTGGTGTGATCCAAGGCTTAATGATAATTTGTCGCCTAGGCTGCTTGACAGTGTGTGTGTGATTCGATAGGACGTCCCTGATGGTATTCAAGAAGATGTTCGTCATTGCATTTGGGTCATCATTATGAAACCTTTCTTCCCAGTTGATCTGTTTTAGGTCTCTAATAGCAGCATCGTAGTCGGTTTTTGTATAAAATTGTTTTTTTTTGGGTCTTTTTTTCATTTTCAGAGGTAATGATATCATAACACTTAAGTGGTCAGTTAGGGTTGAATTACAAACTACAGTCAAAGGTTTTAGTTTTGTTTTGACGAAGCAGTGATCAAGACAATTTGATTCTCTAGTCGGCAAAGTGTGCGTGGCAAGAAGGCCGTAGGATGCAAGCAGATTTAAGTATTCTGAATGTTTAGGGTTAAGTTGTTCAAGTTTAATATTAATATTTAAATCGCCCATTAAGACTATGTTTTTAAAATGGTTAATGCTGGACAAGATTTTGTCCAAAGAATTTAAAAAGGGATCTAAGTTTTTGAAGGCTGGAGGTCTGTACAATGATACAACAGCTAAATCGTTGTTGATTGTTGTCACAAGGCAATTCACTTCTCGACAACAATTGGGTTCATAGACCTTTGCGTGTATGCTATCTTTTAGGTATAGTACGATACCATCATTTTGATTAAGGTGGGTTTTAGTACTGTGAGTTGTGTAATTTACCATTTCAGGTATAATCGAATTTTCGGATAGCCAAGATTCTGTAAGCATAATAAGATCGTAATTGATGTTTAATCTCTTTAGGAGAACAGCAAGCCCTTCATAGTTACGGTTTAGACTTCTGATATTTTGATTTAGAACTGAAAACGCTTTTGCATCTGAGTTAAAGTTAAAGGCAGCCTTGCAGTGTTCCGGCATGTCAATAGCTATAACATCGCCGACACTAACGACATCGTCAATGTCATTTGCGACGCCTTTGTCATTTGCCAACTGAATGACATTGTACACTCCTCATGGCGAATTTAAGCTTTCCGCAAATGCACAGCAGGCATGTTATGGATATGAAATTTCAGATCTGGATACGGATATAGAAATAATGTTATACCGGTTACGGATATGAAATTATTTCGGATATGCGTTAGTTTTGGATGGTTTTGCCTTCGGATATTGACACACAACTAAATACGATATTGATATACAAAGTAAGTGACGCGCGCGACTAGTGTACCGGTTCGGCCGGGCAGAAAAAACCTGACAAAACGTGTCTTATTTAGAGATAATGACCTGATTCTGATATGAGCTGGATGATTTTGGATAGGGGCGGACCCTATCCAAAATCATCCATCTCATATCAGGATTCGGTTACGGTTACGGATAGATTTTTATTTCGGATATCTGATAGTTTCGAGTACGGTTATGGAGCTCGTTAACATCCCTGGAATTTGGAAATAGTCAACAAACATGTCGAAATTTTTCGAAACTAATATCTGTTACGGTCACGGAAATATGTTTTATTTCGGATATTCGATAGTTTCGGGTACGGTTACGAGGTTCCTTAACATCCCTAATGCACACGACTGAACCAGTCCGCAGTCTAACTTTAAATGTTAAACTGTGGCTACACATTGTGCCTGACATGAATGCAAATTGGATTAAAACGGACATAATAGATGTTGGTCAATACTCACAATAACATTGGAAATAGCGTGAATGCGTCGATGAAATTGTGCTTAAATTAATAATTTGTTGGTAAATAAAACGTTTTTGATGGACTGGTGGTGTTTTTGACTGGTGAAATTGATACAGTAAATAGAACATTTGATATTGGATACGAGACAGGCAATTCTATTAATTTTAAGCAACGTTTCCATTCGCATCTCAGTTGTCACAAAAGTCTCAATTTCCATATATTTCTGTCAGATTACTACTGACATGCGAATGTGAACGTAGAATTGGCACTAAGATCTCGGTAACACATGACAATTCTTGTACATTTTAAACTTTTGACAATTCATCGCTTGTCAAATAGCACTGCTCAAGTCGTTTTAAAATAATTGATTTTCATTTGAATTAAGAATGACAACTCGTTCCTTGACCTCGATACGTAGTGATTGTCTTACCCATAATAATATTATTAACTAGCTGTGCCCGCGACTTCGTTCGCGCATGCATTTCTTATTTAGGAAGATATTAAGCACACAAACTCACTAAATGTATGTAGGTACTCGTCATGATTATGACATGACTTACAAAATTACGAAGAACGAACGAACATTAACACTTAAAAAAATTTCTTCGTAAACAATATTACTTGTTATGTGATATTCATCAGTAAGTATAAACAGGCTTTGCGCGCTGCTTACTTGCGACAAAGCGACATACAGCCTGACCGTGTGAGATACAGGACTTCCGCAGATCCACACCAACACGACTAATAGTTTGTCCCTGAGCTTGATTAATGGTCATGCCGAAACTATCAGAAGAGAAGTCTCCACAGAGGACATGGTGGAGCATACGGTGGAGGTCTGCCCTGCTTAGGCGGAGCATCACCGTGTCCTCGTCGAGGCGATCGGCTGCGGCGACGTCTCGCTACCGGTCCTGGTTCACTCCATGGTCCGAAGAAGAATATAAGAATGAATGACAGCACGATTTGACAGTTATTCCTAGTTCGGTACCAATCGTAAGTCCGTAGGTGATACACAGTAGAAAACGCCCAACACTAAGGCCGAAACTACAGACTTCGGGCTTAAGAGAGTAGACCCCCTCAGCCGCCGCAACAGAAAAAAACAACCCGGGCGTTGCGTCGGGAGTCGCAGGGCAATTCCCAGCCACCCTAAGCGGGCGCGGGTGCGTAGATGGCGAGCCTAGGTTGGCTCACTGTCCGAACACTACCAGGCCCGGGTCGACGATGCGTCGTAGCCAGGGCTGCGGAATTTGTTCCAAAAGTCACCACAGGCCTGGAACGTAAAAGGCATAAGGAGGAATACGAATGTGTGTGTGTGATGTCAGTAAGAGTTTGACATTCTCTTCTGCTCCACCCAGAGCAGAAGAAGTCATTTGATGATTTCCTATCGATAAAAAAACCCACAACGGATAGAGTAGAGACTCCGTTGTCTTGGCTAAGTTTGCAAGCCTAGCTCGGCCCAAATGTATAAAAGCCACCAGTGTGCTTCACAGGTTGAGCGGAGAGACGACCGATAATACTCAAGCCGCAAGGGAGTGAAAATCTGAGATTAAAGTCAGCTCAATCACTTAGCACTCACAAACCTATATTTACCACCTGTACATGTACATTATGGATTGCAATAAACGATTTGATTTGAAACCTGCACCTCACCGTTTCGAGGATTTTTTCACGTCGGAAAGTCATGGCCAGGATGATGTAGCCGACTGATTCCTCGGCGTCGAAGCAACCTCCGCAAATTAGGCTGTCTGTGGTGCTTATGTTAAAAAATTTTTAGGGCAACGATTCGTAATTATTATCCCTTTTATTACGGAGGTCGTTTTTACTTAAGCTGAGAAGTCATTTAGTTAGTCACGTTTATAGACTTACCATTGCTATTTTTCACTGCAATCTGTAACCCGTTACCATTTGTTGTCACGAAGTTCAGTTGTTCTCTGGCAAATTCATGCACGAAACTGTGAGAAAGTAAGAAAGAAGGAGGAGCGGGTACGGGTTCAGCACTACCGTCTCGAAACCTATATTCGCGAGTTCTTCTGTGGCGTCATTGCACAGGGATCCACAGTTCCCCTTGAAGCTCTGGAGTGTGAAACCCGCTACTGATAATTTCTGGCCCTAGGCTGGTCACGACGAAACACCAGCTGACTGGGAATTGGACAGTTTTGTTTTAAAATATACAGAAAATAATTAGGAATGAGGGTGATCCTGGGAAAGAAATCCAAGAGGTGAAAGGCTCACCGAGTCGAAGCTCCAAAGTCTTGAGCATCGAAGCCGATTTTTAGCCTGTCGGTTTTATATCGGTTTTTTTTGGGGAGTGTGCGACGGAATTGCATAGTTTAATTCCGCCAAGCTCGTTCCATCATCGTACCACAAGACGTACGGCGGTACGCCACCGGTACACGGTGGACCTCACACCCACATGAACAAAACGTTTTGGAAACACATGGCGTGGAATTCCCTGAGTCCGTGTTTCCTGATAGTTACAGCCTGGGAGTCTTATCAAGAGTGAGTAGGTTACTTATAGGCAAGCGTGCTCCATCTTCGATCACATCGTCGTTTGCCATCAGGTGAGATAGTGGTCAAACGCGTTCCTATCAAAAGTAAAAAAAATGAAAACAAAGTCGGTGGAGCAATTTTTTTTTTTACATCAAATGCGTAACGCCTGGTAAGTATCAAAATAAACTTTAATTAAAAAATACTTTTTGGTGTAATTCTCATGCTTTTGACGGTAAGTACAGTTTCGCTCAACAGATGGCATAGCATGTATCATTAAAAATCCTTCCCTCTACTTACTATGCATGTAGATAGTAAGTTGATTTCTTCTAGATTGCCACAATCCTATCAGGTTAGCATGAATGTTATCTACATTAGTTTTGCATTTTTTAACGTAATGCAAACAAAACAGAATACATATAAACAGAAAATAGGTTCTGCTTGTCTTGCTAAAAAGATATGCAAAATACAGCAATAACATATTATTAATATTTGAAAATATTAGGTTTGGTAGGAATAAAAAAATAAGGAAATAAATAAGATAAAAAAAAATCAAAAATAATTACAACTTTTGTGGGATTCGAACCCACACCAAGTCTTTCGACAGGCAGGCTTTAAACCAACGGACTATGAGATCTGTTGACAATTGATTAAAATAGCCGATAGCTTAGCTCCCCGAAAGGGTTCCACATCAGGTGCTCTGGACCTTCATTTTTTTATGTCGACAGACAGTACTCATCATGTTGACCAACTATTCCTAAAGCGGTATATTAATATGTCTTATAGATTAGCCGGGCTGCTAAGGTTCCACGTCAGGTATTCAGAACTTCAAAATAAATTATAGCCTATATGTTGGCGAGGACTAATAGCTATACAACAAAAAAAGTTCCATCAAAATCCGTCCAGTGGTTTTTGCGTGAAAGATTAACAACAGACAGACAGACAAAAAAAAAAAAAACATATTTTTGGCTTCTACTGTTTATATGAAGCACCCCTGGAATATTTTTTTTTATTTTCATTCAATGTACAGAATTGACGTCTTCTACAGTTTTATTATATGTACTAGCTGTCCCCCGCGGCTTCGCTCCCGTCAACTGGCTACCTACCTACCTACCCTACACCTACCCTACACCTACCCTACACCTACCCTACACCTACCCTACACCTACCCTACACCTACCCTACACCTACCCTACACCTACCCTACACCTACCCTACACCTACCCTACACCTACCCTACACCTACCCTACACCTACCCTACACCTACCCTACACCTACCCTACACCTACCCTACACCTACCCTACACCTACCCTACACCTACCCTACACCTACCCTACACCTACCCTACACCTACCCTACACCTACCCTACACCTACCCTACACCTACCCTACACCTACCCTACACCTACCCTACACCTACCCTACACCTACCCTACACCTACCCTACACCTACCCTACACCTACCCTACACCTACCCTACACCTATCCTACACCTACCCTACACCTACCCTACACCTACCCTACACCTACCCTACACCTACCCTACACCTACCCTACACCTACCCTACACCTACCCTACACCTACCCTACACCTACCCTACACCTACCCTACACCTACCCTACACCTACCCTACACCTACCCTACACCTACCCTACACCTACCCTACACCTACCCTACACCTACCCTACACCTACCCTACACCTACCCTACACCTACCCTACACCTACCCTACACCTACCCTACACCTACCCTACACCTACCCTACACCTACCCTACACCTACCCTACACCTACCCTACACCTACCCTACACCTACCCTACACCTACCCTACACCTACCCTAAGGATTCTTAAATTTTCTAATTTTCCGGCCAATTTTTTTTTTTTTTTTTTTTAATTTTTTCTGTCATAAGAACCTTCTCCTAATAATAATAAATACAACAAAAAAAGAATTAGTGAAATCGGTCCAGCCATTCACGCGTGATGCCGTGACCAAGGAAAACGGGTTTCATTTTTATATATATAGATGTATAGATTGGGAATCTAGAAAATAACGCATTTAGCATTAGTTAGGTGTACATTCCCATTTTGCCATCCCACTATAATTTGTTACATAAATTTTAAAAGTCGTAGAGCAAAACTAAATTATATGATAAATAATAACACCTAAATTCCAAATAGAGCTTCATTACTACATAAAGTTGAATGCTCGTACAGAAGTTATTGAAAAAGTCACTAATGTGTTTCATAGAAATGCAGAGCGCGATTTTAATTTCAAGCAAAATTCCTATGAACCATAATTTTTAAACACACATCCCAGAATATGAACTTTTGATGAATAATGCGAGTGCATTTCCGCATAAAATAATCTTATTGCTAGACATAACATAATATATAGACTCAGAAGCTCTATGCAATACGAGCTTACCGCGAGTGCAATCGTACCAATATTATTGCCATATTTCATAAAGTGCGTTAAAACTTATGTGAAGTGATCTGGATGTGAGGTGCCATCCCAAACATCAGAAAGCCATTTTGCGTACCTACTTAATAAAACGTCATTTCGGCAATATTCGAAATCATGACAAAATGTCGGGAAAGTAGAGGTTTATTACACAACAAATTGCGCAAACGCCAATTTTTTTTTTTTTTTTTTTTTTAACATTGCCCCACACTAGGAATTTCTCCTGTATCGTGGGTGCGTTTACAAACATACAAACTCACATAAACAAACAGCCAGACCCGGAGCAACTACCTGTAGGCCATACAAATATTTGCTCCGTGCGGGAATCGAACCCGCGACACGCAGCGCAGCAGCCGATCGCTAAACCACTGCGCCAACCGTGTCGTCGAAAAATTCCTTAAGATATTGAAACGACAAAGTTTACACGGTGAGAAGTTTAAAGAATAGACCACTGAGGGCCAATTCTACTTATTTTTGAGCAATGTTCACATTCGCATCACAGTCGCAATAAAAAAAAAAGGCAATATCTAATAAAAGAGGTTGTTTTGATAGAACAACCTCTTTTATTAAATATTGACTTTTTTTTAGTCGACCTTCTATGTAGTTTACATAAAAGATGAATGTGATTCCGTTTGTGTCTAATAATAATATAATAATAATAATAAAGCCTTTATTCGGACACTAAAATACAGTTCGTTTCATGTACTAATGCACTGTTGTATATATTTTACATAATTAAAATTATTCGCGTATTTGGTGCTTCTTTACTTTTTGTAGGTCCGTTTGCCAGTTGGCAAAGGCCTCCTCCAACCTACTCCATTCTGGTCTCTCTCTGGCCACTCTACTCCATGTTATGCCTGCAACCTGCCTGATATCATCGTCCCATCGTTTTTGTTGTCTACCTCTTTTACTTTTACCTTCCCTTGGGTACCATTGTGTAATTATTTTGCTCCACTTGTCCTTTCCTCTGATCATGTGTCCTGACCACTTCCATTTTAGCCTTTTTATTTTTAAGGTTACGTGCATGTTGGTCTTTTTCCTAATGTTGATGCTTCTTATTTTATCCCTTCTCTTTACTCCTAGCATACTTCTCTCCATTGCTCGTTGACAAATGGCAATTCTATTGGTTGTGTTTATTGTTAGGGGCCATGTTTGGCTTCCATACATTAAAATTGGTAAGATGCAGACATTGAATAGTTTGCTCTTTGTTGTTATATGTAGGTTCTTGTCCTTCATTACTTCCCGTAGGCCCCAATACCTTTTCCAACTGTTTACTATCCTTCTTTCGATTTCTTTGTTTATGTTTTCTTTAGGTGAAATCAGCTGTCCGAGATATACATATTCTTCAACATAACTAATTTGTGCATCGCCTACAATTATGCTGATTTTATGTCCATTGGTCATTACTTTTGTTTTTTCGGGATTTAATTTTAGTCCTACTTTTTCACTCTCAGATGCAAGTTCGTTTAACATTAGGTTTAGGTCTCGTGGCGTTTTTGCGAATAACACAATATTATCGGCAAACCTTAAATGTGTTAGTGTGCAGCCGTCAATATTTAAACCCAGATTTTCCCACTCCAAGTTTCTGAAGATCATTTCCAAAACAGCGGAGAAAAGTTTTGGAGAGAGAGGATCTCCCTGTCTTACTCCTTTTTCTATCTTAAATGAATCTCCTGTCTTTTCTAGCTGAATGCATGCCGAACTGTTTTTGTATACATTTCTTATTAATCTTATATATTTTTGTTCTATCCCTTGTTCTCTTAATGTCTCCCAGATGTTTGTATGTAATAATGAGTCGAATGCCTTGCTATAGTCGACAAATGCTAGATAGTATATAAGTTGATATTCCGCATATTTACCGATGATTTGCCTAACAGCATGGATATGGTATGGCTCTTCTAAAACCTGCCTGTTCTATTGGCTGTTGTTCGTCGAGTTTTCTTTCCAATCACTTGAGTACGATCCGTTTGTATCTAACCAATAGTAAATCTTGTGACCTTCTGGCATCATCACTCTTGTCGTCTTGAGGTGCAGAATCATTAATATTGGCGGATGCTTGACGTTTGACGCGTCCACCATTAGCTTATAAATAGTTTTATCTACACTCACAACGTAATGTTCCAAATATGAGTTCAAAAACGAATGCATAAATACATACTTTTTTTTCGTGGATAGATAAAATTTAAAAAAAAAACCATTACAGTTCAACATTTTCCTTCGATTTTTAAACAACTGCATCATAAAATAACTTTTTAATTTTTATAGCACACTTTTTCTTTTTAATTTTTGGCGCGGGCTCATTGACTTAAGTCAATGAGCCAGCTTTTATCTTTGTCTATGTTTGAGCGCGCTGCGCAGTCATTCGAATACGCAATGAGAATATCCGCCATATTGGAATTAACTATTTTTCCACTTATTTTATTTCAACTGTATGAGTGAAGATAAAATAGTGTATGCAACGGCATATAATTAGGTATTAAAACACTCGTGTGATGCTATTATCACACTCGGCTACGCCTCGTGTGATAAACCCACACTCGTGTTTTAATAACCCTTTTTATATGGTCGTTGCATAAACTACTATTATTGTACTACCGTAACTGTGTAAATTATTACTTCCTGAAAAATGAACGGGTTCCATTTTACTCCTCACTGTATAATACTAACTAAACTTTATAAATAGGTACCTCATACATTGTTTTTACCCGACTGCGTCAGAAGGAGTATATTATTATAAGTATGTTTGTATGTATGTCCATTCCTTTGGCACGCCCTACAACCCAAACGGCTAGACGAATTTTGACATATGAGGTGTCGTTGAATTCGTCAGAATTGTGGTAGTGACAAAAGCTATTTATAATTTCATCAAAATGGCGCCCGCAAATGAAAAAAAAATGTAACTCACTCAAATAATACTTTTTCAAAATACACGAACGCTAAAAACGACTAAAAAGTTCTAATTAGTCGCTTTTCAAGCAGTCTGATGCAGTTCAATGACAGATCTGAGGCCACAAACTTTCGGAACTTTTAGTCGTTTTTTTGACACAGTATTTTTTTTAATGTCTTCTTAAGTCGATTGGTTACATTGCAGACTAAGTGCTAAGCTGACTGAGGTTTTTTCGTAAGCGTACAGACTGCAAACGTGCAAACTATGTCAAACTAAGACACAAAATAAGAAAAAAACGTACACAATGCCATGAAGAAAGAAAAAAACGCATGTTTATTTGGTCAAGCTTAACTAATTTGGCTTAGCACTTTTTTATTTTTTTTATGGATGGGAAATCATCAAATGACTCCTGCCGCTCTGGTTGGACCGGGAGGGAGTGCACTCTTACTGACTAAAACCCATCCGTGCTCCTCGTAGTGCCCTTTGCTTTCTAGGGCCACGGTAACTCTTTCGAACAACATCCGCAACCCTGGCAGGTTGGCTTAGCACTTGGTTTATAAGTGACTTTTATTGAAAACAATAAAGCAAAACTCAAAACTCTCCAATACAACCACAAAGTACGTCCTTCCCGTTTCAAAACACATCACGTCATTGTTTCCATCCACCAAGATTCGCTTAAAACGATAGACCCATCCCATTTCCATCGAAGAATCCAATCGTCCATCCTTAATAGTAGCACCAGGTGGTCTGACGACCATTAGTTATAATAAGTGTCTCTTCTACTATTAATCTATGGCCACTGTCTGTCCCAGCGATGTTTAATGGCGGACTTAGAAGATTTTCTTGAGGTGGAACTGGCTATTTGTATAGTGTCTCTTGTATTTAATATAAGCTAGATTTCCTGTAGTATCTTGCAGTGTTTTATTTATTAAGGTCATTGTAGTGAATGCAGTGATTTATCTCGCTGCGGTATTTTCATTTTAGTGGGAAACAAAATAGCGTTTTGTTGTAGTATTTGGGTCATTTGTTGGCTTATCTTACGTTCATTCTTTTTTTAAATGCAGTTGTATAAAACGCGTGATTATTGAATTTTTATCACTAATGAAGTGTCATCGATCTAAAACGTCTTAATAAATAAATTGTGTTGAATATTTTGTTACTTCTAACAAAATATTCAACACAAAATTATTTTTTTCACACAAGCGTTTGGTCATTTTTATTATCAAGGACTTCTCCTTGATAATAAAAATGACCAAATGCTTGTGTTTAAACAATTGAAAGACACGATTGCACGTTAAACATTTTTGGATGATTAGGTACGTACCACATTATCTGCATAGTAGGTATTATGCCCCTTTGGTTTTCCCAGCGAATGAAGCGGTTTCTTCCACAAACGAATTAGTTATACTGCCAGTATTTCGCACGACTCATCTAGCCAGCGTTGAGAGACCGATAGAAACATGATTTGTCGTGTGCAGAAATAAACACATGCACGTTGTACATGCCACTAACATGCGATAGTAGGTGTTGTTGATAAATAAAGTATTGCGTTACTATTGTATTGTACCTACAGATAGGGACGCATTTTTTTCGTGTTACGGCTGTATCATTAAACTGTCAAGGAATTAAAGAGGTGATTTAAATTTACGAACCATTTTGAATTGGTACTCAATTTGTTAGACAAAAAATTCCTGACCATCCTTTCAAATACTCAAAACAACAAGTTACTTAAGAATAAAATAAAACAGTTTCGAAATGAATGGAAACCTCAGCTTCAAGGATTCCTGTCTTTATTATTCATTCAATGTCTTTTCACACTTTTTTCACGGCGCGAAAGAGAAGCTCTCCGCAGTGTCAACACATTTACTTTGACGTGTACCAACTGAAGGTAATGACAGGTCACTTGCCCACGGCTGCCAACATAACAGAATGACAAATTGCCCTTGGCGCGTGGCGGGAGGAAAACCCTCGAGAGATCTTAAAAAAGGAAGCACTTTTAATTTTGACGTTCGTTTGAAACTGACTCATTAGTGTTTTACAGATTTTATACAAAGATTTGTTGATGAAATAATAAAAAAGGACGTGGGGAAGGTTATGTAGATATTTAGGAACAATACCTTTTGATTAAAACGTAGGTGGTTCGGTTTTAATGCTGCCTACTTACACCGAATAAAATAATACAGTAAAATGATTTAAATAAATAAAAAAACAAACAAAATCATCTCTCGAAAAAGTCGCAAAAAATACACTTAATTACTTATACACGTACACATACGGCTCAAAACTAAAAAAATGATTAAAGTTGGGAAGTGATCGATGGTTCGGAACGAGAAATTCCAAAAGTCTCATTTAAGTTATCTTACTTCATAAAAAGTTTTTTTTTTAGCAAAGATTCAGACGTGAATATTTTTTTTTTGTAACCAAAAAAGTACTTACACTACCGACTGTTTGTTCTTTTTGTTTAGAATAGTTTGGTAATTTATTAAGTAGCAAGGGAATGTTGAGAGGTTCTTATATGTATAATTTATAAAAAAAAATTAACTATTTCACATCAAATATAATTTAACTGAACAATATACCAGCGGTGGTCAGAATTCTCAAAGTTATAAATTCTCAGGGAATTTTCTAGCAGGAAGTTTTCATGGGCGGCATGAAAAATAAGTTAAAGAAATGTCTTTAAATATTCACTATCCGCTTCTTGAGTAGTTTTTAAGTTACTGGGGATTTTTCTTCAAATGTTTACACTAAATTTCAAGCTTTTGCATAATAAACTTCACTCGCAGTTCCAAAAGATTAACAGGCTTATTCATAAAAACGTTAAAGTAATGAGATTCTAAATTCAAATTCTCCATAGAAAATTTTGAATAAAGAATCTGCATTTTTGTATTTTCGCTAAATAATGGTAAGTAATAAACTTTTTATGAAAACGGCTGAAAGTATTTTTCTGACTTCCTTTTCGTTGTAGCAGGCACATTTCATATTTTCGAACTGACAATTATTTCATTCATTAGATTGGTAGTAGTCTTAACCTTTCATTCATCTCAAATAATATTCAAGTGCAAATATTAGCGGTCAATATATAGGTATTTGACCTATCAGATAGACTGGCTTTACAAATATTTGCGGATGCCAAACTGACTGGACTATTTCGATAGCAGGCCGAATCTGCCAGTGCTGCATTTGGAATAGTCTGACTTGACTTGTTTGACTACAATAAATATATTTGCTCGTATAATATGACTCAGAGAAATAACTTTAGCTTTACATACCCTGGCATGTAGGCATGATATGATTCTGGCAAAAACTTTTGGCGCGCGCGAAATTAACCAAATGTCAACTGATGCGACTGGCTTTTCCATATATTTCAACCAATCATTGCAGCTAACACGCGCTTGACAGTTCGTTACATTAATTTTGCGTTATTTTCTTTCGAAAAATTGGGTCTAAGTTACGTAACACTAAACCAACCCAAGATGATAAATGCAGTTAGGAAATAAATATCATCAACTAATAAATTATGTTTGTACAATCGAATTACTGTACAGAAAAGGGAGATTATCAAAAATAGAGCAACAAATATAGTGCCAACATATTGAAGAAAAGCGATGTAAATGTATTCCTAATAAACATAATGTAACACAAAATAGTTTATTCATATGCTGGGCATGGGCAAGTCTTTATTATTCTGTGATTTATTGAAAGAAAGATCCATTTGACTTCATACGCCTACGTTTCATCCCGCATAATATTAGGGTCATTTTACATGGACTCAAATGATCCTAAATCGCTAGTGGGAGGTGATGTCTCATCGTACTAAAAAGAAATTGTCTATTTGACATTTTCTTATCTTTTTGAATTCTGTCTTGAGATTTTGAGAATGTTCATAAACACTAATAATTTGTATGATTGTGTGTATGATTATGAGGAAAGTATGGGAGCGTGGTCACTGGCACAAGAAAAATCATAACCCTTCTTTTTGGCTTTGCCGCTGTCGGGTAAAAAAAGGCCTAGCAGTGGGTCAAATCGGGCTGTTGATGTTGATAGTGTTCAGTGTTGCCACAATTATTTATTTTTCTTGATAGTGCGATGGTGTTAGTGTCAATATTTAAATTTTTCAGCACATCCGATGTAGAGAATAAACTACTAATCACATAATTAATCAGTAAATACGAATCAGTAGACTTTCGAAGCAACCAAGTTTGAACAAATCTTGTTTACAAGCTTAACCAAACTTTGTAATTTAGGTAGCTCGTTTACGAAGTTCCTAAACTACTTTTTTTTATTGTCAGAATAAAAAGTAGCCAATGATAAGAATAATAAGTAGTTTTGTGAAAGAATTGAATTAATTTTCAAACTGGACTTCCAGACATTACCAAATATAAAACACAAACTAAACAAATATAAAAAAAAAACAAACAGTCGAATTGAGAGCCTCCTTCTTTCTTGCAATCGCTTAAAAAAATTAAACTAACAACAATCTAAAATATAGCATCCAAACATTCAACGTCCTGAAAGATGTCAGCTGGTAATGTGCTCAAGAGACTGGCAGCATTGCCACACTGTATGGCAATGCTTAAGCTTCTGGCCAAAGTAAAAACCAGACCTTGGGACACAAGAAAAAAAAAACTTACAAACAATTTTCTATTACTTTTGATCGTGAGTTCAATGTGGGAAAGGTCTAAGATTAATGTACCTTTAGCGTGAATGTTATAGGTAAAGTTCTATTGTTGCCATGTAAGCAAATATTTAAGCCGGGGCGCTCGCATTGTGTCGCATGGAGACGGCACCGTTTAAAAATAGCGTAAAATATTATTTCTGGAATAGCCGCCCACCTGCATATTTACCACTTTACTCTAAAAATAATACAAGAGAAGGTGATATAAAATCACACCTGCGTTCCATGAAGGGAAAGGTGCAGTTACACAAACGAAAAAGTTTATTCCACAGATATCCGTGCCCGTAACGTGAACGGAACACGAACGGACCGGAGCTCAAAAAAATATCGGTGCGTATTTTTTATGGACTAGTTCGTGCCCGGGACGTGTCGGTCCACGTTGTGACAGTCCACGGCGCGTCTACGTCCCAGGCACGGGCCGGCAATGTGTGGATTAACCTTAAGACGTTGCATCGTGGCACGTCACGTCGTCATGTCGCAATGCGATGTCGTACCGT
Organism: Melanchra persicariae; assembly: GCA_947386135.1. Lineage (NCBI taxonomy): Eukaryota > Metazoa > Arthropoda > Insecta > Lepidoptera > Noctuidae > Melanchra > Melanchra persicariae. The sequence goes on along the minus strand of OX376648.1, from coordinate 17,895,524 downwards.
CGAAATATGCGACGCGCACCGTGCATAATCACGACGTGTTGTTTTTGTGTATTGGACATAACACACCCACACTCTACAAGCTAAATCCCGAACGAGAAATAAAAGTCATATTTGCCGCCACTCTCCACAATTCATTTTCTCTGTATAAAACTGAAGTTTACTTTTTATATTTTCGACCGCATTTATTTTTGCTGTGTGCTTTTACAGCCGCCGCTAGCCTGTTAGTTCTTTACGGCTTATAAATAAAAAATATACAGGAGGCCATACCTAACCTACTTTAAAAATGGAGCGATGTTACGTATTGGACCACACGAAATAAATCCTTCCTTAGTCTTGGGGTGATAGTGTTGAAATAAATCTTAAAGCGGTGGGCGGTTAGTGAGTTTCGTAAGGTGAAACTAGGACCAAAGGGCCAAAGGGTTTGTAAGCTTATGCCGTATGCCCGTCCATCTGTGTGTCCATTAGGCGATGAGTGAATGTAATTTCCACAGAGTAGGTACGTGTAAGATAATATCCTCTATGTAGTAGGTACCTAAAAATTAAGGCAAAACTTTAAAATATTAATAATTTATTATTAAATTAAATAACACTTAAACTTCGTCAAATTCGAACAGACAGACAAACTCATTTGCATGATATTAGAGGTAGTATGCATAAACGTTTAGACAGGCTGCTAAAGGGTGCGTCAATACAACCTTAACGTTCTGTAATAAATTAAAAGGTAATTGGATGATACGCCTCCGCCATTTTATGGTCATACTTCATCACATAGAGTAAATACAGTGGAACCGTTTATACCTTCGTCACTTTTACACACGTCAAATTATTTACTTAATACTTTTGCATTGAAAATAAAGGTTATATTATAGAAAATCTTTTACTACTGTGTACTGTTAGCTGATTTGAAACTAAAACCTTGTTATAATATCTAGAAATGGCCATTTATGAAAAAAACAGTTAATTAAAATCAAAACAGTTTTATACATAGAGGAAAGCAACCAAAGGAATTTCATTTTGTTTTATGGATATAAAAATCTAATCACAAATCGATAAGATACTTAACAAAATGAGGTCCGAGTGCGCATCAAGTCTGTATTACAAGTTAGCAAAGTTACATTATATTGTCAGTTAGCAGGAACATTATATCGTGAACGGAGTAAACATAAAAGAACTAAAGGTAACGAACCTGTTACTACTGTGACTGTCCATGACCGTTTTATTGCCATAAAGAGTACAGCTTTGTTTGTCATAAAATAAAGTTTCTTTTCTAAGGTAACTTCGAGAGTGAGCCCTTTCGCGAATCGTTTTAATTGTGAAGCTTGTAATAATATCTTAGTAATTTACCTAGGTCTTATTATCCAAGTCTGAGTCCTAGGTAATTAATATAGAACGAGCTTTTAATAAAGTGATTAGGTAGGTTAATTAAGTACCTACTAGGTAATTTAGTTTTGATCATTAACTATGCGAACAATCCTCAGTTTCTTTAATTTTAAGGTGAATATTTTTTTTATGAATTGCCATTATATTGGTTCTATGTCACAATTTTAGTACTATGTTAAGATTGCTACAAAGTCATATGTGTTATTATTATATAATGCAGCGATCTTGTGGACGTGCATGTGGACTCACCAAGTTCTGCAAATTGACGCACAATGTAATGTGACTGGTCTGTTTTGTTTTAATTTTTAACTGATTTCAAAAAGGATGCGGGTATTGGTTCTACCTGTTCCACTGTGTATATTACATTTTATACTCGTATATACATATTTTATGCATGTTTTTTTTGTTTGTTGTGTAGTTATTGTATCTATTTATATAAAAATCAATGCCAATGTAGGGTAGGTAAGCATATTAGATGTAATTTTGGTACTACTTAGTTTTAAGCAAAGTATTTTTGTAATATTTTTGGTTAGCATAATAAATAAATAAATACATTTTTAGCGTTCTTAACTCAGTAAGTACTAAAATTATTAACCCTAGAATACAAAACCCTTTATTAGTGAGTCGACGATTTCTGTCCGGGTACCTACAGCTTGGCAAAAAAGAGTTTGCAAAAAATGAGGGCGCCACTATCTCACTTAACGCACCATGATATGGGAAATCAGTAAGAGAATTTAATCAAATCGTTAAAAATAAATGTGGAACAATAAACGTTACTCAAAATCTAACATTTATCGGCCAAGTAGTGTCGACATCATAGGTTTCCATTTAGTAAAATATTTAGTTCCACTTGTCACCACATTATACTCTTTTTTGCCAAGCTGTACTTACGGACCTCCCTTGGACGACTCCGTACCAATCAGCGGCGAAATAACCAAGACTCCCAGGGTGAATTTGAAAACTTTTCCAATCACGAAGTAAAAAATAATCAGAGGAAAAATGCAGGTGGCTTACAGATATTGCAATTTTATCGAACCGAAATGCGCTGCGCCATGTTTTCCAGATTTCGTCATTATCATGCCTTTTCAAAGGACCGTTTGGTTATACATACTAGTAGTGAACTCTTTAATGTTAAAAGTAGTTTAAAATAGTAGTTTTTCTGAAAGTTAGTCAGGGATCCCTAAGAAAATTTCCTGATGAGGCTGAAAAATTACAATCAAGAAAATGTCAATTACAATCCAGAAAATGTCCCAAGCTAACTACCTTGCACTAACTTGCTTCGTTGGTATGTAGTCCGATTAGAAATTAGACATTCATTTTTCAAGCACTTCCTCTAATCGAATTAGTCTACTTTGCCCCATGCCCCATTATTCTACTATTATTATACTGGTCACATTTTTGGAGTGTATTCTTCCCTACTAATTTACTTTATCACATACCTAATATTTTTTTTATTCAATCAAAACAAAATCAAAAAAATACTTATTATTCAATCAAAGCTAAATGTTACAAGCTAAACGAATTTTTGGTAAAGAAATAAGCAAACAATGATGAAACATTATCAAAATAATTTTCAGGCAGGCTCTCCCTTTATTACAGTATTGTGACGTCATATCTCAGTACTTAGAGCCTAATGCCTCCATCTATTAGTGTCTATGATGCTCATATGTTTATGTATGAGGGTAATCGACATGAAGTAGGTAAGTACTCCTACTCAAATCATCGTTAGACGCGATATAAGATGTTACAGTAGATAGAGCTTCGGTTAGCAACAAGGGTGTAGCAATAAAACGGAATTAGCGCTGAGGGGTCGGTCTGTTACGGGCTTTTAATTTACTTGGGCTCATTAACTTGTAATAATTTATTTATGAGTTTGGAAAGGTAAACTCTAGTTACAGATAGTTTGGTGTTACAGTAATAGTCGATTTTTAAGCCAGCCGAACGATTTTAGGGATTGTTTAAGAGCATTTACGCGGTACGGCTTTTCATACCAACTTTCAAATCCTTATTTTTCGAAATTAATGAACCGGTATTAATAAAACTTGGTAGGTATGCATACGGTAAATATTTAGGTCTAAATATTTATCAGAGAAAATTTTCGAAAAAGAGTTCAGGGGGAAGGATATAGTGAGTGTGTTTTTCACTTTCTATAGAAAACTTAAAATCGCTCTCTCTCTCTCCCTCTAAAATCTTTTTCAAAAATGTTCTCTGATAACTATTTAGAACTGGATATCTAGCGTATGCATACCACGTTTCATTAAAATCAGTTCATGCATTCCGAAAAATAAGGATTTGAAAGTTTGTATGAAAAGCCTTACCGCGTAAAGGCTCTTAAACAAATATTTACAGGCGTTGGTTTGGTCTCATTAATGTCCGTTTGCACAAGCAATAAGAAACATCTGTACGGATGCCTAACTAAATAATTATGGCACTAGTAGATCGTTCTTCTCAGCGCTGACAGTTGAAAATACAATGCTGTTTCATTTAGTGTCATCTAGTTAATCGTGTATTTAATAATCAGCATCAGGTAGCTGCCCCATACATTTCTAAAGGTTCTCGAAATCAACCTCCTACATCACAATACCTGGTTTACTAGGCTCATAAACTGTTCTCAGTAAAAGTACATGCCTATTACAAAATAAATAGGTATTATATAAGCCATATAAAACCGCATATTTCCAGCTGTAATGTTTGTGGTCCGTAATGTTCGGTAGATGAGGTCATTGTGGTATAGCACGAGAAGCGTGTCGGTCAACATTAAAAATACGCTTCAATAATATTATTTGCGTTAAAATCTGACGTTTTAATACCTCTAATATTATACTGATGATGGTCTAGTTAAAATTGTGTTGTTCTCGTCTACTCAAATACTTATAGTATTTGAGTAGACGAGAAACAAAAGAAACTGTTTACTAACTTTTTATTTATATTTTATATTGAACCAATAAACGTATATTTTTTTATGTTCCGTACCCAAATGGTAAAAACAGGACCCTAGGACTCCGCTGTCCGTCTGTCTGTCATCAGGCTGTATCTCATGAACCTAAATAGCTAGACAGTTAAAATTTTCACACATGGTGTACCTATTTTTTTTGCCGCTGTAATGATAATCGTACGGAACCCAACATGCGCGAGTCCGACTCGCACTTGGCCGGTTTTTATTATTATTGTTAACTCCCTTCTTTTCATCCGCCAGGAAGTGTTCGAAGAGTGTGGCTTTAAAATGCCAAGTTTCAGCTTAATCGAATAATTAAGCTGAAACTTGGCATTTTTTTTACGACGTACGACGTTACCCCGAATTTGTTCGAAAGAGTCACCACGGCCCTGGAACTTTAAGGGACTAAGGAGGAACACAGATGGGTTTTAGTCAGTAAGAGTCTGACACTCCCTTCCGCTCCGCCCAGAGCAGAAAGAGTCATTTGGTGATTTCCCATCCTTAAAAAAGGCCGGTAGAAGGATAATTATGATAGTGTGGGATATGATAGTCTTTTTTATCAAATGGTAATAATTGTATTGGGTGCTCGTACCACCAAAACATTGAAGAGTGGGTAATATTGTGAACCCATATGTTTATTGTAGGCAGCACGGTAAGAACTTACAGCGTGGTATATTTATAAATAGTACTCTAGAAATCTTTATGATCGGTTAATATTGAAGTTGAGAATTTATCCGATTTCCAATAACTATTACTTCTAGCAAATTAATTAAAAAAAAAAATTCATTGAATTCAATTAAGGTAAACACGTTTTTAGTAGTCAACGTTCGAATAGGCATTTAATATAATATTTTTATATTATTTATTAATATTAAATAATATTTCGGTGAAAAACATGAGTGATCGTGGAACATATTTACCGGTTTGTATGATGTTGAATATAATACCGTATGCCGTATGTATTCATAAATAGGTATCTTTGTACCTAGACACATAATAACAGCTAAACTATGCAAGACTTGAGTTTTCAAAAGCTACATTGAACTACGTTCCAAACGTACACGAATTTCGTTTCATTCATTCTCAATCTAAAAAAACACGGATATTGAGCCTTCATTCATCACTCCGGAAATGCAAAGGTATTTCCAACCCGGTTTGTGTCTCACCTTTGAACTTTGATTAGTGATGGATCGTGGACCAAGTTCAGTCATTTGGGCCAATTGCAGACCTGTATCAAGATTATTGCACAAGTTTCTACTAAATTATACCGTCATTTCTTGTGATTATTATTTTTCTGTACATACAAATTTACTTTTTTAAATATTTTTTACAAAAAGCACAAAAAAAAAACATTTAAAAATATAAAAATAGTAGTCCGCCGGTGTCGGGAGCAGGGTCCAAGCTATCGGTGGTTAGGGCTCCATAGAAAGGATTATTATTTCCTTTATTCGTGGTCAGGGCTCCCGAGAGAGGAACCTCCTAACGATACGAGCCGTGTCCAAAAGTACTGCTTTCTGGATCAAGCCCTTGATCCAGCTGCCCAACGAGAGCCTCTCGAGATGTTGGTCGAGGCTCTTGGCTTGGCTTGCCATTGGCCGTCACAATTATCGGAACAATGACTGCTGTGTTCACATCCCACATGTCGACAACCTCGCGAGCCAATTCAAGATACTTTGTTTGTTTATCTTTCTCAGACTTCACGAGGTTCTCGTCATGAGGGACTGCTATATCAACAATCATTGCGCGACGCTCTAGTCAGTCTATCACCACTATATCAGGCTTGTTGGCCACAATAGTCCTGTCAGTGATGATAGACCCGTTCCAATACAATGTGCAATTGCCATTTTCGAGAACGGGGTCGGGCACATACCTATAGTACGGTACTTCCGATTCCACAAGATTGTATTGAAGAGCAAGTTGCTGGTGGATAATCCTGGCTACAAGGTTGTGCCTGTGCAAATAGTCTCCGTTAGCCAGACTAGAACAACCGGAAATAATGTGGCGGATGGATTCCCCGGGCCGGTGACATGCCCGACATATATGTCAACCGTACCGTTCTTCACGATGTATTTCCGGTAGTTGTTCGTCATCATTACTTCGTCCATAATCGCACAGACAAAACCCTCAGTTTCCCCGAAGAGGTCCTGAACGCAGCCAGGCTTCGGGTCCATGTACGACCTTATATTTATAAAATTCTTCAGTAACTGAGTGACTGATAGACAATACACAGCCGAAACTACTAGTCGTAGAAAGCTGAAAATTGACATCAAGAAATTAGGTTAATTCAGGAGTTAAGAGAGGATTTCCCGAAATGCCTACGGGAACGGGAAAAAACGGGATTTGCGCGTACGAAGTCGCGGGCAAAAGCTATAGTAATATTATAAATGAGGAAATGAGTAGATTTCTTTGTCCGATTTAGATAAGACACTTTTTTATGTTTTTTTGACGATGGGATATCATCAAAAGACCTTCCGCTCTGGGCGGAGCGGAAGGGAGTGTCAGACTCTTACTGACTAAAACCCATCCGTGCTCCTCCTCATGCCCTCTGCGTTCCAGGGCCGCGGTGACTCTTTCAAACAAATTCCGCAACTAGATGGGATCCAGGAAACGGTTATTTTTGGCGTATACCTAAAGAGATTAACGCGTGCGAAGCCAGGAGATTAGGCTTGTATAACTAAATAGGATTCGTTTAGTTAGTTTTTGTTTCCTGTCGTAACTTTACACTTGAGAAAATGATTAAACGATTTTTATGAAAAATATCCGCTTTTCCAAAATTTAGCTCATCGGTCATAAATATTTCGCACATTCATTTACTGATTGATGTTGTGTTCAGAGCCAAATAATTGTACTCAAAGTTCCATCGGACTGCCAAAATAAAATTGTCATGATCGATGGAAATGTGATTCGAAAATTGGGGAGAGTTTCAGTGTCTCTAAAATTATTTTGGGATTGAATCTTCTTATCAGCTGATAGATTAACAGTTCAAGATGGGTGGTGTTTATTTTTAAGATATACGATATACGAGGTGTCACATGTAGACCGCCGATATGGAATCCGGCCGCAACATACAATAGGTACGTCTGTGTTGTATGTTGCGGGTGGATGTATTTGGGAAAAGCTGGGGCAAATTATACGTCAATTCCTGTCTATTGAATCGTCCGCCTCCGCTGCATACAGAGCACTCGACAAGTTCCACAGATTTTTGGAATTGAGTCAAAATGACGTCATCAACACAAAAAAACGGTTTAGTCTATCCTGTGTCATGTAAATCATCACGTCTGTGCATAAAAACGTTAATCAACAAATACGGGTCATTCTAATTTAGACGTTTTATCGTTTGTGTTAAGAATTAAACTAACTACATTTTGGCAGAGGTTATACCCGCGTGAAAGTAATTTTTATTTCCAATGAAACGTAATTTCGCGAATAAAAGTAGGTGTTTTATGACCTATTCCAGGACACGGTCTACTCGTGTGAATTTGTATACAAAATAATCTGCACGAATGTTTTTGACGTATGGTAACGTAACGTATAATTTTACTATAATAATAATAATATAATAATATAATGTTTATTTCATAATGTTTATTTCTACTATACTAAACGTTATACTCGTTTTGCACATTATTTGTATTTGAATTAGATACTATACCTATTCATATTTTTGTATGATCGAAATTGTGTATGTCGCATAAAATTTAACCAAAATCTATGGGGTTGTAGTTTTTTTTATATTCAAAATTCACTTACGTTAACGATACAGTAACGTTACGTCAAAACATTCGTGCTAGGCCCTCTGACGAGATGTATATAAGAGCGTAATCGTGACAAAAAGACAAACTTTCGCACGTATTATACCTATTAGGGTTATAAACTTGTAATTGCCTCGCCAGGGTTTAAAAAAACACTCATTTAAAAAAAAACTTACAAGAAATGTCATACTTAAAATTAACTAACTGTGTAAGTCCCATTTATGTACACTTAACCACCTTTTGTTTAGTTTTTTTTATTGTCTTAACTGCCTGTCTGAATAAGATTTGTAGGCACAACAAAATTAGACGTTCGTACGGGACCTATAAAATGTAATGTCAATTTTAGTTTCTCAAATTAGTATTTTCATAATAAGAACTAAGACAACGGAAAAACCAGACATCCCTGTGACATAACAAGCATTTACATTTTAGTGTCGCTTTCAAAATATGATCTCTTATTAAATAAGTGTTTGCAATAATTACCTAATAAAATATTTATCAAAATGTAAAAACAGTATTTTAAGAAAATAGCTACCTACTTACTAATTATAGAAATATTTGTCATTACTTTTTTAAGTTTAATTTCAGTTTTCATTTAGCCTAATACTAATCGTAGAATACTAAAACTTGAAAATAAAATAATAGATTTTAGTTTCAAATTTTAGTATTCTACGATTTACATTTTTAACTGTTATTAATACCTAGTTATGCTTCAAATAATACCCTTTACTGTGCCCTGACAGGGTTTACAACGGAGCCATTTTGTTGACATTTTTTACCTTGTGGAATGCAAATATACGAATAATTATGAATCTGAAAAATCTAGGTCTTTGTAAAAAACAATAAATGGTTGGAGATCAATTTTTTTATTTTATTTTATTTATTTAATGAAAAACAAACAGTAGCAAAACAATAAATATTCATAATATCTCACGTTACGTAACGTTCTCCACAGATTATAATTTGAAGTATTTAAAAGTAGCTAGTAACACAGATACAATACCTGTACATTGGTCATTGTGGTTTTAAATATATATATTATATATATAAATATCAACGAAAAATGGCAAACCATCGCGTGAAATTTAAACAATTTTTTTCTAGATAAGCCACGGAAATATTGGAACCTATTGAGTTTTAATGGAATTTACTGTACTTATACAAAACGATTTTTCCATAATATATCGAGAAATTACAATTTAATCAAGATTTATTACAATCTTACGGAGTCCGCAACCCTTCGGTGACATACATAAAAGAAAACAGAAAAAGCAAATGAATATATTCTACCTATTTGTAGGTGTTTAAATGAATGAAAAGCCTAGAGGCATGGCATATATTTTTCACTTTTCATTTGTGGCTGATACTGAACTGTGTTCCAGGTTTTCTGTTTTCATAATACATTATTACTCAGTTGTTTATTTACTGATCAAAAACTCTCGAGAAATAATTTCAACAGCCTTTCTTTTGCCCTACGTGATATTATAAATAACACCAACGCTCGATGTAAAAGCACTTTGGGTAACGTGCTTTCGGATATCTTGTATTGTATTGTATTGGTATTTCATTCATGTCGAAAGAAAAAAATCATAACGCCTTTAAGAGTTTGCATACCAAAATGCGTGTGCGATCACCAAAGTACGAACGATATAATATCTAAAACTAATAAACACGTAAAACATTTGGTTTCGTTTCACTTTTATATCAAAATCTATTTTTAGTTTATGTTTATACAACGCGTAGCCGCGGTGAGTTCCGTAATAATATTTCAAACAAGTGCGTTATAAATCAAAATTTTATTTTGATATCATAATTTTGAACGTCATAGCGTTTCGTAGTTTTACGGTGTAACGTAAAGAAATGTCGATCAAGATAATGGAGGTGGTTTATGAAATTCACTATTAAATCTTTTCCAGGAAAAATATCGTTAAAGGTATAAATGGTGGTATAGGTTACCTGCCAGCATCTGTTGCTGACTGAAAAGTCCTTCTATAAGAAACTTTTCTTATCCAAAAATTCTGATTGTACAGATTACAAGATCACCACTTTTGTATACTTAGTTCATATTTAAACTAACTTTTGCTCGCGACCTCGTATGTGGCGCTTATTCCATTTTTTCCCGTTCCCTTAGGAATTTCCCGTTTTCATATAGCCTATAGCTTTCTTCATGAATCTGACTATCATTTACAAACATTATCGCGGGTAGGATCTTCCAGAGATTGGCGCGTTCGAACAAACGAACTCTTCAGCTTTATTAAATTATGTATAGATACTAATATTAAAAAGAGGTACATGATATAAACTTGACTTTTGTCTTTGTTCTTCAAAATAATCTGGGATTTAAAAACGACGCTTAGGGCCATAGACTACCTTTTTCCCGGAAAATGCGCCGTTTTTATGCGAATAAACCACGGGAGCGAAGTAGTGAGAAAAAGTTGGTAATTCTTAAAGTGCTGTATCAATTGTCTTTCTGCAACCCACAATACAATGAGGTGTACAATAAAGTATAAAATAAATAAATAAAACACATTATAATTAAATTACGTTACGTATTTAAATGTGTGAATATAAAAAGGTAATAAAAATTTATTTATTAAATATATTGCTACCGAGTTGGCAGGATGTTCCATCTCCGTCGATGTGCCTACGTAAAATGATATTTAAGTAAACAATGCTCCTAGAAATAAACCAGAAATCGCTTTATTTATTGTATTAATTTTCCAATCTCAACGACCTGATTGTACTCTTTGTAACGACTTTTGATTGCAATGACGAACCAATACAAATGAATCGAACTTTCTGGACATAATTATAAAGGGTATGTGTAAAGTAATTTCGATTTGTTTTTATAACAGCCGGTCGATACGGTCGACATCTCACGGTGTACACCTAGGCGGAGTGAACGACAAGTGAACTGTCATTCCATCTTATTTGTATGGTTTGACAACTCACCCGTCGTGCGTCCCGCCCGGGTGTTCACTTCGACATGTTTACAGCAGTGCGATTCTGTAAACATGTCGAAGTGAACACCTGGGCGCGGCGCACGACAGGTGAGTTGTCAAACCATACAAATAAGATGGAATGACAGCTCTATTGTCGTTCACTCCGCCAAGGTGAGCACCGTGAGATGTCGACAGAATCGACCGGCAGAATCGCACTGCAGTCCACGTTAATTATTCAATTGTTTCCACCCGCGGTTTCACCCGCGCTGATGTCATAAATCATCCCAAAGGAACATATTCCCGGAATAAAAAGTAAATCTTTAATATCTTATGTCCTGTTCCAAGACATGGCCTACCCCTGTGCCGAGTTTCAGCGAAATCCGTTCAGCCGTTATGAGGTGAAAAAGTAACAAACAGATAGACACGTACACAGTAAGGGTAGTAAGAGAACTTGTTCGGGACTGTATTATTTGTTAGTAAGATATTTTTCTATAGGTATTCTTAATTATTGGAAAAATATATGATTTACAATTTATCATTACTGGTCCTTCAATGTATAGGCTTGATACCTTTTCAAATCTAAATGTACTGTCTACCATTCTGCACAAGCTGATCAATACATACTATAATTTGTACGAACGTCAGTATACTGTATCCGGCCGGAGTTCCAGCTGTCACCATTGATTTACTATCGAGCTTTCTCATATCGTTCGTTGACGAATTTTATTCGGATTTCGACAAGCGATACTGTTAAATCGTAAAAGATTGCTAGCTAAATCATTTGCGATTTAACTTTATATTACATGGCGAGAAACACATTAATTTATTTTAAATTGCTAAACAGTACACAATGAATTTGATTCCCTATTCAAACCTAACGACATATTTGCTAAATCTAATTTCGTAGTCTTTGCTTTAAGCTCTATAAAATTTGCTTTCAGTACAATATTTATTCAGAACTTTTAACAATAGCTGGATCTAAAAATATCTTATAACGAATTTTCTTTTCGCCTTAGTCAAACAGCAGCTTTGCTTTTGATCAAATGGCATTTTCTTTACTTACCTCTATTTTATATTTGTGTCTGTGGCGCGATTGAGTGAGTTACTAGACTTCGCTCTCTGGAAGCAACTTCATTTCTCGGAATAGGTACTGGGTAAGTTTTAAGAAGAATATGATGCAGGTAAAACAAAAGTTGGAAGGATTCATAAAAGAAGGGCACATATCCGAAGAGCTGTTTCTTGTTTTCGTGATGTTATATAACTTTGGCTAAGGTCGAAGTATTTTGAGGATGATATTGTGGGATGTTTTGTACAGGAATCTAGACATACGGTCTACGTAATAGTCTTGTTATAAGGGCATGAAGGTGGTCTTTCATGTTATAGTGCTGGCATTACGTAGGTACCTGGTATCAAAATAGGGTTCTGATTTTCTTAACTTAAGGTTTATTTTTATAGTTAATGGTGGTGCAAGAATAGATAACTTTAAAACTTAATTCCCTATCTATAATAATATAATAAAGAGGAAAGATTTGTATTTTTGTGTGTGTGCGTATGTTTGTAATGAATAAACTCAAAAACTACTGTTCCGATTTCAAAAATTCTTTCACCATAAATACCAATCGAGTTTTCTTAACAGTTTCTGCCATAGCTACTCACAGTCACATACTAGCAGGGCAAGTTCGCCTCGTGTGATAAACCCACACTGGTGTTACATTTATATTAGTCTATGATCTTTAACGCCAAGTCACTGTGACAGAGTAGCAATGAGACTGAGAACTAAGAAGTGTGCCAGAAAATTGTAATGAAAATATACGTTAACATAATCGCTTTCTGGCACTTTTCCTACTACCCAAATCTTCTGGAGATCTCCTTAAACATACCTTTTCCTCAGTTTTGTGTGAAAAAGCGTAGCAATAAGAATTAGGCCAATGAGATGGAAATGACAACATACCCCCGATCTCAGTGCCTCGACAAACGGAAAATATTTCGTGTCTGGCCAAATGCTTGGTTTTCCTTGTTATTTTCTTCAAAAGGAAGAACTTATTAGGGACTTATCTAATTAAAGAAGTGTTCTGTTTGTGAATTGTGGTTGCGTAAACTCATTACTCAAAGGTTTATGTGGAAAATGACCTTGAAAAGCCTTGACAAGTCTTCCACTGCAGAAGGCTTTGAATATGCTGTTAGCCGCATTTCTATACTAATATTATAAATAACTACATTAATTACATAGTATAAATATACACTGACTTCCAAAATTAAAGTTATTATGTACTTTGTAGAGTTTTTTTTATTTCGAAATTCGTTGTATCTTTTTTGTAAAAAAGTTTTTTATTTTTCACTTTTTAGCGGTACCTACCCCACACTACAACGCCACTGGAAAGTTACAGGAAAGCAAAATACGCAATTTCGTTTACTTCGATGACATATTTTTTCCAGCTATTTTGTATTTAAAACCAAACTACTGAACCGAATTTGATGGAATTTCAATGGGACCAATCGGAAAGTATATCCTTTCATATAAAGAATTTTTCAAATCAGTTCATAAATGACGGAGATATGAGATAACAAACAAAAAAAAATACAAGCGAATTGAGAACCTCCTCCTTTTTTTGAAGTCGGTTATAACGGATTTTTTAATGTATTTGTGAAAGGTTATTATTCTGTTTGGAAGTACTTACTTTAACAAAAAAATCACTGACAGAAAACTACATAATGTAGGTTTGTATCAGTGAATTTTACAAATCTGATGCTACTCTCTGCTACTTTTTTTCTGAAACATTAAACCGTATATTTTTAGAAAAATAAAGTAGTTTTAAAAGTAGTCCAGTAGTAACAGTAGTTTTGTAGGAGCAAAACTACTTTTACTACTACGTAATAACGTAGGAACCGTCCTACGTAATAGGCCACAGAAGCAAAACCATGAGAGAAAGCTAGTAACTAGTAAGCTTTATTTTTTTTACCATATTACGTCGTCTGCCGACCCAGACATAATGCAAAAAAATGGTTGTAATTCAACAAAACATTTGCCCCTCATAATAGGGTCATAAAATCCGCTCCAAATAGGGACAAACTTTGTCCATTATTCAATAGAACAATTTATAACAGTGTTGCCATACTACGCTTAATAAAGTCAAATATGTTATGGGAAGACCCAGTTTCGCGGGGTCGAGGAATAATTTACAAAATCGAAAATTCCGAACGGGAAATTGCAACTATTAATTTTGACAATTTATTCTCAAGTTTGTCCAGTTCTACTACCAAGATTGGCTCAGTGATACCACTCAGATATACAGATAATACCTAACTTTAAAGTAGTTACATAATTCTTTTAAATCCCGCAGCTATTTCGTAGGTCTTTTTTGCCTCGAAATTGTCTTATGCACTAAATCAAATTCTGATTGGTAAGTAGGTATTTCAGTGCCGAAAACGATATACCTACTTAGTATATTATTTATTTATTTATTAAAACTTTGTGCACTTGTAAAAACACTGTACAAAGGCGGACTTAATGCCTTAGGCATTTTCTACCAGTCGACCTTAGGGTGGTGCAGAGATAACATGCAGGTGCAACAAAGGAAAGACAAACACAGAGAAAAATAAGGCATTTATAAATAGGCACATATATAGTATAATCATAATAATCATCTTCCTGCCCTTCTCCTACGTTACTTTTTTTTTTTTTTTTTTTTTTTTATAGGATGGGAAATCATCAAATGACCCCTCCCGCTCTGGGTGGAGCGGCAGGGAGTGTCAGACTTTTACTGACTAAAACCCACCCTTTAGTCCTCCTAGTGCCTTTCTTCCCAGGGCCGCGGTAACTCTTTCGAACAAATCCGCAACCCTGGTAGGCTCTGGCCTTAACGGGCCCCGACCCATGCTGACGACTGCTGGCTTGGCGCGCGTAGAACACAGCGCGCCGTCAACCCGGGCCTGTTCTGATCGGACGGCGAGCTACCCATTGCTCGCCGTCCACAGGCATCAGTCACTGCGCCATGCCCAGGAGCATCAGTTCCTGGGCGGCGCAGTGGCTGACGTTCAACAGGAGGGGGTGAAATGGGGCCATTACTGGCACTCCATTTCAGCCCCCTCCGGAGCCCGTTGTAGGGGCTCTACTGCGGCTGTTGCAGTAGCAGCAGCCGCAGTGGAACCGGCTTTGGCGGCGGAGGAAGCAGCGGAGGAAGCGGCGGAGGAAGCGGCGGCGGTGGCGGCGGTCGCGGCGGAGACGGCGGTGGCGGAGGGCTTTCTCCGATTTCCGGCTTTGGCGGGTGGGGCGCAGGCCCTACCCCCAGCCCAGTGGTCGGCCGGCTTGCCAGCTGCCGCACAGACTACGCAGTGCGGCGCGGCGACGCAAGAGCCGGCCCTGTGACCAGGCTGACCGCAGCGGAAACAAAGACCGCTGCGGTCCACCTCCGAGGTGCATTGAGCTCCCACATGGTGGCCCACTTGGCACCGGAAGCACCTCAGAGGTCGGGGTTCCAGCAGTTTGACCTGCGCGGAAACCCAACCCACCAAAAACCTTCGGCCCTCCGATATGGTTTTGGCCGCCGACACGGGGCAGCTCACCACAATGGTGCGCATGCCCGTGTTGTCAGGACGTAGGGTGCCCGCCTTCACCTCCTCTGCTGAGCACCCCCCCGTCCTAACGACGGCGGCCACCACCTCCGCCTCCGTGACGGAGTCGTCCAGGCCCAAGATGCGCATGTCGATGCGCTTGGTGGGCCTGGACACTCGGGCATCGTCCGCGCTTAGGGACGCCCTAAGCCTTTCGGCTAGAGCGTCCGCGGTTGGGCCGCTGGCTGCCCCGGAGATCTCCAGCATCCGGGCCCCAGTCATGGTGACCCGGAGCCGAAGGCCCCCCACGATGCCTAGCTCACCAAGGTTCACCGCCTCCTTCGCCTTGGTGAGCACGTCCGCGTACGTCACGCCCCTCTTCGCCGCGTCCGGCTGCAGTGTGAGTACTACAGCCGCGGTTTTCGGGGGGCGGAGCGCAGCCGCGACGCTTCGCGCCTTCTGCCGCCGCTTCCTCTCTCGCCTCTTGGCCGCCCTGGCTGCCTTGCCCGCCTTCTTCTTCTCCCCGGCCACTTGCCATTCGGCTTGAGCCGGGGGAGGAGCTGAAGGCGAGGAAGCCGGGGGGAGCTGCTGCTCAGACGGCGTAGGAGCCTTCGCCGTCCGCGCAGCAACCCCACCCTTCCTCCTCCTTCCCGGGGCCGGGTCCGGTTTTCCCGGCACCGGCTTCGCGGGTGCCGGCCCGGACCCTTTGTCCTGGCCGGACGACCCCGGTGTGGCAGCCACGGCGGCCGCGTACGACGCCGCCTTCCGGCCTGGAGCCTTCCCACTCGCCGCTAACGGGGGGCGCAGGACGATGCCCTCCAGGACGGAAAACCGCGCCTGGAAGGCAGCCATCTCCTGCCGCACCAGGTCCAGCACCTGGCTCTCCTGCGGCACGGGCTGGCCGTCCTTCTTGCGCCCCCCCTGCGGCGCCCCCTGTGGGCCGGCTCCCCGGAGCCTGGCCAGGTCTGCGCGGAGCCCCTCGTTCTCCTTTCGGAGACGCTCCGTGGCGGCAGCTAAGCGGGCGACCTCCGCCCGCAGCTCGGACATCTCGTCCGGCGGAGGCCCACCCCTGGTAACCTCCGCTGCCGCCAGAATGGAGGCCATCGCCTCGCTTATGGCCTTGTTCTTAGAGGAAAGCTTCCTCTTCAAGGCCACATTGCGAAGCGCGGCCTCCACCACCTCCGCAAACCCGGCCCTCCGGTCATCCGGCTCGCCGCCGGAGGACTCCGAGCCATGAGCCCCACGACCGCCATCTTCAGGGGGTCGTCCAGCATCCTTGGAGGCAAGGACTCTGCCCTTGCCTCCCTCTCGGCCCTTACCCCGCCTGCTGGTGGAGATCTTACGGGCCGAGGCCACTTCTTCACTACAAGACGACCCCCGGTCGTCTTCCGGCCTAGGCCGCTTGCGGAAGGACCTCGAGTCCTCCGCTGCAGTCCCTGCCCCCTCGGGTTCAGAGCTCGCCGAGCTAACTGTCACCAGGTCGTCGGAGTCCAACTCGGACTCCGACTCTGCACCCGGGTGACGCTCAGGCGAGCCCCTCCTCCAATACAACGCGCCTCTTGCCGCGCTTCGCCCGACCGACGCTTTGTCGGGCGATCCAAAGTTGAACCCGATCATGTCCTCGAAGGACGGCTTGGATCGGGGGCCTCCTCGGCCACTGATGCCCTTGGCATGCGGAATGTGGACAGCACTGTTGCCCCCCCCAGAATACGAGGGGCTTGACGCACGAGGCGTGGCGGATTCCCGGACTGCTGTGCAGTCCGAACCGCCCTGGGGTACAGAATCTCTTGCAGTACTGTCCATTAGTTTCCTTTTAAAGGGTGCGGTCCCTATCTCCCCTCCTCTCTCCCTCTCTCTCACTGCTTGCTCGCTGCCCTCACAGTCACGTCTGATGATCAGACGCGTACCAGAGAGCAGCGAGCAAGCCAATGAGACGCACACCGTCCGAGGACCCGAACACTGCTCAAGTCTCCGAACGGTGTGCCCCTCTTGTGTCTCTCTTGGTCTGGTCTCTCACTTGGGACCTTCCGGCATGAGTGGCTCTACCGGCAAAGCCCCCAAGATCACTGAGACACGCAAGCCCCACCACGACGGCAACGTGGAGACACGGTTGGTGGGGTCTCCTACGTTACTTGGGGTAACCATTCTGTCTTGTCATGACGTCACGATATCACTGATTCAGATTTCTTTTTTATCACTCCACACACAATCGTTATGTAAACACTGAATAATACGGATCGTATCGTCTCGTCGTCAAACCGTGATCGTTGATCACTGCATTTGACATTCCATTTAAATGGCCCAAAAACGATAGGCAATTGGAAGTAGGTGAACAAAAAACTTCCTTCTCTGAGGAGAGGTTTATTGCTGAACAACTTTTTTCCCTTCCCGATTTTTGATGAACCCAGCTTTCAGTGAATTTACACAGTCATAGATTGAATATACTTTATTAGACACCAAAAAAAAATCTAAACATGACAATGTTTATATTATTTTACATAGCGTTGTGAATTTTGAGTCTGTATTCTCGTTCAAAACCCTAAATCGAACGTTGTTAGAATTTAAAAAAGTTAAACAAAAAAGTTTGGACATAAAAGGTCAGTATTAACATAAATCTCTATATCCCAGACCAGACCGCGACTTATGTACCTTCATTTACATATTGAAAAGAATTAAATACTCATATTGCTTTAATTTTTAAACAAACCGTGTGCCCGATAACATGGCCCATCGGAATGACGAACAACATCATATTCACATAAAAATGACAAAATACAAAACATGGTTATGCTTTCCCCTAGTCCCCTGATGAAAATGATAACCCTCACAAAAAGCCCATTCATTTGATATGTCTTAAGGTACCTAGAGTCCAAAATTTTTTCAGGTATTCTAGTTTGTCCTCCAGTAAGTAGGGAACTTACACAAAATTTATTTATTTACGTAACGCGTCCGTGTTTTGTTTGGGTACCAAAAGTTCATAAATGTACAAAATTTCAAAAGAATCGCTCCAGTAAATTCGGGGAAAATTCGCTGTGACAGACGGACGGACCGACAAACACATGAGTGATCCTATCAGGGTTTTCACGGATGTTTGGAACCCTAAAAACGTAACAACCCTTCAGTAATGATACATTTTGACTGGTCTTCAAGCTAAAATATAGTTTGAGACATATTCTCAACTTTATATAGATATTTTACCATAGCTACATATATTTTATGGCTTTGTTGCCTCGGAAGATCACTGACTCCTAAGACACAGGCACCTAGTTTAGGAGTAAGAATGTTGTTTTTTTTGAGCCTTTAATGTTTCAGCCCTTAATGACCCCTCCCGCTCTGGGTGGAGCGGCAGGGAGTGTCAGACTTTTACTGACTAAAACCCACCCTTTGTCCTCCTAGTGCCTTTCCTTCCAGGGCCGCGGTAACTCTTTCGAACATATTCCGCAACCCTGGCAGGCTCTGGCCCTAACGGGCCCCGACCCATGCTGACTACTGCTGGTTTGGAGCGCGTAGAACACAGCGCGCCGTCAACCCGGGTCTGTTCTGATCGGACGGCGAGCTACCCATTGCTTGCCGTCCACAGGCATCAGTCACTGCGCCATGCTCAGGAGCATCAGTTAATGTGAACATTGTAATTATTGGTGAAATAAATGATTATTATTATATTATTATTCAACTTCTTATGTTAAATTCAGAATCGGGGTAAGTCCCATGACGCAATCAAATAAATGAGTGTGTAATAAACGTATCAATGTAGGAAACAAATTAATCGAGCGTCTTCACCTTGAACTGTGGAGTGATCTATTTAGCGAATATATCTCATGTGTTAATAATACCATCGTTTACGCTATGTTAAGTACAATTAGTATACGAGATATATACCTACAATTATACATGATGATTTTGGAGAAAATAGCTCGGAGCTACGCATATCAAAACATGCAACAACAAGATCATGACAGCTTTGTAGTAGTGAGAACATTGTAAACTGGTTTCAGCCAGCGACTTCGCCCACAACAGATGAACTGACGTTTTAGTTTTTATTGATAAATATTGTAATAACATAGGGAAAAGTCAAAGCAATTATCTTGTTGTTTTTATATAGCAGTATGTAATTATTTTTATCAGCAGTTTGCGTACACGTTTGTGCAGTTCTTTGTAATATTTAAAACCCATGATTAACAAACAACCTATTATCATGTTGTATCATTATTTATTGTACAATCTATAATAATAATACTACTACTACTACATACTATTTTTGAAATTTATACTTCTGTAATAATTACTAATAATCTATACCAATCCTAACTGATATTATAAATGCGGAAGTGAGTTTGTTTGTTTGTTTCGCTTTCATGCTAAAGCGGGTTAATGGATCGTCATGAAATTTGGCAGATATATAGCCTGGAATATGAAAAAGGGCATAGGCTACTATTTTACGCGATAACCGAAATCCGCGCGGGCGGAGCTGCGGGAAAATGCTAGTAATATTATAAATATGTTAAGATGTTTGGATGGATGTCTGTTACTCAATCACTTCAGAATGGCTGAATGATAATTTAATGAAAAGAATAAAATTTTGTTGAAACTTGGCATAGAGGTAGATTATAGTCTGGAACAACACATACGAGTAGGATACTTTTTATCCCGGGAGTGTGTTCCCTTGGGATAGTTTTTGACATTAACGCGGGCGGAGCCGCGGACAGCAGCTAGTAATATATAAATTACAACCTTACTAATATTAAATTATAAATGAGAAAGTGAGTTTGTTTATTTGTTTGTTTTTTTACGCTTAAAACACTAAACTGATTTAAGTGGCTATGATGATGATTATTGTTAGTTAATTGTGTTCGCAATGTTGACGATTCCTATCAATAAATAACGTTTAATTACCGAGGTTATTGTGGGCCTAGATATCAATAAACTGGAGTCCTAACACAGCTATACGGGGTTGTGGTAGACCGAGGAGATGATGGCGGGACACTTTGAATGGCTTCCTAGTGAATTGACGCGAAGAAACACAGCACAATGTCAAATAGGGAGTCCTATGCTCTGGAGTTGGACAGATAAGGCTGAATCAACGTCTGAAAGTCTCGAAGTAAAGTGTATTCGACCCAATACTACAATTGTTCAGCCATATTTTATTTCTGGTAAGTGGTAACTAATAAAGAAGTACCGTGTTACCCAGTTAATGGGTTGTAGAGGTCTGGTAGGCAGCCGCTCCACGTAAATTACTGAGTCCAGTGGTAACTAATCTACTTAACAAATAAAAATCGTAAATTCATTTACCTATTTACTGACAGCCGATAACCTAAACCGCAGAATGTAGAAACAAAACATGGCACTAAAGTTCTAAAACGGAGATGAGCAACACGCAGTGAGCATTAAGTAAGGATGTTTCAACACAGTATTCCAAACATTACATACAGAAATAAACAAAGATAAACGAATATAAATAGTATTGGAGCAATAAATGTAGATATCAAGAGGCGTTAAGATAAGATTACAATCTGATATCACGTTCTTTGTATAGGTGACGAAGTTTTCAAAGGCAAACTATATATATTTCTCGTTTATAAAAATCCAGTTGAAGTCCCAGCAATTTTATTTTATAGCTCTTGAAGGCTGCATTTATATTTTAAAGGTACTGTGTGTGTGCCTTATTCAAAAGGGGATAATGGAATCCAATTCCAAGTAGTGGAGATGACTATTTACCTACTCGGATTCGAAAAGAAGATTTACAGCTTAAAAACCTGAAAATCTTTTGTATCTTTTCAGTTTTAAATGAAATTCTATAATGTTGGAGTTGGAGCACAAAAAGAACTACCTTAAATCTATCATCATCGTCATCTGCCTAGCCTTTTCCTAACTATATTAAGGTCGGTTTCTAGTCAAACTAAATTCAGCTGAATCCCAGCATAAAACTTTAAACAAGAGATAACAATTGAAAGCAGAAGTCAAGAAATGTGTTCTTTTATCCGCAGAAAATATCCATGATAAACAACGTGTACCTGAAAAAAAATACTACCTAAGGGGTCATTGTACTCATCATTATGAACAACTGTCATTTTGGGACCAACAAAAATACCACGAAAAAGAAAATTGACTGCCCCATACATTTGTGTGCGCATAACTCGACAATATATAGGTACAGGCGCACATTAAGCTACCCGAAACTGTCAAATTTTCCCAATTAACCTTGAACCTAGTACTGTAGCGATAAAGTTGAAAATAAATTTGACAGCAAGTTGTAGCTCGATGTGCTGGCGACTGTACCTATTGAACAGCTGATTTCATTATCGCGATTTCGGGCTTGGTCCCATAGTAAAAGTGGTTCATAATTATGCTGAGGACAATATTACCCTCTAAGAGGTATTGCGTTTATTCGGTTTTATGTTGTATCTAGGTATTTCTGCATTAGTAAATCAATTTACTAGATCTATATAGATAACGGCAAGTCAAGGTAATGCCTAGTGGTCTTTAGATTAAGCAAATATTTTACTACAACGAGTATTCTTGTATGTACTCCACAATATACTTATGTATATATTAGGTATATACATGGTTATCTTATACCGGATGCATGTGTCGGCTTGCAAAACGAGTTCATCGTTAAAATAAGTTTGTGATTTTGGTATCATGTAGGATTAAGTTCTTTACAATTTGGGGCAAAATAAACGTAAGTATTACCTACTTACGTTTATTTTACTACTACAGGTATTTTGTTCAGAATCGGCTAACTGAACCGGTTTCAGACCGTTACCAGTATATTTTTTTCTAATAAGTATGGATAATCGAAAGATCAAGAGAAACTCGTGGCTAAATTATAACAGCCGATCTTCTTAGATAATGATTATGACGATTTTTTTTATCTCTGATATGTACATCAACGATAAAAAAGCTCTAGCTGAATATTATCATTTTTGTTACCGCACTACTAGCTTAATCACTTGGTTACCTGGTTCATGGAGATTATGGACAGAATCTGTTCCTTAGGCGACTCAATATGAGTGCCTACCTATATCACACACTTGAAGCAGATTGAACCACTCCGTATCTAGATGATTTGTTAGCACTTAAACCCACTCCAATTGACTAATCTAAAATGCTTCATGTTTTACTACTACATAAGGTTAAAGTACAAAAACTCTGATTCCGGTCCCACTTACACCTTTTCGGCATTAAGTACAGTCAGCGATAATATTTGATGAGCAATTACAAACAATCAAAAGTCGTTAACACCTAAAAAATCAATAGTCATTGAACAGATTTGGCCATAAAATGCGGTAAACAGATCAATGTCACAAAATTCGATCAACTTTTATACTCGTAAGATTGATAGTCTAGTTCTAGTTCAACGACTTTTTTTTTGTTATTCCGCATATGGAGCACATAATTGTCGTTTTAAATACTTAGAAACCATGTCAATACGGGCAATAGAGTCGTGCAATTTCGACCATTGTTTTCAACGCAGTAGATAGATATTAAAAAAAATTCTTAATAAAGCAGGAATTATGTTTTGAATTTGGAATTAACTGTCGTCCAAAATTATTTGCTAATAGAAAACAATTTTTATTTCGAAAACTCCTACGAATTTTTTCGATTTCTAAAGGTGTTTTAAAATAAAAAGAATAATGTTAAATAATCGAATTTTGTACCACTGATTTCTTCACCGCATTTTGTGGCCAAATCTTTTCAGTGATTTTTGTTGTTTTAAGGTGTAAGATGCTCATCGAATTTTGTCACTGACTGTACCAACAACCCTGAAAATCACGTCTACATATTCAAACAAGAGGGTAGTCTAACATAATAAAGCATAGTTATAAACTCTACAGGTGGTCCATAAAAGGGCAGTAATTAGTATTTAAGGCCTATTTGCTGAATGTTCAGAAAAACAATACGGCGACATTTTCCTTTATTATGTCTGTAACTTCGTTAGGCGCGTTCTAATAACCGGTATCGTCCCGAATATCTGAGGCCAGCATATTTATAGGTATAATAATATTTCTTGTTACCAACCAATTACCTATTATGTTAAGACTGTCTGCTTCTCGACATTGACCTTATAAATAAGCTTGAAAGCAAAGAAAATTTGGTACCTAATTACGTACAAACTAACTTTAGTAGGAGAGCTTTAAAGGCATTAATTAATTGGAAAACTGACAGAAAGTAAAGTGTCTACCTAGATAGTGATTGTTTGCTTGTAGACGTTAACGTCTAAAATAATAAAAGTCGACGCCAATAAGGCAAGTTCTTAGTCTTCGGCTGGAGATATACCTACGAACTGCCATGGTTTATTTTAATTATTTCTTTGAATTATTTCTTTTTTTTACTGCGGACTCTTATATCCTGCACGTCTTTTACATCGTTTTCACATACGACTATATTATGTATAATTTCAATATGAATGATGTAACCATAATTTTGTAACAAAATATTATTTTTAAAAGAGTATCCGTGGAGTTTCTTGTACGTTCTTCTCCATAGAGATCTACGCTTTGGCACGTGCAAATAGCTTCATCTTTTAGACCGACTGACCTTGACAATTCAAACGCAGGTACCTGTAAATGGTCTAATTGAAATAAATGCTTTGACTTTGACTTGACTTTGAACATTTATAATAATAAAATTCCAAACCATTTTGCGTCATCTCAGTCTTGTTTTTCTAGAATAGTTAGCTACTGCTCTTGCAAAAAACGTAGGTACTCAGATAACAAGCAGGTCTGGCAATATTCTTAGAATACAAGTAGGTATCGTTCTTATATTGCCACTCATAAAAGTAAGCTGGTTGATATTTCATATACCTATTATTGAAACTTTTAATTTGAAATTCCTAAAAAAAGGTACCTGTAAATGGTCTAATTGAAATAAATGCTTTGACTTTGACTTGACTTTGAACATTTAAAATAATAAAATTCCAAACCATTTTGCGTCATCTCAGTCTTGTTTTTCTAGAATAGGTAGCTACTGCTCTTGCAAAAAACGTAGGTACTCAGATAACAAGCAGGTCTGGCAATATTCTTAGAATACAAGTAGATATCGTTCTTATATTGCCACTCATAAAAGTAAGCTGGTTGATATTTCATATACCTATTATTTGAAACTTTTAATTTGAAATTCCTAAAAAAAAATATCTTTGTACTAACATAGTTTATAGGTTTGTATAATACTAACACAATATGGATCAAGGACTGAATTAAAGTATTTTTTTTAAGTTTCTGAGAAAAAACTTTTTTATCCTTTTTCTTAAGCATAATTTCTATGACCATAGTACATCGTTCTATATCCTGAAAGTGTTAAAGCAAGAAAGACATATCATAACAATCTGTTATTCACTAGATGTGTCAGGGTTTACGTTTGCATATGTTTATTATTCCATTCTCATAAGGCTTTATTTGAATGGGGCAAGCCCCATTGTGGCGCAAGCGCCAGATGTTACACGGAAGAACATCCTACACCACAATGACTGACAGTTAATTAAACGCATTTCTTGGAAGATACCTATAGGATATATTTTGTTGGGACAAATCAAAATTTCTTTGAGAAATATGGTTATATATTTAAGACGGAGACGAAGTCCTTACAATGGAAAAACTGAAGAGAATGCATCAGTGTTCATGTAATTGTCATTGAAAATCAAAGAAACTTAAACTTACTAAATTTAAACTTTGAAACTTTTGGGCTACTGGTTCGTAGTGTGATTCATTTGAAGTACGAAATTAAGAAGCAATTTCATCTGAGGGTCTAGCACGAATGTTTTGACCTTACGTTACAGTATCGTTAACGTTATATTATGTGAATTTTGAGTACCTATAAGAAACTAAAAATCCACAGTATTTTGGTTTAATTTTATGCGACATACACAATTTGTATCATACAAAAATATGAATATGGTATCAATTAAAAAATATTATATGTGCGAAACGATTGTTAGTAAAACTCACACACATTAACGGTGCTGTAATGTTACTATACGTCAAAACATTCGTGCTATACAAGTTGATGGTGATCGAGCATGAAACGGTGAGTTGATAAACTCGCACTAAGGCAACAAGTCACCGTCGCCTTATATCTAAATCGAAATCTACAGCATCAAAGGCATTGTAGGTGCGTTGACCGCCATTTTTTTTTCTTTAATGATGGGAAATCATCAAATGACTCCTTCCGCTCTGGGTGGAACGGAAGGGAGTGTCAGACTCTTACTGACTAAAACCCATCCGTGTTCCTCTTTTTGTTCCAGGGCCGCGGTGACACTTTTGAACAAATTCCGCAGCCCTGTCAAGCTCGGGCCCCGTACTGGCTTTGACCGCCGTAGAGACAAAGTTTTAATCTCTTACTCTCATTGTTTAATAGTTCGAATAATTATTAACTCCAATCGTTCGATATAGTCTGTTTTGTTGATTTTGATTTGAAGTAACAGTAGATACCTGGGCTGACATTCAAAACGGAAGAGGTGATACAGTCAGTGCCCTACATTATAATACACTCTATGTACGTTTTCTCCGATATCCACGCGAACGAAGTCGCGGGCACAGCTAGTATAACATAAAATCATGTCTGTTTTTCTAGAAGAGTTAGGCAGATGTGAATCTAAAGTACCTACGCCTACATTTAGACAGTTGTAATAGAGGGCGAGGGTTCTTAAATCAGGCACATATCCAGATTCAGTCTGAAAGTAAGAGTTACTGATGAAGAAACCCAAGAACATTATCGCCCGACACGGAAATCGAACCCAAAACACGCAACCAGTAGTGTTTGTCACCACTACTAAAATATTGTTCCATTTTCATGATTTCATCTTCATTAAGAGCATTAGTTTTTAGCACCACAGGACTCCACCATGTATTTATGTCAATAAATGAAACATCGTTTAAGATTAAAATAATATTTATTTAGGCCATCTCGCTCAGAAGCTAGCTACTGTAGTAGATGGAAAAGCTTGATGGAAAAGTATGTGATTGTTTTATAAGGGAGTCATGTATGACTCCCTTATAAAACAATCACATACTTTTCCATTCCTAATTTTTAATACTATTTATACCTATTTCTGCTGGACGCTACCAAAGTTCCAACGACTAACTTGTCTGCCAGTGACCTGCACAAGGAGTCTACAGATAGCGCATAGTCGCATAGAAACTAGCTCCGCGGTTGCAGAACTTCTGTCGTTGGACGGACTCTAGCAGGTTAAAGTTGTCAATATTATGCAGGTCAGCGGGAAATGTTCATGTTACAAAAACAAAACCTGTCAGGTTAAAATGCTGTGGTGGACTGCCTTGCACTTGGCAAGTGTTCTAAAAGTTTATGGTAGACCCCAGTACTTAAAAAAGTTAAAAAAAAATAATTTATAAAATTAAGACCTCTTGACAAAAGTTTCACTCATAAATAAAATGTAAAACAGCAAAAAAATTAAAAATTAATTTTTTCAACTGTTACACGAAACTCAAGTGGACAAGCCCGACGTCAAACAAACTTTTTCGCTAATGACATAACCGTTTAACTAAACTAACTATAAAAAGAACAAGTTTTTACACCGTTGGAATTTAAAAAATAAACACGTTTGAAATTACTTTGACTTAAGAACATTAAATTGTTCGTTTTTCTTGTTTTGAAGAAGTGTGATTTTATGTTAGTCTCGATGGGACATAAAGTTTGTCTCATTCACTTTTCATTCCTCGATACCTGAAGTATCAGTTCACGTAAGGAACATTTACCCAAACTGCCAGAATATACCTTACAGCAATTAATTTATGTGGCATTTACCAATAATGCAGAAATTTCCCTTACGTTAATTGTTGATACTTGTAGCATCGTCCTTTGTTATTTTCTTTTTGTGACTATTTATAATCTGCATAGCCTTTTCCCAAATATATTGGAGTTGGCTTGTAGTCAAACCGGTTGCGGAAATCATCGAATGACAGGAGTCATTAGATGATTTCCCATCCAGCTCTGGGCGGAGCGGAAGGGAGTGTCAGACTCTTACTGACTGAAACCCATCCGTATTCCTTTTTTGCGTTCCAGGGTTGCGGTGACTCTTTCGAAC
Source organism: Melanchra persicariae (assembly GCA_947386135.1). Lineage (NCBI taxonomy): Eukaryota > Metazoa > Arthropoda > Insecta > Lepidoptera > Noctuidae > Melanchra > Melanchra persicariae. Next base: position 17,867,924 of record OX376648.1, on the reverse strand, counting down.
CAATTTCCGCAACCTCTGCAACTGCAACCCTGGCAAATTCTGCAACTCTGGCAAATTTTGCAACTCTGGCAAATTCTGCAATTCTGCAATTCTGGCAAATTCTGCAACTCTGGCAGGAGTACTTTACATGACACAACAGTCAACCTGACCTCCACAACCGAGTAACACGATACCCCTTGGCAAGTATGGTGTCAGGTTTTCTGGTTTCTGACTACGGTGCGAACCGTGACAACGGTCAAAGATCTTCAAATGACAGCCATTACCAACCAATAGCTTTTTGTGCTTTCTGAGGCACTTATGAGTCTCCGTATGTACATAATGGATAGTAGGTTTTGCGACTATATATTCGTATAGCTTATTATTATAGTAAAAGTAGTTGCATGCAAACATATGAAAAATGGTGGAAAAAGACGAGACGGAAGCATTCACGCCCCGCAACCCTCAAAGGGGTTGACGCTCATAAGTCTCATAACTCAACTGTCAGCCCTGTCAACTCATAACGTATGATATTGCTGACGTGTGACGGAAAAAATCAACTACTCAACTTTGTGGAGAGAATATATATCAGCGTTTGATGGTATACTGTCCTATAGATGACGTCATGACTGATGGTTGTGATTCTCGAATGGGTAGATTAAATTACGCTATTTGGCGTTGATTTAATTTTAATTATAAATAATCTTGATTCTAATTAATAATTTTATAATAAAAACCTTTGTTCTGGACTTGCTTCAGGCATGTTAGCGGTCCAACCTTAATTTGGCTCTGATTACAATCGTAATGCTAAAGTCTAGATAAAGTCTGAATTCCTCATCCTATACGAGTACTATGTAAAAAAAACAAAAATGAAAACGATAGATATTCTCAAAGTTTTGTGTAAATATTTTGTGTCCCGCTTGAACGAGTTTTACAAAACAGAAAATATTTTCGGTCTTTTATACGAACGTCTATTTTTTGGGACGCATATCTACGTACGCTCAATATTACCTGTCCAAAACGCAGCTGACTAAAAGGCCTGTGACAACGCGATAGCGACATGCTCTGCGTTTGTATTCCGAATATCCAATTTATCAAAGAAATAGAGAAAACTGAAAATATCGAAATATTCAAAGTACGAATCGGCCGGCCGATTCTGGAAGCCTGTCAATTCTGGAAAAATATCACCGACAAATCTTATGTGAAGTGAGTTTTCTATCCATACAACAAAGGAGCAATGATAGCTCACTTAATTTTATTTGTTAAAACGTTAAGCACAGAAATGTACACAGACGGTATTAATGCTGTTTAAAGGCCTCTCTAAAATTGTGAATATTGGTTGACTGGTAGTCAACCAATATTCACAATATTCTTTATCTCACTCCACTTTAGTCTTTAATTTTTTTTTTCAGTTTTCGCAAAGTTTTTGTTTGTCTTGTCTCTGAAAAAATAATGTTAAAAAATATCAGCTCCAAGATGTTACAAAAAGGAATGCAAGCCGAAAGCATTCACGGTCTAAATGACTCAAAGACTAGCACTCATAATCTTGCATGTGAAGCATTTTCATCTCGACCTAGACTTGTATTTTCCTCGTATCTTCCTTAGTGTCACACTTTCTTTGTTCACACCCTACCTCTTTGTGAGAGAAGGGAAAATAGGAATTAACCCTTCCATAATGTGACGTATGTTGGTTAAATCCGGCTTAATCTGGCTTAATCCGGCTAGGTAATCCGGTTCTGAAGCTCTGGATTTTATTCGCTATAATAAATCTGTTTGCTTTAATTTTCTCTGTAAATCTGCTTTGTAGTAAATTAAGAAAGATAATTTTGAAAACCAATTTACAATATTTGAATTAATTATTTTGATTTTGAAACGCCTGTACACTTTTTTTTAATAATAGTTTTATACTAATAGTATTTTAATCAGACCGGTTTTATCGTTGTTACAATAACTTTATGAAAATAAGTATGAATAAGTGAGAACACTGATTTAGAACTTTAATTTATTGAAATATTGAAGAGTTTCAGTGAAGTACAGTGTAGCGTTGCGCGATGCCGATTAGCAACATCGAAACGATAAAATTAATTGACGGCATTTATTTAACACAAATAACAATCAAATGAAAAAAAAAACAAGCAGGTGTTAAAATGGTGTTGGCACAACAACTGTTTTTTTTTTTTTAATGAAGAAATAGCAAAGTTTTTTAGCCTACAGAATATTTCTGTCAGATCTTCTGAAAATTAAATACCGAAAAGCTTTTAAATATATTAGAATTACTTAGTCTAAACGGACTTTTATTCAATAAGATTATTTTCAATGGAACTAAGCAGAGACTTTAAAATTAAATTCTTTTTAATTAATTATTTAATTCAAACAAATAAATAATATAAGACGGAACTTACCAGTGTTGAAGTGGAAACAAATCTTCTGTAGCTTTTGTCAACACTATCACTCTTAAGTTTCAGCCACTACGTCTTCATATAAAACTTCTAAATTAACCATTTTTAAACAACTAAAATGCTAATTATTTGGTTAAAAGCTACTTTATTATTTCAGTAACTAAATTCAATAATTACTATATTTAATAAAGCAGACATATTAATTTTAAAACACTTTAAAACTAATTTTAAAACTTTTCCTCACATGAGTTTTCACATTGTCATTCACTATTTGTAAATTCAATTCACGTCATTATACATACCACGGATAATAAAGAGTTTTTATTTTTTTATTAAACTTTTTCAAATGTTACGATAAGAGCTCGTTCAGCCAGCCGCGCCGCTCGACTCGTGTTTGTGAGTGCTACGCCGGAGTGACACTGCTGACCCGACGCTCTCCGATCGCGATTTGAGTTTCGAACGCGGATTCGCGCAAACGTCAAAACGTAACCTTCACGACTGTTAATCTTTGGGGGTCAGATAATGAATAATAACAGTGGATTATGATAATTATTATAATTAGATAACGTGTTGGGTTTAATAAGTTTGAACGAAAAATCGTAATTTAGTTAAAAAAAGGTTCAGTTCCAGGTGAAAATGTTTTGAATCACTAACGACTATAATTTACATGTTAAAGTCGTTAATTTAATTAAATTCAGCACCAAAACAAGAAAATAAAATGCCTAGATTTTTTCATAGACAGCCTTAGACAGCCTTATTTCTTGGAACTTTTTAATGTCTGTTTCTTTTTTATTAATAAAAGGGAATACACACTTAATAAAGTCAAGCTGTTGCGCCCACAAGGGGAGGTTTTTTTCAATACCAAGTAAGTTGAGCCTCCTTCTGAGAAAGATTCAGGAATATCTACTCAATTATGATAATTTTATTGGTACCTTCGCGAAGTGTAGAGCGTATCGGGTAACACGGATATCAGGATTCCTTCTCTAAAAAGTTTCGGAATTTATGGTTTGCTTTTGAGAATGTTCTGCTACAGAGTTTTCTTGTGTTGGAGTTACGGTTTTTTTATACCTTGCCGTAGGGGTTTTCTTAAATTCACGTGTTTGTGAAAATCTGATCTAATTGGACCTTAATAAAATTATTAACAGAAAATCATTGAGTAATCAACTCTTATTCTGGGATTAGTATTTCTCTCTCTCTATCTTTGACATCAATTGAGGTGGATTATCCTCGTCATTCCTCACCAGACGTTTCTGTGCTAGGTGGTCGAGTCATCCAGGTCGTTGTTTACCATGGACATCCACGTGAAGGTAGCTCAATCTTTAAAAATAATGTTGGGTTTGATCCAGGACTGCTCTGAGAGAGGAGATAAATAATTTAATTATGCATACCCCTTGCGTGATTGTAGTCAAAATCCTCTTAAAAAACCGGCCAAGTGCGAGTCAAGCGTTCCATATCATTATCTATAAAGAAACGGCAAAAAAATCACGTTTGTTGTATGGGAGCCCCCTTAAATATTTAGTTAATTAAATTTATTTTTATTTTTTTTTATAATTTAATAAATTTTAATTAAATTATTATATTTATGAAAATATAATTAAATATTCTGTGAAAATTTCAAGCGTCTACCTGTTGCCGTTATCAATATCGAGAAAAACCGAGCAAAAAATATCGCGTGTGTTGTATGGGAGCCCCCTTAAATATTTATTTTATTCTATTTCTTAGTATTTGTTATTATAGCGGCAACAGAAATACATCATCTGTGAAAATTTCAACTATCTAACTATCACAGTTCATGAGATACAGCCTAGTGACAGACGGACGGACGGACAGCGGAGTCTTAGCAACAGGGTCCCGTTTTACCCTTTGGGTACGTAACCCTAAAAATAGTTCTTTCTTGGAGAAAGAATTGTTTTTGACAAATGTTGGTTGCTGCGGAATAGCGCTAGGAAAAGAACAGTGTGATCAAAAGTCCAGTGGCATTTTCATTTATCTTTGTGCTAGTAGAAAATGCTACAACTTTTGATCAAAACGGCGCCGCGACAAAGATGAATCTTTCAACGGTTTTGTCGATCAATCAGAGGATTTTTCATCCGCTTTTCATTTCGCATAAATCCTGAAAGCTGATTCAGGGAACTGTATTGTGGAAAAAATGGCGTTTTTAATCATTCCTAGATAAATGCCTAAAACGTTTGCAATAGCGCAAAGTTCCAATAATAGTTTAGCCGTTCATTTTTGTGGTTTCCTGTGAAGAGACTTTTTTTATAATAAAACTGGTATTCGTTTGACTTTTTTTTTTGGGTTCCTTTATGGAAAAACAGGACCCTTAAAGGATCACTCGGTTGTCTGTCTGTATGTCGTTCTGTTTGTCTGTCGGTCTGTCTCTCTTCACAGTCGATTTTCTCGGAATCTACTAAACCGATTCAACTTAAATTTGGTACACATATTATAACCTTATAAGACCGGAACATGGACGCGAGGAAAATAAATACATTTTAAAAATGGCTCATTGTAAGGGTCTCAAACGTGTATAGGTAAGTATAGTATGTATTTTTTTATAATTAAAAAATATGCCATTCCGAATTTAGCAAAGAATGTTGAGCATTCCCGCCGCCGAAATTAACCTAAAATTAACGAAATTAGCCTAAAATTAAAAAAAAACAGTTTGTTGTGACATCAGAGTCGCCACAAAAAACGCAATTTAGCGAAAATCTACATCGCAACGACATGACCTGCAACGCCATCTATCCCGACAGCTGTGAACTAACGAAATCCTGATTTGCATATCAACTATCGGGCAGTTGCCCACCGGATACAACAACCGGTCGGAGGATTCTCCCTTTTCAACGGAGGTATGTGGGACTTTACTCTTTGTTCCACTACCTCTAAAACTTAATAGGTCTTTACCTATACATTATAGGAAAACCTATAAAAGTCTATGATTTAAAATATGATTCATTCGGGACCCTTTGCACGCGAGTCCAACATGCACTTAGCCGGTTTTTTCTAAGATTAGCATGAAAATGTAGATACCTACTTATTTATTTATTTATCCTTTACTAGTGGCCCGTCCCGGCTTCGCTCGGAGGTATCTTTTTTTCCAGACTTCCTCACCATTTAAACCTACCCTGGACTTCCACTAATATTACAAAACCAAAATTAGCCAAATCGGTCCAGCCGTTCTCGAGGTTTAGCGAGACTAACGAACTGCAATTGATTTTTATATGTAAGATTTCAGGCAACTAAGACCCATATACCACTATACATAAATAAGCACAGGTCAAACATGATAAAATGTAACTCAGGCAGCAAGGAACCCAGTTCCTAGAGTTTGATGGAATCAGGGTTGCGGAATTTGTTCGAAAGAGTCACCACGACCCTGGAACGCAAAGGGCATTAGGAGGGACATTTATAGGTTTTAGTCAGTTAGAGTCTGACACTGATCCTGATCCTGAGTCTGATTGATGATTTCCCATCCATAAAAAAAAATTAAAAAGGGTTTGACGGAAGCAGATAAAAAAACTCGCACATATAGGGTTCTATAATTTATGTTTTAGTCCGTAGAGACCGATGGATTTTCCTATGAAAATAAATTTAAAGTTTTTATATACTCGATTGTATTAGTTGTTTCATGTACAGACGCCAACTACATCAAGCTACCCGATACTGTCAAATTTTCCCAATCAACCTTGAACCTAATGCTTTAGCGATTAAGTTGAAAATCTATTAAGAAATTTGACAGATTGCTGTAGCTTAATGTGCTGGCGTCTGTAAAAGCAAAACAAAACTACTGCTAAACAATCTGTCGTATAATTATGTAACTGTTCTATGAAATTACTTTGAAATTTAATATCTAGCAGCAAAGCCTTTGATTAATTTTAAAATGCTCTTGATTACCTTGCAAGTACACTTACCTATGTAGATTAGATAATGCCGCGTATGTCAACACTCGATTGCTGGTCATATTATGATTCTCTTGACTGTACACTCATGAGTGCAACGGTCCGAATCAGATAGGCATATTACGAGAAGTTTCAAGAGGAACTAGTACTTAATTAATTAAGAGCAATTTTAAACTAAGATTAGTCTTTTGCGTTGATCTATAAAATTGTTCTCCTAAAATTCTTCGATTTGAGAAACATTATCTTTCATCTAATTTCGTCAATCAGAACGTTATACGATAATTTGCAGTATATCAATCGATGAATGCAAGTTTATGTACCCTAGTTTAATGTGTAAAAAACAACGATATTTGTTTCAATCTTAAACTCAAAGCATTTGTGAAGATCGGTCAGTGAAAAAAATGAAGCTATGCGGTTGCATGTTCCAAAGCAAAGTTTTGTTGTTCTTTCACCTAACCTGTTTATATGACTGCTTGGAAGATCCTAGTATCATGAAAGAGGGGGACATGCCTACTCGTGAAGAATAAATACACAAGGTTTCGGAGTCAGTGGTGTCCTTATTTGTCTCATTAGGCTCATTTTACAGTTTCATTTGTATATTGCCGCTGTACGGTGGGCATAGCGAGTCGACCCGTCTTGTAATAGCAGCATTTTAGTCCGACTGCAGTACAATAAAATCAAGTTCTTATTTCTTTAAGGTAGGATTTTTTTTTGCTAGTCATATTTGTGTCCCACTCTTGCCCACAGAAAAATGCTGGCTATTTTTGCTCCTTCCTTCAAACCTCTCCGTAAGCGATCTTTGGCTTACTGTGACCCACAAGCGTGGAGACAAGACAAGGCCACTAACATCGGGAGTCGCTGGGCGATTCCCGGCCACCGTAGGTGCGGGTCTGCGGACGGCGAGCGTTGGGTGGCTCGCTGTCCGATTAAAGCCAGACCCAAGCCGACGGCGCGTTGTGTTCCACGCGCGCCTCAAAGAGATGTCAGCATAGGAGTAGGGGCCCGTTAGGGCCAGTGCCTACCAGAGTTGCGGATTTGTTCGAAAGAGTTACCGCGGCCCTGGAACGTAAAAGGCACTAGGAGGAGCATGGGTGGGTTTTAGTCAGTAGAAGTCTGACACTCCCTGCCGCTCCACCCAGAGCGGGAAGGGTCATTTGATGATTTCCCATCCACAAAAAAAAAAAAAAGACCACTAACATTAAAATTCTAAATTAGTGTTGATATAATTATAATTCTCATTTAAAATTTGTTGATTGTGTTATTCAAATAATTGATTTGCATAGCTAATAAACCATCGCAAATAATAGAACAAACAGTTAGGAGCCAGTTTGCAAATTAAATTCAATTTAAAATTCATAGTCATATTAGTTCTTCTTTTACTCGTGTTTGGCAAATTAATTGACATAGCAAAAAGTTATTTACTTAGACACAGAGAGAACACAAAGACGGAACTACATCATGGATTTGCGTAAAAGAATCGTTCCAGCAAAAGAAAAATAAAAATCGATTATTCATGAGCGTTTCTACTCTCATACTAATTCTCGTGGATTCAAGAAATGACAGTTATCATACTTAAAAAAAGATTACGGAGTATTTGGATATCAATTCACGTTAGAATTATTCAGCGGGGAAGACAAAGCATGTATATCATTTGCCACTTCGTTGCTGAGCGAAAACTGTCCTAAGTAAATGTAGTTGGAGGGTTTTGACAACATTGTAATCAAATAAATAAAATCTTAGTAAGAAAATATTGACTGGAAAATAATCCCAGTGCTACAAGTTAAGGCTACTACGGACAGACATGACGAGACAAAGCGACAACGATGCGATTATACAGGGTAGCGGAACAGAGAGTGTACAGTCTCGCAAACCACAATTGCTGCACCTCATCAATGCTGATCAGGAATGCGCATCCGCTGCGTGCTGGTGATCAGAATACAGTTAGAAGCATACTGGCTGGCTGTATGACTCGCTGCTCGAGAGCTTAAGGTCACGATGAGAAGTGATGAAGACATAATTATGAAGTTGCTGCACGAAGGCTGCGCTGACGTTCAATGTCGAAGGTCACCAGTACAAAAGTAAGCGGAACGGAGAGGAGTAAAGTCCCGCATAACGCCATTGAAAAGGGAGGATCCTCCGACCAGACGGTTGTTGTGCCTGGTGAGCTGGCTGATAGTTGAAATTCGGGATATTGCACATTTTCAAATCGCACGGAAATCACTGATATCGCAATACAAGATTTCGTTCAACAGTTCGCTGCTGGCGGGATAGATGGCGATGCGTTTATTTTTCTTGTGGTGGCATTGATGCTGCTACACGACAATGGGTTTTACAAAAATGGTTCTTTGTCTTTATGTCACGTCGTTGTTGTCTGTGGGTGCTTATACCGCTCATGATTTTTTTAGCGTAGTGTAGTGTATTTTTATAGTCCATTCCTATAGTCTTACGACTTGCTTGGTTTAATTATATGTTGATGCAATGTTTTCTACAAATTAAAATAATGAGAGTCCATTTGCATTTTATTTTTTACTCGTAAATCCAAGTTGATTTGTGTAGACCACACGTAAAAAAATTCGATTATATTCAGTGTTGTTTTCATTAGATGTTTTGTAAATATTATTGGTTTTCGGAATAAAATAACAGTCGCAGAAAGAGTTCAAAACTAAAAATATTTTTTTTTTCAGCATAATTTGTTTGTAGCTGTTAAATTAAATTATATACTTAATAAAAAGTGGCGTGTTATGGTATTTTTTAGGGTTCCGTACCCAAAGGGTAACCCAATTACTAAGATTCCACGACTCCGCTGTCCGTCTGTCTGTCACCAGGCTGTATCTCATGAACTGTGATACAGTTGAAATTTTCACAGATGATGTATTTCTGTTGCCGCTATAACAACAAATACTAAAAACAGAATAAAATAAATATTTTAAGTGGGGCTCCCATACAACAAACGTGAACGATGGGTACGGAACCCATCGTGCGCAAGTCCGACTCGCACTTGGTTGGTTTTTTATATAACATTGACCTGTGTAAGTTATTTTAAGAATGCAGACTAATAAATTAATCCAGATTATCAAACATTTTAAATAACCTAAAAGAATAGCGTGCAAGTTGAAAATGAGCCAACATTCAAGTTCTAACTGAAACTAAGCTAAATGTTATTTACACTTCGCTATGCAGCCAATAACTGTGTTGCAAACACAATTACACACTAGTAGAAACTTAATTACTTACCTTTGTTTGTTGCACTTTGTAAATTAAACATTTGGGCTAATTGAAGTTTTGAAAACTTATAACATAAAATAATTCTACTGTGGAATTAGCGTTTGCTCGCGTGTCTGTCCACTAGGTCTGTAAAATTTTCCATAATTTCAATAATTTGTTATAAAGGCTGACTGACGCGACGAGATAGTGCGACAGCACATCATAAAAGTAGTTTTAAAATTGTTTTACAGATTGAAAAAAATCCATGAATGCTTTTTTTGCTTTTTTTTTGCATGCTTTGCCGTGTTTAGCCTGTCTGTGGGAACCTTCTCATTGTGCACTAATACATACATTGATATTGATAGTACACAGTGTGAACAAAATCAAGCTGGATATAGGGTTTTCTTATAGGAAAAGAAAGCTTCTTTTCTAGCAATTCATTTACATGTATATAAATATAATCAGAATCTAGGAAACGGCTCCAACGATTTTCAAGAAATTTAGTATGCAGGGGGTTTTCGTGGCCAGGGTTGCGGATTTCGAAAGAGTTACCGCGATCTCGGAACGCAAAAGGCACTAGGAGGAGCATGGATGGGTTTTAGTCAGTAAGAGTCTGACACTCCCTCCCGCTCCACCCAGAGCGGAAGGGGTCATTTGATGTTTTCCCATCCTTAAAAAAAGGGGGTTTCGGGGGCGATAAATCGATCTAGCTAGGTTTCATTTTTAGAAATCGTCGTTTTATCCGTGCTTCCAAAAAAACACCATCCAGGTCAGCTAGGTACTGCGAATTAAAACGTCGTGATCCGCTGATATAGTGTGTGTTTTATTTTAAATTATAAAAATAAGTCAGTATCAATTGCACTGGGTAACGAGTTAGCATTTTTTTCGTAATTTCCTTTATAGCCCTTAAATTCCAGGTATCCTCTAAAACAGCAAATATTCCCATAAACGGTCAACCTAAACGAGAAAAAACTATGGCTTGAATTTTTGGAAATCTGTGAAAACAACCATGAAATTCTGCGCATTCCATTAATATCTATAGGTAGTTATAATGCTCATAGATAGATACTATTACAGGCACAGATATAGATAGACATAAATAACGGAAGTATCACGATCTGTATGAAAACCAAGCGTGCCATTTTTGACTACCTACCATGACGTCACAAACAAGCATCATTAAGTGATGGGAAAATCAAAACGATTCAAAGACGCCGCCACGTGTAGCACCTAACTGACAACTAACTGACGTCCGACTAGCGTACACCGATGCAAAAGCGCGAATGTGGCGGTTACGATTTTTGATCGTAAGCTGGGCACCGAAACGGGCACGCGCGTAGTTGCTGTTGCGTTATCTATATCTATCTATATCTGTGATTACAAGTTAGTAACGTTGCTTGCATAAGTTTGGCTATGGTTGTTACTTTATTATGATCACTTTTGACGATATAAATTATAAATTAAGTAGGTACCTAAAACCCGGAAGGTCTTCAAATACTTACTATATTTCTTATTGAAATAAACTGGCAATTTAAACCGCGGCTTAAGTTAACTTAATGTTTCGAGGAAATGGTTCGTTAAAAGGATCTTTACGGTAAATAAAGTGTTAATTAAATAATTTGTTAGCGATTGAAGGTTCCAAGAAAATCTTTATTGCGTTAAAGCCACTTCAGTTTTATAACAATCAATATAATTTTAAAGGGACTTGATTGAAAAGGGGTGTTTTGCTTTTACAAGCTCATTACTTAGATAAACAATACATAAGAATAGGCTTTTTAGACATGACATCTGAGAGCCAATTCTACTAATTTTCAAGCAATGTCCGTTCGCATCTCAGTAGCAATCAGTCAAAAATGTACCTATGAAAATTAAGCATTTTTTGACAATTTGATAATGACATGCAAATGCGAACGTTGTTTATAAACTAGTAGAATTGGCTCTCCATGCCGCCTTGCGTGCGGTGTTCATTGGAGACGATCCGACGACCGTATGATACCGATCAACGACACGGTTGGCGCAGTGGTTGAGCGATTAGCTGCCGCGATGCTTGTCGCGGGCATGCCGGTGAACTTAGCAGATCATGTTCCAGCAGAGCATAAAAAAAAGTGAGTTCTATTCGCATGCAGCATAGTTCTAGAGTTCCTGATACTTTTCGGAAATAGTTCTGGCGTTTTTCCCGGAAAAAAAGTCGAATGAAAATATGATCTGCTAACTTCCGGTAGCAGATCAATTTTTCCAAAACTAAAATTTTAAAAGTGTTTTAGGTCCATAAAGGTATACTCTATAGTTCCTGATACATTTCAAAAAAAGTTCTATCAATATAGAATTAAAAAAAAAATAACAAACATACTAAACCGACACCAGAAATAAACCGATATTTTTTGGAAAACTGGCGGTAATTGCAAAATATGAACCAAGATATTGATCATTCTCCCCAATTTTAGTAGCCAAGAGGTCAGATAAACAGAAAAAAGTATAATAAAATAACGAATAACTCTCAAGCTCCAACAGAGCACGGTTGAAAACATGGATTAGCCAAAATTTTGAAAAATTTCAGTATTTGATAAAAAAAATCCAAAATAAATAATTGAAAATACCAAGGACAAAGAACTGAACATTATAAGAAAGATCTGTACTGGAACTATATGTTGTCATGAAAAGTAAACCCAGAACATAGACTCAGGCATCAGCAGAGCATGGTTGAAGACCTAGATTTATCAAATGCATGAAAATTAAAAGTGACCGAGTAAAAAATTACAAAAAAATATCTAGAAAACATCAAGAACAAAGCACTCTTCTATTTGAGATAGATCCATAGTAGCACTATACAATGTACTGCTAAGATAGCCCAGCACTTAGACTCAGGTGTAAGCAGAGCATGGTTAAATACCTAGATTAGCTGAAATAAAAAAAAAAACTTGTGGCTGACTACAAAAATCCAATAAAAAATCTAGAAAATATCTAGGACCAAGCACTTTTCGCTTTAAGATAGACCTATAATAGCACAATGCATTGTAATGCAAAATTAACCTAGAACTCAGACTAAAATATTAGCAGAGCATGTCTGAATATCCAGATTCGCAAAAATTAAGAAAATTTTTGGTGACTGAGTGCAAAATTACAAAAAAAAAATCTAGATTATATCTAGGACCGAGCACTCTTCGCTTTACTATAGACCTATAATAGCACTATGCACTATGATGCAAAATTAACCTAGAACTTAGACTAAGATATTGGCAGAGCACGGGTGAAGATAAAGATTAGCCAAAATAATTGAATTTTTAACTGTCTGAGAATAAAAATACAAAAGAAAATCCAGAAACAACCCAGAAACTAGAACTCTTCGATTTCTGATAATCCTGTATTAGAACTAAAGAAAAGTTTGAAAAGTTTACCCAGAACTCTGACTCAGATATTAGCAGAGCATAGGTGAATATTCAGATTCGCAAAAATTAAGACAATTTTTGGTGACTGAGTGCAAAATTACAAAAAAAATCTAGAAAATATCTAGGACCAAGCACTCTTCGCTATAAGATAAACCTATAATAGCACTATGCATTGTGTTGCAAAATAAACCTAGAACTCAGACTCAGATATTAGCAGAGCATGGGTGAAGATAAAGATTAGCCAAAATAATTGAATTTTTAACTGTTTGAGAAAAAACTTTAAAAAAAAAATCTAGAGTATATCTAGGACAAAGCACTCTTCAGTTTATGATAGACTTATAACAGCACTATGCGTTGTTTTGCAAAATTAACCTAGAACTCAGACTAAAATATTAGCAGAGCATGGGTGAAGATAAAGATTAGCCAAAATAATGAAATTTTTAACTGTCTGAGGATAAAAATACAATAAAACATCTAAAAATTACCAAAGACATAGAACTCTTCGATTTCAGATAGTCCTAAATTAGAACTATAAAATAATTTGGAAAGTTTACCCAGAACTCTGACTCAGATGTTAGCAGAGCATGGGTGATGATAAAGATTAGCCAAAATAATTGATTTTTTAATTGTTTGAGAATAAAAATACAAAAATAAATCTATAAACAACCCAGGAACCAGAACTCTTAGTTTTATGATAATCCCATAACCGAGCTTCAGAATAACTTGTTAATTAAACCCAGAACTCTGACTCAGATATGAGCAGAGCATAGGTGAATATTCAGATTCTAAATATATTTTTAACTGTCCGAGAAAAAAAATTACAAAAAAAAATCTAGAGTAAATCTAGGACGAAGCACTCTTCGGATTAAGATAGATCTATAATAGCACTATGCGTTGTACTGCAAAATAAACCTAGAACTCAGACTCAGATATTAGCAGAGCACGGGTGAAGATAAAGATTAGACAAAATAATTCAATTTTCAACTGTTTGAGAATAAAAATACAAAAAAAAATCGAGAAACAACCCAGGAACCAGAACTCTTCGATTTATGATAATCCCATAATAGAACTCCAGAAAAACTTGCAAAGTAAACCCAGAACTCTGACTCAGATATGAGCAGAGCATAGGTGAATATTCAGATTCTAAATATATTTTTAACTGTCCGAGAAAAAAAATTACAAAAAAAAATCTAGAGTATATCTAGGACGAAGCACTCTTCGGATTAAGATAGACCTATAATAGCACTATGCGTTGTACTGCAAAATAAACCTAGAACTCAGACTCAGATATTAGCAGAGCACGGGTGAAGATAAAGATTAGACAAAATAATTCAATTTTCAACTGTTTGAGAATAAAAATACAAAAAAAAAATCTAGAAACAACCCAGGAACCAGGACTCTTCGATTTATGATAATCCCATAACAGAACTCCAGAATATCTTGTTTAATAAACCCAGAACTCTGACTCAGATATTAGCAGAGCATAGGTGAATATTCAGATTCGCAAAAATTAAGAAAAGTTTTGGTGACTCAGTGCAAAATTACGAAAAATAATCTAGAGTATATCTAGAACGAAGCACTCTTCGGTTTAAGATAGACCTATAATAGCACTATGCGTTGTACTGCAAAATAAACCTAGAACTCAGACTCAGATATTAGCAGAGCACGGGTGAAGATAAAGATTAGACAAAATAATTCAATTTTCAACTGTTTGAGAATAAAAAAACAAAAACAAAAACTAGAAACAACCCAGGAACCAGAACTCTTCGATTTATGATAATCCCATAATAGAACTCCAGAAAAACTTGCAAAGTAAACCCAGAACTCTGACTCAGATATTAGCAGAGCATAGGTGAATATTCAGATTCGCAAAAATTAAGAAAAATTTTGGTGACTGAGTGCAAATTTACAAAAGAAATCTAGAAAATATCGAGGACCAAGCACTCTTCGCTATAAGATAGATCTATAATAGCACTATGCATTGTGTTGCAAAATAATCCTAGAAATCAGACTCAAATATTAGCAGAGCATGGGTGAAGATAAAGACTACCCGAAATAATTAAACTTTTAACTGTCCGAGAAAAAAATTACAAAAAAAATCAAGAAACGACCCAGGAACTAGAACTCTTCGATTAATGATAACTCCATAACAGAACTTTAAAAAAACTTGCAAAGTAAACCCAGAACTCTGACTCAGATATTAGCAGAGCATAGGTGAATATTCAGATACGCAAAAATGAAGAAAATTTTTGGTGACTAAGTGCTAAATTACAAAAAAAAATCTAGAAAATATCTAGGACCCAGCACTCATCGATTTAAGATAAACCTATAATAGCACTATGCATTGTAATGCAAAATTAACCTAAAACTCAGCCTAAAATATTAGCAGAGCATGGGTGAACATCCAGATTCGCAAAAATTAAGAAAATTTTTGGTGACTGAGTGTAAAATTACAAAAAAAATATTTAGAAAATATCTAGGACCGAGCACTCTTCACTTTACTACAGACCTATAATAACACTATGCATTGTGATGCAAAATTAACCTACAACTTAGACTCAGATATTAGCAGAGCATAAGTGAAGAAAAGACTACCCTAAATAATTAAATTTTTAACTATCCAAGAAACAAATTTAAAAAAAATCTAGGAACAACCCAGGAACTCTTCGATTAATGATAATCCCATAACAGAACTTCAGAAAAGTTTGCAAAGTAAACCCAGAACTCTGACTCAGATATTAGCAGAGCATGGTTGAAGATTAATATTACCCGAAATAATGAATTTTTAACTGTCCGAGATAAATTACAAAAAAAAATCTAGAAATACCAAAGACATAGACCTCTTCGATTTCTGATAGTCCTATATAAGAACTATAAAATAATTTGAAAAGTTTACCCAGAACTCTGACTCAGATATTAGCAGAGCATAGGTGAATATTCATATTAGCAAAAATTAAGAAAATATTTGGTGACTAAGTGCAAAATTACAAAAAATAAAACTAGAGTATATCTAGAACCAAGCACTCTTCGCTATAAGATAGACCTATAATAGCACTATGCGTTGCACTGCAAAATAAACCCAGAACTCAGACTCAGATATTAGCAGAGCACGGGTGAAGATAAAGATTAGACAAAATAATTCAATTTTCAACTGTTTGAGAATAAAAATACAAAAAAAAATCTAGAAACAACCCAGGAACCAGAACTCTTCGATTTATGATAATCCCATAATAGAACTCCAGAAAAACTTGCAAAGTAAACCCAGAACTCTGACTCAGATATTAGCAGAGCATAGGTGAATATTCAGATTCGCAAAAATTAAGAAAAATTTTGGTGACTGAGTGCAAATTTACAAAAAAATCTAGAAAATATCGAGGACCAAGCACTCTTCGCTTTAAAATAGATCTATAATAGCACTATGCATTGTGTTGCAAAATAATCCTAGAAATCAGACTCAAATATTAGCAGAGCATGGGTGAAGATAAAGACTACCCGAAATAATTAAACTTTTAACTGTCCGAGAAAAAAATTACAAAAAAAAATCAAGAAACGACCCAGGAACTAGAACTCTTCGATTAATGATAATTCCATAACAGAACTTTAAAAAAACTTGCAAAGTAAACCCAGAACTCTGACTCAGATATTAGCAGAGCATAGGTGAATATTCAGATACGCAAAAATGAAGAAAATTTTTGGTGACTAAGTGCTAAATTACAAAAAAAAATCTAGAAAATATCAAGGACCAAGCACTCTTCGCTTTAAGATAGATCTATAATAGCACTATGAATTGTGTTGCAAAATAAACCTCGAAATCAGACTCAAATATTAGCAGAGTATGGGTGAAGATAAAGACTACCCGAAATAATTAAACTTTTAACTGTCCGAGAAAAAAATTACAAAAAAAATCTAGAAACGACCCAGGAACTAGAACTCTTCGATTAATGATAATCCCATAACAGAACTTTAAAAAAATTTGCAAAGTAAACCCAGAACTCTGACTAAGATATAAGCAGAGCATGGTTGAAGATTAACATTACCCGAAATAATAAAATTTTTAACTGTCCGAGATAAATTACTAAAACAAATTTAGAAACTACCAAGAAGATAGAACTCTTCGATTTCTTATAATTCTATATAAGAACTATATAATGGTTTGCAAAGTAAACCCAGAACTCTGACTCAGATGTTAGCAGAGCATGGGTGAAGATAAAGATTAGCCAAAATAATTGATTTTTTAACTGTTTGAGAATAAAAATACAAAAAAAAATCTATAAACAACCCAGGAACCAGAACTCTTAGTTTTATGATAATTCCATAACCGAACTTCAGAAAAACTTGTTTAATAAACCCAGAACTTTGACTCAGATATGAGCAGAGCATAGGTGAATAATCAGATTCGCAAAAATTAAGAAAATTTTTAGTAACTCAGTGCAAAATTACGAAAAATAATATAGAAATTATCTAGGACCAAGCACTCTTTGCTATAAGATAATCCTATAAAAGCACTTTGCATTGTGTTGCAAAATTAACTCAGACTAAGATATTAGCAGCGCATGGGTGAAGATAAAGACTACCCGAAATAAATATATTTTTAAATGTCCGAGAAAAAAAATTACAAAAAAAAATCTAGAGTATATCTAGGACGAAGCACTCTTCGGTTTAAGATAGACCTATAGTAGCACTATGCGTTGTACTGCAAAATAAACCTAGAACTCAGACTCAGATATTAGCAGAGCACGGGTGAAGATAAAGATTAGACAAAATAATTGAATTTTCAACTGTTTGAGAATAAAAATGCAAAAAAAAATCTAGAAACAACCCAGGAACCAGGACTCTTCGATTTATGATAATCCCATAACAGAACTCCAGAATATCTTGTTAAATAGACCCAGAACTCTGACTCAGATATTAGCAGAGCATAGGTGAATATTCAGATTCGCAAAAATTAAGAAAAGTTTTGGTGACTCAGTGCAAAATTACGAAAAATAATCTAGAGTACATCTAGAACGAAGCACTCTTCGGTTTAAGATAGACCTATAATAGCACTATGCGTTGTACTGCAAAATAAACCTAGAACTCAGACTCAGATATTAGCAGAGCATAGGTGAATATTCAGATTCGCAAAAATTAAGAAAAGTTTTGGTGACTCAGTGCAAAATTACGAAAAATAATCTAGAGTACATCTAGAACGAAGCACTCTTCGGTTTAAGATAGACTTATAATAGCACTATGCGTTGTACTGCAAAATAAACCTAGAACTCAGACTCAGATATTAGCAGAGCATAGGTGAATATTCAGATTCGCAAAAATTAAGAAAAGTTTTGGTGACTAAGTGCTAAATTACAAAAAAAAATCTAGAAAATATCAAGGACCAAGCACTCTTCGCTTTAAGATAGATCTATAATAGCACTATGCATTGTGTTGCAAAATAAACCTAGAAATCAGACTCAAATATTAGCAGAGCATGGGTGAAGATAAAGACTACCCGAAATAATTAAACTTTTAACTGTCCGAGAAAAAAATTACAAAAAAAAATCAAGAAACGACCCAGGAACTAGAACTCTTCGATTAATGATAATTCCATAACAGAACTTTAAAAAAACTTGCAAAGTAAACCCAGAACTCTGACTCAGATATTAGCAGAGCATAGGTGAATATTCAGATACGCAAAAATGAAGAAAATTTTTGGTGACTAAGTGCTAAATTACAAAAAAAAATCTAGAAAATATCAAGGACCAAGCACTCTTCGCTTTAAGATAGATCTATAATAGCACTATGCATTGTGTTGCAAAATAAACCTAGGAATCAGACTCAAATATTAGCAGAGCATGGGTGAAGATAAAGACTACCCGAAATAATTAAACTTTTAACTGTCCGAGAAAAAAATTACAAGAAAAAATCTAGAAACGACCCAGGAACTAGAACTCTTCGATTAATGATAATCCCATAACAGAACTTTAAAAAAATTTGCAAAGTAAACCCAGAACTCTGACTCAGATGTAAGCAGAGCATGGGTGAAGATAAAGATTAGCCAAAATAATTGATTTTTTAACTGTTTGAGAATAAAAATACAAAAAAAAATCTATAGACATTCCAGGAACCAGAACTCTTAGTTTTATGATAATCCCATAACCGAACTTCAGAATAACTTGTTAAATAAACCCAGAACTTTGACTCAGATATGAGCAGAGCATAGGTGAATAATCAGATTCGCAAAAATTAAGAAAATTTTTAGTAACTCAGTGCAAAATTACGAAAAATAATCTAGAAATTATCTAGGACCAAGCACTCTTTGCTATAAGATAATCCTATAAAAGCACTTTGTATTGTGTTGCAAATTAACCTGGAACTCAGTCTAAGATATTAGCAGCGCATGGGTGAAGATAAAGACTACCCGAAATAAATATATTTTTAAATGTCCGAGAAAAAAAATTACAAAAAAAAATCTAGAGTATATCTAGGACGAAGCACTCTTCGGTTTAAGATAGACCTATAGTAGCACTATGCGTTGTACTGCAAAATAAACCTAGAACTCAGACTCAGATATTAGCAGAGCACGGGTGAAGATAAAGATTAGACAAAATAATTGAATTTTCAACTGTTTGAGAATAAAAATGCAAAAAAAAAACTAGAAACAACCCAGGAACCAGGACTCTTCGATTTATGATAATCCCATAACAGAACTCCAGAATATCTTGTTAAATAGACCCAGAACTCTGACTCAGATATTAGCAGAGCATAGGTGAATATTCAGATTCGCAAAAATTAAGAAAAGTTTTGGTGACTCAGTGCAAAATTACGAAAAATAATCTAGAGTACATCTAGAACGAAGCACTCTTCGGTTTAAGATAGACCTATAATAGCACTATGCGTTGTACTGCAAAATAAACCTAGAACTCAGACTCAGATATTAGCAGAGCATAGGTGAATATTCAGATTCGCAAAAATTAAGAAAAGTTTTGGTGACTCAGTGCAAAATTACAAAAAATAATCTAGAGTACATCTAGAACGAAGCACTCTTCGGTTTAAGATAGACCTATAATAGCACTATGCGTTGTACTGCAAAATAAACCTAGAACTCAGACTCAGATATTAACAGAGCATAGGTGAATATTCAGATTCGCAAAAATTAAGAAAAGTTTTGGTGACTCAGTGCAAAATTACAAAAAATAATCTAGAGTACATCTAGAACGAAGCACTTTTCGGTTTAAGATAGACCTATAATAGCACTATGCGTTGTACTGCAAAATAAACCTAGAACTCAGACACAGATATTAGCAGAGCATAGGTGAATATTCAGATTCGCAAAAATTAAGAAAAGTTTTGGTGACTCAGTGCAAAATTACGAAAAATAATCTAGAGTACATCTAGAACGAAGCACTCTTCGGTTTAAGATAGACCTATAATAGCACTATGCGTTGTACTGCAAAATAAACCTAGAACTCAGACTCAGATATTAGCAGAGCACGGGTGAAGATAAAGATTAGACAAAATAATTCAATTTTCAACTGTTTAGGAATAAAAATACAAAAAAAAATCTAGAAACAACCCAGGAACCAGAACTCTTCGATTTATGATAATCCCATAATAGAACTCCAGAAAAACTTGCAAAGAAAACCCAGAACTCTGACTCAGATATTAGCAGAGCATAGGTGAATATTCAGATTCGCAAAAATTAAGAAAAATTTTGGTGACTGAGTGCAAAATTACAAAAAAAAATCTAGAAAATATCTAGGACGAGCACTCTTCGCTTTAAGATAGATTTATAATAGCGCTATGCATTGTGTTGCAAAATAAATCTAGAAATCAGACTCAAATATTAGCAAAGCATGGGTGAAGATAAAGACTATCAGAAATAATTAAACTTTTAACTGTCCGAGAAAAAAATTACAAAAAAAAATCTAGAAACGACCCAGGAACTAGAACTCTTCAATTGATGATAATCCCATAACAGAACTTTAAAAAAATTTGCAAAGTAAACCCAGAACTCTGACTCAGATATTAGCAGAGCATGGTTGAAGATTAACATTACCCGAAATAATAAAATTTTTAACTGTCCGAGATAAATTACAAAAACAAATTTAGAAACTACCAAGAAGATAGAACTCTTCGATTTCTTATAATCCTAAATAAGAACCATTGAATAGTTTGCAAAGATTACCCAGAACTCTGACTCAGATATTAGCAGAGCATAGGTGAATATCCTGATTCGCAAAAATTAAGAAAATTTTTGGTGACTAAGTGCTAAATCACAAAAAAAAAATCTAGAAAATATCTAGGACCCAGCACTCTTTGCTATAAGATAATCCTATAAAAGCACTTTGCATTGGGTTGCAAAATTAACCTAGAACTCAGACTAAGATATTAGCAGAGCATGGGTGAAGATAAAGACTACCCTAAATAAATATATTTTTAACTGTCCAAGAAAAAAAATTACAAAAAAAATCTAGAGTATATCAAGGACGAAGCACTCTTCGGTTTAAGATAGAACTATAATAGCACTATGCGTTGTACTACAATATAAACCTAGAACTCGGACTCAGATATTAGCAGAGCACGGGTGAAGATAAAGATTAGACAAAAAATTGAATTTTCAACTGTTTGAGAATAAAAACACAAAAAAAAATCTAGAAACAACCCAGGAACCAGAACTCTTCGATTTATGATAAATCCATAACAGAACTCCAGAAAAACTTGCAAAGTAAACCCAGAACTCTGACTCAGATATTAGCAGAGCATAGGTGAATATCCAGATTCGCAAAAATTCAGAAAATTTTTGGTGACTAAGTGCTAAATTACAAAAAAAAAATCTAGAAAATATCTAGGACCCAGCACTCTTCGATTTAAGATAAACCTATAATAGCACGATGCATTCTAGTGCAAAATTAACTTAAAACTCAGCCTAAAATATTAGCAGAGCATGGGTGAATATCCAGATTCGCAAAAATTTAGAAAATTTTTGGTGACTGAGTGCAAAATTACAAAAAAAAATCTAGAAAATATCTAGGACCGAGCACTCTTCGCTTTACTATAGACCTATAATAACACTATGCATTTTGTTGCACAATTAACCTAGAACTCAGACTCAGATATTAGCAGAGCATGGGTGAAGATAAAGATTAGACAAAATAATTGAATTTTTAACTGTCTGAGAATAAAAATCCAAAAAAATCTAGAAAACATCTAGGACCCAGCACTCTTTGGTTTAAAATAGACCTATAAAAGCACTATGCGTTGAGTTGCAAAATAAACCTAAAACTCAGACTCAGATATTAGCAGAGCACGGATGAATATCCAGATTCGCAAAAATTAAGAAAATTTAAGGTGACTCAGTGCAAAATTACGAAAAATAATCTAGAAAATATCTAGGACCAATTACTCTTCGCTATAAAGTAGACTCATAAAAGCACTATGCATTGTAATGCAAAATTAACCTAGAACTCAGACTCAGATATTAGCAAAGCATGGGTAAAGACAAAGACTACCCGAAATAATTAAAATTTTTAACTGACCGAGAAAAAAATTACAAAAAAAATCTAGAGTATATCTAGGACAAAGCACTCTTCGGTTTAAGATAGACCTATAATAGCACTAAGCGTTGTGTTGCAAAATAAACCTAGAACTCAGACTCGGATATTTTCAGAACATGGGTGAAGATAAAGATAAATTGAATTTTTAACTGTTTGAGAAAAAATCTTCACCCATCTGCTAACATCTGAGTCAGAGTTCTGGGTAAACTTTGCAAACTATTATATAGTTCTAATAAAGGGTTATCAGAAATCGAAGAGTTCTGGTTCCTGGGTTGTTTCTAGATTTTTTTTTGTAGTTTTATTCTCAGACAGTTAAAAATTCAATTATTTTGGCTAATCTTTATCTTCACCCATGCTCTGCTAATATCTTAGTCTGAGTTCTAGGTTAATTTTGCAATACAACGCATAGTGCTATTATAGGTCTATCTAAAACCGAAGAATGCTTCGTCCTAGATATACTCTAGATTTTTTATTGTAATTTTGCACTTAGTTACCAAATATTTTCTTAATTTTTGCGAATATGAATATTCACCTATGCTCTGCTAATATCTGAGTCAGAGTTCTGGGTAAACTTTCCAAATTATTTTATAGTTTTAATATAGGACCATCAGAAATCGAAGAGTTCTATGTCTTTGGTAGTTTCTAGATTTTTTTTTGTAATTTATCTCAAACAGTTAAAAATTCAATTATTTTGGCTTATCTTTATCTTCGCCCATGCTCTGCTAATATCTTAGTCTGAGTTCTAGGTTAATTTTGCAACACAACGCATAGTGCTGTTATAGGTCTATCATAAACCGAAGAGTGCTTTGTCCTAGATATACTCTAGAATTTTTTTAAAAAGTTTTTTCTCAAACAGTTAAAAATTCAATTATTTTGGATAATCTTCATCTTAAGCCATGCTCTGCTAACATCTAAATCAGAGTTCTGGTTAAACTTTGCAAACTATTATATAGTTCTAATATAAGATTACAAGAAATCGAAGAGTTCTGGTTCCTGGGTTGTTTCTAGATTTTTTTTTGTATTTTTACCCTCGGACAGTTAAAAATTTCATTATTTTGGCTAATCTTTATCTTCACCCATGCTCTGCTAATATCTTAGTCTGAGTTCTAGGTTAATTTTGCAACACAATGCATAGTGCTATTATAAGTCCATCATAAACTGAAGAGTGCTTTGTTCTAGATATACTCTAGAATTTTTTTTAAAAGTTTTTTCTCAAACAGTTAAAAATTCAATTATTTTGGATAATCTTCATCTTAAGCCATGCTCTGCTAACATCTAAATCAGAGTTCTGGTTAAACTTTGCAAACTATTATATAGTTCTAATATTAGATTACAAGAAATCGAAGAGTTCTGGTTCCTGGGTTGTTTCTAGATTTTTTTTTGTATTTTTACCCTCGGACAGTAAAAAATTTCATTATTTTGGCTAATCTTTATCTTCACCCATGCTCTGCTAATATCTTAGTCTGAGTTCTAGGTTAATTTTGCAACACAATGCATAGTGCTATTATAAGTCCATCATAAACTGAAGAGTGCTTTTTCCTAGATATACTCTAGAATTTTTTTTAAAAGTTTTTTCTCAAACAGTTAAAAATTCAATTATTTTGGATAATCTTCATCTTCACCCACGCTCTGCTAACATCTGAGTCAGAGTTCTGGTTAAACTTTGCAAACTATTATATAGTTCTATTATAGGATTATTAGAAATCGAAGAGTTCTGGTTCCTGGGTTGTTTATAGATTTTTTTTTGTATTTTTATTCTCAAACAGTTAAAAAATCAATTATTTTGGCTAATCTTTATCTTCACCCATGCTCTGCTAACATCTGAGTCAGAGTTCTGGGTTTTCTTTGCAAACTATTATATAGTTCTTATATAGAATTATAAGAAATCGAAGAGTTCTATCTTCTTGGTAGTTTCTAAATTTGTTTTAGTAATTTATCTCGGACAGTTAAAAATTTTATTATTTTTGGTAATGTTAATCTTCAACCATGCTCTGCTTATATCTTAGTCAGAGTTCTGGGTTTACTTTGCAAATTTTTTTAAAGTTCTGTTATGGGATTATCATAAAACTAAGAGTTCTGGTTCCTGGGTTGTTTATAGATTTTTTTTTGTATTTTTATTCTCAAACAGTTAAAAAATCAATTATTTCGGGTAGTCTTTATCTTCACCCATGCTCTGCTAATATTTGAGTCTGATTTCTAGGATTATTTTGCAACACAATGCATAGTGCTATTATAGATCTATCTTAAAGCGAAGAGTGCTTGGTCCTCGATATTTTCTAGATTTCTTTTGTAAATTTGCACTCAGTCACCAAAATTTTTCTTAATTTTTGCGAATCTGAATATTCACCTATGCTCTGCTAATATCTGAGTCAGAGTTCTGGGTTTATTTTGCAAGTTTTTCTGGAGTTCTGTTATGGGATTATCATAAATCGAAGAGTTCTGGTTCCTGGGTTGTTTCTAGATTTTTTTTTGTATTTTTATTCTCAAACAGTTGAAAATTCAATTATTTTGTCTAATCTTTATCTTCACCCGTGCTCTGCTAATATCTGAGTCTGAGTTCTAGGTTTATTTTGCAGTACAACGCATAGTGCTATTATAGGTCTATCTTAAACCGAAGAGTGCTTCGTTCTAGATATACTCTAGATTATTTTTCGTAATTTTGCACTGAGTCACCAAAACTTTTCTTAATTTTTGCGAATCTGAATATTCACCTATGCTCTGCTAATATCTGAGTCAGAGTTCTGGGTTTATTAAACAAGATATTCTGGAGTTCTGTTATGGGATTATCATACATCGAAGAGTCCTGGTTCCTGGGTTGTTTCTAGATTTTTTTTTGCATTTTTATTCTCAAACAGTTGAAAATTCAATTATTTTGTCTAATCTTTATCTTCACCCGTGCTCTACTAATATCTGAGTCAGAGTTCTGGGTTTATTAAACAAGTTATTCTGAAGCTCGGTTATGGGATTATCATAAAACGAAGAGTTCTGGTTCCTGGGTTGTTTATAGATTTATTTTTGTATTTTTATTCTCAAACAATTAAAAAATCAATTATTTTGGCTAATCTTTATCATCACCCATGCTCTGCTAACATCTGAGTCAGAGTTCTGGGTAAACTTTCCAAATTATTTTATAGTTCTAATTTAGGACTATCTGAAATCGAAGAGTTCTATGTCTTTGGTAATTTTTAGATGTTTTATTGTATTTTTATCCTCAGACAGTTAAAAATTTCATTATTTTGGCTAATCTTTATCTTCACCCATGCTCTGCTAATATTTTAGTCTGAGTTCTAGGTTAATTTTGCAAAACAACGCATAGTGCTGTTATAAGTCTATCATAAACTGAAGAGTGCTTTGTCCTAGACATACTCTAGATTTTTTTTTAAAAGTTTTTTCTCAAACAGTTAAAAATTCAATTATTTTGGGTAATCATCATCTTCACCCATGCTCTGCTAATATCTTAGTCTGAGTTCTAGGTTAATTTTGCAACACAACGCATAGTGCTATTATAGGTCTATCTTAAACCGAAGAGTGCTTCGTCCTAGATATACTCAAGATTTTATTTTGTAATTTTTTTCTCGGACAGTTAAAAAATTTATTATTTTGGCTAATCTTTATCTTCACCCATGCTCTGCTAATATCTTAGTCTGAGTTCTAGGTTAATTTTGCAACACAATGCATAGTGCTTTTATAGGTCTATCTTATAGCAAAGAGTGTTTGGTCCTAGATATTTTCTAGATTTTTTTTTGTAATTTTGCACTTGGTCACCAAAAATTTTCTTAATTTTTGCGAATCTGGATATTCACCCATGCTCTGCTAATATCTGAGTCAGAGTTCTAGGTTTGTTTTGCAACACAATACATAGTGCTATTATAGGTCTATCTTAAAGCGAAGAGTGTTCGGTCCTAGATATTTTCTTGTAATTTTGCACTCAGTCACCTAAAACGTTCTTAAAAGTTTTCTTAATTTTTGCGAATCTGGATATTTATCCCTGCTCTGCTAGTATCTGAGTCTGAGTTCTAGGTTTATTTTGCATCACAACGCATAGTGCTATTGTAGGTCTATCTTATACCGAAGAGTGCTTGGCCATAGATATACTCTAGATTTTTTTTGTAATTTTTTTCTCGGACATTTAACAATTTAATTGTTTCGGGTAGTCTTTATCTTCACCCATGCTCTTCTAATATCTGAGTCTGAGTTCTAGGTTTATTTTGCAACACAATGCATAGTGCTATTATAGGTTTATCTTAAAGCGAGGAGTGCTTGGTCCTAGATATTTTCTAGATTTTTTTTGTAATTTTGCACTCAGTCACCAAAAATTGTCTTAATTTTTGCGAATCTGAATATTCACCTATGCTCTGCTAATATCTGAGTCAGAGTTCTGGGTAAACTTTTCAAACTTTTCTTTAGTTCCTAAACACAATACAGGATTATCAGAAATCGAAGAGTTCTAGTTTCTGGGTTGTTTTTGGATTTTCTTTTGTATTTTTATTCTCAGACAGTTAAAAATTCAATTATTTTGGCTAATCTTTATCTTCACCCGTGCTCTGCCAATATCTTAGTCTAAGTTCTAGGTTAATTTTGCATCATAGTGCATAGTGCTATTATAGATCTATAGTAAAGCGAAGAGTGCTCGGTCCTAGATATAATCTAGATTTTTTTTTGTAATTTTGCACTCAGTCACCAAAAATTTTCTTAATTTTTGCGAATCTGGATATTCAGACATGCTCTGCTAATATTTTAGTCTGAGTTCTAGGTTAATTTTGCATTACAATGCATTGTGCTATTATAGGTCTATCTTAAAGCGAAAAGTGCTTGGTCCTAGATATTTTCTAGATTTTTTATTGGATTTTTGTAGTCAGCCACAAGTTTTTTTTTTTATTTCAGCTAATCTAGGTATTTAACCATGCTCTGCTTACACCTGAGTCTAAGTGCTGGGCTATCTTAGCAGTACATTGTAAAGTGCTACTATGGATCTATCTCAAATAGAAGAGTGCTTGGTTCTTGATGTTTTCTAGATATTTTTTTGTAATTTTTTACTCGGTCACTTTTAATTTTCATGCATTTGATAAATCTAGGTCTTCAACCATGCTCTGCTGATGCCTAAGTCTATGTTCTGGGTTTACTTTTCATGACAACATATAGTTCCAGTACAGATCTTTCTTATAATGTTCAGTTCTTTGTCCTTGGTATTTTCAATTATTTATTTTGGATTTTTTTATCAAATACTGAAATTTTTCAAAATTTTGGCTAATCCATGTTTTCAACCGTGCTCTGTTGGAGCTTGAGAGTTATTCGTTATTTTATTATACTTTTTTCTGTTTATCTGACCTCTTGGCTACTAAAATTGGGGAGAATGATCAATATCTTGGTTCATATTTTGCAATTACCGCCAGTTTTCCAAAAAATATCGGTTTATTTCTGGTGTCGGTTTAGTATGTTTGTTATTTTTTTTTAATTCTATATTGATAGAACTTTTTTTGAAATGTATCAGGAACTATAGAGTATACCTTTATGGACCTAAAACACTTTTAAAATTTTAGTTTTGGAAAAATTGATCTGCTACCGGAAGTTAGCAGATCATATTTTCATTCGACTTTTTTTCCGGGAAAAACGCCAGAACTATTTCCGAAAAGTATCAGGAACTCTAGAACTATGCTGCATGCAAATAGAACTCACTTTTTTTTGTGATCTGCTGGAACATGATCTGCTAAGTTCACGCACACGTCGCGGGCTCGATTCCCGCTCGGAACAAATATTTGTATTGATTGCTCACAGATAGCTGTTCCGGGTCTGGCTGTTTATGTATATGAGTTACCCACGATACTGGAGAAATTCCTAATGTTAAAAAAAATACACAGTTTGGTAGTTTTTGATTTTATCGCGTACATACAGTCGGGCACGCAGACGCGGCGGAGGGTCTTGGTTTTACGAGTATAATTATGTAGTGATGTGTTGCCAAATAGCGATGTAACATTTAAGTAATTTTTAGCACATTAGAAGCTTGTTTGAAAAAGATTCTTAAATAAAAGTTTCTAGATTAACATTTATCTGTAAATAATTCAATAGAACGCATATAAGACATAATCAATAAACACAAAACTCCGAGAGAGATTGCCCTGCCATAAAGTCTTTAGACAACCTGAAAATTATAGCCATTAAATTATTTGACACACAATGAAACCATACATTAATATAATATCAGCGCATATACGAAAATAATTGTCCACAAAACGGCACTATATTTCCTGCAACATAAAAATTAAATGCACGGCAGACTGCCGTTCGCGAACGACTATGAACGGTAAACTTTGCCATCCACAAGGTACGCAAGCCAAAACACTATTGATATTGCCAGCATCATACTTCATTAATTTATAAACTATTTATATTAGCTCCCGGAGCTGTGTACAATGTTAGATACTCACGCAAACTTTGAAGTAAATTAAAGCTAGATTTCTCGCTGAATATGGGTCTGGAAAGTTGTGTTGTTTTAGGTGTAAAGCAGATTCATCAGAATTTTTAAGTCGGCAAATATTTGTCTTGATTAAAGCTGTAAATAGGTAATAATGGGCAAAAGCCTATCTACCTCTCTCTTTTACTGATTTAATAAGGATCGACATGCGTGTTAGTAGAACTGTACGACAGTTTTTTCAACTCACTAAGGCAACTTGCTTTCACCCTACCGCTTTTAGGCACACAATCAAGGGCATTTCGCACTAGTGCAGAAATACGCGGCCGCAAGTCCCCACCTATTCAATTGACTATACAACGTGTAACAGAATAAACGCAATACCTCTTAAGGGGTCATTGTACTCATCATTAAGAACAACTTTCACTATGGGACCAACACTAAAACCGCGAAAAAAAATCGACTGCACCATTTATTTCTGTGCGCATAACTCGACAAAATGTAGGTACTGAACACCTGAATTTTTTTTCGCGGTTTCGGGTTTGGTCCCATAGTAAAAGTTGTTAATAATGATGAGTACAAGAGGTATTGCCTTTATTCTGTTACACGTTGTATATTCAGCAGTCGCTCGGCTTCATAACAGCCTCGCTTTCGGCGCCGCTGTCTATTCCGCTTCAGCAGCAATGGCAAAGTTTGCATATTTTTTTTTACTGTAGGATAAACACACGTTACTTGGCAGCACTTGCACAAAAATGTAGGAACTTGAACGGGGACAGGAACGAGGGTTTTAAAATTAAATTGTGGAATCGTCCACACCGCAAAGTTTCGATGATTCCAGAGTTTAGTTTATATTTTATATAAGATAAGACGAGAGAGAGAGTATTATGTGACATTCATGTAATATCCAATCTAAGTTGCATAAGTACGAGTAGAATCAAACCTAATGCCAGCTCAAAATATTCGTTTCGCTGCGGACTTAGAAATTCATGTGTCAAACGGGGCGAGGATATGTGGGTACTGCTAACCTAAAAGCGGACTTCAGAGATGTGAAAAAGTTTGAATCGACCTTTACGTACCTGCAGCTGTTTCCTTCATTCTGGCTTTGGGGGAAGACGGGACGAAGAGCTTGATCTTCGCGGAGGCAAAGGTTAACTGAGATTGTAAAATAAAGACAAAAGATCTCATCTTAGAAGGTCAGAAAACTACATTTTACAAAAAAAAGAAACGCATTTACAATGGCGTTTCAAAATTCTATTACATATTGATTATATATATTGCTTGCTTCCTACTAAATATAGTTATTTAGTAGGAAGGTTTCAATATAAATAATCACTTGTACAGGTTATCTTGCGAAACACACCCCAACAGTTTAATTTAGACCATTCTGGACCCCGATCTAATAAATCAAAGTTATTGGCATTCTCGGGTTTTGTCCATTAAAACCAGCCAGTAGTTTTTACATGAACTTGTAATACGCTCTCAGCTAGAATGTGGAGATAAAAGAGTCGAGGCGGCTTCATAAAAACATTCATAGCATTTTTCTCGAGTACCCAAGTACTTACTGAAATAGGTTTTATCCTAAAACATATAGGAAAGTGTATTCAATTTTCTTACAAAGGGCTTTTATTAGGTTTCAGTCTATTATAGAGTACTGAGCTGTTTTATTTCAGCCTTTTAATCATTTTCATATTGATGCTTAGGTATTATGGTAAGCGCCAGATAAACTTGCAAGAAAGTACTTTGACCTTTTCCTTATATTCCTTCGTAGATACTCGAACAATCAATTATGAACTTTTCTTGATTTTGACTTAGATTGATTCATTACTACAGAACGTAAAGGATCACGATAGAAGTCGTTTCAGAACAGCTTTATGTCTTTATTTCTACCCGACTGCGTCAGAAGGAGGGTAATGTTTTTCGAGCGTATATGTATGTATGTTCATTTCTTTGGCACGCCCTACAGTCCAAACGGCTGGACGGATTTTGACTTAAGAAGTGTTGTTGAATTCGTCAGAATTGTGGAGTAACATAGGTCATACAAATTTTCAAAACTAACTAAAATGCAGGAAATAAAAAAGCAGTCTGATGAAGTTCAGTCACAGATTTGAGGCCACAAACTGCATAAAACTGCTTGAAAAGCGACTTGTTTGGAACTTTTTTGTCGCTTTTAGCGGTCGGGTTTATTGACAAAGTCTTTTTTTATATTAAGAAAGCCAAACAATTTATGTGGATCAATGACCGTTATTATTACACATTTATCTGGCGCATGCCATACTATAATGTTTCAATTGCTCAAATTCTCCTCGAAGAATTTCTACAAGAAAGTTTAAATTTAAATTAGAGGCTTCGTTACACGTTCCTTAGCAATTTGAAGTGCACTTTTGACTTTGCACATTGTTTTAAAATAGGTAGCTTCGAGATAACCATTCATCCATGACCTGATTTGACCTGCCTGCAAGAAGTACAGAACCGGTCTATGTGCTGATTTTGAGGCTTATGTTTAGCAGAGGTCGGCTTTCGGCTGAAAAGGATGATGATGACATGACCTGAACTTGGATGTCTAATATTGTATAGGTTGGAGAGTTGCATAGAGAGCCATGGAGCGTTCTATACTTGACATAATGCTACTAGACGGAGTTACAAACGTCGAGATCCGAAGTCGTACGAAGGTCTTTGATATTCGAAACGAGTTATGGTATGGCAAGGCGAATAGCCCGAAGGATCGCCAAATTGAAGTGGCAGTGGGCAGGGCACATTGCTCGCAGAACAGATGGTCGATGGGGCCGAAAAGTTTTGGAGTGGCGACCGTGTACCGGAAGACGCAGCGTTGGCGCGGCCTCCCACAAGGTGGACCGATGACCTGGTGAGGGTCGCGGGTAACCGATGGATGCGAGACGCACAGGACCGGTTGTTGTGGCGACACTTGGGGGAGGCCTATGTCCAGCAGTGGACGTCTTTCGGCTGATATGATGATGATGATGATGAAGGCGCGATGATGGAGATGAACAGGTGGAGTAAGGCACCGACTGGCATCCAAGGACTGTTAGAAGGTATATCGGTCGTCCATCAGTGAAGTCGGCAGACGACATTGCTACTAACGCAGGTTGAACCTGGATGAGGGTGGCACAGGAGCGTGAGGATTGGCATAGGAAAACAGAGGCCTATGCCCAGAACTGAGTGAAGTCGGGCTTTGATGTTAAAATGCGTAGTGTGTAGGCTAGAGGCTATTTATACATTGCTGTGAATCAGAACCAGGCCCGGGTCGACGGCGCGTTGTGTTTCACGCGCACCTCAAAGAGATGTCAGCATAGTAGACAGGGCCCGTTAGGCCTATAGCCAACCAGGGTTGTGGATTTAGTTTGAAAGAGTCCCCGCGGCCCTGGAATGCAAAGGGCACTAGGAGGAGCACGGATGAGTTTTAGTCAGTAAGAGTCTGACACTCTCTCGCTCCACCCAGAGCGGAAGGAGTCATTTGATGATTTCACATCCATAAAAAAAATTGCATTACTGTGAAAACTGTTTACAGTAGTGTAAAAATAGCCTCCAGAAAATGCCACGGTTTTTGGTACGAATCAATCAATAACTGTCATAGAAATAGCCCCACATTTAGAGTACATTTAGTAAGTCTCTAGTAATAAATAAAAGACTTTTTATTTTTCGTATGCGTTGTCACGCGCGCCCGTGACCAGTCGAGAGGGTGTGACCGAAATGTGTTGTTACTTCATTACCCTCGAATTTATCCCCCATCAGGGTAATGTCATTAAATTTGCGATGATTTCAGTTGAGTTGCTAAAATAAAAAGGGTCTATTAATTTGATTTCTTGGTAAACAAAGGTTAACTTGATAGTTAGTCACAGTCACCAATGGAAGTACTGCCATATTGAAAAATTGTGTTGACATCCCAAGACGACATTACCTAAGTACCTATATTTGCTATTGTAGGTACTATAGCCTCCTTGGCTGCAACCTCTGGTAGCCAAGCTAATCACACCTACTTTGGAAGTGTCCTGTAGAAGAATAGATTATTATTTTAATTATGAAATTTGGTTAGAACGTTTTGTTTGATATATAGACAGATGTAATTTGAAGCTTCGAGTCGGCAGGGCCCCAATTAAAGTCTCAATAAAATTCCATCTGAATTTTATTTAAAGTATTTTTTAGTACCAAGCTCCGAGACCATAATCTTGTGGTCTACAGTACCTTCTTCAACCTGGTACTCCTAAACACTGCTTTTTGGCTTGTTGGTATGTTTTTCGAGGAGTTCCTTCAAATGGTGCCTATTCTATGAAGGAATATCTTGGTAAAGAAGCTCTTCAAGGAGTTCCACTGTTGTATACTCATAACTATGTCAGAACATCACGGGGCTGTGGAGGTCAAACATGGAATAATAACTAATAACCTTCTACTATGAAGACTCAATGAAGGTGCTTTTGTTTCCTATTGCCTTGATGAATATTAATCCCAAAGGCTACCAGACGTGGTAGCATTTTTTATAAACTTGCATGATTCTTGCTATAAAAGCCAGGATCATGCACTATGATATATGGAAAGAAGAAAGAAAATACATTTATTGGCCACAGAACACAGAGGCACACAACAAAAACAACGAAAAAAGTAAATAAAAATAAAACAGTGGCTTTGAGAACAGACGTCAAAACAATAAGTGTGCGCCTCACGACTGCGCCAAATAGGTCCAGTTCAGCATAAAATGCCAGGCATATAAAAGAACTGTCTCGATATTTTTTTGTTATTCTACTGACTCTTTGTGGGATACTTTGATACGTCTCCCTCTATTGGGGGTAGTTGTCATGACTAAAACATGTTGTATGTTCACCGATATAAAAATCAGCAGGCAATATAACAAAAATACGACTTGGATTTGCATAAAATTTTCCAAATTTTCCGGGTCAAAAAGCTTTCTACCAACTTCCTCAAAAAATTAAATGATCCTTGCAATAATTCAGGGAAAACAGTAGGAAGGAAAGACAAAGGCCGGTCACGATCAAATAAATTGTTTCAGCGGCCTTTTTAATATAGGCAGGCGTTTTTCAAAATGGCGGAATCTAGAAAAATGTGTCGTAATTAAATTCCGTTGGCGCATTATTTAGCTTTGACCGCGCAACTCGCTAAATTGATGTGATATACTTTATAATTGAGTAAAATAACGGGGTGGAGTCGTGGTTATCACAGTGGACTACTAGTACAGTTTTACTGCATACGCATAAACTCGTGCCTTTTTGTCATGGAGGAAGAAACTTCTTGATACGACCCTTTTTTGTATTTTTAAGGATGGGAAATCATCAAATTACTGCTTCCGCTCTGGACGGAGCAGAACAGAGTGTCAGACTCTTACTGACTAAAACCCATCCACGGCTGCGGTGACTCTTTCGATCAAATTCCGAAACCCTGGCAGGCTCTGGCTTTAACAGACTCGTCTACTATGCTGACATCTCTTTGAGGCGCGCGTGGAACACAGCGCGCTGGCGACACGGGCCTGGTTCTGATCGGACAGCGAGCCACCCAGCCCTCGCGGTCCGCAGGCTGGCGTTAAATAATTTATTTTGTTTGCTTCGTTGACGTTCGTTCATCTAAAGTGTTATTTGTAAACAGGTCACAGTGAACACTTAGGTGAAGTGAGGTTGAAGCGAGCAGCCAATCCATGGTTTCAGGCGAAATAACAGTTCACTATAAAGCTAAGCTCACTTTACACGTACGCCCCGGTAGTGTGTAATACCCACACATTTTTTTTTTAAGTTGTTAAAATCGTGCTGAAAGTTAGAACAGCGATCTGTCATTGTTAATTATACGGCACTGGGAAATATTGTTTTAAGAAAAGCAATATTAATTTAATCAAATCAAAGTTCTGTTATAAAATTGACCACGTACAAGTTTCCCTAGGAAAGTTATTGTTGTGGATCTGAAGATTCTATGGAGCTTTACTTTGAATTATAAGAAAAATATTTTGAAAGCGATTCACTGTAAGACTCCTGCAAAGAAATTGTTCTTTGGACATTCATTATCCGAAGAACATTTTCTATCAATAATGGCTGCCGCATACTTGTCGCATTGTCGCCTCGCGGCTTCATTAAAACGTTAATGCCTGTGAAAAAAGGCATGACAATACGAGCCAGATGT
The DNA here is from genome assembly GCA_947386135.1 of Melanchra persicariae. Lineage (NCBI taxonomy): Eukaryota > Metazoa > Arthropoda > Insecta > Lepidoptera > Noctuidae > Melanchra > Melanchra persicariae. The sequence goes on along the minus strand of OX376648.1, from coordinate 17,832,986 downwards.
CTTATCTTTATGGAGTTCAACCACTTACAAAAGTGCCAATATTTCTTAACGCCTATATAGAGGCAAGAAACACTGTAATACAAGAATGTATACAGTTCACGGTCTTATGGACAAAGAATGAATTATATAACTCTCAAGATCGCTATCTACATAATAAAATTGCTCTACACGAGTTAACAGCAATAAGGGCTCTTCAAACAAAAGCTTGGTATATTTCGTAACATTCTTCGTACTTGGAGAACTACTTACTTCTTCATAATTCTTATTATATTCTTCTTCATATCCACTTGTGTCAAGACTCTCCTAGGACCTCTTTGCTTATATGTAAATAATGTACAATAGAACTATTTTGTTAATGTCCCTCGGCAATCATTGCATTTCCGAATACAAACGAATGCCAATTTCCATTTCCATCAATTATTAGATTTCTCGTTAACAATAATTTGAATTCAGAATTAAGTAAGTACTTTATTATAAGGATATAAGTTCACATGAAAATCCAAACAAAAGAACAATGAAGTAGGTACTTACCTAGTTCTGAATTCAAATTATTATAAACGATAAATCGAATAATTGATGGACATGGAAATCAAAAATACTCGTAGTTGTACTGTATCAGAGTTTGCTTAAAAAATTGACTAAGTCCTTTGTGATGTTTCCTTTTTTGGGCTAGTCTATTCTGTCCCAGATCCGGGCACTTGCCTCCTTCTACACCTTCGACTTTAGTGACACTGAATGGAATAACTTCTGAGTGAACAGAGGGAACAAAATCATTTAAGTGAGGTAAAACATGTGAACAGTTATTATCATGACAGGTAGCATAATTTTGGCTGTCAACTTAGTAGCGACACTCCTCTAAAATCCTGTTACATTGAAAATGGAACCCATGGCTGAAAGTTGACCCCTAAAATACCGGTCCAGCCCTAGTTTGGGGGATAGGATCAGATTTGTGGCAATACATTCGTGTTTTTTTTATTATTGATAGGTACACGCTTGACCACTATCTCACCTGATATGGTAAGCGATGATGTGATCAAAGATGGAGCACGCTTGCCTAGAAGTAACCTATTCACTCTAGACTTAAGAATCTTAGGTTGTAGCTATCAGGAAACACAGTCTCTGGCAGGGAATTCCACTCCTTAGCTGTACGCATAATGAATGTGTTCCCAAAACGTTTTGTGCGTGTGGGTGGGATGTCCACCATGTATCGTGATAGTATGACTAACTTGTAAAATTTATTTTTAAGTATGACAAAAGTCCACAGGAACGGATTTAAATGTGCTACAAATATAACTACATGAACAGAATAGTTTCACTTCTTGTAACTTCAAACAATTCAAGAGGTCAAAAATGATATACCTTCCGTCAAACAGCTTTGCTAGCTCACAAAATATGGCTCCAGGCTGTACAAGAACAAGGTAGTACAGAACTGTAGACTTCAGTTTACTATAGCAACTGCTAGCCTCTGGACATTGGATATGCTACTCAAAGCAACTGTTTGAAAACGAGTTCAGGAGACTGAAATGTAAGGTAAGGGATCAGAGGGCCAAGCACGAATGTTTTTGACGTATAATAACGTAACGTAAAATTTTACTATAACTGTATTACTTGTTTCGCATTCAAATTATATACTACTTACTTTTGCCCGCGGCTCCACCCGCGTGGATGTCCGTTATCGCGTAAAAAAGTAGCCTATGTCCTTTTCCATATCCCAGGCTATATATCTGCCAAAGTTCATGACGATCAGTTCAGTCGTTTTATTGTGAAAGCGTAACAAACAAACTTACTTTCACATTTGTAATATTAGGGATATTCAAATTCGACGGCACGGTTGGCGCAGTGGTTCAGCGATTGACTGCTGCGCTGTGTGTCGCGGGTTTGAACTACTAATTCTATCAACTTGAAATTTGGAACAGTTTTAGATGACGCTTTCCCAACTATTTTGCAAATAAGGAAGATTTTTTTTGCGACAGTAACTGAAACTCGTCTTAAAAATTCGAATTGGGGCTGCTAGGGCATATGGGGTTTCATATGAAAGAGCGCTATTTGGTACATTTTCAAATATTTTTTCTTTTTTTAGGCCGCATAGTTTTCGATTTTTGAAAAAATACCGTTCCCCCCTCCTCATATCTCCGAAGATTGCATAGAGAATAATCTGAAATTATTGTATGGGATAGAAGTTCATGTAAAGATTACAGGAAAAATAAAACGATGTCTCTACATAGCACACGTTTTCAGAAATTATCAAGATGATACGGAAACCTCGGTGCGCGAGTCAGACTCGTTCTTGACCGGTTTCTTTATTTTACGCCAAAACATTCGTGCTAGGATTATCTTTTGAAATGTGAATTGAATTTTATGTGTTAATGCGGTTTCTTCAAATCGGTTCATAAATCACGGAGTTATAAAGTAACAAACATACAGAAAAAAAAGCACAACCGAATTGAGAACCTCCTCCTTTTTTTGAAGTTGGTTAAAAATTAAAATCCGGGAGTAGTTTTATAAAGCCTCCTACTCCCCTAGTGTTATCATAACCAGCGTCACCATTCCCCAAGCGAACATTACCATATGAACCACAGTCTCACCTTCTATCAGTAAACACAGTTACTACGCGTATTATTGCTTCCGACGCTATTTAGACATCAAACGATCGCGGTGGGAAACATTCCCGCAGCCGCCGGCAGTCACAGGCTTAGATTAAGAATTATATTTTGTGGAGATGTGATGTTTCTATTCCAGCAGTGCGATTCTGTAAACATGTCGAAGTGACAACTTAGGCGAAGTGAACGACAAGTGAGCTGTTTGACAGCTCATTTGTCGATCACTTCGCCTAAGTTTACACAGTGTAATGTCGACAGAATAGACCGGCTGGTTGCATTATGTGTGGTCGTAGCGGGCTTGCCATTATCGGGGAGAGGTAAAAAAGCACTTATTATTGATAATTAATAGAAAGAAAGACAAGACTTCGAACTCTGACTTTGTTTCTTCTCAGGTCAGCCAGAAAACACCGGACTCATCTAGTTTAAAATGACCAAAAAATAGTGACGCGTAAAAGTGTTAAAAAATAACACTTTTACGCGTCAATATTTTTTTAATTAACTAGAGAAAAAATGTGGTTTTATCTCAACTAATATAATAGGTACTTAAATGCTAAAGTGACTATATTTTGCTATATATAGATAGATGAGGCCCTGGAGGGGGTTATAGACTACTTTAAAAGTAGTCTATAACCCCCTCCAGGGGCTCGGAAGTGAAACCGCTGGCAGAAACTAGCAATAAAAAAATAAAACAAAAATGAAACACAATACAAAAAAATCCGAAAACTTTGAAGGTACTAAAAACTTAGTGCCACACAATGCCAAAGAACAATAAAAAATGTGTTCATGGAATTTCTAAAACTTTGGTATTCTATGGCACAGGAAAAGATCGCGGTATCACATTACAGAGCCGGATGTACGTAATGACTTGCAATTCAGAATGATTATTAAGGTTTAAATATCTGGTCGGCGTGTTACTTAAATAAAACGACATTTAAAGGGAGTTTTTATGTAATTGAAATGGATATAACTGTCACAAACACTCCATTTGGTAGCCACAAATCGTGTGGTATAGTACTTAAAGGCAGTGCTGGCTTTTTGAATGTTTAAAAGTGCGTTAATGTTCTTTTTTCTTCGCAGATGGAGACAAGAATCTAAGTGAGTGGGGATTGCCTGCTACCGTTCGCCTACTGAATGAATTCGGTCGATAAGTTCCAAGGCCACTCACAGTCAATCTCGAATACGATCCACGGATCAGATCATCGATTTTGATCGTCGATTGCGGTAGGCGATCGGTAATCATGTCAAGACTTCCCGCCCTGGTTGATCCTCAGTACGGTAACAGCTGTGCTGTAACCCAAAAAATATTATTTTATATCCTATTTGGAGTTTTTGCAAGGAATCAGCCAATTGTTTATTTAAATTGTTTACTAGCTGCCGCCCGCGTGTATGTCGAAAATTATCCCAAAGGAACATACTCCCGGGATAGAAAGTATCATCTGTGCCAAATTTCATCAAGATCCATTCAGTAGTTTTTGCGTGAAAGAGTAACAAACATCCATACATACAAACTTTCGCGTTTATAATATTAGTAGGGATTAAGTGTTTGGATGTTGGAATGTGCATGTTAAAAATGAAAATCTTAACCTAATATTATAATATAAAAATTATATAATATAATATTATAATATAAAAATTATATTATAATATTATTATAAGATAAAAAAGTTGGTTTGTTTGAAATATTCTGAAATTAAAGTAAAAATATATTATTATTGAGTACCATAGACTACCTTTATCTTGTGCGACGACGACGTGTTTTTGCCAGATTGTTCACGGTCCGAACGAAGCCACACGCTATAGCTATTATTATTTATTTTTCGGGTCATCTTTGTGAACTAGTTTCTCGGTATATATTCGATCCCCACTTGTCTCACGAAATCATTCTATTAGGCCATTGAGCAAGACAACCTAGCCTATTACTGAACAGGTCATTGAGACAAGTGATATCTGACCTCTTTTGATATTCACAAGCAGCAGATACAGCAGCCCTCTTTTTTACAGTAAGATTAAGTATTTATTCCATAATTGTAACGTTTTGGTGTAATTTTATTGTGAGAATCAAATCTGCGTAAATCCTGGGTTATTTCTAGATCTACCTATTTATGACAATCGAGACCTGTTGGTCTAATAAAGTGCTAAGAAGGTCTAATAAAGTGCTTTCTTAGCACTTTACGTGCTTTTTGAGGTAGGGCGTACTCCGTGCCTTTCACGTTTCTTCTAAGGTATTTAACCGGTCACGCATCGCGCGTGCGAAACTACAGCACAATAGTCAAGCCCCGCCCGCATTTCATATAATATAATATAAATACCTTGCGTTATATAGTAATAATAGAGTTTTAATACGCGTGAATTGGGTGACACACCGGTGTGTCGGTCGCCGGCGGTTAACGACATTTTCAATACGACACACCGCCCATGTATCGGCGGAGCTTGACCGGTTAAAAAAAATAAAACTAAAAGCAGCAATTAACACTTTATTTTTTATCGCTTTTGTTAAAGCCTCGATCTTGTTAGAAAACTATGAATGTGGTGTTTGATGAACGAGCGGGGAGTAGATTTTATCTAAAATCTCGTCGAGGAAAATGTCTCCTGGTTGATTTACGCTGCGATATGGGTCCAATGGGCAGGGGGCAGTGTGTTTCATCTAAAATGGAACTAGGCCGGAACTTATCGAAACTTTAGCTCTGTTTTCAGGCCGGCAGCCATGATTCCGGTTCGAAAATGTACGTGAACTAGAGCCGAACGTTTGTTGTTTTCCGGTCTTAGACATTTACCGGGATTCTCGGTGACTGTGTTTAAAAATACAGGGACGCTAGATTTCAATTACATAACATATCAGCATGCCAGCAGATCCCGAGGGGTTGGGCAGGAGTGTTAGTATGGATAGTAGGTTCTCATTTCAAGTTTTTTCTCCTACAGTTGAGGGCGGTGTACCTATAGACATTTATAAGCACTCCGGACCTCCAGCTGATACTGAGAAATCCAGATGGTAAAACTTAATAGTCAACACTTTATTCGACTCGGGAATGGAACCCAGGGATCGCCATACAGTATCGCTTGCGACCACTAGACCAAAAATATGTTGAAATAATTACCAACGCGAAAATAATAATAATGATTAGTAAAATAAAATATTAATAAATATTTAATAATAACAACAATAAATACGCAGGTACAATGAAAACTCAAAACAGTTACAATTTAACCTTCGGCATACCTGGTGGCAAAATGTTACGCGGTAAGCATGGTGGGGGGTCCGTCAGACCCGAATTTAAAATTATTATTTCTCGTAGGTACTCCACTAGTACGTGGAATAGTAATTTAAAAATAATTATAAATCAAAACAGTTACAATTTAATGGAAACAGAGGGCCTGGCATTAGTTTTAAAATATTGCATACACTAATTCAAAATTAGCAGACAAGGCCAGAAAACTTTCACACGAAGAAAGATTACCACAACTTTACAAAAGAAGACCTAGATTTCTTCTCTGTCATGTTTTCTTAATAAAGCAAATACGAAATTGTGAGACCTCTCAATGTAACTGCCTAGTTAAGGCGAAGATGAATGAGCCGCACTTAACTTTTTTTGCAAACATTTACCAGACCCGGTCTTGTGGAGTCAAAAGATAATTATGCCAGTTGCTTCTCGCACTTGAAATGTAGAGATTTGTATTGCAAGCGTGGCAGTCACAGAATCTCAGACCTTCGGGGGTAAGCAGAAGTCTATGTAGGTACCAACCTATAAATGTGTCATCCCACAAAAAACATAAATGTGAAAAAATGCCCGGTTCAATTAATTCATTAGATTTAGATCTCATTTTTTATAGCGAAGCCGTTAATACTTCGAAGTTTTTAAGTCATAGATCCTGTCATGCACCACGCTTCTTTAATTGCATTTAGAAATGTTGGTGTGTTCGTTGCTACTTAATAGTGCGATTTAGCAAGTTTTTACGCCACCAACTTCATCTTAGTGTTTAAGTACAATTTAGTCAAGTGTGTTTCCCCTTGCCAAGTCACACTATAATATACAGGATATTCCAGAAGTGCGTGGTCATATATATGGGTGGTGTTCTGTAGCTACTATACAGTAAAAACGTTTATAAATAAAAAAAAACACTTTTCAAGCAGTCTGATTTGGTTGGTGGCGTCTATTTTAGTTTAATCACAGATTCCACGCAGGTGGCTACTACTTGAAAATAATTTTTTGGGACTTATTAGCCGTTTTTCGAGGTCAGGATTTAAAAAAAAAACTTTCTTTACTGTGTAGCAGCTACAGAACACCATCCTTAAATATGACTACACCCTTCTGGAACACCTTGTATACTATGCGGTGTGACGTCCGCTTGCTTCGCGAACTTGGCTGAAACACTACCGTGAGTCTAGATACAGCAACACTATCAATATATACACCAATAAGACCAGGTCTCATTAAATAGAGGTCAAGCCTGTTACCATCAGCCGAACACAATTAATCCAGTCTCCGGGATAATGCTTAAAAATTCTAGATATTACCTAGTTGGTTATAAGTAGAATAAAACAAAATAATCTCGGCGCGTTGCTTCACAATAGCAAATTCATTTGAACTGCGGAAAGAGAAGCGTTTGGGTTTTGGGCAGCGAAAACGAACTTCACAGGTATAAATTTATATGAAGGTTATTTATTATGGATGGAAAACTAAAATTTCTTCCCACTGGATTCATAGTCTGTCTAGATTTGTTAGGTACTTTAATAGGTCACAAGGTCATATATTTAATAAGACTACATAAGTCAATGTATAAGTTAGCTACTCCGACCCGAATTCAATAACAATAATGACGACAGCAAAAAGGACGAATGCAAAATTTTGTATGATATCCGACAGTCATCGGCATCTCAGTCGCAATCTGTCAGAAAAGCTTTAATTTCCATTCATTCTGACAGATTGCGACTGACATGTGAACGTTGCTAAAAGAAATTGTAGAATTGGCCCTCTGGAATATGAGCCTCAAACTCACTAAAGGTAATCATCATCTGCCTAGCCTTTTCTCAACCAAATCGGAGTCGGCTCCCAGTCAAAACGGATAAAGGTAATGTTTCGTTGATGAATGCTTAATTTTGTTATTAATAAATACACATACTAGTAGGTACTCATAGTATACTTAGTAGATTTGATTAAATAAAAATGTTTTGATCGTGATAATAGGCAACTTACCTTGAAAATATCATTAAATCATAATTAATATAGTCGACAACAGCTAACTACTTACTTACTCTTGTAAAAAGGTGGACCGATGTAAGTTTGCAATACTGAAAACTATTGAATGTGCTTCAACATTATTTTTGTTTAGAACTGAAAACATGCCACATAAAATACTACAAGCAGAAACAATACTCGGACGAATACCGTCTTCAACAAGAGCCACTGATAAATCCTGTACTTGTGCATCTAATGCCTCTACATTTATCGTAAAGCCACAATCTTTTAACAAACTGCTGGCTTACTTCTGCCAGGAGGCTAAGGAAACGCGCCCGTTCCTTATACGCAACCGTACGTTTCCATTCTTTAGTAACTGAATTCTTTCTAACAAACTCGAGTTTGCCGAAGTGTTTTTGAAATGTTGGAGGTCTTCCTGACGCCTACTTTTGTTGTTTGACCCAACTTTTTTTTTAATTTTCCTGATATCTCATCATCATCCACAGCCAGACTTCGCCCACTGCTGGGCATGAGGATCTTTTATCCTGTGCCAATCTCCATGTTCTTGTACCAGCCTCATCCAATAAAAAAATCACCTCCTCCCGAATTGACGTGTACTTTCAACCTAATCCCCAAGCCTGATTTACTCACTGAAGAGTTTATTTTTTGTTTCATCATCATCATCATATCAGCCGAAAGACGTCCACTGCTGGACATAGGCCTCCCCCAAATGGGGAGTTTGCCATAATCGCCACGCTTGGCAGGCGGGTATTTTTTGTTTAAAAACAGTTATACATTACAGCATTTACAAAAAGAAGTTATATTACAGTTGAAACAACGTATAACCCACACTATTGTCAACGAAGTAACATCGGCGTATGATAACGAACGCATGCTAAATTAGAAAAAAAAAAAAAAAAACTATTTATCGACGAATCGAGAGTTAGGCAGGGATGTGCTTATAGGTGGCTTTTTCACCACATAATAACATGATGAAGTTCAATGTATGGGAGCGATCCTATCTCATCTTCTGGGGACAAATCTAGAGTTTGCTCTGCTACTGAGCAGATGGAAAAATGCAACAACAGTTTGGCTGACTCGAGAATCGAACGAAAGCCCTCATGCTTAGTAAAAGCGCTTGTAATCACTGAACCACGAGGCCGCTTCCCATCTCCTAATCTATTAATGTTAGATTTCCATCTGTTTCAATTAGTTCAGTAGTGAATACTGGTATTCAATTGTATTCAGTTATACTGGAAACCGACTCCAATATAGTTGGAAAAAGCTAGACAGAAGGATTTCTTTCAGTTTTATTAAAGTTACATAGTTTTTTATTGATGTCTGCTTCATATTGTAGCTTCACACTTTTGTCTCAACGTCTGCTAAGGGCCATCTCAAATGGATTTACTTTTATTTCGCAATAAGAAAGCCGTTTTCTTTAAATCTACGATAATTTTACTGGATATTCTTGAATTAATGGTTACTTTGTATTGTGCAGACTGTTTTGTAGCATCTGAATAAGTAGAGGTCAATGATCTCTTTGAAAGTACGAATTTTCATTGTTTTAATCATCATCTGCCTACTCTTTTCCCAACTGTATTGGGGTCTGCTTCCAGTCAAACCGGATTCAGTAATGACCTCCAAAATCCAGTAACTGGGTAACACGGTACTTCTTGGCAAGACTGGAGTCAGATTTTCTGGCTACTGGCAATTCGTAACGACTATCAACTATCTACAAATGACAGCCGGGACCAACGGCTTAACGTGCTGTCTAAGGCACGGAGGAGTCTCGGTGTGTTAAGATGGTCACCCATCCACAGACCGATCTCGACAAGCGTTGCTTAACCTTGAAGATCGATCCATGCGGCTGCTATTATTTAGCCACAAGCTTCATTTTCATTGTTCCTTTTTATTATGTGTACTAAGAACATTATTATGTTCCTTAACATTTTCCACTAAAGAAAAGAATAGATCCCTTTTGTTAGGATACCAGATATTTATTTAATATCAATGGATTTTTTTGTTGGTGAGCCGAAAATCAAAGAGATCATATTCGGTCGATTTTTGCTGTGTATTTTGGTCGTTTATGTTTACTTGCCTATTCCTTAGGGTCAGTTCACACTGTGACGCGAACGCGATGCGACGTGGCTTGCGTTGCGTGTGTCATATCAAATGAACGAACTTATTGTGAGGGTCTTCAAAATACTTAATTAATTAAATTAATAAACCATGTCAGAGGCCCTTGAGGCGGTTTAGAAACTTTGACACTAGGGTGTGTGGGGTCGTTAGACCTTACTACCCACACGAAGAAGACGAAGATTAATTAATTCTACACTTTAAGATAACAAGAAAACCTATAACAATTTCTTTTAATGTAATATATTAAGAAGAATTAAATATGGTTCGTTTGGAACGCATTGCGCGCGCTTCCGACCCGCATTTGGCCGGTTTTTCAGCCCGCGGGATTTGAAATTCGATTTAATGAAGCAGTAATTTTTATAGCTCGTTGTTAAACTATAACAGCCGCACGGGCCGATCTTCAATGTTAAGCAACGCTTGCGAGGTTGTTCTGTGGATAGGTGACCATCTCAACTACCGAGACGGAATGTCGGAAGCCAGAAAATCTGATTCCAGTCTTACCAAGATGTGCCCTGTTACCCCCAGTTAATGGGTTGTGGAGGTTGGGTAGGCAGCCGATCTACGTTAAATACTGGTATTCAGCTGAATCCGGTATGACTGGAAGCTGACCCCAATATAGTTGGAAAAGGCTAGGCAGATGATGATGAAATAAAGTTTTACAATCATCAGCATCGCTACGCGTTGTGTCTTGGTGTAGACTGACCCTTATATCTTCTAGATTAAAATCACAATATCAGATTGTATTGTGAAAATAACAAAGATTTATTTCTTGAGTTTGTCCCCAGACTCTTTGTGAATGAAACTAACTAGTATAAATCTCTTTAGTAAAACCTCTTATTGAATCTTTTGTTTGCCTGTCATTGTTATAGCCATGAATAAATGCGGACAGAATCGTTTTCTAATATAATAAAATAATGGTTGTGGGCTAGTTAAAATAATTGTATTGCTTCTCAAAGGACGTTTGTTTGATTCTTATGTTGGTGCAGCTGGTCTATGCATAGACCGGCGGCGGCGACCTCTCGCTACCGGCCCCGGTTCACTACATGATCCGGAGCAAGGTGGCATGGGAAGCAGTAATGCTGGTGAAGGAGGAGGCGGGCCGCGTGAGGTAGAGACAACCCGCACGCCCCAGCCGCCGCAGCTTAGGGAGACGCACCAGGCGTCGGGAGTCACAGGGCGATTCCCGGCCACCGTAGCCGCGGGCGTGCGGACGGCGAGCGTTGGGTGGCTTGCCGTCCGATCAAAGCCAAGCCTGTGTCGGCAGCGCGTTGTGTTCCACGCATGCCTCAACGAGATGTCAGCATAGTAGACGAGGCCTGTTAGGGCAAGAGCCTGCCAGGGTTGCGGATTTTGTTCGAAAGAGTCACCGCGGCCCTGGAACGCAAAGGGCACTAGGAGGAGCACGGATGGGTTTTAGTCAGTAAGAGTCTGACACTCGAATCCCTCTCCACCCAGAGCGGAAGGGGTCATTTGATGATTTCCCATCCATAAAAACCTTTGGAACTTGGTGTACAAGAAATAAGTTCACCAATATGTATAGCTCATGAAGTCATGACATGTGTATTGCTTACCCATTTATTTACCCTACATAGTGTAGCGTTAGGAGAAAAAAAGAAATGAAGAACACTCTTTACGCAGAACACGTATAATTTGTAAAATAAAAAAACCTAAATTAAATTATTAATATAATAGAAAAACACCGGTAAAAAAAAAGTGATGAAATTTATAAAACATGTAGATCCTATTTATCGCTCGGAAACCATTACGTTATTTTATGTGAAATAATAATCAAACTTTTTCAGACCAAATAAAGCAGATTTAAAAAGACGGTTGCAACACGTTTTATTTAAAGCTGGTAGGTCGTTTCCTAAAAGATAAGAATATCGTAATGATTGGTTCGCTCACAAAACATTATGAAACCTTATTACATATTACGTTAAAATTCTTTACACGCACAAACTGGAGACGACCGACGTTATTCCAAAATCGGTATCGTAAAGGGAAAGAAATGTTCTTCCGAATTAGCCTAAAAAACCTTCTCATCGTCCTTTTTGCGACGGCTATACGACGTCCCTCCCGCAGCACTCTCTCAAATAGTGTCCGGAGGACCTCACTGCCACACGCTTCTCGGGTGTGAGGCTGCTGGTGCAAGAACCTAACGAACTCGCCCGCGTACTTGGTTTTACCTTACGGACAAAGAAATATCTAATTAAAAACCATTTCACAAGAAGTCAACGAAACCTGATCACGAAAAATAGCAGTCAATTTAAGAAAAACTTACCAAAAGTTAGTAGATAAAACGCACGGAAATAACTTAAGAACAATAAAGTTATTCCGGAAAAAACAACGTCACTTCGCCAGACCACTTCCAACAATTCTATCCCAAAACCAATCTAGATTTTAACGTGTCAAAATTAATCGAATGACATTCAAAAGTATTCGTCTGTAAAATGAAAAAATCACCAAAGAGATTCACGTCTCAAACAAAAAAAATAAAAAAGCATTTAAACTGCCACCTATTTCATGGAGTGATTTGAAGAATTATGTAGTGACCACACTACAATAGCCATTACTGATGATACTTCAATCTACTTTCAAACCATCTTGCTCAATGACTTTCATTATCCCCTAACACAAGTCATTTCCAATTAGTGTACTTACTCCATTCCGATACGAGAGGAACAACAACACCCTACAAAACAAAATAAAGTTGATATTTTATTAGAGCCAGCACTAAACCTCTCAGTTGATCCCCGTGCCAGTTCGCAGTACGTAAATGAAATAAATGTTGGCGCGCGTCCAAACCGCACTGAACTCGTCGGTCTCACGCTCGCACATCAAACGACGCTGTGGGACCAGTGTTAACACTACCCGGGTACCCGAGACCAGCGGGTAGTGGCTCAGACTTGCCACATTTTGATACCAAGTTGCCGAGCTTCGAGCAAGCTGTGCGAACGAGTCTCGGTATCCATGGAAACTTTTAGACTATACCTTTTATAGCTTAAAATATAATAACTTCCAGAATGGAAAATCTAAAATTAACTCTTACCGACGTGTCTTCGAAGAAAATTAATATTAGAATTTTCCAGATACCAGGGGCCTAACCACCAACTCTTAAAGCAGTATTACTTCAATATTACTTCCAGTGGAAAAGAGACGTAGCTATAAAGGACGTATAGCTCCGTCTCATTCCCACTGGAAGCAATATTAAAGTAATACTGCTTTAAGACTTGGTGGTTTAGGCCCTGTGCAGAATACTACGTACTGTGCCTACACTTGTTTTTACAAATGTTTTCCTGTACTTAGTATATGCGGTCTTAAATAAATAAATACTATCAACGAACAAGATCACTACAAAATGTGTCTACACCACACTTGTTGATTCACCTGCAGTTTTCTGCAGCAGAGGCTTTTGTTTTAAAACAGATAATGTATGGGTTTTTTTTCGATTCGCATACAAAAAAAACTATAATAGAATAAAATTATGAAGAAAACAACTTGATACTTTTGCCAAAAGAGTCTCATCACTAACGAACACCACTTTATTCTGATGAGAAATTCACGTATCTTCAAGGAGCGGTTTGCATTTTCATAGCAGTTACAAACTGTCAAAAAAACACCTCAAATTACTATACATTTGGACAAGTTATTGGCAATGATGAAATATCAATGTCGACTTGATTTGTTTCTGATACAAACTTGCTTCCGGACTGTGTGAGTCGACAATCGGTCTCCATTCTGCACACACTATCACTTGGTTCGAAATTGAAAAAGTGTTCAACTAGAACATCCGACGTGACGTAACTGAGTGCATAGCCTGGTTACTTAAAATTTTAAGGATATATTTGTTTTTATTTCATAGACATTTTACATATAACGTGAACAGGCATTTCAGGGCACGCTCGCTCCATCATAGACCTCATCTATCGCTTTCCATAAGGCGTGATCGAGGTCAAAAACAAGCCCATTGCTCAATAAAAAAAAATCCTTATTCTTATAAGTTCTGTCAGTCAATCTAAAGACTGTCTGGTAGGTATTGCTGTCAGCAATACCACCGCCATTGTATTCACAGAATTAAGTTTGTCTATATTAAAAATTATACCCAACACGGGTATAATTTTTCGTGTACAATAAATTACATTATATCTATCTACTTGTTCTTCAATTTAGTTTTATCAGCATTGGTGAGTGTTATGTTAAAGTTCTTTCTATAAAGATTCCTAGTTTATGATCAACTTGCTTTTTCCAATTAAAATATGTTTGGTTCGGCTTATCTTCCAATCGGATGAAGCTGAATATCATTAGTTTACTGGAAGTGACTTCTTATCTGGCCCCTAAAATGGACTTATCGGCTAAAACGATACCCCATGGTGTGTAAGACTGGTCGCCAGACTATCGGGCTGCTGCCTACCAGTAAGGACTGCCGGAGATCTACAAATTATATTTGAAACTAACGGCTTAACTCTAGTTCTAAACAAAATATTTGACATAACAGTCCGCAGTTATTTTACGATGATTCTTATTTATCATAAAACATAACTTCATGTAAATCAAAAATTCAATTTAGGCTGAGAGCCCGTACTGTTGAAACGTCAGTTCTACATAAAGACTGCAGTCCCCCAAACGGCTAACCGCCACCACTTCCTAATATATTGGCTGAGATGAAGAAGTGGCGCAACAAACTCCCCAGCAACACGTCTATCTGTTTCGTTGGAAGAACTTGAACGTTGAGTTCACTTACCCGTAAGTAAAGTCTATTGATTGACGTAGAAACAAGAAAATATCAAGTTAAAAGTAGAATTCCAAAGCCTCTTAATTGAGAAAATTTCCGTCGAAACTAATTTTGTTGAGTAGATAGATATTATTATAACTAATTAACAAACTAAAATATCTCATTATTAATTTCTAACTTCACCTCTCCTGGCAAAAGGTTCCCGACCTTAAGGGCTGTTTTTATCTGAGTTGATAAAAAACTTGCATTTTAAAAATTTAATAAGTAGGTACCTAAAAGTTAGAAACTAGTACTAGTAGGTACCTACTTATTATCTTTTTTACGGATCTTCAAATTCGAATCATCAAATGAGTAATGAGTAGTGTCAGACTCTTACTGATTAAAACCCATCCATGCTCCTCCTAGTGCCCTTTGCTTTCCGGGGCCGCGGAAACTCTTTAGAACAGAGTCCGCAACCCTAGTAGACCTACTTATTACCTACCAGATACAGAGACAGAGCTACAATTAAGAGCGTGTACGCCGTATGTCATTTCATATAAACTTTCAAGTCCTTATTCTTCAAAATGAATGAACCGATTTTAACGAAACTTGGTATGCATTCGCTATATATCCAGGTCTAAATAGTTATCAGAAAACATTTTTGTAAAAGATTTTAGAGGGAGAGAGAGAGCGATTTTAAATTTTCTATAGAAAGTGAAAAATCACTATATCCTTACCCCTGAACTCTTTTTCGAAAAAAAAATCTGATAACTATTTAGACCTAAATATCTAGCGTACGTATATCATGTTTTATTAAAATCGGTTCATTAATTTCGAAAAATAAGGATTTGAAAGTTTGTATGAAAAGCCGTACCGCGTAAACGCTCTTAAGTACTAGAAAAATAACAATTACATTACTAATTACACAGTACATAGCTCTCCTGACCGAATGCGGCCATGGCGGTCAATCTCATAATTATTAAAGTGCAAAAGTATGTGCGCAAACACAGGCGCAATCACACTTCCATCACTCTCATATTCCGATGGGCCAGCACCCCGACAGGACCGGAGAGAGATCAGCGGGCGCAGGACCAAAGGCTTATTTTCTTAAGAATTTAATCTTTGCGTTTTCAAATTCTTAGGTTTATTAATACCAAAAATTGAGATCTGATTTTACCCTTGTAACAGTTGTAACGCTATGTCATCCTTTCCGTTTTTTATATCATTCATATTAGTTTGGAAATTCTGTTAAACTTCAACATGGCACCTTAAAGAACGGATAATAAAATATAATAGAATAGAATAGAATAGAATATTTATTTTATTACATTGGTTAGAAAAAAAAAAAGGTTACATGTCACTTACAAATCATAATTTTACAAGTGCATTCGGTGTATTTTATTCGGCGCAGTTTGTCCGGGAGGGGATCTTTTGCAACCTACTGTGTAATTCTTTTCACACACAGTTGAATTATATAAAGCAAGTGTGAGAAGTTTTGGATTTAGTATCCCATGAGGTCATAGACCTGAAGTTACTTATAAACTAGGAGTGACTCTGCGAGTCAAAGCCTATGCTGACGGGGGAGGGCCGTTCTTTTGTGGAGCGGTTTGCCTCTCTCGGTTTTGTTTATATATTCTATGTCGCCTATTCTATTTGAGAAAAGGAACGGGTTGAATTGTCCATATTTCGTGTAAGCGGGACCGGGATCTTCTAGGCCGCTGATAAAATATAAACATGGAAACCGAGATCCCCAGAGATGCCATCTCATCAACCTTGAACCTACTTCTTAGCAATACCTAATATAAATTTTATAACCTACCTTTATGCATATTGTCATAGGTACCTTCATAGCCACAAAATCGTCGAACATTTTATGAGTGATGACCAGACTTTGCTACCATATTTGCATAGTCCCAATGAAATATGCCGTACTTATCTGGTTTACGACACATATACCTTCAGATACCCTTGTGTTATATGTCATCTTAATGCTGACGTGAACTGAAACGGTCATTTTCAGTAAAAATGAAAGATGAGCGAAAGTTATGTTTACGTAAAACTAGTTTTTCCCGTGACTTCCGTCATTTCCGTGCCCTATACCACAAACCTTGGTTTGTCTAGGATAAAAAGTAGTTAATGGATTTCAGCTTTCAAAAAAAAATATCACTCGAAAAAAATTGATGGAAATTAAATACACCAGTAAGTACTTCTGAAGATTATTTTACAAACATGTGTACATCTAAACAAACAAACATTTTTTTTTATTTGGTTGTGATGAGCTTCTTAATGGTTAAGAACGTTATGCAACATTGACTTGGTTTTCCTTCCGAATCTTTATTCCGACTGCCTTTGGAAGTCATTGGCCCCCCCCGATGTGGCATCCGGCTATTCGTTTTCCGCTTTCCGGTTGCACTCAGACCTTTTGATCTTATGACGTCTTTTTGTTAGACTGGTATTCATATTTCTTGCATTGTCTATACCAGGTCGTCAAGTCAGGAGATGGGAAGATGACTTGAAACAGACAGCGGGACCATTCTGGTTGAGAGTAGCAAGGGACAGGATCCATTGGAAGGAATTGGAGGAGGCCTATTCCAAAAGACACACCGAACTTAGGGACCTCTTGTAACCCTATGTTTAGGAATAAAAGGCTATTGTTATTATTAATATTCTGAAAGTAAAAAAAAAACAATATGTTTCAGTTAAACTGAAAGTCGGAATAATCCGCAAAGCTAGTAGTACCTTTTTAATAATTAATTAAATAACAAAGAGCTTTCTCGTTACGACAGTAAATTTCGTGTGTCTCAGGTACCAACCGTTGGAAATAATAAAATACAATAATGAAGATGTGTGATAGCTTTTATTTTAATACTGAGTAAAATCGTGTAGTTTCTGGTTTTCGTTTTGAACTTACTTATGCTAAAAAAAACTCGTAAAAACAGATTAACCATAATAAATGAAGAGCTTGGTATGATTCTTTATGTATAGCAATGTTACGTGTTTTGTACACTGAGTTTAAAATTATGCTTTTGTAGTCGATTCGTACCTCTAAATCGTCGTTTATTTAATATTTATTTATTTAATACTTCATTGCATTTTGTTCCAGACAAGCTTTGGGTGATGCAGAGACAAATGTAGAGCACCTACCACCAAAATGAAGGAAAACGATTAATATTTAATTAGTACTTATATTATTATATATAGGTACTTTAAACTATTAATACCTAGTGGATGTATTATAAATACAATACATGGTTGATTTCTAACACACAAAAGCAGATAAATAGTGGCCACCAGTTGCGGCCACCAGTCGGCAACTGAAGTCGCTTTACCATGACCAGTAATCACTCAAATGCGGTCACTAGCAATCGCTAGTGTCATCTAGTATGAACGTTTGCCAGTTATCTCGTTGGAGTCGCCAATTTGCCCGCCTTTGTTCTGACATAGATTTCAATTCCGAAAATTGAGTTAGGAAATAAAACCAACTAAATTGATTGAAAGGAAAAATCAAGTCTTTTTTTGTTTTCTTTTGCTAGCGGCTGTCGACGCGTGTCGGAAAATTGTTATCCCTCGGAAATGTACATTCGGGATAAAATTATCCTTTATCATAATCCAGGCCATGGTTCACTAATGTTCCAAATTTCATCAAAAACCGTCCAGCCATTTTTACGTGATTGATTAACAAACATATAACCTTTAAACTTTTTCAATGAGCCTAGCTGAACGAAGGATGTCACAGGCCAGAAAGCAAGTTCTCGTATCAACTTTAAAAGCATATACTTATCATCGTTGCGACAATAAATGCCAAAACCGGCTAAGTGCGTATCGGGCCACGCACGGTGTAAGGTTCTGTAGTTACGTAAGCCATGACAAATTTTACTATGTTATTACAAAGTTAAAAATACACTAAAAACAATCTTCGCCATTTTACGTGAAGGGGGTGGGGGGGTGATTAATATGTATACCCATACCAAATTCCACTATTCTAATGCTAAGCGTCTCTGAGCTAAACCGCGAACAGTTAGACAGACGGACATGGCAAAACTTAAAGGTTCCTTGTTGACCACCCTAAAAACTGCTCAAAATGTTGACTGTTTGCGACTATGCCGATGCGAATCCGAACGATCCTTAAAAATAATAGAATTACCGCCAGGTATCGTCATTGCCATACTCACCTATACGTGCCTACTTTTAATGCCAGTCTACACAGTTCATATTACAGCCCACCCCCTGTTAGTGACCGTGTTTGCTGTCTAAACCAACAGCGACCGACGCACCACCTGACTTTATTTAGTTAATTCCATCGATTCTCACGTTATTGGACGCGTTTATTGGGTTCATCAATTAAAATAAGTGTTTGGTTTGATGTCAATGGTACAGCTGTTTAGTGGGTGTACTTTTAGGGTCTAAAAGTTTAAGGGTGATCCACCAGAGATGTGCGAAGATGCGTAGCGAAGGATGTGTTTGCTAAGAACCAATAGAAATCGCTTGCGCTGAGCGAGGCTAGGTAAATGGAGCGGTTCTATCGGTTCTTAACAAACACATCCCTCGCTACACGTTCTCGCACATCTGTGGTGGAAACGCAACCTGTGTTTCCACCAGAGATAGGCAATTTTTAGGTTTACGTGTTTTTGGCTAAAGCGCATTATCTATTGGCAATAGCCATGTTGTTGGTGTCCATGTTTAATAAGCGGATAATGTTTTAAGGATTCTGAAAGTCGGTAAAAAACTAAACCCTTACAGGATCGCTCATGTGTCTGTCTGTCCATCTGTCTCAGACAATTTTTGCCGAATCTACTGGACCGATTCTGTTGAAATTTGGAATACATGAACTTCTGTGACCCGAGTTTGCACGCGAGTCCTACTCGCACTTGGCCGTTTTTGTTTAAGCCATAGCAATGTAATGGGTGCCTGGATTTTTAGCTGAGAAAGACCGATGTAATGTATGTGCAAAACATGGAATGAGCTTTCGGAGAGCTTAAACTATGGAGTTTGAAAAAAAAAACTTGAAGATTATCCTCTTCAAAAAGGTAGGAGATTAACGCTTTTTTATGGATGGGAAATCATCAAATGACTTCTTCCACTCTGGTTGGAGCGGAAGGTCGTATCAGATTATTACTGACTGAAACCCATTCATGTTTCTTCATATGCTTTTTGCGTTCCAGGGCCGCGGTGACTCTTTTGATTCTTTTGAACAAGTTCCGCAACCCTGACAGGAATAGGCAGATTAATGCTGCTGTAGTATTACAGATGTCCGCTGATTGTGGTGACCACTAACTACTAGTTGACAAAATTGTTCTTTTACTCTCATAGTTCGATGGGCAGGCAATCCGATTGACCAGGAAGAGATCAGGCCAATGGTTTTAAGTACGTTATTTTTGAGGCACAGGGTGTCACACAACTATCTTTCAAACTCCAGGTTGCTACTTCGTCTTCTTTTTCATTTTATCGTGTCGACGGTTCAGATTTAGATGATATTGTTTGGGCCCAATAAGTGGCCATGTTTATTGCCTCGTTGCGTTCAAGTCATCTCGGCTATCATGCAGGTGTATGGATATTTGGGACACTCCAGCAAATGGGACAACCACACACATCTTCATCTGCCTAGCCTTTTCCCAACTATATTGGGGTCGGCTTCCAGTCAAACCGGATTCAGGTGAATACCAGTATTTTACGTGTAGCGGCTACCTACCAGACTTCCCCTACCTACCTACCTTCGTAGCTGGGTAACACGGTACTTCTTGGCAAGACTGAAGTCAGATTTTCTGGCTTCTGACAATCCGTAACGACTGCCAAAGATATACAAATGACAGCCGGAACCAATGGCTTAACGTGGTTGCCAAGGTGTGAAGGAATCTCAGTATGTTAAGATGGTCACCCATCCACAGACCGACCCTGGCAAGCGTTGCTTAACCTTGAGGATCGACCCGTGTAGCTGTAATTATTTAGCCACGAGCTCGTCTCACACCGCTGAGAAAATCCTAAAAATTACCTTTCTAAAGTTTATCACGGGGTCAACTACACTAGTGTAGGTACAAAATCACAATTAAATTTTAACATTTATCGTTTTGTTTCATTAAAAAAATACGGTGACCCTGCGTCACAAAAATTGTATAGCCTACTAGCACACAAAACATACCCACCCGTACAATAATGACCTTTAAAGCTACAATAAACCGGATGAAACTACCGCCCTCATGAAAACGAACAAGTTCGTGTTTTGCACAAGTTTTTCGAACCAACTAACAAAGCCTTAATGAGGGTGACGTCAACAGAACTGCTTTAGTTAAGTGCTTGCCTTTCAGAAGGCAGACGAGAATTTCTATGGTCTCTAATAACACATCCGTTTTCATAGCGGAGGTGGTTACTTACTTAGTTAAAATGGTGTGACAGAAGTCATGTAATACTAGCTTTTGCTAGCGAATTCGCCTTCGTGAAAGTTGAAAGTTATCCGCGAAGGGAACATATTTCCGAGATGGAACGTGTTCTTGTCCTATTCCATGGTCTAACCGTGTGCCAAGTTTCGCCCTAACCCACTCAGCCGCGAAAAGGTAATAAGCAGACACATAGAGTTACTTTCGTTTTTTATTTATAACTAGCTTTTGCCCGCGACTTCGTACGCGCGTATTTTCTCGTTCCCGTAGGAATTTCGGAAAATCCTCTAACCTACTCCCCTTCACTTCCCAAGCAACCTTCATGCCAAATTTCAGCTTTCTACGATCTGTAGTTTCAGCTGTGCGTTGTCTGTCAGTCACTCAGTTACTCAGTAACGGAAGAATTTTATAAGTGTGTTCCAGAAAGGTGTGGTCCTATTTAAGGGTGATGTTGGGTAGCTGGTAAACATTAAGGAAAAAATTAGATTTTTTTCAAAAAAATCGAACAGAAGTCACCCTTAAATAATTACCACACGTTTCTGGAACACCTTGTATTGACATAACTAGCTTCTGTCAGTGGCTTGTCTATGAAACTTAGTCTGACTATAGTGACGTTGTGGTGATGAAGCATCATAATCACCAGGTGACAGCAGTCCACTGCAGTCGCAAGCCATTCATCTCGATTCTAGACCACTCTCATCCAGCCTCCCTGCCAACCAACCTCCCTGCGTACCTTAAACTACACCAAGCCACTCCGCGCAAGAACGTCCCTTCCCACCCGATTAGTGTTCTCCTAACACTCATCGTTCGTAAAACAGTCAAACCAACCCAACGACGGTGACGGATTTAAAAAGATCAACGATCCCGGGGAGTATTTTGTTTAATTATGTTAATGTAGACAATATTTACAGACTACAAAACATCACGAAATACTGCTCAGGCCTCTGAGCAACGTCCATCACACACTGGCACGGTTTATGTCTCTTTTTGCTTGACAACTGGTGGAAGCAGAATTGATGACGGAAACATTCGCCCAGACAACAAACACTACATATTTTACTGCACAAAAACACTACTAAACGAAATATATGTTTGGTACTATAAATTTTAACCGTAATGTGTGCTAAAAGCTATTTAAATCATGTTTCAATGTAGCTTAAAATCTAGTAAAAATACTTAACAAAGCAGTGTTTATTCATAGTATAATTTTCTTATTTAACCTTCCCATTAAATTCTTACCATGAAATTCTAATAACTTCATCTTACTTTAATAGCTATATCCCTTAAAATTAATAACTTTAACTTTTTACCCTACTACCTTCTACTTATTTTAATACTATTATTATTATTATTTTTTTTCATTTACTGTTATTAACTGTATAACTATACACATTCCAGTTAATCAAACAATATGATGACCCGCAGCGCCACAATCAAGGAACTGGAAGCAAAACTAAGAGCTTCCTTGAAGGAACTAAAAGATGCCAAAGCGCTAAACCAAAAGCTGCTCCAGGAAATTGCAGAAGGCGAGGTGGAAATTCAAAATGTGGTTCAGAAAAATACCTGCCTCAAGAATGAGCTGGCTGAGCTACACATTCAGCACATGGACTTAGCCGACCAACACACTCAACTCCAACATCAAGTGTCAACATTTCAAAAGTGCAGTGACACGTTTGAACTGACTTTGAACCGTGTTTCTGAACTGGAACAAGAATTGTGTGATGCCCATAAGGCACTATCTAACGCAGAAGCTGAGAAGGTCAGTAAACAGCTTGTGAACACCAATACTTTATTTGATGAGTTGGTAGGTTTTCAGTCACAATCAGTGTGTGAGCCAGCCATTACTATAGATTTGACGGGTGACGATACCATACCATTATGTCCTATAGTTATGAGTCACAATAAATTGAAGAAATATATTAAAATTAAGAAAATAATCAAACGGTCTCGGAGAGCAATAAGAAAACAAAATCTCCTAAAATTAAATATTTCACTGCGAAAAGACCGAGTCAGTCTCTCAAATAGATTGCATACTTGTACTGAAGAGCTAGATAGATGTAGGGAAAATTATAATACAGAAACTCAGTGTCTCCAAAATGATTTATTATACAAGGAGTATTTACTGAAAAGCATATATGAAAAGTATGAGACTTCACAACAACAACTAAGTGAGCGATTGTTTGAGGCGGGGGAGCTACTGGACTTGGTGAAGTACAATGCTGAAAGGTATGAGTCTCTGACAAATAGCCTCTCATGCAGCTGTGTCAATTTTCCACCACCTCCCCAACCCCAACTTGACATGTCTCCACCGACTTTGGCTCTTCCAGCGGAAACCCATATACTGAAAAATCAAACTATTTTATTTTGTGATGAATTGGGTTCAGGCTTTGGAAAAATACTACACAACTACCTAAGCCACAGTTTTACCAATCATAGTTACCACAATATTAGTTTTAAACAAATGATCAATAGAATTATGCATTGTAATCTAGATAATTACCAAAAAAGACATAGTGGATGGTGTTGACTCCTTATTAAAGCTAAACATAGGAAAGCTGATGTTATGTGCTTTTCCTTACTCTGAAACTTTTTCAGATGAACAAAATAATAACATTTTAAAGTTGAATAATACTATTCACTTGTTGACATGTTGTCATAGTGACAAATTATTGTATTTTGACACTAATAAGTTTGTTAGTGGTTTTAAATTAACTCAGGGAACTTTATCCCTGTCAGGTAAATATAGGCATATGATTGCTATGTTGATAGCATATAATATTAACGAGGTTATAGCTAATATAACAAATATTAGGATAAGTGACGAGCTTGTGTTGTCTAGTTGCACTAACAACATAGTGACTAATTATTGTGATTCCTTTTGTTGTACGAAGGAGAACCCACCTATAATGTCAACCTTCTTGGAGGCCACTACCAGTCAGATAGAGTATTCTCTTCCTGATAGAACTCATACAGGCATTTTAGACTCCTCAATTGTACATGTGGAGTTCACTCCAGATAATAATTTAAACTAAACAGCAAGACAACAGAAGTTACCCCTTCAATTAACGAACTTTTATTATTAGTGAATAATAACAAGGTATCTTCTGGCAACTTAATTAATTGTAAAAAACCTAAGGGAGGGCAATTCACATTAAAATTATTTAATCAGAACATTCAAGGTTGCTCTTCCAAATTATTGGAGATAGAATTGTTTTTAGAAAAAACTAAGTTTGATGTAGTTTGCCTAACGGAACATTGGTTAAAAGACCACCAAGTAAGTTCCATAAATTATGAAAATTATTATGTAGGTAGCCATTTCAGCCGACAACGCATGATACATGGTGGGTCATTAATTTTAATTAAAACTTCAATTAAATCTAAAGATAGAAAGGATATTGTTAAACTGTCGGTTGAACACACCATTGAATTGTCCTGTGTTGAGCTTGATAAGCATGTTGTGGTATGCGTCTACCGACCTCCAAGTTACCAGAATCTATCAGTGTTTGATATTGTAATGGAAGATGTGTTAAAAAAAGTTAGTACTAGTAGTAAATCAATCATTGTATGTGGTGACTTTAATATTAACTTACTAGAAACAAACTCGAATAGTATAAGGTTATTGAGTCTTTTTAAATCATTTAATTTGTCAAATGTTTTTATTGAACCAACCCGTGTGACAGCTTCTACTGCAACTTGTATAGACAATGTATTTTGTAATTGTGATTACTTACATAAAGAAATTGTAAATAAGTTGCCGTCTGATCACAGCGGACAAACAATAACGTTTTGCACCTACATACCTTTATAAAAAATTCAAATAAAATTTAGACCAATTACAGATAAAAATATGGAGAAACTTAATAATACTTTGGCTCGTAAACTAGGTGCTCATTGCTTTAATAACATAGAAGACCCGAATGAGTTCTATGCCGAATTTTTTTCATTAATAAACACGCAATTTAATGACACTTTTCCTCTAAAGTCTAAAAGTATTTACACTAAGTTCTTATTTAGCGATTGGGCAACTCCAGGCATTCGCATAAGCAGGGAAAAGCTATATGAACTATATGGTTTAAAGCAACATATGAATAATACAAGCTTTCAGAAGTATGTTGCGAAATATTCAAAAACATATAAAAGTGTGTGCAAAACAGCAAAAGCTCTGCATATTAGCAATAAAATAAAATCAGCAGACGACAAAATAAAAACTACTTGGAAAATAATTAATAACGAAACAGGTAGGAAGAAACAGCGTGAATCGAAATTTAATTTAAATACTGTACATGGTCCAATAAACTCAGATGCAGAGGTAGCTCAGGAATTTGAAAACTTCTTTGCTAATATTCCTCTTAAAACTACAGAGTCTCTCGACTCGTCACCCACGCTCTCTGCTGCCTTACTTAGAAAGAATGTAAAGGTATGTCCATCGGAGTTTAAGTTTCAACATACAAACCCCCAGGCTATTATAAAAGCTTTTAAAGATCTTAAAATTAAATCAACAGAAGATCTTTGGGGAATCTCTGTAAAAGTTTGTAGATCGGTCATTGAAACTATTGCCCCCTACTTAGCAGTCATATTTAACACTAGTGTAGACCAAGGAGTTTTTCCAGATCTCATGAAACACAGTAAAGTCGTTCCGTTGTTCAAATCGGGTGATTGTCAAGAACCCAACAATTATAGGCCTGTGTCAATTCTGCCAGTTCTCAGCAAGGTGTTTGAAAAGTTAATGCTTAATCAAATGTTACGTCACTTTAATAAAAATTCCATCTTTCATGAACAACAGTACGGTTTCACTAAAGGGCGATGTACAACTGACGCCGGTGTTACCCTAATAAAGAACATTTTTAACGCCTGGGAAGAGTCGCAAGACGCCATTGGAATATTCTGTGACCTCTCGAAAGCGTTCGACTGCGTTAACCATGAGACGCTTTTGTTGAAACTGGAGCACTATGGGATTAGGAATAGAGCCCTTGATTTGATTAGTTCATACTTGATGGACAGACAGGTTAAAGTTCAGGTTAACGGTGTAAACTCACTAGGGTCGGAAATGACAATGGGCGTTCCACAAGGTTCGATATTGGGTCCATTCCTTTTTTTAGTTTACATAAATGATTTGCCCCAACTATTTCGAAATCAACCAAATATGGTATTATTTGCGGATGACACATCTCTAATATTTAAAATAGATCGACGTTCACAAAATCTTGACGACGTCAATAACTCTATTCATCAGGTCCAAAATTGGTTTACGGCAAACAACTTGGTACTAAATGAAAAAAAAACCAAATGTATTAGATTCACTTTACCTAATGTTAAAAGTAGCGAATGTGACATCATATTGAATGGAGAAAAACTGGGCTTCATTAATCAGACGGTTTTCCTAGGAATCACTTTAGACGAGAAATTACAATGGGGGCCCCATATAACATCTCTTACGGGTCGTCTAAGTTCAGCTGCTTATGCTGTTAGAAAGATTAGACAGTTAACAGACGTAGAAACCGCACGTTTGGTCTATTTTAGTTATTTTCACAGCATTATGTCTTACGGTATTTTGCTGTGGGGTCGGGCTGCTGACATTGAATCCATATTTATTTTACAAAAGAGAGCTGTCAGAGCCCTATATAATCTGCGTCGCCGTGATTCTCTAAGGGATTTTTTTAAAGAGATTAATATTATGACAGTCCCTTGCCAATTCATTTATGAAAATATTATGTATGTTCGGAAAAATCGACATCTTTTTAATAAAATTAGTGATCGACATAATTTTAATACTAGAAATAAAGATAAATTAGATCAACCATTTTATAGGTTAGCTAAAGTACACACATCTTTCATGGGGTACTGTGTTAAATGTTACAACAAAATACCTTGTGACATATTAGAATTAAATGAAAGAAAATTTAAAACGTATGTAAAAAGCACACTTTGTAAACAAGCATATTACAAGTTGGAGGATTACATTCAAGATAAGAATGCTTGGAAACATGCTGGTCCTGCTCCATAGGACAATCAAGGGTGTAGTGTA
Organism: Melanchra persicariae; assembly: GCA_947386135.1. Classification (NCBI taxonomy): domain Eukaryota; kingdom Metazoa; phylum Arthropoda; class Insecta; order Lepidoptera; family Noctuidae; genus Melanchra; species Melanchra persicariae. The sequence continues at coordinate 17,805,966 of OX376648.1, read as the reverse complement.
GGCAAAATCAAATTGGTCAATTTATATATTCACTTTACAGATGTAAAAGAGTTTTTATTTTTTCTGTTAACACACTCTGTTTTATTAATGGTTCCAAGATTTGTAAATATGTGAGTACCATGTACTATGATCCTGTAAGTAGTATACTCTAGGTGCATCGACCTCACATATATTAAAATTAATTTTTGTACTCAAAATATTGTAAATCATTGATTTGAAAAGAGTAACTATGGAGTTTCTTGTCCGTTCTTCTCCATAAGAATCTACCCTTTCGAACGGACAGTAGAGTCACTTTGTATTATTTTTAATGTAGATGATGACGTTCAAAAGTGCCGTTTAATGGCCTAATTGAAATAAACGTTTTGACTTTGACTTTGACTTTGACTTTGACATCGGTTCTTCGGCTAATTTGGCCGACCCACTAACATTTTTAGTTTGCTCAATCAGTGGCTATTTCGACGATTAATCATCTGAAAATGGGAAGAAAAGCCAATAGTGTAAAACTTGCTTTTACAACTATGTCTGTTTGTTTACTTTTTGATCGTTCTCTATTAGACGATGTGGTCTCCTATAATTGAGGAGGAACATAGATTTTTGTTCTTGTCCTAAATATAGCATGTTTAAGGTGTATTCTTTGTCGGAGATCCTACTAAAATTATAAGATAAGAAGCAAATTGAATAAAACATTTTCATTATCATCATGGCACAGAGCCTTTTCGATCGCTAAAAGACCCTCAATATCGTAATTAAATTGAAGAGTATTATCCTATCAAAATGATTTAAGCATCGCCAGTTTCAAGATGCCCTGTATAAGTAAGCTTGACCCTTTTCGTGGACCCCGTCAAGACTTCCAAGCCGTACGTTTAATATTCCCCGATTGAAAAAGGACGCTTTTTATCATGGAAGAAAATGTACGCCTTTTTGGGAGATGTGTTTACATTGCCTTTGGGTTATCTGACCTGAAGATTTTGGAATGAAAAGTAAAAACAGCGCAACTCGAATTAATTATTATTTTCTTACAAATTCCAGTGTCTTTACAATGACCGGAGTTAAATTAATCTACGTAGTTAGAAGTATGTAATTTATAAAATATAATCTTCTTGACTTGCGGCAATCGCGGCAAATCCCAACGGAGACTAGTGATCGGAGAGGTGCTATTATATATTGTGCACAAAATTGTGTACAAAAGAATAGCACCATCCCATCACTTCCCGTGGGTGTCTTAAGAGGCGACTAAGGAACTCATCAGAGAATGGGCAGCAGCACTCTCTGTACATTACAACAGCTACACTGCGATCGCCAACCCGCCTGCCAAGCGTGCCGATTATGGCAATGGGGTTAAGAGGGAGGCCTAAGTCTAGCAGTGGACGTCTTTCGGCTGATATGATGATGAAGTATGTGCGCAAACACAGATGCACTCCCTCTTCCATCACTCATAACATATCGCGTGCACCAAGGCACGAATCCACGGCGCTGGTAATACCTGTATATCCCACATTATTGCAAATAAAATAAAATTATTGGTCCCAGCCTTTCTATGTAAATGTGAAACATTTAACTTGTGTCCACATTTGGTGCAGCCTACGCAATGTTTAACATAGGTTGTTAAGTAATTAACTAAGTAGATGCACTAATAAATTAGTCTGGTAGTGTGATGTTTTGTAGCTGATATAAAAGTAAGAAATGAAAAGAGAAATAAAATACTTTCATCTAAAAATCAGATCACATAAGACGACTACAAAGTTGCAAACAAATCACTTTTCAAGCGATCTGATGCAGTCGGTGACATCAAACCTGTGATTGGACTTTATTAAATACCAACCACTCGAGCACTAACATGTGAAAATTCCAAAATAAATCTTACGTAATGGTAAATAAAAAAAATATTAAAATCACGAAAATCTCGCGGCACACCATTGTGCGGCAGTGCTCGAGCGGACCTGCATCTACAGTTTTTTTTTTTATAGATATAACCACTAGCAAGTTGACACGCAAAGGCTATCAACTGCTTAACCGGACTATCCTGTAGTGGCCTCCAATGAATTCAAGGCCCCCAGCCAAGGCAACAAAGCTAGCTCTACAAGCTAAAACTACTGACCGCTCGCTAAGGGCTGCATCTACAGAACATCAATCAGCTTTAAATATGACTACGCACTGCTAAAACAACCTGTATGTTATTTTTTTTGGTTTCGATATTTTATGGCTCTTGATCAAGTAGATAAGTTCTAGTAATCATACATTTACTGAAAACTCTTGGATATAATTTTCCACAAAACATCTTTTATTTTTCTAGACAACAGTCACTTAACTTGAGGTCTAGAAGGATTTCCCTTTAAAAATCGATGATTGCAATTAAATTTTGGACAAGAATATTTTCAACTATCTACTGAATGACGAACGCTCACTCAAAATTGTTAAGAAGTATTAGTGACAGTGTAATAGATACTCTCATTAAAGGTTAATACAAATTTCTGTAAGAAATGATGAAAAACCTTCACAAAAAGTTAAACTTAGGTACTAACGATATTTTTTCTCATTAATAATTAATAATTTTACTTTTTGACAGATTCAATGAGCCTTATTGATCAAAAATTTAAATTGACCGACTATAACAGTACCTATTATTAGTGGAGGCGTTTATACCTTCTTTCGTTTTTCAAATTCTTCCCTTTAACAAGATAGTATCCTATATTTTGTAGCTACGGCACTAAGCAGACTACTGCATTGAACACTATGTAGGTATGATCACTTGAAAACGAAGGTCAGGGGGCCTACCACAACCTCTTAAAACAATATTATTTTAATATTACTTTGTAATTTCTGTTGTTGCATTTTCAACTCTCGGATCAGCGCCGAGAGTTGAAAATGCAACAACAGAAATTACAAAGTAATATTAAAATAATATTGTTTTAAGAGGTTGTGGTAGGCCCCCTGAATAATGTAAACCTTGCACCAATGCCAAATTACTAAGTAAGTGACATCAAAGTACGTGTAACCTTTTTAACGGACTGGCTAATTTATGAAACAAATCAAATCAGTATTTTGTTTATTTTCGTGGTCAGATTTTTATGGATTCAAGAACCTCTCGAACGCCCGACTTATCAAAATTCAAAATCAAATAATATCTTGCGTTATAGTAATAATAGAGTTTTAAAACGCGTAAATCAGGCGACTCACCGGTGTGTCGGCGGAGCTTTTTATTAAAAAATAAACATTTACGGGCACTTTTGAATATTGTCAAGTTCGGTCTGTCAAAAACATGAAAAAGCTATTTGCACGTTCGAAAGCGTAGGTACCTATCTCTGTGGAGAAGAATATGCAAGAAACTCCACGGCTACTCTTTTAAATCACGTTATAAGTATTACAAAAATTTTGGAAAGATTATCCTTGTTGCTGTTATTATTATAATTATGTGAGGACAATGCAAAGAAAAAAATAAAATTAATGTATAAAACAATTCAAAATTATAAAGATTAAAATAAGCCAGTAGCAGTTAACAGATGACCAGTCTCAATTGACGGCGCCCATTCACTAACAAGACGCGTATTCGGCACGATTCAGCTTAATCATTTTGAACGGAACTCAAAGATTCAACACACGCGCCACCATCAGCGAGACATGCTCTCAATTGCCATGCTAGTTTATGTCGAAAAAGGTAAACTATAACTTATCACATAGTTTAATATTGGCTCCATGTTCACATTTACAAAATTAAAAAAGCCTCTTTATACATAGGTATGTCGCAGTCAAGTAGCTTAATCAGCCGTTTCATTAAAAGCCTAGTCTTTTCATTGAACTGCGCCGTTTAATCTGCGACATAAGTGACATGGACAAGTCATTAAACGATATTGAACAAAAGATTTCACTTAGGTCTCTGAAAAATCAGCGCATTTAAATGAAAAGACTAGGCTAGACTAATCAGCCGGGCAAGTCATTTAACGATATTGAACAAAAGCATACATTATACAAAAAAACGATCACAAAGTGATGAACATATTTCTACCATTATAGTACACAACAAGGGTACATTGATAGTTAACACACACAAGTTACAATTAGTTGGCAACCAGTCAATACAAGTTGAGAACTTGGACACTTGGCGTAGACCTACGTCATGAGAGTGGTACTTTGGTTACGGCTGACTTAGTTTCCGGTTCTATTCCAAGAAACCACTGGGTTTTCGCAAGTGAAATTAATATTAATTATGAAGGTCTGTTACATTTCGGTGGAGACATTGTAAAGTACGAGTATTTTGGACAAGGTTTGTTAGAACTTTGATTGAATGCCGAGCTAAGAGTTTCTAAAATATTGTCATGAATTCTTGATACTATCGAACGTCACGAGGGGGTTCTTCGTGATGTCCTATTTAGCCGACCCTGGCAATAAAAGGAGGTTTATGATTTTTATAGGGTTCCGTAGCCAAAGAGTGCTATCGGTGCTTTATTTTACTTTTTTTACTCTCGCTCATCCGTCGGTCCCTCTGTCATAGGGTCTGTTTTTTTTAGGATGGGAAATTGTCAAATGACTCCTCCCGCACTGGGCGGAGCGGAAGGGAGTGTCAGACTCTTACTGACTAAAACCCATCCGTACTCCTCGTAGAGCCTTTTGCTTTCTAGGGCCGCGGTAATTCTTTCGAACAAAATCCGCAACCCTGGCAGCATCATAAGGTCTAGCGGATAAACCATTAAAGCTAAAGTCTTCATGTTTATGTCGCAGTCAACTAGCTTAACCAGCCGATTAATTGTCTGCCTAGCCATTTCACTGAACGGCGCCGTTTAATCAGGTGACATCCATTTAAGTGAACAGCAAGGCAAAAATATCGTTTTATAACTTGCCTGGCCATGTAGTGGAACATAGGGCACAAAGAGCTTAGGGCACCCCGACACGGATAGGTAAGGTTCAGATGGTATGATGGGATATTTTTTAAAAGAAAACAAAAACCGTTCAAGTAGGAATCGGACTCGCACACGGAAGGTTCCGTCTTATATCAACACAGACCGAAAAAAACATTTTCACAAAACAAAATCGACTTCCAAAAAAAATCTTTTTCACAAAAAAAAACCGACTTCCAAAAAAAAACAACAAAGTACAAAATAACTTATTTTGGAAGTCTGTTTTTTTTGTGAAAAAGTTTTTGTTTTCTACTTTATGGTACCTCACACCTAACAACACAAGTGGAAAGTCAGAGGAAAGCAGAACACGCAGTTTCGTAACATGGATGATTTTTCCACATGGTTATCTTTTCCAGCTATTAAGATTTAAAAACCAAACTACTGACCGATTTTGATAAAATGTTAATGGGACTAATCGAGAAGAATCCCTTCACATAAAACAAGAAATTTCAAATCGGTTCATAATGACGAAGTAATGAGGTAACAAACGTCAAAAAAAAACAACCGAATTGAGAACCTCCTCCTTTTTTTGAAGTCGGTTAAAGCACAACTTTTATTTTTTACGTAACTATAATAGATACTTTTAATTATAGCGGCACCCAGAAATGAAACACCATTATTGCTAAGGGGTATCGTTTTACCCAGTAACTGGGTTGTGCAGGTCATACAGGGTGTTCCAGAAGTGCGTGGTCATATTTAATGATGTGAGTGATGTTGAATGACTGATTTTACATTAAAGAAAAATTACAAAACAAAAAAATGTGACTAAAAAAACAATTGCAAAATACCACTAAAAGATTTCGAACAAATGACTTTACAAGCAGTTTGTTACAGTTGATGGCATTTACTTGAGTTTAATCACAGATTTGATGTCACCAACTGCATCAGACTGCTTGAAAAATGATCTGTTTGAAACTTTTTAGTGATATTTTGTTGTTTTTTGTTTTGTTTTGCATATTTCCTTTTGTTATTGTATATCAGCCACCCAACATCAGCCTTAAATATGACCACGCCATTTTTGAACACCCTGGGTAGGCAGCCGCTCCATGTACTTACTCTCTGTCTTTCATGTGTTACTTAGCTGCTTCCAGTTAATCGAACCCAGATATAGTTGGGATAAGGATATAGGCAGGTTGATTTGTTTCTATAGTACCTAGCAATGAAAATATACACTCTATCAAAATTTCTACTGTCTGCCTATACCGGTTCATGAAATACAGCGGAGGCTTAGTAATAGGAGTCCGCGGAATTTGTTCGAAAGAGTCACCGCGGCCCTAAGGAGGAGCACGAGTGGTTTTTAGCCAGTAAGAATCTGACACTCCCACTCCACCCAGAGTCGACTGAGTCATTTGATGATTTCCAATCCTTAAAAAAAGGGTTCCTTTTCCTTTCTGATTTTTCGGACAGGTACCAAACCCTAAGAAAAGCCCTAAATTTAAAAAAAATCTAAATTTCAAATGTATGCGATGGGTGCAGATTTTTTATTAGATTAATCAATAGGTTCTTGACACCAGTACATTTAGCTACTTGAAGACGATAAACAAAAAATATGTGAATGCTTTTACCATAAAACTTTTTATGTTGCACTCTGTAATAAAAAAGATACAGAGTGATTTCGAACAGTCACCTTGGCAGTGGCTTTCACGGATTTAAAAGCAACCTGTATATAAAAGATATACCTAGTACCTAGCTTGAGTATTTTTGTTTACGTTTTGTTTTAAAAACTTTGCCCCTCACTATTAATTTCTCCTGTATCGTGGGTGCGTTTACAAACATACAAAGTCATATACCTACACAAAGAGCCAGACCCGGAACAGTTATCTGCAGGCCATACAAATATTTGTTTCGTGCGGGAATCGAACCCGCGACCCGCAGCGCAGCAGCCAATTGGCCATCCACTGCGCCGACCATGTCGTCACAGAGTGGGCACATCTTGTAATGAGAATTATAATTTTGTAATCATGTAGGTGTGTCTCATAACTAAATTGGGTTCTTCCACCGGCTTCGCCCGGGTGAAATTCCAAAATTATCTCAACGGAACATACTGCCTCCCTCAAGATGAACCGATGACCTGGTGAGGGTCGCTGGTAGCCGATGGCTGCAAGACGCACAGAACCGGTTGTTGTGGCGATACTTGGGGGAGGCCTATGTCCAGCAGTGGACGTCTTTCGACTGATATGATGATGATGGAACTTACTGCCGGGATAAAATCTGTCTTAACCCAGGACATGGTTTACTCGTAAGCCATTTTCATTTTAGCCACGTTCATCCCGATAGACGTCCGTTCAGACGTAAAGAGATGGAGAGATTCATAGACAAGCAGATACTTTCGGATTTATAATATTTATGGATACCCAAAGGTTGACAGGTAGAGAATGCCTTGTTGCTAATGCAATAAGGCATTCTCTACCTGTCAACCTTTGTCCACCCATGTACCACTATTGTACATAAAGTTTAAATAAATAAAATAATTTTGCCACTTCTTCTTCCCAGCTAAAACACTAAGAAGTGGTGACGGGCGTGCGATTTGGGGGACTGTCTTTGTCTGTTTTTTTGTCTGTACTTTGACTTTCAAAAAGTGCTGGCACTCATTAATAAAGGACTTTTGATTTTGATTGATTGATTATTATTAACCTGCATAATACCACTATACATATTTATATGTCTCAAGCCAAAGTCGCCCGTAGAAAGGTGAAAACACAAACAAAAACAACAACTAAAAACTTACAAACCCAGATCACTTTGCCAGCAGACAGATACAGTTAGTGAGCAATTATTTTACTTCGATTTCAGACCTAACAAACTTTATCTACTCTCTTTGTGGGCACTATAATATACCTCTAATTCCGCCGGTCAACTGTTTTGCCTTCGCTATAAGCGGGTATTTAAAAAAAAAATCGGTCTGACGAGCACAATGCTAAGGGAAAATTTCAAGGGGTCACTTTGTCAAAATCAAAATATACTTGTACAGTCAGTCAGTTAATGGTCAAACTGATTTGACCAGTGCCGGATTAGCCACGTAGCAAGAGTAGCAAATGCTACGGGCCCCGCGAATTGGAGGGCCTCGCGCTCAAATAGGTATTTCGTAATTACACCACTTCAACAGCAAGACATATGTAGAAAATGTTTTGTTTACAAAACTACTACCAAACTACAAGTAATTTGATTTTTTTCTTAACGAAATAAACGAAAAAAGACAAATAGTCGGTGGTATTTTGTATGTGTAAGAAAAGGAAAGCGAGTATTTGTCCGCTCGGTTGGTGCCATTGGCGGGCGAACCGAGCCGACCCGAACTGCGCGCATGGCTATTTCCGCCTCACCTCTAGGTATAATATCTATCACGAAAAACGTTGGTATCAAAATGAACAACAATAATTTGAAATTGTACCACATTTTTTAAATTGAGCGCTAGCCACACACAAGTTATGTGTTGTACTACTTGCACTGCACTAAACACAAGTTGGCAACACTGCAAAACTATTTGGGGAATTCCCTGATATTGTCATCGATCGAGCTAGTCGTAACTCGAACAAATAAATTAGGATTCTATTGACTATCAAACAATAAGAAATTGATATACACTTTCCTTTGACTCAATAAAAGCACTTTAAATGTGAACTATTTGTGAGAAAAGTTGTCTTGACATTGCTTCGAGTACTGTTTTCGTGATTGACGTAGCGCTGTGTGCAATTCATTCAATTATCTTTTTTAAAACACAATACAAGAGTTTTTGTATGTACAAGTGCAAATGCAAAAATATCAACGAGAACAACGAGATTCACTTAAGGTAAGATATTTTACTAGGTAGGTATGTTTTTTTTATTAAATCGCATTTGACATGTTGATTTTTTTAATACAAGACGTTTTTTTGTTAGATTGATTTCGGCAACGCTAGTTGTCCTACAAAAAGACGGACGTCGGCGATCGCTCTTACTGTATAAACACACTACGCCGAAATTACGCGACCGAATGTCACGCCGACATTGCTATTTCATTCAAATAGCATTCAAATAGCATGCTATTTCATTCTAATAGTGACATTCGGTCGCGTAATTTCGGCGTAGTGTGTTTATACAGTTATACTTGAATCAATCAATGAAAGTTGGTAAAAGGTCATGACATGACTTATCATTAGTAGAAAGTAGTAAAGTAGTTTATGCTTCCTCGCAATAATTATAGGATCAATGTTGTAAAATAAAGAAATATCACAATGAAAGTGATAAAAACAAGAAAAAATATTTACAAATTATTATACCAAATTTATGCATTTTAAAAAACAATTAATTTAAAAATATATATTTCTCTAACCGTAGGTAACATGAACAGCAGATCTAGAGATACTGGTCGGCACTACGCTTCTGGAAGTGCTAAGCGTAAAGCAAAAGATGAAAAGAAAAAAAAGAACGAAGCTGTTATATCAAAAACACGTAAGCTGGCCGAGTATTTTAATGTTCAGAGTGATGTTGCTGAATCTATAGAAAGTAAATCAGAAAATACAGATGTTGCATCTCATTGTACATATTATGATAGTGGTCATAGTGGTACTACTAACGTTTCTGATGAAGCTACACTTTCTATAAGTGATACTGTAGTTGAAGAGACAGCAATTCCTCTTAATTTAGGTATATCATGTTCTAGCCAAAGAGAAGTTATAAGCACAGCCGGTCCTCTCGATCTAGAGTCGTCGTGTTCTAATCAAAAAGTTGACTCTAATGTCACTACAGTTTCAGTCCAAAAACAAAACGAAAGTAAAATATACTCCAACGATATTGGGGAATGGCCGAGCAACTTTGATAGAGATTATTGGATTGAAAAAGGAAGCAGTGAACTGCAAAATATGAATGGAGATTTTTTGTCTTCAAAGAAAATTTATGAAAACGAAAATAAACCACGATTCTGCCATAAGTCATTTTTCACCTATAAACATAAACTAACGAATAAAACTCACGTCAGAGACTGGTTGTGTTATTCGGAAACCAAAGGACGACTTTTCTGTTTTGTTTGTAAGATTACGAATTCAGATAGTTCACCACGGTTTACGAAAGACGGATTAAATGACTGGAAGAATGCGCACAATTTGTTGACAAGACATGAAGAAAGCACTCCGCATAGACAAGCCATAATTTCTCTGTTAAACCTCAAAAACAAGAATACGCGTGTTGATTCTCAACTTGTGAGCAAAATTGAGACTGAGCAAAAGTATTGGAGGCTACTCTTAAAACGAATCATTGCAGTAATAAAGTTTTTAGCAGAACGAGGTCTTGCGTTTCGGGGTAGTGACGAAATTATTGGTTCACCTCACAATGGAAATTATTTAGGCTTGTTAGAATTAATAGCCCAATTTGACGCTTTTATGGCTCAACATATTCAAAGTCATGCTAATAAGGGAAAGGGACATACGTCATATTTATCTAAAACAACTTGTGAGGAATTTATTCATCTAATTGCATCAAGTATACTGGATCAAATTATTTGCGAAATTAAGAGATGCAAATACTACTCAGTTTCATTGGATTCTACTCCAGATATATCGCATGTAGACCAACTGACTCTGACAGTACGCTATGTTCTGCCATCTGGACCAGTGGAAAGATTTGTTAAGTTCTTGGACATGGAAGGTCATACTGCTGAACAACTCGCTCAAAGTTTACTAGATTTCTTGAGTGAGAGTGGCATTGATATCAAAGATTGTCGTGGGCAAAGCTACGATAATGCCAGCAACATGAGTGGGAAATACACCGGTTTACAGGCCCGAATTAAGGAAATAAATAAGTACGCAGAATACATTCCCTGCCTTGCACATTCATTAAATTTAGTTGCTAAGTGCGCTGCAGACTGCTGTACAGAAGCATTACTTTTCTTCGATTTCATTGAAAACCTCTATACATTTTTTTCCGCTTCTACCTACCGATGGGGTCGTCTTACGAATGCACTTAAAGATTCCGCTTCGAAAATTCCGATTTTGAAACGGTTATCAGACACTAGGTGGTCAGCCCGAGCTGATGCTACGAAGGCATTTTTATGTGGTTTTACCACTATTAAGCAAGTATTGGAAGACATTTTCAATAACGTGGATCAGCACGTCGATTCTGTAAAATTCAAACAACAACTCGCATTTCAAGTCGTTATTCACTCTCACTTCGCATAAGGTTCAAAATGACCTTGATTTTGCATTCTGTAAGCATCACCTAGGCACTTGCGAAGTGAAGTGAGCTCCAAAGCGACCAACACTGTACTAGTGACTACCACACTCAACAAAATCTAAGTCGGGATTTATCGGTTTTTCATTTTACCAGTTTTTGACACAGATTTTTAGCTATTACGATGTTTAAATTAAAATTTCTTATTTTAAGGATAAAAGATAATTTTAATAAGTAAAAAAAAAACAGAAAACTCTAAATTCGTGCCGTGAATATAATCTATGCTTACCTTACGAAAAGAAATGACTGACAGATAATATCATAAGTAATCTGTGGACAATATTTTCATTTATTGCCGTTGACGTTTAAAAGTTCGTTGCATTCACAGAGTACTTTTGGTTGCATTGTTTTGTTTACGTTCTGTTTGTTTTTTGATCGATCAGTGCCGGTAATAATAGTGAAATAATCATGAAGTAAGTTTATATTTCTGGTTGTGAATTTCAAAAATAATATGAATTAAAGAAGTGTTTATTTTGTTTTCTAATCCATTAATAATGTTTCAGTCCAAATGAGACACGTTCTTTTCATCCATCGTCGGCTTAAGTAGGTAGGCACTTATTCACTTTATAACTTTAAAAACTTTATTTAAACACTATTTAACTATGATTTATTCTATTTTCACTCATAAAATAGATGCTTTTAATTTGACACTTTGAATCGCGTTCGAGTGCAAAGTGAACGTCGAAGTGACAGGGGAATTACCTTATAGAATGCCACTTTTTACGTCATCTCATACTTTATCTGTCAAAATCTCGAGGTAAATTTAGTTCAACTCGCAAACACGCTCGCTATAGTAGCGCTAGTGTAGATTCGAATTATCAACCGAGTTTTAGAATGCCAATCAAGAAACTCACAGCGGATTCAGATTCGAAGTTTAGAATGAAGTCTTACAGAATCACACTGCAGAAAGCGGAGTGCCGTAATAAAGCTTATGGACTAGTTTCAACGATGAATAAGTTAGAAACGGGAATAATGACAATTACTTGGAACGGAATCCTAGAACGCTTGCAAGCGACAAGTGCTTCGCTACAATCGTCTGATCAAGACCTTAATACGGGATACGCCCTTTATGAATCATTATATGGCTACGTCCAAGCAATGCGATCCACATTTTCAGATATTGAGGCAAGAGCCAAAGATTTGACTAACTGTGAAGAATACCAGCAACAGACATCACGACGAATCAAGCGAAATACAAAGTACGACCATTTCAGCGGCTCTAATACACTCGACGACTTTGTTGAAAATCAAACACCTGGACAACGTTTCGAATTTGAGGTGTTTATTGTCATAATTGATAACGTACTGTCTGCTATAACTAAACGTATGAAAGCATATCATAAAATTACTAGTGTTTTTGAAGTATTTCGACAGATAAAATCTCTTACAACAGAAGAGATTTTGGAAAAATCGTCAAGGATGGTCAGTGCTTACGAAGATGATTTGGAGAACAGCCTAGGCGGCGAATTAGTGCAGTTCGCAGAGCTGCTGAAAACAGATGTGGCTACTGTAATTGACAGCAAGAAACAGGAGCCTCTGGAACTGCAATTTTATAAACTTTTATTAAATAATTCTTTAGAATCGTGTTTCCCAAATTTAGAAATTGCCTTGCGTATTTACTTATCTCTCATGATCACTAACTGCAGTGGCGAACGTTCTTTTTCAACGTTGAAACGAATTAAAAATGAATTAAGGAACACTATGGGCCAAGAACGTCTTAATCATCTCACGTTGTTGAATATAGAGCATGACTTGCTTAAAGAAGTCGATATTGAAAGTGTAATCGCTAAATTTGCCCATAATAAATCCAGAAAAGTTTATTTGTAACAGTTTTGTTTTATTTAATACCCTTTTGAGAACCGATAGCAAACCAAGGGCCCCTTGACAGAATTTGCTACAGGCCCCGCGCTGGCTTAATCCGGCACTGGATTTGACCACGAGGAATTCTGTTCCGGATAGTCAAACTGAGTGTCTATTTAAACTTTTAAAAAAGCTGTATACATTGTAGTCTTATTGTACAACTAGCTGTGCCCGCGACTTCGTTCGCGCGTGCATTTCGTATTTAGGAAGATAATAAGTACACAAACTCACTAAATGTATGTCATGACTTACAAAATTACGAAGAACGAACGAATATTAACACTTAAAAAATTTCTTCGTAAACAATATTACTTGTTATGTGATATTCATCAGTACGTATAAACAGGCTTTGCGCGCTGCTTACTTGCGACAAAGCGACATACAGCCTGACCGTGCGAGATACAGGACTTCCGCAGGTCCACACCAACACGACTAATAGTTTGTCACTGAGCTTGATTAATGGTCATGCCGAAACTATCAGAAGATAAGTCTCCGCAGACGACATGGTGGAGTATACGGTGGAGGTCTGCCCTGCTTGGGCGGAGCATCACCGTGTCCTCGACGATGCGATCGGCTGCGGCGTCCTGGTTCACTCCATGGTGAGGAGAAGTATTTAAGAATGAATGACAGCACGATTTGACAGTAATTCCTAGTTCGAGACTAATCGTAAGTCCGTAGGTGATACGGAGTAGAAAACGCCCAACACTAAGGCCGAAACTACAGACTTCGGGCTAGGAGAGTAGACCCCCTCAGCCACCGCAACAGAAAAAGGCAACCCGGGCGTTGCGTTTGGAGTCGCAGGACAATTCCCAGCCACCCTAAGCGCGGGCCCACAGTTGGCGAGCGTAGGTTGGCTCACTGTCCGAACACTACCAGGCCCTGGTCGATGAAGCGTCGTAGCCAGTGTTGCGGAATTTGTTCGAAAAGTCACCACGGCCCTGGAACGTAAAAAGCATAAGGAGGAATACGGATGTGTTTTAGTCAGTAAGAGCTTGACACTCTCTTCCGCTCCACCCAGAGCAGAAGAAGTCATTTGATGATTTCCCATCCATAAAAAAACCCACAACGGATAGAGTAGAGTAGAGACTCCGTTGTCTTGGCTAAGTTTGCAAGCCTAGCTCCGCCCAAATGTACAAAAGCCACCAGTGTGCTTCACAGGTTGAGCGGAGAGACGACCGATAATACTCAAGCCGCAAGGGAGTGATAATCTGAGATTAAAGTCAGCTCAATCGCTTAGCACTCACAAACCTATATTTACCACCTGTATAATGTACATTATGGATTGCAATAAACGATTTGATTTGAAATCTGCACCTCGCCGTTCCGAGGATTTTTTCACGTCGGAAAGTCATGGCCAGGATGACGTAGCCGACTGATTCCTCGGCGTCGAAACAACCTCCGCAAATTGGGCTGTCTGTGGTGCATAAGTAAAAAAAAATTAAGGGCAATGATCCGTAATAATAATCCCTATTATTACGGAGGTAATTTTTACTTAAGCTGAGAAGTCATTTAGTTAGTCACGTTTATAGACTTGTCATTGCCATTTTTCACTGCAATCTGTAACCCGTGACCATTTGTTGTCATCAAGTTCAGTTGTTCTCTGGCAAATTCATGCACGAAACTGTGAGAAAGAAAGAAAGAAGGAGGAGCGGGTACGGGTCCAGCACTACCATCTCGAAACCTATCTTCGCGAGTTCTTCTGTGGCGTCATTGCCTAGGGATCCACAGTTCCCCTTGAAGCTCTGGAGTGTGAAACCCGCTACTGGTAATTTCTGGCCCTAGGCTGGTCATGACGAATCACCAGCTGACTGGGAATTGAACAGTTTTGTTTCAAAATAAACAGAAAATAATTAGGAATGAGGGAGATCCTGGGAAAGAAATCCAAGAGGTGAAAGGCTCACAGTCTTGAGCATCGAAGCCGAGTTTTTGGCCTGTCGGTTGGCATTTTGGGGAGTGTGCGACGGAATTGCATAGTTTAATTCCGCCAAGCTCGTTCCATCATCGGACCACAAGACGTACGGCGGTACGCCACCGGTACACGGTGGACCTCACACCCACATGAACAAAACGTTTTGGAAACACATGGCGTGGAATTCCCTGACTGAGTCCGTGTTTCCTGATAGTTACAGCCTGGGAGTCTTATCAGGAGTGAGTAGGTTACTTATAGGCAAGCGTGATCCATCTTCGATCACATCATCGTTTGCCATCAGGTGAGATAGTAGTCAAACGCGTTCCTATCAAAAGTAAAAAAAATGAAAACAAAGTCAGTGGAGCAATTTTGTTTTTTTGCATCAATTGCGTAACGCCTGGTAAGTATCAAAAGAATCTATATCTAAAAAATACTTTTTGGTGTAATTCTCGTGCTGTTGATGGTAAGTACAGTTTCGCTCAACAGATGGCATTGCAAGTAACATTAAAGATACTTACCCCTACTTACTATGCATGTAGATAATAAGTTGATTTCTTCTAGATTGCCACAATCCTATCAGGTTTATGTGAATGTTATCTACATTAGTTTTGTATTTTTTAACGTGATGCAAATAAAACAGAATACATATAAACAGAAAATAGGTTCTGCTTGTCTTGCTAAAAAGATATGCAAAATACAGCAATAACATATTCTTAATATTTGAAAATATTAGGTTTGGTAGGAATAAAAAATAAGGAAATAAATAAAAGTAATTTAAAAATAATTACAACTTGTGGGATTCGAACCCACACCTAGTCTTTCGAGAGGCAGGCTTTAAACTAACGGACTATGAAATCTGTTGATAATAGATTAAAATAGCCGACTAACCCCTGAAAGGGTTCCACATCAGGTGCTCTAGACTTTCATTTTTTTTATGTCGACAGACAGCACTCATCATTTTGACCAACTATTCCTTAAGCGGTATATTAATATCTCTTATAGATTAGCCGGGCTGCTAAGGTTCCACGTCTTGTGTTCAGATCTTCAAAATAAATTATAGCCTATATGTTAGCGAGAACTGATAGCTATACAACAAAAAAAAATTCATTAAAATCTGTCCAGTGGTTTTGGCGTGAAAGACGAACAACAGACAGACAGACAGACAGACAGACAAAAAAAAAAAACATATTTTCGGCTTCTACTGCTTGTATGAAGCACCCTCGGAGTATTTTTTTTTTATATATTCAATGTACAGAATTGACCTCTTCTACAGTTTTATTATATGTATAGATTATAAATGAAACATTATGTCAATTTGATGACACCTGCCACATGACCACTCAAAACAAATCATACCATACAGCATGAAATTGACACATTGATTCCCTGATACACCTTAGTTATATCACAATATTTACCTTTATAAACTTTACTATGTACTGTGTATATTCAGTAAATACACATAATATGGATCTAATATACATACGAGGTTAAGCCGTAAACACGATGGGTACGTTTTATTTATATAGGCTATTTACATAAGTATTTGTAAGCTATTTGAAGATTGATCCTAGCTCCAATGATTCTATTCTAACGTCTGCTTATTTATCCAACTGTAGCGTGTATAATCCAATACATTATGACTGTATTTTCGAAGAAAAATGTACGAGAATAAAATATGTGTTTTTATGTTAAAGTCTTCCGTAAACATACATTTATAGATTGTTAGAAATATGTCATAATAGATGGGAATAAAGATTTTGGAAGATGATATAATGCTACACCTATCTACGTGAATTTATCACCCTTACATATCTGAGTGAATACCACTTTTCTCTGTGTCCATGTGCACTTAAGTATAACTCGTGAACCACTCAACCGATTCCAGTGATGTTTGTTTTAATTCAAGGATATTTTTTCAGTAGTTTTTAATATACAGGGCGTTCCAGAAGAACGTGTTCATTTAAGGGTGATATTGGGTAGCTGATTGATATACGTTAAGGAAAAAAATGTGACTTTCAAAAAAAAAAATGGACTCGAAAATCTACTAAAAAGTTCCAAAGAAGTGACTTTTCAGGTATTTTTTTACAGTTTGTGGTATTTAGGTACTTTAGTTCAATGACAGATTTCATGTCACCAACAGACATCAGACTAGGCTGCTTGAATAGTAATTTCTTCGCAACTTAAGTCGTTTTTTGTGGTCCATTTTTTTTGTCTTTTTATGTTTTGATATTTTAGCACTGGCCAGCACACCGGTGTGCCGCGAATTTAATGTTTATTTACTATTACGTAAGATTTATTTTTTATATGGGAATTTTCACATGTCAGGACTGGAGCGGTTAATGTTTATCAGCTATCCAATAATACTCTTAAAGATGACCATGCACTTCTAGAACGCCCTGTATATTAAGTAGATGCGAGTGAAGTCGTACCTATGAACTACTAGTATAAATGTCGCAGCCAACTATCTAAATCCGCCGTTTCATTAAAAGTCTAGCATTTTCATTGAACTGTGCCTTTTAATCAGCAACATAAGTGACATGGGCAAGTCATCAAACGATATTGAACAAAAGTTGTCACTTAGGTCGCTGAAAATCTGCACATTGAAATTAAAAGGCTAGGAAACTAATTAAACGGCTGATTAAGCTAATTGGCTGCGACATATATAGGAACGTCGCAGCCTATTAGCTTAATCAGCCGTTTGAACGACCGACCAGCCTAATAGCCATCTTTTGTTCAATATCGTTTGATGACTGGCCCATGTCACTTATGTCACTGATTAAACAGCGCAGTTCAATGAAAAGTCTAGGCTTTTAATGAAACGGCTGATTAAGCTAGTTGGCTGCGACATATACATTGCGACATGAAATGCAGAAGGTATTCTCCTTTGAGTGGACGCACTCGCAGTAAGTTTCGACAACTAATTATTAGTCTACCAAGATGGCATAGCCCATTAAATGTTCATTGTAGTGACATTAGGAAGCTCATTTACCATTTACTATATAATACGAGCATTTATCAGATATATACTGCTGTGGGCCAGCGGCGACTCAGAGTACCAAGTGTGGCAACTCTCCGTAACGAAAAATGCGAGCAATGTGTACTAGAGTTTGACAAATACTTAATTTAAAAACCGTCAGTTAATAAAATCTTGTTTTTTTATTCATAAATGGCAAGGGCATCAAGCTGGTATGCTCTTCATAATGTTCTTCGTTTAATCTCCAATATTTATTTTACGGTTAATCCAACCGTCCATGAATTGATAATATCAATTGTTTAAATCCCAAGCGATGAATTACTCTAAGTAACTAATAGTGCAGATCAGACAAAGACTAAATATGTGAATTAAATCTAATCTCATCGGATAATTCCTCTAGTGTTCTTCCTACTACGCGACTGCTCACGCCAATGGACCTCGCATTAATAAACTTGGGTACGCCATAGTGTAGTGATTACAAGATCTCGATATTCGGCTGATATCGATAATTACGATGCACACCTACTTTTTTATGCATTAATGAGATAATTCTTCTAGGACACATTTTTTTTTGCTTTTGAAATTCATGGTTTTATGAGAGACTCAAGAAACTGTGGGTGAAACAATAATGTTCGACTTCCAGTCAGAATCATCATCTGCCAAGCCTTATTACAGACTAAAGCCCATCCGTGTTCCTCCTTATGCCCTTTGCGTTTCAGGACCGCGGTGACTCTTTTGAACAAATTCCGCAACCCTGGCAGGCAACCTAGTATTTATTTTTCCAAGAAATATATCAGACTGAATATTTATGACAATTATTTGATAAATATTTACGTATACGGTAACTATTGCTGTTAAAACTTTTACTATCGTTTACATTAGGACTCTGTCGAGGCTATCGATAAGTTTGACTTATCACAGGTACATCACTAGTGTGGTGGTTCTATCTCGGATTTTATGTCTTTTCCTTATTAATTACTCTAGCGTTATTAATCCCAGCTGTGGAGTACATTTTATCTGCTTTACAAGATGTGGGAAGTACTCTATTTTTAGCGCTTTTAGCCTTTGTGCATTTTCCTTTGTAACATGTTTTAAAAAGTTTTATAAGGGAAGGAAGGCGGATAAAGTTAAGTAATAACATGCTTTATTTTTAGCTTCTATTAAGATTAAGTTTTTCCTTTGAATTTTCCTGAAGCATTTTGGAAGCTTGTTGCTACTGTGCTATTGTGTTGAATAAATGTTTTCTATTCAATTTTATAAATTAGGAAAAAACTAAAAATAAAAAAACCGTCCAAGTGCGAGTCGGACTCGCGCACGAAGGGTTCCGTACCATTATGTATAAAAATTACGTTTGTTGTATAGGTACCCCAATTAAATATTTATTTTATTCTGTTTTTAGTATTTATTGTTATAGTTGCAACAGAAATACTTACATCATCTGTGAAAATTTCAACTGTCTAGCTAGAGTATGGTTCATGAGATACAGCCTGATGACAGACAGATAGACAGATGGACAGCGGAGTGTTAGTAATAGGGTCCCCCGTTTTTACCCTTTGGGATCCTAAAAATCGTGGAGTGGGGTTGTGACTGTGAAGTACTTAACAAACATAGACCTTATCCATCGCTTTCCATTAGGCGTGATCGAGGTTAAGAGCTAGCCCATTGCTCAATAAAAAAAAAAATATGGAGCAACTGCTTATCTGACCTTCACAACCCAGTAACTGGGTAACTGGGTAAAACAAAAAATCTGGCAACAGTCTGGATACGCCCCTTGGAAAGACTTGCCAGATTTTCTGTATTTTGACTAAATCCCTAACGACTGTAAAAATCTTCAAATGACGGCCGGGAACGGCTCTACGTGCTTTCCGTAGCACGATGGATTCTGGGTATGTTAAAATGGTCACCCATTCGCGGACCACGGCAAGTGTTGCTTAACCTGGTCAAGCCTTGCGGCTGTCATTATTTTACCAAATGTGGTATTAATTACATAATATTCGATTCGCATATCAGCTGAAATCACTGGCCAGAAATAGAAAATATTTTTTTTTAACAGATTGAAACTGAGATTCTAATGGGAACATATTATAAGTATACGAAAAGTACTCTCTAAATCATAATTAATACACAGCTACCATAATTAAAACAAAAACTTACTTAAACTAGTATGTAAACTGATAGAGTCTCAGTTATTTCCGTCTATGTGTATTCATAGTTTTCGCCCCAGATAATAAATTCTTAAAAATCAAGTCATTGCCCACAAAACTAACAACATTTCCCAAAATCTCATTAAATACTTTATACTACAATTATAGCTCAAAGGAAAGCATCACTCAAGTTATACTAGTTTGAAGAAAGATATCATATCACAATTAGTTTGCTAAGGGACTGTTTATACGTGACACAGAAAGAAAAGCGGCAAAAATAAGGTTCATGTTGTTGAAACTGGACTTATAGAGTAGATATAGGTATACACGCGTGTTAGCCACGATCAAGGGTGTCACGAAAATGAAGCTGAACTCATTTCACAGACAAGCACTAATGTACTTTGTGACAATTTTATTTTGACGCTGCCACAGTACAACTTCAAGTGACCGTAGAATCGGCTATTTGGCCTCACTCTTGTGTTAATTTTCCTCTTAAAAAAACAAGAAGAATGAGAAAGCAGGGCCCTGCCGATTGATTGACAGGACCAGGCCGGGACACATTTATTCTCTAACATTAGTTCTTATTACAAACACTAATCAAATATATATATATTATATAAATTTACCTCTTACCTCTTAGTCTATATTACTATTATCTGGTCTGTGACTATTCGAGTACGCTCATAAATTGTTCGTCAACTATTTTATGCGAAGACACTGCCTCCTAAGATACAGGATTTTCCTAGTTTAGGAGTCAGGGCTCAAATTTTATTTTTGACTGTACTTTAGCCATCTGTTGCACACTACGAACTGATGTTTACTTTTCTGTCCCCTAGTAACAATGCAGTGTAATGTAACATGATTGTGTCAAAATTGTATTTTGCGAATAAAAAATATTATTATTATTCTCTTTATTAATTTATACACATATATTTTACATTTTTAAATATTTAATATTATGATTATCTCTTTATTCATTTATACACATATATTTTACATTTTTAAATATTTCTATAAAAACAATAAAAAAAAACATTTAAAAACATAAAAAATAGTAGTCCGCCGGTGTCGGGAGTGAGGTCCAAGCTACCGGTGGTTAGGGCTTCAGAGAAAGGAACCTCCTCACAATACGAGCCGTATCGAGGAGTATTGCCTTCTGTATCAGGCCCTATATCCAACTGCGCAACGCCAGATTCGACAGATGGTCGTCGAAGCTTTTGGCCATCAGGCCATTGGCCGTAACAACAATCGGCACAATGACAGCCGAGTCCACATTCCACATGTCGACAACCGCGTGCGCTAAGTCAAGATACTTGATTTGTTTCTCTTTCTCAGCTTTCACGAGGTTTTCGTCATGTGAATATTATTATTATTATTCTTAGTTGCGTGTCTGTGTAAAGAATAATGACATACATCAGATTTTGTAGTCAGATGTGTTGACAGAAATCCATCGCCCGTTTTGCAGCGGCTAGAGGTCATCAAATCATCAATGGAATGTAGTGGGCAGACTGAGCACTGGAACGGAGAGAAGAGGAGCGGAGCGGAGCCATGCCAACATTAACCAATGGAATTGCATAAAATCTCCGCTTCACTTCAGTGGACAGAGATTTGCGAACGAGCTTAAAAAATTATACAAAACCGAGAAAGAAAGAAAGAAGAGCGGAGAAGCGGAGCGGCAAAGCGAAGCGAGAAACCAGAAAAACCCGGTAGCCCACTCAAATTACTCGACGCTTGCACTCGATAACCAGCTCTTCTCAGTCCGCAACTCCGCTCCGTACTGACTTCGCATCAATGGGCAGACACAGTCCGCAACTCCGTTCCGCTACCCCGTCGCTCCGCTCCGCTGTCTCGATCTGCGTACATGGGTAGTCAGCCTACTACTAGGGCTCGGCGTTATTTTTGCCACTGCGCTGAAGTTGTGGCACGTCTAAACAGACCCTAAGCCCCCTTCACTGAATAACGAGCCAAGAGCTGCATTACTAAAGACATACGGGATCTCTTAATGTCTTCTAAGATTTAATTAAAGTTACGTCTTCCACACAACTCGCTGAGAGGATACGGGAGCAGCTGAGTGCGTTTGTGTTTCTAATAGTTGTGAGGAAGGAGCTTCTTGTCTGTAACATTCGTACAAAGGTAGTGTAGATAAATGCTGACGATGATGCGGTAAATAAGTTGAGTTCTTCGGATGGCTTTTACTTCGATGACAATCTTTTAAGGACTGTGAGAAGGTTTTGAACACAAGATTTCGAGCAACTTTTTCAAAATAAGTTTTTAAATTTTCGAATATAAAACTCTTTTAAAAATATGTTTTTTTCGTATTTATCACATCAAAATTTATTATAGTCTTCTATTCAAATTGAATTTAGATTGGTGTCACTTAGCTAACCATGCATAGTAAACACAATTTTATTGTTATCCAAATCAAATGTGTATGAAAAATTTTAGCTCAATGGATTGGGAATACATACATACAATCAGTCCGTCTTTGTACAGTGTTTTAACTAGTGTATAAAGTTTTAATAAAAAAAAACAAATACACGGCAAGTTAACCATACGAATAAGTTTGTAAAAAGTACACCCGGCGCTGCTGAATATGAGGATCCAAACGTTTTACAAAACCTCCCTCTCAAAATAGATCTTGTTTAATAATATTAGAATAGAACCAAGTATAATATACAAGATCTATTTTATATTAATACTAACTTTTGCCCGCGACTTCGTACGCGCATGCCCCGTTTTTTCTCGTTCCCGTAAACATTTCGGGAAATCTTCTCTTAGTGTTCCAATAAACTCCCCAAGGAAGCTAGATGCAAATTTTCAGCTTTCTACGACCAGTAAAAAAGTTTCAGCTGTGCGTTGTCTGTTAGTCACTTAGTCATTAACGGAAGAATTTTATATATATTGATAATCCTTAGAATCTTAACACGAATACGTCGTATATATCGCTAATATTCGAAAACCTCGTATAATAAAAATGTATTAGAAAGGAATATAGGTAAGGCCTAGAATACTAAACCATGTTTTTCTACGATTTATTAACGTAATATGTTGTATTATGAATTGTTCTTTGATAAGTTTTTATTGATCACGTAGGCCTTTAATGCTCAAAGATTGTTGGTAATCGTTTACAGATAAATTTTCATTATGACGTCACTTTTGGGGGATAAGAAAAGGATTTCCAACTGTGCCGTCGTGCGACATAACAAATGAAAGAGCTAATTACGCTCATTATGATATATATTTGAATATTCACCATATCTATCATTTTACATATGTACCTACACTAAAAATAAAAACTAAAAATCCCAACTAAGTTAACCGTAAAATATGGCGTCGCGAAGTGCGCCCAAAAGACTAGCGGCTTACCACGTTGTAATGGCAATGCTTATCCTTTGTCCAAGGCCAGCCCTTGGGTCACGCGAAGTGTTAACAAAGCGTTTTGAGAGATCTTTAAACAAGTTATGAGCACTCGGACCCCACGACCCGAGAGTTTCAACCCCAAACGGCTCGCAAATATAACTACCGACGAGGTTGTTATATTTCCGCCACTTTAGGTTCTCCGCAGCCGCAGCGGCTGTACCAGCACAGCATTAAGAGCTAGGAAGATGGCAATTGCGTACTATGAGGTTGTAGCGGCACAAAAAACCAACGTTACCTACTTTACTTGCTGTACCGCATATTTATAAGAGCACTGTCACAGTCTGTGTTTGATATCTACAACCTGGGAGTCTTTAAGTCAAGAGTGAATAGGTTATTTCTAGGTAAGCATGAGATAGTAGTCAAACGCGTGCATATCAATAGTAAAAAAATATTGATTATTATTCTATGAACAGGATTCCCTAAATTGACTTGCTCACAAACTTGCAGGTATGAGTAAAAACAAGCTAATTTGAAAAAGAACTAGAACACACCATTTCAAAGTTTTCCCATCCAATCCAGCAGGGAAATAAAACAACACAATCAGTTTTACCACTCGAATAAGAAGTAACTGCATTTCAATGCACTTTCCGTACACAATATCGATGAAACGTCGTATAATGCAGGAACACTAACTTTGCAATATGGCGGAACATTCCGCGTTTTATTGGGTCGTCAGTGCGACCCACATGTTCTCTGAAGGACGTAAAAATGTTCGCGGGTCATATCGATGGATAGTGGCAGTCGTATGATGGAAATCACAGGTTATATGTTTCAGGGTTCGTTTTTAGTTCTATACGGAGAATGTGGACCTTTTGGCGTTAGTTTTAAGGCATGCTCACTGCAAGCAGATCCTGTGAAAAAGCAGGTTTGTTATTATTCTTGTTTTGTTGGTTTCAAGACTGTTTAAAATTGCTTGATTTCATTCAACTAAAATTGGCAATAAATGACTATGAGAAATCGACCTTAGGGTCTAAAAGAAACACATTCATCGTTTAAGTAAAAAGTTTTATTAAGACCAAAGACCCGGCTAAACCGAAAGGTCTAAACCTCAATTATATGATCTTATAACCAGATAGATCATGTAATAAAGGGCACCTGGTATGGAAAAACTGATCATAGACACCACAGCGATGATTGTTTTTTTTTTCCATACGAAACACGTCTTGTGGTTTAGGTGTCTTTTGCAATTTTTTAGAGCTTCCACCATTTTTATTTTTTAGACTGATTCACTCGAATTTTCAAATCACTCAAAATAATCCCAATATGGTAACAGTAAACTGCCGCTAAAACTCCCGTGCATCCCCGGGCTCGCCACGGTAGCTTATGAAATAGCAGGTCCGATTTCAATGACATTATTTGGCCCGTGATAAACGACTCAGATAAAGATGACATGGCCCGGGTCCGAGGCTTTAGTGGGCCACATTTGTAAACTGACAAATATCGGATGTACATTTTGGGATCAGTTTTTTGAGATTTGAAGAATATCGTGTCTAAAATATATGTTATCCATCTCTTTTATTTTCATCTTGTTAAAAATAAGAATTTGTTTTTCCACTTTCGCTTTAATATTTTTTTCAAAGTCAAAAGTCATTTATTCAAATTAGGCTGAGTGCCAGCACTTTTTGAACGTCAAAGTTCTACAAAAGACAGTCCCTCAAAAACGCCCGCCCGTCACCACTTCCTAGTGTTTTAGCTGGGAAGAAGTGGCGCAACAAACTCCCCAGCAACACAACTATCTGTTAAGTTTTATAAACTTGAATTTAAACAGTAGTATGCAAAGCAGCAGCAGCTAGCACACTCCATTATGCCATAAAAAAAGACAAACTCAAGGATTAACAAGTATACCAAATTAATTAAGCCTCCAGGCAAAAAAGGTGTGCCCGCTTACACGTGCAATGGTATAATCTAACACTAGGATTGTGACTGGAAGCACAAGTGATGAACTAGAGCCAACATAGTTATAATTAAACAGTAAGTTTAACGATATTTATTATTATTATGGATTTGATACGTGTGATACGTTTTAATATATAAACGCAAGTACGAAAGTGTATTTTGTGTTTATTAAAAAAAAACCTTTTTACAAAAAAAAAATACAATCGACTTCTAAATAAAAATACACTTCAAAGTATAAAATGATTTTAATTTCGGAAGTCGGTGTTAAAATACGAAGAATCAACCAAAAACACCGACATCCGAAATTAAAGTTATTTTACCTTTTTATTCTTTGTAGATATTTATACACTTCGGCTACTACTACAACTATGGTAATGATTCTGACTGAAAATTAGTATCATAAGTATTTCTATCTGAATTTTTAAGAACTCTAAACAGCTCCACTGCCTTCCGTATTATAACTTGGCCTATCACAAAAGTTTTTTCCACCTTGAACTACACAACAAACATTCAGCACGAACGAACCACCAGCTGCGCCAAACCGGTACGGTAACTGTTCGAGTGGGTGGTAGTGTGGGTACCACACTACCACCCACTCGAACAGTTACCGAGCGAAAAACAAAACACTTTTCTAGTCGTAGTCGGAAACGTTTGTCTTGTTTCCAGTTTTTGTTCACCCAGGAAACTCGTTCGGGGCTCGAATCGGAAGCACTTAGGCAACTCGTTAAGCCGATGAGTCCTTCAATAAACTAGATACGTAAACTAAACCACACACCAAACTTATCTTATACCAACATTTAGCTGCTTGTTTACAAAACTGTTTGCGTTCGGGAACCTGTTTAAGTATCTAATGGGAATATTTGGACAGGTTTACGTAAAGTGCTAGTTTAAAAGTTTTGATTTTGTTAGTGCTTGTACTGACGCCTATGAATTCACGTGTATCTAAAAAAGGATAGGATATTGCGCCATTATACCTATGCATTTTACTACCTGCGGCCTTACCATGACATGAGAAAGAGGGATGGACACCCTATAAGAGCCTTTTTATGTCAATAGATGGTTTCCTTGTTTGACATGAATGAGCAGGGGCAGTTGAGGGTTTGTCATGCTCACTCGAATGTCTCGCTGATGGTGGCGCGTGTATCGGATCATTCGGTTCCCTTCAAAATGGTTGAGCTGAATGGTGCTGATGCACGCGTCATGTTCGTGAACGGGCGCCATCAGTGGAGACTGGTCATCTCTTAGCTGTCGCTGGCTTATTTCAATAGTTTATTTGATACTTAGAATTCTTTTTTTTCTCTTCCTTTACATTGTTCTCACATATAGAAGCAACAAAGATAATGTAACCAGGATTATTGTAAATCATAAAATGGTTTAAAAGAGTGTCCGTCGAGTTTCTTACACGTTCTTCTCCATAGAGATCTACGCTTTGGAACGTGCAAATAGCTTCATGTTTTTGACTGAATGACTCTGACAATTCAAAAGTACCTGTAAATGGTTTATTTGAAGTAAATGCTTTGACTTTGACTTTGACTTTGACTATATAGCTCCATCCCTCTTTCTCGTTCGAACGACTGACGTTTTAACACGTCATGGTAAAATATTAATAAGTACAGTACCACGGGTCGTGTGACCCGTTTTTTGATTCTCCGATCATACAAGGAAAATTTCTCGGTTTTCTACGGCGGCTGTTATAATTTAGCCACGAGCTCCTTTTGATTTTCGATCGAAAATATACAATAACTTACTATATACAAATAACTTCTTCCGCTCTGGGTGGAGCGGGAATAAGTGTCAGACTCTTACTGACTAAAACCCATCCGTGTTCCTCCTAGTGCCCTTTGCGTTCCAGGACCGCGGTGACTCTTTCGAACAAATTCCGTTACCGTGGCAGGGCCTATAACCATCGTAAACCTACCAATTTCAGTACTCCTCAATAAATTGGTAACCGAATGTCTGCACCTAACCTGTGGATGTGTACTTACTGTAAGTACGGTCAACCGAAAAAGTCCTTTTATACTAACTGCTCGATTTTCCAAATGCTTGTAAGATTTTTATACCATGATGACTTGCATTCGCCCACGGGTTCGCTCTCGTTCAAGTTTTATTATCGCAAATAATAGTCTAAAGCTACGGTCCCATCTACTTACTCCGCCAAAATTTATCAAAATCGGTTCAGTGATTAAGGCGTCAAAGCGTAAGAAAAAAAGTCACTTTTGATTTATAATCATCATCATCATCATCATCATCATCATCATCATCATCATATCAGCCGAAAGACGTCCACTGCTGGACATAGGCCTCCCCCAAGTGATTTATAATATTAGTTAGGATTTTAAAGGTACCTATGTTTTTTGATAATGGAGTATTTTTACGGTGCGAAATTCGGGCTGAACTCAAAATTTGACAGGTGGCGACTGACATGCGGATGCGAATGTTGCATAAAAATTATAGTATGCGCCAGATAAATGAAGAATAACGGTCATTGACCCACCTACATTTATTGACACACTTAATTTCAAAAACAGAAACAATGACATAAAGCTGTCCTGAATCGACAGCTAATGTAATCCTTACTGTTCTAGTAATGAAAAACGATTCAATTCAATTTATTGTCCGGGGGTACCTACGAAGAGATATTAAGGAAGGGTCAATGACCGTTATTCTTCATTTATCTGGCGCCTACTATAGTAGAATTGGCACTCAGACTAAACATTTTACTTAATAGAGAATCTCTTCTTTTTACAAAGGGAATAAAATCTTACAAACTTTGGGTCTAAGTATGTAATATTCTATTCACTTTTTAGACGCACATCCATCACAAACATAACATAAAAGAAAAGGTGACAATGATACCAAAAAACACGCCAAAAATATTTTATGTCAGCAATGTTGACAGACCGATGCAGTTTGATAAAAAATGTTTCCTAAATACATTCCACAGTTCTACTATCTCTGCTTCTCATCACATTTAATTTTAATCATCAAATTGCAAGTTCAACATCCATTTCTATTTACCTACGTGTTGTTTTACTGTCCCTACGCCCCCAGGCACGTCGCGTCGTCGGTCGCAATCTCATTTCCATGTCGCTTTAAAGCTCGCTTGGTCGCTAAAAATCATTTATCTGCTGCATTTTCTGTGACTCAATTTGTAAGAATGTTGCTTCATGGTCTGTTGTATGTTGTCTATTTTTAGGGTTTCGTATTATTGTCCATGGTATCTACACTTTGGAATGTGCAATTAGATCTTTCTGACTAACCGCTTAACAATTCAATTGCCTCTAAATAATTGTTTAATTGAAATAAATGTTTTGAGTTTGAGTACGTTCCCGTGGGATTATTTAAAAGCAAGGAGTTAATAATAGAACACAAAATTAAGCTAACTGAACCATCCTGACGTTCCCAAAATAAAATATGACGAGGCGCAAAGTCATATTCTGTCCTTCAGTACTGATAATAAATATAATACTAGTTAGCGTACATTGGCGAGTTGTGTTCCAAACTTCCACGCGCGCCTCAAAGAGATGTCAGCATGGTGGACGAGGCCCGTTTGAACCAGAGCCTGCCAGGGTTGCGGAATTTTCCGGAAAATAAGAGTCTGACACTCCCTCCCGTTTCACCCAGAGCGGAAGGAGTCATTTGGTGATAACCCTTCCTAAAAAAACTCACTCACTCACTCGTCACTGCCTTAATATTTTGAGGAGACACCCCTATATAAATAATCACCAAAAAGGCTACTGGGCTAAAATGGGATTGGGTGAGTCACGGCGGTGGCTTGCTGGATGACCGCTGGGAAAAAGTTTCCAAGCAATTTCTGGGTGTCACTGGATGAAGGTTGCGCAAGAAAAGATTGTCTAAAAATAATACGTACCTACGTATTTGCCTAGAAGTGAGATATTACAGGCTAAAAATACATAAAAGTAAATGAAAGGGTGCTTCACAAATATGGATTGAGATTTCTTATATTTTTGCCTGCAATCTAGCCCAGATAATATTTATTTATTTCATTCCTCGATGAAAAGCAGGGAGGCAATAAATATGTAATTACTTTATTTATTGCTTTTCGTTGAGATAGATTACATAGTCGAAAAAAAAATTAGATTTCTAACAAGTACCTTATAAAAATAATTCAAAAACTGTTTGCCAATACAGTAAATTTTGTCATAATTCAGAAGAAGTTCGTATGTTTGGCAACAGGTGCTCGGTTCACATCGTAGGAGCTTTTGGCTTAGATATCTTCCACACATTAATAGTCACTTAATAATTGTCTACAATAAATCTTGCTATTTAGTTTAATGTCGTTCGAATACTAATAATATTATACTGTTATAATATAAATCTCAATTTCAACCGATTATATCTATTCATACTAATATTATAAAATCAAAAGTGTGTCCGTCTATCTGTTATGGTTTCATCTCTAAATCACTGAAATAATTGTGTTGATACTATACGTCTCGGTAGTTAGTAACTTCTCTTGTAATTATGAAACATATTCCACGCAGGAAAGACACTGGCAGAAGAAGTGTGTACTGTATAATAAAAACAACTGTGTGGTCAAAGCAAAGCACTCGGTTCTGCAGCCGAATTGCAGGGAATCACTTAATTGTTTCTATGAAATTAAACTTGAATTTACATAACAATGTCTACAACCCGTTTTATATAACCGTTGATTCTGACTGCGGAGCAAGAAATCACTGCACTGGCAGCAACGACAGATTTAGAACCAAAATTCTAAACATTCGTGTTAGGCCCTCTGCACTGAGTTGTCACGTCCAGGTGCCTGTCAAAATGCATAACTACGTGTTCCGACATTTAGACAAAATGGCCTTACCCTTGTGGCGGTGTAGAAACTCTGACACTAGGGTGTGTGGGGTCGTTGAACCTTACTGCCCACAGGCTAAGAAGAAGAAGAATTAGACAAAATGACTTGACGTCATTTTATCTTGTTATTATTTTTCAAGTTTACGACAAAGTAACATTTTCAGCGGCCGCTGAGGCGTTTCGTTGGTCTGTACCTCTGCTGTATTTACTCACTCACTGCAGGTACCTTCATTTCAAGTCGTACGTCTATTCATTTTGATAGTCATTCATGTATATGCAAATAGTAAAATACTTCTCTTTTTCTAATTAATATTTGAATAGAAAGTAATGACATTAAAAATGCGAAAGCATGATTGCATTTCTACTTCAACACTTATTATATTCAGAACTTATTTTAATAATCTAATCGAGTGGAGTTCATAATCTGACAAGGACTTTTTAATGCTTTTTGCGCACAGGCTTGGTCCTTCTAATGTAAATTGAATAAACAAAAAAACACTCTTGGACTAATTAGTTCAAGAGTGGTCGGATGATCGGACGAAATGTGCTGATAAGCAAAGGTC
Organism: Melanchra persicariae; assembly: GCA_947386135.1. NCBI lineage: Eukaryota > Metazoa > Arthropoda > Insecta > Lepidoptera > Noctuidae > Melanchra > Melanchra persicariae. The sequence goes on along the minus strand of OX376648.1, from coordinate 17,775,281 downwards.
GACCACGGTCTAGGTGTCATTTCACAAAGAACAGCCGGTCAAGTGTGATTCTGTAAACATGTCGAAGTGAAAACTTAGGCGACGTGAACGACAAGTGAGCTGTCAAACCATACAAACAAGATGGAATGACAGCTCACTTGTTGTTCACTCCACCTAAGTGTACACGGTGAGATGTCGACAGAATAGACCGGCTGTAAACCTCTCACCGTGAAAACTCAAGTGAAGTGAGCCCGAAGTGAACAGCCGGTCGATTCTGCCGACATCTCACGGTGTTCACTTAGGCGGAGTGAACGACAAGAGCGCTGTCATTCCATCTTATTTGTATGATTTGACAACTCACCCGTCGTGCGCCCCGCCCAAGTGTTCACTTCGACATGCTTACAGAATCGCACTGCTGTTATTCCATCTTGATTACATGCATGGATAGCTCACATGGTGTCCAGTTCGCCTAAGCCTTCAATTCGACATTTTTACAGAATTGCACTGCAGGACAAATGATGTATTGATAGTAGTTTTCACTCACCATCATCATCTGCCTAGCCTTTTCCCAAGTATATTGGAGTCGGCTCCCCAGTCAAACCGGATTCTGCTGAATACCAGATAAGTCGTATAGTACTTAATACTAGCTGTGTCACGCGGTTTGACCGGTTTGGAAGTTTACCCACTGAAAACGTGCATATTTTTAGCAAAAAAAACTTATAATAATGTCACTAAGTACTTGTGTCGCTTTCTATCAGCGAAAGACTTTGTGTAACCGGTAACCGGATCAGTAATTTCAGAGATTACTTTTACAAACCTTCATTTTACGTAGCATGAATTACTTCCACTTGAAAGATGCTGTTGATTTAACGTTTTACATCACGACATTTACAAGAATGGATAGTGCAGTACCTACCACCACTTTTATGATATAAACTTGTTGATTTCCCTGAAGACTAAAATATGTAGCCAACGGGAAATTTTTCCAGCCAGGTATGTAACTTTTCTGAATTTATTTTTTTTGGTACAAAAATCCATGCCGACGTTTTGGGTTTTAGGGTTCCGTACATCAATCGGCAAAACGGAACCCTTCTAGAATCACTTTGTTGTCCATTGTAACGTCTGTGGAGACCTTTTTTCGCAGGAACGTGTGGGCTGAAATTAATATCAAATACTCAAGTCTGCTACCCCTTGGAGCAGTAAAAAATCAAACTTCTAAGTCAACGCAATCTAAAGATAAAACCGTTTGTGCTCCGTTTATGGCGAATGTTATGACGCTCGCAAGGAGATCAAAACCTCAAGGGGACTTCCCGTTGAGCTAGAGTCACGAAAGGCAAGAAGCAGTCTTACAGCACAAGTAAAGGTAAAAGTCTGAAAATTTAAAAGTTGTATTTTTATAACGCATAAAAAAACACTTTTTGCGAATACAAACTTCATTTGCATTTGAAAAAGTCACCGTGATATGTCGTGTATGGGAAAACAATTTTCCCAACTGAAATGTTAAGTTGGTCCTTCAACCCTACTTAATTATCTTTTTGTCAGAGCAATGAGTGATTTCTATAGTCTAGACTTCAGTAGGCAATGTATACTCGAAAAAAATCAAGACTCAGTTCCCTTATAGACGAACTATCTACATACGAGTTTGTTCGGAGCCCTTTTTATTGGATGGGAAATCATCAAATGACTCCTGCCGCTCTGGGTGGAGTGGAAAACCCATCCGTGATCCTCGTAGTGCCTTTTGCTTTCCAGGGCCGCGGTAACTCTTTCGAACAAAATCCGCAACCCTGGCAGTGCACGGAGCCCTCGGAGCGTGAGTCAGACTCGCACTTTTCCAGATTTTCTAAATGATTTTGGCCTATTTGAGTAACTGGATATACCTATCAGCACTGCACTCCACCATGCTTATTGAAATAGATGGAGTTAATTCCTTTATCAGTTGAAATGGAGTCACGATTCTCAGCAGTTACCGTTTTGGTGATTTAAGTGATGTTATGATTTTAGTACTTACTGAGTTAAACACGCTGCGAAGTTCTATGTGTTTTTAATCGATTTGTAACGTTCTAAACTCAGTGACTGAAGAATGATGATATCCGCAAGAGAACTAAGGTAACCAACATAGTCCGAAGGATCGCTAAACTGAAGTGGCAGTGGGCACTGTGGGCAGGGCACATTGCTCGCAGAACAGATGGCCAATGAGGCTGAAAAGTTCTGGAGTGGCGACCGCGTACCGGAAGACACAGCGTTGGAAGGCCTCCCAAAAGATGGAGCGATGAGCCGATGGATGCGAGACGCGCAGGACTGGTTGTTGTGGCGACACTTGGAGGAGGCCTATGTCCAGCAGTGGACGTCTTTCGGCTTATATGATGACGAAACTCAGTGAGTTCTAATATTGTAACGTTGAGCCAACGGCAACGATTATTTATTATTTAATATAAAATCACTGTTGCCCATTGATGGCGATTGTCATAAATAAATTAAAACATAATATGAAGTCACCTACTGACCGCAAATCAAAAGTGATTTTCCTTCAAATTTTTTATCAAAAACATTTTTTTCTCCTAACAATTTTTCCATCGCACTAATGCAAATCTTTAACACGATTCAGTAGATAGGCATAAAAAGAAAGCTCGCGTGTAAAAATCATTTTACGACTTCATTCAACCTGAATAAGAAAATTGCTCTTCAATTTTACACACGATTGTACCTAAGAATAACTTCTGTCAGAAATTGTTTAAAAGCATATTCGTTTGAGGTAAAACCAAAATTTCTCTGAGATAATTTTATTCAGAAACAAAGAATTCTTTTGATAATAATATTAGAAGAATTCAATTGTAGGGTTGAATTAAATTCTTTTCGCTGTTGCAAAATTATTCTACGACAATTTGTTTTAATGATAATAATATATTTTTTAGTATTTTGATTAAATTCTTGTAATAATCATCATTCCTGATGATTAACAATGTGTGATGATTCTTGTAACAACAATGTGTTCTTCATTAAATATATAAGTAGAGGTTCATTTATTTGCCTCAAAAATGGTATTTTACAATTTTATTTTACACAGTAGTTCTTCATAATCTGGCTTAAACTCGGACTAACCCTGGACAACGTCGTCCGTGACCGAGTCAGTATTGGATTTGCGATACAAGCGATATCTTCGTAAGCAATCTTCAACTGCGAATTAAAGTGTTCAGTAGTGTAATTGTGTTTTTATAATAAGTGAGTTTTGAGTTGTAAATGTTGTGAAATTAAAATCTCATTTTGGTAATTTATTTAATCAGCCTGATTTTATTGTCACGAACCCCAAGCTCGTAACAATATTAAGGCGCTGTCATCAGCAAAATTGCTGGTTTTCTAAAATAATTTTAGCCAAATCTGTTTAGTTCCAAGCTGCAGAAAAAATGTATATTAATTTTAACAATATTTCCAGGAACTCTGTTGTTTCCGAAACATGATTAAAAAGAAAATCCTCGATAGAAATGATCGTCAAAGTTACCTCTAATTTTGAAATTTGAAAAAAAAACCCGTATTACTAGCCTACTTATTTATAACAAATAATGAATCGAATCTTAATGCAAAACTTTGTTGTTTTAGATATTTAATAGCTCAACTTAGTTTTGAGTTAATCGACAAAATGCTTCATATTTGGAAATAAATTACAAGCATTGTGTCGTCGCCCTTCTCTTTCTTTTCTATACAGTCCGAAAGTGACCGAGTTTTTGCTATGACAGCGTCTTAATAGAGATTCTAATAGCAATGGTATCCAGCTTCGCTACACAATTTATATGTACCTTTATAACCCAAAACTACGAGTAGGTACAACGTTCAAAGCCCAGTAGTACGAGTACCTTCCACTAACACCAAAGCATGTTGATCCCAGAATTGCTTATTATAACCATTTTCTTTCACGACGCCACAAAAACACCGGGTTTTCGTGAAAACGGCTGTATCGTGGAGAGCAAAGCTTTGATATTCTCGTATATAATATACGGCTTCATTCCTTTTACGAGGTCTCTATGTATTACATAAATATGTGTCAGTCTTGCCTCTATTCTTCAGTTATAAGCTTTTTTTTACATTTTTTACGAGTATGTGTGATGATGAGACATGAAACTTGTATAAGGTATGCGTCTTGTTTTCTTGGTGGTCATGGTCTAAGGAAGTATCTAATAATTTCAACTTTTGCATCGTCTTCGTACTTCAACCCTTTTTACATACAGCCTAGCTTTTTTTTATAGATGGGAAAACTTCAAATGACCCCTTCAGCTCTGGGTGGAGCGGGAGGGAGTGTCAGACTCTTACTGACTAAAACCCATCCGTGCTCCTAGTGCCCTCTGCGTTCCAGGGCCGCGGTAACTCTTTCGAAAAAATCCGCGACCCTGGCAGGCTCTGACCCTAACGGGCCCGGTCTAATACAGCCTACAGTTACGTTTTCTTGGTCTTGTATGATCTTGTTGATGTGTTCAGCCATAAGTTGGATGAATGAATTTATGCGTCTGAAATGTTCGCATCCATAACATTCAGAGGAGCAGAATTGAATAATCTATGTTGTGGTTTGGTACTAAATAAAACAAGTTTAATTACTCATGCAGTTAAGGAACATTGCTGGTAGGACGTTTCCCAAAAGAAGATAACCCAGTGCATTTCGGCTATAGCTGTCTAAACTTTTTTTATTGCGTTTTCTTCTGTTAAGATAGGTTTGTTGCAACTTGAAATTGTGTTTTTTTATTCGTTTTTAAATTATTTTTTTAATGTCTTCTAGAGTGCCTACTATTTGTTCTAGCGGCCAACTGTTCTCCTGGGGTTAGCCCTCATGGTCTAAACAACAGAGACTGTTTATTAATAATAATAATAATAATAATATCTTGGGACAACTTACACACGGCCATCTGATCCCAAGCTAAGCAGAGCTTGTGTTATGGTAACCAGACAACTGATATACATACTTATATAATTTATAAATACATACATATTATAGATAAATTACACCCAGACACAGAACAAACAATTATGCTCATCACACAAAGTTTGTCATGGGTGGGAATCGAACCCACGACCTCCGGCTTTGCAGTCAGGGTCACTAACCACTAGACCAACAGGCCGGTCAAAATTCTAAGTATTATAGTTCACTCATGTGAATTTAGGTTGAAAGCAATAGATGAAGTATTTTCATTACTGTTTGCTAAATTACTATTTAAACACTTGCAAAACTCGTGAATAGTTCGATTCAATAACTATTTATTGTCAATCGAACTTTTGATTTGTGAAGTTCACACTGGTCAACGACAGAAATATAGAATTTAAATTCATGCTTAATGTTTCTAAAATTAAATTGTATTTTATTTTTATTTTAGCTTTATTCACAGTACCTAGTGGAACAATAAACCTTTGCTGTCTGTAACATGCGATTTTTGCTGTAGTATTTGCCAGAAAAATCTGTATGAGAGCATTTCTTAACAGCCGTATTCCGGCATAATAATTTAATTTGCATGTTACTTGAACAACATTTCCTGTCACCCATCAGATAAACCAGTAAAGCACACTACGAGCTCATTACCCCGTCTACAAAGCTCATTCATCTGTCTCCTTTACAGACAAAGGGGTGGCATCGTTCTGAATTAGTGATGACGTGTCTGGGAACAATGCCAGCCCCATGCGACGCGGCGACGGTGCGCACCTCATTATCATCTACAGTCACGAGTTCATCCGGGATGGCATTTAATTTTTGGGTTAGGGGATTGATGAACTGTTTCAAATAGAACCAGTTTTTTTAACATTATTTTGGAAATTCTTTCATTGTCATCATCATCATCATATCAGCCGAAAGACGTCCACTGCTGGACATAGACCTCCCCCAAGTGTCGCCACAACAACCGGTCCTGTGTCTGTGTCTCGCATCCATCGGCTACTCGCGACCCTCACCAGGTCATCGGTCCACCTTGTGGGAGGCCTTCCTAGGCTGCGTCTTCCGGTACGCGGTCACCACTCCAAAACTTTTCAGCCCCATCGACCATCTGTTCTGCGAGCAATGTGCCTGCCCACTACCACTTCAATTTGGCGATTCATTGTGCGTTTAGCTAAAGAGTGATATTCTCTGCAGGACTCTGTTGTCCCAGGGTTGCGGTTTTTGTTCGAAATAGTTACCGCGGCCCTGGAAAGCAAAGGGCACTAGGAGGAGTACGGATGGGTTTTAATCAGTAAGAGTCGGACACTCGCTCCCAATTCACCCAGAGTGGAAGGAGTCATTTTATGATTTCCCATCCATAAAAAAGGACTCTGTTATCTCCATCGACGACGATCCACAGGCTGGGATGCTGTCACCACTACTGTGGAATTTAGTTGTTAATGAGCTCATCGCAGAGCTCAACGCTAGCAGTCTGTACTCGGTGGGTTACGCAGATGATATAGCAATTCTAATCACGGGGAAATTTGCAGGCGTCTTGTGTGACCTCATGAGAAAAGCTTTCAAAGTAATCGAGAATTGGCGCACAAAACACGAATTATCGGTTAACCCCTCTAAAACAGAACTAATAATGTTTACCAACAAGAGAGTCCTTGGGCCTCATAAACTACCTAAACTTTTCAACACCGAACTAACACTCAAAGAAGAAGACAAGTACTTAGGAGTGATCCTTGATAGCAAATTACTCTGGAACAAGCATCTTGACTACAAACTAAACAAAAGCACTATCGCACTTTACTAATGCAAAAAAATGCTAGGAAAAACATGGGGGTTCTCTCCGAAGATTACGCTGTGGCTCTACACAGCTGTGATCAGACCAATGCTGACCTATGGTGCCTTGGTTTGGTGGACGAGGACTGAACTCTCGACCACCGTCTCTAGGCTCCAGCGGTTCCAAAGGTTAGCCTGTTCCGCTATCACAGGCTGCATGAGGACAACCCCAACCACAGTAATGGAGTTAGCCCTACAATTAACTCCCCTTAACATGTACATACAGCAGGAGGCAGCACTAGCAGCCATCAGGCTTATGCACTTAGGCATTTGGGGCAAGAACCATACTAGTCCTCACGCTGGAATCCGGGACCGGGCGATCGAGTATCAACCTCTCATCGCTGCCCCGTGTGATAGGACACCAAATAAAATCATGTTTAACAAAAGATATAGCATACAAACAACAGAGGAAGAGAGGGATCAGTCAGGACTAAATTAAGTACGCGTCTACACAGACGGCTCAAAAACTTCACAGGGTTCAGAAGCTGGCCTACACTCCCTAGACCTAAACATTAACTTTCACTTACCACTAGGCGAACACAGCTCGATATTCCAATGTGAGTGTGTCGCCCTAACACTAGCCGCAACAGCCGTAAAGCGTCTAGTGATACACAACTACGCAATTAGATTCATATCTGATAGCCTAGCTGTGCTCAAAGCCCTAGAGAACAAAGAAACCAACAGTAAACTAATTTTTGAGTGTCACCTCGCCCTGGAGAGTATATCGCTGTCTAACAGGATCACCCTCCAGTGGATCAAGGGACACAGTGGATCCCTAGGCAATGATGCCGCAGACGAACTTGCGAAGAGAGGTTCCGAGATGGTAGTGTTAGGCCCTTACCCACTCCTTCCCCTACCTTTCTCGCAGTTTCGTACATGGATTCGCCAGAGATCAACCGAACTCCAAAATAACAAATGGTCACGGGCCACAGACTGTAGGCAGTCAAAACTGGCAATGCTAAGTCTACATCCGCGATTAACTGTTTTGACGCCGAAGAATCAGCCGCCCACGTCATCCTGGAATGCGAGGCTGTGGCTACCCAACGTGAACAAATCCTCGGAACGGTGAGGTCGCTCCGCGAAGCCTGTGAAGCTCCCAGGAAACTTCTGTGCTTCTGGGCGGAGCTAGGCTGGCTAGCTTAGCCAGGACACCTACGCACAACGGACCGAATGAGAGTCTAAGTGCGGATAAAAGAGTCCCTACTCTACTACTCTACTCTACTCCATCGACGACCACGTCGCTGCTTACCTTCAGGTGAGATACTGGCCTTATTAATCAGATGGAAGAGGAAAAGAGGAGTGCCGCATGGAGTGTGTGGCGTTCATGACGTAAAGTGTGTATTTGTGTCCTTATACTTGTACAGGCAGAAGTGCGTGGGGGTTTAAGGGTGACGTTCGGTAGCTGATTTAAATTAAGGAAAAAATATTAAAATATGAAAAATGTGACTTTTCCAAAAAAAATCGACTACGATAAATGACTTTGCAAGTAGTCGAGTGTGATGCAGTTGGTGACTGTAACAAACTGTAACTGCTTGAAAATTCATTTCATCGTAACTTTTTTGTCGTTTTTTCAGGCCGAATAAAAAAAAATGTTCTTCTTTTTGCTGTTGTTTTCATAATGTATACCAACTACCCAACATCATCCTTAAATATGACCACGCACTTTTGGAACACCCTGTATTGTGTTAGTTTTCATTTTTTTCCATTCCTCGCATTAATTCATTCCTCCTTATTCATACAAAGTAAACAGTAAACTGCAGTGCGGTTCACAGCTCACCATTGAAACTTAGGGCGCGTGTAACAAGTGAGCTGTCAATACACAGCTTGACATAGGATGACAGTTCACTTCACGCTCACTCCACTTAAGTTTCCTCGGTAACATTTTAACAGATTGTAGGTACTGGCTGGATAGTCACCTAAAGGTCCGTTATCTCAGTGCCAATTCTGCTGTTTTTAAGCAACGTTCGCATGGTCTAAAATTAAAGTCTCTTTTTAAGTTCATTATATGGACGTGTACGTAATATCATATGAGAAATCAAGGTTAATGTCTATCTAGGACTAAACATATTTGAGTGGTCCTGTCCAGAGGCCCTAGACAATGTGCCATTCAATTAGCGAATGCGACTGTCGAAATGCCAAAATGTAGGAATTTGATCACGTGACATTTCGATAGCATCTGTCAATCCAATACATTTTTGACGTATTGATAATCACCGTCGCCACTCTACCGTTGACAGAATCTTACTTGTCTCGAGCCCCAGATAGAGCAAGCACTTATCGTTTAGCTCAACTCAGACTTTAAGAAGCTCATCAAGTAAGCAGCAGCAGCCAGCCAGACAGCAGCCAGTGTAGCTTCCACCCGTTTGTATCCTACCTAACGTCTGGCGATAGAATAAAATAACGGGCGTGTACCTTTTAAAAAAAGTTTATTCTAAGAAACCAAGCATATTAAGCCGGAGACACACAAAAGATTTGTAGGTCGTGGGTTACGGTCGTCTGTTGTCACTTCTGCAGGGATAAGTACCTACTCCCCTGCAGTTGCTGGCGAAAACTCGCTCGTGGCCGGAGATGGAAGGTGTCCGAATTCTGTGCTGTGCTGCACGGTGATGAGGCTGGCGGATGACGCGGCGGCGCAATTCCGACTGGCTCAGCAGGCCAGTGGCGAAGCGTCGGGATGGTCTTGGGTCCTTAGCTGGTCGCCGAAAATCTTGCCGGCGGGAAGCTTGGCGTATAATAAAAAAACCTGGAAACCAACGTTACAGCTCATGAGAACTCGGCCTAATAACTTCCGTGCTGGAGTACCACCGACGATAACTTACAGGAGAGAATCCCTAATTAGTTGTAGTAGCATTGACGTGGTGGCAACAACCAGAACGGAGTTTACAAATTAAGCAGCAACAGTTTTTCTTTCTTTCTTTTCTTTTCTTTCTATATGTATCTGAACAGAAAATTCTCCCCAAAAATATTTCACTAGTAATAACAAAAACTAATTCCCACGTAACATCTGGTAAAGTTTGACGTACGAACCTGGTAATGTTAATGGGATGAGCACTTAATATGATTAATGCTGACTTCGTGAGTCACTAGAACTTTAGACAGTGCTGGTTAATTTTTACAACGGTTTCCATTTACATTTGTTTAAACATTACGTTATCTGGAGCTTGTATGGGCTGGTATGGCTATTATGAGGTCAATTAATATTATTGCCCTACCTATTATTCCAATCAAAACCGTAACAAGTCACAAATTTTTACGACACGGTTGGCGCAGCAGTTGAGCGATTGACTGCTGCGCTGCGTGTCGCGGATTCGATTCCCGCACGGAACAAAATTTCTATGGCCTACAGATAGTTGTTCCGGGTCTGGCTGTTTGTGTATGTGAGATTATAATTATGTTTGTAAACGCACCCACGATACAGGAGAAATTCCTAGTGTGGGCCACGTTTAAAAAAAAATAAAAAATAATAATTTAAGACTTAGGAATTTAGGATTTTAGTGTGTAGTAAACGTTCCTTTGTGCATATTGACCTAGATCTATTCCTGTTTGACCTGTACGGAAGTGTTAATGGGAACATCATCACAATCACTCCCATGATAGCATGGGAGTGATTGTGATGATGTTCCCATGTTTGTGCGTCTTCTAGCTTATCAGTAGCTGTGAAATTTCGTTCTTTATTTATCTTCTTCTTCTGGTGTCGATTGACTCATTTCAAACGTTGTCTGACCAGTATTTAGCAACTTGTACAGCTCTATCATTGGGCTCGTTCAAATCTTGGATAGTGCAAGTGGATTTTATTAATTGAACTGTTTAAATACTTTTAAAACATATTTAACAAATAGAAAAGAAGAAGGAAACAGAAAATTAGGTGCAAAGGCGATGCTTATTATTTCCAAATGAATCGCTACCAGCATACCTGCGAAAGGAGAATCGAATAGACAGTGTCTATGTCGCAGCCAACTAGCTTTATCAGTCGTTTAATTGGTGGCCTAGCCGTTTCACTTGATAAGTTAACCTTACCACTTATATCGCTAATTAAACGGTACAGTTCAATGAAAAGACCAGTGGCCCTACCATGACGTGGTAAAGCGTGAGTAGTTCGAGCGAGAAGGAGGGATGGAGCTATACACCATATAAAGCTCCATCCCTCCTTCTCGCTCGAACTAGTCAAAGGCCTGGATTAAATGCAGAATACATAATTTAGAAGTTCTAATCCAACTTTAATTTGGCGATTTTCGAAGCACCACGCTGTTAACAGAGATTTTTCGAAGCTACAATTTTGGTTTTACGTGTACATTCATAAATCCTAACCATTTTTGGGATGTTTTGGGAAACATCAGTACACGGTACACCGTGACACGCTTTTGGGAAAACTACGTCTCCAAAGCGAAGCTCTTGACGTAATTAATTAATTCTTACTTAATAGGTTTCAATGTGTATAATGTCAATGGTGTGAAGTCTTATGGGCTACCAGTTCCGAAGCCTTTTTAAATGATAATGTTGTTTTGATCTTTTAAAGATTACAAATACCTATGCATTATACACAAACATATTGTTGTCCATACAATTAAGGAGTTGCTTAATCAATACAGGTGTAACTTATTTCTGGCCTAGTTGCCATAATATGCAAATATTTAATTTAATTTAATTAACTTATCTCTTGCGGAGAGAGCAAAGATCCGAATCCGCAAGAGAACCAAGGTTACCGACATAGCCCGAAGGATCGCCAAATTGAAGTGGCAGTGGGCAGGGCACATTGCTCGCAGAACAGATGGTCGATGGGGCCGAAAAGTTTTGGAGTGGCGACCGCGTACCGGAAGACGCAGCGTTGGAAGGCCTCCCACAAGGTGGACCGATAACCTGGTGAGGGTCGCGGGTAACCGATGGATGCGAGACGCACAGGACCGGTTGTTGTGGCGACACTTGGGGGAGGCCTATGTCCAGCAGTGGACGTCTTTCGGCTGATATGATGATGATGATGATGATGAATTAACTTATTACAACCTAAGATGTTTTAAATGACTGGCCTAACCTGTACTTTGGCTGTAGATGATATTACAATCAGCGTTTGAATGGGCTTGTAACTTAATAAGAAACCAGATACAAATCCTGACAACAGGAACTTCTTCTTCTTCTTCGTTTCCCAGTAAGGTCTAACGACCCCACACACCCTACGTCAGTGTTTCTAAACCGCCTCAAGGGCCTCTGACATGGTTAGGCGACCGCCATTTGGCGGCCGGGACCACCGGCTTATACGTGCCTTCCGAAGCACGGATTCATCTTTTTATCAGACAATCAGGTGATTCAAGCCTGCAATGTCCTAGCCAAACTGGAAACAACTTTACAAAGTGTGCATCCCGTGGGAATCGAACCCACGACCACCGGGTCACAAGGCAAACGCCTTAACCACTCGACCACGGAGGTACACTATAGGAACAATATGACACAAATAATTCAAAATAAATACCTAGAACTCTCTCTCTCTCTCTCTCCACTTTCCTAAAATTTTTCAAAACGCTTAGATCTTGTTATTTTACCCTCAAGTCTTTCCTGAAGCTACTTGTATGATTATTTCGCCCCCCACATAACGTTTTCCGTTAATACATAATTCATGGTTGCTTGGGACCCAATATTGAGACTCCACGTATACTATCCATCGATCTTTTTAATGAAAATTTATACGAGAAAACGTCGCTAGCAGGATATATTACAAGATTGTTATTGGAGAGAGAGTGCTGGATAAGATTGGTAGGGTTAATTTTATGCAGTTTGTTTAGGTGTTGGGTTCGAGATAATTATGTCCATCTTTTGTCAGTCCTCAATTTGTTTGCTAAACTTTGATCTTAGGTCATTTTTCAATAGTCAGATATTTTTATCTGAAGAATATAATATAGGTCTGTTTGACAGTGACTGACAGACAACGCACAGCTGAAACAGCTGGTCGTAGAATGCTAAAATTTGGCAGATAGGTTCCTTGGGGAGTGTAGGGGAGCACTAAGAGTGGATTTCCTGAATTTTTTACAGGAACGGAAAAAAATGGGATATGAGCGTACGAAGTCGCGGGCAGAAAAATATTTGTTGCTCGATTTTAACGGCAAATCGTGGATTATAATAATGGCGATGGTACGGAACCCTTCATGCGCGAGTTCAACTCAGAAGGCCGCTAAGTTTAAGTGGGACTGGGTTGACCATCTGTTGTATGTCAGAAGAGAAATGGGCAAAAAGAACCACCGAATGGCTCCCATACAATGCCAAAGGACATAGCGGCAGACACAGGTGAAGATGGCGGGACGAGCTCGACTCCTACCCGACATAGCAAAAGACAGAGTTGTGTGGGAAAGGGAGAGGGAGGCTTTTGTCCAGCAGTGGGACAACATAGGCTAGATAGGTGTAAGTTTTTGAACATTTTGACAAGCTATGACGGCAACCTAAATCATTCTCCAGATATTGAAATAACCAACATTAAACTGACTGAAACTTACGCTCACAAAGATATTTGCCATTTACGAGTATATGGCAGTCAACGAACTTGGTAAACAATGTGGTGAAGTTATTTTATTGTGTAGTAAATTATCAATATGAAGGCATTGGGCACTACTGGGACTATGATAACAGTCCATAAAGCATTTATGCATACAATATTCCTATTGTACCAATATTCATGAATATCTATCAATATGTGATAGATATTTATACGACAGCAATTTCATACTGTACTGATGACTTGGTGAAGGCTGTGAGATTCCGCTGGATATGAGTATACAGGGCCAATAGATGTGGCGTCGCTTGGGAAGGCCTGTGACCAGCATTGGAAGTCTTTCAGCAGCCATGATGATGATGACGACTGTAGGACCGCAACTTCAAACCTCCTCATTTCATTTAATTATTTCAGCCAAGCTAACAAAGTTCTCTAAAAGATTTTAACAAATAATTATTAATTTCCATTCTTTATAACGTTAATTCAAACTAAGAGAATGTCAGTCAATTATTCACAGAATGTCGTTATTAGAACCTTTGACATCAAAGGAACCGTAAAACCTAAGAACCTATTAAGTGCAGCCGGCGTGGTTGGTTATCATTTACAAACATTTCACTCAAATTCGAACCTTCGATTCAAAGTTACAGGGTCTGAAATGGCTTACACATTTGCTGATAACTACAATAAATGTCGTGCCCTCAAAGCGAGTTCCTGTAGTACTTTGGGATGGCCAATATGGGTGAAATATGTATGATTATTTGGGTATTGGAAGTGCTTCATTAAGTTGTGGAACTTATCATTTACATAACAGACTAACTTCATAAACAGAGGGACTAGCACGATTGTTTTTGACGTAACGTAAAATTTTACTAAAGTAAAAATGCTCGTTTCGCACATAGTATTTATTTCATATTTTTGTATGACACAAATTGTGTATGTCGCATAATAAAAAACTAAAATACTATGGGGTTGTAGTTTTTTTTTATACCTATTCAAAATTCACTTACGATACAGCAGTGCGATTCTGTAAACATGTTGAATTGAAAACTTAGGCAAAGTGAACGACAAGTGAGCTGTTAAACCATACAAACAATATAGAATGACAGCTCACTTGGTGATCAATTCCCCCAGTCGTTCACTTCGACATGTTTACAGCTGGTCTATTCTGTCAACATCTCACCGTGTATACTTGTCGTTCACTTCGCCTAAGATTTCACTTCGACATGTTTACAGCCGGTCGATTCTGTCGTCATCTCACGGTGTTCACCTACGCGGAGTGAACGACAATAAAGCTGTCATTCCATCTTATTTGTATGGTTTGACAACTCACCCGTCGTGCACCCGTCCAAGTGTTCACTTCGACATGTTTTACAGAATCGCACTGCTGAATCGCACTGCTGAATCGACCGGCTGCAACGTTACTATACGTCAAAACATTCGTGCTAGGTTCTCAGGAGAGCCTTTTTATTAAAGTACCTAATGCCTATTATGGTAATAAGTAAATTCCTTGAGAAATAGGTAAATTCTGCCCGTATACATAATTTCTGGTTCTCATCTCACTAACTTAGTAGATATTATTAATGCGAAAGTTTAGATGTATGTTTGTTATTCATTCGCGTCAAATAGGCTGAACGGATCTGGATGAAATTTGACATAGAGATAGATTATAGTCTGGAATAGCACATAGGTTATCTTGTTATCCCGGGATTATGTTTCCTTGTGATCATTTCCGATATTTACGCGGACGAAGCAGCTGGCAGAGGCTAATAATGTGACGAGAAAATCATTATGCTAATTTGGTAATCCCCTGTGTTCAATTAAAACGTTATTAAGGAGTGTTCCGAGCTGCCATTAGGTTTAATTCTACCTGTGATCTCCTAAAGATGTCAGGTAAAAACTTTTCATTTGGCTAACACGACCTTTAACCTTAAAAATTCTGAAGCTTCTGAATAAAACGTATTAATAAGAAAATAATAATAAGCTCACAAGAACCAGTACTTAAAATTTTTGTTCAATTTATTTCGTAAATTGTTATTGTCTTGTGTCTCACATAACTAATTCATAATTGAAACATACATCATTGTCGTACGCATTTTATACACCCCATAAATCTTGCGTTAGTACCTGAAATTTTATGGACTTCCCAGGAGAAAAGTATGATATATAATAATGTGGGTAGACCTTGACTTTTTTTCTTTCGTGAGCATGAAAAATAAAATATTTCTTGGTGTTCTTGTCCCAACCTAAAACAAACATCTTTAAGAATCATAATCGAATAAGTTTAATAAAAGTTCAGAACAGACTTGTGCAGATTATCACACATACCCAATGATTTCAATCTGTGTTTAAAGATGCGTTCCCCGCACTCGTAACTTTTTTAAGTTTAAAAGTATTTTATACTTTGTTGTGTTTTTATTTGGAAGGCCGTACCTTTTTGTAAAAAAGTTTTTTATTTTTAATTTTTAGAAGTGTTACGCTACAACTAAATTGCATGACAGTATTCCCATAACGAGTGGTTGCGCTATATCCCGTTAGGGTTACTTTGTGTGCCTTTGTAGTCCAGGACCAGACCAGCTTATAGTTAAATGTCTTTGGGATTGACATAAATCTAACCATATCTCATATACATATACTTATATATATACTTTACCAGATTTTATTGTTTTTAAGTTGAGGAGGTTTCTGGTTTATCTTTAAAGTTCAACTTCCAATGCAAATTCAATATAGCTTTAACTAAACTATATTGAATATACAAAATAGTAGAGGTATACGCACAAAATTGAACACTGTTTATATGAGTATTCTATGTAACTGTTTTGATGTTATTATTTTAACAGAAACATGGTTAATCCCTTCAATAAACAATAGCGAATTTATTGATGATCGCTATATTGTCTTTCGCTGTGATCGTAATAGAAGTGCAACTAATAAGTCTGAGGGGGGTGGTGTGTTGGTAGCAGTATTACGAAAATACAACCCCGTTAGTATCTCGCTTCCGTCGCAAAATATTTTAGATAAACACTTTGAACAAGTTGTTATAACAATCCCTAGTAATAACGCTACCACACAAACTCTCATCAGTGCGGTTTATATTCCTAATAGTTCGCCACTTGCAGTGTATAATTTGCATTTTGATTTAATTGATAATTTAATTAATTCAATTAATATCGACAATTTACTGTTACTCGGAGATTATAACATACCGACGGCCAACTGGGCGAGACCTAATCCTGCTCTTAACTCGCTTACTTGCATGGGCAATTCTACAATCTGTCACCGCTTAAGAAGCTTTATGACTGTTCACGATGTTCAGCAATATAACCATCTAACTAATTTAAACGGGCGAACACTGGACCTTCTGATCTCCAATACTGACTGCCATGTGTACAAACCTAATCAGGAACTGGTTCAGGCTGATAATCACCATCCTCCTTTTTACACTCTTCTTTCTTTAAATCTTAAATTTACTTCCATACGTCCACTATGTACGCCTAAATATAATTTCCGTAAGGCTGACTATATCCTTATTAATAGAGATATTGAAGAAATTGATTGGGACATGGAATTAGATAGTGAGTCAGCCGAAAAAAACGTAGAAGTTTTCTACGATCACCTATACGGTATAATCAAATCTCGGGTCCCTCTTTCCAAACCAAAAAACTCAAAATTTCCCGTATGGTTTTCAAAAGCGCTTGTACACATTTTTAATTACAAAAAAAAAGCCTGGACAAAGTGGAAGAAATATAAAAACTTATCCGACTATGAAATTTTTTCTTTATACAGAGATCGTTTTAAAACAGAGTGTACCAAATGCTATCGTATTTATATTAATAGTGTTGAGGATGGTATTCCCAAAAATGTCAAACTCTTTTGGACTTACATTGCTAATCGCAAAGGCAAATCTGGGATGCCATCCAGAATGTACTACAAAGACGATACGTCCAGTGACCCTATTAAAATATGTAACTTCTTTTCATCCTTTTTCCAGTCCGTTTACGAACCATCTAGTCTAACACCTGACTGGAGCCCAGTGTCTGATCAATCCGATACCAATGCTACATCTCTTTGTAGCTTACATTTTAGCCTTCCGCTAATTTGCAAACAATTAAAGATGCTAGACTTAAATAAAGGGCCGGGACCGGATGGGATACCTCCTTGCTTTTTGAAATGGTCAGCGAATACATTATGCAAACCATTATTTAAGATTTTCAATCAATGTATTAGCAATGGTTCGTTTCCTGCCGTCTGGAAAAAGGCTAATATGGTCCCTGTTTATAAAGGTGGTCCCAGACAAAACATTGAGAATTATCGGCCTATTTCTCTTCTTTGTACACTAGCTAAACTGTTTGAAAAGCTTGTTCACCACGAGATGTATTCATATATTCAACATTGTATAATTCCGGAGCAGCATGGCTTTGTGAAACAAAAAAGCACAGTCACAAATTTAATGATTTTTACTACCTACTTGTTTAATAATATGGACATCAGAGCCCAAACTGACACAATTTACACTGATTTTAAAAAAGCCTTTGACAGAGTTGATCATAAAATATTGTTGAGAAAAATTTCATTTAATGGTATCAGGGGCAATCTATTGCGCTGGTTCCAGTCTTACATTAGTAATCGCAGTCAAACTATAGTAAGTAACGGATACCATTCGAACACATTTTTGGCAACATCTGGAGTTCCCCAGGGATCAATTTTGGGTCCCTTGTTATTTATTATTTATATAAATGATATCGGTAATTGCTTTCAAAATAGTAATTTTTTGTTATACGCAGATGATCTTAAAATTTATAAGAAAATTTCATCAATTAACGATTGTTACCTTCTTCAAGAAGATTTGAATAGACTAACTAATTACTGTATCAAAAATAAACTAAAATTAAGTATCAATAAATGTAAATATATTAACTTTACCAAAGATAAAAAAAATATTAACTATAATTATTGTCTCTGCGATGAACTCCTTCTTAAAGAAACTCAAATTTGTGATCTGGGTGTACTTTTGGATTGCAAACTTCATCTTAATTTACACATCGAAAAGATAATAGCCAAAGCTTTCCAAATGTACAATTTTGTTATGAGATCGTCATGCGATTTCAAACGCCCAGTCACATATCTACATCTTTTTAACTTTTTAGTACGACCACAGGTAGAGTATGCGTGTATGATATGGGACCCTTACTATGCAAAATATGATCAAACACTAGAAAGAATTCAGCGTAAGTTTTTGAAAACATTGCAATTTAAATGTCACTTGGAGCGCCTGCCATACGAGCAGTCGTTGCAGAAATTTAAATTAATGACACTACATTCAAGGCGTATGTTACTGCAAGCCATGATGCTCCGTGGATTGATACACAACAAGTTTGATTGCCCTGAACTTGTCAATAATATATTTTATATCGTGCCCAGAACTGTAATGAGACGAGAGGCGCGCGCTTACCCACTCTTTGCTACGACCACTAGTCGTACAAATGCGGGTGAGCGGACGCCTCTCCACAGATTAGTCAAAATTTATAACCAACATTTTATTAAAATAGACATATTTGCTTTGTCTCACAATTTATTTAAAAAAGAACTGGTTACTGCACTCAAAACCAATTAATAATTTTGTATAATGTTATGATTAGCCCCACCTTTCATCCATACTGTTTGTAAGTGAATTATACTAGTAATATGTGGAAACGTTGTTGATTGTACTTTAACCTACTTAATTGTATACTTAGACGTAAGAAAAAAAAAATGTACAATTGTTTGTTTCCTAATAAAATAAAATAAAATAAAAATAAACCCAACGCAAAAAGAACCATAAAGATCTGGGGCCTAACCACCAACTCTTAAAGCAGTATTACTTCAATATTACTTCCAGTGGGAAAGAGACGAATCTACACAGGACGTATAGCTGCGTCTCTTTTCCACTGGAAGTAATATTAAAGTAATACTGCTTTAAGAGTTGGTGGTTTAGGCCCTGTTCCTAAACAATAAAGTTATGTCCGAATAGATAACCTCAAAAACACTGGTTGGCTTGTTGTACACATCTGCGTACCCCTTCACAGCGTACCGGGCATGATGTTATGTTATGAACTGGTGTAAACAATAAGCAGACATGCGATTTCAGTAACCCCGAGATATTTGCTATCATTTATTGAAGAGTTCCGTAACCTATCTACGAAGTTCTCCATCAGATCTTCAAAAAATTAAAATGGGACCAGTCCGATACAATATTTTTCTAAAAAAAGAAGAATCATCAAAATTGGTTGACAATTGGCGAAAATATCGCAGAAAAAACATACAAAAAAAAACAGTCGAATTGAGAACCTCGTCCATTTTTGGAAGTCGGTTAATAAACAGACATGCGATTTCAGTAACCCCGAGATATTTGCTATCATTTATTGAAGAGTTCCGCAACCTATCTCCGAAGTTCTCCATCAGATCTTCAAAAAATTAAAATGAGACCAGTCCGGGAAAATATTCTTCCGAACAAAAGAAGAATCATCAAAATCGGTTGACAATTGGCAAAAATATCGCTGAACAAACATACAACAAGTTTTTTTAAAATGATTTGAATTGAGAACCTCGTCCTTTTTTTGAAACCGCTTAAAAAGAAGGTAACTGTCGCGATGGATGCACCCCGCACTCGAACACGTAGCTATTTTGCTACTGAATAGCAGATACCGTCTATTTGAGCTTCTCATTGCACACACACCATCTTCCACCTTTCTCTAAATAGATAGCACGAACTGCAACAAAACTAATGTTGCAGTTCGTGCTTGTGTTACGCAATTCTTTATAAAAATGTGTCTTCCTAGCCTTATTTAACATATTGTATTAGACTCTGGCAGTAACAATAAACAAGAAATCAAATATCAAAAGGCTTATCATTTAATTAAGTAAATATAACTTGCCAACATACTTTTTCGGGTATCACTCACCTTCCTTATTCTACCTCACACTAAGTAAATACCACAAACAGCAACAAAACTAATTTTTACACACTTTGTTTTAAGTATAGCATCACCATAATACCTATAAAAATCCGTCGCAAATGGTATGAACGAATCACAATCACAACAAACGAAAGACTACACTCAAACTACAGCCATTATCATAAACGTGAATCTAGCTAACAGTATGTCGCCTTGCTGACTCATAAAACGTTCAAAAACACGTTTCGAAACTCCTATCTCCAAATTCCAAGGAGATTGCGGAAATTCATTTTCCTTGAAGACAAAACGAATCAACGTTCCAGCTTATAAACGCTAAGGCACCACAATAATTTATAGATTATTAAATTCCCGGGAAATTGTAATGGGACTGTTTCTGAAACATCTAGTCGTAAATCGAATTATCAAGTCACTGCTATTTATGTTCCAATTTGGGAGACGTCTTTCAATTTTGTGCTCAGTGATTTAGATTGTTGAATTGAGAATGATGAAGACACTTTTAATCGTAGCTACTTTTTAACTAGTCCAATGTCAGAATCTCTGTATGTATGTAGGTTCTTGGAATCTGGATGATAGGGATGAAACTCTCACATTTTAGTTTAATTTTAAACTAAAATATGAAAGTTTGTATATTTAGATTTTCATTAATCAATCACACATATATGTCATCTGCCTGCCTTATCCCAACTACATAACACTGGGGTCGACTCCCAGTCAAATCAAATATAGAGTACATAAGGTAATGGTCTAGCTAGATACTGTAGACCAAAGGGCTATGATCTCCGGAGGACACGGTGGGGCATACGGTGGAGGTCTGCACCGCTTGGGCGGAGCACCGCCGTGTCCTCGTCGAGGCGATCGGCGGCGCGCGGCGGCGACCTCTCGCGTCCGGCCCTGTTTCAATCCATGGTCCGGAGCGAGGAGGCATGGGAAGCCGTCAACTCCTTCTGCGAAGCAGTAATGCTAGTGAAGGAGGAGGCGGGCCGCGTGAGGGAGAGACAACTCTCACAACCCAGCCGCCGCGGCATAGGGAGACCCACCAGGCGTCGGGAGTCGCTGGGCGATTCCCGGCCACCGTAGATGCGCGTCGTGTGTTTGCGTGTGTTTAACTTGGCTATTAAAGGAGGTTACAATATTTACATACCTACATAGCTACATAGGATACTTTTCATCCCGATATATTTAAATTTTAGACAGTTACAATGGTGAAGCCGATGTCATTAAGCTACTGTTACGATAGTGAATATCTGTGTTAGTTACAAAGTGTGACACATATTTTGCCATGTGTAATATGATTGCCGTGAAATTCGAAAACAGAATTTAAATAAACCACTTTTCCATAATTACTTTACGACTTCAAATAAAATAATGTTGAGTGGCTGACTGCTCAAAGGACTCAAATGATTACAATTGTTTGTGTTTACTCAGATTTTCGTTTGAAGATGACAAAATAATTTAATTCAAAACGTGATTTTTCCCCTTTCTTGGAAAAAAGGTAAACAAACTGTTGAGGAAGGAAAAAGTCGTTAATTTTGGAGTCACTCGTACATTTTCTAATTTTCTGAAAATTTAAGACGATAAGAGAAATCATCAAATTACTCCTTCCGCTCTGGGCGGATATGGCTCGACCTAGGCCTGATCCTTATCGGACGGCGAGCTACCCATCGCTCGCCATTCGCAAGCCCGCGCCTACGGTGGCCGGGAATCTGCTTACTGCTTCGCAGAAGGAGGTGACTGCACCCATGCTCCCTCGCTCCGAACCATGTATTGAACCAGGACTGGATGTAAGAGGTCGCCGTCGCCGTCAGTCACTGATCATTCTCTTGCCCTTACAAAGTTTATTTAAGGTCCAGCGCAACATGTCATCTTGAATTGAATTAGTCTAAATAGGTAACCATTCACAAGAGATAAAATCATTATATGTAAGTTTTCTCTATGTGTGCAAGTATTATGTAATTGTTTGTTCCAAATAAATCAAATTAAAATAAAGAATTTAACTAAACGATCTTTGCAAAAATGCAACATAGGCTCATGTTAAAAAATATTGCAAAAGCTCTCCAACTTTAAAATTCACGTCGAAGCCAAACATGAAGGGTGTTCGTTCAGCATCAAAACAATAGAAAACTTTACAAACTGCCAATCACTTGAAACTTTGATCCCCAAGTATTTGATGTAGAGGCTGTGGTTTTGCCCAAAGTGAAGTATGTCAAAACTGCCAAAATTACCGTAAACTTCGATAAAGTAAATAGAGAATATGACGCGAATGTTAGACGATTAAAAGTGGGGTATTTATTTACTTGTAAATATTTACTAAGGGTCATCATTCAACGGGACGCAACGCTGCGCGCTTTTTAAA
Organism: Melanchra persicariae; assembly: GCA_947386135.1. Taxonomy (NCBI): domain Eukaryota; kingdom Metazoa; phylum Arthropoda; class Insecta; order Lepidoptera; family Noctuidae; genus Melanchra; species Melanchra persicariae. Next base: position 17,752,788 of record OX376648.1, on the reverse strand, counting down.
ATGGCTCGAATACCGTCGAGGTCTGAATTTCAAATTCCGCGGAGTGTATTCAAATGCTCCCACTGAAATAGACAGAAAGGAAAACTGTTTAATCTGCACCTTTTTGGAACATACGTTTCTTGGTCTCTTTTGTATTTTATTTTAAGTGTGCTGTCGTCAAATAAATGTTTCTTCTTTTACAAATGAATAACCAATAATAATCTTTTGTCCACGAATTAGTATAGTAAATGTACATAACGAACTTAACTATTTATATCTACTAAACCTAACTATATACAAACTAGACTAAAAATTGCGAATTATGTACAAAAAGTGTAAAAAACAAATTGATCATTGGGCATCAAAAAACTCATCCACATCGCTGTCAATGACAAACGTGCCCAGAACACTGACAGCATTGCCACGTTAAATGGCAATGCTGATTCTTTGGCCAAAGAAAAGCCCAGCCCTCTGGTCACGTGAACAGTCGACAAGTCGTTTGCTGATGTCCTGAAAGACTCGGTGAGCACTCGGACCCCATGGGCCTAGTGTTTCAACCCCAAACGGCTCAAATATATAACTCCCAATAAGGTTGTTATATTTGCGCCGTTTGAGATTTTCTGCACCTGCAGCAGCCGCCCCAGCGCAGCCCGCCGTGCTAAGAAGATGGGAAGGCGCAAGGGTGTCGACACATGTTGCATCCCACACCAAAGGCCTACCCACCTTCCAAGGCATTATTGTCATCCCATCTGGCCTCTTCCCATCGTCACGTGCCAAGCCATTAGGTTCTAAAACAGCTGGCACCCCGGCGGTGACAAGAGCCCGACGGATGATGTCATTAGTGCTGGCGTGCCGCGCTAACCGACCAGCGCTCCTACTGCAGGACAGGCCATGGTGTCCGAGGCGGTCGACTGCTTCACCGCATTGACAACGATGTGGAGCTCCGCTAGAAGCACCCAGACGCAGACACGTAGCGATCCGGAAAGTACCGTCACTCAGCATGGTACCTATGTTGGGTGACGGTAGGGCCTGTAGCCAAAGACCTGACTCCCATTCACCCACAGCCAGCAGGCGGGCACGCTCCGCAGTATTGGTGGACGTATTTATGAGGTTATTCCGTACCAACCTGCAGAGCGGCTCGTCCCATTGTCTTTGGGAAAATGGGTTATCGGGCAACGCCGTGTTCGGGCAAGCCAGGCGCTCACTGCATCGGTTAAGCACGGCACTTCACAGTTAACCAAGGATGAATTTAAAATTCTTTTGGTCAACTTTTCAGTGCTGTGGACCGAAGACAGGAACGCCGGTAGGCTAACACTAGAAATTTTGCGGATGCCGAGCCCACCAAAACGAACGGGTAGTGTGGCTTGCAGCCACGCTCGGTCATCCAAAGCCACATTTAAAATAGATGTTAGTGTGCATTGAATGATTTGATCAATTTTGTCCAAAAGATGTGACTGCTTCCATAAAGGGGAAGTGCGGAGGAAATACATAAAATTTGGCCCAAAACAGCAATATCTCATGAGGGTGAAAGCCGAATGTAAATTGATTTGGGACAGTCTTTCCGAAATATCGTTAAAATGTTTAATTTTGATGTCAATGAATGAAGAAAAACTCTCTTCCAATATTGGTGAACCGAGGAGGTGCAGAGAACTCTTTTCTAAAATTTTGATATCAGGGGTTATTGCATTGAATTTCTGAAGAGTCATTTGTCTGTCGGTCTTGTCACAAATAAAAATTTCACATTTGGAGTGATTGAGGTCAAGGCGGATGGATGGGAACTGCTGCTTCAGGAAATGGAAATCTTTTAAAACGGTGTCTACGTCACCTCCTAGTGTTCCATCATCTAAATACCAGACGTTAAATTTTGAATTTAGTTTTTGTATGATTGGATGGATAGCCAAGCTGAAAATGACTGGCCCGAGAGGGTCACCTTGTTGGCATCCTACTGCTGATTCTAAAACGATATCTTTATACAATAATTTTGAAGGGTACTTGTAGCACTGCCATAAAAAGCCGTAAATCTCTGGTAATTCTTTTTTTACTTCAGCCAACAATGTGTCCCTGTTAAAGGAGTTGAAGGCGTTCTTAACGTCAACCTTGAGGATAACCTCACTCTTACCGGAATTTAAAAAAGTTGAAAGGGCATGTACGGCAGCCTCACAGCCCCCTCTGGATCCAAAGCCAAGCTGTAGGGGCTGAAATTTATTGGATAATACTTCACTGTATAATTTACAGCAAATTTTGGCTGCCATACGCCTGTAGGTGCACCCGACGGCAATGGGACGAATGTCGCCGTCTTTCTTGCGCAGGGCACATAGGTTTGCCCCGTACAAGACATCGACGACAGCTTCGTTCACACCGCCGCAGAGCATTCGGGTAACGAGGGACGAAAGCTCCTTCAAAAGCGACTCACCAGCTTCCCCGGCGCCTGAACTTAAAAGGTCCTTCAAGTGCTGAGGAGTCAGGCCGTCGAGGCCGCCGGTGGATCCACTTCTGAAGGAGCTCACGGCTGCCATCAACTGGGAGGCTGAAATTTTGCAGAAAGAAGAATCCGGATTGGTGGTGTCGGGGGGATCTGGGAAGTTGAGGCTATCCGCAGGCGCTGGGTGTTTACTCTCCAGAGCTGAAATAGTATCTGGAGAGTAAGGCGCCACCACATCACTACTGAATAACAGCCTGGCCGCACCACTAATGTCACCTTCACTTAATTTGGATTCCACATGTGAACACACGCCTTTTTGGGGAACGTTACTAAAAACTGGTAATTTTGGATCTAAAGTGTAGGTCGAATTATTACAGTTGTCTTTAATTTGGGTCGTTAATGTTTTTTTGTAGTCAAACTTTTTTGGACATGTAGAATCCTATAAGGGAAGGTGAGTTATTCCTCCCAGGCACTTTGCGTGTTCTCCTGTGTCGCAAGACGGACGCATCGCGCTAAACTCAGCGCAACAGACCGTCTTGCACCCCGAGGAACTCTCTTTATAAGAGGTTTTGAATTTTTTAATTTTGATAGCGTTTTCCAAAGTGGTTCCAAATTAATTGATGTTTGGGATATGGCTGGGGGGCATAAAGGTACACTATGAGGCTTGTGAACCTTGCCATAGTGTATCCTCAATCCCCGTTCGCCTTTAAAAAAGCGTGCCTGGGAGCAATGGGGGCATCTCACCAGCTGGGTGTCGAGGGATGTGGCAGGTTGACTCGCACAGGTTCCGGCATCGCGACCCGCATTTAACATGTAGGTTACTAGATTAGACTTACCAGATAAAGTAAAACTAAAATCACTATGAAATAATAATATACAAAAAACTTTACATTTAACACTTTTGTTAAACTAAAAATAAAATAAAGTAGCTGAGCCATGTCAGGGACGGACATCATTAACAGCTACTCCGCCTCCGTTTTCACGCCACAAATATAAAACATTCTGGTCTTACCGATGTATTCCTTTTAAAACAAAGTTCCGCATATTGCATCGCTATCTTAAGAGCATCCAGCATCGATGTGAACTGACCCTAAACCTGCAATCGATCAAAGGAAGAATGATTACGAAACCATCGTCCATCAGGTTGTCTATCAAAGTGAAACCAATAATGTCTGCTTATAAGCTGTGTGTTGTTTATTTTATCTCCGTTGCGGTGATGGACATGACGAACAGAATTTTGACACGTCAATTACTGGTAGATATGCAATTGACTTCTTTTGTTATTGTCTTAGGGCCAATCTTACTAATGAAACTGAAAGTTATCGGCGAATCTAAACCACGGTTAAGAGCTGTCAGTTTCACCATTGTTATTGAATATTGACATTGACAGCTATTGAACGCAGTTTAGACGTGCTGTTTGCTTTATTGGCCCCTAAATAAAATTTGATGAAGCAACTCGGACTTCAATGCTCACTGCTGGATCGATTTCATACCCTACGCTTTTTGAAGTGATAACTTCTTATGGGAGGGTAAACTGTAACGTAACGTAACGCGTTACGTTACGCCAGTCTGTCTGGCTTCCCTTTTTCTCACGCCTACGGCAGCGGTAGGCAGGCTCCTTCTCTCTCTCTAACCTACAGCGCTAAGTTTAAGTTATCACTTCTGTGGAGCTTCCCGAGATTCACATGTTTTTTTTCTGTGTCCTAGCTTCTTGTATCCTGCCAGGGTTGCGAAAGAGTTACTGTGGCCCTGAAACGCAAAGGGCATAAGGAGAAACACGGATGGATTTTAGTCAGTAAAAGTTTGACACGCCCTTCTGCTCCAGCCAGAGCGGAAGAAGTCATTTAATGATTTCCCATCCATAAAAAAAGCTTCTTTTATGGTTTATCTAGACTAGAACGGGCTTACGGCGACGCTGCTGTGTGTGTGTTATTTTTCACTGATTTCAATCTATGTATACTAATAAAAAACAAGTGCATTGTATGACGGAGACATCATTTAAGAACGGTTCGACCGATTTGGCTGTTGTTGTTTTATCAGAACAAGTAAAATAAATAAATAAAAATAAAAATTGTTTATTGACACAAAAATTTCAACATTGTTACTTAACTTTGGACAGTCTTAGGATGTTTGTTGCAAAATATATGTACTGATGCTGAATCCCAAACTAGGCCAGGAGCCTGTATCTTGGGAGACAGTGTTCAGTCGCAGCAAAGGTACACAATACTGTTTGTACATAGGGTTGCTGATTATTAAGTTAAATTACGCTATTAAAAATTTTAAAATTTCAAAATTGTGTTAGTATATGTGAGTCTGTGGTGATAGTGTGTCGTGGTGGGTGTTTGTGTCTGTGTGTGTGTGTGTGAGGGAGTGTATGTGTTTGTGTGTACGAGTGGATAACTTGAATTAGTGGGATTTATATTTGATAGCTAAGAAGGTCTTCGGTTGTTTGATAATCAAGTTGTAGAAGCCATTCAGTAATTTTTACTTTAACTTTACGTCTACATAATGAAACGATGTTATGTTTCTTATTTAAATCGTTGTATAGTTTAGCGCTTGTACTACGTGTTTGCCTTTTCGCGAAAGAAGTTCTACAAACCACACGAGGACATACAGATGATAGGCTGCGTTTATTTGAGTTTGGGATGGGCACATCTCGATGCTTTTTGAGAACAGCATTCAAGATGAACAGCTGACGAACTGTGAGGACCTTGCAGTTTGAATAAAGGCTCACAGTCGGGTATCTGTAAGGTTTCCTGGTCATTACCTTTAGAACGGCTCGTTGTGCCCTTTCCAATTTAATAAGGTGCGTTTTAGCTGCTCCACCCCAGACCGTGATGCAATATTGTATTACAGATTGACATAGAGACAGATAGACTAATTTTAGCTTGTCATGTGTTAGGGCATCTCGTAGGGATTTAAAGACATATATCAATCGCCTGACTCTTGTTGCGACTAAATCTATCTGTTTATTCCATTTCAGTCTGTGGTCAATCTGTACGCCCAAGTATTTAACCTCTTCGACCCGCGTAAGTTCAAGACAGTCGCATTTGTTGCAATTTGCACAAGTGTGAGCTTTAATATAGAAGTTTTCAACAGGGTCGGTAATTTTGCTGAGGGAAAATGCTATATAGTTGGTCTTTGTTAGATTTAGTGTTAGGAGGTTATTTTTTAGCCAGTTCATAACTCTGGATAGTGAGTATTCGGCACGCTCCTTAACCGTTTGCCAATTTGGACCCCAAACAAGGATAGCAGTATCATCTGCGTAGGTAAAAATGTTAGTATATGGAAGTTCAAGTGAGCAGAGATCGTTTATGTATAGGAGGAATAGTGTGGGGCCCAAAACACTACCCTGGGGCACACCGTAACTCACTGTTTCTTCATCACTAAAATAGCTATCAATTTTGACTCGTTGTCTCCTATTTGTGAGGTAATCTTTAAAAATTTCATGAGATAAACCTCTTACTCCTAGCTTTTGTAGTTTCTCCAGTAGTATAGGGACATATACCGTGTCGAATGCCTTTGAGAGGTCTAGAAAGATGCATAAGCATCTATTTTTTGCATCTAAGTTGTCAACAACGGTATTGGTCAAATCCGTTACAGCGTCTTCTGTGGATAAACCTGGGCGAAAGCCATATTGATTTGGTGCTAGTATACTAAATTTTTTTAGAAACGTTTTCAATGCTCGATTTAGTATTTTCTCTAAGATCTTAGATAAGGCTGAGAGCACTGATATAGGTCGATAATTGTTAAGGCAATAATTCCTATCACCATTTTTAAAAATAGGATGTATAAGCGATTTCTTAAAAGCTTCTGGGAAAACGCCGCTATTTATGGCAAGATTACAAATGTGAGTTATTATAGGTGTTAGAATCTGGCAATTTTGTCGGAGGACTTGAGAGGGAATATTGTCCCACCCTGTAGCGCTGTCAGAACGAAGTCCCAAGATTAATGCTTCTATATCGGTGTTTGTGACTTCCAAGATGACCAATGAAACGGGTGGACTGTTTTGTTCGAGTTCTTGTAGAGAGGTAGTTTTTTTATTAATGTTGGCAGTGTTACAAATTTTTTCAGCGAAATTTTTACCGATCTCTTTAAAGTAGGTGCAGACATGGTTAGTAGACGTTTTTGGGTTGTTGGATAATTTCAAAAGTTCTTTTGCACTACTTTTTGTCTTCTGAGTATTTGTTATGTCTCTAATGGCTTTCCACAGGGCCTTTGGGTCATTACCGGCATTTTGAATATGGGATTTTTTAAAATCAAGCTTTAATTTACAAAGGAGGTTATTGCAAAAGTTACGATATCGCGTATATGTTAGTTTTAGGATCATATTATCAGGTGCTTTTTTGGACTTTGAGTGCAGTCTATCGCGGTTTCTAATGCATTTTAGGAGGCCCGGTGACATCCAAGGTTTTAGAACTCTTTTGCTTCTGGGGACTGTTAATGTCCTAGTGTGTTTCGCAATTGTGTCTGAGAGGAGTGTGACAAGCATATTTGATGCAACGTTTGCGTCAGTAACTGATAAAATTTCAGAGAAGTTGGTGTTTTCTAAATCCTTTTTTATACTTATATAGCACGTGCATGTTCTCGTGTTAAGGTGTTGATTGTGAGAAATATTTTTACTAAGATATAAAGTAATGGGCTGATGGTCGGTTATGTGGGATTCTAAAATGAGTGTTGTAGAAGGAAAATCTGATTTTATGAAAAAGTGGTCGAGGCACGACTTGGCTCTAGTAGGCTGAGTATGCGAGGGAAACAGGCCATGTGAGGCATTAAGCGTTAAGTATTCTTCACGAAATGGGTCAGTTGAGGTCGTGCTTATGTCGATATTAAGGTCCCCCACCAAAATAATGTTTTGAGTTTTTATATTAGCGTATACGTCATTTAGGCTGTTAATAAAGTTATTAAATTTTTCTTTGGTAGATGAAGAAGGGGATCGGTATACGGCTACCACACTGATACTGCGATCTATTTGACAAACGAGACAGTTTCCTTCCTTGAATATTGGTTCGTTTACTTTACACGTTAGATCTAATTTGGTATAGATGATGATACCGTCATTCTGGTTTTGATTTAGTCTGGTATAATGTGACGTATATCCTGCAAGGACAGGTAAGTTATTTGATTTTTTAAGCCAGCATTCCGTAAGTATTATTATGTCTAAATTAATTTTAATGTCGGATATTAACATGCAGAGTTGGTCAAAATTTTTAGTTATACTTCTAATATTCAAATGAAGTAGTGTAATGCCTCCTCTAGTATTTATAAACAGTTTGCAGTCTTTCGGGAGACAGTTGTAAGACGTCGTTACCTCCAACGAGTCCAGGTCAGTATTAATGTTATTTATGTTAGCCATTTGTAAGTTAGAGAAACCCAAAATCTTAGCGTCCTACGTAGTGATCTCTTTGTAAAAGAAAGTGGAGGCAGGGTGGGGTATATGAAAAGCCGACTGCAAGTGTGAATATCATAAGAGTATAAAAAGTTTTGTATGTTTTTCTTTACATAGTGTGTGTGTGATGAATGTAAGTGTAGAGATTTAATTATAGTTACATTTGTGAGGAGTTTGTGTGCATTAGTAAGATAAAACCCATGCATTATTAAATGGAAACAGTATATAAATTTAAACAGATAAAAGCGTATACTAGTGGTCGGTGAAGATTCAGTAACTAGTCACTGTTTTGGTTTAAGGGCCAACAGAGATTGTTCAGAGGAAATTAGTATCTGCTTTTCACCATGAGCTTTTCGAACGAAAACGTTGCCGTTAGAGGTCCAGCAGAACTGGTAGCCATGTTGCTTAGCAAATTCACGAGATTGGTAGAACAATTTTTTCAAACTTGCCGGGAGATGATCGGCTATGTAAACTGCCTGTCTCTTACCGGCGATGTTTAATTGTTCCGTGTTCAATTTATCCTGCACAGTTTTCTTGCTGTTATTATAATCCCGCACAGCTGATATGATTTTTTGCTTCAATTGGACCGATTGAAACTCTGCGATAATTGGTCGTGTCAGTCTTGGTTTGCCGGGTATGCGGTAAATGTCCCGAAGATAAGCTGGTGTGATGCCTGAACCAACAACCTGACCGATGGCACAGATTGTGTTTGTGAGGTCCGCACTGGTCTCCTGTTCGATGGGCGGAATGTTTCTTATTTCAATGCATGAAGATCTTGACTTGAGCTGCAGATCCTGTACTTTCTTTTCAAGATTTTCAATACATTTCATTTTGTATGAAAGTTTTTTTTTGTAAATCCTTAGGGAATAATTACGGACCGGGTCGCTAGTTAGGTAACAGAAATATGTCAAAGAAGAGAACCACGATTTACAGAAAACATACCCACGACATTACATAAATCCTCTAAATACCTAGGAAATGAGCCCAATAAAGAATCTACCAAAGCGATACTATCAAACGAAACACTTTACAGCATCCGCCAAAGGCCAATAAAGTCAGGGATTATAAGGGAAAACTGTTGTAAGTACCATAATATATTATCTTCAACTATAAGTAACACTGTAGCACATGGTAAAGACTCACAAATAATACAGGATTACCTGAATTGGGCAAGATGACGATCTTCGAAAGCAAAAATCTGAATGCGGAAAATATTTGAAGCGGTACGATCGAAATCCGCGCTCGCTATATCTTTTGTAAAGTCCATAAAAGATGAGGACACTCACGTACGAGAGAGTATGTATTTGTATACCTTCTTATTTATTATACCAAAGACATATAAATAACAATGGCTAATAAGGGGTTTAGAAAAAAAGGGTATATGCTTCATGAGATTATAAGCGGTTTTATATATTCTGTTTTCAACTACGGCCATAATACTACTAAGGCCATAACATTGTGCGCTTTTAAGTGAGAATGGACCTTTTTCCCTTCAGTTAACCTGAAATTTTCCACGGCAAAATGCTTTTGTGGTTTCATAATCCACCCCAAAACCTTTCACACAAATGTTCTTATTTGTTGAAGAACCCTTAACGAAACATTAATGAGTATAACGATGACCAAATTGCTTTATTTGTATGGGTCCCGGAAATCTGGTTAGTTATCATACATGTCAAGGTTACATGGATATGCGCACTTATTTCTTGGTTGTCTCTTTAGAAGATTTGAGCCAAGTGAAGTGTATGGGATTTGAAATTGTTTGCCTCTAAGAGATGTGATATAGATAATATAAGTACGTAAAAACGTCTACTGCTGGACATAGGCCTCCCCCAAGTGTCGCCACAATAACCGGTCCTGTGCGTCTCGCACCCATCGGCTACCAGCGACCCTCACCAGGTCATCGGTCCATCTTGTGGGAGGCCTTCCAACGCTGCGTCTTCCGGTACGCGCCACTACAGAACTTTTCGGCCCCATCGAACATCTGTTCTGCGAGCAATGTGCCCTGCCCACTGCCACTTCAGTCTGGCGATCTTTCGGGCTATGACCATTACCTTGGTACTCTTGCGGATTTCGTCATTCCTGATTCAATCACGCAAGGAAACTCCGAGCATTGCCCTCTCCATTGCCCTGAGGGTGACTTTAAGCCTTCTGATGAGGCCCATTGTGAGCGACCACGTTTAGATTCCATAAGTCATCACTGGCGCACTGGTAATTGACTTTGGTCTATGTTCGTGAATATAAGTACTGCTGATCGATTATTTCATGTATTTACCATGTGATATCCTCAAACACCAGAAACACAGTCTTTTTCTCTAGGTACCCTATCTGTTCTCAGCGTGTCGATGACATAGTTTTTTCTTAGTTAATATCCCTAGACTGACCCAGTATTTGGCCACGGCAGCGGCAGTGCCGACCACTGACGCAGTCATTAAACATGTCTTTATTTAAACAGGTTGCATACATGCGGTGCAAGATTAAATATAAGCTGTGATCTGTGGAGAGACGGAAATACCTGTGGGGTTAGCTTTGAACTGAGTGCAGAGTCTGTTCAAAGTTTTCCAGGTCGGCCACAGTAACGCGTGCACAGGCGAAGCCGCCGAAGGCTCGATGAAAATGATCAGGAGGTATAGTAATTATATCTCTCGCCAAAGATCCTGTTCAGACAGTACTTAGGTATCGTAGGTCTGTTCTTCTCCAAATAAGAAGTTCTCAAGAACGTTGCACTTGAGTAATGGTTTGAATGACTCCTGTGTTCAACAGCGAATGGACAAAGTGTTCATGCTCTTAGCACCCAACCTTTGTTTGTAATTATTTTCAAAAGTAGACGAATACTTACACTTGTGAAGGTTATCAACTGCGTCACGGCTCAGAGATTATCATAAACAGGTCGTTACACAGTCCATTCGGCAAGCGTGGAAGCAAACTGAATTGTTTACGCCGGAAGAATGGGATTCGGCTTTAAGGAGTTACTTGATACTGCTTTTTGTTAGCTTGAAATATTCCATTTTTTGCTGTAAGAAGAATATATCATACTGACTGATAGGAAATGTTTTGTTGCATGAAATCCACTTATATACGCTTATGTACTGTAGGTATATAAAGTTAAAATTAAAATTGGTGACTAAGTAACAACAGCACGAATCAATACCCATTTTTTTTAAGGATGGGAAATCATCAAAAGCGCAAGGGAGTGTCAGACTCTTGCTGACCAAAACCTATCCGCGTTCCTCCTAATGACTTTTGCGTTCCAGGACCGCGATGACTCTTTCGAACCAATTCCGCAACCTTGGCAGACTAACTTCTTCTGCCTACTGCGTCGCCAGCAGTAACATCGGATAATATTCGAACAAGGTCCGTTGACCTATAATTATAAAGTACCCAATATTTGTGTTCTTCTCCAAGGTCCAATTTATCAGTGTTTGGTGTGAAAATCCAACAAACGAACAGACCAACAAATTTACTTTCGCCTTTGTAATATTAATGTTCAGTTGGTTTGTTTGTCTTAGCATGAAAACGAATGACATACTGCCATGTTAACGGTCGTGTCATAGCGTGATAAGATGCTATTTGGATAAATTATTCTATGAGTTGTAACCTAAAGAATCTTTTCAGTATTATTCGTAGTTCGTTAGTTTAATTTTGCCATACACACATCAAATAGCGGTTTCCGCATGAAAAAATCCTGAAGCGTTTAATTCTACACAAAAGTTTACTGAATTCGAATAAAATGTTAGCGTGTTACTGTCCAAAATGTATTATAAGCGCTTTGAAACCGAAAAGTTTTAGCCCAAAAAGGCTGAATGTCAAACAAACACTGCCTGTGTTGACTGAGGGAATTTAAAACTAGGCTTTGTGAAAAGATTTTAGACATACGAAATATTATATTTTCAACACATTTGCTCAAAAAATGCATTTACGAAGTCTGTATAGTTATTGTATTATTGTTCGAAAGTTAAAAATTACGCACCACACAATGGAATGTGCGGTAAAATAGGTACTCTCACCTAAGTACATATTTTACCGCACACTCCGTTGTATAGCGCCGTGCGTATTCTTTACGGTTATTTTTTTATTTCCATAAAAAAAAATCCACCAGAGTTTCACATTACGAGAACAAATAAGCTGAATGATCGAAACTCCTTGGAAGCGCTTTTGCTATACGTTTGTCTCACTATAGAGAAAATGAGAGAAGCTAAATAAAAATAAATATTTAATAAAAAAAAAATTAATAGATGTGGTTCTAATTTTCACCACGCGCATGTGTCGCCCTTTGCAAATTCGCGCCATTTTCATACTAGAAACGTCAAAGATTGTTGCGACTTTCCGACTGATAAGTATCTAAAAAGAAAAAGTTTGTTTCATTACCTATTGTACTGTTTTCTCGCAAATGTGTCGAAAAACGTTGTATGACACACGTGCGAAAATTGGTTTTTACAAACTTATGACTCGTCTACTCGGTTGTAAAAACCAACTCACCGCACTAATATCATAAATAACTATTATCACTCTCTTAAGTACCTACTGTAAGCATGTCTTGTTCATTTGTAAGTGTTTTCTAGTGTTGAATTCTTTCTTTCTATGCTTTGACATGACAATTAGACCTTTAAGCATCGTGGAAGTTTGTCTGTAAATCTTACTAAATTATTATTAGTCTCCCATCTCTAAGTCACCCAAATAAACAAATAAGTAAACAGTATTTTAGTAAGGATGTCATCTCTGGCAGCGCAAAAATTATGAGTGATAGCAAGCCACAATTTCGCCGAGTGCTATAGTTTCTTTACACCGAAAAAATGCGCAATTACTGTGGGAAAAGCCGTGGGAAAAAGGTTGTCACCAATTATCTCAGTAATAGTATGACAAAGGCTGGTAATAATAAAAATATTAATCCTACTAATATTATAAATGTGAATGTTTGTATGTTTGTATGTTTGTGTTTCAATCAGGCAAAAACGGCTGAAGGGATTTGGATGAAATTTGGCACACATGTAGTTCATATCCTGGAATGAGACATATGCTACTTTTTATCCCGGTAAGTGGCATGGATCAATGAAGACTGAGGAGGAAGTGGAAATTCAGAGCCGCTGCTGCCTTAGTACTATAGATTTACAAGTACCAGGAGACCAAAAACATTAAGTACCAGGAAACCAGAAACATGTCATAGTATTTTTTGGGCTGGTTGGGATAGGTGTACGCTACACCTACCCTGCACCTACCCTACACCTATGTAGGGTAGGTGCAGGGTAGGTGTAGCGTAGGTGTAGTGTAGTTGTAGCGTAGGTGTAGGGTAGGTGTAGGGTAGGTGTAGGGTAGGTGTAGGGTAGGTGTAGGGTAGGTGTAGGGTAGGTGTAGGGTAGGTGTAGGGTAGGTGTAGGGTAGGTGTAGGGTAGGTGTAGGGTAGGTGTAGGGTAGGTGTAGGGTAGGTGTAGGGTAGGTGTAGGGTAGGTGTAGGGTAGGTGTAAGGTAGGTGTAAGTTAGGTGTAGGGTAGGTGTAGGGTTGGTGTTTCCTGAGTAAAAAATTTACAATACAAATCAGGAAACCTTGCTGTTTCCGATATTCATGCGGGCGAAGCCGCAGCTGGTAGAAGCTAGTATATTATAAATTAATATTAATCTAGTAAAAATATGGCCAGAGCAAAAAAAGTGAAAAGTTCCAATTTTTATCGTTACTAGCTCACCTAGTGAGGGGAACACCGGTAAACTTTAACAATTTATATTATGAGCCAGGTAGAACGCTTTACCGAAGAGCCGATCATTATTAACTTCAGTTCGTTATTAGATATTTTCAACGTTGTTATATAAAACCTCTGAAATATGGTACCTATCCTTTATTTTATGGTGCTACCATTTACTACTTTAGTAATAGTTGTAGTTAATATATAATAGTAGTAGTTAGTTAAGAATTTTAAGTTTGTTGTACTATGTAAAGACCTTTTCTCAGTGAGAAATTCGTCTGATAGAAATAAACATACATAACTGATAAGTGGTGTTACCTACTTATGTTTTGAAAAACACATACATTGTACATGGTTATCAATCAGTCTGCTTAGTCTTTTTACTAATATATAATGCACGAGTCGGCTCTGTGCCTAACCGCTTGATACCAGTATTTTACAAGGAGCGGATTACTACAGCCCAGTAATTGGGTGACACGATATTGCTTGGCAAGACGGGGTTGTGATTGATTTTCGAGTTTCTGACTACCCGTAAAACAAACATTACATCTTCAACGCGCTAATCTCTGGAACTACTAGTCGGATTTGGAAAATTACTTTTCCAGAAAGAAAGAAAGAAAGAAAGAAAGAAAGAAAGAAAGAAATACATAAATAAATAAATAAGTAAATGAATATAAATAAATACATAAATAAGTGACAGCCGGGGCCAATGGTGTGCTTTCCAAAGCCTGGAAGTCATAACATAACGTCTGAGGTCAACGCACTAACCCGTTAATTTGATAAGTCGAGCGAAGTCGTGGACAAAATTTTATACAATAATAAGCTGAACAAACGGGTGAGCTCAGCAGAAAGGAGGACTCTCCTAACATAAGAATGGAGACGATTCTCCTAACTGAAGACGATCCTCTGTTTGAAAACGAAACCTTTTGAAGTTTTGAAGATTACAAGATTTTTCCGTCTCAGTTTAATTACAATTTCTTCGAAAATATAACTCAAGTTTTCCTCAAAATGAAGCAATAGATTATTTTTTATTTATAACTTTAATTAATCTACTTTATAAACGAAGTGGGCAGAGTGTTTCCCTACTCTGTTTCGTAATAATTAACAATCATTTTTATTACGAGAAAAACATAATCAGTGGGTAACAAATCTAAATTAGTTTTTGGATTTGTCCATTTTCTTTTCTTGCGGTTGCTGGTTAGTATTAGCCTGATTGATACCCTCAATATTAGAGGATAAAGATCTGACCAGCGGTTTAGAGTCTTTGGGAATAGTAACAAGAAAATCTTAGCCTTTATAACATAAAGGCCATCCGTAGTTCAAAATAAAGCTTGCTGTTTTTTTATTACAGATGAAAAATGAGAACAACAAATGTGCCTTAAGACACATTTGTTGTTCTCATCAACAGAGTATTAATTCAATTTGTAAAACCAATCATGACTCAATCCGTGATGATTTAAATCAATTTTCATATATCAAGGCTTTAAGAGCTGATGAAACTGTCGATCTTTGCGTTGTAAAAATAAAATAAAGCCGTAAATTCGTGGACATTTTCAGTAATTGGATTGTCAACTCGTAGCTAAATAAGAACATCTGCAACGTATCCCCCAGACATATCTGTTGAATATTGAAAAACATTTAATTTGATCAGGTTTACCGGACATTGTTGTTCTTTGAAAATCTCTGTTTTAATCCAGGATTTTTCTGCAAATCTTCATTTGACCTACTTTACGTAAGCCGTAATGTATTTTTTAATGAGAACTGTCTTCTTTCCAATTCGATTATACCTTTCGTGCCGAATGGCACGTACCGGCACCACTTACTGTGTCGCTCATTGTGTTGTAATTTTGGAAGAGTTTTCTGATACCTGATGAAGACTTGGCTATAGCTGTACAGAATTACTATACTATCCGATTCGTCCGTGTTGACACAAACGACGTCCCTATTTCTGAAAAACTCATGTACCTAATATCTACACAAATAGTATACAAGTTAGTCTCAGCTACCAATATCTTGTACCTACATCTTAATCTTTATCAAGCTTCAAAAAAGTTACGCTATAGTTAGCTATGTCTGACAGACATAGCTAAGCTAAAAGTTAGCTATGTCTGACAGACAAGATGAATGACAAACCGAATGATGGGAGCAGCGGTTTCCCAGTTCAGTGATACAGCTACTTTCGAATTCTGTGTCGTGGGATCGAACCTAAGCAGGAACTTAACTTTGCAAAAATGACCACCACTGCTATAAAAAGCGGGGAAGGATAACATTGAGAGGAAGCCGTCATGTTCCAGAACCAAATTCGAAGATATATGACATTCACCAACCCGCAGTGAGACAGCATGATGGGCCACGGCCCGCTCCCTCTCAGAGAGGAGGCATGTCTCAGCAGTGGGGACATTATAGCTTGCTTTACATGGTGATGAACATTTAAACTCTATAAATAATACACTTGACCTACTCATAATGTTAGCAGACCTCTTTACGTGAATTTCCCGTGTATACAAGTAAATAAGTACCTAACCAATACAACTTTATCATGTAAACTTAAAATGGCTGCCCGAAAAGCCTCTTAGTGGCCATGTGACACGGTAAAAGCTATTCCTTTCTCAAGTCCAGACTCAACAAAAATCGGATGGCTTTAGTACTTGTGTCCAGCTTAGGATTTAAAGTACAAAAGTTGTACAGTCGCTAACATCGTCCTTGGAATTGATGTAAAATAAAATACAGGGATACGTTTTCAGTTTAGTAGTTATGAATGAATAGCTCTTTATTATGTCTTTGACCATTTCTTTAGAGCTATGCTCGGAGTTTTCTGGCGCAATCGACCAGAAATGAAGAGAGCAAAGAGCTGCAAAATCAAGGTAACCGACATAGCTCGAAGAATTGCCAAACCTAAGTGTAAATAAGCAGAATGGTGCTTGCAGAATAGATGGCTGATGGGGTCGTAAGAATAAAGTTTAAATAGAAATTCTCTTTGTTGTACCCTTATGGTATTATTACAATAGTAGCTGGAAAATAGTAGGGTGTAACAATGGGCGGTCTTATCGCTAAAAGCGATCTTTTATAGACCACCTTGGAATAAATTTGACTGAAAAGGAAAAAATAAGTAGTAGGTAGTTATATAGGGTTCTGGATTAACGATAGCGTACTAACCAGCGTCTTACTAGGCCCGCAGGAACCCAATCATCATCATCTTCAATCTTCATCAAGCCTCCCCCAAAGAGCGCCAGCCAGTTTCTTCAGAGCATCGATCCATCGTACCGCAAGGTGTCCCTCACTACGTTTGGCCATACGCGATCTTCACTCTAACACATATGTGCTCCATCGACCATCTGTCTGTCTTCAGACATGGCCGGCCCACTTCCATTTTACCATGCTGATTATTCTCGCAATGTCGGTGACTTTAGTTCTCTGGCGAATGACTTCGTTGCGAATTTTATCCACCAGAGAAACCCCGAGCATTGTTCTCTCCATTGCACGCTGAGCGACCTTGAATTGAAACGCTGAGGAATCCAATGAAGCCTAAAGCCCGCTCCACATTCACGTTTCTCGTTTTTTCTCGCTTTCTCGCGAGATTCTCGTGTTAATGTGGAGCGCCCATAACAAACAAGACATGCCGATTTGGCGAGACCTTTGTCTAACTAGGGAAATGATGACAATTACGATTTAACAGCAGCCACAGTACGTTCCGTATGGTGACGGACGTTAAAGAATATCACCATCCCATCACTTCCCGTGGTGTCGTAAGAGGCGACTAAGGGACTCACCAGAGAATGGGCAGCAGCATTCTCTGTAGGCACATTGCAACAGCTACACTGCGATCGCCAACCCGCCTGCCAAGCGTGGCGATTATGGCAAACCTGCCCATTTGGGGGAGGCCTATGTCCAGCAGTAGACGTCTTTCGGCTGATATGATGATGATGATACAAAAAAAGTAATTCTATTGTAATCTAAATAAATGTAAAAGATTTAGCACATGTTTTCAGTACATCCGCTAAATGAGTAGATCAGCTTGAGTTATTGGAAACTCCTTTACAAAGTTCGTGAGCACTTGTTTACTGATTCAGTCTCGTTAGTTCACAAAGTAAAAACAATATTGTGCAGCTATTGGAAAACACTTCAACTTGCGATAAGTGTTCGGAGATAATTGGAAAGAAAAGTGTTTAAGTAAATATCAAAGAGATCCTGATTTTACTTACAGGTCAAAAGGCATAACCTATTATTTCAATACTGAGATGATCAATAAAAAGTCATATCATGTTCTAGCGGCAAATACTCCTTCTCTAGAAAAGAAGAGGCTATAAAGTTTCGGTTTTCAGACAGAAGCGACGCGGTAATGCGATAATGCGTTTTAAACAACATTACCTAAAACTGTTGGAAATTCTCTAAAAACGCGTCGGTATGTTGTCGCGTCTCGACTCTCTGTGAGGCGTCGTCCTAGTACAAAGCACCGATACGTCACGATCGTCGATACGTCACAATCACCGACCACGCTGTCGCGCCTTCCGTTTTTTGAAACGATCGCGGACGGTGCAGCCTCAGAGTCAGCTCCTTTGGTGATCAGTAGTGTACAGATACATGATACGTAGACGTAACTGCTTTTAAAAGATTGTAATAGCTACCGTAAATGTTGGTATTTAAATAATATCTCATTACAATGAACGTTTCGTATATGAAATAAAGTCCAACCGTTTAGCTATCGCCTAGCAAAACTGAAAGCAGGATTGTTTGACGGGCTATTGACGTTGCTAGCTATGATTACAGCTTACAACACGAGCTAAACGCGAGCTACCAGCACGGAATAATACGACTACTACCGGCTTGCTTTGTTGCTATGCAAACAGAACAGTGTTTACTTTGCTCAGCTGCTAGCAATCCTGCTTGTACATGGTAATTTTAATGAGCCAACGTTAAATACAACTAATTCCTTTTGTGTCTACGTTTTTTTTATGATTAAATCGAATAACCGAATAATAATATATCGAATGACGTTTACTAATACATAATGTATTTTTTCTTCTTCAAACATTTTCTCTTCTGCGCTTGGAAGAATACCTAATTCCTAGAATAAAATTGGAACGTGATAAAAACTTCTTCATGTAAGTATTGTATAGTTGGGGAAATGCTAGGCAGATTGAATTTAATATTTATAGTGTGACACCCCTACCTAAGTACCTCAAACCGATCATTAATATAAAAATGTCATACATTAATTCCCCCCATTATATCTAAACTTCGACTTCGACTGTACAACGGGTACAGGTACCTCCTGAATCTGTAAATGTGCCATTTAGATTCTTTCGACTTGACCTCTCGCAGTCCACTCCACTTACTCACACATTCAATTCGTTCTACAACCTTCATGAACTCATTCATATTGAATCACTTAGAAATGTAAAGAAGTGTATACTGATTTCACAATATAAAATCCTGAAAGTAGGGGAAATCATGAGTTTCTGTTTATCTGATGCATTAGAAACCACTTTGGGTGTGCACAACACATTTTAGGAACGCTGTCATTGTGCGTACAGCTAAAGAGCGGAATAGGGCAGATGACTAAAACAATCTAATTAGTCAGTCAGATAGATTTCCAAAAAATATTTGACACGTATTTTTTTCTTTTTTTTACGTACACAAAAAATGAAAAAGATACAGTGCGTTGAAAACTCGTATGACGTCACTTGTAAGTATACTTTTTACCTACACGTGACGTCATAAGCCCCCTCCTCTTTGATGCGTTTTATCTTCGTCTTTTTTATTGATTTGATAAAGCAAAAAATACGTGTCAAATATTTTTCGATTATCTAACTGACGGACTAAATAGATACAATCACAATATTTTTTAACCAGTAACACGTTACAACCTTGGGGTTTTTAAGTCAAGGTTTTTAGATCCACTTCTAAGTAATCGTGCTCTATCGTCTTCTACATCGTCGCTTACCATCAGGTAATATTGTGATCAAACGGGAGCCTATAATTAAAAAAAAATATAATAGACTAGCACTTCGCCCGCGACTTCGTCCGCGCGGATTTAGTAGTTACTCCACAAACTTCAACGCCCCCTATACCCCCTTATAAAGGTTAGTTTTGGAAAATTAAGCACAACGATTTTCATTAATTACTTACTTAGTCATTTCTACTTATTCTATGGTCTCAGGAGGCCCTCGACAAAGTACCATTTAATTAGCGAATGCGACTGTCGAAATGCCAAAATGTAGGAATTTTGGTCACGTGACATTTCGATAGAATCTGTCAAACCTATACATTTTTGACGTATTGACAATCGCGTACCTACGTCACGCCACCGTGACAGAATCTCACTTGTCTCGAGCCCAGGTTCAGCGCAACTGTTCACCCCGTTCAATATAATATACTGGATAACTTTTTTTCCAGTGCGCAAACTTTGAGAACCACTTCTGCCCATGTAAATGAACAACTTTCCCCAAGAAAGCCATAGTCAATTCCTAAAAAAAAATTTGAACTTCCCATACAAAATTGTCATCAACTGACCACAATTTGTATGGGAGACTCAATTTTTTTTTTACGAATTGACTATGGCTTTCTTGGGGAAAGTTGTTCATTTACATGGGCAGAAGTGGTTCTTAAAGTTTACGCACTGGAAAAAAAATTACCCAGTATAGATACAGGTACAACCTTGACCTTTGCCAAACCCATCGGAGATAAACAGAGTGCCAATTATTCTACTAATTCAAATCGGAACGATCGCATTCGCATCTCAGTTGTATCTGTCAAAATAAACCTCAATTTCTATTCATTTTTGACAGATAGCGACTGAAATTAGTAGAATAGAATAGAAGGCACTCTGTAATTAAATAAGTATTTTTCCCTCGGCTTTGAAGCCGTGGACAAAATTATATCACAGGAAACCTCTCAGGCAGAAATAGCATAGAGCACTCACGATAAAATAGGTAGTCTTATTGAGTGGCAAACAGTGAACTTCTTAATGGGATCCAGACATCCAGAAATTATACAACCTTTGAATATAAGTTTAGATTTACCTAGTATATCAATATCTGGTTGTAGCTCGATATCTTAACACTCTTGGTTCAGGCGCTCGCTGAAAATTTCTCAACTAGGTATATTTTTTGCCAAGAAATTTTGTGCTGTACAGGTTAAACCCTTTATCCGTTTATTAATACCACCAAACATCGTTTCTGAGGTTCCGTTCAGGAACAAGATTAAATTGTTATGAATATCTTGACTAAAATTAACTACGCGTTCGCGCTCAAAATCTAGAGCGTAAACTGGTACTTCTAACTAAGCACGTTAGTAGTTAAAGCTTCGTCAAACTGATAATGTTACAGTGTGTTAACACTGTAACATTATCAGTTTGACGAAGCTTTGCAGCTTTTCAGCTTTTGTTTAGAGAACATCAAAACATTATTTGTTTGGGTTTTATGTTTTTTATTATTATTTTGTATTCATCCCATTTTGTTTTCCCTTTAATTTTTGTAATGTATTTCTGTTTATTTTAATGTTCTCGTCCTTGTCAAACTTTATGTACCTACATAAATATTAAGTGAATGATGTGGTCGCCTATAATTGGAAGCGCACTCTTGTATTTGTCCCTGTCTGTATTATAATGCATGTGATTAGCCTCTGTTGGCGATCCTATAAATAAATAAATAAAAAAAACATTTCATAACATCACGCCTGACGAAGGAAGTGGTTTGTAGGCATACATCCAATGGTACAGTCGCGTATCACCTGTTGTGTTTAAGCCATATAAGTATACTAACTTTTACCCGCGACTTCGTCCGCGCATATCCCATTTTCCCATTTCCGTAGTTCGGGAATTCCTCTCTTAGTGCTCCCCCACACTCTTTGAAGGCATGTAGGTATACATCGAATTTTAGCTTTCTACGACCTGTAGTTTCGGCTGTGCGTTGTCTGTCAGTCATTCATTAGTTACGGTAGAGTTTTGTCTATACTGGGTAATTTTTTTCCCAGTTCACAAAATTTGAGAACCATTTCTGCCCATTCTCCCATACAAATTGTGATAGATGACAATTTTGTAAAGGAAGTTCAGTTTTTGATTATGGCTTTCTTGGGAAAAGTTGTTAATTTATATGGGTTCTTAAAGTTTGCGCACTGGGAAAAAAAATACCCATTGCAGTATTGTTGGTAAACCTAATAACTTGATGAATCCTCGGGCTAAACATGTGAAAGGAACATTAAATAAATATTTTAACGTTCTCCATCCGTAACCAAGAAAAGACACGTGTTTTTTAAAAAAAATAATATTATTCCCATACTGAGTTTCAGATTTTTCTTAAAGGAATTCCCATGCCGGACTCTTAAGTCCTCGTGTAACATATTTAAATGACAGGGTAACTCCTGACTCGAAGGTAGAGGGAAACAAGAGCCATGTCATTACCATACATTAACTATTACATTTTTAACACCTGTATTTCCTATTTTAGTTGAGGTTTCGGTGCAACGGATACAACAACTTTGTACAATTCAATAACAACACTGACATTACGTAGCCTAATTAATCTTTTACTAGATACTGTAACAAAATAATGCTGAGAAAAACTTTTTATCAATTTAGTACCATTACTGTTTTCGGTAAAACATAATTAGATTAGGTATGTACCTATATTTACTTTTCGATGACACATAAAATCAATAACGTCTCAATTGATTCCAATAACACTCAAGTTCCTTACTAACGATCCATTTAATGTTCTTAAATTAATTCTGCTGTTAAAATACAAGGTAGTTTCCCAATTTACGAGTTCGTGTTGAAGCTCAGTATTGCCGTGAGTGTGTGACGGGCCTATTCTTTACGAGTCTTGTAAACTTGTTTATTTATTACGTCTAATAACACCTCACCTCAGGAGGCAAGAATAACGTCGTCGGGTGACGTGCGAAATTCGTACATATTAGTGAAAAATGAGTCTCCTTTCTTGTATTTCATGCCAATTTTTTATGTTTTCGAGGAGGCGACAGAACGTCGGTGATACCGCAATATCGCAGATATGCACTTTGCTTTATGGTCTAATTTTCTATGCTATTTTCACGTTATTTTATTCAAAGCCTTATTTATTTATAGCAAAGTTTGTTTCGCGGTATTGCAATATTGAAAATTAGACCTTATAGCAAGTTTTAGTTTCGCGGTAATGCAGTATCACCGACGATAAGTGACATGAGCAAGTCATTAAACGATACTGAACAAAAGATGTCACTTAGATTGCTGAAAATTGGCGCATTTAAATGAAAAGGCTAGGCCACCAATTAAACGGCTGATTATGCTGATTGGCTGCGACACATAATATCGCCGCACGTCTAGAAGACGTACGACAATGTATGTGTCGCAGTCCAATGATGAAACGATCTTGTCAGAATTAATTTGTCCGAATCTGATCACACTCACCGAAATGTAACCAATAGAAAAGCGACAGGCTAGCTCGACGTCGATGTCACTGGCAGGCAATTTGTATTAGATAACGTTGACACGCTTTGTTTTGTGTTTGGAAAGATTTGATCATTTCTCTCTCTAGCAATGTATAAGGGACATTGAGCGGGCGCGGAGGGCCTTGTCGGTTAGAGCGAACATGCTGGCTCGCAGGTTTGCTCGTTGTTCGGTAAGCGTCAAGATTACTCTTTTCAGAGCGTACTGCACTGCGTTTTACACGAGCAGCCTGTGGGCTAGATATACTCAAAAATCGTACAATGCCCTCCGCGTGCAGTACAACAATGCGTTCAGGGTGCTGTTGGGGCTGCCTCGCTACTGCAGCGCATCGGGGATGTTCGCGGACGCGCGTGTGGATTGTTTCTTTGCCACTATGCGTAAGCGCTGTGCGTCCCTGGTGCGTGTGGTGTGGGGCAGCGGCAACAGTATCCTGTCTCTAATTTCGAGCAGGCTGGACTGTCCGTACCTGAATCACTGCTGCGCCATTTCGCGTTGATGTGTCGGACGGTGCAGCTGCTATGTGTATATTTTTATAATTACTAACATAGATTAAGTCTTTTACTAACAAATGAGTCTTAGTTACTTGAGTAAATAAATAAATAATAATAATAATAATAATAATAATAATAATAATAATAATAAGTAACCAAGATGTAACGGAAAAGACGTAATGGAATGGTGTCCAAGACAAAATAAGAGAAAGAAAGGAAGACAACTTACAAGACGGGAAGACCATATCCAGAAAAAGGCAGGTGTTACGTGGAGAAGGATGACTCATAATCGGAAAGAATAGCAAGCTCTTGGGGAGGCCTTTGCGAAGACGCATAATTAAATTTAAATTATTTTCCATATTTATTTTAAAGATTGTTAAATTATTATTATTATTAACCAAGATGTTAAATCTAAATATTTGTACGGCTGAAATGCCGAATATAGTGAAACCCCATTTACCTTAAGAACTTATATTGGCTATCTATATTCTTGCAAATAAATATCATTCATTCATTCATTCAATGGCTGCCTAGGCGTCTCGTTAGGTACTCTGTGGACTTTTATTAATAGGGTTAGATCCCTCAAATTGCTATGTCAATAAAAACCTATCAACTTCACTAGATTTAAATCCGAATTAAGGAATTAGCCTTAGGCCTAGATTCGGCCGACTAATCCAGATACCAGATTAAATTTCAATATCTGGCAAATCTTTCAAGGCATTGATTGATCGCCGTAGATGATGGAGCGGTTTTTGAGATTACTAAATATTTCTGAATTTCGTATTTTTGTTTGCGTAAACAACAATCGAGGACGAATTAACTACGTTTTATGTTTATTATTCCATTTGCTTTTGGTTGTTATTTGTTAATAATAAGTAGGTATACGTTATTATTACAACCGTCATAAAATTTTAATAAAATAAATGATTATACCTCAACCGTCAAATTAAAAGAAATTTATGCATGTCTACCTAATATTTTTTACGTATCACGCTCTTTTTTGTGGCTTATTAGGGTATTCGAGTAGAATTATTTGATTTAATTTCTCAAACATAAAGATGAAATAAGACGCAGTAAAAAAATGTTATAGACAAGCATGTGGACGTCACTAATTAATATTTATACCTATTGTCGTACTACCAAATAAACATGAAAAGTTTCATAAAAATCGGCCGAGTCGTTTCGGTGGAGTGCGACCATAAACACCGTGACACAAGATTTTTTATATTTAATATCATGATTGATCAGCAGAGAAAGCATGTCTATATGCAATTAGTTTATTTATGGAACTTAGTTTTGGAACTTATATATAAAAAAGGTTAATTATTAAAAAAAATGTTTAGATTAGGTTGGTTAGGTTAGAACTGTGACCTCCTACGCACGAGCCGAGAAGCGAGCGGTGCTGCGGTTGCGACCGGCGAGTGCTAGAAACGACTAGATTATATAGAAAGAAATATGGAAAAAAAAAACAAAAAAAAAGGCTAACCGAAACTGAACTAGTTAGACGAGATTATTATTATAATTATTAAAAAAATGCCTAAAAAATACGAAATGAATCTCAAAATAAATTATTTTGCTTGCCCTCTGAGTGCTTACTAAAATTTTATTAAACAGGAGCAGCTCATTGCAGCTTATATAATTAATAGAATAGAATACATACTCTTTATTATGTACACCATTTAAGTAACAGAAAAGATAGATGAAGAAAACATTACTTATAGTGACACAATGGGCGGCTGCCAAAAACAATAATAAACACAAAAAAAAAAAAATTACAGCCATCCAGAATGACATAAATTGCTGATTGATTTTGGAATGTTTGCTGGCCATGAGTTGCTGATCAATTAGCTGCTCTCAAAAATACGAATACTATGCTAACCATTTAAATAACACCCATATAAAAAAGGTAGAGGCCTATCTTCCGCAAAAAGTTAAGCCCTTTACCGGAGGCTCTTCAAAAAGCTTAAAAGTCCTTAAAGTCACGCTCTATCGACGTTCAATAGGCTGTGCTCACACGCAGCCCCAGACAGTGGAATAAGTACTTACCTAATTATCTAGCTTGACCCCACTTCAACGGACAAAAAATTTGGATAAACTTGAAAAGCATTTGTAAGAGGAAAGGGGCCGAATTTCTACACGATTCTGTTTGCCCTTCAGTTGGGACGCAGTTAGGGCTGTCACTAACGTCTTTATGAGAAGAATGTTATGTCAATTTAAAATTCGTGATAATAGTATCAAATTTTTCCCAACATACAAAAATCTTGAACTACTTGGGCGACTGTCACACATAAAAAGTTGGCTGTGACAGATGGTCACATGGACACACGAGTGATCCCTAGGGTTCCGTTTTTCCATAAGAAAAAAAAGAGCTATTTAGCGTTTTTGATTTTTTTGTAAACAACTTGACTAAAAGGATTTAGCCATAACGAACGACAACGAATACTGAACTATTTTTTAGTCAGTCTCGATTAAGTTCTGACTTGCATTGACCCGATTGACCCGAACGAAAACGATATACAGGGAACCAATATAAATGCTTGCACAATAAAATAAATGTCGAAAGTGATATTCGATTTCATATTTCCCAATATTAACATCATGATCAATTTGCGTGGGCGTATCTGGATTTCTATTTCCAACAATATGAAAAATTAAATTGTTAAAAGAAGTACATCAGATTTCAGTGACGTTCGCTGAACGTATACGCAGCCCAAACACAACGCCAACGCCACGTCAAATCATCATTTTGGGTACTATCACCGCTGCACAACATTTAAGCGCAGCGTATACGCGGCGTCAACGTAAAGTTAAAGCCGCGTATCCACTAGGCAACAATTGACGCGCGACATGATGCACAACATGTTGCGCTTCATGTTTAACGGCAACGAGTAACTTTTATTTAGTAACATTGTCACTTTTACGCGCCTGCTGGCAACGTCGCGCGTTGTTGTGCAACGTTGCTGAACATGTTGGGCGTCACGCGTTGCGCGTCAAATGTTGCCTAGTGGAAACGAGACCTAAAGCCTACACAAAAAGGAAGCTTTATTTAGCAAACACTCAGTTTAAGACAAAAATTGTTGTAGGTAGGTACTCGATTCCTTGCCCTCTTTGAATGGAAAAAATATTGAAGCAGACAAAATTATGTGTCACTAGATTAGCAATCCAAATAATGAAGTAATAAAAAGTACAGTACTTATTTCCTTACTAGCTATAAGAAGTGGTATGACAAGTCCTTTTTCGTAGTAATAACTTCGTGTTAAGTTAGAGGGTAGTTAACGGGTAGTAAACCGTTTACGACACTCTCAAAGTAGTCCTTAGTGGTAAAGGTAAGATTTTAGTAATTTCTCTCGGGAGGATTAGAATTGTGCTACCCAGTAGCAGTTGTACGTACTGAAGTACATTAAAAATTCAATGTAACTACGGGATTTTTTTTGTATTATGTTCAAGTTCCTTATGATGTGCTTTTTAAACAACAACAAAGGTTCAATCAAAAAATTAGGTAGGTATATTATCTTGTCTGATTTAGTTTTTGTAGTTGTTTATATGGTTTAGAACTTATGAGGGAACAGATGAAGATACGCATACATACATACCGGTAAAATTCATAACCCTCCATTTTGCTTCGCCTGCGCTGTAATTGGGTAAAAATAAAGGTAGGTATACTTGTTAAGGCAGCAAACGGCAAAATCTTATAACCCCTTTGGAAATGGAGGCAACATGCGTAACATTTTATTCCGTAAGTATTTTCTTGGGAACTTAACGCTCCAAAATAATGTAAGTAGTCAAAGATCCAAAGTTGAAAACTAAGACTTAAAAAGCTTTGAGTAAATCAATACTCATAGTAATACTGTTACGAGTATTTCTGCAAAAATTGAAAACAATCGTGAAATGAGCTGTCAATAATGTCAATTCATATAATAAAGGCGGAATGAATTTGTATTCAATCCTTCCCATCAGTGCTCTTCTGTTAAATTGTCACCGTTCACATATACATAAGTTTTCATGTTTACAGAATAAACACGTTTCAAAGAGAGTACCTCAATGGAGCAAGTGCCACAATATCTTTCAGAATTTTCACACGATACCTACATTTTGTCAACCCTATGTATTTCGTCTAAAGCTCCCAAATGTTCCGCTCGTGATTTCGGCCCATTTAACGGCAATGGATGGCTCACCTCTTAGGACATTTTTTACAAGACAAACGTTATCTACTATAATATGATAATTTGTAACAACTGGTCTTTTCGGTCGCGTGATATCTACCATTTTTACATTTTGAGTCGTTGTCGTCACACGGTTAATCATTTATTTAAGGACTTTGAGTTGATATTAACATTTCCTCTATTTGAATTAATAAATAGCATACAGCTCATTGTTAAATATTCTATAATTAAACTTTTAGTTGGAAAACACGAGCAAGTTATAGGGTTCCGCGAAATTATTTATGAAAACTGGTTCACCGCTTACATGTTAGAATGTCCGTGGAGGGCAAAGACTACAATAGTACCTATTGGTGGAGGGTAAATTAAACATATAGTTCTTATAGAGACTAATACTAGCACTAAACGAGGACTTTACAACTCAGGTTAAGGTTGATTCATATTTAAGTGTAGTTTTCTGTAACTGCTATACTGTAAGGTAAATATCAAATAAAAAAAAAAAGTTCTTTTAAGTTCCAAAAATATCACTTTTCAAGCAGACTCATACATTAGGTGGCACCTAATTTGTGATTGAATTAAAATAAATGCCAAAAACTGCATCAGACTGTTTGAAAAGTGTTTTTTTTTGTCTAAATTTTATTTATGTTGGTATTGTTTCTATAGCAGTAACAGAACACCATTTATATGACCACGCAATTCTGGAACACGCTGTATATGTTACAAGTTAAAAAATAATATCCCCAATAAAAGGCCCCCTAGTATGTAAGCCTTTTTTTTTAAAGATGGGAAATCATCTAATGACTCCTGCCGCTCTGGGTGGAGCGCGAGGGAGTGTCAGACACTTACTGACTAAAACCCATCCGTGCTCCTCCTAGTGCCTTTTGCGTTCCGGGGCCGCGGTAACTCTTTCGAACAAAATCCGCAACCCTGGCAGGCTCTGGCCCTAACGGACCCCTACTCCTATGCTGACATCTCTTTGAGGCGCGCGTGGAACACAACGTGCCGTCGGCTTGTGCAATGGGCATGGGTTTGATCGGACGGTGAGCCATCCAACGCTCGCCATCCGCAGACCCGCAACTACGGTGGCCGGGACTCCCCAGCGACTCCCAACGCCCGGTGCGTCTCCCTATGCCGCGGCGGCTGGTAGAATGTAAGCCTTAGGTTCGAATGATAAGCGTTATCAGGCATGTAATGTATGACCAAACGGTGCGACGGGAACACATTCACTTTTCAGTCAGTCAGTGACACGACATTCTTGTACAAAACATATGAGGGTGTTACTAACGTAATAATAGATTAGACTTTAACAGCAAAATAGAATATTCGACTGCTATCAAAAATCTACATGACTATATACATACCTGAAAATGTTACTAAAATACAGGGTGGTAAAACCCGATGTATATATACAACTTTAAATTGCTACATTTTTTATTAAGCAAAAATATCCAGATTTAGCACCACCACCATAGTTAATGATCCCATTGCATGACGTTCATAAACTTATATAAAATTTAAATATTACCTTCATTAAGGAAATAAAAACAATATGCAAATGTAAGTGTTCCTTGCAATCATAAATAAAGCACGATAATTAATTAGTCGCTGTACTTTATTGGAGCCGCTGCAATATGTATTTGGAGATTTATGAGTTCATTAAAAATAACGGATCAGCTTACATTAATTTTTACCCTAATTAAATAGCTATAGCACATGGCTTTATTTTAACCGACTTCAAAAAGGAAGAGGTTATATTTTATGTTCTTTTGTATGTGGTTTTTTTCGGTGTTTCTGGTTGATTTTTTTTTGTTTTTTGACACCGACTTCCAAAATTAAAGTTATTTTATACTAAGTGTTATTTATTTGGTAGTCAGTTGTATTTTTTTATAATTTATTTGTTTCTCTTTTAGTGGTTACTTACTTTTTGTACCTTCGCAGCCCAAGTCCAGACCAGCTCATAGTTAAATATATACTTTGCTTTGGGTTTGACATATACCTAACAAAATGACACTTTACAAGATTTTATTGATTTTTTTCATTTATTGTTTTTTTTAATTTATTGATTTTTTTTTGAGTAGGTCCAGATTTACCTTTGAATTTCATTGTACAATGCAGACGCAATACAGCTATAGCTAAACTTAACGCAAAAAGAATCATAGTTAACAAACACAAAAGTTATGCCCAGATAACCCCAAAAACATGGAAATTCAGGTTGATTTGTCTGCATCTGCGTACCCCTTCTCAGCGTACTGGCGTGATGTTATGTTATGAACTGGTGTAAACAATAAACAGACATGCAATTTCAGCGATCCCGGTAGATTTGCTATCATTTATTGAAGAGTTCGTTGCCTACCTCCAAAGTTCTTCATCAGATCTTCTCCAAATTGAAATGGGACCATTTCGTCTTTCGTTTCATGTACTCTTACAAACAAAATAACCATTATCCAAATCGGTCAACAATTGGTGAAAATATCGCTGAACAAACATTTGTTCTGGCATCCCATCATCAGATCCTGACTTATACCTTCCATCATTAACTCAGCAACACAAGATAATGATTACCAAGCACAAATATCTGATTTATGTTACAATGTATATGAAAACATTGCATGTGCCTATAATATTTGAGGGTTGCCTTCGATTTCCTTGGGATTCCATAGTCAGATTCTGACTTCGTGACAATAGAACCACCTCAGAAGTGTAGGCTTTCGAATAAAAAAATAATTTTGAAAATTAGTCTACAATTGGCAGAGAAATCGGTGAACATCCATTAAAAAAATAAGAAAAAATTTTGCATTAGTTAATAACGTAATTCAGAAAAAAAAAATCGATTTTATAACGATATTTTTAAATGTTTGTATTTATATTTTTCTTAAGTACAAACTTTTAATACTTACCGGTATAAAAAACAACTTAAAGCGTAAATCAATTTAGTCTGCGTGCGAAATAGTTGGATTGACATCAATTTATTATACAATCCTTACTGAAGCTTCGAAAAAATATTTAAATATTTTATCTTATGATAAAAGTTTAATAGCGTTTCTAACTAAGTAATTTTCACTTACCTTTCTGATCAGTTATTTAAAGATGGGAGTTTTTTTTTGGTCTTCTCAATAATAATCGGAAATAATCACAATGTAGAGTAAAGGTAGTAAAACAATCAGCAAAATTATTTTCAATTAGAGTACAAATTGAAGGTGGATCCAAACTTAAGTTAAAGTGGTCTGAAGGAGCGCGGAATAATAAAACTAAGTAATTGCTCGCTCCAATACTTATTGTTTGAATTAAATGAGTTTGTTCCGTTTCTAATCAACGGTGTTTACTGAAACTGACCTTTATACAAAAGTAAATAACTATAAAAGAGTTTTATCTTGCTGTTATTAAAAATGATAAAGGTTTAACTTGGTAGGTAACAGCAAAAAAGCTTGTTTCAATAACATTTGGTTTAGAGAATTAATACCAAAAGATACCAATCAAAAGACGGTCTCCCAAAACGCCCGAACATCACTATCCTAGTGTTTTAGCAGGAAAAATGTAGAGGCGTATTTAATTCTCTAGCAACACATTTGCAGGTGCTTCCATCTTCTTTTTAAGAATGGGAAATCATCAAATTAATCCTTTCGCTCTGGGCGGAGCGGATATGAGTGTCAGACTCTTACTGACTCAAATCCATCTGTGTTCTTCCAAATGAGCTTTGCGTTCCAAGGCCGCGGTGACTCTTTCGAAAAAATTCCTCAATGGTGCTTCCACCTAATATTCCATTTACATGACTTTAATGTTATATACTTACCTATTTCTACACTCATTTAACTCCTCATCCAGAACCACAATCGGAGTTCCACAGAAAAACACAGGCTTTTAATCTGGTTATTAAAACTAAAAATACAACGCACGCAATCATATTAAATTGAATAAAAATTTTTTGTGGTCATACTCAGTAATATGCAAATGTACGATAAAAAGCACATAGAAACTTTAAACATTTGCTGGAACAGAAACATGGCTGGAACAGCTTTGGCATACATTTTAACTAATGACAGCCTCATAATGATTCTATTACTGAACGGATTTTTATGAAACTTGGCGATGTTGTTGCTTATGTACCAGAATAACACATAAGCTATAGAAATACTAACTTTTGGATGTGGTTTTGTCTGTTACATAACATAGGTTTTGTTTGGTTCTGCAGGGGAACGGGAAAATGCGGGATATGTGCGCATACGAAGTCGCGGGCGAAAGCTAGTTAAGAAATAAATGTTTAGTAATTTTTTTACTATTTATAGGCCCGCATTTGACTACAATCTCACCTGATGGTAAGCGATGATATTGTCGAAGATGAAGCACGCTTGCCTAAAAGTAACCTATTCACTCTTGACTTGAAGACTTCCGAGTTGTAGCTATCAGGAAACACAGTCTCTGGAAAGCCACTTTTAATTTTATTCTTGATAATTATTTTATAAAAATATATCAAAAAGTTAGTTTCAAAAGATATGGATACAATTTACATTCTATAGTCAAAAGTTTGAAACTAGTACAGTCCAGTGCTACAGCTCCCACGAAAGCTATAAAGGTGAAATTCAGACTGAATTTCCATTTCACAAGGTGAGTCTTAATTAAAAAAGGAATTAACTCTATACGAGACATTTTCTCAATTGAAATATTATTTTTGTTAAACAGATTTATTTTTTTCTGTTAATGTTAAACAATTGCTAGGGACGATTCATTGGTTTCTGATTTAGGAGTGCTGAATTTTTAGGACTCGATAACGGCTGTCGTTGGGTGTCACTAGGCCAAATATAACTGTATTTTACTTAATATTTATTTTAATAGAAATATTTCAATAAAAACTTCCAGTTCGCTTCAATGCTTTATGTATTTAACTGTTTTGAAAATCCAATCATTGCTATTGGTTTTCGTTTCTTCGACAAAGCTTAATTAAATAAAGAAGATGCCAAAGTCGATTTTTTATGGATGGGAAATCATCAAATGACATCTTCCGCTCTGGTTGAAGCGGAAGGGAGTGTCAGACTCTCACTGACTACAACCCATCCGTGTTCCTCCTCATGCCCTTTGCGTTGCTCGCGGTGACCCTTTCAAACCCAATCCGCAACAAGCCAAAGCCGATGGAACTGCGTTTTGTTGACCTCAAAATATTTAAAAGCTAGCTTTGTCTCGCGGTTCTGGTCCCATGGCCTAACACACTGAAACCGTACATGTTGTCAATAGTGTGGCTTCTATCAGTAAAAGAACTTTCAGTTCAGTATTCTCAGAGATTACCTTCAACAAACAAAAAACAAGCTTTATAATATATGTTTAAAATATTAGTTTACTACTCTACTTACCATAAATATGGTCTACTAATCATATCTAAAAAACATGGTTATTAAAACCATTTTAAAATCATTCCATGTGGCGATGGCTTATTCTTTTTATAACTTGTGCCTCAAAAGCAAAGCGTCGAAACTGTCACACACTTATCTTAACGCTGCCATATAAAACGCGCAGTAAAAATGAAAATAAAACCCTCGAACGTCCAGAAATCACAAAGAGGCCACTGTCCCACTTACGGCGACGATGTCAACAGTGAACTATCACAGTAATTACCTGAAAGGGACGAAGATAAAAACACCCTTCGTGACATATATTGTTGTCTGCGATATCACCTGTTACGATAAGGAAACCAATTTATTGTTGAGCGCACATAATAACGTATGTTTTTGGCCAAAGATAGCAAAAACAAGATGCGTTCCGTCGCAAACAAGACATGCCACACGGAGATATAGGTCGCATCGCGAGATGAGCTGACGCAAAGCTGCAATGTCTATTGTTCCAAAAACCTGACTTCTTGAGTCACTTTGTAATTCATGTGACTTAACGATTTCGGCTAAGCAAAGAACTCTAACACTCCTGCCATTACTTTCCTTTACACCCATGCCAACCTTCGTTAGTAAATCCTCAACGAGCTAAGGCCTAATTGCGGCAAAACTGAACTACCTATAATCTTACGGAGTCCGCAATTTGCCGGTGACATAATATTATTATTGCAAATTCTCGATATTATTATTAAAAATCGTTTTGTTTAGTTTTTTATTTTTAAATTTTAGTGGTACCCCCCCACACCTAACAACACCACTGGAAAGTAACAGGAAAACAAAACTACGCAATTTCGTATACATGGATGATTTTCCCATATATTTTTTCCAGCTATTTGAATGTAAAAACCACTGAGCCGATTTTGATAAGATCGGTTTCATGGGATCATTTGGGAATATTCCCTTTCCAACAAAAAAAAATTTTGATAATAACGTGATATTTTAAAATTTGTTGTATTTTACTACGTATACTATTAAATTTGTTTTTTTTTTATACTTACAGGAAGTCCAATCGCACGGAATCTCGTACTTAAATTAAAAAGCGTTCAACTAGTTCCAGGTGAGATAGTGGTCAAACACGTGCCTATCAATAGTAAAAAAAACTCAATTTGCAATCTCATCTCGTTGGCAATAACTATCAAGAAACTTCTGTTCTCTTAAAATAAATAGAAAAAATGGAGACATACCCTACTTTTCCAGAAGTAGGGTAATGTTTTTGACATATTGAGATTAGATTGAGCAAAATTGCCCTCTGATTTTCTCATAAGACGACCCTTCTGAGAATCTAGATCAAAGTGAGCCAGTGTCTTTTGAACACGGTATACATAGATTAAAAAGTTTTTTGTATGCGATCAATAACTTAACATCAATAACGTTATAACGCAACTCTAAAACTATTAATATTTCAGCTTCAACGGAGTTGGGGACGGTCTATTTTCAACTAGGAATTTATATTACAATATTCTGCACACGTGCCTTATTGGACCCTAAATCTATCACAAATTAAGGGCTATTTTGGTGTAAACTATTTCGGTCAAGGGTTTAACGGGTACCCAAATATAGATCAGGAGTTCCGTCCTTTACGTGCCCTTTGTCTGCGATAGAGAGCTTGTATACTTTTTCATGTGTATGGTGTAAATAATATTTATGTGATACTTACCCTTTATAATGGGTCGCCGATAGTGCTGAAAAGTTCCGGAGTGACGAGGAAGCGCGTGGGAAGACCTCTCATTCATAAGATGGACTTACCTTAGGAGTAAAGGTCACAGGAATCTTCTGGATGTAGGCCATGCATGCATAGTCGTCGTGGTGATCTTTAGGCGAGGCCTATCTCCTACAGTAGACGTATTTTGGCAGAAATCAAACTTACTTACCTCATTGTCTAGGTATTTACACCAGTTACGAATTTTGTTCGAAAGAGTCACCGCGGTCTTGGAACGCAAAGGGCACTAGGAGGAGCACGGTTGGGTTTTAGTCAGTAAGAGTCTGACACTACCTCCCGCTCCACCCAGAGCGGAAGGAGTTATTTGATGATTTGATCCAAAAAAAAAACGGTGTCTGTACCAATTGTGGGACATTCAACTTAAAACAAAAATCTTTAGTTTTCAGAATAATTATAATGACGATATTCACCCTGATTGCAATATCTTCCTACATCATCTTCCTACCTTATCCCATGCTACTTGGGGTCGGCACAGTACGTTTTTCTCTGCCATTCAGCCCTAGCAACCGTCAAGCTATCACTGACTCCGTTTTCTTTCATATCACACCTTACACAATCCATCATTACTTTCTTTGGCCTTCTCACCCCGTCAAATATTTCCAAATCATCAGCAGCATGTTACATAGATTGCGATATCTACCAATCTACCATTTAAATGAGGATAATGATGTCGTCCCTTCACAACGCCAAAATCGCATAAATAAAAACTTGATGGCAACAACTTGATACACAACCTTCCGTAGTTCGCCATTAACATGTAAAAGCTTCCAAAAATTTGAATTTCCAATTTCATCCACTTTGACTGAAAGTTGCCTGTACACTCATTGCATTGCAGAATATAGTTCATGTTGGTCTTTTTTAGTTAAATTTTCTATGCATTTGGGTATTTAAAAAGGTGGCTGATTAGTTTTTGTAGGGTACGTAAATCGTTGCAGAGTGTAAGCATTGGTTTTGATATTGATATTCACGCGTTTGACCATTATCTCACCAGGGGGCCTGGACAAAAAACTTTTCCGAAAATGTATGGGAATGACATTAGAAAATGACGGTTCCTTTCCACACCTAATGTCATTCCCATACATTTTGTCGTCAGCGTCTGACGTTAACGCTACACAAAAGTGTTTTGTCTAGGCCTGCTGATACCGGGTATAAGCAAATTAGCAAAAAAGCACTCTTGCCTAGAAGTAACCTATTCACTCTTGATTTAAAGACTCCGGGGTTGCAGCTATCAGGAAACAGTCTCTGGCAGGGAATTTCACTCCATAACTGTACACACAATTAATGTGTTCCCAAAACGTTTTGTGCGTGTGGGTGGAATGTCCACCTTGTACCGGTGGCGCTTCGGCGTACCTGCGTCTTGTGACCGTCAAAGGGTATTTTCTGGGAATACGTTGTTTTAAATTTAAAGTGTGTAATTATCAGTGATCGGAGTAGGTAGATTGATTTTTGGTACTTGTATCATAAATGCACACAGAAAGAATAACATGGATAAGCCATTTTCCCGGAAAGTAATTCCGGTATTTCCGGATTCAATTAAATATTGTTAATGTTGGTAGTGATATTATTCCTACTCAATTCAAAATTTAAAGGAAGGTATCAAAACTAAATTAATTCATTATTTATCTGTTGAATAATAAAAACAATCGAAGGTTTTTTTTTAATAATCCACCAATTCCGGAGGAATGTCCATATTAATATATACGTTTCGGATCAATGACCCCATTTCAATCTACCTACTCCGATCACTGGTAATTATGCATTATGATGTTAATGCATTTTACTAACTTAGGTAAAATATAATTTAGCAAACTACTTATCAGAAAATCGTTGCCTTTTGTAACTCAAACTGTTAATATTTCTGTTGAACACTTATTTTTTTTTACTTAATAACGTTGCCCCATATTAGGAATTTCTCCTGTATCGTGATTGCGTTTACAAAAACATTAACTCACATACACAAATAGCCAGACCCGGAACAACTACCTGTAGGCCATACAAATATTTGTTCCGTCAATCGCGCGCCAATCGCTCAACCACTGCGCCAACCGTGCGGTCTAATTTTACACGACGAATAGATACTACAAATGAAAAACTTGACGCAAACAGCTTACAGGCTTAAGGACGCGTTTACAAATGGGTAGTCAAATCATTACTTTTATACACAAAAGTATGTTTATTAAATAAAATACTTTGCATTCTTAAAATGTTTTTCCCATGAATTGTTGATAGATGTGCATGGTACGATTCTGAACTATAAATATAATTTAGATAGGTACAGTTTCTCAATAAATGTACCGAAGTGAATATTTTTACTTCGGTACATTTAATAATTTCGGTAAATTTAATGAACATATTTTTGTATAAAAAAGTAATGATTTGACTACCCATTCGTAAACGCGTCCTTAAGGCCCATATTCAAAACCCATCCACTCCAACTCCATAGGAGCTTGTCATAAATTGATGTTTTTGCATTTGTTTGCTCATCTCTTGAGTACGAAAACGTCAATTAGACAAGAGGCCCTAGACAATGTGCCATTCAATTAGCGAATGCGACTGTCGAAATGCCAAAATGTAGGAATTTGATCACGTGACATTTCGATAGCATCTGTCAATCCCATACATTTTTGACTTATTGACAATCGCCTTCGCTACGCTACCGTTGACAGAATGTCACTTGTCTAAAGCCCAAGCTTTCATTGACATTTTCGTGCTCATGTTGGAGTTGGAGTTCGACTTGAGTTGGAGTTTACGTTTTTGAATAGTTGCCATGTTCATGAAAACTTTTTAACCAGTAGTAAAAAATGCTGTTTAAGAGATTCTAAATTCGAATTCTCCATAAATAAATGTTGAATGAAGAATATGCTTTTCAGTATTATGGTTATGAAGTTTTTATGAATACGGCTGTTAAAGTGTATCTTCCACACAGTGTTGCTTCGTAAATGATAAGACCACTCCTACCGAACCCTTCGAGGAATACAAGCGTGATGTTAGCAGTCTGGAAAATTAAAAAAAAACTGGGTTTTTCACCCCTAGACATAATCCCTACTCGTTTCTAAAATCACATTTGCATATGTTTTCGCACAGAATCTGGCTTTACAGAAATTTTAAAACTAAAAAAGCTGCTGGATATTTATGTCGGATAATCTACTTACTAGAAAATTTAAAAAAAGTGAGATGTTTTCAGTACTAGGTTCTGGCAGCGGCTTCGCCCACGTGGAAGTCGAAAATAAGCTCCACGGAACGTACTAACGGGATTATAATTATCATACGTCCTAATTCATGGGCATAATCTTCCCGGTGAGGCATCAAAATTACGGGTTTTATTTCAATTAAACCTTTTACAGGCACTTTTGAATGGTCAAGAAGTCGGTCAGTCAGAAAGATGAAACACATTCCAAAGCGAAGATCTCTATAAACCTGCCAGTGTTGCGGATTTTGTTCGAAAGAGTCACCGCGGCCCTGGAACGCAGAGGGCACTAGGAGGAGTACGGGTGGGTTTTAGTCAGTAAAAGTCTGACACTCCCTCCCACTCCATTCAGAGCAGGAGTCATTTGACGATTATATTGAGAAGAACGTACAGCAAACTCCGTGGACACTCGTTTCAATTATGTTATTATCACCAAAATCCTAATTATATTAGTCTTGTTGCTTATGTAATTATATGAGAACAATGTAAATAAAAAACAATCTACAACAATTATTAATTAAAGGATGATTCCCATTCACAAACATGATGTAATTAGCAAACATCCAAACATTCGCTTTTATGATATTACTTAGTAGGATTAGCTCAGTACTTTAGCCACAATTTCTTCAAATGGAATGGTAATGCAATGTCTGCGACCCTAATCTTTGCTCCAGCAGACATTGCGCGCGACAGCAGATTAGCAGATTTTTCTCTTTATTTTTGAGTCACTTTGGTGCATACAGCTTTATCTTATTAAAAGAAATTAGTATCTAGATTTACTGAGCCATTTTTAAAGATGAATAATAAACTGAGCAACCGTGCGTCTGAAAGCATGATAGGTAGATAAATAAAACATTTAGTTAACGCAAAACAACAACAACAAAAAAATAGGTACATAAAAGCACAATTAAATTATCAAAAAGCTAAGCATCTAAAAAAAAATAAAACGAGTCCGAGTGCATAACTTGTAAAGATTTGTCAAAAGTACGGTTAAGCAGTTGATAACCCTAGCGTGCTAGAACTGCCAGTGGCCATACCTAAAAAAAAAGACGCTTAGTTGACACTTCGCGTGACCCAAGGGCAGACTTTTACCTTGGACAAATCATAAGCATTGCCATACAACGTGGCAATGCCACCAGTCTTTTGGGCACACTTCCAGTTCACAAATAATGGCACTTAGTTAAGGGTTTTTTGTTTTTATATCTATTCATAAATAAAGTTTTTGAGAAAGAATCACAAATTATAAAAATAATTTCAAAAAATTTACCACATTGGTGCCAACATAAAGAAAAAAAAAACACATTAAAAACAAAGAAAGTGACAGCTAGTGAGAGACAAAAATGAACAGCCAAAGTGCGGTGTGCGCTTCAAGGTTGTACTTGGGAGCACAATTTAGTATGTCTCAGGTGACACCTGACGCTGATATTCTGCTGGAGCCCTGCAGTCACATACGTTTCGACCGTTTGTGAAAGAAGAGTGGCAAGTAAACCTGCAAAAATAATTACATTTCATTATTGATTCATGCTGTACCTAGTGGCTTATGGCATAAATCAATCGTAGTAGAGAAAGTCAGATAAATAGTCATACTAAAATGAAATATTGGTATGTAAGCTGACACCATACATGATTGGGAAAGGTTAGACAGATGAAAAAAGACAGCGATAAAACGTGTTAGATAAATTGAGACTGTCAGCGCAAAAGCGGCCTAACCCTCAAATAGGTGATTTAAAACATGACGTATTTGTAGTTGATAAGTCAGAATATGAAAAATTGAGAGTTAGGCCACTTTTGCACTGACGGCCTCAATTATGGTTTTGATATTATCTGAATGCTTATCTGACGATATGCATAGTTATTACTAGTTACAATAACTATAGTTATTAGCATGCGTGTTTGTTTATACTTCGTGAGCTGCTTGAAACTTTAGTTATTAAACTGTAACCTCCAAGTCCCTGATGTATTGCTTAAAGGCAAATCACCGAAACTAAACCTGGAATATATTACAACTACTCACAGTCGCTTTACTTACTACTGATCAATATGAGTATCTAAAACTCTTTCGTTAATGTGACTGATGAGTGACTGACAGACAACGTACAGCCGAAACTACTGGTCGTAGAAAGCTGAAATCTGGCAAGAAGGATCCTTGGGCAGTGTAAGAGAGTCTTCCCGCAATCCCGACGGGAACGGGGTAAAACGGGATTTGCGCGTACGAAGTCGCGGGCAAAAGCTATTATTATACATGTAAAAGGCAGTATGTTTGGATATAAGTATAAAAATATATATAACAAACTACCTGAATTAATAAAAAAGAAAATAATATAAACATATTTATAAAAAAAACGAAAACAATTTTTAATAAAAAAATGCCAGTACCAGTAGTAAAGCGTAAAGAATCATAATTGTAGGTATAACGAATCCATACTGATAATGATAGTATTGGATTTAGTTTAGATATAAGTTTAGCTTCCTCTCTCCTACTATATTTTTAATTCTTTTGCTGTGCCCGACAGGGTCCTTAATGATCACATTTTTTTTTAACTTACCAACTCAGTAAGTACACATTGTTGAATGCAAATAAAGTATTGAATATTAAGTATATATTAGAGAGTATTGGTTAATCAATCTCGCCTCAAAGACTAAACACATTGAAATAATTGAAGCGCCGGTAACTAGATCATTACTTTAAGTCCTATGATATTTTTCATCCTGATATTACAAAAATTTCCGACATACACCTACACGCAGACGAAGTCACTGGCAAAAGTTAGTCTACAATAATGGAAACATAACAGTGTTTTTTTTATCAACCTGAACTTCCCTCTCAGGGTCAAAAGCCTCCCCGCATTCTATCCTGCTCTTTTGGTAGTGTTTATGTTAAATAAATAATTTTAGAGGTGTATATAAACTTAATTATGTAGGTATTTATAAAGGTGTTGTTATTAACGAATTTATGTGGTTCCATTTCTGGCCGTGTATAGCACTAATGTGTCTTATATATGAGAAGTTAAAAATAATGGCAACGTTTGTTTTTCTTGAAATAAAGAATCATTTAGTTCTACTCAGTTTTATTAAAATATAGCTTAAACTGAACAATTTCTTTACATCAATTACCTAGGAAGTCAACCAATACGTCCCAACATTTTATCCTCGGTCTTTCACGAGCCCGTCTAGCTGTGTCAGGGCTCCAGTGCAACGTTATCCGAGCCCACAGCTTTGAAGGAATCAGACAGACATGGCCTGCCGAGTTCCCTTTCAGTCTCGCAGCTTACAGTAGTGTTCACATTAATGTATGCGTTGTCAGTAGGTGACTTACCTACTCAATAAATAATGCTGATAATAATACTAATAAATTAAGCGATGTAATAATTAATTATTTATAGTCACTCGATCCTGGTGTCACATAGCTGGTCGGCTATGACCACAAAAGCAATGGAACACTGATATTGATTTATTAATAGCCGTGTTTTATCATGTACAAGTTATTAAAACTTAGTTGTTTTCAAAATACATTTTTGCACGTGGCTAAATTCAGTAAACAGCCGCACGGACCAATCTTCTGCCGAGGTTGGTCTGTGGATGGGGTGACTATATTAACATATCGAGACTCCTCCGTGCCTCGGAAAGCACGTTAAGCCGTTGGTCCCGGCTGTCATTTGTAAATCTTTGGCAGTCGTTACAGATTGTCAGAAGCCAGAAAATCTGACAACAGTCTTGCCAAGATGTACTGTTTTACCCAATTAATGGATTGTGGAGGTCTGGAGGCAGTCGCTCCACGTAAAATACTGGTATTCAGCTAAATCCGGTTTGACTGGGAGCCGACCCCAATATAGTTGGGAAAAGGCTAGGCAGATGATGACAATGTCACTAATTTTAAAATCGTAAGTGTATTCCGTAATGGTATAAAAACCCTGAAATTGTACTATATGATGGTACCTCTTGGATTTGAGGCAAAAAAAATCCGTGCCTCGGAAAGCTAGTCAAAGTCAAAGTCAAAACGTTGATTTCAATTAGGCCATTAAACGGCACTTTTGAACGTCATCATTTACATTAAAAATAATAGAAAGTGACTCTACTGTCCGTTCGCAAGGTTAGATTCTTATGGAGAAGACACTCCATAGTTACTCTTTTCAAATCAATGTTTTACAATATTTTGAGTACAAAAATTAATTTTAATATATGTGAGGTCGATGCACTTAGAGGATCATAGTACATGGTACTCACATATTTACAAATCTTGGAACCATTAATAAAACAGAGTGTGTTAACAGAAAAATTAAAACTCTTTTACATCTGTAAAGTCTATACATATAATAAAACTGTAGAAGAGGTCAATTCTGTACATTGAATATAAACTAAAAAAAAATACTCCAGGGGTGCTTTATACAAACAGTAGAAGCCAAAAATATTTTTTTTTATTTTCTTGTCTGTCTGTCTGTCTGTCTGTCTGTTGTTCGTCTTTCACGCAAAAACCACTGGACGGATTTTAATGAAACTTTTTTTGTTGTATAGCTATTAGTCCTCGCCAACATATAGGCTATAATTTATTTTGAAGATCTGAATACAAGACGTGGAACCTTAGCAGCCCGGCTAATCTATAAGAGATATTAATATACCGCTTTAGGAATAGTTGGTCAACATGATGAGTACTGTCTGTCGACATAAAAAAAATGAAGGTCTAGAGCATCTGATGTGGAACCCTTTCAGGGAGCTAAGCTATCGGCTATTTTAATCCATTGTCAACAGATCTCATAGTCCGTTTGGTTTAAAGCCTGCTTCTCGAAAGACTAGGTTTGGGTTCAAATCCCACAAATTTTGTAATTATTTTTGAATTATTTTGATCTTATTTATTTCCTTATTTTTTTATTCCTACCAAACCTAATATTTTCAAATATTAATAATATGTTATTGCTGTATTTTGCATATCTCTTTAGAAAGACAAGCAGAACCTATTTTTTGTTCATATGTATTATGTTTCGTTTGCATCGCGATAAAAAATACAAAACTAATGTAGAAAACATTCACATAAACCTGATAGGATTATGGCAATCTAGAAGAAATCAACTTATTATCTACATGCATAGTAAGTAGGGGTAAGTATCTTTAATGACACTTGCAATGCCATCTGTTGAGCGAAACTGTACATACCATCAACAGCACGAGAATTACACCAAAAAGTATTTTTTAGTTGAAGATTCTTTTGATACTTACCAGGCGTTACGCATTTGATGCAAAAATAAAATTGCTCCACTGACTTTGTTTTCATTTTTTTTTACTTTTGATAGGAACGCGTTTGACCACTATCTCACCTGGTGGCAAACGATGATGTGATCGAAGATGGAGCACGCTTGCCTATAAGTAACCTATTCACTCTTGATAAGACTCCCAGGCTGTAACTATCCAGAAACACGGACTCAGTCAGGGAATTCCACGCCATATGTTTCCAAAACGTTTTGTTCATGTGGGTGTGAGGTCCATCGTGTACCGGTGGCGTACCGCCGTACGTCTTGTGGTCCGATGATGGAACGAGCTTGGCGGAATTAAACTATGCAATTCCGTCGCACACTCCCCAAAATGCAACCGATAGAAAACCGAAAGGCTAAAAACTCGACTTCGATGCTCAAGACTTTCACCTCTTGAATTTCTTTCCCAGGATCTCCCTCATTCCTAATTATTTTATGTTAATTTTGAAACAAAACTGTTCAATTCCCAGTCAGCTGGTGATTCGTCGTGACCAGCCTAGGGCCAGAAATTACCAGTAGCGGGTTTCACACTCCAGAGCTTCAAGGGGAACTGTGGATCCCTGGGCAATGACGCCACAAAAGAACTCGCGAAGATAGGTTTCGAGATGGTAGTGCTGGACCCGTACCCGCTCCTCCTTCTTTCTTTCTTTCACACAGTTTCGTGCATGAATTTGCCAGAGAACAACTGAACTTCATGACAACAAATGGTGAAAAAAGTGAAAAATGGCAATGACAAGTCTATAAACGTGACTAACTAATTGACTTCTCAGCTTAAGTAAAAATTACCTCCGTAATAATAGGGATTATTATTACGGATCATTGCCCTTAAATTTTTTTAAACTTATGCACTACAGACACCCCAATTTGCGGAGGTTGTTTCGACGCCGGCTACGTCATCCTGGCCATGACTTTCCGACGTGAAAAAATCCTCGCAACGGTGAGGTGTAGGTTTCAAATCAAATCGTTTATTGCAATCCATAATGTACATATACAGGTGGTAAATATAGGTTTGTGAGTGCTAAGTGATTGAGCTGACTTTTATCTCAGATTATCACTCCCTTGCGGGTTGAGTATTATCGGTCGTCTCTCCGCTCAACCTGTGAAGCACACTGGTGGCTTTTGTACATTTGGGCGGAGCTAGGCTTGCAAACTTAGCCAGGACAACGGAGTCTCTACTCTACTCTATCCGTTGTGGGTTTTTTTATGGATAGGAAAACATCAAATGACTTCTTC
This sequence comes from Melanchra persicariae, assembly GCA_947386135.1. Lineage (NCBI taxonomy): Eukaryota > Metazoa > Arthropoda > Insecta > Lepidoptera > Noctuidae > Melanchra > Melanchra persicariae. The sequence continues at coordinate 17,708,475 of OX376648.1, read as the reverse complement.
TGCTCTGCGTGGAGCGGAAGAGAGTGTCAAACTCTTACTGACTAAAACACGTCCGTATTCCTCCTTATGCCTTTAACGTTCCAGGGCCGTGGTGACTTTTCGAACAAATTCCGCTCCGTTCGGACAGTGAGCCAACCTACGCTCGCCATCTGCGGGCCCGCGCTTAGGGTGGCTGGGAATTGCCTTGCGACTCCCGACGCAACGCCCGGGTTGTCTTTTTCTGTTGCGGCGGCTGAGGGGGTCTACTCTCTTAAGCCCGAAGTCTGTAGTTTCGGCCTTAGTGTTTGGCGTTTTCTACTCCGTATCACCTACGGACTTACGATTGGTCCCGAACTAGGAATAACTATCAAATCGTGCTGTCATTCATTCTTATATTCTTCTCCGGACCATGGAGTAAACCAGGACGCCGCAGCCAATCGCCTCGACGAGGACACGGTGATGCTCCGCCCAAGCAGGGCAGACCTCCACCGTATACTCCACCATGTCCTCTGCGGAGACTTATCTTCTGATAGTTTCGGTATGACCATTAATCAAGCTCAGGGACAAACTATTAGTCGTGTTGGTGTGGATCTGCGGTAGTCCTGTATCTCGCACGGTCAGGCTGTATGTCGCTTTGTCGCATGTAAGCAGTGCGCAAAGCCTGTGTATACGTACTGATGAATATCACATAACAAGTAATATTGTTTACAAAGAAATGTTTTAAGTGTTAATATTCGTTCGTTCTTCGTAATTTTGTAAGTCATGTCATAATCACGATGAGTACCTATATACATTTAGTGAGTTTGTGTACTTAATATCTTCCTAAATACGAAAAGCAAGCGCGAACGAAGTCGCGGGCACAGCTAGTTATTAATAAATTGACCAGTTTGATTTTGCCTACACTACACCCTTGATTGTCCTATGGAGCAGGACCAGCATGTTTCCAAGCATTCTTATCTTGAATGTAATCCTCCAACTTGTAATATGCTTGTTTACAAAGTGTGCTTTTTACATACGTTTTAAATTTTCTTTCATTTAATTCTAATATGTCACAAGGTATTTTGTTGTAACATTTAACACAGTACCCCATGAAAGATGTGTGTACTTTAGCTAAATAAGCTGTACCTAAGTCCCGGCTATCCCGCATGAGTGTCATTCCTTAATCTTTTTACCAAAGGATATTGTGTTCAATTCAATTCTCGTATTTTAAGGAGCGTTCGCTTTCGCATCGTCCGCCAACTTTCAACAGCACCTCTTATTTCTCAACATAATTATTGTATTTTTTTACATTGATTTTATCACTGAGATAATATTCCGACTTGAACTTGAACGCTTTTAAGTGCGAGAATTGACTTTGATGTCGGTTGTTCCATGTTTCAAGTTCAACTGCATCTGTGACTAGAAGCTGACACATTGGGGAAAAGCCCGTCGCAGATAATGACTGAACTGCAACCATCAATGGTAGAATTTTAACGTAATAATAACAAGTTAAGGCCAAACTACACACAAGACACAGCTGCATACCGTGACGGTGACGGAGTGGAAAACATGGAGGCTTGTGGCTTTTTGCTTGCTAGCCAGGACAGTATTAGTCAGCTAGTTTTAGCTGACTGGCAGAAACGTAAGATTTAATGTTCACTAGGCTGCCTGTCTGTTACGCTGTCATACATTCGTGTTCTTGTAAGTAATCCTGACAGAATTTCGGTCACGGTGGCCAAGTGCACAGAAGATATAGTGTATTTAGTGCACAAGTCTGCGCAAACACATGTGCACACTCAGTTCCTACCGCTCGAGCACTGCTGGCACTCCGGTGTCACGCGAATTTAATGTTTATTTACTATTACGTAAGATTAATTTTTTATTTGGGAATTTTCACATGTCAGGACTCGAGCGGTTAAGTCTTAAAGTCCGATGGCATGGCGTCACGGAGTTACGGGGGTGTCACACGACCAGCTTCCAAACTCCGGCTTACGTGAAATTCCGAATGGCAACCCAGTAACAGTTTTGGTTTGATCTGGGTATCGAATGTTATTTGCACACGAATAATGTAACCATTATAAAAAAAATATTAATTATAAGTGTGTCCGTGGAGTTTCTTGCACGTTCTTCGCGAGAGAGATCTACGCTTTGAAACGTGCAAATATATCTTTGACTGACTGATCTTTAATTGAAATAAATGCTTGAGTTTTGTTTTAAGTTATTTTTTTTTAAACCAGGAACTCTGGCTTGGTGGTCGACTATAAGACCAACAGAATGTAATGGTGCACATGGCAGTCTTCTAAATGATTTTTTGTATGAATTTGATTACTAGGGCCACATGCCAACTCGAATAAAATTAGACAAAACAAGCACACAGACTCCTCGCAATACTCCAGGCTCCCTGATAGATTCTTCTTCCATTCATCAGCAAAAATATCATACCTTGCATTTTTTTTTATTGAAGAATGGGCTAGCACCTGACCTCGATCACGCCTGATGGAAAGCGATGGCTGAGGTCTATGATGGAGCGAGCGTGCCCAGAAGATGGGTTGAGATACTAGTACTTCCCACCCATAGACGAAACACAGCAGGCTGCTTGACGCCGCCGGTGGGAACGTGGTCGCGAACCAGGCGAGAGTTTGACTCTAAGAGAGCGTTGATTAATTATTATGATCCAGACTAACAGTTGACTAGTGCCCTAAAAATAAGTCACAGAAAAAAAGTGTGGCTTGGTTTATTCAACAGGTTTCAATAAAAATATATTATTTGCTACTTCAAATATTCTGTTTGATTTCCATAAAATATTTGTTTTGAGTGAAACCAATTCGTGAAAAGTTCAGCCGTTCTCAACTTTTCTGCTATTTTTCATATACATTTTTCCAGTTGCTATCCTATAAATATTTTTTTAACATGTTGAAAAGCCAAGTAACTACATCCTTATAACATAAATGATGAAAATAAGTTAAAAGTACTATTTTCCACTTCAATAGATAAATGATGGAACAAATATTTGTATAGCCTACAGATAGTTGTTCCGGGTCTGGCTGTTTGTGTGTATGTCAGTATATATGTTTGTAAACGCACCCACGATACAGGAGGAATTCCTATTGCAGGCAACGGTATAAAAATAAAAAAATGAAAGAAAGTCTGCCTAGTCTTCCTGTTTCCTTACCGACTTCTAGACTAACCGATATCAGCTGAATACCAGTATTTACAAGGAGTGACTGCCAATCAGATCTCCACATCCCAGCAAACCTTCCACGATACCTCTTGGCGAGTCTGGAGTCAGTTTTTTCTGACTACCGGTAACTACTGTCACTGATCTAGAAATGACAGTCGGCACCATATGCTTTTCGGTATGTTAAGATGGTCACCCATCCATGGACTAACCTCTGCAAGCATTGCTTAACCTTGAAGATCGCTTAATTCCTTTTATAACATCTTTAAAATACTATATCTATCAAATGACAAGCTACAAACGACTACTGAGTAAGTGAGTAAGCAATATTACCCACAAAGCGGAATCCTGACTAGTTTAATACCGCTACTATTACAGGCAGCAACATAGTTGGACTCAAATCCGCTATTGTGTGACGTCAGAGACTAACTAGAACTTTACTGAGAGACTAATAGCTACCAATACTTAGGAAGAAGCCGTCCTTAGTTGAGTATTACTGTCTCCATTGAAATGGATTTAGAACAGTTCTGATATTATTACTGGAGGATAGGTTATTAAACGTCAACTTAAAATTATACCCAGTAATAATATAAATAAAAAAAATCGTTGGGGAGCTCGTCACTCGAGAATGACTCGACCAATTTAGTTGTTTCTTTTTTTGGTATTAAATGTTAGAAATAGTCTGTGCAAGGATCATAGGGCAAGAAAAATTGGGCACGCCATTGTCGTGGCGATAAGTCCCCTCTTTGAGTAGAGGTGCTATGGCATCCACAGCTACCGCCTAACCACAGGTACCTCCCGAACTAATTCGGCAGAAGGACACCCGAACGATCGCACAACACTGTGGAGATCGGCCCAGCTTGGGCGGAGCACCCACTGTGTCCTCGTAGCGACGCTCGGCGGCGGCGATCTCACGCGTCCGGCCCTGGTTCAATCCATGGTCCAGAGCGAGAGGACATGGGAAGCAGTCACCTCCTTAGGCGAAGCAGTAATGCAAGTGAAGGAGGAGGCGGGCAGCGTAAGGGAGAAGCATACTTCACGCCCAAGACGCCCCGGGCGTCGGGAGACGCAGGGAAAGAAAGAAAGAAAGAAATTCGTGGAAACTAGGGCGCGGGCCTACGGACGGAGAGCGATGGGTGATGGGTGAGACATGATCTTAGGTGGATAAGATAAGATCTGTCGGATCAGCTAGTTTGTAATGTTTTCTAGAACAGCATTGATACTTATATTTTTCGCAATACATCTCTGTTAACTTTTTAACCGACTTCAAAAAAAGGAGCAGGTTCTACATTCAGTTGTATTTTTTTTAAGAATTCAGTCGTAATGTTTTATGTACTTACAAGGTATGTTTTTTCCTAGAAGTCAGGTTGGTAATCCGAATAAAATTGTGAAGATCAGTCGAATTTGTTTGGAATATAAACAGACCCCAACCTCGCTCGCAAAATAGCCCTGAGGAAGGTTAGTCCTGTTTTTATAAATTACTTACATAATATGAAGTAAATATGTATACCTTTTTGCGTGCACCGTAATAACAAAATTTTACGGGTAGGCGCGAAAGTCAAACCAACCTATCTGAGAATATCGCCATGAGCCTGTGACTGGTTTGCGAACAAAGAAATATATAAAAATATATAAAATTCTGTTTTTAGAATTTGTTGTTATAGCGGCAACAGAAATACATCATCTGTGAAAATTTCAACTGTCTAGCTATAACGGTTCATGAGATACAGCCTGGTGACAGACGGACGGACGGACGGGCAGCGGAGTCTTAGTAATAGGGTCCCGTTTTACCCTGCGGGTACAGAACCCTAAAAACAGGTTGCGAAAGTCAAAGTATAGGTCTTTACTTATGAAATTGCCGTTTTATTAAACGTGACATTGTAGCGGCATCGACACCGCCACAAAATCAATGCGAATCAAAAAAGTGCGATGAAATTCAGTGACGTTACGTTCACATGTGTATAAAGATTACTTACCACTTCTTACCTAGAAGTTACGCAAGCCTGTGCTTTTATGCGATCTCTTTGTCAATTTTTATATATGTGATATCATCAACAAATACGTGCTTAAAATGATTTTTTTTTTAATAATTTAGATTATTAGAAAAAATACTGGACACGTATATTTTAGCCGATATCCGCAAGAGAACCAAGGTTACCGACATAGCCCGAAGGATCGCCAAATTGAAGTGGCAGTGGGCAGGGCACATTGCTCGCAGAACAGATGGTCGATGGGGCCGAAAAGTTTTGGAGTGGCGACCGCGTACCGGAAGACGCAGCGTTGGCGCGGCCTCCCACAAGGTGGACCGATGACCTGGTGAGGGTCGCGGGTAACCGATGGATGCGAGACGCACAGGACCGGTTGTTGTGGCGACACTTGGGGGAGGCCTATGTCCAGCAGTGGACGTCTTTCGGCTGATATGATGATGATGATGATATTTTAGCCAGCCGTAGCTCTCGGAATTAAATTATATTTAGAATTATTATTTATATCCAAAAAAAAGGAGAAGCTCGTAGCGAAATTATAACAGCCGCACGGACCGATCTTCAAGGTTCAGCATTGCTTGCCGAGGTTGGTCTGTGGATGGGTGACCATCTTAATATACCGAAACTCCACCGTGCCTCGAAAAGCACGTTTTGACTGGGAGCCGACCCCAATATAGTTGGGAAAAGGCTAGCCAGATGATGATTTTTTTCCAGAAAATTATCCCTAAATTCTTATGTTCATACAAGTATACCTGAAACTGACTTAGAAGATACTGCTTCTTACAAAATCCAACAAAAAACTTTAACAAGAACTTGGAAGCTATTTAAAAACCATCTTCAACAGACGACTTGTGAGAAAAGATTGACTTTATCCAAAGTTTACCTATCTTCCTGTAAGGATAAAAATGGCGTAGAACTCACATTGCAAAGACTTTTCATACAGTGAGAGATCAACTTAAACTGGAAATGTACCTATAGCTTTGAACATCGTCTTGGTTGGTGGGTACATCTGGCTCCAAGAATTGGAAGGTTCCTTATATTAAACCTACTAATATTGAACCACCTTTTCCGCTTTTCGCTTGTGTTTTCCTCATTCGGTAACACCATGAATATTTTGTGTTTCACGTAAATCCTACGAACACGTATTTTGCGTGTTTGTTTTAAAAATTAATGTATGTATTTACCTAGTGATGCATACAATTTCTACGAAATTGGAACAATTTTCAATCATAATTTATAAAGTAACCAAAATTCGACCAATGCTTTAATATCTAATAACTTCCAAGTATAAAAAAGAACAACTGATAATTTTGGTGCAAATTTACTTCTTGCTACAAGTGTATATAATTATTAATGAAAAAAACGAATATTAATTAAATCCACAGTTTCAAAATATTTGCTACGACCGTGTAGCTTGGCGTAGCAGCTGCTACGCCGTAGCAACCAAAATGAATGCTAACGAGCGAAGCTAACTTTTGCTATCCAAAAATGTTAAGACCACACAAAACGTACAGAGCTGCAATTAGTACTTTGTCTGTGTACATATTATTATAATTAACTCAAAGATACTGCCAGTGTTGCTACCCGTCTTATGTTCAAAGATAACAGGCCTAAAGTGATCCAACCATTTAATTTACATACATCATTTAGGCCTGGATTCCACCAAAGAGAAGACGTACGAACCAAGAGAGATGTGTTGGAATGAACTTCACAAAAAAATTGGTGAATATAATTTGAAAATTGAATTTACTTTGAACTATAAAATATCGATACTGTCTGTAAATAAAAATTAAATAAAATCCTTCTGTTCCTTGCAATAATATAGGATTATAATGTATGTAAGTAGGTTGGATACCTAAGTTTCTTCTTTATTTTATTTTTATTTTTTTTATTAGTGATGGGTTTGCTCTTGACTCTAGTCAATGTCAGATATGACAGAGACAAAGTCTACGATGGAGCGAGCTTACCCAGAAGGAGCCTGTTCACTCTAACTTTGAAGAGATTAGGGCTGTAAGCTTTATGCAAGAAACCTCAGATTCAATGAAGGCCTGTAAATATCGATACGAAATTTATTGCCTGAGCGAGAGTTCATCCATCTGAGCATTAATCGCTCATCTATACTTTAGTGGAGTTTAGGCTTTATCCCTGTACTGAAGTGTACTGCCCTAGTATTATATTCTGTGGCTTCATTACACACTGCCACTAATTAGTATGTTTAGTTAGGGGCTCCTAATGAGGCGGCCTTTGTCTCATTAAGTTTAGTTGCTGATGAAATATTTAGCGTGGCTACGGTATTAAATACTCGTAATATTGTCAGTGTGAAGTTTGGCGAGGTAATTTACAAAGGTAAGTTTGTAAGTTAGGTATTTGCTTGGTTTAGGTAAACAAGGTGTAAATACTAACGTATTGTTCTAGGATAAAAGCAAGGTTCAAACTTATTACTTGAATGTTGACCAAAATTTCTGTTGAGGAGTGTTTTTCAAAATTGTGAAAACTATGGCCCATATTCCAAAACATAATCTCCAACTCAACTCAACTCCAACTCCAACATGAGCACGAAAATGTCAATGAAAGCTTGTCTAATTGACGTTTTCGTACTCGAGAAAAACTTCAATTTATGACAAGTTTCGATGGAGTTAGAGTTCGAGTTGGGTTGGAGTTTACGTTTTGAAATATGGGCCTATGTCTTTTATTTCGGAAGTCGGAGTCAAAAACGAAGAAACAACCAAAAACACCGAATTCCGAAATTAAATTTATTTTATACTTTGCAGTGTTTTTTTATTTGGAAGTCGGTTGGTTTTTTTTTTTGTTAAAAGTTTTTTTAATTTTTCGCTTTTTATTAGGTAGGTAATTTATTATTTTTCGTTATTCATAAACACCACTCGAAATGTCACAGGAAAGCAAACTACGTAATTTCGTTTACTTGGATGTCATTTTTGTTCCTGCTTTTTTTATTTAAAACCAAACTACTGAACCGATTTTTAATTAAATTTCTGTAAAAAATCTTTAATATAAAATTTTATTTTATATGAAAGGATTTTCATATACTTATAACTAGCTGTGCCCGCGACTTCGTTCGCGCGTGCATTTCGTATTTAGGAAGATATTAAGTACACAAACTCACTAAATGTATATAGGTACTCATCGTGATTATGACATGACTTACAAAATTACGAAGAACGAACGAATATTAACACTTAAAACATTTCTTCGTAAACAATATTACTTGTTATGTGATATTCATCAGTACGTATAAACAGGCTTTGCGCGCTGCTTACTTGCGACAAAGCGATACAACCTGACCGTGCGAGATACAGGACTACCGCAGATCCACACCAACACGACTAATAGTTTGTCCCTGAGCTTGATTAATGTTCATGCCGAAACTATCAGAAGATAAGTCTCCGCAGAGGACATGGTGGAGTATACGGTGGAGGTCTGCCCTGCTTGGGCGGAGCATCACCGTGTCCTCGTCGAGGCGATCGGCTGCGGCGTCCTGGTTTACTCCATGGTCCGGAGAAGAATATAAGAATGAATGACAGCACGATTTGATAGTTATTCCTAGTTCGGGACCAATCGTAAGTTCGTAGGTGATACGGAGTAGAAAACGCCAAACACTAAGGCCGAAACTACAGACTTCGGGCTTAAGAGAGTAGACCCCCTCAGCCGCCGCAACAGAAAAAGACAACCCGGGCGTTGCGTCGGGAGTCGCAGGGCAATTCCCAGCCACCCTAAGCGCGGGCCCGCAGATGGCGAGCGTAGGTTGGCTCACTGTCCGAACACTAACTACTGTTGCGGAATTTGTTCGAAAAGTCACCGCGGCCCTGGAACGTTAAAGGCATAAGGAGGAATACGGACGTGTTTTAGTCAGTAAGAGTTTGACACTTTCTTCCGCTCCACGCAGAGCAGAAGAAGTCATTTGATGTTTTCCCATCCATAAAAAAACCCACAACGGATAGAGTAGAGTAGAGACTCCGTTGTCCTGGCTAAGTTTGCAAGCCTAGCTCCGCCCAAATGTATAAAAGCCACCAGTGTGCTTCACAGGTTGAGCGGAGAGACGACCGATAATACTCAAGCCGCAAGGGAGTGATAATCTGAGATTAAAGTCAGCTCAATCACTTAGCACTCACAAACCTATATTTACCACCTGTATGTGTACATTATGGATTGCAATAAACGATTTGATTTGAAACCTGCACCTCACCGTCCCGAGGATTTTTTCACGTCGGAAAGTCATGGCCAGGATGACGTAGCCCACTGATTCCTCGGCGTCGAAACAACCTCCGCAAATTGGGCTGTCTGTAGTGCATAAGTTAAAAAAAATTAAGGGCAATGATCCGTAATAATAATCCCTATTATTACGGAGGTAATTTTTACTTAAGCTGAGAAGTCATTTAGTTAGTCACGTTTATAGACTTGTCATTGCCATTTTTCACTTTTTTCACCATTTGTTGTCATGAAGTTCAGTTGTTCTCTGGCAAATTCATGCACGAAACTGTGTGAAAGAAAGAAGGAGGAGCGGGTACGGGTCCAGCACTACCATCTCGAAACCTATCTTCGCGAGTTCTTCTGTGGTGTCATTGCCAAGGGATCCACAGTTCCCCTTGAAGCTCTGGAGTGTGAAACCCGCTACTGGTAATTTCTGGCCCTAGGCTGGTCACGACGAATCACCAGCTGACTGGGAATTGAACAGTTTTGTTTCTATATAAACAGAAAATAATTAGGAATGAGGGAGATCCTGGGAAAGAAATTCAAGAGGTGAAAGGCTCACCGATTCGAAGCTCCAATGTCTTGAGCATCGAAGCCGAGTTTTTAGCCTGTCGGTTTTGTATCGGTTGCATTTTGGGGAGTGTGCGACGGAATTGCATAGTTTAATTCCGCCTAGCTCGTTCCATCATCGGACCACAAGACGTACGGCGGTAAGCCACCGGTACACGGTGGACCTCACACCCACATGAACAAAACGTTTTGGAAACACATGGCGTGGAATTCCCTGACTGAGTCCGTGTTTCCGGATAGTTACAGCCTGGGAGTCTTATCAAGAGTGAATAGGTTACTTATAGGCAAGCGTGCTCCATCTTCGATCACATCATCGTTTGCCATCAGGTGAGATAGTGGTCAAACGCGTTCCTCTCAAAAGTAATAAGGAAATAAATAAAATAAAAATAATTACAAAATTTGTGGGATTTGAACCCACACCTAGTCTTTCCAGAGGCAGGCTTTAAACCAACGGACTATGAGATCTGTTGAAAATTGATTAAAATAGCCGATAGCTTAGCTCCCTGAAAGGGTTCCACATCAGGTGCTCTAGACCTTCATTTTTTTTATGTCGACAGACAGTACTCATCATTTTGACCAACTATTCCTTAAGCGGTATATTAATATCTCTTATAGATTAGCCGGGCTGCTAAGGTTCCACGTCTTGTATTCAGATCTTCAAAATAAATTATAGCCTATATGTTGGCGAGGACTAATAGCTATACAACAAAAAAAGTTTCATTAAAATCCGTCCAGTGGTTTTTGCGTGAAAGACGAACAACAGACAGACAACCAAAAAAAGAAAAAAAAATATTTTTGGCTTCTACTGTTTGTATAAAGCACCCCTGGAGTATTTTTTTTAGTTTATATTCAATGTACAGAATTGACCTCTTCTACAGTTTTATTATATGTATAGATAATTTTTCATATAATAAGGATTTTAATAAAAAAACTTAAAACGTAAATTAACAAAATACAACTGGATTGAGAACCTCCTCCTCTTCTTTAAGTCGGTTAAAAATAACCTCGCACACTCTAACCTTGACAAATATCTTTACAGCAACGTAAATACAACATAAATCCCTTGTATTCGCTTAAAAGCATAGCGATAGAGGCAATGACATGTTTATTTTCATTTACACACTAATATATTTGCCTAACATTCATATCAACAGTAAAAAGTGAGAATCTTTTTCTGGCTATTTGCTTATGTCAATAGACAATGACGGCACAGTTGGCGCAGTGGTTGGTGGTTAGGCGCCAGGACATAGCCGTATCAGTCAATGGCTTAAGTTCCGCGAGGACCCACAACTTAGGTGTTTATCGTTATGCGGCTGGATTGATTCAGAAAGTAATACTTTTCATACGGCTCGTATTGTTAGGAGGTTCTTCTCTCTGGAGCCCTGACCGCCAGTAGCTAGGACCCTATTACCAATGTTTTATTTATTTTATTTTCAAGAGACGCCTCTCAGAAACTGATCATTCTTCGATAAACCGCCGGTTGCTCAAACAAAGAACAGACATTTCAATCCAATCTGAACACGGAAGGAAAACAAAACTTCCTTCAAAAACAATATCCTATTGCAAGATCTCTTTACAACGAGACACGTGGCATCTCCTGTCAACGTGTACCTCAACAGGTCCCTCGAGTATACTGAGACGGGAGTTACAAGTACTCTCAAAACATCGAACCCTCCTATGAGTTCAATACTTTGTTTACTCACCACTTTAACGATAAAAGTCTATATTTGTCATTGTTATTAAATCTATACGATCTTTGAACTCTCTTTGGAGAGAGTCTGAACTTATATTGTTGGCGAACTTTGACGGGCTTCGCTTGCTCGCTAGATGTTATATTTATTTATGCTAGATGATACATTAATATTCTTTCGAGCTCATTGAAGCGCGAATAGATGACTTTCACGCCATCATACGTAAACGGTGTGCATCGATGTTACGGCGATTCAGGGGTAGCCCTAACAATATTTTAGCTACACTGGCGGACAAGGTTGACGGACCTTTTATTAGACTCTGGGCTGGCAGACATGTGCGTGCACATGTTCATGTAGCCAATTAATTCAAGTTATTGTTATTTGTTAATTACTAACAGAGGATAAGTTCATACTAACAATAAAAACAAAATTTTTGAATTTGAATTTGAATTAACAAAAACACTGGTTGTGGGAAGTAAGTGTCCTACAAAATGTTTTCAGGCTCATAAAAAAAATATTAAAATACTAATCTACAGATTCTTTATTTAAATTTTCTATTTAGAATTTAATCTAACCTTTTTTATGACTTTGCCTGAAAATCTTTCAACACGCACTACCTGATTATTCATTGGATGTTAATACAAGTACTTACCTACTTTGAAGCGGCTGACAAAAATCTTCAAATAATATATATCAAAAACATATTTCAAGTAATGTCGCTCCGATGACAGCCCCATTTTATGTCCACAATTACTGTCCATTCCAGGTTGCCAGGAAGAGATCGCGGAATGCGATAAGGCCTCCCATTGTAAGTATGTGTTTCAGTTTGTACTTTTCTTTTTAAATTATTCTCGCTGTACAATTACGTAGGTATATAATAAATAATGCTATTTCATTCGATTTTCAATAAATGTGATATTCGACAGTTTTATAGTTAGGCAGCTAACAGTTGAACAAAGATAAACTTTTACGTGTATTATAACGAAGTCTTTTAAAACAAAACTATATTGTAGCACTACGAGGCTGATCCTGTAATACTATCTATTAATATTATTAAATAAAAGACAGAATATGATCAATGATTACTTTTTTTAGGGGAATCTGGCTTCAAAAGTAGCTATTCCTTTGTTGACATATAAAAACAACCCCAATTTTTATATTCATATCTCAAAAACTCTTTATTCTTCTGTTAGACGCTTCCAAGGTTTATATAACAAACTGGTCTGCCAGTGACCTGCACCAAAGGAGTTCACAATATATAAACCCATCAAATGAATCCATATAATCCCCTAGCCTTTATTTTAAGTAATTATGAGACAAAAGATCTCGAAGATCATCTCGAACTAAGTTGTTTACTTCTTCAAGTACAATAAAGTTGATTGAACTCTATATCTGTTCATCTGGTGTTTATAGTCAATTAACTCTTTAATACTTAATTAATGAAGAAGCTATACTAATTCAAGCATAGATAATTGAAACTTTAAATTAGCTAAAGATGATAACCAGCTAGAACTTTTATGATTTCATTAGCTTAATGCATTTAAGTCCAAGACAATTAGGTAGGTAATTAATTTATGAATAAAATGGATTATTTCGTGATTCCTTGAATTGAATAAAAGCGTTAACTCTAGTCTTGTTGTTGTCTTATTTCTCCAAAGTACTTTTAAACTAGTTGTTTTAGTTTATTGAATTAGAAAATAATACGCAAAATTCTTTAGAACTGAATTTTAGTTCTTAAGATTCTTGTATTTATTATTTTCATTTACGGCAGAAAATAGGTGTAGAATGCATATTACCAAAAAAAAAAAAAAAAAAATCTTCCATGTGTAAACATGAATAAGTATCATCAAATTAAATTAAATACCTAGTAAATATAAAAACAAAAAAGTCAATGAACGGTGCTCAATGAATACCAATTCGTTTATTAAAAATGGCAGGCACATAAAAACGTATTCTGTAAAATGAGTTTTATTGGTTGAAAAAAAAAAACAAAAGCATGTAAGACAATTTAATTCCATCTCACATCATTCGTAAACCTTAATATGACATGACAGGGCTTTCAAGTGGAATCTATAGACTAAAGTAATGTAAGTATTGAGTATCCATGTTTCTTGTAATAGAAATAAATTGGACATGATCAATGTTTATTTCATTTATTGCATGCGTGCCTGCTAGATGAAATTCAAGGGTAGAGGAGCATTGGCAATGAGTTTTAAAATTTAACATCACACCGTATACTCCAAAGGGTTGGGCAGAGGTGCTCCAATGGTTCACCCACATTCGTCACTTACCTATATCTAAGTTCTAATTAAAAGAGACACTTGTACACTATAATATGTCCCGCGCAGTCGATTTTTTTTTCGCGATTTCAGTATTGGTCCCATAGTGAATGTTGTTCATTATGATGAGTACAATGACCCCTTAGGAGGTATAGAGTTTTTTCTGTTACAAGCTCTATAAAAGAGGCAAGGCTATTTACCATAATACACCACCGTTCCAAACTTTTGGCTACTACTGAAAAAACCACATGGAGAACACAATTTTCATTTTTTTTTGTCATTGATTAAAACTCAAATATTTGTTCGATAATGACTTTAGGAATACAGCCAATAACAGCATTTTGATGAAGTACTAAACGAAGGTATTCACACGGGGTCTGCGTGAATGTAGACAAAGATCCTGATGAAGTATATGATAGATAATGTGCCTATGATATTTTGTTGCGGAATTTGTTCGAAAGAGTCACCGCGGCCCTAGAACGCAAAGGGCATTTGGAGGAACACGGATGGGTTTTAGTCAGTAAAAGTTTGACACTCCCTTCCGCTCCACCCAGAGTGGGAGAGAAAAAGCTATGAAATTTGCACGTACCAAATTTCAGTTAAAAAAATCAGCGTTCTCAAACATGAATTAACCCCACAACACACAAGTAACCCTCAAAACCTAAACCCAACATAATTCTACCCTCATTACGGACAATAACTCGTATAAACAATGTTTTTATGAAGAGATCCTCATTATTCTGTCATGCGACATCGCCGTGACAAATTTGATTACTGCCTCGTCTTAATGAAGGCTTGGGAGGCGCAAAGTGTTTCGGACAAGCCCCTGGTCCCTGGTCGACAGCATTTTGTTTCGGACGTCGCGCTGCAAATTATTTTAAATTTTTGGCCAGATTGAGGCAACTTTGTGAAGTTGATGTTATATTAAACCACAGGGGAGCGTTTCGGGTGAGTTTTGAATGGAACGGAAAGCTTTAGCGGCCATGTTATGGTTTTTGATAAGGATCTGTTCATTTAAAACAATTTTGTAGAGAGACGATCTACGTGGCGTTTCATTAAAATTTGAGCTTTAATCAAATCAGTTAGATTGTATTTTTACGTAATTTTTTAAGTAGTTTTGCTTACTTTTTAGAAAAGCCGTAAAGTCCCTTTTATGTCCCTTTTATTATAAACTTTCCACGCTGTTGTAGGTACTCACGGGACTGTTTGTTTTTACTACGTCTGTTTCACTACAAAATAATTGAAGAAGGCATCCATACACTAGAAAACTAGAAAAATAATAGTAGAATTTTGTAACTTGTTCAGTTTATTTGAAAAAATAAGTTTTTTTATTTTCGCTTTATAGTACTTCATCGGTTTTCGTAATCCGTAACCACCACTGGAAAGTCACAGGAAAGCTACATAGTACGCAATTTCATTTACTTGGATGACAATTTTTTTTTTCAGCTATTTTGGTTCTAAAACGAAAGTACTCAACCAATTTTGAAAGTACATCTTTTTATTATTATAATACTTACAAAAAAATATATATAAAAATTACTATGTAAAAATCAAATCGGTTAATAAAAATAACGGAGTTATGAGGTAGCAAATTAACATGAAAAAAATACAACCGAATTGAGAAGTCGTCCTTGTTTTTGAAGTCGTTTCAAAATATTAGATATCCGCATCATCTTCCGGCTTTTGTCCCATGTTACTTAGAGCCAGTATACTATTGTAGTCTTTGACTTAGAGTCAGGACAAATAATTTTCTTCTTCTATTCTCGTCTGTCTACCGTCACATATAACTAAAAGAATTATTAGACAGAACCAAAAATAGTTAAATCTGATTTCAGAAAGGAACCGCCAAAATGTAACAAGTTTCCACAAACATAACTTGCAATGTATTTTAAGTAGACAAATGACGCGGTGCGATGCTCAGACGTTCTCTTGGAGAGCAGTTTCCACGTGCTCCTTCCTTGGCAAGTTTCTAAATGAAGTTGTCTAACATATTCCAAAGTAATGCATTTTACTTAGAATTAATATTGCTCGTACTAAATACTTATAAACGAACTCTTTTATTATTTATTGCTGTTAAGTATTGGATTTTAGGCATCCAACATTTTATCTTTTTGTTTACCTTTAATTTCTGAAGTCGGTCGGTTTTTTGGTTATTTCTTCGTTTTTGACACCGACCTCCGAAATAAAAGTTATTTTTATACTTGGTAGTTTTTTTTTTGGTAGTCTGTTGTATGTTTTTTTGTAAAAAGTTATTTTTATTTTACGCTTTGTAGTAGGTAAGTACTTAAAAACACTACAAAGTATAAAATTTAATTTCGGAAGTCAATGTCAAAAACGATAAGTCATCCAATAACACCGACTTCCAAAATTAATGTTTTTAAATAGGTACTTTGTAGTGGTTTTTATTTCGAAGTCGGTTGTATTTTTTTTGTAAAAAGTTTTTTTTCCTTTTGGGGGTTCGGTTCCTTTCCCTTTGTAATTTTAATAATTGTTACATAATCATTTTCTCACATATATTTCATACGTATGCATGTTACTATTTTAGTATTTCTGTTTGTTTTTTTTTTCAATCCCGTATCTGACAGTACTTAAGTACTGCAAAAGTTGTATTAAATTAGTTATTTTTCAATAAAAACATCCTTTAAAAGAACTGTTGCAAAGTGTGAAATAATTAACGAGAATGTTTAAAACTCTATAAGTATTTTTAATGAAGTCTGCGGTCATCGACATTTTTTGTTCGACTTCACTTTTGAATAGTGATGACTGATGAGGTATAAAAGATGAACTAGATAATTGATTCAAGACAATTTTTCATAAGGTTCACTGAAAAAGAAGCGAATAAGGCATTATTCGAATTTGGACCTTTTTATGTCCAGCAGACTGTTTAAATAAATCATGCATTCTATTGTAACTGTCTCATCCAATATTTGATTTTAACATGATCAAAGGTCACACTACGTGCATACTATGTGTAGCTGCGTACCAGTATTTTGCATGATGCGACTGGCTTTTTAACTTCGACAACTGTGTACTTGGTTAAAGACTGGTTGTTGTGTGACTTTCTGACGATCCGTAACCAGTTTATAATAATAATAATAATAATATAATAATAATAATATCTTGGGACAACTCACACACGGCCATCTGATCCCAAGCTAAGCAGAGCTTGTGTTATGGTAACCAGACAACTGATATACATACTTATATAATTTATAAATACATACATATTATAGATAAATTACACCCAGACACAGAACAAACAATAATGCTCATCACACAAAGTTTGTCCTGGGTGGGAATCGAACCCACGACCTCCGGCTTTGCAGTCAGGGTCACTAACCACTAGAATAATCCACGAGCCTTTTATATGGGCCAATATTTAACTTAGCCAGGCAAGTTTTACAATGAAGACCTTCAGCATGTTTTCAATTTGAGGGATTTATTAGGGATTTACTTCTGAAGGGCGACATAACGACTATGATTAAGGAAAGGTTACCCACTCAAGAAAATAAACTTCCTTCAATTACTGACCGCGACTTTGAGTTCGACTTTTGAAAGTCGGCGCCCAACTTACAAAGTCTGTTGTCGCAGATTGTTATGTAATTTATGTTGATGTATTCCCGGTTTATGTTAATCTGGGGAAGTTTTTCGGGTCTAGAGGACAACGATATACCTTATAAAAAGTAGATAGGTATCGTAGAAAAAAACGTTGGCAATAAGATTCAAATATAATTATTTTCGCCCAACTGTTGGTTCTTAGTGAAAAGCAATAAGCTTTGGACATCACTGACAAGTTGACTATCTATCTATCTTTATAAAGTAATCAAATCCTCGACCTTAGGAAAGGCTTTGGAAAAAACAATAAATGTAGGTGGTATTGAACTTCATGTTACAGAATAACAATACCTGGAAAGGGGCCATCGTACTTGTACTGAAATCGCGATAAAAAAAATGACTGCCCTATACATTTATGTGCGCAAAACTTGGAAAATGTACTGGACTGCTGATTTAATTGTTTGCGATTTGGGGGTTTTCCCATAGTAAAAGTGGTTCATAAATAAGTACAAAAACCCTTTTTAGGTATTGCGTTTATTCTTTTAGACGTTGTTCAACTACACTAATATACAAAGTGTAATTTTTCCTTTATAATTTGGTATGTTTATTATGTATAAGTACTTCCAGAGATTACTTTTTGTAATTAAATCAGCACTGATTCAATAACAAAAATTCTTTCGCCGTTAGAAATCCTAAGCCTATCACTAAGTTTCGTAAGCTAACTTCTATTCCAGAAAATTGAACGGTTCCTGAAACATAGGCCATGTGAAGACAAAGCCGTGGAAAACAGTAAATCACGCTAAAATTATCATACTGCTGCATTTTTTTTTAAACGCCCCCACTCTAGGAATTTTTCCTGTATCGTGGGTACATACATACACAAACAGCCACCTTTGACAAACAAAACGCATTTTGCTAAAAACCAATTAGATAAATCCGTATTCCTGAAACTCTCAAGCTCAACGCTTATAAAATCGATGTGGTACTAAACGCTGACCGGTTTACGAGCCCAAAGTCTTGGCTATTCCAGGAAATATTATCTACATAAAATTGAAAATCCCATTATGTTGGTACGGTGCTATAAACTGAATTAGTTTGGTAAACTGTACGTTTCCCGGGATAGGTAATAAGGATATCTAGTCAAGTTAATATTAATAATTAATACAAGTACAGGGTTTTTTGTAAAACACCTTTAGGGGAGTGAAAGTACCTACACATATTTATAAACAACTTTTACTATGAGACCAACCCATAAGACTCAAAAAAAATTGTCGAGATAGGCACATAAATGAGTGGCACTCAATTATTTTTTCCGCAATTTTGAAGATGGTCCCATAGTAAAAGCTGATTATAATCACTCTCACTCCGTATAAACATTTTAGTGTTTTACAAATAACCCCATGTTTTATTTTTTTTCAATTCTGGAACGTCTCAATTGCCAGCAGTTCATATGTCTCCAGACAGTATGTTCTTGCGTCACCTCATATCAACCTTCGCAGCGCGTCCCGAGGCTCAACTGTGACATGCTATTTACTACTCACATCAAAACTTTCCCCACGAGATAAATAAAAACATTATCACAATCACAAACCACATTTCAAGTTAAAAAACTACACCAACACGAATGTTTTCCACCAAAAAGATCTGAAAACGATTGGGAAATATGGATTCCCGTTTTCCGTGTAAGCTGTGGTCGTTTGCGAGAACGACATACTTCATGTGGATGGTTGGCGATAAACTAGCGAGCTGTCGTTATGTGCACTGCTGTGGACACCAATCATAACTACTGCGAAGGGAATGGTAAAACTACGGGGAGGACGTTTTCAGTTCAAAACCAGTTCAAATAATAAGTCGAAGAGTTATGTACCTAAGTACAAATAATTGCTATTCTGTTTACCCGACTGCGTCTGAATTTCGTTGCGGGATCCAAGACAGTTGAATCATTTCTCTAGGACTCGTCGAGCCTCACTGACTAGCCTTTTTTCTGGTGGTCGCCAATGTTGATTCTGACCTTCAGAAGTTGCAGTGGCTTGGGAATGTGGTGTGGTGGGCTTGCCTCTCAAGAAGGGTAATGTGTTTCGATAGTATGTATGTACGAAGGTATACATAACGGTAGAGGAGCTCGTGGCTAAATTATAATAGCCACACTGGCCGCTTCAAGGTTAAGCAACGCTTGCCGAGGTTGGTCTGTGGATGTGTGACCATCTTAACATATCGAGACTCCTCCGTGCCTTGGACAGCACGTTAAGCCGTTGGTCCCGGCTGTCATTTGGAGATCTTTGGCAGTCGTTACGGATTGTCAGAAGCCAGAAAATCTGACACCAGTCTTGTCAAGAAGTACTGTGTTACCCAATTAATGGGTTGTGGAGATTTGGTAGGCAGCCACTCCACGTAAAATACTGGTATTCAGCTGAATCCGATTTGACGGGGAGGCGACCGCAATATAGTTGGGAAAAGACTAGGCAGGTGATGAATGTACGAAGGTATGTTTATCATGTATTCATTTATACCTATGTCTATTTCTTTGTCACGCTCTGAAACATAAACGCCTAGATAGATTGTACTAATTAGAATATTAGAGAGTGCCGCTGAAGTGACACACAAAAAAAGTAAGTACTAAAATAAACCAAACTTGACAGGCAAGCGTTCATGCTAATAGCCAGTCCTTCGCAACATGTTATTCTGGCGCTAATAAGATTGAATGAATTTCTATGTAAGTAGTATTAAAAATTCTTGGCTTTCAATTTGTGTGCTACCGATGTACCTACTCGTCCCTATCAATTTATTCACTGTCTATCGGCCATGTTCGAATAGATAAAAAGAACTGAAAATATATTTTCATGTCCCCAATAACCCAAGATTCGTCTATATTCATAAAGCTATTTGCATATAATATTCAAATTCTAGCATACCTTCCACAATATTTTCAATATGACAATGTGGGTACAAAGTTTTGGTATTTGTATCAAGTGAGATATTATTCATCTAAAATGTTTGGAACCAAGTCCAGGTTTGACCTTATGGTACATATTTTAAGGAAGGAATAAGTGTGAGATTCAAGATCTAAAGTATTAATAGTCCCCTGAACAACGGCACACCACCTCCGAGTTGAACAAAGAATTCCTAATGAAAAAACTGAGCATCATCATAATTTCAGCCAAAAGACGTCCACTGCTGGACAAAATCTAAGCCTCCTCGATGAAAGCGTGACTTAAGCGACCGATCCTATGTTTTCCGCCTCCCACGGATCCCCAAGACCATGTCATAAGAAGTAGATAAATAAGGATAACAGAGTATTATATTGATAAAATCTAATTATAGCGCGAGACATCGCGTCGCTGTTAAAAATTTTACCGTCATAGTGACGTCACGCGTATTTTCAACACAGTTTATCGTCTTAATTTGAAAAAAGATAAAATACCAATATTTTAAATGTTTTTTAGAAATCTGTCTGATGGACTAATTCGATTTTTTCAGTAAAATAACCTATTCCTGAACATGATTATTGTAACGCATATAAAAATAACAAAAACAAGAAATCCCAGATTAAACTTCGTCGGCAAAAGGTCATCAACGTCCACGACAAAAACAAAATAATTTCGCATTCAGCCATTGCAATGCGGGTACAACAAACAAACCTATTTTGGGGTTGGTTAAAGATAAAACAGTTTGTCGTTTCGCTTTCACGTCACACGCGTTTCAACCAAATAATAACAGAGGACTTGGTGTCCTTGACATTTATTTAAATGTCAAGGACACCAAGTCCTCTGTTATTATTTGGTTGACACTTATATTAAGTACACTTTGATACTAAGGATTTCCTTAGTATCAAAGTGTACTTAATATAAGTGTACTTAGTATCGAATTTGGTTCTCTCTCTTCTTCGTCGTTCCCTCACTGCTGAGCATCGCGACCGCATACGACGCGTCTCCAAGCCATGCGCTCTTCTGCAATGTGGACCGCTCTGTACATTTGTTTACATCCATACTAATATTATAATTTTAAAAGTTACTCTGTCTGTCCATCTGTCTGTTTCTTGGATGAAACTTGGTCGTTAGACCTTACTTCCCACATGATAAAGACGAAGAAGGCACAATTTTCTAGATTTGAAAATAGAATACCTACTTTTCATCCCAGGAGTATGTTGCCTTGTGATAATAATCGACTTTTTCGGGCGAAGCCACTGGCGGTAGCTAATCATCATCAATATAATTATACTCTCACTAATATTGGTCTTGACTTATGAAAGGTCTGGTGAGTACGGCGGATGACAGAGATCTAACCCCAGCTCTTGAAACTTGGAGACCATCAATCTGCTGTGCAGTATGAGGTCGCGCGTTCTCATGCAGGAGTAGTGGAGTCGAGCGATTGACCAATTTTGATTGGAGACGTGCGAGCTTCTCCATCAATGTGTTCAGTTCTTTATAGTTCACATCTGCAGTAATGCTCACCCCGTTGTGATGAATCACACCGGTGCTCCACCAAACAGTGCCCATCACTTTTCTTGGGGTAAGCTTTCGTTTAGGACATTGTTTAGGAGCTGAACCCGGATCCAACCAACTTGCTGAGTGCTTGCGATTGTCAAACAGAATCCTATTTTCGTTGCAGCTAACAATGTGGTTCAAATTCCTTCGTTTGAGTGCCTGTTGCGCAGTCCAAGGCACGTCTCGACGCGTATTTTGCGCTGGCGATTGAGTTCGTGGGGCACCCATTTGTCAACTTTTTAACCTTGCCAATTTAACGTAAATGGACCAGAGGCCCTAGACAATGTGCCATTCAATTAGCGAATGCGACTGTCGAAATGCCAAAATGTAGGAATTTGATCACGTGACATTTCGATAGCATCTGTCAATCCCATACATTTTTGACGTAATGACAATCGCCTTCGCCACGCTACCGCTAACTGAATGTCATTTGTCTAGAGCCCCAGTATTGTTTTGACGCTAACGTCGAAACCTGCTGCTAATTCAGCAGTGGATTGAGTACCTATTATCTAATAGCTTCCACAATCGCTTTTAATTTCACCCGCTTCCATTTTTAGGGTTCCGTACCCAAAGGGTAAAAAACGGGACCCTATTACTAAAACGCCGCTGTCCGTCTGTGTGTTTGTTTGTCTGTCACCACTCTGTATCTCATGAACCGTGATAGCTAGACAGTGATGATGGAAATACATCATCAGCTGTGAAAATTTGCCGCTATAACAACAAATACTAAAAACAGAATAAAATTAATATTTAAGGGGGCTACCATACAACAAACGTGATTTTTTTTGCTTTTTTTTTCATAGATAATGGTACACGAAGCATTTTCGAACGAAATTCGAAGTAACCTTGACTACGAGTATATTTCAGCACATAGTAAATATTATTCTTCAAAAAGCACTTTACTAACAGTTGGCGTATATCAAGCGAGAAATGGTTTAGTATTAGGGTAGTTTCCCACAAGAGATGAGCGAGGTAGCTAGGCAATGCGCGAGGAAAAAAAATCACTTGGGATCATTTGATTTTCCTAGCCTGGCTTAGCGCATCTCTGGCAGAAAGGCTAGTGGGGCTAGGTATTTGTACATACAAAAAAGGCGGGAGATGTGTGCGTGTAATGCGAGCGAAGGACGCAAAGTTTGGTCTCGGACTGGGTAAAATAAAGTGGAAATTATGTTTTTTATTCCTTTGCTGATTTTTAGGGCTCCGTTTTTCCATACATAGAGGTTCGGTTTATAGGATCACTCGGTTGTCTATCTGTCCGTATATCTAAGCCGATTTTCTCCGAATCTACTGGACCGATTACATTGAAAAGAAGTGTAACGATTTTTTTTTTAAATGATGTCACTTTTTGTTTGGCTAAAGTTTTTCCAACTATACAGTGTGATATACCAAATGATTGGGCGTACTGTGAGAGTTTCGAATATACATTTTTTTTTACTCATATAAAAATAAATGATTTTGAAGTTATTCAAGGAAGTACATTAAAGATTAGACGAATATGCTCTCAGAAATTTTGAAAAAAATACAGAATTATCTGTATTTTTTTTTTTTTTAATTTTAAACTCGGCACATTCATCTAATTTACAAACCATTAGGTTTTACAGCAAAACCTATAAGAAGTAACATGTTACAAAAATTAGATTCGTCCCTTTGAGTCCGACTCGCACTTGACCGGTTTTTTATAATTAATTTGTTTGCGGGATCAAGACAGTTGAATAGTTTCTCCGGGCCTCGTCCAGCTTCATTGTCGCGCCGTTTAACTTGTGATAGGCACAGTTAATTCTGAGTCTCAGGAGTTACAGCGGTTGAGAATAGCAAGGCATGCTTGTCCCAAAAAAATAAAAGTTCCTCGCATGGCTTACGTGGAAACAAACACACATTTTCACAACACCGCTACACATCTTCTCACCGCTTAACTAATTCGCTCATAACTGGTGAAATAGCACTCTTATAAAAGTACATAGAAGCAGTTGGGATCAATCTATCCGCATCCTAATGTGTTCCATCTCCGTTGTTCCGCATTTCACGTCTCAAATTGGTCGATTTAATTATTACTGGGCATTCCCTTTGTATGTGCGTTCGTGTTGATCAAACAGACGCTGCGAATTTGCGGCCTTCCGTGAAATGTATTCTATCGTTGGAGGACTTTAGATGTACGTAGACATGTATGTCTGCGGTGTTTATATCGACAGAAACACTGATAAGATCGGTGCAGAGTAATCTGTTCTTTGCAATTTTTTTCTAGCTAATTGTAAATACATAAAACTTATAGATACTAAATACAAACTAGTAGAAAATATACAAGCGGAGTAAAAAGGGAAGAACTCATAGGGCATCGAAAAATTCGTCCACATCGCTGTCAATGGGAAAAGTGGCCAGAAGATTGGCCGCACTGTCACGTAGAATGGCAATGCTGATTCGCTGGCCGTTTAATATTTTTACTTATATTCTCTTACTGTTATCACTTCTCTTTTAACTACGTGTTTTGCACTGACTATACACTGTTCTTTGTTGAAATGTTTTTTATTTATTAACTTATTATTTTGGGTCACTCAACGCTCTGCTAATAATAAAGAAAAACAAGTCTAAGTGAATCCAAAATCAAGTATTTAGTAAGTAGGTAAGTGCCATTTTCATAAATCTAGATAACGATAAGGAGTTATTTGAGCCTAAGCTTAAAGCTAAACCCAACACAGATAATTTTACACTGACTATGTACGTTGTTCACTACGAACCTTATACAGACATAATTAGAACCTAAGTACCTAGTCTTAATTGAAACCGCGGAGCAAGTATTCAGAAAGTTTAATTTTGCAAAGTTTTGACGACTGGCGAAATAGTCTGGTGCCTTAGAAGTAGTCTTCTAGAACCAGAGTTCTTAAGTTTTGTAGTTCTTATGAAACAGCGGTACCTACTGGAATGTACTCTGGAGATTACACTGTTATTTTATTCATAGTAAGTAGTTTTGTCAGCTCTGATTTTTTAGGTTGAATATTTTCTATGTTTATACATTGTAAGTTTTTGAGATAACTGGCTTTGGGGTTATCTAGCGGCCTCATATTACTACGAACAAACCAGATTGTCATTGATAAAATCTTTATAATACTAACTTTTTTACAAACACTGGGACAAAGAAAGACCTACTTGTAATACAAAGACCACTAGTTGCCAGCAAATAATCGTTCCTTTTATTTGGTTCTGAAGAAAAGAGGAATTTTCCTTTAAAAGCCGTGCGACACAATAGAAAAATAGAGTATTGCCTGCTTTACCGCAAAGACATAAATAGTCAACGTTGGATTGTGCCAAGGGACAATGGCATCTATATCCTTCTGAGACCGTTTATTATGAAGTTGTAAAGTTCCAGAGCGAACAGAGATAGTGATTTCGGTTCTATATTTCTCTTTCTCTCTTTTGTATTAAAACAATGATGATCTAATGGGCCAAATGCAACAATGACGCGACAGTTCGTCCAAAAAGCCAAGCATTCATTTTGAATATGATAACTCTTATCAATCGTTCGTTCTTGTTCAATAACCTAACCTGCCTGAGTCGGGGTGCCCCAAGTTCCAATGTTGTTAAGCGTTATTTATGCTTTATAATTTATTATAAATTAAAATACAGACGGTGAGAGTTACAGTGTTACTTGTCAGGATATTTTCTCCCAATGGGTAACAGTGTAACACAATTTAATGTAACTGAACGGGAACAAACTTTATCAATCGTTTAGCATTGGACCACTTACAAACCAAATGGTTAAAACTCCCACAAAAAGGTGCGACTCGACAACGATAGGACGACCATTTTTCATAGAAATTGATTTTTCATAGAAAATAGACGTCCGTAAGAAAATCCGAGACACAGACGCAAATGTGGCATCACTGTCGTACCTGTTTGAAAGACGTCCAGCGCTGGACACAAGCTTCCTCCAAGAGTCACAACATCAACTGGTCCTGTTTATCTCGCATCCAGCTGGTTTCCATGGCCTTCACCAGACCATCAGTCCACCTTGACTCTTGTCTTCGCCACATCTACACCAGACATTATTGTTTACATCGAGTATCTATTAAGACAAATTAGTCAAGCTCACCCTACCATCGTCACAATAAAAGGTTAATAACATTTACAATCAGTTCATGAAGCAGGTTTTATGACCCATTAAAGATATCTCTGAGGATTAGCCGAAGTAATTTGGCACACCCCGCCATCAACGTTTTGTGGGAGACTAATAAAGCTCTGGAGTACGGTAAAGACAAATTCCTGTGGATTACTACACTATCAAGGAAAATGTACTCGATGAAGGCTAAGGAAAGATGTAACAGTGTAGGTATGGTAGGTACATACAGTACCTACAACTATTTTTTTAATGTCCCTCGGTAATCATCGCATTTTCGAATACAAACGAATGCTAATTTCCATGTCTATAAATTAATAGATTTATCGTGTAGGTACTTATAATAATTTGAATTCAGAACTAAGTTCTTTACCTACTGTAATATAGTTCACACGGAAATCAAAACAAAACAATAAGTTCGAACGACTGCCAAAGACCTACAAATGTCAGCCGGGACCAACGGCATATCGTGCTTGCCATGGAATGTTAAGATGGTCACCCATCCACAGACCAACCTCAACCAGCGTTGCTTAACCTTAAAGATCGACCCGTCCGGCTTTCATTGTTTAGCCACGAGATCCTCCAGCCGGTCTATTCTGTTGACATCTCACCGTGTACACTTAGGTGGAGTGAAGGACAAGTGAGCTGTCATTTCATCTTGTTTATATGGTTTGACAGCTCACTTATCGTTCACTTCGCCTAAGTTTTCACATCGATATGTTCTTACAGAATTGTACTGCTGAAGTTAAACATGTATGAACTATGATTTTTTACGCCGTAAAACACAACTAGGTATTTGCTCTTTCGTTGGGTTGGGTGTTGTGTACCTAAATATTTTCAAAATTACCCCCATACCACCATTAATAACCGACTTCTAAAAAAGGAGGAGGTTCTAAATTCGGATGTTTGTATTTCTTTTTTTTTATGTTTGTTCGGGCATAACTCCGTCGCTTGCCAACCGATTTGAAAAATGTTTTTGTTGGAAAGGGTATAGGTACTTTCCAAATGGTCCCATTGAAATTTTATCAAAATCAGTTCAGTAGTTTGGTTATTAAATCCAAATAGCTGGAAAAAATATGTGGAAAAATCATCCATGTATACCAAATTGCGTATTTTTGCTTTCCTGTGACTTTCCAGTGGTGTTGTTAGGTGTGGGGTACCACTAAAAAGTGAAAAATAAAAAAACTTTTTCACAAAAAAAAGAAACCGACTTCCAAAAAACACTACAAAGTTCAAAATAACTTTAATTTCGGAAGTCGGTGTCAAATAACGTAGAAGCAACCAAAAACACCGACTTCCGAAATTAAAGTTATTTTGAACTTTGTAGTGTTTTTTGGAAGTCGGTTTCTTTTTTTTTTTGTGAAAAAGTTTTTTAAGTTCCTACAAAGATGATAAATTATATTTATTTTGTAAGTAGGTTGTAAATAGCACTTTTACACGTCAATCTTTTAAACTAGATGAGGCCGGTGTTACCTAGCTGAATACCCTGAGAAGAAACACCGAAACAAACTCAGAGGCCAGTCTCTTTTGAAGTCCATACAAATGTACTGGTCAAATCATATGAAAACCGTGTAGGTTGATGTCTGAGGTGGTCTTTTGAGGAAAGTACCACACAGATTTGAGTGGACCTGGGGGCCTACCACAACCTCTTAAAACAATATTACTTTAATATTACTTTGCGTTCCGCTCTGTTGGATTTTCAACGCTCGGATCAGCGCCGAGAGTTGAAAATGCAACAACAGAAATTACAAAGTAATATTAAAATAATATTGTTTTAAGAGGTTGTGGTAGGCCTCCTGTCCAGACAGTGCTAGATGACGATGGCTCTAAGAGTACGACTAATGGAAAGACAAATTATTAGAGTCCAAGTGAATGATGATAGGGCAATAAGTGAACTCGGCTTACACAATGATAATATATTCGTATAACGCAATATACATAAATTATAAGTACTACAATAAACTAAGCCATGTAATAATATTACTCTCACGTAGTATCGTTTCTCATATCTAGAAAGAAAATGCGAAATAATTACATTTCTCACTAATAACTCGCAGAGTTTCCCAGCGTTCTTAGAAAGAAACATACCTACCACAATAAGAAGACATAATTTTAGCCAATACATCGCGAGTTTCAAAGCCACCTAGATGCTTCTGTGACACTGTGATTAATTCCATAGAAACAACCAATTTCACTTGACCTGCCTCGTGAAACTACTCTGGTATATTTATTAGAGTTGGTGTAGTTCATCTAACGTTGGTCGGAGGTACAGTCGTGTACATCAATCAGTCCGGTGAATCACGCCTTGCCTGCGACTTGGTAAAACAATGGTTTATAAATGAACAGTTTATTGTACGTCTTGGAATTTATTGTAAGGAAAGGACTGCAGTGCAACCCAACCCTAATTAATTATGGCAAAGTTTATTACAATGGGAATTGGTAAGTACCTGCCATTTGTTTTGTCATTATTGTTAAGGAGAGGTACCTGGCCAATAAGACTACGAATAAGACCCAGTAGAAAAGGTACACTTTATTTATTTATTTTCCTCAATCACTACCTCCCGGTTAAGCGCCATTCATTTATTACGTAAGACTATTTTTGCTAGTTTTTGACCCCCTCCCGTCTCTATCGAAATAAAACGGCGTTCGCCGAAAAATATTAAAAAAAAACTTTACAAAATATAAATTAAAAAAACAATATTTAGGAGGAAGCTGTCGTCGTAACACCTAAAAATTGTTTAAACAAAGATTTATTTTAGGGTATGGTACAAAAACTATGACGTTAGAGTTATTATAGAATAGCCAAGCTGAAAATTACTGGCGCGAGAGGATCACCTTGTTGGCATCCAACTGCAGATTCTAATACGATGTCTTTTTATACAATAATTTTGACGGCTACTATGCACTGTTTTGTATTTGGAAGTCGGTTATTTTATTTTGTTGTAACAAAGTTTTTATTTTCAACTTTTAGTGCTGATACCTCCAACATTCCACACGTTCCAACCAGTCCTTACCGCTAAAAAAACGCATACATCCAAATCAATTAATACTTCTGACTCATACATGTCAGGAAATGTTCCAGCCGTTTTTCATAGCAATACCAATAACCGAGAAATGTTCCAGCTTAATTTCAATATTCCGATCCATAGAGCATGGAGACTGCTAGAGATGACTTTGTCAAAACTTTCTCTTTCCCTTCTCTCATAAAAACTGACCACCTGGGAAAATTTATTTATTATTTATTTATTTATTTATTTAATAACAATTGCTTACTATACTTACAGTTTTTACCAAAGCGTATAGCAAGCCAACAACATAGAATAAACTTATAAACTAAAGAATTTAATACATATTTTTATCATCGATCTATGTGTGCACGCAAATATGTCAACCTCCGGTTCCTGAGCAATCAGGGCGTTCAGCAAACTGATCGCTTGGGCCGTTGGGGCGTAACGAGCCGTAATGGTACGAGACGTAGGAACTGCGAATAGGCATCGAGAGGCACCGGCACGCGAAACCCGCTGTCGGTCCGGAGCGAACAGTGAACAGCGAGCTAGCGTGGTCGCGTCGTCAATCTTACTGTTCAGTAGTAAGTAGTAGTGCATCAATAGCGCACATTTACGTCGCAGTTCTAGCGTGTTGATGCCCACCATTCCCACGACAAACAGAGATGGATACATATAGGGATAGTACCCATATAACTTTTTATACAGAAAGCGAGCAAATTTGCGTTGGACCCGTTCTATCATCAGCTTATACTTTTGCTCGTGCGGATCCCACACCAGCGAATTGTATTCCAGTTTACTACGCACGAAGGAATAATACAAGACCACAATAGCATTCCTGTCCGCAAACCTACTCGCCTGCCTCATAACAAACCCAAGTGATTGGAAGGCCTTGGCACAAATACTCTTAATATGCTGATTAAAAGTCAAGTTCACGTCCAATGTCAGTCCCAAATCTTTTATTTCATTGACACGCTCCAAGGGGACACCCGATATGTGGTAATTGTACTGGATGGGCGCTCGAGAACGAGTAAACGTGATGGTCTTGCACTTAGAGACGTTAAATTCTAAGTGGTTGACTTCGCTCCATCCAGCCACCATATCGATATCCCTCTGAAGCGCCTCACAGTCTTGTACGCTATTTATCTCCATGAATAACTTCAGGTCATCAGCGAACATAAGACACCGTGCCGTCCTGACGACCTTGGGCAGGTCGTTTGCCATCACTATGAACTGTGTCGGCCCGAGGGTACTACCCTGGCTCACTCCGGAGCATGTGGCAAATGTGCCAGATTTATGCCCTGAGAGTTGGACGTACTGTAGGCGATCAGAGAAATAGCTGGAGAAAAGTTGAAGCAACTTCGGGGTAAAACCTATTGCGGATAATTTTTTGAGTAAGACGTCATTTTGGACCCTGTCAAACGCCTTTTTAAAATCAAAATAGGCCACATCAATCTGCCTATTTTTGTCCATCTCTGTAACAGCAAAATCTACAAAATTTATGTGGTTTGTGACTGTAGATTTGCCGTTATAGTATGGCTTTGGCTATTTATGACGTTCGAGACTTGTGCTCAGCGCACCTTTTGCATCTATCGACTCTAGAGTTGCGGCTGTTAGTAATTAATACTTATTAATAAAGGAAGTTTGAAATAATAAAAAATCGGTGTAAAATATAGAAGTTACTACACAGTTCATTTTATTTATTCTTCTATAACTGTCACGCAAAACGTCGTTTATACTAGATGACACAAAGTCAATGGCGTAACTTGCAAGTAACGTCACACGCAATTAGTGCTGTCTCTGTATATCACCAATTATAAAACGTACACAACTGGTTTTTTTTAGGATTTCGAAACAATTTTTGTTGCAGTGTCTTGTCTTTTCTTTAAGTTTTGGGAAATATTTACCCTTTTACACGGATATGAAGTCGGGGGGTTCCCCGACTTCATATCAGTTGTCGTGCTCCCAGTGCCCGGCACAGTGAAGGCAGTGAAGTGAAATAAAAAAAGCTTGTAAAATAAATACCTACAACTAAAAGGGGTTGTGCACTAAAATATATGACGGCGCGCAGCTAAATTAAAAGTAAATCCAAGATTTAAGATGAAAGACTGATTGTGTTATTTGGTTGAATAGTAATTATTGTTAAATTCAAAATTAAAATGGTGATTTATTTCAATTGGTCGAATATAAATGGCGATTTGTAAAATATGAGCGGGTAACCCCGAATAGGGTAGCAAGTTTGCGTCTACGCCGTGACAGCTGGCATTCCTTTGACAGACAGCGTACGAAGTGCACGCGTGCTAACCTATTGGCTCGTAATCTAGTTTCATCTTGTGTTTTACCGTATATTTTGTTTACAAATGTAATCGAATGAAACGAGGGACTGTTATGAAGCACAAACGTGCTATTATTTCAACGTTTCTTCTATAACACGCCCATGATGGATGACTATCACAAAGACCGCTCCGCTGCCCATTCTGATATTCCGTCATCAGGCGTGGGATGTAACTCACATGGCCCACAAGGAAATTCGTGACAATACTAGTGAAATACGCGGCGTTACGTTTTGAAATGCAAAACACATAGTGACAGTGATAGTGAAAATTGCGGTTCTTTTTGAAACGCGTACGCTAATCCAGACGTTAAAAACTCAATGCGCGCCGTCATATACATATAAAACGAGCTGTGGTATTTTGTCGTAAATACGACAGTGGCGAAATAAGCACGAAAATATTTGTCGGATAAATCCGACGTAGGCAGTTAAAGGGTAAATAAACCGCCACGGTTTAACCGCACAATATTTTCGTGCTAATTTCGCCACTGTCGTATACGACAAAATACCACAGCTCGTTTTATTAAAATTAATCAGATATCGAGTGATCGGACCTCAGACCATGGAATAGGTTCCATGCTCTGCGGTCCGATAACTCGATATCTGATTAATTTTATATTCAACGGACCGCTTTGTGAGGAAAAGTTTGTAATTAAAGTCTCTTGGAGGTCTTGAGGATCTAACTTCTTTTGATAGTTTTTTTTGAACTTTTTGCTGTCTCAGACAGATGTAGCATTGGCCTATTAATGTGGAAAGTGGTTCAAATGGAATTAAGGAACCTCCATTACAGTCACAATTTATTTGTTTAAATAATATGGAGGACTTTCAGCTTAAAAAACTGATGAGCATTTTACTTCTAACTATTGAAATATGTGGCTGGTCTAGAAATTAAAATGACTGGTAGTCCAATTTTGGCACGGTTGGCACAGTGGTTGAGCGATTGTCTGCTGCGCTGCGTGATCGATTCCCGCACGGAACAAAAATATTATTGTATGACCTACAGATTGTTGTTCCGGGTCGGGCTGTTTGTGTATGGGAGTTTATTATGTTTGTAAACGCTCCCACGATACATGAAAAATTCCTAGTGTCGATCGTATAAGGGTCATTCTTCTGAACACGTTTTTTAAGCGGCATCACCTTAAAAGAATGGAAATCGAAAAGTCAGCAAGCCACTTTTTTTTTCGAGTAAACCTTTAATTCTCTCCTATTTGGGTTATTAATTATTATTCAATTATAATATATATATTTAATATCATAAAAAAAAATAAAAAACCTCCATTCTTTGATTTTCGTGGAGTGTCCCAAACCCCGATCTAGTCACTTAGTATATTATATATTTGAAACTAAACGGTACATGCTTACCAAAAAAAAAACATTAGCCTTGCTCGAAGAAGCACCCATAAGCATTAATTTTGACATTTCAAACGTATCCAAGGCGTATTTTACGTTGTCGATCAGACAAATTTTTAGAAATGAAGCAATGGAGTTCCTTTTGATTAAGAAAGGGTGCCATTTTGTGAATTACTTAAGTGCAGGTGGTTTTAATCAAGAAAGCTAGTAAAAACCAACAAATCCCTAAACCGGGAGGGGGAGGGAAGAACAACTGTCCACCACCTGCTCCTCAGCTCACGGGCCACCCCACCCCTCCGCGCCTACGCGGGTTTAAATTCCACTCTAGGGGTAGGACAGACAAGACTGCGTGAAGTCGGTTTTGCAGCGATTTGTTTCTGTCACTTAAGTAGCCCAACATATTGACTTTTTAAGAAACTATTTTAATTTAATATGCAAATTCTACCAAGTAACCGGCCATATATTTGCGCCCAAATGATATTATGTAAAATGTTGTGTTGGTGTGATGAAAATATGGCAAATGAAAAAAGGTCAAAAGAGGTTTCGGCCAATAGCATAAAGTGAATTTGTAAATCGACGAAATAAGGTTCGGTAAAATAATACCTATGGCACATACTTCGGTGATCTAAAAATATGTCAAATAATGCATATGGCAAAAAAGACGTCGTCAGTCAATAGCTTTCGGTAAAATTAAATTCGAACAAAAACAATTCGGAAAAGTGATCGATTCCCGGTAGACCCCCGGTGTCGGTCAAGGTTCGAACTCGCGACCCGCGTCTATAAGCGCCCTAGCTACAGGTCTATCATTCCCTGACCCTTGTCATATTCCTACGAGTATTTATTTGTACCTACGTCTTATATTATTTTTCTGAAACGTTTTGATAAAAGTGTTAACCCATGTTAGAGGCAGATAAATTCAATTTACAGATACGCTTGTAAAAATGTTTGTGAAATATTTTGCACAAACAATTTTATCAATCTCTTGTAATTTCCAAATGGACATTTACCACGAGAGGTTGCAAAAAAAAGAAGAAGATTTACAATTTGGTGTCATTATCTTTTTAACCGACTTCTAAAAAAGGAGGAGGTTCTCAATTCGGATGTTTGTATTTTTTTTATGTTTGTTCGCGCATTACTCCGTCGCTTGCCAACCGATTTGAAAAATTATTTTTTTGTTGGAAAGGGTATACTTTCCAAATAACCCATGAAAATTTTATCAAAATCGGTTCAGTAGTTTGGTTTTTCAATCCAAATAGCTGGAAAAAATATATGGAAAAATAATCCAATACGACATTGCATATTTTTGTTTTTCTGTGACTTTCCAGTGGTGTTGTTAGCATTTTTTTTATTTTTGACTTTTTAGTGGTACTAAAAAGTGAAAAATAAAAAACTTAAAAAAACCGACTTCCAAAAAAAACACTCCTACCGACTCATAACTTTAATTTCGGAAGTCGTTGTCAAATAACGAAGAAGCAACCAAAAACACCGACTACCGAAATTAAAGTTATTTTGTACTTTGTAGTGTCGGTTTTTTTTTTGTTAAAAAGTTTTTAAGTAACTTCCACAAGGAACGCTTATGAACAAAAACAAAACAATTTTTATTTATTTATTTTTGTGTTGTGTCATTAGTACCTACTTAATAAAGATCATTGAACTAAATAACTTTTAATGGTTTTCGCATAGTAAAAATCTTATTTTGTCTAACTCAATGTCAATCGACTTTACCTATTATTCATTTGACATGACGTCTATGTATGCAAAACTATATAATTTATCGTTTCGCACACACCATCCATCTTGGGCATTTTGTCAGTTTTATTTC
The DNA here is from genome assembly GCA_947386135.1 of Melanchra persicariae. Classification (NCBI taxonomy): domain Eukaryota; kingdom Metazoa; phylum Arthropoda; class Insecta; order Lepidoptera; family Noctuidae; genus Melanchra; species Melanchra persicariae. The sequence continues at coordinate 17,673,949 of OX376648.1, read as the reverse complement.
TCCACGGTAGGCTCAAAGACTGATGGTTTTTACGTTTGATGCCAACATTAGTTCAGTTAATAATATTCTTGTTTCAATAACATGACAAAAGACTGATCACCTTAGAAGAGGCCTTGACGACCTATCAGGATAGCGGATTTAGCTCGAAAGAGTCACCGCGGCCCTGGAACGCAAAGTGCACGGAGGAGCACGTATGGGTCAGTAGGAGTCTGATACTCCCTCCCGCTCCACCCGGAGCGGACGGAGTAATTTGATGATTTTCCATTAATACAAAAAAAACTTGAGAGGTGTCAAAGGACACCCGGATGGATTAATTAGGGAAGAATTAATCATTTATAGAAAACTATAGCAAAAAGTATCGTTACAACTTTTGGTCTTATTTTTTTCCGTCTAGCCCCCTTTCGCAACACGCGATAAGGAACTTCGTTCCAAAAGGGCCTTGACGAAGTGACATTCGACTAGCGCAGCGATAACTATTGTCATATAGGCTAGAAAGAAAGTATAAATGACACCTGCGATGACACCAAAATTTAAACCTAATATAAAAAAAACCATTTTGGACTGTTGATAACAGTTACGAGTATCACTGATAAAATGCCACTAGACTCATTAAACAGCTAATCAAGATGGAAGGCCATACTTATTATTTTGCCCGGGCAAAGCTGAAAGTTATTCCTATTTTTCATCGTAAATTGGTCCACAAAATGAGCTTTCGTATGTAAACTGTGACTTCCAAACAGGTATTTGAAAAAGTTTATTTCAAATTATTGGTACAATTAGATCCTGTAATTGAATTTAATTAATTGTTTGCACTGTACCTACTTGCTTTTTTGGTTGTTTTTTGCTAAAAACCAAGGTAGGAACGGAACTCGAAGAATTGCCTAGCTTATGTGGCAGTGGACAAGGCACGTTGTTCACAAAACAGAGTCCAAGAAGTATTTCGGTCGAGATGAGATGTGTTAAGTCTTTTTTAACAACCTTGCTCGTAAAGCTGATGTAATTCCACTGGTTTTAAATATGTAAAGCGGGTCATAAAAAACGCGTGTGTTACCAAAGCAAATAGTTAAGTTATAGTCCATACAGATTCCATAACAGTATTATTTGCCATTTCAAATATGGAACTGATCGCCGCCGCACGACTCCAGCTAGTGAGCGGCGCCAGTCAGTAGGCAGCGAAAGCAACAGTGTGCATTCACAGATTGAGTTTATTTATAATAAAAAAAAACAGTTTATTCGGTAATTTAAAAACTTGGCTGCATGCTCTAGCATCTTTGCCTACATTTTCACGCAGCCACGGCAGAAAATAATCCTCGCGCCATTTTTCTCAAATTTTCTTTTCTTTGTACTTGTATTGTGAATATCTAAAAATGACAACTTTCAATAATGAAGATGAGCAATATATTACTTCAACTCCACCGGATATACTAACAGAAGCGCGAACCGCATGCGACAGCTTGCTGCCGTCAATATCCAAGGACAGATACATAACCACGTATGAAAATTTCTTGAAGTGGAAAAACATGAAAAATGCCAAGTAATTTTCCGAAAATGTAGTTTTGGCGTATTTTAATGAACTAGCTAGTAAATATAAGCCTAGCTCGTTGTGGACAACATATTCTATGCTGAAAAGTACCCTCAAGATGAAAAATGATGTCGATATTAATTTATATTCAAATCTAATTGCATTTTTAAAGAGACGCTCTGATGGTTTTATAAAGAAAAAATCTAAGATACTGTCATCAAATGACGTCGAAAAATTTCTAAAAGATGCTCCAGATAGCCAGTACCTGGCAACACAGGTCAGTTTGCCTCCTTATTTTATGTATTGATCTACCTACTGTACATACTCTTTTACATTTTTTTTCTGTTTCCTCGCAAGTGTGTTAAAAAACGTCGTACGATATACGTGCGTATTGGTTATAACATGCTCGGCTCAATTACGCCCTCGCCTTCGGCTCGTGCTGAAATTCCGCCTCGCATGTTATAACTATCTTAACGCACTAATATCGTAATGTACTATTTAGCCTATATTGTCCCATTGCAGCGCAATGCTCTCTCCATGATTTTCCAACGTTCTGAAAGTTCAAATCGTCTCGCCATCGTTTCTTGGGCCATCGATTTTTAATCCATCCTGTAAGTGTAAGTAACCCGCCCAGTCCCATTTTAGCATCACACACTTATCGCCAAATTCAGATATCACCAAATTTTGCGATAAGTGTGTGATGCTAAAGTGGGACTGGGCGGGTCTTGGATCGTAATAAGACCCGAGTTCAATCGGTGAGAAAATAAATAAACAATTCCTCTTTCGAATTTAACGAGAAATTCGTTAATCTTTATCGACAAACTCGCTTAGATTGACCACTGAAATCCTGAAAAATGACAAAAAGTAACTGTTACAATTTATTTTAACGAATCTAATTTATTTTCAGCTTAGAGACACATACAAATCGTAGTTTTTTGTCGGCTGTAAATTACGTCATTTAGTTCATCCGCGCTCTGGCCGCGTTTACACTGTCTCGAAACTGGCGAACAGCTGGGACCCAAAGAATATTGGGGATGGTATTATTAATGCTTTGGAATCAATCATCAAACGACTAAGCGTAAAATTGTAGGATTTTGTTAGCAATTCCCGTAGTAATCAGCTGTAGTTTCTTAATAAAGCAAATTAATTTGTATCAATTAATTCGTCTTAATTCTTCCTGCTCAGAATAATACATCCATTGAAATACCACGTTTATTATATCTATCGGAACTCCAGAAACGACGGTTCATAAATTCATACTTCTATTTATATTCGGCTATTAACTGCTCCAATACGTTACGTGATGGTGTGATACGAGGTGTGATACCTTAAAATGGGCCACTTTTTCACACAGTCCGCATAGTGCCGAACACGATATTTCAACTGTCACTATATATTTGTCAGTTTGAACGTGTATATCGGTATATTCGACACAACTATTAATTCAAGCGAATGTTTGCCGACATTTTGTTTTTTATTTTATTTCTACCGCCCTTTAAACATTTATTTTTGTTATTCCGTTAGCGATTGCACTTTATCAAATGCGATTTTATTTGGAATAGGTTTTTCTGTGATTTTTTCTGAATTCAGTGAAATGTGTCTAGTTTATTTATCTTGTAAAGATTTCTAAGTGAATTACTCACTCAAGCTTTTTGTCTTAATTTAATCTTTAAATCAACTTGATATATTACATTTTTATTAAATAACAGAGATGCTATGTTCAGATTATTTGCTAGCTAGTAAACTAAAAATACGGGTTATTTCTAAAGAAATCTCTTTCAGGACAGATTTGACTCAATTTATCAGATTAGACTTTAAGTATTTTATCACGATGTTTTCTAAAGTCAAACTAGGTTAAATTGGCCTGTATAATCGTATAAATATTGTGGAAAGAAACCCCAACCATGTCCTCGCCGGACATAAAATGTACATTATTATAATTTACTGAATATGTTACCGTAAATCCCACATTTGTCGAGTAAGGGAAATTTTCGTTTACTGAAAGCTTTTCGATGTGTCGACACGGCAGGGCAATGTAATGTGGTATTTTGTGCTCTTCACATTTGAACATACAATTTCAACTAGTGCAAAGGATTTAGTGTTGAGGAAACACGGAGATTTTAGACGTTTTTCATCGGGAAAAGTGATAAACTTCAGTACAAACTATAATCCTCTGATTAACCCCTGTAAGATGTGAATTTACTTGCAAATGTCTCTTTTTTGTCTCTTTTCATATATTATGGAACTCGTTAATAAAAGTTCATAATTCTAGACCAAGCTGTTTAGGCTGTGCATTATCTTTCAGAGAACAAATAGATTGCAGCCTCTTGCAGGCGAATAAAACTAACTGCCTTTTACGCTTTTAAATCATCAAATTGACTCCTCCCGCTCTAGGCGGAGCGGAAGGGAGTGTCAGACTCTTACTGACTAAAACCCACCCATGCTCCTTGTAGTGCCTTTTGGGCTATCAGGCACATAACCGAACCGAGCGCTCGGCGCATCCTCGACAGTCTCAACTAATACCTTATGAGACTGATTTATTTATTTATTATTATTATTATTATTTATTATATTATTTATCAGGCGTATAGAGGTCAAGAGCTCTAGCTCATTTCTCAATAAAAAAAAATGCAACCTATTTACTTAACATTACAAAAAAGCACGACATTAAATTGTCAGTAAAAACCGTAGCTCTATCTCTGCAGTGCAGATAATGAACAACCTAACCTAAACAAAAATTCCTAGCATTTTTATTTCACAAAACTCCCATTCCGAGTTAATTCTAATTAAAAACAAGGAACATTGACATCCACAGTCCAGTTTCCATTTTACAGCCTCCCCAATTTTATCCGGGCAACACTCACATTTGTGTTGCCACAAGTGAATATGCGTTTCATTTAGAATAAAATTTGATACAAGAGGAAATTGTATTACAGTGGCAAATAATGTTAATTTTATTTTGTTTGTGGATTGTTTTCCTTTGATATTTAATTTTGTGCTTCAAATAATCCGCTATTTTAATAAAACTTTCCAAAATTTGTCGTGTTAGCGTGGTATAATGGATAAAGTCATCAGCAAAGCTTATTCCTCTGACTGAAGTTAAAGGCTTTTGGTTAGTTCCGAACTTCGATGAACATTAATTACCTACCAATTAATGAAACGAACTTTAAAACAAAGGTTTCACCATCAGGGTTCCTAATCAATAGCCGATCCCCATTGACACCAATGTTCTTAGTGCGACGAGTCGTGAAGGATATCCGTCTCCCTTTGATTTCAATGCAGCTTTAGGGTTTGTGAAGCTTGTATTAGGTACTACGAATCCATGGGTAACTAGCTTTTGTGCGCGGCTTCACACGCGTTAATATAAGATTTTGCAAATAACAGAGTCGTCTCTTGGAACCCATCCACCTCTGAACCAAAATTCATCAAAATAGGTTCAACAATTTACAAACAAACTCACTGTTGCATTTATAATATTAGTAAAAATAAAGATGTCACAGAGGGGAAACCCATATGTGACTTCTTGAATTATGTTTAATAAAACTCACTGAACTGATAAACTAATAAAATATTTTCATCCGACAAACCTATTATCTACATGTCTGACGGCCTAAAAACCAATTCTTTTGTTTTCTAATAATATTCAAAACCTATTCTAAAGGCAGGCGTTTTTTTTCTTATAGGGTCAACCTCCTCTCCCTCTCTATTCATTTACATTTTAAATCATACCTGTCCATGAAATCTATATATAACTATCAAATTAACCTGATATTAATTATGTCCCACTACTCCCACTGCTGGTCTAGAACCCCCCTTTCTCTTTTCCACACTCTCCATATTTTCGTATATATTCGTAGATATTTTAAATCACAATAGGTACTGTATACCTGGAGGTATAAGAGTAGAAGAAATATTGATTTGATTCTACATCTACAGAAGAATGTCCTTGGAACAACTTCCTCGACCAACTTTTCTCTTCAAACCTTTCAACAACTTTACGCAATCGATACGCTGAACCAAGTTTTGAGAGCATAAAGCTCTTAGTTAAATACTTTGATGACACCGATTGTACCTACCACCAATTGATCATGTTTTTTTAACACTTACAATGGAAAAGAAAAAAATATTGATTGGTCCATTTTTTCATAACATACATATCGTCGATCTAGATGTGACACTTCTTATTACATTTTTTTGGAAAAAAAACGTTTTTTTTGCAAGAAAGTCACAATCAATTAATATTCTCGTGTTAACTAGAAAATGCCTCCTCGATTGCTATTCAATTAATTGTAGTGACCTCGTGTGTAACGAGCATAGATGTTAATTGTAACCTCATATGATATACTAGTCTAGTTAGATCTTACGAGGAAACACCGGATTAAATTAATTTAAAAGACGTGTATTAATTTGTAAAACAGTTGTTGTCTCTCCTGAAAAGTTCATCAGTTTGCATAGACGAGGTGTCACATCTAGACCGACGATATTAAGTTTTATAAAATAGCGAAGCGTTCCTTTACTGTAAAAGTAGAGGAACTCCTCGCTAAACAATAATCGACCTGCAGCTGGGGTTGCGGATTCTGTTCGATAGAGTCACCGCGGCCCTGGAACGCAAAGGTGTGTGTGGGCATTAGGAGGAACACGGATGGGTTTTAGTCAGTAAAAGTCTGACACTCCCTCCCGCCTCTCACCCAGAGCGGAAGGAGTTATTCGATGATTTCCTATCCATAAATAAGGTCGATCTACAAAGTTAAGCTACGCCTGTCGAGGTCGGTCCGCAGATGAGTGAGCATCTTAACATACAGAGATTCCTCTGTGACTCAGAAAGCTCGTTACGCTGTTGGTCCTGGCTGTCATTTGTAGGTCAATGACAGTAGTTACGGGTAGAAGCAATGAAATGTGACACTTGTCTTGCAAGTTTCGTTTTACCCAGTTACCGGGTGGTGGAGGCAGACACTCCACGTAAATTACTGGTACATAATCAGCTGCGTCTAGTTACACTAGAAGCTGACTCCAACAAAGCTGACCTAGGCTGATTGTTTTTAAAACGTTGCCCCACACTAGGAATTTCTCCTGTATCATGTGTACGTTTACAAACAAACTTACATACACAAACAGCCAACCCCGGAACAACTATCTGTAGGCCATACAATTATTTGTGCCGTGAGAGAATCGAACCCGCGACACGCAGCGCAGCAGTCAATCGTTCAACCTCTGCGCCAACCGTGCCATCAAAACAATGATACTCACAGTAACTTTGTAGATTAATTAATATGTTTTTTTGAACAGGAATCGCTAAACTAGGCAGCTCCTGGATCTTTATGGTAGAACTCCTTTGCGTTGAATTACATTTGATGTGATGTTACGTTTATAAAGTTATATTCATAATAATAAATAAATAAATAATTGCTCTCAAAAAAACCTGCGCAAACGTAACAAAATAATTAATTATCTTGCGTAGGATGGTCTTAATCGCTACTAATTAGGTAGTGGTAAAGACCTTCCTACGCAGTTAAGCCACGCGGCTATTCATGAACTAAAATAAAAGTACATAAATTAGTAAGTAAATTAAATAAAAATATTATTCATAGTAAGCAAAAGCCATCGGAAATTCAAATATTAAATTGCGTTACCAAACCATTTAAAACTGACTTTTAATTAAAAACTTTCAGAATTTTAATTAAATAAACACTTGTTTTATCATTTTAGTAATGCATTGTTTAGTCGATCAAATCTACTTTAAATAAAGGGGTTCGAACATTTTTGTATGGGAGCTGACATATCCACCAGCCGCCTACTGATGCGATTGCAGCAATCCCGACAGGTTTGCGAACATTTTTTGAAGAGTTCCGTTGCCTATCTCTAATGTTCTTCATCAGATCTTCACCAAATTGAAATGGGACCAGTCCGGGAAAATACTCTTTCAAACAAAAAACAATCATCCAAATCGGTTGACAATTGGCGAAAATATCGCTGAACAAACATACGAAAAAAAAACTGTCGAAATGAGAACCTCCTGTTTTTTTAAGTCGGTTAATTAGTAGAATAGACTCTCAGATTACATTTGATAACTGACTCGACATGGCCGGCTTGCCAATACACGTCCATTATCCGACGTAGGCTAATGAATGACGTCACGCACGCCAAAACGCAGCTTTATTAATTAGGACACCAGAGCTTACACGGTATTAGGCACGTTCATAGAGTACGGAACCGCCACTTTGGCAGCAGCGACAACTAAGCTATAATCAATTATTAATTTTATTTAATAACACGCATGAAATAAACAGATAAGAAGAAGGAACAGAAAATGTACAAAGATGATAGTTACTTATTTTTACTTCTTACTAGGTATAGAAGTCTTTTCCAGCATAGCAAAAGGAGAGTTTAATAAAAGAGATGCAGACAACGCGTGTAAGAGTTATAAGAAAAATGCACTTAACAATTTACATTGCAATAATGTTACTTACATTTTAAGAATATACTGTCATCTACGACTGTCCATACTATGTTTAATTATATTATGTACACTAACTAAAGAAAAACATTACCCTTATTTTGTAATAGTCGGGTAAAAGTTGTATGTTTGTTTGTGAAAAGAAATTCTCTGGGAATCAATCGATTACGTAAACGAAAACTAGGTATACTATTACAGAGTCTCATATTGTCCTTATTATTGTTCTTTTCATTAAAAAAAAACAAGGTTCCTGCGACATAGGCCACAAGAGCCAAGCGGTGTGCAAAATGCTGGTTACTAATAAAACTCACGCCTGCGCTATGTGCGCTAAGCACAACTTTCGCCTGCCATAGGCACTTTCGAAATTGTCACGGGCCATCAATTCCTATGAGTAAACGGTGAAACTCTCTGGCACGCTTGGTTTGTATGGAAAGTTCGACGGCCACTGCTCGAGACCGGGTTTAGGACAAAAATAAAATTAACGGCTTTCATAACCATTGCCACAGCACCCAGGGGACTGTTAAATCCTTGAGAGACGTTGACACTCATAATCAAGCTTGATTTGTATACAATGTTTTAACAAAGTCATGTCTGAGAGCGGCCGCCGATGCATCTCGGTGCTCTATATTGATAACTTGTTATGTGCAAGCTCCCGCAAGCCAGGATGTATTATAGATTTTAAATAGTACAGTTGCATTTCAGTTAATTTGTGGTGAAATCTCATTACATGATTGGCTTGATGTCATTTCGGTAAGCCGATTAATGGAGCCAAAGTTAGATGAACTTTATCAATAATCAGTGTCTGTGTCGAGTAAATGTTTTCAATTTAAGTTTAGAGCAGCTCATATTGAATTATGTTAATGACATCATCAATAGTAGACGCTAAGTAAACCATAAACCACGCTAGTAAACCATACGACCGTAAGAGTTATGACGGAAATTAAATTGCGCGATTCTCTAAGTTATACGATACCTTACAGAATAAACGCAATACCTGAGAAGGTGTCGTTGTATTTACTAATTATAAGCAACTTTCACGTAAAAAAAGTCAACTGTTCAGTACATTTTGTCGAGTTATGCGCACAGAAATGTCATACATTTCTGTCTTATTTTTCAGCAGTCACTTTTTACTGCTGAAAAATAAGACAGAAATGTATGACATTTTTCGCGATTTCGGTGTTGGTCCTATGTCCTATAGTAACCCGTATAATAGTACTGTGTTTATTCTGTTACATGCTGTTTGACGTCAAAGGAAATTTTAAACGTCGTAAGTTTGTAAAATATCGCGTCAAATTGTAAACTACTTTTTTTTTAATGACACGGATATATTGGAAACTATTGTATTTGGATGGGATTTCTTGTATACAAAACGATTTTTTCATAAGATATCAAAATAATCTAATCTAATCTAATGAAGATTTATTACAATTTAATGAAGTCTGATGTTTTCACGTGACGTACATACAACGACAGCTCCCAAATAATACACTTTTCAAGCAGTCTGATGATTTTTCAGTTGTTTTAACTCAGTCAGTTGGCCATTAATATTAACTCAATGGTATTTAACCTAACGTTAAGGCTAGGTTTTCCGGAAAAACGTTGTTTTGCATTGTGTAAAATTGTGTTTTATTCGTAAACAACACGGATTTAAATTTTGAAAAAAATATATTACATATTTCACACTTCGATCTTGCGATTTCGGCCGTGCGATACACGATTACTTGCACTTTACTGCATCCAATTAAATCGCAAAGACAAGTCAAAATCAAGATGTAATTATCATTTCATTTGAGTTATATAAGGTTTTGAGTAATAAAACTTATACCACAATAAAGGTCGTAAAAAATGTGATATAAATCGGCCGTCATAATGTGAAATATGAAAATACGTATCCCACTAATTCCAAAATCAAGTGATTTTGTCGTTTCATGAGCGCGCCCCGTGTCATTTAGTCCCGAGCGGAACGTGTTGGAGGTCGGACGTGTGCCAAATTTTTGCGATCCCGCCACCCCCGCTAAGTTCTGTTACTGGCTAAGCCTAAATTGATTACCGCTCTAGCACTGCCGGCACACCAGTGTGCCGCGAATTTAATGTTTATGTTTATTTACGTAAGATTTATTTTTTATTTTGGAATTTTCACGTGTCGAGTGGTTAAATAATAATACTTGTATACAATTTAGTGTTCAAACAGTTGTAATATAGTTAGTTTTTATTAGATGTAGCTATAATTTTGTAAAAAAAAATGGGGGAAAAAAAAGTTGTCATCAACGGCTCTTCGTTGCAGCGGTGACTAGGTACTTTATAAACTTTGGCTGAATAAACAAAAAGGTATATAGGTATATACATAATTTACTTTACTAACTAGGTAAGTACCGACACGAAACAGATAAATTTCCACACCGCAAACATGTGTGTAAACAGTTTAATTTAAACCTTATTTCAGTACGCATAAAGACGTGCGCTTTAGTGGTTTAGTTTTCGCGCGGAATAGATTTACCAACCGCATCGAGTATGTAAAACAATTGAATTTGAACCCTATTTCAGAGTGCATAAAGCCACCTCGCGCGCACATGATACAATGATTTACTGTTTTCAAATGTCAAATAGGTAGTTCACCCCGCTACGTTAGTCTTGATGGTTTCGGAGAGTTTGTATGTCTCTTGTCTTATAATATTTGTTATTTATTAGAAATGTCCGTTTTCACTTATCTTACTCCTAAACAAATGCAAAAATAATAGCTCGTATTTCCTACATGAGAGTTGAATATCGGTGCAATAATGTTGTGGTGTTCATGTAGAGAAGAAATATAAGTGTAGTTATACGCTAGGTGGGTACCTACTCACAGCCACCACAACACAACAAATAATAATATTTATGGTGTCCGCAACGTTTGTGTAGGTCTCGTCTATGCCAAACAATACGCGCAGCGCACTCGTGAGTCGCGTGCCATAGTGTAAAAGTGTTACAGTATGACCATTTCCTATGAAAATATTATAATAACATACTTTTGGTAACGTTTAGGCTACCGGACCAGCTCATTTATGCGCTGTACACTAGAGTCCATCCTCTTACTAATTACTAACAATGTATCAAGTTATGACAAGACATACAAAAAACTATGTGGTCAGTTTGGATAGTTTTTCCAATCCAATGCGTTACTTTATCGGTGTTTATTGGCAAGAGGAAAAATGTATAGAAATTATAAATTACATACACTAAACTGTTTTTAATTGACTATTGTATTGTATATTATTAACCGACTTCCAAAAAAGAAGAGGTTCTCAAATCGACTGTTTTTTTTTGTTGTATGTTTGCTCAGCGATATTTTCGCCAATTGTCAATCGATTTTGATGATTCTATTTTTTTTGGAAGTGTATCTTCCCGGACTGATCCCATTTCAATTTGGTGAAGATCTGATGAAGAACTTCGGAGACAGGTAACGGAACTCTTCATTCCCGTAGGAATTCCCGTTCCCGTATAGCCGTACAGCCTTCCCCATGAATGTAACTATCATAAATTCATAATCATAATACAAAAAAGAATTTCTTGCACCGCGTCGCACGCAGTCACGCAGGCTCGACGCGTTCTCGTTTGGTGGCCGCGTCTCGCGCACCGCCCGTTCGATTTAATAATATTGTTGAATTATTTTAATTTTACATTATCTCCTAAACGGTGAGTTCAAATAACATGCTGTAAAAGACAAAGTTTATCTTCATAAAATTATCTTGATGATGAAGTAACTTTCGCTAGTAAGGATTAATATGCCTGCCTAATATTAATGCTGAAAAACCACCTTTAATTTTTAAATAAATTATTTGACATAAAATGCCTTAGTGTGGCATATTTATAAGAGATAGATATAGGTGTAACGTCGCGGACTTTTTTTTAGATCGAATGAAAAACAATATCTTTGTTGTACATGGTACTTACGTATAATTAGCTATTACCACAGCGCACTTAGCGCACTTCCACTTTATAATATTATTTAGTATAGATTTGAATAAAGTAGTATCTCATTATCATTATTGTAACACCATAAAATACATAAAGAAATTAAACACACACCATATTACAATTCTATCCTATTTATTTATAACGGTTTGCTATCTATGTTTCTGTGTACGTGCGTCTGTGTGCCTGTGTATCTGTCTTTGGCACTGTAGCTCCGTTATCTTTATTGAACAGGGATATTTTGTAATTTTTTAAAATTTTACTTGTTAATTACCAACAAATCAAAATCAAAATTTGCGTTACAGGGCAATAGAGCATGCGGAAGGGCGTGACTTGTCTCCAAAATAATACTCATTTATTGGGGTTACCCCCGACGGTATAGTTGGGAACGACACCATTGTTGAAATTAAATGTCCAATAACGGCATTTAGAAAAGGGAAATGCTGCTATTGAAGAAAGTAAAATACATATATTTAAATTCGATAGAATAAAACATACCAGGGTTATAAACAAAAAAAGTAATTGGTATTACCAAGTGCAGGGTCAACTTCATGTAACAGAAAGGAACCAATGCATTTTTGGAATATGGTTCGGTGAAAACTAGTAGTAGAAAATATTTCAAGAGATGACGAATTTTGGCGGGTGCATATGGAGAAAAAAATTATAGATTTTTATTTGAAATGTATATTGCCAGAGATTGTGGATCCGCGCCAAAATCGCGGTATGCCAATACGAGACATAATATTGAAAGAAAACAAAGAAAATGTTAATGATAAGCCTGTGCAGCCAGGTCCAAGCAAATCCAAGGACCATATTCCGTGTCAATCTACTCAGCTAGGTCCATGCAAACCGAGACAGCTACAGTTCAACGAATTTTAGCCAGTTGCATTGGTAACTTTTATTATGTTAACTAATGATTAAAAAATATAAAAACGTTTTTGTTTTTTTTTAAATAGCATCTAGGCAAATTCCAAACCATTTATACTTCTAAGCTTTCTTGAATTATAATATTCAAGAATTGTAACATAATTTTCCTAAAGTAAGTGTGCCTACCTACTACTTGATTTTTACGAAGGTATCGCACCAAAGCCAAATAGCGCGCGACGCGTATTTTTGTATCGTACTCGTATTCATAATTTTCGTGTCAGTCAGATTTTAAATCCACCATATACTCTAAAATAAATAAGTATTATTACTGATTTTTAATGATTAGTAATTGGATTCAAGTTTGTACAATACGTACTTAATCCATCTATAACCTTAAAAAATACTTAATAGAAAAATAAAACAAAATAAACTTATACTAATCAATTCAAGTTGATCTACTGCATTACTTTATCCTGTGACGGAACTTAGTACCTACCCGAGTCCGTGAACTCATGAGCGAGCGGTGCGCTTGGTGCGCGCGTCTCCCGCGCTTCGTAACTTATTACGTATTGCTACTCCTTGCGGGGCCTGGGGTAAGCGTTAGATGCCTACGCGCTCAAGTCAGGCTCGCCTTAAGTAGAAAGCGATTCCCGGCGTGGTTATGAAACATGACAGAAATAAAGCTGGCAGGGAGACAAGCTATTAAGTAGCATTTCAGCAAGCTATTAAGAAGCACAAAGAGCTAAGTCCATTGCACTAGACGTTTCATTACTTACGTAACTTTGCTGGTTCATGTCAGCTGTCGCAATGAATGTATTTTGATTTGAAAATGTATCTACCTAGTAGTATAGTACCTAGTAATATTTGTTTGACAAATTTCTTATTTTGAGGGATTAAATAAAATACTTCGTTTTCGTGCAACTTTATTTATTTATTTATTTATTATTTACTTTCGTACTTTTATGATTATTTTTACAACTTATTTTTTATGGTAAATCATCTAATGACTTCTTCCGCTCTGGGCGGAGCGGGAGTGAGTGTCAGACTTACTGACTAAAACCCATCCGTGTTCCAGCGCCGCGGTGACTCTTTCGAACAAATTTCGCAACACGTTTGCACCTACGCGATTATAAATAATGAGTGTGGAACCATTCCCAGGGTGTTGAGCCAACAAACCCAAACAACTTGGGACAACCAATATGTAATTCTTCCAGGTTATAATAACTAAAGAGGTTCGAAAGGTCTCATTCAGATTCCACAAATATAATTACATTTCTCGGTTACATTTTAATCTGATTCTGAGGACCTAGTGCGAGTTTTTAAACTCACTCGATCCTGTTAACGTAAACGTTCATCATCATCATCTCAGCCGAAAGAAGTCCACTGCAGGCTGGACATAGGCCTCCCCCAAGTGTCGCCACAACAACCGGTTCTGTCGTTTGACGTAAACTTTCGCTTACGTCAAATCGTATGGAAATAAGAGGTTTACCGTCATTGTCACCAGACGGCGCTCGTTAAGTTTTTATACAAATTGACATTTACCACAATGCGATCATGTAAATTGATAAAAACTCGCACAAAAACCACTTATATCAGCAAGAAAAACCTGCGTAGAAGACAACAGACAACAAAATACAAATCGTGCACAAATATTGGCAGCACATGGCTTACATTCGCCACAAGAGACCTTTTTATTTTCCTTATTTAGGCCACCAAGCGATCCCATTCCGTTTCGGAAGACACCTGTCTTGCCTTATGAAGCAAACCGATCCCTCACTTACAATGTGCTGGGTTTCTTAGGCCTAAGCCACACTGACACACAAATTTTCTTATTTAAAATTTATTGAGGTTTGTTAAATGACTAAAAAGTAATAAAATGTTTGAAGTTGTTGCAAACAAAACCTTCACTTTTATTAAGCAATAAAGTGTTTTTTTTTTGCAATACAACAGTTTTGAACCTCAATACACGAAGACAGTCTCACCAGATGGAAATAGTAGGTACTCTTGACTTAAAGACCCCCAGTTTTTTTTTATTTTTTTTTTATTGTTAATTAAATTATAATACAGAGGTGTTACTTAATACTAAACTCGCCAAACTGTTACGTTTGATGGCGAGAGGCGCTCTTTTACACAACAGAGACCCACATTATTTTACATACCTAGATAACTATATAATACTATATATCGTTATGTTTTTTTTTATGTATTTTGTTTTGCAGCTATCCGACCACACTGACTCCAGCAGGATGTAGTTATTCCCGAAACGTTTCTGCCAGTGTGGTGTCTGCCTTACAGTTAGCTGGATTTCCCTTAGTAAATTCATTCCTGTTGGAATGTGAGAAACAGGGATTTGTCACTTTTTACTGATAAATGACTCGTTGCGACCCTTTCGTGCAATCTATCTCGACAATTGTCTGCTCACTGTCAAGACTGTATAGGATAAGGAAAATCGTCTCGTTTCGGGTTACTTGAATCAATTTGATGTTTCTATCATATTTTTCCTTAAACTGAAGGTAACTCTATTATTAAGATAGTTTTTTCGCTTGCATGAAAGTGCTTTAGCCCTGTAAAAATGTTGTGTTCTAAAATACTTCATAGTATATCTGTGCCAAATGAAATGTGATAGATTAACCAACATAATTAGAGATTTTTACACTGATTTATATCACTAGTAATAATTAAAAATAACAAATAAACTAAATTTACAACAAACTAAAATATAGCATAAAAAGATTTGTCGTCAACGCTGTCAGCTGGTAATTTGCCCAAGAGACTGGCGACGTTGAATGGCAATGCTGGTAATGTAACAGAAACTGTGTGAAACTATTAACGTGACAAAAACTCAATTAATACACTGAGTGTTTTCAAAGTTCATTATCAAAATTCTTCTAAAAGTCTATGTAGTATCTTTGAGTTTAATCACATCACAGCAGTGATTTACTTAGAGGCTATAGTATCACGTTACGATTCTGTATTGTGCGAAGTTTGTCTCACTTCACGCAATATAAATTCGTCTTGATTTGAAAATAAATATAAGCACCTACGTTTGAGGAAAATAATTTCCTTTTACGCGTTTTCATGGACGAAGAGTGTGAAATGCTTCCTTCACAAACTTTGCGTTGTCATAGGACCTAATATTACTTTCACCCTTTCATATTAAATTTCAAATTTATTTACATTTTGTCGTAATTTTGTTTTTCACAAAATCGAATGAAATACGCACGGTAAGATAGAGAAATGAGTTATATAGAATATATTTAATTTTTCATCAAATTATTTACACTGTTTACAAGTGTATAGTTACACTTGTTAACAATTTTACAAAAATCTTAGACCTTAGACTTAGACCATTCTTCGGGCAAAGAATGGTCAACACACTGCGGTTCTCGAGGCAAAGATTTAGCATTTATGAATTCGCCTGAAGGGGATCGCCAATTCATTATGGTAGCAGTTAAAATTATCATGTGGAGCCTATCATGGCTAAATCATTGTGTTTAACAAAATCCATAAGAAAAGGCCAAGAAATCATAAAAAATATGAATTTTAAAAAACAAGCTTTTATTCAATTTTCGAATCCTTTCAGTTGATACCCCAATCATGGAGTGCATTAAAAAATTTGCCGCCATCTTTATGAGTCCACCATACCACTTTTTTTTTTTAACGTCTCCAGCCCCGACATGTGAAAATTCCCAAATCTACATCTTATATATAAAAATGAATCGCAAAATGTGTTGGTAAGCGCAAAACTCGAGAATAACTGAACCGATTTCGCCAATTCTTTTTTTGTTGTGTTTGTTATTGTCAGGAGAAGGTTCTTATGAAAAATAAAAAAATAAAAAAAAATAAAAATTAGAAAATTTAAGAATCCTTAGGGTAGGTGATACATACCAGAAGTAGCAGGAAGAAACTGGGTGAAAACAGCTACTGACAGGAAAAAATGGAGGCAACTGGAGGAGGCCTATACCCGAAAGGGGCCATGACATATTTAGCTCATATTATTTATATTTAATGTACTTTTTTCTAATGGTAACAGATGTTTTTGGATTAATAAAGGCTTTATTATTATTATTATTTCCTTTATTCTTTTGTACAATACATATAAATTACATTTTTAAATATTAAAATACAAAGTTATAAAAATATTTAAAAATATAAAAAATAGTAGCCCACCGGTATCGGGAACAGGGTCCAAGCTACCGGCGGTCAGGGCTCCAGCGAGAGGAACCTCCTAACAATCCGAGCCGTGTCCAGAAGTACTGCTTTCTGAATCAAGCCCTTGATCCAGCTGCCTAACGAGAGCCTCCTGAGGTGTTGGTCGAGGCTCATGGCTATTAAGCCGTTGGCTGACACGACTATCGGTACAATGATTGCCGAATTCACATCCCACATGTCGACAACCTCGCGAGCCAAGTCAAGATATTTTATTTGTTTATCTTTCTCGGCTTTCACGAGGTTCTCGTCATGCGGGACGGTTATATCTACAATCATTGCGCGCCTCTCGATTCGGTCCACCACCACTATATCAGGCTTATTTGCAAGAATAGTCCTGTCAGTGATGATGGACCGATACAGTGTGATACTGCCATTATCGAGAACTGGGTCGGGCACATACCTGTAGTACGGCACCTCCGATTCCACAAGACAGTATTTCAGAGCAAGTTGCTGATGGATAATCCTGGCTACAAGGTTGTGTCTATGCAAGTACTCTCCGTTAGCAAGACGAGAACAACCAGAGATAATGTGGCGAATTGATTCTCCCGGACGGTGACATGCCCGACATATGTCAACCGTGCCGTCCTTCACAATAAATCTCCGGTAGTTTTTCGTCATGATAACTTCGTCCATAATTGCACAGACAAAACCTTCGGTTTCCCCAAAGAGGTCACCAAAACGTAGCCAGGCTACGGACGCTAACTGATCCACATCGGGCCCGTGCAGGGCCCGGAAAAAGCGTCCGTGAAGTTCCTTGCTCTGCCATACCGCCCTGCGATCGTTAGTGTCAAGCACCGCAGGTTTGCGCCAGTTCTCATTTGCCAAGGAGAGCGGGGTGAGTCCCTTGTCCACTGCCACTACATCTCGATGCATACCCACGTCGACAGCTAGGAAATATTCCCTGAGACTGCATATCTCGCGATTGTGGAGAGTCTTAGCATTTAAAAAGCCTCGACCTCCACACTTTCGCGGGATATTCAGTCTCATTACCGACGACCGTGGGTGATGCATTCGATGTGCAGTTAGCAGTGTACGGACCTTTCTATCCAGGGCGTCAAGTTCCGTTTGAGTCCATTTGAGTACGCCGAAAGAGTACATCAATACCGGCATGACCCATCCGTTGAAAGCGCGCACCTTGTTTCCGCCCGATAGAAGGCTGTTGAAGACCTTCTTCAGGCGACCAAAGAAGCGCTCCTTCAACGAATGCTTCATGTCAGTAACACTGATGCCTAACGCTTCCGACATACCCAAATACTTGTAAGTTTCGGTTGGAGAGAGGGATCTCAGGTTTATGAAATCCGAGAGTTGACATCCCACGGATTCCATAATCTCTCCACGCTTTACATGCATGACCGCACATTTGTCCACACCAAACTCCATCCTGATGGCACTACTGAAAGTTTCAGTTACCTTCAGTAGCTCCATCAGTTGCAGATTATTGGGGGCAAAGAGTTTCAGATCATCCATGTAAAGGAGGTGAGATATAACCTGACCACCTCTCTTCAACCGATAGCCTAGTCCTGAATTCTCCAGCAATGTGCTGAGAGGATTCAAGGCCAGGCAAAACCAAAGCGGACTCAAACTATCGCCCTGAAAAATACCCCGCTCGATCCTTACCGGTTCGCTATTCCTTTGGATATTTCGACATATTATTATTAGGGTAGGTGTAGGGTAGGTGTAGGGTAGGTGTAGTGTAGGTGTAGGGTAGGTGTAGGGTAGGTGTAGGGTAGGTGTAGAGTAGGTGTAGGGTAGGTGTAGGGTAGGTGTAGGGTAGGTGTAGGGTAGGTGTAGGGTAGGTGTAGGGTAGGTGTAGGGTAGGTGTAGGGTAGGTGTAGGGTAGGTGTAGGGTAGGTGTAGGGTAGGTGTAGGGTAGGTGTAGGGTAGGTGTAGGGTAGGTGTAGGGTAGGTGTAGGGTAGGTGTAGGGTAGGTGTAGGGTAGGTGTAGGGTAGGTGTAGGGTAGGTGTAGGGTAGGTGTAGGGTAGGTGTAGGGTAGGTGTAGGGTAGGTGTAGGGTAGGTGTAGGATAGGTGTAGGGTAGGTGTAGGGTAGGTGTAGGGTAGGTGTAGGGTAGGTGTAGGGTAGGTGTAGGGTAGGTGTATGGTAGGTGTAGGGTAGGTGTAGGGTAGGGGTATGGTAGGTGTAGGGTAGGTAGGTAGGTAGCTAGTTGACGGAAGCGAAGCCGCGGGGGACAGCTAGTAAAAAATAAATCTTATGTAATTGGTAAATAAACACTAAATTCGCGATTAATTCGGCGCACACCGGTGTGTTGCCGGTGCTTAAGCGGAGGATGGGAAATCATCAAATGACTCCTTCCGGTCTGGGTGGAGCGGGAGGGAGTGTCAGACTTTTACTGACTAAAACCCACCCATGCTCCTCCTTGTGCATTTTGCGTTCCAGGGCCGCGGTAACTCTTTCGAACAAAATCCGCGACCCCACCATACCACCTTGCATTGTCATTCAAAGCAAACCTGTTTTAAAATTCAGCTACAAGATGTGACCCATACAAAATCTTACAACTAACAAAGAAAGTTAAAAAAATATATTACAAAAAAAAACCGCCCAAGTACAAGTCGGACTCGCGTACGAAGGGTTCCGTACCATTATCTATAAAAAAACGGCAAAAAATCACGTTTGTTGTATTATAGTTATGAAGCCCCACTTAAATATTTATTTTATTCAATTTTTAGTATTTGTGGTTACAGCGGCAACAGAAATACATCATCTGTGAAAATCTAGCTATCACGGTTCATGAGATACTGCCTGGTGACAGGCAGACGGACAGCGGAGTCTTAGTAATAGGGTCCCGTTTTTACCATTCTGATCACGAACTCAATCGATTATTGCATAGACGCTAAATATCGTGTTGTCGTTATGGGTGTTATTTTTTTGTTGCTCAGGTCTAATGACACCGGTGACATGGATTAACTTAGGGGTAAATAGGGCAGGAAAAATATTTAATATTTATAAACTTCTCGCGCGCGGATTCTCCCTCGTTACTAATACGCAGGAACTGTGCATTTTCCGGGTCAAAAAGCCCTGCTTAGCGTAGCTGATAGCGTAGGTTTCTATCAGTGAAAGAATTTTCGTAATCAGCTTAGAATTACCTATTACTAACATATTACATTCAAGATAAGAATGCTTGGAAACATGCTGGTCCTGCTCCATAGGACAATCAAGGGTGTAGTGTAGGCAAAATCAAACTGGTCAATTTATATCTTAACTTTACAGATGTAAAAGAGTTTTTATTTTTCTGTTAACACACTCTGTTTTATTAACGGTTCCAAGATTTGTAAATATGTGAGTACCATGTACTTATTAAGAAAATGGAAATGTTTACCTCTTCTGGGAATACTTTGATCCTATAAGTAGTATACTCGAGGTGCATCGACCTCACATATATTAAAATTAATTTTTGTATTCAAATATTGTAAAACATTGATTTGAAAAGAGTAACTATGGAGTTTCTTGTCCGTTCTTCTTCATAAAAATCTACCCTTGCAAACGGACAGTAGAGTCATTTTATATTATTTTTAATGTAATGATAAAATAATGACGTTCAAAAGTGCCGTTTAATGGCCTAATTGAAATAAACGTTTTGACTTTGACTTTGACTTTGACTTAGGTATGAAAACTTTTCAGATGTAAAGGAGACGATTCATGAGCATAGACTAATATAAATGGTAGGTATTCATGAGGGCCTAGTACCAATGTTTTTGAGGCGAAGTACCGTTACAGTATCGTTAACGTAAGTGAATTTTGAATATAAAAACTATGAAGAAGGCATGAGAATTTTCTACAATGTTTCCTCTCTTAGCTCATTTTTGTATGTATTATTTTTTTGTATTATATTATTAGTTATACCTAGTTATACCTACATAATTTCTCACTTTACCCTCTCCCCCTTCTCTCTTCTATACCTTAGTACGTAAATACGAAACAAATCACGTTCCTAAAGTTAAATTCACTTTAAACCTTAAATTGGTTTTCAGCCAAGCCGGAGCTTCGAAAACCACAACTAAGTGTATAAATCCTACATCGTTCTAAAATGTTTAGTTTAGCTTCGCTGCACGTTTTCCTTACCAGCTATTTGCTTACTAGAACATTTTGTGGCTATAACAAAACGAAGTATTCAGGTTTAGCAATGAAGGGTTTGGACTCTCGAGGGTCAAAAGCCGAAGTTTCTTCAGTGTACGTTATACGAGGACTTGGAAACTAGTCACGCAATCTTTGTTGAGTTCAAAAGAGGTGAACATTCTTACGCCCACATCTTTCAGGGTCAGATTTAATGTTATATTGAGACCTCAGACGAAAACAAAGATAAAAGTTTCAACTAGCAAAGTAATAAACTAACGAACTTAAAGTTAATACGTTAATGCTTTCTAGTTAATCCTGTCACAGTAATCTGTGCACACACATAAAACTGAAAAATACAGCAGCCATCGTGAGGTTTTTATAATATATTAGGTACGTTTTGTGTAAAAGTACTTTTGAATTAACTTTGGCAATGATAATGTTGATTTAATACGAATTTGATAAAACAGTCATTACGTGTCTGTGGTTTTCATTTTAATGTGATAGGTTTTAAGTAGATTATGATTTCTGGGGCGTGCTGTGTCCTTAACTTATTGAAAAATTAATTTAAAAAGTAAAATAAAATTAATGATCTCTAACAAGTAATGGCACATTGACACAGATAAAGTAGAAAAGATTGAACTGAGGGCCTAGGACGGATGTTTTGACATATAGTAACGTACGCCCTTTGTAAAATGTTCCACATCCTCCTCGAGTGTGATGATCAATGATTATTACCTCTATATCATATTATGGAGGAAAGTTCAACTCTTTGTTTTTTCTCACAGGGGCCTAACCACCAACTCTTGAAGCAGTATTACTTCCAGTAGGAAAGAGACGGAGCTATACGTCCTGTAAATAGCTCCGTCTCTTTACCACTGGAAGTAATATTAATGTAATACTGCTTTAATAGTTGGTGTTTTAGGCCTTGGTACCTTATTTATGGATGGAAATCATCAAATGACTCCTACCGCTCTGGGCGGAGCGGAAGGGAGTGTCAGACTCTTACTGACTAAAACCCATTCGTGCTCCTCCTAGTGCCCTTTGCTTTCCAGGGCCACGGTAACTCTTTCGAACAGAATCCGCTTAGCCGCAGAACCTACTCTTATAATGACCTACATAGGTAGGAAATTCACTCTGACTCTTCACTTTGTGTTGCCTCTTTCAAACCAAAGAATAAATAAACAAAACATTAAATCCGGAAATTCTGTATTAACAATACGAACTGCTGCAATACTCGTAGTATTCTGTAAACAGTTTATCTGGAACTGCTACAAATAATAGTTGTGAATTAATACACTCGCATTTCTGTTGTTTGAAACAACTTCACTGCGGTTTACAGAGTCTGGGTATTGTTTTGATGCTAATTAGGACACGTCTGAAAACTCAACAAGGATATCAGCTGTATTGTTTTAATTAAATTGAACTCTTGAAGTGCAATAAGCGCACCTCCACATAAAACCAGAGCGAGTAGATACAGCTGTAGTGCTGGTTTGTTAACATATCACCGCGAAAACTAAGGTGAAGCGAATTTGAAGCGATCTTTGGCAATCTCTAGAATTAGAATAGAATATAATACAACAGAATATCACAGAATACAACAGAATACAACAAAATACAACATAATACAACATAATGAAACATAATACAACATAATACTACAAGAATACAACAGAATACAATACAATACAATAGAAAACATTTATTCGACACAGACACAACACGACAGAAACAATCACCAATTAAAGATAAGAGAACAATAAATTATCAATAAAATTGCAGTAAAATTGTGCTGAGCGTGCCCATATCGAAAGGGCTACCATCTCAGCATTTGCTGGGCGTCAGACACTGCGCTGGTTTTCAGTTGGCACAGTTAGAAAGATTGGCAGCTCACTTCACCGTAGTTTTCACGGTGATATGTTTGTGCAATCGACCGATAGATTGTCATAGGTAGTATTCGTGCAAATAAGAAATAAAAAGAAAAGCGCATTCATTAAGAATTATTTCAGTAAGATTGCCTGATTTTGTTCACATGTGCACTTAAGTGTTACTATGATATTTTCATAGCAAACACGGTTTTTGGGCCGAGGAAAGGTCTGTGATTACCTAAAATTACTTAAGAAAACACACGTTAGGTAAATACAGGTAAAAATGCAGTCTAATATCCCGTGAAAACAAAAAACCTTTCACAATATTTGCCTAAAATAGTCTGGAAACCTTACAAGAAAATTCAGAATAAAAGCAACAACGTTCGACCTAATTAAGTAGGCATCTGGCGGTAATGACGAACAAGCAGACAGAATTCTAGGTATTCGTACGCAGAGCTCATTTGTACGAACTCTCTCCTAAATGTAAGAAAATAAAGGCTAATGGAAGTGCTGACTAAATTATATATAATCACATCACATAATCGCAATTATTATGAACTCGGTAGGTGAGTTTATTCCTGTCAGGGTTGCGGATTTTGTTCAAAAGGGTTACCGCGGTCCTGGAAAGCAAAAGGCTCTCTTTTTGAAGACAACAGCACATTACGAGCTCAATGCAGTACTGATGTAAATAATATACCCATCAATAATTTTATTGATGATAATATCACGGTATCCATTATAAATCACCATATATTTTCGACCAATTAAAATAAATCACCATTTTAATATTGAATTTAACAATAATTACTGTTCAACAAAATAACACAATCAGTCTTTCATCTTAAATCTTGGCTTAACTTTTAATTTAGCTGCGCGCCGTCATATGTAGGTATTTCTTGTGTTCGTATTATATTATTTTAAAAAAACCGGCCAAGTGCCGCACGAAGGGATCCGTACCATTATCTATAAAAAAACGGCCAAAAAACCACGTTTATTGTATTGGAGCTCCACTTAAGTCGAGCTCCAATACAACCAAAATAAAATATAAAATATTTATTTTATTCCGTTTTTATAGTATCTGTTGTTATAAAGGCAACAGAAAAATTCAAAATTGCAACTGTCTAGCTATCACGGTTCATGAGATACAGCCTGGTGACAGACAGACGGACAGCGGAGTCTTAGTAATAGGGTCACGTTTTAACCCTTTGGATACGGAACCTTAAAACGTGTATGGATGATTACGATGTAAACGATGGAAACGATGTAGATGTGCGCCAACTGTTCATTCTGCGTGCTGTTCTACGCCGTCATTCTTTGCTTCCTCTTGATGACACAATTTTAAGTAAACGCAGAGGTCATCCAGTTTGCAAATCTACTCAATGTCGTACTTCATTCCGGGGCCGACACTTCGGCGTCCTCAGTGTTAGGATATATAATAAAATCCATAGTATTCTCGACATATATTCTCTCACCAGAATTAAACTGATAACTAAGCTTACCAATTGGCTGCAGGAGTTGTCTTACGATAGCACCGAACGTGTTCTTATGGTTGACTCATAGTCCTTCAAGTTATTATATACCTTTTATATTCCCTCAACACTATTTACGTATGCACCTATCTCACACACACACACACATACACACACAAACACACACACGCACACACACACACATACACTATCACTCTTAGATATACTGCTTACTCCCCACAACACTGTACCTGCCGCAACTACTGTGTATTGCTTTAGTATGTCTTGACACTGTTACTCGGGGTGGGGTCCTGGTGTCCTATAACACAGGTTATTAGCCTAGCTTAGGCACCAGTCTCCCACAATATTGAAGCATATTTTAATTATAATTGCTAAACAATATCTCTTTGTAATCCTTAAATATTGTGGTGAGAAAATAAACGATTATTATTATTATTATTATTATTCTCTTTATTTATTTTCTTACACATACATTTTATATTTTTAAATATTTCAATAACAAAAAAAAAACAATAAAAAAACATTTAAAAATATAAAAATAGTAGTCCGCCGGTGTCGGGAGCTGGGTCCAAGCTACCGGTGGTTAGGGCTCCAGAGAAAGGAACCTCCTCACAATACGAGCCGTATCGAGGAGTACTGCTTTCTGTATCAGGCCCTTTACCCAACTGCGCAACGCCAGCTTCGACAGGTGGTCGTCGAAGCTTTTGGCTATCAAGCCATTGGCCGTAACGACGATCGGCACAATGACAGCCGAGTCCACATTCCACATGTCGACAACCTCGTGCGCTAAGTCAAGATACTTGATTTGTTTCTCTTTCTCAGCTTTCACGAGGTTCTCGTCATGTGGAATGGTAACATCGATTATCATTGTGCGGCGCGCTAATCGGTCTATCACCACTATATCGGGCTTATTAGCGACGATAGTCCTATCAGTGATGATAGACCGATCCCAGTACAACGTGACATGGTCATTTTCGAGAACTGGGTCGGGCACATACTTGTAATACGGTACCTCAGAATCCACAAGTTTGTATTTCAAAGCAAGTTGCTGGTGAATAATCCTGGCCACTTGGTTATGCCTGTGCAAGTACTCGCCGTTAGCCAGACGAGAACAACCAGAGATAATATGTCTGATGGACTCACCCGGACGGTGGCATGCCCGACACACGTCAACCGTCCCGTCCTTCATAATATGCCTCCGGTAGTTGTTCGTCAAGATAACTTCGTCCATAATTGCACAAACAAAACCTTCAGTTTCTCCGAAGAGATCACCGAAACGTAGCCAGGCCACGGACGCCGGGAAATCTACGTCGGACCCATAAAGAGCCCGATAGAAGCGCCCGTGAAGCTCCTTGCCTTTCCATACCTCCTTGCGGTCATCTGTAGTAAGTATTACAGGTTTGCGCCAGTTCTCTTTCGCCATGGACAACGGGGTGAGTCCCTTGTCCACTGTGACCACATCTCGGTGCATACCCACATCGGCTTTGAGAAAATATTCTCTGAGACTGCACATCTCGCGGTTGTGGAGAGTCTTAGCATTTAAAAAGCCTCGACCTCCACATTTACGCGGGATGTACAGTCTCATCACCGACGATCGTGGGTGATGCATCCGATTTGCAGTCAGCAGTGTACGGACCCTTCTATCCAGGGCGTCGAGTTCGGTTTGAGTCCATTTGAGTATGCCGAAAGAGTACATTAATACCGGCATGACCCAACCGTTGAAGGCGCGCACCTTATTTCCGCCCGACAAAAGGCTGTTTAAAACCTTTTTCAGGCGGCCAAAGAAGCGCTCCTTCAGCGATTGCTTCATGTCAGTACCGTTAATGCCCAACGCTTCCGACATACCCAAATACTTGTAGGTTTCGGTTGAGCTAAGGGATCTAACCTGTATGGAATCCGAGAGTTGAATTCCCTCAGATTCCATAATCTCCCCTTTCTTTACATGCATGACTGCACATTTGTCCACACCAAATTCCATCCTGATGGCACTACTGAAGGTTTCAGTTACTTTCAGTAGCTCCATCAGTCGCAAATTGTTGGGGGCAAAGAGTTTCAGATCATCCATGTAAAGGAGGTGAGATATGGCTTGACCACCTCTTCTCAACCGATAGCCTAGGCCTGAATCCTCCAGCAGTGTGCTAAGAGGATTCAGAGCTAAGCAAAACCAAAGTGGACTCAAACTGTCGCCCTGGAATATTCCCCGTTTAATCCATACAGGCTCATCATTCCCTTGAATCGGTCGACATCCTGGATATCGAAGAACCGTTTTCCATTGCCTCATACATGACTCAAGGAAGGCGCGTAGAGTTGCATCTATTTTGTACAACTCCAGCACCCTCATGAGCCATGTATGTGGCACAGAGTCATAGGCCTTCTTGTAATCTATCCAACATGTCGACAGATCCTTGCGGGATCGACGAACCTGTTGGCTTATGGCCATGTCTATGAGGAGTAGCTCCTTAGTGCCGCGGGACCCTTTCCTACATCCATTCTGAGAAGCGGACATAATTGAGTTATTCTCAATGTGATCATTAATTTTCACTCTCAGAATGGATGTAAGAAGTTTATAGACCGTCGACAAACAAGTAATCGGTCTATAATTATTGGGTTCCGCGGGACTACCTGTCTTATGGAGCAGGTGGGTAACGCCAGTTGTTAGAAACTGTGGTAGCGACCCAGACTCTAAGGATGATTGGAATTGAGATGCCAGGAGTGCGTGTGAGCTGCTATACCATTTTAGCCAGAAGTTATGCAGTCCGTCCGGTCCTGGAGATTTCCAGTTTGGTAACGGACGGACTGCTTTGGCTACATCCAATGGGGTGATGTTGATAAGTTCCATTGGTGGTATAGCTTCACACACGCGCTCGACATCGCGCATCCAACCACCCTCGGTATGACAGACGGGCACCGACCAGATGTTTCGCCAGAATGTATTCGTGGCGATATCGTCCGGTCTGCACACGTCCGTCACACTTTGTTCAGGTCGCTCCCAAGCTCTGTATACCCACCTTTCATCGCTCTGGAACATGCGATTCTGCGAGTATCGATCAACCCGCCTCTTATACCGTCGAATACGGTTCGCCCATGCACAAACTTTCTGCTTCAGGAAGTCGATGCGCTCTGTAATACGGGACATGTACTCCTGAGGACTGATTTCAGTCCCCGAAAATGCCCGCCTCACAAAGCGCATCACGCGTGGTCGTGAATTGCCCTCCCTGAAGCAGTATAGTTTGCCGATGAGTACCCTGGCTTCATCAATACGCCGCTCGATCCTGCATTGCCAAGCTTATTATTATTATTAATCTATTCTGAAATAAATTAATTGAATTGAATTAACTGACACAAATTAATCACAGTTTTCCTGTTTGCCGGACCACGTAATAAAAATTAATGAAGTAATAGACAGCTTTCTTTGACTCGTAGGATAGCATCCTTGGATTTATTGCACTTGTCAGGTTGCCAAATTGACTGGCAACATACCTATGTGTATGATTATATTCATGTATGTAGCTACGTTCATATCATCTTGGTTTTGGTTTCCTCAAAAGCAGCATCATTTTGAACGCCCCTACGACACGCTTCAAAATATGTCAGGAATTACGATTTTCACTTTTCCCAATATTATTATATCAAATATTTCCTATCACAGCATTTTCCATTTGATTAATGAAACAAAACGGTGATAGCGGCGGGAGTACTTATTCGATTATTCGGAATGAATCCGTGTACTACGTACAGCCAAGCCTATTTGCACTTCATCCATTTTCTTACTACACTTCCTTATGAAATTAATATTTCCGAATTATTTCGGCGGTTATAAGGATAGTAAATCATTCACTAGCTACGAGTAAATACTACACTCGCGAGCAATAAACTGGAATCACTTCGTCGCGCGTTGCTCAAAACATTTTATAACAATTTCTATGCAATTAACTATATGGATGGTACTCGTATATCATATGAAAGGTAATTTTGTTAGCTTTCAAGTGATATCAAAAATATTTAAAATTCATTTCATTTTCTACCTTTTAGGGAATTGTTGCAATATATGTCGAAGTTGTAAAATACCATACCTATAGTTATGTCGTTGATATATTTTTCTGCGGTAAACCATTTTTTATAGATGTGAAATCATCAAATGACTCCTCCCGCTCTGGGCGGATCGGAAGGGAGTGTCAGACTCTTACTGACTAAAACCCATCCGCGCTCCTTCTAGTGCCCTTTGCTTTCCATGCGCGGGATTCGCCCTGCTACTCCCGACGCCCGGGGCGTCTCTCACCGACCTCTACCTGCCAGGTACGTATATCAGCTCCGTTTTTGCTTCAATATAAATCCCCGCCCACATTATACAGGAGCCAACCCCGTATGCCACTGTTTCCGCAAAACAGCATTTTGCAAATCGCTCCCCCGGTCTCCTATTGACTTTCCGTCGACGGTCGCTATCATGCTATCCTGGTTTCGTCCGAGAACAGGACTCAGCTCCATTGCTCCATATCTTAATCAAAGCGATCGCGAGCAAACTGAAGCCAGGCTTGTTGGTGGGCTGGAGTCAATTTGGGTCCCGTGGCCGGCCTTTTTGGGGTGTCCCTTCAACTTCTCTGTGCTACTGCTGGACGTCCACGCCGGTCAGGTTCGATTTCGGAGAGAAGAGTGACAATAAATCGGTCATCTCTTACCAAAATTCATCATTGTCGTCCCGTTGTCGATCCTGGGGCTCTCGACAAGTGACATTCTGTCAACGGTAGCGTGGCGCAGGCGATTGTCAATACGTATTATTTATGGGATTGACAGATACTATCGAAATGTCACGTGACCAAATTTCTACATTATGGCATTTCGACAATTGCATTCGCTAATTGAATGACACGTTGTCTATGGCCTCTGGTCTCCGGACTATATTTCCAGTCTACATGAACCCCTTGTATACCTTCGGACACAAGACACGCTCAGATGAACCTGTCGAGCGATAGCAACCCTTGCTAGATTAGGATGACGACTTGAGCGGCTTCTATAGGTGTGGTTTCCATTTTCTTTTTACTTCAGTGTTCCCAGTGACCTGAAACATTGGACTAAGGACCAATTTCCATAAAGCCTACTTTTTATAGAATTTCAGGACTAAAAAAAATATGTCACATGTGTTTAGTTTCAAAAATTGATGTCTTTTGTTTTTATGTTCCATGACATAAGGTGAATCATCTTTGGTTATGATATTGAAAGAGGTTGAAGTTAACAAATGATATATACCACTAATTCATAGTTCATAGAAATTGTAAAAAAATATTTTAGGCAATGCGCGATTAAGTGATTCCAATTTTTTGCTCGCGAGTGTAGTTAATTCATTCAATGCTGCCAGCATTCATAAACGTAAAGTACCATAAATGACATTGTTTTGGTTAATACTGAATAAAAAGTTTCAAATTCCCTATGTAACATTATCGGTCGTAATGGTTCCACTACTGGGACCCGGGCCTCCTCTTTATAAGTGGTAGTCCTCTTTAGCTCACCATGGGGTCCCAGTGCGGTCTGGTGTCGCATATCTTTGTTATTTTTTTTTTCCATGTAATTTCGTCAAGGACGACTCAGAAAGAGGTGGCAAAGCGACAATGGAGTCTGAAAATGACTAGCCAGTTCCAATTGCTTACAATATTTTTTTTTATAAATGTAATTCCTATATATTTCGAATTTTTAGACAGTCGTAATCGTTAGTAGACTGTCAGTCTGTGTAAGACCTTTTCCTAGCAAAAGAATAGCTGAAAAAAAATAAAGATTAATAGCTACGTAAAGATTTACACGTATTACTCTTATGCAGACCTGCAAGCGTGCTAACAACATATTCAATCTACCTCCAAATACTGATCAACAAGCTTCATCAATAATCAGAACATTCTGGAATGTTCTCGAACAATTGAGTACCATCGCGTCACTTCCAGTCGCTAGTGGGCGCGACTCGAGCCAATTGCAGTTACTCAAAGCACCGTTTGTAGCCATCCTGTGAATTTTGGAGCAGAATACTGAAGCAAACCGCTTACAGGCGTTTAACTGTGTTAGTGGAGAGTGGTGAGGTCTTTATCAGGAACCATCGGTGTTTTGAACACTGAAAAATGGTTTTGTTAAGACTTTGCCAGAGTTGAGCAACATTTACCCGACAGGGCGGACCACACGCTTTTCGTTTGGTACACCAAGTTTCACCTATGCTAGATAAGTATACAAAGAAAACTTATTATGACTCTGATATGCTAATAGCAGGGCTCTAAACACACACAATCAAAAGACCAGTTTTGTAAACAAAGGAGTTATCATTAAGAACAACTTTTACTAAGGTACCAACTCCGAAATCGCAAAAAAATCAGGGGCAAACCTACATTTTGTCGAGCTACGCGGTTACACGTTGTAAACTCAGATAATTATAAAACAAGGACTGCTAATAAACTCATTCAGCAGCACAG
Organism: Melanchra persicariae; assembly: GCA_947386135.1. NCBI lineage: Eukaryota > Metazoa > Arthropoda > Insecta > Lepidoptera > Noctuidae > Melanchra > Melanchra persicariae. Next base: position 17,643,068 of record OX376648.1, on the reverse strand, counting down.
AACATGCGCTATTTATCACCATGCGGGACTGGCAGTGTTCACAAAACCCGGTATTATTTACGAAGCCTCCAGTATGACGTAGTTATCTTGCAGAGCTGCGGTCGACCGCCGCCGCCGCCGTTGCTGCTCGCCTCCATATTATTTTGTACCTATATTTTACTCCGTGTGAATTTTAATAAGTGAGTTAGTCGCGTTTAGCGAGCAGCTCATATTTAGCGACAGCTTTTATTTTTAGTCCTCGATAAATTTTATATTCGGTCTAAAAATAATGTTGGGATTTACATCAGGATTTTATTTATTAAATTAAACTTTATGCACAGTAGTGGGTACCAAGGCATTTTCTGCCAGTCAATCTTGGGTATAGGTGTACAACAAATAAATAGATTAGAAATTGGTTTGTAAAGATTACCTGACTAATTAAATACATACGTAATAAAATAATGCTATGCAAAAGAATATAATACGGATGTACTTATGAAAAGTTAGACACAAGTTTCAGAAAAAAAATATCCAGAATGCTGGTACTTATGCTATCATAATAAATTTATAAGTTTTCTCTTCTTGGTGAACTTCTTCAATGCCTAATCTTTACAGATTGATATATACCGATATACTTAATAGTGCCGTGCATTTCGATAGATTTCAATTACAGGAAATGAAATGATTTCTTTCATTCTTCTTTCTATTTCAATTTTCCTGACTCAGGAAATTGGACAATGCCAGCGTCGGTCGGTGCATCGCTAAAGTTGCAGAAGACTGATCCAAACTAACGTGTGGACAAAAATGTTGAAGTTTGCTTATATTTTCAACATTGCCCGGATTTGGAAGTGTGCCAGACAAACATTCTCTCTAGATACAGGATAAGAAGTGAGGTAATTTGACAAGACTTCCTCACTTTACTTCCTCAGAAAGCGGGATTACGTCTCAGCACATACAAGCTTCTTTGAGATTTAAGCTTTATGCTTGTGTATGCCTGATTATTTATAAATTGAGTATTTTCGTTTTCAAATGTTGGTTTACAATGCAAATCTCCAAGGATAAAGTATGTTAGGTTAGAAATAAGTCTTCTTTCTTCGATCAAAATGTATCATAATAATACTTAGATTATATCGCTGTAAAAATATTACCCAGTCGGTAATGTGTTACTATCGTGTCGTAAATAACCGCAGAGCTTTGGTATGCATGAAGGAGCCTCCTCGTGTAGCGCAATTTGTTCCATCAGACACTCAACTGAACCGAGCGGTCGGCGCATCCGGGACAGCCTCACCTAACACCTTTAAGACTGGGCAATCCTTCCCTTGCGGTGGTAGGGCTAACGCCCGCCTGGTTCGCGACCTAACCGGAGTTCGGCGTCAAGCAGGCTGCTGTGTTTCGTTGACGCGTGGGAGTACCAGTGCCTCAAGGCCTCTTCAGGGCACGCTCGCTCCATCATAGACCTCATCCATCGCTTTCCATCAGGCGTGATCGAAGTAGCCTTAATAAAAAAAGCTAACAAAAGGTTGGTATGGGAAAACGAAGAGACCAGAATGAAATAAAAACAAAGCGTATCTAAGCGTACGAGCAGCACAACTCTATGGATTGTCAGCTCCCGACACACTGAGTGTTTTCATTTCATCAATGGAATGTCAAGAGGCTAAGCAGATAGATGTGGGACAAAAACAAGTCATGTTTTACAAGTAAGTAAAGTAAAAAGTCCATAGATAACACAATATTACGAGGAGTTCGGCAGAGGTATTCATGAATAGTTCGTCAGTTAGGTACGTCTAATGGCTATGTAGTTTACACAGTGCGAGCTAGCGTGCAAGTCATGCTGCCGAGTAGCGGCAGTGGAGTAAGTCGCATCTTATGGACGTATATTACGAGTTACTGCCACTTGTGAGTTGGATAGTAGCCTGCATCCGAGTAACTTCTTTTTTTTTTGTTTTGACAGTAACTCGCATATGGCAGCAGCTCGGACATCACTCGCATCGTTCGGACGCGTTCGGACGTAGTTCACCAGTATTATTTATTATTAATACATTTATTTCAGATAACAAGGATCCATTGGGTTAGTAACAATAGTCTTAAACCTATGTTAGTACTTAATTAATAACCTTGACAATGTACTGTTGACAAGCGACCGTACCAACGGGCTGTCATGCCTATCAGCTATAGCGCGTAGAATACTGCTGGGGCTGCCCCGGAGTCTGTTTAGCAGCGAGGCCGCTCTCTAACACGCCGTACAGCATTGAAGCAGTCGGTACGTGCTTCAGCGAACATAGACGACGCGCTACAGAACCGAAGCAGACGCAACAGTACTCTAAATGCGTTGTTAGACTGGATCCGCAGAGCATTGTAGGCCACCAGTTCACCAGTGTCAGCCAGGCAGTTACGAGCAGAACCTGTATTTTTTGTGTGCTGCGCCTCGCAAGAGACTGGGTATCGTGAAGACAACTAAGGCGAGCCAAGCTACTGGCATACGATATATCGTCCATCTTATCTATCATACGAGTAAGCAATCCGAGCATATCTATTGTCTCGTCAGCAGCTCGCACTGTGGTAACTAGCCATAAGTCCCACGTAATGGGGGGCGAGTTTTTTAACATCAACAGGTCTCAAAACCAGACCGCGAGCTGCAACTAAAAAATTCTACATAGAATAACACTTTGCCTCACTCGCGAATCGAATCCAGGACCTCACGCTAAGCAGCAGTGTTTGAGACCACTGAACCAGTGAGGAAATCCCTTTGAGAGAGAGGACGTTAAGAAATGGTCCTTAGCCCCTAAATAAACGATGTATTAAAGAAATACGTTGGACCTTACGTGTTGTTGTATTTCATGAAATAATGTATTAAAAGAACTTGAAAGGGGGAGTACTAACAGCCAAATAAAGTTGTTTGTTTTGATGAGTGTGTGCGAAAGAAAGTCCTAACGCTGTTGAAATTTCACTCGAATTTGTCTTGTCAACGTTGTACAGACTTAGACACAGTAATGAGCATTTGTCTTCAGCGCGCGAATGCTATGTTTTGAGGAGTCTGGGAAAATTTAAGCAAAATAAATGAAGACTGTACATTATACAAATAGTCACACACAATCATATAGGAATATTTTCTTTGGGCTTACAGTCGAAAAGTGAGAGTAGAATTCCTTGCTGGAGTATTCCTGATAGTTATAACCTGAGGGTATTTAAGTTAAGAGTGATATGTTACTTCTTTTCAAGCGTAGGTACTCCATCATCAACCACGTCATCCCTTTCTAACACGTGAGATTCTAGTAAATTAATTGAAAGAAAGAAATAAAATACGTTTATTTTGGCACACACAGTGACAACAATGAAATATTAAGAAATAAATAAAAACTTTTCTTGTACTTAATAGAAATACATTGTAATTAATAAAAAAGTGTGCCTCACGACTGTGCCAAAATAAGCCAACAGCTGTTTGCATGTTCCAAAGCGTAGATCTTTATCGAGAAGAACGTGCAAAAAACTCCACGGACACTCTTATAAATCAATAAATTGTTACAAAGTTGTGGTTACATTGATTTTGTCAAAATGATCTAGACGATTTTTTAACGCCATATTTCAGTTAGGAGTTTCTATTTAACATAGTTGTAAGCTTTACTAACAATTTTAATGTAATTATGTTCTGAAACAAAAAATTGTTATAAAGTTAGATAAGTACCTAAGTATATAAAAAATAAAATGTATGTTTCACTAATAATACAAAGATTTTGTGATTAATAAACATCGTATTTTAAATTATATGACAATAAAGCGTCCGGAGTAAAAAATAGACAATTTAAAGAACAAATAAATTAAAATAAGCAATTGAGAGATGACCCGTCCCAGCTGACGGAGCAAAATGATAAAACACATAATTCGGCTCCGAAATCGCAAAAAATAATTGACTGCCCCTGATACATTAAATGTGCACATAACTTGATAAAATGTACGGAATGAGTAAAATCCCCGTAAAACCCTATTCAGGTATTGCGTTTATTCTGTTACACGTTGTTTGAACTAAAAACAAGAAAGGACCTAAAATTAAGCCCTGGGGTACCCCCATTTTCACGTTTAATCCCGACAAATTGACACCGTTTACTTGTACTAGTTGTTGTCAATCATTTAAATAAGATTTAGCAAGGCTTAAACCTATTTTGCCCAGTCCGTAATGACCAAGTTTCAGGATTAATGTTGCGTGATTTACACAATCAAACACCTTAGATAGGTCGCAAAAAATTGCTGTGGCATCTTGTCTCTCTTCCCACGTATTAAAGATGTGCTTCAATAAGTGACACCAGCGTCAGTTGTACAACGATCTTTGGTGAAACCATACTGTTTATCATGCAAGTTATTCGTGTTAAAAATTATGTTAAAATTATGTTCAAATGAAATTTTATACATTGTTTCGATAATTTTGTTAAAAACGTCATAGTCGATGCACTTGGGCATTTATCATTGCAGTTTATCGGGTCCATAACAGCCTCGCGTTGGCTCGGGCGTCTATTTCGCCTCGGCTGCAATAACAAACTTTCCCATTTGCTTAAAAATTTACTTTAGTTTTAATAGGTTGTATAAAACCGCAGGTCACCTATATCTCGAAAAAATCCTTTTCTAAACAGAAAATATGAGACGAAACGCCCTTTGTTTTGTTTTTTCTAGGTTACTATAACACATGAACTACGCCACCATATCTAAATATGAACCAAACGACAGAATCCAAGATTTATTTACCTTCCTGTAAATCTAAATTTTCAAGAACGTAAACAACTCTTTGCTGTCTGAAAAACCGCCAAATGTTACCTGTATTCAATCGACATTACAACTGTTAACAAAATAATTACAAGCTAGTGAAAATCGCAAATGAACAACCAAATTAAATTAATTAGTACCTACTACATAATGTTCTTTGAATCTCGATTTTACGGCAACAATGTGGTTTTGTAAAACAACCTTCCGTTTAATTCTAAGTCCCATTTCATCAAATACTATAGAATATTCTGTTTACCAAAATTAAGTTGGTAAACAGATGCTTATTAAGTAAATAAGCATCTGCAGCTCATTTAAATGTTGTTAACTTTTTCTTTTATCACAGGGTTATACAACGTGTAACTCTGTCTGTGGCTATGTCTCGCACATGAGTTCCAGCATTATGCTGAGTGAGGGCCGTTTTGCGCGAATGTGACGCATATCTTCCCAACTAGCATAACTTTTGTTTTGGCATGCGTCATGCTTCATCATATCAGCCGAAAGACGTCCACTGCTGGACATGCTTGGCGCAAATAAATTATTTTTCTTTCTTTATTTATTTCTTCCTTTCTAACAGAATAAACGCAATAAGTACCTCTTAAGGTCATTATGAACAACTTTTACTACAGGAGCAACACCAAAATCGCGAAAAAAAATCAGCTGTTCAGCAGGTACATTTTGTCAAGTCATGCGCACAGAAATGAATGGGGCAGTCGATTTTTTTCGAGATTTCAGTGTTTGTCTAATAGTGAAAGTTGCTCATTATGATGAGTAGGTACAATGACCCCTATTGCGTTTATTCTTTAACGCATTGAATACTATTAATACTAGAAATTAATTATAGTACTTAAATCTAAAAAGCTGAAAACTAAAATGGTTATGAATATAAATGTGGATGGATGGAGAGGAAGAGGCAGGCCAAAGAAAAGATGGATAGATTGTGTGAGGAGCGATATGAAAGAAAAGGGAGTTAGTGATAGTGTGACGGCTGATCGGACAGAATGGAAGAAGAAAACGTGTTGCGCGGATCCCAAGTAACATGGGATAAGGGCAGGAAGATGATGAAATCTAAAAGCTGCTACTCACTGCTGAACAACTAATACAAAACTATATAATTTTTAGCTGCCTCCGATTTAGGGTTTACGAAATAGTTTGAATCAGACCTACATCCAGCCTATTTAACTTTAATTCATTTAAGGCCTACGCAGACCGGGACGGCATGGCAAGGGATTTGGCCGTGAGTCAGCGCACACTGGCCGCTTAGATACCGCGGCATTCTGCCACGGCATGCCGCTTCTCTACCCACTACACCCACCACATCACTACGAGCGCCGGAGTCCGTGGCATGCCGTTGCCTACCGCAGTATGCCACGGCATCCCGCCACGGGAGCCTGTGGCGCGTCTTTTAATGCCGTGCGATAAAATCCCTTTCAATGCCACGGCATCATTTTAAAGCATAGCAATTTATATCGTAATTCTGTAACAGTACGGTTGAATGTCCATTAGTAAAAATTAAAATCCCTTGCCATGCCGTCCCGGTCTGCGTAGGCCCTTAGTAGTGAGTCAAAAGTCAGTGTAGTACCTAGTTGAAATATTTTCTATAGATAGCTACAGAAAATATTTGAATCCATTTAAAAATACCTTTATAGGACGATCATAACATGCCCAATCAAAAACAAAGATTGACCTAACATTTTACAACAGTTTCAAAACTACTTTCATCTCCACAGCTTTGCATACTCTTAACACCACTAAAAATTGCTTATCATGAGCAAAATATGTGAACTGCCAACTTCACGAAGAAAAATCCATTAGTACTTCACTTTCCTTAGTAATTTTGTACACTCGCTTCAAAGAAGACTGTATCTTAGCTAAAAAGAAGTTCGAGTTTTCTCGTATTTTTTGTAAAAGGGAATATGCATGAAAAAATATATTTAATATCTAAACAGTTTGTCTAGAAATACAAACATAAAATAGAATCAAAATTGAACGAAAAACAAACGAGATATAACTATTTTAAAACAAATATATCGGTCTCTCTCGCAAAAACGCCGTTTTCCATGGCGTAGGTATAGCGTCATGGTGCATACCGTCAGAGTTGGTATTGGACTTATTTATAAAGAAAAGAGTGTCAGACTCTTACTGACTAAAACCCATCCATGTTCCTCCTTATGCCCTTTGCGTTCCAGGGCCGCGGTGACTGTTTCGAACTAACTCCGCGACCATTTATAACATTTTGACAGAGTTACCCTACGTTACACGTTCATCATAACGCCTTAATAACCGTTGTACCTCTTTGTGAAACTTTACACAGTTTCAGTAAACGAGCCTTCATTTACTAAGAACTTTTTAAAGTAAACTAATTAAGTACCTACTTCTGTTCGCGGATCGAGAGAGAAACTTTGGCAAATATTTTGAATCTTTTTTGGGAATGAACTTCAGACTTTGAAATTATGTGCTAGAAAACATTTACCTAAGTCCTACAGTTTGTTTCTTACGAACAACAACCGATTTCTAATAATAAGGCTCGGTTTCTAAAAAGCAAATTACGTAAACTGCAGGTGTTTTAAAATTAATTTTATTAAAAGAAATTATAACAATTAAGTTGGTAAAACTTATTCGATGTCAGAATTAGGAATGACAAGAGTATATTCTAAATAAAAATAACTAATTGCTACTCGTAACTAATTTTTGCTGCGTCGGCGGCTCCAGGCAGATTATACGTCATAGCTGCAGTTTCTATGCGGTCGGCGTAAACATGTAGGAATGTGTAAGGTCGCCGATATCCATTAGGCGTCTATATCTAACACCTCCACCCGCAGAACAGCAACTATTTGCTCGAATTGAGAGAAAATGTTGCTGGGAGTTCATCTCATTTTCTGGTCACATCTTCATACGCATGTCTGTCTTATCGCAATTAATGCATGGTGCAATCAATGTGACAAATTGTCAAAAGCGTGTAAGCTGGTGCGATCACTTGAACATTCATTTCAACCGTCAATCGCATCATTGAACTTGTGTTTTTTGTTACGTGTCTACCTATATATTATTTCTAGAATGCCAGATTTAAACAGGGTGCTGGGAAAGATGTAACTTAATAGGTAGGTACCTTTTTTGTCACTTATATGCTGTTACGGTCGTCAACAGATCTTTGGGGTTTCGTCTCGCAGATGAGTCGTCCCAGCATTTTCCTGAGGAGCCGATTTGCGCAGAAATGAAGCTTATTTTCCCCACCTGTATTTTTTTTATGGTACGTGTCATATTAGGACAAATAAACACTTTTTCTTTCAACTTCACAAATCTGCACCAAGTTAAACTTACATACATACATTCATAACATTCTGAGCTAGTTCTCTCCGCCCTCAAGAGACAATTTTTTTTCGTTAACAGCCAAATCTAAAAAACACAGTGAAGCCGTTCAGTGTCGCAACTTGCTCGGAATAATGAATATTTTTTAGCATTTTTCGAGAAAATAAAATCTCCGCCTTTCTACGTACTTTATTTACTTTCTGTACCATTACGCGGTTTGATGGGGCGAAGCGGCGTGAATGGAACTGATATCTGGGACCTTAAAAGATAATTAACTTACAAGTCACGTCTAGGACCAAAAATGATTTGAACTGAGGTAGGTACCTACTTATGTAAATTGAAGTGTTCATGAAACTTCTATATCTTCAAATAGACATAATTGAAAGCCTCAAAATAGTTTTTTTGTGTATTTTTTTGACGTCGAAAAGTTAAGAGAATGAAATTCAAATCCTTAATTCTTAATCCTTTTTTTTAATGAATGGGAAATCAACAAATGACCCCTTCCCGCTGTGGGTGGAGCGGGAAGGAGTGTCAGACTCTTACTGACTACAACCCATCCGTGCTTCTCCTAGTGCCCTTTGCATTTCAGCCGTAGTGACTCTGTTGGACAAAATCCGCAACCTATAATATTAGAAACGCAAAAGTGATTTAATCTTTTTATCTGCGGGCATAAGATACTGAATAACGTTTTCTATAATCCCCTTTTTCCCCTTTTTACGATTATTTAAACCACTTCAAGCACACCTCAATAAACTAAGATACCGTTTCCATAACAACAGATTATTCAATTCAATTCAGTTTTTTATTTATTCAAGTAACTAAGACTCATTTGTTAGTAAAAGACTTAACAGCGGCAGCACTGTCCGACGCATCAACACGGCTGCACCATTCCATGAGAAATGGCGCAGCAGCGATTTACGTACGGACAGTCCAGCCTGCTCGAAATCTGAGACAGGATACTGTAGTCGCTGCCCCACACCATACGCAGGGTTTGACGCATTTGGTGCACATCTCAAATTGTACACCATGCTCAAATGGTGAACTTAGCAACTGGTGCACTTCTCATATGGTACACTTCGCAACTGGTGCACTTCTCAATTGGTGCACTTCGCAAAAGGAGCAATTTTTAAGATGAGTGGAGATTTGGAAAAATTGTCTAAAAATGAAAGAATCTTTGGTTTTGCGTAGGTTGTTTTCTTAAAAATACAATCAACAAATACCTTTCAAGTAGGTACACACTTACTTAAACTTAAACAATTTTTAATAATAATATAAAAAGTCACACGAAAGAAATAAAAAAAAATATGTAAGAAAGATTTACGTAACTACTGCAAAATAATTATAACCAAACAAAAATAATTTTAATTAAACTCTACATAATCACTATAACATTTTTATTTTTTCCAAAATCAAAAAGTCACTGAAATAATAAAAAAATATATAATTACTTATGTAAGAAAAAATTAGATTTACAGCAATAAGTTCATAATAAAGACATGTTATAATATCATAGTATATCAATAACCTTTATAATATTATAATTTAACTGTACTTCTTTTAGTTATAGTTATTATTATTAATTAAATAAAAGCTTTAAAATTATTATTTTTTTTTTTTACAATATTAATAATTTAAATAGCAACCAAAAAACCACTAAGGTTTAGACTTGTGCTATCATGAATCTATCTCAATATCGAACTATTAGATGTAAGTACAATGTTTATAAAGCACTTCACATGCGCAGGCCACTGTCGACAACAATCATAATACAGATGTTATGGACTATTGCTATCGACAACAACGCACACATATAAAATGCAATAATGTATTAATTAGTTAGGTCTTTAAATAGTTACATTCATTCCTAAGTAATACTTAAGTAATATTGCTTAAGTTTACATTTGATATTTTTTCGTGTAATACATTTGTTAATTTCTGAGGGTAGACTATTAATAAGTCTCAGTATAATATAACCGGTAGTTCGTTCACCATACGCATTGTTGGCACGCTGTGTACGAAGCCTATTCTCAGAAACTGCCCGAGTGCATACAGGATGTTCGATTTTGTTTCTTAAAGATTTATTGAAGAATTGTTCTTTTAATAACATTAAATTTATTTGTGTATGAATTGGTAAGACATTACAGTGTTTAAAGAGGCCATTTATGTTGTCGTAGAATTGATTTCTAATTTTGGGAGAAACTATTGTTTTTAAAATTTGAAGTTGAATTTTGTAAATACTATCAAGATAGGTTTTATAGGTACGACCATAACTACTGAGGCCATACTGGATGTAGGATTCAACCATTGCGTAATAAAGCATTATCTTCACTTTGAAGGGCAGGCGGTTTTTTAGTATGGTCATAATAGCAAGAAATTGCCGAAGTTTATCGCAAACACGTTCAATGTGATAACTCCAGTTAAATTTATCGTCAATAACTACTCCAAGATATGTTTGTTTACTGACAACATCTATTTGTGGACAGTTACAATTAATCGCATTGACCGTATGCAAGCAGTCATGGTCATGGGCTATTAAGTTCCGTAAAGGCAGTTTTTTAACGTGTGGAGATTTAATAACTAATAGTTTAGTTTTGCTTGCATTAAGTACTAAGCCAGCATCGTGACACCACCTTGTGAGAGCATCCAGGTCGAGTTGTAAGCGTTCACATGCTAATTGAGGATTTCTATTAGCAATAACAAGGCAAGTGTCATCCGCAAACTGATAACATTTACTGTTTGTGATGCAGTTACTCATATCGTTTACTTAAGACAAAAAATGTAGGGGGCCTACTACTGAGCCTTGAGCTGTTCCCTCAGTTATAGCCATGCGTTCACTACAAATGTTATCAATTTTTACAGTAAAAGTTCGATTTTTGAGATAATTTTTACACCAATTAAGTAATGGACCACGTACTCCGCAGTCGTCTAATTTATCAACTAGCTGATTATGAATTAAAGTGTCAAAGGCACGTGAGAAGTCAATAAAGAGAGCAAGAACATATTTTTTCTCATTTAAGTGCTTATTGACTTCATCGGTGAAGTTTGATAAGAGATTCGTGGTGCTTTTGCCGGCCTGAAAGCCAAATTGGTACCGGTTAATTACGTCGTGCTGCCTATAAAATGCATGAATTTGTTCACTGACATATTTTTCAACTATTTTATCAATAGACGAGAGCAATGTTATTGGACGATAGTTTGAATAATCGTTTTTTTTACCCTTTTTATGGATAAACCTTTGTTTCTTTTTTTTTTGCATTAAATTTTTTTCTTTTTTTTGCATTATATTTTTTTGCAGTAGGTAAAAAAGAAAAGATCACGTTTCTCCAATTATTATATTAGTGATTATGTAATTTAATTTAAAAAATGTAAATCTGATTTTTTCTTACATAATTATATTTTTAATATTTCCGAGTAACTATAATTTTATTTTTGAAAAAATGAAAATGCTATAGTGATTATGTAGTTTAATTAAAATTATTTTGTTGATTGTATTTTTAAGAAAATTACCTATACACGCGAAACCAAAGATTCTCTCATGTTTAGACAATTTTTCCAAATCTCCACTCATCTTAAAAATTGCTCCTTTTGCGAAGAGCACCAATTGAGAAGTGCACCAGTTGCGAAGTGTACCATATGAGAAGTGCACCAGTTGCTAAGTTCACCATTTGAGCATGGTGTACAAGTTGAGATGTGCACCAAATGCGTCAAACTCCGTACGCACTAGGGACGCACAGCGCTTACGCATTGTGGCAAAGAAACAATCCACACGTGCGTCCGCGAACATCCCCGATGCGCTGCAGTAGCGCGGCAGTCCCAACAACACCATTATACCGTTTTATCGAGAACGAAAACATCACATTATCCACAATAATTGTTTTAATTAATATACATGATACCTATTATGTTTTTCCTTATAATATAAAATGTTTCAGTAGCTACATATCTATGATACAAATATTGCTCCAAATAAACAAATACCTTTGATCCCGACATCACCACAAAGCCCGTTGTTATTAAAAACCTTTTAAACATAATACATTTCGTAGGTGACAATCGTTCTTGACCCTATATTTGGGTCATTTCTTCCAACCTAAAATAAACTTTATGCTTCACTCGATAAGGTACTTTATCGATTAACAGTTGGTTTTTACGTGTGGGTTTCACACAATCGGATACGTCGAATATATCTTTTCCTGAGGCTTTCCCTTTACATAACACTTGGATGGATAAAGTGATGTCGGAGGAAAATTGTATCTTTTTATACGTAGCGTAAACAATAGGGGGGTGGAAGTAGTGGGTAGGGTAACTTGTAACCTGCTCTGTTGATACTTCGATGATATGGGTTAAGGGCTGATGAGGCCGTGACGTGTTGAGAGGTAGGCAGCTTGTTTGCTTAACGTAGTTTATTTGGGGATATGAGGAAGTTTATACGTGAATTATATCCTAGATTGTATTTAAAACTAAGAGATTATTGTATTACTCTCTAAAAATAAATGTTAAGTAATTCAGTCTTTTTACCCGACTGCGTCAGAAGAAAGGTAATTACCGAATGTTTTACGAGCATATGCATGTACTTATGTATGTCCATTTGTTTGGCACGCCCTACAGCCTAAAACATTTGGACGGATTTTGACAAATGAGGTGTCGTTGAATTCGTCAGAATTGTGGTATTTTTAAATAGCAACCGCAAATGAAAAAAAAATGTAACCCACTTAGATGTAGGGAACAAAAACAAATGACTGGCAAAAAGCCTGACCGCTAAAAACGACTAAAAAGTTTCAAACAAGTCGCTTTTCAAGCAGTCTGATGTAGTTCAATCACAGATGAGGCCACAAACTGCTTTTTTTTTCAGTAAAGTGCTACGAAATTAATTAGATACGAAAAATTTAATTGAAATAGTTCGTTCGTTACTTAGTGGTCTTCTTAATTATGCAGTTCAATTAATTATTTCAAGTAGCCATGATAAAGTTTCTAAGTTAAATAATTATAAATGATACTTGACATATTTTAGGATAAAATTTACACGGTTATAACTATGAACTTTGCTACAAATGAAGCCAGTTTTAATTAATTAATGGCTTTTATGCATTCAAAATAACTTCTTTTAAGAATAAAATATTTTCGAAGGCACGTCAACCTCTAGTAATAAAATAAAAGTATATTTAAAATAGCGCCACCAATTTCTTGAACTGAAATAATTTTCTACGGCACTATCTTTAGAATATCAAGACAAAATTAACCGCCATATAATGAGACAGGTAAAAGTTATCTTACCATTGACAAAATAGCCCTAAATATAGGGCGTGATCACATTTAAGGTTGGTGTTCTGTATCTGCTATACAATTAGGAAAAATAGAAAAATAAAAACTTAAGGCGCTGTGATCCGACAGAGAGCGCGTTTAGTATTATTTTTTAAGTATTGAAACATTCTGAAAAAAGATAAGTATTTTATTTAAGAATTTTTCAACACTGTTTTCATGTTTCCCATGGATTACAAAAATAGTAAGCGCTGTCTCTGTCGGATCACAGCGCCTTAAAAAAACCGACCACAAATGAATACTGAAACGTTCAGCTGTCTCATGCAGTTAGTGGTGTTTATTTTCGTTCAATCACAGATATCGTTCGATCAGAATCTTTCAAGACAGACACTTTTCTAAAATACCTTTACAGACACTTTTCTAAAATACCTTTACAAACACACTAAGCATGCAAATAATTCAGTTTTATTCAAACTTCGGCTTTTGTCATCCTTTCCAATCTCATTTTGTTTCACAAAGATATTCACGGTTTCTCCGTAGCGGTTCAATCAAAACTTTAAATATTCATCTTTCATGGCTCTGCATCAGCTATTATTTTTATCAAGGGTAGTAAAACGTGACCAAATCAGTATTCTACAATTTACTACATAAATATTGTTTCTACCAATTATTCAGCACTGAAAGATCACTTTTTTGTATGAAAAAAATGACGCTTCAAAAATTCAATCCTTGATCATTTATTTGAGGATCACAGATAATGGAAGAATTAATGATATCACACATATTTCGGTTACTAAATATTTTATAACGTTATTAAATACGTGACAAGATAAGCTATATTTAAGAAACTTTCAAAGAAAGGCTTGAAGAACCTAGAACATTAATTTCAATAGAAATACTTGCCAGCTAACTTATTTAAAGAGAAAGTATTTAAAAAAATTCACGCCACCTGGTGGCACTATTTGGAATCTTTGAAAACGTAACTTTGAATTAAACATTACGTTGACGCCAATTTAACTTTGGAAAGCATAAGAGTTTTGACAGGAGCCCGGAACTGACGTGACACGTTAATGCTGCCACCTTGTGTACGTCATTTCAGAAAACCCTTATTGATGTACCGAAACGAGTTTACAACGATTTTCGCCTTTGCTTTGAGACACTTTTAAAAACGGAATGAATTTTCCGAAGACTTTTTGTGGAACCGCTGACGCCCACTCTCAAAAAGCCACACAACTTTTTTCAAAACAAGATTAGAAACGAGTTTTTCGAAATCAACTTTTAAGGAAATATACGAGTTTTGGGAGCCAGAACTAAATTAGGTAAAGGGGGTAATGATGCTTGTGAAACTGGGCTTTTGCAGTCTACCTATTAACCCAGACAGATAAGAAATTCTACTTTGCGTTTCGATGGCAAAAAGACTGATTAAATTTTATTTTTGGCCCAGTACGCCAACACCATTCGCTGACGCAGCTATAAGATGTCATGTACAGGTGACATGTAGCGCAAGACAAAAGAAGCGACGCCACACTAACACTGAAGATTGGAGCCACCTGAGGATTTTATCTTTAGTGCGACCGGCCTGAGTACGAAGTTTATTTAGAGTTTTCCAGGTCGGCCACAGCAGTGCTTTCCCAGGTGGGAGGTTCTCCGAGGGCCCGATTAAATAATCAGGAGGTTTGAGCTTCTCTCCGAGGTTGTGTTGCCGGTAGAGGACTCACGCATCCAAGAAAACTTCATCGGTTTTTAGTCTCTGGGGCTAGCTATATCTGTGCATTGGGTGGCGAGGGTCATTTTCTAATTTCACCCTTTCAATACGGCTTGCTATACTCCTGCGAATTTCTGGGAGTGCAATGCCGATTTATGAATACATGCATTCGTACTGAAGTCTTTTTAAGGCAACTAGTGGAATCCGGCACGTCTCATTTAGAGCTGTATCCACTAATTTGATGTCGGCAGAGCGGCTCCATACTGGACTTGCGCTTTGTTTCTCAGCTGGTGAATATATACCAGCTGAGAAACAAAGCGCCATTCCAGTTGTTTGAGGAGTTGAGGAGACGCCCCCCATCTAGTGGCTGTTAGACGGAAAGCACCTAATACATTTACATTTAGAAAAGCACCTAATACAATACCTAATACATTTCTCTACACATTAATTACGGCAACGTCAACGTCCTCCCTGACAAATTTCGGCACAATTGCGTACCAATACAACTATTAATTATGGATTCACAAACACAGGAGTCAGTTTGCGGTGAGCGGGATTGGTTGTAGCACATCTAGCACGGTTGCCACGGTGAATTACTTGCATGCAAATTGGCGATAGACCGAGAGCACTCGCAAATTGGTATTAATCGATTCTCTCGGTATAAGCTCTCTGACTATTTGCACAAGGTACTTAATTGAAATGGGATATTGGTCTGCTTGTTTTATGATACATACATGATGGCGTGGCTGCTCCCATACAAAAATGTTCGAACTCCTTTACACAATATTATCAATAGTATGGATTTTTACCGTTTCTTATACAGCTCAGTATTCATGTAATTTTAATTTTAATTGAGATCCGAATTGAATTAAAATTTTTGCTGAATAATTAAAATTTGGAAAACCAAAATGTTAATCGAGTTTTGTACACAAAAGTCTACGACATTTTGGTAGATTTCCTGCCTCTCAAAGGATTTTCTTGTAACCCAAGATCGCAGGTATTCAGTAATCTTGTGTTGTTAGCTTGCCGGCACAAGCTTTGCAAACGTTTATAACGGGCTCCTCTCGCGCGCTCGGGCGAAATATTATAATAAGCGATACACCGTGTTACATGCACGAGTATGCAAGTTTACAGAGCCAGTATAAATATGTGAAAGATGATGAGAAATAACACTGAAGAAAGTAGCATAATATTTACCTATTTACCCGACTGCCACAGAAGGAACGTTTTTCGAGTTTTCTTGAACATCATATACATCATCACATTCATCATAGCCTAAACTGCTGAATAAATTTTAGCTAATGAGTTAAAATTAGGTTCGTCTTAAGTGTCAAGGTGGCATAGGCATATTTTGAGACCAATCCAACCGACATAGCCCCCAGTCGTAATTTTAGATTATTTTCTTAATCACGGCGTACAATGAAACATTTACATATTGGTAGTGGACTCTTAAATAAACAAAAAATGTTTGGAAAATGGTTCCCCAAAATGTAACGTTGCTGAGATATTTAGAGGAAAAGTCGCCATGTGAGAATGAAAAGCATAAAAATGTCTCGGTGAGACCTCACCCTAACAATAATAAAAGCCATCGAGTGACAACAATGGGAAAACCAGCGGTAGCGGTGACAATTGCCGTTCAAGGGGAATATGATTAATTGACGTGTATTGTGACCTCGGAAGAATTATAAGGTCAGACACATTAGGTGGCTAGCTGGCTAATTGGTGTGTGCACATACTAATTATATCAACGGTAATTGGCTAATGTGTATGATGGGTATTCCACATGAAAAAATCACTATCTTATTATAACATTTAAATTAGCAGCTGTGATCACTGGTTCAACGACATTTTTTTTTCACTTAAAAAATATCTGCGGTACTAAAAAAATCGCAATTTCATTCAACATCGAATGTAATTTCAGATGTATTGACTCATATTTTTAAGAAATCGTCTGTTCGACAACTTGATATTTTTATTTTATTTTTTTATTAATTTTAAGCCTCTTTAATTCCCTAGCAATAATATTTTACAGTTTATTCATGGTATATATGTCGCAGCCAACTGGTTAAATCAGCCGTTTAATTGGCTGCCCAGCCATTCCACCAAACGTGAAATTAATACAAATGAAATTTATATTTGCAATTCCAAAATGAAAGCATAAGGCACATTCATTATTACGGAATGAGACTACTGGACAATTTTAGTTACTTTATTCAGTTAATAATATGTTTCCTTATTTACAGCCACGCCAGTTACTCCTCGTAAATGATGTAATGTTACAATACATTGTACAACGCAACATTGTCACTACCAATACTAACAGTGGATATCGAAAATTGCTAATATAGAATAAAATGAGCTTTACAATGTAAGTTTAAAACACGTTATCGGTCAACTGAATTTTACTACTTGGTTGTATACTTAACGATACTACACTTACATTGTTGATATAGAATATATGTATATACCTACTGAAAATAAATATAAACAATTTTACGATTCTCCTAGTGACCAACTTGAAAAATCGTAAAATTGTTTTCAATGCTAGCATATTTTGGAGGGTATAAAATAAAAGAATGAATTCATAAATTAATAAATGGCATGTATTTAACGCGGCGACAAACTAACCTGTTATAGGGTTTTAAAAATAATTAAGATGGGTAGCAAAAATAATAGGTTGGCAGCTACAGTGAAGTAGCATTTTAAGTATAAAGTAGCAGCTTTATATAGAGTTGTGAGCTCTGTTTAAATTTAAATTGGCAGTGATTCTAGTATAAATAAATAAATATTTTTGGGTGGTTTAAAAAAAATAACCACGAAGGGGATGGCGTGGTCTGTTCGCTCGCTTCGCTCGCTCACTTGACCCCGCTATTCCCTTCTAACCTAACCTGTCCGAGTCGGGGTGCCCCAAGTCCCGAGCTCGCTTCGCTCGCTCTTACACCAATTAAAACACATATACGTATGACATCCCACTGTTAATATTAGCCGCCAAGTCATTATTTTTTGTAACCAATTAGTTAGTCGCCTAATAAGTTGTTATTCGCCTCAAAAATAATTAGCCTTAATAAATTGCGTAAAACAATAAATCGTATTATTTATTATTTCTCAATCGACAGGATTTTCAGAGCCATTGTTTAAGAATTCGTCTTCTTGACAGCGGAAAATGCGGAATGAATACTGTTGAATTTAAATCTGGATTTGTGCACACTAGTGCACGGTGCTTCACAAAATGCTTTACAGATAAGGACAGTGCGCTCAATGTGAACAACATTTGTGCGTACGAGTTACTTTTTTTTAATTCTCATTTGTTAAAGTTTACGCTAATTTAAAACTATAGTACTTGCGTGACGTGCGCTCTGGACTTTCTTATTTGTACTTATTATTAAAACTTTGTTTCTCGATAAGCGATTATTCTTTGAGAAATAAATTACCTATATATAACCGTAATTTCCAAAGTGAAACGCATAGCGATTGATTGTGTGAATTTGTGTGTAAAGCAATTACTCCTTAGTTATATCAACTTAAATGTCCGAGTTGTATGTTTTAAAAACAAAATTATTGTACTGTTTATAAATATTTTTTTTAACACTTTGTTTTGTTTGCCCTGTAAACGTGTTGTGTACATTTGTGTTTGTGCTAAACGATGAAGACCATTTTAACAAGTTCGTACGTGTACACGTACACTTCAACACGAAAGTGCTATCCAAAAAGTTAGAAACTCATCAATGAACGGTTCGGACATGAAGCGGGCGCAAAGCGGTCCCATAGGAAATTGAAACGGTTCCGACCTCACACTATTATCCCTAAGCGTATTTATGAACACGTGTGTTTTACTGGTCAGCTAGTACGAGGAAAAACATCATGTTTATTTAATGGAATGAATGAGACGTGGAAATGTTTCTAAGAGTGTCTTAATAAGTAATGAAGGACACTCGGTTCAGTCATCATCTGCCTAGCCTTTTCCCAACTATATTGGGGTCGGCTCCCAGTCAAACCGGATTCAGCTGAATACCAGTATTTTACGTGGAGCGGCTGCCTACCAGACCTCCACAGCCCATTAACTGGGTAACACGGTACTTCTTGGCAAGGCTGGTGTCAGATTTTCTGGCTTCTGACAATCCGTAACGACTGCCAAAGATCTACAAATGACAGCCGGGACCAACGGCTTAACGTGCTTTCCGAGGCACGGAGGAATCTCGGTATGTTAATATGGTCACCCATCCACAGACCAACCTCGGCAAGTGTTGCTTAACCTTAAAGATTGGACCTTGCGGCTGTTATAATTTAGCCACTCGGTACAGTATTTGTCTTAAAAAACGAAAGTTGTTTACTTGGAAAATATCCGTAATTAAGTCCTTTTTAAACTTTCTGCGCAATACTCGACTATATAGTGTTACGCGCCAGAATTAATGCAGGGTACATAAAGATAAAAGTTACCACTAGCGCCATCTAGTATCGAGTAGCAGAACTAGTAGAGTCAAGATCCTTCTAGACTTTTCTATGCTAGAACATTCTAGAGTTTTCGATGTCTGGTTGGTCCGGACCGGTATGTACTCGAACTTTCTAGATGTTTCTATACTAGAAGGTTCTGGAATTATCTGCCGACCTATATAAGGCCCGCATAGCCTGTGACCGGGTCAGTATTGAATTTGCGATACAAGCGACAACTTCGAGAGCGAACTTCGACTGCGAATTAAAGTGATCAGTAGTGCAATTGTGATTTATAATTAGTGAGTTTAAAGTTGTAATTAGTGTTGATTAATTAAAGTGTCATTTTGGTTATTTTATCGGCTGTTTTTATTGTCACGAACCCTAAGCTCGTAACAATTGGTGTCAGAAGAGTGGATATTTAAACTATGCCGATTCTACCAAAGGACGACATGGAGGGTATCCGTACCCGAAGTCAACGCCAGCAGGAGACGGACCAGAGGCGTTTTGGAGGTGCAACGCCGCAGACGTTGGAGGGCCAGTTGCCGACCATGGAGCCCGGCCCATCCACAGCAGCTCCAGCATCTGCAGCACCAGACTTTGGAGCTCTGATGATGATGCTGCAGGAACAGGCTCGCCGGCAGGAGGAACAGGCTCGCCGGCAGGAGGAACAGGCTCGCCGGCAGGAGGAACAGGCTCGCCGGTTGGAAGAACAGCTCCAGCGTGATAAGGAGGAACAGGCTCGCCGGCAGGAGGAACAGGCTCGCCGGCAGGAGGAACAGGCTCGCCGGTTGGAAGAACAGCTCCAGCGTGATAAGGAGGAACAGGCTCGCCGGCAGGAGGAACAGGCCCGTCGGTTAGAAGAACAGCTTCAGCGTGACAAGGAGGAACAGGCCCACCGACAAGAGGAACAGACGCGCCGCCAGGAAGAACAGATGCTCCTAATGAAGGACCTTCGCGCGGCCTTCGGGAAAGACATGAAGGAGGTGAAGGAGAAGGTTGCTCAGCATGACAACCGCCTGTCAGAAGCTGAAACCCAGATCAGCAAGTTTAATGACGTCATTGCTGATGTAAAGAAAGAGTTGGGCAACCTTAAAGTAGGGGATGGAATTGCAACTCCCGTAGCTACTACGCCTTCGCTACGTGGATTCAAAGTGCCGCCCTTCGATGGGACATCTTCCTGGTCAGCCTACAAAATACAGTTTGAGGCTGTTATGAAGGCGAACGGCTGGAATAAAAATCAGGCCATGACTGCCCTCACTCTAGGCCTGCGCGACCAGGCCTTAACTGTCCTGGAAGCTCTCGGTAAGGAAGTGACTTACGAGCAGCTCCTTGAGGCGCTGGAAGCCAGATATGGTGACGCTCATCTGGAACACGTGTTTCGTGCGCAGCTCAAGGATCGCGTGCAACGTAGCAGTGAAAACCTGCAGCAGTGGGCGCTTGAAGTGGAAAAGCTGGTCCGTAAAGCATACCAGTCTGTACCTGCGCTCATTGAAGGGAACCTGGTGCAGGCATTCATTGATGGCATCCGCGACCTTGAGGTTAGAGCTGCTGTGAGGCTTGGGCACCACGGGACGCTTAAGGACGCCTTGGCTCATGCACTAGAGGTGGAAGCCGTGCGGCAGGATCACCGGTCCCATCGCGTCAGAGAGGTTGCAGCGGCTACAGTTCGCGATCGTGTTAAAGGATACAGCCCTAGGTGCTATGGCTGTGGGGAAAGGGGCCACCTTCGATCCAGTTGCCCTAAGCGAACTGCAGATAGGGAAGATAACCGATCTCCAGAGGGTAGGGCGGCTAACGGCACCACCGCTCAGCAACAGCAGGGAAACGAGTAAAAGCCAGGACTGCGGGGCGGGTGCTGGCTGATATTCAAAGAGCCCCAAGGATTTCGATCTCACAAACCCACGATGGGAATAGCCTAATCATCAAGGGCGAGGTCAACGGAACGCCATGTAAGCTGACTATTGACACTGGAGCCTCACGCACGGTTGTCAGTTCCCAACTTGTAAGTCGGCTCCTTGGGGACTCCGCATACAATCGAGAGCGCATTAATTTGGTAACAGCCACCGGTCAGCGCATACCCGTCCGAGGAGAGAAAGAGATGGAGTTGAAGCTAGGCAACAGAATCTACCTGCATAATGTGGTCGTGGCTGATATAATGGACGATTGCATCCTGGGCCTAGACTTTATGAGGAAGAATTGTTGTGAGATCGACGTTAATCAAGGAGTTTTGAAATGTGGACAAGAGGAACTTTTCATGGAAGGGGCTTTACCAGGAAATGTGTACAGCCTAAAGAAAATTGTCCTTCCTCCGAGATCGGAAACGATTGTGCCGGTCAGTTTTCCTCGGAATCCTGGGCAGACTCATCGTTGTGTACTCGTGGAAAGGGTAAACAATGACCTTCCATGGAAAGTGGCACGAACTTTGGTCAGAGCCACCGACATCTCAGGGGTACGCGTGCTGAACCTTTGTGATACGGATCAGATGATAGAAAAAGGCACGCTGATTGGTACTTGCGAGGAGGTGGATTGGCTGCGTCGATGCCAAAATCTATCGACCGGAACCCTAAGAAAGGATGCACAAACGAGAGTGACCACACTTTTAGAAGACTGTCGCAGCGCTCTGTCTCACAATGAAATGATCAAAGCGAAGAGGATGTTACTCAAGTACGCCGATGTTTTCTCTTCAAACGATGCTGACATCGGAAAGACAGGCTTAGTTCAACACAAAATAAACACAGGAGAAGAATTGCCTATCCGTCAACGGCCAAGGAGATTGCCGGTAGCACGTGAAAAGGAAGTGGAAACCATGATTGAGGGAATGGTGAAGGATGGTGTCATAGAACCTTCATCAAGCCCATGGTGCTCTCCTGTAGTGCTGGTAAGAAAGAAGGACGGCAGCATGCGGTTTTGTGTTGACTATCGTCGTCTGAATGACGTGACAAAGAAGGACAGCTACCCTTTGCCAAGAATTGACGACACGCTGGACATGCTTACAGGAGTAAAGTGGTTTAGCACACTAGACCTAAAAAGTGGCTACTGGCAAGTTGAAATCGACCCTAAGGACAAGGAGAAAACTGCATTCTCGACAGGAAAGGGTCTGTGGCAATTTAAAGTTATGCCGTTTGGATTGTGCAACGCTCCAGCAACGTTTGAAAGGTTAATGGAACTTGTACTAACCGGGTTAATTGGTGATGCCTGTCTTGTCTACTTGGATGACATCATCATCGTAGGTCGTACGTTTGAAGAACATCTTCTAAACCTGGAAGGCGTGCTCATGAAGATCCAGAGTGCCAACCTCAAGTTGAGTCCTAAGAAGTGTTCACTTTTCAAACGGCAAGTTAGTTTTTTGGGATACGTAGTTTCGGAAGAAGGTATCCGCACGGATCCAGAGAAAATTGCCGCTGTCAAGGATTGGCCAGTTCCAAAAGACAAAACGCAGGTCAGAGCATTTTTGGGTTTGTGCTCCTATTATCGGCGATTTGTCAAGAACTTTGCAGATATAGCCAAACCCCTGCACAAGCTAACTGAAGAGAAGCGACATTTCTGCTGGGATGAAAGTTGCGACATCGCGTTCCAGGAGCTAAAAGACAATCTGTGCAAAACACCTATTTTGGGGTATCCTGATACGGCCAAGGAATTTATAGTTGACACAGACGCAAGTGACATAGGACTTGGCGGTGTATTATCTCAACGGAATGGCGATCAAGAAGTTGTGATAGCGTACTTCAGCAAGACATTGTCGAAACCGGAAAGGAATTATTGTGTAACAAGACGAAAATTGCTTGCTGTAGTAAAGTCATTGCAGCATTTTAGCAAATATTTGCTGGGGCGGAAATTCCACATACGAACTGACCATGCTGCACTTAAATGGCTATTGCAGTTTAAAAATCCAGAGGGACAAGTTGCGAGATGGATTGAACTACTGCAGGAATATGACTTTGAGATTGAACATCGTAGCGGAAGAACTCATGGCAACGCAGATGCATTGTCAAGAAGACCTTGCCCTGAAGACTGCAAGCATTGTACTAGGCAAGAGGGTAAAGAAGTCCTACCTGTGAGAATGCTCAAGACAGATCTCAGCAACGAGTGGAAGGAAAGCCTACAACTTGCACAGCAGGAAGATTCGGACATAAAGCCGATTCTGGAGTGGATGAAGGCCAGTGTTCCTAAGCCAATGTGGAGCGACATCTCAGCGATGAGTTCGATCACAAAAAGCTATTGGGCCCAATGGGATAGCTTAGTGATTCAGGATGGAGTCTTGTGCCGTAAATGGGAAAATGTTCGGGGAGACAGCTGTCATTTGCAAATGGTTGTCCCTAAAGCTAAAGTACCGGATGTTCTAGAGCTGTACCACAACGGTTGTTCAGGAGGCCATATGGGAGTTAAACGGACTCTACTGAAGATACGGGAACGGTTTTACTGGGTTCACTGTCGTGACGATGTCGAGGACTGGTGTCGTAAATGTACAACTTGTGCGGCTGTAAAAGGACCACAGACTCGTAGTAGAGGTGCATTGAAGTTGTACAATGTTGGTGCACCATGGGAAAGGATAGCCCTAGACGTTGCGGGACCGTTTCCGGAAAGTGAAAGTGGTAACAAGTATTTCATGGTTGTAATGGATTACTTCACTAAGTGGCCGGAAGTCTTCGCCATTCCAAATCAAGAAGCTACAACAGTTGCAGATAAACTTGTTCATGAAGTCTTCTGTCGTTTTGGAGTACCCTTGGAGATTCACAGCGATCAAGGAAGGAATTTTGAGTCCCAAATATTCCAGGAAACTTGTCGAGTTATGGGTACTCATAAAACGAGAACAACTTCTTACCACCCACAATCAGATGGAATGGTTGAACGATTTAATCAGACATTGGAGAGATACCTAGCAAAAGTGGTGGAGAATCGGCAACGGGATTGGGACAAGCATATACAACCGTTTTTGCTGTCATACCGAAGTGCTGTTCACGAAAGCACATCAGTGACACCAGCTTTCGCAAACTTTGGTAGAGAATTACGGCTGCCTGCAGACCTGATTACCGGAATACCACCTGATGCTCCTCGCAGCATAACCGATTATGCGAATGACTTACGGAACAAAATGAATGACATTTATGAGCACGTCAGACAATCGGGCCAGCAAATGTCTGAAAAGATGAAAACCCGTTATGACCGCAAAATAAACAATAAAGGATTCGACGAAGGTTCACTAGTGTGGTTACACAATCCAGTTCGCAGCAAAGGGAAATCTCCTAAGCTTCAAGCTAAATGGGACGGGCCGTACCGGATTGTGACGAAAATCAATGACGTAACCTACCGCATACAGAAAGGTATAAGAAGTGCTCCTAAGATCGTCCATGTGGATCGACTGGCGCGTTATTATGGGACCGATAATGCTCGGGACGAGCATGTCTTAGGAGGGGGCAGTGTTACGCGCCAGAATTAATGCAGGGTACATAAAGATAAAAGTTACCACTAGCGCCATCTAGTATCGAGTAGCAGAACTAGTAGAGTCAAGATCCTTCTAGACTTTTCTATGCTAGAACATTCTAGAGTTTTCGATGTCTGGTTGGTCCGGACCGGTATGTACTCGAACTTTCTAGATGTTTCTATACTAGAAGGTTCTGGAATTATCTGCCGACCTATATAAGGCCCGCATAGCCTGTGACCGGGTCAGTATTGAATTTGCGATACAAGCGACAACTTCGAGAGCGAACTTCGACTGCGAATTAAAGTGATCAGTAGTGCAATTGTGATTTATAATTAGTGAGTTTAAAGTTGTAATTAGTGTTGATTAATTAAAGTGTCATTTTGGTTATTTTATCGGCTGTTTTTATTGTCACGAACCCTAAGCTCGTAACAATAGGTACACTCCAGACGTCACAACTTAAAAAACTGGCCAACTGCGAATCGGACTCGTGCGCAAAGCGTTCCAAACGAATCTCATTTTTGTAACATGTTACTTTTTTATTGAAGAATGGGCTTGCTCTTGACCTCGATCACGCCTGATGGAAAGCGATAGATGAGGTCTATGATGGAGCGAGCGTGCCCAGAAGTGCTTGTACTTTAACACTATAGACTTCTTATCACAAGCCCAGTAGTTTTGGAGATAAAGGAAAGTTCATTTTTCATATAATATATTGATTAGTTAAAAATATTATTTTAAAATTATGAAAAAAATATTATAAAAACTCTTACAATAAGCCATTCAATTTGATATATACGGTTTAAAAAATGTTGTTTTTTAATTTTGTAATTTGTCTCCCAATAGTGACCCCATACTTAAAATGTATTTATTTGCGTAATTTTTGGGTCACAGAACTTCATATGTGTACCAAATTTCAACATAATCGGTCCAGTAGATTCGGAGAACATTGCCTGTAACAGACAGACTGACAGACATCCAACTGATCCTAAAAGGGTTCCGTTTTTTACGGATGTTCGGAACCCTAACAATGCTCAACTTTTTAATTTCTTTAAACTTTTTCTAAACACACTAGTAGTAGGTACATAGGTAGACTGAATGCAAAAAAAAAAAACTAAATTAAAAAGTATTTATTGTCCCAGAACTGTCATGCACACCGTAGCAAAGCTCGAGCTACGCCGTGACTATACTACGCGTGACGATTTTTTTGACGAAAATTCGATAATCTCTGAGTAGGTAGATAACTAGATAGCATTCATTCATAAGGATTTATCACAAATTGAAACCTAACTACAGGCCCATATATGTGGAGCAACTAAAACCGAAATTGACTTAAAGTGAAGTTATAAAATAGAAGGTTCAAATACCCGCCATTCGTCTCAGGACAAGGGACCAAAACATAAAGAAACGCAATGTTACAGCTGGCTGCTTCCAAAGATAAAGGAAAAAGATTTATAGTCATTGTTAGTTGGGAGCAGTCATGCTGACCAATCGGTCTGTGAGGTTAAGCAACACTTGCCGCGGTCAGTTATTGGATGGGTGACCACTTTGAAGAAGAAATCGTACTTTTACCCGGCTGCGTCAGAAGGAGGGTAATTTTTTTCGAGCGTCTATAAAAATAAAAATATATCTAAATAAATGTAACTCACTAAAATGTAGGAAATAAAAAAAATTACTACGTCAAAAATGTTGGAACTGTTTGGAACTTTTTAGCCGGTTTTACGCTGACAGTTCAGTGACAGCTTCAGTCGCTTTTCAAGCAGTCTGATGCAGTTTGAGGCTTCAGATCTGTGATTGAACTGCATCAAACTGCTTGAAAAGCGACTTGTTTGGCACTTTTTAGCCATTTTTAGCGGTCGGGGTTTACGACCAAGTCAATTTTTTTCATTCTTAACTTTAAAATGCGTTTGTGTTTAGTAGAGGAAATCTCAGGAAGTCATCCTAATACGTACCAACGATACTCTTTCATTGATATGAAGAGAAAGCAACACTTTCGCTTCGCGTCAAAGAAAGCTGCATGGATTGCTTTTAGTGGGAGGTCACGGGATCCAAGACACAGACAAAATCCTGTATCGAAGTCAGCAAGCTGTTCTGAATCAACACCTATCGTCATCCTTTATATTTTCAAGTAATTCTTCTTCTTTTCTTCTCAATTGACTCATATTATATTTTGTTCGACCAGTATTGAGCAACCTGTAAATCTCTGTCATTAACCTCATTCAAATCTTGAATGTTAAAACCGGCCAAGTACGAGTCAGCAGTGCGATTCAGTACCTAAACATGTCGAAGTGAACACCCGGGCGGGGCGCACGACGGGTGAGTTGTCAAACCATACAAATAAAATGGAATGACAGCTCTATTGTCGTTCACTCCGCCTAGGTGAACACCGTGAGATGTCGACAGAATCGACCGGCTGACTCGAGCACGGAGGGTTCCGTACCATTATCTATAAAAATGGGAAAATAAACACATTTGTTGTATGGGAGCCCCACTTAAATATTTATTTTATTCTGTTTTTAGTATTTGTTGTTATAGCGGCAACAGAAATACATCATCTGTGAAAATTTCAATGGTCTAGCTATCACGTTTCATGAGATACGGCCTGGTGACAGACAGACAGACGGACAAGCGGAGTCTTAGTAATAGCGTCCCGTTTTTACCCTTCATTAAAAAAAATCGGGTACCCATAAAGAGGTATTAGGGGAGGGTCAGTATACTTCATTGCAACTTTATCTGGCGCTTACCATAGTATGGTTTAATAATATATTTTTTGTTCCGCCAAAAACCGATGCCCGAGGTTAGGACAATACATTCAAACGTTAGTTTTAGTAACAAAGATATTCGTCAGAGGTAGTCAAAAGCCCGCAATAGGATCATTCCGATTATATCGGTATTTTCCAATTAATTGGATTTGTACACACATGTAGGTAAAATCAAGCTATTGGGTAACCTGAAATATCCTTGTTTAGGTACATTCTATGATTTTCATATTTCTATGGTCGAGACGCCAGATAATTTTGCAATAACGGTCGTTGCCCTTTCATAATATATCTTCGTAGGTATGAGGACAATATATTATGAATCGTTTTTAACCGACTTCCAAAAAAGGAGGAGGTTCTCAATTCGATTGTATTTTTTTGATTTTGTTTTTTTTTGTGTTTGTTACCTCATATCTCCGTCATTTATGAACCGATTTGAGAAATTCTTATTTTATGTGAAAGGATATACTTCTCGATTGGTCCCATTTAAATTTTATCAAAATCGGTCAAGCAATTTGGTTTTTAAATCCAAATAGGTGGAAAAAATATGTGAAAAAATCATCCATGTATACGAAATTGCGTATTTTTGCTTTCCTGTGACTTTCCAGTGGTGTTGATAGGTGTATGGTACCACTAAAAAGTGAAAAATAAAAAACTTTTTCACAAAAAAAAACCGACTTCAAAAAAAACACTACAAAGTACAAAACTTTAATTTCGGAAGTGGCAATTAACTAAGAAGCAACCAAACACCGACTACCAAAATTAAAGTTATTTTGTACTTTGTAGTGTTTTTTCATTATCATGATAGATGTCAATTCAGGACAGCTTTATGTCCTTATTTCTGTTCAATGACCGTTATTGCAAATTAATCTGGTGTCGACCATAGTTTAGTGAATGTAATTTGACAACATGACAACAAATAAAAAAATAAGACATTTTTTTAAATTAAATTTTATAATAAAAAAAAAACGGACAAGTGCGAGTCAGACTCGCGCACTGAGGGTTCCGATCAAGTTTTAATTTTTTCGGAGTATGACATTAACTACGGAAGTTTATAAACTATGAAAGCACTCTCATTATTCTGACAAAAATATAGCAAGTAAAGTTGAAGAACTTCATTCATGAATAAGTTCTCCCATACATCAAGGTACGTCTCGCCGTCACGGTCAATTCTTCAACCGAAAATATAAATTTATAATCGCAAAAAAATGTTTATTTTATATGATTAAACTACAAATTAACAATTTTCAGACTTTTTCCTGTAGGTACTTGTTCTGTAACATATGTCTTCTTTCCAAATTTCATGACTCTAGGTCAACGGGAAGTACCCTATAGGTTTTGATTCCCTTGCCAGCGTCAAAACATGTGCTATAAACGGAGCATAAACAGCCTTATCTTTGGATTGCGTTGACTTAGAAGTTTGATATTTTCACTGCTCGAAGAGGTAACAGACTTAGTATTTGAAATTAATTTCAGCTTTATTCCACCACGTGTTCCTGAGAAAAAGGATCTTGACAGACAGACAGACGGACAACAACAAGGGTTCGGTTTTTGCCGACTGAGCTACGAATCCCTAAAAAAGGATAAACAAAATGCCATAAATACATACACAGTACATTACATACACATACTCGAGTAAATATAAAACGATACTTTTTATACAACGCTTTTTTCAGATATTGAACAAAGCCTGATAATCAACAGTAACTTTTCAATTAGTTCACGTTTAATATCAATTAGTCAACAGCCTCTCTTTAACTCAATTACCAACATACAGACTCCAACATTATAATTTTATTGTTCGTCCTTTTTCAAGCATACGTTGATTTCAAGTTAATTACAGAAGCTTGGCAGTGTGACGTCGCAAAATAATTTTGTGAGCAAACGCCCCTACAGGCTTGTTCGTACATAATTAAACTAGGCTTGGTACACACGGCGGGTAGAGGTAAACGAATTTCGGCTTCCTGATGCGTCTTTAAAGCTGGGAACAGACCGCGGTGGTTTGTCTCTCGGTTTTGTTCGTTTTAAGGCATAGTATTAACGGAGACTTTAGAATTGGAATAAAGTTGTGCGAGATTTTTTCAATCAAATGCAACTCTCTGAATTGAAAAATTCTAATAGGTATATTAGGTATTCTGCTGTTATCTTCAGAGGAGATAAGGATGCCATTTTCTAGGACCTCAGTTCTGCCTTCGATACAGTGGATCATGACATTCTGCAAGCCAAGCTGGAACGTTATGGTATTTGGGAGAAGGTTTTAAAGCTATTTAGTTCTTATTTAAAAAACAGACGTCAATTTATAGAAATAAAGTCAGTTGTGGATGGCGAAGAAAAAATATTTGATTCGAACCTCATGACAGTACTTCGTGGTGTCTCTCAGGGATCGGTTCTAGGCCCAATCTTCTTCATCCTATTCTTGAATGATTTAATTGAGTTTATAAAAAAGCGTATCACACACGCAAAGCTAATTATTTTTGCGGATGACACCAACGCAATAGTGTCTGCTGACAATTTAAATAATCTAGAATCAAAAATTAATAACATGTTAAAAGCTTTCGAACACTGGTTTGGTACGAATAATCTAAAACTCAATGTAAAAAAAACAAAATGGGTTTTATTCATATCGAACGTCTGAAGTAGCCCTTATATCGTATTGAGATTTCATCTTGTGATAATAAAGTCAAAGTGGTAGACAATGTCATATTCCTAGGAGTTCATATCGATGCGTTGCTAAACTGGAAGGATGAGACATCATCTGTAAGGAAGTCTATTAGCTCCGCATGCTATGTTATCAGAAGCCTAAGGGAGGAACTAACTTTGGCCCAGCTAAGGATGGTATACTTTACTTTGGTTGAGTCTAGGCTAAGATGCAGTATTAAGTTTTGGGGCAACAGTTACAAGTACAATATCCACTCGGCATTTTTAATTCAAAAGAGAGCCTTAAGAACAATGCTCCGCTTGAAACAGACGGAATCATGTAGGGACCACTTCATTAGACATACTATTTTGACTGTGCCATGCCTCTATACATAAATATACTAGTGCTGCTAACTAATTTTGTTAAAAACTTACACAAACTCGAAACCGACGAGCAAAGACAAGCTAGACAGAAAACTCGGAGGAAATACTTACCTAATGTAATCCAACCGAAATTGAGTGTGGTTCAACACAGTCCCAGATATCAGTCAGTCTTTCTATACAACAAGCTATCCGTAGAATATAAACTCATAAATAGTGCAAACTTGTTCAAAACCAAATTCAAGACATACTTGTTGAGAAAGGCTTATTACAGTGTTGACGAGTATCTAGAGGACAAAGGGCAATAATTTTAT
Source organism: Melanchra persicariae (assembly GCA_947386135.1). Classification (NCBI taxonomy): domain Eukaryota; kingdom Metazoa; phylum Arthropoda; class Insecta; order Lepidoptera; family Noctuidae; genus Melanchra; species Melanchra persicariae. The sequence goes on along the minus strand of OX376648.1, from coordinate 17,612,129 downwards.
CGGAATGTGGATTATTTTCATTATATTTAATTTATTTTTGACATTGATTTTTTTTTTCATGTATTTTTATTTATTTTTTTGACTATAATTGATTGATGATGATTTGGATTACTATTATTTATTTTTTTATTGGACATGTGACATTATCGACCTTGTATATTTTGTTACTTATTGAATTTTATTTTTCTTATTCTTCTAGATCATTATTAGTTTGAACAATCTCAGGACTTTGGTAGGCGTACGAGGGGCCGAAGCCAACTCGCAGAGGCCCCGTTAGACTTTTTAATGGAATGAGACACCAGCCGACGATTATCTCTGTATGCACTATAAATGTATACCCAAGGATAATCCCCGGTTGGTGCTGGACTATTGCAGAATGTGGAAACAAAAAATAAAAGGCTATGGGTTTGGGTGGTTTAGTGGACTGATTACCGTATAAGTACTATGGGAAAACTATTGCCCCTGCCTTACCACTAATAATGTACACGGCTTTAAAATGGCAGGGGTGACTTGCACACTCAATAAATGGGCCCCCGAAAAGTGTCGCTAGCACAAAGTGGCGTAGCGCCATGGGAACCGATCTTCATGAAACTTCCTACGCTTAAGCAAGATACATAGGACTAAAAAGCTATCAGAGAACATTTTTTGAAATGTCTTACCTACTTAGAAGAAAGATCATTGGAAATCTCTGTTTATATGGATAATTTAAAATCGATCGCATTTAGCTGTAACATCATTTTTCAAAAATGTTCACAAATAACCTTTTTGACCTATTATTTTTTTTTAGACCTATGTATGCGTATGCTTATGCGTAGGAAGTTTCATTAAAATCGGTTCATTAATTTCGAAAAATAAGGACTTGAAAGTTTGTATGAAATACCTACCGCACGTCGTAAACGCTCTTAATATTAAAATGGTGACGCGTCAGACAAGTGACAACGTCCTCGTTCACTGGCTTTAAGTCAAGCGTATTAACATCTAAGCGGTTGTTTTCTGTCATCAACCCTTGAAACTTAATTCTATACCCAATTAGTGATCAATTACCTGAATACAATTCAATGAACTATTCACCGTTTCCCGGATACTGATTACTCTTTTATCTGAAAACAAGCAGAAACTAATCAAATATGTCCCACTTCCATTTTCAATTTGTCAAAGAGACTATCAAAAGACAATCATACTTAAAACTACTAACAACTCTGAAAGGGTAGCTCACCCTTTGGCTCTTTGTAAGAACGTCGTATAACAGTTTAAATAGCATGTATAGGTATTTGACCCACAAAATCCAGTGATTCCACAAAATGTAACGTACGTCTTCAGCTGCACCGTTTCTACTGGAACCCGTTTCCAACAAAAAGGGGATTTTTGTACCTACATTGTGTTTGTCTGTGTGTGCCAAATAAACATGTATTCTTTCTTTCTTTCTAATAATGTGACTTTCGAGAAATAAAGAACAAGTAAACCTTATGATGTACCCATCATTTCCATGAGCACTAAATAATATTGGCAATGGAAACATAATGGAGAGAGAGAGACAGAACGATACAGCACGAATAACACTATCTCTTTTTTACAACGGTAATACGATGACAATGGCACGTCATAGTTGGCTCTGATTACACAAATGTCCTTTCTTTGGCATGTTCGTCGGTTCGTTGAGCTCCTTTTTGGTTCTAAGTTGAGCTACTCGACTACCTACTGACCAAAGCTTGCACTGACTGGATGAGTCCACTCAAATCTGTGTGGTTCTTGCCTCAAAATTCAGACATCCATTTCAGACACTGATCTGCATGATCCTCATATCGTATTGTGAATGTGGGGACCATGCAGATCACATGAAATGAACCCCTATCATGTAGGGGTTCATTTCATGTTAGTCAACAATGTCTGGCAGTTTGAGATTTTTTTTATGCGGCCTACCCAAATGTCCTTACTTTGGTATTGTTCGTCAAATCGTTGAGCTCCTTAAAGTTCTAAGTTTGAGCTCCATAATAACTGACAAATGCTTGCACTGTCTGGACAGGTCCACTCAAATCTGTGTGGCACTTTCCTCAAAAGGCCACCTCAGACATTAACCTACATGGTTCTCGTATGATTTGACCAGTACAATTTGTATGGACTTCAAAAGAGACTGTGACCTCTGAGTTTGTTTCGGTGTTTCTTCTCAGGGTAGTCAGCTAGGAAACACCGGCCTCATCTAGCTTAAAATGACCAAAAAATATTGACGTGTAAAAGTGTTATGTTTAACCTACTTACAAAATAAATATCATTTATCATTTATCATTTGATTAGGATTGATGTTTTAGTCTGTAAACAAATAAAATTCTTGATCTACAAACAGGAATGCTCATGATGGTTAATTTAAATACACGACAGATATGTCCACGTGTCTACACAAATAAAATTGAAAACTCAAAAGCTACAAAACGAACATCCGGACGTATCGAATAAAATCTAATTCATACGTTTGATAAAAGGAAGTCACATCGGGCACAATATGTGAGAACTTCAAATCGCCGAGCCAATACTTTCCAAGACTACTTCACTATTTTTCAGAAGTACTGGCGTGAAATTGGTATCATCTGTAGCTCTGGCTTTTATCTGTCGTAGTACAGGTAATATAGAAGGATTACTGAATTTATTTTTAACTAAGGGTACGTGTCGTTTGAAACGGATAGGAACGTAGATTAACTTTTCCTCTAAAATTGAGACGCTCCACTCTGATTCGTTCACCTCGAATTTTCCATAATTAACAATTGAATTATAAAATCTCAGTTTACCAACGTTTAGGGTTCCGTAGTATAACAAGGAACCCTTATAGTTTCGTTATGTCTGATGTTACGACGCTGTAATTTTGCATATAGATATTAATCACGCCGATAAAGTTGTAAAAAAAATCTGGATAATCTTTTTTTTAATATACAGTTAAGGCGAGTTACTTTGTCCTCGGGTTATAATTTTGTCCCAAACTTTTAACCGTAGAACACAATAAACACAATGTGACAACAACTTTTCGACCAATTTATAAAATGTACATGAAAAAATTCCATAGAAACTAACTAAAAAACCGGCCAAGTGCAAGTCGGACTCGCGCGCGGAGGGTTCTGTACAAAAAAAAAACGGAAAAAAATCACGTTTGCTGTATGGGAGCCCCACTTAATAATAATAATAATAATAATTTATTTGCAGACATTGAAGTCCATAGAAAAACACAAATTACATAGAAATAAACACAAAACACACATAAAAATCACAAATAGTAACAAAAATAAAATCAAAATATAATAAAATAAAATAAATGCACGTACAGCTATCTAAGACCGACCTGTGCGTGGAGACTCACCCATCGACCAAGCATCGGGCAGTCCCACCGGTCGCTCAATGCTCTCAACATGCCGTGGGAGCTGATATCTGATCTGTGCCGGAGAGAAGCACATCGCTTTCGAATAATGGCATAAAAATCATCCACTCTCGCATCGGCAAACATACCCGAAGCGCTACAATACCGCGGTAGCCCCACAAGCATCCTGAAAGCATTGTTATACTGAACACAATACAACTACAATACAACTTAATATTTATTTTATTCTGTTTTTAATATTTGTTGTAATAGCGGACATACAACATCTGTGAAAATTTCAACTGTCTAGCTATCACGGCTCAATGAGATACAGCATGGTGACAAACGTATGGACGGACAGCGGAGTCTTAGTAATAGGATCCCGTTTTACCCTTTGAGTACGGAACCCTAAAAATAGACTCAATAGTAAAATCCAAGATGGCGGCAACGCAAACTTTGCAATTTTTTCATCATGGCTGTCATTTTTATGTGGATTTTTGGGTCGTAATAATGGAAATGCAACCACGGAACTACTAATAATACTTGGCTTTTCTTTTATTATTTAGCCACGTCCTTGACATCACAATATTTTTTCAGACCTGTGTGCATACTGCAAACTATGTAAAGATATAGGTACAATAATAATCTCAGCTGTATAACGCTTAGCTCTGGGCCTGAACCGACTTAACTTTTACAAGTTGAAACATAACTTCTGACTGATCGTTCTTCGCTGCATGCAGTCCGTTATATACCGGAAGTAAATATGTAGTGCCTAGGTATTGTGTCGCGCACAATCAGGCCCCATTGTGATAGAATTGATTCTTGTCGGTATTGCAGCTTTGATTCCAGTTATCTGGAGCCCGAGTGTGTTGATAGCAACGATAATATTGGCAGAGATACTTCTTTGTATTGTTTTTATATTATTTGTTTTAAGAATGGTTTGTTTCACAATGAAACAATAAATATCACTGTTACAAATTAGTGAAATATATTAAGAAAACAAGACCAAAGGTAATCCTAAATTTGGTTGAAAATCATTTTGTAAAACTTTCGCACGAGTTCTACCCTTCCTTATAAAGGCATCCTTCACTGTTATGTAAGTATAGACTGCAGAAAATAAATCCTTAAACCAGTTTAGTCCACCGCAAAGTCTTTTGCAGCAAAACTTCCACCCTGAGTGACATAAGATTATAGAAAAAACAAAAAAAAATGTCTCTAAATAACACACTTTTTCAGAAATTATCACGATGGTACGGAACCCGCGGTGCGCGAGTCCGACTCGCTTTTGACGGATTTTTTTAAAACCGGTCAAGAGCGAGTTACTATAGCTAAAGATGGCTATCTAAAGAGCCGGAGTGTATAGCGCAGCGATGCATTCGCCCGATTCACAAAAATTCGCAGTGCGTAAATTTCGGGAGGAGCCGCTCTGCCGCGAAATTCGAAAATTATCCCAAGGGAATATACTCACGGGATAAAAAGTATCCTATGTTCTATTCCAGGATACCTATGGTCCCTAACTCCCTAGTTGCAAAGTTTCATCCAAATCCGTTAAGACCGTTAATAGGTATCAAACGGACAGAGTTATTTTTTGGATTGTAAATCACATAATTCCTTCCGCTCCCAGAGCGAGAGGAAGTGTTAGACTTTTACTGACTAAAACCCACTCGTGTTCTTTCCAACGCCTATTACGTTCCAGGGCCGCGGTAACTCTTTCGAACAATTCCGCACTGGCCCTAGCAGAGACAGTTACTTTCGCATTTATAATATTAGTACCTATGAATGGATTCTGTAGATGAATGTCAGTTTACTACCGCAAAGAAAACACCTCTGTTAATACAGAGAAGGAACAAACATTACCTAATCACTATTCGTAATGCGTGCTGGTGAAGTGGGTCTAATTTATTTATCTAAACTATTAAGATCTATACTTCAGCGAATAAATAGCTTGTCTAATTTAAATAAAAAAATAATAATGTCTAATAAAATCAAATTCGTAATAACGAATCGATTATTCATAATTAAATAATAAAAAATTAACAAGTTTTGTTATTTACTCATATAAATGCAAAAGCAATTTTATACTATAAACTTTACCTACCTGTTGAGTGCGCGCGTTGGAGTAATTAGAAAGAAAAAATGGCGAAATTAATAATACTAGTTCTGGCTATTACGATTTATACAACTATATCTATCGCTCGAAGTGTTACTCCTGAACTTGATATCTTGGGTTTGAATTGTGACTACTCCTATGGTACGTAATTATCGCGCCCATAACGCAAAAGGCATTTTGAAGGAACACGGGTGGATTTTAGTCAGTAAGAGTCTGGCAGTCCCCACCCGCTCCGCCCAGTGCGGTAAAACTCATATGATTATTACTCCATCCAACAAAAATAAATATTACGTACGTAATTTATTGCTTTCAAAGTTCTATAAGAGCTGATGTCATATTGATAAGTTTCATAGGCAATAGTGTATAGTCGGAACAAGACCCATACATTTTTCTCTATTGCCCATTTTATTTATTTTTTGTTTTTAGGTCAACCATTATTAGTTCCATCGATACGGTATTATAATAAGCAATCGACGTTACTTAAAGGATCCAATATGTTGAATTTTACTCTACCGGTAAGCAATGTGTTTCATTTAAAATTATAAGTAAGTAATAACAGCCCATGATGTTCACACTACTGAGAAATAGGCCTCCTCTCTGTACGAGAGATTGAGCCGCAATAGAAGGGCGGTCTTTTTCCTATTGGAGGCCCTTGGTACGGAATAATGGGGCCCCTATTGGCAAAGGACTATTTTGCTAAAACAGGCAAAAAATTAACAAAATTCAACATTTATTCGACTGTTTACGATGTCACATTAATTGAAAAGGTAATTGTAATATTATCCGGAACAGAAACTCTTGGTATTTACAAGTGAGTGCTGAAAAATCTATAAAGAAAGAAATTAATAGAATGAAATAACCTATTTTTTCGTTCGATTTTCAATGTGTTATCAAAGTCAAAGTCAATTCATTTATTTCAACCAAAGACTACAATAGTATACTGCTTTCAACTAGACCATTAAAAGGCACTTTTGAAAGTCAAATTTACATAAAAAAATATTATAGTGACTCTAGTTGTCCATTCACAAAAAGTAGATTCTTATGGAGAAGAACGGACAAGAAATTCCATAGTTACTCTTTTCAAATTTAAGTTTTCCAATATTTTGTATACATTAACCAATTGATGAGAGGCCGATATCAGTCTATAAGTGATCTTGCAGAAACTATCGATCACGGGGCCCTGGGCATTAGCCCCGAGTGCTCTGAAGAAAAGAGGGGCACAATAGGGTATTTTCCCGAAAATATTCATTTGGTCCTTCAGTTACATTACCAAAGAATATTGGACACTTGTTTTTCCTTCCGTCATGAAAAAAAAAAAATAAATAAAGCGATACAGTGCGTTGAAATGTTGCGCGATTTCGTGTGTTGGTGGAACACTTTTTATCAACTAGTGACGACGGTACCAGCCGGTCTATTCTGTCAAAATCTGACCGTGTAAACTTGACTTAAACTTTTTATGGACTGACAGCTCACTTCATGTTCACTTCACCTTAGTTTACACGGTGTCACTGTCATGTTTACAGAATCGCTCTGCTGCACCAACTCTCCATCTTGTAAATTGTAATTTTTATGTCACCACGAATCCTAATTTTTGAAAATCTGACTGACTGACTTTAATAATTATTATTTCTCTAACCAGAAAGAATGCCCAGCAAGTCACATATTATCTCCTCCTCATAATTAAACATTTGATTTCAAAGCAAATAAACAATATTCTTAATTTTTTTTCAGGAATTGGAATCTGAGTCAACTGTCATTTTTGTTTGTGTCAACATAACTGATGTTGATACAAACAATGCGGATATATTATTTTCTGTAACTAACGATCGCACAGTTCATGTTTTAGTTTCTTTATATGAAGAAGCAAAAGATAATATCTCAGCAAATGTACTTGCTATGGTTGCTAGTTTGCCGCAAGTTCTACAGGTGTTAAAAGAAGATAGTGACGATTCTTGAATTAAGCATTTTCTGCTGTGACAACACCGTTCTAGAACTGTCATTGTCAATATTCCGCGCCAAATAATGATTGACACTGACAACTCCTGATCGCGTTTAGATTCATTGGTACTAACCGAGTTACTTACACAATAGATTGGCAATTGTTGTATTCTAGTAAAATTATATCATATGGTAAAATTGCTCCGTTTTTTTTTTAAAGTTACGTTCAGATACCTTCTTGTTTCTATTTTGTCTTCTCCATTTGAAATTCTTAGGAAGGTATTTGTGGTATTAAGATGAAAACCCAGATTTAAGACGTTAGAAACCCTCAAATGATTGGAATATTCATAAAAAATACAACTTTTGTAAACGTTGTATTTTTTATGAATATTTGCATTTTAACTCGTTCTAAAAATTACATTCTTTAAGTAGTACGTAAATTTATAAAAATATATACAAATACCCTTTTTTGTGCGCGAGGCCCATGCTAGTGACATTATTTTGTGAAATCCGACGTTTTTTTACAACTGTCTATCTACTTTGAAGCCGTTTCAATTGGTAAGTATTTACATCAAGATTATAAAATATGCGAAAAGTGCCTTCTTAAGACACTATAATTATACCGGGTGTGTAATGTTTGGCATAATAACAAATGCTCTAATTTCACTTGAACTAACGTTCATATGACATAATTTTCATATGACATAATATCAAATGACATAAATTCATATGACCTAATGTTTCATATCATATAATATTCATTTAACATAATAACATTTAGTATAAACTTCATTTTATATAATTTTCAATATGTATAATATTCTTTTACTATAACGTTCATTTGACCTAATATTCTTTTGACCTAAAATTCATGTTTAATGGGCACAGTTCTAGCCTAACTCAAATGGCACTTAACCAAACCTTAACATATTCTATGCATGGTCGAGGGTGGGCTTGGTCGACGGAGCCCCGCTTCGCGGGGCTCCTACTTCCGAATCGGGGTGCCCTAAAGTCCAGATTGCATCCAGTTTCCCCTGGTAACAATAGTTGAGGGTGGCTTTTGCTAGCACCATACTAGCAGGCGTTTAAAATCGTATCAGATTTTCTAAATTATATTAAAAGTTACTTAGAGATTATGAATATTATAGTAAATGAATAATATGCTAAATGAATATTATGTGAAATGTGCATTATAGGAAATGTTCATTATGTCATATGAAATTAGGTAAAATGGAATTATGTCAACAATTCATTATGTCAACTGATCGTTATGTTAAACAAAAATATGTTAACTGAAATTATGTCAATTTTGTTATTATGTCAATCGTTACACACCCAATTATACCTACCTACTCAGATTAAACCTGAGAGGTACAGTTTGCATAATATATTTACGTAAACCTCAGCTAAAGTCGGTTAATCTTAACACAAATAGCTTTGTTTCTAATGTTTTCTTGTACCTACTAATTTATTCGTCTTCGTTTTAATTCCACAATTTCAAAACCATACCTACTTTTCTACGACTGAAAGTACAATTTATATAACAAAACAATATTCCCACGCAAATCGCCCAAAACTTACTATTACCTACCTATACGTTTACCGCTTTATGCTCCAATAATAAAGGAATCGAGTCAAAATATTATCAAACTATTAACTTATGACGTCACGAAGTTCATTAAAATTCCAGTCCTTACATAACTTGATAATAATCCGAGGCTTCTCCGTAATATTCGCTGTCAGCTGATCGAGTTTCGACGTGGGTGGGTCGCGTGGGCCGCGTGAGCCGATGTTCCAGACAGATGGGACGAACTTTTTCTCAACTATGCTCGACAACTTTCCATGTTCCATACCATGACATTTTGGAGGTTTCAAGGCTGTTATTTATAAGAAAGCATGAAAAGGTGTTGTCTTACTGTTTAGTAGATAGGGTTTCTTGTGGAATATGTATGCCGTTTCTTGGAATATATATGTCGCAGCCAATTAGCTTATTCAGCCGTTTAATTGGTTACCTAGCCTTTTCATTGAAATGTGCCGATTTTTCAGTGATCTAAGTGACATCTTTTGTTCAATATCGTTTAATGACTTGCCCATGTCACTTATGTCGCTGATTAAACGCCGTAGTTCAATGAAAAGAGAGGGCTTTTAATGAAACGGCTGATTTAACTAGTTAGCTGCGACATATAATATATTACGCAGCTAACTAGTTAAATCAGCCGTAAACGGCATATACCTATTCCAAAAAACGGTATAATATACCGTTTTTTGGAATAGGTATATACCGTTTCTTGGAATAGGTATATGCCGTTTTTTGGCCCACATTATTGCAAAATGAATGTAACAAATAGAGGGGTTCGTTTTAGTAGGTGGATAAAAAAGCACGAATGAGTGGGCCCAGCACGAATGTTTTGACATAGTAGCGTTACAGTATCGGTAACGTGTGAATTTTGAATTTAAAAAACTACAACCCCATAGTATTTTGGTTTAATTTTAAGCGACGTACACAATTTGTACCTACCTATCATAGAAAAAATGAATATTATGCATAACAAGTAATAATGTTATCCCTAGTAATATTTTACTTTACGTTACTATACGTCAAAAACTGTCGTGCTATCTAGGTCCTCTGACTATTTTGTTTTATCAGTGTTTCTTAGCAAGCCGCACCTTTAATTTTTTTGCCCTGCATATGGTTGCTCAAAAACCGTTACCTACAGCTCCCCTTAGCGAATATTGATCGTCAAGAACAGCTAATACCAGAAAGAACAATTTTAAACGAATATAATTTTCCAACCCAACTGTCCCTTTCGTGAATACGCTGTTTGCTATAGCAGCTGTATCGGCGTCACGGCTTTTGACGTCAGAGGCCACGTCGGACTTCTCTTTCTAATTATCCACTATACTTTGTGCCAGATAAACTTGCAATAAAGTACCTACATTGACCTTTCCCTAATATCCCTTCGTAGATACATTATGAACCATTTTACATTACTAGAGCACATAAAGGATCACGATAGAAGTAGATTCAGGACTGCTCTAAGTCTTTATTTCTGTTTTTGATTTTAAGAAAGTCAATAAATGTATGTGGGTCAGTGACCGTTATTGCACATTTATCTGGAATCTACTATAGTAAGCTTTATAACTTCGTCACTGATGAAGATATTTAAATTGTTTACAAGGGCTGTTAAGTATTAAAATTTAATTTCGCAAATAAGAAAATAACTAGCCATTATAAACTATTGATTAGTAGTAAACTTATTTTTCTTCAGTCTGATTAAAAGCAAAAAAACTGCAATAAACCTAATAAATCAAATTGCATACGACTAGCTTTTACTCACGAGTTCGTACGCGTATATCCCGTTCTTACCCGTTCCCGTTGCCGTATACCCTATATATAGCCTTCCTCAGGAACGTGGCTACCATTTACAAAAATAATTTTCAAAATCGGTTCAGTAAATCCAGAGATTACCACCTACAACCTCACAAACTTTACCTATTCATAATATTAGTAGGTACCAATACCTATAAATAAACCAACCTAGCTAGCCCTCCTCATGAATGTGGCTACCATTTACAAACATAATTTTCAAAATCGGTTCGGATTTTGAAAATTATGTTTGGTAGGTAAAGTTTGTGAGGTTGTAGGAGGTCCTACAACCTCACAAACTTTACCTCTTTATAATATTATGGTACCTATAGGTAAACCAACCTGAGAGGGTTTCAAGTTTCAACAAAGGTGCTTGAAGTCATTGGTAAGTATCCATATCATGCGTAGGCGGTAAGCCAATATCATTCAGAAGCGAAAAGATGCCACAGAGCTCCCACATTCAACCGTTGACCAGAAGCACTCAGTTTTTTTTTTTACTTGAGTTAATGTAGTACCTAACTGCGTCAGTGGCGTTCATTAAGTCTTCATACCTAAGTGCAGATCTTTGCCGCGCGTAATACTGGATAGTGTTTTCTTTGTTTTTTTTTTTGATAGAACGAACAATAATCATTTTTCTAAAATAAGTTACTCCGTATGACATGTTGGTGCCAGTAAAAATCTCGCCAAAATCGGAACAAACAGACACACAAACAAAAACAGTGTTCTTTTTGTATCATATTTATGTCCATAATTATACATTTAGTAAAATGCTGTTTTCATGATTTTACAAACAGACATCAATTTTATTTATTTGTATATAATGTACCTATTGTATAGATACAGATACGGCCACTTGAGACTCTCTGGTAAATGGGACACCTATTGGCCCCAAATTGTCTAGACATTTAGCTATCGACTCAAGAAGAATTAAATTAAATACGATTTGAACCGAGTCGCACACCTCTAGTCACTTTTTCGCCAATACGGGAAGTGAATGTCCACAACACAACGCAAGAAGAACATCACTGACGTCATACAATTCAACGAACGCAGACACCTTACCTACACCTACGTCACAAGATGACAAGACACGTCAAAATATTTGTGCCACACCCAGTTCATTCACCTTTATTCTTAAACGGTTCTACTGCGATAACCAGCCAGGATCATTATTTCACGTTACGCTGCATATCTCGTGTTTACAGGCATATATAAGCTTATTGAACAACGGGATAGGCAAGTTATTCGCTTGCCTGCGCGCGTAAATCGACGCCCACGGAGTAGATCTGAAAAACATTGTCTACAGGAAAATCTTGTTTTAGTAGGAATTGGAATTCCAATACTGGGGAGTAACGGTCTTGGATATCTTTGTTTATAAGACAGTGAGTTTAGTGAAAATCTTTATTTTCCGAAATAAAACTTGTTTTGCAAATCTCATCATCATCATCATCATATCAGCCGAAAGACGTCCACTGCTGGACATAGGCCTCCCCCAGGCGTCGCCACAACAACCGGTCCTGTGCGTCTCGCATCCATCGGTTACCCGCGACCCTCACCAGGTCATCGGTCCACCTTGTGGGAGGCCTTCCAACGCTGCGTCTTCCGGTACGCGGTCGCCACTCCAAAACTTTTCGGCCCCATCGACCATCTGTTCTGCGAGCAATGTGCCCTGCCCACTGCCACTTCAATTTGGCGATCCTTCGGGCTATGTCGGTAACCTTGGTTCTCTTGCGGATATCATCATTCCTGATTCGATCACGCAAGGAAACTCCGAGCATTGCCCTCTCCATTGCCCTGTGGGTGACTTTAAGCCTTCTGATGAGGCCCATTGTGAGCGACCACGTTTCGAGTCCATAGGTCATCACTGGCAACACGCACTGGTCATAGACTTTCGTCTTGAGACACTGTGGTATGTGAGACGAGAAGATACCGCGCAACTTCCCGAACGCCGCCCAGCCGAGTCGGATTCGACGGTTGACCTCCTTCTCGAAGTTAGCCCTACCTAGCTGGATCGTTTGTCCCAGGTAGACGTACTCATCAACAACTTCGAGTGCAGAGCCTCCAATCTTGATAGGAGTGGGTGCTACATGGGTATTTACCATGACCTTGGTTTTGTCCATGTTCATTTTAAGACCCACTCTTTCGGAAGCTCTACTGAGGTCATCGAGCATTGTACTGAGATCCTCCGTGGTCTCAGCCATGACGACTATATCGTCGGCAAATCGAAGATGAGTGATGTACTCGCCATTTACATTGATGCCTAGCCTTTTCCAGTCCAAAACCTTGAAGACGTCCTCCATTGCGGCCGTGAACAGTTTCGGAGAAATTACGTCTCCCTGCCTCACACCCCGCTGCAAGAGGATAGGTTCTGATGTCTGATCCTGAAGTCGGACTGACATGGTGGCGTTTTCATACAAACACTTCAGCACCTCGATGTACCGATAGTCGATCTGGCACCGTTGGAGAGACTGCAGCACAGCCCAAGTCTCGATCGAGTCGAAGGCTTTCTCGTAGTCCACAAACGCTAAGCAGAGGGGCAGATTATACTCTTCGGTCTTCTGTATAACCTGCCGCAGCGTGTGTATGTGGTCTACGGTGTTGAAGCCTTTTCGGAATCCGGCTTGTTCGGGAGGCTGGAAGTCGTCAAACCTGCGTGCGAGACGGTTTGTGATGACTCTGGAAAACAGCTTGTAGACATGAATCAGAAGTGAGATGGGCCTGTAGTTCTTAAGCAGGGCATTGTCGCCCTTTTTAAAGAAGAGTACCACCACACCTCTGCTCCACGCTTGTGGCGTTTTCCCCTCGAGTATGACGGAATCGAACAGTTTCTGAAGGGCCTTAAGGACTGGTTTTCCACCCGCCTTTGTTCTTAAGCTGCTTCAGCAAATCTATACTAATGTAATAAAGCAGAAGAGTTTGTTCGTTTGAACATATGATATAATAATAATAATTTATTTACCAAACACAGTTTACACGTAGGTAATTATACATTTAAGTACCTCCAAAAAATAGTTAAATCTAACAGTGCCGTTTCACAAATTACCTATGGGTCCCAAACTAGACGCAGCCTGTATCTTGGAGACCCAAACATTACACACAGTTTATTATTTGACGTGGACTGCTTGCGCGTTATGGCAGTTTATAATACACATTTAAAAAAAAATGAACACAACAAAAAGAAACAAAACAACAGAAAATATACAGGTTCACAGAAGAAATGAAATTTGTTAGCAAAGATAATGCAAAACAGTAAAGGAGAGTAGGAGTGTAGTGTGCGTGTGTAGTGTGAGTGAGAGTGTGATGTGTAAGTGTGAAGTGTGAATGAGGGTGTTAGTTTTAACTGTGTATGATTAGGTGTTAGTTACGAGTAACGAAGTAGACTCTCTGTTTCCTCATGTTTATGATAGCCACATTTAGGAGGAACGCTAAGGCTATACGGGAACAGGAAATTCCTACAGCTACGGGAAAAACGGGATATGCGTGTACAAAGTCGCGGGCGAAAGCTAGAAAACCCTTTTCCTGATGAGACCGATGTTTCTTACCCTGAGAACAAACACGGAAACAAACTCAGAGGCCAGTCTCTTAAAAAATCCATTTAATTATTATTATTAAATATTTATTAAAATAGTTAAAATATTAAGTTGTAATATTATACCTGTTAAGTCAAAATTCAAAATCATGTAATATTAGTGTAGTATAATATTAGTAGTTACAGTAATATTAGAGTTTTAAAACACGTAAACCAGGCGGCACACCGGTGCAGTTTGTCAGCGGAGCTTGAGCGGTTTACCTTCAACCAACGGCTTAAACATTTCAATCAAGAACATAACAATGTCGGCACTATTAACATAGATAATTATATATCAACTCCTTGACTGCCGTCAAGGAATTGCTGTACCTATCTGCAGTCTGCCAACCGCAGCTAGGTATACCTAGCAAATTAATTGTATAGTGACAGCACGTCATGATTCGTAAACTGCTACGTTATTTCAACATAGAATAGAATACTATTTATTATATTATACACCATCTATGTAACAAATCATACGTCATAGACAAATGCTATCCAGATCAACCATAAACACAAAATATTGTCTTGAGGCAAAAGCAACATCACAATCAGCCTTGACAGTTTAGTTGTCAAACCTGTCAGGTACACTTACGTTAAAATTAACTTATGCCTGATGTAGATACAGAGTTAAACATCTGCTGGTGAAGGCGGCGTGTCAGAAACCACTTATACCGAACAATGTATCCCTATTTCCCGCGACGGGGACACCGCCATTAGCATGTCTGTTATGTATAATAACTCTGACATTTCTGACATGCTTTTTACGTCAACAAATTTATTAAACAGCCAGGTTGCTGTTCAAGCGAGAAGATATGGGAGTGGCGGTTTGACATAATATTACTTACCATTGTACAAAAAAGCAACTCGAGGATAAGTATTAGCAGTCGCACGGGTCGATCATCAAAGTCAAGCAACACTTTCCAAAGTCGGTACGTGGATGGGTGCTCATCACACCATACCTACCAAGATTCCTCCGTACCTCGGTGAGCACGTTAAGCCATTGATCTCGATTGTGATTATTGTAGATCTGATACAATTGTTAGGGATAGTTAGAAGCCAGAAAACCTGACCTCAGTCTTGCCAAAGGGTATCGGGGAGTTTCATTTCATCATCATCATCATATTTATATAGAGTTAAACCCATCTATTTTTAAACTCCAAATCCTAAAATCAGTGTTTAATGTAAATTAATCCATATAACGTGTTTCCAGTAATTTTGCTCGAACTCATTTAGCCTAATCCCGATTAATCCTAAAGTATAGGTAAGGATTTTCACAGCTTCCCGCCTACATTCATGGTCATTAATTACTTAGGATATTATCCATCGCGAAAAGATTGAGGGAATCTATTGTATGTCAGATGCACAAGGCCAGTTGTTGTGACAAAGTTTGGGAGAGGCTCACGTCCAGCTGTGTCCACTGCAGGACTAAACGGAGTTCTGAATTATGCCAGTGTCTTTAAGTGAATAGAATACTTGTGGACAAGCGTGCTCTATCGTCGACCACCTCATCGCTATCCATCAACTAAGATTGTGGTCACACGCGCGTTAGACAATAATAAAAAAAGTTCGCATTTTCGTCAGTATCTCAGCTGTAAATCGAAGTCTAATTCCTCCCGTCGATCTCAGAGAAACCTGGTCACGGTACACTAGGTCTAGGTAGTACACTAGGTCCTACCTTCAATTGTGGTCTATCTTCATCACCCAAAGGTTTTCTGGAATAATCTCATGTTTTAATTAAGCTTGCCTTTGTACGTGATTTTCATTATCACAGTATTTAAGGTTTTGGTGTCAAAAAAGTCAATCTACCCTAAAGTCTTTTCCCAGCTATTTTGGGTTTGAAGTGGTCAACGGAAAATGGCAGACGCCGTCAGATTGTAAATAAAACATAGCGTAAAATTGTAAACTCATTTTTCTCAATAGGCACGGATATGTATTAGAAACTATTGAATTTGGACGGAATTTGTTGTATTCAAAACGGAGTTTGCAATTATCCGGTGACACGTACAACATTATAATAATCGTATATTTAAATATTATGTTATTAACGACAAATATTATACTTACTAACATTTGACTGGTAACAAAAAACTCTTTCAGTTTATACGGATGTAGCTGAATTCCAGCCGGTCGATTCTGTCGGCATACAGTACAAAATTAAATTCAAAGATATTCAATTCTTGGATAAAATTATAATAATTATTTGAGTAAATGGTTAAATAAATTAAATACCTCACAAAGTAACATAAACTAGCATGTAACAGTGGACACCCTCGCATATTGCCTCTCACAGAACACCAGACAAGCACGCATTATTTTCTTCCATTCATCAGCAAACACATCACATTCAGGATTGGCAGTCAGGAGGGCGTTTAGCATCCTTAGGGTTCGACATACTGGGGATTCGGCTCTAGCAACAGATCTAGATGGCGGTAGTGCGAACAGATTATGACGGCGGCTTTGACGGTGGCCAAGGTATTTGTCAGGCACAAATAGGCGGCAGAAAAGTCTGTCGAGCTCAGGGCAGTCAATACAACCGCTTAGGGTTTTACAGGCAATCGTGAGCTGATCAAAGCCCCTTCTTAGCTCCAACGAATTGAAGCCCAATACCCCTAGAAGATAATTCGTTGGGTACATGAATGGATAGAAATGGTACAGCCTTTGATACAAGAATCTCAGGAAGGTTTTCTGAACTTTCTCAAGCATCAGTGTCTGAGACGCGGTATGTGGATGCCAGACACAGGCGCTGGACTCGAGTTTACTCCGAACCAAAGTGGTGTACAGAAGTTTAATAACACTAGGATTGCGAAAGTCACGACAGTTCCTCAAGACAAATCCCAGACGCCTGAAGGATTCCTTTGCAAGGGCAGACACGTGGTCTCTAAATGTCAGACTGCGGTCGAAAGTCACTCCTAAGTCTTTAACGCTGGTGACACGAGTGATCACTGTACCCCCCAAATTGTAATCGTATCTGATTGGTCTCAACCCTCGACCATAAGTCATAACCAGTGATAGGAATAGGTAGTGCCTATTTGCCTAAACTTCGAAGAACAGAGACAAGAAACGGAGACTTCCTTAGGACTAAATTTTTTCCGGGACATCTGTCCCGACAACACTTAAATACATTAAAAAAATATGTTATTTGGAATAAGTAATTCGTCTATATTTACCTAAAGTTTGCGACTAGACATAACATAATAAATAACACACACAGTCGTTACAACCATAAAATTTTCTATTTTTGGAGATCATTTTGTAAATGACTTGTTTAATACTATGAATCACAATGTTTGTATAATGAGCCGTAAACGTTTCGAAGTAAATATCTTCTTTCTAGCTCACTCTCGATTACGTTTAGTGAGATTTCTAAAGTTCAAGTGTATAATTTAAAAAAAAGACTTTTTGTCTTTAAAATAATAAAACGGTAATTTTTATCATTTTAGCATTCTCTATAGTAGGATGAATTTATGATTTCAAAAACAAAAGTTATTTGAATTTTACCTTAGTGAAATATATTTCTAAAGTATATTTAAAAATGTGCATGATATTAAAATAATGGCCGGTATCACATTGTTTAGTAACACTTTAAAAATCTTTAAAAACATCAATTAATCTTTATTGCACCGAAAGTACAATACGACTTTTACCGCAGCGCATTTCGTTATCTATTCTTAGAAATTACAAAAAGAAACCGCCATTTATGTTCTACTTTATATCTAACTTACTTAACATACAAATACCTTTTGTTTTTGAAATGATAAATTCGTCCTACTATAGAGAATGCTAAAATGATAAAAATTACCGTTTTATTATTTCAAAGACAAAATGTCTTTTTTTTTTCAATCATACACTTGAACTTTAGAAATCTCATTAAGCGTAGCCGACAGTAAGCTAGAAAGAAGATATTTACTTCGAAACGTGTACGACTCCTTATACAAACATTGTGATTCATAGTATTAAGATCAACAAGTCACTTACAAAATGTTTTCCAAAAAAAAAATCAGAAAATTTTATGGTTGTAACGACTGTGTATGTTATTTATTATGTTATGTCTAGTCGCAAACTTAAGGTAAATATAGACGAATTATTTATTCCAAATAACATTTTTTTTTAATGTATTGTCCCGAATTTCGGGACAGATGTCCCGGAAAAAATTTAGTCCTAAGGAAGTCTCCGTTTCTTGTCTCTGTTCTTCGAGGTTTAGGCAAATAGGCGCTACCTATTCCTATCACTGGTCATAACGCTGCATTTACTAATATTAAACAACAATTTGTTCGCAATGCTCCACTCATAGACGGTATCGATATCCTTTTGTAGGAGTTCGTAATCCACCTCTGTTCTGATCTGCGCAGCTAGTTTTAGATCGTCGGCATATAGTAGACATTTTGCGAATCTAATCTTACAAATTAGGTCATTGATCATGATCAGAAACAGAGGCGGCCCCAATACGGATCCCTGACTCACGCCCGAGCGAGTGTAATAAGACTTCGACTCAAAGCAGCCATGCCGGACGAACTGTTTGCGATCCCGTAGGTAGTCGGCGAAGAAGTTAAGAAGGCCGGATGAGAAGCCCGTAGCCCCTAACTTTGCCAAAAGCACATCGTTGTCCACTTTGTCGAACGCCTTCCGGAAATCAAAGTACAGAGTGTCGACAACTCATGTCTTTTGCGTTCTAGAGCCGCGGCGACTCTTTCGAACAAATTCCGCAAACTACTACATATACCTACAACGAGTAACAGAATATAAACGCAATACATACCTCGAAAAGGGGGTCATTGTACTCATCATTATGAACAACTTTTACCATGGGACCAACACAGAAATCGCGAAAAAAAATCGACTGGCCCATATATTTATGTATGTATGTTCGCATAACTCGACAAAATGTAGGTAAGTACCGATAAAGTAAAGCCGAATTTACATTACGAAACAAGTTTCATGCATGATGAAATTAATTTCATAACACTCCTTTCAGTACCTGTGAAACTAGTTTCATTAAAAATAATAGTGTCGTGAAATCCACAATATGTCTGTGTTCATGGCTCCGCCAACATCAAAGCTTTATTTTGCATTGCAAAATGTTATCATACAAATGTTACAGTAAAAAATTAAGAAAAGTTGTCTCGAAAGAAAATATGTTGGTGGATTCGAGGCTGGCTAGCAAGAAACCAAGCATTGTAAAACTTGACGTTTACACGTGAAATTGTTGGTGAAATTAATGTCACGGAACTACTTTCATGCCACTAGTTTCGTAATGTAAATCCGGCTTTAGTAAGTAGTAGGTGCTGAACAGCAGATTTTTTTTTGGGTTGGTCCTATAATAAAAGTTTAAGATTCATAATGATGAGTAGGTACAATGACCCCTTATGAGGTATATTGTCTTTATTCTTTTACACGTTGTATCTCACATGGATAGATTTTTGTGTCAGATTAAAATAATATCTATAATATCTTGGGACAACTCACACACGGCCATCTGATCCCAAGCTAAGCAGAGCTTGTGTTATGGTAACCAGACAACTGATATACATACTTATATAATTTATAAATACATACATATTATAGATAAATTACACCCAGTGTCAGATTAAAAGACTCGAATTCGCATGACTAGCAAAATTCCATTCACTATACGGTTTAGCTACTACTCTACCTATTGGTAGATACGATATTCGTTTCGATTTCAATACGGATTTGGTATTGAAAATAACACCCACGCATTGCTTTTCAATGCCACCTGGTTCTATGAATAGGTATGTTCCGATTCTGTAAATATTAGGTGCCATTACTTCCCTATATACTGTAAATTGATGGGTACTCTAGGGTTAATCTTCTCACAACTACAGAAACAAAATAAATGTACCTACTTGTCTAAGTACTAGCTTTTGCACGCGACTTCGTACGCGCATATCCCATTTTTTCCTGTTCTCGTAGGAATTTCTTGTTCCTGTATATTCTATAGCCTTCCTCATGAAAGTGGCTATGTCGCCGCCGCTGCCACTGCTCGGGAGGGGGCTGAAATATAGTGCCAATAACGGCCCCATTTCGCCTCCTCCAGGCGAACATCAGCCACTGCGCCGCTTTGGAACTGATGCTCCTGAGCATGGCGCAGTGATTGATGCCTGCGGACGGCGAGCAAATGTTAGCTCGCCGTCCGATCAGAACTGAAGAACTAAACTAAATTGAAGCAAGCAATAATGTCCTCTCCTAAAAACTTTATCACCCCTCCTTCACCCGTTACTATATAAGTATGTTTTAAAAAAATCCAAATATTTGTTAGTAACTTAACTCTTTAATATCCAAATAAATTATCTGCCTAAAAGGCCAAAATTACGATAAGTAAGGTTTTAATTTATTTTCAATTAACGTAGATTTAACTGCCTACACAGCAAATAATCGATTATGTGTTCTGAATTACCAGACTTCAATCCCAGAGCATTGAATATCTTATAATTCAACACACCTACCACCTCAGCCTCCTCATCAGAATAAACTATTAATTACCCGAAAAAGATGGAAATATACAACGGGTAGCAGAATAAACGCAATACCTGAAAATGGGTTACTTTACCCATCATTATAAACAGCCTTTAGGTACTAAGGGACCAACATCGAATACGCGAAAAATAGACTGCCCCAATGTACTGAACGACTAATTTTTTTTCGCGATTTAGGGACTCCTTTTCAGGTATTTTGTTTATTCTGATACAAGTTGAACCTATAAGTCACCGGATAATTGAAAACTCGGTAAGATTGTAATAAATCTTTTAAAGATTCTATTGTTTCAATATAATGTGAGCATACCATTTTGAATAAGTACAACAAATCCCATCCAAATTTAATAGTTTATAATATAACTATTGCGAATGAGTTTACAACTCATTTTTCTCAATAAGGCACGGATAGCCTTATTGAGAAAAATGAGTTGTTAACCAATTTTCCAGCGACATGTATAAAAAAGAAAAATAAACCTAGTTTAAGCAAGCAGCAAAGGGAAAAAACGTTCCCAATGGAAGCATGGCGTCTCACATGCAATATTTATCGTGTCGTGTTCCCTTTTAAATCTGGCACGAGTAAAACAATCGAGTGAAGTGAGTGCTTTAAAGTTTTATAGCTCGACTCGCAACTGCGCTCCGACCACCGAACAGAATAATCCAACAATTCCCACATAAGGCTCACTCTACACTCTCGAGAGATCGCATCCACGTTTTATATCCCTTCTCTAAAATATTAAACGCCTCTGAGACACCGTGAGATATTTATTATCACTACGAATTACACTGTTGGGGTGAAAACGCCGCCTAAGTATTCCCTCAGGAAAGTTAGTGGGATAGCTCATTCCTTATTTCAGGGTATTACTGAAAATAAAAGAAACTGTGCAGAGTAGTCTATAGTCGTAAAACTAAACACATAAACCAGATTTGTGTCGGAATACCTACCTCATCATTACACTGTCACGCTGTGGAAAGGGGCAATTCAATCTGATATGGCAAAATATAGGAACACTTTTTGAATATTCGGACAGAATACTATTCGAGACTCCTGCCTGCCTAAACCAACTTAATCTCTACAAAGCCAAGTTACATTTGCAACTGCCTATTTAGTACCGATATTGTGTCTAGATACGTATCGTATGTATTTATACTCTTAAGGCTGTATAAATGTCCAAACCGACCGGAGATAAGTAATAAATGGACTCCGTTCTGGCTGGGTTAGGTCGTAAATTAGATGCTTAGTTCACTACCAAATGTCTAACAAATAGCCGAACACGCTCTATAAAAAATAAAACTGTTTGCCAGATAGACTCAACTTTAGGTGCGTATTCAAAAAACAGTAGGTAAGTACCTACAGATACCGGCAACACCCCGGGGTGCGCCGAATTAATCGCGAATTTAATGTTTATTACTAATTGCATAAGGTTTATTTTTTTTTTGGGAATTTTCACATGTCGGGGCTGGACCGGTTAAGTACCTACCTATCAGATACCGACAGACATTTCCAATAACTTTGGCAAATAAGTTTAGATTTTGCTTTATTAGTCGAATGAATTCTGAGAACCTACACGCTAGGTAACTAGACCTTGTGTTGCTACATCGTGCATCGCCTCCCTAGAGTATAATAATGGTATGTGTTCTGTGTACAGCACTCTTGATATCAATTGACGGTATTAATTGATTGATTATTAATAACTCTCTGCCTGCGTCTGTGTTTCCAAAAGCTTACAGCCCTAATCTCTTCAAAGTTAGAGTGAACAGCAGTGCAATTCTGTAAACATGTCGAAGTGAACACCCGGGCGGGGCGCACGACGGGTGAGTTGTCAAACCATACAAATAAGATGAAATGACAGCTCTATTGTCGTTCACTACCCCTAGGTGAACACCGTGAGATGTCGACAGAATCGACCGGCAGGCTCCTTCTGGGTAAGCCTCCCATATGTATTATTATACTCTTTGGGGTAAGCTAGCTCCATATCGTAGACTTTGTCTCTGTCATATCTGACATTGACTAGTCAAGAGCAAACCCATCACTAATAAAAATAAAAAAAAGATTTATTGGATATGACACCTGCTTATCATATTACCTACCTAATTAGATTCAGCGTCGTAGCTAGGGGTTGGCAAGGTGGGCGGCTGCCAAGGGCGCAAGCGTCAGGGGGCGCGCACTTTGCAGACCCATAGCCTATAGCCTTAAAGCCGATAGACACAGGCATAGATACACACATCGTTAAAATACTTGCACTAGTTGAGCGTAAAAAGGATAGGCGCCACAGATTACAAACAACAGCACAACATTCATTCACACTGCACTTCTTACTTGACAATAGTTTGTGTCGAACGTTAATTATCGAAGTTATATTTGTACGAGCAAAATAAACAATGTCGTTGTCGTTCAATTGTCGTTTTTCGAGTCTACGGACTCCGGCCTGCGCTAATCAAAGAGCTAAACCAGCCAAAGCCTACCTATGTCAGAAGATGCTCTAATGAAATTGCGAATTTTTCGTTTTTGCTGTTATTTTCTTGGTTTTTGGATTTACAAATGACTGTCTGAAGACACGGTTGGCGCGGTAGTTGAGCGATCGGCTGCTGCGCTGCGTGTCGCGGGTTCGATTCCCGCACGGAACAAATATTTGTATGGCCTACAGATAGTTCTTCCAGGACTGGCTGTTTGTGTACGTGAGTAAACATACAGTTTATAAACGCACCCACGATACAGGATTATTCCTAGTGTGGGGCAACGTTCTTAAAAAAACTACGAAAATAGGCTGGGATGCAGTCTTAGGTGGCGCAAGACTGACACAAGGAAAGACAGAAGGTAGTGGGTACAGGCCTATAAATATGAGTGTACCCACTACCTCAACCAGGGCCTGGACAGGTTCTGTCGGAGGGCGGGCTGTCTTGGCGCCTGAACTGACTGAAGTTGGAATTAATTAGACTGCCATTCCCGTAGTAGGTATTATATTTATAATTCATTTATTTAACACTGTAGGTAAGTACACAAATGTACAGTGGCGTGACATGTGAAAATTCCCAAATAAAAATAAATCTTATGTAATTGGTAAATAAACATTAAATTCGCGATTAATTCGGCGCACACTGGTGTGTTGCCGGTGCTTGAGCGGTTGCTATAGGTAGGAATATGTCAAAATGTAAGTAAAGTCAATGTATGTAAAAGTAAAATAATGTAGATATGTAAAATCACAGTCAAAAGGTGGGATGCTAAACTAATACAATATCTATAGTATCTACAGAATGTATAATATAGGTATTGGTATACCTTGCGTTCACTGGTATACCTACTAACCTAGAAACGTAGAAATTCATTCATAGTTTCTGGAGAAAATAGTGCATCAAATGTTGTACAGCTTTATAAATGGAACGCCACAACGCTCTGTTCCACGACAAAAATTTCTCCAGACGCAGCACGTTGGTTTCTCTTTCGCACTAATGCGAAAATTATATACCTGTCCTGTTGTCACATTGGGATTAATTTATAATCTGTTAACAATTTTGATATTTGTGTTGTCATTAGCATTTGTAATTGTCAGTTTGTTGTCACTGTTTTCTTGTCTAGAAATTTTAACTAATTTTCTATTAAATACCTCATTAATTTCCCTATATTAAATCACATTGAAAACCAAAATGTCAGCACAAAATTCGCCGGTCAAGGCGTCACGATCGCCAAGCGTAATTGAAACAGCTGAAGACTTCGATAGCCAGGTATTGTGATGATACTACGCCTACTTTTCTTTATTTAGGCCATAGATGCTATTTATCCTTATGTTTTTCCAGGATACGCTGTTAAAACACGTTGATATATCGATAGTGGAATCAGAAAAGCGCGCTAACGGGACTTTGCACGTCCGTGATCATTACACCGTATATCTAATCGATCTGAAGTAAGTGCTTCTTTTCTATTGTTTTCTTAGCAAATTAGCCGTCCATTGTAAGTCAATTAGACTCATTACTCGTACACACACCACTTTCAAACGAAGGAAAGGCTATGATTAAGATGTCAAAGCTAATTAGGTCATATCCTTTTCAAATAGCATGGTAGCTTGCTTTCTATTTTTGTTGTTCTCGTATGTTTTCCTTGTGGAGCCGAATGATACATGCCACAGAAGATATTATCTGTTGACTGCAGATATCCCCAAAATTTCAACTAAAATACTTTCATGATAAACCTGTTGATAAATGCACATGCAAGCTTGTTACTAATAAACTGAATTGGGTGGATTAAAACCATGCTGATAATATGAAAGTTGATTAGAATTAAGCCTATAATTAGGTCTAAATATGCACTGTGGTTTGATAATGAAATGCCACCTATTAATTTAATTATTCAACTAGCTTTTGCCTGCGACTTCATACGCTCATATTCTGTTTTTTTCCCATTCCGGTAGGAATTTCCATCCCCGTAAAGCCTTCATAAATGTGGCAGCTATCACATACAAAAATAATTTCCCAAATCCGACTGGTAGTTCCAGAGATTAGTGCATTCAAACTAAAATACAAACTCTTCAGCTTTGTTATATTATTATAGATTTATTTAAAACAAATCATTCATGTTTTCCAGAGTAACAGACCCAGACTACAAGCTGGTATCGTCAAAGATCAGTACAATCTGGAGACGGTACACAGAGTTTGAGCAGATTCATGATTACCTACTAGTAACATACCCACATGTTATCATACCGCCGCTACCTGAAAAGAGAGTGAGTTTATTTTATTTTTAAATTAGTACACTAAATAAATATTTATTAATAAGTAAACAGTCCTGAGTGTTTCAGAAGTGTGTTGTTATCACATTAAAAAGACATTTGCAATTTCGTTTTTCCAATGGCACTTCTGAAACTCCGTGTACATGTACCACGTAACCCTGAGCAGTTGGACACCCACCCACTTTGCCAACTGGCCCATATTTTTACTATGCACTCAGCTCCGAGACTTGTATACCTACATAATTACAGTTAAAAAAATTTAGAGTATGTACAATATTCAATAATACAGGGAAACATTGTGTTATGAATATTTGTCATCAAAGGTGTAAAGTTCCTTTGCATTTCCTAGGAAATTTATGTGCATGAGTTAGTGTTATCAGTAAACATCCCGTATTCTTGAATGAAGTATAACAAATTAGGTAACTCAATAAATATATATAAAATTAAAATGAGTGATTGAGTGACTGACAGACAACACACAGCCAAGACTGCTGGCTCTCGAAAGCTGAAATTTGGCATGTAGCTTCCTTGGGGAGTGTAGGGGAGCACTAAGGGACGATTTCCCGAAATTCCTACGGAAACGGGATATGTGCTTAGGAAGTTGTGGGGAAAGACTAGTTTAAGATTTTTAGCACATTTTTCACAGCAAAATCCTCGTTGGGAAAATCTGTATAGTATATTATGTCGAGCTGCCCATATCCAAAATATGCTGCCTTTTTAATCTGCATATTGACTCCGGACAGAATAGTCAATACTATATAATGCAGATTAATAAAAAAAATCATCTTCCTGCCCGTATCGCATGTTACTCGGGTTCGGCGCAACACGTTTTTTTTCTTCCATTCTATCTTGTTAGCCATCACGCTATCACTAACTCCCTATTAAAATTTAAAAAAGATCAAGTAAAAATAATAAACGTCAAACAACCTTATTTACAGCAGCTAGTTCATATAAACGGCAACAATTCAACAGGATTAAACGTGAAAATGGGGGTACCTCAGGGCTCAATTTTGGGTCCTTTTTTGTTTCTAGTTTATATAAATGATTTGCCCTATATTTTACAAAATAAACTTAATATGGTGTTATTTGCTGATGACACATCTTTAATTTTTAGAATAAATAGACATGCTAATAATCTTGACGATATAAATAACGCCCTACTGCAGGTACATGATTGGTTCACTGCTAATAATTTAGTATTAAATGGAAAAAAAACGAAGTGCATTCGATTTACTTTACCAAATGTCAAACGTAGTGATTGTGACATAGTATTAAACAGGGAGAAACTAGAATTCGTCGATGAAACAGTTTTCCTGGGGATTACGCTTGACTCAAGGCTACAATGGGGTCCCCATTTAACATCTCTTGCAGGAAGGCTAAGTTCAGCAGCATATGCTGTTAGGAAAATCCGCCAGTATACAGATGTTGATACCGCGAGACTAGTCTATTTTAGTTACTTTCATAGTATAATAATAATAATAATAATAATAAATAATAATAATAAATTTATTCATAAGTTCACATAAGTATAAATTATATGGAAGTTACATCATTACAAAGTTACATATTAATATTATGACGAAAACATTAAACTATGCCTAAAATAAATCTAGTTTATAACTTATATTATATTGGTTAAAGGTCCACTGAATCCAATAATAGCGACCTGCCTGATGTAGGTTTATTCAAACCTGTGTTTCAGGCATAATGTCTTACGGTATCTTACTATGGGGACGGGCTGCTGATATCGAGTCTATTTTTATTCTACAGAAAAGAGCCATCAGAGCCATTTACAATCTTCGCCGGCGCGATTCTCTAAGAGAACTGTTTAAAGAAATTAACATCATGACGGTGCCTTGTCAATATATCTATGAAAATATCATGTACGTTAGAAAGAATCTACATCTTTTTAGTAAACGAGGTGACAGACATAACTATGTCACTAGAAATAGGAACCAATTAGTTCAACCAGGTTTCAGACTTGCTAAAGTAGCAACATCTTTCATGGGGTACTGTTTAAAATGTTACAATAAAATACCTCCCCATATAGTAGAATTAAATGAGACAAAATTTAAATCTTGTATTAAACGCACACTATGCAGGCAAGCATATTATAAGTTAGGGGAGTATATTGAAGATAAAAATGCTTGGCTCAATGCTGGTCCTGCTCCACAACGCCACTAGGTAGCCACTAAGGGCTCAAAGTAATCTGTTAGCATTTCGTAATATTGTTGGACCGGCTGAAGATTGTAAGAATGCAAATCTTTTTCATTATATAGATGCAACTTATTTAACATTGTATAATTTCATGCACATGTGTGAGTACAGCTGTGTAGCTTTAAACTATAATGATCATTTTGGGTAGGTCTTTGACTTGAATGTACCCTGGCGATTGGGGATGTCATGCTCACTCAAAAGTCTGGCTGATGGTGGCACATGCGTTGGATCATTTGGCTCCCTAAAAAATGGTTGAGCCGAATGGTGCTAGCGTATGCGTCATGTTCGTGAACGGGCGCCGTCAGCTGAGACTGGTCATCTCTCGGCTGCCATGGTTTATTTTAATTTTTTCTTTGAATTGTTTCTTTTTTTACTCCGGACTCTTTTATCCTGCACGTCTTTTACATCGTTCTCACATATATGTATAATTTCAATATGAATGATGTAACCATAATTTTGTAACAAAATATCATTTTTAAAAGAGTGTCCGTGGAGTTTCTTGCACGTTCTTCTCCATAGAGATCTACGCTTTGGAACGTGCAAATAGCTTCATCTTTTTGACCGACCGACCTTGACAATTCAAAAGTGCCTGTAAATGGTCTAATTGAAATAAATGCTTTGACTTTGACTTTGACTTTGACTTTACAGGTCCTATATGCTTGGAGGAAGTCAGACACCACAGACCCCGAGTTCGTGGAGAGAAGACGTGCTGGGTTGGAGAACTTCCTTCTGCGGGTGGCATCGCACCCTCGACTCTGCTTTGACGACCAGTTCATTAATTTCCTGCAGCAGGAACATGGCTGGCGGGAAACTATTACTGACAGCGGTAAGTTATGTTAGGAACTAAAACTTCAACCATTGGAGTCCTTTTCTAGCGAGACCACAAATAGTGCGCCCGCTCTCCCTCTTTAAAGGATCATCAAGGCTGAGAGTCAAAAATCAAGTGGCCACAAGACAGTTGTGAACATTGTTGTTCTTGGTTTGGTAACCAGACGGTAATAGTGAAAAAAATATACAATTGCCACTAAATTGGCGAAGACCCTTGAGTTCTGGCTGCTTCTCAGAATTTTTCCTGACTAGAAAACCCATGAGCACTGCAATGAGATTTTTCCACCATTAATTCCATCATGGGCAATATGGTTATATTTTTTCCTACCTCTGCTAAATAAATAATAATGTTTGTGTATTTTCAAAACTTATATTTTGGCTATTGATTTCAGGGTACATACTACAGGCTGAAAACAAGATCAAATCATTGTCAGTATCAATCAGACTAAAAAAGCCCGATCCAGAGATTGAAAGTGTAAAAAATTATGGGAAACAATTAGAAACTAATTTAGGAAACTTTCTTTATACTAGGTGAGCAAAAAACAGAAAAAAACTACTACTCATTATACGACCTTACACCACCACCACCTACCACTATCTTTGTAAATACGTATGGACTTATGTCTGAAATGAAGATAAATTATTATTAATAATTATAATTATTTTATAATCCACTATAGCATCTGTTCTTTACAAATAATTAAATACCATTCCAATGACTCAAATTTAAACATTTAATTTAATTTTTTTAATGTCAATAACATTCTAGTTCTAATTGTTAATTGTGTGTTTCTTTTGTTTATTGTATGCCATATTGGTAAAGGTTTGTGACTCATAGGATTCATCAAAATACTAGTACACAAAATGAATTGGTTTTCCATGGCTGTTATGAAAATGTAAAAATTTCCATTAAAATTTATTTGTCGTGGTATATATGTCGCAGCCAATTAGCTAAACGGTGCAGTTCAATGAAAAGACTAACCTTTTAATGAAACGGCTGTTTAAGCTAGTTGGCTGCGACATATATACAACTGCGTTTTTCTATCGCTATTTATGCATAAAGAACCTAAGTACTATGTTTTAATATTCCAGATCAAAAATAATAGAAAAGAACTACGCGTTATGCAAGTTGCACGCGAACTACGGAAAGCTGTTCAGTGAATGGAGCGTCATCGAGAAGGAGATGGGCGATGGACTGCAGAAGGCGGGCCATTACTTCGGTATGTTAGTGACTATCTTACTTTTAAAGCTAAATAGTTATTTAGATACTAGGTTTTGCCCGCGACTTCTTACGCGCGTATCCCATTCCCGTATAGCCTTTAGCCTTCCTCATGAATGTGGGTATCACATACAAAAATAATTTTCCAAATCCGACTTGTAGTTCCAGAGATTAGCGCGTTAAAAAAAAACTCATAAGCTTTATTACGAGTATATTAGTGTAGATTTCGTAGGTTAAGCTATAGCCTTAGCCTTAAAGGAGTCGGTAAACAGTTTTTGACAGGCAAATTAGGTATTCTCCTGGCATAGTAAATTTCTCATACCTGTAAGAAGCTGTGTTGAGTGTACTTCGCTTTTATTATAATCCTTACTTCCATACTAACATCATAATTCTGCAAAAGCAACTCTATCGGTTTGTTACGTCTTCACTCTTGATACACCAATTTTAATGACTAAACTGGATCTTAAAGAAGAATATAGGATACTTTCCATCCCGGGAATACCGATATATTCCGATATAAAAAAACTTACCTAGAACAAAAAAAAAATGACAAAACCCGACCGCTAAATCGACTAAAAAGTTCCAAACAAGTCGCTTTTCAATCATAGCCTATGTCAGTACCATAATTCTGACGAATTCAGCGACATCTCATATGTCAAAATCCGTCCAGCCGTTTGGGCTGTGGGGCGTGCCAAAGAAATGGACATACATACAAACATACATATGCTCGAAATACCCTCCTTCTTACGCACTCGGGTAAAACAAATCACTATAAGCATTTAATAAACTTAGACACTATTCACTGTCATTGACACTCATGAATTTTCCGTTTCTCAGACTCAATAGCAGACAGCATAGACTCAGTAGCAGAGGATGAAGAGCAGCTAGCAGACCAATTAAAAGAGTACCTCTTCTACGCAAGCGCGTTGCAGCAACTGTGCAGCAACCACGAGACGTTACAGCGAACGTTAGAGAATGCACAGGACACGCTTACTAACAGGTAAGCAGACTGTTACTGTAGGTGTTCTAAGAGCGCGTTGCAGCAACCACGACACGTTGCAGGGAACGTTAGAGAACGCACGTCCGAACGTCCTGTGCGTTCTCTAGCGTTCGCTAAGCAGACTGTTACTTAGGCTGTTCAATGAGCACGTTGCACCAATGGCACGTTGCAGTGAATATTAGGGAACGCGCAGGAAACGCTCACTAACAAGTAAGCAGACTGTTACTGTGGCTGTTCTACAAGCGCGCTGCAAAAACCATGAGACGTTGCAGCGAATGTAAGAGAACGTCCAAGACAAGCTCACTAACAGGTAACAGATAAGCGAACTGTTCCTGTAGCTGATACACGAGCTGGAACCAGACCACTACAGCTAGAGCCCAAAATAATGTAAAACACATCTCTATTTTACTCAATATTAATTCCCCCAGGGTATCAGAGCGCAGTCGCGCGGCGGCGGGCAAGTCGGGCATCATGTCGCGACTGTTCGGCACCACCGAGCCCGACATCGTGCGCGACCAGACCACGCGCGCGCTCGACACCAAGATACTCGCCGACAAACACGCCATCGAGAAGGCTAAGACGGATCTAGAGTAAGTACTTATAACGACTAAAATAATAATAAAATCAGGTTGACTATCGCCACGCTCAGCTCAAAAACGGGGATCATAGACGTAAGGAAAAAGGCTGCCAGGCTAAAATGGGATTGTTTGGGACACTTCAGCCACATGCACAGTTAGCGCTGGGCAATAGTGTCCACAGTGGGTGGCTGAGGATGGATGGTATCGCCCAGGTCAGCCTAGGAAGACGTAGCGACACGACCTAGACGCCTAGTGCGTGGGTTGATTCGAGGTGGCTCGGGAAAAAAATACCTAGAAGTATTTGGGGGAGGGCTAAGCCCAGCAATGCTTGTAGAAAATGTCGAAAAAGATCATGGCATGCCAAAGGAGGGACTTATAAATGCACACGCTAAATAAAACTCATCAAAATTCTATAATTTAAAATCAATCCATATCAGTTTACTCGATCATGCACTACAAGGAAATGATTGTCCCACTAAAAGTTTTCATATTCATATTATGATTTATTAATAGAACAACATTTTTACAGAGAATTTACGAAGAAGGCGCAAGTAGAGATAGAATATTTCCAAAAACAAAAAGACAAGGATCTCCACGAGTCACTCGTTAGCTTTATTACTCTACAAGTGAAGGCGGCGAAAAAGGTTAGTTAACCACTATATTTGAATTCGGAATTCGAGATAATATGATGTAGTGGCAATGACAGCATTTGGACTTTTACCATATAAAAGGAATCGATGAAACTCATCCATCACTATGAGCTTCTACCATAATAATATTTGGAATCATAATTAAAAATTATTATCAAAAGTGTTCGAACATTTTTCTATGGGAACTGGCATAGCCCCCCGTCGCCATTTTGTTTTTTTTTTAAATCGCGGTCCACAATGAAACGTATCAAAATGGCGACGGGGGATATGCCACGAAGGTTCTATGCCCTATAACAAGTCTATGTCTTAAACAACACAGTTCAAATTCCGTTGCAACCTACAATTTCATAAAGCCTTTTTTTAATACAAGTCTGTCATTTTAAATCATTATAAAACACATAATAGTTTAGGTCGGTGGATAAAATTATCTTGAATGTTATATAGGTAGTAAACATTTTCTTACTGTTGAGTATCCAAAAAATATAAACTAAGTAGGTACTTAGAAAGGAAGATTTATCAATGCTACTATAAAATAACCATTTACTCAAAAATCCAAGTAAGTACTTAATATAATGATTCGGCACGAATTTGGAGTTGTTCCTCTCTTCAGGTTGACAATGGTTATAATGCATTGTATGTCATTAATATAATATTTTTTATTCAACAGAACCTACAAGCATGGACGCAGATCAAGGAATGCCTTCAGAACATGCCATAGGCCTGCCAAGCTGTTTTTATACCAAATGTGTTTCTACACACTGTATGTTAAAGTTAGTCTACTTTTCTATCTCACTTTGTAAGTAGAACTTGTGTCTTTCTAGAATTGAGTAAGAATGAACTGGCTAACTTGAGAACAAATTAAAATAGGACTGGCCAGTAACATTAACATGGTAATATTTGAATTTAGAATTCGATATAATTTCAATCCGTCGCCACAAGTCAAATGTCGACTTTAACTTAGTGTATTTTAAGTTGCCATTTGCATTAAAAATACCCTAAGAAACGTATGAGTGAGTAGCAATGGAATTTGAACTTTGTCACGTGAGACATTGGTTTGGTTGATCCAAATTTGAAAATTATCTTGAATTCTAAATTCAAACAGTAGTATTAGTGATGGAATTCGTCCTGGGATGGACTACCCTCATACCTGTCTGCCGCCAAACAGCTTCTGTGAGTTCCCTTTGGAAGGAAGTCAGTGTAACCACAGGTACTCAAGACATTTCAACTTGGTCTCCAAGATGAGAAAGCGTCACCGATTTCCTCTAGTATTACAGAAATACAAATGCGGTGATGACAACTTATTTAAGGAGGGCCTTAGGCTTGTTTCATTATCATATCAGCCTGCAGACGTCCACTCCTGGACATAGGCCTCCCCGCGCGTGTCGCCACAACAACCGGTCCTGTGCGTCTCGCATCCATCGGTTACCCGCGACCCTCACCAGGTCATCGGTCCACCTTGTGGGAGGCCGCGCCAACGCTGCGTCTTCCGGTACGCGGTCGCCACTCCAAAACTTTTCGGCCCCATCGACCATCTGTTCTGCGAGCAATGTGCCCTGCCCACTGCTACTTCAATTTGGCGATTCATCGGGCTATTTAGGTAAACTTAGGCTTGTTTGCCATCTCATAAATAAAACATTATAATGTTTACGATAGCACACTCCATTTAAAATCTGAAATCATCATCCCAGACTTAAATCGTCCAGTACTAGATAAAAATTCGCTCCATCGACCAGTTCTTGCCTGCGTCTAGTAAATTCCCACAGCCTTCGCTTGTCGCCGGGCCACCTACCACGGTCGACATGATACAAACATACTGGCAGCTATAATAGCTCTATTTAGAAAAAGTCAGATATAAACTTACTCAGTTTTGGAACGAGTTCTGTATTATGTGGTTTATACTCATTTATAAAAAGAAAAATCTATGTTTAAAATTATCTCCTATAGTATTTTTTTACTCTGTGTCGTAGAATTGTGACTGCAATCGTTATTTTAGTCAAATCTCTTGATTATTTTATACATCGAAAATTTTATTTTAATTAAGTATTTTGTAAAGTTTTATTTGTGATTTCAGCCAATATTAAAAATGTAGAATATATTCGAATTTATATAAATGAACAAATATGAATACAATCATACCCATTCCATATCAATAAATGTATTCATGTAAAGTAATATTATAAATAGTATTTGTTCTACTGATCGCAATTTTTTCTCATACCATACATTTTATTAAATTTAACACCTAAATGTTCAAAGAAGGTATGTTGAGTTCTCGGGGCCAATGAGATTCGGACAGAGACGATGCGGTCCGAAGTTTTCCGAGACTGTCCGAATCACAGAGTATGCACGAAATAGTAAAGTATAGCATTATGCCCCTTGATTCTCTATGATCACTTTGCGAATCGGAACAGTTTCGAAAAATCTTTTAATACGCTTTTTACCTAAGTGTTAGACAAAGACGTAATTCCTACGTAGTTAGCTAGCTATGTGTACATAAACGTAACTTTTTTAAATAAAATAAAAATACTTATTTACCTTTAATATCTTCCCAGTGTCCATATGGAACAAACCAAAAATTACATCAAATAAAATTGTTCTTCTGAAATATAAAAGTTCATGTAGATACAAAGGAAAATGCGCAATTTCTTGCTATCAGGCATGTCGATCAAGACACCTAATTACCTCGATAACTAATCTAAAGTAGTATCTAATAACTATTGTTATCAATTCCCAATTGAACCTTTCCACCGTTAGTGATTGTCCCAAATGAAACGCAATGCAATGTCCCAAATATTATTCTGGTGTAAGACGCCAAATAAAATCGTAGTAATTGAGTCCTATCTAAATAATCTGTTTGGTCGTCCTTTCGAATAAGGGTCCTTACACATAAACACGATACGACGTCGCGTCGTGCTACGGCAGCTGTTATAACACACATGTAATATAGTCATGCCAAGAAGTAAAGGAGTTACTTACAACACGCAACGTGGCGCGTCGTATCGTGTTTATGTGTAAGCGCCCTAACTTAGACTATTCAATTCTAATCTTCTGATACTCAAAAAAATATTCATAAAAAAGTATATTGATAAACTTGTCTCTGAAATGTGTTAGTCAGATTTTAAATAAAAAACCGGCCAAGTGCGAGTCGGACTCGCGCACGGAGGGTTCCGTACCATTATCTATAAAAAAACGGCAAAAATCACGTTTGTTGTATGGGAGCCCCACTAAAATATTTATTTTATTCTGTTTTTAGTATTTCTAGTTGTTATAGCGGCAACAGAAATGCATCGTTTGTGAAAATTTCAACTGTCTAGCTATCACGGTTCATGAGATACAGCCTGGTGACAGACGGACTTACAGCGGAGCCTTAATAATAGGGTCCCGTTTTACCCTTTGGGTACGGAACCCTAAAAATAACTTTCTACCTAGATAACTTTCGATTTGATTTGACTGAAGCCTCTTTCCATTGTTGTAATACAGGTTGTTCCAGAATTGCGTGGTCTTGTTTAAGGGTGTTGTTCTATATCTGCTATACTTACAGTAAAGAAAAAATATCAAAACAAATAAATGTCGGCTTTTTTTTTAAACTCGATCCCAAAGAAATACTAGAAAGATCCAAACAAAGCAGTTTCGTGCGGTTAAGGTGACATTTATTTTAGTTCAATTACAGATTTTTGATGTCACAAACTGCATCAGACTGCTTGAAAAGTGTTTTTTTTTTGCGATACAAGTTTTTCCTTAATGTACCTCCCTAAATTAGCTACCTAACATCACCCTCAAACCTCGGAACACCCTGTTTAATTCGAGAATTGCTAGAATCTAGTATGTCGCCTGCAGTTTCATATTGAAAAGTTGCATGAAATATGTATAAAATAAAATTTAATTGCAAATTTTTGTTATTTTTGTTAATTACAATTTGTCGTCTATGTCAAACATGTAATACTCACCTGTGATTGTAAAGCGGAATCAGATATAATATTTGTATTGAGTACATTGTATTATATCTTTACTTGTCTAATTTAGTAAACAAATATACTTAGCGTGCTAAGATTTCAACTTTGTTTGAAAACAAAATTATATCAGTTATGATGTGTTGCATACAAATAAAATAAAAACAAATATCAAGATGTTAAG
This sequence comes from Melanchra persicariae, assembly GCA_947386135.1. Lineage (NCBI taxonomy): Eukaryota > Metazoa > Arthropoda > Insecta > Lepidoptera > Noctuidae > Melanchra > Melanchra persicariae. The sequence goes on along the minus strand of OX376648.1, from coordinate 17,575,962 downwards.
ACTTGTGAATCAAAAACACTGTTATAAATATGTATATTTATAAAGCTACCTTAATAATGCTACGTTGACTATGTTTAATTTATGTTAATTATTTTTGAAGTATCGATGAATCAGTTTAATAAACGTGAACACTTTTTAGATCTGTGTTTTTAATTCTTTTTAAGAGCGGATTTCACCAATGAAACTGAACGCGATCAGTACATCTAAACTGCGTTCAAGAGCTGTCAGTATCAATATTCCATAGAAAAATAATGACACTGACAGCTCATAAACTTGGTTTATTCACTGATCGCGTTCAGTTTCATCTTACTTCCGAAGTCCCTTTAATCATTCAGTTAAGCTTACCTATACAAGGTAAATTTAATAGTATGTTTAATACTGATACCAATCAGCTAGTCAAAAGCAAAGAAAAAGTAAGAACATTATCTTTGTAATGACTATAAAGCCTAGAATTGATCAAAGATTTCACCGCATCAAACTAAAATCATTAATTTTTAGTGGCCGAAAACGTCCAGTCATGATAATTAAACTTTTAATATAAGATCAACTTAAAAAAAAACCCTGTCTACAAGTTTGGTCATGAAGTAGAAAAATTCCAAAACCTAAAGTTCAACTAAGTACTCAAAAATGTTCCTCAAGTTATCAGAGTCAAAATCGTTGCAAGTTAGCTTTAGAACATCCCGTTTGAAGAAACGCACTCAATTACCAATCACCTTTATAAAGAAAAAGAAGGACAATTCAACAAAGACTGTCTGCTGCAGCGCCTGCAGCCCTAAATGGAGTTTGACGGTAAATCAGGTAATCGCTAAAGCGATGGACTATTGTAATTTTAGAATCATAGTAATTAAGATAATCTGTGTAAGAATATTAAATCTTTTTCAGTCAATGTCAAAACAATATCGCCCTCCATACATACTGAACTGAACTAGGCATAAAACCTGCTCACAACTTTCCAAGGACAAAGAAAACAAACAGTTTTATTTCTTTTTAACAGCCAGATCAATAACACATTACAATTTGCAGTAAGTTCCCACGAAGCAAGACAAAGGAAGGCCCTGGTATAAAATATGAATGGTATGCGGCAATGGTTTAAAAGCGTCGTTGGAACATTTTCCACCATATATGCCACCACAGTTGTGCCGGCCAGTTGGTTCACACGCCGATAATTGCCCGCTCGCAAGGTTTTACTTATTGATTTATCGATTCCATGTGCTCGTAACATTTTTATGAGTGGTTGATAGTATTTTCTTTAGGCGTTTTTTGGCGAAAACATGGTTTAATTTGGTCTAAACGGCGGAAGGTACCTAGGTACCTATAGGTAGGTATCGTGATTTTGCGAAATAGGTAGGTAGGTTATATCCGAGTTATTGTGGCAATATTTTTATTTTTCTGTATTTTCCGCAAACGTCAGTCATGTGACACGTAGACTATACTGTAGGTACCTACCAATTTAAATATTTTACCAAAATAATAAGCACAACTTTATTGGATAATCTTACTCCTTGACACACTTTGAGATCAAAATATCTGCTTTGTTACGCCTCGCGCCTGTAACTTATCAAATTGTGATAATTTCAAGGATGTTGATAAACATAACTACTGGCCCCTATTATATTATCATTGTTAGGTACTTACCTAGAAAAAAAATTATTTATTTTCTATACGGAGAATCATCTACTTATTTGTCTTTGCAAGGTGAACTGATGTCGTTGTACGATAGTGTTTCTCAGTACCTAACTATTGTGAAACTTGAAGATATGAAGGGAGAGATTAATCTGTTGTGATAAGTAGGTACCTACTAGTATACCTCGGAGCCTACAGTTGCTGCAAGAACTTTGTCAACCTAACTGAAGACGAGATTTTTTATCTGTAGTTATCCATTGATTACTTACCTACCTAACAATTATATGCACCTAAATTTCGTAGTGTGCGTTCTATTCTATTCTATTTTTATATATATGGCAAACAAAACCGATGTCGACTATTCTGCCAATGTCCAAAGTAGATTGGAGAAGCAAGTGTGCATTGTTTTACTAAACGTAGTGTGCGTTCTTTGATCAATATTTAGCTTGACGAATGGTCAAATAAATACCTATAACTATTAGTTAATAAATATAACAATTGAAACATTAACGTGCCCAAAATGTTAAATCAATGTGTTACCACGGATGAAAAAAATTGTTAATTTGTTGCGAATGGTTGAAAATTTCTATAAAAATTGTTAAAATGCATGTTTCGGTCTATCTACGGATATTAACTACCTACGAATAAAAAAACTCGCCGTAATATTTTAGACACACTTTGATGTTGATCACCTGAACGTGAACCAGCGTGGGCTGCGTGGGAGTCACTCGTGGGATGATTTGGAAACGCACTGGTTCAGTGCACCAGCCGCAGCCTTACAGGCGATTAGACACAAAAGTACTTGATCTCAAAGTAATTGCAATGCAAATAAAATTTAACCCGATGTCTGGTAGGGATAGATACTTTTTAAAAAAAAACTAATTTCAAATCAGAAGCGCTTGAATCATAAAATCAGTCATAATAATATTTCCATTTTATAAAAGAGGAACCAAATATGGAAAATGGGCATGAGGATCCAATAATTATGGTGAATAATTTATGAATAATTAGTAGGTAAGTAGGTAGGTACTTACTTGTTTTGCAAAAATCACAAACTAATGTCAAACTCTGATGAACCATTAAATCGTTTTTTTCTCGCTCCATGAAATTAATCAGGTTCACTGTTAATAGGTACCAAACTGGATTGCATCTCTTCTTCAGTGTAGGTATTATTCTCAAAATCCAAACGTGGTCCATTTTTGGACTTTCGTAGGTACCTTCCCATCATTGTGCTCATACAACGTTTATCAGAATAAACGCAATACGTCACGTTTACTACCAACACTAAAATCACGAAAAAAAAACGACTGCTCCATACATATTTTCTGTGCGCTTAACTCGACAAAATGTACTGAACAGCTGATTTTTTTTCCCGATTTCGGGGTGTAAAAGTTGTTCATAATGATGATTACAATAACCGAGGTATTGCGTTTATTCTGTTACACGTTGTATCGTAAAGTCGTAAAGGGACGCGGAAGAGACATGTCCGCGCTCCGTCCTCGTCTTATGTCTTTTCTGTGTCCAGCGACTTAAATTTGAATTACTATCTACATTTTCTAAGCTATAAATAAAGCAAGGAAAGAAAAGGTGCACAAGCATTGCATCGATTGCCAGTGCCAGCTAAGTTGCTATCGAAAACCTCTTAACTATTGCAAGTGGCGATTCAAGCCCACACAACGATTCATAGAATGTTCGGTTCGACTCTTGCAAATAATTTCAAAAGCCCGGCCTAAAGCTGCAAGCTATTATAAGGTCACAGACTCCGGTAGAAATAACTATGTTCGGTCTCATTTTGTATCGTTTTTCATTCCAATGCAGTCAGCACTTCAGATGCTTTGAATACTTCTGTGTCTATTTAGTCGAAGAGCAATGAACTGGGAAACCTAACTAGTAATTAAGATTAGTAAGGTACCTAGGTTCCTAAAAGAAAATGCACCTTCACCAAAATATTAGGTAAACTAGCTTAACCCGCGTTTTCGCTCTCGTGGTATCATCATATCAGCCGAAAGACGTCCACTGCTGGACATAGGCCTCCTCCCCCAAGTGTCGCCACAACAACCGGTCCTGTGCGTCTCGCATCCATCGGCTACCCCGCGACCCTCACCAGATCATCAGTCCACCTTGTGGGACGCCTTCCAATCAACGCTGCGTCTTCTCGTGGTATCAAGAATCATCCCACAAGAATAGGGATGATTCCTGGTCAAAAAATATTATGATTCTATTTAGTCCGTCAGTTAACTTATCGAAAAATATTGGACACTTATTTTTTGTTTTAATCAAATCAATAAAAACAGACGAAGATAAAACGCATCCAAGATCAGAAGTAGAGGTTGTGACGTGACGTGTACCTACGTCAAAAGTGTACCTACTTACAAGTGACGTCACATGAGTTTTCAACGCTCTGCAAAACAAAGTAAACAGTTCGGGAAATATTAATTTATTTCAAACTTAATCCCTTGGGCGTATTGAGGTTGGCTCCGAGTCGTTTATGCTGGTTAAATACAAGATAATTTATTGACAATGACTAAAAAAATCTGTTGGTAACTTAACCTACATACCTAGAATTATGTATTGTCTATATACTCTTCGCGGAGCTAAGATTAGTTAGGTAGGTACCTACAGCTTACAGTCGCCCAGATAAATCTACACTCAGTCACTCACATACTTTTTATAACTTAGAAGTAGAATAGAATAGAATATCTATTTTTTATAAAGTACACCATCTAAGTTACAGAAAAGATAGTGAAGAAACCATTACATAGGGTGACACAATGGGTGGCCTTGTAAAAAAAGCGAGAACGAGTGGTAAAAGCGATCTTTTCAAGACAATCTTTGGCTGGATTTTGAAAAGAGAAGGAAGTAGAAGTATTTGAACCTCGGGGTCTAGAAGTCAAGAGTAAGTAGGTTACTTCTAGGCAAACGTCCTCAATCGTCGTCGACAAAATCGCTTTCCATGAGGTGATATGATGATCAAACGCGAGAAATTCATTTATAAAATATCATGACGTCCTTAGGAATTGCTCTTAGGTGCCATAGCGACAAAACGTCAGGAACTGTTTTCGCAAGTAGAAGTGGCTCTATTTTAAGAACTTTACGAGATGGCATTAACTGTCGTCGGAATTAGACCAACAGCTCTTATCGGACGTTGCCCCCACGAACTGACTTCCAGTTCAAATAAGCGAAAGGTCTAGACTTTACCAACTGTAAGGAGGACAGTAAACAGCTTTGTGTCATAAAATAATGAGCACTTTTGTCTGCGAAAGTGATCAAGTCTCTTTGTTGAATGAGTAAGTTTTGAAGGAATTTACTGAACTAGTAAATAGACTTGTACTTATTTTTGTTCGTCTAAAGCAAAACTACGAGTACCTACTAAACCAATAACATATTGAAGATATTAGTGCCTAAAAAAGGGCAGTGAATAGGAACCAAGATACTTCATCATTTAGGGCATTCGGGACTTCGGGGTAACGGACGCTGAGAATGAGGACTCTGACCGGCCACCGAGTGACCCCAGGATGACGGTAGCACAGTGGTCACGTACTTCCGTGCACAGCGAGTCACAGGGGAGACCACGTTACTGTCTCCTAAGGGATGTGACATAACAGGCGTTGCCAGGGTGGTCTTTTAAAAAGTCACGAAGCTCCATAATTTGATCTGAACCAAGACGACCTACTCTAGGACTGATGAGCACCATATTTTTCGTTTGCGCAACAATAGCTGGCTGCGTAAACCAGAGATCTATTCGTAATCAATATCATAGCCGGAACATAATATCCAATCGCTTTTCATTTCAGATGGCGTAACCCAAAACTATAAGGTAAACTTCACCATGTAATTCCCTAGTGTCGTTCGTATATAATTTTAACTATCTATCAAATCTGAAAATTTGTCAAGGAATACTGGCGTTTTGTGTGTTTATCTCAAACCATTCCATTATTCTAAATATTGTTTAGCTGTTCTGAAGCATAATGACTGAGACTTAACGGTGCTGTCGCATTTCACGGAGCCATAAAACTCGCATTAGTGTTGACTGCAGTGCTATTGAGAGAACAAAAATATAATTTTATTTTTATTAAAAAGAGGATGAGGTCTTCGATCGGAGGGCGAGTTTATTGATCGGTAGGTAACACAACCAATGTTTAAAATGTTCGGTTTTCGTAAAAATGTGTGTCGTAGAATTGCGGTTTTAACATTACGATTTTCTGAAGGAAAATGAAACTCGCTGGTATTCGATACCTCGATGTTTTGATTTGTCCATGGAGACGGTTTTCGGTTAGTCAGAAACCCGAACATCTGCTACCTAGCGGGCATCGTGTTCCCCAATAGGTAACATATAGGTCGTGAGAGACAGATAGACGGTTGCTCGTTGTAAAATTTTGCTGATACCGGTTGGACAGAAGGGGAACCCAAACAGGTAGTTGGGAAAAGAAAAGGCTAGGCAGATTATGATGATTTATGACAACAAGGAAACATTTAAAATCGTTTATTTTTTTATTAAAAACTTTTTATTTAACCTCTTCTTAACAAAGTTGACTACGCCTGACTGCATCAATTATTCGTGACGCCTCGTCCACGTAGAATCGATAGTGAAATGGGTCACTGTCACAAACACAGCCGTTTCTTACGGTCCATTACTCACGTGGCCATTAGAACGTTACTACAGAACACCACTTTCAATTAGAACATAAAATCTTTTCCAAATACTCTTGGATTTACGCGCGAAAATTTTGAGTTTAGAACCAAAAAACAAAAGACCGTCAAGATTCCGCTTTTCAGCCTTCTCGGTCCAATACTCATTAAAAAAATGAGGCACCAGCAAGTCAGTGTGGACTACTGGGCGATGATAAAGTCCATGTTGATGTATGGAGTCCTGACGGTACTAGGATGGATGATGCTGAGGCTGTTCAATGCAGTGTTCTCGTTGCCAAGGAGGTTGCGGACGCAGCAGGAGAATATTCAAGCTACGTTGGAAGAGTTTCAGGTTAGTAGGATACAATTTATAAATCACTTTTTAAAAAGAGTAGTTTATATTTTAATTACAGTCGCCTACCGTAACAATGAGGTTTTAATGTTCTTCTAGACAGAAGTCACTCGATCTTCCGTAGTTTTACGCCTATTTTGTGTCCCACTGCTGGGTAAAATGTCTCCCCTTTTTACTTTGAAACCTCTCTGTCTTTTCCTCCAAGTTTGCCCTTCAAACATGAACAGATCGTAACACCACTTTCATCGCGGTCGACCTCAACGGCGATGTCCTCCTTGAGGTGCCCTGTGTCTGATTATCTTCACTCATATTTCCGGGTGCTAGTAGGTATAGATTATGAGCTTTTGTCTCTTACATATTTTATAATATCTTGTCTCTTTAAGTAACTGAACCCTTTAACTACCTACTTATATAAACAAAGTACCTACCTATGTGAAGCTGTTGGTACTCTCGTTTTTGTATTTAAAAGGTAATCTACCCATTACTAGGTATATTTATTTAATTACTAGTTATCTTCAAACACCCTTATCTATCCCCACATTTCCATTGAATAATATTTGTTTTTAGCTCCATATCCTTGTCCTCATATATTATCTCAATGTTAGTTAACATTCAGTGAAACAAATATTGATTCAAACAGTTATTTCACGTGAAATATATTGGTTGTTTTATCCTTGTTATATCAGGGTTTCTCGAAATTTGGGGCACCAGTTTTGAAATATTATAATGTTATTGAATTACTGTGATCGAAATTCATGATTCTGGTTGCTGTTATCAATTATACTGTATAGAGTTTTGTATTTAGTACTATTCTTATAGAAACAGAGTCTACATGCTTGAGTTAACCTTGGGTAGTTACCAGGTTATTTCAAATTATCGCCTAAGTAGTAGCTTCGTTAGGAAATTTTATGATCACAAAGAAATATCAGCATAGCAGAGCATTTTGCTTGCTTAGACGTAAAGTATCAAGTCGACAGCGCGTTGTGTTCCACGCGCGCCTCAAAGAGATGTCAGCAAAGTAGACGGGGCCCGTTAGGGCCAGAGCCTGCCAGGGTTGCGCCACCTCCCGCTCTACCCAGAGCGGCAGGAGTCATTTGATGATTTCCCATCCATAAAAAAAGCCGTAAAGTATAAGAATGCTTCCTACATAAATATTTCCCTCTCAGAGATCTATAATAGATAATTACCTAACCTATTACTTAACCTATATGTGGTTCCTACATCATAATCCTCCGCCAGACTACGCCCACTGCTGGGCATAGTACTCTCTATTCTTGTGTTAATCCCCTAATTCCTGTGGCACTTGTGTCAATCCCCTTACTCCTGTATCACTTGTGTCAATCCCCTAGCTCCTGTGTCAACCTCGTATAGGTAGATGCATACCTAGTGTTTATTATAATTGAATATGTTATCTTCTATCTAAGATACTTAACTTATAACCAATTTAAACGATTCAGAGGCGGTACCCCGATCTAAACGTAACCGAAGAAGACATAAGGAATGCTGACAAAGAACTCGCAGAATGGACCAAGGAAATGGATGAAAAACTTATTACAGACAATGTTAAAGAAGAAGAAGATGTGAAAGAAATAAAAGAAGAAGAAGATGTTAAAGAAATTAAAGAAAAAGAAGATGTTAAAGAAATTAAAGAAGAAGAAGATGTTAAAGAAATTAAAGAAAAAGAAGACGTTAAAGAAATTAAAGAAGAAGAAGAAGAAGAAGTTAAAGAAAACAAAGAAGAAGAAGTTAAAGAAATTAAAGAAGACGGAGATGTTAAAGAAATTAAAGAACAATCTACTGAAACAGAAAACGAGGCTGTAAAAGAAAGCTGTGAATCACCACCTGCCAATGAAGAAGACAAGAAAACTATTTAATAAAACGTTATAGCAGCTGAGCTAAAATATGAAATTAATTTTAATTACCCCTGAAAAGAAAACGCAGGTACCTTACCTGCGTTTTCTTTTCAGGGGTAATAAAAATTAATTCGATATTTTATAATAGATACTAGAGGATAGATTTATTATTTTATGTGCTGTTTTTAAACTTTTAATCAATACTATGTTATGTTAGTAGAAGAAAACCTATGAAGCTTTTGTATTGTCGATGGCATAGTCTCTGAGATTTTCGCAAGTTAAATTATGGGACCTTCTTTGCGAAAGTGGGTGAACTATAGATGCTTTTCTGTCTTATCCCTTGGGGGATATAGGCTTCGTGTTATGTAAGTACATTCTATTTCTCATAAAAAAACATACCCAAAAAGGTGCAACTCATGAATATTTCCTACTGTTAATAAACGAGACCATAACAGAAATTATCCGTCATTTTATTTTCAAAGAACAGCTTTACAATTCAATTGCTAGATAGACAAATGCGTAAAAAAGTTGTAAAAATTGTAATCATGGAGGTAAAATGTCATCATTGTAAATTTGATGTTTCTTATCAGCCCATAAACTGAAACTACTAATGCCATGAATGACTAACATATTATTACATCATCAGTCATCATTCGGATAAGTATCATCATAAGTCATCACCAAGCAGCAGCTATGTTTGACAGAAGAGAAATATATTGTGCAACTTTGCTTAAAGTAAATACTAATCAGTCATTTGTGCAAGAAAATGCTCAAGCCCCCCTCTTGCTTTATCTACAATACATCGTATCTTAGATTGAAGTCCTATAATAAATCCTTCATCACCTTCCTAAGCTACCCCTGCCCTGACCCATATTATTTTGAGTCTTGATGTGGCGACCAATTAAAACAAAAGGGAAAACTGGAGTAGCTGTATCAAATCGCAGTCACGTCAGAAAAACTAAATCCACGCATCATAAGGCGAACCATATACCCAAAGGCTGAGCGGGCGCCACAATTTCAGCCGGTCGATTCTGTCGACATTTCACGGTGTACACCTAGACATGCTTACAGAATCGCACTGCTGTTCTTATATTCGTCGCTCTGTCAATTTTTCTTTTTTTTCACACACACATCCATCCATCTTTTCTTTGTCCTCCCTCTATCAAACAACATAACTTTGTATAAATAACTCATTTTGTCTTGTATTTCAACAGTACGACTACATAAACCTACCTACACATATCTTGATGTGTTGTAATGTAAATGTATGAATAACCAGTTTACACAACACAATCTCCAAAGTGATTCGGGAGTCAGTCATGCAAGCTTCAGATTTGCATTTAGCGGGTTCACGGTTGTTCACAGTCCTCCGGGCATGGTGGATGCCTGGGAAGTATATGAACTTCCCATGTGGTGACGGGTATTTAATTACAATTAGTGACTGCACGAGTATTTTGACGGCTCAGTGATTATGGCTTACTTGTTAGTGGGGAACATAATAAAGGCGGGCCTGCAGTTTGTTATTAGGTATTGTAGGTAAGTGTTGTATAATCCAGGAAAAAGGTACCTACAGACAGTTGATTTAAATAAATACTAAACGAAAAGGATGTACAGGCCTGAACCTGTACATAATTTGCGTTTGGTTTCAAATTAAATAATATGATATATGAGCTCAGGCTCAAAACAAAGTGTATAGGATCTTCATATAATCTTCATATTTAAAATAAATTACAATACTGAACAAGTTATCGGTCCCAGCTACTTATGATCATTTAATTTGATTTTATTACCAGAAGCGATTGTCGAAATTCCAAAATTTATGGAGTTGATCACGTGACATTCCTACAGTTTGTCCATCATTTTTGACGTTTGGCAAATGGCCTTTGACACTACTGCTGAGAGAATGTTACTTATCAAAGAGTATAGTAATATATATGTTACTTATCTAGAGCTTATGTTACTAAGAACTAAGTAGTATACAATCGTAGGAAAATCAATATTATATTCGGTGAAAATTGTGTTCTGAATTGTCATATCTAAGTGGATTCTGCAGTGGCGTTGGAAAATCACTTGGGATTTTTTTACGCACGGGCACAGCAGATATTGTAGTCTGTTATTTTAAACTTGAACTTGTGTTCACTATTTGGAAAATATACTGGTACCTACAATAAGAGTTGAAGAGTTGTCTGCTAAGTGCCAATCAACACAGTTTCAAACATTGATGTCATCGGAATGGACATAATAAACACAGTTCATATGTTCAACTGTTTGTTTTTCAATGTCAACTGTCGTTCAGTTCCAGCAGCTGTCTTTAAGAAAAAAAGGACTACCTATCTTACTTACTCATCACAGTCATCACTGTGACTAAACAGCTTGTCTTAAGTAACTTTTTATGATTGCATTTAAATAGGTAGGTACTTACGTAGATATAGAATCTAGGTAGGTACCATCTTGATGAATCACGGATTTCCGAAAATCTAAATTTATCATTAGATAAATAGATAAGTACCTATAGATAATTTAGGAATCATTTTATGGACATTATTTGTTTACAATACTAAAATAAGTTACCTACTTATTTTAGTATGTAAACAAAGTATAGCAATGAAACAAAGGGTGTTAGTTAGTTTTTATCAAATCAAAAACAATGAAAACTATCGTATAGGTAGGACCTACTCTGGTACCTACCTACTTGGAATAGAATAGAATATCATTGATTTGCATAAAATATGGTACATTAATAGTTTCACATATATTGCTTATTTCACTTCAGTATGCAAAAAAAAAGAACATAATAAACTAACAATACGTTTAAGTAGGTACCTACTGAGATCATCTTAAAACCATGTATAACATTAAGTACCTATGTAATTTTACTGAGAACACGGTGACAAAAAACAAAGGAAAAATATGAAAACTCCTTTTTTTGTGCAGTCGTGTAAAAATAGGTAAAGCTTTACAGTAAAATTAGAATAAAAATTAATCTGGCAGTTAAATAGTAGTAGGTACGCCCAGAAAAAAAAAGAGAGCTAGGTTCTATTTTTAAATGCTCTCAATCAATACTTGGCTGGAGCACTCCACTAGATTACAATAGACTCGTTCAGGCATTCACCCCATGAATGTGGAGTTCAAGAGCCCACCGATAGATGGCACTAAACTAAATAATACAAAAGCTCGCGAAACCGGCCCCCCGAGGCGTGGTTCAAAGAGCTTTCACCCTAGCTAAAACTTTATTGATCGCTGGCCAGAGTACCAATGCAACAGTAAATACACAGCCGTATTCGGCGTGTTTATTGTTATCATTTTAGTCGTCGATATAAGGAATATGTACTCGATGTATAGATAAGTTATCAATGAGCCGGTGGCGTAGTAAACAGTGGGTTTTAATCAGTCTGTTGCATGGTGCTCGCTCCGTCAGGCGCGTCGATTGCTCAATTAACTGTATCGTAATAGTGATGTGTTGTGAACTGAGGTGGTGACAGGAGACAGCTCCTCATCATGACGAGGTCCAGCTACCGGCCCCTAGTGCCCAGGTCTTCCAATAACTCCTTGGATACCAGAGATATTGGGTAAGTTTTAATTGTTTTTATTTACGAAAATGTTTAGCTTCAATCATTGTTTTTCTTTTCAGCCTGAATTATTATGATAAAAAAAACAAGACCAAGTAGGTAGGTATTTAATTATTTTTTCAATTTAATTAATTAGGTAGGTATTCGATTTATTGTTCCACGTTTTTTAAAGATAACTTCAGGTTCCTACCTGCATCCTGCAGTGTGTATTCAAATTATTATGGAACCATTTCAACAAGATCCCATATCAGGTTTTGCAAGCTGACTACTCACTGTTCAGGAATGTGTCCAAGTTTTACGACAATAATTTAGGTACCGACACTTATTATCATCCGCCCACTTGGCAATTTGAGAACGAAATCTTAAACTGGATTATTGGACCACCTATGTGATTATATCTGTGCGTAATGTACGGTATTTTTGTTAATTATTACGTGCGCTAGGCATGTCTAAGTAATTATGTCATTTGTGTCTTTATCTTCGCTTCTCATTTGTTTTTTTTTCGTAGACACGGCCTGTGGTTAATAGGCATTTAAGACGGGGCACTTATTTTTAGATTTGGAGGCTCTCCCACTATTAGAAAATGTAAAACGAGTGCCCTGTTAGAAGAAATCGTCTACTTCATAATCTGCAATACGACCACTGCTAAACAAAGGGCGTATTTGAAACGGATCCTACATAAAAAGCTAGGGAGGTTGGCGGGGTTGGTGGTATGGCATCCTGGTGATACCTATCTATTCTGGTGTCGAGGAAACTTAGGTACTTACCCGTGACCAATATGCACTTAAAGTCTGATGACATACCACTATACATTTAAGTTCTCCTAATTATTCATCATCACTATTTATGACTAGAAGATTATTCAACCTATAGATCGGTATCTCAGAATAATATGACGCATCTAACATTCATTGAGGAAAATCAATAAAATACCTGCCCTTACATTATTTACAAATAATTAACAGGTAGGACGTATAGGAAAAATAATTAATATCGATAGAAAATAATGCGTTGTACAGTCACTTTGTCACAGTCACAGTACCTACCTTGTCTGAACGAAATATCTTATCATTTTTGTTTACAAATCAGTCCTACCTATAAATACTTAGCATGTGCAGTACCTTCGACATTATTTACTTCCTTAATTCTTTGTTATCTTATAACAAAAGAAATTCCTACCCGCACATTCCTACATCGAAAGAATTCTATACCATTACTTAGAGACCTACACTACACTTATGTTTTGAAATAGGTACTGTTCCTATGTGACTGTTCTTGTTACATGTTTACCACCGTCACCATTTATGCTACTCATTCACATCATTTCTTATCCATCAGTATAAAATTCGGTTAACCTTCATTCGATCTGCTTTTGCTGGGTTTTTGTTATTCGTACTTAACTAGTGTCGAAGATCCATAAAAGCCAGCTTCGAGGCACAGAGGAGTCTTGGTATCTAACGGATGGTCATCCCTCTGAAGCCCGACCTCCGTAAGCCCTGCTTAACCTCAAAGATTCCGTAATCCTTGTGTATTAAAAACTACCTTGACATAGTCCTCTAGCTAGAGCCTTTATTTCTATTCCTATACTCTCTGAAGTCGCATTTCTCGTGGTTGAGGATTATAATCCCGCTGCCCGAGAGCAGGTTCCGCGTTTTAGTATCTTCCTCCATGTTGTTGCAGTGCAGTGCCATGAGCACAACCCCGAAGAAACAGAATAGTGTGCCTTCACATTCTCCATTAATTGGTTAATCAAGAGAGTTTATCGCAGTACACAGTCTGAGAATGGGTCTATCTCAGATTCTTTGAAACTGCACCACAGGACTCGATCCTCTACCTTCTGCATCTAGTCTCTCCCAGCAGTCCCAGCCACCTTCTTGATGTCGTCGGTCCTCTCTAGGGGGCTGGTGACCTAGGTGGCCCTAGGCTGTTTACTTAGTCCGAATAATAACCGAAGGCTGAGAAGGAACTTTTCTAGACGTCACCTTTATTAGATCCGTCCAATCCTTATTTAAATGAAGGATGACTTGTTTGTTCGGTCATTCGGCGAAAATATTTGTGACCTTCAAGAACTTTTAAGGTTACTTGGCAAAGGAACAGAAAACTTATTGTTGGTAATAAAGCTGGCATGGCAACAGACAAGAATATCTTTGAACACGAAGAAAGTTTCGGGAAACGAATTGGCAAAGTTTATGTCATTTAACGAAAGGTGTCAAGCTAGTGGCACTACGAATTGCGCCCCTACTATAATGGATTTAAGGACATCATGAAAACATTGTGAGAGAGATGAAGCAACAAATAGCACTATCCCTTTTTCTAAACAGATTCATGACTAATCGTAGTAGGGGGTTGAATAATAAGTTAGTATCTTCCATTCCAAGCCATTGATGGTGTACAGGCTTTCTCGTGATCAGCCCGTTTTTGAGCCTAAAACAGTATTGTTGATCAAGATGCTTTTAGTCCGGTTTAAAATGACATTTTCACACCACCTGATCGAAAACGTCAAATTATATGTCATGCCAACCTAACCTAAAGTGAAACATTTTTGGCCGGTGGCACAGCCGGGCAATAATATTGTACTGGATTTCATTATAACCCGCTGGTCAATAATGTGATTTAAATTTGGAACCTCATCTGTCTGCTCAATTGGCGGTATATTAGGTACTTACAACGCCTTCTGTCTCTGTCTCTCTCTTTCTGTTCCAGAAAGAAGAAAGATATTCTCGATACTCTTACTACTTAGGGATGATATTCTCGAATTTCTACAAAATCATAAGGATTGACCAGGGTCCAGGATTGAAGACAATATTATAAGAATAATTGGTTATGTACGGATTATTGTATAAAAGGATAAGAATAACACTTCAAACCCGATTTATTCATTTAAAAACTATTTTCTCGAGCATCTCCTATGACGTTCTAAATTCAAATTGCATACAGCCAAGCGTCCGAACCCATTCTACCAGCTGATATTAAGCTCTGTATAAAGCTTTGTGTACACATAAATTGTATTAGGTTGCTAACAATAGGCCTGCACATATTTACTTACCCACAGAGAAGTAAAAAAAAAACGAAAATCGAGTTGGTCGTGGCCGCTATGTGGTAGGTATACCTAGTGGAACGCAAAAAAGGCGCGGATATTGCAAATCCGTATGGTATTAAACTAACTTTTTTTAAGTAGGTATACAGCCGGTCGATTCTGTCGACATCTCACGGTGTTCACCTAGGCGGAGTGAACGACAAGAGCGCTGTCATTCCATCTTATTTGTATGGTTTGACAACTCACCCGTCATGCGCCCCGCCCAAGTGTTCACTTCGACATGCTTACAGAATCGCACTGCTGTATAGTTCTAAATACATATCTCTACTTAGTGTTTGTAAATTTAAAATACTTTGTTTTTCGTATTATGGCTTCTTATTTTCTCACAGGAGGTGTGAAAAGTAGAGTATCCTCCTCGGGGATAAAGGTGTCTTTGCCTTGGGCTAGCTTGAATCCCTCGCTGCATTCAGGATTCTTGTATTAACTCCCTCGCTTCGCTCGTGAGTTAAACTCCAAACTCCCTCGCTACGCTCGGGAGTTACCTCCCGAATCCTTCATTGCGTTCGAGATTCAATATGACGCCCGTGACACAAGACACTGCTTTATCCCCTGGGTGCATAATCTACTATTTCAGGCCGATAAATAAAGTGTCAATAATAAAGTGAGTAAATAAGGTAGTCAATGATTTTCTTCAAGTGGCATCAGGCCTGACCTTTACATCGTCGAGAATATGAATCTTATAAATGCTGTCAACTCAATCCGAGCAACTATAACATAATCCTGTTTGACTTATTTATTCAGAGTGCCCATATTATATATATTCAGTTGCAAACTGTCAAAAAAGCCCAAACCATACATTTTTGACATATTGCGATTGAGATGCGAATGCGAATGTTGCTTATAAATTAGTAGAATTGGTAACGTCTATCATTCAACTGAAAAAAACAAAAACAACCGGTATTGCCTTGAAAACGTTGACAAACTGTCACGATTGATACGCCATCTTTCAAACTGACAATCGACGGAAGACAAAAGACTAAGTGCGCAAGAGTGACGTCATAGCTCATAAAACGCGTATTGTCTTACTTAGGGCGGGTTGTTTCACAAACCTACACTTTAAGGAACGCATAAGCGATAGTTAGTTTGTTAGTTTATTAAGTTAGTCAGTTTAGTAAGTTAGTCAGTTTAGTAAGTTTGTCAGTTTAGTAAGTTAGTCAGTTTAGTAAGTTAGTCAGGTTAGTCAGTTTAGTAAGTTAGTCAGTTTAGTAAGTTAGTCAGTTTAGTAAGTTAGTCAGTTTGGTAAGTTAGTCAGTTTAGTAAGTTAGTCAGTTTAGTAAGTTAGTCAGTTTAATAAGTTAGCTAGTTTGGTAAGTTAGTCATTTAGTAAGTTAGTCAGTTTGGAAAGTTAGTCAGTTTAGTAAGTTAGTCAGTTTAGTAAGTTAGTCATTTAGTAAGTTAATCAGTTTGGAAAGTTAGTCAGTTTAGTAAGTTAGTCAGTTTAGCAAGTTAGTCAGTTAAGTAAGTTAGTCAGTTTAGTAAGTTAGTCTAGTAAGTTAGTCAGTTTAGTAAGTTAGTCAGTTTAGTAAGTTAGTCAGTTTAGCAAGTTTTGTCAGTTTAGTAAGTTCGTCAGTTTAGTAAGTTCGTCAGTTTACTATGTTAGTAAACTATAAATTATTAAGTACTAGCTTTTCCCCCGGCTTCGCTCTCGTAGCTTATCCCGCGCACAGGTTAGGTATAATAATAATAATAATAATAATAATAATATCTTGGGACAACTCACACACGGCCATCTGATCCCAAGCTAAGCAGAGCTTGTGTTATGGTAACCAGACAACTGATATACATACTTATATAATTTATAAATACATACATATTATAGATAAATTACACCCAGACACAGAACAAACAATAATGCTCATCACACAAAGTTTGTCCTGGGTGGGAATCGAACCCACGACCTCCGGCTTTGCAGTCAGGGTCACTAACCACTAGACCAACAGGCCAGTATAAGTGCGTAGCTGTGCGTGGGATAAGCTACGGGTGTATTTTTTCAAGAAAAAACTAGCCTATGCTACGGTTTCTTGATTAGCGAACGTGTCATAATCTTGTTTTAATGCCAAAGAGTAGAGTTTGACAAATAGTCAATATTAAATTGCCTGCTAATATGGTAATACCCACGTGATAGTCTAGCTTTCTTTCAGGGTTTTTTATAATCAGATCAGTAGACCTACTTACAGAAATTAACCGTTTACAAACAAAAACAAGTACAAATTTCGATACCTGAAGTATCAGTTAATGATAATTTACCCAAAATGCCAAAATTAACCTTACAGCGATTACTTCAAGTGGCATTTATCAAAAATTCTAAAATGTCGCTTACGTTAATTGATACTTCTGGTATAGATTTGTCTTTATAATACTAACTAGCACTTCGTACGCACATATAACGCGTTTTTCCCGTTCCCGTTAGCCTATCTATAGCCTTCCTCATGAATGTGGCTGTCAATACATATATAATTTTCCAAAATATTCGACTGGTAATTCCAGAGATTAGCGCATTCAAACAAACAAACTATTCAGCTTTATTATGTAAGTATAGAAGTATAGATATAGAACCAGGTAGTTCTTGTCACGATGTGTTTACTAATAACTTGATAAGTGAGTAATGCACCTTTGATCGGTGATGACGGTCATCGAACGGAATCAAAGTGCACTAACATCAAGCATGGTAGTGTAAAATATCATGTTAACTATAACTTAAGTAGGTACCCACAATTTAGCGCATTTTTTATGGAAAATCATCTAATGACTCCTACCGCTCTGGGTGGAGCGGAAGGGAGTGTCAGACTCTTACTGACTAAAACATATCCGTGTTTCTCCTAGTGCCCTTTGTGTTCTAGCGCCGCGGTGACTCTTTCGAACAAAATCCGCAACCCTGGCAAGACAATTAGCGCCTAGGCTCTTAATAAATGTCCTAACTTGTTCCCCGTCGGCGAATTCACTTGTGTCCAAATTCCCCTTCTTATAGAGCACAAAAGTTTTACTTTAAATTTTGTTTTTATGTTTGAAAAAAGTGATCTCTGGAAGAGTTGAAGTAGGTACCTACATCTACTGAATCCATTACGATTTTTTTTTGCTAGAAAGCTACCTGCACTATATTGCTGAGTGTCGTAAGCTATTTTTTTATCTCAGAAAAACGCCCTGTTCCGCGGGAAAAAGCCACTTAACAATATTCACTTTGGTTTCTTGCTTCCTCTGGTACCGTAATAAACTCATCAAATTGACATCAAACTCTCATCATTGGGTCTCTGAAGATAGTGAATGAAATAGGTCATCATAACACTAGATAGGATACGCATTCATTTTGTCTACCACGAGAACAATTTAGAATTTTCGAGGCAGGTTGTCGATACATAAAAGTAGGTCTTAGATTTTTGGCAAATCTTTTTTTTTTGCTTTTGTAAGTGTTGCAGCCAAAACCTAGCTAAGTCAGCCGTTTCACTAAAAGCCTAGCCTTTTTATTTAACTGCGCCGTATAATCAGCGAAATAAGTCACATGCGCAAGTCATTAAACGATATTGAAACAAAGATGTCACTTAGGTCGCTGAAAAATCGACGCATTTATATGAAAAGGCTAGGCCACCAATTAAACGGCTGATTAAGCTAATTGGCTGCGACTATGTACCGTGTTTGTTTCATGTGCTAATTATTATTGCATTTTTTATTTCTTTTCTTAATTATTATAGTAGGTACCTACCTAAGCTAGAGCTAATTCTACAGTACCTAACTGTAGAATTGGCTCTAGCTTAGGTAGGTATAGGTACCTATGCAGGCTATAGTAAAGAGAACGTGCTCGGCTTTGACTATGCCATCTAGTGTTGCAAATTCGAAACTTAAAAGTAAAATATACTTGACAATGACACTTCTGTGCTGCCACCTGCACGTTCCCTATAATATTTGTTTGAATATAATTTAAAAAAAAAATTGTAGAATTACGCCATAATTGTAATCAAAATCATGTCTGACCCTTTTGTCTATTATGAAAATGTGGTGTAATTTAATGTAAACATACATTTCAATCAATTGATGTAGGTACCTACCTATTTTAATCAGTCACACCTCTTAATTGCACTTTGTTAAGCTTTGATTACATATCAAACACTGAAGATAATCTTTCAGCAATCAGTTGTCACTATGGAATAAAAACCACGATTATTGACAGAACAATAATGATTGATCTATTCTACAGTATTGACTCATAATACATAGCATTCATAAACTTCCTTTTGTTAACTTAACGACACTTTTGCCAGAAAAAAGTCTCAGAAAACGGATAAAAGTTACGACTTGTCCTCGGGGCACGGTTTTAGCAGAATATTGGATAGGCACAATGTTTTAGTACGCAGACTAAATTGTGTTTTTTGCGTTAGTAGATTTTTGTTAAAGAAAATGGCGTGAAAATAGATCGATTTCCCGACACGGTTTTTCTTCAGCCGTATTGAACTGCGTATGCCTTCATAATGCTATTGCTATGTAGATAGAAAAGTCTTCATTTTGCACTAGGCGACTCTGCTGACTGTTTTTCTATTCTTAATCAGGTGGTACTTAAATAAAGGGACACGTTATCTTCAAGTGAAAATTCTTTAATGGTGGGCTAAACGCAGTAAATCTACCTTAAATTTTGAACTATAATTAGGAACCTTTTTAACCGACTTCTAAAAAAGGAGGAGGTTCTCAATTCGGATGTTTGTATTTTATTTTTTTATGTTTGTTCGCGCATAACGCCGTCGCTTGCCAACCGATTTGAAAAATTCTTTTATCGTTGGAAAGGGTATACTTTCAAAATCCCATTGAAATTTTATCAAAATCGGTTCAGTAGTTTTGTTTTTAAATCCAAATATCTGGAAAAAAATATGTGGAAAAATCATCCATGTATACGAAATTGCGTATTTTTGTTTTCCTGTGACTTTCCAGTGGTGTTGTTAGGTGTGGGGTACCACTAAAATGTGAAAAATAAAAACTTTTTCACAAAAAAAAAGAAACCAACTTACAAAAAAAACTACAAAGTTCAAAATAACTTTAATTTCGGAAGTCGGTGTCAAATAACGAAGAAGCAACCAAAAACACCGACTTCCGAAATTAAAGTTATTTTGAACTGTAGATTTTTTTGGAAGTCGGTTTCTTTTTTTTATAAATATTAAAACTCTCGGAACTCTCTATGAACTAAGAACCTACAAAGCAGTTTCTAAATAGCTTGAAGATTTTTATAAATAAGGTCCAAACCGTTTATTTGATTAACTTTTGATTTCTCAAGGACTCAGTCAACAAATCAGTAAATTGAAGCTATTTCTACATTTTAAAGGGTACATCTCGACCTATAGAAATAATAATAATCCCCATTCAAGGCACAGTCATGGACATCGCTGTCTTCAATTTAGCAGCATCGTTAAGCCAATATACAATAGCCCAGCATGGATAAGCTATATTTCACACGCTTGCGCAAACGTAACCAGACGACGTAACGTTAGCAGACGTTTAGATTACAAAGCACGTTAATTAGTTCAGCGATAATTTTATAGAAAACAATGTATGGGAGATTATGTATTTATAGTAGTACTTACGTAAGTAGAGGTCGATAGAGATTTATTCTTATGCCATTATGTTACACTAAACGATTTAGAAATTGCAGTGGCTGAAGGCAATAAACGTGTTCCGAGGACGTAAAAGAATAGCACTATTCCATCACTTCCCGGGGGTGTCGTTAGAGGCGACTAAGGGACTCACCAGAGAATGGGCAGCAGCATTCTTTGTACTAGCAATTGACCACTTTAGTGCGCACTTATGCGGTATTTTTAATCAATCATATTATACGCTCATCATTAGTGGTTTTACTCCAAATACTGGTATTCAGCTGAATCCGGTTTGACTGGAAGCCGACCCGAGTATAGTTGGGAAAAGGCTAGGCAGATGATGATTAGTGGTTGTACTCCACGTCACCTAAAACCCATAGATTCAATACGAATATAAATGCAAAAATCTCTGATCTGCTATTGGTTTTTCTTACTTTTTGAAGTTAACTTCCACTCCTGCTCTGGTTTCTAGGAATTTGAAATCGAAGATCATGTCAATTTAAGATCTACTTGAATGCCAATTTTTACAAGCCTTTGTGCTAAAGCAGTGGTCCCCAAAGTGTGGACCGCGGTTTTAGTTTAGTTTTAAAATGTCACTATTTTCACCTCAAAAATGTCATTGATGCAAACTAATTTTAAGTTTTTATTAGAATTGTTGTGTTATGATATGCTTTTTACTTTTGTAATCTATTCAAGTTTTGAAATCTATATGATATATAAATTTTCTCCTTGATTTCTGGTCCGTTAGCAACAAAGAAATCAAAGTGGTCCCGGGCCAAATAAAAAGGTTGGGAACCACTGTGGTAAAGTAAAGTTTGATAAGTTCTCAACATCAAATTCCTAATACATAAAGCGGGGATGTTTCTCAGTAACACAATCTTTATTTAACTCGTCTAGTACACTTGAAACTAATTGTGCATAAAATCCTATGAGCCATTGTCATCAGTATAATCGCACTTTGACACGACACATGCCTAGACATAAATACACATCTATAAAGTATACATAGTATGCCACGTGTATGTGTTGTATAAGTACCTATTGCATCTATACATAGATGTATGTTTGTACATAAATAGGTAGGTAGGTTCGTTGCACACTTGCACATAATTAATATTTTATCACCGATAAACATAACTGATAACAAAGTAGGTTAGTACTTTTTTTAAAATTAATTTTAATTAAATTCATTTAAATTAATAAGTATGTATGTGCGCGCCATTTCCGTATTTCTATCATAAATTGTGTTATGTGTATGTAGATGCGTGTTTGTTTGCATGTCCAATAAATAGGTACCTATTAAAAATCATGTGCATACAAAGTATCAACATTGTGTATCTGTTGCACCATAGAGTATTTTAATAGTCTTTGTGTTGCACGCTTGGTTGCACGTATGTATCTATCTACAGAGTAGTAAAAGAATAGTGATAAATGTGCAAAATAGATAGATTAATCACCGATTTCTGAATTGAGAATTTGACTTTATATTATTCTAGATACTTTAGGTGAAAACTCGTCAAACTTAGGTAAACAATAAAGCAGTGTTGTGTGTTGTTTAAATTCTTAACTACTTATATCTTCTTAATTTAAAAGAAAAACGGAGAATACTACCTACCCACCTAGGGAATACCTACACCAATCTTTTAACTGTAAATGTTGAAGCGTTTCCGGGAAAAATATATAGTTTGACTAAATTATAATGTGGAAACTCGTCCCTTACTCGTAGAATGTCACCTTGATCTCTTCATTAAAAGGAACATATTCACTACTGAATCTGACTGCTGAAAAGCACACGCGATAAAAATTTAAGTCAAAGCAATCAACGAAACTCTACTAAACCTTTTTTAAAGTTATTTATAGTACGTTTTTCATCTGAAACCAGCGCTGGAGTGTTTCAGCTTCAGCGTGCAATTTTAATGAACTCTTTTCATCAAAATATCGTAGCTTAAAGTTGAACGCATGAATTTGTGTTTAATCCTGAACGCGGCCACTAGCTGTGAAACTTTTTTTTAATATTTTTTTTTATGTTGGCTACTGAATTTGTTCGGAATTTAAATTCTGTACCTATAGAAATAAGTTTGTGTTCGTGTAGTTTGAATATGTTTTTTAACTGTAAAAATGGTGGCATAAGCAACAGTATTCCAGGTTGAATTTTTCAAGTGGGCGTGGATGGCTAAATCCGAAACTATAAGGAATACTCAATGGAAACTTCGGCTCAATTTTATGAAAACAGAAACTGCATCATTGGATTTAGACAAAAATAAATTCCTAGTAGGTAATCCAACCCGTTGATCTATAAAGAAAACACAGTATGGCAAGTTACAGTATATGCAGTTCTCTTTGTTCCGACTTTAAGCCTATATTCATTTGTTTTGATAAGTTTGACAGTTACCTACCTTAGAATCCATTGTCTTATGTTCAAGTATCGTTATCTAATGTTTTACTTTAGCTATACAATAATAAACTTTAGTGGTTTCTTTGAAATTAAACTATTACGTAATGATCCAGGAGTTTACGTAAATTGTGTATCGGTTACGTGCAAATTAATTAAGTTCGATTTATTTTAGGAAGCCGATACTTGAGTTTGTGATATTCATAGCCCGGGTTTAATATTAAATTTAGCTACGTAGGTACCAGTGATTTATTTATTTATTATTTATTATTATTATATACTTTATTGTACACCTCACATCAATCACAAGTAAAAATTTTATAAAAACAAGTGTACAATGGGCGGTCTTATCGCACAGGGCAATCTCTTACAGACAACCTTAGGATGGACTGAACGAAAGAAGTTAGATTTAGGGACTTTTTTACGTAAGATTTGGTGTTTTTAGAAAAAGGACCTTATGTTCTTGCTAGAAGGAAGTTCAAATGTATGGGATTGACACCGATAGGTCACGTGAAATATGATAGAATG
Source organism: Melanchra persicariae (assembly GCA_947386135.1). Classification (NCBI taxonomy): domain Eukaryota; kingdom Metazoa; phylum Arthropoda; class Insecta; order Lepidoptera; family Noctuidae; genus Melanchra; species Melanchra persicariae. The sequence continues at coordinate 17,552,349 of OX376648.1, read as the reverse complement.
TCACTTTGATAAGAACCCCTTATAGGTACCATTTATAAAACCAGACAACTTTCATAGATTCCTAAATCACTTTGCCAGCTGATTTACTGATTTACTAATAATTAGAGAGCGTACAAAAACAGCATTCAACATTAATTCGCAATATAATCTCAGCGACAGTCAATGTCAAAATGAAGTCAAAATGAGACTAGAGGTACCTATTACACATGTGACATGTGAGATTAGAGGTATTTTTACAGTTTACGACTGCGATGCGAAAGCTTTTTAAAAATACAAGAATTGCCCATCAGAAGCATTGGCTAAAATTACATAGGTACTTTCTCTTAACAAAAACAGAAAAAATCCTACTATACGAGTAGGTACATCAATTCCTGAACAATATTGTCCTAGATCTTGGCAGGATTCGTAGGAACCTACATGCTTTGCAAGCCTATATTTAGAAAACGGAAGCCCGGCTTTCGATCAGCTTGTTCAGTGAACTTTCCATTAGCCGCCACATTACACAATAGCATGTACGAACGAGCTGGAACAAGCTGGCTGCTGTAGCTGTCGATATTCGACCTATTTCTGCTAAAAGAGTTGAGTAGCTGTTAGGTATAGGTACTGGTATCATTTCCCTTGGGGGAAGGGTCCAAGAAGGCTTGTTATGCGTTAAACAAAATAAAATATTTTGTGCTTTTTAGTGTTTACTTTGCTAAAACCCACCCTCAGCGGGGTCAAAGCCCACCCCCCCCAAACTATAATCCTGGATCCGCCCCTGGCTGGTATGCTAAAAGCCTGCTGTACGAGTAGTTTTACTAAAAGACTGTAATTCGTGTCGCTTATTACCTACAAGGAGCCGGCCTCATTGTAACTTTTACTGCCAGGACAGAGAACTGACAGTGGTTTCTTTGGACTAAAATGATACAAACGAATAAGCCCAAGATATTTTGTTATATTGTTATAATATCTTTACCTATTGTACAAAAAAAATAGTTACACAAACTTGATGCTATGCTACCTAAACGTCGTCTTACGTCGAGTGCAACATTGTTGGACAAGAAATGCAACGCATTTTCGTTGAATCACTTTGTCTATGTAATAAACGTAACGGTATTACGCCTGTTTGCGCTGCGCCCGTGTAGCGACAGCCTAAGGTTAGAAAGGTTACATGCCACGTGTTGCTTTGAGTGACGATGACTTGTCACATTTTGTTGTGTCGCCTTCAGTAGATGCAACAGGCTAATCGGAGACTTAGGTTAAATATTTCGCCCCGTCCAAAGAAAATAATTTTGCTTCGATAATAAAATTGAAAACATGCTTTTTTTTCGATTTCTACAATTCAGGGTAGATAAATGAATTAATTCAAGATGAAAGGCATGCGTTTGTGAGGCTTATGTACAGTCAGTAGTGGACTGCTCACGGTTGATGATCATGAGACAAATGAAATCCATAGGTACTTTAAAAAGTTTCCAAAACCCGCTGTACACGATAGTGTACCTACCAGTGTTTTTAACGTGTGGTCCGCGGACCATTGGAGCTCCGCGAGAGACCATATACTTAACAACCTCTGTGAAGAGGAAGTCTGTGCTCTTGTACCTATAAACTAAAAACAGAAACAGATTACAAGTGGAAAATAGGATTTGAGATCAAAACTTAGCAGCAAACGTATTTTTATAATTTTTTTTTTTTTTGTGTATTGTAATAGGTACTAAAATAAATGATCCAAAATTCATTGCTGTTTGGTTTTATTAAATTGGTCCTTGAAATTGTGCTTGATTTCCTAGGGGGTCCGTGAAACGCTGCAATAGACGATAAAACGATTTTCCTTTTTTTATCTACATTAATTTCATTTATTTATTAAACCTATACCATTGTAACAAACTGTATTACTAAACGGTAACTAAAAACTACAACGGCATGAAACAATAAATTTCACTCAGCAAACGAAAAACAGACAGCTCTTATCTAAATCAATTAACGACTTTTGTGGAAACATACAGAAGCACACAGACAGAGTAATAATAGATTATTTACCTTCCATTATATGCTTAGTACATAATATGATATCTTATCTTATCTATAAGAATGATATAAACGACAACGATGCACTTGTATCTACTGCATCTAATACAGAACTCTCCCGAAAATTTTCAACAACGGAAGTTTTTGAGATAAATTGGTATTTGAAGATGTTATCGTTTACTATCAAAATATTATAAAAAGCGGCGAGACTTGTTGTGTCTACATAGGAGAATGTTTGCTGTATATCAGATATATAATAGTTGTGTATCAGAGTGCATCTGTCTATTTACTATAGGATGATGGACAGATGCTGTGTAGATGTCGGAGCCAACTAGCTGAATCCGCTGTTTCATTAAAAGTCTAGCATTTTCATTGAACTGTGACTTTTTATCAGCGACAGAAGTGACATGGGTTTTTTGAACAAAAGATGTCACTTAAATCGCTGAAAAATCGGCACATTTAAATGAAAAGGCTAGGTAACCAATTAAGTGGCAGGTCCCAGGTTATTGTGGCATCACTATTTTTAGAAACCGTCCAAAGATAGGCACGTGCTGCTATTCTGAAAATACTATCCACTGTTGCTTAATTTTTAGGGTTCCGTACCCGTAGGTTAACGGCCCTATTAAAGTGTGTATATTTCTATTGCCGCTATAATAATAAAAAATTACTATCAAAAAACCCGATCGCTAAAAACGACTAAAAAGTTCCAAACAAGTCGCTTTTCAAACAGTCTGATGCAGTTTGTGACCTCAGATCTGTGGTTGAACTGCATCAAACTGCTTGAAAAGCGACTTTTTTTTATTTCCTACATTTTAGGGAGTTACTTTTTTTTTTCTTTTGCGGATGCCATTTTGAAAATTTATACCTACAGCCTATCACTACCACAATTCTGACGAATTCAACTACACCTCATATGTCAAAATCCGTCCAGCCGTTTGGGCTGTAGGGCGTGCCAAAGAAATGGACATACCTACATACAAAAATACATACACGTTCGAAAAACATTACCCTCCTTCTGACGCAGTCGGGTAAAAATAATCAAAGCGCCAAGGGTTCGCAAAGCCGCATTTTTCGATACGAAACCTTTATGGCACTTGCTGTTGAACAAAGACTATAAAACCACTATGGCGTTGAATCACGTTTTTTTTTCGGTATAGACGAAACTGTTCTTTTGCGAGTCAGACTCACACTTGACCGGTTTTTATTTATTTCACAATAAGTACATGTACGTAAGTAGCTAAATATAAACAGTAGATATATTTAAGGCTTTTGTTTTCGTGAATGAGTAGGTACATGCCCCTGATAAGGTATCACAAATAAAACAAGATGCAAATAAGCATGAATTTCACAAACTTGCCGTTGAGTACCTAAAGATTTGGCTCCACTTTAGCCAGTCAGCATAGTTGATAGCAGGGCATAGTTTATATAGGGTGTGTCCGTAGAGTATCGTCATTCTTAGAGGCTCTTGATAACATAACAGCACATCACGTTCATATTCTTCGCAGGGTAAAGTGTATTTGTACGCACACACTATACCAGATATGTTTGAGTCCCATTATGTAATCGGGGCCGAAACGAATGTTATCCATTAAGCAAAAATCCAGACTTCGTCCTGCTACTGAGAAAACCCAAAAGGAAAACCTCAATACAAAAGCCATTCTCGGGAATAGAACCTCGGGCCTCTCAGCAGTATAGTTCGTAACCACTAGACCAATGAGGCAGGGAACTATTAGTTATTGCACGCCCAGGGGGCCAATTCTACTATTTTTAAAGCAACATTTTTGACAGATTGCGACTGACGTGCCAATGAAAACGTTGCTTAAAAAATAGTAGAATTGGCTCTCTGATATTAGCCTAAAATAATCAGTTGAAGCGCTTCGTATTAACTCGTGTGCTATTCCTATATCAATATAATCAATAGATAAGCTATTCTTATCACTTAGTGATAACAGCTTTGGGCACGTTTCAATGACGAACCTGTTTATTTGGTCACGTGTAGCCGATTCCCGAAAACGTGGGTTATTCAGGTATGAAATTGTGAATGTACGAATTTGTTCGAAAGAGTCACCGCGGTCCTGGAACTAAAAGGGCATGAGGAGGAATACGGATGGGTTTTAGTCAGTAAAAGTCTGACAGTCCCTTCCGCTCCACCTACAGCGGAAGGAGTCATTTGATGATTTACCATCAATAAAAAGGTATCTATGTGTACCTATTATCCGAATTCATAATAGCACAAGCATTGCCATTGCATTATCAACCTAATCTTAAGATCTCAGAACTCTATATAAACTACTGAAAACTATGGCTACACCCAACTCAAAACTAAACTTCAAACTTCAAAAAACTAGGACAAAGTCCTTTTAAAATATTACCTAGTTTCAAGGACCTCAATTATTTGCCCTAAAAACATAACATTTTAAAAGGGGATTACACCATTTTCGGGCAAATTATGACTATTAATTACTACGATAAGCTCACAAGTTTCCAATAATCATTTGACAAAAGCTGGTGACCTAAATGGCATCGAAAGTTCTGTTTTCAGGGCGGGTCAATAAATTTTATGACTTTGGGTACGTACCTAACGCTACGTCAAGTACTCGCAAAGTTACGGACAAAGGAGGGTAAAACTTAGTTCGATCTTATCGGCCTGACTCGTTCAGAACTTGGGAGTTTGCCCTATTTTCTATGCGAGGGCTGAGTGAATAATAGGGCTTTTAACTACATGACAAGTGACGTTAGCAAATTCTTGTGTGCGATTCTTGTCAATATTGTCATCGATTAACCTACCTATTCTAAAGAGATGTACCTAGTTCTAACTTTTGTTCCCAATATCCATGTTTTATAACGCATTCCCATCATAATAGGTAACTAATAGAAAGAGGTTGGACACCACTGAAATGTTAGTACATAGCAGATATTCTAGTAAGTAGAACGATTTGCAAGGCAAATTTACACTAAGTACGTCATACAGTTTCGTTTACTGAAAAATAGATTAAAAATGCTATTTAGATGCAATTTACCCCGTTAAGACAATAGACGCAATCTATTTTAAAATCCAAATGAATATGCTTTATAAGAAGCTGGCACCTAGGTACGTAGGTACCTACCTATTGCACAATATTTCCGCTGTGCATTTCCTAATATTACCAAACTGAAAGATAAGAATCACTCCAATAAACATAAATATTATTGCAATATTGCACCATCAATACCGTTTGTATATTAGTAATTAACCACAATTAATCTATGATTGAACAAAAAGTAACGCGCAGATAATAAAATCTTTAGGGATCAGTTGATTTTTTCAGCTTCAAGAAATAAAATACTAGTCTAGAAGAACAATATAAAACACAGTAACGAAGCCTTTAAAAACCTTGTTTACAACAAACACATCACTAGCTACAATCCTCGAAGCTCATAAATTCCCCGTTTTACGACACAATCTCATCATACTCGTACCTACGCGCAACTCATTCCAGAATTAAGCCTTGCTGACGCGAGATTACCACGCGACCCAGATTAGGGCGGCAGACGGGCAAGAGCTGTTCTCTATCAAAAGTTTCATGACCTCGCTCTGTATGTACCTACGTATTTTTAATATATATTAGGATATTTTTTATTTGCCTATGTTGTCCAGTGGGACCTTTGAGTGAAGCCTTTGTCTAGCAGTGGCTGAGCAAAGGCCTCCTACACATTTTTCCAGATGGGCCTAGATCGTCACACGGTGGGTGCCTGAAAACGGACGTCATAACTGAGGCAGACCTAAAAAACGCTGGCGTGACGATGTAGACTCATTCCCGACGGATTGGCCGGAGAAGGTAACTGATAAAGTTAGTAGGATATTATGGTAGAAATATAAAAGACAGCTGATGCAGCGTGTATTCAATAAGGAGTATTTGCATCGTGGTAACCGGTTGATGCGGGCGATGCTTGGGGAGGCCAGCAGGGGACGTCTTTGTGCTGAAATGATGATGATTTTTGATGATTATGGTTTTGACAGCTCATGATTATTGGTCGTTGTTGACAAAAAATATGATTTTGATACAAATCTCACGAGTTATACTTATATGTAGTTGTTTCTCAAATCCCCAAACCAATCAAATCAAACAAGATTTCACCCTTTTCTGGGCGTTAATCAGTAGATAGTGATATAACAGTAAGTATGTTCAACAAAGGTTTTGCCTTGGTTATTTTTAACGTAATATTATTCATATTTATGAAACCAGCGTTATATAAACCCTATAAAACTAAATTCAGCATGGGGTATGGTAACACCATAATACGATCCCAGTAAACCACAACAGTATGTTAGAAAACTTTATAACAAACATCGTGTTTATGAGCGTCATTAATCTCTTTTCTGCATTAAGTTTACGCAATTTAATTTGTATGCGAGCCCAACTTAAATATTTATTTTATTCTGTTTTTAGTATTTGTGGCTATAGCAGCAACAGAAATACATCATCTGTAAAAATTTCAACTGTCTGGCCATCACGGTTCATGAGATACAGCCTGGTGACAGACAGACGGATAGCGGAGTCTTAGTAATAGGGTCCCGTTTTTACCCTTTGGTAACGGAACCCTAAAAACACTATGAAAATTTAGGTTATGTTAACAAGAAGTTGCCATCCATCAAATCAAGGTTGATTGACAGTTCACGTCAGGTTTTCACGGTGCGGCAAGAATGATTAGGTACAGAAAGAACCCCTGTTCTTGTATAGAAATGTCTGAAGAAGTAAAAGCTGTAAGCATTACCGAATGGTAAGAAGGCTTGCTACGCTATTTCACGCTATGCTACACAAACCTACACTGCTGTGCTACGCTAACCCAGGCATCTACTATAATGCGTGCTGAACTGCAGTGCGATTCTGTACACATGTCAAAGTGAAAACTTAGGCGAAGTGATCGACATGTGAGCTGTCAAATCATACAAACAAGACGGAATGACAGCTCACTTGTCGTTCAGTCCACCTAAGTGTAGAGGTGAGATGTCGACAGAATAGACAGGCTGTGCTACACTGTCTTTGCTGCGCTAAACTTTGCTACGGTACGGTGTAATCTTTTTCGTTAATTTTGTGATAACTTCCTAAGATTCGCGATACTTAAGCGTGGTGGCTAGTACAGCACCTTCAAGAGCTGATTTTGGTAACTGACTACTGTATTTGTATAAGTATTTATTCGTTAGCAGTGATCTTCGGAAGGCACGTATAAGCCGGTGGTCCTGGCCGGCAATTGGCGGTCGTCAAATAAACCATGTCAGAGGCCCTTGAGGCGGTTTAGAAACTCTGACACTAGGGTGTGTGGGGTCGTTAGACCTTACTACCGCGATAAAGAAGAAGAAGCAGTGATCTTGAGATGCTGATATCGTAATTATGGCGTATCAAATTATGTCGCACTTGAGTACCTACATTATTGAGGAGGGGCGTTTATTTATACGGACCTAAATCAGAAATAAATATTGGTACTTATTTGGATAGGTTCCAAGCACAAGATGAGACACATATTTTTTATCTGCTAAAATAAATCGTTTAGCCCGTCTGAGCAAGTGTTCATCACGACTGTCTCGTAAAACCCAGCCCTTCTAAACGCTTTTCGTCTATATTTCATCCATAGGACATAAACTTTTTGCTAAAAACCTTTCTAGATTACTTAGGTTGTAAAATCTTGAACATGTTGTTCTTAGAGCAAAAGGTTCAGTACCTAATGATTTCGTAATTAATTTGCTCCAAAAAAAACGAAATTTATGACCATTGCTATACTAAGAAGAATTTGTGAGTATCTAGGTGTAAGGATTACTTGATTATTTTTTTTGTTTTTTTTTTAAATCTAATCTCTGGCTAAATGTGAAATTGTTACGGTCACTTTCAATGCTCAATATATTTATTGCTTCGTTTTACAAAATTATTGTGCACCCTGTCGGGTTCAGCAAGAGGAGGAAGGCTAGGGGAGTAGGAGAGAGGAAGAGGGCTTTCATTTGACTCCTTAGTTTCCTTAGTTCTTCCTTAAATAATTCGGGAAAAGAAAAGAAATCGATGGATATTGACATGCATGTTGTAACGTACCTACATAATGTGACCTGTGGCTTTAGTGAGAGTTTTTTACATACTCGATCGCGTTAACGTAAACGTTTGTTTATGTCGAAAAGTATGAAAAAAAAGATTTCCGTTATTGTCACCAGACAGCGCTAAATTAATTTTCGTGAAAAATTACTTTATCAAAGTCCATATTATTATGTCAATATTCATCCAGGTTTCTTACAAGGCCTGCAGGCATGCACCTACATGTCAGCATTTAGGTAGGGCCTAAGATTTTATCTACCAATATCTGGACCTGGACCAGAGATCTGCTTATCTACATGAAAATAGGTTACTAGGTACCTACTTACAGCTAGGCAATGGGCCAGCGAGCACTCCAGTACATATTGCAAGCTTTGAGCTCGTCGATACTACTGGGATTGTCTGATGTCTGTTTTCAATAAAACGTAGAGAAGAAATGCGATGAAAACGTGAGTGGTCAAACATAATGGTTTTGTTGGTAACGTCAATATAATAATTAATGACTATTTGACAAAAAGTACACTATAACAGGTGACACTAATTTAGGGAACAAAATGACATGGTACAAAAACATAATCAATGACTCCCATGATAGGAAAACCTGTGTTACGGGAGTCATGCGGCGGGATATTATAAAGAAACTAGCTTTTGCCCGCGACTTTGTACGCGCATAGGTAGGTATATAATTTTTTCCGTTCCCGTAAGAATTTCGCGACGAATCATACATAGTAAACCTTCCTCTTGAATCATTCTGTCTATTGATGAAAACCGCATTAAAATCCATTACGGAGTTTTAAAAGATATAAGCGTACAGACTTTGTTATACAGATGTTCCAGAAGTACGAGGGCATATTCAAAGGTGGTGTACTGTAGCTGCTAGGTATAGAGTAAAGAAACAATATCAAAATAAAAGAAAGTATTGTCTTTTTTCAAAACACCCGATCTTGAAAAACGCTTTTAAAAAACCACGTTTTTGGTGTCTGATGCAGTCGGCGGCAACAAATTTTTGATTGTACTACAATAAACATCACTAACTGCTAAATTTTTGATTGTCCCAAGATATTATTATTATTAATTATTATGAACTGCATCAAACAATTTAATTAAAAGATTTTTTCTTAAACAATTATTAGTTTCTTATTTTTTCCATTAAAGTTATTGTATAGCAGTACGCACTTCTGGAACACCCTATATATCAGTAAAGAAGTGATAGTGAATATAGTGATGTAGTGATAGTGAATATAGTGATGTAGTGATAGTGAATATAGTGCTGTAGTAATAGTGAATATAGCGATGTATAATAGTGTGACAGTGTTCCTACTTTTGTCGGCCTGTATTAATGTTGCCTGTAACTTTACTTAATGTTCCTACCATCTAAATTCCCTAGTAAAACCCTTAATGTTCCCTAAAATGTTTAGATCCTTTTAATGTCCATAACAATTTTAGGGCGGTAATGTCCTACGGTCAAGTGTAATCATAACTCAGTTCGACATTCTAAGTACGGTCGGCGAAAAAAGTGGTACAATATTGCTGCTGACAACGGTGTCAACGGGTAGGTATAGTTACAAAATTTGATAAAAATATTCCCCTCATGCTTTGTTTTATGCAGGGCTTTGCTTCAATCACTTACTTTGCAACAAAATTATGTGCCTGACGAAATTGCCCTAAGGGACACTAGACTATTGCGTCACTTACGAGTAGAGTGACAGTCATCTCTCTCTTCTGTCACTTCTAGCATACTTAGTGCGGTGTTGTACTTCGTAGCACGGCCATGAACGCATTCATTAACTTTAGGTAGATGGTAATCAAATCCTTTTAATTTGTACTATTTTATACCAGTAATTATCACAGATACACGTCGTGCTGGCAAGATTCCTTCCGAGCACAATGAAGGTAGAGTACAATGAAAAATTTTCAAAATAAAAACAAACGACCGTATATTTTACCATCTAAAGTTACAATGAATGCGTTCATGGTCGCGCTACGAAGTACATTTAGTGCGAATATGTAGGTACATCACCAACGTTCGCATGGTAAATGGAAATGGGAATCTGAGGTTTTCCGATATTGCAATCAGACTTCGCTTATTTATTTATGTAATTATGTGTTATATCTTTTTTTGGAATAATCTTTTTAGGGTTCCTACTAAGCCTCCGCTGTCCGTCCGTCCGTCCGTCGGCCTGTCAGGGGGCTACAGCCCCCTGACTGTCTACCTATTACGGTTCTTGAGATACATCTCAAGAACCGTAATAGGTAGACAGTTGTAATATATAATTAAACATTTAAGCGGGCTCCCATACAAAAAAACGTGTTCTTTCGGTTCATGGTATGGACTCGCACTTGGCCGGTTTTTATTTCACTAACAGGACTAACACAAATAACAATTAAGTTTAACATAACGCAAAAGTATAACTTATTCTCTTTTAGAACAAATTTACGTTTACGTTAACGCGATCTAGTACCTACCACTAGATTTTAGTGGTAAAGTCTTTGCCTCACCAAACACATTACCTCGTAGGTCACGTCCACCTGGGACGTGTGCTACGTTTCATTCCATACGCCAGTAACCTAGAAACAAAGTTGAAGAGCCTGCTCCACTGAGGTCCAGAAAATTAGGTTAGTAGTACTTTCCTGAAATAGCTCGTATATAAGGGGATCAGGAGCAAACATCAGTTGTAATGAAGCTGGCCTCGCTTTCTATTGAGACTCTTTGCTCTCTGTGCTGCAAGCCCGTCACACATTCCCAAACCACTGCAACTCCTGAAAGCCAGAATCAACAGTGCAAACACCAGAAAAACGCCGAGTCAATGAAGCTCGACGAGACCCGGAGAAACGATGCAACTGTCTTGGATCCCGCAACGAAATAAATCAGAAAATAACAGCGGAGGAGTAGGAAAAGTTTAATTCTTTCTTTGCTAGGCAAGCTCAAGTATCTCCCACCAGCGAACGGTCTGTGTACAGGAACACAGACCGTTCGCTGGTCTGTGACATAGACTTAGTAGGTAGGTCAAGATGATTGACACAGGAGAGGCACAGACTGTAGAAAGAGATGTAACCGCCATTTCACGAATGAATGTAGCCAAGATAACATTTGCGTCCCAGTCGTGAATTGCAGTGGTCTATTTAGCAAGCACTGAATCGATTGGCTTCCCAGGTAGGTTGTGAACCTGCCAGGGATGCGGATTTTGTTCGAAAAAGTCACCGCGGCCCTGGAAATCAAAGGACTAGACTGGACTAGGAGCATGGATGGATTTCAGTCAGTAAAAGTATGATACTCCCTCCCGCTCCAACCAGAGTGGAAGGATTTGATGATTTCCCATCCATACATAAAATAGGTAGGTTCTGAAGACATAATTTAGCAAATTGGGGATCATCGATTCGCCCAATACCCAGTGTGAGTGTCAGAGATGTTCAATTTGCTAGAGTGTCCCAAATCCACGTTCATCTGCATCCTTGATGACGTGACACCGTTGACGTTATAAACATGACAACCTACTGGGCCCAAAACCGTTCAGCTAGAAATAAGGTCGATACGAAATACCGCAAAAAAACATAAAGGAACTTATATCACCATATTATGACAGTAACATATAAACAACCATTCGTTAATTGACATCGAAATAAACGTGAGAAGATTCATTGTACTTAAATACATTTCCCAGCTGAGACTTACCAATCATCAAAATATCCAATAGAACTCTTGTTTATACAACCAAATCATAATTCTTACGTCGTACGTAAGTGAGATAAGTATTTCCCAGTATATTGCGTCTGTGGGCTAAATAAAGACCTACTATGATAAACTCTGGGGGCACGCACGCAATCACACAGTGAGAATAACACTAGGCCAAAATAGTGTTGGGCTAGCGACGAGTCAGGTGAGGAGAAACGAAGTTAGGGTAGGTACTGTATTTCTAACTATTTTCGTTTCTTGTACAGTTCTCGTCAAATAACTTTGCCCCTCTGAAGTTTGCCATTTGCAAAGATCGCGCAGGTGCAGTCACGTACACGGGAGCAAGCGGGACGCAAGCATGCATCGAACGTAAACGAGCGACTGAGACATAAAATCGCGCCCCGCCCCCATGTCTCTTACGCATGCGCAGTTGCACTCGACACAACTTCAGAGGGGCAAAGTTATTTGACGAGAACTGTATAAAAGAAAATATTATGTTTGTATGTGTAAGAAAATCTCTGAAAGTAAGTACCTACTGTGATGTCGGGGACGCAGCTAACTAATTTAATAGGAAACCTCGGTGAATAATTATTTTTCATCCGACACATTTTTGAAGCTAATATGACAGCCAAAACAAAGCATTTTTTTCTCTAATTTCAAATCCTAATCATTAGCATGAGCCTATAAAAGTAGATAGAAGCATTTCCCGCCAGCATGTGTAGATAGGTTGCATCCCATTCAACCTCTTGTGTCACAGTACCTACCTAAACTATTCTACGTGATCGTTTTGATTCCTTTTCATCACTGTTGAATTGTCCATGGAAGTGAACCCGCAAGAGAGACCTAGTTTCACTATAATTGAACTTGATAAGGGTCTATTTTAAATTAATTCATGCTATTATGCTGCTAAACAATAAGTACTTACCCCCCCAAAAACGAATGATTTGTGAAATAATCATTATGTGATACAGCGATTTAGCGGAAACTTCCATTAATATAAATTATCTTGATCGATGCTGAAAGGAAGCGCTAAATCTACATAAACATGAAAAAAAGAACAACGACAGACGTTTCCTCGAAACTAAAATTACATTAAAGATTCTACCTACATTTATCCGGAGATTGTTTTCGCAATAAGCAATATAATTTTATGCTGAAATGTTATCCCTAACTGACGCCGCTAAGCCGAGGTCGTATTCCACAGGGAATGCCCTTAGCGAGCGGTCAGTAGTTTCTAGCTTGTAGCTAGTTTTGTTGCCTTGCCTGGGGGCCTTAAATTCATTTGAGGCCACCACAGGTTAGTCCGGTTAAGCAGTTAATATCCCAAGTGTGTTAACTTGCTAGTGGTCATACCTAAAAAAAAAAAAAAGCTGAAATGTTAACGATTTTGTTGTACCAACCTCAGACCAACAAAAAAGGTAGACAGCGCACCGCGAACATCAAAAGTGAAGCCACAAAACCGTGCTCCTTCAAGTAAATACACAAGCTCACCCACACACCTACACTAAAACCATGCTCATCGCTCTTAGTACTTCACGAGCCGTCGTCTAGAAAACATTAATAGAAAAATATAATTATGCCTTCCTGTTTAGTAAAAATTTGTAAAAACAATAGCAAATCACATAAAAAGTCTCACGGAATCACTTTTCACTTGTAAGTACTTAAAATAACATCGTTTTTATTATAAATTAACTATGAATTTTAGGTTACTTGGAACAAAAACGTCAACAAACGAAAGCAGTGACATTAAGTGTGAGGGTTGCCATAATACGATTTAATATTTTCCCATTCAAATATATATGATTTCTTTCTTCGAGTTAAATTCCTATTTTCTTTTTTTTAATATATGAAATATTTTAGATTTGAAGTTTTTCAACACATTTGCGAGAAAACAGTACAATAGGTAATGAAAAAAACTTTTAGTTTTTAGATAGTCAGAAAGTCGCAACAATCTTTGACGTTTGTAGTATAGCGCGAATTTGCAAATAGAACTACATCTTTCGTCTCATTTTCTCTTTAGTATTAAATTGAGACAAATGTATTGAGCAAAAGCGCTTCCAAGTAGGTTCAATCATTCAGCTTAATATTTTATTCTCGTACTTATTTATACTCCTATAAGAAAATTAAAAAAAAACTGTAAAGGATACGTAAGGCGCTATTCAACGGAGTATGCGGTAAAATATGTACTAAAGTGAGATTACCTATTTTACCGCACGTTCCATTGTGTGGTGCGTCATATTTAACTTTCGAATAATATATACAGTCTTCGTAAATGCATTTTTTTGAGCAAATGTGCTGAAAAAGACTATTTGTTCATGATAAATAATATTTATTTTGTAAGCATGTTAAACATAACATTTACACGTTATTGTTTCGTTTGATAAGTTTTATCTTGATATTACCTACTTTTTCTTTAGTCAGTGATTTTGTGATGGTGGTCTTTTTCAATTTATTAAAGTTGATTAAAAATGTAATTACCTTTTTTATTTTAAAACAATTTACATAATGACTTACGCTTGTTACGCTTCGACAACCTCTTAAAACTTAACCAGTTTACATAATTGAATGTAGGTATGTGTGATGTAAAAATTTGTTGTTTAGGTATAGATCTTTCTAAAAAACTAAGTTACAATACCATACTCAACAATATCTTACTTGTGCTGACTTGCACAATATTAGCTTACCCATAAAATATTATTTCCCAAGTTATAGGGAAAAAAAATAAAAAATGGCAACCCTTCGAGACACACATAGATAAAAAGATGGCTTCATCTTTGATATTCGAAGTGCGCCGTCTACCTTTTTTTGTTGGTCTGAGGTACCAACATGATAGTAAGAAGCTATGAAGTATTGTTGATATGCCACTAGCTGGATTGGTTTAGCCACATAGTGCTTCTAAGAAATTGAGAAAATATTTGCATAAATTTAGTTTTTTTAATAACTCATAGTTTCTAGTAAATGAATCAACTGAAAACATAATTAGGTTACTGCCCAATTAAGTCTGTCTGCCTACTAGATAATACCGCATTTAAAAATATGAAAATCTCAAACGGAAACTTAATAATTTCAGCGGACAATTCCACGTTGTTAAAAGTTAATTTTCCGCCATTTTCCTCTACCAGCAGCTTTCGTTGAATGGTACCTGAAAACTGTAAAACAAAGCCAGGAGCTTACAATGTCTGAAATGAACAATTAATGAGCATTTTTTGAAGTCCTTCTGAAATGTTTGCAAACTGGCAGTACCTATATGAAAGAAGAATTCTCCGTATTTTTGTCTGGTCGTCTCATTAGTTTTTCAGTTTCATCAACTTTTCTTTGTTGTTTGTTATGAAAAATGTAAATGAACTTCTACGCTAAGAAAATACTAAAAAAGAAACGACCCTTTGACTTTCAGCATTGTTTTTTTGTAATAAATCATAATGTTTTCCTGTTACATTCTTTATAGTTAAATCTTTAGATTCATTTACTTTGTCGTAACAAACTACACCTGCCAACATAAAATATTAAGTTGCACAGTGTAGGGTAGACATAAATAGGGTGGCAGGGTTCGAAAGAGTCACCGCGGCCCTGGAACGCAAAGGGCATGAGGAGGTCAGTAAGAGTCTGACACTCCCTTCCACTCCGCCCAGAGCGGAAGGACTACCTATCCATAAACAGGTAGACTTATACTAGGTTGGAAAATAAATCTTCGCAGTACATGCCAAAGCTACTGTGGCCTGCTTGGACAAACCAGTTACCTTCTATAACTCCAAGTTAGTTGCTAACCCGTGGCCATTATGTATGAAATATGACTGTGTTATTTAAAAGCTCGTGTTCAGTGATCATTATAATACTCATTAATAGTAGTAATCTTATTAAAAAATAAGATGTTCAGTACATTGTTATGGACACAGAAGTTTTTTTTTCGCAATTTCAGCGTTTGTCCCATTGTTAAAGTTTTTCATAATAATGAGTCATGCATGACTCCTTAAGAGATATTGCGTTTATTCTGTTACACGTTGTACCTATATTTAAAAATGAATCCCTGTTTCCTTTGCTCACGCCATAACTAGATAACGACTTGAACAATTTACCTAAATAAATATTTTTTGTTGCGTTCGTACCTAATCCCGGGCGAAGCCGGGGCGAGCCACTAGTTATCTATAAACATACATCTATAAGAAACGACAAATATTTACAATCGAAATCTGATAAACATTATAGTTCTTAAAATAGCCTAGTGCAGCTGTTTATCAGTCATTCTAGTAAGTGGTTTGTTGACGAGATGTATGTACCTACCTACTCTAATGCTATCACCCCGCCTCTGTTGTGAAGCGCAGTGGCGCAGAGATCTTTATGGCTTACTGTAAGCTGCAGTTGCTGCAGATAAGTTGTGCATGCTATGCGGTATGAGAAAAAAACTCAACTAGGATACCTATCTACATAATTTGTTTAAAGCTTTATGCTTGTTGTGTAACGTCTATAATACTTACATATAGAATCAGTTGACTGACTAAGATTTAAACGTGTTTTGTGGACATTGACTTAGGCATTTAATGCTAAGATAGACAAAGGGCCGTCTAAAGTCCAAACCAAAAGTTACTTCTATATTACTTAGGTACTCTTCAAATTGAGCCTCTTATTCGAAATATCACAAGCAGGCGAACAAAGTCAAAATTTAGTTCATTTCAAACTATACATTCTGTGTTGTTACAAAAACTAGGAATTTGTCTAATCATCTATCACTACTTAAAGACTTACGATAATCTCCACACTTTATGGCTTCTATAAACCTTTGGCACTTCAACGTGGATCACAATACACAACAAAAAATTTATATTTCTTCAATTTCACCGAATAGTAACAGCCGCAATATTCGTATTAGTTAGAATTCCTGACACTCGGTAAGAAAATAAGGTCAAATATCAGACGAATAAATCCGGCCAAAAATATCTAGCTAGCAACGAGTTCTGTCTTTAATTACACTCAAGGGAATCCTTCGCAATGTCATTACCATTTTAATGAAACGCTGCGACGCTGCGACGAACGTACGACGTGACGCGGCCTCGTCAGTCTTGCTCGTTTCGGTGTGAATGCGGCCCGGTTGTTAATTTCAGAGACTTGGCGGGCTGCCAATACTTCGTTATGACTATTGTCAGTTTTGTTGTCAAAAAGTCGTAAAGGAAAATTGTGGGGATGTTGTTTTGTACGTTTTGATGTCGTTTAAATGTTAGACTTTGGAAGAGAAAATATATGTATAGCTTGCAGCGTTTTGTTCTACTTAGCATAGCACCAGTGGTAGGACCAAGGAGAAATATAATAATTTAATAAGAAAGTATCTATTCAAGGCACATTGGTCGCAGAACAGATGGTCGATGGGGCCGAAAAGTTCTGGAGTGGCCACAGCGTACCGGAAGACGCAGCGTTGGAAGGCCTCCCACTAGATGGACTGATGACCTGGTAAGGGTCGCTGGTAGCCGATGGATGCGAGACGCACAGGACCGGTTGTTGTGGCGATACTTGGGGGAGACCTATGTCCACCAGTGGACGTCTTTCGGCTGATATGAAGAAGTATCTTATATTTCAATAAATATGGGACTATTCTATGTATAAAATTATATTATATTATTAAAAACGAAATTGCCTCTAGATTAGTTCTCACAGGTTCTCATTTTTCGTCTTCATTCGCAGGGAAGGTGTTGTAAACATGAATGGAAGGTTGGACAAGGCCTTACCTAGTGCCTGATAGAGACACATTGTTTCGACCCTCATTGAATTTATGGCACAAATGCAGCCGAATGTGAAAAACCTGCCAAGTGCGACTCGGACTCGCGCGCGGATGGTGCCGTACCATTATCTTTAAAAAACGGCAAAAAAATATTTATTTTATTTTGTTTTTAGTATTTGTTGTTATAGCAGCAACAGAAATACATCATCTGTGAAAATTTCAACTGTCTAGCTATCACGGTTCATGAGACACAGCCTGGTGACAGACGGACGGACGGACAGCGGAGCCTTAGTAATAGGGTCCCGTTTTACCCTTTGGGTACGGAACCCTAAAAAGGAAATAGTCTCGGGGAAGACGGGATAGTGCGACACTTTTGCGAGAATTCTTAGAAAGGCTTCTTTAAAATTAAAATCTTTATGGCACCCCTGTAATACAACCTACCTAGTAAACAATAGCATACAGATAGTGGTGATTACCCCACTGCCACCTGGCCTCCTGGCTAGCTAATCCCCATAGCCAGATGATCTGAAATGCCTGTTCCTTCTCTACCTTCAAAACGTTGAAGATAATTTCCCAAAAATACCTTAGAAAAGTAAATACCTCATGATTTATGTATTTCGTATTCCTTTAAAAGCACGTGTATTTCATTTGCACGAGAACAGCGTAAATTCAAAGAGACAGTTTCGTGATACGAAATTACAACTATTTAAAATATTTTCTTGTAAGAGTATCATTCTTCAAAAGTTGTGCTAAAGTAAATATATTACAAGGAATTAAGTTATTTACTAAGATAACATTTAGGTTAACGTCAGAGGTTAATATTAAGTTATTTAAAGATGAAAGGTTTTTTTTTAAAATAAAACTACATTTTCGAAGTCCGGCTAGTTTCGTAATAATATTTAGACTAGGTAATGTAAACAGCTTTCAAGATATACAGCTATCTTAGTAAACCTACATATTCTGATGAATTGCTGAACTAAACCCTAGATTCTTGAGTTCACTTTGAGTCCTCTGAAATGGCCACTAAGTAGGTAAGCTACATTGCTAAGTGCTCCAGGCATTAAATATTTTGATGTCACTGTACCTAAGGTATGGTGCTACCTTTCGGTGTTTCAAACAACGTCTACAAGGCTGGTGTTCCTTGCCAGGGTTGCGGAATATGTTCGAAAGAGTTACCGCGGCCCTGGAAGGAAAGGCACTAGGAGGACAAAGGGTGGGTTTTAGTCAGTAAAAGTCTGACACTCCCTGCCGCTCCACCCAGATCATTTGATGATTTCCCATCCTCAAAAAAAAAAAAAGGCTGGTGTTCCAGAAGTGCAGGGTCATATTTATGGATGATGTTGGGTAGCTTTTATTAATTAAGAAAGGAAAATAGCAAAACAAAGACGACTAAAAAGTTCGGAAGAAATGACTTTTCGAGCAATTTTTGAGTTGGTGGCATTTTCTTTAATTCAGTCACAGATTCACGTCACCAAAGCATCAGACTGCTTGGAAAGTAATATTCGGAACTATGTTGGATTTTGTTGAAAAAAATGTCATTTTTTATATTCCGATATTTTTTCCATAATGTACACTATGTATAATAACTATGCACCATCACTCTTAAATATGACCACGCTTTTCTGGAACATCCAATAAAGAGCCATCAAAATAATGTAAGAATACCTAAATTAGTACAAATAATAAATTGCAAGCAGACTGCCCCATTTTCCCCCTTATAGTTGGAATTTCTAAAAATGCAGGCTACGTTATAAAATAAACCTATATTCAGCGTGCGTTGATGTCAGTCAGGAAAAAAGATATCAGACTATACAATTTGTAGAAAACGTTTATACGACAATTATAATGTCATATTATTATCCATTTAATAGCGTCTCCACGACGAACACTAATTTAACGACCGCTCACATTGTGCAATTTCCTGTTTCACCTTATGAGACACCGGTCTAGCACTAAATTAATTCCAAACCCTTTATAGAGATATCATGAGTTACTTTATTACCACGAGTTATCACTGTAACTGCCTCTCTGGACAAGAAAATACTGGATTTATGACTGAGTTAATGGGTACCAAGCTTTAGAAAAGGCCATTGATGTCGTAGGTAATGGAAATAATTCTATAAGAATAGATCTAGCAAAAAAAAATGGTAATGCTTTATGAAAGCATGGACCAAGCCGAGTGAATAGCTATCGTCGATAAAACTGGTCATTCTTCATATGAAAGTGCTGTAGCAATCTCCTTAAGAATGGCTTAAGGAGATCACTCAATCCTTGAAAGCACATTATTTGGATATCTTGAACTAATGCAATAAACGCATGTACCTAATACGAAAATGTACACACCAATCTTCCTAGACTTTCGATTTCAATTCGGTTGAGGTTAGCTTCGAGTTTATTCATCTCAATGCCACAGTCTTTTAGATATGAATAGCAATTGCTCATGCAATCTTCACAGCCCAGTCCCAGCCCAGTCGCCCTTCGTGAGATTAGTAAGGTCAAATTTCTTATTAGTAAGATCTACAAATGACAGCAGGCACCAACAGCTTGACATGCTTGCCGAGACAAACACCCCAAGGTCTTCCCAGCTTAACACTCAATGACACGAACAAAAAAAAATGACTGTCAAAAAACCCGACCGCCAAAAACGACTAAAAAGTTCCAAACAAGTCGCTTTTCAAGCAGTCTGATACTCCGATGCAGTTCAATCACAGATCTGAGTCTATAAACTGCATCAGACTGCTTGAAAAGTGACTTGTATTTGTCGTTTTTAGCGACAGTCTTGAAAATTTATATAGCCTATGTCACTACCACAATTCTGACGAATTCAACGACACCTCAAATGTCAAAATCCGTCCAGCCGTTTGGGCTGCAGGGCGTGTCAAAGAAATGGACATACATACACGCTCGAAAAACATTACCCTCCTTCAGACGCAGTCGGGTAAAAACAGGGCAACAAATCTCCATGTAGTACCGACATCTATCTTTCGATGACTCACAAGTGCACAGGGGGGCCTCGGTCCCGCCAGCAAACGGATTGGAGGCCCCAAGGTCGCTCTACTTGAACCACAGGAAACTACAATCGTGACCTCAGTTATATACAATGGGATGAGCATCATCAAGCAATTTGAGGTGTCAAATTGTCAGCAGTAACTCATAAATGAATGGTGAAGATGGTCTGGTGGATTGAGCAAAACAATTTCTTCAAAGATAAAATCTAGACTATATTATCAAGAGGTTAAATTATGTGTTTGTTTATGGTAGACATGACGCAGCCAATTAGCTTAATCAGCCGTTTAATTGGTTGCCTAGCCTTTTCATTTAAATATATATATAAGTTTTCAGCGACCTAGTGACATCTTTAATTCAATATCGTTTAATGATTTGACCATTTATGCCGCTGATTAAATTAAACGGCACAGGGGCCTAACCACCAACTCTTAAAGCAGTATTACTTCAATATTACTTCCAGTGGGAAAGAGACGGAGCTATACGTCCTTTATAGCTCCGTCTCTTTTCCAGTGGAAGTAATATTGAAGTAATACTGCTTTAAGAGTTGGTGGTTAGGCCCCTGTGCCGTTTAAAGTAATACTGCTTTAAGAGTTGGTGGTTTAGGCCCTGTTCAATGAAAAGGTAACGACGGATTCAGCTAGTTGGCTGCGACAGAAACATGGTAGATAAGTAAATGAGCAGTAATGGTCATTAACTCACATAAATTTATTGACTTTCAAATCAAACAATATCAAAAACAAAAATAAAGACAAAGCTGTCCTGAATCGACTTCTATCGTGATCCTTTACGTTCTCTTGTAATGAAAAACGGTTCATAATTTATTGTACGGGTATTTATCTATGAAGGGATATTAGGGAAAGGTGTATTATGTACTTTATTGCAAGTTTATCTGGCGCATATTTTTGTAAATAGTAGGTACCTAATATTATCTGAAAATAATAATCTGTTTTAAAAAATTGTTTCGCTAATAGAAAGCTACATTGTCGCTGAATACCTTGCTATACCTTTTTTATTATTTCTTCATCTTCACAGGTCACGGGAACAAAAAGCCGCGGGAAAACACTAGTTCTATAGAGCCATAAAAACATTTATTTTCAGTTTCTCGCATATTGTTTATCTAAATGTATCACACGTAATTCCAATCCCTGGCTATCATTTAAGTTTTATCGTGGTTTTATCTAACGGAAAATTCTAATTACGCTTTTTGTCCGATTTAATTCGGACGACGTAATTAATCTAGGTCCCTGAGCCCCGAGCCCGAGCCGAGCTGTGTATGCCGTTTACCGAATGAGAAGTATTTTTGGATAAACCAACATGGAAACCTACAGGGGACTGTTTTCTTGAAACAAATCAAAAATTCTAAACTCTAGGGGACTTTTTACAAGTTCAAATTCAAACCCATGGAATTATTTTCTTAATTGCATAGGTAAAAACTAACAAACACACACTCAAACAGCTTTTGAACTTCGAAATGAGACTTGGTGCAAGAAAGCAAGAACTAGGTTGTGTCAACAAGAACCTGAATACTGGCTCAAAAGTAGGTCGGGTTTAACTTGTTAATGAGTCGGCTTGCACTCGCCCGATATACCTACAAACCAGGCTTTTAATATTTAAATGTTAGGTAAGCTGTAGGTTTTATTTTTAGCCATAATTAATTATGGTAATGGAAAAGGTCAGGGGTTGAGATTGGTTTCAATGGCAATTCTGGTTAAAATGTTAATGGAATTTGGTTCCCAGATTTCTTAGAAGCAGGGTTGGTAATGGAAACGATCGATAAGCTAGCTTCTTATTTACCTACTTGGGTTTAACTTCACGATTGCTTACGGACACTAAGCTTACACGGCAGCACCCCAAATTGCGTAACCCATAAAAACATTAAATTTTATAATCGAAAGGGATTCCAGATCTATTAAGCATATTCAGATATATGTCGCAGCTTAATCAACCGTTTAATTGGTGGCCTAGCCTTTTCATTTAAATGCGCCGATTTTTCAGCGACCTAAGTGACATGTTTTGTTCAATATCGTTTTATGACTTGTTTATGTCACTTAAGTCTGTGATTGAACAGCGCAGTTCAATAAAAAGCTAGGCTTTTAATAAAACGGTTGATTGAGCTAGTTGGCTGCGACATATATATTCTTGAGAATTCGTCTGCCTGATAACGTAAAACGTTGAATGAATACGGTTGCAATGTATTAAAAAAAAAGAAATAATGTTTTCATTTTTGTTTTACTCAATAAGGCTGCAGGAAAACCGATTCCTATCATTTGATTTTTTGTAGGTTGAAATACAAAGACGAAATAATAATATATCTTGTGACTTGTCTTGCACGTTATTATTCCCTATAAAGATCTCCGCTTTGGAACATGCAACTAGCTTTATGTTTTTAACTAACCGACCTTTACAATTAAAAAGTGCGTTTAAATGGCTTTATTGACATAAAAGCTTCGAGTTTGAAATACTTAGACAAGAAGTTTTCATTTCGTATTCACCCACTTTTCCATACTGAAAGGCAGTCAAGGGTATACATCCGAAGGCCTTACTCAAACTAATTGGATCTCGTAAACGCAGACCCACATTTCCTTGAATTTGAGATGCATATCGATCATCCTCCATCCTGTTATCAGTCCTCTGTCATCATCATTCCCCTGGCACGACCTCGCAACGTTTGAAACAATCGTAATTCGTGCAAAACCATTGAGTAGAACGTAGATAGAACTCGGCCCATTTCCCCCCTGGCAAGTCTGTTACCCTGGTACCTATCTAATAGTTATTTAGGTGGGAACGTTGGCCAGGGGAATGACAGAAACGTGGCTAATGGTCCTCCAATTAATTAAACTGTGTCTGTCGGCGTCCCCTGTTTGGATAAATTAATGGATTAATTTCTTTGGTTAGGGGTCTTGCTGCTTGTTCCCTGGAGGGGTGAGAGGTCTTTAGTAGATTTTTTTTAATTTCATGGCTTACTGTGATAGAACGTTGATTAATTATTGTTGTTATTACCAAGTAAACGTTGCTAAACATTGAAGAAGTCTCTTCAAATTTCGGCTTTCTTAAGGTGTCTCGATGCATTTTGAGAGAGCGGAGTATTAAATAATACTTCTACGATCAAAGTGAACTTTGAAAAAATAGTGAAGAATGTCTCGCAGCTGGCATCCGTTCCGTAGGTAAGCTATAGCTCATTGTCAATAACTTTCAAAAGGTAAGTAGGTACCTATATCAGCAAAATTAGGTCCCTATAAAATTTTAATATACTCAGTGCCATACGCGAAGTCCTTACAAATTAATATAATTTTTATTCAGGTCAGTGTACAAAGGATAATAAAGTAGGTATATAATAAAAAAAAATATATGTTTCAATTTCAACGTCGATAATGGTGATCATTAGCGAAGCGGACGATAAGATAAGATAAAAAAAATATGAAAGCTTTTTTAGATAATTAAGCATGGAAACCTTATCTACTTGGTCGCTGTTGGTCAGAGATATTATTTTTTTTTGTCCAAATACATAATATTGTTACATAAGGGCTATTTTTTGAGATAACTTTTTTTCTTTTCGGAGATGTTTATTTTTGGTGCAATACCAAAAACAAAATACTTCCTGCTTACCTGAACACTATGGTTTGTAGTAAGTATCTACTCTCACTACTCAGAGTACCTATTCCTCAGAGTTAGGGACTTACTTGAAATTAAAAGCTTAGTTTTTCTTATTTTATCGTTGTCTGCTGGGCGCTGATATCGTTTTGTTACGCAAAATAATGGGCATAAAAACTATGATTGATTTTTATTAAAGAACATAGAACGACACCTATTCACAAAGCTTTGTGTGAACAGAATAGAAATTCAAATCAAAGGTTCGGTAGACGTCTACCAAACTACAATGTTGTTTAGTGTACGTTCGCCGTAACAGATGGCGCTAGTAGTCTGCCGTAAGTGATGGTTTATTACGTCTGGTCGATGTCATTGTTCGGGGCTGGAGGCTAACCACGGCTTTCAGCTATCACTGAAACATGATTTACCTACATAGAACTGTCTACGTTTACGTATACTTACTCTTACATACATACTTACATAGACGAATTTTGAAAGCTGTCGTACCTACAGAGAGATGTATTTCGTTACATGCTAAATGCAATAATGAGTCATTGTGTGGATTTATAAATAGATGTCTCATGTCATGACTGTCTGTACCTAATCCTTAGAGGGTTAAGTGGATTGGACTTGGGGACTTCGCAGTCGATCACATAATCGTACATTAGGTACCTATGTGGTGACATTGACATTTAAGAAGGCATTACCAGCAGCGGCATTATTCATTATTTTACAGTCAGGAATTTACCATCGACGGCTGTTCCACCGAGAATACCAGAACAGCGGCCCTAGCGTGAGTTGTTCGAGCGAGAAGGAGGGATGGAGCTATATAGGGTGTATAGCTTCATCCCTCCTTCTCGCTCGAACTACTCACGCTTTAACACGTCATGGTAGGGCTGGAGAAACAACGTTTTGGCTAACTTGTTTCAATCAAACAAGGACTATCAGCTCTAGTGGATCATCATTCATTGTCAGCCCGACTTCGCCCACTACTCAGCATAGGCCTTTCTTTTCTTGCGGATACCAGAACCTAATTTCCTAGCTAAGTGATTTTCAAAAGTGGATCCCGTAAAATTACGTTTGTCATCGATTCATTGGATTTTTTGGAAATATTTATGCACAGCGACAAATACTATTTGATACCTATATTTAGTGCATAAAAAGTGACGAGGAAAACCTGTCTGCGTAGTCAGCGGAAATTTGTTTATTTTTCAACATTTGCAAGCAATGTCCTGCATTGTACTGATATTAATTTGAATTGTGGTTCCCCTAATTCAACTGGTTACCTACAATAAAATAAAATGGATTTGTTGAGTTTTACCTTAAAAGTTGCTCACCAAAGTCAATCAATCAATTTTATTTATAATTATAAAACTCTTCCGTTACTGGTGACTGAGTGAGTGAGTGACTGACAGACAACGCACAGCTGAAACTACTGGTCGTAGAAAGCTGAAATTTGTCATGTAGGTTCCTTGGAGAGAGGGGATTTCCCGAAATTCCTACGGGAACGTGAAAAAACGGGCTATGGGCGCGTACGAAGTCGCGGGCTAAAGCCAGTACCATAGGTATATTATGTCGTAGCAATATCATAGAAATGGCAATTTCAAGATTTGGCCGATCATTTCGTGAAATTAGTATATTATTATCTACCTACTTGTAGTAAGTATAGTAGGTATTTTATAAAATGGAAGAAGTCCGCTGCCCACATCATTATATACCTATATGGTCTGGTCAGAGATCAATAAATAATTAGAATTTGTCGATATGAGCTTACTCACGGGTGAAGTACCCGTGAGTAAGCTGCTCATATCGACAAATTCTGATTATTTGATGATTGAACATCGGGTACCTACTGTTCATATCGTACCTAAAATAGTTGCATTATCCACCGTTAGAGGCGCTGATATCGTTTTCTTTTTGTGTTGCATCATGGCTGCTGACAATTGTTCCGTTAAAAAAACTAATAATAATGCGCCAGCTGAAGAAAAACAACCATTTCATAATGTGGCCGAGGTTAATTCAGGTTAGGTGTGAGGGAACTTAGGGCACCCCGACACGGATAGGTTAGTTTCGAATGGGATGACGAGGTTCCTTTAAACCCTGCAAACCTGCGCAGCGGGGCTCCGTCGTCGAAGTTAGGTTTGAAGATCCCTGTCATTTCATGATGTGGTCAGCATTCATGATATGGCCAAACGTGGATTGACAACTCATCAAACGTGGACGTTTAAACGACATGGTCAGTTTAAGCTGACCATTTCATGACACAACCATTCATGAAATGGTCGGCCGCCTCATGAAATTTCCACGAGACATAGATTATGTCGTAGACCCTCCCAAACATAAATACACATACTGATGTTGTGCCCATTTACAACATTAATTTACAATAACTCGTTCAAGCCAATTAACAAGAAAGACATTGCCAAAACATATCTCCACCATAAAAAACTTTCAGGCCATTAAGTAGCAAACATAAGATATTCATCAGGGGGCCTACCACAACCTCTTAAAACAATATTATTTTAATATTACTTTGTAATTTCTGTTGTTGCATTTTCAACTCTCGGCGCTGATCCGAGAGTTGAAAATGCAACAACAGAAATTACAAAGTAACATTAAAATAATATTGTTTTAAGAGGTTGTGGTAGGCCCCCAGAACGTAAACACAACCCGTTATTGCAGATAGATGAACAGATGAATGGATGCTGACATCGTATGCAAATGATATGAATAGTAATCACGCTCACGGCTCAGCGTATTGGTCGGAGTTGTGATGGGATCCTGTTAAATTAATTATAGCCGACAGACAATTTAACTTGGGCTGGCTTACGAGCGGTAACGTGTTGGCTTTTATCCCATAAACGGAATGGTGGCGGTGGTGAATGGAATGGTGGTGTTTTTTTTTACGAGTACTTATTAAGGGAGAGTTTTCCGGACAATTTTGTAAAATCTCACAGTGAAAACTAAAGGTTTGTACTGACCGGTGTTACGAGGCGTAATGTAACATGTTACAAAGCTAGCTTGCGCGCAGTCAGTACCTACATAAACACGCGAGCAACGAGGCGCTCGTTGCTAGTTTCTAGTACCTACTCCGCCCGCTGTCGGTTATCTGGCGCCTACGTATTTCGAGTCGCTTGTCCAAACTAATAGGTATCATAAAATAATGCGAACTAAGTGAATTTATTTGTGACGCTTTCTTAATTATGATATGAAGATACAGGGAATCTATCCCTGTCCCCTGGATACGTTATGCGAAATTTTATATATTTGCATGCCAAAAGGTAACACTATGGTGATACTATAAATGTAATATTAATATACCACTGTTGCATGATTGTACAAAATTCACATATTTCTTACCCATATTTGCGAATAAATGTCTTTGTCTTTTATTTTAAGTCGAGCGGAGCCGTGGGTTAATAGTGGTATTGTACAAAATCGCAAAGTGAATCAATCACTAATCGTTTTTTTTCTTTGCGTAACCTACAGACGCAAGGTGACCGATGACAGGCATTTCTTTTCTTCTTTCAATCACTGACTGAATATTATAAAAGAAGGTCTCTTTATTAAAGCCAGACTAAGTAATATTATTTTATGATAGCCTCTACGGCTCCGATATTATTTAACATTAGCATAACCCATGTTACTTGGGGTCGGCACAACACGTTTTTTTCTTCCATTCTGTCCTATCAGCCGTCACACTATCACTAATTCTGATAGTAATACTATACCAAAATCACCAGTATTTTTGATAGTTTAGTTGCATGTTTCAGTTCTCTAATGAGTACCTACCTATATTCATTAGTGAATGTATTGCTGATTTGCTGTTACACAAATAAACTATAGCTCTGATGTTCAGAACAAGTCTAGGCACCTTTTTACGGATGGGAAATCATCAATCAAAAATTCCGCTCAGGGTGGAGCGGGAGGGATTGTCAGACTCTAACGCTCTTATAAGGTACTAACTAAAACCCGTCCGTGTTCCTCCTAGTGCCCTTTGCGTTGTAGGGCCGCGGTGAATCTTTCGAACAAGTTCCGCAAACCCCTTGGCAAGATCGGTGTCAGATTCTCTGGCTTCTTACTATCCGTATTCAAATTACTTATGTAGTTATTATGAATTCATACTGAAAACCATCATAGTAAAATTCGTGCATTACGTATAGTAACCACGTAACGAGTGCACGTGGCTTGGAGTACTGCCTAACCACTTAGTGCGGTTAAAGCAGACCATTGAAATATGTGAGCGTATCGTAGCACATTTGCTCATTCGAATAAATCTCGTGCTGCTCTTACTAGTCGAGCAAAAAGTATTGTTGGGTTTTCCTGTAAGGAAGGTTTTCAGGATTGGAGTTTGCTCGATAAACGGTGTTGTGGTTTGGTCAACTGAAAGCTTCCATAACCCTTATACTAAATAAAAAAAGGCTCACACCCTTTTACATGGGACTTTAACATAACAGCCGCAATTCGGATGTACTATAAGTACATTTTGGCCTATGCGATGTTATGTTGGCAAAATTGGCGACCGGTAGGTAAGCATCGGTATGAAAATATATTTGAATTTCGCATCTAACCTCAGGCATCAGTACCTATGATATGAGAACATGTTTGTTTTCATTTCGAATATAACAGTGTCTATCAGCGTCAAAAGATCTGAGTTTAGATTTATATCGCCACTAAATCAACAATTCGCAATTTGAATTTTAAAAAAAAAGTTAAAATGTAGGTAACAGCACGCGTGGTCAAGTCACGTGTAATCGCGGTTTAATTGTGTGACATGTTTTACTTTGTTACATCGTGTTATATAGCATTCATAGTCATAGCCTATGACTTTCACTGCGGTGCAACGTAGATATTATATTTGAATTTAGAATTGTGAAATTTTGGAACAATAAACACAATTAATTCATCACAAAGTTCAGATTCCATTGCAACCCATACTTTTAAGGGCCTTTTTACTACAAATTGTCACTTGAAAATTAAATAAATATTCACAGTGCTAAAGTTGATACCTACTTGTGGTTTACTAGTATGAGATTTACTACGTTACATAATATGTACATCGTGTCATAACTTAATATTCCACTGCGACTGCGGTGCAACATAGATAGGTATGCTGCGGTACCTATTTCAAGCTGCGGAATTAAAGTTATTGTCCTGTTTAATTGGACGGTACACGAGTTTGCACTGAGCCTTTTAGCTGTTGTCGCAGTTTGTATTTATAATTTGGGGAAATATTGTCCAGGAAAATGACGTAAGTAGCACAATGACATACAGAATGTTGACTGTTAACATGAATCTGTACCAATGCAGGTGCTGGGAAAGTTTTTCAGTTAAATAATAGAGTCTAATGCTATCAGCGATCGAAAGAAGCATAAATTAGCGATTGTCACTGGATTTTTCAATCTCAATTTTCTTTCTACCGCAATGCAACCGCTGATGGTAAGTGTATAAACTGTCTAGAGTCGCAGATCGTTAATAAGTAGATACCTAAAACCAGTCATAATAAAATAAAAATTGTTCAAAATTTGGGACCCAAAACCACCGCTTACAAATGAAACAAATCTCCCCTCATTCACCCGTCTCTTATGTAATTGGTGTCTAAACAATATATTAGCTCAAAACTGAACAGTAAACTGCAAGATAATCCTGAACCACCGACCCGAACATAGTTTTCAGTAACACTGCAGTGTGAAGTGACCTTTGTACGATACGTATCGCGCCTGGTGGCTTGCCAAATGGCGGCAAGGCACTGACCACTGTTGTATGCAGCCAAACAGCCAAACCACGACGCTGCTCGCTATTAAATAATGCAATTCCACTTAGATATTGCTTTTGTGGGCTGGTTCTGTTGTATATCGATATTTTTTATTAACCGACTTCAACTTGAAAGGAGGTTATTATTCGGCCCGTATGTATGCAATATTGTCAGAATTGCACAGTCTATATACCTCATCATCATCATCATCATATCAGCCGAAAGACGTCCACTGCTGGACTAGGCCTCCCCAAGTGTCGCCACAACAACTATATACCTACCACCTTCTAAAATGTGAACCAAATGTGCTCTAACGGCACATCTGTAATCAAGCTATGTTTTTCATTGGTCAACCTGATTATCAGCTAAGTAATAAATTGCTTTTTTTTTAAATTTAAAATTGAAAAACAAAATTACAGTGGCACGGCAATTTATTTAGCGACAACGAATAATTGATAATGATAACTTCCTTTTTCGACCATATGATTGACTTAATTGGTGACGACATGGTTGGCATGGTTGAGCGATCGACTGCTGCGCTGCGTGTTGAGGTTCGATTCCCGCACAGAACAAATATGGCCTACAGATAGTTGTTCCGGGTTTGGTTGTTTGTGTATGTGAGATTGTATGTCTGTAAAGGCACCCTCCATACAGGAAAAAATCCTAGTGTGGGGTAACGTTTTCTATTCTATTCTATTTTAGCCCGTTATGTCCCACTACTGGGCAAAGACCTCCCTCTCCCTTTTCCACACACATCTGTCCTCTGCCATTGCGGGCCAGTCCTTCCGGTAAGAGTCGAGTTCGTCTCTCCACCTTTGTCTTGGTCTACCGCGATGTCGCCTAGCCTTATAAGGGATCCACTTAGTGGTTCTTTTAGCCCACTGCTCATCAGACATACGATAAACGTGTCCGGTCCAACGTTTTAACAAAATAAAAAAAAAATAAAAATACTGGATATAAGCTCAAAAATATGTTCTTAATTGACGTCAAACCATACTCTGTGCGTCAAACTATAGTGTGACTTCACGACCGGATAATTGCAAATCAATGGTCCAAATTGAGCCAAACATATTGTTTTAAAAACAAACAATATAATTTATTGTTCAATTAACCTACATTCATACTTTTGTATTTTATTTTAAGTGTACATAGTTAAATTAGTATTATATTGTTACTAAATAAATGGATTTTCTTTATTAACCTACATTGGTCGATTAGGCGGTAATCATAGTCTATATAATTTTAGAGTCTTTCTAGGTTTTCAATTTTATTTTTAGTCTGTTCCGTCCCACTGCAGGGCAAAGACCTCCCTTTCTTCCTTGCATTCTTCCCGGCTTGAGCTAGTGTGGACCAATCTGGTCAATAGGCGACAAGCTCGTCCAGCCATCTTCGGCATTGTATCTATTGTAAATCCGAAATACTGCCGTCATAGGAAAAAGTGACGTATCGACACAAATCCGTAAGTTATTTTCTTAATGTCGGAAATCGTCCTACGTACGTCCTTTTTTCTTAAGACGGCAGAATAGCTGCATGATAAAAATATCATAAAATATAACATTGTCGGTATTAACTCGACGGCTAACCAGGTTGGAGGAAGACGGCTAGCCGGGTCATAATAAACATCATCACTCTAACCAAGTTTTGTGGAATGAATTCCTACGAATCATTTAGCATGAATCAAATACTCATGTTGCTATGAGATTCGTCGCAGTTGCGCTCTTGCAATCTGTAACTAAAGGTAAATTAAGCGTGAATGAGTTATCAAATAGGAAACAATGAATAGAATCTTATGCTTGCAATCAACTATACTTATTACAAAGGCAACAAATTATAATTTAATCTTTATTAACTGCATAGGAAAGGAAGAAAGCATTTAGACGATAGAATTGTAGGTACCTAGTACTTATTTAAAGAAGACGATACTACATCAAACCAAAATACAAGTAAAAAGGCAAAAGGATGATGACCGCAGACACATTTACTAGCTGCCGCCCGCGGCTCCGCTCCGCTCGCGTGTATGACGATAATTATCCCAAGGGAACATAACATGCCAGGACTGCGGAGTTTGTTCGTAAGAGTCAACGCGGCCCTGGAACGCAAAGGGCATCAGGAGGAACACGGATTGGTTTTAGTCAGTAAGACTCTGACAATCCCTTCCGCTCCGCCCAGAGCGGAAGGAGTCATTAGGTGATTTCTCATTCATAAAAAAAGGCCTGAACATTATAAGATAGATAGGGCTTGATCCCGAAGTACCTGAACGCTCATGACAACATGAGAAAATCGTTACTGTCTGTCCATTAACGAGTTTGTTTGTAGAATTCTCCCATTCCACAACGGCTTAAGTTGTACTGAGAAAAGTAGAGGTTCAAACGTCTAAATATAATGCTTTTGCTCTAAACGCAAACAGCGAATTAGTTCGAGAATTCTCTTTGAATGCTGTTACATATTTATGAACTAGAAATAAGTAGGATCTCTATTGTTTTTAAACAGATTATATAGAAGATCTCGAAACATTCATTGATCATAACTCACTGGTGAATCACACAGTTGTTATTCTAAAATTTTAATCATTTCATTTCACATGGGTTTTTCCACAAAAATTAGAACAAACAACTCTGGAAAAATCTTAAGAAAAATTATATTTATAGTAAAATGGGAAACTACTGCATGCTTAAAGTATAGCTATTCTACATACTCTATATCATAACAGTTGCACATATTCACCAAACAAGGTGAATGGGGAATGGTGTGCTGGTAAAAATCTTATGTTACTGACAGACAAAGTACAGTCTTCTAGAACCATAAACTTTATAGCAGATTTAACTCCTGAAGTGGTTCATGTAGGTATGAAAGGTTGGCACAGGGTTTGCAGTAAACGGAAACCACATTATAACTGTAGCTCGTACCAGTTTTCAAATAACGAATGTCATGATTCCGTTGCGCGAGAGGGACGGAGCTATACAGAACAAATAGCACTGTCCCTTTATCACAACGGAATCATGATGACACTGGCACGTCATAGTAGGGAAGCAGTTCCTTAAGTTTCACTTCTTTAAACCAAATACACACACACACCCCCACAGTGACTACACAGCACACACCACACCATCACATCACAATTCACACCACACAGCCACAGTGTAGTCTTTATAACCCAAAGGTTGACTGGCAGGAGAATGCCTTGTTGCAATAAGTCCGCCCATGTACCACTATTGTACATAAAGTTTAAATAAATAAATATTAATCTGAATTATAAACCACAGCAAATTATTTTTTAAACACTTACTTTGAAAGCTAGTATAATATAAACAAACAGATAGATTCGGCCTATATACTTAATACTGAATTACTGACTCATTCGACAGTTCGCTGAACAAATTCAAGGAAATCTTATTTTTACCGGAAACATGGTTTACCGAAACGACGATTCCTGTATTTCATGAACACACTTCTTAATGAAGATGTTTCTCGTTTTCCTGTAACCTCATTTCGGAAAAACCAGTACATTATGCGGAATTCGCGTATTTAGATTATTTATATCAGTGGTAAATTGAAAAGGAATATCTCCTTAGATTGGAATTGCTCTTGATACATTGCCAATGGCTGACAAATAGTATTGCTTATGTACGAACAGATTAAATAATTGTGGGTGGTATAATGGTACTAAACAATCATAGGGAGAAACCAAAGATAATATTCACATTTGACGCGTTGTTTTTTTTTAAACATGAAGTTTGTTGCATACCTAATTAATGTAGGTATTATTTAGTCAGAACCAAAAGTTTTCTGTTAGTTATCCTTCAACTTTTTTCGATGTACAAAAACGGCTCTATTTATCCGTCCACTTCTGCAGTGCGATTCTGTAAACATGTCAAAGTGAAGGCTTGGGTGAACTGATCACAAAGTGAGCTGTCATTCTATGTAATCAAGATGGAATGACAGCTCTGCTCGTAATCAACTCACCCAATCCTTCACTTCGACATGTTTACAGAATCGAACGATTCTCTGAGTCTCGCATCCAACAAATTCCCGCGATCTTCGCTAAATGATATTTAAGTAGATGATATGACATACCTACAAGATACCTACGAGTACTTAGTATCATTCATAACTTTGTCTCACATTGTGATGGGATCAAAGGTGCAGGAAGCATAACATGTTTGCTGCATCCTTAACACATTCAGACACATTGTATGAATCAGTTGACATGTTTGTATATTATTTAAGTAGCAGGAACTGAAAGGTATTTATTCCTTAAGAATTGGAATGAAGTAGCTGAATCATGACCTTTTGGAAGAGTGGAGAGAGGCCTACCGGGACAGTTCGGACTAATAATAATAAAGTAGAGACTGTAGACTATATGAGATCACACAGTAGGTAGTTCCAAATATTTACTTATCTATTACTAGCTAACACCCACGGCTCCGCCTGCGTGAAATTAGAAAGGTTTTATACATCAGAATAACACCTACTTTGTCATAGGCTAAAAACCCGGATGGTTCTTTTTTCTTTCTAATCAAAGTTTCATCAAAATCAGTTCACTATAGTTTCTGCATGAAAGAATAAGAAAATAATTCCGTAAAAATGTATCTGTCACCGAAAAATTGCTACTCCGTAAGATTAAATCTTGATTAGATTATAATTTCGAGATACATTACGAAACAATCGTTTTGTATACAATAAACCCCATCCAAATTCAATAGTTTTCAATAAACCCGTGACTTATTTGAAAAAAAAAAATGTTTACAATTACACGCGATATTTTACAATCTTACGGCGTTTGCCATTCTCCGGTGACATATCCAAAGCGCTACAGTAATGTAGTAGAGGTTCCCCTGAAGTTCCCAACAGCGATTTTCCTGTAAAGCCAGGAAGTTTAGTGTGTGGCTTCTCTTGAACCGAGGTCGACTGTCGACCTCGTGAACGACTGAAGAGCTCATGAATAAAGACTTGAGTCCGAAATACGAGCGTGAGCCAAAGCCGAGTGGAATCCTTCAGCGTGAACTGTCACGTGCCATGAACTTTTAAGTATTCGTATGTACGATCAGCAACGATAGTAGAAATCGGATACACAGATATAAGACAAAAGTTTTTTTTCATAAATTAATAATAATAATAATAATAATAATTTATTTACTAAACACAGTTTACACGTAATTATATATTTAAGTACCTCCAAGAAATAGTTACATCTAACAGTGCCGTTTCACAAATTACTTATGGGTCCCAAACTAGGCGCAGCCTGTATCTTGGAGACCCAGACATTACACACAGTTTATTATTTGACGTGGTCTGCTAGCGCGTCATGGCAGTTTATAATACACATAAAAACAAAAAAAAAATATGGAACAAACAACAATTGTATTTATTTAAAACCTTCTGAACAGTAGTGGTACATTAGCGGATCTAATGCCTTTTTGGCGGTTTGATCATCGCCATGGTCACGTTACCACTGAAAGAATGTCACTTTTTTGAAAACGACTGCCAATTGTTTTTTTTTTTTGTCCAAAACATTCGGGATTCACCACATGACACTATGGTATCATAAATCCAATACGTTCTGGACTTTTTTAATATCATTAGATCACGGATAAAACGTAACTTTGCCTAGGTACACAAAGGGGCATTCTGGCAACGATTTTATATACCTATCTATCTAAAATATTGGACGGAATAATATTTGCAATCACATAGTTAGCACTTAGGAGAGCAAAGATAAATCAAAAACTAAAGACAATGTTTACGACACCCACGTACTTAAAAGAAATTCTACTTATTCCCGACCGGTAAACACGTGGTTGTTTTCAGGTAATAATAACTCTTGCGATACAGAAAACACTACAACAAGATGATCGTAAGAAAACATTCACATATTGACTAATTGTAAGTTTTTAAAAACGCCCGCAATGTTGGTTAATACATTTCACATCACCGCATGATTGTTTGCAGGCAAAGATGATATAATTTTAGTAAACTCTAAAATATGATTAGGTACTATAAGAAAAGCGGTCATATCATTGACTAATTTTTAAGAGTTTCACATTTTACCGCATGGTTGTTTTCAGGCAAAAACGAGACGTCTTGCGATACGGAAAACAATAAAACAGGATAATTATAAGAAAAGCGTCCACATCATTGATTAAGTTTTTAAGAACGCCCGCAATGTTAGTTAATACATTTCTCATTAACAACACGTTTTGTTTGGCTTTCAACCAAAAGTGTGGACGAAAGCTGTAACAACTCTGAATCACTTCTCCGTTGCAAGGATGCGCATGAGTCGCCCAACGTTACTGTAATGTTAATCATGTTCTTTGTTCAAATATTCGTAATGTTATGAAACTATGCGAACTTTTTGGGCGATAACTCGAGCGATATTTTTATTTTTGTTTACGCCTACGCGAGTGAGTAATGTTTATCAACGTTTTATGATTAAATCTTTCAGTAGGTAATCAGTTTTTTCGCAAAATAATACGTCGAGCAGACTTTTATGCGTTTTACAATTTTGTGTCATCAAATGTAAACAAACACTTTAAACAATGACTTATTTCCTAATAAAATAGTTAAATCACAGAAACGTTAATTGGCCATAATATTCTGCTAAAATAGCACCATGACAGCTTAGGTCAAATGAAGTGAGCGTCTTATAGCGAACTGTCATTCAGCCTGAAGTAGTGGATGGAGCTCACTGCACCTAAGTTTTCGCTGTGAGATGTTTACAGTACCTAAACCTACTTGATTATAAAGCGATTGAGATCAATGATATAAATGAATTTAGTAAATAAATACGTCATTGATTAAGATATAGTAATTCCACTATGTAGTGGAATTCTCATAGTACGAATACCAATGGACTATGCCAAACATGTTAATTAATTAATTACGCATAAGATCTACCTACCTACTATGCATGTAGTACATACGTAGCTGGTCTACCTACATACACACATAATATATTTATGTGCGCATAGACCAATGCGTGTAGAACGTAGTGTTAGTAGAACCGGACGTCTTCAACTTCCATCATTATAATGATGGCGCCGATGACAACTCACTCTTTGATCGTGGCACATTCCATTAATCCTAATGTAAATGTACGCACATTTTCACACGCCTGCCAAAAACGTGCGTACAATATTAATAGTTTAAAGAAATAATACAGGAAGCAACTAAATACTAACTTCAGTGCTACGCAGTCGTACAGTAGTTATCGCGACTTTAATGTTATGTGGAAAACGTTTATCTAGGAAAACACATCAGCTTTTACGATTACGAATCGGTCTTCCATTAAATCAAAGTAGATAAGAAACAGATTGTCTTCATATTCTGGAAATCTTAAAGTTATCAGAACTCTTTTCGCACTTCGATGCCTTACCTACCATGACTTTATTATTAGCTCATAAAAATAAAATAATCCGTTCGACCTAATTTCAATCAATCACGGTGGCCAATCTTAACGGAGCTTAGCCAAGTACTCAGAAGATATTTTAGTGCACTCACTGTTCTTTTACTCTCATAGTCCAACGGGACAGCAATGCGACATAACCGGAGATAGATCAGGCGCAAGGCCAACGGCTTTTCATGCTTTCTGCACGATGAGGTGTGACAGAAGCACCTGAAGTTGGAGAAATTCGAAATTCTTGAGTGCAGCTGGAGACTACAAATCGGCAAACGTGAGGTGGCTGGTATCAGCTGGATGAGAGTTGCCAGCGTGTGACTGGAGAGACCTGATCTGGCAGTGGACTGCTGTAGGATGGTAATGATGAATTATGTATATTGTATACATGGCATCAACTAAGTAATACACATGCAGGTCTCATACGTATCAACAAGATCAACAAAGCTGACCACTACAGTCAATGATCATTGAATTAAAACAATCACACGTTTCATTGACACGTGAATCATTGTGCCATAGCCATACATATTTAAAGGTATGTATACTGTAATAGAATGTTGAGGAATGTTTTTGCTGGTAATAACAAAATCCCGAATTCAAAACAATGTGAAATGTGTGTCAAGAAAAGATTCAAGAAGAGAAAAGATTTGTGTGAGTGAAAATTGAAGTCATGTCATACTTTAACTTCCGCGACTGAAAACCCGTGGATTTTAAACGGGGAGCGTTTACGCGGTACTGCTTTTCATACAAACTTTCAAATCATAATTCTTCAAAATGAACGAACCGATTTTAAACTTGGTATGCAAACGATAGATATCCAGGTCTAAATAGTTATCAGAAAACATTTTTGAAAAAGATTTCAGAGGGAGAGAGAGAGCAATTTTAAGTTTTCTATAGAAAGTGAAAAATCACTATATCCTTCCCCCTGAACTCTTTTTCAAAAATGTTCATTCATTTTGAAGAATAAGGACTTAAAAGTTTGTATGAAATGACATACGGCGTACACGCTCTTAAAACAAACGTTTGAATGAATGAAATACGAGGAAATATTTTCTGATACCAGCAGTTACCAGTTCCTCCCTCTAGACATAATGTTTCCAGTATTTACCTCTCAATACCTACAGCCTTTTCAGCAAGTCTCAAATAATTCCTTTTGAATACCAGAGCTTGTGAACCTTTACAAAGGCTTTTCATCGAACATGATGGGGCTTCGCTCTTAAGCCTTTTAAATATTCGATCGTCATCCTAAGGCCTTAAAGTGCGATGACCTCTGGGTTAAGTGAGAAAAGTTGTGTAAATTGTACCTACTGTTTAATAGGTTGGTTCCACAGACCATGGAACACGTAGC
The DNA here is from genome assembly GCA_947386135.1 of Melanchra persicariae. Classification (NCBI taxonomy): domain Eukaryota; kingdom Metazoa; phylum Arthropoda; class Insecta; order Lepidoptera; family Noctuidae; genus Melanchra; species Melanchra persicariae. The sequence continues at coordinate 17,513,813 of OX376648.1, read as the reverse complement.
AGTGACTAGAGGCTGCTCTTACATTTTGGCTAAATATTCGTGACCGCGCAACTGCGCTGAGCATTAGTTTTGGCTGTCGAAGCCATAGTCGGAACAGGGTATTTGACTGCCATCAAAATCTACACGAATGGTAGGCTCTGGTCTTAACGGGCCCCTTCTGCTATACTGACATCTCTTTGAGGCGCGCGTGGAACAAAGTTTAGTCTAGGTTATCAGGAATATCAAATAGCCTTTAGTCATGGCCCGTCAATTTGTATGACTAAAGAGAGTTTGGTTTCAGAATAGGTACTTTGACAGTGCCAGCTTTTGGAGTAGCGACCGAGGTGACTCGGTGCTCTATGGTTGGTTCTAAAGTTACAGCTAAGCTGTTTGACTGATCGCAAACTAATGAATCCTACCCAATGGAGGATGACGTAGAAAATTAGATTAGAAAGAATTAGCACTAAGTGAGTTTTACGGTGGATAATGTTACTTTTCGGTATCTGCTTAGTACATAATGTGTTTTTATTTTGGTAAAGATCAAAAGGTTAACGAGCGACAGTGATGTTACGCAGATTCACTATCAATCATTTGAATGAAATCTTGCAAAGCTCGACACGCAGTAATAACTCTTGTGCACTACATTTCTAGATACCTAGTGTTTTAATTGAAAATTTATTTTTCTTTTTTCTATATAGCATAACACGCCTGTATTTCTGGAAGGGCTAGGCGTTACTTCAGGGTAATTTTTTTGCAGATTTAACACGCTATCAACTGCTAAATCGGACTATCCTGTAGAGACCTCAAATGAATTTAAGGTCCCCAGGGCCAGGGCTGTAGGTGACATTAATACCGCCACAAAAAATCAACGTAGCAGCTGGGGGCCTCAACTACTGACCGCTCGCTAAGGGCATCCCCTGTGGGATACGGACCTCGGCTTAGCAGCGTCAGTTCGGGAGAGGACAGGCTGGGTCGTTTGATTATTTATGGGATTTAAGACTGATGGTGGCTCAGCGACGCTGGCTGGCTGAATCGTGGCTAGGGATTTTTTTCAAGTGGGCATTTAAGCCAAATCCGAAACTATGAGGAATAGCGAAAAATATTCGAGTCTCGGCCTTTCGGGCCCAGTTTTGATGAAAACTAAAACTGCATTATTGGAATTTAGAATTCCAAATTATTATTTTAAAATCATTTCCATGTCATAAAGTAGACAAGCCTATTGCCCTTAACCGCGCACAGATCCAGACTCTGGTACTTCTTTGTTCTAACTTCTTTAAAATTATGGGTACCAGGGTATCTACGTATCACCTCTGTAAACTTCCTTCAATATTTGTCTCTCGCCACATTCCCTGTCTTTAGTTTCTCTTGGAAGTAGGTAACAGTGAGCACCCAAATTTCGCATTCTGCATTCCGCACTTCATCCTGTAAGTTTTCAACCGTCAGGATGCTCGAGATGTGCAGATTAGACAGTTTTATTCGACACACGTCGTCGTTGAAGTGGAATGTGAAGTGGTTTATTTCCATAAATTGTGCCATTTCATGTGAGTCAACTATTTTCAAAGGCGGCAGTCTAACTTTTTGTGAATTGTTGGTGTATTACCAAAAATGCTGCCAGTTTTGAAATGTTAAATAAACCAAAAAGCTGATAAGTATGTGTCACGTAAAATTAATATTTTTCAAAAGAAGCCTTGGAGGGAAATTATATCCCCTTGCCTTATTAAAGATTACGAACGAAAAAAAATACAAGTTTCACTTAAAAGCTCTGAAAGATTTGATTGGATCCCAACCTTAGTGGAACATTGTCAATGAATTATAGTCGTTATAGTCAACATTAAGGCGTAAAATACTGGTATTCAGCTGAATCCGGTTTGACTGGGAGCCGACCCCAAAATAGTTGGGAAAATTCTAGGCAGATGATGATAGTCAACATTAAGGCTGGGTGAGAGAAAGGTGAGAGGTGAGTGGTCGCACTTACTTCTCTCTCACCACCATAATGCGACAACGCATTTTCATAGAAGTTTACTGCAATTTCAGTACAACTGCTGAAAACGCATTGACACTGTCTACGGGACATTTTTCTCGTGTTGTGATAGGTAATGGCACAATAACCATGTTTAAAAATAGCTTGAGTTATTTTTACGATTCATGCCAAATGAATGAGAAGACGAAATCACATCTTTTACGAAAATTACTCAGATTAATCTAAATCATTTGACGTGTGCTCACAACAATTTTCTGAATGATTTGAATACTCCAGAACACCACTTAAGTACTTACCTAAATATTTCTTCGAAATGTAATCTCAAACCGTTCCAGCTCTTGTCACCGACTATTTTAGTTCAGTTCAGCGTCGCCGCGTCGTCAGAATTCCAGAAATCCTATCTGATGACGAATCGGACTCACCCATTCATTTTCGCTGACAATGAATTATCAAAATAGTGAGAATTATTTTAGAGTAACGCGAAAACCACTGGAGTCGAAATAAATGTTGTTGCGTAACTACTTACCAAAGAGTAAGTCTGTATACTTACATGGTATCTATGCTTATGATTATGGTTTGTGTACCTACTTTATTTCAAAATCAATGTAGGCTATAATAAAACTCTCGTTTTCAATAAATTATCACAAAATGTAGTCAGCATAAGGTAATTTAGGAACAGTCACAAATGTCCTGTTAGTATATCATCATATCAGCCGAAAGACGTCCACTGCTGGACATAGGCCTCCCCCAAGTGTCGCCACAACAACCGGTCCTGTGCGTCTCGCATCCATCGGTTACCCGCGACCCTCACCAGGTCATCGGTCCACCGCGTGGGAGGCCTTCCAACGCTGCGTCTTCCGGTACGCGGTCGCCACTCCAAAACTTTTCGGCCCCATCGACCATCTGTTCTGCGAGCAATGTGCCCTGCCCACTGCCACTTCAATTTGGCGATCCTTCGGGCTATGTCGATAACCTTGGTCCTCTTGCGGGTATCATCATTCCTGATTCGATCACGCAAGGAAACTCAGAGCATTGCCCTCTCCATTGCCCTTTGGGTGACTTTAAGCCGTCTGATGAGGCCCATTGTGAGTTTCAAGTCCATAAGACATAATATTGTGATCGTGGAAAAAAATAAGGCGGAACAAAGAATAGGCCACTCGATATAAGAGGCCGTAGATTCGTATAAGAAGATCTTGGTCCTTGGACTTACAGGCTGAATTGGCTTTTGCAAACGATTTCGCAAAGTCGAAAATTGACCCACGGAACCGTACAGCCGTGATAAAAAGTGCGCTAATCCAAGATCTTGAGGCATTATTGACCAACAAACAACCATGCTTACAGTTCTCGTCAAATAACTTTACCCCTCTGAAGTTAGCCATTTGCAAAAATCGCGCAGGTGCAGTTACGTACACGGGAGCAAGCGGGACGCAAGCATGCATCGAACGTAAACGAGCGACTGAGACATAAAATCGCGCCCCGCCCCGCTCTTACGCATGCGCAGTTGCAGTGTGTTCGTAATTTTGACTACTACGCAGCCACTAGACACAACTTCAGAGGGGCAAAGTTAGTTGACGAGAACTGTACACAGGTCTCTGCATGCACAGACTTTAACATAAGGAAAGTAGGATTTTTACATAACAGGCCCCTTTTTACAAAGATGAGCTTTCATACGTATCTATCTATCGTGTTTATGTTCGAATGTAACTGCAATAGAAAGCAGTACCACGGTATATGTGTCGCAGCCAACTAGCTTAATCAGCCGTTTCATGAAAAGCCTAGCCTTTCCGACATAAGTGACATGGGCAAGTCATTAAACGTTATGGAACAAAATTATGTCACTTAGGTCGCTGAAAAATCGGCACATTTAAATGAAAAGGCTAGGCAACCAATTAAACGGCTGACTAAGCTAATTGGCTGCGACATATGCATAAGCAATATTCAATAAAGATTGACACCAGTTTTACTATCGCAGTTTACTGCGACGGAATATCTAAGTAAGTATACATATATCTATTGAAATAATTAACATTGAAGAGCCTGTTTGTTATATCAAAATATCAGCTTTTTACTAAAATATATTAATGTCTGTCAGTTTATTCCGATAAAATCTTCGGAACAGCTGGACCAATTCCGACAGGACATTCACTGGCTTCTTTCCCTAGCTTCTTGTATTTTAGAAAAACTTTTTCACAAAAAAAAAACCGACTTCCAAAAAAAAACACTACAAAGTACAAAATAACTTTAATTTCGGAAATCGGTGTTTTTGGTTGCTTCTTCGTTATTTGACACCGACTTCCGAAATTAAAGTTATTTTGTACTTTGTAGTGTTTTTTTTTTGGAAGTCGGTTTTTTTTTTTGTGAAAAAGTTTTTTATTTTTCACTTTTTAGTGGTACCCCACACCCAACAACACCACTGAAAAGTCATAGGAAAGCAAAAATATGCAATTTCATATGATTTTTGCACATATTTTTTCCAGCTATTTGGATTTAAAAACCAAACTGCTGAACCGATTTCGATAAAATTTAAATGGGACCAATCGAGAAGTATATCCTTTCATATAAAACAAGAATTTTTCAAATCGGTTCATAAATGACGGAGATATGAGGTAACAAACACACAAAAAAAAAAAAAATACAGTCGAATTGAGAACCTCCGCCTTCTTGTGAAGTCGGTTAAAAAAGGATTAAGGTTCCGTTAAAAAGCATAAAACCCCTGAAAACACTTTTCACACGGACGAAGACGCAGGCATCAGCTAGTATCTAAAAAAGATTATCACCCGTTTTACTATCGCTGTTTACTGCGACGGAATATATTCAATATAACTGCAAAGGTAGGTTATGAAACGTTTTATATTCACGGTTAGTGTTTCGTATTAAATTGTTGTGATAGAAGAGTAGATAGCATTTCTCTTTTCACTAAAATACCCAAGGTAAAACTATCTATATTTTCTAAAATATGTATTTGATTGATTTAAGCTGGAAAAAGACCTATAGAATACAGAGAGTATTCTAGAGGTCTTTGTCCATCTTCACATATTTCACCACAAAACAAAGTTCAACGGTTTGTTTTGAACAAATTGCAATTATATTAGTCAGGAACACACTTCATGAAAAGCTTTGTCTACATTTGACACCGGAACTTGTTAAACCTCTTCAGAAATTATCTTCAACAATCGAAAATCATTTTGAACACTTTCATCATCATCTGCCTAGCCTTTTCCCAACTACTTATATTGGGGTCGGCTCCCAGTCAAACCGGATTCAGCTGAATACCAGTAGTTTACGTGAAGCGGCTGCCTACCAGACCTCCAATACCCATTTAACTGGGTAACACATTTTGAACACTTTATAGTGTGTAAATCGTTGTGAATGTAGCTACTTATCAAGCTATGGTTGACTAGTTATCCAGTCAGTCACACTAATAAACCAATAATATGATATGTTTAACATGAGAAAAACAGGAATCTTATGAGTGTGTGTAACATGGTGGAAGGAGGTCAATTTCCTTACAATTTCCATGTATTTATATCTCTCCATTGATACTCAACACCCACCACGTTGCAGTTACGAAACGCACGATATTACTGTCAGTATCCTCTCGTTTAAAAATAGAACGCTCCTGCGACACGTCTCGAGGTCGTTCAACTTTAAAAATTCGTGAGAATTTTATGCAGCAGGTAGGTATTTTAGTTTTTGTATGTAAAATCGTGCAGAGCTTTTTATTATCAAGTTTCGTTTAAACTCTTCAGGGAAATGTCTCCGAATTTGTTTTAAAAACTGTTGCAATACCTACACATATTATGGCATCATTCTCTTTCCTATATCATTATTTATTTGGAGTCAGCACAACATCTTGTCCTCTTCCATACTTTTCTATTAGTCATCGTCATCTAAATTCTAATAGATAGAATATAGGTAGGTACTTAATTGTCCTCTCTAAGGTTTTCTTCATAAATTCCTCCCATCGTTTCTCATAACATCCCTGCTTTATTTTTGTTCTACAGTCAAAACATTGAATCGCATCGTTAAAATCGAGTTTCCAATTATAAAATACAATAAGGCTCCATATTGCGCCCGTTAATTAACGAACGAAAATTCAATTATCGATCTGAACCCAATCGGAATCAAGTACCAAGTAGTTTCGACTACATACATAACAGAAAGACGAGATGACACGGTCACCCATCCAATTACCGGGCATACAATCAGTAACTGAACGCTATCGAGTGGCCGGTCTAACGAGCCACTTACTCCCACTCCTAACTATACGTTGCACGTCCTAATAACAGCAGTTATGCTAGGTCCCATAACAATGTTGATAAAACGCGTAATACCAGTTTAATAACTTAGTTCTTTCCCAGAACATGGTGAATGGATACCCAAATTACCCAAATTATAATTTTCGGCATGAAAACATGTTTTTGTTGGTATTATTAGAATAAGTGCCCATGACACTATGGTACATTCATATTTTTGTATCCTGACAACACTCTCTCTCTCTTCCGAGCTTGCACATAAGAATGTACTAGTGTACGTAGTGTATTATTTTGTAATTCTTTATTAAATTATCTATAAGTACAGTTTACTATACAAATTGTATAGGTACCTACCTGTTTAGATTCTGACAACATACATTATACATAGATTGATATACTAGATATGATGAGATAAGTTCGATATTTTTAGAACGTAGGTAGTTTTTGAATTGCGTAAATCATGGTTACAATACAACATGATAATCCAATATTACCAATGATATAATGTAAACTATGCGTTACCCCGTACCCGCACTCTAATGGCAACTAAAAATGAAGAAACGAACGAACGAACGAATCTTTTCAACACATTTGCTCAAAAAATGCATTTACGAAGCCTGTATGCATTGTTCGAAAGTTAAAAATTATGCACCACACAATGGAGCGTGCGGCAAAGTAGGTACTCTCACCTAAGTGCATATTTTACCGCAAACTCCGTTGTATAGCGCCGTGCGTATTCTTTACGGTTTTTTTTTAATTTCCATAAAAATTAATAAGAATTCCACCAAGGAGTTTCACATCACGAGTATAAATAAGCTGAATGATCGAACCTCCTTGGAAGCGCTTTTGCTGTATACGTTTGTCTCATTTTAATATTATAGAGAAAATGAGAGAAGATAAATAAAAAAATAAAGTATGTGGTTCTAATTTTCACCACGCGCATGTGGCGCCCTTTGCAAATTCGCGCCATTTTCATATTAGAAACGTCAAAGATTGTTGCGACTTTCCGACTGATTTCTAGAGACAAAAAGTTTGTTTCATTACTTATTGTAATGTTTTCTCGCAAATGTGTCGAAAAACGTTGTATGACACACGTGCGGATTTGGTTTTTACAAACTCGTGACTATGGTAAGCCCTCGACTTCGTCTCGTGCTTACATTCGTCTACTCGTTTGTAAAAACCAACTTACCGCACTAATATCATAAATAACTATTACCTACCCCGCGCGCAAACACATACCTACCGAATGGGTTTTCACGCTTTTTGCCCTAAATGTGTAATGTGCTACTCTACTTATAATACTTTCCCAGACCTCAGGTTGAAAACTTAGAACAATTGCAACCACTAGAACCGCGACACGAAGCAGCCATGAAAACAAGTTGAGGATACTCCAAAAATCTTTTATAATGAGGAATTCTATAAAAATGACGGTTTATTATGAGTACACAAAAGCAACAAAGAAAAGGCAGGTTGGGCTGTTTTCTTTGGTTTCCTGAAGAAAATAAAGGAACGAGGAGTTTCATGATATTGTAATGAATACCCCGGGGGTAACAACATCAATGTAAGTGAAAACTGTAAGTCTATTGTAGGTACCCACCAAGGACTGACGTTACAAAAGCCTAACAAAAAAAAACACAAAAAAGGAAGGAAGAAATGTAAATAACAATAGGACTCTCTGCCCGTCTGCCTTCAAAGAAAGACTGAACAGACATCTTCTGGGCACGCTCGCTCCATCATAGACCTCATCTATCGCTTTCCATCAGGCGTCGAGGTCAAGAGCAAGCCCATTCTTCAATAAAAAAGGACATACTGATTATGGTGTGACGCTGTTGTGTCTGCTTTTATGGCCGTTGAAGGTATTTAAACAAAAACAAAACACATTTAGGATAAAATATACTAAGTCGGTATTCCTCCAAATCGCTGAAATCAAAAAAACATAATTCGGACTACCTCGAAAGTCTCGATTTTTTTATTGACACGTGATGACACTTTAATTAAAAGCACGCCAACTATGACGCAGTAACATAAAATGGGTAATCTAAATAATGATAATTACTGCTTCATAATCTACTGAATCTGTTATAGCAAGTTTAGTATTGAACGTTTTATGAGACATCATAATGCTCTTGACTCAGAGTCATCCTACGCTGTATCTTATATCACTGATTCATTTCTCGGAATACCTATTTAAATATCGGTTTAGTTTTTGGGCAGTACCGTCATTTGTTTTATGACGATATATCGTGGACCTATATCCATAAGTAATCTCTTGGATTATGCCGAATGTACCATTTTCTAAATGGCTGGTGCAATCTGCGAATAAGAGGTAGAATCGAGTAGGTATGTTTGGTAAATCAATAGGCCTGCATATACAATTTCATCTGACAATGGTTAATACCCTGATCAAATTGAGTATCGTTTGGTTTACAAAATGAACTATTGTAACGTACTTCCTTATGGGCAGGAATATTAACTTAACCTAAAAGCATTAAGTATATATTTGTTTCTTCTAAACAATTACTGCTAACGCACTTGACAAGTTTATGTCCCAAAAGAAAAACAAAAATACAAACGTTACCCTTAACAAACTCTACAATAAAATGTGTACGAAATAACCAACAAAATTAACAACTTTTATAACTACCCCTTTTCATACGACATTGTAAGCAAGTTTCCCGTAAATCGTATATGTAGTACCTAAAGCCCTAAAGTATGAAGAAAAACATGGCGACTGGAGATACGAGAGAACGTGAGTTTATCCGCATCCCGTCCCCAAACGTTGGCTGCTGTAACCTATACGAGGCGGAACAGTCGGCCCTTGTTGCCAGCTTGCGTAATGCTAATGTATTTCTACCGGTTTCTGTGAGATTTAGATCTTTAGAGCTGAAACTGTGGTGAGAAGTTTCCTACTAACTAATCTAAAATGATGAATCTATCTAACCAGAGATATGTGTATATTTATGCAACGTGTAACAGAATAAACGCAATACCTCTTATAAAAGAGGTCATTGTACTCATCATTATGAACAACTTTCAATATGGGACCAACACTGAAATCGCGAAAAGTATAGTTGAGAGTATTTTCCTCCATTTCTAATATCTCATATTGATTTGTAAAAATTACTCATGTTGGACATCCCACCTATACACACAAAACGTAAATGGAATGCTTTTATTGTACATCGCTGTAGCAAAGGAGTGAAATAATCTGTCGGCGCAGGATTTGGTGATTCTTTATAGTTATAAATGTCAAAGAGTGAAAGCAAGCTTGCTCCATCTTTGACCAACTACATCATCACTTACCGTCAAGTAAGACAGTGATAAAACGCGAACCTATAAATAATAAAATGGAAATACCAAAGCACAAACAACAAATCCAATTTTAAAAAATCTCAAAAAAAAAGCGAGATTGGTGTGTCAACGGCAAATATTCACATTTCGATGTGCACACGTTGCGTCTATGCTGCCGCGTCAAACGCATACCTACTGTGTAAATGTCAATTGACGTGGACGTTGCAAAGAACTGCGGCTGTTAGCGAATACTGGACGATATCGGCCTGTCAGTGCCAGAAGTTTACCAAAATACCCGTTAAAAGCAACATTCATTTGAAATTACGTTCAATTATTAAAATGTTGTGCTTGAATAATAACAATAATAATAATGGGGGTTTTGCCATAATCGCCACGCTCAACACAATAGATGGTCAATGGGGCCGAAAAGTTCTGGAGTGGCGACCGCGTACCGGAAGACGCAGCGTTTGAAGGTCTCCTGCCGTGGACCGATGAACTGGTGAGGGTCGCTGGTAGACGATGGATGCGAGACGCAGGACCGGTTGTTGTGGTGACACTTGGGGGAGGCCTATGTCCAGCAGTGGACGTCTTTCGGCTGATATGATGATGATGATGAATAATGATGATTAAAATGTGCTTTCATTATACAATGTCCGGGATAATGCAGCATAGATATTATCTCCTGTAAAGCTCCTATAGTGGTGTTGGAACTTTTTGAACAATGCTCTCGAAAATCGTAAGTGCTCTCCGTGAGACCGGAGGCTGTCGAGCCGCACTTGACGATAAACCCGCCTTTACCGCTGTCTCTTCACAAATCGTTGGTATCTTCAACATTTCTAACTTGACAATAAAATTCGATGACAAATAAAATCTTAATGGGGATAGACTTTACGATTATACCTAGGTAAGGGTCATAAAAAGGAAAGAGAAATCTGTTTGTAAATTAAAGAAATACATTTGTAAAAGTTATCGAGCTTTAGACAAAGATTTTCAAGTTGCTATGAGTGAAAAGACGGAACGTGTGTTTTCTTTGTCTGAAACAGAGCTTTTCCTAAACCCATAACAATCATATTTTTTTCTTTTAAGGAAAGCCAGACTGATCCTTTGTTCCATGTTTTAAAAAACAAACAAAAACATTATCCAAATAAAATAACGAGTATTTTTATTTAGAATTATATTCTGTGCAACGTTGCGCCTATATGTATGTAAGGCCGGTGCTCGAATGCGAGCTGGCGCACTATATTAACAATTCATTTAATTTAGACGATGGCTGCTGCTGCGGCAGTATTTGCGGGAAAACAGGGGAGAGTATTAGGGGAGGAAATTTATAATACCTACTACATATGACAGCAATAGTGGTGGCGCCTGTGACGGCCTGTGAGAGCTCACAAATGCCAAAAAATATAGCTCTTGGATGCTTCGATCACTGATTCTGACTTTTTATCACAGTTATAATCAACAAAATTTCATAAAAGAGCAAACACACAACACTCCGACATCATAGTAGGTATAGTACTTAGTATTTAGGTACCTTTCTAGGATATTATTTATGACCAAGGAAGAGACGAGCTCTTAAAGAAAACATTAAGAGTTTCCTTCAGTTTCAAATATTTACGGGTTTTTTCATGTCGGGGCCGTGGTAGACGGAGTATAGTAGCTATACAATAACCTACACCTGAATGCAATTTGTAACAGCTACATCTTGGCAATGAATACAACAGCGCTTCAATGTCACAGTTTATTTCAGCGTTTAACTGATTGCGACACTCTCTAAGTCCACACGACAAAGCTAATATTACTCACTCTAAAGTCTATTTCAGTACTAAATCCGCTTCTAAATAAAGTTTCTTCACAAATAATCCAGTCAATGACACTTTCAATCAATTTGAAAGAACATCTCTCTGTTGACGACAGTTTAAATTGGTTATTATTTGATTCGCCTGAAAGATTTTCTATAAACCAAAGTCATTGCCCCCAGGTAATGATCTGTTTAACATTATTAATGTACTTTGTTATCTTATTATTAAGTGGTTTTCGACTCAGAAACATGGCTGTTTTGTGATAAAAGTTTATCAATTACGAGTAACCATCGTTACAATCGGAAAATTGTACCTTTCTTTGAGCACAGTTTTCTTTTATTTTGCCCTTTGTTGCCGGTTTCGATGTGTACTTATGTAATCGAATATGTAGTCCCTCAGGCGATTTCTAATTTCCCAAGTAAAGGTTGGTAATCTTCGATGTAGTCATCCATTGATTTTCAGAGATGTCTTCAACTTGACATTTCTCAAAATTAAATCAATGAAAAGTGTCGTAAAACTAGCTGAATAATATTTAAACACCCATAAAGCAATCATGAAAGGAACAACCTCAAAGCTGAAAACACTCCGATTCGAAAACGATAGCGCGTTTGATGCGAGTGCCATCACATTAAAATCCACTTTCGAATATCGCGCACGGAATCGGAACTCAATACGTGTCCATTGCCGACGGCGTTCACCAAACATTCGTCGAACGGATTTTCACAGATTTTCCTACATTTTCGGTACAGTTCCGTCCAGGCCCTGAGGCGTCGAAACGGAAAATTGCTCGACGCTCTAAAACATCCTCATATTTTTTATTTCATTGGGAACAGCGACAATTTCGTTAACTTCATCCCGCCATTTTGTGGATCGCGATGTTCCTGACAGCGCTATTTCTGTTACCGACAATATGAATCGGTTTTATTACCTATAAAATACGTCTTATCAACCTCTACTTTTGACTAACTACGCTCTGATTGCTTCTTTTCGACCAGCATTTTTGTCCGACTGTTGTTGTTGATATCTGAAGCAAATAAATAGGGAAGATGCAAATACATAATTTATTAAAAAATTGTGATTCAAATGATAAAAAAGTATATAAGAACACTGCAACGTTTTTCTTTTAGTTTACATTGATTTTTAACAAAAATTACGAATTAAAATAAAGTGAAACGGGACGTAGAACAACAATCAGCGTCTAATAACGTCACTGCTGTTATGACAACGAAAGTTTAAAACCGCAATGTTGGCAATAAATTAGCGTTTTAATTTTTCAATTAGGTATAAATAATCTATTTTACATGGAATTCTTCAAAAGTAAGCAAGGCGAAAATATTGCATGTTCCCAATGAAAATGAAAACATTTTTTACGGCAATTTTCTATAATTTTAATTAGGTAGGTACTGAACAATGAGTGTGAAAAGTCCTGAATTTATCTTCGAAATCTAGGTAACAGTTTTAATTAAAGCACAGGTGTAAAATAGCCTGTTTTCATTCATCAATTAACATTCTCTCAACCCGATTTCTTAGCTCGTTTCAATAATGGGGGTAAAAGATGAAATCACAGCAGGATTCGCGATAATTACCTATTACCTACAAGGGATACAAAATTCAGAAACAAAATGACTAATTCACATTAAAACTGGAAAACAATGTTTGTGCAATTGTTTTTTGTTTTTTATATAAATCTTCATCCACGTTGGAAGTTATTGCTTTTTGGAAACAAGCCTTCGAAGACATAATAACTAAGTACCAAATCTTTACGTGATTTGCAAATAAAGTACCTATACATAGATTTGAGAACAAAATACGTTTGTTTGTAGTGAGCAAGGCCTTAGGGAATCGAGTCCGTATCGATTCAATTTGAAATTGAAATGGGCAAGTTATCGGATGATGTTGACTGTGTAACTGTGTAGGTACCTATATCATCAATAATTTGTAAACTCAATATCGAAATGGAGCGTGTACACACTCGTGCAGTAAGGTACCTATTGTTACATTGTTTGCAAACTGAAAGTGATCCGCGTGAAATTTCATGTGGTAGGTAGGTACAATGAACGAGGTGGTTTTGTCAGGCAATGATTGGTCTATAAATGATTTGCAATAATCCCGTCCTGTTTCTAACAAAGTTAGTAAAGTTTGCCAATCAAAGTACCTATCTAGGTAACGAATATTTACATCGTGAAGAAAGTCCCTGATGTGCAAAAAGCGATGAAAGAAAAATCTTAAAAACAAAGCCGATTAAGCTGATACTAAAGAACAGCAGCCCTACCATGTGTTAAAGCCTGAGTCGTTCGAGCGAGAAGGAGGGATATAGCTATAAAGGGTGTATAGCTCCATCCCTCCTTCTCGCTGGAACGACTCACGCTTTAGCACGTCATGGTAGGGCCGCAGAACTAATTTCAGTTTCCACAGATAGGGTTAAAGAATAGATGGCCTTACTGGGATCATCCCTCATATTCCAAGGTCGACTCTGCAGTCAGTCGCCTTCAAGGACAGTTCAATTAGCGCCTGTGAGCTAGAAGTTAAAAATAGACCTCTAGACCTGTTAAGCACTGGAGCTGTGGAGGCGATTATAATGAGCGATAAAAACACAATTTATCATAGTCTATCTTTGCGCAGAATCTTTCAAGTTAACCACGGAAAATGTAGTTCTATGATTGAAATAAACACCGATTTTTTACAGCTAGTTTTATGAGTTAGTAGTCCAATTTTCTAACTATAGAAAGATATTTAACATCTACGTAAAAAACAGAACATAAAGCCTAATTTTACGGCAGACGGTACCTACGAGTAAACGCCCTTGTGTCATAAAAAAAAAACAAGAAACAACACAAACCAATAGATCACCGCTCATGACGTGTGACGTCTGCAACGCATTGCTTTATAAAATCGTTGTTTTTCAACAAAAGTAAATAATACAGTTTACACAAAAGGCGGTTAATTTAACGAGATAACGAATTACATTTCGTTGCGGAGTAATTTACTGACATGTGGTAGCACTCACGCAGTGCAACAAACGCTCATTTGTAAAGACAAAGGAACACATGGTAACAGCCTGTCACTGGGGTCACGTGTCATAAGTTACGACCTCTCTTTCTTCTGTATTTGTATAACATCGCGTGAGGCACAGACAGATAAAGATACTACTGCATTCAGTTTTTAACGCTCGCTTCCTAAACTCTGTTGACAGAGACGAAGTTTGTTTTACGTCATGGACTCTTTTTGCTTACCTTATGTTATTGGCGCAGTTATTTGGTTTCCGTGCCTGTCTGCGAATAAAAATGCCATGAAATTGTTATCTGTACTCGCAAATCAGGTTCATGGAGAGAAGGTTGCACGATGTCAACAATGGTAAACCTACTTTTCCGTAGTCTCAACTTCTAGTATTTTTGGGGTCGACAGGTCAGACAAGGGTTGCCACCCGTACTTACTTTATAGTATTGTACTATTTTAGGCAATTGTACTTATAAAAATATAGTATAGTACGCAAAATACTACATTTTCATCGATAACTCATATACTGAGAGAGAAATCCCATAAAAGGTCTATTTTAGCTGGAATATTCGGTGTAGCGAAGTGAGCTCGAATATTCCAGCTCCTCCGCCTCGGCAGCATTTATCTTTTGCTGCTAAACCAAATGCCCTGTTAGGCTTAGTCCGAAACATGTAACGTGCTGGTTCTTGCATACCTCCCAAAAAAGTCAAAGAAAGGAGAAGAGGTTCTAAAATATTTTTTAATAAATAACGTAAAAAAAAATTACATTTAGTCGAACATAGCACCACCTCCTGTATGAAGTCGGTTAAAAATTAAAACAGAATTATAAATGTGTAGGTTCTTACTACATTTTTTTTCCTGAAATTTCTAAAAATATTATATTTTTTCAAGAATTTACAAAAAATACTACAACCAAAAAAAGGTGGCAACCCTAGGTTATATCAGTTGATTGGAGATGGCTTTTAATATTA
Organism: Melanchra persicariae; assembly: GCA_947386135.1. Classification (NCBI taxonomy): domain Eukaryota; kingdom Metazoa; phylum Arthropoda; class Insecta; order Lepidoptera; family Noctuidae; genus Melanchra; species Melanchra persicariae. Next base: position 17,498,539 of record OX376648.1, on the reverse strand, counting down.
AATCAATAGTGGTATTAATACACAAGGATAAATACAAACAATGGTATAGGTGTTTGAGGCTAAAATAAATAAAATTTACATGCCTATTACAACTTCGATTTTATTATGGCTCGCGATTAGAGCAAAAACTTCAAAAGTCAAACGATATGCAGGAACAAGAGTCATGCAATCATGTCATGATCAAAATACACCATAGCTTGTACCTACAAGTCAAAGATAATTTGTGTACCTAAGTAAAAACAACCAACAAAAAGGTAAGTAGGTACCTAATTATATCCATGCTTAAAAAAACATTGACGTACAGTATCTACTCATCAATAAATTACCAAACTCGTGAATTAATCATCCCTAAACATTTTATTTATCCAAAATTTTCAATTCAACATCAGAATTTGATCAATTCGTTTGGGAATTTAACATATTGAGGAGTATAATTATGTTAATCATGAGATACAAAGGGTGTAAACGCTAATTAGACAGAATATTCCATGAGTATTTAGCAAACTGGGATTATGTATATATTTTTCGTTAAATTAGGTTTATCGACTCATACATTTATACTTATAAAATATCATTCCTGGCGATCATCGCCAACAAACTGGATTGCCCTTATCCGGCAATGCTGCAGCAGACATATTGTTACCTAGTGAGCGTTCGTGTTTGTCTGTACTTGTTATCCTGTCTGTATCCTTATAGGTATCTGTTTTTTTATGAGTCTTATAAACTAATTTTATTTATTAACCCTGAAAGAAAAATATGGAGTTTATTAGCATTGATTCTCATTCGTTTCTAGGACAACATCCTTACCATGACTCAGTTATAGTCATGTTAAGTTCTGCTAATGAACTGCCCTGATAATTCATAGATAGGTAGGTACGATCTTTCGAAGTTATTTAAGTAGGACAATTTAATAGTTCATTAGAAGCTGAAACTGCAAGGAGCTGAAATAGTTAAATTTGTGTGTGTGTGTGTGTGTTAATTATGTATGTGGTTGTTAAATAGTAATAGTTACTGTGTTTTTGTATTGGACAAATCATTTGAACCTCTAGCGTTCTTCAAGTTCTAAGGGATATTTTTTTCTAGACACCGTTAACAAAATAATATTTAAAAAAAATAATAATTAAAATACTGTATTTTATATTTCAAATAGACGCCTTAAAATAATTTTGTATTTCGTATTTAAAATACATGCGAGATAGTATTTATTAATTTGTATTTTAATTATGGCAAAGCATGTATTATGCCCAGCTCTGGTCATAATGTAGATGTTTGGGATGTGTTTAATCAATCTGTCAACGCTGCCACAACTGACTGGAACACGAATGGTGACATCTGTTGCAAGTAAGTATGAGTAAAGTTTTGTAAACTATCTTCCTCATGTTTTGTGCTTGAGAAAGACAAACATTGCACATTGTTGTGGTTGAGGTATACTTACTAAAGGATAGATGTACATATTAAGAAATGAGAATACAGTTTCGAGTAATTTACTTTTATCTTCTTTCGTTCTATAACTTTTATAAGTAATACCATTATTACCTGAAATATAGAAATTCGTTTCTTTGTTTGATGTTAGGAACTCAAAATAATATTTCATGAGACCTTTATGAAGTAAGAACAAATTTTTCGGTAGTTTTATAAGGAGTGTTAAAATTGTCTTATTTAGTATTTATCATAATATTTATATGTAGGTTGAAATGTTAAGATGTAAAGGTCCAAAGAGCATAAGAAGATATAACCTCTTTTTTAAGTTGGATAATAATTCATCCACCCAAATTAGTTGCGCATAAATTCAATCATGTTTATGTACTTATATAAAATCCAATTCACATTGACCGGCTTATCGGAACCAGCAGTGGTAACACCCCGATCTATTGACAAAGCAAATACCTAACTGATTAAGTATTATCATTTGTATTGTATTTATTTCTCATAACTACGGTATCATTATCGTCTTCGTTCATTCATATTTATGATTGTGTCAGAAAATCTCAAAAGGGATCATTCAACATATGAAACTGCTATTTCTGTAATTTGTTAGTCCAATGGTCTACCGAATACTGATTGTTAATGTTTAAACAGCTGTACAGCTGCAATGGCTTGTCTAACACTACACATGCTGTACCACCACCAACGGACCAGTCGCTTATAACCGGTTCAATGGTTCCAATAGATCAACTTTCCTTTTTATTTGAACTTACTTCCTCACCAAGAATAAAAGCATTAATACGATAATCAACTTGTTTATTCTTTTTTGTTTACAGGTAAATATTCCACGTTTCTGCAGCATATTTCGGTAACTAGAACATCATCTTTCAAAACAAAAATATTTATACTGGAACAAGGTTTGTGGTTATGAGCTTCACTTCTAAAAATGGAGTCATTACCTACTGGGAAAAATGAGATGTAGTTTACATGCAAGATTTTGTCTTCACGTTTGCTTACGGCCTCCGCAAAATCAATGAGGGCGGCGGCTCAGTCTGTGTCACATTATTAAATCATGAAACAGCAGCGACACTGACCGCTTTTCGGTTCGCAGCCTGCAGCATCCAACACGGGGAAATGCACCTACTTTCTTTACACTGCAACTAGCGGGCTTTGGCTACAATCACCAGTTCTGTGCCCGGTCATAACAACATATGTTTTTTTAGTTAACTCTTCTGCATCATCTCTATCTACTTCTTCATAGAGTTTATATTAGTTTGTCCTGTTTCGATTTAGGCCCTGTACACACTGCGCACAATCCCGTTTATTTTTCCGTAGCGATGGGTGTACGCGCCGAGCTCGTTTAGTCGTCCGTAAGCCACGGCGCGAACGGGCCGTGTTCGCGGGTGCTCAGTTTATTAAACTGACGATATTTGTGTGAGATCTGTTTTTTGGAACATGTGCTGTGTTTGATAAAGAAGATGACCGGTGAAATTTGCTGCAGCCAAAAATGGTATGCGTTGATTTGTGCGCGTAGCTGAAAGGAGAGATGCACTTGCGTGCTCTACTCTCACTCGAACGGACAACTGCCGGCATGAAGGGCCAACCGGTTTGGTGAGATCTCCTCCCGATCCACACTCATGTAGAATAGAAAGCCCTTAGCTTTTAGACCATTATGTATACTTGTCCATCGTTCGTGGTTACACTGTTGCTTTTTTATTTTATGCTTATCTTCGGAACAAGGAAGCTGTATCATGTATGTGGACCACGTCGTTAAAGATTTTGTTTGTGTATATTCGAACATCTTTCTTATTGGTCACGCTACGTTTATGTGAAGCTTTTTATTTCTTAGCAACATTACATAATTGCAGACACATTGATGTCAAACGTAGGGAGTTTCATTAGTGGCTCTACATAATGTGCGCTTAACAATGAATGCAATTACGATTACAAAGGCGAACGCCTGAGTTATAGAAGACGCTTTTATAAAATTGGTTTTACGAGATGATTATTATTCTTGTCATTATTTCGCTTGTAGAACATCGTTTGTTTTAACGTTCGACATTATTGGTATTGGGTATAATCGAATTATACGGTCACTCTCTTCGATTAGTTTGAAATTATTCGGCTTTGATGAGACATACATAACACATTATTTTGCGATGTCCATTAAGTGTAATTAATGGCCAGGCTTCCGCACCCCTGCTTACTGCTTAAATGACTTTTGAATGCAAAAGTAGGTGCAGCTTGTTACGAATTAATTAACAGTTATTATCTTTTCATACATCTAAATCTACCTTGTTTTCAATTATCCTAATGATAATGTTATTATGTAAAAAACTTCGTTTACAATAACCCTAAAATTTTATCAAACTTAGTGTTGGTTGCTTCGTAACGAGAAGTAAATGACGGTAAATTGTTTACCTATTACACAGAGATAACTCTGTAGATTATGTTTCATTAGTATTACTCTAAAGAACATGACTTCCATATCACGTGTGTTTGTTTTTAATTAACTGGGTAATTTGGTAGGAAATTCATGAGACAAAGTTTTTATCATATTAGGTAGGTATGGGACAGATTTAGAAGATATACGATTTCTCTGACACAATAGAGTAGATGACAAAAAAAACTTTACAGACCGTCAGATAGATTTCCAAAATATACATTAGTGAAAAAAATACATTTATCCAATCTTTTTAGATAATCTAACTGACGGACCAAATAGAATCGTGTATTTTTAACCAGGAAGCATCCCTATTCCCTTTCCTAAACTGAATAAAATCTGTTGGTTGAAAATCCATCCAATAAAACTCCCAATTCAATTTGACTTTGATTTCATTTAGTTGTAGCGGACAGATCTAACTGATCTGGATCTCTAAGTAATAAAATTATATTTCGTCTCCGAATTTCAAGAGATAATTTGATTATATTAATAAATAATAACAAGTAATAACAAGTGAAAGCTCTTTGGCGCTTTTTTCTCCTTTTTGGCAACTTTAATATTTACCCCTAAATAAATTTACCCACAATTCACTGGGTGGGACATATATGCATTTGCAATTTGAAAGCAAACAATGATTCCTGTGTTATGTAGGTACAGTCAGGTGAACGTCCATCTTCACGTGCTACAACCCAATCTCTCAGCCTACTTTCTCGATTGTCACATTACCAAAACACCAACTTGCCTCGATAAACCAGAACATAATTAAATTCCATGCTTTGCTAATTTTTAATTTAGAAACACAAGTTTTTAATTGAAAAGGATTAGCAAGGTTGTACGTATTCTAGGGATTACCTAACCTTTCTTAGAAACACGTGGACTAGTCACAAGGCTTTGATTGCTTTGCACTACATACAAATATTGTCTCCACAGAAGTTCTAAGCTCACCCGTTTATTACAACCCCGTAGTTGCTAGTCGAACCGAAGAATATATTATATGGTAACTAATGGGAAACCCGATAACGTTTAAAAATGCTTGACTCAGGTTTATTGCGTTATAAAATTCTGTTTCTAGAGTAAAGCGGATTGTAATCCTTTGCACATTATGATGCTATAATATAATAATAGATAAAATAATTCTTATAACTTCTTTGGTAAACTTAAATATAACTCGGAAACTCCAGATAGAAAGTGTTATCGGTTGACTCAGTTATAACTAAGTATATCTGCGTAGAAATCAACCTGGTCCGAGAATAGATCCTTGGGGAACCCTTCAATCCAACCATAGTCTAAACATATCAGCACGTGTCATAGTAAGCACACAGCTGGGAACAAGCATCTCAATCAATCGATAACAAGAAATCAGAACCCAAAAGGTAAATAGAGCCCTTAGATAAGCACGTGCCTCCGACATGTGCCATCTGCAGATCTGTCTCTAGCTAGACCTTGTGGTGCTGTGGTCACGACTCGCGGGTAGATACAACCTGGTCACGTGACATTGACGGCTATCACGTTGCCATTACAAATCAAATTGAATTGAAACAATAAGCGCAACATAATCTACGGTTGCTACATTTCAATATATCGATGCAATTCTCGAGAAGGTAAAGTGGCGTATGAACTATTTTAAACTTATCTGTATTTTCCTTATACAGCGATTTGGTCATATTGTGTTGTCTGTCACGCTTGTTTTAATATTCTTCTTTGTTTAATATTCGTAACATGTTTTATGTATCTTATTGATGACTGTAACGACGGCAGGCACCCCTTACTTTCCAATGTCAAATTCATGTTTCAAAACGTCCAAGACGACAAAATGTTCGCTGGCAGGTTAATAGATCTCCTCTCGGAAAAGCTGAGTCTTGTAGAGATACTAAACAGTTCAAATTCCGATTAAAAGCCAGTTAAATGTAAAAAACATTGTTTAAAATTGATGTATCAGCGCTCGAACGCAGCTATGAACCGCTACTGTTATCAAAAATAAAGCGTTTATCCATCAGCTGTTCTGCTGTTGTTGCAAATAAATCCATCGGTCATTTGTAAGTTCGTTTGTACTAAACTTGCACTGTTGCCAACATGTCTTACTTTCGTTTCAACTACGTCACAGTTGTGCTAAACATTTCTGAGCAGTTTCGCATCGCGTAGTAAAATGTTCTGGCGATAAAATTTTGGAATGAGAAGTTAAACAATTTTGCATTACCTTAACGAATGTGCGTGTACGCATATTTCTGCCAGGGTTGCGGAATTTGTTCAAAATAGTCATTAGGGGGAACACGGTGAGGCATTTGATGATTTCTCATCCATAAAAAAACACTTATTTAAAAAAACCTACAACTCATAAAAATACTGTAGTATACAGCTGAATGTAGGTCCATATAGGTACCTAGGTCGTCAAATAATATAAAGATTTTCTTTGTAATCAAGGAAAATCGAAAACATTTTGTAGCATTTCAATGTGCTAAAAGCTTTCATGTTTTAGCTATCCGAGCTCTGTAAAGAAACCTTTTTCTGTTAAAAGATTATCTTTTCCCTAACCTAAAACTTTGTAACATAAAGATCCTGTTTTGAGATAGCAACTAATAGCAAGGACTGGAAGGGGATCGGTTTAATACTTTTAATTTAACCTTTTTTAATCTCTATTGTGCTTGTTCCAAAGTCCCATGTTATCCGATCCCGTATCGACATTCCTTTACGATTTGAATGGTATCTACAAGATACGTGCCCATGAACCGAGTGTTAACCTATGCGTCATAAAGGACACTATAAAAGAAGAACAAAATAGGATAGAGTGATCCCAAATTGGATTGCCACGGTCGCAGACAAAAAGATTTTTTGTTGATAAGAATGTACACTATTAATTTGTCTGGCAGTGTAGACTAACCACAGAGACCAGAGACATGATAAATAAAAAATATTGTTTTAAAAATAAAACGTTCTTATTTCAAATTGGATCTTCAAAACGAACGAAAAACTTAATTCATTACCGTTATTTTGAATGTCATTTATAATTCCTTTTGGAGTGAACGTAATTTTGTCATTTGTCATCATCAAGTAGTAGGAAGGGGCCATTGTAGAGAACCCTTTCTTAGCAGAGTCTCATTACAGTTGTCGACGAACACTGCCCATTGTTCATATCGTGCTTGTGACATTCTACTGTTACGCAATGGACAATTTAAAGTGTTGTAAGGTGAAGACGACACGTTTTAACAGCGTTTTAAGTTATAGAACAAGGTTTTAGGATCAATTACAGCATCACATACCCTAATCTTTATGAGCATTCTCGGGATACTTAACGTTCTTTTTATGTAGGGAACCATAAACTGTTTTACCGTTTAAAGAGTCCCTATTGTACTTCGTCCTCTTTGAAATTGTTATGTAGATAAATTACGTAATGTTACATTTTTACTCTTTGTTATTTTGATCTCTCTTGCTAATGCACTTGTTTTTGGTGTATTCTACACCAAAAACAACCCCATCTTAATAACAAACAGTGAAACAAGCCCAGGCCAGCTATATCATCAATTCCTAACAAAGGGCAAAGTTGAGGCCATACAGAACTGTCAACAAGGCTTTGTTACCAAAACGGAATACAAATGCAAACATCTATCGCCATAAATATTAATATTGTTTAGAGAGGCTTGGGATCTCGTTTCCCTATAATTGAATAGATGGCAAAGCTAGAGCGTCGAGAGTCTAATTGACTTAAAGTTGTAACGGTGTTAGCAGTTAGCACTCCAAATATAAACCAGTATGAATGGAGATGACGTCGACTGGATGGAATTTACAGGCTACGCTACGGCTACAGGTATAGTGGGAATTGGAGCTGCGCTTAATAGAAAGACAAAGGAAAAATATGGAGAATAGCGAGATAAAGGCAATAATAAAACCATTATAAGAAAATGAATCAAACAGTCCCTAGATAGTTAATATTGAAAATGTTTTTGGGCGTGACTTAGTAGCCCAAAGCACAAGTATGTTTGTCGCCCATAGGAAAGCAAGAAATAACAAAAAAAAAGATAGCATAATAAACATCGTGACTCGTAAACACCCACCCTCGAAAGCCTTGCGGATAAATCCGTATTTTTCCCCTATCTCTCCCAACCAACAAGGAAAAACCAAACCTCGAACATCTTACAAATAATATTTTCCGCCATAACGACCTTTTGTAACACTGAAAGTACCCTAATTCCTTCAGGTCGTGACCTCACCTAATGGCTATTGATGGTTGCTACGAGGCACAAAACGAGAAAAAAATCCTACAAGAGATTGGGTGGTCTTTCATATTGTCAGCCAACCAATTTCATATTGTTAATTTGAGGTCGAGGTAGCATTTTGATAAGACCAAGCTCGCCAAGAAGATGGCCAATAAAACCTTCTACAGAAACGACAAAAGAAATTTTCTTTTTTCCGTGTTTTTTGCGAAACAATGAAAGGTGCATTGACCGAGTTGTGTTACTAAAACAAACGCAGATTTTCATACCGACGATAAATATACCGTACCCACGATTTTTTCGCAAAAAACCAGCCATGGAATTTTAACGTTAATTTAGTCAAAAGTTCAACAGCGTTTTTATATCAAAAGGACACTGTCGCTGTGTCTAATGTGCGTCAATTAGTGCGACAAGAGAGTTCGGTTTGAAGTTCACCATTTCTTCAGTGACAGTTGCATTTGAACCTATTTCGACATTCTTATTTTACTTCCTGCCAGTTTTTGTTCCATCATCTGCTAGTAAAAGCAGCTCGTCCAAGTCTTTAAATAAAAGAAAATTAGATAAATCTAATTGCATCGTTCCATTGTTTGTGAACTGTTGGAGTTCTCTCGTTTTAATAACATCATCATCTAGTATAGTTACTAATTTTTCAATCAACCTCATCAGAAATGATGACAAACAAGGCATTATTACTGCCAGCCCACTCTGTCATTACGCTGATTTCTCTCGTATCAACCTATTTTACTAAAGTATGTCAATTGAAGTGTAGTCTTCACTCAACTATGTAGTGTAAATGTTAACCCTGAACTGATTTGTACTCTATCGCTTCAGCATCTTTCTGCCCTCAATTAACAGGGAATCTCTTTTTCCTTGCAGCCACCCACCATTTTCTATTTTAATTACCTTCTTTCTATTCATGTCATCTCTTCACTACATGTCATCCCTAAAATATGACCTTTCTGTCAATTTTAAATTTAGCTACTACATTTTCTTACCCTGATTCGATCAAGTACTAATACTTGATCGAAATTATAAATCGAGTATCGATTAGTTACATAAATAGTCACAGGTAATAATTTAAACTATTTAAGTTTGTAATCCAAACTAGGGGTCAACGTAACGATAGTAGGTCGTGACCGCTTTCCTTGACATATATTTCCATATACTAATGTCCTAGTGCATGTAGGCCATCTTCCCGGGAATTTTAATAACGCTTATTATTACAATGCAGCTGACATTTCTGGCTTTTTTTATGTTTTGATAATTCGACAGTATTATCGTGTAGCAATGGACATTCTACTGTTAGAAAGTAATACGTATTTGCAATAGATCAGTAGTGTTTAAAAGTCGGAATTTTAAAGTGGTTAGTTTTAAAATTATGTTTGAAATACTTACCTAATATTAGGGAAACGACGATGACTGGCAACGACTTTCTTGGAATTTGAAATGTCTGATAGTCTTACTCTCAATACCGTTACCAATGATAAATGTAAAACACCACTTCGACGAGAATTCTTAACAAATAAACTCCGGAATGTAGAGCACACGGTGTACACTTAATCTTAAAAGCAATACAACATTAGGTATTGAAGCAAAAAGAAATAAGAACATCTTGCTTGTTTGTTATTAATTATATACCAAACGTCAGTTCTTGCTTTAATTCTTTTTTTTATCCAATAAAAATAAAATGTTTATGTTGCACCTAATACTTTAAATTAAGTAACCACGATTTTATACTCAAGTACTTTGTTTTTTTCTGTTTTTAACTGTCAGAACGTTACTGACTTGTGTAACTCCCTAATCCCATTGATGAACAGCTGTAATTAAATATCGAGCCATAACAAAAATGAAATATCGATAGGATCTGTATTTCCTTTTATCTCGGTGTGTATCAACCCCAAATACTTATTAAAAAATATTACTTTCTACATCAAATATTCATTCAATTAATCGGTTGAACGAACACAGACCGAATGAAATGAACGAGAACATTTGGCCAAACAAACATCACGACTATACTAGAGTAAATCGCTGGAGGCTTTTTCGCTGACGGATTGTTGTCGTAACTTTACTAAACACAAATACATAATATATAGTATTATACATAAACTTAAACAAACACTAAATAAAATATGTGTATATTTTATTTAAAGTGTTTGTAACCTCGTCTGTGGAGTTCCAAGACATGGACATGGATATAAAAATAATAAGTTTTCTAACAATATCAAAGAAAGCATTTTTTCGAACTCGAATAAGCGCAAAATCATAAATAAAAAGACGATTATTATTCCAAGAAGGTCACAGTTTAGTATTCAAAATGAAATAAATCAATGTCTTCATGAAGGAATGTAAGGGCTCGTAATTTATAAGACCGCATCGAAAAATAAAAGAAATGTTAACGAATTTTGCACTGCGGGATCAAATTCGACTTGTATTAGGTTCTTTTTTCGGGCAATGTCCCTACAACAGTTTTGAAATCAATACAATTCGAATCGTATGCTACGTGCACATAATGACCAACGCATTCATAAGTACAATACCTATATATTTCAATGTTAGGAGAGGCTTACGGATTTCACCTTTAGCCTTCCTTTGCGCTCAAAGTAAACAATACTCCTACTAGGTGCTAGCTGCCTGGTACCTAGACTAGACAGAGTTTGTCGAATAAATATTATGACATGCCATTTATACTTCTTCGAGCATAGCATAGGTCAGTTGTAGTTCACTCATTTAAAATTGAACGACTCCGACTGAACTTGTGTAAAATTCCGTAGGTAGCTATTTAAAATTCTGAACAGATTTCAGAAAATCATGGTAGGTAACATTATCGATGTGCCCTTGTATTATGTATCTGTTCCACTACCACCTGTTTAACACACACAGTAAGTAGAGTACCTACTTCTTTATAATTACTAAAGCGATCAATATACGAAGATAATTTATTAAACAAAGAATAATGTAGCACTTTCTTCTAATATACAAAACGATAGTAGGTAGATACCTATACAAAACGTTGTCATTAAATTATACTTATTGGCCTTTCCCGATAATCTAGTATTCTAATTAGTTACTTAATAAGAATTTTTTTTATAAACTTGCCTTAATACAATTAACAGGGTAGTCTCTCTTTTAATTAACGAAGGCAACTATATCATTCCGTTTCCTAATTTTAAGCGTCACAGTTTTGCTTCCCATTCGCAAATTTTCTGAAACCGTTGTTTACCATCAGTTTACCGTTAGTCAAGAGTAGATACTCACAATGTATCTAAGAACCTAGTTACCTTCGTCGTGTATGACCCTAGCAATTTATTAGTGTAGGTAATTATGATCCATTGAACTAGGAACTAGCCTATCACTCCTAACTGTACTAACGGAATTTGAGGCTAATAATCGCCAATTAAAGTAGGACGGTCAGGGCGGTGAACCAACTTTAGTAATAGACACAATTTTAGACCAATAAGATCAACGCACTAAGAAATGAGGAATATGAAGCTGTTCCTATAACCTACTCGTATCTACAGTTTGGTGTGACAAATCTGTCTCTAATTGAAATAAACTTCCCACAAGCGTGAGAAAGTAATGAACGAATGATGTTCTGTCAACTTCCTTCCCGCGCAAATTTTTTGAATTCGTAAATCGAAGCGAAAGTGTTTCTATGGTGAATGTGGGCCGTGGGCAAGCCACAAACATGTCATGTATTTTGTAGAAAAACAAAATAATGGAAGTATAATATATTTCCTTCACGTTCGTTGACACTGAGCAGACTTCGAATTTATTGGTTGGGTGTCCGAGATTTATTGGGTGACGAATTTGAGATTTGAAGCCGATTTGTCGATAATTTTATTGGAAGTGAGTAGGTAATGTCGACAGGTCAAAGAGAAAACAAAGTCTTTAAAAACGAGAGTCATAATCATAACAAAGAGTTTCTCCTGTATGCTAATTAACGTAAGAAGAAAACCATACACTGTTTAACAAAGAAATTAGTGCAGGCCAGTAAGTTAAATTACGTGTCAAGAGACAACGGTATAGGTACGTCACTACTCACTATGAATCATTTGAATCATGTCTGTCTAAACTACACATTAAAACGGTTGGGCTTGGGCTTCAATTTACAGTTTGTTTACAAATCTATCATCGTATTTCATATCGATGTGAAACCGTAGGTAATGGTGTATAAAACGTATATATTTATAATTAATCTGTGGTTGTGAACGGTCGAACCCTAGTTTTCTTGCCAGCCAGTGTGTATCATAATTAAATGTTGATGGTCGTCAACGTCACGTCTTCCACCGAGTTACCGTTAGAGGTGCAAAAAATCGCACTGAGCCGAAAACCGAGTCGCTGATTGAGATTTCTGGGTCATTTTACTTAGTTTGATGTGTTGGTTAGACATAGGTATGAATTAATCCAGTCGGCAAGCCAATTATGAATTAAGTGACGATTGAAACACAAAGAAAATGTTATTCAAGTATTATAAGTAAACGTTGAGTGTAGGTATTTGATTTGCGAAAATATATTTCATTTCAGTTTCACCATTTTTTATGTGATTGGTACATTACAGAAGCCGTAAACGTTTCGCACAAAAATAATTGAAACGTGTTTCCAGATGTACCCTGTTATTTAAAGTATCCTCACGGCCGTACGTGGCTCCTTCCAATGAATACAAAACAATACAAATTGAGGATTCCCGCAGTAAATAAATAATGTTTGTTTGTACAACACCTGCTGACATCCCTACATTACTTATAGACCCAATGGAAATTCAATTTGTTTGGCCACCTGCCTGCCCCTATCACTGAAGCCCGAGTAGGTATTTCGTAACAGGTACCTACACTAAAATAACAGTTCTTTGTAACTACCTTTCTATGACAAGATAAATTTTCGGAACAGTTATTTTAGATACCTAGTTTTAATTAAGATGGTAATTAAATTATTGTTAGTTACGCTAAACTAGGTTTCACTCGTGGCCAAATGCTAACATTGTCTGTTTTAGAAATTAATTTATTCATTCCCATGACGTTTATTCACAGAAACGGTTTAACAATGTTAAACATGTAACGTATATCAACATCATATACCTACAGATTGATTATACAGGTAGAAAAGTATTTTGTTAAAAATGAGCTCTTTCCTTTAGTTTGCCATGTGGTATTACTTCCCAGAATTGGCTAAAGGGAGTGTTTTTAACCGACTTCCCAAAAAGGAGGAGGTTATCAATTCGACTGTATTTTTTTTTTTTTGTGTTTTTTACCTCATATGATCATATCTCTGTCATTTACGAACCGATTTGATATATTATATATATATATATATATTGCACATTTTTGCTTTCCTGTGACTTTTCAGTGGTGTTTTTAGGTGTGGGGTCCCACTAAAAACTGAAAAATAAAAAACTTTTTCAAACAAAAAAAAACCGACTCCCAAAAAAAACACTACAAAGTATACAAAATAACTTTAATTTCGGTAGTCGGTGTTTTTGGTTGCTTCTTCGTTATTTGACACCGACTTCCGAAATTAAAGTTATTTTGTATACTTTGTAGTGTTTTTTTTGGGAGTCGGTTTTTTTTTGTTTTTTCAAAATCAGCTGGTTCAATTTCTGGCTAGGAAAATCGATTTTTTCAAAATAGTTTTCATCAAAATAGGGCTCGAGACTCCTTTCAGTGTTTTTCGATATTCCTCATACTTTCAGATTTGGCCAAACACGCACACTTTAAAAATTCACCCTGTACATACCTACCCATCTTCAAATTAACTTTGATGTAAGCACATTGAATTTTGTAACGTCAATAACTCCAAGAATATATAAATGATTTTAATAAAAATGTTATCATAGAATAACTATCTACCTAAAGTCAAAATCAGAACAAATGTTTTAAAACTCAACCAAAAAAATACGATAAAAAAGCACTTTACATAAAATCTTATCCAATAAACTACAAAAAAAATAAAAAAACAACAAAATTGGTACCTATTACAAATGAAATAACCACTAAAACTTGCATAGTCTATCAGACTATGATCCACCGCTCGAGTTCAATGAACTATTTTTTGCCGCGTCAAATCACGTTTTACTTTTTTTCTCTTTGTGGCACCAGTTGGCAAAAGCTTCATATCAATCATTACTTTGAAGAAAAGATACTTCGCACTAGCTTCACTTAAAAGAATTAGAAATAAATATTCAAAATTTTATAATGATGACTTATTATATGTTCGGAGAGTACTTAATTTATTTAAGTTCATTGGCCTCGATTCTGCGGAAGTTATATTAATAGATATAATCAGATAGGTCAGTGAATCTGTTCGTCCACTTTTGTCATAGGCTTGAAAGTTTATTAGAGAATAAATTTATTAAAACACATTTACTACGTTGCCCTTTTCTAAATTAATTTGGGGTTGGCATGACATATTCTATCTTTGCCGTAATCTCAATAGTCATCTCTTTTCTAGCCATAAGAACTTTCACACAATCTATGTAGGTATCGTTGCTTGGGTCTTTCTCTGCATTTATTAATGGCGGTGGTATACCCCAAAGACTATTAAACCACACTCTATGTACCCTATAGCCCACAATCAGAGTAGTAATTAAAAAACACACCTATGTGAAAGGGTTGACAACCCCAAATTTCAAATAGGATCTGAAGTTGGAAAAACCAGAATAATTAATAATATAGTAGCAATCAATGATATTTTCGTAAATATCATTATCATTATCATATTTATTATAATTAATATCATTATCATATTTATTAGAATATCATTGGTAGCAATAGTTAAATTAATATTGTACCTAGTGAAAATAGGTTAAACGAATTTCAAGTGCTGAGCAAAAGTGCTTATCAGGGCGGTTTAAAACCCCAAGACGATGCTAAAAAACTAATCAGGACAGCCCAGGACACTACAAAAACCAGGACATGTCCTGGGAAAACGTAGTGTAAGATAAAGTTTTGGAACGTTGCAGTTGCTAGCTCCCCCAAATCAAACGTTACACAAGGATAACTCCTGAAACATAATTACACTAGTCTTAATATTACGGTTCAAATGTAATAAAGCGAATTAAAGCGCGTTACATAAAGTGTGAAGCAACTTTGTACTCGCCCACAATAAGCTTGAGAAATATGAAGTAGGAAGAACTGCTAGCTGACACGCCACTGTCGCCATAACTCCTGGCAAAACAGGTTTCTGCCATCTAATTATCTTCACAATCTAATAGATAACATCCAAGTTTGTTTATTTGGAAATCATTTCGAATTAAACTTTAAAACCATCCACGGTTTTGATAAATTCACACTCTGCAGGCGTCTTAAAGAATAAAAATTCAAAAGCAAAATTTAGATTTTACATCCTAAATGTATACTCACCTAACTATGCTACATGTAGATTATAACACTGAGTTTTAACAAGTGGAAGAAAGGAAACGAATTGCTTTGATGGAACCAGTCTTAACCATTCTCTCGTCTAAAATAATCTAGATTTTACCATAAACCAGTCAAAACTATTGTCCTATTCTTAACTTTCCTTCATGAATACGAATCCACATGTGGTTACTGAACTAATTCACACGATTATGTATAATTTAAAGCCAAACTTTAAACCAGAATAAAGTCAAAGTTCATTCCAATTACAAGTTGAACATGACTTATTCTGGGGCGGAGTCCCCCACAGCGGCAACAGCAAATAAATGCTAAGTATATTTAGAACAGACAGCGACGTTAAATTTAAGGCGACCATTAATAGACAACACTTTTTTTGACGTGCTTTTTTGCGTGGATTCGAAAACGTTTAAGAAATAACCTTTTCAAAAGGAGTATTAGGCACCTAAGAATGCCTCTGGAAGTCTATGGTTGGCGTCAACTAGCCACATTGGCCATGAAACAACACCGCTCCGAGAATGTAGTGAACGAAAAGAAAGAGACGCTTATCTAGTAAGTACTTGATTTATTATATCTGCTAACCTAGCTAGCCACAAATGGAAATACAGGCACGATGTTACATGCTTCTAACTGCGAAGGCTGAACCGGAACGTCAATGAATCACCTCACCCATAATATATCGCCAATGCGAGTGTTAACACATGTTATAAAATATTGAAACAACGGTATAAAACATCAGACCTAACGTGTTTAAGGTAAAAGTTGTAAACAAAGAAACGAAAACAATGTTATTTTCAGGACGCTTCACCTGAAACTCAATTCTAGATACTTCTACGAAGATCTTGAAGCACGTTTTCACTTCTAACGATCATTTGAAATCTGACGTGTTTTGTTTCTTACGTAATTTGGTGATTAAGAGTATGCGTGTGAGAAAATCGCCGGGAAAACGTTAAACGAGAATCGCGTGTTAGCGGGTTAACCGAACGCGGTGAAATCTGCCCTTTGCAGTGTTTAGCATCGCACTGCGGGGCGTTCAGACTGCCACAGATCCAATTAACATAAAATACAAAAAAAAAAAAAATTAAATGCTAATGAATTTCTTTCAGGTTTTATTGTCCATTTTCTTTGATATCGTTTTCTGGTATGGTAATTGCGGCTTTCTCTTTGTTCGGCTATTTTCTATAATATTTTTGTGGACCTTTATTTTAGCTAAGTACAATATTGTTTGAATAATAGGTCAAATTTTCAATATTCTTGTTCTCATCACTTTATCTTCAGATTGCAGATAAAAGTTCATTTCTATAAGCTTTGATTTAAGTTAAAGAAATCTTTTTAAAACCCGTATAATTATGAAGAGATTTGCCTATTAGCACGGGAATCACGTTTTCCTTCACCACACTATATTTAAATTCCGTGAGCATGCCACGAATTCTTCGAGAGTACATATCAATTGAAGTTTGAACTCCCAAATATTTATTCGTTCGGTTCGTTTCCGCCACAGATATTGGTAGGTACCGCAGCAGTAATCAAATCATCAAAGTTGTAAAGTTTATTCACTGATAAACATCCGTTTCCTCAAATGGATCTAGGCCAAATAATCATCATGGGGTCACATTAGTCAATTTCTGCAACTAAAACCAGGTTTCTAGGTTGCTATGGAAAAATTTTAATGCTCTCTCAGTAAAAGATTTCTCCTTGATACAAATATACCACCTGCAGTCTTAGTATGTAGCTAAGTAATAAAGGCAATAAAACAGGAAAACATTGAGTGTTACGTTCGGCCTATTTTATTTTACTGTAACATTAACACCATTCACTCTTGCCCACATAACATCATATTGCTACGTCCGTACTGGTAAAAACCGTACCGTCCGTACTGTTAAAGGAATCCTATATGTTCAGTGATGTTTACAAAAATTAACTTAATTTTGCTGAAAAATAAGCCTTGTGCAAAAGTAGAAATCATGGCAAAGTTTATTCTCAGGAAATTTATATAATTCATTTAAAGTTTCAGCCACGTGGAACCTTTGACAACTATGCGGCTGCATACTAAGTTATTTTAATGTTAATATTAATACGAAACGAACATCCAAAGCGCATGTTAGAGAGGTTGACTCAAAGTCTTCGTGTTCAGTTGTATAAGTGAGGCAGAGGCTACGTCGCCGACTGCCACGGTACCGACCTTCGCAGCCGAGGGTCACGGCTTTCACGCAAAACGACTAATTTCAGGAGCCACCATTCAGAGCCGTTCCTTTAGCACGCCACGACTTCACAATTTACCGTATTATGTCTGCTAAACACGAAATAAATCGCGTACTTCTACTACTAAAACTCGAAGCTAAAATAATGTCTTTGAAGATTGAACAAATGTTTACATTACGCTCAGCAGATGTGGCCTTTTCGACACCCGAATCAAATACACAATCGCAGTAACCAGGTTATAACCCGGGTCAGCCTATTTTTACGCAAGAGAATTATTTGTTCTTTTATTGGTTTACATTTTCAGGCAATGTGCTAATAAAATGTGTATTTTACGAAAGTGCGTGTAATAAATAGCTTTACAAAACACTATTTTGATATTTTCAGCGTTCGGAAGAAAACTGAACTAAAAAATGTAACTAACACAATTTCTGTTACTTGTTATTTGATATTTTAGAGTAATAGGCTTACTTACAATGTTTGTTAGCTTTTATTGGTTTATTAAAAACAACGACAAACTTATTTATTAAGTAACAATTGCTTGTTGCACCAAAGCGTAAGTATATCAAGCCAACAACATAGAATTCCTCTTATATCTATATGAGTGCTCATAAATATGTATATCGACATCCGGTTCCTGAGCCATCAGGACCTTCAGCAAACTGATCGCTTGGGCCGTTGGGGCAAATCGAGCAGTAAGGGCACGTGATGATGATCAACCAACCAAAAAAAAGTTAACCAACCAATTAACTAAAAACATGTTTTGTAAATAAATCAACTACACAATATTACTCAATTAACCTAACCGACACTTATCAGTCACGCAAAACACCTGTCCACCAGAATATCACCCCACTTGATAAAAAACGGATTTAAAAAATTAAAACAATGACAACTAGAGTACTATACTATGACGAAGTACCGTAGCACCGTTCGCCAAAAAAAAAAGAAAATTGTTTTTTTTTTGTTTCTGCTTGATTTTCGTAAACTCTTGGTAGGTTTTCGATTGCCTAGTAAGTTCTAATAAGATGTAATCACGAAAGCCGTGACCCTGAGAAATAATGCTGAAGCTGAACGCGTAAGCTTGAAGCTTTCTTACTTAATTTATTAATCGTCCGCTAAAGCGTGATAAAGCAGGTTCCAGACAGGAAGATAAATGATCTTGTGTTCGTCACCATTATCTGATTGACCTAGTCAAGGCTTTTTGTGTTTTTTTATTGAAGAATAGCTTTTCCCGCGGCACACACACGGAACCACGCATTATTTCGGAATCACATGCTTGGCGCAAATAAACTCTTTTCTTTCTTAACAAGTATTTAGCAGTAAATGAAGCTTTCTAGCAGTGAACATTACAGCGAATCATTACTTCCAAAAATCACTTTTTACAAAACATTATAAATACTTGTCTAGAATTGTATTAAAGTTATATACTTAATAATAATTAAAATTACATAAGCTTAAATAACAATCACTTAAAATAATAAATCATAAAATTACAATAAAAAAACTGACCATCAAAGGAAATTCATTAAAATAAAAACCAAATTCTTCATTAAAAACAATTATAATTAGATTAATATAAATTCAAAAAAACAAAAAAGTGTTCTTTCTTTAAAATACTTTCAGCTGACTTCGGACATTTATCAATAGTTACTTTTCTTTGATCAGATATTATTTGATTTATGTTTAGAAGATATGAATGTGCGGGTGCGAATTAATAAACTAATCTAGTTATTATACATACCTACATATTTTCGTTCTGAAATAATAATAAAATAATAAGTAGGTGTATGGACGCATTTATCATAATTTTGACATGAATAGTTTTTTCACAAGTCTTTCAACTTCTCTGTAGATTAGTGAAATTGCCGGCTGCGGTAAAAAAAAAATGCTAACTCACTAATAAAATCGTTTCAAGTGAAGACAGGATGTGAAGGTTAATCAGGTTATCAAGACATCTGCCAAATAATGCCTGTTGGTCTAGTGGTTAGTGACCCTGACTGCAAAGCCGGAGGTCGTGGGTTCGATTCCCACCCAGGACAAACTTTGTGTGATGAGCATAATTGTTTGTTCTGTGTCTGGGTGTAGTTTATCTATAATATGTATGTATTTATAAATTATGTAAGTATGTATATCAGTTGTCTGGTTACCATAACACAAGCTCTGCTTAGCTTGGGATCAGATGGCCATGTGTGAGTTGTCCCAAGATATTTATTTATTTTATTTTTATTTTATTTTTAATGTGCACAAAGTGAGATTGATTGGAATGAAGAACGAACTGCTCACATTCATTCATTCATTTCATTCAACATTCAACATTCTTTTTTGGAGTTACCTAGGTACTTGCTGTCGTTTTTAATTTCTTCATTAAAATTAAGAATTCCAGATGGAAAAACATACACTGTTAGCATGCTTTCTTGAAATTTAAAAATGAATACTTAAGTACAAGTAAAAATTCAACATAAAATACACAATACTAAATTTGATAAATACTTAAGTTGGTGTTGGAAAGTTGGTATTATCTCGAATTATACATTCACGTAGACGTACAGTGTAGCGAAGCACAACTTTAGCAAGTGCAACTGCAAAGCCTACCTATCGATTTTGCCAAGATTTGCATACCTACAGCTGCATCCATTGGCTTAACTTAATATATTTATATAACGTGACGTCAGCGTCACCTGGATATAAATAAAGTAAAGAGTTTTAAACTGACCAACCGCGACTGCAGTTTCGTGGTTTGCTCTACATTTTAATTTTAAATAGACTCTGCCCTACATTTCGACCCTGAGAGATGCCAGAATTATTTATAATTTTATTAGGACACACGGTTATGATAATATTTCTTATGTATGTACGAGCATCGTTTATCATTTGTTTTGGCTGCATCTTTCTCTGGTCTGAAGGATTATTAAGGGTGCGTTTCCACCAGAGATGTGCGAGAATGCGTAGCGATGAATTTGGCCTGTAGGAGTAAACCTAGGAAAATGAAGCGATTCTAATGGTTCTCACAACACATCCCTCGCATCCGCATATCTCTGATGGAAACGCACCCTAAGGAACCTGCTTCAATTTTGTGCTGTAATTCAATGAATCTATAGCATGTTTTGCATACATATGGGAGCCAATAGCCAATAGTGAGCTAATTCGATCAGTGTGAATGATGATGGATAATTTACAACAACATACAGGGAACAGTGTTCCACGTGTACCTTTAACTGGCCAAGCAATTCATTGGACTAGTTTCCAGGACCGGTACAGTATGATAGTAATATTTATACGCAGTTCAGTTTTTTTCCGTTGTTTACAAAATTCGTCAAGTAAGTAGGAACCGACATTTGACCGGACCGAATAAAGAACATGATTATGGCTTCTTAAAATTTACATAAAATAAACATACTCACAATCAATCTTCGCATACTCTTGTCTGTTGTTATCATAAATTAAATATTGTGATGCACACTCCAGCTAACCGAGATCTGACCGATTTAAAAAGTATCATGCTGGGTACATGAGGCCCGGGTGGTCAATCAACCCGTCGTCATTTTTTAAAGTTTTACGTGGTTTTGTCACACTGATTTTTATAAGATAATGACTCTGAAACTGTCCGAAAATTATTCTGATGTTGGTAAGTAATCAGAATGATTTTCAGACAGTTTCGCACACAAAATTCTTCTCTAAAAAAACGGAACGTGTCTCTTCCAATTCACTCTTGGGTACCTACCTATACCTACTAACAAATTGCTTAGCGCTTACCTACTAGCTGGCCTTCTGAAAAACACGAACACCACGTGTTAAGTACCTAATAATAAACGCCAACTAACTAACTAACACTCTTTACTAACAACCTCCTGAGAAACAATACTTTCTCGCAAATATTTTCTAACTGGCAACATTAATCATGTGGTCACGCGCGTAAGGCACACTGCGACCTCGGTCGTAACCCTGTGTAGGGCTTCAGGGCTTCAGTAAGTAAGCCCAATAATGAACTGCCACAATACATGAACAGTATTAAACACGCTTAACAGCTAAGAGGATTTACTATTGACGTATTTGCTGGCTCATTTCAATGCGTAGACATGTATACAATAGAATTTGAATTGTGTGTAAACAAGTCTGAGTGATGTTCCGAATTGGAAAATGCATCGTGTGAAATGTAATAAGTTTCGCTGAGGTGCAACGAAATTATTGTAAAGTATTTTTTGAATTTTCGGACGTTACAAGGTTTACATTCAGCAACTCCGTTTCATTTTCCATAGTTAAAGATGTCACTACACAGCAGCCTGTGTTCCATTTTCCAAATTCAAAAAATCATAGTCCAACACGTTTTTTTTTGTTGTACTGCGCATCGCGTAATAATGTTGCCATTACAAATAATTGACAATGGTTGTCAGCACCAATCATCAGACTCGACCAACATTTAATGAACCGGAAGGTGTGATTAGCGCGGGATGAGCACTTTAAATGTAGGTATGAGGTACATATCTAGATGGACCACGGGTATCAATGGAATATTCCATGGTCCATGGTCAATTATTCCTCATGCTTGATTTTGTCTGACGGCCCTAGTTTATCATGACATGTGTGGTTCGATTCACAGTTCTATTGTTAAATTCTATCATTGCTCGTGTAAGCGGGCACACCAGGTATGCCTGGATGCTTATTTAGTTTGGTTACATATATTTTTTATTATGTCAATGGATTTTGCTAGGTAAAAAGTAGTCAATAATATTTAATTTTATGGTTTTCATTACATTTTTTTTCTGTGTCATGTATTACCTAATCATCTACTTTGCATACTATTGTATAAATTTAAGATCTATAAAACATAAACACTAGGAAGTGGTGAAAGAAAAGAAAGAAAAAAATACTGGTTATTCACGTAAAACTGACGCACATACATAAAATTGTAGCATACCTTATGCTTAGAAAACAAAAACAAGTGTTTGACGGTTATTGTGGTGACGGCCCCCCGTTTTGGGAGACTGTCTTTATGTAAATTTTGACTCTCAGCCTAATTTGAATAAATGACTTTGACTTTTGCTCTTGGTGGACAATTGACGTTGCTGGACAACTGTCAAATCGAGTAGTTCAGGTTCGGGGCTAATCGTAAGTCTGTAGGTGATACGGAGTAGAAAACCCCCGACTTTAAGGCCGAAACTACGGACTTCGGGCTTAGAGAGTAGACCCCCTGATGCCATAGAAAAATACTATGGTACCTACCTACTGTAAAACTTCGTTCCATTTAAATTTCATCCGCAATAAAAACCCTCAAATTCAAAGATGTATGGCAAACTTTTCGCCAACTGGCCAGATATCGGTAAACAAACTTCGGGATACTTCCAATTTGTGTTGCCAAGGCTTGCCTACGTTTATAAACATATTTTTATACTATGTCACCTCCACAAAGACGGCATCTTGACGAAACTACACGACAGTAGGTAACAATAGCAGTACGAGTAGGACTGCAAAAGACTACGTATGTATAGTCGGGCTGGGACGTGCACGTCAAGCCATGCTCTAAATAGAGCATAGGTGACATTGGACAAACCCTCTTCAAATTAACAATGGAAGGTATATACTTATTTCTGTTATTAACGATACTATTGACAGTTTATCGGTCATTGACGTAAATTGACAGTGCGTTTACAGCCTCGTCGACCATTTTGAATTTACTTAATGTCTAGGTACGTCACAATTTAGTAAACACATTTTGATAATTTAATGACAAAAACTAAACCTATTTAATCAATCAGTAGGTAATTTCAAACATCAAGCAACCATAATTATGTATAATAATTACATATCTACCATACAAATCAGGAGATACCTAGGTATGTATATATAGCATTCATAGCACCATTCCATATTTATACAAAAAAGGCTCGTATAGCAATTTCTACGCGCACATTGGTTAGCCGTAAAAAAACAATAAAAAACGAAACAATCTACAAAAACAGACGGAGATTTTTCCTAATTCTTTTCCTCACGTCAATTATTTTAACTAGCTTCAAGTTCGCCGGTTTTATTGACCTGACATTCTATCCAGACAGCCCCGCCTATAAAGCTTAGCAAATATTAGCCCCGGATTGATTTACCCGTGTACCGTTTACATTAGAAGGTTGGTTGGTGGCACAATGTATGCCAACGGCAACACGCTTGATCCCAGTTAATAATAAAAGTACCTATGTATATTTGAATTTAGAATGAGAACATGGTCCAAGTTCAAATTACATTGCAGCCAATACTTTTTTTCGGGACTTTTTATTAGAAATACCAATACCTAGGCGTTATTTGTTTGTTAAATCAACTTAGAGAAGAACTTGAAGTTATCTAGAAAAACTATGAATCCAAGTACCTATACTTGAAATATAATTAACTAACCTATTCAGAAAAATTTGTACTTACTTAAAATGTTTTTAGCCAAGAATATCTTCAATAAATTGTAATCTAATCGATGTTAAATATTTGTCAATTTCGTGTGTAAGAAAAGCCAGATAAAAAAACAGAAGCGTCTGCGAGCCCGTACGGATTCGGAAAGTTATCGCGTGTGACAACCTCCCGATAATTGAATCGCGCCATAACTGCCCCTTTTAGTGCGGGACGCTTAAAGCACGAGAAAATAAACAAACCCAATATATTCCACTACAGCTATAAGAAATTTACGACACACACTCAGCCACTCATATCAGATTTTTCCAATAAAATCGCTTGTAACAGAATATTTTTTGATAATATTTCATTCGATTCCATACCATCTCGAGTTATTGAAATTAATAGAATCATTCGATTCTGGTGAGCCCGTGATATTTTACATTTCTTTTTATTGCTAAGTAAGTACCGGTAAAGTCGGGTTACTTTGGCCCTTGAGGGTAACTTTGGCAATAACTCGTTAACCAATAGGAACACAGCACACTGTGTTTACTGTAAACCTATTGGTTTAAAGTTTGAGCCAAAGTTGTACTCCAGAGCTAAAGAAACCCGACTTTACGGTACCTAATTGGATCGTGAATTACCTATTTAGTGGACAAAATGCGGTGCTATTAAACCGTGGGCCAACACGTGAGTTTTCTATTTAATCCAATTTAGTATGGTTTATTTTCAGATTACTGAAACTAACTTAATTACGAGTCGACTACACGTAGGTAACTCATTATGAACTGGCTGAAACTAGAAAATGATTTGCATGTCGCTAAAATGATACTAACAATCTAACACTTTACACAAAACTTAACGTTTGACATTATAAAATGACATGCTACAGAGAATTTGTTAGTGTTTATTGTACCAATTTATAACTAGTGAACGCTAAATAACTTAAACTGTAAATCACTACCTGTTCACGTGTTTCACGTTGCAATCTGAATGTTAACGTCAAAATAAACATTACGTTATCTAATACCTACCTGTACATAAAATACCTAGATACATTAGGTATATCGATGATTCTACGTCATGGGTAGTTTATGGGCTCAATCACTGAATACTCTAAAATCTATTGACCTTGTAAAATCGGGAAACACTTCAAGCCGTAAATTATAGGAATGTCTATGACCACAAACTCAGCGTAACCGAAGGCTGCCCAAACAATGACCTTTGCCCCGAGCAGTTTAATTTACGAGCAATCGAAACCCTGCGCCCATCTCTAAAATACTCAGCTAAAACCCTTCTAACCTGGTGGTCTACTCTCTAAGCCCGAAGTCCGTAGTTTCGGTCTTACTGTCGGGCGTTTTCTACTCCGTATCACCTACAGACTTACGATTAATCCAGAACCCTAACTAAGAACAACACGATTTGACAGTTACTGTCAAATCGTGCTGTCATTCATTCTTAGTTCGGGTTTGGGACTAATCGTAAGTCCGTAGGTGATACGGAGTAGAAAACGCCCGATTAAGGCTGAAACTACGGACTTCGGGCTTAGAGAGTAGACCCCCAGGCGGATGGAATTCGGGACTCGCCATTTCTTTTTCGGAGTTTGCCATTTTCCGGTGACAGCTCTAAATATGTAAACTAATAACAAAGTAAAGTAACAAAGAATTTTCTTCCATTTTACTAAGAAGAGTAAAGAATGTTACAGTTTTCGAACGTTTACTTTCATGTCCCATATAGGAATAAAGGTGGAAAGGTCCTGCCGTTTCGCCGCTCGCTACTTAAAGTAACGAGTTTTGTAGCTCCTCGAATGTATTCCATGTCCCAACACGTGAGAAAAACTTTAACAGTTGTATAACGTGTCTGCCCTGTTGGAGACCTGTTCTGGGGAAGCGAATGAGGACGCCATCTTTTTTTATTTTTGTTCTTTATTCAAAATGCCTGCATTGCCAGTATGTTTTATGGGACACAGCTACTCGCAACCTCAACTCTATGGAAAAGATCCAGTATTTTTCAGAAGTTTAGGACTAGGATAATAATAATAGGTATCTTCAACTATTTTAGTATTTTTGTAATCTTTCCGTAAACTTCCAAAAGATTATGACGGTTTATTTTTCTGTTAATAGAATAGACCTCAATTTTTTCTTATAATATATTTTTCCAAGTTTATTTATACTTCACCTTTTCTTAGCTTTCATTCTATTTGGACGTTTCATTGTTCGCTTAGTTCTTTCACAATAGCTATCGAAATCAAGGTTCTGGAAAGGGGTTTATTATGCAAAGATACGTCTATTCAGGCGATGGTATCGGCATTCCTTTTGTCAGAACTCTATTTGATTAAATAAGACATTAGTAGGTATAGAGCTTTACATATTGTACGGATGCCGAGTTTCGTCCAGTAGTTATACTTTTGAATAAAAGTAAGTTTCTAATAAAATTAATATAAAGAGCTTTCTTTGATATTGTTAGAAGTAGTAAGTTAACACAAACCAGCATTCATTTCAAAAATCAAGATTTTGATTTTGATTGATATTTTTTTTTTCTTAACTAACAATAGCAATAAATTTCTATATTTTTAATCTCAACAAAAGCACACAAGATGTTATGTCAATACACAATATTCTTTAGGAATCCCTCAAAAGACTCCTTGCTTCAAATTTCTCATGTGAATTTCCAGAAATCCTTAACGTGGCTGAAAATTGGATGGATACACCCAAATTAAAACCTCATTAATCACATCGTTGCACAGAGGTCCTAATTTCTAACATGACATCATAACAGGTTTAATGAAATCACACCTCAATATATAAATTCAAGATAATTTTGTTTTACCGCCACTAACTCAACTATTGACTGTAGTTCTGTGTACCTATAAGTTTATTTTTACTGTCGATTTGTTTTAAATAGTGCCTTAAAAAGTGTTGATATCAATGGTATTTTAACCTTTTCTTGTACAATTCAAATAAAACTAGTGAATTCAATTAAAGCTATAGATTGGTACTCTGGTTCTGTTAACAATACATACATTGAGATTACTAATTGGCTTCCAGCCAATCACTAGGTCGCTAAAAAGGTTTCCGAACATCAGCGTCTATGTGAACACGGTTATCGGGAAATAATATGCAAGGCATGTTCTATGACGTTACCAGTTAAATTCTGCAGACACATTTAATTGCTACGTTACTGGTACTGTTTATTACATATAGCCATTCGGAAATTACAAATTCTTTTATCTTCTTCAGTTGGCAACTATTGATTTTGTTCTGCTTTAGAAATCGGTACCAATTTAATATCATCCCGTGAATCGACACTTATTTTAGAAGCATCATGTAAGTTGGCTGATTGGCCAGATCTGAATTTGGACATTTTTATTTTTTACAATATTGTCTACGGAAATTATCGGAATTTCCGTAAATAATATCACTCAGTTCCCGAATTTTAAGTTGAAAAACGTGTCGAACTCTACTTTAATGCTAAAGTTTGTGAGGTTTTAGAGCCAAGGATAGGTATGTAATATAAGATAGGATTTGACAAATTCTAAACTCCAAATTCGACATCGAAAAACCGGAAATGGATCTATTTTCTCATAAATACCTAATTCCTATCAAAAGCTTTTTCTTACTGTCTATCAGCTGCCCTATAAACTTAAAATCTAACAATCATTGTATCATAATATAAAATAATATTCTCAGTCATGAAAAATGCCTCTCATTTAGCCTGAGTACCTACCCTTGACGTTAAAATACGCGTGAACTCATAAATCAACCCCGTTTATATTTAAAAAGAATTTTCCGTTGTCATAAATCGACCCCATTTTGATTGCGAGTGGTAAGTAGATTTTTTTATTAATTCTATTGTTATTTTGTCTGCTATTCGTACGTTTTGAAATAAGTGTTGTTTAGACGATTTTTTTAAATTATGTAAGCATTAGGTATAGTCTGTCTACTATTCGCGGTACTTACCTACCTATATTACTAGGATATAACGACAGAAAATCTATTTTCGCAACCACGAAAATGGTAGGAAAGCAATACGTTGCTAAACCTGTTACTAACCGAAAAAATCATCAAAAATTCCAATCCTTGTTAAAGGTAACTTGTATGTAAAACAAAACTATCCTGCTTAACTAATTTCTATTTACTTTTGAATATTCAAAATAGCTTCCTCAGGAACCGTCGTCGGCACCGCCTAGCCTTTGTTTACTCCATATCCTGTAAAGTGCATAATATTTATATGTATATGGTGTTGCCAGTTACCGAGCGCAGCGCCGCTGCGGTCCAGGGACGTTGAACCCGGTCTGGTTTCCACTCCGCCGCTTCCGCACGTTGGCAGTGTTGCCACTATTTATTCACCTGCCACACTCGATAATCATCTCGATGTTACCTACATCGAGTTGTCGGAACGTAATTCACACCTGATGGCACTTTAATGAGGCGAGATTGGAAAAAATATCATCTCAGCTGAGATGAAGCCGTGAAGTTTAATAGGTTTTCTACACCACCCAGACGCCACGCTATAAAAGTAATTACCTAAATAAAAAAGTAATAATACATTTTATGTTACGTAACATATACAAATACCTTCACATGTATAGCTATTTGTGTACACAACTTAGCTACGCCCTTCATGCAATGAATTCGTCTTTATAATGCTAATAAGAGTGTACTTTTGAGATGTTAAGTGCCGCAGTAATAAATAGCCAATTAGTTACACATTTAAATGAAATTGCAATTCAAAACTGTTAACTGTAACTTTACCTTTTAATATGACTTATCAGCTCGACAATTTATCCATTAGCCGATACCATAGCACCAGCAGGTACCGAGACTGTCTGGCTTTTAGTTGCTAGTGTTGCTACCATAAATAAATAGCAAGATGGCCGCCTTCGAATTCCAAACTTGAAATAATAAACCAGACAGTGGCATTATTTATACCAACAAAGATTAGAAAGATCAAACGAGTTTAAAGCTAGCTAATCCACCAAAGTACTAGGTACGTCCAATTGTTATTAGGTAATAGCTGAGATAAGATAAAGTCTTGTTATTAGAAGATAACACGAACGATACGACTTTCATGCGACCCATCAGTTAATAGTTTTCCTACGAAACGTGTTATGGATGTTGCATAAACGTTACAAACGTATTAAAACTTTCACAGAACATTTCCAAATGGCTGTAAAAGATATAGTTACTAAACTTCAGATATTATTACGCTATAATATTTCCGAGGAACAGTTGCAGTTCCGTTGAACGTCCTCCAAACGACTCATCAAACCTTAGTACTTCGGAACTTCATGAAAAAGCAACAGTTTAAGCGCTTTCGAAATTGTTTTAACAGCAGCTGCTTTTTGATAAAACCAAATCACGATTCAGTTCAAATCTAAAGCTGAATGCAGACGAAACTAGTGGAGGCTAGAACATAAAATTAGAATAGGAGAAGATACAGATGACTGGTTTTTGAATTGAGAATTTGGAAGACTACTAAAAATGCAAAAGTTTGACAGATTTACAGGTTAAAGTTTGAAATGACATTAACCAAACGATCACTACGCAAATGGGTGTCCCATCACTCCCATCCTGTCCATGTTCCCGGGCGTGAATCATTTACCGCATATCAAACCGAAGAAGCCTTTGAAGAAGCCGAATGGCGACCGCATCCGGAGAATAATCACTAATCAGAATCACGCACTCAGACTAAACACTCGCTCACGTTCTGAGAGCATTTATATCTATTTACACCAGAGCATTCTTACCACGAAATAATTGTTTGGTTTATGTACAATTTAACTCTGAATGGACTCAACTTAGAATTATTTTTAATAGGTACATTGTTTCCGGGGATAAAAAAGTTTTTAGTTAGGGACCAAAACAGTAAAAAAGTCATCTGTTTCATACATTTTAATTGGTTCTTGCATTGCATTTTTGTATTAGAACAGGAGATATTTTCTTCCATAAGTATTTCAGGCAACACACCGGTTATAGTGGAAGGCTCTGGAGAAACCTTTGCCCAACAGTGGGATAACATACCTTAGGTTAGGATAAAAATAAAAGTACCTATGTGTGTGTTTCTGAGTTCATCTCATAAAAGAAGTTGTTCACGTTTGGGGTTCCTGAATTTTTTGAGAAAAATTCTGCTCTCTTTCTGTGTCCGTCTGACGGCGCCTTTACCCAGACCGATCGATCCATGGGCGGAGCTCGTTCTCATTAGTATTCAGATAACGCAGAAAGTTCCGCTCAGAAAGGAAATCTGTAGTACAATTCTATTGTATGTTCCGTTTCAAGTGAATTGTGTTAAATTGCCTCTCCACTTCCTCATCGTTTGTGGCTAGTTGGAGGAAGACCGTTAGTTGAACTTTGAAGTTGTTCCGTTTATAAATGCCTTTTTTATTCCGTTTTATTATCAGCGCGATTGTATTTTTGCAGACAACCTTTGCTTTTTACTACGGCAAACTACCAGTTGTGCAAAGAGTTAGAATGAATAGCATGTTTCTCCAGATTCTCAGAAACTAATTTAGTTTCATTGCCAAGTTTTACAACGTACTCGTAAATAACATATCATCCATCAAATATTAAGTTGAGCTTTAAAAAATATTCTGAAGTTTCTACAGCTTAAAAACCAAAATTAATCTTTTTGTGTAAGTAGTCTTTTTAACCCAAAGGTTGACTGGTAAAGAATGCCTTGTTGCATTAAATCCGCCCATGTACTACCTATAGTACCTATAGTTTAAATAAATAAAACAATGATTAATTATTTAAGTAAGGAGTCTCAAGTCTCTATTGTCCCCTTCTGTTCAAATACCTCCCGTCCTTTAATCCTTCTTTTCTGTCTGGGGCAAACTAGGGACAAGCTTAGCTTGTGCCGCCTCATACAATTTCTTTTACTCCTTTCAGTCTGGCACAAGTGGGGGCCAATCTGCTCGTTAGTCTAGCTCCCGCCAGATACAAACTCACTGTACTTACCTATGTAACAAACCTGTCTATACCTATCAGAAAACGTTTACGTAATGCAAGCGAGATACGTAAGAAACATCACAACATTCAGACTATGTTATCATTTGTTGATATAATAAATTCTGGCTATGAAACGGCGAGTATTTTATAATTTACGGAAATAATGGTTCTGTATTCCCAATTGACATAGCTCGGAAACTACTCAAGTGCTCACACGATCGCGGTTGCACGTGACAAAACTATTTCACCATTCAAAACCCACATTATATGTATAATACAGGATAGTCATGTTCCGCAAGAACCCAAGAACCTTCAAAGTGCTTTGAAGTCCCAATAATTAAAGGTCCCAAGGGATCAAAGCCATCAACTGTCTCTGATGTGGGATCTAATTATTGTTCCCATAATTCTCATAATTGTTCCATATTTTCCCATACTTTGAGACGAATTCCACTGTAGCATTCCCGCACCAATTGGAATACCTTTTCTAATCTAATTTTAGCTTCCGTCGGTCTCATGTGAGGCCATTGTGTATTTAAGGCGGCATTTTTTCTGTCCTAAGCTTCAGGATTGGAGCACAAGACGGGCTTAGCCTTAAACCGTAATCTTCTTATTTAAGCTCCAGCCGACCTCTTTGTTGTTCCTCATTTTGTTTCAGAAAATGTATTTTATTTTACTTGTTTCTCTGAAATCCTTAGAAACAGCCTTGAGGTGTCGCTTTAATATAAAACGACTTTGAGACTTCGTAGAACAGGAACTTTCTCATTTCCTTCTGAAAATTCGTTTGTTCGACGTACAGCTTTGGTATCAGCGTTTAGATATGACAGCCCTTTGTCAATCAACTCGCCTTGCCACGGAATTGCGTCTCTATGAACGTGATTTGATCCGTGCGTGTCGAGTAGGTCGGAAGCGTCGAATAAATGGTACATCCAATCACCCGAGTCGTCAGTTTTGAACGATTCGTCCGCTAGAATGAGTTCGTAGTTGATGAAACCTTGTTAAAAATTAGAATGTCTGCTACAAAACTTTATCACGAGGAAAAGTAGAATTCGGAAGTAACACAGATATGCAAATATTGGCTATTTAAAATATTATATCATGCCATTTGTTTAGAAAACTCGATACACGTGGTTGACAGGGTGTAATAAGACACTCCATTAATATAGCTGGCAGTTTAAAAAGCAATGAATCATAATGTTAACCTTATCGTACAGCCGATGCGAATTTCCGACCTACTATCTACTAGTCGCAGTGAAATCCATGCCATATATTCATAGATAAAATAAATATTCAATATTCTTTTTATTGGTGTTTAAAATAAACCGAACTTTAAAACTTCCGTAAAGGCTGTAATTTATTATTTACGCGATTTTGTGCAATCCCAAATCACTATTTCCTGTTTTACTACAAGATTTGTTTCAATAAAAAGAGTCGGATGTAAATCGTAAAGTTTTATTTCAGGAAAATTGTTTCACAGAAGACACTTTTAAACCCATCGCTACGTCTGCGTGCGTAAAAATAAACTTAACTATAGTAAAATATTCATTAGAACTCTCCCGGTTTGTGTGAGCCAAATCAGGCAAGTGCGTCATGCGCCTCACGAGAATCGTCGATTTTTGCCGAAGTGGTTGCTTACATATACAGTTATACTACACATGGATATTTCCAACTGAAAGGACAGCTCTGTCCAAATTTGGAAAAACAAAATGTTATTTTATTTTGTTGAATTTTAAGTGTATGTAGGTACAAGTATTTTCAGAAAATGTACACGCAATCAACGACCTACAATGACTGTTAGGTATGTCCTTTTATAAAAACATAAGTAGGTACGTAGGTCATTTTATATTTTGTATTTCTTAGTCATCTAACTAGCATGAGCAGCTTTAAGGGTGCTCTAGTCAGTCATTGTTTCATACAAACGTAGTCTGGCGATTACTCTACTGATTGACGATATACGTTCAGAAAAAGTCACATTTATTTATATCGGTATTATCTAAGTAGCCCTGTATGAAAACAAAAATGAAAAAAAAAAAAAATGATGTGCAAGTTATTTGTGTCGAAACATTTTTTAACAAATTTTAACACATTTTTGAGCGTAAATAAATAACTTATGTAGTACGAAAATGGCAAAACATTAACCATACAGGGATAGACTATTGCCTAAATTAAATAAAAAAAATATTTTAAGTAGAAACATACAGCACTTTTTTCATAATATCCTGACTACGAAATGTCTTTCGCTATATTTTACAAGCTCATTCTCGTTATAAATCATCTTAAATAATATGGAACTGTAAATTTGTATGCGCACTAGCTTCGTATTGCTCATCACATCACAGCGTTTATTCCGTCCTTTAAATGATGTTGGATGAGGTAGCATCATACGAGCAGAGTATATTAGTGTTTGGGTAGCATGCATTTAACCGCGCCCGTTAATAAGTTCACCCGTTCGACAAGGGCACCCTTAATATTCCTATTCACAAACTCCATTGAACCACTCTATTTTTTAAAAGCTTACTCCACGATGTAACACTTTGTATTTCTTGGGCATAGAGACTCTAGATTCAAATCGGACGTCTGCAGTGTGCACCGGAAATGTCAATAAGTTTTTTTACGATGCAAAACTTCTTTCTCATTGGTGTTTATACATCGTATACCTACAGGATACGTTCGTCCGTCCGTCACGTCCTCCATCGCTTGATTGTGTGGGGGGACGGCGACTATTTTTGAACAGCTAATGACGGCAAATTGCCCCCAGCGTCTACCAGAATAAACCCACTGAAATAAACGTTGCGTGTAACCACACGAGGTAGGACAGTTGATTTACAATTAAAATTATCTTTATTTAATCTAAATCGAAATAATCTAGGAATAGCTGCTGAAACTGTTGATTATAATGGCTTTTTTTGTCAGAACATGTCGGTCGCATGAAGTCGTATTTGCATCCCACATGTCGGTTTAAATTTTTGATACCAATTTTAACGGGTATTAAAAATAACTGAGTTCTAAAATAATACTGTGTTAACAAAAATAACTTCAAAGAATACAAAAATAACCTATAAACCTCTTTACTAAACGTTGTTAAAAATTTTAAATATTCAAATTCCGCTGCTGCAACACGTAATATCGCCGAACATGTACACAATCCATCATAATAGAAAACAGTAACTTTGTCCACGGCCAGTGGATCGGAAACCACGGTTAATTGACGCAGCCGAACCGGAACTACCGTTAAGTTCCCGCCATTATTCTCTTGTCATGTTACCATCATGGCCGCCAATTGATTTGTTGAAAAAGGAACGCTGGAATCTGGATTTTGCAACAATTTTCTCATTACAACTAGTGATCCAGCTTTGTTTCATTTAATAATCAGTAAAGAAACCATTTTTTTTTCAAATAGGTTGCCAAAAATGACAAGTCGATACAGCGACTAATTTGACTAAGTAAATGATTAGTTAGAAGATCACGTCCAGTCCAGCCACAGCAAGCGCAGAATGACTAATTTTGTAGGTACATGTAAAAAATTACAAATTAATCAATGAACATGGAATATCAAGCTACAAATTCAAGCAGTACCTAATGACAAGTTTTATACCTACACCTACTAATTATAATTAATTCGCCCCATTCGAACGTCATGTCACACACAACCTAATAACAAAACCAAAGACCCCAACGTAAAAGCGAAATTACATCCCCATTTGCTCCGTATATCCTTTTTGTCGTGTCAACACTAAATCACAATTTATTGTGTGTGTATATTTAGGTTAGGGACGTGCCACCAGATATTGGGACTTTACGTCTGAGTCGCAAAGTCAAAAGGTCGCTGTGGAAAACTAAGAAAAGTTTCAAAAGATTACTGCGTCAAGAAGCCAAAATAACGTTCCAGTCAATGGCAGTGGACCAAACGAATCATCCAACTTGTATTAAATATTCATTTATTCGTTTATTTTAGTTTATGAATCGCATTTTAAACCGACTGAGGACGGAAGTGACGCCCTGTTGATTGAACATAATTTAGCGTCCTACACGAGTATTGTTCTCCAAATAGGTAGGGAACGAAGGTACCTTTTATGTACCAAAGCTATAGCCTAATATTGCTACAGACGACAAAGATCATACAAAGGGAACAATTAATTATGGCAGTGCGACCCGTTGCTGACGTAGACTGTGTCTGTGGGTTTTGTATTATTTCTTCTGCCAACTCTCATTCCGGTGACCACACCTAAAATACAAGTTTCAATGTTGTTCTCTAATTTGAGCTGTAGATTCGTTGGTTTGATAAGGACACTGTTCAATTTTCCTGATACAATATTAACTCTATTGTCGTCGTTTCAATCGTTTAGTACCAGATTCAGACCAGTTTGTCATGTCATGAACTCATCAATAGTATATAAATCTAGACACGTAGATATAGGTTCAACGGTAGGAAAAAATATAACTTGAATGCTTCCTATATCACAGTGAACTATTGTATGCAAAACAGTCATTCAATGATGTCCAATTATTGCAGTCTTCATCCATTTAGAAAGTAAGAATTAATCTTAATATTTATCGAGACGCTTTATGTTCAGGCTGGACAATGCATACTTCCATGATTATAAATACGATAAAATAATTTATATTAATTGATTTGTTAGATACTTACCATGTTCTAAACGTTGAATGCTTCGTTTTAATAACACCAAATAGGTGATACAAACGGAACGATACAAATGATGAGATTGTAGATAAAACATCAAAAATACGAATAAATTTTCCAACTTCAATTACATGTAATCAACGCACGTGAGTATCATATACTATGAAACACGTTGTTTCAGAGGTAATTGAGCGTGGCTTTATTTTGAATTGTACAAAAATAGCCAGAGTTACTTAGAAATGAGAGGAATTTGGAAACGTTTAATAAAACCAATTAGGTACTGAAATTACAAATAATTTTATGAATCTGTATAGAAAAGATAGCAAAAATCTAATAGAATCAAAGTGAAGTGCTAAATAAAACATGAAATACATAAATGTGAACTATGAATATAAAACTGAATAGGTACGTGAAATTGATCTTCCGATATTAGATATTCACGTAAAAGCCAATCAATAAAACACGTTTGATGACGTCCATATAAAATATAAACATAAACAACCCGAAATTATCGTTTGCACTTTACAAAATTACTTCAGTAAATATCAACTCCTTGGAAAATGGTAATAAAATTGTAAACAGTGACACACATGGACCGCAATAGTTGTACAACACGAGTTATACGACACGACTCACGAGTTCAGTGCCAAACTCGCGTTTTATAATAGAACTATACACGTTGAGAGCCACGTGTGACAGAAATTAATGGAGCACTTTTTGCTAAAAGTGTATGATTTATCACCTGTTGATGGCGTCGAAATGTGTCTGGCTGAAGTAGCGGCTAGACCTAGACATAATAATAACACCGCTGGTGGGAATCGGAAAAAAACGCAGCTAAATGTTTTCTAATCGAGCGGAAATATTGAAAATGGAGAGAAAACAATGGTGTTAGACTTTTTAGAATGTAAAAAACTCACAGCTCTAGCCTATGGGTACATTAATTTGTGGAATAGCAAAATTATGAATCAGATCAACCGACTTCAGGATCAGACATCAGAACCTATCCTCCTGCAGCGGGGTGTGAGGCAGGGAGACGTAATTTCTCCGAAACTGTTCACGGCCGCAATGGAGGACGTCTTCAAGGTTTTGGACTGGAAAAGGCTAGGCATTAATGTCAATGGCGAGTACATCACTCATCTTCGATTTGCCGACGATATAGTCGTCATGGCTGAGACCACGGAGGACCTCAGTACAATGCTCGATGACCTCAG
Organism: Melanchra persicariae; assembly: GCA_947386135.1. NCBI lineage: Eukaryota > Metazoa > Arthropoda > Insecta > Lepidoptera > Noctuidae > Melanchra > Melanchra persicariae. Next base: position 17,461,725 of record OX376648.1, on the reverse strand, counting down.
TAGAGCTTCCGAAAGAGTGGGTTTTAAAATGAACATGGACAAAACCAAGGTCATGGTAAATACTCATGTAGCACCCACTCCTATCAAGATTGGAGGCTCTGCACTCGAAGTTGTTGATGAGTACGTCTACCTGGGACAAACGATCCAGCTAGGTAGGGCTAACTTCGAGAAGGAAGTCAACCGTCGAATCCGACTCGGATGGGCGGCGTTCGGGAAGTTGCAGTTCGGTATCTTCTCGTCTCACATACCACAGTGTCTCAAGACGAAAGTCTATGACCAGTGCGTGTTGCCAGTGATGACCTATGGACTCGAAACGTGGTCGCTCACAATGGGCCTCATCAGAAGGCTTAAAGTCACCCAAAGGGCAATGGAGAGGGCAATGCTCGGAGTTTCCTTGCGTGATCGAATCAGGAATGATGATATCCGCAAGAGAACCAAGGTTACCGACATAGCCCGAAGGATCGCCAAATTGAAGTGGCAGTGGGCAGGGCACATTGCTCGCAGAACAGATGGTCGATGGGGCCGAAAAGTTTTGGAGTGGCGACCGCGTACCGGAAGACGCAGCGTTGGAAGGCCTCCCACAAGGTGGACCGATGATCTGGTGAGGGTCGCGGGTAACCGATGGATGCGAGACGCACAGGACCGGTTGTTGTGGCGACACTTGGGGGAGGCCTATGTCCAGCAGTGGACGTCTTTCGGCTGATATGATGATGATGATGATGATGAATCAGATCAAAACAAAACCAGGCAGGGCAAGGCAACATCCAAATGAACAAACAGTATATTATATAAAAACAAACAATATATTATGTACCTACATTTATCAAGTAACTCTAAAACGTATTCTCATAAATATGTATAATTTTAAAACGGAAAGGGTACTTAAAATACCATTACGTTAGCTGATGATAATAGTGTTTATGACACTAGTTGTCTTCACAGTAAATGGAGTATTCTTAGAGATGATAGCTTTACTAATTTTAGATCCAACAATGAGTGGGAGAGAGGTTTATTACTGAACTAAATTATACAATATTTATTTATTAGTGGCTAACAGACGCTGGATGGATAAAATTTGGTTAAATCTTAGAATATTACATGGCGATCAATCAAATAAAATATAAAACAAACTAAATATAAATATAAACTTTTAGGTTGTTAGCATGACACTCATCAAGCTTTCATCTATAGCCGTAGTGTACACAAACGAGTTTTAATATTCATTATATCAGCCATCTCTAGCAGATTTAATTTTTACCATCTTGAGAATCATCTCAGACAGGTATTTTATTTTCAAAAAATTTGCCAACATCTCGCAGAATTTCAGCAAAGCCGAATGATTAATGTTTTCATGTTGGTAACCTCAAAGCTTAATGTTTCGGGCGCCGAGGTTAGGCCCGGCTAAACTGCGCTCATTTCTCAACATGAATAATCTGACACCATCCTTGGATTAGGTGGTTTGAGGCAAGGAGAAACTAATATTGGTGAAAATGATTACGTAGACTGCGGCAAACTGAATGAAACCAGTTGGTCTACTTTATTTTGTTTACATAATTGTAATACTCGTGTAATAAATAAGAATCTCAAATCAATACGAAGATTTATGGAGGTGCCATGCAAAGTACTACCTACAGCTAATCTACAGAGATTTATATTTTGTCGTCAGAGATTTTAAAGATAATGATGATTAAATACCTAACTAAAGCTAGATTCTTACGTATCATTCTAAAATCTAGTTTCATTCTGACGCAAGGTAGTCTGAATAATACTCAAACAGATTGTTAGCCAGAAAATTTGCATAGATGATGAACTGATGACATGACTTGCGCTGCAAAGCGCTCCAGCGCTGGCTCATTATACCCGTCCAATTCTCTGACTGCTTTCTGTTGTTTCGACTTTAATGAGTTTTTACAAGTTTTTTTTTATTAACGTCTTCATTGCATCTGGCCATGGTTTACGATTCGCTCAGCCTCGTAAAAACCGAACGTTGATAGATTAGCGGTTTAACTGTTTTTTGTCGTTTTTAAAATACCGTTAGTTCTTTTTGTTTTAGCGTTTTATGTCATTAAATAGCATTGAACTGAGTAATCTCCGGAAAATGTCTATCTTTTATGAAGGTACCTACAGCCTACAAGATGCAATAGGTAAAATCTGGTTTTTAGAGGCAAAAGCGTTACTGAAAATGGTCCTGTTGACTCTATTTATTATTTTTAACCGGCTTCAAAAAGGAGGCGGTTATCTTTAGGGATTGAATTTTATATAAAAGAGCACTTCGTCTAAAGCTTACTAAACTAAACTTTACTTTTGAATCTACCTACTAGGTAGCACGTAGGTTTTGAAATCCCAAAAGAGCGACACAAAAACACAGCACCCTCGTATTCCTATTCAGTAAACGTACACTAACACTAAGCTGACATTTAAGTATGTATACACAGTAATGAAAAGCTCTTTCAGAAAAATCCCACATGCGTACAGTAATAAGTAAGAGGTTATATGGCGATAGCTAAAAACAAAACCGTAACTATAATGATGAGCAACGAAAGTGGCAATTATCACGAGACGGTAATAACAGAAATAGCATGGTCCCTGGTCTACGTTGAACCTTCAAGGTTGTGCCAAGATTATATTAGATACTCCAACAGCGCCAACAAAATATTTGCTTTTGCTAAATAATAATTAGCGGCGGCGAAATGTTGTCTCCATTGTTTTCGCTAGATAAATAGAACAAGCAAATAGCAGGAAACTCGTTTATGTTAACGATTAATTATGCCGATTTAAATTGTTCAAAATTAAATGTGAGTGTTGCAAATGAAATAATTATGTTTGCGGCAAAAATGATTACAGGAAAACCTTTTCATTAATTGAAAATTCGATTAGCAAAAGCACTAGATCATACAGCCTAAACTTTTCATTCGCATTGTTTTGTTTTTTTTACCGTTTATGTTCTGTCATTATTATCATCCATAGACGGGCACTTATTTTTGAAAACCGAACGTCATGCTAACGTTTTTTTTTTTTCTTTGTTGACAGGACTACGTCACCTCCCGGGGAGCCGTTGGTGCGGGCCCCGGTGGGCAAGCCTAGATGCCCGCCAGCCATATCTCGTCTCCGCGTGGAGAAGGTGGAAGGAGGGCTGGCGGTAGCTGGCGTCGTGGTCGCAGCCAACTGCCAGATAGTACTGCCTATATTTGGATTCCTGTTTATGCTCGTCGGATGTGTGTTAACTGGTAAGTTTTTTAAGGGTGCCAACTCGTCAACCCATTGACATGCCTGAAATTTCTAAGTATAATTTGTAAACACAGTATTAAGAATGGTAGAGTCGAAGAAAGACCAGCTCTCTTTCCTATTCTTTACAACGTATTAGGTAACATCCCTGAATTCATTCATAAGTAACTCAACATAACTATCTTTAAAAGTCGCTAAACAAAGGTATATTTTCTACTTCCTCCTAACCCGCCGAAATAGCTTTAGTCTTGCCAAAAGTAGAGCGAAGTTTCAGCCAAAAAGCTAACACTGATAGGTACAAAACTTTCCTAACTGGTTCGCGTCAAACAACATTTTTAGGAAGCAATTTTTCTTGCTTGCTGAAGTGTTTATTATCTCTTAATTAATACAGAATACATGACGTGTATTATTATGTAATAATTCAGATTGAACTTGAACTTGCGTAAACCAATAAAGTAATGTACCTCGACAATCGATTATAAATATTCGAGGAATTTACTTCATTTTCTTTGCGTAGACATTGAACAGATAACGAAAACAAAAATACTTTCATACTCAATATTGCTGCACTATAAATTTTCCGATTTCCGTCTCTTCAGGGTCTTGGCTAGACTAATAAAAACAAAACAGACGCTTTTATTTGATCTCATAACGAAATTAGAAAGTGCAGCTTTGCCTACGCTTAATTTGAGTCCATCAGACTGTAGATACAGAATCTAACGAACTAGAAAACGTTAAACTGAAAATAGATCGTCCATAAATTACTTGTGACCCGGCTCCCACGCCCATCCCAGCTCGGCTCATACAAAAGTATCTATACAAATAATGAATCAATAAAGGTAGGTTCGGGGACTGCGAGGATCCCCCGTTTTCGTCCCCTCAATAGAACATTATTGACATAACGTCTCGGTATCTCAGCACTTTTCTCAAAATGTTCGCAACATTTTTGCGTTGAATGCAATGGTAAACAGCTCGTGTTTTACATCAATACGATGTTAGAAACATAAACACTAAATATCGCTTCCCGTAGGTACCTATAATTTTTCGCGTTAACAAGCATCCTCACGGATATAACAGCGACCAGCTGTTATTTATTTCACGGATTCTATAGGTATTATTAACATAATATTAGCTGCAGGCATCTTTGTTAGACTTCGCACTTTCAAAATTACACATAATATCAAAACACATACAATACGTAACAGACGTTCGTCACGAAAACGGTCTACATGATCTTCAAAATATATTTTCGCGCTAAGGCGACGAAAGATGAGTTTGTCAAATAAGACGTACTGACAGTGTAAATCTCTTGAGTCACATGCTCTCGGAAACCCACATTTTTCCGCCGATCACATATATGCCTGTAAGGGCATAGTGTGGTCGCTACGATCTTCATTAGCTATATCGAGCACGACTATGTCATTGTAGCCAACTATAATGCGAAAGACGGAGAACTGGGTATTGAGGCTCAAGATGTGCGAGACCTAAATCTTCCACAGACCAACTTCACCCACTGATGAGCATAGGCCGCTCTTTTCTTGTGCCAATCTCCACGTACTTGTGCCAGCCCCATCCTGGTTCTACCTGCGATAGCAACAATGAACTGCTGTAAGCTGAACTAATTAGTAAATAACATGGATTTTTTTTTTTTTTTTTATCATGTAAAAAATCCAACTACTGTTATTACTGATAATTATTTCTTGAAAGTGAACTGTGTCCTGAAATACAGGCTCGGCCTAGCTCAGGCGCAGTTGCTCATTTTTTATTTATTTTTCAAATTACAATATTTTATTAATAATACTGTACAACTTGTAACAATTGTTTAGATTAGGCACATAATGTAACATTGCTATTTTATTACAGCGGCATCATATCGCGGTTGCGGTGAGAATGAAGAGCCTGACCACTACGCGGCTCGCATCGCTTTCACAGGCAACTCGCGAGTGCTAGGCCCAGTGTGCATCGTCGCTGGAGCGCTTATGACTATTGCCGGTATGTATTTTGCTGCTTAACTGTATGATCTTCATCATTATTCTCTCCCCCAATCTTAATTTATTTATTGTCGGCGCAACATCTATTCTTCTTCCGTACTTCTTTGTTAGTTGTCATCTCAGTAATCACCTAATCAACCTTATTCTGGACATCTTTCACTCAGTCTTCAATGAATCTTTAGTCTTCCCCTGCTCTTACAGCCATCCACATTTTTAGTTATATTTTAGTATCGGATCATACGGGTATAATGTAGTCAGGTGCCCATGGATTTGATTAGAGTGGCTAGTGAGAATGAGGGATCGTTAAGCGGTGATCAATCGTCTGGCCTTGCTGGACATATTGATAGTCAGACTAAATTAATTTGTTCAAGAGTGCATTGGGACCCTATTCGTAATATAGTAACATCGAGCCAAACAAGAGCTAATGAGAGTGAGACTAAATTAGTGTTCTTTAATTCCTATTACATACAACGTGTAACAGATTAAAAGCAAAACCTCTTAATTTTCATTTAAGTCATCATAATGTACAACTTTCACTATGGGACCAACCCCAAAATCGCGAAAAAATAATCAGCTGTTCAGTACATTTTGTCGAGTTATGCGCACATAAATGTATGGGGCAGACGATTTGTTTTCGCGATTTCAGTGTTGGCCCCATTGTGAAAGTTGTTCATAATAATGAGTACAATGACCGCTTATGAGTTATTGCGTTTATTCTGTAACACGTTGTATGTATGTCGCACCAAAACAACTTCTAATACAATGATAATTAAAGTTTATGTACAAAGGTGAGCAAAGTTGAGTTTTTTTCCAGCAAACCTTTGAGTGATAGAGAGAGATCACAGTGGAGGTTAAAAATTTATGCAGGGAGAAAAAATGAACCAAACAAGGACCAACGAGAGTGAAACCAAATTAGAGATCATTCATGCAGGAAACACTTACAGCCTGGCTTGTAAGACTTAATTAACGGAAGTCAGTGATTATGGCAATCATGGACGACAGAGGAGTCTTGATTATACGCTACGCCGAGACTAATACGTCCACGCCATACGTGACGTCAAACGGTTTCAGATTGACAGAGTAATTGACTGAAAATGTTACTGATTGTGTTTGCGTCACACTTAATTCGTTTTCGTATAGGTAATGGCCGTAACGAAAATTACGACACATGAAATTTTAAAAGCGCAGTTGTAAATTATCATAACATCGCGCTTGTATTTCTCAAAGGAGTAGGCAGGGACAAGGGAGTTGATATATTACAACACACATTTCGTGCGACTGGAGCCGAGCGTGGGGTTATCAGAATTTCTAAGTAACAGCCCGGATATTGAAAGTTGGTGTTGCGATACCCGCATGCCTTGGAAAGCACGTAAAGCTTTGGTCCTGATCGGACTATGAGAGGAAAGGAACATGGAGTGCATCTGCACACTTGTATTTGACTAATCTCCGTCTTGTTCCAAGAGTGAGCCTCTAACCGAGTTCCAATCCAGCCTTCACTTCGACATGTTTAGGTACAGAATCGCACTGCAGACTCCAAGCAGAAATCTAAATTGTAAAACCTCTCCTTTATTTTTTAACTAAGGGCTGCGGCCGTGTAGGTTAAAGTGCTCTCAAAGACGAGGTCACAATGAACGATAAGGGTCACACATCAGACATCGATCGCATTAAGCTCTGTTTAAACATAGACGATAATTGGCATTCGCAAACATATTATTATAATTAAGGTTATGATTTACATGTGTAAATTATTTAAAGCCATGTGCTAACAATATATGTTTAGGTTCCTACACATACCAACATTTGTGATTGTAATTAGCTTGTTCGAGCGTGATCTGAATTATTCTAGCAAAGATTGTATGCGGATTTGAGTCATGAGATTAGATCTATTTCGACACATCATAACATCGTGCCTACTTATCCCGATGAGATTGGAAGAGATGTCAATGAAGACTGATATGTACCTAACAGTGCTATTCTATCACTGGATACAAATTCAATTTCGGGCTCACCCAATTCCAATATTTTCAGGAAACGATTTAGCCCAGACTCTCGCGTTTAGTTCCAATTAGGCTAATCATTAATCAGAAGAGAAGAAGAAGGAGGGAGGCGGAGAAGACCTCACTCAAAGACATCCAACAGCATACCTACATAAAAACAGCTCTTTCAACCGGCCTCATTTGACTTCCCTATGTATTGACGCCATAATACCGGCTAATACAACAGCTAAATAAAAGGAATGTATTGTCTATTCCAGGTATCGTGCTATGCATGCTAATGCGGGCAGCCCAACGTCGGCAACGAAGGCTGGCGTTCCACTGTCCCATCCACGGCGACTTTTACCCACTTAGCCCCCAAAACAGCAGAAAATATTCTCGTAAGTACTTAAGCTAGCTTTGAATATGCGATACCTTATTTAGAAAGTGTTTTTTTTTAGATTCCAGCAGCTTTAAGGGCTTTTAATGCTACTGAACTTGTTTGTTATGGAAATAATGCTATGGATTTGTTTAGCTATGTTATGGCAATTTTATAGTTGCACAACTTGCAATAATCTCCTTGAAGACTTTTCTGACTAAAAGTCATAAACAGTTTTTGATAAGAGTATTTGTGTATGCTAAGGGTTAGTGATGGGTGTTGCAGGCACTCCGTCGGGCTTATGGCGCTGGATGCGGAGCTGGCTGGGCCTGATAGAGGAGGGCGAGGCGGCTCGCTGTCCTCGCTCAGCCGAGCCCGCGTCGCCGGCGCGCGCTGATGCGCCGTGTCCCCCTCCTTTACCTTTCTTGGTGCCCTCGGATTCTGTTGTGTAAGTATCCTTAGTTAACTAACTTTAGCATCATCAGTCGCGAGTGCTGCTGAACTGTTCCACCTGGTAAAGACCGTGGATAAATATTTAAGGAGTTGATGGTCGCTGGAGATGCGAGGCAACAGAACAGTTAGTATCTTCAACATCTTTCAGTCAAAAAAAGTTCATTCACTGCTGGATAAAGAGGTAGAAGCCACTGTCTTAGCAGCGCAACAATACTGTCATCATGGACCTATTGGTCATGTTAAACTGAATCCAGTAGATTCCCGCGACCTTTACCATGACGTTAGACCATCTTGTCTTATTTCTACAAAGTTGGTGTTTCTACATCGTATTTCTACGATGATGTAGAGAGCTGAGCTAAGCCAAGGTGAGCTAGCCAAGAAGCCCAAGTTGCCGGGCTGCCGCCAATTAGCAACTTGTAGTTTTATTTATGTGGTATGGAATGATCATTAATTTTCATGGATTCTGAAATATCAAACTAATCAGCAAGAGCTTGTACAACTTTTCTAGATATAAGACGTGCTTTACTTATTTCAGTGACAGTTTACTGGTTTCTAATTAACGTCGTTTATCATAACAGAGGCATGGCGTCAGTGCTGGGAGCTCCTCTCAGTCCGGAACAGACGTTCGGCTCCATCAAATCCCTCGCGATATCGCGGGAGGTCGCCAGCTTCCCTCTGTCGCGCTCTCCGACACCGCCACCATTGAGGTAAATATTTATTAACAGGCTGTATTAACCGTAATTTAGATTTATGTAGGGACAGATTGGGCAGTTGACTTTCTAGACTGAAGGGGGCCTGACCATTGGGCTTGCGACATTACCTCATGACTAAAGTAAAAGCCCATAGTTTTGAAGTCACGAGTTGGGTCCAATACGGAACAAAGAATCATCATCATTTCAGCCGAAGGACGCCCACTGCTAGACACAGGCCAAGGGAACAGAAAATTCTTTTTCACAGAGGTGTTCAGACAGCCCGCTTCAGCCCTATTAGAACCAAATCTCTAACATATTTTTCTTCAATTCACAGTTGTCCACCATTCAAGGAAGAGCCGAAATGTCTAGAAGACATACCGAACGCTGTGATTATACGTCCGGACTTCGACTGCGGCTCCCCGACGTGTAACTACCGCGTGGTGGAGTGCAAGCTCACCAGCACGGATGAGCTGCACCGCACTGTACACAGCGCCGACAGACAGAGACCCAACACTGTCTCTATAACGATACCCGACGAGGGAAAAGGTTAACGACACGTTTAAGATTAGACAATTTTTTAATTAATATTGTTCAAAGTGAGCTGGAACGCGCTATTCGGAATATTTGGCGTAAGGTTGGCGACGACCAAATTGGGCGTAGGTATGTGTGTAATGCTAGTTTAATGCTCACTGTTGTTAGTCGTGAGCTCCGGACAGCGATACGCCTAGTGTGGCCGCACCCTGATTAAAAACGATGTACATATAAATTGTTTTATTTTAAGGACCACAATATTATTGTTTCTTAACTTTCGTCTGCTCAAACGATCACGACTTGTCTTCCGTTACTGCTCACTTGATTGGACACCTCGAAATTGATCACAGTCAGTTGCTGCATTTAAGTTTGTGCAGATTTTCATTTAAGTAATGCATGGAATTAACTGTTGTTACACAAATAGGGTGTGATGGTCAACTCTGGGTCGTGTTTGTTCCGATTACAAAGGACCATTGTTTTCCCAAATATTCATGGCAGTCTAATAAGACTATGAGTTGGAAGTTTTACCCTAGATTATAGATATCAGTCTATGTTTATTAGCAATATATTGCGCCAAATATCATAAGTGTAAAGAGTGATTGGATCAAGAATGTCTATGTCAAATGTTTATAAATGGTGAAGTGTTTTGATAGTTTATTTTTGCTTCCATTTACTTTGAACTGAGCAGAGCATTTCGTTCATTTAACATTATGCATGTTAGGTTAAAATAGACTTGTTTATGTGATACTAAGATTTAAAACACAAAAGAAATCAATGATGAGTCATTTATTGCATTAATACAAAAGTGTGAAGTGTCTTTGTCATCAGGTCAAAATAAACTCCTACTAACGTGCTTTATCAACTGCACCGAGCATTTTAATTTATGCTTTTGAATTTCAATAAGTATCACGTAAATAAGACAGTCTATATAATGATTATCCCAATGCTCATTGTGTCGGCATTCTAGTCTTATCGTTCTATCTTATATTTTGTTGGTGTAATTATATACCTTACTCATATAATATGTACGCGGTAGAAGAAATGTATTGGCTCAGTAGAATTACCGTTCCTTATATTTAATAATATTTGTAGGAAATTGTCCATTACATTCGTTTACACGTAATATTAGTGTAAGTATTATGTAAGAGTACATACAAAACACGTGCCCTAGGTATAGTTCCGAATGTGATATTTTTTTAATTATTATCATTCTTTTGACTTGTATGGAAACGCAAATGTGGTTGCGGCCGCAGAACATAAAAGAAGGAAGAAGTTCCTATGTTTTCTGCGGTTATCATGATCAATGTAATTTGAAATCAATTTGTATATAATATTATATACTTACCTCCTTACTTAGTTGAATCATATTTCATTGTTTTGGTGTATGAGCCAAAAGGAAGATGCCAAAATAAAGTTCGTCGCGTCCAAGTGTCTCGTATGATCGTTTGTTTTCACACTAAATTAATTAATTGTGCTCAGAAAAGACAATCGTATAGGAAACAAGGATGTAGGTAAAACTTTGTAGTCCACGTATAATTTGGGTTGGTACATAGGTACTTGATCGAGTTATATAAGTTATGTGATGAAGGCATTTATTGGCCAAGTTATTCGAAATTATAAATGGAATGTAATTTTTTTATAATCCGTAGGTAAGTGCCACGCCTAAATAATTATTATAAAATTGTATTGTATACTTAAAATAAGCTATTTAATATTGTTATAAATGTAAGGACGAAAAAATGAAAATACAAACTTGAGTTAAAAACGAGTTCTTTTCCTTGAATTTTTATTTCCTATTTATTTTTATTCCTTTGAATAAATATGATATCGTATGTGTATAAAAGTTGTTTCTTATTCAATCATTCCTTTACCTGCCTAGTAGGTGACCCTCCCCACCATCAACTTCAGAATTGTCCTAAAAAAACATTTATACAACTTGTAACAATAAACGCAATACCTCTTAAGAGGTCATTGTACTCATTATTATGAACAACTATCACATTTCTGTGCGCCGTAACTCGACAAAATGTAGATAAAGGCTGATTTTTTTTTTCCGCAACTTCGGGGTTGGTCCAGTAAAAGTTGTTCGTAATAATGAGGAAAATGACCCCTTAAGAGGTATTGCGTTTATTCTGTTACACGTTGTATTGAGTAGGTACCTAGGGATTATTTTTATGACAAAGACACCTGTATTTAGGTACATAAAAGTCCATATAGGGTGGTGTATCGTCCCCTATCTCCAATTGTTGCCGGACTCTATACCTACTCGTCCTAGCTGTTAATCTCGAATTTGGTGGTGACTTCAATATAGTCATGCACCGGACAATATACCTACGTTATCATGGACAAGCTAACAACAATGGCAATTCGGTTCTCCCTCGGTTTTGGCAGCACATAGATACTTACGCAGTATTTAGCTAATCGTAGTCCTTTTTTTATGGATGTAATCATCAAACGACTCCTTCCGGCTTCCGCTCTGGGTGGAGCGGTAGGGAGTGCCTGACTAAAACCCGTAATCCGTCCTAATGCGGTGGCTCTTTCGCACCTCTGAGCATAAATATAGGTACCATACAAGATGATTTTCAACAGAATAAATCTATACTTACCTAATTATTTTGTTATTACGTTATCCTACTAATTCCTACTAATTACAAATGCGAAAGTGACTCTGTCTGTCTGTTACGCTTTCACGCTTAAAAGGCAGAACGTCATTAAATTTGGCAGATATATAGCCTGGGATATGGAGGCTACTTTTTTTAGCGATTCTTCGTATTTTCGAGTCGATGGTTAACTCTTTATATTGTTTGGGCACAGTAGGTGGCTACGTTAATTGTAGCATCAGTGGCATTCATTAGATCTTCCAAAGTACAGGTGAATGGGCACTTGGGGCACTCCAACATGTGGCTCATGCTCTGAACAGGGGCACCGCACACACATGGATATCCAACGGATCTATAAAACCCCATTTCGCCAAGTTGTGCTTGCAGCGGCCTACCTGGGTGCGCAAATGATTCAGCGCTTTCCAAATAGGCCATTGCAATTCACGACCTGGGGGCAACTGCTCTTTGGGTTTTATAAAGTCGTGAGGTGGTGGATACTTCTCTCCCACTGATGCTTCTCCCTTTAGGTGACATATCCGGGATCGCCTGTGTATACCGAAGGAAGCTTTTGCGACTTTTTAGTCTTTCTGGGGTTGACATATGATGTTGACGTACAGTTCTCGTCAAATGACTTTGCCCCTCTGAAGTTAGCCATTTGCAAAGATCGTGCAGGTGCAGTCACGTAGACGGGAGACAGCGGGACGCAAGCACGCATCGAACGTAAACGAGCGACTGAGACATAAAATCGCGCCGCCATAATCCCCGCCCCCATGTCTCTTGCGCATGCGCAGAACTTGCAGTTTGTTCGTAATTTTGATTACTACGCAGCCACTCGTAGCCAACTTCAGAGGGGCACAGTTATTTGACGAGAACTGTACAGGGGATGTCGGGAATCGGTTTCCTGGTATCTTTTTTGTTAAGCGCATGCGACATCCCTTCGTACGGCAGTTGATGCGACGCCTGCAAGCGGGTAGAGCTTGTTTAGTGGAGTCGATTTTAAGCAGCCCGATTTTATCCAACACGATTAATTTAGGGCAATATCAACTTGCCGAGAATGGGCGGATCGGTGCCACACTGGGCAAGCAAACTCGCCCGCAGAAAAACACAGTGATATACCAGTTGTGCGGAGAACATCGGGTGCCACTCCCCAGTTGGTGGAAATTAGGCGACGGAGCAAATTATTCCGGGTTTACGCGATAACCGACATCCACGAGGGCGGAGCTGTGGGCAAAAGCTAGTTAGCCATAACTTGCTTGCTGCGCCCTAACAGAGTAATTAAGCCATTTAACTACCTGCTTACATCATTGTGGCTATTGGAGGCGTGAAGATATAATTTGACATAAAGAACCGGACGGAAACACCCCAAAGTGACGTAAAATTGTAGGTGTTGCTATAATGTAGAATTAATAAATTCATTTGGTTTTCTGTATCATTATCGTCGAAACTGTAATCGCGATAAACGGTAGATTAATTCACTAATATTAGAGCTATAGATAATCAAGTGCTTTAGAGTTAACGTGCATAAAAGCTCATAATGTTGATTTGTTTGTATCAGGGAAGTTATGTCGGTTAAGCAGACTATATAAAGCTGCAGCTTACTTGATACTTTCACGTTTGTAACGTAGCCCTCCTGCTAAAATACATAGAAAAAAGAAGTTTACCTATTTACAAAGTATTTTTTTCAAACTGGCATTTTTTATTTTCTTTGTACGCATGTCGAGCACCGCCAGCGAGTTGAAATGTCGGCCATCTTGAATCAAATTTCATAATGGCATGTGTCTTTCCAAATATCAAGTGATAGCAAATATAGCAATCGAGGAAATAGTTAAATCTTACCATAAAAAATTGCATATTTATAAACTAAAAATTGATAATTCCAACTGGTTTTAAACACGTCAAAAAATTAAAAAGATCACCAATAAAACAAATCAGCTGTTATCCGTCAATCGATGTCAACAAAATTACATAATTTTGTTTAGAAAAACAGTGCAGCCTCCGTTTTTTTAGTGTCATTTTGAAATAATCAAACATGAAGATTGGATCTATGTTTCAATGGACAAATTGATAAAGTAATGTATAACCAGCGAGTAACAAGTTTGGCGACTGTGATTTTTTGTATAATGTAGTCCGCTATAACATTTTAGTTATGGATCACAACAAGATTATTGAGTGCGGTGGATTTTATTTTATACACAATTTTGACTCTGGAAATCTCGGACATGTAGAACGGGTACCTACGGAGCTAATAGGTAAGCCCATATTTCGATATTTTAACGTAAAATTGCCAAGTCCAAAGACCTGCAATAATTTCGGGTGTAGTTGCCAAATGAAATGCCCTTTTCACGGACTTTTTGTTATTGTTGAGTGCTCGAAATAGATGTGAGGACATTTCAATGCATTTAAAGTGCCGTGGTGCACCAAGTCGTTCAATATTGACTTGACACAGATAAGATGAACTGACAGCACAGCAAAGAAAATTAACAAATGGAATTTTCCAGTAAACTAGTTTATTAGTGTCCCCTAATAAACAATTAGGCATTGAGTACTATGTAAAATGCATCTATTCACATATCAAAATAAATAAAAACCACAATATTCAACAATGTTATTTAAAAATAAATACAACAAAATATGAGAAATCAACACCTTTCACTTATTCATAAATTCTAACTTATGTTGTAAGCATGTATGCCAAGCGAGTACACAGGCTTTTTCTTAGTGCCAACCAATCAATCCTGAATTAATTTACTTAAGTAGTTAATATTGGTCCCAGTATGTCTCCTAGTAAATTATGCTCTTCCACTATGCAGCACCACTATGTTTAAGAAAAAGTGAAAAAGAATGATTCCTGATAACATTTTCTTTTATCTCAGCTCCTGCTGTAAACCTGAAGACAAGTGTAACAGAAATTCCAGACTATGAATTCAACCTGTGGACTCGGCCTGACTGTGCGGGCACAGAGTTTGAGAATGGGAACCGCACCTGGTTCTATTTTGGAGTGCAGGCCAGTGAAGCTGGCATACTGGTAATTAAATATTTTCATTATGTGACTGCATTCATTTTGGTAAATGAATGCAGTAAATTAATGGCAAAATGAATGTGGTAATCATGTTTTTATTTTAACAATTTGATCTTGGTATGGTGTTGTAACATTTTTTTACTGTTCCTGTACTTAAGCTGCTAATGAAAACATTGTTATTATTAGAACAATGTCATACTTTACATTCCAACATGTTATTTGAACAATGGTCTGTAATTTGACATAACTACATAGAAGAGACTACAATTATTCCATAATACTTTACATAATAAAAAACTGGCAACAATCAAAGGGGCAATCAATATACAATGTGTATCAGAAATTCAGAATAAACACAATACCTCTTAAGGGGTCATCATACTCATCATTATGAACAACTTTTACTATAGGACAGCTGTTCAGAACATTTTGTCGATTTATGGGCACAGAAATGTATGGAGCAGTCGATTTTTTTTCGCAATTTCAGTGTTGGTCCCATAATGAAAGTTGTTCATAATGATGAGTAGGTACAATGACCCCTTAAGAGGTATTGTGTTTATTCTGTAACCCATATATAAAATTCTTGTGTCACTGAGTAACTGAGTGACTGACAACAAAGCACAGCCGAAACTAATTGTTGTAGAAAGCTGAAATTTAGGTTAGTTTACTTGAGGAATGTAGAGGTACTTATAGGATTTCTCGAAATTCCTACGGGAACAGGAAAAAACGTAACATGCACGTACGATGTCGTGGGCAAAAGCTAGTGCTAACATAAATGTAAAATTGTTGTATTAATATTATTTGTACAATAAAGGATATTATACTCTTACTTTACTTAATGCTAACTCTATAGACCCTTTAAAAAATGCCAGGGTTGTGGAATTGTTCGAAAAAGTGAATGCTGCCCTGAAACGCAAAGATCATTTGAAGAAACAAGGGCGGGTTTTATTCAGTAAGGGTCTGTCACCACCTCCTGCTCATACCCGGAGTGGTAGAAGCCATATGATGACTTTCCACCCAAAAAAAAGACCCTCTAAAACAATATGTATTACCATTTTAACACCTGTACCCGTTTGTAATTAAGTTACAAATTCTGGCAACAGGTGCGGTTGAATCTCATAAACCTGAATAAGCAAGGCAAGATGTACAACCAAGGCATGGCGCCGGTGACGCGGACCCTGCCTGGCAAGCCTCAGTGGGAGAGGATCAGGGATCGTCCTGTACATTCGGTATGTAAAAAAAAAACTAGCAATAACTCCCTGTTTCTGCTGTGATGGTAGTCAATATAGCATCAGCATGATTGAACAACACATCTGACTGCAAATAGTACCAGATGTAGCTAAGGACTTATGCACAGAGCTGAAACTGAAACCTAAAGCATGACTACTCCATCATTTATGATAAAAAACTAGCATCAATCAAAGGACTCTGACACACACACACCTATCCTTTTGTCCATAATTCAGCCACTCATGATTCGCTCTGGAACATTGACTGAAGCGCTAAGCGTGTTCACGTGAATTCGATATTTTGTGTACTTATCAGGACTCTCTTTCAGACGGACGACAACACCTTCACACTGAGCTTCAAGTACCGAACGCCGGAAAACCTGAAAGCGACAACATTCTTCGCGTTCACTTACCCATTCTCGTTCGCCGAGCTACAGATAGCTCTCAACTCAATCGACTTGAAGATGCTGCCCCTACCTCCCCCACAGTCTGTGGACGATATCTACTACACAAGGGAATGTCTCATTTATTCTCTTGAAGGTAAGATTGATTTTCTTTCACATATCCATTCGCTTAACTGCGTAAAGCTCTCAACTCAATCAAACTTGAAGATGCTGCCCTTACCTCCCCAGCAGTCTATGGAAGATATTTACTACACACGGGAATATCTTATTTATTCTCTTGAAGGTAAGGTTTACTTTTGCGTAAAAGAAACTGGCATAGTTGCACTGACAACAACCGATCTGAAAGACAATTGGTAGTCAAGACGTTACTCGCTAATTGTTCGGGGCTTGGATACCGAGATAAACGCTGGAGCTAAGACGTTATGTGAGTTTCTAGGTTGCATTGTACCCGGTTATGTCATTCGTCACGGCCAAAAACACTACACAATCTTTCTTGTCTACAAATTCTACATAAGTATATAAGGTGTTAAAAAATCAACTGCAAGAATTTCGTGTACTTACATGCTCGGTATCATCTAAACAACGTAGGTATCCCAAAAAAACATTAAAATACTGGTATTCAGCTGAATCCGGTTTGACAGGAAGCCGACCCCAATATAGTTGGGAAAAGGCTAGGCAGATGATTTATTTGTATACCTTCCAAAAGTAAACAAATTTCGGGAACATTTGACACATTATCTTAACTGTGACTAAATTTTCAGCCTTGTGATAAGCCTTGTGTATTTATTGTACTCATTCCACAGTGTTATAACCCAAAGCTTGACTAGTAGATAATTCCTTGTTTTATTAAGTCCGCCTATATAACACACACATTTATAAAGTTGAAATAAATAATTGCTGTGATCTGTTTCAATCATACAGGGAGACGAGTGGATCTATTGACGATCACGTCACACCACGGGATCACCACAGAGAGAGAGGAAAGGCTTAAGAACTTGTTCCCTGACAACCAGGAGAGACCATTCAAGTTCCACAACAAGAAAGTAAGCCTATTCTTTGTTCTTTAATAAGCTATGAACGTCCAAATCTTTTCTGTGAATCCATTTATTCTCATCTTTTTACTTTCGCATAACTAATAATAGTTGGATGAAACACTTTGCCTTCCGTAAATCGAATAACCTAAGCTAAGGTATTACTATACTTTCCTCGCCATCAAAACTGATTCCTCGATCGTTTGAGCACTTAGTTGCGCTTTTTTTTTTTTGAAGTGAATACTTCTTTAGCGGCGTTGTACACTTTTTGGGATGGGTAAAAAATATTAAACTCGCGTCAGAACACGTGACCTGATCGAATATTCGTAAGAAGGATAATGTAATATGTAACATAAATTGTCATGTTTGTGTACGATAGCGCAATAAATGAATATTGTATTTAACCACATAAATGATAGTACTTTTATACTGATAAATAAAGTAATTCGTGCGAAATTATTCCCTGACCATTCCAAAATATTCAAAAATGCACAACGTTAATGTTAAGATTTCACTTCTGGCGGCACTCCCGGAGTGCAACCCGTTGTTTTTTTTTAACGATGTGAAATCATCAAATGACTTCCTCTCTGGGTGGAGCGGGAGTGTCAGACTCTTACTGACTAAAACCCATCCGTGTTCCTCCTAATGCCCTTTGCGTTCCAGGGCCGCGGTGACTCTTTCGAACAAATTCCGCTACTTTCGAACAAACGCACATAGATAAGCGTGCACAGCAGGGCGGCGAAATAGTCATTCAACAAATATTATTATCGAACCGTTTGTGCCCGCCCGCTTTAGTGTGTAGCGCCCCTTAAAATATTTGACGTCGGTTTTGAGGAATGGTTTTATGGTCATGGAAAGGTAACCGAAACTGCGGCAAAAACAGTTCTAAAATTAGGTACTTACAACCCGCAGACCAATCAATATGCGCAATGTTCCTTATAATAACCCTCTAAAAAGAAATCCTGAAAGCAAAGATATTCTTCTTGAATATAATTGTCTGCTTTATTATGAGACTAAAGGAAACAACGATAGTCTTATTGAAGACAAAAAATAATAATGTCAAGGAAAATTTGCAAAGGTTTTTGATCAAAGTATCGCTTCAAATAACCCTTGAAACATGGCGATAGTTAAAATTTAACGTCCCTTTTACTTTCGGTATCCGTGGTTCATGTTATGACGGAATCATGCTTTGCAAACGACAGCGTCAATACTTGGGTTTTTAGGGTTCCGTACCCGAGGGGTGCGAGAACGGGGCCCTACTTTCTACCCCTACGATACTATTACTTAACCTCCGCTGTCCGTCCGTCTGTCTGTCAGCGGGTTGTATCATTTGAACTAGTAATGGGTAGAGAGTTGAAAGTTTCAGTGTGTATTTCTATTGCTACAGTTTATGTTATATGCATACAAAAACGTGTGCGAGCCCGACTCGCATTTGAGGCGAATAACAACTTATTAGGCGACTAACTATTTGGTTACAAAAAAAAATACTTGGTAGCGATTAAATATTTTTAGCACAATTATATTATATGAGCCACAAAAGGCAAGGATCTATAAGAAATAAATAATGGCTGCGACTATAAGATAGCAAATATATTAAACAGGGCCAATGAAATAATAGGTGAGGTAATAGAAATAATGACTTGGCGGCTAATATTAATAGAGGGATATCAAACATTTTGGTGTTTTAATTGGTGTAAGAGCGAGCGAAGCGAGCTCGGGACTTGGGGCACCCCGACTCGGTTTTTTTTTTAAAACACCCAAAAATATTTATTCACACCAAAAACTCACTGCCAATTTAAATTTAAACAAAGCTTACAACCCAATATAAAGCTGCTACTTTATACTTAAAATTCTACTTCACTGTAGCTGCCAACCTATTATTTTTGCTACCCATCTTAATTATTTTTAAAACCCTAAATCAGGTTACTTTGTCGCCGCGTTAAATACATGCCAATAAAAACCACTACAAAGAACAAAACAACTTTCATTTTAGAATTCGGTGTCAAAAAATGGAAGAAACCACACCAGTAACCTCATATCAATAGTAGTAGTGGTAGTATTATGCGTTCGGACTAGCAGTTGCCGAAGTATTATGAAAATATATTACCTACGAAGTATAATAGCAATATTTTTCTCACAACCATCCGATAGCATAGCTTATTATAAACAACGCAGTGGATGTAATCAATTAGCTTCGATGTTTATCAATCAGTTTTATTTTGCTTTTCATAGCAAAATAAACATGCTGTCAGTATTGACAGGACCAAACGAAATCTAGCTAGGTATAAAACATCAATTTAACAAGCACAGGGTGAATATTAATTCGTGTGCAATCTTTCAATGGGTAAAGGTACCAATTCATTTACACAGGAATTTTGCAGTCTCGATGCTTTGAGTTTCCTGGCTCAAAATGTTTCTATATAATAGGGATGATTCCTGGTTAAAAAATATATGATTCTATTTAGTCCGTCAGTTTTTTAATCGAAAAATATTGGACACGTATTTTTTGCTTTATCAAATCAATAAAAAAAGACGAAGATAAAACTCATCAAAAATCTCGGGTGGGGGCTAAAGACGTCACGTGTACCTACACGTTAGATTATCGAAAAATATTGGACACGTATTTTATGCTATAACAAATCAATAAAAAAGATGAAGATAAAACTCATCAAAAATCACGAGAGGGGGCTTACATGTGACTTCACACGAGTTTTCAACGCACTGTATCGTTTTTGTTTACTTGAAAAAAGAAAAAAAACGTGTCATACTTTTTGGAAATCTATCTGACGGACTTATTCGATTTTATAAGTCATCTACCCTATTTAAAATCCTATAGGTCCTAAAGTTGAATTTTAACTGGCATCGAATTATCAGCTATCTCACCACCACAGGCAGACACAGTACTACAATCAGACATTCTTACAAAAACATTTTCCCACAGGTGATCTTCATATCAGCGCGAGTACATCCAGGGGAGACACCCTCAAGCTTCGTCTTCAACGGGTTCCTCAACCTGTTGCTAACGCGGAACGATCCCATCGCGATCCAACTAAGGAGGCTCTACGTATTCAAGATGGTTCCTTTCCTCAACCCTGACGGGGTTGCCAGGGGACATTACAGGACAGACACACGGGGGGTTAACTTGAACAGGGTATATTTGAACCCCTCGTTGCATGTGCATCCTACGGTGTATGCTTCTAGGGCTTTGATAAGGTAAGTTTTTTATAAATGAGTTTTATGAATTAGTTTATTGAGTCTCTTAGATTTACATAACAAATGTGAATCAAACAGCCAGCCCAGTAAGTGGTTAATATATAATAACACTTGTGTCGGGGTTGTCTCGCTCCTCCCCTGAATTGGTAGACAATATTGAGACTATGATAATTAAAATCAAAATAAATTAAAAACAATATAAAATTAAAATCAATATTAAAATAAATTAAAAACAATATAAAATTAAAATCAATATTAAAATTATCAAAATAAAATTCAAAACAAAATCGAAATTGAAATCAATAAAATTAAATTTAAAACATAATCAAAATTATTATCAAAATCAAAATTATTATCAAAATCAAAATTATTATCAGAATCAAAATTATTATCAAAATTAAAATTAAAATCAAAATTAGAATCAATGTTAAAATCAAATTAAAAATAAAATCAATAATAAAATTGAAAATAAAATCAAAATTCAAATCAAAATGTCAAAATTAAGAATGTGTTTCAAGCACCAACTAAAATTATGAACAGCCTGGTGTGAAGTAAACCTTGTTTTGTAATGAAACGTTATATATCTCTGATTAGTAACTGGCACATAAAGTTTTAATAAAAACAAATAAAATTAAGGACTTGGAACAATAAAGAAGAACGTACGTATTATTCTCCCACAGGTACTATCATTATGGCTGTGAAAAGGAAGACTTGTGTGAGGACACAAAGAGTCTCACGTCAAGAAGTATTCAGAACATTAGTGAGAGTGCCGAGGTACGATCTATCAAGAATTTTTTAAGAAAGCACCACGTAAATAAACATGTTTTTGTCACACACTTAAAATTTTGTTTCTGTATATTGTAAGGCGTTCCCTATAAAAGGCGTATAAAAGTGGCCAAACCATATACAATATTTCTTGCTCAAATAATAAAAAATATGTCTTTATAACAATGCATTGTATGTTGGTGAACCTGTTTTCTGTGAATAAACCTTAAATAAGTCAACAACACGTCGCAATGTCAGCAACGTCTCAGCCAATTTTAGTAATATCTCCATAACTTTCTTTCAGCTCCTAGACATAAAATCAAAGAAGAAAGTCACCAACGATCGGTACAAAGGCGGCGACTATTACAGACGGGACAAGTCTGTCAAACCAATGACCAGTAACAAATCTTCCACCACCATTAAGTCTCCGTCGATGGCTTCTGAGAACTCCAAGAGAGAGTTCAAGACACTAAGTGGGGAGGCTGCGCATTTGGCTGAGCAGGTTAGTATGACAACATTATCATGTCATTGTAAATTTGTTCTTATGTCTATGAGGTTAAAAGCTACACGACATGTACTTGTGGTTGGCAACACCCTGGCTCTTAGTTGTTATATTTTATGTATTTGGAGTAAGTCCACGACTATCCCGAGTTATTGGGATCGTGCACTCATGGTTTAGTTAGCCTAAGAATTTGGATGGCTTTGAAAGGTTTCTAATGCCACTCTTCGTTTTTGTGTCTCAAATCTTCTATAAAAATAATCTCCGCGTCTAAGAGCACAAGATGAAACATATTACAAGAAGTAAAGAGCTGTACAAGTTGCTCAATACTGGTCGGTTAAATTTGTTATGAGTCAATAGACACGAAAAGAATAGGAAGAACAAGTAGTATAGTGCGCTCCTGTCTGATTGTGAAGTCGAACCTACGACATACCATAATAAAGTTTGCCTGTGAAAATCCATTAAATAAATTGGCTTGCGTGACCAACGCAAACAAATCGTAATTATTTTGACAAAATTATTGCCGTAATTGTTTTATTTAAAGCTACTGCATTCTTTTAATACACGAATTTCAACATGGCTCTCGTCCATAGTGATAATTTAAAACTGAAATACTTTTAAATTATGTTTGAGTTTCTTTTGGCAATAAACAGTTCAATGGCTGCCTAATTTTTTGCTAAAGAAATGTGATTTCGTGAGCAGCATACATAACCGTTTCAAATATTTGTGGAAAAATAAGAGAGTATCTCGAATAGGAATTGAGCTATACGGTACAAATTGTCTTGAAATGATTCGTTTAAGTTACATGCTAATAACTTTAAGCTTTTTATTTTGTATAAATTACATATTTTAAATATAACTTTCTAGCTATTTATACTAAACCTAAGTTAGTACATTTATACAAAATAAAATACATAGGTACACTTATATAGGGGTCAAAGTATCTACACATCGCGGTCATTTGAAAACGAGCCTAGAATATTGGCAGCATTGCCTCGTTGAACACGTTTTGTGCACACGTAATTTATTCATTTATCTGAACCAAAATTTCTCCAAACAAAAATAAAATCTTAAAATATCATACCAAAAATAGTCTTATATGTATAATATGCTCAATTATTTTGAGCAAATTCTGACATTCAACTTAATAAGGATTAAGTTGAATGTCAGAACGTCGACAAGGCTCGATAATTAATTTCGTGTCAAGCCATCCGTAAAAAGTGCATGAATTAAAAGATCGTAAGGCTTATCCACTTAATTTGGAATAAAGCCAGTCAAGCGACGCTGATGCGGATTAAGTTGAGAGCTTTCATATCCCCTCGTTTATAATTAAAACACGATCAGATTTACCTTTTGACGTATGTTGCGTCCTCTTCAGTTTCTGGCTTGAAAATTAAATTACATGATCTCTTGCTGGCACGAACAATATTTAGATTTTATTTCAGCTTAAACATTGTTAGAACAATTCTTGATACTAACAGCCTTGATCAGCAATTATGATATAGAGAATTTCTATGCAGTCTTTTAGAAAATAAAGAAAGAAATGTATTCATTGACACAGAACTGACAATTAGTAGTACTAAAATTATGTACCTAAGTAAAACAAAAGAAAGAAATGAAGTCGCCAAAAATTTAAGGAACAGAAACTAGACCAATGCACGTCATGCCTATGATTTTGCACGATGAACTTTATTCTCTTAGCCATTAGGTTCATATAAGAGTAAAAAGAACTGTGTAATGACTTGACTGTAAGTATGTCTTGTAAATAGAAGCCTAAAACTAACCTTCCCACAGGTATACGACATGAAACTCCAAGAGCAGACGTCACAGACCAGCGAGACATCTTCTAAGCACTCGAATGAGGACTCTCAGAGGAGCTCTCTGCTCAACGACAATATGTTGCGAACCTGTTTGGGCTCCACGGTCCATGTGAGCACTAGTGAGGAGCTCAACTTCGGACAGACGTCTAATCCGCTGCGACCGCTGCGTGATACGCTGAAGGACAGTATCAGTCTGCTTATGGAGTCTTCTTCTAGTGTTACTGGGTAAATATTCATACAACGTGTAACAGAATAAACGCAATACCTCTTGGTCATTGTACTCATCATTATGAACAACTTTCACTATGGTACCAATGCCAAAATCGCGAAAAGAAATTGACCGCACCATACATTTATGTGCGAAGTCGACAAAATTTACTGAACAGCTGATTTTTTTAATGAAAGTTGTTCGTAATGATGAGTACAATGACCCCTCAGAGGTATTCCGTTAATTCTGTTACACGTTGTATTTTTAACACACTTAGGGCGAGTTATTAAACAATAATTTAAAACGACTATTCGTTGAAAGTTGCTGTGTTTTATTTAAGTATCGGTTAAGCTATCAATTTATTGAAAAATGTCAATTTAATATTCAATGTTATATTTCTATAAGTGAATATAATATTTGATTGCATGTCAATAATCAACTATGGAAAATATCAAATTATGTATAGTGTTGGCAATAAAGGCTTAATAATAATAATAAGCTATCAATTGATCGTAAATCGTATTTTTACGAAATTTTTTCTTCAATTTTAACCATGGGTTGAATAGAATAGAATAGAATACTCTTTATTATGTACACCATATAAGTTACAGAAAAAATAGATGATGAAAACATTACATAGGGTGACACAATGGGCGGCCTTATCGATAACAGCGATCTTTTAAAGACAACCTTTGGATAGATTTTTAAGAGAGAAGGAAAGACAGTACTGTAAGTAGTCTTAGGTGTACTATTAATATATACAATAAATACATAAATAAATATATATACAATAACAATTATGAAATAAACAGCAGAGAAACCAATTAAAGACGATTAAAGAGAGAGGTAGCTAAATAAGAATAGAAAACTCATACTTACAGATTCAGTTTAATTGTTAACAAAAATGAAATCGCCATCCCGTCTTGCTCGACTGTTTGTAACGCCATTTTCCTTCATCAAATCTATTTAGATGAGATTATTTTATTTGGGTATATAGAGATGATTCAGTGCATACTTATCATCTGGTGACATCTCTGACAAAAACATTAATCTTAACAATTCATTCACAGCGACAGTCTACTAGGCGGCAAGGACTCTCGCCAGACCAACCTGAAGATGGGCTGGTGTCAAGAGTGCCGCCAGGCCGTCTCCAAGCTAGAGGACACCATGCCCGGCATCACTAGCATGGTGCCCGGACTTAACCTGGTAGTACGTATTGAAAAAAAGAAAGAATTACAGTTATTACATGTAAACATAACATAAGTACTGTGACTTTCCAGTGGTGTTGTTAGGTGTGGTGTAGGTACCACTAAAAAGTGAAAAATAAAAAACTTTGTAACAAAAAAAAAATAACTTTAATTTCGGAAGTCGGTGTCAAATAACGAAGAAGCAACCAAAACCACCGACTACCAAAATTAAAGTTATTTTGTACTTTGTAGTGTTTTTTTTGGAAGTCTGTTTTTTTTTATGGCTAAAATATTTTTTTGCTGTTGCACTTTCAAGTTCAGGAGGGCAGTGTGCGGAGACCATAGGGTAGGTAGAACTCTAACAATAGTAGTCCGTCTGATGAAGCCCTAGGTACCCTAGCTACTACCTACAATCCTCACATCCTATCCAATCTGCTTCCTTCTCCCGTCCAGAACCGAGAGCATACAACTTACCACACATCCATAGACGAGTACAGACAGCACCAGAAACAAAAGTTCGACGAGCAATCGAAGAAGGTAATAATAGATCTGTTAACGTTTGTAAAAACTGCGGCCCTACCATGACGTCTTAAAGCGAGTCGTTCGAGCGAGAAGGAGGGATGGAACTATACATATACCTATATAGCTCCATCCCTCCTTCTCGCTCGAACAACTCACGCTTTAACACGTCATGGTAGGGCCGCTGTAATAAAAAAACTTTTGTTTTGCTGTGCCTCGCGGTTTCACAAATAAATTATTCAGGTTTATTAAATGAGCATAGTAGTAGTAAATAAATATAGGTACTTATAGAGAGAAAAAAATCTCTTGTCAGACAGTTATTTGGCATTTTATAAATCACACGCCGTGATGGAATTCTTCATTTTCAAAAATTCGAAACAGCATTTTGTTCAACAAGTAAAAACACAACAAGTAAACTTTTTCTTTTCAACAGGTCCTTTATTTGGTTAGGAATGTTAAATATTTAGTAACGTTTGTCCGCAGTCACAGGACCCGGACTCTCTGGCCAAAGAGGAAAACATCCACTTCTGTACCAACTGTTTCAAGAGATACGTCATCACCGACTCCAATGAAGAAATCGTAAGTGTTGACTCCCAATATGCAGACAAATACATGTACATCGAAGGTCATCATTTACATCAATGATCTAATTCTCATGCCGGGTTCCTGTCAAGTTCTTAATATAAAATAATATACAACGTGTAACAGAATAAACGCAATACCTCTTAAGGGGTCATTGTACTCATCATTACGAACAACTTTTACTATGGGACCAACACCGAAATAGCGATAAAAAAACCGCTCTTGAGGTATTGCGTTTATTCTGTTACACGTTGTATTTATAGCATTCTAGGCAGTGCTTACAGACATTTTGGGAACCACGAATTGGACAAATTGATGTCACTTGAAATGAGCATATTCCATAGTGGGCATGTAAGCCTGGGAATGCGACGTTATCATACCGTCTGTTGACAGTTGTTGTTTTTGATAGTGCTGTAATATAAATGCGTTCTCCTCATTTAGACCTTTATTCGTAAATGAGGGACTTCACGCTGCACTCGACCACTGCCAAGACTTGTCGCTTGATCCTGATATTAAACAAAACAGGTCGCACAACCGGTCGGCCTACCCGTTTTGTTTCCTTTCTTTTTTCTTGATCGTGCTGGGAGCCAATAATATGAGTCGGTCAGCTTTGGTATCCCCAATACTCACCAAGTCGTATGTTTATCTTGCTATACAGAAGATATGCTCGGTGGTGTCGACGCAGAGCGTGGCGGTGTCCGCGGACGACAGCACCGAGCTGCGCTGCGACACCGACTCCAGCTCGCAGGCCGCCGGCAGCACCGGGGATATACTGCCGATGGTCGTGAGTATCACACTGTGTGTGACACTTTTCGTGTACATCCTAAGTAAATTTAACTTATAATAAAATCATCCCCGGGTTGAAAACAAACCATTGAAAGCAAGGGTATTCTTCCTGAGAACGTTTGCACGCACTTATCCGTTTGGTTTCCGGTCCGAAGTATCTGTAGTACTTGTAAAGAGGGATTGCACAACCACGTCTAACTTCTCACAGAGTTCCGCTAACTCATGTTATGGCCCCCTGTATTTAAGGGCGCCCAGCTTTGATTTATTTATTCTTATTTCCAGCCCTTCAGCCCACCCTTGAAACAAGACAAGCCCAAGTCTGCGCCGCCGAAGCCCGGCAGGAAGAAGTCGGCGCCCGCGCCCACCGCGCCGTCCCGCCTGGCGCCCGCGCCCAGCTTGCACAAGGAGCCCGACTCCGGCCTCTACCTGTACATAGACTTGCACGGACATGCTTCCAAGAAAGGTAAGGGGATACCGCAAGTTCTGTGTAATAGCGCAAGAGCCCGCGACGATCAGACCTTCGTTATTTTATAAATACCTGAAAGTTTCTCTGTGTATGTCCCTAATACAGGTATGAACGATATCGATAGAGATCTACGCTTTGCAACGTGCAAATAGCTTCACCTCTTCGACTGACCGACCTTGACAATTCAAAAGTGCCTGTAATAGTTATTTTAGCCCTCGACTTCGTCTCGTGCTTACCATAGTCACGAGTTTGTAAAAACCAAATCCGCACGTGTGTCATACAACGTTTTTCGACACATTTGCGAGAAAAAATTACAATAAGTAATGAAACAAACTTTTTGTCTCTAGAAATCAGTCGGAAAGTCGCAACAATCTTTGACGTTTCTAATATGAAAATGGCGCGAATTTGCAAAGGGCGCCACATGCGCGTGGTGAAAATTAGAACCACATACTTTATATTTTTATTTATCTTCTCTCATTTTCTCTATAATATTAAAATGAGACAAACGTATACAGCAAAAGCGCTTCCAAGGAGGTTCGATCATTCAGCTTATTTATTCTCGTGATGTGAAACTCCTTGGTGGAATTCGTATTAATTTTTATGGAAATTAAAAAAAAACCGTAAAGAATACGCACGGCGCTATATGTACGGAGTTTGCGGTAAAATATGTACTTAGGTGAGAGTACCTACTTTGCCGCACGCTCCATTGTGTGGTGCATAATTTTTAACTTTCGAACAATGCATACAGGCTTCGTAAATGCATTTTTTGAGCAAATGTGTTGAAAATGGTTTAATTGAAATAAATGCTTTGACTTTGATTTTGACCCCGACTATGAAGTTTGGATCACGGTTGCTTTGAAAGTTAACAGGTAGCAAAGGTGTTACAATTGCTCCTCAAATTCGTTAAAAGCTCAGTTTTCATATATATTTTATTTGGAAAAAAACAATTTGGAAGATAAACAATTTTAAATAAGCTATGCATATATCATTCTTTGCAAACTTCCATCACTTTATTACATAACAAGTTCTTACTTTAGTTCAAGATCGTTTACGACGAATGGCATTTCATACAAACTTTCAAGTCCTTATTTTTGAAATGAATGAACCAATTTTAATGAAACTTCCTACGCCTATGCAGGATACATAGGTAGGTCTAAAAAGTTCATTTTCGAAAAATAGTGTTACAGCTATATTCGACCGATTTTAAATTTTCCATCGAAACAAGTATTTCCAATTATCTTTTTTTAAATAAGACATTTCGAAAATTTTCTCTGATAACTTTTTAGACCTATTTATCCTATCGTAGGAAATTTCATTAAAATCGGTTCATTCATTTCGAAAAATAAGGACTTGAAAGTTTGTATGAAATGCCCTACGTCGAAAACGCTCTTAAGCCTTCAACCTTCGAGCTTTAAAATGGTCTGCGTACCTGACCTGCGCAGCAACTGAAAGAAAGAAAGAAAATTTGCATTATTTTATTGGCACAATAAAAAACACCTTACAAATATCATAATATGTAAAAACAAAAAAACATTTTTTTTTATTAGTGATGGGTGTGCTCTTGACTCTAGTCAATGTCAGAGATGACAGAGACAAAGTCTACGATGGAGCGAGCTTACCCAGAAGGAGTCTGTTCACTCTAACTTTGAAGAGATTAGGGTTGTAAGCTTTACGATATTGTGCCAAAAGGGCCTCAGCTCAGCATAATGACAGGTGGCAACACTAGGTATTACCACCTAACGCTGATTTTCAGCTGCAGCCCACGGGTGCCATACGCTCGAACGCGCAGTACACTTAAAAAAAAGAAAAGTGGTTAACATTATACCACGATCTTGGTAAGACTGGTGACAGAAGAGTATGAATCAAAACTGTAATGTAGAAACCACCTCACTTGACTTAAACCCCTCCAAACCGACCAACAACTCTTTCCTCAGGTATATTCATGTACGGCAACCACTTCGAGGACTTGGAGAGCTGCGTGGAATGCATGCTGCTGCCTCGCATCATGTCCATGAACAACCTGCATTTCCACTTCTCTTCTTGCAACTTCACTGAACGGAATATGTATCTTAAGTGAGTAATATTATATTGTTATTGATCTAGTCTAGCGTTTACCTTACATCGTGAAGGTGATAGGTCACATATTCTAGATTTAGCATCTTATAAAATATTGTGTCGATATTAGTTTATTCGACAGAGTGCTTTATAGACTATACGGAACAGAGAGTAAAGTCCCGCACACCTCCATTGAAAAGGGAGGATCCTCCGACCGGACGGTTGTTGTGCCCGGTGGGCAACTGCCATTTAAACTTTTGTATATTAAGTTCATATGCGGAAAATTATATTACCACGATACAGGATTTCGTTAGAATTTCGCTGCAGATGAGATAGATGGCGTTGCGGTTCTTTTTGTCTGTTGGGCAACAGCCCGTTAGCTGTTTGTCGGCCGGCTGTTTATGTTTGAACAGCGCGAAAAGTGTTGATACCGCGATGTAGTATTTGTGTGAAATCAGGTACTTATCTACTTCGTATGTGACGGCATAGGTAGATGCCACTACAGTACTGTCTCTTGCAAAATAGCTGTCCATTTATACTTGTCTTGCTAATATTTGGTTTATATCTTCGGGTTAGATCTTTTGAAGCTTTGCAATGCAATAAATAAAGAAGCCAAGAAATCGGACACCAAATAATGTTTTTTTCATTGTACGTTAATTGTTAACATAACCCAAAACGTAAGCTCTCATACACCATCACTAATCACTTCAATGTATCAGGGACCGCCGCGACGGCATGTCCCGGGAAGGCTCAGGCCGCGTGGCAGTGTTCAAAGCCACCGGCCTCGTGCGCTCGTACACACTAGAGTGCAACTACAACACGGGCCGCCTGGTGAACGTGCTGCCGCCCACCGTGCGCGAAGGCCCCGGGGCCATCCCGCTGGCGCCGCCCGCCCCCCTGCCGCCCAAGTACACGCCCCACATCTTCGAAGAGGTAAACCCCTTCCAGGTTTGTGCGCCGCACGTCGTCTAGGTAGATGTTGCGAAGCGTTGCGTATCACTCGGCACTGGGAGACGACTGACATCGAACTTGAAGTTCCGTATTGCGAAACGTTAGCCCAGTCTTCTAAAATACGAGCTAAAGGTTTATAAAAATCAATAAACGTTCACTTATGTTGTGATTGTGTGTTTTGTCAACATTCATTCAAAGCCCAGCCAGACAGAGCGACAGTAATCGGCGTACTTTTTTTCTATATAATTTAAATAAAAAATTAAATTATAACTTTCGTTTCGTACGGCATAAAAGTACACCGAAGATTGTTCCTCGTCTTCGAAGGCCTTGTAAACTTTCCTCTGTGTAAATTACTAACTTGCCTCGCTCGCAGTGTCGATGTATTGTATCTTTAGAATGTCATTGTAAGTTAACTTTTAGAAACACCCCAGACGGAACAAACTTAGGCTCGTATTAACAGACCAATCATTATATAATTAATCCGAGAACTGCCTCCTCCAAAATATCGAATATCATTATACTTTTTTAGCCACAAGTTGGTCCTGTAGGTAATAGGGACAATCCCCGGAAAAATTGCCAGGATACACTAAACATTTTGTATCATTTTTACCCGACTTCGGAGAAGCCATAAAAGAGGATATGTTTTATTAACCTTGAAATATTAAATTGAGATGGTTTGTTAATATGGTCCTAAGAATGTTAACACATTTCAGGTAAGAATCACTCGTGCAAAGAATCTGGAGGTTTTCGAAGAGATACAACCCGACGAGGTTTGTCTTAAACCTTGTAAGCTCTAGTACATACACTTATACAAATTATTAATTCGAGATAATTTCAATTCATCGGCATTCGGCACCAAGTCAACTTTCGACTTTATTCCTGTGTATAATGAGTTGATTTTTAAGAAATCATTTTTGTTAAAAAGGCCCTGTAAAGCAAGAGTTGCAAAAGAATTTGAACTTTGTCCTTAAAGACATAGAGTCGATTGTTGCAAAATTTGAAAATTATTTCGAATTTTGAGTTCTAATAGAGTATTTGTAAATTTTATTAAACTGTATTATATTGCCCTCATGTATTGGTTTTTAGTAAGGTAGTTTGAGCATTGCTTTAGTCCATACATGCTTTGTAAAATACCTCTTCAGAAATCTCCAGATATTGTATTGTTAATATTAACACTAGACTTGCTGCTTTTAAAGCACTTCTTATGAGTTCAATATAATTATTGAAGACTAATTCTAAGGTGTTTGACATGACTACGAACGTAGTGTAAATACTTGAAAAAATACTGTGACGACCTTGTTAATAAACGCTAAATAATATTTTGTGCCATAATTATGTTTGTTGTACCTATACATGGAAGAAATAACGATCTATTCAGCGCTTATTATTCAGCTGGTATGAATATAATACACACATTATTATTATTATTATTGATAGGCACGTGCTTGACCGCTATCTCAGCTGATGGTAAGCGATAATGTGGTCGAAGATGGAGCACGCACACTTCTAATACATTCTGTGTTTCAGAAAAACGAGGGGAATATACTTGTATCATAAATCTCTGACAAATTTCCTATTACCCGAAGAACTTCAAACCGTTTACTGCTCTTCAGAGATTTGGTTAAACTTTTAGGGCACTTAGAAATATTGCAAGAAAACATAAGTGAATCTGAATCTGATCTGAAGTTATTCGGCAAAATGTACAGCAACATTTCCCTATCTAGGTGGGTCGTTCGCTGGGCGCGTCGATCCTGGACCTGACGGCGCAGCACCCCAACTCGCGCATCCCGTGCTCCGAGCACCGCAACCTGTCCGCCGTGCGCGAGTGGCTGCGCGCGCACACCCGCACCATGCGCCCGCAGGTACCTACACCACCCACACGTGCGGGGGGTTCTGAATCATCGTTACGGTGACATTTCTCTGACTCCTTTTAAGGTGCTCTTACACGGACAATGAAAAGTGATCAATTAAAAGCAATACTGGTCGATAGTATCGTCACAAAATATCAAACAATTTACGGCAATATCAGCAAGCGTCAATTGGGCGATATGTTTTGCAATGTCATCATTGAGCAAAATGGAGAAACTCGAATAAACTACAACAATACACGAGTAATTTAGTAGAAAAACAACGAAACACAGAAAGAGCAATATGGAATATATGGAGCAGTAAGATACAATTGCTGCATTATAATGAAGTTGCTGCACATTGCTCCACTAATTTGCTTCAGATTGATCCATATTGTGTTATTACTGAGCAATAATTGCTCAGTAAAATTGCCGTGTAAGTGCACCATTACTCTGCCGAGTGCCATGTCAATTTGTCCTGTCATTAATAAGGGAAATAAATAATGCTTCCCTTAAAAAAAAATAGAATAAAACCCAATAAAACTTTGAGTGGGAGTACGCGTTGACGCGTTGCAGCAATGCTAAAGCCCTAACGATCAATCAGAAACCGACCTAATCTACATTACCTAAATACATCTCAAACGTCTTGTATACTGAACTTTTTGGACTTCTCTGCACGCTTCAATGCTATACACTTATCTCTGTTGGTAACCCTACGTCTTTAATTTTCAGTGTTAAACTACTAAACACAACAAGCGTTTTATACTAGTCGTGGTAAGAAAATAATTGTGGGAGTGGAAGTGTGCCGTTCGATCTAATCATTTAACATACACTAGAATGTAATACTAAAATTACGGAGTGGAGTTTTAGTAGCATACAATTTTTTGTTGTCATCAGCCATTTGTGAATCATTATTGCCTTGTTATCGTAAATGCTCGTGTATGTTTCTAGCTGACAATGTCGCGCCTGCGGCCGAAGACGTCGTCGTCCCCCGTGCGCGTGCCGCTGTACGCGCGCTCCAAGGGCAAGGTCACGGAGGAGCGCAAGGAGAACACCTACGTCGGCGCCAAGACCGACTCCGAGCGCAAGCGCAGCCCGCCCGTGCTGGTGCCGCGCTCCGGCCACGAGATCATGAACCTCAGCATGAAGTTCAGCAAGAAGAACGAGCCCGTCAAGACGACCACCTCTCGTACCAAGTACCTCAGCGAGAACGAACCCAAACCCAAAACGTTGTCCTCCAAACGAAGGAATGTCCTCGCCATACGGAAGCCGAACTCGAGCAAGACGCAGGTGGCGGGCGGCGTGGTGAAGGCCAAGGTGAGCCGGCGCTCCGCCGACGACGCCGAGGGCCCGCGCAGCTCCGTCATGTCCACCAAGCTCAGCAAGCGCAGCTTCGTGCGGGGCCCCGGGCCGCGCGCGCCGCGCTGCCGCGCCATGGCGTCCTCCTCGTCCGACGACCTGCTGGGCGGCTCGTGGGACGACGTGGCGGGCGGCCCGGCGCTGGGGGGCGGCCCGGCGCTGGGGGGCGGCCCGGCGCTGGGGGGCGGCCCGGCGCTGGGGGGCGGCCCGGGGGGGGCGCACGATGCGCACGCGTCCGGCAAGCGCCGCTCCTTCGCCGCCCCTGCGCCGCCGCACCTCAAGAAGATCCGCCTCAAGACCGCCATGTAGCGCCCACCAGCTCGCCCCGCACGTACCGCCGCGAATGACGCTATCCCATAGTGAACTCGGACATAAAAGGGTACCTCCCTGTTATTTCTCCAAGCATCTGCCATGAGGCGTCACATACTTTTGGATATAACTTCAATTAAAATTACTCCATGAGTTTGAGTGTATCGTGGCAGGCGCAGGCGGCCTACGCAACCGGCTACGAGAGCACTGCCTGTCGCTAGTTAGCTAGGCGACCATCTCTAACGTTGGTCAACATACTGTGTGGACATGCGGCGGACGTCGTAACTTATGCCATTAAAAATTATGTGTGATCTTCTCTCCTCTCTTGAACTAGTTAGGATATTGTCTCGTTTTAATGTTTAGGATAATATGGTCTCCGACTGCGACTTGCCACCCTACGAGTTTAGACAGTTGCTATAAAACTTATATTTTTATTGTACGATTTATTATTGGTAGAAATATTTTTAATGGCATGAGATATAAACTAATGTGAGCTAGTGTTGTAACTTAAATTTCCGTTGCTAATAGTAATAACTTCTCGTTATTCGTGATTATGTTGACTGAACGAACTAAATTTTTGTGTTCTATAGCATAATGTTTTATATGTCAATTTTTATCGTTTAAAATAATATCGGAAGTCTGTATAATGTTTTACGATCCTAATACTGTGGGTTGAAATATTTATTTAACAAAAATATAGATTTAACTGTAAGTATATAGAAAAACATATTGTTTTGGTGAGTCATAACTCAGACCATCCAACTCTATGTGAGTTCGATGCTCAAGGAGCAATGATTTTCAAGATGTGCTAATATACTTTAATGTACTATTGATCTCATTTATGAAATTTAGCAGAAGCTGGTTTCGAGA
Organism: Melanchra persicariae; assembly: GCA_947386135.1. Taxonomy (NCBI): domain Eukaryota; kingdom Metazoa; phylum Arthropoda; class Insecta; order Lepidoptera; family Noctuidae; genus Melanchra; species Melanchra persicariae. Next base: position 17,426,762 of record OX376648.1, on the reverse strand, counting down.
GTGCTCATATCTATTCAATCACAAATATTTCTGTGTCCATGGCATGTTTCAGAAAAGCTTTAAAAAAATTCGGTAAAAATAATGGAAACTGGAATATGAACAGAAACAAAGTGTTTGTGTGATTTAAAACACTACTTGATTTGTAAAGGGTTTTTAGAGTTATGTTGTATTATTAACACGTTAACATGTTTACACAAATTTATAGTGTAAGGGGCGGATCCGACCTCCCACGGGGCGGTCCGCAGCAACTTAGTGCAATAACATATAAAAATATAATGTACCAGAAGTTTTATATACAAACGTAACACACTTCAAAATTATAAGTTAGTATGGTAATAAGTGTTTATGGTAGAAATGCGTAGTGTGTATATTTTAAAACAGTAACGATTTATTTATCTGAAATATTAATATATGGTTAAAATAACATACAATGTTCTCACAATCATTTGTTTTCGTTACCTACCTTTCCCAGCTGTTTCCATTATGGCTTCGATCAACAATACAACTAGATAACGGGTCACGTACAAAATCAAAGCTAAATTCTGTTCGCATGAGTACCTACCTACTACAGCTTTGCTATTATTAGCATTTGTTTATTAGCGAACTGAGAAAATAGTTTTATAACAGTTATAGTTTTGTAACAGTTGTAGTTATAGGTATAGTAATAAAGTCACAAATCTTCGCAATATTGTCTTATACTTACGATTATTCATCACAAAAAACGAGCAAAGCAATCTGTCACTTAGATATTGAAAGTCATAGGTTAAATAACATTTACTGTGAAATCCACCTTAGAGGGCAAAAAATAAAGTACATTTTTCCCATTATTGCCTTGCGATCTACATCGTTTTTTTTTAAACATTACAATGCAAATCTACTCTACGCATCTACTATTCTGTTACACAAAAATTTGCGCGTGTATTGGCCAAACATTTGTGGCGCTGGTTTTAAATCGGTAATTTTATTCAAATTTGATATTATTTGTTAGTTTAAAGCTTAAATTATAACTTATTCTATATGTAATTACCGAAAATAAGACACTCCGGCCGTTAAATTGCTTATTTTTGCAACTTTTAATAACACATTGTGGCATTATGAAACACGTTTACATTGGCTGTTTTTCAAGCAAACTAAACAAAACAAGAAGCTCACATCTCAAGTGAGCTGTTATTTGCCGAGTCGCTATTTAGGCGTCGACCCGATATCTAGTTGTAATTGTTGACCGAAGCATTTTGGATATAAAAGTATTTTCTGATCAATCCAAAGACAGAAGACAAAGTTGTCGGCGCTAATCGCTCAACATTATTTACACTTCACATGGCGTTTTCGTCAAATATTCGCGTCATTTGTGCAATACATAATTAAGTGTCCCTGATACGGGCATGGGCATGGTCACCACCAGGGATTTAAATTTTCATAACACAATTTGTCGCTAATTAAGTCCTCGAAATTAGTCGCCAAATATCAGAATTAGTCGGTCACACAGATCAAAGTTATAACTATAAGGGTTTATAGGTGGATGTCCGTAACTGCGGCAGGACCACGAACCCCAATCGCTTCCATATTTGGTAAATAATTAGTACTCAATAGGTACCCGAACAACAAAATTGGTACCTCAGTAGTTTTCGAGAAAATATACTTTGAAGGTGGTCCGGCGGTAGTCACGCTTCTTTCAGCAGGACCACCATGAGCGCAGAAGTATACAAATAATTAGTACCCTTATACAACGTGTAACAGAATAATCGCAATACCTCTTCATTGTAGTCATCACTATGAACAACTTTTACTATGGGACCAACACTGATCGCGAAAAAAAAATTTTTATTCATCAGTCACCAAATATCACAATCTGTCGGTCACAAGTTCAAAAGTTATAAGCGTTTCTATGAGGCTAACCTGGGGAGAATCTCCCCAGCTTGGCCACATTTATAATTTTTTGAATGTGGCCAAGTTGGGAGATTATTCACAACTTCAAAAATCCTTTGGTTTATTCAGGTTTATTGGTATTGTTACCATTCCAAGACATAAGGTGGATGCTTCCAGGTAACCCGCGAAATTCATTTTTTTTTACGTTTTTTGCAAATTGCAGGTCAGTGTCAGGTTGTATCTTGTTCAAAATATGATTCGCGGCCGTAGCAAGATGTATTTATAGAAATTATAATCATTAACATCATCAATACAACTCTTTCAGTTAGAATTGATGTCATGAAATCATAACATTTGGCATCAATTCTAACTTGAGAAGAAAGAGAGAGTTGTATTGATGGTTTTATTGATTACAGTTCTGTAAATACGTACTTACTACGACCGCGAATCATATTTTGACCCAACATTCAACCTGATACTGACCTGCAAATTGAAAAAAAAATTAGAAAATTTGAATTTCGTGGGCTACCCTGGCGTTTTCTAAAAAGCAATTAGGCTCTTTAGGACACTAGTGGTGGTGCAATGTGGTGAAACTAGTCATGTTACCATCAGAAATAAGCTTGTTGTCATGTAATGTATGTTTGTTTGTAGACTTATTGTTATTGCACATTCATATTAGTGTTGTACTTCGTGGATATAGGTGGTGTTTTAGAGTAGCACAGAATTGAGTAATGATGATAATGGTAAATGACAAAGGTGTTGTATTTTTTTTAAGATGCATGAAGTTGTGTCGATACTTTAGCTGCATCAATGTAGGCCACGTCGATGCACCAATTTTTAAAATTTTGGTTTTTGTCCAATCATTTTTGTCTAATACGATTTAGAGGATGAATTTATGGGAGTTTGGTTTCTGCAATGATCACTAATGAACTTTTGGAAATTACTTAGCTTATTACTTGAGACACAATTACAAAAAAATATATCAACCGCTTGTTCGGTCGGCAAGTTGTGAAGAGTTATGTTGTAAACTTTATCACTTACACCACCACGATAATTGTGCCTTACTGAGGCTAAAAGCAATGTCATTTTTGCAGCACACGCTGCTAATAGACAGTCAGCAGGTGAGCCTAAACAGAGTTGGACAAGGAATGGACATGACTCCTAGTTAGGTAATGTATTATCAAAGGAATATTCAAATCTAACTGACTGGGTGATGCAAGAGTGACCAAATCTTAAACAAAAATAACAGAATAAAAGACTGAAATACCGCAAACTCTTTTATTCAAAGTCCACAGTATGCTTAAACAACTAACAGATTACAACCTGCGACCTCTTCGGCCACCCTTCCTGCGAGTAGAGTCAGAGGGCACAGGGGTAACATCCTCAATGCGGCCAATCTTCATACTGGAACGAGCAAGAGCACGGAGTGCTGACTGAGCACCAGGTCCTGGAGTCTTGGTCTTGTTGCCACCAGTGGCACGCAGTTTGATGTGCAGGGCAGTGATGCCAAGAGTCTTGCACTTTTCAGCAACATCCTGGAAAATACACGACATACCAAGTTAGTGACACAAGTTTAAAAAGATTTGAAACGGTAAGGCAGAGCTTCAGTAAGACATTGGAGTTTTAATGTCATGTCCGATGATAATGGTGTTTTTTGTATTATTTTGAAATACCAGTGGCATACCAAATGGCACTATCAAGTGCCATTATCAGGTCAATTTAATTAGGGGTATTTTTACATGTTGGTGGAGTAGGTAGGCATTGTATTTTCTTTTGCAAAATTGAAAATGTTTGGAGTGTGGTGAATTAAATTTTTAAGTATTACTCCAACTGAAGCTAGAAGCTCAAATGATGTTATTTTAATCTTTCTATAACCATGGATTTCCGAGTAGAAATAAGCTAGTGTCTGAACGACTCTCATCATCCAAATACTGACTACCTAACCTAAAAAGTTTTTACAAATAAATGCTGATATGTAAGTCGAAGATGGTAAACAAACCTGAGCGGCCAACATAGCGGCGTAGGGAGAGGCCTCGTCACGATCAGCCTTCACCTTCATGCCACCGGTGACACGGGCGATGGTTTCCCGGCCAGACAAGTCGGTAACGTGTACGAATGTATCGTTGAAAGAGGCAAAAATGTGAGCCACACCGAACACTGTCTCGCCCACCAAGTGCTGAGGGCCCAGAGTTACCTGGACCTCCTCTTTCGCTACTTTGTTTTTCCTCGGTGCCATGGCTCAGCCTGAAAATAACAACACTGTCTTCAGAACCACTTTTGTAACCTTAAATATCAGAGTAATCCACACACTGTTTGCCGCGAACAGAGAACTAGTTATTATGTGAGGGATTTAACCATTCCTAAAAGGGATTATTTCTCTTTAAATCGTTAAAATTATAGCATTTTTTAATAAAACTTGAAGATACCTTTAGCTTTGAAAGCTGTCAAAAACCAGAAAGAAATCCGGATGTGAATGTTGCCAGCATTTAATGGTCAATCAAAACTGTACTCTATACTTCATTTAGAAAAAACCTCAAAAAATATATTTGTAACAGTAACAATGTATATAAGCATGATTAAAATTTACCTGGGTTAATCACTTTGTATCTTTTTTTCTTTACAAGAATACATCATTAATTATTGTAAGCACGGCAACATATTCATTGATGCGTTCATATTGTTCATAATAATAAAAATAAGTTTTTGAGACTAATTCAATTATGTCCGCCTCTCAGAATGGATGTAGGAAGGGGTCCCGCGGCACTAAGGAGCTACTCCTCATAGACATGGCCATAAGCCAACAGGTTCGTCGATACCGCAAGGATCTATCGACATGTTGGATAGATTACAAGAAGGCTTATGATTCTGTGCCCCATACGTGGTTCATGAAGGTGTTGGAGTTGTACAAAATAGATGCAACTCTACGCACCTTCCTTGAATCATGTATGAGGCATTGGAAAGCGGTCCTTCGCTATCCAGGATGTCGACCGATTCAAGGGAACGATGAGCCTGTATGGATTAAACGGGGAATATTTCAGGGTGACAGTTTGAGTCCACTTTGGTTCTGCTTAGCTCTGAATCCTCTTAGCACACTGCTGGGGGATTCAGGCCTAGGCTATCGGTTGAGAAGAGGCGGTCAAACCATATCTCACCTTCTTTACATGGATGACTTGAAACTCTTTGCCCCCAACAATTTGTGAATGATGGAGCTACTGAAGGTAACTGAAACTTTCAGTAGCGCCATCAGGATGGAATTTGGTGTGGACAAATGTGCAGTCATGCATGTAAAGAAAGGAGAGATTATGGAATCTGAGGGAATTCATCTCTCGGATTCCATACAGGTTAGATCCCTCAGCTCTACCGAAACCTATAAGTATTTGGGTATGTCGGAAGCGTTGGGCATTAACGTTACTGACATGAAACAATCGCTGAAGGAGCGCTTCTTTGGCCACCTGAAAAAGGTTTTGAACAGCCTATTGTCGGGCGGAAATAAGGTGCGCGCCTTCAACGGTTGGGTCATGTATTAATGTACTCTTTCGGCATACTCAAATGGACTCAAACTGAACTCGACGCTCTGGATAGGAGGGTTCGTACACTGCTGACACAAACCGGATGCATCACCCACGATCGTCGGTGATGAGACTGTACATCCCGCGGAAGTGTGGAGGTCGAGGTTTTTTAAATGCTAAGACTCTCCACAACCGCGAGATGTGCAGTCTCAGAGAATATTTTCTCAAAGCCGATGTGGGTATGCACCGAGATGTGGTCGCGGTGGACAAGGGACCCCGTTGTCCATGGCTAAAGAGAACTGGCGCAAACCTGTAATACTTACTACAGATGACCGCAAGGAGGTATGGAAAGGCAAGGAGCTTCACGGACGCTTCTATCGGGCTCTTTCTGGGTCCGATGTAGATTTCCTAGCGTCCGTAGCCTGGCTACGTTTCGGTGATCTCTTCGGAGAAACTGAAGGTTTTGTTTGTGCAATTATGGACGAAGTTATCTTGACGAATAACTACCGGAGGCATATTATGAAGGACGGGACGGTTGACGTGTGTCGGGCATGCCACCGTCCGGGTGAGTCCATCAGACATATTATCTCTGGTTGTTCTCGTCTGGCTAACGGCGAGTACTTGCACAGGCATAACCAAGTGGTCAGGATTATTCACCAGCAACTTGCTTTGAAATACAAACTTGTGGATTCTGAGGTACCGTATTACAAGTATGTGCCCGACCCAGTTCTCGAAAATGACCATGTCACGTTGTACTGGGATCGGTCTATCATCACTGATAGGACTATCATAGCTAACAAGCCCGATATAGTGGTGATAGACCGATTAGCGCGCCGCACAATGATAATCGATGTTACCATTACACATGACGAGAACCTCGTGAAAGCTGAGAAAGAGAAACAAATCAAGTATCTTGACTTAGCACACGAGGTTGTCGACATGTGGAATGTGAACTCGGCTATCATTGTGCCGATGGTCGTTACGGCCAATGGCTTGATAGCCAAAAGCTTCGACGACCACCTGTCGAAGCTGGCGTTACGCAGTTGGGTAAAGGGCCTGATACAGAAGGCAGTACTTCTCGATGCGGCTCGTATTGTGAGGAGGTTTCTGTCTCTGAAGCCCTAACCACCGGTAGCTTGGACTCTGCTTCCGATACCGGGGCGGACTACTATTTTTTATATTTTTAAATGTTTTTTTTATTGTTTTTTTTTTTATAGAAATATTTAAAAATGTAAACGATAGGGATACAAATGAATAAACGAGAAAATAAGTTTAAATTCTTTGCAATGCACATAACACATTAATCACAAAAAAACAAGTCAATCGAGCGAATTTACAAATTCAAAAAACAAAAAGGACAGCGGATCTATTAGTCGATTTCGATAGGGGTGATAATGTTGAGCCATTCAATAAATAAAGCAACATTCTGATCCATACAACCAATAAATATAAAACTAATCTTCTTCTTTTCGTGTCGATTGACTCATATCAAATTTTGTCTGACCAGTATTGAGCTACATGACTCAAACTCATAAAACTAATTAGCGAAAAACTTACGAAGGAGTCGAAATGATTAAATTTATGATCACACCCTTATTAGCAATGTGACAACATCCGGAAATAGCGTACGTCATTGCCAACAGATTCATATTTCATCGCATATTCGTTGCCGAGAAAAATCGTCGGTTTTAGCGACGTAACATATTGCAAATAAGTGTGAAATATTGTGATAAACTTCCTTTTAGCATTAGTTAAACTAGTTCAATTTTAAAAAGTGAGTATTTCATTTGCGTTTTAGTGTAATTCAAGTTCGAAGTCTCAAGTACGCGAATGACGTTCTGTCATTCATGTTACTCAATTCGATATTGTATTCTTACTACGTTTTCGATGTCTCGATGAGTTTGACGGCTTGTGTGATGTGCTGTGGCATTGCTCAGTGATATTCCACTGCTGGTTACTACGACGTAATTGATAACAAGAAGATTTGCAAGTCATTACTCATCCCATACGTTGAAACGTTCTTCTTTGTGATGAAGGTGGAGATGTCCTGAAATAATCTCATTTCCTACATTCCAGATTCAAAATGTTTATCTTGGATTGGTTCACTGGCGTTCTTGGGTTCCTTGGTGAGTAATATTCTTATTAGACTTTATTGGTGTCTTCAAATAGTTTTATACCAGCATTCTGACAATATGAATAAAGCCATATGAAATAGCAGTCTCATAAATAAAGTAACATAATGAATTTCCTTAGACCGTAATGCAAGTAATAAAACTCATTTATTGATGCTACTGTGATAAAATTGTAACAAGAAACAAGTTACTTTATTTTCTCAATCAGTGATATATTAAAGTGTTCATTACCAACAACAACAACAAGGATTACCAACTAAATAACCAAGTAGTAAACATTATAAATAACAAGGGCACATTATGTTGTATAGTGTAATTAATGAATAAGGTTTTATTATTATCTAGCAAAGACTAATCAAATAAGTGTATCTCAATCTATCTGTGCATGCAATCATTCTAATAAAAATGTTTTAAGGTTCAATAACAGCTTAACACAGAGAAACTTGTAAATAATCCATAGACAATTGAACTACAAACAACGCAACTATTACTAAGTGATGAAACATGAAGGTCGCTACCAATGAGCTTGACACACTGACCCACAAAAAATCCTTAGCCTTTTATTTCCTGAACCGAAATTTAAGGCATTTTCATTCATGAGTCAACAAATACTGTAGTATGTAATGATAAGTTGCAGAGAACAATGATGCAAATAATTTAATATTGCATTTATGTAATTAAGAATGCTATGCAACCATAGATAGTATGAGGTAATTAATGAGGTTGGTTGTCCAACAGGGTTGTGGAAGAAATCAGGCAAGCTACTGTTCTTGGGCTTGGACAATGCTGGCAAGACCACACTCCTGCACATGCTAAAGGATGACAGATTGGCGCAGCATGTACCCACATTGCATCCCAGTAAGTATTTAGTCCTTTGTTGGATGTAAATTAAGAGATTTTCACTATAGAGTACAGACCAGTGAAAGTATAAAAAAGCTCTTACTGTCAATATCACATTGTGACTGGCTCTTTACTGGAGAAAACACCAATTGATTATCAACTCAATGTAACAAAATAAAAATAAAACTTCAATTAATTGTTCAAGACCAGATATATAAAAAAAAATGTCCTAAGTCCTAAGAATTGCCAGACTTTTTCTGGTCCTATACATATGTGTCAACAATAATGAGAACTACTGAATAAACTCTTTTACTTTCTTTCTTTCTTTCTTAATGAGGAAAGTACATGGAAAAATAAAACTGACTAGTAGACATTGTGCATTAATGAATTCTGTTCTTCTTTAAAGATAATTCTGTGTGATCAATTTACCTAGTTTGAATTTATGTTGTAGTAAAAAAGGTGAGAGTCAATTATATTATGTACCTATCTTATGTAGCACTCTACCACTCACAGAAATGAAAGGAAATAAGTTTATTTAAAAGTTTTACTTATCATTTGTCCTACAAGGCCATCTAACATTCATAGAACATGAATATTGAATACCCATAAAAAGTTACATTTACAGTTTTCTGTATATTATACAGTATTTACATACATACACATTTTTGTTTTACATAAATACTATTTACACTGCTGAAATAACAATTTAATGTATGTACTTAATATCAAACAAGTTTTAATCTGCCAGAAAAGTGGTCTTCATTTTTTATTATAATGAAGGTGCTTTCAAGGTTGCTAAGTAGTCTAATTTCCTGTTTGAATCAATTATTTTTAACAAATATTAAAGGTAGGGTCATGCTGACCAGCATAATTATGAATATTTTTAAAATAATATATTACGTAAATCGCAAGAATATATTGACATTTTTGTTATGTAGTAGTCAGATCAAAATTAGGCATTTCTTAAAGTGGCCAGCCATTTATGAAATACTAGCACTTCGCCCGCGACTTCGTCCGCGTGGGGATAGTAGGTACTCCACAAACTGCAACGCCCCTATACATATCCCCTTATAAAGGTTAGTTTTGGAAAATTAAGCACAACGATTCTCATTATTGGTTCAGCGCAACTGTTCACCCCGTTCAGCCCGTCAGGGGTTGATTATGCAAAAATTGTTAGGTACATGATCTGTTTCAATTATCCCACTTTTAGTTTATTCATAGAATTCTGACTTAAATTGAAGCAAGCTATAATTTCCTCCCCTAAAAACTTATTCACCCCTGCTTCACCCCTTATTATGTATGTACCTAGTTGATTTTCGAAAAATCCAAACATTTGATATTCTTATTGTTTTATCGAAAACATTTAAATGCCGTGGTGTTTCAACTTCATCGGACCAAGCATTGATACGATTCTCCCCAGTTCGCTCAAGCCGCGACATTTTTCTTACTCCGAGCATGTTTATTACCGTCGTAACTTTTGAACGAAAGGTCCGATTTGAATGATTTAAAGTGTAATTTACACGGACATAATCAACCTTAATTATCAAACCATTTAAATGGATAAGGATTAATATCATGGTACTATAATCACCATTTTTTATTTCACCATGGGATTTGCTTGACTAATATTAACAAAAAGCGGTCATGGTGACTTATCCATAATAGTTAGACATATGGTATCGCGGACTTTTTTGTAGATATTGATGACCTCTATAAAACTGTAGTACATCACTTTGCTCTATTGTCAATAGATTCCGCAGCGTACGCGATATAAGGATTTTTTCTCACACCTTGGGTCACATTATCGAAGTTTTCATACGGATCCCTAACTTTTTTGATAATATTCTATAGCCTATGTCCATCTCTGATAATGTAGGATTCTACTGGTGAAAGAATTTTTCAAATCGGTCCAGTAGTTTCGGAGCCTATTCATTTCAAACAAACAAACAAACAAACAAACAAATCTTTCCTCTTTATAATATTAGTGTAGATTACAAACCAGCGCCAATCTTCAAACAATTAGACCCCTAATATTCATAACACATTTCGTTTCTTTTTTATCATTTCCTGGTTATGTCACATTATTGCATCCTACTTGATAAAACAAAATTAAATATTGCATTCAACTGTCTGTTAGTGTGTTATCATTTATCATGGAAAACTCTTGGTACTTACTTCACATACTCGTAATTAATTAATATCAAGTACATATTAATTAATATAGTGGAATAAGGTGCAAGCAAATATCAATAAACTGCAAAGAAAAGTAGGTCATAAACTGCTAAATAAAATATACTGTTGCATGATAATAAAAAGTAAATAACACGGTGATATCACACATCGAACTTCACAACTTATATGGTAGACGCCAGATAAACTTCTAATAAGGACATTGACTTTTCCCTAATATCCCTTTGTAGGTACCCAAACAATAAATTATGAATCGTTTTTCATTACTAGACAATGTAAAGGATCACGAATTCACGATAGAAGTCAATTCGGGACAGCTTTATGTCTTTATTTCTTATGTGAGTGGTAATGACCGTTACTGCACATTTATCTAGCGCCTACCATGGTAACTTCAACGGTAAAAAATACGAACGTAGGTACGTTCGCTTCTGATGTATTTGTTTTTATATACTACATTATTGTAACCTCACCTCAATTATGGTTTTTACCTTTGAAGCAGTTTATAGTCAATTGATGTGTTTAAAATAAAAACAACACAGTAAAATACTTTTAGATTATCATTAAAACAGTCCAATCCATTGAGTAATAATAATAAATATACATCTGCCGAGGTTTATCTGTACTGGACTTTATACTTCAACGCAACTTACTATAAGGTCGCGTTCAGAATTACTAATGCGAGGTGTTGGCTGATGAAAAATTATAAGATACAGTAGATACCAGGGTTCAAAAACCTCGCGTCTGCTTTATATTAAATATTGAAAAATCAAGAGCTCTTATGCCTATTGTCATAACGGTCCACACTGCTGAACATAAAGCTCCAACCGCACGCTACATTACTCGACACTGACCTGCTACCAGCCACCATTTAAAGCTATCCAGACTTCACCTACATTCTCTTTCTTCATTCCACAGCGTCGGAAGAGCTGTCAATAGGCAGTATGCGCTTCACGACGTTCGACCTCGGTGGGCATCAGCAGGCGCGGCGGGTGTGGCGTGACTACTTCCCCGCGGTGGACGCCATCGTGTTCCTGGTAGACGCCTGCGACCGCGCGCGCCTGCCCGAGTCCAAGGCCGAGCTGGACTCGCTCCTCACCGACGAGACGCTCAGCAACTGCCCCGTCCTCATCCTCGGCAACAAGATCGACAAACCCGGCGCCGCCAGTGAAGATGAGCTCCGTCAGTTCTTCAATTTGTACCAACAGACTACCGGAAAGGTTTGTCATTGATATTAATCTCCTTTGATTGTGCCTGCTTCTTCAATAAACTTGAAATAGCTATTATCTTATTATTAGATAGATTACTTTGTCAATACTGTCTGTGTTTCTATTTAAGAGCGCTGTTACAAATGGGTAGTCAAATCATTACTTTTTAACACAAAAGTATGTTTATCAAATAAAATGCTTTGCAATCTTAAAATTTTTTCTGAGCGTTTTGTTGATAGAAGTGCATGGTACGATTCTGAACTATAAATATAATTTTAGATAGGTACAGTTTCTCAATAAATGTACCGAAGTAAAAAAAATCATTTCGGTAGGTACATTTATTGAGAAACAGTACCTAAAATTTTAAAAAAACTTTATGTGGAAGAACAGCATAATTAAATGTTAAGTTATTCATTACCTAAATACCTACTTCACATTATCATCCTGTATAAATTTAGCATACGACCAAGTAACCCAATTTACAAAATTCTTATCATTGGAATTTTAATTATGCGACCCAAGCCAAATGTCCCGTTCTGTTAATTTTACTGAACTGTAATTCTCTTAGTTTTCCATAGGATCTCAATGTCTTGTCGTATGGACATTAATTTTATATAACTGTTTCCATTATCAATCAGTTTCTACATCTATTGTAATGATACAATCTTTCCTACCTTAACACAGAACTACTGTAGACCTTGTCCCCTCGTATTATCTACTATTTATTTATTAGTAACTTTATCGCTTCGCAAATGCACGAGCGTGTTCGTTATTTATTTATCAACTCGTAATTTTTAAACAAGTCATGTTGACTTGCGATTGTGTCTTGCAAAATAAGTGGTTTGCCTACGGTTTTAATTTGTGTTTCTAATGTGATTGAGATAAGCAATAAAACGCACAATGCAATAAAATTATAAATATAAAATAAATATTTGTGTCAGAATCGCGGATAGTCGGAAAAAAATTAGCTTAAGACTAGTTAAGACTGTTCATAAAAATGCAACATTTATTTATTTTAATTGTTAATTAAAACGATAAGTATCACCTAGCAACCTGTTAGTGATCATTATAATATCACTATGATATCGCATTTATAACTCAAGCCTACTTTTAATGATATTAGCATAAGTAAGATGCAATATCTACCAGATACCATTTAGTTAGAGAGGTATGCAGTCTTGCCAAGGTTTATTTACTTATGTGAATGATTATAAACTCTGCTTATAACCGGAACATAATTTTCATAAAAAACTGTACACAGTACATTGATAAAGAAATCTATTGGATTCAACTTTACTCATATTTCCTCGTAAATAATGGACAAATCAAGTTTCATAGTAAAATGGCTTCAAGTGTGATCTAAAAATTATATGCTCCAATATCTATTTCCTTTAAACAGCTCTTGAAAACTAATGCTTGGAAACATCTTGAGATAAGGCTAACACAGCACTATTTTGGCTAGTCAAAATCCACAAGAAAATCAGTTATTAATTGCTTAGTAATGAGTAATGTCTTGTTCCAGGGCAAGGTATCCAGATCAGAGCTGCCCGGGCGGCCCCTGGAGCTGTTCATGTGCTCGGTGCTGAAGCGCCAGGGCTACGGCGAGGGCTTCCGCTGGCTGGCGCAGTACATCGACTGAGCAGCGCGCGCGCACGCTCGCCGCCGCTCGGCTCGCTTCCACTCGCGTATGCTTCTCATATAAATGTCAAAACGTAGCCGCCCAAACGCAATAATATACTATGTGCCTGTCTTTCATTTTAACAATAAATTATAACGTATTTTAAACAAATTGAAGATGAACTGGACTTGATTCTTCTGTACATATTTCAATGACTGATGCTTTTCTTAACTAACATTGCACTGTTGACCAAACTTTGGTCTCTGAACTGCTAGTGACTGTAACACGTTACGACCATTCCGTTTCATATTCATGAGGCGATTGTATAGCTGGAGAGCAATAAGCGGCTACGTTTCTACGATGTATATATGCTCGGAACGCGCCCGTTTGTAAGCAGCCTGACTATCGCTCACTAGTAATGCTTTATAATAATGTTTGTAACATCTCGATATCGAGACCAGATTTACTAAACAAATCCTTTTGTTATTTTAAGGAACAACTTCAAAATAAAAATAATAATTTGTAATGCTGCCTCTTTTTCTTAGGTTAAGTAACTAATTCGGCAGTAATCGGGTTTAAAATGTCGCATCTACTAAGAATGCAATATTGAAGTACTTAGTTACTAGCAATACTAGTGTTAAAGTACAAAATAAAAGTGTAGGCGAGCCGGTGGCGCCAGCATTACTAGTCAGCGATGTGATGCGGTCCTACGATATCTCAGCTACAAGTAGCTGCTAGCTGTATTGTTCAGTGATTTTTGTTTTTGGCTGTAAAATACTGAAACAACAATTATAATTTTACGTAAGTCTAACGATTGCGTCAGGGGTTTCTTCAAAGTTCTTTAGGTTTGTGAAACCATATAAATTTGTGTCTTTAAAAATAAGGTAATGGTGCAAAGCATGGTAATTTTGGTATTATGTATGATTTCATCGCCAAATATCTTGATTTCTTTGAGACAAAGCCGCACTAATCTGTACAAGCGGCGTTGTCGTACCTATGTCCTCTAATCTAGTTATGCTGCGCTACAGACAGTGTCCGTCTCGCGTTCGAGTCGACTGTATGATACAATTTAATTCAAATTATAATATTTATTTTCTTATTCTCATTCCAACTTTGAGTGATAATGTTGACTCCATTATGTATTTATCAAGTAAAGCTCATTGTGTTGTATGTGTTAAAAGTGACGAATGTTATATTTTTGTAAATTATTTCAATCATTTGAATTTTTCGGAATGTTTAACTTTAAATAGACAATTATAAAGAAACGGCTAGTCTACGTTAGTGGTAGCTGAGACATGAAATGAATTTTAATACTTACTCAGTTAAGGTTTATAGTATACAAATATCTTCCATTAATACTAATTGACGGTGCAATAAAATGGAACCCATAACAGTATTTTATCATTTCTGTTCGTTTTCAAGCACAATCAATTTGATCATTTTAAAACACGTATTTTGTTGAGATCAGATCAAGCATCACATCAGTAAGAGATATTGTGTTGATGTTTTCTGATGTGTTTAGTGAAATCACGTGAAGCTCGAGACATGCTTGTGCCCGGTGGTCGCCTGTCGTTTCGCTAGACAAGCCGTTTCCAATCATATCTTTGTTGCGATCAACGTGTGCTGGATCTCCAGCTTTACTTAGACAATGTTCTTTGGTATATTATTTGCAGTTTAAGTAAAAAAAAAGTTTGTAATAAAATTTATATGAAATAGTTGGATGTTTTATTATCTTATTCTCATACAAAAACAGGGCGGCAACAAGTTGTCTTTTAAGTTGAAGGCACGTGAGCATATTCGCAAGAAGTTTGTATATTCATCACAGCGTTAATTCGTTGGTTTTGTTTCTCTTAATTACGTTGTTGATTTTTGGTTATGCAGAGAGACAAACAGATAGAAAAATAATTATTTTTCTATCCGTTTGTCTCTCCTTTGTTGCACTTGCCATGTCTCTCAGTCTCTCATCTCTGCACCACCCTAAGGTCGACTGGTAAAAAAATCCTAAGGCAAGTCCGCTTTTGTACAGTTTTTGTACTAGTGCATTTATTTAATAAATAAATAAATATAGATACAAATAAAAATCAAATTCAGAATTGAGTTCTCTTACAGCAAACCCGAGTGCAGGGATTTGCAGATAGGTTTACGAAAGTATACCAAAGTGCACAACAAACTTAAAAATGACAGGTACTATTGGTACTATATTAAACTTACCTTTTTGATTCGAATCAGACTTTTCACTGACTGGATGAGAGTTGCCGAGAATCGAGATAAATGGCGTACTTTTGAGTACGTGTAGCGGTATCTATGCCGCCACATACGAAGTATAAAATAGATCATGTCCGTGACTACCGCAGGACCACGAACGCCAATCGTTTTCATATTTGGTAAATAATTAGTACTCAATTGGTACTACTAATTAGTACTCGAACAACAAAATTGGATAAAATGTATGTCGGAATAGTAATAACAGTTCAATATCTATATTTTTTTACAAACCTATCGCTAAGTGTTCCTACATCTACGTGTTATAGTTATACGCGGAGGTTTTTAGTATGGAAAAGTAATGTAGGTAGCCTAAGCTAGTTTCTCCTAACAAGTCCGTGGCGCACGGGGCCCAACCAATTGTCTTGTAGAGATGGTAATGTAATTATCGACAAGGATTAAATTGCTAACGTGTAAATTTGGACCTTATGGGTATAAGGTCCAAATTAATCTATTTTCACTTAGCTAAAAAGTAGTTAAGTTCATGTTTTACTGACCTCAAATTGTTTTCGAAAGTAATTTAAATTAATATTTCAACGGACGAAATTAAACTTCGCGTCAAATCACTCGCCGACTATACTTACCTATATAAAGTCCTTGGGGACACTAAAAATGTTCGGAGTTTTTGTTTTTTCCGATTTTAAGACAAATAAGGGCCTCTTTTGTGTGAAAAAAAAGGGTATTAGACAATGAAACAGCTTTAAAATAGTTAAAATGAAGTCGTGGCGGCGAAAAGGTAAAAAACATGACTTTGACATGAGCTTGGTCCGTGTTGGTAGATTGACTATATCATAACATACTGAGATTTTTTTTTTTATCTTTATTATTTTTATGGGGGTTTTTATCCACAAGGATACGTCAACCCCATTGTAACATACTGAGATGTGTGTGTGTATTTCCAGCGGAAAAGCGGTCTCCTAAGCGGTTTGCTTTTTTCAAAATCTGTTTTCACAAACATTATCCACAAATTCATAGCAACGTGTGTAAAAAAAATCAACTCTGCACTAAACCGATTTATATGATTTCCATCAAATAGCCAAACGTCAGCGCAGCGGAAACTTGAATATCTTCGAAGTTTTAAGACACACAAATTTCATTTAAACATACACATTTACTTCTCGTCACACACTAATTATTGCATGTATTTTTTTTCTTGTACGTCCATAGGAAAAAAAAAGTGCCGCTGGGATGACGTAGTTCCAGCGGAAACAGTTTTTGTTGAATAACTCACCAATGGTTGGATGCACAAATTCGTACTTATACACATTTAACACGACGTCATACACTAAATATCTGCTCAACTGAAATTAAAAAAATCGTCATTTTTCCGCTGGGAATACACACACTACTGAGATTCTTCCGTGCCTCGAAAAGTACGTTAAAATGTTGGCCTCGGCTGACATTTGAAGATATTTGACACTGGTTACCGATAAAGGGGTGAATAGAAACAAAACTGAATGGTATTTTCACTTAAAACTAATATTTATTTAAAAATTGGAGTCTGTAATGCTGAAATCAGAATTTAAATGAAGTGGAAATCCTTTTCGGTTTTGTTTCTATTCACCCCTTTTTAAATGGATGGTTCTATTCACCCCGTTTTAGTTAAGTGCTATTAGCATAGGTACCTACACTAATCTTCTTGCCGAGCTTGGTCCGTGTTGGTAGATGGGTGACTATACCAAGATTCTTCCGTGCCTCGAAAAGCACGTTAAAATGTTGCCAAGGGGGTACCTATCTGGTTACCCGGTCACGGTTGTGATCAGATAGGCAGTCGCTCCTTGAAAAATAACGTTACTTAGTTGCACCCGGTTATACTGGAAACTGGCCACAACATAGACTAAAATCTCTCATCCCAACTAATGAGGTTGGAACATTTTACAATTTTTTCATTTCTCTTTCACCCGGCGGCCATTGCAGCTTGAAGGACCCTTATCATTAATAAATTCGGAAATTCCCATCTCTGCTCAAATTGAACACGCTTAGGGAAATATGCCTTCGATGTTACTGGTCATCGACTTGGTAGACATGGTAGCAGAAAGAATCGTCGGGGTTGTCGGTAGGAGCTGACACACCGTTCTACTTTTCCCCACAAAAAAAAGAGGTGCCATCGATCGGCTCCTTGAGGAATACCAAGCTGTCAAAATAAAAAGCTGATTTATACTAATTAAAATTTTAATTATAGGAAAATAATGCAATAAAAATACTAATGTATAGAATATTATCTACTAAAGTACATAATTTTACAACTTTCAAAATGTTCTCTCATGAAAATAACAATTTGAGTCAAACTAGTGCAAAATGTATGGGAATGCTTTAAATAAAATCGATGGAAGTTTTAATGAGAGGTGTATATCTGATTACAAACAATGCATAAAAAATACCTATTCCATGATTACATTAAAACTGTTCATCACTGATTCGCTGTGCTACAGTCATATTTACAATCTGTAGGTACTCAAGATATGATATTGCACATTTAACACTTAAAATTAGATTGCATGAATTCATAACATTGGTAGACGACATACTGCGTTACAATAATTCCGTGTGCTACATACATACGTACATTTATTTCATATTTTCTCTACAACCAGATCTTACAAGCGTCTTGAACGCATTCCATTGATAGCAACGCGTCATTTATGCGTAGCGGTAACGCAACAAGCTCACCTAATAGGTTTTAATGGCCACTACATAGTGAAGTTCACGCGAAATTATGTGAGGTAATATCACATTTGGGACTATTTATTTAATTTATTACATAAATAATTACACTAGCTACTATGTGCACGTTGTTTTATTCACACCATTTATTTGAGACGGTGGAACTATGCATAAACCATTACTTTGAGTAAATATTCGTAAAATAATTTCATCACTAAATGTCATGTCTTCTCTCGAAAATATATATCAACCTTTTCTTTCCTATAGCTTGTATAGCTGAATACGTGTATGTTATAAACCATGTGAATAAAAGTACGCACTCGGACATTCATACATACATTCAAACAGCCAACAGGTATACATCCACGTTCGTCCACGTCGAAGGCGCGCTGCGGTATCCGTAGATCTAAGCTACGACGTTAAACAACAACGGGTCAGGCACATCGTGGCGTCTCGTGCCGCTCCATTAGAAATTATTATATTACTACCCTGTCTCAAGAAATGCGTTTCGCACGACACTGGGCTACATAATTTCTAATAAAGAGGATATTTACATCGCTAAATAAATTGTGCTCTATGCATACTAAATGCAGACTCGTCTATTTGGTAACTTAACCTAACAATTAGTCACTGCTGAGATTTTCAAGTATACTTTTATTACTTTTTCGGTATACGCAAACATTGATTACTGTGACGACTTAGGTGCGATACTTCTGAAATAAATGTTAATTAATAAAAGTCATATAAAACAGCGACACAAAACATCCATAAAATAACTATAACATAATAAAATTATAACTTAGCCTACACTCTCGTAAAACGTTCACGTCTAAAACATTTAAATTCAATAACAACTTTATATCGATTTAATATTATTTACAAAAAAAGTTCCCGATTGATTACCGCGGCGGTTAATATAGTTATAAAATTGAAGATTACCGGTAAAACTCTTTTGATATTGTCTTATTCGTAGATGATCACACGTCAGCTTTATCAGAGTGAAATCTTAAATAAGTCTAATATGATTCATTTACTTACATGTAGTACAATCACTTTGGTAATAAAACTAGTTATCATAGCCTTTCCTACGCTAAAAATCAAAGCCTGGTGAGGTTGTATGTTCATGTGTAGAAGTGAATGTGGTACATTGACATGTACACATGAACATACACCGCGTGTGAAGCGCCGAGCAGCACTCGTGCAGGCTGTCGTCGTGCTGTTGTGTTCAGTTCATCCACTTGCGACAGTTGGGAGCGCCGCACATGCACATTATTTTGTGAGCGTCATCTTCAATGTCAAACTTGTAGTCATATGCCAACTGAAAAAGAAGATTTTTTTTTTCAGATTGAGCAAATACATTTTTTTTATTGGAAAATTGTTTTTGTGCCGTTTGATAGCAGTAGGCCTATATCACGTGGGAAATATAACTCGTGAAACGTTGGTGTAGTATCATTCATCATCATCATCATCATCATCCATAGCCCGACGTCACCCTTTCTTTGCTGGGAAAAGACTTTTGCTTGTGCTAATTTCCTAATTCCTATGCCACGCTCATGGTTATAATATTGTGATCGTAATGGTACAATGTCGTAATATATTTTTTATCATTATCTTTGTATGTACGTGTGTGCCTTTAAGTTTGTGCTAAATAAAAGTGAATTCATTATTTGTTTAAAATTGGATGGTTTGTTGTAAAATGACGCGTTACCTCTTCCCCGCGCGCGATCCGCCTCTTGGCGAAGATGATGATCCGCAGATGGCGGTCGACCTCCACGGTCTCGGCGACGCAGTTGGGCTGGCACGAGTGGTTGATGTAGCGCGCCAGCCCGCCCGACAGCGTGGCGTCCACCACGCGCCGCTCGTCCAGCCGGAACATGTAGATGCCGCGGTTCTACAAACATATATATGCCACTCTAAAAAGCTGATCGTATCAGATTTTATTTAGCTTTGTAGAATTACTAGAACATACTATTGAAGACAGCATTAATGTCTTAAGTTGTAGCGCAAACTGAAATTGTTTAGTTTTATTTTAAAGTTGTCTTTGAACGACGGTTTTTTTCTTACCTTAGCTTCATACTGTTTCTCCCGCATCTCCGATAGTTCGGAGCGGATGATCTCTCCGATGTACTCTATGACCATGGTGTGCTTCTCCAAATCCTTGGCCGCGTATAGACCCAACCCCTGAATTTTAGACCTAGAAATAATCATGATTGGTATTTATATTATCATGTTAAGTGACGGCTGTTTGTCTTTTATCATGTTAAGTGTTTCCCGAAGTTGCATTATAACGTTTATTTAATGCCATTTATTACATAAGTTATAGTCGAATTGGGCTGGATATTTCTGCCGCATGTTAGTTGAGGAATTAACTACTGAATGGGTCCCATTAAACGCCAGATGACATAGCGGCAGATCAAGGTGAAGATGGCGGGACGAGCTCGACTTCTATCGAAGAGATGGCAGGACGAGCTCGACTTCTATCGAAGAGATGGCGGAATGAGCTCGACTTCTATCGAAGAGATGGCGGGACGAGCTCGACTTCTATCGAAGAGATGGCGGGATGAGCTTGACTTCTATCGAAGAGATGGCCCGCACTAGCAGAAAATTACGAAAAAAAGGGGAGAGGGAGGCCTTTATCCTGTAATGGTATTGGGACTATAAGCTGTGTCTATTGTCCTAAAGTGCCTGCTTTTTTTATCACGTTGTATATTACTTTATTGACATGCTTCCCAATTTAATTCTTACTATAGGCATCCACTGTTCTATGATAAGTACCCACCATACTTTGAATAAGAAATAACCTTTACAGTTCGTTAAGGTACGGTTCCGAAGGCGACGATTGATCGATACCACTGACAATATCTGCAAGCGAATGCGACGACACAATCTCAAAACAAAAAAAAAACTACGTCTTAAAGCTCTGTTCCCATCGCAAAGCTCTTAGCACAAACTTCGTAGCTTAAATTTGATGATCAACAAAAATCTCATATGTCTCTGGGAAGCAAACTACTTCTATACAAATGCATTCTCAATCCTATCTGGTGCAGTTTCCCAAAGTTGGATGCATAGTATCCAACTTTGGAGGTCTGCAGCAAACACAAAGGATTGGATTTTTTTAAGGATTTCTACAATTTTTTGTTGGACACATTGAAATCCTTAAAAAAAATCCAATCCAATACACTTCAACACTACGGTATGTCACAAACGACCGAATTCACAATAAAACCGGCTCCATACCATGCAAGATATTATAGACACAGAAGACACAGACAGAGCATAAAGAAGAAGACACTGAAGTCTTTATTAATTAGTCTGCTGTTGCTAGGGTTACTTTTCCTTGTTACATAGAACGTAGTATGACGTAGCGTTTGGGCGGTTATATCGCTGCAGTTGCGGTCGTTTTCGGAATAGTACCTTTACGATGTTGTCCTTCCACCAATTACTATCTACCATCTACTCGTAACATATCTGGCAAAATGGTCACGAGATCACACACAACTCTGATTCGAAGAACAAGCAAAACCGACAAATCCTGTTCGCAGATTGCAAGACGCTTTAAACCTAATTTAGCACACAATAAGATTGTATTTCCTTTTTTCATTCTTACCGTATAGTTTTGAAATGGATTGATACATATTTAATACTGTTACATTTTGTACTGCACATTCGTCATGCCTCCTAGATCTTTGCAAGCGATGACGTCACTTTTGTTGGGTTCCATCGACTGTTGTCTTTTAATATGGCGGAGGTGACGGCTAGATTTTGAATCCTGTTCTACGGGCGCTGCTTGCGATGACTGCGCAACTTGCTGGCTGAGATTGATTATAGTTTATTTACATTTTATAAGGTCCCAGTTATTCATGCGTGATTTTAAAGGCATGTAATATGACAGCGCATGTATGTAGGCTATGGCCTAAGTTTTAGTAAATGTTTTTGAGATGCGACTTAGTGAAGTTTTGGTCAGCAAAATTTGATGTAGACATGAAGAAGAATGTTTTTGAGGCCAATAGGATCGAGTAAGATACATAAAATCTGCAAGCTTCCTTTTAAACAAGGAGGTTTTCTTGGCAGATATTTTACCTACGTAGGTCGCAGCGTGTATGTGTAGTGTATATACCTGGCGAGGTAGACGTTGTTGCGCCACTCGCTCTTCATCTTCTTGTACTGCGAGCTCTTGGTGTGCACGAACTGCTTGGAGTAGGGGCAGGCGGGGTGGTCGGCGGCGGGCGGCGGCGCGGGCGCAGCGGGCAGCAGCGAGCGCGTGCCCGAGCGCCGCCAGGCCGCCCGCGCGCGCGGCTCCGAGCGCGCGCAGCCCGACGGGTTCACGGCCAGCCCGCCCTCCAGCAGCGCCGACCGACCGAACTTGAAGCGGTAGTCGGTCAGCGTTTCTACGCCTGTGCAACACGATATACCTACAGATTATGGCTAGGCCTGGTGGCGAAGTCGTAACAGCCGCTCGGTGAATGTCCATCACATACAGAGATACCCCCGTGCCTTCGTAATAGTCCTAGCTGTCTACGGCTACGGCTGGAAATCGGGCAATCAGTCATCCCAAGGGATCATATTACTCGACAACAGAGGTCGAATAAGCAACAAAAATACTGGTATCATACCAACATTTTTTATATGCTCGACTTCTAACTGGGTATTGTTGAAACCACATGCAGTTGGACTGGAAAGCTACCCCAACATATTTGAGAAAAAGCTAAACTGATGATAAAGCTATCGCGAAATTAAGAATGTATTTCAAGGAGAATAAATACAATGCTCCTAAGCGAAAATAGAGTTATAAAAGTCAACCATCTTACCAGGTAAACTCTCAAGTACTCTAACCACGGCAGGCTCGGTCAGACCGAACAGATCTTCTCCCGTCACGTAGTTGGGCCACAGCTTCAGAACTCCGTCTTCGCTTCGTCCTTCACGCAATGCTGCTACGTCGTCTAATACCTGTGCAACGGAGTGTTTGAGAATTAGTCGGTTTCTAGAATATCAAATGTTCAAACGGCTAAGATTTTTATTTTGTCCGCAGCGGATGATACGCATGTAGCCATGTTATTTGCCAGTTTAGATATAACGCTATTTAAATTAAACTTTTGGAACGTACATTTTCGGGTGCGTTTCATATCATATAAAGTTATTTGATATATTTTCATTTCAATAACGTTCACATGATATAATAAACGTGAGATATACCAACTATTGGTATAATTTCTATATATTTACTCTAAAACATAATGCGTACAACTTTATTGGATATCACGTTTATTTAATCGAAAATCATTTGGTCTATCATTTAAAATACATGTTTATTTTATTTTAATTTATTATTTTTAAGAAAACAGCATTTTTAACCTTAAATAAAATGAAAATATTGTCTTAAAAAGTCGATGTATTCTGCTACAAAAGTTAGTGACAGAAACGAATCGCTGCAAAACAGACTCCACGTAGTCTTGTCTGCCTTACACCTTGAGTGTAATTTAAGCCCGCGTAGGCGCGGAGGGGCGAGGCGGCCTGCGAGCTGAGGAGCAGGTGTTTAACGCCCGCGTGAGATATACCAACTGTTGGTATAATTTCTATTTATTTACTCTAAAACATAATGCGTATAACTTTATTGGATATAACGTTTATTTCGCGGCGCACTCGTCGCACGGCTCCTCCTGCGCGCGCACGTGGAAGAGCGGCCGACCCGCCTCCTCCGTGATCCAGCACAGGTGCAGGTGGCGCTACGAGTGCAGTACAACATATACGTACGTTAGCCCAGGCGGCGCGCGGCGTGGGCGCGGCGCACTCGTCGCGCGGCTCGTCCTGCGCGCGCACGTGGAAGCGCGGCCGACCCGCCTCCTCCGTGATCCAGCACAGGTGCAGGTGGCGCTACGAGTGCAGTACAACATATACGTACGTTAGCCCAGGCGGCGCGCGGCGTGGGCGCGGCGCACTCGTCGCGCGGCTCGTCCTGCGCGCGCACGTGGAAGCGCGGCCGACCCGCCTCCTCCGTGATCCAGCACAGGTGCAGGTGGCGCTACGAGTGCAGTACAACATATACGTACGTTAGCCCAGGCGGCGCGCGGCGTGGGCGCGGCGCACTCGTCGCGCGGCTCGTCCTGCGCGCGCACGTGGAAGCGCGGCCGACCCGCCTCCTCCGTGATCCAGCACAGGTGCAGGTGGCGCTACGAGTGCAGTACAACATATACGTACGTTAGCCCAGGCGGCGCGCGGCGTGGGCGCGGCGCACTCGTCGCGCGGCTCGTCCTGCGCGCGCACGTGGAAGCGCGGCCGACCCGCCTCCTCCGTGATCCAGCACAGGTGCAGGTGGCGCTACGAGTGCAGTACAACATATACGTACGTTAGCCCAGGCGGCGCGCGGCGTGGGCGCGGCGCACTCGTCGCGCGGCTCGTCCTGCGCGCGCACGTGGAAGCGCGGCCGACCCGCCTCCTCCGTGATCCAGCACAGGTGCAGGTGGCGCTACGAGTGCAGTACAACATATACGTACGTTAGCCCAGGCGGCGCGCGGCGTGGGCGCGGCGCACTCGTCGCGCGGCTCGTCCTGCGCGCGCACGTGGAAGCGCGGCCGACCCGCCTCCTCCGTGATCCAGCACAGGTGCAGGTGGCGCTACGAGTGCAGTACAACATATACGTACGTTAGCCCAGGCGGCGCGCGGCGTGGGCGCGGCGCACTCGTCGCGCGGCTCGTCCTGCGCGCGCACGTGGAAGCGCGGCCGACCCGCCTCCTCCGTGATCCAGCACAGGTGCAGGTGGCGCTACGAGTGCAGTACAACATATACGTACGTTAGCCCAGGCGGCGCGCGGCGTGGGCGCGGCGCACTCGTCGCGCGGCTCGTCCTGCGCGCGCACGTGGAAGCGCGGCCGACCCGCCTCCTCCGTGATCCAGCACAGGTGCAGGTGGCGCTACGAGTGCAGTACAACATATACGTACGTTAGCCCAGGCGGCGCGCGGCGTGGGCGCGGCGCACTCGTCGCGCGGCTCGTCCTGCGCGCGCACGTGGAAGCGCGGCCGACCCGCCTCCTCCGTGATCCAGCACAGGTGCAGGTGGCGCTACGAGTGCAGTACAACATATACGTACGTTAGCCCAGGCGGCGCGCGGCGTGGGCGCGGCGCACTCGTCGCGCGGCTCGTCCTGCGCGCGCACGTGGAAGCGCGGCCGACCCGCCTCCTCCGTGATCCAGCACAGGTGCAGGTGGCGCTACGAGTGCAGTACAACATATACGTACGTTAGCCCAGGCGGCGCGCGGCGTGGGCGCGGCGCACTCGTCGCGCGGCTCGTCCTGCGCGCGCACGTGGAAGCGCGGCCGACCCGCCTCCTCCGTGATCCAGCACAGGTGCAGGTGGCGCTACGAGTGCAGTACAACATATACGTACGTTAGCCCAGGCGGCGCGCGGCGTGGGCGCGGCGCACTCGTCGCGCGGCTCGTCCTGCGCGCGCACGTGGAAGCGCGGCCGACCCGCCTCCTCCGTGATCCAGCACAGGTGCAGGTGGCGCTACGAGTGCAGTACAACATATACGTACGTTAGCCCAGGCGGCGCGCGGCGTGGGCGCGGCGCACTCGTCGCGCGGCTCGTCCTGCGCGCGCACGTGGAAGCGCGGCCGACCCGCCTCCTCCGTGATCCAGCACAGGTGCAGGTGGCGCTACGAGTGCAGTACAACATATACGTACGTTAGCCCAGGCGGCGCGCGGCGCACTCGTCGCGCGGCTCGTCCTGCGCGCGCACGTGGAAGCGCGGCCGACCCGCCTCCTCCGTGATCCAGCACAGGTGCAGGTGGCGCTACGAGTGCAGTACAACATATACGTACGTTAGCCCAGGCGGCGCGCGGCGTGGGCGCGGCGCACTCGTCGCGCGGCTCGTCCTGCGCGCGCACGTGGAAGCGCGGCCGACCCGCCTCCTCCGTGATCCAGCACAGGTGCAGGTGGCGCTACGAGTGCAGTACAACATATACGTACGTTAGCCCAGGCGGCGCGCGGCGTGGGCGCGGCGCACTCGTCGCGCGGCTCGTCCTGCGCGCGCACGTGGAAGCGCGGCCGACCCGCCTCCTCCGTGATCCAGCACAGGTGCAGGTGGCGCTACGAGTGCAGTACAACATATACGTACGTTAGCCCAGGCGGCGCGCGGCGTGGGCGCGGCGCACTCGTCGCGCGGCTCGTCCTGCGCGCGCACGTGGAAGCGCGGCCGACCCGCCTCCTCCGTGATCCAGCACAGGTAGCGACAGCGGCAGTTGGCGCGGGACCGAGACCAGTAGAATCGTACCTGGTACATTAAATACGTTCCATAAAAGTGGTATTGAACTTTAGGTCGGAGTGGTTACTGAACGGAGAATTCACACGTACTATAACCACTCCACACCGCAGCGACAAAAAATGGCCAAGCACTATAGAATAAAAATAATAGTTTACAAATCTACTCACAATTTTATACCCAATCGGATAGATATAATTCGGCGTATGGAACGCCGCAAGTTGGTGAGGCAGCAAATGTCCTGGACTCAAGAATATCAGTCCTCCCACTCTTATCAGATGATTGGTGTCGGAGTGAAGCATGACCGAGGCCACTTGACGTTGTTCGTCGCGGGAGATGTAGACACGCCGTTGTACACTCAGTGTTGTTAACTCATTGTCTTTTTCATTCTGTATGAAGAAATGTGTCATTGTTGATAGGTTGAAGTAGTTATTAAATAAATCAGTTAGAAATCAAATGAGCAATGTATTTTAGCTTTAATTATTCAGAAAACCTTTTCTGAAAAGTTGATCACCTTCAATGTTAGTAAATCTGTCGTCATAACCCATAATTTTCAAAATAAAGCAGTCTCAAATGAGACTGATGCTGAGTAGAGACAAGCCAAAATATGTATAGTTTTTTTTAACGGGGATTTAAGGCTATAAGCCAAAAAAGATTACTCACCTTTGGAGCATGAGAAGCGCAGAACGCAGTCTTGTTCTTATAGAAGACGCAGTTGTCCTTGACAGCGCAGCCCAGATGGTACACACTACCACACCGCACCTTGAAGCATCGCACAGTAGCGCCGAGGCGACGGCACACGGCACACGTGGCGTTGGAACCGGCTGCCAGTGCTGTTTCCACGTTCATCAGCGCACCGCTAACCGTTTCATAGACACCCTCCGACCATAACGCACAATTCAAGTGCACCCAACGATTCACATCACAGTTTAAAAGTCTTGATACTCCATCAGCCACACCATCGCCTTGTATACCACATAATTCGCAACGTCTGAAGTCTTCATTTGTTACTGGCATGATAGCAACGCCAGTGCGGAATACCAGTTCCGTTAGCTCCCTGTCTGTTGGGCGCT
This sequence comes from Melanchra persicariae, assembly GCA_947386135.1. Lineage (NCBI taxonomy): Eukaryota > Metazoa > Arthropoda > Insecta > Lepidoptera > Noctuidae > Melanchra > Melanchra persicariae. The sequence goes on along the minus strand of OX376648.1, from coordinate 17,399,151 downwards.
TGTATTTGACTGGCGGTCCAATACATCCTGGTGACCACGCCTTGTATCGAATGCCTCTGTACTTCTCCCTTTCAGCAGTACTTTGGTTGCTCTTGTCATCTTGCTCACTCTTCAAATCTTCGTCTAAGGCGCTGACGTCGTCACCGACTTCCTTCATCAATTCGTCGTTATCTAAAGAATCCATGAACGATAAGTCCATTTTCTCATCTTTGATGTCTGGTTTTATATCCAAGTCGTCTGTCTCCATGCTTTCAGTGGACGCTGTATCGAAATCATCTCGTTCTTTGGACATGTTGGTATCAACAACATCAGACTTGCTATCTTCTTTGACTGTGGTCTTTGTCTTTCCATCGAGAATGATGTTGGTAGGACGCCACGCGAAGCTTTCGTAACATTGCGTACTGCAGAAATATAGTTCTGAATCACTGTCGCAGAGAATTTCTTCTGCGTTGCCTTTGTTGGCAGACAGTAATGGGAATTCTGACGCTTTGGCTCTTACTACTGAATCTAAGATAACAACATCACAGTGGCGACAAAACTTCGCCGCTCCGTTCAGTATGCTTTGGATATCAATAGGCGTTCCTTCTTTCCCATCTTTGCCCTTAGACCTATACAAGCCAAGCTTATGAGAAGGCGGTGTCGCAGTTCTTTCTATAATTTGATACGACGTTGGTGGCGGTATATGTAAGATTCCGGCAAGCTCTTTGAGTACACCGAGAATATCTTCAGCAGCACCAGATGTAAGTGTAAGCGTAACGGTGACGTTTTCATTTGTTTCTGTACTACCAGGTGAATCTCCGTCCTTGGCTTTAGCAGCGTCAGTGTCAAGAGTCTTCAAAGCCTTCTGATTGTCTTCGTCATCCTTTGATTGGTATAATGAAACCGGTTTCACTCTGATCGGCACAGGTGCAATGATCGGGATCACAGGTGATATGCGACCGGAAGCTGAATCACTATCCTCATCTTCCTCTTCATCATCAATGAGTTTGAGTCCCGGGAACCTGTTAGGAGCTTCAGTTTCAAGACACTCGGGGCTAGAGCAGCTAACAATGCTGTCAGGCGTGTCGGTGTCGCGCTCTTTACAAATAAAGTCCAGTTTCTTATCTTCTGGATCATCATCGAATAGAATAGGTTGGAATTCTTGGTCATAGAATCCTCTTTGAGTCGAGGCTGGCGGTTTCTCAGGCAAAGGTTCCTCTTCACCAAATGGTTTCGTATTATAGTAGTCACCAACGTTCGGTATTTTTGCGTTACCGAAGTCGCCAACCAAATCACCTTTCAATACGTCATAATCTTTATTTTTTAGTTTAGTCAAGTCGCCAGATCCGAATAGTGGACAAACGGCGAAGTTTGTAGTTAGAGCGGGTTCTTGTATTTGCATGGCTGGCAGTAACCGCAGCTGAGCCATGAGATTGTCAATAAACGTGTCGTAATCCTCTTCGTATCGTGATCCTTTGCGAGGTCTCTTCTTAGCGTTCGCCGCATTCAAGTTATTTTCAGCGGCCGCTTTCATGTTCATCTGCATCTGCTTTCGCTTTTTCTGTTGATATTCACGGCGCTTACGTTTTTTTGCTTCTGAAGGAGTTTCTGGAGCGTTGGCTTCAGATGTGTCCATGGTGACGCTCTCAGGGAATTCTTCTTTCATGGGTTGGTCAAGTTTGCCCTGATCAGATGCAGTTGACACCCCAGATGTTGCTGACTGTTGAGAACTTTCATCAAGCAGTTCTTTCTTTACATCCATAGGTGTAAATGGTCTGTGTACGGGACTCTGTTGCGGTGGAGCAATTTCCTTCTTTATAGCTTGTTGCAGCTGCTGGTTCTCAATACTCATTGGATACATTTGCATCGACTTCATAGTGGGTGAACTTTCTGGGATCGGTGTCGTGTCCTCTTTGTTCATTATTTTCATGGGGGGTTTGCGCACATCCATCAAAGCATGCGTCGAAGTTTGAGTTAGTGGCGATATCGTAGAAGTTGGAATGGTTTGAATGGGACGTGTGTTGAACGGAGAGTTGACTACGTTGCTGGTCATGATGTTGTGTCGAGGCGAGTTCTTAGGTATTTCTACTTCTTGCGCTAACGACAGAGTCGGCGGAGGTATTGAAGGCCTCGCCAACTGAGCTTCTAGAGATGGAATAGTGCCTAGTGCTGGTGCAGTTCTCTGTATAGTCATAGTACGTTGAGGAACGACTGTAGCAGCCGTAGTGGTGGTCTGCAGCAGTTGCTTTAACAACACATTCTGGGACTCATCGTTTTTATTCTGGCTAGCCGTCGACTGTTGCATACTATGCTGTTGCTTATTTCCCGTATCAGTGTTTGCTGTCGACGTATTAGGCTCATCGGTCTCCATCGGTTCTGACTTGACAACAACCGCTTCTACGCTATGTCTTTTAGTGGGTTGTATGTGACCAACGATGACCTCACTTTTTGGTTCATCCGTTGACTTCGATCTCTTTAGAGGTGACGTCAGTTGTGTGTGTAAAAGTTTAGAAGACGTGATAAAGTTGATGGAGGTAGGTGGAGCGGGTTTAGCTTGGATCTGATTGATTCCTGAATTAACAATGCTATGTGTGCGAACAGTTACGTTTGGCGCTGGTTCCTTATTCCCCATCATTGGTCTGGACGTCATGACTAGCGCCGGCGGTTGACTGGTACTAATACTTTGCTGGTTGAATGGTAAATTACTCGGATTTATTTGTCTGCTAGGCTGTAATAGAGTATGACCAAGTATACTCGTAGGCAATGATTGATTCTTCTGGAATGATTGGCTCATACTTGTAGTGATAGTGTTATTCGAGTGTATCATAGTACCAGGTGCGGTCGAACTGTGAATTTTCGACAACGCTGGCATTTGAATGATTTGAGAAGCGACTGAAGTCGGTCCAGAATCGTCCATGGGAGAGAATGATGGATTTGAAATCATAGGGGCAGGGGACTTCATTAATGAATTTTGTAGGCTTACTGGGGAATTTATAGGAGATACTGTAGGAGACTTTCTCATCTGTCCCATTGATTGAAGAGTATTTACCCTTGAGCCAATTGCTTGGGCTGCGCTCATTGGCATACTGTCCGAACTTGGGATGGCCAAAGTAGGCTTATCAATCCTTTGTATTGGCGATGGTCTCGATACTGCCACTTCAACCTTCGAAGATGGCAATAAATTCTCAAAGTTCACTTGTGTAGGCTTTGTAGCGTCACTATTCTTCCTCATCACAGGTTGTGTGTCCACTTTAGACGTGTTCGGATTGAGTGACGACATTATAGTTCGTAGCTGTTGTGATACATTCGCCATGTTTGACGTTAGTTCCGCTGGTTGGGATAGCGGCGACAGCTGTGGTATAGTAGCCGATTGTAATGCTAGTCTCTCCGGTTCACGCTTTGCAAAAGCAGAAGCAGATTGTTCTTGAGTGTCCTTCGGCTCCGGTTTTGGAGTATTTACATTCGAATTTTGAACGTTCGGATTAGCTTGTTTAGGGTTCGGTTGTTTCATGCCATACGTTTTGGCGTCATCGCCTATATTCTCTAGTATACATAGCATGTCTTCGAAAGTTTCCACATGCTTTGTGTTTTCAGCAGTCTCGTGATGTTCTTGCATAGTTATGTCATTCAAGTAACGTTCCTGTGACGGTGTTGGAGATGGTATAGAGATTTGAACAGAATCCTGCGCCATGTCTGATGTTATCTGCATGTTTGAATCTATTACCATTTCTTTCGTCTGATTGGCAATTGCTTTAATTGTCTTGACTACATTCTCTTCTGTTTTATCGGACATAGGTGGCGGTGGCGGCGGCTCAGATATACTCTTATTGTAAGCCAGCAGCAAGTTACTCGGTATGTTATCTTCTGGCTTGTCTTCGTCATCTCCTTCCATGATATTATCTGGAATTTTCTCTGGAATGGGATCGGGACTTTTTATATCAGCCTTTCCTAGGAGCAAAGGCGTCCTATCGCTCAGACACAATGTGTGTGGCAATTCCGTCTGCTGACTAATTTCTGTCTCTATGTCAATATCTTTATTGGGCTCCTTGAATAATCCCGGTCTGTGGTCCATTTGCGAAGTTCCTTGAGAACTCATTGACGTCAAAGACATTGGATTCGTGTTTATGTCTTTGTCTTGATTTTCGGACGAAACAGTACTATCAGGCGACGCGGCATCGTCTTGGAATATCTTTGCCGGTAGCGTTGCGTCATGTGTTACAGACAAACTGGATAGTTTTGAGTTTGATAAAGCGAGCATCATAGGTTTCTCTATAGTTTTGACTATCTTTTGTTTTACTTGGTGTTGCGTCAATATTGATACAGGTACTCGCGGCGGGTTGATATTAGCCACTTTCGGTACGTTTGATGATATGACACTTATGACTGAGCTGATTGGCTTGGACAACGGTGGCGTTGACATGTTGATCGTCAAAGGTGGGTTGGTCAAATTCAGAGGTACTTTCTTGATTTGAGATTTCCCAACTCCACCAACATGACTTGCCACGCTAGCAATAGGCACCGACAGATTCTTTAATACTGGCACAGAGATAGTTTGGTTAGCTATTGAGACGGAGGCTACAGTGGCTTGTGAAACTTCATCGAGAATCTTTGTATTTGTATGTGGAGATAGCATTGTTGCGCTGAGTAGTGGCAATCGGGCCCGAGGGTTTGCGCCTGGATTAAGGATTTTGTATTGCTGTACGCTGGCCGGTTGCTTGCCTGTAGACAAGCTAATAACGGCTACAGTCTTAGTAGTGGTTTCAGTACGTGTAGGTACACGTTCAGTTGTTTCATCTTCAACTTCATCGTCCGGTTTTCCACTGTCGATTAATTCCTCGAAATCTTCCTCTGTTGCTATGCGTTCTTCGTGCGATATAGCGTCAGGTTCAACCAGAACTATGTCGTCATCATCTAGGTGCTCTACTAACTCTTCCACATCATCATCATCGTCAGAGCGAGTGAGTGATGAACGCGGTTCGTCGCTGCGAGAGCTGCGTTGTCCGTAGTCTAACGCATCAGGGGTGTACACTACGTAACTACGCGCGTCGGAAGCGCTTGGTGAATTGTTTGGATCGACGATTTCTTCAGCATGATGGGAAGGTGTATTGAGAAGACGCGGTCGTGGTGGTGTACGGCGTTTGAGTATGGAAACTTTGGTTAAGTGTGCGGGACGTCGTCGATCGTCGTCGCGCGGTGGCCAGCCGGGTGCGCCTCCGAATAGACCGGGCTTAAAGTAACGGTAGCCGGAAGGGAGAGGCGCGGGCGCGTGCGGCCCGTGCATCCCGCCGCCGTGCTCGTGCAGGCCGTGCGGTGCGTGCGGCCCGTGCATGCCGCCGCCGTGCTCGTGCAGGCCGCCGGGCGCGGGGGATGCTGCGGGGGACGCGGACGGTGTGGGCGTGCGAGCCACGTGGGGCGACCGAGACACTGAGGGGGACGCGGGGGCGCCTCCCATGGGGCTGTATTGCTGGCGCTGTAGCATTTGTTGTCGCTGTACAAAAGAAAAAGTCCCTTAAATCTGGATGATTTACTGAACGAAAAGATATGCTTACGTCTTGTCAAACGTATTTTTTTTTACGATCTACTGGAACGTGTACATATCAGTTCAATATTTATGAACATTTTTATAAGATAAATCACCTAGCGAGTATTGAGGTTTATGTCTATCAAAAAGTTAAAGATATACACTTACAGCCATCTCGTTAGCAGGGTTTCCAGGTGAAGGTAGAGGCTGGGGACTTCCAAGCGGTGAAGTCTGCTGTCGACCTCCGAAAGGCCCTCCCACTCTTATGCCTGATGACAAAACCAAAGATAATGTTTTCAAAGATTCATTCAACTTACTCAAATGGTAATCATTGTGTTATTAATTTATTATGCAAGAGAACCTAAAATACCTTGTTGGTGATGTGGCGGTCTAGCAAATCGTGTCGGCAAAGGCGAGCAACCAGGTGCGGGCCGAGAAAACCTGCCTGTTGCGTAATCAACCTGAAACAAAATCATTACAATATTAATTTAAGGACAAGTAAAAGCGTAAGAAAACAAATTATTTTGTTATCTCAAGTTCGTCTTACATTTTGCATTTGCGGCGAATGTGATGCTACTGGGCTTTGTATTTGAGATTGTTGATATATCTGCAAAAGAACATAATGTTTAATTACTATTTTCATATTCCAAAAAAGTATCATCATCATCATCATCATATCAGCCGGAAGACGTCCACTGCTGGACATTAGGCCTCCCCGCGCGTGTCGCCACAACAACCGGTCCTGTGCGTCTCGCATCCATCGGTTACCCGCGACCCTCACCAGGTCATCGGTCCACCTTTTGGGAGGCCTTCCAACGCTGCGACTTCCGGTACACGGTCGCCACTCCAAAACTTTTCGTCCCCATCGACCATCTGTTCTGCGAGCAATATGCCCTGCCCACTGCCACTTCAATTTGGCGATCCTTCGGGCTATGTCGGTAACCTTGGTCTTCTTGCGGATATCATCATTCCTGATTCGATCACGCAAGGAAACTCCGAGCATTGCCCTTTGGGTGACTTTAAGCCTTCTGATGAGGCCCATTGTGAGCGACCACGTTTCGAGTCCATAGGTCATCACTGGCAGCACGCACTGGTCATAGACAAAAAAGTCTACTTTTGTATAAATAAAAAAATAATTTACCTGAGGACTTCGACTAGGCGTTGGAAGCTGAGGACTGGTTCTTTGAGCTTGCAGTTGTTGCAAGAAGTGCTGCGGCGACATCGAAGTCTGCATAGGCGATTGTTGCGTATGCATCGGTGACTGTTGCATATGCATTGGCGACTGCTGCGAATGCATAGGCGACTGCTGAGGCATCGGGGAATGCTGTGACATCTGCGTTTGTTGCGTGTGAAGTGGAGATTGTTGATGCATCGGAGATTGCTGTGAATGCATCTGGGATTGGTGCATCGGTGACTGCTGTGGATGCAACGGAGATTGATGCATCGGTGACTGGTGCATCGGCGATTGCTGCGGCATATTCGTCTGCTGCACATGCATTGGCGACTGTTGAGAGTGCAGCGGAGACTGTTGCGTATGATGCGGCGATTGAGTCGACGGATGCAAGGGAGATTGAGACGTATGATGTAAGGGGGACTGTTGAGAATGCAGGGGCGACTGCATCGGTGACGTAAGGTGATGCAGCGGCGATTGCGGGGCTAAAGAATGTAGTGGAGACTGCGAATGCGGCGATTGTACGTGTAATGGTGACATCGCCGGGCGAGCTCCGGGCGTTCTTGGCGTTTGAGGACCTTGTTGCATAGAGGTTCTAACTCCGCCCATCTGCTGTTGCCCAAATTGCACCATTCCACCTACAGATTGCGGTCTTTCCTGAACTCCTGACAGTTGTCTAACCAACTGCTGTTGCGGTGCACCAGATTGCTCTATCACGAGCGTACGACCTCCTTGAAGCAGTCTTCCTTGTGTATTTAGTGGTGACGTAACCAGACCTATCCGCTGTTGGGATATTGGCTGACCATCCGCGCCAATCACAGTCTGTTGAGTTCGAATGAGCGTCTGTTGCTGCTGTATAGTTGCTCCTTGCAACCCCAGTTGCATCGGCCGGTTGATCGTAGCCTGCTGTTGCACTTGCTGGCCTTGATTCATGTTCTGATTCTGAGCAAAGACTGTTTGATTTGTTGTGATCTGTTGCTGGTTAATGACAGTTTGTTGTGCTAACTGGGGATTCTGTTGACGCTGTTTTGTTTCGTACTCCTAGAAAGATAATTAAAAATAGTCATAAAAAAGAAAATGTTATGGTTTGTGTTTTATAATGAGGTTTTGTAGTATACCTGTATTAGCATGCTGTGTTGCCGGGCTTGCTTGCGCGCAGCTTCAAGATGCTTCTGTAGCGCTTGTTGCTCTGTGGACACGCGTTGCAGTTCGGCTGCGTCGTTGGGCAACAGCTCGTTGCCCGACTTCCGCAACTGACGCTGCTTGCTGTTCAGCGACTGCAAACCGAGAAGCCTCAAGTGTAAAATCGAACCAAAACTCCGTGTCAAAGCCCCCGAGTTAGTCACAGGTTCGTTCGGTTACCACGAGCCCGGAGACGCCACCTGAAAAGTTCTATACAGCGGCCGGGAGGACGGCACGCCACTACTAAGCTCACGAACACGAAAGCGCACTACTGCGGCTCACCTTGCGGATCTTCCTCAGCTTCTGAACCTCGACCTCGTAGTAGCGCTGCTGGTCGGCGGCGAAGGCGTTGTACTGCTTGAGCCACTGCTCGTACAGCAGGCGCGCATGCGGGTCGGGCTCGCGCTCGTGCGGCGCGGGCGGCGCCACGGGCGCCGAGCTGCTGTACAGCGGGATGGCGGGCGGCGCCAGCGGGGCCGCGGGCGCCGGGGCCGGCGCCGCGCCGGGCGCCCAGTCGCCGCCCTCGCGCTCCTGCTCTCTCTTCTCCTGCTCCAGGAGCTCCTCGAGAAGCAACGGTTGCTCCTGGTTTACGTTCTGACGGTTAAAGTAAGCCTGTTGACGACGCCCGGCCTGCGCCGTCGCCCGTCACCGTTAGCTTCGTCACCGGCCGCGATGCTAGTTTCCTAGGGTTCCTAGTTTGTCACTTAGCGTCACGTTTTGTGAATCGAGCTCGGTGCGTACGATGCGGCATTCAATACTAGTATCAATGCTACATGAATGATTTGTGGCCGGTTTATAAGTTTTGATGTTACCCGTCTCATCTTGAGTGTTGAGCCGAATGAAACAGTTATTATAAGTTAATAAGTCATCCTTAAATATTTCTAGACAAAGAAAATTAAAAATTCTTGGGGATCTTTGATTACAAATGAAAATCTACGTAATTTTCAGTCGGCTCGACGAGTGAATGACTAGCAAATTTTGAAAAATTAAACTACTTTTACTCGTGAAGTGAAAAATAACTTCATAACAGTTTAAACTAGTAGATGTGATTTAAGAGATAGTTCAACTAATAGTTCAGTGCACATACTCTATCAACAGACTGTTGATAAAAATAACAAATGTGAGATTTCAATGCTGTGCTCATACTAAGTACGTTTATAAATCGTACTTTTTTAATAGAAACATTCTAAGTAACAGAAGTTTTCTAATCAAAACTAAAAGTCATCTAGAAGTTTTGCGTCTGTGTAATTTTCATGAATGCTTTTTTTTTAATGTGAAAAATTGCTAATGATAATTATTTACTTGTAACCAATGACGACTGTAATGTATGGCTTGACTATGTAATGATTGTTTATTGAAATATGGTTAACTTTCCTTTCCTTACGAGTCGTCATAGACGAATATAAAGGAATGACTAATGCATCCTGTGCACAAAAACATACTGCGACCGCAAATTACTTTCTGGTGCACCTAAAAATATATTACGACTGTTTCTACAGTACACCTAGTTGGAGGTCCCTGTTTACTAATAAAGTAATGATAAATATATTTTATGGATATTCATAAATACATTTGTATTTAGCATGCATGAGCTTCTTTCATGCTCACATCACCCTTTTGTTTCATCTTAGGAACTCTCACTACATACTTCCATGCTTAATTTTCCAATTATCTTACTTCTACCTGCCAACCGTAACAGCATGATTGAACTCCTCAAAGCTTACGGCCCACAACCAATTGATAACGAATTTCCACCACCACTATTTCATTAAAACAAGATGAGACAGGTAATCCAATCCTAACCTCTACACTGTCTGTATAACAAAATAAAAATAAAATAATATTCGATGAATCATTTTGTTTATTTTTAGTGCTAGTTTGTTTTGAACGTTAGTGTTTTTGTGTTAGGAAGGATGCTGAAAAGGTACAAAGGTTAGTAGTCAGTACGCATGCGTGCCGCGAGCAAGCAAAGTAAAAAGCGTTAAAACAGACACGAACAAGGTGGTTAGCGGTGACAAGGCCCTCTAATACGACTCGGACCCTCTAGAGACTAAGGAAAGGAAATCTAAAGTTTCGGATACAGGAAAGAGGAGATTATAGACTTCAATACATTTACAGATTTATCTATTAACTTAGCAGTATCACTTATTTTAAAATTTGACGATTTTTCTAAGATGGAAAGTTTTTGCTAACGAAGGAAACAAACAAGTGTATTAGTTAACAGTAGGACAAGACCAATAAAGGAAGTCGAGAATTCCGTATAGTATTTAATCTGTGGTTTAGGTACGAACAAGAATAGGGATTCTCTGCTAAGTCACGTGTGTCTTGCATACTCGCCAATGTTGCCAGTCAGTTTTTTTTATTTTCCAACAACTCTGCCTTGGAGAATTAGGTTGATTAGTCTTGAACCTATATTTGAGTTCGGAAATCGACACTGCTTGAAGAAATTGCGTCGTATGCCCAGAATGCTTAAGTGATTGATTATATTCATGGGTTTTCTAAAGAGTCCTGAGTTCAGCAGGCTTTAGTTAGGTGCAAAAGGCCGTCCCCTCTCAACTATATTAAATTTGTATCGAATTTAATATCAAACAAAGTGTATTTGTACTTTTACTACCTAACACATGTGACTTCACAAAAGATCCTAACTCGTCGTGCTATCCAGGAGAGAAGGAGGTTTATCTGAGTGGAGTGATCTAAGTGCGGGTGTGGATGAGGAGGTGGGCCTGACCTGCAGCAGCAGCGGACGGCGGTGCAGCCAGTCGCCCCAGTCGGCCGCCTCATAGGGCACCTGCCCGCGCCAACAACCATCAACCACCGACATGCAATAAACACCGCCTGTACTCCGCCGTCCATACAGCCTACAACGCGCTCGCGCAACTCATACGACACATGTTTCTTATAAATAATTCTGATAATTTTCCTGACCCTTTGTGTGTCTGCCGGACTATGCATGAATATTAGGGTTTTCACAAAGCTACAAGTGCTTACGGCAAAGTTTATCTGCATGGTCGTATGAATTGTAAGCGATTGCATACCCATGCAATATTAGTCTTCTAAGCTTGTAACGAATAAAACAAGCGACGACGTCTTTCATGACAGCGTATATTTACAGTCCAAAGGATCCGCCACCGACGCATAGACAAATTAATATTGCTTTGGATATGATTGCGCTCGTTCAACTTCACATTGTCTGCGATGCGATCAAATATCGAAGCTACTGATGATATTGTTACTAGTTCACATTTATTGCAACTTTTCTTGTGAGACAGTCCAGTGATTGATAACCGACAGTGACTCGTAAATGTGAACCCAAGCTTACTGCATACATTTAAAGCCAATGAATTTACTTCGACACCGTCGCCGTGTCGAAACAAATTCATACATAAAACACGTAGATAAAAAAATATTACGCATGCACGACAATGTATCCAAAAATCCTCCAAGACTATCAAAATACTTAATTAGTAAGTTACTTATTCGTAAGTTTTCATTCAGTTTTGTAAGTTTTCATTCATTGTATCTGAGATCTGGCAAGTAAATCATTATTAGGCGGTTTTTGACGTGACACGTTAGTATGATAGGAATGCTCTTAGTTGATGGTTATTGTAAATGTATGTTCCTTGAGCAAATATTGAACAGCCTGGAAATGATGGGGTAATTTTCAAATTTTTATATTTGGTTCATTTCACTAACATTTCAGTCCAAATCAATCAAAATGTATCATTGCTGAATGGAGATGAAGATCTTCAGTAAATTATTATGGGTGGTTAATAAAGCATGTGTCACGTCAAAAGCCGGTGTGTGTGTGTGCGATGGTCATGTAGCTCGACCTACCTGTGGGTAGGGCGGCGGCGGCGGCTGCGGCTGGCGCAGCGTGCCGGGGTAGGGCGGCGGGGGCGGAGGCCTGGCGCCGGCCAGCTGCCCCGCTTGCCCCGCCACCTGCCCCACCTGCCCCACGCCCCCCACCTGCCCGCCTGCCACTGTAGCTGTGGGGAAACTTGTACTTCACTACCGCTGTTTATGTATGACTGATTTAAGGGTTCACTTACTTTAACTTGTTTATCGACTATAACGGCCTTATTCAGTAAGTATTCGTTATTCGGACATCGTGAAACTGGCCTGGTCTGTCAACAAGAGTGACAATAGGACATTCATATTTGACGTGAAACCTTTGAGAGATGATGTAGACCTGTTCTGCCTCCAGCTAGGAGACCCTAGAGGGTGACTCTAAATTTCGTATAAAGGAACATTACACTCATCAGTCACGTCAACGTACGCTAGTCACGTTACGACCAGCGCCTCTCAATCATTCCAATGACTGAAAGGTTTCTTATTTTTTGCTTTAATTTTTTTGTTAAAAAGAATTTTAATTAAATACACAACTCAGCATTAAAATCTGTGAGTGAACAATAAATTACCCCTATTTTCCCACCCTTATTATTTATCATAGTAGTCTAGGTCACTTCGGCACTTAAATACAAAACGATCAATGCTAACTTCATTTGTTCAAAATCAAATCGTGTCAAAGAAATAGACATGCACACATACTCTCGAAAAACATTCTTAAACATCTTTTTCGGGTACTTAGTTGGGAAAAAATAAAAACTAGTCTGTTTAAGTCCTGTACGGTGCAACCGCACATAATGCAATTCAGCAGTTTACGCCGCACATACATTTCAACTCATAATACAGTTCAGTTCGCGTTGGGCTATCAAGTCAGCCAGGCGTTCTCGTTACAGCCAACAAGGGCCGCGTCACTCACTTCATTTGACACACCATCAGTCCATTCAGCTCATTTTACCTTTAAGTACTTTTAGGACAATACAGTAGTGTTCTAGTACTTACCTTCTTTTATTCCATTCATCTCCCATCAAAAAGTAATGTAGGGTCAAGCAAGGGATCATACATTCTTTTTGGTCCTTCGACTGTGAGCATCGAACGCTATATAGTCCATTTCGCGCGCGTGGACAATGTAGCGAGAAGCTATCCAGTGACTCAGTGTGTGCTGTGTTGAGTGACTATAAAACTTAGAGACTAACAAGTGTCTCAGGGTCAACAAGGAATTCGCAAAATGTCCAGAGGGCTCAAAATGTCCAATTCTCACAACGTCCAATTCGCAATTTGTCCGATTCGCAAATTTTCCAATTAGCAAATGGTCCAGTTCGCAAATTGACTAATTCAAACTACTTAGTCGTTAATTAGGTATAGATATCCTTTTAAGGTAGGTATTTTAATTCTCGTAAATCTCTTTCATACACAGAGATTATTTGTACTGAAGCTCATCGCAGTATGACAATGACGGTCCCTAATTGCGAACTGGACCAATTGCGAATTGGACTAATTGAAAACTGGACTAATTGAAAACTGGACTAATTGCGAACTAGACCAATTGTGAACTGGACCAATTACGAACTGGACCAATTACGAACTGGACCAATTGCGAACTGGACCAATTAAGGTGAATGGATGAATGCTCTCACTGCCATTTTGTCGCTAGATGGCGACACATCCACAATTTCGAACATTTTCAATTTTTACACTTAACATAGAAAGTTTTAATAGACAACTTTATTATAGGCTATACCTAGGGCATTAACTTGATTTTTTTAGATAATCACTATGCTTGTTAACTGCTACCATACAAAGATTACAGCAGAATAAAGATTTAGCCGCATGAATTTACTCTTTACACACACATGCAAAGTAAATAGTAGTAACTTTCGACCCTACTAGATGTCGTTTTATTCAAAAATGGTTGGAAATTAAAATGTCCAGAGGACCAAATTGTTATATTCCAATCTATTTCTTATTAATATAACCTTAGAAATGATTATCATCACGCTATACTTTCGGGAAGCTGAGCAGCTAAAAACCTTGACATAAATAAGGTCGGCTATTTGAAACAATTATCAACCGTACAAATAGACTGTCGGTTTAGAGACTGCCTTTCATTAGGCTTGGTGTGGGTTCAAATCTCAATAGTTGTATTTATTTTTGAATTATTTTTTATCTTTCTTTATCCTTACCAAACCTAATATTTTCAAATATTAATAATAATATAATTATTGGTCTATGCATATTTTTGTTTCTAGGCTCGATATCCTATCGGATTTGGTGGTAAAAAGGTATCCCTTTTCACCATAACAAATTATTCAGATAAATTATTTTGGGTAATAAACATTGCATGTTACGCTCTAACATCGCAATCAGTAAACATGGGCTCGGCGTACGACTATGCACCGAAACTCACACATCTGTGATCAGTGTCATCACAGTCGCAACCTACTGTTACCGATAGACAAGGATAGAGATAGGAGACGGCGCTGTCGTGCGAGCGAAATCGCGTTAGCTGCCGAATGTTGACGAATGTTTACGATTATGAATGACATGGCATGTGGTAGCGTTAGCAAATAAAATAAAAAACATTAATTATTTTGAGGTAGTTAAAAAAGAAATTAATATTGTTCGCTCGATCGCGCAAGGTTACTAAAGCTTTACTTCTGCCTTTGTTTTCGGAAAATAACAAGCCACTTTTGTCTCCTTAATTCATCTTTAGGAAACCTGAATAAAAAAGAGCCTTAAGTATCACCATTATGCATTTATGTATAAATAAATAAAGAATATGGCTGCACATGACGTGCAGTTTGGGAGTTACGAGGAAGCCTTGAAATCATAACCGTTTGCTTTGCCACAGTCGCGTAATAAAGATAACTAAATATAGTGAAGTAGTGATTCTGCACCAACAATTAGGTACTAAAAACTAGACTTTGTCTTATAAAACATTTTTTTTAAATAAGTACCTGTTGCGTAAAACATAACTGTTTTCAATTATTTATAAAATTGACTTGAATTTAAATAATCATGGTTGGTAAAACAATAATAATAAAAAACTATTAATATGTTTGAAGAAATTTGTGTTGCTAACCTTACGCAACCTCGGTCTGGTACTAGTCGTCGCGCGTTGTTTACAAAATCTCTCAACAACTCGCGAATTGTGCGTATCGTGTCTCTCACGCATGTTTTTAATATCTATCTCGCTCTCACAAACATGGCGAAGCAAACGATAAAATATTTTTGTTATTTTCAACAAATTAACATTTTTGGCTGTATTTACGAGTGGTGTGTCTTATTTTTATTCCTAGTATTATTAAAACACTGTTGAGCTGCAAAGATTAAAGATTTTATTACAGATTTTTGGTTTCCTATGTTTAGGTAGGTACTACTTGATACAGAAAGTCAAGTGAAGTCAATTTTTTTTCAAGTCTATGGAGTGAAGGTAGTTCAATTTACACGATAATTAGCAATAAGTACTACTAATTAATAACAATTTCCGAGATACTGATAAAAGCTAACATGTGGGTAGAACTAGGTAAGTATATTTATTCATAGTACCTACCTAAACAAAAAATCTCTAATAAAATTCTTTGCCTTAAAAATCTAGAAAAAATATAGGTATGTTTAGGTATCAAATAGGTACTAAATTTTTGTAAAGGCGAATTGAAATTTTTGAGCCTTTACGTGGAGATCCTAAATGTCGGCAGTCCATCCTGACATCAGAACACTGCCCATTTTTTAAATTCATTTTCTCAGTTATTAATTAGGTACCAATTATTTAAACAAAGATATCAAATAGTAGCAAATAGGTATTAGATCTTAGTAATATTTTTAAGCTGATCGGTCATTTTGGCCAATCATTCTGAAGGTCACATCAATGATTTTCCGTGCGCGACTGAGTGCCAACTGAGTAGGACCGCTTGCTGTGACTAAGTCCCGTATCTAATGGTAATAAAGGTATATTGTACCTACACAGGTTGTTGTAATGTGACTGAACCTAAATAGTACCTAACGTGTAAATAAATTGTGACGTGTAGGTACTAAATAAATAAAAGATTATTTATGCAATTATTCGTCGCGATCTAAGAATGTTTTCTTTAGGTGATACAGTCGTAACATTCAGTGATTAGTGTGATTACTGGCGTTCTTTGGTGGAATGGTTTTAGATGGCAAAGCAAAGGGTTGTTATCAGCTTAGAATATCTTGGTATTAGTTGGTTAGAGTAGGTACCTACCTATGTAAGTACTCGTATGTGTCACCGGATAATTCCAAACATCGTAAGATTGTAATAAATGTTGTTTATGTTTTAGACTATAATCTATGATTATGTTGAGAACAGATAATGGATTGTGGAGGTCTGGTAGGCAGCCGCACCACGTAAAATACTGGTATTCAGCTGAATCCGGTTTGACTGGAAGCCAATCCCAGTAGGTATAGTTGGGAAAGGGCTAGGCAGATGATGTGTTGAGAAGAAATAATTTCGAATACACTGAATCACACCCAAATTCAATAGTTTCAATACTTGTCTTATCTAGAAGAAATTATAAGTAAGTAGGTACTTGTAAATATACAATCTTACGCGACTTATAATATTACAATCATGCGATACAAATGTAAAAAAATACATCATCTGTGAAAATGTCAACTGTGTAGCTATCACGGTCCGTGAAATACAGTCTGGTGACAGACAGAGACGGACAGACAGACATACGGACCGACAGACGGACGACCATTGCGTAGGTAGCTAGGAAAAAAATAGGTAGTTTGCCTACGCTGATCGCCTGATTTAGGTATAGGTACCCTAAGTATACCTACATGAACTTCTTTTCTCTGATTTGATTCAACCCAAACCAATGAATTAGTACTTAACCGTGTCAGAAAATGTTTTATCAGTACCTACTTACATACAGTGGAAAGATTTTTAAATCTTTAGGTAGGTAGGCACTATTTATTTAAAGTAGATAAGTAATACAATAATAACATTAGTATTGTATCTGTGTGAACCAAAGGCAGATCGCAGATAATTGTTTTCACTTTCTAGCATTATTTCTCATTCCCTAAAAAAAAACATTTCATCAATCATAAAATATAAAATCCGCGGGCAAACCCGCGCGCCGGCGCTAACTTGCTAGAAACACAATTTTGACACACAATCACGCATGGACTGGAATTTGGCAACACGCGTTGTTGCCAAATTGCGTCTTCAATGGCAACGTCGCATCGCCGCGTCCGTCACTCGATAACCTTGGCGCTTGTTCGAATTTTCGAACAGCGCCATCTACTTAAAATGTTCACCGCACGTAAACTCGTAACATAACAGCAATGAACTTTTTCTCGGTGGTTCTATAAATTTCTGTCAGATGGCGCGATTCAGGTCACTCACACATGTAAAGATTTTTCGTTTTTTATTGGGTCTAATTCTCATAGAAAGACTGTTTTTTTTCTAAAATTTGGGCGATAGGCGATCACAATACATTATAAAATCTCATTATACTTGCTTTATTCTGCAGAAACTGTTTATTTACGGAGATTACAGCTCCTGAAAAATGTATGGCGAGGTCTCTTTAGGGATCCCCCTTAAGAACTGGACCAATTACGAACTGGACCAATTACGAACTGGACCAATTGCGAATTGGACCTATTGAGAATTGGACAGTTGGACATTTTGCGAATTGGACATAATGCGCCCAAAGGATAGTATTACTGACCTGCGTAGGGCAGGTGCTTGAGCTCCACGGTGCGGTCAGCTCGCACGACGCCCACCGAGCCGTCCGCCGCCACCAGCTTGGTGCCGGCGGCGATGCTGCGGCCCGCCGCCAGCGCCGCGTTGACCTGCGCCGTCATGGCGCTGACGATGCTGGCGGCGCTGGCGGCGCTGGCGGACAGGCCGGGCCCCGCGGGACTCGCGCTGCCTGTACCGCCTCCCTACAAATCAAATGAAATGTGAATCTAAATTTCGATTTTTAGCTTGTAGCTAGTTTTGTTGCCTTGGCTGGGGGCCTTAAATTCATTTGAGGCCACCACAGGTTAGTCCGGTTAAGTAGTTGATATCCCAAGTGTGTTAAAAAAAAAACTAAATTTCGAGGACATGAGTGTTCTCGGTTAGTCTCTGCATAAGCCGCACGAAACAATGTAATTCGTTGACGAATAGAATAACCATCCAACTTGCCAGCTTAAGAATATGCACAAAATTTCTTGGGTATTTTAATTAATGGTTGAAAAAGAAAAAAAAAGTTTTTACTTTACTTTCATTTGTCAAACAAATTGCTTTGCAGTGGTGTTTAGTCGAATGGCAATTGCTCCATGTAAAGTACTGGTATTTAGATACCTACACAACAAATTACTACAAAAAAGCTTCGCAGATTGAATTGGTTACAAAAAAACCTACAAAAGCTAAACCACAGTCCACAACTCACACACTATACTCCATCCGAGTAGGTAGTTAACTAGTTGTAGAATGCTACGTCACAGTTGTACTCTTCAATTTAGCAACGTTATTAACGAATACTAACGTTGCTAAATTGGAGAGTACAACTGTAACGTATCATGACAACTGAATAGACTGGTATTACGTTTAGTCGGTTAACTAAGTCATGTGGTTTTTTTTGTTTACCTTTAGTTAACTACCTACTCGGATGGAGTATAAATCACTATAATTACAGTACATACCTGAGCGTAGTGCATATGCTGCGCGGCAGTGAACTGAAGTTGCGGTCGCTGTACGACTTGTTGGCTCATCATCTGCTGGCCAGGCTGAAACTGTTGCGGGCGCTGTTGCTATAAAACAATAGAAGAAGAGAAGAAAATAAAGACGGTTTGGAAAATTATAAATAATGAAACAAACAGGACTAAAAGACCTAATACTGATTACACATTGGAGACTTCTTATGGTCTTATTAGCGATAATCAAAAAGTTGCTCAAGAATTTGTTAATTTTTTTACCAGTATTCCAATTAGAACTACTGAAGCCTTAAATTCCTCGCCTTCGCTGGCTTTTGATTAGTTACAGGCGAATGTTTCAGCCTGCCCGACGGAATTTAATTTTAAGCATATAAACCCCATAACTGTAATAAAAGCTTTCAAAGAAATCAAGATTAAATTGACTGAGGATCTATGGGGGTTGTCTATCAAAGTTTGTACCTCAATTATTGAGACTATAGCGCCGTACTTAGCTCTAATATTTAATTTGTGTGTGGATCAAGGAGTCTTTCCAGACTTAATGAAATTTAGTAAAGTGATACCACTTTTCTAATCCGGGGACAGTAAAGACACGAATAATTATAGACCAGTATCCGTGTTGCCAGTATTCAGCAAGGTATTTGAGAAGGTTATGCTTAATCAGATTCTTAATCATTTTAACACGAATAACATCTTGCATGATAAACAGTATGGTTTCACCAAAGGACGTTGTCCAACTGACGCTGGTGTAACTTTACTAAAACATATCTTCAATGCGTGGGAGGAGGCGCAGGATGCCATAGGCATCTTCTGCGACCTTTCTAAAGCGTTTGATTGCGTTAATCACAAAACATTGCTGCTGAAGCTCGAGCATTACGGACTAGGCAAAATAGCGTTAAAATTTGTCAAATCTTATTTAAGCGATAGACAGCAAATGGTTCAAATAAACGGTGTCAATTCCTCGGGATTAAACGTAAAAATGGGCGTGCCCCAGGGCTCAATTTTGGGTCCTTTCTTATTTTTAGTTTATATTAATGATCTACCCCATTTATTGCTAAACAAACTAAACATGGTCTTGTTTGCCGACGATACTTCTTTGATTTTTAAAATAAATAGACGCAGTAATAATCTTGACGACGTAAATAACGCCCTTATGCAGGTCCATAATTGGTTTACTGCTAATAATTTGGTTTTAAATGGGAAAAAAACGAAGTGCATAAGATTTGCCTTAGCAAATGTCAAAAGTAGTGATTGTGACATAGTATTGAACAGGGAAAAACTGGAACTCGTCGATAGAACGGTCTTCCTGGGGATTACGCTTGACGCAAGGCTACAATGGGGTCCTCATTTAGCATCTCTTGCAGGACGGCTAAGCTCAGCAGCGTATGCTGTTAGGAAAATCCGCCAACTTACGGATGTTGATACCGCGAGACTAGTCTATTTTAGTTACTTTCATAGTATAATGACTTACGGTATCTTACTATGGGGACGGGCTGCAGATATCGAGTCAATTTTTATTCTGCAAAAAAGAGCCATAAGGGCCATATATAATCTCCGCCGGCGCGATTCTCTAAGGCAACTGTTCAAGAATATTAACATCATGACGGTACCTTGTCAATACATCTATGAAAACATTATGTACGTTAGAAAGAATGTTCATCTTTTTAATAAACGAGGCGACAGGCATAACTATGTCACTAGAAATAGGAATCAATTAGTTCAACCAGGCTTCAGACTTGCTAAAGTAGCCACATCTTTCATGGGGTACTGTTTAAAATGTTACAACAAAATACCTCCCCAGATATTAGAATTAAATGAAACAAAATTTAAATCTTGTGTTAAGCGCACACTATGCAGGCAAGCATATTATAAGTTGGGGGATTACATTGATGATAAAAATGCTTGGCTCAATGCTGGTCCTGCTCCACAGCCACTAGGGCGCACAAATTAGTTATTTAATTATTTTTTATTTTTATTTTTAGCAGTTGTGAGACCCGCTGAATATTGAAAGAACATAGATTTTTCATTGTATAGACTCGAACTAATTTTGCATTGTATAATTTCATGCATTAACGGCACATGTGTGAGTACTGTGTACCTTCAAGTCAAACTATCATTTTTGGGTAAGACTTTAATGTGCCCTGGCTGTTGGGAGTGTCATGCTCACTCAAGTCTCTCTGATGGTGCAGTTTGTGTTTCATTCATCATTTGGCTCTGTTAGCTGGGACTGGTCATCTCTCAACTGCCACGGTTTGTTTTAATTTGTTAGTATTTTGAATTGTTCCTTTTTTGCTTTTGTCGTGCACGACTTTTTACATCGTTCTCACATGTCTATGAATAATTTCAACAAGAACAATGTAACCACAACTTTGAAATAATTAATTGATTCAAAAGAGTGTCCATGGAGTTTCTTGTACATTCTTCTCCATAGAGATCTACGCTTTGGAACGTGTAAATAGCTTCACCTCTTTGACTGACCGACCTTGACAATTCAAATGTGCCTGTAAATGGTTTAATTGAAATAAATGCTTTGACTTTGACTTTGAGAAGCATTTTTATAGTTAAATATCAGTGATACATTATCTCTAGTTTTTTAGAATGCTGGAAAAAAGTGCCCTAGATAGTGGCGGGTAGCCTTATTTCGGCTGTAGACTAAATAGTAGTATACCACAAAAACCGGGTTTTGGACATTAATGAAATTGAAATATTAGTAAAGATAGTGAAATGTTCCAATTTGGTAACCGGGTTATTTTTCTTATGTTTATGGACGCTTAATTATTTAGTCAACGACTCGCTCCGGCTTCGCACGGGAGCATTTCAAATTTTTTCTTCAGTTTTCCAAAAATAATTTACATAACAACTTTGTCCTGAAAATTATGAACAAACAAAAAACAGCAAAATCGGTCGATCCATTCTCAACTGATGCTCCATCATTTAAGTGGCAATTAGTGTTGGTAATTTTTGTGGATAAATACTAAAAATGGATAAATACTCTTGATGTGGGGTTTTCGTTTTTAAAGTTGTCAAAAAGTAAAAGGCCCGTTCTGACAGCAGGATACAACATTACTTTACTAGTAAGAATGAAAGAGACATCAAATAAATCGCTTTCGCACTTACTAGTAAAGTAATGTTGTATCCTGCTGTCAAAACGGGCTAGAAAAAAGCAAAAATAGCGGGCTAGACAAAAATTACGCTACCTTTTATTTTTTAAAAGGTAGCGTAATTTTTGTCTTTTATTACCACCAAAGTATTGGATGTCACAATAGTTTCTCACAAAAAACATGATTCAATGAGAGCCAACAGTCTTGTTTTTACAAAGGCTGGCCTTTTTTATCGATGGGAAATCATCAAATGACTCCTTCCGCTCTAGGTGGAGCGGGAGGGAGTGTTCAGACTCTTACTGACTTAAACCCATCTGTGTTCCTCCTTATGCCCTTTGCGTTACAGGGCCGCGGGGACTCTTTCCAACAAATTCCGCAACTCTTACAAGGCTGGCCTGCCCTGTTCTACAGACTCTGAGTGAAAAATAAAAATCCAAGATGGCGCCACCGTACAAATTTTGAATGGTTTTCGATGTAGCTGATTACGAATATGGACTCAAAATCAACTTCCAAGATGGCGCCGACGAATTATCCGCCATGGGTGTTGTCTACGACACATTCGCTCAATAATCTTCATTCTAATTAACGTTCAATTACCATTCAATCTAATATTCATTCCTTCACTCGTTCAAAACCCATCATGCAAAAATCACTGTTTGTTACGTATTTAAAGTAATTGTAAAAATTGTAAAAGCCTCAATAAACCTTTTTTTCTATCAAGAAATCTTTGTTTAATTTATCATAAACAGGTGTAATTTTCATGGTTTTCGGGGTTGCTTGTAATTAATATGAGATCAAAATCAACATCGACATCGACAAAGTTTGCCAACTTTTCGTCATGGGTGTCGTTTTCAGGGTAGCTGATTACGAATATGAACACAAAGTCAACGGAATGTCTATTGCTCAAGCTGGTACCGGCAGTACCCGTGTGTATGATGGCCTTTACGAAAAAGCCTATTACTTTAGCAATGTTCATTAAATTTTTTTCGTTAGTGAACTGTCTAAATTGCCAAAAATGTAATTATGTACATAATTCTCTTACGCTAATGGGGTGCAGGTAAGGTTGTGGCGTAAAACAATTAAAGTCTTTCCACCATTTTGAGTTTTTGTCCGAAAAAATGGGTAAAAACGAGATCCTCCGCTCATCACTAGTGGCAGTTTATTTTTATTTGTATCGATTTGGTCAAATAAATACCTGATGATATAGCTGTAACCTCTGCGGAGCATTAGTGAACATTTGTGTGAACACTGGCCGCTGTGGTTTGTTTTCTTCGTTTTCTAGTTTCACTTCAGATTTGATGGCTTGCATTGCGTTCTGTTCGGAAAAAACAAACATTGAATGCAGAATGGAAGAAGCACTAAAGACTGTAACTACATAATAAAGACTTAGTAAAATAGAGCTCAAACAAAAGCTAATCTTGAACTTTGACATAGGTATGCTACGGTTTCTTAAACTTTTTTCATGCGTAAATAATTTTTTGGTACTTTTCTCCTTTCCAATGCAGAGTTAACCTTAATTATGATTGCGGGTGGTACTAAATTTAATCTATTATGTTATTATTTTCGAGACAGTAAAGCCCAGAACTGAAAACAAGTTCTAAAGGATTGACGGAAAAAAATAAACAAAATAAAAAATGGTCAATTACATAAATACTAGCCTGTAGCGCCATCTGCTGGTTCTGTGTAATAACTCTCTGTACGGGATCGTTGTACATCTGTTGCGGCGCGGGCGTCGCCGGCGCTTCTAACTTCACTTCCGGCTTTATATCTTCGATCTCTGACTTGACTTCCGCTTTCGATTCTATGTTTTTGACGGCCTTTTGTAAATCATTGTACATTTTGCTGTCTTGTCCCTGTTCATTTTCATCTCTGAAAAGATATAGGTAAAATAATTATAAATTAATCAATGTTCTTTGTAATTTTCGAACTGTTTTATAGTTGTTTTGTTTTAACATGGCAATTGAGGACATAATTAGTAAAACTAAATTGATGAACAGTATAGAATGAGGATGGCTTGTCTTTATTTCCGCTTTTCGATCAATTTAACTGCTACGGCCAATATAATCTCAATAGCTTATTTTTGTTTGAATTCTTCACCAGACAACTAGAACCAGTTCAATAGATGATAGGTACCTAAAATCTCAAGCTAAATGAAAGATACTCACTCTGGCTCCCTCTTAGCATGTCGTTCAGGCAGGCCATCATCAGCCAAGTCCAATCCATCCAGGATATGCTCTGCGTCATTCAGCGCAGCAAGCTCTGGATCAGCATACTCCAGTATATTGAACTGTTCACCTATCTCGGCTGTTAACGTCTCGAACAAAACTTCGTCGTCTTCGCCGTTTAGACCCGTTAGGATGTCACCCACCTAAGGAATTGTTAAGTTATCATTTAAAGCAATAGGTTAAGGGCAGCTGGGTCAGATAACATGGTCTGTCTCTGATCTGTTGTACATTAGTGCCAGAAAAATGATAAGTCAACCGGACAGATATAAAATAATCTTTTGGCTGGTGGGCAAATCGGAACTAACAACACAACCAGTTTGTTTTTTTTTTCAAAACAATATTCACAGACAATTTTACGTATTCATCCCTTGCAGCACTAAATAGTTGTTGGCGACACTGCCTGAGTGACATATCAAACATGTGTTCCGGTTGTCAACGGTAACCTAAAACGATCAGCTAAAAGACAATTCAAAAGTAGCTGTAAATGGTTTAATGGAAATAAATGCTTTGAGTGCCAATCATTTAGATTTTTGAAAATATTGTAGATCAAATGTAAAATAAATTAAGGAGTAAAGAGTTACCTCTCCTATGTTGGAACCATCTTGTTCGAGTTTGTCCATATCCCCCATGTCCATCTCATCTGTGCCTTGTTCTTGATTCGATTCCTGTTTAGTTTCATTACTGGGAGCTGAAAAGATTATTCACATTAGACATGCACTATCAAAGTCTCTTCTACTTATAAAAGATATCTTTCTATTAATATTTTTTTTTTATTATTTAACATTATAATTATACAGTTGTAGGTAACCATGCATTTAAATCGATGCCAACTAAGCTTAACTTGCGTTACGGGCAAAGATTACAATAGATTACAAATTACCAAATAATGTACTCCACATAAAAACAAGTTAATGATGTCTTAAGTCAACTTGCAGAACGTTTGAGGAGAATTATAATAAACATAAAAACATGAACATTCGGTTACCAGTATTTTGGACAGCGTTTTGTTTTTGCTCAACCATGTGTTGCGCAGCGTTATTCTGGACATTCTGCTGATGTTGAGCGTTTTCTGCAGCTACTAAACGCTGCTGCATAATTACTGGAATAAGTCAACGAATTAGTAAAAGCTGTAAGTTTTAGCGTCTAAAAGTGAAAACGTCTAAAAAATAAAATCTATTTTTCGGATTAACAGACAGATGTGTTGCTGGGGAGTTTGTAGCGCCACTTCTTCCCAGCTATAACTGGCTATAACAACACTACGAAGATAATGACGGGCAGGCGTTTTTGGGGACTGTCTTCGTAAAATTTGACGTTCAAAAAGTGCTGGTTAAAAGTGGCTAAAAATATTCGGTGAGCCTCTCTGTCACGCAGAAGAGCTGTATTGGTAGATTTGGGAACTTACAGTGATGGTCAGGTCGGTTAGCGTGCATGAGTGGCGCTCGCGCACGTAGCGTGACGGGTAGCGGCTGACGGAACGGCTGGCCTTCTGCCACACCGGGCGACGGCGATGATGCCTCGCTATGTTGTTCTGTTGGCGACACAATCGACTTCAGGCTACTATGTCATACAATAAGAAGATTAAGTCAGTTCTTCAATTAACACAAGTATCAAGTCGCTATCTGTGGCAAGAGCTGATGATTGTTCTGTTCTTATGAGGTGTACAGTAAAGTATATAATACCAACCCCACCGCCGTATCTCTACGTTAACGCCGTGGCGGGGCTTGCGCGCCCCAATGGACCTTAGGTCATACCTAGAGTGAGGGGCCAGACAAAGAGAGATACAATCCGCAGGGCAGTTTTGTGGCGAACTGTTGCACAGTAGCAGTTCTCGATAATCAGTCCACTGAACCACTCAAACCCTTCTTTGATAATAATAATTCTGCAATAGTCTTGCACCGACCTGGCGGGGTATACTTTATATTATATCATATATACCCTTGTATGCTTTATATATCCTTGGGTATACTTTCATAGTGCATACAGGGATTATCGCCGGTTGATGCCCCATTATATTTCAAATGTCTAACGGGGTCTTTGCAAGTTGGCCTCGGCCCCTCGTACGCCTAACAAAGGACCGGGACGGGGTCCTGAGATTATCAAAGTTTAAAAATAATAATAAACTTTTTCACAAAAAAAAGAAACCAATTTCCAAAAAACACTACAAAGTTGAAAATAACTTTAATTTCGGAAGTCGGTGTTTTTGGTTGCTTCTTCGTTATTTGACATCGACTTCCGAAATTAAAGTTATTTTCATTTTTCACTTTTTAGTGGTAACCCAAAGTCACAGGAAAGCAAAAATACGCAATTTCGTATACATGGATGATTTTTCCACATATTTTTTCCAGCTATTTGGATTTAATAACCAAACTACAGAACCGATTTGGATAAAATTTCAATGGGACCATTTGGAAAGTATTCCCTTTCCAACAAAAAAATAATTTTTCAAATCGGTTGGCAAGCGACGGAGTAATACGCGAACAAACATAAAAAAAATACAAACATCCGAATTGAGAACCTCCTCCTTTTTTAGAAGTCGGTTAAAAAAAACATCTAAGCTATTCTCTGAATCTTTCATTTTGACATCCCGACTTACACTTTCAGCTATGTCTGGCCCCAATTCAGAAGAAATCACAAAGCAATGAAAATCACTTACGTCCCGGCCACATCTTCTCTGGATGTCTCTGCAGCAGATCCCTAAGCTGCCTATTGATGTCGTCATTGTTCCCGTAGTGCAGCGGGAAGCGTTGCGCGGGGAAGGCACTGCGCGGGGCCTCAGCCGGGGGCGCGGGAGAGGGCGGCGGGCCCCCGGGCAGGGGCAGCGGGCCCCCGGGCAGGGGCCCCGGGGCCCCCGCGCCCGGTGGAGAACTGCCGTCAGGTGCGCGTAACCGCTGCATGGCTGCTTTTGGGTCGGAATTTACGTGTCGGTTAGTGGGTGTCATTAATGGTCAGAATGGTGTGGTGGTTATGTTATATTTTTATCTCGCTAAGAAAGAAGTAAAAGAGAAATCAAGGTTTGTTTAAAAACCGATTTATATCATTGATGATGTTTACTACTAGCGAAAATGATGTATTTTGAAGCTTAGTAATCCTCTATAATTTACTAATGAAGCTAATAATGTAATTCACAAATTACTTTCGATACATTTCCAAGAAAATTTTGCCTACTGTTGGACATGGGCCGTCAAGTGATAAGATGTGTGTAAAAATGAGTGATGAGATGTGTGTAAAAATGAGTGATGATGAGTGTAAATGAGTCCGAATTGAAAAAATTAACCGACCTAACAACATTTTTTTCAAGACCCTTGAAACTCATTTAGCCAACTGGCAGAAAGGTAGAATTAATTTGACTCGCATGCAAGTTGCATTACACTGCGGGGTACAGAAGTATAAAGTATTCAATCGCTCGATCGTGTCCCGTAATGAAATTAAACTTGCTTGCGAGGTTCTAGTAGGTGGAAACGCGGCTACTGTAGTCTTTTTAAAGCAAAGGTTGACTGGTACAGAATGCTTTGTTGAATTAAGTTCGCCAATGTACAGTTCTCGTCTAATAACTGTGCCCCTCTGAAGTTAGCCATTTGCAAAGATCGCTTGGTGCAGTCACGTAGATGGGAGCAAGCGGGATGCAAGCATGCATCGAACGTAAACGTAAGACTGAGACATAAAATCGCGCCGCCATAATCCCCGCCCCCATGTCTCTTGCGCATGCGCAGTTGCAGTTTGTTCGTAATTTTGACTACTACGCAGCCACTCGTAGCCAACTTCAGAGGGGCATAGTTATTTGACGAGAACTGTATCACTACTGTACATGAAGTTATAATAAACAAATAATTTGTAATAACTCCTCACAGTGAAAGATACCTTGCATCCTCTGGTCGTGTATGATCTGCTGCTGCTGCTGCGTCTGCTGCTGGCGCTGCTGCTGCAGATGCTTCCACTGGCGCTCCTGCTCGGCCTCCCGCGCGCTGCGCTGTTGATTGCACGCGCGCTCTTGCTCCTACGTCACACGACACCAGTTAACACGACACCGCTTGTAAGTACACGGCAATCAATTGTCATTGTATAACGGACAAACGGACGTATTTAAAAATAGACGTCCAATTTAAATGAAGCTTTTTTAGCATAAAAATAAATGATCTAAGAGTGTGTCTTGTATGTGAGAACTGAAACTTTTATCAATAAGATATTTCGCAAAAGATGAACAACTTTCGTTGTGCATTCAGAACGCATGTCAGCGAAATTTTTTATTGCTAAAAATCTAGCTAAAGACTGATCTTAGAGCAGATACGATTATGCGTTCTGCACATAGAGCGTCTTTCAGTGCGATAAGTTTATTATATATTTGAAACAACGCACGCAGTCCAAATCCACATGAAACGCATCATCCAATTCCTTCTGCATGGCACCCTCGCGCCAGACTGCGCTCGGTGCGTGAAGCTCCTAAGAGAATACTAAATATTAATTTTAAATATTTTAATATTAACGCCGCACCACTAAGTATAAGATTAATTGCAACCTATACAATGACAATCAGTTCCGTGTACTTGTTGTCTATTAATTTAACATGCTGTAACTACGCAGGCAATTTTATTGTCTCTACCTTATTACAATTTACATAGTTTGAGATGAAGTTAATGTTTAAAATGATCATTTAGATTCTATTAACATTACTAGAACATTATTGCGGGTATTGTAATATTTTTTCATCCAGTGCTACTTATTTTACACAGAATGTTCTGTTTTCAAGGCTCTTCATATTAGCACATAAACTTCTATTGCTGAACATGGGCCTGCTGATAAATGTCTAAAATGAAAAGGTCTAGTATTACTATTCAATTAATTAATTAAAATCACAACTACTTCATTTATTTATTTATCTTTTTTAACATGTCTATTAGTATGTAATGCTTCAAATTACAGAATATCCATGCTTATTTATGTGTTAATAAAAATAATGCCGAACTATGAGATGCATAGTTAGTATATATTTAGTTTAAATAAAAGAAAAATACTTTGATAAGTTTGTACTAGCAATATTAAAAAACTTAATAGATACCAATTTATGATCCCATAATGATTTGTTACGTCATGTTAATATTTTTACTATACACAATACCAAAAATAAAATACTGATACCTAATAGTAACTATTATTTGTACAGAATTGATTAAAACTGCTTATCTGTAAAATCAAACCTAATCATAATAGATTACTTGCATAGTCTAAAGTTGAACACAAACAACTTAACATCTATACCTGTGAACTTACAAACTACATCACAAAGCTTTTTACAAGAGCGTAACGACGCAAATAAACTGTGAACTACATCGAACTGTGTTAGAATTGTTAGCACACCACAACCAGCCACCAACAGCGTCCAATGTTAAAGCCAACACTACCAAGGCAAAGCGAAAATAATAAAATCAACATTACGGAAACAGGGAAACGAGTCCGGGAGGCTTTGGGGAATCGATGGGAGGGTATCGAATAAAAAAAGCTAAAAGAAAATTAACAAAATAATCACACTGCGTCCAACGCCATTAACAACAGCCAAGAACATTGTTGGGTGATGTCTGAATTTAAATAACATCGGAGGTGCTTAGGATCGCGTGGTGCGACGTCGCGCGATCACCCAACAAATCGAAACGTAGCTCGCATATACACGCCACACGGTGTGCGTTCGTGTTCATGTCATGTTGTGAGGAAGTGTCGACGCGGCTCTATCGTAGATTCAACTTTCAAAAAGAGAATTAAAATATTTAGTAGTTTGTAATAGGTCGAAACGGTGAGAGTGGTGTGACGTGTGTTGCGGGATGTTCGTGTGAGTCGTGTGTAGTATCGGGTGATGTGCGTGGTGTGTGGTGTATATGCGAGAGGTCGCGTGTCGCGTGTCGCGTGTCGCGGTACCGTGTGGCGGGAGTGCGCGAGGCGCGGCAGCGTGCGCATGATCTCGGAGGGAGTGAGCACGCGGATGTGTGCGTCGGCCTCCAGGAGCCCGCCCGCCGTCACCGTGACGTTCGGCGCGCGCACCCCGCCCCCTGCCGCCGTCACCGCGGTGCCGGCCGCGCTGCCCGCGCTGCCCGCGCTGCCCGCGCTGACCGCGCTGACTGCGCTGGGTGGCGCCGCGCTCGTGGTGGGCGTGGTGGGCGCGGGCGCGGGACTGGCGGCGCCGGCCGTCGCTGCGCCGGCGTCGGTCTCGCAGGCGCCGCTACTCGAGCTCTGTCGCCCCATTCACTTCTTAGTAACAATTCAGTGTCCCGGGCGAGATCTCGTGGTCACACGCTCCGTCGAGTGGCTCCCCGGGCTGATCGGTCCGTCGGACCTCGTCAGACGCTCAGATGCGCGATAAATGGATAGGGTCGGTCAATTTATCGGAAGGAATTCGATAGTGTATCTGACTACGCGGTGGGTTCGGGAATCTTTAACCTACCCTTATGTGTGGAATGATAATGATATTGAGGTGTACTAGCAAACGGTAAACAATGATCATCGTGACAAAAGATGGAGGCCCAGAACCGACGTGGCAAATATTATAATGTGTTTTATTAATGCGTGCACGATAACATCCTGGCTCGTACGAAAATATATGGATGAAGAAAACACTGCTAATCGAACCCATATGCAAATCCCAATCTGTTATGATAGAAAACAAGTTTCAATATAAGTACTAGCACTAACAGAATAGTATTCAGATTGTAGAGACCATAAAATAACTACCCCAAATTCGTTAACACAAGGTGTTTGCCCAAAAGGTACGGTGGCTACACTATAGTGGCAAGTACTGTAGATCCTCTCACTTCGATGTTCAACTGCTATGGTAGTGACAAATTAACATTATTTTTACAAAACATAGAACTACTAATGATTGTGTGCTACGTGTATCCTACAGTCGCGATATGTACACTTGTGCTAGCGTTGAGACAGGCGACAGAATCTACAGCAACCGTGGTATTAACAACAGATAACACTTCCTATAACGACCGTGAGCGAGACAAACCATACACGGACATTTTACTAAACAATTATTCTAGAACAATGATACGTTTTTCAACGTACGGTGAAATACTGAAAGTTCTAGTACGGCGATACTGAATTGTGTTTCAGTATGGCCGTTCTAGCAACCTAGTGTGAATGACACACAGTATATAAACACGGTGGTAAGTGAGTTGGGTTAGCACACACCACATCTAATGACACACAAGCGGACATACCTGCTGAGCCTTCTTCATACGGATCGCGCTGCGGTTGTCTCTGGCGCGCTGTAAGTATGGCGCTTTTTGGTCTGACGGTAAAGCGCGCCATTTCTTCAGTATTTGTTTGCAGCGGTCCACCCAGTTGGGGAACTCAGTCTTCCATTCCGGATGGTTCGTGTTGGCGTATAAGACGGCTGATATTGTCGCCGCTGAGCCTAGACCTATAGGAGCGGTGGATCAGAATAAAATCAAAGTTTCTGTGGTATACAATATTCCAGGAATTAATCTATGTGGTCAGTAGCTCGAAGAGATGTCTAACTTTTGTAGTAAGAGAATTAGTGATCTAAAAGTACCAGTGACTGGCCATAAATATGGCATCGCGTTCTGGAATAAGTTCTGCCTCATAGAGCGTCATACTACCGTTAAACATGTATGACATCCTTTTTCTAAACCTCGAAGTACCATAACAATCACTAAGGTACTATATTGTTTAGTTCCCGCACTTGGTGACAGAGCCACATTCCTGGTTAAAAAGTATTTGATTCTATTTAGTCCGTCAATTGGATTATCGAAAAATACGTGTCCAGTATTTTTTGCTTTATCAAATCAATAAAAAAAGACGAACATAAAACGCATCAAAGATCAGGAGTGGGGACTTGTGATGTCACGTTTAGGTTAAAAAGTGTACTTAGATGAGGATGAGACGTTACACGAGTTTTCAACCACTGTATCGTTTTCAATTTTTTTACGTGAAAAGCGAAAAAATACGTGTCTAATATTTTTTTGGATATCTATCTGATGGACTAAATAGATTTTTTTAGTCATTTACATAGGGTGTGTGTATTTTAATTTGTAGTTTTCTTTTTGTTATTTCGGTGTACAATTACGTGTAGCGGCATCAATGCCGCCAAAAAAAACCAACGTAGCAAAATCTAAATCGCAACAAAAAGAACGCGACGCCATCTATCCCACCAGCTGCGAAGTAACTACGAAATCCCGCATCGCGGTATCAGAGTTTTCCGTGCGAATTGAACATAAACAACAATCCGAATATCAACTATCGAGCAGTTGCCCATCAGACACAAAACAACCGTCTGGGCGGAGGATCCTCCCTTTTCAATGGACGTATACGGGACTTTACTCTCTGTACTGCATACCCTCCAAATACGTATGTAATCAATAAATAAATATTGTAAGGTAACTCTATAAGGTACGTACTCTCATCAGCCCTCATCTTGTCGGCGCTGCGCTGGTTGTAGGACGGCGGCGGCGCCTGCGCAGCGTCGGGCCACGTGTTGCCGTTGCCACTGTCAAAGATCGGGCTCATCGCGCTGTTACTGCTGTAACAACAATCAATATTATATAACCCTTGATGAATACCTAAATATTGAATGTGGAACTAGTTGGCCGCGATATCGTCCGCATCACTCGTAAAATAACACAACAATTTAATTGCATGGAACCATTATTGTTTTTCTAAAATAAAAGTAGCCTAGAAGTTACTTGTTATAACATCACCTATCTGCAAGAAAGACCTGTCTTTATCGATCTAGTCAATATAGACAGGTCGATATAGGTAGTAGTTTTGGAGATTAGCCGGAACAAACACAGACAGAAAAATAGAAGATCTTTGGCATAAGTTTGTTTGCCATGTTAAAATTCATGTAAATGCACATGAATTTTAACATGGCAAACAAACTTAGTAAAAAAAGATACTTCTATTTTTTATTTATTTGTAATTTTATTCTGTTTTCTTGGTATAACCATGTGATGTGAAAGATAGATAAATAAAATGTATTCAATATTGTAAACTAACCTGCTGCCTCCAAACTCGGGATAGGGGGAGGTATATTCCATGGGACTCTGCAACTGCTGCCGTTGTTGTGAGTATGGCGTGTTTGCCATCGAATTCACGTATGATACTGACGACTCTTGCGATTCCTAGAAAAAATCAAATTTCAACAATTTGATGTAATTATTTATGTAGTTGTGTGTTACTTGAAAAAAATATACCTGAAACTAACAGATAGGGAATCGTTTGGGCAACAGTACTTTGGACATGTTTTCGTCCGGAACACAAGAACAATCTTCGGGATCGTTAATAACCAACTTCTTAAGACGAATATTATAGGAGCTCGCATATTTTGTTTTCTTTGACATAGCTCTAACGTTTTAAAGGCAATCAAGGTTTATACGAATTGAAAAAATCCATCTGAAAATATTAATATCATCACAAACCTGCGAATCATCAGTAAGAACTCCCTTGAATATTTCGTCTACGTCGTTACTGTCCATATCCGGTAGACCGTCACGCACCATAGCGTCTAGGTTTACGCCAAGTAGTGACAGATCGTCTTTAGGAGATATTGTTGATGCTTGCGGTGTTTCTAGAAGGAATATTATAGTTATTTGTTTTCAAACCAGTATTCAGGGTGATAGCGGAAGTTATTACTGTGAGTGACCTCAATACCTCAGGGTTAAATTCATTGGTATTTTAGAGAAAATCGTAAGTCATTTATTATGTAACAAAAAGATCCGCAATATCTGCATTTCGTCAAGGTCGCAGTACTCTGTTATAAATTATATATTTAAATCAAGATGTTGTTTGAGTGAGGTCTTTGGTCTGTAGTAGAAAAATCATGGCTAAATCTATATAAATAAGAATGACTGGCTAAATGTGTTGCTAAGCTCAAAACTCGAGAATGGCGGGACCAATTTGGCAATATTTTTGTTTTTTATTCATTGGTGTACGAGAAAGGTTCTTGTGAAACAATTCATAATGGAAAAAATTAATTTTTAATATTTTCTTTCAAACTATTCCTAGCCGAAAATAATAACAACGAAATTTCAATGATACATCATTTACATTTACATGTAAAAATGAATAACAAACATGATAAAAGGCAATGAAACGGCTCTTAGAAAAATTGGTCCTTAGTCCAGTATGTAGATAATTTTTTTTTAAAGAAATGTGACAGCTAACTTTTACCTGAGGAATAAACATGGTGGTTTGACAGCTTTTGTTTAGAAAGAAATGTGTCAAACCGCCATATTTATTTTCTTTAGTAAAAAAAAAATCTGATTATTGAAAAATCAGCCCTAAGGTGTTATAATGGCGAAGTTCACACTTACCACTACTAATAGCCTCTTTCTTCGTACTATGCACGGTCGGTATACTCTCAGTAGCCACTGTAGGTGGTTGTTCGGCCTCCGCGGGCTGCGGGCCTAGTATCGCGTTCTTCAACGCGGTAGAGTCTTCAGTATGTTTCAGTTGTCCGTCGTCTATCTCCGTCTTAATCTTTACTGTTCCGTCGGAATTGGAAGAAGATTCATCCTTGTCGTCTTTTGGTCTTAGGGAGTTTAGGATGTCTACTTCGTCCTGTATTGAGGTAAGTGTAGATTACATCATATATTTCAAAATATGGCATATTTAAGGTTTTTATCATTTTATTGACAGGTAAGAGGTTTAGCTGAAGGTTATGATTCAATCGAACATAACAGCGTCAAAATCTATATTGTGGGGAAGCAAATGAGGCTGTTACGTGGTTACCTGTAGGCAATCAAACAGTTGAAGCATCTTACAGTAACCATTCAGTGCAGTTGTCTATGTACATACATCAGCAATACAAAATGCTTACGCGGTTTTTACCCTAAAAACAAATCTAAAATGTCTCATGTGACTGATATTGCATTGGAGTCTATACCCGTCAAACAGTAATAGTGTGTGGCAACACACATAAGTATGGTAGTACTTCCAGCCAAGCTCCTAAATAGGAGTGTGACGATTATATTGGTATTAGTTAAGAGATTAGTAATATTCTATGGATTCGCGGATTCATTTAGTAATCCGACGAACTGATATATGCTAATATTTAATATTCACATAATCCAGATTACTAACATGTACATAAACTTGGATTCGGATCGGTACGGATCGGCGGGATCGGAATCACTCTGACATTCGTGAAGTGATACGTATTATTAGGAAATTCACTCAAATATGAGTTAAAATATTATAATCTTTATCTTTTCGTGTCGATTGACTCATATCAAATTTTGTCCGACCAGTATTGAGTAACTTGTACAGCTCTATCATTGGCCTCGTTCAAATCTACGATGGTGCAGGTGGTTGTAGATATTATAACATTTCTAAACTAATACTGATAAATATCGGTATTAACCCATCTTTACTCCTAAAGAGACTTACTACTGATAAAAATAAAACGTACCGTATTCAGTGATATAATAACAGACGCGTCATGATCATTGAAGGAAGTCAACGCAGTGATGACGTCTTCTCCATCGCTGTCAGAGTTATCCAACTCCCACTTGAAGTCACGCAGTTCACGGTACCCTTCCGGCGTCGCGGGACGGAGAGAGCCGCCCGGACTCTCGGCTGGGTTGGCTGGGGGAGGAAGGGGATTTTCAACTCCATTTTACGCGTGATATGGAACAATTTAGTCCGTAAAACTCATGTGACGCAAAATAACAAAGACCGGTATAGTTTTCTATAAATCAATCACAGTGTTAATTATTATGAATTGTATTAAGAATATATGGTGCATGTCTTGGATTATGAGATGCAAGCCTTGATAGTTTTGCTTGGGTTTTAAAATATTACTAAAATAAATCACAAAAACCAAACTGATCATGTTTTTCATCAAGAAAATGTATGTGATATTTTGGCAATGGAGAGTTGAATATAATTTTGCTTCGATTTTGCTCTGAACGCTAAAAATCACTTCATCACATCTGCTCATAGTCTTACTAAAGATTGCAAGATTATGAATACAAAAGAAAAAAAAATAGTTGTGATTGTATTCTTACCCGTTGACGTGACAGCAGCTTTAGTCGGCTCGAGTAAGTCTTTGCCAAAGAACGCTTCTTGCATGTATGACGGAAACTGTTCCATCAGCTTTGAACGAGGCTTTCGACGCGGCTTGCGTTTGTTGCTCGGCGATTCTGCATAAAAATATCACTGAATTGAAAACCTCATTTCACGTCATATGGCCTAGTGCTGAATAAACACTTTCCTTTGGTCAAAACTCAAACTACTGTCCTAACTCCTTAACAAACTGACGGCATCTCCATACAAGCCAAAAAGCTTAGCTTGCTCTAATACTTTCATAAAAATATTTCAAGGAAATAACCCAAAAATTCATTTACATATTACCAAGTGGTATATCACGATTAAAAACTCTTAATTAAAGTCTATTCCATTTATATCTCACCTCCAGAAGCTTGTGTTCCATCTCCCTCTTTGTCTTCATCAGCCTGCGCCTTAGCTGTCGTCTGTCTCTGTCTCACAACGAACCCGCCAATGCCGAGCTTGTTCAAGTTCCTCTGTCTCTTTCTACGTAGTACTGTAAGTCCTGAGTCCGTGGTGTAAATGGTGAAGCCTTCGGGAGGCGGGCCGTCGTTTGCCACGTTCCATAGAATGCCTTCCTTGAAGTTCGTGTTGGGTACACCTGTTTGATCAGAGGTTAAGTAAAGTTATGTTTTCATCGCGTTAAATTGAGGAATGTTTTGTTATGTCTCATTTATGATACTTTGAGGAGATTTTTTTTGTTTTACAAGATTACAGTGTCATTTGCTGAATATGGATGTTCATAAGATGAAACATTTACTCATCTCTCTGGTTATAATGTGAAAACGCCGCTACATTTTATGTCGAGAAAACATTACTCAATCATGTTATCTGGTCTGGTTCTGTCAAGTTTATGTTTAAAAAGGTCTGCCTTGAATAGAGTATTTAAGACAGACTGTAGGCTCTTACAAACTTACTGTATGTTGGATTCTCTCCAAACTAACTGCATAATAGTAGAAGTTCTGAGGTGACTCACCAGGTTCCTCCTTAACTTCGGCCGTGCTGTCTGGCTTGGAGTCGTCGCCCA
Organism: Melanchra persicariae; assembly: GCA_947386135.1. Taxonomy (NCBI): domain Eukaryota; kingdom Metazoa; phylum Arthropoda; class Insecta; order Lepidoptera; family Noctuidae; genus Melanchra; species Melanchra persicariae. The sequence continues at coordinate 17,362,376 of OX376648.1, read as the reverse complement.
TCTCGACGTCTGCATTCTGAACCACTGTTTCAATAGATGCCATTATTTCTAATCCACAATGCCAGCGTCGAACATACAAAAACTCATGTTAGATACACATCTTACATGTACTAAGTAAATATTAAATAATATCTTTACATATAACTACATACAGCAATCATAATATATTAGGCATAGATAGAAAAAGAGGTATCATTTGATAAACCATCCCTGGCATTGGGCAATAAATATAGAGCATAGAGGTTTCATAAAAAGCATATTATAATTTATAACCAACCAAAATAACTACAATAACAATTACAAACATGCAATCATGCAAAGCTCACACAAACAACACTGATGCATAATCACCTGCGTCTTTTTCCGTGTTGTCATTCTTGAATCTTCGTTTGCGTCTCGTGTGGGTGATGCCCATTTCAGCTTCGAGTTGTTTCATGTGGTGTGCGCCTCGCTGGGACAAGCAGACGTCATCGACGTAGTACTCGCCCGCGAGCCCCAGCGACTGCGGCGTGGGGCGCGGCATGGGGCGTGCGAGCACCGCGGCCGCCGCCGCCGCACTGACGGCGGAGCTGCCCGCGCCCCCCGCGCCGCCCGCGCCCCCCGCGCACCCCGCGCCCCCCGCCTCCAGCGCGCGCGCCAGGTGCGCGGGCGGCAGCTCGCGCCCTCGACACAGGACGCATTTGTATCTGGGGGAGGAAACGAATGTTTTGACCTGGACACTTCTGACTTCATAAAAATTAAGTCAATCTCTTCATGTGAAATACTAGCATTCCGCTGCATCTCATTACACTGGAAACTAGCACCGAGGGAAAACGCTAGACACATGATCACTCAGAAGTCATGAATGACATAAAACTATGCTGTATGGCATTTCTTGAATACCTTGAAAGTTTAAGACATTCCAAGAAATATCATATCAAAATAAGATGCATGATATGCTTACCCAGCGCGACAGCACACTTCGGCGTCGTTCTCGCTGCGGATAGAGTCACAGGACGCGTGCAGCCAGCGCCGGCAGCCCTCGCACTGGATGATCAGCTCGCCGTCCGAGTACGGCTCCGAGCACACGCAGCACATCACTAGCGACGCGCACGGAGCACATTCTGGACAGAAAAAATTACAATTTGCTTAATCCAGTCTATGGTTTTGTTTTGTTTATCTTAGTCCTACACTACGAGCATGATATATCATGTGATATGTTTCACACATTATGCATCATCATATCAAATTGTTATTTTTAAGTTTGGATAGTCGAAATTGAAAGCCTTGTTCCACCCACTACTGTGTATTGGCTTTCTCTCGTTTGCCCATGATTCCCTGACATGTGAGACCAAGGATTTCTTTAGTGTTGTCTGACATGTCTTCATGTGAAACAATTTCAGCTATTGTTGTGTAGCTAGTCATAAACTGTTCTAGTACCTGTATAGTTGTCACACCACGCAAGCGTATGTCTTGTTCCACACACGAGGCAGCGCCTACACCGCTCGCACCTCCAGGGCCCGCGCGGCACGTCAGCCAGTGTCGGACGCGCGCAGTAGGTGTGCCAGGTGGTGTCGCAGTCGTCACACACTCATAAACTGTTCTACTCAGTACCTGTATAGTTGTCACACCACGCAAGCGTATGTCTTGTTCCACACACGAGGCAGCGCCTACACCGCTCGCACCTCCAGGGCCCGCGCGGCACGTCAGCCAGTGTCGGACGCGCGCAGTAGGTGTGCCAGGTGGTGTCGCAGTCGTCACACACTCATAAACTGTTCTACTCAGTACCTGTATAGTTGTCACACCACGCAAGCGTATGTCTTGTTCCACACACGAGGCAGCGCCTACACCGCTCGCACCTCCAGGGCCCGCGCGGCACGTCAGCCAGTGTCGGACGCGCGCAGTAGGTGTGCCAGGTGGTGTCGCAGTCGTCACACACTCATAAACTGTTCTACTCAGTACCTGTATAGTTGTCACACCACGCAAGCGTATGTCTTGTTCCACACACGAGGCAGCGCCTACACCGCTCGCACCTCCAGGGCCCGCGCGGCACGTCAGCCAGTGTCGGACGCGCGCAGTAGGTGTGCCAGGTGGTGTCGCAGTCGTCACACACTCATAAACTGTTCTACTCAGTACCTGTATAGTTGTCACACCACGCAAGCGTATGTCTTGTTCCACACACGAGGCAGCGCCTACACCGCTCGCACCTCCAGGGCCCGCGCGGCACGTCAGCCAGTGTCGGACGCGCGCAGTAGGTGTGCCAGGTGGTGTCGCAGTCGTCACACACTCATAAACTGTTCTACTCAGTACCTGTATAGTTGTCACACCACGCAAGCGTATGTCTTGTTCCACACACGAGGCAGCGCCTACACCGCTCGCACCTCCAGGGCCCGCGCGGCACGTCAGCCAGTGTCGGACGCGCGCAGTAGGTGTGCCAGGTGGTGTCGCAGTCGTCACACAGCAGTAGGAGAGTCTCATCACCGCGAGCGCCGCATCCTTCGCAGACCGTACAGTCTAGGCAACGCCAGCCTTGCGTTACTATTACTTGAGATACCTGCGTACAAGAATAATAAGTTGTCATGCTGTCTTTTGTCTGTCAATGCACTTTTGCGACGCGTCGGACGCTTTACTTTCGCAATATTCTATATGAGCAATTTTTCCCAGATACAGGAATTTATATGGCGAAAAGCAACTCATGAAACAAGCTCTGAGGATACCGCCATTGTTATTTGTAGGGCCCATTTTTTGTTAAAATGCTCATATGATCAAAATGCAACACAACCTTATGTAACCAACCAAATATGATAATTACCTTTAATTACTATTTATACGAGAATTTATATGGATAGCGTCATAGACATTTTACTATAGGTAGCACTTACTACACCTCAAAAGTATACGCGATCTTTTTGTTACCTAAAAACTTTTGTCAAAAAGATCGCGTAAAAAAGGAATTTGGCGCAAAACGATGACGTCATTATAATTCAAAGCTGAAATAAAGTCACATCTAATTCTCAGCAAGTACCAACTCACCTTAATATTAACACAATAAGGATGGTACGTCTGTCCGCACTGCGCACACGCAATAAGGCACCCTTCTGAGTCCGTCCCGATAGCGCCGCACATCACGCATAGATCTTGCGTGAGAACGAACTTGTCTTTACTTGAGCAGAGCACTAATTTATTTTCCACTCCTGAAACAACAGAAAACAATTTAAATAAAAGTCAAAGTATTGGAAAAAATACTTCTCCACAATTTTAGACATTGTGTGTGTTCAGTGAGTTTCTACTTGAAAAAGTGTAAAATAATGTAATTTTGTGGAATTATGCCTTGCTTTGTTCCAATTTCCCCAATGTGTCCCCAGTGTGTGACTAACTTCCATTTTCTTTTTTTAATTTTCATTATTAAAAAGATCTCCAAAAAAGTTGATTACCTGGATCATCCTCAGGAGCTTTATTATCAGGCGCTTGAGGTCTCTGCAAGCCTAGTCCAGGTACTCCAAAAACTCCCCTCATCTTTGGTTTAGATCCTCTCTTCCGCCCAAAGTCCAGAACGGACCGTTGTCGCTTCTGAAAACCTAGTTTCCCAGCTGGAGGGAACCCACCCTTTAGCTTGTATCCACCTATCTTCTTTTTTGCTACTTTCGCCGACACTGTGAATGGCTTGCCTTTGCCAAGACCGACGTCGGGCTAAACGGAAATGATAATATATTAGTTTTGCTGATAAAGAATCCTTATATTGATTGAATATTACGCGACCATACGTCATTGTAAGTAACTATGAAAATCGGGCAAATCGATATCGGCGATGAAAAGATTCTAACTTGTGCCTCTAGTGTCAAATTGTGAAGCTGTCTTAAGACCGACACTTTGACAGTTTTCGTACAGCGCGCGTAGCCAACGTGTGGGAAATTTCACAAACTGTGGGGAATATCAAGTTGATAGGGAATCGGCGTGCGGAAAGAATGCGGCGATTTTGAATATAGATTGTCCGGGCCAAGTCGAACACTTTTTCAAGAAATCGAAATACTTATCTTAATATTTAGGTTACTCATGGATATCGAATGACACCGTTTTTCTAATTTGATTTATATCGCTCGACCGATGCGTTCGAAACATATCTATCTTTCTAACCTACTTTGTCGCACTGCTGAGCAAAGGCCTTCCTGTCCTTTTTCCACAGTAGATTTTTATCTCCATATTGGGGAATTTGACTTGTATTTTCGGTGAATTTGATGAATTGGTGTTGGCAATACTGCAAGTGTCGTTCTTAGGCAACTTCTAAATTCCGCCGCTAGAGGCGCGCGCGTAATATTTGCATCGATCGCCAATAGGCCAAAAATGATTGTCAGTGTCTTTGTTACAGCATATAACAAATAATGTAAAATAACTGAAAAACTGCAAAACACATTACCTTAGGTTCAATAGCAAGAGGATCCTGCTCTTGCTGTGAGTTTTCATCACCGAAAGAAGAGTCTTGAGATGTTGAGGCTACCGTATCTTCGTCGAAAGCTATTTTAACGTGTAGAAATATGGTCAGTCTTCGAATAAAAATTGACATTTTAAAATTGACTATTTGTCATTTCAAAGAATAGTTGCAAATCAGGACGCGCGTTATGTGACTTTTATGACCTTGACATAAGGTTTAAATTACAGTGAATATGTGCGCTCGTGAATAGGAACAATCATAAGAGCCATTTTATAAGATACTTACATCCAGATTTAGAGCCAGTCATCTGCATCTGGGCCTTACATATTGGACAGCTGTACTCATAGGAAGGATTCTGTTCTTTCTTTAGTCTATACTGCTGAGGTTCTGCGTCAGGATCGCACATCCCATGTACGTATCTAGAGAAAAGATTACGAGTTTTATGATTTTTTACTGTCATAAACACGAGCAGAGGGTCAAATTAAGTAATTTTTCTTAGGCAACACCTTGCGGAACAGGCTCTAATGCCCCACAAACCTCCATTGAAAAGGCAGGATCCTCCGACCAGACAGGTGTTGTGTCTGGTAAGCAACTGCCCGATGGTTATTGACGGGCGGTTGTAAAGGGTGTCCAGTGGAAAATTTTAGTTTAAATAGTCATTACTCATAAACTACTATGGTTATGTAAGTGAGAATGGTACCGCTCTATGCATGGGATTTGCGGATAATTTGGTAGTCGCGATGAGTTACTGGTCCGGAGGGCATCCCGCGTTCTCAGTTGAGCTGTTCTTAAAGGTAGGCGATTCATTGATACGTTTTGTACGAACTTCAATATTCGACGATTGAGTGATGGGTCGAGTTTGCAACTGATCTAGTCGTGGGTGTTCAGACAAGGGCCAGTGGTCTCGTTGGAGTCTGGTTGACCAGCCTCCACCGAGACCATCAGCGTCAGCAGCGACGCCAGAACATGTGGCTAAAGTCCGACGTGAAATTATGCGCGATCTGCGTAAATCGATAAGCAAGAGTTGCAGAGTGTACTGGAATAAAAAATCAACTGTGAACAATATTTTAAAATGGAAACCAAATTCAGCAAAATTTTAGCAAGACCTCTCCACAGACAGCTAGTTACAACTGGGAGGCAGAAGTTATTTTTTTTCCAATAAACTAATCACCAAGTACGGAGACATAATCTGGTCACCTAGGTCACATAATCTCACACCGTGCGACTTTTTTTGTGGGGGTGTCTCAAATCAAGAGTTTACAACAACAATCCTCGAACTATTCAAGCATTCCAAGAAAATAATCGTCGTTAAATTGGTGCCATTGAACCCACGCAGTTGCTTTCGCGCGTTCCGCAAATTCCGATAGAAATAGTGCCTAAACAGGAATGGTTGGTACTGTTGCTTATTTATACTTCTATGGGTTGGCATGAAGACAGCAACATTTTAAAGAAAATAATCCGCATCGCCAAACTTTATTTTGTTTAAATAAAAAATGAGAAACACATTGTTGTTTTTTTTTTACCCTTTATACGCTCAAATCGCGCGGAGAAAGTTGTTACCGCGATGCAGGTTTGCGTAACGTCAGGTATTTGGTTGACGCTACAATTTCAGTTGTTTATTTAGTATGTGGCGGTATATATGCCGCTGCAACTTTGTATCGTATTGTCATTCGGCTGGTGTTCACATCTCCATGTCAAAGCCCATAATTATTTAAGTTCATTTGAAGTCATATTATAGAATGAGGGCAATATCAGGAATTTCCAAAACCCGCCATTGTCGAACTACCATTTTCTGCGTTTTGCTTTTATAACAGTCGTTTTGGCTCGTAAAGTAGGAAAATCGGTAAAACAAAACGTGATACTAACCTCTTACAAAGTATACACCGTATCATATCCCTGTACGCCGCGGCGCGGTACGCTCTGCGACACAGCGGGCAGCACGAGCCCTTGTTCCGCTGCTGGTAGCACGAGTCGCACACCGTGTAGTGAGCGTGCCAGCGCGACGACGGGCCCGCGCCCGGGGACCGCGAGCCGCAGTCCGAGCACACGCGGCAGCACTGCGGCACACGGCATTGTACAAGCGTGGATGTGTAGGGTGTGCGACGTTCAAAACGAACATTCATTATGGTTAACATTTCAACATTATTAGGTCCATTGGCTAGTGGCATTACTCAGTCAGCTAGTAACTCATAGTGAGCTTGGCACATCCTAGAAGGCGTTTACAACATGTCATTGAGTAGGTACTGGCTGAATTTTTTTACCACTTTTTAGCGACAAAAACAGCAAAAGTTGGCAAGCATTTATATGTGTAAGAGTTTCTGTAACTTAACAGCATAACGGCAACAGCTGATTTAGACATTTTCATGTTTTCCTTTTTCGTTTGTTTTTAACAGCTGTAAGTTTTCCATGTACTTAGTAAAATAAATAAATAAGTATTCTCCTCTTCCCCGCACAAGATACTGCGTATGTTTAGGAATGGCGTTGTAGTACTAACCTTACACTTCCAGCCATACTTCGGCACGGTGGCCATGACCGGCCTGAGACAAGTCGCGTGGTACACCTTGTCGCAGTGCTCGCACGTGACGGCGCGCGCGTCGTGCGCGGGCAGCGCGGCGCCGGCCTCCGCGCGGCACACCTGGCACGTGCGGCACGAGCGACACGACCAGCCGGACCGGACGCCTGGGATCATGTTGTGTTCACGTAAACAAATATGAACTCTATGCTTGTTTGTTAAAGTTGATTTCAGAATTCATAGTACTATTAAATATATTTGGATTTGTGGCGTGAAGTGAACCTTGTGAGAACTTATCGACACGCTATATTTTTAAATGCGTAATGAATTAGTGGGCTCAATCAGACATACCTGGTAACTGCGCTAGACCGACACACGTCCCGTGGTAGTGAGCGCCACAAGTGACGCATGTCATCAAATTAGCAATATCGCCGATAGTTCTACACGTCCTACAGTCTATGTCTGCGGTACCTGCAAACATGCCTTTCATGTAAAATGATCTCTATATAAAAAAAGACTGTAAGTAAGGGGTCGTCCCTTAATCACATGACGTTTGTTAGCAAAATTCCCCCTGGTGATATATAATAAATATCCGAAGCTTCGAACCTCTCGTGATAAAAAGACGGCCGCTAAGGAGTATTTTAGGCTTTCTTTAGAAAACTGCATTAATGAGTAACTTACAAATAAGAGGCACTTGGTAAAGATGGTCCTTGCAAAAGGAAGACTTGGTTTGGAAATCCATGAATCCCCCAGAAGCAAGTACACATGGCAGATGAAAATATTTGCTGCAGCTCATCTGTAACAAAGATTGCAACAATATTAAGTTGCCTTGTGCGATAAGTGTAAGACCGCCCGCGCCGCGCCCATTGCGCGGCGCGGGCGGTCTTACACTTGTTTTATAAATGTCTGTCCTGTTCTTATTATGAGGTGTACAATAAAGTATTTAAATAAGTAAGATCATTAGTTTAACAGATACATAACACCAGGTCGTCGCCGGCCTTCCTGAGGAGCTGGGGCATATCGAATCTGTACCAAAAATACGCAACTATGATAGGTGCCAGATAAATTTGCAATAAAGTACATTGCTCTTTCTCTAATATCTCTTCGTAGGTACCAGAAATAAATTATGAATAGTTTTTCATCACGATGAATGTTGTGATGTACGTCGTACGTCAGGACAGCGTTGTCTTTATTTCCGTTTTTGAAATTAAGAATGTCGATAAAATGTAGGCGGGTCAATGACCTTTATTGCCAATTCATTTGGCGCCTACCATTGTCAACGCTCAGTGTGTCCGGGATCTTCTATCAATTTATAATCTAGTCTAGTTTGTCCCATTGCAGAGCAAAGCCTTCCCTCTTCCTTTAAAAAACAAGATCTCTTTCAATAGTAGTAGTGGAACTCACTTTACAAGGTATGCTTGCACCATGTCTGCTACAAAAGGCACATTTCCTCGATAGGGCGGTTGATACGATCCCCTTAACCCTCGCTTCCTCCAACTGCTCTTTATCCTCTTCAGAAATCGAGCCTGAGAACACATGATCTTGGAAAGGCGGGCTGAACTCGAGGCAACACCGATGGACATACAGGGCTCCAGATGATGTAACCCCTGATAACTCTATAACGTCTCCATAGCCAATGATGGATAACTCATCTGTATGTTCCATGTTGTATAGAGGAGTCCTGTGGAAGAATAAACAAGTTATATCATCATTCATCCATCAATATCAAATGTATTACATGACGTCAGTTAGAAACGTGCGGGAAAGTAAAATTATATTGTCTTATAGATGTTGTGAAAGTCGTCATTGGGTTCTCAATCTTTGAATAAATTGAAATAGTTTGCCTATTAATTCAAATTATCTACTTCCTGTTTTGTATAATCAATACACTTAAGCCACTAGAAAAACTTCTTTATGATGAGTCATCTAATGTGCGTCAGGATTGAGGGCCCCACTCTTGAATGGAAAAACTATTGCTATCAAGATTTAGTAGAAGTTGTAGAAAAATTGTAGAACCGTTTCAAAAATACTTTCAACAAATACAAAAACAGAGCAATTAAATTAAAAGGGGTGGGCCTCAATCCTGCAAAGGGTTTTTGTATTTCGGTAAATCGATGCAAATTCATGCTATAGGATCAATATTTAGTAGAAATACAATAAAATACGTCCTCCAAAATTCAACAACTTCTGGTTGAATTTTGGAGGACATATTTAGTGGGTTTTCTACAACTTCTACTAAATCCTGATAGCAATAGTTTTCTAATTCAAGAGTGGGGCCCTCAAACCTGACGCACATGTCAACTATGTAGAGTTAAAAGAAATCAGGAACTCGAAAATGTCCCAAAATGACCTAAAACCATATACAAAAACCTATATATTCCACAATTAAATCTTTGTTTTCAATGGTTGTTATTTTCACTAACAAATATCAACTTTCTACTGAAAAAAAAAGCATTTTTTTTAACGTTGTAGCCATGTTGCGAACTGAATTTAAAGTTTAAAGTGACGACACGGTAGGCGCAGTGGTTGAGCGATTGGCTGCGGCGCTGCAAGTCGGCGGTTCGATTCCTGCACGGAACAAATATTTGTATGGCCTACAGATAGTTGTTCCGGGTCAGGCTGTTTGTATGTGACTTAAGTAATTTTTCCAAAACATTTCATTATTTGTTACACACGAATAACTTACTTGCACTTATTGAACGCCTTCTGACGCCTACTCAGAGGTAGCGCTAGAGGGTGTTGGTTGGGGTCCACAAGTTCAGGCGGCGGCGACACGAGGCCAGGGGTCACAGGCGTGCTGGGGGTACTCGACGGCGTGGTGGCGCTAGTGGGGGTCGCCCCCCCGGAGTTGCATATCGCTGGGGTGGTACTGCCGTCGCCTTCGCCGAGCTTGCAAGCTATTTGTCTCATCTCGCCTTGTCCCAACTGACTGCGCTCGCTTAGGTTGCAGAGGGCGCATAGTTTTCCTGGCCTAGATATGGTGAAAGTACAGTTATCATAAAAACTTTTTCCATATTTGGTTTCACTTATTAAAAACAATTTTCATCTTTAATGTTTGGTAATTAGAGTTGATAATCTATCAATATTAAACTTGAGGTTACCATTTTTCAGGCATATAAGGTGGTTCTTCTGGTATGGGTGGAATAGAAAAATCGTCATCATCCATCATATCTTCGAGAGAATCATCGCGACTGCCGCGGTGCCTCTTAGCTCCTCTGAGAGAACCAGCATTCCCTCCTCTATATCTGTTAATAAAGACTTTTAGTTAATTTAAATAAGACTTTTGAAGACTTATATATATATACTTATAGTAGGAAAATACAAATGCCTTTGGAATTTTCCTACTTTTCAAAAATGTAAATTGTCTCTAGTGGTGTGATGGCATAACAAGCAATCCAAAGTACTTAATGCTTTTTTGACAATTTAACAAAATTTGATAAGTAACATCAAAGAAAAACAGTTTCTTAAAAATCCACTAAGTATGTGTGGACTTGTGTCTTTGTCAAAGGTACTGGTACATTCGTTTACTATACAGTTTGAGACCTAATCATAGATTGACATTATAATTATTTATTTGGATCTCCAACAACTACAGAACAATTTTGAATTGCTGCAACAAACCCCATACATATACACAACATTGACAGCACGGTTGGTGCAGTGTTTGAGCGATTGACTGCTGCGCTGCGTGTCCAGGGTTCGATTCCCGCACGGAACAAATATTTGTATAGCCTACAGATAGTTGTTCCGGGTCTGACTGTTGTGTATGTGAGTTGAATGAACCCACGATACAGGAGAAACACCTAGTGAGGAACGTTTAAAAAAAAAAATTACAACAATGTATGATTTAGTACTAATAAAGTAAAATCTTCTAATTAATTATTAGAAGATTTTACTTTATTAGTACTGAATTCAATCTAGAAGTGCAAAGGTTAATGTTTTTTTGTTTGTACGAATAGTGACTAAATATTGTAAATAGAAGATAGAACAGATAGGGTGAATGCACCTATTCCAAACCATTTATAGGACAATTTTCAACAGAATTGCATAGTTTATCAAAGGTATTGCACTAATATTCGTAAAAGAAATATAATGCATTGTATATTTAATTTTATAAGTTATATTTATAAAAAATTCTATTAATATCATACCACTGGTCAGCTCAGGGCTCATTTTAATTACTGTATTAATGTAATAACTTACCTTAAATCAATATTGAATGCTATACAAAAACTCTTTAAAAATGCTTCAGACACCAGTGGTCTACCAAATGGTTAACTTTTGGAACAATAAGCTTTTTGAATTCGAAAGAGTTACTGCGGCCTTGGAAGGAAAAGGGCACTAGGAGGAGCACAGAAGGGTTTTGGTTAGTAAGAGTCTGACACTCTCTCCTGCTCCACCCAGAGTGTTAAGGGGTCATTTTATGATTTCCCACTCATAAAAAAAATGAAAAAAAAGTATGGAGTCATGTGAGATTCGTGCAATTGCTGATTTTTTTCTGTCTGAAAAATCCAATTTTCCTTAACATGCTTTGTTGCTTTATTTACCTTCTAACTATCTTGCCCTCTCGAACCAACTTAGGGCCTTCCTTCCTGGGTCGCCCTGGTCCCCTACGCCCAGATGTGAAGAATGGCCGTGTATAGGTCTGGTGATGGAAGAATGCAGGTTGGGACACTCCACCATGGGGAGAAGCTGGTTCCTCGCCTCGTGGTGACGAAGCACATGATGTTGGTGTTGATCCAGGTCCAGCATAGAAATCTAAAGTATTTTTTCTACATTATTTTCTGGTTATAATTTTTGAGACACTTCAATTTATTTTTTGGCCTAGAATTATTATTGTTTATTATTACATCAAAATAATTCCATCCTAATAAAACAAAAAAACAATGTATACAAACAATAATATCATTTCATACACATCATAAACATTTTATGGTAACAACAAAAAATTCATACATCTTACAAGTCGAATTAATCGAATTTGATTGTTTCAAAGAGTTTCCTAAAGGAACCAAAAAAGGACGGACTAAGGTCCACAGGGCAGTCATATACAAACACACAACAAGTTACACTTTTGCATGGCATGCCATATTTAATTATTTACGTTACAGACACCAACTGGAAGCACTTAAAATGATTAAATTATTTAGGATAAAACTATCCATACCTGACGACGGCGGGGCTTCGCCTTCCTCTTCAGACCCATCGTCAGCTAGCAAATCAACGTCCAAAACAGTATCGTCCTGTACGTCCATCTAAAATGTGGAAATATAGAATCACAGACGCGATACACTCCGCTTTTTGTAAATGTTTTGTGGTTATGACGAAATTATTTAGAACTTGCATCGAATCGAAGTAATGAGACCGCCATAATGAACGAGAACGACAAGTGTATTCCAAAGTAAACTTTCAAACTTACCACAACACGCTGTGATGGACTCAAAACTTGTCAAATCTAAGAAAGAAAACTTAAAGACGGTAATAAAATCATTTTCCTATTTAAAATTACATTGAAAACACAAAAACAGAAAAATTATACGACTCGCGAAACGCGAACGAAACGAAGCGCATATTAGTGATGTGATGTCATATCACCACAGTCACCCCAACCGTTTAAACCGTTTTGAACCGCAAAACCGAACAATTGAATCGAATTAGAAAATTTTTGAGTCGATTTCTTGCGAGTCCTGCTTTCAGCATTCGCTGGTTGGTTGGTGTGAATAGTTCATTCAATAACTGATACTAACTACTAACTTTGTTTGTGTTGGAACTGGTTGCTTACGTGTTTGTGTTTTCATTGGTTATAAATTTTGTGTTGTTGACACAATGTTTTTTAATTGTGTTCATGGGAGATAACATAGTGTGAAAGTGTGTATTGGCTCTCACACTCATACTGTTTCACACAGGCACACAGACTACACAGAGAGTTGGTTGACTTCACCTAATCACCTAACTTGTTTGTTGGTGGGTGTCTACTACGATACGTGTCAAATAAGTCATAAACTTAACACTGCAGTTTAATTATAAATCAGAAACCATGAAATATAACTTGGTTTCAATAATACTTGTGTTGATATTCAGCATAACATGCGAATCCTCACTATTCGAAAGTGATTCTTGCTATTCATTCGGCAGCGGCAATGTTTTCCCCGGCGGTGCAAGAAAGATTGATCACAAATTGCAATTTACTAAGGCGATGAGTAAGTATTTATGCAACCAATCCGTAAATCAGGATATACGCTAAGTAATCTTGATAAAACACTGGTAAACTTTTCGTTGTTTTCTCACAATTTCCAGTCTCAAAGCCGGCGCCGGAATGGGAAGCCACGGCAGTTGTTAATGGAGAAATTACTCAACTTTCATTATCAAGCTTCAAAGGGAAATACTTGGTGTTCTTTTTCTACCCATTGGACTTGTAAGTAATTTTCATTTTAATTTTGTCGAAAAAGATTTAATTTACCTGCTTTGGGATAGTCAATATATCTCTGATGAGGAGATCAATATTTTTGACTGACCTATAAATAAAACACAATCTTGACAATTCAGTTTAAAATTTATTTTTGTTTCAGCACCTTTGTATGCCCTACAGAAATATTGGCATTTTCTGAGAGGGCAGAAGAATTCAGGAAGATTAACACAGAAGTTGTTGCATGCTCCGTTGACTCTCATTTCACACATCTTGCCTGGATAAATACCCCCCGCAAAGAAGGAGGCCTAGGAAAAATTAATATTCCACTATTAAGTGACTTAACTCACTCCATTGCTAAAGACTATGGCGTTTATCTAGAAGATGTGGGCCATACCTTGAGAGGACTATTTATTATTGATGAAAAAGGTATTTTGAGGCAGATCACTATGAATGACTTGCCTGTAGGACGATCAGTTGATGAAACTTTAAGGCTTGTGCAAGCATTCCAATATACAGATAAGCATGGCGAAGTGTGCCCCGCTGGCTGGAAACCAGGGCAAGATACGGTGCGTATCAACCAAATTGATTGATAATTCTAGATAACATATTAATTTATATTTCCTAATCTATATTTACTTTTAAATGTTTTGAGATAAGTTTTTAATTAATTTTTTGTCACTTACAGATAATACCTAACCCAGACGAAAAGAAGAAATATTTTGAGAAAGTTGCAAAGAATTAGTGTTTGTGAATTTTGGTAGGATAACACAAGCATTGAAATTTGACACATTTGGTACTGATTTATGAACTATTCTACTACTGATATCACAAATATTATATCTAAACCTTGGGCTTCTGATATCAAGAAATTAACTGACAGATTGTCTTGAAAATACCTAACGAATTTTGAGTAGGTAAGTAAATTAAGGGAAATTATTTCAAACACATGGTCATTTACATTGATTAATTTAAATTGATAAGGAAAAAATACTCTTAAAAATGCATACTTAAATATAATGAAATTAAACATCTGTGTTAACATTATAATATTGTAGGTAGGTAGTACTTAAAGATAAGCTGTAGTAAAAAAAATAACAAAAGAATTTTATAAGATAAAATGCAAAGTAAGAGACTATTTTGCCTATCAATCATCACCTATCTATGTATAGGATTAAAACATCACTCCTATAAAAGACTGAATACCTACTTAATTTGAAATTAAACAACTTTTATTAAGAACTGGCAACTGGCAAGACTGGCTTAAGAAGAGGCATGTTGAAGGCATGTCAAATAGTATAGTAATCAGCACGATAAATACAATTATTTTTGTAAAGCCTAGCACCCTTATTCATAAAAACTTTCTAACCATTACTTCGTTAAAATACGTACTTACCTACTGTATAATTATGAGATTCTAAATTCAAAGTCTTCATAGAAAATTTCGAATACAGAATCTGCGTATTGGTATTTTAGCTACTCAATTTAAATTACAATTTAAATTAAAACCTCAAAACGTTATTCGAGCTAGGTGCCAAGTTAACGCGTACGGGTAGTAGGTACCAAGTAAAGAAATGGTTCTTTAGTATTTATGAATAAGAGCGTAAATATATAAAAACAATTTTTCTTAATAAATTTCTTAAAAAGATACCAAGGTCTTTTATTCTTTATCAAGCATCATCATCATATCAAAAAAAAGAAAAAACGAAAGGCGTCCGACTGCTGGGCATAGGCCTCCCCCAAGTGTCACCACAATACCCGGTCCTGTGCCACAGATTACGTCATGGAGCGTCAAGCATACGCATCTTATACCTATTGCAGCCAATAATTGGTGCACTAATAATCTGCTGCCCAATTCTATTAACCTTTTGAACGCCACGGTCGGATAAAGCCGACAAATGAAGACGTGGCCAACGCGCCAACGTCGGCTACAGCCGACGAGAAAACGACATTTTTAAATCTTTTTATGAGTTATTCTCAGACCAACAAAAAAAGGTAGACAGCGCACCGCGAACATCAAAAGTGAAGCCACAAAACCGTGCTCCTTCAAATTACACAAGCTCACGCACACACCTACACTAAAACCATGCTCATCGCTCTTAGTACGTCACGAGCCGTCGTCTAGAAAACATTAATAGAAAAATATAATGATGCCTTCCCTGTGTAGTAAAAATTTGTAAAAACAATAGCTAAACACATAAAAAGTCTCACGGAATTACTTTTCACTTGTAAGTTCTTGAAATAACATCGTTTTTATTATAAATTAACTATGGTTATAGCCGTAACAGACGTTCGAATTTGGTACGGCGGACTAACTCCGCCCACAAGATTTGGTACGCTCCCGGACCATATCCGCCCGTGTGTTGAGTGGTCCTCGAACATTATTATTATTAATTGAGTCCGCCGCGGTCCGCTTGTTTGCACAGCGGATTTGGTCCGCTCCGTACCAAATCTGGACGTGTGTACGCTTGGGCCGTACCAAAGTACCACAGACTACCATAAAAATTAAAAAAATGTATTTCTCTTAATAAAATTTAGCCAATCCTCTGCTTTTTTTCCGCTTTTTACGGTGTGGTTGGTACATGGTGGTTGTAATGTTGCTGCTATTGTTGCTTCTACCGCCATAATTTTTGTGTACTTGAAGGCGCATAATTCAGTGTAGTATATATACTCTGTGGCGTGGTGGGCGGAGTTAGTCCGCCGCGTGGTCCGCCGGACCAGATCCCGTCGTGTGTTGCGAGATCGAATTTTGTGGGCGGAGTTAGTCCGCCGTACCAAATCCGAGCGTCTGTTACGGCTATTACTTGGAACAAAAACGTCAACAAACGAAAGCGAGGGTTGCCATAATATGATTTAAAATTTTCCTATTCGATTAAGCAAATTCTGATTTCTTTCTTCGAGTTATATTCCTATTTTCTTTTTTTTTTAATGTACTAAATATTTTAGATTTGATGTTTTTCAACACATTTGGGAGAAAACAGTACAATAGGTTATGAAAATAACTTTTTATTGTAGATAACAGTCGGAAAGTCGGCAACAATCTTTGACGTTTCTAATATGAAAATAGCCCGAAATTGCAAACGGAACTACATCTTTCGTCTAATTTTCTCTTTCGTATTTCTACTAAAGAGAAAATGAGACGACAGATGCTTTTTTTTTGTTCATGATAAATAATAAATAATATTCATTTTGTAAGTACTTAGGTTAAACATAACACTTACACGTCAA
Organism: Melanchra persicariae; assembly: GCA_947386135.1. Taxonomy (NCBI): domain Eukaryota; kingdom Metazoa; phylum Arthropoda; class Insecta; order Lepidoptera; family Noctuidae; genus Melanchra; species Melanchra persicariae. The sequence continues at coordinate 17,345,822 of OX376648.1, read as the reverse complement.
TGTTCGTTATTTTTATCTTGCTATTACCTACTTTTTCTTTAGTCAGTGATTTTTTTATGGTGGTCTTTTTGAATTTAATAAAGTTGATTGAAAATATAATTACCTACGAGTATTTTATTTCAGAACAGTTTACATAATTTCTTATACCTACGAATATGTTATGACTTACGCTTTTATAACTTATAATTGAATGTACCTACTTAAGTAGGTATGTGTGATGTAAATATTTCTTTTTTAGGTATAGCTCTTTTAAAAAAAATAAGTTACAATATCTTAGTTGTGCTGACTTGCACAATATTAGCTAACCCATAAAATATTATTTCCCAAGTTATGGGGAAAAAAAATAAAAAATGGCAACCCTTTGAGACACACATAGATAAAAAGATGGCTTCACTTTTGATGTTCGCAGTGCGCTGTCTACCTTTTTTGTTGGTCTGAGGAGTTATTAAACTTAGATACATAGGTCAAACAAAAAACACTACAAAGTACAAAATATGTACTTTAATTTCGGAATTCGGTGTTTTTGGTTGTTTCTTTGTGGTAATTTAATAGCCGTAACAGACGTTCGAATTTGGTACGGCGGACTAACTCCGCCCACAAGATTTGGTACGCTCCCGGACCATATCCGCCCGTGTGTAGAGTGGTCCGCGAACATTATTATTATTAATTGAGTCCGCCGCGGTCCGCTTGTTTGCACAGCGGATTTGGTCCGCTCCGTACCAAATCTGGACGTGTGTACGCTTGGGCCGTACCAAAGTACCACAGACTACCATAAAAATTTAAAAAATGTATTTCTCTTAATAAAATTTAGCCAATCCTCTGCTTTTTTTCCGCTTTTTACGGTGTGGTTGGTACATGGTGGTTGTAATGTTGCTGCTATTGTTGCTTCTACCGCCTTAATTTTTGTGTACTTGAAGGCGCACAATTCAGTGTAGTATATATACTCTGTGGCGTGGTGGGCGGAGTTAGTCCGCCGCGTGGTCCGCCGGACCAGATCCCGTCGTGTGTTGCGAGATCGAATTTTGTGGGCGGAGTTAGTCCGCCGTACCAAATCCGAGCGTCTGTTATAGCCGTAACACCTACTTCCGAAATATATTATCTACCATAGAGAACAATCGTTCAGAAATTAAAATAAACCATAGGACACAAACAAAAGAAGTTTAAATCAGCCGCGATTTGCTGGAACCGATTGGATCCACCAGGGCTCAATGACAATAATAATTCGCAACATCCGGAGCCTGTAGGACCCGTTAGGATGAAAGAGGTTAAAATTCCTTCAAAATGTATAAATTCAGAAGTGAACTATCTGTTCCGTAAAGGAACTATTAGTTAATCTGTGGTCTAGTGTCAAAACACCGGCCAAGTGCGAGTCGGACTCGCACACGAAGGGTTCCGTACCATTATCTATAAAAAAAAAAAAAAACGGAAAAAACACGTTTGCTGTATTGGAGGCTCCCATATGATACAACAAACGTGTTTTTTCCGTTTTTTGGCTCCCATTGGGAGCCCCAGTTAAATATTTATTTTATTGTTACGAGCTTAGGGTTCGTGACAATAAAAACAGCCGATTAAATAACCAAAATGACACTTTAATTAATCAACACTAATTACAACTTTAAACTCACTAATTATAAATCACAATTGCACTACTGATCACTTTAATTCGCAGTCGAAGTTCGCTCTCGAAGTTGTCGCTTGTATCGCAAATTCAATACTGACCCGGTCGCAGGCTATGCGGGCCTTATATAGGTCGGCAGATAATTCCAGAACCTTCTAGTATAGAAACATCTAGAAAGTTCGAGTACATACCGGTCCGGACCAACCAGACATCGAAAACTCTAGAATGTTCTAGCATGGAATAGTTTAGAAGGATCTTGACTCTACTAGTTCTGCTACTCGATACTAGATGGCGCTAGTAGTAACTGTTATCTTTATGTGCCCGGCATTAATTCTGGTGAGTAACAATAGTTTAAAATACCTTTAAACACTATGTAAGGACTCCCGGTTGTTGCAGCGGTATTAAAGTAATAGTATTATAAAATATTACGCAATTTTTGGGTTACCTAAAAACTATTAAAGGGCTATTTTTCACACATTCAAAAAAGTGGCAAGGGTTGTCTAAAAATACTGACCCCCTCTGGGAGTAACATGTTCTGGGTTGTCATGTCTGAGTATTTATTAAAATTCTGCCTATCAGTGTTTACTCCAGCCGGTTTATAGGCAAGCTGGATATGACAAAACTTCCCGGGAGATCGCTAACCGCTACGACCAAGTTTTAACCTGTAAACGACCAATTGGAATACCCGCTTAACTTTTTAACTGCCCTGTGAATTGTATATGAGGCTTGTCCGTTATTATCAGTCTGGTATATTTTCAAACTTCATATCTACTCAATTTGAAGACTGCTTACAGCTTTGCAAAAAAGAGTACGATGTGGTGTAAACAAGTGGAACTAAATATTTTACTAAATGGAAACCTATGATGTCGACACTACTTGGCCGACAAGTGTTAGATTTTGAATAACGTTTATTGTTCCACATTTATTTTTAACGATTTGATTAAATTCTCTTACTGATTTCCCATATTATGTGGCGTTAAGTGAAATAGTGGCGCCCTCATTTTTTCCACTCTTTTTTGCCAAGCTGTATTTGTCTGTACTTGTCTGTCGTCTAGGCTAAATGCTCTAAGCAGTCGTCTTATCTGACTAGTCTGTAAAGTGCTCTTACAACCTCACAATCACACATTCGATTTTGGGATGATTTTTTAAGGTTTGGCAAATGTGTGGAGCCGGCTTAATAATGTACCTAGCTTCTTACTTCTTTTTGTTGCTGTCATGCGATATCAGAGGAAGACAGACTGACAGAAACAGGGACTAACCATAGAGGTAGGAATACTAGGATTCCTTATTCAGACAGAGCGGTAGAGTTGTCAACAAAGTTGACAGCCCTGCCTCTGAAGTTGGTTGAAACTTTTGTTTATTTTTAGCACAGAGTACTTTTACTATATGATTTTTGGTTTCTTGTTGTCTAACTAATATCCTATACTAACTGGGAAAGGAATGTCGCCAAATCACTAATTATGGCAAGATATTTATATTATAAAGTAATCAATATTAATTTTTATATTATGCAGATAGTTTAATAAGCTGACTAATTATTATTTATTCCGGTATTTCATATTTTTAGACGGTGGGTGAAGGAATTTAGAGATTGCATGATGTTTCCGTTCCCTACAAACCTAGGTTCTTTTCGAAATGCTGTTACTACGACGAATATACGTACGTATCTAGGCAACCAGAGCAATACAAACATCATGCATATTTTATTTGACTTAAAATGATTACCTCACTTCTTAATAATGCATGAATGCCCTTTGTCCTAATGATTTACTACCTAGTGTTGTTATCAACAATGCGTCATTAGAATCGTTACGCTCACTGGAATAACACTAAACTTGAAGCTTGTACATTTTAGATTTACTACTATTCATAAAATTGGTAAAACTTATTGAGTGTTTTATGTTACACGGGTCTGTACCTAATCTTCTAATAAATTCTGCTTCCTTACCTACTATAAGTCTGTCTGTTGCACAGAGTATTATGTCTAGTAGTCATCCCTCTGCACCTAGTTACACAAGTGTGTAAAGTTTAATATTTTTTTTATATCAGAGGTAATTATTTAGCTAGCTTAACATTTTTTGCTCATTATTTGTTTTGTGTTGTGTCATTTCCTCAGTGCATAGTCTATATAAATGTTGTTTTAACATGTTTTGCACAGCTTGGAAGTAATTTAGTATTTAGGCTTACTATTGTGCCAGTAATATAAAGGTAGGTTGTGTAGTTTTCAAACATTCAAAAGGAACAGGTTTGTTACATATTTCCTTAAACTTTGGGTTCAGATCATCATGATTTGTTTTTTTAAATGGGATTGGGCTCATATTTAGGTTCCATATCTGCTTCAACTAAAAACTATTAAGGTGTGTTAGCAATGTTTTATCACCTTGACTATCTGTTTCAGATTCACTGTACATTTGTATAGCAGGGAGAACAAACTCAAGTAGTCACAACAAAGACAAAAAAATGGTGGATCCTAAGAGAGTGTTGAGCTACGAGGACATGTTGGAGGTGATCCAAGAGCCAAAGAAGGTAATCATTGATGTCCGCGAGCCTGATGAGGTGGCCAACACCGGCAAGATACCATCCAGCATTAACATACCATGTAATTTTTATTTCTATTTTTTCATCTATACTAATATTATAAAGAGGTAAAATTTGTAAGTTTGTAAATTTGTAAGTTTGTATGTAGGGGGCCGCAAGGGCCTGTTTGTAGTAAAAAAAAAATTCTACCACTTCTGATATTGTTACAGTGCAAAGTATCCACGGGGCATTAGAGTCAATGTCTCAGGAAGACTTCAGGCATCAGTTCAAACGTGAGAAGCCAACCACTGATGATGAACTTGTCTTTTATTGCCATTCTGGCAGACGGTCTACTGAAGCTCTGGACAAGGCATTAAAGTTGGGATACAAAAAGTAGGTGGCATGTAGAAAAATTATAAATTTACAAGCAACTAATAATAACAACATAACAGGGGCTCGAGTCTGCTATTGCAATTGTTTCTCAATGACTGGTAATTGATCGAATATTTGACAACTTTGACAGTTTTTGTATGGGAAAAAGTTTGACGTTATACATCAAAAATCGATCATTGACCGGTCATTGAGACACGATTGCAATAGCAGAATCGACCCCCTGGGGAAAAGTGGGTATGCTTGTAGCGGCATTGATGGCGCCACACAAAATCAGCGCAACAGAATCAACATCACAACAAATGAGACTCGCAGCGCCATCTATCTCGACAGCTGCGAACTAACTTGTCAAAATCCTAAATCGCGATAGCAGAGTTTACCGTGCGACTAGAACATAACCAAAGCCCGAATATCAACTGTTGGGCAGTTGTCCACCAGACACAACATCCATCTGGTCAGAGGATCCTCCCTTTTCAATGGAGGTATGTGGGACTTTACTCTCTGTTCCGCATATCTCCAAATGCTATAATTACATCTTCGCTATTTGTGCCCTTTGTTAAAAAAAATATGTAAAGATGAATATGTAAGGTGTCAAAAGTAAAATTGGTGTGTAAAAGTGTTATTTATAATCAATTTGTTAAATAAATATAATTTATCAGACATAGATACTAGCATAATAAATTATTAAGTATAGAATTATTAAATCTTTACTCTGCAATTGCGTAATTGTTACAGCTACAGCACTTAATTTACACACCATAACTACTTGCAGTGGTCAAACATATTTTACTTACTAATTTTATGACCATCTATGGTTTAAGTGCCGACGCACTTAAAACAATGTGATGCCACAATGCAATGAAAATTGATAACTCGCCCGAAAGTAAAAAAAAAAAAAATAAATCACAGATAAAATTAAAAAAGCATTAAAGACTGAGTGAGTGAACTATTTTTTTTTTCAGCTCTAAAAACTATTTGGGAAGCTGGTCTGAGTGGTCAAGCAAGAAAAAATAAATAATGTTAAATATAAGATTAACAGAAAGGGCATAATAAATGTTGCTGTTCATTATTACTTCCTGTCTTTTATTCCATACTAGAGAGCTCAATAAGCAGTGTCAATCTGTTGTTACTGATGAATGTTGTATTGTAAACATTAAAATTCTTCATTTAGCCAGCAACTTGCATACATAAACAGAACATTATTTATAGGAAGTAATGACAACTGCAGATCACTAGCACAATATGATTATTTGCACCCAGATAATATGAGTCACAGATATTGATAGTGAAGATGCAAAATCGATAATAGAAATAAAATGTTTTTAATTGTTTACCACAGTTAAAATAACATCATTAAAAATATTAAAAAACGAAAACAAGTGTAAGCAAAATGTCAAGGACAACTGAACGAGCACCAAACAAGACGATAAGCAGATAACTGTTTGCTTCATTGATTTTTGCTAGCCCAGTCAGTGAAACTGCCAAGATAGTTCTTCGCACTGTAATAAAACAAAGTAATGGTTGAGCTAATATCACCTAAATACTGTCAGTTTATGTATAGGTACATATTTATATCATACTACCTGTCTCCCGCGGCTTCGCTCCCGCCCCAACTTGGTACCTACCTACCCTCCACCTACCATACACCTACACTACACAGCCCCGGCAATACTTTGACATGTTTCTAGTCTCCTGGTACTTGATGTTGCTGGTCTCCTGGTACTTGTGAATCTGTAGTACTAAGGCAGCAGCGTCAGCATCCTCAGTCTTCATTAATCCATGCCACTTACCTCTCGTCTTATTCCAGAATACATGTGTGCCAAATTTCATCCAAATCCCTTCAGCCGTTTTTGCCTAAGTGTTACACAAATATACAAACAGTCACATCCTACTAATATTATAAACTAGCTTGTACCAGCTGCGGCTTCGCCCGCGTGATTATCGGAAATAGCAAGATTTTCTGATTTGTATTGTAAATTTTTTACTCAGGAAACACCCACCTGACATCTACCCTACACTTACCGTACACCTACCTTACACCTACCCTACACCTACCTTACACCTACCCTACAAATACCCTACACCTACCCTACAAATACCCTACACCTACCCTACCTACATAATTTTATACCAGCCCAAAAATACTATGACATGTTTCTGGTCTCCAGGTACTTGATGTTTCTGGTCTCCTGGTACTTGTGAATCTGAAGTACTAAGGCAGCAGCAGCTCTGAGTTTCCACTTCTTCTTCAGTCTGCATTAATCCATGCCACTTATGGGGATAAAAAGTAGCCTATTTTTTATTCCGGGATATGAACTACATGTGTGCCAAATTTCATCCAAATCCCTTCAGCCGTTTTTGCCTGATTGTTACACAAACATACAAACTTTCACCTTTATAATATTAGTATGATGTACCAGGAGACCTAAAAATATGTCATAGTATTTTTTGGGCTTTTTAGGGTAGGTGAAGGATAGGTTAGCCAGATGACAGGAGCGAAGCCGCGGGAGACAGCTAGTTCTAACACACACAACTCACTCCCTTATCCCAGGGGGGTAGGAATACATTACAGACCAGCACCTGTTACAATTCTTACATACTCCTTTTAAAACACCTTAGTACAATGTAAATAAATATGTTTTGCAAATATTAACTTAACACCACACAGTCTATTCGTTTGCTATAGTTTCTGTTAAGCATAATACTTTTTTCATTAGTCTCTCACTAAGATTTCCAATAAGAATTGTCATCCTCAACAAAGGTACATGTCAAAAGACCCTCTACTACTGTAATGTTCACTTCTGCATATAACTATTGTGTTAGTGCTCTTAAAAATAAATTATGGTAAAATGGGTAGCAGTTTGTTTACACTTTATTATGTATGTTTAAAATTTAAATAACTTACTTTTTGAATCCTAAGTTGATAGCATTTTGTTGAGCCATACCAGACCTCTTACCAATCATACAATAGAATATAATCTCAGTATCTTCTGCTGGCTTGGGCCTTTTGTAGGCCTCTTGAAAGTCTCTGTCTGGCATTGTGCCCAGCACTGGTGACACATTGCCCACTGTGAACAGTTAATTAAATATCTATAAATATTAATTTATTTTGTTTTATCAGCAAGTTCAGAAAGAGTAGCCAGGATAAGTTGCTCTCCTTTTCAAAGAGCTGGTCCAAGATTCTAGAATGGCAGGAAAATAGACAACTAGAAACCTCTTTTTTCTCTGTAGCGGGACAACATAATTATTATGCTTGCAAATGTGAAATGATTTAACATTTGAAGGAAAACAATAACTCACATGGGATGTTGACACTGTTTGGAATTTTGCCATGCTCCACGATTTCATGAGGTTCTCTAACATCAATTATTAGAGTACTGCTCTTTGCTGTAGCCTGTTTCACATATTCATAGTCTACAGTTAACTCCTCAAGGTTTACTTGTGCCGAATACGAACGCACTATGTTGATACTTGGTAAGTGTGATGATGGAGCATATCTAAAAATACCTAAAAAAAACAACATTTTATAGGTAAGCGTTACTTTATTTGTGAGGACTACCTATATACTTGTGCGAAATTAAATGATACTTTGGTCTTGTACTTACAAGGTATGTTAAATCTTCTCAAACATTTTCTTAAATTCACAGTTCCCGCCGCTCTTATCGTGTGACAAGGAGACGACGGAAGAATTCGACGAATTGCCCGTGCTAGCGCTAACATTATTTGCAAATATTATTATACTAAGTTTTTGGAGCTTGAACGATACTTGTGGATTTTTTAGATTTTATGCTTTTCGATTTGATTGATTGAACGAAAACTGAATAAAAGTGACAATGAGTGACATTCACATAAATCGTACGATTTTCGTTTGTTTTGTGTAATTACCCGGTTTCGGTTTTTTTGCCTTTGGTCTTTGGTTAATGACAGTATAAAAAAATACTTCATTCATTAATTCGAACTGTTTATACAACATTTTTGAAATAGCTGAATATAACTAGCTATATATACCAATGAATTATATACATAAATATGTTTGAATCAAATTATTTTTATCAGTTGGCAATAAATGCTCCCTTTTGATTTTGACATGGTAGGTATTCCCTATTGCCTATTCCCGATTTTGACAGCTGACCCCATCCATCAAAAGCTTTCAAGCTTGTGCAAAAATATTTTTAATTTTTCGTATTTTACATCTCCATATACGTTGTAAGTGTTTGTGTCTTAGTTTTTTAATAAATGGAAGCTGTAGCTATATTTGTTTCATAATATGGACGGTTCCTCATGTCGAAACTCGACGCATCCTCGATACCTTGTGATTTTTATTGTGTTCTATTTCTACGCGGAACAGCAGTATGACAGTATCAATAAACATGAGTAACTTATCTTTACTTCCAGATGCTATACGCATAATATACAGGAGTGTGCGAGTGTAGTTGGTCAGTGGTGTGCAATGGTTTCATGTTGAAATCTATCAGGTCATTACGTTAGCAAATATGGGGTCCATGCGACCGACGGGAAGGTTCCTATCGTTCGCCAACAACATCCAGAGGACACAGAAACAACCTGGTAAATATGTAACTTTAACTTTTCAATAAACTTGATCACATACCAAAGTTATGAATCATAGATTCATATGTCCTTGTTTGTTTTTGCAAATACTATTATAGATTATGGATGTCAAAATCGGGTCGGTCACTATAGTTCTAAATAAAATACTTTAAATATCTGTTTGATGCAAAACACATTACCATATTCTTATCCAAAACAAGAATATTAAATTGTTGTAATTACTAACATGCAACATGGTCACTGTGTAGCTCAAATCTATAATTATAATATTTGGGTTAATTGGGCACTTAAGGAAAGGCTGTTCCGAGGATTTCTTTTAAAAGATTTAATTAATATCCTTTTTATTTAATTGGGAGGTGTATTAAACTGTGTTGATCATTGTCAGGATAATAGACAAGTTAAAGTATAATGAATCATTACAAATACATAAATCTAAATATTATTTTTGATCCTCAGTGTTTAAAATATTTCTGCCATGCATTTTTGTCTAGTGCCAAGCGGTTTTCCACAAAGCCTATCAGGTAGTGAGACAGATGTGTCAACATCAAACGAGAACCTGTCTCGGGAAGAGCGCTATGTTGTGCGACATACAGCTAGGGTAGAGCCGCAGGGACAGGAGAACCAGGCTCAGCCTAACAACAATAACCGGAATTCCCTTAAGGTAGGATATCATTGTATGTGTTACTAGTTTTAACAATGCAATAAAGATAAATTAACTCACTATTAAGCTAGTCCTTTTCTCAAGTGTGATAGAGATTTTGCATCAATAGTATCCCCCTGCTATTGCTTTTTAACCAACATCAAAGGAGGAGGAGATTCTCAGTTCTTGTTTTTTTAATTAACCCAATACTAGGTTATGCTCACTTTGACAGATACAGTTCTACAGTATAACATAGTGTTTTATCTTTTGTGTGCAATTTAGAATTATTATTAGTTTAGGATTAATATTTTATAGAACAGTGTTATATGTATAAAAAAGAAAAGAATATATCTAATGGAGCGAAAGAAGATAGTGTTCAAAGTAAATTAAAAGAGATGTGCGTGGATCCTAGGATGTTGCAGTAGGCAGTATGTTGGGTGTTGTGCCATAGTTTGTTTGACTCCATGAGGCTGGCTTAGTAATGACTGCAGTTATGACTGTCTTATAGACCCTGGTCTATGAGACTGTAATAGTAAGCCAGAATGTACTGAAAACTCAAAATGAAAAAGGATAAATAAAACGTTGCCCCACATTAGGAATTTCTCCTGTATCGTGGGTGCATTTACAAACATACAAAGTCACATACACAAACCATACAAATATTTAAAAAAGAAAGCTTAATAATTTGCAAATTATTTCTAATGTCTATTGTACTTTTAGGAAAGTGTAACGGGGAGCAATCGCAACTCTCTCAAGGACTCAGTTGGTGGTGGTAACAGCAATCGAAGTTCCCTAGACGTGTCCTCATCTTCATACAACACTCTCATCATACACAACCAGGATGACTCTTGGCCTCCAAGACCTACTCCTATCAGGTTAGAACTTTATTTCATATTTGCTATAGTTGTGGTGAATATTAAGTCTACATTCCCTAAAGCTATGGGAAAATTCACCAAGGGTGAAGCCTTTGAAGCAATTCCTGCCTGACCAAGGAAACTACATGGAAAATAATAATAGGCTCCTGAAAAGTGTTGTGACAGCTCCCACACTGAACTGCTTAAAAAGCCGACTGGTCAGACTAGATAATCTCAAAGTTACTTGAAAAAGACGCATCAGCTAATAGCTGCTAGAGTGTAAAATGAATCTAAATAATAATGAAAATAGGTTTTCTGACTCAGAGGACTTTTTTTTTTCTTAAAAAAACCGTTGCCCCACACTAGGAATTTCTCCAGTATTGTGAGTGCGTTTACAAACATATAAACTCACATACACAAACAGCTAGACCCGGAACAACTATCTGTAGGCCATATCAATATTTGTTCTGTGCGGGAATCAAACTCACGATACGCAACGCAGCAGCCAATCGTTCAAAAATTGGGCCAACCGTGCCGTCAAATTATTATTCGTCTCGAATATTATAGTTACCTATAAGGTTAATATAAAGCAACTGTGTTAGCGCCTAGCCATAGAAAATCACTGCGACCATTTCGCCATTCCATCAGTGCTCTAGAATGTTTGCCGTTTGCAAGAATTTCATGGTCCTGGGGATATCTCCTTTCTTTCAGATTCAAAAAGCTTCTTTTGAATTTAATGGCACTGCTTGACTGCCGCCGCGATTCTCCTGTCCGTGGAGATAATGCTTAATCATACCAAAACCTTCAAAAATATTTCGTTCCAACAGAGAACACGAAAGAACAAGCAGTGAAGTAAAACACCCTACCACACAGTCGTCACCGTACCACACCCTGAAGAAGAGCGAAGGCATGAAGAAACCTAGTGGGATCCCTGTACCCAAGATGCATAAGGAACAGAATGTGACCACCACTGCCAACTACATCGATATTGGAGGCCAGAGGATTTATACTAGCCCACCTGACCATGGTGTTCAGGTATGATAAACATTCTAATATTTACTTATTAAAGGTATTTCTTGTTATGAGAGCTAAAGAGGAACAATGGATGTTTTTATAAAATATTGCTAGGTAAGAAGGCGAATACCCACACTGAATTCGTAAAAATAGTTTTGGCGCCCAGTTTTGCTTCATAAAAAGATAAATTTTAATTTCGTTTAGATCTTTTTTATGGATGGGAAATTATCAAATGACTATTCCCGCTCTAGGCGTAAGAGTGGGTGTCACACTTTACTGACTAAAACATATCCTTCAAATGCCCTTTGAGCAACCTGGCAGATCTTTCATCAATATTGTTATTGTTATTGCAATTTCACTTTATTCATTAGCCTTTACTGCATGCCATAACTCTGACACTAGGGTGTGTGGGATCGTTAGACCTTGCTACCCACACGAAGAAGAAGAAGAATGCATGAAAATTGAAGCCCCTAATATATTTTTATCGCACAGTAACCCTGATGACTTCCGCTCAGGACACCCTACCTTAATTTTCTTTCACTAAACAGGAAATAACAGAAATCCCCGACGACTTCCTCAACCAGTCATCGGTGTTGAAGCACCTTGCGAAGGAAGTGGCGCAGTCGCCCACGCCGCGCGGACCCACGCCGCCCGCCTCCCCGCGCGCGCCCGCACCCCCCCGCGACGACTCTAGGAAAGCTAAGGGGAAGTGCTCTAAAGCTAAGCTAAGCAAGGAAAAACTGAATCTGTCGAGGTCACAGCCTGATCTTACTAGGTGAGTCGAAATTGGACAGTAGGTTTTTTTATTATCTATGTACATTTATATTATGTCTTTGAATTAATTAGTTGGGCCCAGGCAGTAGCCAGGTCTAACGGCATCAGTGGTGCAGTTCGTGGGTTTAGAAGGGCATGTGTATGGACATGATGTGACATGAATATGTCGAAGATAGAGGGACGAAATTGACACTATTGGCTCGTAATGGCAGAGGTCAAACGTGTGGATAAAAAGAGCGGGAGATCTTTGATTAGCAATGGGGCATAACGGGCCACTTAGATTCGATTAAATATGCTAATGATGGACAAGGTCCCTAGTTCACAGGTTTGCTCAAAATAACGAGAATGGTCTGCATGGTTATAAATTTTGTTTGCACGTGGAAACCAGTCAGGTATTTACAATTTAATATCTATTACAGTGATATACAGGGTGCAAGGATTGCGATTTCATTTGTAGAGATAAGCTTGGTAGCCACAAACGGAACGCCTATTAGAGGACTGTCGCGGCTTGGCACGCAATGTAAATAATTAATCTATCATACACCTTAATCTTTCTCAAGAAATTCCATAATAATCGCGAAAACCCTTTAACATTATTTATGAAGTTAAGAAGTAGGTACTAACCACTTACCATGGCAAACGACTTTTTTAATACCAAATATGTTGGCTTTACGCGCTTTCCGAGGCACAAGGTCTCTTGGGTACTTGGCTAATATCCGTTGAGATTGGCCACCATGCCTGAAATTCAGTCAGGAGGCCCAATCTAATTTGACCTCAATTCTCTGGGCTTAGTGTTGGAGTCCGCGCAGTGCCTGGCGGGTCAGAGTCCAGTGGCTGGTGCAGTGGCGGAGAAGGCGAGCTAGAGGAACCGGATGACGCGTTCACGGCTGTGCTGGACGCGCTCGCTGCTGAGAACCATCAGCTCAAGAGGCAGCTGGCTGATGCCTGTGAACGAGTCGCCAAGACTAATAAGGTTAGTTTTATAAGCAAAGCAATGAGGACTTAAATTATATTATTATCTATGTTAAATTGAACACTAGCTAAATTGAACCTTAAAATTTATAAAATACTGGCTTTTGCCCGCCACTTCGTACGCGCAGATGCCGTTTTTTCCCTTAATATGATAAATGACTAAGTTTTTTGCGGTCCGACGAAAGTCGACGAAATCTGTGACGAGACGATACGTCTCATTCTCAAGTGGATTTCGGCAGAACACTTGGATAAACGCGGAGATGGACTCTAGAGTAAGACTGTGACTAAATGGTGGCGCGAGCCGATGTAGTGGGAAACATCTGAATGAGGGACGCATAGTACCGCGAATTCTGATGGATATGAAAGGAGTCCTAAAATAATACCCAGCGGTCGATGATTCCAGATTGATACAATGATGATGAAAGTCGATAGAAATGGCATTATCATATATCAGTAACTGAACATAACTGTAAAGCGGATTTCCCACGTTACGCAGTTCCGCATATAATTTTTTGTTTTAAGTTTACTCCGGATTACTGACATCATAAAGATCGAAATAACATGACGTGGGTCGCAGTCGCCCACGAATCTGGATTTACTACGAAATTTATAAATGTGAATGTGACACTACAGTGTACCGTGAACCGTCATGATCTTACAGTTTTAGGTACAGTAGGTACTCCGTGCGTTAGTCAGAGGATCATGTTAGATGCGATATTTAAACTTATTATGGTGACGAGGAAGAATATTATTTGTTTGTTTGTAAAAGGTAATCTCTGGAACAATTGACATAGGCTGTCATTCGAGAAAAGATGCGCGGTTGCCCTGGGAGAGACCATGAGGGCAGTCGTGGGAAAAAGCTAGTCGATGTAGACTGAGAGATGTTGTGTCGTCGCTTTAATTTTTACTAAAGCCTTGACACGTGTACCAGTTTTTGGAAAGTCGAGAGATGATTAGTTTAAGAATGGGAACAACTGGTAGACCAGAAGTTTTCGCCACTCAACCGTCGAAAAGTTCCCCGTGTCTCGTGTAAGAGGCGTTAAAGTCTTGTATATTGTCTTCTGGTCCAGGTGTTTGCACGATAACGTTATTTCCTTAGCTCGAAGAAGAAGTGGAGAAGGTCCGCACCGCTCACGAAGAGCTGGTGGGGTCGTGCGAGCGTCGGGAGCGACTGGAGCGAGCGGCGCGCGTGCGCCTGCAGGCTGACTGTCGCAGACTGCATGACCTCAACCGAGCGCTGAAACAACAGGTACTCAACCAATGATATATAAACTTAGATGCAGCATTACCCAAACTCTGAAATGGCGACATAAAAAGAAGGAGCCTGACCCTATACCGCTCTCGTTTACGTAGCTATATATTATATTGAAGTTCCGATAGTTTCCAATGAATATTGAACCGGATTTTTTTTTTTACAAAAACAAAATGAAGAAAATACACAGCGTTGTCACGTCCCTGGTAAAAATTGTAGCATCATAGTGACGTCACGACGTGGTTTAAAATACCCTGTTGTACTTAACTATGTACGTAAATAGGTAATTTCATTGCACCTTTCTTGTCTTTTCCTGTTCGATAATTTCCCTTCGATCTACGAATCTGCTGTCGAACCACTTTTTCGAATATTTGTGATAGCTTTTATACTGAATAAGTAAATACGAACGTATGTAACGTACTTACGTTTTGGGAACACATTAATTCTGCGTACCGCTAAGGAGTGGAATTCCCTGCCAGAGTGTGTTTCCTGATAGTTACAACCTGGGAGTCTTTAAGTCAAGAGTAAATAGGTTACTTCTAGGCAAGCGTGCTCCATCTTCGAGCACATCATCGCTTACTATCAGGTGAGATAGTGGTCAAACGCGTGCCTATCAATAGTAAAAAAAAGAAGTTTATAACAGGAGTATGAGACTTAGGGTAGTGTCATAGTCAGCATTTCCCGAATGCGAGATGAAGCTATACAGCCAGTCAACTCTGTCAAAATGTGACCGTGACAACTTAGATTAAGTGCGCGTGAACTGAACTGCAGTTACACTACAGAAATTATACCGCTATCCCTTTTAAACACTGGTTTTAGAGTCCATTTTAGGGTTCCGTACCCAAAGGGTAAAAACGGGACCCTATTACTAAGACTCCGCTGTCCGTCTGTCTGTCTGTCACCAGGCTGTACCTCATGAACAGTGATAGCTAGACAGTTCAAATTTTCACAGATGATGTATTACTGTTGCCGCTTTATCAACAAATACTAAAAACAGACACAAAATAAATATTTAAGTGGGGTATCAAAGTGGGCCGGCCATGTCTGTAGACGGACAGACGGTCGATGGAGCAGACATGTGCTGGAGTGGAGACCGCGTATGGGCAAACGTAGTGTGGGACGTCCTGCGGCACGATGGATCGATGATTTGAAGAAGGTGGCTGGCAGCGGTTGCATGCGGACTGCTCAAGACCGGGATGGTTGGCGCTCTTTGGGGGAGGCTTACGTCCAGCAGTGGACGGCAATTGGCTGACATGATGAAGTGAGGTTCCCATACAACAAACGTGATTTTTTTGCTCGTTTCTGCTCGATATTGATAACGACAACAGGTAGACGCTTGAATTATTCACAGAATATTTAGTTATATATTCACTTTAAGAATATATAATTCAATTCAAATGAAATAAATATTTAAGGGCCCCGGGGCTCCAATACAACAAACGTGATTTTTTTGCCGTTTTTTTTTATAGATAATGGTACGGAACCTTTCGTGCGCGAGTCCGACTCGCACTTTGCCGGTTTTTAATGTTGATGTTATGTTCTAGGTGGAGTTGCTATCCCAGGGCGTGCGCACTGAAAACGAGAGCAACGTGGAGGCGTTGCGCAAGGAGTTGCAGAACAGAGAGATGCTCATTGCACAACTCATCACACAAAGTAAGATTTTCATTAATGAATAATTAAAATAATTATAAAGGGCGTTTATACGCATCCGATACGCGTATAGCGTAATGCAGATTTTCATTGTGGGTGCCTGCATGCGGGTAATTCGCGATTCCCAGATCGGATAAAAATTATTACTGGGTTTACTATTAGGAATTTCTCAGTAGCAGCCCGGAGTTTGAAAGTAGGTGCCCTATAATATCTCTTGCATACTAGGATAATCTCGGTTTAGATAGGCCACTGTCACCGAAATTCGTCGGAAGGATTATTTTAAATCTAGGCGTCGCGTCGTAAGTATAGTGCGCGGGAACGGTGGTATTTGTTAAGTCCTGGAACTTATTTATGTGTAACTAAAGCAGGTTCCTCATCAAGTGTAAGTATTGGTAGCCGTTTGGTCACGCGTCAGCAAATACAATTTAAAATAGCTTTTTTTATCGACTGCGCGACCGTTGCCTTCGCCGACCAATCCGTCATGAAGGACTGTAAGTCTTCACACCAGAGTTTCCTAACTCTTCTACATATGACCAGCCGAACCCCACTTCAGTCTGGAAGCTTTATTGGCCTCATTGGCGATTCCTGTTTTGGAGCGAATCGTGGTATGAACTATGTAGTCATAGAGCAATACCTAGAACGTTGTTTCCATCGCCTTTTGGCAAATCTTGAGTTTGATCTGAAATGTCTAATATCCCATTTAATTTGTGTACAGATAAAGAGTTGGCGTGTGCTAAAGAACGTCAGGAGATCGAGATGGCGGCACAGCGCGCCACGCTGCAGGAACAACGCACGCACATCGACATACTGGACACCGCGCTCACCAACGCGCAGGCCAACGTCGTGCGGCTGGAGGAAGATGTGAGTTTGAATGAGGGCTATTTATCGCGTTTCAATTCGCCGCTAGGGCTAGAGGTGCTAGTGTAGCGTGAGGTCTTCGAAATGTCAAATTTCAGTGTTGGTTGGCTTTTACTGCCTATATTTACTGATCTCTCTACCATCCATTCTTATTCGCAGTGTCGTCACGCCAGCGGTTACGTGGAACGTGTGATGGGTCTACAACGCGCGCTCGCTTCGTTACAACAAGCTTCCGATAGAAGAGAACACACCGAAAGGAAACTACGTGCACAGCTTGAAAAGGAGTTGCAGACTCTCAGGTATTGGAACTGGAAATTGTAAGTTACATTTATTGATGACTGCTGGGGCTGATGATGCTGAAACCACGTCTTGTTTTCGTTATAAGACTGAATATTAAAAAAAAAACTGTTATATTAAGCACTTCTTAACTTTCTCTCTCTTGTTTCTATTGTTGAAAAGAGAGAGAGAGAGAGCAATCTATTTATGATTAGCATCGTTCTTTTTTGCGCACTTCTTATCTTTACTACTTTATAACAGTAGTAGTAGTAGTAGTAGTAGTAGTAGTAGTAGTAGTAGTAGTAGTAGTAGTTTATAATAGTAGTAGATAAACCCACTACCACCATGTTTAAATTGGTGCACTGTAAGTTGTCCCGCGCGATTAGTGGACAAAGTACAGAGTGTATTGGGCTATATGGCCGTTGGTATAGACGCTCGGTCTGGTTGACACAATGAAATGTTGTATGTGTAGGAAGCGAGAGTGCAACTGCGGCGGCGCCAGCGCAGCGGGCGGGCCGGGAGGGGGGGAGGCCGAGCTGAGGCGACAAGTGCGGGAGAGGGACGAGCGGCTGCTGGCGCTGGAGGGCGAGTGCGCCAAGTGGGAGCAGCGCTACCTGGAGGAGGCCGCGCTGCGCCAGGCCGCCGTGTCCGCCGCCTCCATACCCAAGTCAGTCGCTAGTACATCTGGATACTGTAGGGAGCGGGACGAGCGGCTGCTGGCGCTGGAGGGCGAGTGCGCCAAGTGGGAGCAGCGCTACCTGGAGGAGGCCGCGCTGCGCCAGGCCGCCGTGTCCGCCGCCTCCATACCCAAGTCAGTCGCTAGTACATCTGGATACTGTAGGGAGCGGGACGAGCGGCTGCTGGCGCTGGAGGGCGAGTGCGCCAAGTGGGAGCAGCGCTACCTGGAGGAGGCCGCGCTGCGCCAGGCCGCCGTGTCCGCCGCCTCCATACCCAAGTCAGTCGCTAGTACATCTGGATACTGTAGGGAGCGGGACGAGCGGCTGCTGGCGCTGGAGGGCGAGTGCGCCAAGTGGGAGCAGCGCTACCTGGAGGAGGCCGCGCTGCGCCAGGCCGCCGTGTCCGCCGCCTCCATACCCAAGTCAGTCGCTAGTACATCTGGATACTGTAGGGAGCGGGACGAGCGGCTGCTGGCGCTGGAGGGCGAGTGCGCCAAGTGGGAGCAGCGCTACCTGGAGGAGGCCGCGCTGCGCCAGGCCGCCGTGTCCGCCGCCTCCATACCCAAGTCAGTCGCTAGTACATCTGGATACTGTAGGGAGCGGGACGAGCGGCTGCTGGCGCTGGAGGGCGAGTGCGCCAAGTGGGAGCAGCGCTACCTGGAGGAGGCCGCGCTGCGCCAGGCCGCCGTGTCCGCCGCCTCCATACCCAAGTCAGTCGCTAGTACATCTGGATACTGTAGGGAGCGGGACGAGCGGCTGCTGGCGCTGGAGGGCGAGTGCGCCAAGTGGGAGCAGCGCTACCTGGAGGAGGCCGCGCTGCGCCAGGCCGCCGTGTCCGCCGCCTCCATACCCAAGTCAGTCGCTAGTACATCTGGATACTGTAGGGAGCGGGACGAGCGGCTGCTGGCGCTGGAGGGCGAGTGCGCCAAGTGGGAGCAGCGCTACCTGGAGGAGGCCGCGCTGCGCCAGGCCGCCGTGTCCGCCGCCTCCATACCCAAGTCAGTCGCTAGTACATCTGGATACTGTAGGGAGCGGGACGAGCGGCTGCTGGCGCTGGAGGGCGAGTGCGCCAAGTGGGAGCAGCGCTACCTGGAGGAGGCCGCGCTGCGCCAGGCCGCCGTGTCCGCCGCCTCCATACCCAAGTCAGTCGCTAGTACATCTGGATACTGTAGGGAGCGGGACGAGCGGCTGCTGGCGCTGGAGGGCGAGTGCGCCAAGTGGGAGCAGCGCTACCTGGAGGAGGCCGCGCTGCGCCAGGCCGCCGTGTCCGCCGCCTCCATACCCAAGTCAGTCGCTAGTACATCTGGATACTGTAGGGAGCGGGACGAGCGGCTGCTGGCGCTGGAGGGCGAGTGCGCCAAGTGGGAGCAGCGCTACCTGGAGGAGGCCGCGCTGCGCCAGGCCGCCGTGTCCGCCGCCTCCATACCCAAGTCAGTCGCTAGTACATCTGGATACTGTAGGGAGCGGGACGAGCGGCTGCTGGCGCTGGAGGGCGAGTGCGCCAAGTGGGAGCAGCGCTACCTGGAGGAGGCCGCGCTGCGCCAGGCCGCCGTGTCCGCCGCCTCCATACCCAAGTCAGTCGCTAGTACATCTGTATGTAAGACAACTAGCAAATGTCCATCCATCGTTTTATTTTCAGAAGCGCTGAAATTGTGTCTTCGAGACACAAGACTGGCTCAGATGAAGCTGTCGAGTTAAAACTACGTTGAGACGCCCGTTGCTGGATTAGGATGACGACTTGAGCGGCTTCTATATGGTGTGGTTTCCATTTTCTTTTAGCTTCAGTATTCCCAGTGACGTGAAACTTTGTACTAATGACCAATTTTCATAAACGCCCACTTTAAGTAGTTGCATTTTATTTATCTTCCTTAAAATAATCGTTTACCATCGCATGTAACCGCAACAGAAGTAGCATTGTAACTCAAAACAGTTCCGTATTCAGGGACGCCAAGATCGCGGCGCTGGAGAAGACGTCGGCCGAGTCCGAGCGCCTCATGGCCGAGGCGCGCAACGAGAAGATACGCCACATGGACGAGCTGCACTCCGCGCAGAAGAAACTCGCCGACCTGGAGGGCAGGTGGGGATCTGTTACACTCAATATTACTATACCAGCGGATGCCGGCGACTTCGTCTGCGTAGATATCGGCTTCAAACAAAGACAAATATCCCTCTTTAATTTCTCTCCGTTAAGGCTGCACAAGCCACGCATTTCTCCATACAATTTTTTTAGGATGATTACTCCATTGTTTGACATTTTTTGTTCCAAGATGGGCATAATACTGTTTTGTCTTGTTGTGATCTATGCCTGTACCAAAACAGAATTTAAAAATATTTAGTCATTTTAAAGTTGCCTCAAAATTTCCATATTTTAACCCGTAATTTAACGCAACTTTGGACGTAATTAAATAACAGAAGGAGTATGAAATCTCTAAAACTAAATGCGTACAGGAGTAGTTTATTTATTCAAGAATTTATATAACTTTACTTCGAATAAATTCAGTTATTTTGTCATAAGAACACTAATTCTAGAAACCTACTCATCAATTTTTACGCGCCCGTTTCTAACAACAATGATTGTGCATTTCCCTTTCTCGCGCGCCGCTTGATGAAATAGCAAGCGTTTAGGCCACGCCCACCGTTGAGTTCGACCGGGCGGCATGTGTACTCTTAAAGTCGAAATTTCCAAAAATAATATCTTAGCAAATGATTACATTATAAAGTGAAATAATATCCCAAATTTTAGCTTCCAGACTTTAGCTCTGAACCGATAGTCAGTAAAAACGATTTTATTATACCTTTTCCTGGTCATCATCATCTACTTACTCTTTTCCAAAGTTCAGCTCGTAATCTAACCACTATACAGTGGTTAGATTACGAGCTGAACTTTGGAAACCGGTATATGTGAAGCGACAACTATCTATCGGACCTCCTCAACTCAGAAACTGTAAGGGCGCGTTCGCAGTATGTCGTGACGACAAATAATAGTGTTTTTTAAAGCTTCGTGACTTGTGTGTTTAAATCGAGGTGTTCACGTATTGGACGACACGATTAACTGTCGTCCACGACTTTTTTTTTCTCTATGAACGCCCTGACATGATCGCCCTTGGTAAGATTGGTGGTTTACCGACTTTCTGACTTTTGACTTCCAGTAACAACTTTCATGGGACCAGTGACTTAAGGTTGAACTAGTCGCGGGCTCGAACTCGCTGGTAAGCGTGGCCAAAAAGCACGCTGTCTCACCGGGCATCGTGGTGCCCGACAAAGACAATATTAGTGATGAGCATTTATATGCTAGTCTAAACGCACAATGTCTAGTTTCCACGCTCAAAACACCGTTCCGAACGAAAACAACGTTAGACGATGCACGAAAAGTCTATTGGAAGGTTGAGTTTTATGAAAAAACCACTGAATAAATCCATTACAAATAAAGTTTATTGAACTCTTCTACAATTGAGGTTTGTCGGTGCCGACTTTTGTTTTTGAGATTTTACACTTCTTTTATTACTTACTAGCACTTCGCCCGCGACTTCGTCCGCGTGGGGATAGTAGGTACTCCACAAACTGCAACGCCCCTATACATATCCCCTTATAAAGGTTAGTTTTGGAAAATTAAGCACAACGATTCTCATTATTGGTTCAGCGCAACTGTTCACCCCGTTCAGCCCGTCAGGGGTTGATTATGCAAAAATTGTTAGGTACATGATCTGTTTCAATTATCCCACTTTTAGTTTATTCATAGAATTCTGACGTAAATTGAAGCAAGCTATAATTTCCTCCCCTAAAAACTTATTCACCCCTGCTTCACCCCTTATTATGTATGTACCTAGTTGATTTTCGAGAAATCCAAACATTTGATATTCTTATTGTTTTATCGAAAACATTTAAATGCCGTGGTGTTTCAACTTCATCGGACCAAGCATTGATACGATTCTCCCCAGTTCGCTCAAGCCGCGACATTTTTCTTACTCCGAGCATGTTTATTACCGTCGTAACTTTTGAACGAAAGGTCCGATTTGAATGATTTAAAGTGTTATTTACACGGACATAATCAACCTTAATTATCAAACCATTTAAATGGATAAGGATTAATATCATGGTACTATAATCACCATTTTTTATTTCACCATGGGATTTGCTTGACTAATATTAACAAAAAGCGGTCATGGTGACTTATCCATAATAGTTAGACATATGGTATCGTGGACTTTTTTGTAGATATTGATGACCTCTATAAAACTGTAGTACATCACTTTGCTCTTTTGTCAATAGATTCCGCAGCGTACGCGATATAAGGATTTTTTCTCACACCTTGGGTCACATTATCGAAGTTTTCATACGGATCCCTAACTTTTTTGAAAATATTCTATAGCCTATGTCCATCTCTGATAATGTAGGATTCTACTGGTGAAAGAATTTTTCAAATCGGTCCAGTAGTTTCGGAGCCTATTCATTTCAAACAAACAAACAAACAAACAAACAAATCTTTCCTCTTTATAATATTAGTGTAGATAGTGTAGATTTACGCCCGAAGTTGCGTTAAAATTGGAAAAAAAACGAATCTTTGTTGGCTAATAACTTTTTAATGGCTTTTTATTTTACTATTCTGTTTCCGTACAGACAAAATTAATAATGAGATAAAACGATATCATGCTTAACTTTGAATGTATAATGTCAAACAGTGGAGTAATACCCCCCTGAAATTTGTATGGACAAAATATCGAAGAGTGTAACCTTAACATGCTTTCCAAGGCACAGGAGACTCACCGTATATTGCTAATGAATTCTCAGCTCTCCATGGAATGACGATGATGATCAATCAACCCGTGCGGCTTATTTATATTTTATTCTTATTAACAAGGACATCCTCCGCCTCCACTTTTGTTTGAATATTGCAACTTGAACAGGACCCAATAGGGCCAATAGACATGTGGACTCTAACTGCCTTTCCACAAATAAGACACTCGCTAAAAGTACGTTTTGTTCCCCAGAGTAAAGGAGCTAGAATCTAAAGTGGCTGAGCGCGACGCGATGATCAAAGTGCTGCAGAAGCACACGAGCGCCGCGTACGACAGTGGCGCTTCACTCAGGAATAACTCCAGCCGCGAGGAACTTGGTAAGATACTGCACTTTCTATGAAGAGATCATGAGTGAGTGCCCACGAAAGTTAAGCTGAGAATCGGAAAGATTCAATGTTAGAATGTTACAAGTGTCCCCATTCATCATTTCTTAGTATTGACTGTTGAAATCCAACCTTGTTGTTGTTGTTTTGAAATACCCGAATCACTTCTGAAGAAGTAAGTAACATAGAGTTGAAAATACCTCCTCTTAAATCCCGGAATCATAAACATGACGTTGGGAATAGTGGGGGCACGATGGCGAGTCTACTCTTGAAATTGTTATACTCAATATAGGTACAGTAATAGTTTTGTTAGAGATTATGAAAACATGAACTGGACTTGAGTATAGTTACAAAAAAAATATTTGAAGAATCATATTCCAATTTTATAGGTATTACAAAGCTCTTTATTTTAACAGTTTGAGTACAGAACTCTAAAAAAATAATAAGATTCTTCAATATAATAATTTAGATCAAATTTCTTAAATCCCAGGATTCAATGGTCATGTTTATGATTCCGGGATTTTAGAGGAGGTATTATCAACTCTATGTTACTTAATTCTTCGAACTTTAGGTAAATATAGTCTACCTATTCCGATCTCTGGTAATGACTGTTGGTCGTTACAGGGTGTTCTCACTTATGAAATGATTAATTATGAAGTGTATGTTCCAGTGGGTCTATCGTCCGGTGCATCGTTCTCGAGCGCAGAGGGCGTGGGCGGCGGCAGCGTGTCAGCTCGCTACCGGCACCTCGCGCGCAGGAACTACTCCCCGCATAACGATAACTCTAGCGGTAACTACAGACTTCTTTCTATTTTATAATAAGAACGAATGTCAGCAGAACTTTTTAAAATGGGTGAATGAAAAAAAGAGTCATTTCACGCCCACTTTTTAAGATTACAGTATTATGCTGAACGATGGCCGTTTTGCGTAGATGTGACGCATATTTGATGGGTACATGTTTAGCGCAAATATTTTTTTCTATTGAACGTATTTACTACATGAAAAGGTGCATATACCAGTGGCAGGTATACCATACATCAAATTATCAGTTACAGTTGCATCGTACAAGGTTTAAAATTGCTTGACAATTCAAATGACAACTCACTTTTTGGTCAAATATTAGCCTACTAAGAATCCATAATCATGGAAATATCCAAGCATCTGCAATTCTGCGTAAAAGAATACCGCCTTGAGATTCCATGTTGGAGGCCGTTTAAGTTAGGTTCACCACAAAAATTTGTTTCCCACCGAGAGCTTCTGTGCCTCTGGGCGGAGCTAGGCTAACTATGTTGCCCAGGACACGCAAGCGTAACGGACCGAATGGGGTCTAAGGGCGCAAAACGGAGTCCGTACACTACTATTTTACTACTCCCTCTACATGTAAAATTTTTGACGTAAAAACATTTCCGCACGCACCCAGATAAACCCAAATTGGAATTAAAACATCAATAATTTCTATAAGAAGCTATTTTTGATCTGCACGCAGCGTTGCGTCGCATCTTGTCTATGAAGTCTTCTTCTCGTCAGTCTGTAGTGTAACATGTCCGCTATGTGGCAGGTTGCGGCTTCGACAGCACGTCCCTGCGGCTGGACGAGCAGCTGGCGGCGCTGGAGTCGCGCCTGGAGCGGCCGCCCGTGCCCGCCGTGAGTTACATGTCGCCCGAGCCGCGCGCGCATGCCGTCCGCGACTACTACTGACCCGCCACGCCGCCACGCCGCCACCGTACCACACCTGTAACATAACACACGACTCCAGACCAATCCACACTCACATTTGAGAGGTTTTGGAAAAGCGGCCGTGACTACCGCCGACCGACTACATTCGCCAACCGCTTCCAAATTTGAGTACAAGTTTGGAAGTGGTTGGCGATGGTGGTTTGTCGGTGGTCTTGGACGTTTCTGAAAACATGTTCAGTATAGGCCTCGTATTACAGTCATATCCGGCAACAGTGCATATTGCCATACAAAAAAGCCGACAAAGAGCGACACACCCGAAAAAAACACTCGATGAAAGTTATTTTTGCAATGGTTGCGGTTTGGCCCACCCCAACGTTTGTCCTAAATCTGCTAGCTAATCTCAGGACAGCTGGGTAACTGAAAAAAAACTAAAATTTATTCAGACATGAGAAGAGCTTTGGTTCATGGCAACCCTTTAAAAAAAAATAAGGGCTAATAAAATTATCAAATAGTTAAATCAAATTCTATTCGAAAACGACCAGTCGATTTATTATTAAAAATATCGAAAACAATGTCTCGAAATTATAATCGAATCGACTTTTAACAGATCTCTCGAACTATTATTACATTCAAGTGAAG
This sequence comes from Melanchra persicariae, assembly GCA_947386135.1. Classification (NCBI taxonomy): domain Eukaryota; kingdom Metazoa; phylum Arthropoda; class Insecta; order Lepidoptera; family Noctuidae; genus Melanchra; species Melanchra persicariae. The sequence continues at coordinate 17,320,326 of OX376648.1, read as the reverse complement.
TTTTCCGACTAATATTTACATTCCTAAACTCGTAGGATTCCTCTTACTCACACAAACATTCCGGCGATGTACAAAATGTTCACGAACAGCGCTTCGTTTTTGTGTTCCGTGTGATTTTATTCCAAGTGTTTGCCTAACCCTAACCTGCAGCCTAATAAAATTGTGTAAAACACTACCAGGAGACAATCCCCTTCCATTCAAAAATGGCCATTGCGATGTATATTTTCAAGTTCCATTTTACGTAATGGATGTCGTTGAACTGTTTAAATCAAAGAGATTGTCGGGAGTGCATTGCGCAATATTTTAGGGTGCTAATCAAAGACAGTAGAAGTCTGAACATAGTTAAAAGATGTGCCTTTAACCGTGTCTTAACCATGAGTGTGTTGGTGCCACTATAGCATATAAGAATCTCCGTAAATTATATTTACAACTGTTTTCTTACACTCCACTAGTATCAACCTAGTCTTAAAAGAATAATTGTAAAGTTATTGTGTCGGTAGTTTAAGTTATTATAATGAAGAGTTTGTATTGATAAACCACTCTCGATGTTGCCACAACTTTTACTACTTATAATGTTAGGTCTAAAACAAGAGAAAATTATACAGAATAGAATAATTACCACTATGCTTGGTTTGTTTTTTCTGGTGAAGTGTTGTGGAACTGAAGAGTTTAAAATTATTTATTAATATTACTGAAAAGCTTTCTTAAAGAAGCACACTTGCCAGAAGCACACTTTCCATACATATTTTTATACATACTCGTATTACAATATTGTTGAACAACTGAGCACAGTGGTAACATGTTCTTATTCAAACATAGGGTTAACCTTTTGTAAGAAATATTGTACAAGGTGAAAGGTAACAACTTCATTATAATTACTTTTTATAATATTCGTGTGATTCTGATTTTATATAGAAGTAAAACAGAGGCATTGGTCACAAAAATATGCCAAAGTTAGTACCTATAATATTATTTTTTTCGGCCCATTTATGAAATTTACTCCTTAAAATGAACATAGCTATATGAACTACGTTATATTTGTATTTATTTTGGATTAAAACATACTAAGGGATTTGAAATTATAGTTGTTTTGATTATAGGTTTACAGGTTTGCTTTTGTTCCTATAATTGAGCAAGATAAGAATATTTTATAGTCTCATCACTTCTAAGGTGCCTCAAGACGGTGTAGCGTAAGCAAAGCCGTGTGATTACTAACGGCCGCTTTCTATAATATATCTCAATCCCAATCTTGATCCCGATCCTTGTCTGTAACCAATCAACGGCCGAGTTTGTGTCCTTTACCACACAATCCTCACCTTTGATTGGTTACAGACAAGGATCGGGATCAAGATTGGGATTGAGATATATTATAGAAAGCGGCCGTAAGAGATTTGGCCGATCTTTCCTTTACATACACTGCTGCTCATGCGCTACACGCACCCAATTAAGCATTGTAATATGAATAGGCTAACACCCATGCAGCTATAGTTTACGGAAAAATATTTCCTATTGTAAATCTCATTTATTTAGTAAATGAATGCCTATTGTTATTATTATTATTACCAATGTAAACAATTAATGTAGAACAACGGGTGCTTGTGAATTTAGAACATAAGAATAAAGCCATTACACGACGCAAAGTTTAATCAGATTGTAATAAAAACGAACGACAAACGAAAATAGACTGTATTGTCAAATTAACACATTTTGTATTGTTTCCTTCTGTGACTACATATATAGATAACAGGCTTTGTAGTGATGAAAATGTTTACCCATATTGATTTATATTCGCCGTTATTCCCGAGGCTTTATTATTTAAGTGCTAAGGAATTGTATACAGATATATTTTTGTAAGATGTATTCGATGTAATTAATCATATTTTAGAAGCATGTTTTAGAATAAACATCATGTTTTGTTTGTTGTGGTTTTAATGGCTGTTCCTAACACGTAGATGCTTTGGCAGTTAACCTCGCGTTTTTGAAAGGCTATTCAAACATTAATTTGCTATCAAATATCTTCTAGAGTGTTTTGATTGTCTGTTGTTACTTCCGGAAGGCAGTCTCTGCATTAAATATGAGATTTGATATTTCAATAATAGTTCAGTTTCTTAATCTGCCTTTCACAAACCGGGTGTAAATATTTTTCCCTGAATAAAAGGCGAAAGTGAACAATGAACAATTTGCCTCGTCGTAATTATTAACATTAATATATTCGCTTTTGTTTGGAGTGTTGCAGTGATAGCCTACTGACACTGTTGTTATAACAAGACTGCTCTAAATAGGCCACTTTCAATCTCACACAAGTATCTATGTACAGTGAGTTATAGCAATTAGCTGCTTACATGGTTGAGATTTTTTAGAATATAGAATTTTATCATTCTTTTAAATTTTATTTATTTGAGCAAAGTACATTTAATTGTAAAACTCTATCGATTCGTGTTCTAAAAATCTCAATCATTTATGCAAAGGTGGGCGTGGGTCAGCTAATTCCTATAACTCACTGTAGGTACATAATATGTATGTACCTACTACATAGGTAGTACTGACATGTCTTTCACTTAACATTTGTATCAAGTGCTATTTGGCTGATAACTTCGGGTCACACAATAGCTGAGTAAAACTACATTGTTGCAGCGTGTTTTCAATCAATTTATCATTTACACAACCTAATAATTTATTTGGCCCTGACTCACGACACTCTCGTGTAGAATGTTTTCCTTGGCCATGGTATTGTTCCATAGATATAATATGGAGATGATAAAAACCTCTTTATTCCTATGTTTTTAATTAATTGGAGTGGTCTTACTAGAGTGGTCACGTTATAACTTTCTTCGGGCAGCGCCGCTTCCGTAATGAGGTAAGAATTACTAATTACTGGAGTTTGTCTGTATTGTTCTATTGTGCCAGTTCATTAACTCGATAACAGTGCCAGTGTTACCACACCTGAACCAATTGAATTTTAGAACATCTTTTAAAGGAATAATACGAGATATTTAATTCATGGAATGTGTTAAGTATTTTATTTAATGATGTAGTTAAAGCGGCCATATTATCATATTAGTCGAGTCTTAGCAAAGAAGTAGGTAAAGAGAACAACGTATGCATAGTTACGTCATCAGGGGCGTGGTTCTAGCCTTTTTTATATAAAAACTAAACCATCCAGGGATCCATTCTTCGTTCACTATGATGGATTTGCCAAAGTAGGCTTTGTACAGTTCGCGTCAAAAAACTGTGCCCCTCTGAAGTTGGCTACGAGTGGCTGCGTAGTAGTCGAAATTACGAACAAACTGCAACTGCGCATGCGCGGGGCGGGGATTATGGCGGCGCGATTTTATGTCTCAGTCGCTCGTTTACGTTCGATGCATGCTTGCGTCCCGCTTGCTCCCGGCTACGTGACTGCACCTGCGCGATCTTTGCAAATGGCTAACTTCAGAGAGGCACAGTTATTTGACGCGAACTGTATGTACCTATACTTAGTTTGGTTCGTTCTAAAGAGGCATCTCTAAAAGTGGTCTTCTAGACATGATATAAGACCAATATTTAGATAAATGTTATCGTCGCAACAACTTCGGCCCTGCCATAATAAATTCAATAAAAGGTCAATTTAATCATTGTGTAGATAATTTACAATAAGGTCACACGGTATAGTGCCCCAAGTGCCCATACACGTGACGATGTTGCTATCAACGTAGAGACCTACTGGGCCCTAATAATCTATACTACCTATACTAATATTAAAAAGCTGAAGAGTTTGTTTGTTTGGTTGAACGCGCTAATCTCAGGAAATACTGGTTCGAATTGAGAAATTCTTTTAGCGTTGGATAGCTACGACCAATAGGAGCGGAGCATTATTCATGAAGTGTGTTTTTCATCCTCAGACAAAGAAAAAGGCTCAAAACCCCACGACCTACAGTAATGAAAAATATCTAAATAAAAAGATAAAAATATGGCACACTACATCAAATTCGGTTCAGCTATTTAGGATGGAAAGCGTTACAAACAAACGAACTCTCTTTGGAACCCCGAACGAATTTTCAAACCTAGAAATTTATATATGTTAAACTTTACAGGATGGGATTGGGAAATTTGCCATTTTTTTTAGCTTATGTTGTCTCACTGCTGGCCAAAGGCCTCCCCCATATTTTTCCAGATAATATATAAATACTAATCTTTATGCTGTCTCAGGTACAAACCAACTTTTCTTTTCTAACGTGGAGGTGGGGTAATTTTGTATGGACCATGACCCTTCTTTAAAGAACCTTCTTCCAACCACAGCGTGGTCTCTGCTGCTTCCCTGGCCTGGGCACAGTCGGCGCGCGGGGGGGCGGCGGTCGCGGCGAGGAGGCCCTACTCCTGGAGCGCCAGGGCCGCGCCTCGCAGCAGACGCGCTCGTCCAGCCTGCCACCCCCGCCCTCCGCCCTGCCGCGCCCGCCCAGGAAACCTTCCGCCAGGAATACCAGATATGACCGCTTGGAGCATCGGGATACTCGTAAGGTAAGGTGTTCCAGATAAACTCTAAAGAGCTAATTAAAATGTAGGTAGCAGTACGAGTAAGGCAGAAAATTAGGACATGGGTATTGGGACATTTTTAGGGCTCGATCATTACATCTGGTATGAGAAACTTCAGTCCGACCAAGAAATGAGAATAGCCCGAAGTCGTATAATATCTACAACAAAACAACAATACCAGTCTGACTTGCTTTGGTAGATTTATTTTTACCATTGGTCATTTAACCTATTTTTGTAATATTAACCTGTAGGTAACAATTCTGCTTGTACGCAAAGGCACATGTCAGTTCGACTTCAGGATCAGACATCGAAACCTATCCTCGTACACGGGGTGTGAGGCAGGGAGACGTAATTTCTCCGAAACTGTTCACGGCCGCAATGGAGGATGTCTTCAAGGTTTAGAACTGGAGAAGGCATTAATGGCAATTGTCCACTTCTATCAAGATTGGAGACTCTACACTCGAACTTGTAGACGAGTACGTCAACCTGGGACAAACGGTGTAGTTAGGTAGGGCTAACTTCGAGAAAGAGGTCAACCGTCGAATCAGAGTCGGCTGGGCGGCGTTCAAGAAGTTGCGTGGTATCTTCTTGTCTTACATACCACCAGTGTCTCAAGACGAAAGTCCGTGACCAGTGCGTGCTGCCAGTGATGACCTATTGTCTCGAAACGTGGTCGCTCACAATGGGCCTCATCAGAAGGCTTCAAGTCACCCAAAGGGCAATGGAGTAGGCAATGCTCAGAGTTTCCTTGCGTGATCGAATCAGGAATGACGATATCCGCAAGAGAACCAAGGTTACCGACATAGCCCGAAGGATTACCAAATTGAAGTGGCAGTGGGCAGGGCACTTGCTCGCAGAACAGATGGTCGATGGTGCCGAAAAGTTCTGGAATGGCGACCGCGTACCGGAAGACGCAGCTTTGGCATCCCCACAAGATGGACCGATGACCTGGTGAGGGTCGCGGGTAGCCGATGGATGCAAGACGCACAGGACCGGTTGTTGTGGCGACACTTGGGGGAGGCCTATGTCCGGCAGTGGACGTTTTTCGGCTGATATGATGATGATGAACAATTCTGTGAAACCCTAAAAGCCATCAAAATAGACCTTGTAGCTGGAGCTGTAGGTAGGGGAAGTTATTGTAATTTCCTTATTGTTGCCAGCCGGAAAATTATGTCCCATTATACCATTTATACCTACACCAGAGTTTTCCCTATATCCGCCACAACGCGTTAATTTTGTCTCGTTGATAAAGAATTTTGCTATGGTGGGTCTTTTGACTGACCGCGAAACAGGAAATGTTTACTAAAAACTTTACTACAAAAGTAGTGTAGCTGTCACCGGAAAATGGCAAACGCTGTAAAATTGTAAAATACGCGTGAAATTGTAAACATTTTTTTCTAAATAAGACAGATGTATTGGAACCTATCGAATTTGGATGGGATTTATTGTTATAAAACGATTTTTTCATAATATATCGAGAAATTATTATCTAATTAAGGTTTATTGCAATCTTACGGAGCCTGCAATTTTCCAGCGACACATAGACAAATATGTTACGGCACGGTGGTTACGGCCTTAAGTTAAGGACAAGTGCATTAAGGACAGGTGCATTATTGATTCCGATTGGTCGTTTACAATCAGGAAGAACGGGGAAGAGACTCCAAATTTTCGCAAACGAATCGAGGTTAGGCAGGTATCTACTGCTACTGCAACATGATATGATGTCGGAATTCGGATGTCCCTACTAAAATGTTATATTAGGATACTAAAATACAGAATGTATGACAGCCTGGAAAATAATTAAAATAAACTCTAAGATGAGTTACTGTACGCGAGTCTACTAGTTAGGTGTCTTTCAGAGTCTTAGTCAGAGCTTATATAAAAACGTTATTGAAGGTGTCTACGTGGAACCTACTTACTTAATACTTAACGAAATAATATTTTTTTTTTGGACGATATAATAACGACGTAATATTATGGTTGCTCATTTATTTCATCTTCTCTGGCTTCTTCTAAAGGCTCTCAGTAATCACTAAGATTTTAAATAAGACTTTACTGGTTGAAGTCTCAGATAGAGTTTGCACTGGTTTTTTTTTTAATGATGGGAATCATCAAATGACTTCTTCCAATCTGGGCGGAGCGGAAGGAAGTGTCAGACTCTTACTGACCAAAACCCATCCGCGTTCCTCCTATTGCCCTTTGCGTTCCTGGTGACTCTTTCGAACAAATTCCGCAACCACAATTTTCAATTGATGTATAAACTCACTTGCCACTTTGTTAACGACTGCTGTCAAGAACACATCGAGTCGCTTGGCTAAGTAGGTATTTACCTAGCACCTGTGCTAATACTAAGTAAGTCATTAAAGTGGAAGCGATGTTCACGTAGGTAAGTAGTTTCCAGGTGAGTGATTAGTGATTAGAGAGTGTCACCACCGTGTGTACCTTTATGCACCCAAGTCTCGACAGGTGAACGATAAGTCAATATCTTCACTAATCATTACCTATGATGAACGACTTCAAATGAACTAGCGTGCAATATTAATTGCTTTCGCGCAGACATCAATATTTTTTTATTTATAGCTCTGACGTCAACCGCTCTTTGTATTCTTGATCGAAGTCTCGTCTGATATATTTTTAATTCGATCACAAATTGTGACAACGGCAACGTATACAAAGATTATTTATATTTTTAAGCTCCAATAAAATTACAAATTCTTCCTAGTTTTGTAGAAGGTAAAACTAAATTTAGTTCGGCAAAGCTTGCTGCGTATTGATGTCATTGCCCTGTACTAAGCCAAGGCCGCTTGATGGTAACAACATGATTATAATTTATCGCTTTATAATGCTACTACTAGTAAATAGTAGGTATTGTTTAGTACCTACATTGCTCTAGATAACGAGTGCATTATTCAGAAACTGAATTGAAATAGTGCTAGTTCTCTCCGCTTAGAAGATGAAGGGTTCTAAGGTTTATTGTCTGTTATCTACTCAAGGAGCATGTCCCTTATGACTTTATGACTCTACTCTTACCTACGTGGGGTCCGAAACACGGCCAGCTCATTGGACTTTTGCGCAGCCCCGTTACAATTTTACTGTGTCTCTTTCTCGGAAAGCTTACGTCACGTCCAGAGATATATCCATAGACATACCACGTCCTCGACCTCTGACTCTGTAGATGGGATATTCAGACCCAAGCTAAATAAAGAGCTATCAGGTTGAGAACTTCAGTGGAGATTGATCTTTTAGTACTTATGCTATTTCAGTTAACTGTAAATCTATTTTTCAGGTGGCTCTAAAGTACTAATTTGTTCCAGGACTCAGACGGCTCTGGCTCCATCGCATCCACTGCATCCCGAAGCTCACCCCTACCATACGACACAGTTCGCAAGCTGCCATCCGTACCGACGTCCGCGTCCCTACCTGCTGCAGAGTCCCGGGAATCCCTGGTCCGTCCTAGAGACTCAAGCCTTCCTTCGCCGTCCAAGTTAGCAGTGTATGCAGCTGCCAGGAGAAGGTCCGCAGAGTCCGCGAAAGATAATAAACGCACACATCACTATAGGATTCAGTTTTAACCAACACAAAGGAGATGTACTGATGAAGAATTCTAGGCGTTTCTAGCTTAGAGTGTTCTTACCGCAGGTACTGAACACGGCATGATCGAACGTATGCTGAAATTGAGACAGGATTATTAGTTTGCCTGTACCTAAAAATAAACAAAATCCGTTAATATGGAAATAAAATAAAGTACGACTAATAGGCGCATAAAAATACGTAGGAAAATTTTTAACATGTCATTGTCCTGAACACACACACACGCGCGCTCAACCTGAATACCCTTCATGAAACCTTATTGACGTGTCTATTATTAGACAGAATACTGAAAATAAGATGCCAATATCATGTGCTTTAACAACGAAGGTACCTATATTCATGAGTAGGTACGATAAATAAAATATGAGGATGCGCGAAGTTTTAAAGCTTCTCTGGGAAGAAAATGGGTTTTCCTACCTATAAGTTAAGTTAAGAAAAAGTTTCCTCACCTTGTTTTGTTGAAAAGTCTTTGAAAATGCCGATGTTTTGTAGGTCCGTTTTGTTTTGTAAATAGAAATCGAAATCCAATTAATTCGGCATAGCATTACCCATTGACCTACTGATATATTTTACTTATATAAAAGCGTGTTAACTGTAAAGTAGACTTCGTAGACACTGTATTTGACTGCCATGTTTTATGCATAGTGAACAATAAGCACATTTATCGACCTCGGAGTAGCTATTCCGAGTTGAAGTAGGTACCTAACTCTACTAAAAAGTGTACCTACCTATCCATTTTTATGATATATTATTATGCGAAAAGATAACGACGTGGCAGATACCTATTTTGAGGATGTCTAAATAATTAATTCAGTTTCTCAGTGTAGGTGTAAGTTAGCCCACGCAACGCGCAACTTATTTTGAAGTAGCCCACAGCACTTGACTTTGATGCGGGGCTTAAAAGTAACACAAATGTAGGTATCTGTCATTGATAGATGGGACAATATCTACCATTTACTTTGATATTCAAATAAAAACGAAATTCATATTAAAAAAAAATAATTTAAACAATCCCGACAAAAACTAAAAAGTAATAAATAATAAGGATTGATTCTATTACTTTAATAAAAGCGTCGTCGCCTCGAGAGACCGCAATTTTTGTATTTACTAAGTATTATTTGACACTTTACTGGTTTTTAAGGTCGGGGGTAAATACGATGCATAGGGCTTGTTTATAATGGCCGGATAGCACTACCTACCCATCATATAAATATCTAACAAATTGATTGTTATGTGAATACCTAAACATATCTCGCAGAAAAGTTAATGAGGAGGAGGAGAGGTAGTGAAACAGGCCCATAGTGTTATAACGAAGATTTTATGAATGAGTGAATGTAGAGTTTTGTTAGTGTTTTATAGGTTGTAACTTTGAATAACGATACGAATAAGTATTTACTAAAATTAATCATTATGATCGCTGTTGACATTTTTTATTGAGTAGCTACGGTTTAGTACGTCGTGCTTGCGTGTGTATTTACTGTTCGGAGTATGGTGGCTAGTCGTGCTTAGGTATTACAGACAATAAAAATTTAAACTGTTCAAATTGGACGCGACTTAGGTTATTGTCTGAGAAAAGTTTAATCAATAAAAGCGACGCTGTTGCGTCGCTAGCAAAACATGTTTCTCAAATCTTAGTAAGTGTTATTGTGTAACAAAATTCACAAACACTGGAAGATGTGGCAATTACGAAGAAGGTAAGACAATCATAACTTTACAGAACAAATTACAAGAGGTCTGAAAGACGTAATTTTAGCATTCAAAACATAAAATAAACATAATTTATTATGCCGAAAAACAGTGTAGGTAAATTAATTTAAGAACTTTCATTAAACTATATTCTCTACTGTTTCCTATGTTTTAAGATGTGTAATTAACCAAGAGTCGATCAATTCTGACAAGCAAGTCGAAGTAAGCTACAAAAACTTGTTCTCTTTGTGCAAACATCGAACCAGTAGACTGGTATAACTATAGAAGAAGCTAAGTTATTATTTAAAGTATTATGGAGGCTATACAATAAATAACGTCGGCCATCAAGACGCCCGCGGTAATTTGAACTAATTAAAGGTTAGTTTTACTTTATTGCCCGCTGGAGCGCTGTGCCGGCAGTCCATCCGACTTTATTAATTCACGTTTTCATAATTGCATTTAAAGTCTGAATATTAAATATTATACTTCCTGATTTTTTATCACCATCCAAAATTTAAAAAAGTAAAAAAATAGGGGCTTAAGACATTTTTGTTCGAGTAGATCTTGACAAAATCGGAACAACTGTTTTTTAAAAATTTTAAAAGTTGTTTTATGCATGAAACGTGCCTATGATTGATACGATTTTTCTAATTATTGGAATAATTTTGGCTGGTGATAAAAAAACACCTCGAAGATATAAATAGCTCAAGTAGATGGTAATTAAACGCTTTTTGTAATAAGCTCGATGATCGTTGCAGCTATTTCGGTAAGAAATTGTTTGTATTACGGCAGCGTCGGGTCAGTCGACAGTTTGATTGTAAAGCCTGGTTCACACGTCACGTTTTATCGAGGGAAACTCTTAATTACTTCTTGAGACAGCGGAAAATAGGCGCGAAATAGCTCAAGAATCTATTTATACGGATTTTGTTAAGCTTCTCAGGTAGGAGAAAATTGGTAAATAAATTCAACCGCGCATTGCAAACTTTCTTTTTAAAAGTACCTACCTCATCAAGGTATACTGTTGTATAACTTCTCCGGGGAAACCTAGTTACCATTATAGGTACGTAAATGGTAAACGGTGTACGTGTGAAGTAGGTTATTACGATTTTGAACGATACGCACCGGTAATTCTGACTGGAATACAATATTATGTCAAAACAATTGTTTCAGCGTTGAAAGATATTGTAGGTACCGAAATTATGAAACCACTTATTGCTATTGATCGAATAAATGAGAGCGTTACTACATAATTTGGTGTGGTTTTATTTTCAAAAAGCTTCTCTTTCCAGATTCCTAAAACTCAATGAGTCTGCAGGTGTCCCTTCGTCCAGCATACTCACCATGGAATCCTGATATTTCATGAATGTCAAAAAACTGTTCTGAAATAGTGCTAAATAGTGCCCAAAGGAAAAAAATAGTGCTCTTGTACTTGCGAAGTTATAGCCATAGTTCGATGAGTATGCTGGACGAAGGTTTCGCCCAGCATACTCACCTCCGTCCGGAGAATCTGTATACGCTTCAAACATAATTCATACTTCAAAAAATAGTTCCCAAATAGTGCCAAACGGTGCCCAAAAAGAAAAAACAGTGCTCGAATAACTTCGGAGTTATAGGCTTCGTTCAGTGAGTATGCTGGGCGTAGGTTCTACGCCCAGCATACTCACCTCAGTGCGCGAATATCGAACGAGCTATAGGTACAATTTACGTCTCAAAAAATTGTGCTTGAAATAGTGCCCAATATCAGTCCAATTTTTGCTTGACTTTTGACTTAGAAAACCATTAAATTTTAATGTAAACTTCTACATACTAACGTAAAATGGGGTACAGTCGTCGACACATGTTTTTGGACAAAAATATTAAACTTTCTAATTGTAGACTTCATGTTATTGGAAATAATTATGGTATTTTCTCACATGTCAAAAACTTTCGATTAAATGCATTATTATATATTTTATAAATAATAATAAATGAATGAAACTTTAAGCGTAAATGAAGTCTATTACTTCATTGCATTGTGTGTTTGTCTGAATAAAAACAGTCATTTGCAGCCAATAAAATTAATATCTTGAAAAACTCGCTTGCTACCTAGTTTTACAGTGCAATTAATGAATGAGTGTAAAATCAATTTAGTTAAATGCCACTATTATAAATTGAAATATACTTACTGATTTGGGTGCAGCTCCTATATTGATTACGTACTAGATACACAATTTTATATAGGTAAATAATGACATCACCAACACATTGTTTGGTTTTGCAACCCACTATGTAGTCAAACTCAAAAGCCGGCGTTATTATAATGATGTGCGACGAAGTAAACAAACAAAGAAACTGAGAAGCGCTTGTTCGTTTCGATTGCTTTGTGACACAAAATGGACCCTTATCACCTTCAAAATACAGATCAGTCTTGTCTAATAATCGTAAGATGTTAGGGCAGCGCCATCTAGTATTTAAACATAAACATATTCATTTGCGTCGCGGGCGCCGCGCGTCGTAAGCCCCATACCTATTGACCGTACGTGCATCCATTACTGCCACACTATATTGAACTTTATCACATGAGGAATACAGGTCAATTCCGTAAACGTTGTGGTACCGTCCTTGATCCGGAAAATGATTATTTTGAATAATTTTGTCAGTTGTAATGTAAGCATTAATAACAGCAACTTTATTTTTCATGCATGATTTACTTCATTTGATATCTTAATCCTTCAAGCGCCGTGATCTAGACAAAATATATAAAATCATTGTTCCTAGCTACCGGGGTCCCATGCGACGCGCGAAGGCTTAATCATATTATTATAAAGTATTATTAAAATAATGTGTAATTAATAATATTGCGATTCTAAAGTAAATACTCCCTTACATAGACAATTAATAATTTACACAAGACAAAAATTGTTAGAAAGAAAGTTAATAATATTGTATTCGACTGTACTCAATGTAATGTATGTAGAAGTTTACAATCAAATTTAATGGTTTTCTAGGTCAAAAGTCAAGCAAAAATTGGACTGATATTGGGCACTATTTCAAGCACAATTTTTTGAGACGTAAATTGTACCTATAGCTCGTTCGATATTCGCGCACTGAGGTGAGTATGCTGGGCGTAGAACCTACGCCCAGCATACTCACTGAACGAAGCCTATAACTCCGAAGTTATTCGAGCACTGTTTTTTCTTTTTGGGCACCGTTTGGCACTATTTGGGAACTATTTTTTGAAGTATGAATTATGTTTGAAGCGTATACAGATTCTCCGGACGGAGGTGAGTATGCTGGGCGAAACCTTCGTCCAGCATACTCATCGAACTATGGCTATAACTTCGCAAGTACAAGAGCACTATTTTTTTCCTTTGGGCACTATTTAGCACTATTTCAGAACAGTTTTTTGACATTCATGAAATATCAGGATTCCATGGTGAGTATGCTGGACGAAGGGACACGTCTGCAGTGTTATTCTGTAAGAATCTCCACGTGAATATGTAGGTGAAGAGAAGGAGAAGAAATAATCTACTAATATTGCTTGGGATGTTTTTCCAGAATAGAATTGCTGTTGTTAAGACAAGGGATTTGATTGACTGTTGTAATATCGTTTATTGCCAGTCAAAGCATTTAACACGAGATTGACAGCGTGTTTCTAGATCATTGGGTGTTGAGCCTTTCAAGACACATTCAAATTGGGAACCTAATCATTGTCTAACGGCTCTATCATCAGAAAAAGTAAGTATCCATATTTCACTTTACCCACATTGTTTAAACTTTTAAAGTGTTTAAACTACAAAGGTATGAACAAAGCTGTGCAGGCAATAAGATAGCAAGCTTTACGAGCTATAAAAGCTTGTGTACGTCTCCTGCAAATTGAAAAGAATACAGATGTTGCCAGTAACAATGTGGCGGTGGCGCGATACCAATTTAAATCGTAGCTACACGATATAATGCGATAATGATTGCTCAACAAAGGACATCATTAGGTGCCCCGTCCTGTCTGCTTTGCTTTGCACTTTGACCACTATCAAGAATAAGTAAGATATTTATTTGTTTGAACATGTTTAATCATCACCATATAATTTTTTTTTTTATCTTATTGCGATAAGGCCGACCACTGTCACTCTTTGTTTCTAAAATTTTCTTCATTAATCTTTTCTTTAACTTATATGGTGAACCTAAGCATAATTATTATAAAGAGTATTCTATTATTTCAGCCGAGAGACGTCGTAAAACTTCGCCATATCGACCGATGAAGTTGCGGAATTTTTCGAAAGTGTCACCGCGGCCCTGGGACGCAAAGGGCATTTGGAGGAACACGGATGGGTTGAGTCAGAGTCTAACACTCCCTTCCGCTCCGCCCAGAGCGGAAGAAGTCATTTGATGAGTTCCCATCCTAAAAAAAAAACGTCCAGTGAACATTGAACATGTTAACTTCACTCACACACCCGCACCTTCAAAAATGATAAAGTGCTTAACATCTCCTTTACTAATCCCACCTGCACCGTCACGCCTTGAAGAAAATGATGAGATTTTCATGAAAAAGAAAAGTAACAGGTAAGTTCTAGATATTTATAAATCGTTTTTGAACACGTTACGTAAAGGAATAATATTTTCTAATAAAATAATACCAAGAACATGGAATAGCTGGAAAAACGGACGTGATTATTGTTTCTAGATATTTATAAAACTTTTTTTGAACACGTTACGTAAGGGGATAATGTTTTCTAATAAACAATACCAAGAATATGGAATAGCTGGAAAAACGGACGTGAAAACAATAATCGGTTGTTTTCAGAGGAGAAAAGAAAACAATGGTTGACCTTTCACACGACCGAGAGTCGTCGAAATAAATAAATGTTAGCGAGTTCCTGTGAAAACGAGCTGAAAATACACTCTATTGGTAATTCTATATTGAGAAGCTAAGTTAGAAATTATTGGTAAGGTTTTTTTATAATGTTATTTTCTATACACATGTTATTTTTAGGCTCAACAAAGTTATTGGAAGCAAAATATTAAACAAGAATAAGATTGAATAAATTCTTGAATGTTCATACAGCGGCCTTGATCCTGACATTTGCGTACCTAACGAGAATGAGGCCGAGTGGCGGCCTCGCGCGCCTGACCGCCTGCGCTTGCGCAACCACCACCGCGCAGCGATCGCCGAGCGCTGCCGACCGATAGCCACGACCACGACAATGCGACACAGATAAACGTACCACCCTCCGTATCGATATCTCGTCTCAACGCTCGGGCAACGGCCCAACCTTCGATGTATTGACGTGCTCTATCGATACCTACAGAATGAGGACAATCGAACAATAATTTGCTGTTCATTTATCGAACTGATTTGATTAAAGATTTATATCAATCAACTGACACTCAATTCAGAGGCTGTTGTACTTAAGTAGATAGTATTTATAGATTAATAATGACAATGATTCCTGGGGTTTTCAATAAAGATAGAGAGTAAACAACGTCGTACCTAACTTGAACGTAACCATAAGGACTTAGGACTATCTATCGTTCGTTTGGTAAAAGTATTGTTTCAGCAGTTGTGAGTAGCAGAGTTTGAAATCTACTTAACTTTTACGAAAACAAAAATTTTGCAACAAAATGAGATTACGAATTTTTGCTCTCCAACCAAAATATTGTAGAGTCGGACATTGTTGTTTATCCCAGGATAACTCGATAAGATGCAATATTTACTCGGATCGTGTGCCATTTGGTTTGTTGTCGTTTCCGATAACACACATGAGTACATGACACAATAAGTGAAAATCGTTCACATGTCTATAACTCACGGTGGTCTCACACACAACGTTTCTCTTAGCGACTACATTTTATGGGCAAATTTCCATTGAAATAGAAAATGTGTGTTTAGTGTTCTGATAAAAATATCTGTTTATATGTACCTATCTGTTATTTTTATACCTAATCGATTCTAAGATTTAAAGTGAGCTCATTTTTTATCTGAATCGAATGATAATGCTTTGTATGTATTTAATTTTGCCAACTTCGAAGAATAAATTTCTTGTATGCATATGATTTCGGTTATTTGAGCTATCTTATCTCGTACGTGAATATCATTTTCTATTTTGAACTGTCTACATTAAATGCTGAGTGGGGTGAAGTAGCTACTTATTCTGAAGCTATCCAGTATTTTTCATTATCTGCTCGTCAAATCGCCGTTAATTTCCGGAGAACACGATAATAAATGCTGATGTTCGTGTAATTATAGTGTTTGTTAATCGATATAATGAGCGGAGCTGAGCCATGGGCGGGCCTCAGTAAATCACTCTTTCTGAGGTACAATCGGCTGTATCACGACATGCGAATTGTAGCTTAGAGTGTGGGATCTTTTATTCGTAACATTACTTGACTTAGGTACTTAAAATTAAAGCGGGTCAGAAGTTAAAACGATCGATAGCAATAGAATAAAATTAATTTGGTTTACTTGTGTTCAAGACAAGACATGACAAGAAAAGAGTTAAAAATAGACTTGGTCCTAAAATGTTTCCTAGCGGAACACCATTTCATGTATATGCACTATTTTATATATATAATATTATTATTTTATTGTATAATTATTTATTATCAATGATTCTTTTGGACGATGATTAAAAATAAATCCAACATAGACATTGTCCAAAAAGACTATTGCATATACCTACACTAAATTGAACACTAAGTGTCGCAAGCCTCCCCACCAACCGTGTCTCCACGTTGCCGTCGTGGTGGGGCTTGCGTGTCTCAATGATCTTGGGGGCTTTGCCGGTAGAGCCACTCATGCCGGAAGGTCCCAAGTGAGAGACCAGACCAAGAGAGACACAAGAGGGGCACACCGTTCGGAGACTTGAGCAGTGTTCGGGTCCTCGGACGGTGTGCGTCTCATTGGCTTGCTCGCTGCTCTCTGGTACGCGTCTGATCATCAGACGTGACTGTGAGGGCAGCGAGCAAGCACTGAGAGAGAAGGGGAGAAAGGGACCGCACCCTTAAAAAGGACAATCATGGACAGGCCTGGTAAACAGATATTACCCCAGGGCGGTACGGACTGCACAGCGGTCCGAGAATCCGCCACGCCTCGTGCGTCAAGCCCCTCGTATTCTGGGGGGGGCAACAGGGCTGTCCACCAACCATTTGCCGATGGCAACAAGGGCCGAGGAGGCCCCCGATCCGAACTATCCGAGGAGGACCCGATCGGTAATAGTTTTGGCTCGCCCGACAGAGTGTCGGTCGGGCGGAGCGCGGCAAGAGGCGCGCTATATTGGAGGAGGGGCTCGCCTGAGCGTCACCTGGGTGCAGAGTCGGAGTCCGAGTTGGACTCCGACGACCTGGTGACTATTAGCTCGGCGAGCTCTGGACCCGAGGGGGCGGGGGCTGCTGCGGAGGACTCCAGGTCCTTCCGCAAGCGGCCCAGAACAGAGGAAGACCGGGGGTCGTCCGGCAGCGAGGAGGTTGCCTCGGCTCGCAAGATCCCCACCAGCAGGCGGGGCAAGGGCCGAGAGGGAGGCAAGGGGAGATTGCCCGCCTCCAAGGTGGCTGGTCAGCGAGCCGAGGAGCTCGTCGCTGACGGACGACCCCCCGTAGAGGGCGGTCGCAGGGCTCCTGGTTCGGAGTCCTCCGGCGGTGAGCCGGATGACTCCGGACAGGAGCGGGTCCGGAGGGCCGGGTTTGCGGAGGTAGTGGAGGCCGCGCTTCGTGATGTGGCCTTGAAGAGGAAGCTTTCCTCTAAGAACAAGGCCATAAGCGAGGCGATGGCCTCCATTCTGGCGGCAGCGGAGGGTAACCCAGGGGGGCCTCCGCGGGACGAGATGTCCAAGCTGCGGGCGGAGGTCGCCCGCTTGGCTGCCGCCACGGAGCGCCTCCAGAGGGAGAATGCGGGGCTCCGAGCAGACCTGGCCAGGCTCCAGGGAGCCGGCCCACAGGGGGCGCCTAAAGGGGGGCGCAAGGAGGACAGCCAGCCCGTGCCGCAGGAGGGGCAGGTGCTGGACCTTGTGCGGCAGGAGATGGCTGCCTTCCAGGCGCGGTTCTCCGTCCTGGAGGGCATCGTCCTGCGCCCCCCGTTAGCGGCGAGTGGGAAGGCTCCGGGCCGGAAGGCGGCGTCGTACGTGGCCGCCGTGGCTGTCACACCGGGGTCGTCCGGCCAGGACAAAGGGTCCGGGCCGGCACCCGCGAAGCCGGTGTCGGGAAAACCGGACCCGGCCCCGGGAAGGAAGAGGAAGGGTGGGGTTGCTGCGCGGACGGCGAAGGCTCCTGCGCCAGCCGTGCAGCAGCTCCCCCCGGCTTCCTCGCCTTCTGAACCTCCCCCGGCTCAAGCCGAATGGCAAGTGGCCGGGGAGAAGAAGAAGGCGGGTAAGGCAGCCAGGGCGGCAAAGAGGCGGGAGAGAAGGCGGCGGCAGCGAGCGCGAGGCGTCGCGGCTGCGCTCCGCGCCCCGAAGACCGCGGCTGTAGTTTTAACGCTGCAGCCGGACGCGGTCAAGAGGGGCGTGACGTATGCCAACACGCTCACCAAGGCCAAGGAGGCCATCAACCTCGGTGAGCTTGGCATCGTCGGGGGTCTCCGGCTCAGGGTCACCATGACCGGGGCCAGGCTGCTCGAGATCCCTGGAGCAGGCAGCGGTCCGGCCGCGGACGCTCTAGCCGAAAGGCTTAGGGCGTCCCTGGGCGCGGATGACGTCCGAGTGTCCAGACCCACGAAGTGCATAGATATGCGCATCTTGGGCCTGGACGACTCCGTCACGGAGGAGGAGGTGTTGGCCGCCGTCGTCGGGACGGGGGGGTGCTCTGCAGAGGAGGTGAAGGCGGGCACCATCCGTCCTGACAACACGGGCATGCGAACCGTAGTGGTGAGCTGCCCCGTGTCGGCGGCCAAGAAAATCTCAGAGGGCCGAAGGCTCTTGGTGGGCTGGGTCTCCGCGCAGGTGAAACTGCTGGAGCCCAGACCTCTGAGGTGCTTCCGTTGCCAAGTTGGCAACCATGTCGGAGCACTCTGCACCTCGGAGGTGGACCGCAGTGACCACTGCTTCCGCTGTGGTCAGCCCGGTCACAGGGCCGGCTCGTGTGACGCCGCGCCGCACTGCTTCGCATGTGCGGCAGCTGGCAAGCCGGCCGATCACTGGGCTGGGGGCAAAGCCTGCGGTCCACCCGCCAGGGCCGGGACGAGGAAGAAACCCTCCTCCACCGCCGCCGCCGCCGCCGTCGCTTCCGCCGCAGCCGCCGCCACCGTCGCCGCCGCTGCAACTGCTCGGGAGGGGGCGAGAATGGAGTGCCAGTAATGGCCCCATTTCGCCTCCTCCAGACGTACGTCGGTCGCTGCGCCTCTCAGGAACTGACGCTCCTGGGCAAGGCGCAGTGACTGACGCCTGCGGACAGCGAGCAATGGGTAGCTCGCTGTCCGATCAGGTCAGGCCAGAGTTGACGGCGCGTTCACTCCAAACGCGCCGTCAGCAACGAGCAGTCAGCAACGGAGACGGGGCCCGCCAGGGCCAGAGCCTGCCAGGGTTGCGGAATTGTTCGAAAGAGTTACCGCGGCCCTGGGAAGAAAGGCACTAGGAGGACTAAGGGTGGGTTTTAGTCAGTAAAAGTCTGACACTCCCTGCCGCTCCACCCAGAGCGGGAGGGGTCATTTGATGATTTCCCATCCTATAAAAAAAAAAAAAAAAAAAAAAGTGTCGCAAGCCTTGGCTGGTTCAATTCTATTTGCACATAGTGGCTAATTAAAATTGGGAGTGATGGCCACACACAGTAGGTACCTACGGTGTTTCCGATAGTTGCGTGTGTTCAATGGTGGTACGGGTACCTGATTGTCGAGGCTTAATATTGAAACCGGTTGCAAGCACTTTTTGCGATATCGACATGACAACGTGGAATGGTGCGCGCATGCATTCGCTAATATTGCAATCTTCAATCAAATATTAAACTTGTGTACTTGCGTTTAGTTTGGTAGGTAGATATTTATTATTATTATGCATACATATTGTTTCATACTTTACCTTTTAATATTATTGTTTCATGCACAATAAACAAACAATACATTTAATTACCTATTAATAATAATCATACATGAGATAGGCAAGAGGTTGAGGAAAACGGGAATTGGGTATGGGGATAAAACAAAACATTGTTATTTGGATGAACTATTTTTATACATACCTATTATATATATTTTTTTTTGTATTTGTATAAATAAGTATCCACGTAGACAAAGTTACAATACGAGCATAATAGTTCACAACAAGTAGACGTAAATATTTACTACTTGCTATAACACTTACATAAGTATGAGTGTACAATGACATTGTAAACAGATAAACGCAATTATCGCATTGTTACAGTATTACTCAACTGATACGATTGACCCGAGCGTGGCATGTGAAAATTAAATATATATAAGCACCTTCCTTCTACAAACATCTTAGTCGCATTGTCAACTGTCCAATTAATTATTTATAAATCTGACAGTTTTTTTTTTATGATTTGAGAAAATGTCAACGAAGCGTGACGATTGTTCTTTGATTTACTATTTAAAGCTCATAATATCTGCCCTGTTTATCTTTATCTTTATCTCTGATGTTACTGAACTGTAAATATTTTATGACTTTTCGTCTTTATTTACTAAGAGCAACGTTTAAAAGATCGCCTTCTGAAACTATTTTTTTTTTCAAAGAACGATCTATATCACATCTATTCATCATAAACGCTCTTGTCTGTTACGTAAATAAATTATAATCTAAACGAATTCGTTTCAAAGTTTTCCCTTTCTTTAATTATGATGAACAAATTAACACCTATTTCTCCGAACACAATGTCGTTAAGTAAGGTCGATAGCTTTCGACTGAGTCATTAAATTCAAGTGACGCATACAAATTCCCATCGTAACATGTGTGGAGGTAAAGTCATTGGCGTCTTTTTGATTTCTGAGATTGAGAGTGGGGGTTTACCCATATTGCTATTGCGGTGTTTAATAAAAAAGAGGAGAGCTCTTCAATTAAAAATGTACAGTACCTACCTCCTACATATTTCATGAACATGTTTCATGAGAGTACTTTAGTATCTTCTTTAAGTTCCATGTTATTTCAAATCGTTCGCTGAAACCGTCTGCCGTTGTTTGAGTACACAAAGCGGTATTATCGATCCATCTAACTTCAATGTCTAGTGTAACCACTATGGACCTCCACGCACAAATGTTGTTCTTACCACCTGTTACCCAGAAGATTTGGTGAGCTGCAAAAGGTTAAATACTCAAAGAAGAATAGATCTTCTTTTCTCCCAAATGCGTGCAAGTTTATGGAAAAATATGCCAAATTCCTTATGCTCTTTAAAAAAACTGTAATCTTACTGGAGGCATTTGGCCTCACGTGGGTAACATCATAAACGTCATCAACCTTCCTAATAATTACATATAGCTAAGTACGTAGTGAAGACAAGAAGGAAAAAATATGGAAAATCTCGTTTCTGAGCACGATAACCTTTAGATTAGAGTGTTTACGCAAATTATTTCCTTTTGTGCTTATAATCAAGGTCAGTACAGGTTTTAATGGCTTTGTCTTGCTCTCTTGCCTTAGGTACCTGTCGATTGACGACATAACACACCTTAACTTCTGTGTGCTAAAGCTTGTCTATTTAAACATTTATAATATGTACGTACCTATCTATACGAATTTTAATCGATAATTTCAGTTAGGGAGGATGCGAGGAAGATCCTCCCGTTTACAACAACAATAAACTATCATGCCATCCATCCATCCATCTTCATTAACAACTATCACCAATACTCCATCATTCATTTATCTCCATCCGCCAATACAAATATCCCCTCCATTTTATTATTAATCTTCCACAAAAACCCTGTTCATAAACCGAAGCGTTCTAGATATTCAAAGCACCTCGCTCGAATCACTGTTTTCAAACATTCAAATTCAACACAAGATAGTGACAATGAGCTTGCAGCCCGATCCATTTTCAACTTGGCAATGGTTACGTCAATCCCTTTCGAATAATTTAAAGTTGTGCCTAAATCCGGCAACCCCAAATACCAGTCTACTTCGATGCCACTTAATAATTCATCGGATCAGACGAATAGATGCAAGCTTGGATGTTATAAATCGATTCCTCTTGACCCAAATCCGTGCGGGTCAAAGCCATGTCACAGCCTAGCCGGCCGGAATAATAATGTCGGCTTGGACTTGGATTTTTAATAAGCTTTTAAGTCTTGTAGGTAATGTTTTTTTTGTGTGCTTCGTGCTTGACCTTCGTTGGGATTTTTTATTTTCCTTAGTTTTTTTCTCTGAGTGTCATTGTCAAGTCAAGTTTAGAACAGAACAGTAGCGTAGCTAGCACGAGTGACACCCGGGGCGGATAATGACATCGAACTCCCCTCGTTCATTTATCGGGGTGCTCCATTTGAGCCGCAGTTTTTTTTTCAGTAATATTCTTACATCACTTATTGTTCATAAGTGCTGGTTGATAAGAGCATTAGAATTGGTGTACTATGGCGAGCTCGAAAAATTTTACATCTCGCCTCGGATAGGTTTGATTTTCTTTAAATCATCCATGCTTAAATCGAAGTAAATTTGTTGATTGAGCGAGCGGCTAAGCTCAGCAACTAAGACATATATAAATGTAAGAGCGAGCGAATCGAGCTCGAAAATGATTTTCTTTTGATTATAATTCATTGCAGGTAAGCTTAAGAACTAAGAAAGGGTTGATAGCAAACGCGAGCGAAGCGAGCTCGAAAATATGCCATCCCACCTTGTACAGGTTTCATTTTCTTTTGATCACTCATATTTAAATAGAGGTAGCCTTGTTGACTGATGCAAAAATTAACTAAGAGAGGGCAGAATACAAGAGCGAGCGATGCGAGCTCGTAAATGATTGCCCTCCACTTCACGAAGCGAAGCAAGCTCGAAAGATTTTGCAACCCACTTTCGACAGGGTTAACACGTTAGGTTCACACTGAACTGAGACAAAAAAAGTCAACGAACGGTTCGGGCCGTTCGTTGACTTTTTGACTTTCGTTGTTACCCCTAAACGGGTGTCAACCGAGGCGTGCCCCCCGCTCCCTTCCTTGCTACGCTACTGCTCCAGAATCTGATCCAAGATTTTGGTCCTTTTTTATACTAGCTCGTTCCTATAATTCGGACTTATTTTTCTAAACCTGGACAACATAAAGAACAAAA
The DNA here is from genome assembly GCA_947386135.1 of Melanchra persicariae. Classification (NCBI taxonomy): domain Eukaryota; kingdom Metazoa; phylum Arthropoda; class Insecta; order Lepidoptera; family Noctuidae; genus Melanchra; species Melanchra persicariae. The sequence continues at coordinate 17,297,377 of OX376648.1, read as the reverse complement.
TAATTGTGAGATTAATGAAACCTAGATGATTTATTGAGTGTTAACTTCGAGTAGCAACAGTCGTTAATTTCTGCACAACACGCGTAGTATAACGTACCTGGCTGCGTTATTTATGCAGCTGTCTCAATATGAGTAGGTGCTTATACATTAATTTTTGGCACGGTTGTATCCACGTGGCTGCAGTTGTTTACCGGCCAACAAACGACGATGCATAATTAATAGTTCAGTGCACTTACATACCTACTCACATTTGTGCAAAACTTTGAACAAATACACATTCAGGTGTATTTTAAATACACATTCAATGTGGATGTTGTTGTTGAGTTTGATGTGTTTTTAAATTCTATTTCGTTGACCTCTGAATAACCAAAATTTTGTATGATCTATTACATAACATACTCTCGGTCTCCCGGGTTTTTTTTTAGGTATGACCACTAGCAAGTTAACACACATGGGATATCAACTGCTTAACCGGACTAACTCTCCGGGGTTGTAAATTGAGATCCTTTTAAACTCTTCTTTAGCATGAAAACTATTCAAGGTATTTTATCGTTATAGTAGTGTTCGAGAAATTCTGGTTTTCAAATTCTCAATTAAAAAAGCGAGGTTTAACTGTCTTTCTACATTGAGTCTTCATTTTAAACCGACCTCCAAAAAAGGAGGAGGTTCTCAATTCGATTGAATGTTTTTTTTTTGTATGTTCACCGATATTTTCGCCAATTGTCAACCGATTTCGATGATTCTTGTTTGGAAGAGTATCTTCCCGGACTAGTCCCATTTCAATGTGGTGAAGATCTGATGAAGAACTTCGGAGATAGTAACGGAACTCTTCAATAAATGATAGCAAACCTGGAACCTGAAACCTGGGATTGCTGAAATCGCATGTCTGTATATTGTTTACACCAGTTCATAACATAACATCACGCCGGTACGCTGTGAAGGGGTACACAGGATGTGTACAAGTCAACCACGGTTTTGGGGTTATCTATTCGGGCATAACTTTACCGATTATGATGAATCTTTTTGCGTTGGGTTTAGTTAAAACTAGCCACTAAAAGTGAAAAATAAAAAAACTTTTTTCCAAAAAAATACAACCGACTTCAACACAAAAAACATCTATTTTGGAAGTCGGTGACAAAAAACGAAGATACAACCAAAAACTGATGATACAAAAGTTGTCTGAAAATAAAATAAATAATAACACCGACTTCTGAAATTATAATTATTTAAATACTTAGTAGTGTTTTTTGTTTCGAAGTCGGTTGTATTTTTATAAAAAACGTTTTTTGTTCTCTATGTATATAATATTGAGATAAGAACTACAAGGATATCATCACACAAGCACAAGGTTGTTCCAATCCAGTGCGCGATGGGTTCACAGAATCAGCTGTTAGCTGCGCCGGCTGCGCGCGATTGTCGTGATGCACCGTCACTGCGCACAAACGGTTTGATGCAATTGACTATTTACCTACTATTTACTCTCATCATTGGCTGTACCCTGTTGTTTCCTTCAATTCGTCTGCTAACACGGGTTTGTGAGTACGTAGATATAGTATGATGGCCTAGTGGCTCTTGTGTATGCGACTTTGACATTGTAGGGTTCAAAAGTGAATACAACTGGTGGTGCAAAAAAACGCAATGAAGGTACCCCACCTTCCCCACCAACCGTGTCTCCACGTTGCCGTCGTGGTGGGGCTTGCGTGTCTCAATGATCTTGGGGGCTTTGCCGGTAGAGCCACTCATGCCGGAAGGTCCCAAGTGAGAGACCAGACCAAGAGAGACACAAGAGGGGCACACCGTTCGGAGACTTGAGCAGTGTTCGGGTCCTCGGACGGTGTGCGTCTCACTGGCTTGCTCGCTGCTCTCTGGTACGCGTCTGATCATCAGACGTGACTGTGAGGACAGCGAGCAAGCATTGAGAGAGTAGGGGAGAAAGGGACCGCACCCTCAAAAAGGAAAACATGGACAGTCTTAAAAGAGAAGTTGTATCCCAGGGCGGTCCGGACTGCACAGCAGTCCGGGAATCCGCCACGCCTCGTGCGTCAAGCCCCTCGTATTCTGGGGGGGGCAATAAGGCTGTCCACACTCCGCTTGCCAAAGGCAACAGTGGCCGAGGAGGCCCCCGATCCAAGCCGTCCTTTGAGGACATGATCGGGTTCAATTTTGGCTCGCCCGACAAAGCGTCGGTCGGGCGGAGCGCGGCAAGAGGCGCGTTATATTGGAGGAGGGGCTCGCTTGAGCGTCACGCGGGTGTAGAGTCGGAGTCCGAGCTGGACTCCGACGACCTGGTGACAGTGAGCTCGGCGAGCTCTGAACCCGAGGGGGCAGGGACTGGAGCGGAGGACTCGAGGTCCTTCCGCAAGCGGCCTAGACCGGAAGACGACCGGGGGTCGTCTTGCAGCGAAGAGGTGGCCTCGGCCCGGAAGATCCCCACCAGCAGGCGGGGTAAGGGCCGAGAGGGAGGCAAGGGGAGATTGCCCGCCTCCAAGGTGGCTGGTCAGCGAGCCGAGGAACTCGTCGCTGACGGACGACCCCCCGGAGAGGGCGGTCACGGGGATCCTGGTTCGGAGATGGCTGCCTTCCAGGCGCGGTTCTCCGTCCTGGAGGGCATCGTCCTGCACCCCCCGCTAGCGAGTGTGGCGGCGAGTGGGAAGGCCCCCACAGGCCGGAAAAAGGCGGCGTCGTACGTGGCCGCCGTGGCTGCCACACCGGGGTCGTCCGGCCAAGACAAAGGGTCTGGGCCGGCACCCGCGAAGCCGGTGCCGGGAAAACCGGACCCGGCCCCGGGAAGGAAGAGGAAGGGTGGGGTTGCTGCGCGGACGGCGAAGGCTCCTGCGCCGTCTGTGCAGCAGCTCCCCCCGCTTCCTCGCCTTCAGATCCTCCCCCGGCTCAAGCCGAATGGCAAGTGGCCGGGGAGAAGAAGAAGGCGGGCAAGGCAGCCAGGGCGGCCAAGAGGCGGGAGAGGAAGCGGCGGCAGAAGGCGCGAAGCGTCGCGGCTGCGCTGCGCCCCCCGAAAACCGCGGCTGTAGTCCTTACACTGCAGCCGGACGCGGCGAAGAGGGGCGTGACGTACGCGGACGTGCTCACCAAGGCGAAGGAGGCGGTGAACCTTGGTGAGCTAGGCATCGTAGGGGGCCTCCGGCTCCGGGTCACCATGACTGGGGCCCGGATGCTGGAGATCTCCGGGGCAGCCAGCGGCCCAACCGCGGACGCTCTAGCCGAAAGGCTTAGGGCGTCCCTAAGCGCGGACGATGCCCGAGTGTCCAGGCCCACCAAGCGCATCGACATGCGCATCTTGGGCCTGGACGACTCCGTCACGGAGGCGGAGGTGGTGGCCGCCGTCGTTAGGACGGGGGGGTGCTCAGCAGAGGAGGTGAAGGCGGGCACCCTACGTCCTGACAACACGGGCATGCGCACCATTGTGGTGAGCTGTCCCGTGTCGGCGGCCAAGACCATCTCGGAGGGCCGTAGGTTTTTGGTGGGTTGGGTTTCCGCGCAGGTCAAACTGCTGGAACCCCGACCTCTGAGGTGCTTCCGGTGCCAGGTGGGCCACCATGTAGGAGCTCAATGCACCTCGGAGGAGGATCGCAGCGGTCTATGTTTCCGCTGCGGTCAGCCCGGTCACAGGGCCGGCTCCTGCGACGCCGCGCCGCACTGCGTAGTCTGTGCGGCAGCTGGCAAGCCGGCCGACCACTGGGCTGGGGGTAGGGCCTGCGCCCCACCCGCCAAAGCCGGAAATAGGAGAAAGCCCTCCGCCACCGCCGTCTCTGCCGCGACCGCCGCCACCGCCGCCACCGCCGCCGCTTCCTCCGCCGCCATAGCCGGTTCCACTGCGGCTGCTGCTACTGTAACAGCCGCAGTAGAGCCCCTACAACGGGCTCCGGAGGGGACTGAAATGGAGTGCCAGTAATGGCCCCATTTCACCCCCTCCTGTTGAACGTCAGCCACTGCGCCGCCCAGGAACTGATGCTCCTGAGCATGGCGCAGTGACTGATGCCTGTGGACGGCGAGCAATGGGTAGCTCGCCGTCCGATCAGAACAGGCCCAGGTTGACGGCGCGCTGTGTTCTACGCGCGCCAAACCAGCAGTCGTCAGCATGGGTCGGGGCCCGTTAAGGCCAGAGCCTACCAGGGTTGCGGATTTGTTCGAAAGAGTTACCGCGGCCCTGGAACGTAAAAGGCACTAAGAGGAGCATGGGTGGGTTTTAGTCAGTAGAAGTCTGACACTCCCTGCCGCTCCACCCAGAGCGGGAGGGGTCATTTGATGATTTTCCATCCAATAAAAAAAAAAAAAAAAAAGGTACCCCACCTTCACCTTGACTTGAAGCTAAAAGTCCTAGTAAAAATGCTACTCGGAAGTTCTGGAGACATGATTAAAGAAAATCATCAATAAATGTCATAAATCTAACTTTAAGTTAGAAAAGGAAGGCTTGGGAAGGTTTTAATGCCTTTTAGTTTTGCCCAAACTCACATGTAATGTGTCACATGCAAAAAAGCTTAGTAGAACCCACCCCGACCTTGATGTCCGTCGACGTATGGTCTCGACGATCCATCACAGACACGTGTCTAACGAAGAATCATGGGGGGCCAAGGAGCCAAACCCCAATAAAGGCATGGGCTTAGGTAAAGAGAGACACGTGCAAAACTACAATTTCCAACGAATATCAAATCTATAGAGCATAAAATAAATTACTTACTTCCTTGCAAGACCCGACAATGGCCCACTTATGACGACCCTTCTACTATTTCCAGGCTACTTACTAATAAATAATTTAATGCCGTTACTAATGCAAGCTATTCGTCGGACGGTCGTCGGTTTAAATACAGGCACAGACGTATGTAATCGCTTGATCGGATCCGGCTATGAAACTATTATCGTTATACATAAACACGTGAATATGTATGTACATAGTAGGTACTACATGCTAGATTGCAGTATCAATTATAGCCTTATTATTATGTTAGTCTAGAGCTCATTATTATGTAGTTTGTTACTCGTTTGCGTATGTTGACAAGGAAAATAGAAAATGGTGCCACATAGTAGTGCAACCGGAAGAATGAGGTTTTCTAGTATCTAGGTGGGTATTTATGTACATTCATTGATTAGGGAATCATCATATCAGCCGAAAGATATCCACTGCTGGACATGGGCTTCTCCTAGTGTGGCCACATCGATAGGTCCTGTGCGTCACGCATCCGGCGGATTCCCACGGCCTTCACCTGGTCATTGGTCCACCGTGTGGGAGGCCTTCCAACGCCGCGTCTTCTGGTACGCGGTCGTCATTCTGGAATCTTTCGATCCCATCGACTATCTGTTCTGCGAGCAAATGTCTGCCACTGCCGGCAATTCTTCGGGTCATGTTGGTAACCTTGGTTCTCCTGCGGATGTCTTCATTTCTGATTAGGTAGGTATACCTACTCAATAAAAATTGCTCTAAGTTTTCATACCCATAGAGCTCTGATCTTTTGGGCTCGTTTATTCCATTGTAGAACTCAACCATCACTTTCTATAGGGCGGAATTACAAGTAATTCAAATACTGCCCAACTGTTGGGAGTGTAATATATGCTCACTCAAAAGTCTCTCTGATGGTGAAGTTTGTGTTTCATTCATCGTTTGGCTCCGTCAGCTGGGGCTGGTCATCTCTCAACTGCCACGGTTTGTTTGCTCGGGACGCTTATGTCGTGCACGTCTTTCTACATCGTTCTCACATATAATATACTAGCACTTCGCCCACGACTGCGTCCGCGCGGATTTAGTAGGTACTCCACAAACTTCAACGCCCCCTGTACCCCCTTATAAAGGTTAGTATTGGAAAATTAAGCACAACGATTTTCATTAATTACATTTATTACTTAGCCATTTCTACTTATTCTATGGTCTCAGGTTCAGCGCAACTGTTCACCCCGTTCACCCCGTCAGGAGTTGATTATGCAAAAATTGTTAGGTACATCTGTTTCAATAATCCCATTTTAAGTTTGTTCATATCATTCCGACGTAAATTAAAGCAAGCAATAATGTCCTCCCCTAAAATCTTAATCACCCCTGCTTCACCCCTTATTATGTATGTAGTTTATTTGCGAAAAATGCAAACATTTGTTATTCTTATTGTTTTATCGAAATCATTTTCAACTTCATCGGACCAAGCATTGATACGATTCTCCCCAGTTCGCTCAAGCCGCGACATTTTTCTTACTCCGAGCATGTTTATTACCGTCGTAACTTTTGAACGAAAGGTCCGATTTGATTTATACGGACATAATCAACCTTAATTATCAAACCATTTAAATGGATAAGGATTAATATCATGATACCGAAATCACCATTTTTTCATATCACCAAGGATTTGCTTGAATAATTTGAACAAAAAGCGGTCATGGTGACTTAACCATAATAGTTAGACATATGGTATCGCGGACTTTTTTGTAGACATTGATGACCTCTATAAAACTGTAGTACATCACTTTGCTCTATTGTCAATAGATTCCGCAGCGTACGCAATATAATGATTTTTTCTCACAACGGGTTACATTATCGAAGTTTTCATACGGATCCCTAACTTTTTTGAAAATATTCTATAGCCTATGTCCATCATCGGTAATGTACAATTCTACTGGTGAAAGAATTTTTCAAATCGGTCCAGTAGTTTCGGAGCCTATTCATTTTAAACAAACAAACAAACAAATCTTTCCTCTTTATAATATTAGTGTAGATGAATAATTTCAACAAAAACAATGTAACTACAACTTTGTAACAATTTATTGATTTGAAAGAGTGTCCATGGAGTTTCTTGCACGTTCTTCTCCATAGATCTACGCTTTGGAACGTGCAAATAGCTTCACCTCTTTGACTGACCGACCTTGATCATTAAAAGTGCCTGTTAATTGTTTAATCGAAATAAATGCTTTGAGTTTTGAGTTTTTTTTATAACGATCTGAAGTTCATGCAGAAGCTAGTCACAGAATAAAAAACCTAGTAAGTAGGTAAATTATTGTAAAGTTTTTAATTTTTGTTTATGAAGACAATAGTACGAGTATGATACCTGAAAGTTTTGCTATTAACTAGCTTCAGAAAATATCCCAAAAGATCCACCGGGATAGACAGTATCCTATGTCTTTATCCAAATTCCTTATCAAATTGTAGGTACCAAAATTCATTAATAACGGTTCAGCAGTGTAGTCGTGGAAATGTAGGAAACAGACAAACAGTGTGGATTTTCAGTCGAACAAATTTTTTATCTAGCCCAGAGTAAAAAAATACCTGATCAGGTGAATCAATGTGACTTTTACTACGTATGTAGACAAAACTAAAAACTGCTGATCTATCAGATGAGTTGTCAAATTGCATAATATTATGAAATCGTCACATATAGGAAGATGTTGTTATGATTGGATTGTTTTGTTTAAAAAAAATCATTTTCCAGGTAAGTGATGTTATTCAATTAGTAGGTAAATATTTTATTCCTTTATTTTATTTTCTTTGTTTACTTAAGTTAGCGTTGTCAAAGAGCTTCTCTTTGGCATATAATGACGGAAAGTTTTTTTCTGTAGGTATATTTGCGGAGGCAAAAAGCTTTCCCGTCATACAACAAACATCATAGTCGCAGTTTCAAGAGGAAAGAAGAACATTGTACTAAGGGCCAATGAAACTGAACGCGATCAGCGAATAAAACATGTTTATGAGCTGTCAGTGTCATTATTTTTCTATGGAATATTTACACTGACAGCTCTTTTACGCATTTTAGATGCACTGATCGCGTTCAGTTTCATTGGTGATTTCCGCTCTTAGTCACCCTCAGATATAGATAGACATAATAAAATAACGCAAGAGCAACTGCTTCGCGTGCCCGTTTCGGTGCCTAGCTTACGATTAAAAATCGTAAGCCGCCACTTTCGCGCTCAATTTGCATCGGTGTACGCTAGTCGGACGTCAGTTAGATGTCAGTTTATGTGGTTAGGTCAGTTAGGTGCTACACGTGGCGGCGTCTTTGATTCGTTTTGATTTTCCCATCACTTAATCTTAATAGTGCTTGTGTTGACGTCATAGTACGTACTTAGTCAAAAATGGCACGTTTGGTTTTCAAACAGATCGTGATACTTGCATTGTCTATGTCTACCTATATATCTGTGAATACAACCCAATCTTTTAGTACCAATATCTCGTCTATAAGGACTATGATGATCATGCATGCCAGACTTTCATTCCATGATCCACCTTTCATTTGCTGTGTGGTGCAGTCGACCTTGTACCGACGACTTTCATACCTAACCGGAACATACCAGCGTGTTGTATAACCGTAGGAATTATGCAAGAAACCGTAATTTATACGGTGATTCCATCTTGAAAGGTGATTAGCTAACAAAGATTGTTGATTTTAACTTCACACTAAGTTAAGATTTTCCGGATTAAGTGATGTAGGTATGATGAAGATGATACAAGTTTTGTGCATTTCCATTTGTTTTTTAACCGATTTAAAAAAGGAGGTTATCAATTTGGCCGGTATGTATGCAATATTGTCAGAATTGCACAGTTTTTGATACGCATGTTTGTATGTTTGTCCACACATGTCTCAAAAAGTCGGATCGGAAAGTCGGATTGCAAAAAATCTTTTTTTGTTGGACTACTTAGGTATAGTCTTTTCATTAAAATCGGTTCAGTATTAGTGTTGTGAGAAAGAGAGTTAATTGTGGATCAGTCACTAGGAAAACGGGTCGTTTGTTTGACAGCAATAATAGCTTAATTCTAAAACATACTCGTATATGTTCCTACTTACCTAATAATTGTATGTTTTTTCAATATTTGCATGCAGTTTGTCTCTACACTAGCTAAATAATCTCGATAAAAATTCAAAAAGTGGCTTAGCATGACAACGTAAAAATAGTTCGTCACTTCATGTAATTATCATAGTAGAAAATGATGAAGAGATAAGTACTTATTCTTTCTAAGTAATTAGTTTCAATTACAACTGAAATTAAAGACATGAAGATGTTTTAACTAATAAATAAAAATGGTAGAAATAAAAGTTTTATCTTAACAACTACTTTTTTGAGGTTGGTACCAGCCTAACTGCGGCAGGCGAGGCATACCTACCCATATACCGATTACCTAGTGACAACGTTTATGGCAAATATTAAGGCGAGCACCGACTTCCGCTCCAGCCCTGACATGTGAAAATTCCCAAATAAAAAATAAATCTAACGTAATAGTAAATAAACATTAAATTCGCAATAAATTCACGGCACACCGGTGTGCCGGCAGTGCTTGAGTGTTGGACTTCCTACTAAATCCTGCAAGAACCGTACATTTTTTTGGGATTTAAAGTTGCCTCTGCTACTCGACTGGTTCTAGTAAAATAATTTCTTGTTATCGGAACAGTATTTCCAGAAACTTTAAAACATCTAATTTTACCTGTTTATTTGGTAATTGAAAATAAATAACATTGGATGTTTCAATCGTAACTGGACTTTATTTAAACCATACTAAGTACCTACCTACGCATTTATACCTTACCCATAATGAATATAATTATGTCATATAATCCAAACAATAACAACAATAACATTCCTAATAAATTAAACAAAAATAAAAACGGCGTGCCACAACGCACGCTTGCGCGCTTGGTGCGAGCGTCGAGCGTCGCGCGCGCAATGCTAACCCAATTCCAGAGGTATCGACTTTCACAACCGTTGCATCACTCACACAATGCAGAGATGTGCGAACTTGTACGTTATATAAAAATAATTACTCTATTCTATTCACCAACAGATCTATCAGATTTTACTTCCAGATATTACTTATGTAGGTAGTGGAAGTTTAAATATAGTTGCTGTTAGCGAAAACCGGTTACGATTTCTCTTTCGTAAAATATTTTTCTTGTTGTCGAATAACTTGTGTTACTACATAAAACTCATTCATCAAATCATTCGAAAAAAAAACAACACCTATTTTTGTCTAAAAATAAGACGTAGCCTTCGTAGGCATTCCGTAGGCTTCGCGTAGGCCTATGCGCTACGACTTTGCTACGAATACGGAAATATAAATATTGAAAATATATTGTGTTTCGCAAATAATTTTAGTCATAGCAGCCATATCCTAATTAATAATAAAAACTAGGTAGTTTACCGCCTTTATTAATAAAACGGTTGTCTGTGTTTGCGTTTATTATTTCTTACTTTATTATTATTTCGTTTCTTCATCATAATTATTATAAACAACCTAATTAATATTCATAATGATCAACTTATTAGTGAAGCTATTTAAACGAACCATAATCTCTTTTATTAATCTTAAGCCAAACTAATTACTTTTAAGTGTAATTTGCTTCAAACGCCAGTTACTGGAAATGGTGATTAGCTATGTTAAATACCGTTTCAGAAACCCACACTCATGTCTTGTTCTAAATAATAACATAATTATTGCCGAGATATGCAGTAGGTATGCTTTTTATGGAACACTTTACACACAACCTGTTTTCTAGGTCAAGTGAGGCACGAAAACGCTATGGCCACGTTACCTTCCTATTCACGTAAGTATATTTAGTATTGTTTACTCTCGGGCCACAGCACGATAACCTAAATATCCTTAGCTTACGAACAACGATTACGCCAGTACTGTAATATGTTTAGATTGCGTGTTAGGTCACTTGAAGCACGGAACAAGGATAACGTAGACTTGAATGTTGAATAGTAAATAAATCAATTTAAACTAAAGAGGTTTTATTTCGCAGGAAGTGAAAAAATCCGCACCTCCTTGGTATTGGTCTATCAATTAAAATTTAGGATAATCTCGACCATTTACAGACGAGTTATAAATTAATTATGTATGTTAGGCTAGTGGACTAAAAATAAAAAATGAAAGGCCGACCATTTTCCTTCCCACGCAAATTGTGAATGACTTTGAGAAATGGGTTACTATGATTGTGGTTGGCGAATAATCTTTTTAGAGGTGTCTCTTGTGGCTCTGTTTACGTTGACAGAGATAAAAATAATAGCTAGAGATAACAGAGAAATTTTTAAACATACGTATATCTGTAAAATTTAACGTGTAAAACAAAGGTAAATCTATCGGTCAAATTTTAATATTGAACGTGTGACGTGAATCTGTTTAATATTAACAGCTGTTCAACCATTCAGTTATTATTCAGTCCGGTTAACACAATACTTTCATATAAAATAAATGGGGTTAAAGTTAAGCCATTGTTAAGTTATTAGGCTATATCACGCAAACTCGGAAGAATTTCTTATTGGCCAGATGTAATATGAAAATTATATTATATTAAGAATATTTATATATACAGAAAACAGTACCTAAACTTTATTAGTATTATGTACGATATCAGTCTACTAATAATATCAGTATTATATCATTCGAAATTTAAAACAATTCGTAAAAATAAAACTCTCAAATAACAGATTTCGGAAAGGAGGTCAAAAGTTCAAAGCCTAACAGTCGTCATAGTAACAAAAGTTATTTGTACACTCATATTCTCGATAGTATTTATTTATACAGTCGCCCAGCTGTGGTTTATTTAACTATAGCACTTACATAATTGCGTGGCAGGTCTTTTAAACAGGAAGTAGCATAATATAAAGCAATCGCGATGTAAGTATTCCAATTGACCGCGCGGCCTTGCAGAGTCTTGTCGCACTTGACAAGATTATCAGATAGGCAGGAAATGAGGCTAGTTCAAATAATATATCACGGCATTCGAGGTTGGTTTTCGGCCTTCTTTTTAGTGTCAATGGACTTAATTATTTTTAAAGCGCTGAAGGATCACCTGTGTGAGCAGCTTCCGTGGATATAGGTACTTACCTACTCATCCTGAGTTCACTTTAGTCTGACTAAACACTTCACTAAAATGATTCAAACATGTCACATGTTACAACTTAAACTTTTTTATTAGGTAGGTACATTATTTTGAGGTAAACTGTTTGGTTAGGTCTGTGTTTGTTTATTTTCTTCAAGAGGTAGTTAATAAGGAAAATCAATGTGAAGGTTATTGGCCTTAAGCATAGGTATTTTCGATTCAAACGTAGGTTTATTATGTAATTTCTTTCTTCTATATTACGGTCTATTATTGCGCTATACACAATAACACCTTGTGATAATCCACGTTCCACAGTTCCACACAAAACTGTGCCAAGTGCGAATATAAACGTTTTGTGGGACATGTTTTCACTCTACATATTTCTTACGCATATCTGGCTCCATTATCATATCACTTTAAGATATCATCTCTTTGTGATCGCATAGCGTACTTAATATACATAAATAATGTAGATGGTCCCTCGAATATAGCTATAAAAACACCAATTCCCATGAAACCTTTTCAATATAATGTGTTTCATGTGCTAATGTAAGTACTGCGAGGAAATGTGGAGAAAAACGCTTTGAGGAAAGTGACGTGGTGATAATACATTCCGAACATATGTAACGGTAGTAGGTGGCGCCACCTGACAGGTTTAACTGCGATTGTTTTTACACCATGCAGACAGTTAATTATTGCTATTATCTCAAACTCAAACTGATAATTATATGTACAACTAGCACCTCGCCCGCGACTTCGTCCGCGCGGAGGTATTAGGTACTCCACAAACTTCAACGCCCTCTCAACTCCTTTTAAAAGGAGAGAGAGTTAGCTTTGGAAAATTAATTAAAAAGCACAACGATTTTCATTAATTACCCAGCCATTTCTGCTGCTGATTCTGTGGTCTTAGCATCAGCGCTACTGTTCACCCCGTCAGGGGTTGATTATGCAAAAGAAGTGATATATATCTGTTTCAATTATGTATACCACTTTTAGTTTGTTTGTTCCAATTTCCACGTAAAGCAAGCAAACAATAATTAAACAAGCAAGCATTGAAGCAAGCAAAATGTCCTTCCCTAGAAACTTCATCACCCCTTTTTCGACCCTTTAGGGGTTTATTTTAAAAAATCCAAACATTTGTTATTCTCATTTTTTATCGATCTTCATCAGATCAAGCATTAAGATTATCCCAAGACTTTTTAAAACATATAGTAAAGACGAGGCGTACGGAAGTGACGTGGTTAATTGTGGTGGTGTAATTGTATGTGACAGCGACGCGCGAGTCCCGGCACCCGCGCCCTCCCCCCACACACCTCTGTTCTCGCCCGTCCCTCGTCCGCTCCCGCCCGTGCCCCGTCCTTTCTGTATGTTTTACTATAGGACGCAGACGAGTAAGTGTCGTGTCCGTGCCCTGTCCTTTCTATAAGTTTTGCATCGCAATGCCTCTATACGATTTGTATGAAAAGGACGCGGAAGAGACATACCTATGTCCGCGCTCCGTCCTCGTCTTACGTTTTTTCGGTTTCCAGCACCTAATAGCATTTTTATACCCGTCGTAACTTGTAAACGAAAGGTCCGATTTGAATAATTTTAAGTTTAAATAACATGTTGATTATGTTACCTTAATTGTCAAACTATTTAAATCGATTTAAGGATTAAAATCGTGATACCAAAATCACCACTATTCCATTCCACCCGGGTTCATTCCAGGGTGATTGAATTATTTGATCAAAATGCGGTTATTGTGAACCTTTTTATAGGTAATAATGATCAGAACCTACTTTAATCATGTTTTACCTACTTTTATGTGGTTACGCGGTGTAAGTGAAAGAATGCAAATGATTTGAAATTTGGCTGGTAAAAAGGATATGTCTGTGTGTGTGACGCGCTGTAGGAAAAACATGAAAACAGTAATGCGTCTAATGAATGGGTTGACCTGGATATCCTCGACGCAGTCCATTTGAGCGTTGAGACATCACCAATAGTCACAAAACAACAAATACATTTAAGAATTTTTGTATCGAGAACGATATAGAGTTCAACACGACATATCAGCCATTTTGTCCGCCATTGATGTTTCGACATTCTCAGAAAATGATTGCGCGAAGCATGATCACTCCTTCTCGCTCGTATGAGTGCGTTGCGGTATGCGCGGAAAAGGATGGAACAGGAAAAACCAACCGAATAATTACAATGTTGTCAAATCCAAAGAGTTCCGCAGCGAATAGAATCCATAGAGTATATTTTATGCTCTGTGGTAGAATCAGCGCAACCATTACCTATCTATCATCAATAGCTTTATGAATTAATTATTTAGCGCACGCCAAATAATTAATTTATTAGACAAAATTTTCCTACTTTGGGTTCCATTATTGCAATTTTCTGTATTTTTTTCGAAAATAATAAAGCCTATGTTTTGAGTTAATATTGTAGCTTACTACTTATCGTGTGGGCAGTAAGGTCTAACGACCCCACTCACCCTAGTGTCAGATATTGTAGCTTTCTAATGGTGAATGAATTTTTAAAATCGGTTGAGTAGTTTCACAGGCAAATCGTAACAAACAAACAAATAAATATTTCCTCTATAAAATATAATATTAAAATATAATAAGTTTATAGTTAGAAAAACGTTCAATTTAGTATCTTAATCGTTAAGTTCATGTTTCACAAACGCAAAATTACGAGTATGATAGCAACGATTAAACTTACCGTAACCGGAGCTATCTTTTTAGAAATTGCCACATGTGGGAATTTAAACGATGCTAGCGATTACGCAAATGTTTCCGAAGTCAAATAACGCGAAGGACACATTTTCAGGAAGCAAACCTTCACTGCATACGAATTCCTGACTAAACATCAATAATATTTATTGGTAATCGCATCTTGCAAAATGTATTTTTGAATAATATAACATAAACAGAGCTATAGTATGTCGACTCGTCGCTAATTAAATAGGCCAGTCCCAGTCACAAGGCCGTGATCTATATTTTCCCGAGAACAGTTCTCGGAAAATATCTTCATAAACCGTCTGAATGTTGGATTTTGCGTTTATTTACCATTCGTCTGTTACTTAAGTACTCTTATTTCTTAAAGTGTACCTAAGCAAAGCAAGCCCTTGTCGCACTCGTGACTAATGGGTTTGTAAATAGTAACCTGTCAACTTGATGTCAACAGTTATGGCGCGGTCTACGGTCTTTAAACTCCCACGCATATTTATTTACGTATCTTAGGACCAGACAGGACCAAAACACGTAGTCTTTAAGCCTCTACAATATGTACGAGGAAAACACTCGATATATTTTCTCTGTACTATTTTTTGTGTATCGAGGAAAAGACTCGATATATTTTCTCTGTACAATTTGTCGTGTGAGTAACACGATTACACAAATCAATCGTCATTCGTCAGTTGTTACTCGTACGCCACGTAGTAAAGTCGTATTTTGTACACAAACGCGTCACGTGGCTTTCCTCGTTGATATTGCATTGTTATGAACTCGTGATAGTCGATTACAAACATTAGGATAGATAATGATGTCATTTTTTAATTATGTACGTATTTTTAGGGACGGTTAGGCGCAGTTTTTAATTAAAATTCAGCTCACATCCCGATTAAGTGGGTTCGAAATTCAACTCATTTTACCGTTACTTTCTACTGTGGTATTCTAATGTCTCCTCTGTAACTTTAGTTATACCATTACACGTGTTTTCTTTTAAAGGCAACGACAGTGCAGTCATTCATTGTTTGTATAGTGAAGTCAATGCCACCATTTTTACCTGTGGTTATAAACTGCACCTACCTAACAATAATAACTTTGCAAACTATAGGCACCTTATAGAAACATTAAAATTACATTAGCTGTACTATGGATACAGTTAATGTCATTTTCAACACACCCGTGAACTGGCACTGCATTTAGGTTCTCGATGTAGGTATTCCAGTAACGTGTCTTTTTCACTCGCGCGGAAAAGTGCGCGGGTGGCCCCGGTGTTCAAGTTTATTGCATTTCTATTATTAGCCTGGTAGTCGGCCAGTCTGTCCAAACAAAAATCTAAAATAAATAAAGCTTACACCTCACTCATTCGCTAATAGGAATATTGTCAAATGCGTTTTTTTTCTTTTGTACTTACGTGATGTTGGAAAAAGGCATAGGTACCTAAGTACTTATGTTAAACCGTCAATCAGTAAATCTTCCCCAAAATAACTTTACCAAAATTCACAGTCAAGTAGAATCCAATACTTTGCAAAACCCCCATCGTGCTTCAATTCCAAGTCGTTCTCAATGCAGGACAAA
Organism: Melanchra persicariae; assembly: GCA_947386135.1. Taxonomy (NCBI): domain Eukaryota; kingdom Metazoa; phylum Arthropoda; class Insecta; order Lepidoptera; family Noctuidae; genus Melanchra; species Melanchra persicariae. The sequence goes on along the minus strand of OX376648.1, from coordinate 17,281,281 downwards.
AGCCGTCAACCGTTTTAATAATAGTTATTTATGATATTAGTGCGGTAAGTTGGTTTTTACAAACGAGTAGACGAATGTAAGCACGAGACGAAGTCGAGGGCTTACCATAGTCACGAGTTTGTAAAAATCAAATCCGCACGTGTGTCATACAACGTTTTTCGACACATTTGCGAGAAAACATTACAATAAGTAATGAAATAAACCTTTTGTCTTTAGAAATCAGTCGGAAAGTCGCAACAATCTTTGTTTCTAATATGAAAATGGCGCGAATTTGCAAAGGGCGCCACATGCGCGTCGTGAAAATTAGAACCACATACTTTATTTGTTTTATTTATCTTCTCTCATTTTCTCTATAATATAAAAATGAGACAAACGTATACAGCAAAAGCGCTTCCAAGGAGGTTCGATTATTTAGCTTATTTATTCTCGTGATGTGAAACTCCTTGGTGGAATTCTTATTATTTTTTATGGAAATTAAAAAAAAACCGTAAAGAATACGCACGGCGCTATACAACGGAGTTTGCGGTAAAATATGTACTTAGGTGAGAGTACCTACTTTACCGCACGCTCCATTGTGTGGTGCATAATTTTTAACTTTCGAACAATGCATACAGGCTTCGTAAATGCATTTTTTGAGCAAATGTGTTGAAAAATATTTAATAACAGCGCAAGTTAGTCATAAAGGCCACAAAATCAAATGGAAGTGGAACAAAAACAAAACCTTCCCACGTGTTCAGAGAACAATGACATCGGAAAGTTGTGCGAACGCGGTGAACGCGGCGATAGCGAAGAAAGTCGACGGAATACATCAGCCATCAGCGCAATTTTATTAAGTGTTAAAAAGAGTTGACGCTATACAAGAGTGCCAGGCAGTGTGGCACCCTCTCGCTCGGCCACTCGGGGATAAGTAACGAGTTTCCTGGCAATACCGCGGAACGCGATTCAACCGTGAACTGTGCAAAAACGCAGCGCGCAGAGAAATTTGCTTCATGTTCAAGTTTTTGTTGCGTGTTTCATTGCTACATAACGGATTTGTTTTTATACTGTACGCTGTACGGTTGAAGATATTTTGCTTTGGTATCAAAAACAGATCATCACTCTTACCTAAATTATTACAAAATAACTTATATTCTCTGTCATATTATAAACGTATTATAACTCTATCGGTAGCCAACTCTCTACTCGGTAGTATCACAGAACGGAATTTAAACTTACGTATTTTAAAATAAAGCTATAAAACAAAAAGATAGGTATTAAAAATACCATGTAGAACAAAACGAAAATTCCTAAAACAGCTCAACACACAGTTGAAAAGGCCGTAATAATACGGTACTAACTCGACCGACCGTACAAAATAATGGCAATAACTTTGTAGTCGAGGAAAATTTTTTGCCGAAAAGAAAATTTGCAAAGTGTTGTTGCTTAATACTTTTGTTGTTATTGTACTGTTAGCAATGCGGCTCATACTTTTATCAATGGTTAAACTTGGTTGCTTTTCAATCAAGTCACACGAAATATGTGTCAATGTCCTTTTACGCCACAGGTCTTGATGCACCGGTGGTCGCAGTCGAGTGCCATGTCGTGTCTCGGCTGCGCGCACGTGCACGCCCCTGCGATCTCCCGTCATGCCGTAGCAGTGATAGCGGGATTAGCGGGTGCTCTTCGGCTCGTTTCGTTGCCTTTCGGCCTGCCTCGCGACTCGCGCGCGTCCCCTGCTTGGACGTGATTGCGAGAGCGAATGAGACCTCGCCCCCCCTCTACCCGCCCGGGGACAGTATCTACTTGAGTCAGTCTACCTCGAGCCTCGCCCGTGTGTGGACGTCTTGTCGCTCGCTAAAGCGATTTTGGCCGTCTCTTAATTCGTGTGTTCTCGTTGAATAACATTAAAACTCTTGGAAGTTGCTATAAAAACTGGATGATACGCTTCGCAAGAGCGCTACCGAAGTGACTAAAGTTTGTTTTGTGGTGAATCGGTGACAGTGAATTGGAGCTGGTCGCGCTACGTCCGTCGTCGTGCCTGAGTTGGCGTCGTCCCTCAGACTCTCGCGAGGTAATGCCGAGACTCCTCTGAGGAGAGCGCATACGTGGACAGAAACCGGATTGCGGTGTCGTGCTTTTAAATGAAATCTATTTCTTAAAAAAAAGTTAGTGCAAAGTAATTGGATTCGCTTCTCGCCACGGAGCTGAACGTAGTTCGAAAGACGTGTACCGTTAGCCAACGTCGCGGTCGATGCCTGCCCGGTACCCGCGGAAACTTTCCTTACGAATGCTCTTGGTGATGCGAACTTTTTCAAAAGTTCAGACAGAAGTGGAGCTGGGAAATATCACGATCAGCGATGATCTGAAATAGGCGATCGCAGCGACTGCTTGGCTTAAAATAAGGAAATGTTTACTGTGTTAGCATGTTTCAATGCCATTATCTTGATAAAGATGGTTACGTATGCGGAAACAGCGATGAGCAACTTTATTGTTCCTTAATCAGCGAGTGTTGAACATCTGGCCTTTGTTAGATAGAAAATTATGAAATATGGAATGTGAAGTACTGAACAGGAGATAGATATGGCTGCAGGAAGCGATTAAAAATGAGAACACCATTTTCTAATTAGGAAGTTAATTTGACAAAGCTGGTCGGGTTGAAATGGTAGCCAGCTCCACAAATGGGCGTGGCAAGTGGCCAAGTGCTTCAAGGCTCTCGGGGACGGGTTTTTAAATCGTGCTGTACGAGTGTGCCCACTTGAGAAGTTTCGACATCGCCGACGAGCGTTGGGTCACCAGACACTCGAGCTCTCACGATTCTGTTCAATCTGTTAACCATTTGCCCGACGATGAATTCGAAAAAAATACATCTTCACAAATGTGTTCCAGCAATAAATAAACAGTCCATTTTTTTTTGCTGTCGCAACCAACACCACTCCTCGTCGAAAAAGTTTGAAGTAGGCGGCAACGACGGAACAATTGCTCAAAGTTCTGCACTCACCCAAAAAAAACTTTCTAATAATTTGAATGGATGAGATGACTAACGCAAAATTGATTTATATTTACTTTTCAGGATAAAAACATATTGGGCCATGCCATGACTGTGCTAGTTTTTGCTAAAATATAAATTTTGATGAAGGTGGAACAATTTTGACAATATTCGCGCGTGACAATGAAATAGGTATGATGTAGTTCGATAATTCGATGCAGAACCGCAAAATGAAACACAAATGATTCTTAACTTAGGACCGATTTTAAAGTATTAGACAGAGAGGCGACGAAAGAACGACATGATATGATGTTGGTCGTGCTTTCTCAACATTACATCTATTAATAGAAGGATGCCATGCGCGATGAGCTGGGGCGCTCGGTCTGCGCCAACAACTAGGTCGCGATATTTGCGCGCGTACCTGAACATGCGCAAGCGGCGCGTAGTCAATGACACTGCACGAAGGACGTGTAAAATCTACCACTAAATAGGCCACCTCAATTTCAAATCAATAAAAACAAACCCCACATCAGTAATGATAAATTGGATCCATTCTGACAAGATTTATTAGTACCTAGTAAATGTTGAAATATTGGAAGACGTCTCTCAAATGCGTAGGAATGTCGGATTAATCTTCGTTATCGGAGATGAATTTCGAAGAATGCTCCCGAATAAACGGGTCAAACACCCGAAATAACGTGAACAACCGGAAGTTTTTGTGAATCACGCTTGCAGTTCGATGTCGGCATTTTAATTACTGTTCTTGGTGTTATGAAATGTGCTGGATGCTCGTTACAAACAAAGAATTCATATAGTGTTGATTATGTAGAAGTCCGTGAATCCAAAGATCGTTGTGTTGGGAATATCAAATTCATGAGAATGTTGACGGCTGGCAATATAGTTGGGTGGCCCTTTGTGGCCGAATGTCACTTGTTTCCGACTTTCCGTGACGAAGGGCGGCAGTGAACGACCGAAATATGGCGTGAAAGATAATTTCTCGCGGTTGGGCCGATGTCGTCAGCTGATAGCCGGAGGTTAATGGCCTCGACTTTGTCTCGGTGCTCACGCTCGTATCGTGCTATTCCACACCGAGTTAGGTCGATGGGTTATCGGATTACTTTTGTTGATACCGCAGATTCGAATCGATTGAACGATTTCGTGAATTCATTTACAAACGTTTAGAAACAAATGAATTCAGTAACGAAATCTGATGCTATCTTTATTTAACATAGGACAATAACGCTAATAATAATATATATATATATATATACCGCTCAAGCACCGGCAACACACCGGTGTGCGCCGAATTAATCGCGAATTTAATTATTATTTACCAATTACATAAGATTTATTTTTTATTTGGGAATTTTCACATGTCGGGGCCGCAGCGTATATGTATGAGAATTTAGACTTCCTGATTCAGACGTTCACTTTGATGGAGGTTCTAACAAGGAAAATATACTTCGATTATACAACAATATTGTAGCGCAAGTTATATGCCATTGACCTTGAATTCCTAATTTCGGCTATAGCTTAAATTGCAGACAGACATCATAAAGTCTCAACCTTGGCGTAAATTGCTGCAGACAAAAATGTCCAAATATTGTAAAATTGGCGCTAGTACGGTAATCAATAGTCACAGTGTAAAAGGAAACAGACATTGTGATATCGGGCCCATGACGTCACATCCCCACGAACAGGCAAGGTTAGGCGTTCGGCAGTAATTGAGCAAGATTGCCTTACACGCGTCCATGATTCATAATAATTCATCGCAAGAACCGACGGTTTGCCTGATTTATGTCCATTAATTCGCAAGTCTCGAAGATTCTGGGTTTTGTCTCGTAAAATGCGTGAAAAATTTTATTTGAACCTGAAACAATCGTACCCTTTCTGAATATAATAAATTGATAACAGACACAGTTCCATAACCAATAATGTCAAATGTTTATGATACGTCGTACATTCATATGGTAATTGTTTTGATTGTCAAGATGATTCCTGCATAATAAGGAGTCAATCAGTTTCAATCGACGGACGGTTCGACACTCCATTGTTTCCCTCTTGGGATCATAGGCATTCAATATTTTATCGGAGCCATCTCCAATTTTTTTTGTGATGCTGAGTGTCCTTAGTACTTTTGCCATTTTGAAGCCACAAGCGAATGGATACAGTATGTTAGCTTAAAATACCTAAGGACCAAAGACTGACCCTTGAGGAACACCTGTTTTTATCAAAATTTAGAAGAAAAAAGTTTATACCATACCATTTATTAACTGGCAAGTGAGACATCTGTCTTTTGACCAAGCTTTTAAATGAAAAAGTTAACAAACTGACGTGTTCTATCTATCAAGACATCTTTGACGATCCTTTGAAAATACTTTCAACTTGCTTTTAAATAAAAAAAAACTTGTTTCATAACAGTAAAAGGCAATTATCGAAGTCTTTTGACGTCGATCGGAGCGTACAGTAAATTCACAAAAGGCAATAAAGAGAAGATATCTTTAGGAATTCTATTATGCGCACTTTACAGACTACCTTTAACGTTTGCCATCGCCGGGAGCAACTAAGTTACCGATGTTTCAGACCAGACAACTCAATAATGTTTTATAAACAGCTTTGTTACTGGCTGTCCGTTGACCGTGACTCCAGAACTGACTCTACTTTGTGAAGGTAAATTGATTTGCCATCAAAGTGAGTACAAAGGCATTTAATCACGTTAAGTATGTTGTATTAAAGATACGCAGTTTATGCCTATACCAATGCATGTTTAACACAATTATCCACAACGAACTGTTTGCGATTGTCATTCACACGAAACGAAAATAAATAGTGACGTTCATCTACATTCACAGTTATAACTCCAAACAAATGAAAGTGTTGCTGGCAGCTTCCACCGAGTTTTATTGGCTAAATACTTGTTGCATATTTATTACACTGCTTTATATGCTTAACTAACAGCAGCTACGTAACGTTACGTTACGCTCTTCCTTGAAATGGCCAGTTACAACTTTATAATAGGTCTATGATTTTGATGCATTTGGAGCAATATAAATGTCTATAATATTGACAGTTAGCTTAGTAATAGTAGGCTTTACGTAATATTTTATAATATTATTATTAAACAGGAAACTAATATTCCGTGTAACAATAGTTCGCGTGATCATGTGTAGGTATTATAGTACAGGACTTGCATCGCTCCGAACTGTATCACCTATACTATAGGTGATACAGTTCGGAGCGATGCAAGTTCCGGATGCGTTGCGCGGGCGCGCGTTGCGAAACCGTCAGCGGCCTCAATCTACGATCAGGGTCAGCGTTATGGATCGCTTTATCAAACAGTATTCGTTGACATTGGCTGGTATTTTTATTGATCCTTGAATGGTTATTCCTTGCCAAAATCGACGTAGTTTTGTTATTCATTCTCGGACTATATAATTTTAGCCAACAGTATAAAATTAGGTCAGGTTGATAAATTAGATTAAAAAGTATAGTCGGCTCTTATTGGTTTAATTCGATGAAATGGGTAGATAAAGATGAAGGAAGGATAATATATAAAATAAATTTTGTAAGAGCTAATTTTGCAAATCAAGCTAAATTAAACAGCGTTAAAATAAAATAAAACTAGCTTGAAACAAGCCAGCTCAGACATACTGGAGCTTCAAAAGTGAGCAATTAGCCTAGTATTACTTATAACAGTTAGAACAGGTTGTGCAAAGATTTAACGAGGCGACGCCGACGGCAGCGACCATCGGCCACCGGCCACTTTCACCGCACGGCCGCCATCTTGTTGTGCGTTTGCGCCGTTCATTGACGAATTGGCACGCCTATTGTTGCTCGTGACGTCATGCACGTCACAGTTTCAGGAAAATCATAAAAGACTGTCTTCGTCTTGGCACGGCTTTTGATTACTTGTATTATGAAATTCTAACTCGAACTTGTCTAGCTGTGGCTAAAAGACCTTACACGTGTTTAAATCAATATTCCCTTTATCTTTTCTTCTTACAAATTGTAGGAAGTATTTTGCTTTTGTCAGTCATTATTGAGCGGTTTCCTAAGGATTATTATTAGTACCTGTAAAACATTGTAAATAACCTACATCAACCATAGTACCAATGGTCAAAGCAGAACGATCCCAATCTCATTTTATCAGTGAGAGCATCAGCAAAACACTTGTAGATACTATTTTAGAACTAAGTTCCGTGTGAAAAGGCTACTATTCCTAGAAGCCTTTTCACACTGTCAGTTTAAAAACGATATGGTACAATGCAATCTAGGATCGTGAATTCGTGATCAAGAGTGTTGCGGGCACGCTCTCTTAACCCCTTATGGCAGAAGGCTCATCGTTTAGCGACATATGTCCGATACTTATGTCCCGTAATGGACATACAAGCTTTAACGGTCAGACTCTCAGAGATAAAGAAAACAGAACTGCGTCAGTTATGGAAAAGGGCTGCATTCCACAATGTTCCCAGTGCCAGTGGGTTAATATGTACCATGTGGTTACTATGTTACGTTCGCCAAGTGCTTCAAACATTTACGTTGCGGTTAACCTGATTATTTCGATCAACGAAAGCTGTTTCGTTTCATATTGACAGTCGGTTGCGAAAGATGATACGTTTAATTTACAGCGCACTCACCTGATCTGTTGAGTATCGGGATTAATTCTTGTTCCATTTATGAAGAGTCAATGATATGACGTTGGGAGTTGGGGAGTTCTGCTGTGGATCAACGCTTCTCGTTGTGTTCTATTAGATCTTGATATGATCTTTTCTAATGTTTGGTATTTTCGCATAGAGCCTTAAGCTTTATTGAATCAATAAGCTTAAAGTGTTTTAGTGTTTACAGCTCAAATCAATTGGCTTTCCTTATTTTTTCATTTTCTTAAAAGAACCTGCGAACGGTTGAATAAACAAGAACTCCGATTGAACATTTTTAGCATCTTTGCGCAACATTATTAGCCTTCAAAGGGTATTAAATCCTATAGAAATGAAGACACAATAACTTAGATTTTCCAAGAAAATGTTGTTTTCCTACGATGTTGTTATTACGACTTCGAGACAAAAAATTCTTGGTAATTTTGTTATATTCCTGCAAAAAGGATTATGTTTTGCAGTCCCAGCCTAACAAACAATCCTCTGAAATTGTTATCAGCTTGAGTTTAGTACAGAGTTACCTTGAACAGTGTTCCGGAAAACCCGCTCAAAAAAATTGCGGAATTTATGGTATTTTTCCTTAAATCCGCGGGATATCCCTGTGTCAATATACTAAATCAGTATCTGAAGCCGTATCTTCATCAAGGTCGCCAATTAATATAAATTTAAACACGAGGGATTCATTGCGGCGGTCTATTTTAAGAAATACGGTTCAAATAATGTTCCGTCACCGTCCAGTATTATGCTGTATGTTGCAAGTTTCCACTCCACGTGTAAGCTCATATAACATCGTTATCTTTGGCCCTTCGATCCTGAGCTAAGTAGTTTGCAATTTAATTTACCCTACATTGATATATTCTGCCTAGGGACGACAATCGGGACCGAGAACGCGTGTGCTATCTATCTATACTTATATCATGAAGAGGAAAAATTTGTATTTTTATGTGTGTGTATGTTTGTAATGACTAAACTCAAAAACTACTGTGCCTATTTCAAAAATTCTTTCACCAATGGAAAGCTACATTATTAGGGAGTAACATAGGCTATATTTTATCCACGTATTCCCACGGGAACGAACGGGAACTACGCGGGTGAAACTGCGACGTGCTGCTAGTAAATTATAATACTCTAAATTTTGTATTTGCTCGGCTCTTCTTAATAAATCTTGTATAAAGAAAAGTTGGTCCGTTTCACTTCATTCATTCATCTCCCAACAATATTCAACAGTGAACGTAGCTTAAATAGCTAGGTAAAAAAACCCAAAGCAGGTAAACAGTGAAATTTTTTTGGATTTTACCTTTTAAGTACATAATTGTCCTTCTCCATATCCCAGGCTATAGATATATCTGCCAAATTCCATGACGATACGTTCAGTTGTTATAGCGTGAAAGCGTAACAGACAGACAGAGTTACTTTCGCATATAATATTAGTAGAGATAAAATTCATATCATAGTCACGATAAAATAAAACTTCATAATTTATCATCATACAACGATTATCTATTACTATGTATTTGTTTAAAAAGACTCAGTAACTGTTACATAGCATAATTGCTTAATATTATTATCTACATAATAGGCAATATAACCATGAAACAACTAACATATTTATGTCTACATTCTACAGTGGATATTATTAAAATGTTCCTACAAATGTCCAGATTTAAGAACAATTTGAAGGCTGAAAAAAAATGGGTACGATTGCCTAAAATATTTAAAATCCTGACATGCATAAGTGTTAATATATTTCTACGATGTGTGCTAGATAGAACCACATGTTTAAGAAAATAATTTTACTATGAAAACAATAAGTCAAGCCAATTCTCGGCAGTTGGCGATTCTCCCACTTACCATAAAAACTGTGGCATCTCATTATTTCTGTGCCACATGTCAGCCAGATGAATGAGTTGTAAATTGGAAAGGGAAAGCTGATTTTAATCAGCAAATTTTAATAAGAATAAACGACTTCAAAGTGTTTAAATTCTTCCTCAAGAAACGCTCTAGAGGGCACCGGTGAAAGCTATAATAATTGTACCCAACTAGCCAACAGAAAAACTCCACTAGTTGTACTGAAATGTTTCCAAGAAAGAAACCTAAAGCCTCCTTAATTTTTACAGTAGAGAAGAAGGGCGAAAGGACGGCCGTTGACGTCCACTTTGATATTACGATGTAGGATAATTTGATTTGTGACAGTCATTCTTTTTTATTTTACGAGAGATACGAGTATATTCTCGTTTTGTCAACTCAACAAGTTTTTTAGTTATGAGCAATGCCTACGCGGCTACGCTGGAAGTGTTCGGCATTGTCGTAGCGTCTACGCGGCGTAGGCATATCGTAGGCGCGGCGGGCGTAGGCCTTTCGTAGGCGCGGCGTAGGCCTTTTAAAAGGGGCTTCGTAGCACATACTAGCTACGGCGTAAACGTCGAGAGATAGACGCGAAATAGGCCGGACAAGTCGCTTCGCAGACGCGGCGTAGACCTAGTAGTACCTATTCCGCGTAGACGCTGCGGAGACGGGGCACAGCAACACGGCCAGCTGATTGATTTTTTGTTTAAAAATAATTGTTATCCTATTTTGACATCAATTATTATTTTTGTTGCAGATTAACCACCAACTTCGTCGCATCAATATCGTCAGACAACGGTAAGCATACGCTAATTTTATCTCGGTATTTTTAATCCATGACAGGGTCCATAATTATCTTATTTTATCAGAAAAACAACCGCTCAAATTGACTATGACGGATGCTTATATATAACTTCGACGACCGACCTTCAAGACCTGAATGTTCATTAATTATCAATAATACATAATTATCGTGTACTATTTAATTAAGTATTTTATTAAACCGATAGTAAACATACTGGCCTTCAAAAGGGTTTATTCAAAGGTGTGACCTCGTAGGGTTTAATGCTTAAACTTTTTGGTTCTTTGGGTGAACAGTTTACAACTTCAGTAACTTACATAACTTTCCAAGTTTTTCGTTAGAATTGCGAGTCGTGGCGTTGCTCAAATTCGTTTCGTAAAAAAGAATGTTGTGACCTCGAATGCCAGATGCTCAGTCGTCCTGCCGTGATACATGTTAAACATTCGTACATGTATTAGAAATTCATCCGTCAAAAAATTCCTCGAAGAGCCTCGAACCCAGTTTTAAATTAAATACTTACATTTTATAGAACCGCATTCAGCGGTACTAATACTAACGAGATAAACTAGATTACATTGATTAAAAGCTTAAATAGAATGGTCATAACTAAGTTTTTATGTTCGTTTCGTATCCATTGCATTCTCGTTGCAAAACCTCATAAGATTCTGTATTTCGCATCAGCTGTTGTGTTTACGAGTCATGTATGTCGTCGGCAACATTTCGATAAGGCAGCGGCTGTCCCAACAATGGCCGCTGTGTTCACAGGACACTGTCCGTAGAAAGCTTTTACTACGTGCAAACAATAGCTTTACGATTATGACGGTCCGTCCGTGCCTCCGATGTGCGGAAACGAAAAAAGTTTAGTTCTCTTTTTTTATAGCAAGAACATTGTCTGTGTTTAAAAATACACCAGTGGATATTTTTGGACGGGCTAAGCCCGATTTTCCGTCTTAATATTTTTATTAGAATTCTACGATAGTTACTTAGGTACCTACTTCGTCTTCCTTGACAATTGTAAATTGTTTTCTTAGTTAAAGATAGAAAATAGTTTATTTGAATTATCAAGTAGTGTGTATTTCATTGCTATGACTGGCTCTTTTATGGATTCGGTAGGCCTTTTATCTGTTGCAAGTAAAGTTATTAACATGAAACTCTACAAATTGAACATGATCGTTTAAATTACGTAGGTAGGCAGTTGTACTTTTACAGATCATTAAAATTTCAAACTCCGCGGGATTCATTTTAACTTCGTTCTATACGAGATTCGAATAACTATAAAATGTATTATTTACGTATATTTATATATATCGTATGAAACAGTCTAGTGCCGTCGTAAAACGATCATTACCTGTCTAGAAAAGTTTGCAGCATTAAAATTCATGGCCATTTGGAACGCAGAAAAACTGCTGTAGTTATAGTTAACAAGCTTTATTTTCGTAGGTGACGGTAATATTCAGTCTGAGTTCTTTTTTGTAACGTTAACACGATGAATATCGTACGCCTACAGATAAAGTGCCACTGACATCTGGCGTCACCTTCGTTTATTTATATTTTGTAAACATCATTGTGCCGCGGTTCTGCTTATGAATTTTATGACGAAGTTGAATTCGAGAGAAAGTGAGTTTATTGCTTTATTTTTATTACTTACCGTCATTCATCATCAATCAACAATCAGGAAATGGGGTCGTTGGAGTAGTGAAATAGCAATCACCCTCAAGCGTACCCTAAACACATATTAAGCGAAGTCACTTTGTTTCTTTTATATTTGTTGAGATTATTAAAAAATAATACCAAGTCGTAAATCTGGACTATGTGTACAAACATAATTATTAAAACATGTATATTGTGGGTAAGCGTGCCAGCGCTCGACCCAATTTTTCCCAACTTCACAAAATAGAAGGTTATCTGTCCGACCCGCATATATTATAAACCCAGCCTCTGCTATAGCCAACATATTTGGTTTTCGTATTAATATTTAGTAAGACTGTTACCCATCTGAAATTCATATTGGAATCTGTTTACCTACATTCTAAAATAAACATAACGTATTACGTTTACCCGGTATGCATTAGCATATTGAGAACTCTCATATACATAGGTAGGTACTTTGTCTTTTGTGTTATTGGCGACTCGAAGTTGGAAAATTTCGTATTAAAACTAAAGAATTTTCTAACAGACCTTTAACTATTTTATAAAAAAAGAAGAAAAAGAGAAGAAGAGAGAGTAGAAGGTTTTTTTTTAATTCTTTCGTTTCTAATGATTCTTAAAATAGTAAATACTATCCCAGAGATTCGAAGTACGATTGTAATTGGATGTTGTCTGCAGCACCTGCCATTTCCTTAATTAGTACATCCGGTCAAATGTTGCATTGTTTTATTTCTAAATAGCCTTCTATTGTTTTCGTGAGAGTTAATTCTAATAATGTTATGTTATTTGCGGATACGCAACGTTTTGCTGTATTGACTTTGCAGAAAGCCTAATATAAACTTGTAGGTAGGTACTCCTGTAGAGATGGCAAAGTGAGTTTTTGTACCTGCTCTTTATGGTAGAGCTATTTAAAGAATACGAGAAAGTAGGATAAGGAACCATTGAACTGTACAATCAATCAGATATAGTTTATCTTGAAGATACGATGTGAATCGGCAGATAGTGTGACAGCTTGATAGTTGATTAAACGTAATATCAACGTTTGATTTACTTCGTAGTTTCTCGGAAATTGTGCGCCAACGAGAACAGAGATTCACATTGTAATATTGAGCGTTTGTCTACAAAATAACAAGTCAGACTGTCTGGATTTTAATAAGTTTGAAGTATAAAAAAGTAACGAGCTCGGACGTTAAGAGCTTTTAAATTTGAGTTATTTAAATGATCACCTTGACATGTTTCTAAAGGCATGCTTGTGAAGGGTATTAGCGCTTGAAGTTCTCCCTCTGTGTATCTATTCATCCTCAAATAATGAACTTGACCCAGTGGGTCGTGGCGGGCTCGAAGCTCACTTGTCTCGCCCGGACGACCTTCGAAAAAGTTTTTGTTACATTTTGTACGAGTTGATCTCGAACTGTACGATTTTCGACGATCTTATTGTTGGCCACCTTAATTTATGCGACTTCTGCTTCAGTATTGTAAAGTGTGAATCTACGGACACGTGTTCATCAATTGAATTCCTTTAAATAACTACCCGTGTGAGTCGTTAGGGTATATTGATTTGACATGCTATCTAAAGACTGACAATAGTCACAATGTAAACATCTGGTGTTGGACTGTAAGATGTTGAAATTACACAATTTTTTTGGAGACCATGTATATTATGGCACATGGGTGGAGCGGCACTGGGTCATCACGACTCTGGAGAAAGACTCGTTCAATGAATGTCAAATTAACTTTAGTTTTATTCGATGCATGAATCAGTAAAGAAGGAAAATGCACCTACATTGAGCCACCTCACTTCTGCTCGAAAAAATAAGCTATAAGGTGACTGAACTTAATTAAATATTCAGGGGCTTATCGAAAATAAATATCCATTAATTAACAATGAACCGTTTCCGCGAACTTTGGCGCTGGGCTGCGAGGCTCGTTTAAAAAAAACTTTTTCACAGAAAGTTCCTGCTTCAATGCGAAACTTATTAATTCTTTTGACACCGAAATTCTTGATGTCGGAGACGTGAAGGGGATACAGAAGTGGTCTTGGTGTCTTCGTATAGCAAAAAGTGTCCGCTACATCGAATTTGATTCGCAGTGCAGCGACACAATGAAGTTACGGTGTCGTGGTGTCGCGTCTCGCGGCCGGCCGGGTGCCGGGTGCCGTGCGCGGGTGAGGGGGGGCGCAGGTCAATGACGCCCCGCGTCTGGGGCCCGCAGCCCCCGCCGAGCGCGCCTGCCCCCAGCCCGCCTGAACCAGTTCTACATGTAGCTTACCGTCATCTCTATCTAGTTTACACCGAGTATCTACCTGCCCGAACATTCTCCTCACTACATTCTGCAGGCATATACTTACCCAAGAACTATTGAGATCTCCCCATGTTCGGGTTAAATGGGTCAACTAAGAACAATCACAACTCTATCGAAGAAACTTTAAAAGTGAAACCAGATAAAGTATCTTCGCTTTACTTCTTAACTAACTGGCTTCTCTTCAGTTTTATTCTATTTTTACGATTCTTGCGAAACGTGGAAATGAGCTGTTAAGCAATATTTAGAATTTAGCTTGGATTTTATTGTATACCCTTTTATGCCCAATAATTTATTAATGCGCCTTTACTACTACTAAGCAAACTCTCCAAATTAATATTAGATTAGCATTATAATATCAGCTTATCTAAGCCACATGGGAAATAAGCACGATGAAACACATACACGTGACACATGTAGTCATCTTGAGTAATCTTGACAATGACATTCACAAAACAAAGCGTCTCAAATTGAACAGAGACATCAGTCACGATTTTATTGTAATTTGCAAGTTCGCAACAAAAAATAAGATTAATTATTTGAATTCAGAATGCGATCGTGTGCGGCCAGTACCTACAAAAACCGAAAATGATCAACAGATCGTTGTCAATGATACACAACTGATAGACAACTGTCAAAAGTCGGCGCAGCTCGGTCCGGCACGGATGTCGCAACAATCGCTTTCGCAAATGATTTCGTAACACCGAATGCCGAAAATAGTCGAAAGTTACTTCACGTTTTTTGTCCTCACACACGTCTCGCTTTCCGTTCCGGTCGTTCTATAAAAAATATTTTTCACAGTTTGTTTTAGCAGAAAACTATAATTTTGAGACTAGATACTATAAATGTAGAGTCATTTGAATCGTGAATGAATCTAATCAAACTATGTTGGTAATACGATTTGCCAACACTGAAAGTAGCCTAAAAACTAACAAAATACGTGTTTTCCCTAATATTAGCTAATGGAATTTAATCTTGACATCGCGAAATCTGTAATTAATAATATTTTAACGTATACCTATAGTCCAGTAGGGATACAATATTTTTTCCACAAATCCTTCGATAATTCCAAAGTTTTTTATTTTCGCGGAGTGGATAGGTTTAGTGAATTCATTACTATGTACAAAAATGCTAACAGTTTAGAGTTATGCAATAAGAGATAAGCAGGTATTTCCTATTATTTCGTGTTATAACAAAATTAGAATATTTAAATGAAAATTCTATGCTGGTTCTTTGTAAGTACTATCTAAAGGATTTATTAGTGAAAATGCTAACAGATAGGTACTGTGGAACAATGGAAATCTGAAAATGTCCATTAACTCATTCAATAAAAAATTTAAGTTTTCAAATCATTTATTATACACATAAAAGGGATTAGTTATACCTTACAACAAAAGTTCTAACAACTAAGTATTAAGGATCACAAGTAATTGTATTTTTACTTTGCGATTAGCGAAACATTGAATTTAAGTTTATAATTTTGCGCCTACATATTCGTATTAATAAACTCTGCCACCATACAAAAGTTTCAACATATACATGTTATGCCTTTTGTTTAATAAATAAAATACAATTTGGATATTGGGGCGCAGTGTAGGTACGCGGCAATTCGTGCAGCACGGGCCACGGCGCGGTAACACTTCGAACCAAACTGTAAACTTACCTATTGAATGAGGCGCGAAATCATTTAATTATTGTCACATCTCACAAATTACTAGGTACGTACTTACTCTGTTCCAGTCCGTGACTTCGTCCACGTGTAATTATGAAAATCCCGTCACTGCTGTTTAAAAAATCTGTTTTGAAAATACGTTGTTGATAGTTTATTTCAAAGAATTTAATACCTACCTACCAAGATCGCAATATGTTGACTATAGTTTTATTATTATTATGTATCTACTTGTTATATGGATAGAGGAACAGAGACAGAAAGTGGAGATTCCATTACAACATATTTTTCCGGGATAGCTGTCCCGGGTTTTGGGACATCACTTAAGTAGGTACAAAAATAATTATAACAAAGCAATAAAATAATTGGATTCAATAAGTAGGTACCTGTTTTTGTTTCATTATTAATTTAATGTACACTTAGTGATACCTATCCCGATACTCGAAACAATTTCCTGAAAAAAAAGTTGTCGCATGGAAGTCACTATTTGTCTCTGATACTATAACAAATGCTGTCTACCTATTCCGATCTGTCAAACAGATGGTGCTTTTAAATTTTCCCCATTCACATAATTAAGAGGCCGTGCATAAAATTCACTTGTTAGATTCGCTGCAAATCTATGTTCGTGTGCATCGTTCATGCAGCTACACGCACACGCGCGCAAAAATCGAGCTCAGTGAGCGCTCAAATAATGTTGATCCTTTAGAAGATATTATTTTAAGTTACAAAATTATATAGTAGTAAGGTTTATAAATAAAAATCTGTAACGTCTGTATATTTTATATTTATCACAATTCCCATTAAATTTATTCAATTTTGTGTTAGATGGATGTTGATACATTGAGACATTTAACAAAATGATAAATAAAAAAAACGATACAATACAATGATATTTGTTTTTTGTAAAATGGTTGTACAAAAAAACACTTTCCATACGGACATATTTACGAGAATTCTCTTTTATTCTGATATATTGTAATCTTGGTATAAACTAGTGTCTAAGATGTTTTTTGAGGATGGAATCATGCACATTAGAGTAGACCTGCCGGTCGATTCTGTCGACATCTCACGGTGTTCACCTAGGCGGAGTGAACGACAATAGAGCTGTCATTCCATCTTATTTGTATGGTTTGACAACTCACCCGTCGTGCGCCCCGCCCGGGTGTTCACTTCGACATGTTTACAGAATCGCACTGCTGTTCAGTCAGTGCAACCATTTGTGAAAAATTACTTTGACAAAACAATACAAAGTTGAGGTTGTCGTTAAAAAAGGAAATAAAAAGACTTAAATATACAGGGTTATTTGTGAAACACTAGCAACCTCACCTACAATACTAGCTATTTGGCATTGCCGAGTGTCGCAAACATTATTGAAAACAAAACTGGTCAACTGTTATATATGACTATTAAAAATACGAATTGTGTCGTGTATGACCAAGCAAACTTCATATCGGATTTTCAACAAGCAAGGCGTCATAGTCGAAGGTTCAACTGGGAGGCAAAACGTGAAATCCGGGCGAGTTGATAGCAGATGATGATGATGGCAAAGTCACGTATATAACGTTTAAAAAGATATTGGAAGCAGAAAATTAAAGTGAACAGGCCCTTTACCTGCTACGACGGAAAAATTCGAAATGGCAATCACCAATCATAAAAGGCTTTACTCGATCGGCAAATGAGTAATAAGGTTTCTAAAAGCGCAGTATTTGTCTCCTACCGAGCAGATTATAAAAAATAAGTATCTTAAACAGTCCGGTGCATATCTTTGGTTACCACCACGCTTGTAAGAACTATCACTATGCTAAAAATAGGAAAGTAGAAGTTAATATCCTTATAAAACTGCACGACTCAATTATTATTCATTAAGTAACAACAGAACTAAGCAATTTAATCAATTGCGGCAAAATTAGTACGCGGAAATCGCATAATTAAAAAGAAAAAAAATCGTATCCAGCACGCTGTTATATCACAGTTATTTCATTTAATTCTACACGACCTCAGTACGCCATATTTAAAAAAACGAAATTGAACAAGAGTCCAGGTATTCACCATCACTATATCAGGTTTATTGGCTACAATAGACCTGTCAGTGATGATGAGTTGACTGTAGTACAATGTGATATTATCATTTTGGAGAACTAGATCGGGCAATACCTATAATATGGCACTTCCAATCCCACACGGCTGGATCTAGAGCAAATTACTGGTATTTAATCCTGGCTACAAGGTTGTGGCTATGCAAGTAATCTCCGGTAGTTAGTTGTCATCATAAGGTCATCCATAATCCATAGAGTACATCAAAACCAGTATGATCCAACGGACAAAGGCACGTGGAGAACTAGATCGGGCACATACCTACAATATGGCTCTTCCGATCCCACAAGGCTCTAGTTTAGAGCAAATTGAGAGAAAATAGTCCTGGCTACAAGGTTGTGTCTATGCAAGTAATCTCCAGAAGTTAATCATCATCATTACTTCATCCACAATCCAAAGAGTACCTAAACCAAAACCTAAAAAATCTTAAAATGTTGTGTCCCTCAGTGGCATGGAGCGAGTTTTTCTCGGATCTACTATTTCTGGTAGAAGACAAGTATTGTGACGGACGGACGGACTCACACTACTTTTTTCCATAGCCATAGAAGCTTCTTCTTTACCGGCAGCAATCATACATGATTCAGCCGTAGTCTTCCACCAGTCATACAAGTTGTCGGGACATTTCTGGTAGGTCGATTTGCTAATAAGTGGCAAATTAATGGATGCTGCTAGCTCGTTCAAGTTGGCCCGACCACAACCGATACTATTATAACAATACCCGAAACTACGCTATGGTTTACGTCCAATTCGTTTTCTTACTCTCACATGTGTTTATTTCGAATCGACTTCCATGAAAACGACATTTGCCATCTTGGATGTACTTATTGTTACCACTATCACTATTGCACTATCAGCTTAAAATACCCTCAAAACCGCCGCATTAATGATTTACAAGTAAGTTCACGAATTCATTATGATCGATCACACGGACTTATACGTAATTCGATAACAATTAAATAACAATAACTAGAAATCATTCTTACCTTTCAATATCAGCAGGAAGTTTAAAATACGATAGCTCCGGTTTTGATGAAGCCGAGTTCAAACAGCCGTATAGGTACTACGCAATACTTTCCTGGCATTTTCAAAACGATCGCGGAGATAAAGTTAAACGTGACCACTCGTCTTGATGCGGCACTCGCTACTGCTAGTCCCGCGAAGTCACCTTAGGAGTCCCGTCGGTGTGCATGTTTGTGTGAGTGTGCCGTTTCGAGCGTTTGTAGGCAGTTTCCCTACTGTCCATATTTATATTGTGGTATAAGTAACCATAAAAAGTGTCAACATTCTGTGGATGATAATATAGCTGCACTTAACCATTGTAGATGCCATTAGAGAAAGTATTTTAATTTAATAGTAGTAGTAGAGTAATTCCGCAGATTTACTTTTACATACAAACATACAACCGTTACCTCTAATTATTTTAAAGGTGAAAAAAATATAATCAGTTCTAATAAACAAACAAAATATAAAAATAATACTTACTCAAAATGTGGTAGTCGGCGTACAATTTTGTAAATGTATTTACGTAAAACAATCGAGCGGCTGCGAAACAAAGTAGTACGTGCTGACGCTGGGAGAGCCCGATCGGTAGTGACGCGATCGAGTTTGCGCGCTCACTAATATAGCTCAATTTTCTTGTAATTTACGAAATTAAGTTATTGTTTATTTATAAAATAAATTTTAGATTCTATTAAAAGGTTAACTTAAGATTTTTGTGCAATTTTTAAATTTTCTTAAAAGTGTTTCTAAGGTATAGAAAAAAATATTTATTTGTATAGATGTTTTCCAAGAATTCCGTTTTTTCAACACTTTTTTTCTGCCATATTTTCTATTCAAGTCAATAATGTTTTCAACGCATCTGATTGTTGACAATACAATGATGGTAGTGATATTTTTTTAAATGTTATAAATGTCGTAGTTTTGTGTAAAACGTAACCAAACATCACTCGCTTGTTACTTTTGCGAAAAAAGGGTTTTGAATATGGGTAATTACCATTAATACATACATTATTTTTGAAAAATTCTCAAGCCATCTGAGAGAATAAGAACTTGACTTTTATCATCTAAAACAAGTAGGTTCAAATTCTTCTCACCTTTGTCACAAACGATGTTCAAAAATGTTCAAAATGATTTAATTTCATGCACGGCCTCCAGAAAGTTTACTTTACTATGTTCGAGACGTTCTTGTGCGGTGATGTAGATGGAGTACAGTTAGTAGGAATTTATAAATAATAAGAACTTACTCGTTGGCTCCAATCGTCGTTATGTATTTCTGCAGCCCTTAATATGGTCACTTGTGTATCTGATCTTCTAACTTGAGAAACCGTAATTCTTTTGTCAGCGGAGTATTTTTGTTGCGAGTTAATAAACTCTTGATCCGCAGTTTCATTGCAAAAAATGCAGTTTCCAGGTACGTATGTTCTACTGGTGGGGTCATTTGGTTCTCTCTGTATCTGTTGCACCGCTTTACGCTTCTTGTGGGCTATGATACATTTTTCATTGATGTACCTACATCATTCGGCACTTTCTATGTAATTGCAGTTCTTCTTTTCCTTGGAAAATAACATGCTTCCCGTCTTCTCGCTTATGGCTAGCGGTAATTAGTGTGTGTAGTGCCCGTAGTTTTACAGTCACTACGTCGGAATTTAGAAAAAGGTCACAAACCGCACATTTTTCACTCATTTTAAAGTAAATCGCTCGTGCTCAATGCTTTATAAACATTTATAAACCAACACAACACCATTCAAACGTGACGTGCAATGCAAACGCCAGGGAGAAAATTAAACAAGAATGAACAAGAGCGGTCAGTATACGGAGCTAGGTACCTACATCCCCGATCGGAGCTGGAGTGTTGCGATCGCACGCGCCGTACCTACGCGGCTCGGTAGCGAAAATAGTTATTTGCAATTTAAACAAAAGCCATAATATGCATTTGTTGAAACTTTTGTATGGTAGTAGAGTTTATTATTACTAATATGTAGGCGCAAACTTATAAACTTAAATTCAATATTTCGCTAATCGCAAAGTAAAAATACAATTACTTGTGATCCATATTACTTAGTTGTTAGAACTTTTGTTGTAAGGTATTACTAATCCCTTTTATGTGTTTAAGAAATGATTTGAAAACTTAAATTTTTTATTGAATGAGTTAATGGACATTTTCAGATTTCCATTGTTCCACAGTACCTATCTGTTAGCATTTTCACTAATAAATCCTTTAGATAGTACTTACAAAGAACCAGCATAGAATTTTCATTTAAATATTCTAATTTTGTTATAACACGAAATAATAGGAAATACCTGCTTATCTCCTATTGCATAACTCTAAACTGTTAGCATTTTTGTACATAGTAATGAATTCACTAAACCTATCCACTCCGCGAAAATAAAAAACTTTGGAATTATCGAAGGGCATATTCTTCTGGCTACTGGACTACTACTGTTTTAAATAAGTCTGAAATGTTCGTGAAATTCACTATTCTTAAATTTCGCTCATCAATCACTTGCGCGTTGCCACGTCGCCGAATAGGTAGTGTCTTATACATAATAATGGACATCAAGTTTTAGCAACAATATTAAAGAAAAAATCACCCAGAGCGTGCCTCATAGACTCATAAAGTCATGAACACCGCACTTACTATATTTCTTCTATTGTTAAACGAAGTGCCAATATTCTTAAAACTTCGTTTTCTAGTCAACCTTGAGCATTGGGAACAAAAATATGAAAGATGCCAATGAATTATTGAACTTGCAAGTTAATTAATACGTTTGCGGAGATATTACAAACAAAGTTCAAGGCCTGTCGCCGGCTGGTGTTTGCGATCATAAAACAACAACACTTGGCTTGCGAGTGAAGTGCTCGTTTCAATCTACCAGGAAGAGAAAAGTGATATGTATTGTATACGTCAATTTTCTGTAGCGGGAGTTAACAACGGTATCCTGCATTTCCAATCGCTGCCACTGGTAATGACGTACGCTCACTGCCTTGCATAACTACCGCTTCGTGCTGTAAACTTATCTTTTTATTTTATAACAATGAGCATTTAGAAGTGAGCCATTATGATAACCTACTTATTAATGTTTCGACCAAGCTCTATTTACTAATACTCTCCCTGGAATATTTACTTCGAGTGAATTCTGGATGTTTCGGAAATAAGGTAAAAATTCAAATGTAAATAATATAAATCGGTCTGTCAGAAATTGTTCAATGAGGGTTTGGAATTCAACTGAACGAACTCCCTTCATGTTTGTAAGCATTTCTTCAAGACAAAATATTTTGTGGCTAAGAAGCCACAAAATATTTTAATCGAAACTCGAATAATGTTCGTCTAATAAAGATATTAGACGAACATTATTCGAGGTTCGATTCCGAAAGTTCGGAACTTCCGATTGATTTTACACCTTCGGATCCGATTTCGGTTCCGATAAATTTTAATCGGAAGTTATATCGGAGGTCGATGCACAGCGGTTGTGGCGTTCTCCATCAAGCTCAGTAGCAAGCGAACTTGTTAGTGGTGCTGGCCTAATCTATGACCCGTTGAGAAATAGACTGGACGGAGATAATAGCTGCGAAGCTTTTGTTCATTAAATATAATTTGCTTCTTTTGGAGTCACTTCATTTGATTTAATTTACTACTATCGTGTCTTTCAACAAGGACGGGTCGATGTTGAAATTGAATAAAACAAACTGTGTGTGAGATATTAACTAAATATTTTTTTTATTTGGAAGGCCCATTTATGCCATTATTTATAGAATATGACATCGGTCGAATGTCCACCGTGGCTTCGAACGGTGGCACGGATCCGAGAGGTCCAATTTTCAATGACTGCTGATAGATTCGGCTGAATCTGAGCGATTGCCTGCGTTATGTTGACTTTCAGGGCATCGGTCGATTGCGGCTTATTGGCATAGACATGCGACTTCAGAAAACCCCACAAGAAAAAGTCTAGCGGAGTCAAATCGCACGATCTTGTTGGCCAACTCACGTCACCTCTGCGAGAGCAATGCAATGCGCCAAACGTTTGCAATAACGAGCACTCATTTTGATAATAATTTTTTTTCATTTGGACATGCTGCTCAATCGTGTAACTTCCATGGTGATTTGGCATCAGTAACTGAATAAGAAACAACAGATTTGACAGATGCCGCCAAAACAACATGGCCGCCACAAACTGTTAACATCGACCGCCCTATTTGAAAGATCCTTTAGTACCTACTGTTTAAGATTTAAAAAAAAAATGTATGAAAATTAACGCTTTTTTGACAATTCGCGACTGACATGCGAACGCGAACGTTGTTTTAAAATTATAATTATATTAATAATAGTTGAATTGGCCCTGTGGTTTATACCTGGGTGTTGCTAGGTGTTGGATGTTGTTGAATAAGAATATGACTATAAGTGATGAATAATGTGTGTAACTGATGAATTATTTTATTAGACCTGCTCTTAACACATCTCGCTTCTGCCTCCGATTCCGGTTCCGGTTCCAGCAAACCAAATTTAAAAAGTCCGCTTCCGAATTCGGTTCCTATATAACCACTTCCGAAACATCCCTAGTTATAAGTAATCATCTGCCTAGCCTTTTCCGAACTATATTGGGGTCGGCTCCCAGTCAAACTGGATTCAGCTGAATACCAGTGTTTTACGTGGACCGGCTGCCTACCAGACCTCCACAACCCATTAACTAGGTAACACGGTACTTCTTGGCAAGCAGACTGGTGTCAGATTTTCTGGCTTCTGACAATCCTTAACGACTGCCAAAGATCTACAAATGACAGCCGGGACCAACTGCTTAACGTGCTTTCCGAGGCACGGAGGAGCCTCGATATGTTAATATGGTCACCAATCCACAGACCAAACGAACCAGGCAAACGTTGCTAAACCTTGAAGATTGGTACCGTGCGACGAGCTCCTAGTTATAAGTAATGTTGTCTGTTTATTTACTCCTCATTTTGCTATCGACCATCAATATCCTAATAAATTCATATTCTACGCTACATTATAATGTATACAGGTCAACAAAACAATCAAATATTTGATGATATTTGTGTCATATGTGTTTGGGATATACATTAACATTCTCTTCCGTCTATCATTTGTGGACACGTGTTCCCATTTCAATATTGTTTGCTTTCATACAGATTCGCGAAACAAAAAACATAAATCTTTTACCTGCTTAGGTCGTCGTACTCGTAAAGTGGGAGTTAGTAGGAAAAAATGCGGCCGAGCACGTGATTTTAGTACAGTCGTCAATTCTATTGATCGAACTGATGAAACATGTTGGTAAACAAGCGTTCATTGTATGTGTAAAAAAACAAATTACGCAACGATTTAATCATCATCAATCTCCCTTCACTCACTCGCTTCATTGCGTACGTTTCTGTACTCAGTCTAGTCGTTTGGTTTGTGTTTTATGGAACTCATGGTGTCTGTGGCAATATAATTAACTTACTACAATTACTGAAACGTGTTGCCAAAGCGATACCTCATCCCGATCAAACAATGAAACAGCATCCGACCTGTCCCTTACACCTGTAAACAAACAGTATGACCAGTTAAAGGTAAACACGACACCAGTTCCTGGGACACACTTCAGGACAAATAAAATAAATAAAATGTTGCCACGTTCGAAGAAGAATATTGAGCAAAGATCGATCAGATTCATTACAATCACTTGTCCCTCGTTAAAGACTTCAAATTCCAAACATGTCATCTCGAAAGCTCTCTTTGATTGAATCACTCTCCAAGTAAATACACATTATAAAGATTATTTCCAAGTAACACATTAGAATACGGCAGGGAAATGCAGTCACCGTTGTCAGCAAGTTGGCACGTTGCCAAGGTCAACAGTTTTAGGTGCACGTTTTTTAAGGATTGTATCAGATATTGATTTGAAATTCCTAGCATAAACCTGAATTATAAACCTGACTTTTGGAAAGTACGTAAATAACACTTTTAATAATGGATTGTCAATGAACATTATTCTAATTAGTAGTGTTTTACAAATCCCAAAGTAATGATAAAACTATATTTTAAGAGCACGATGCCGATGGCCGAGCGGCTCGGCTGTGTACACACGGATGTGGCCGAGGGGGTCAACGGTTTTCCTTGGAGGGGTGTTCACCTTCCACGACCTCATTCACTACGTATTGTACTACTCCATTAGGTAAATTGACGTATCTGCACAGTAATCACCACTCGATTACTTTTATAATGAATGTTCTGAAAATAAAGTTCCTATTGGTCGCCAGATGTTTTACTTTTGTACATTGTCCGTAGTTGTTTACTAACTATTCATAGCTGCACAATGTCTATTGTTTGTAGCGATTACATAGATATATAGATGTGTATCGTGGTTTTCTTTGCATGGCTCGAAATCTGAAAGCCGATAACTTTGTCTACAATCAAGCACTCTGCACTGCTGAATAAGTACGTTGTCGGGTCATACTAGTTATATTAACAGTCTGAGTATTACTTTTCGTCATGGATCTCAAGCGGGTGATTACGTAATCATCTTGACGCGGGCGGAGAGGTCCCGTTCAAGTATTTACACGGGAAAATTGGCTTTTTCGTCACGGTGACCTGCGCCGACGGCTGGAGTTAAACAAACTGAACCACGTGTGTCCGCTGTG
This sequence comes from Melanchra persicariae, assembly GCA_947386135.1. Taxonomy (NCBI): domain Eukaryota; kingdom Metazoa; phylum Arthropoda; class Insecta; order Lepidoptera; family Noctuidae; genus Melanchra; species Melanchra persicariae. Next base: position 17,255,676 of record OX376648.1, on the reverse strand, counting down.
CCCCCGTCCTCGTCGTTCATACACCTGTTTTGTAAATACCGTACCATACCGACATTGTTTACTAAACCCTCTTTGCCTTGAAACTCTTTAAGTGTTTTAAATTGTTTTCTTATAAATGGGAAGACTGGTAAGTGGTGTGGGCGTTTTGGTTTCCTTTACCATTTGATATTGACAAATAGTACTCTACTTACTGCATATCAGATAGAGGTTTTAAAAGTCACCTGCGGATACGGGCTATGCTGTTGCTATGGGTGCGCCTAGACTACCAGCTCGCAAACTTTGGCCATTACCATATTTAAACAAATAGCACTTAATCTACCTACAGTTTAAATAGTCGATATAATTAAGTAGATAACAATGAACGTGCTGTACAGTTTAAACTTTTATTCGATGTTTAATTAGGTAAGTACATATACTATTTACACAATCGTTTACATAAACCCACCTTCATCACCTTCACAGTTTGTTGACATTTTGTGACCCCGACAAATTAATTTATTTTCAAGAAAGACGAGTTTCTGCACTTTTTGCAAATCGAATCGAGCACCTTGGGTTTACCAATTCCGCCAATAAAGGTCATTGAATGACAGCGAAATATTATGGTCTGTTGTTCTCTGTGTAGTCGCGTTCGTAATCAAAATGAGACAGGCAATTGGCAAGCGAATGTACGATAACACGTTGATGTTATGCTAAGTTCAGTACACTGTGAAGGTATTTAATCGCTAATGGAAATTGATAAGTGATTTAGATGCGAGGACGAAGTCTGTAAGGTAGCATGTTTAAAATATTGAAGTGAATCGAGCGGCGCTGGCGAGCGAGTGGCGTGCTCGACTGCTCGCAACCTTGCGGCGCGCGGCGCAGGTCAGATTTTTCGAAGGTCGATGACTCGCCTGTAATCGCTGCGAGTTATTATTATTTGTAAACCCACCCCGGGACTACGACTAGTGCTTCGTATCGGATCACGTATCGATGCGCGCAGTGGGACAGTCCCCTTTCGATAATCTTGTATGGGTTCATTTGTCATCTACTCATCTCCCCTAACCTGTTCGTTCAAATAGTTCGGGCGATTACAATTATTAGTTCAACGACAATTTTAGCAGGAGGGTTGTTCAATAAAATTCATGGTTTACCAGATATTATTGACGTTGACAAGTATTGAAAAAAAATATGTGAAGAATTAACAATGAGCACTTATAAACATTGTCAGTGTAGTCACAATGTTGCTAATAAATACACAAAAATGTCGAATAATTTGGGTGAACAATTAACTCGTTGCCGTCGACAGAAAATGAACGCGACATTGTTAGCGATGCGGAGCCGCCTTCGGGTTGCGCAACATCTGTGGCCATACGTTAGTTAGATACAAAAAATATAATAGATTTGAAAACGATTTCGGAATAGGGATGATAATGTGTGGTCCAAATTGTAAGATTTTGTGGGGGAAGAGACGTGTAGTGCAATTACAATCATTCTAAAGGAAGTGTATGGAGCCTGCAGCGACCGTGTCATGGTCGTGCAACATGGCACAAATGTATGGCGTGTACCGTGACTCCTGTTACGCCTCACTACATAAGCGTGGGGGTACACTCGAGCGTGAGTGCGTGACGCATTCAACGATCTTTTACTTGCTTAGCGGGAAAGCCGCAGTTTTCTTTCGTTTTTCTAACACTTTTATTTATAGGGATAGCTCGGTGGGATCAGTAAACTGAGCAGTGTAGACCCCGCTTTATCCTCACGCCCTCGCTACATTGTGTTGAACTTGACGTGGGCGCTATTATAGCCCAGGCGTTATCGATTGTTTGTTGATGTTCATGTTCAATTGAGAAATACGGATTTGCGATTTGCGTCGGTTAATCTGACTAAGTACCTAGTGTTAAATATAAAAATATGTTAGCTACGTAAGATGACAACGTTATTACAACAGAGATAACGCTAGTTAATAAATAAAATTATTAATCTTTAAAAATGTGATGTGTGTGACGTAACCCAAGTTTTTATTCTATCAATAGTAAATCACCAGCGATAGTACAAAAGGGCAATAGATTGTAAAGTTTTTTGTAAGCATAACAAAAAATACGACCGATCCCTTTCCTGGACCTGTGTAAACGAGAAGTCAAACTACCTGCTGTGGCTGCGATCACGAATAATATAGTAAATAGGGGACCCTTCCAACGCATGTCGTAGATATTTCACAAAAAAAAAACTTATTAAAAAAAATTGTCGTTGGCGTTCTATTATTAAACGCAGCATCAGACCCTGCACTCTACAGGTTTGTTTGATTAAAGATCGCTTAGCAGAATTCCCTGAAAGCTTTCAACTTCGCAAGACTTTCAATTACAGTTTTATTTTATTTTATTATTCAATCATATAATCATGAAATTTCCTGGAAAACTATTTTTCAGGCAATGTTGCTAGTTATTGTATTTATTTTCGAACTTCTGACGGATGTTATCGATATAATTATGTAGGTGGGGTGTTTCCCACGTTATCTGATTGATTATATTGGCACCTACCGATCCGAGTTTCTAATCGTAAAAACGATGTTGGGCGACGTAGCCATGAGCGCAATTTATACAAATTCGCAATGATAATCGAGTGGAAGTCTAGCCGAAGGTTGGACTCGAAGGTCAGACAATTGAATGGCGCGGAAGCGGGATCCGAGCGAAACGCACGTAGGTATGTTTACTAATTCTATCTTCGGTCTTCATTTTATTAAAAATAAAAAATAAATGAAGAAAAAATGCGGATAAAATAATAATACCTACGTCATTGGCGGTAGTTTACTAATGTGGTCATGCGGTCACGCTCGTTCGCTTTTCAAAGTGGACTTACGCACGTTCTTTTGAACAGTATTACAACAAACAGTCATCAATTCATCATTCTAGAGGAGATCAAGATAAGGTCTATTTTAACTAATCTAATCAGAAAGATATGTAATCTAACTAATTGCTTTTAAGTACTTACCTACATTTGTGCTTAATTATATACATATTTTACTAGCTTCTGCCCGCGACTTCGTCTGCGTGGATTTCAGAAGAAAAATCATCTTAGTTGTCAACCGGTGGTTTTTACGTTTTCCCGTACGTTTTTTTGTGTTATTTAAAAAAACCTCTTCATATGATCCTTCCTCGGATTTCAAGAATATTTAAAAAAAAAAAAAATAGCCGTTCTCGAGTTTTGCGTTTAGCAACACATTTAGCCATTAATTTTGATAGGTATAGGTATTAAAATTGTCACTACTTTCATGGCTCTTCAATTGTAATATTTATTTTCGGTAATCCTTGCCAACAAGGTGTTAGTAGTAGGTAGTTTCTTACATTCCCAAAAGTCTTCATAGGCCGTAGATTCGACAGTCATTAAAAAAATCATTTTACACAATCACAATTACTTGGCTATTTTACTATGGGCATTTACCGGTCACATGATTATCATTTTGCACACGAAATTTACAAGGTCTAGTTTCGTACTTTAGGAGAGTCTAGTCTACAATAATCTTTTTTCAAGAAGATCTCAAAAACGAATTAATATATCTATTAGTTTTGCAACTAAAGACATCTTTAATTAAGTACTACAATCGTTTAGAATGGGCGACAGCGACTAGACGTTTGCAAAATACGATTCGTCATACTTACTTAGGGAGTTTTTTTTTTGCTGGTCATTGACATAAGATTTTATTATGATTGTTAACGTATACTTAGGTGTAATTAGAGACTAGCGATTGTCTATTACGTAAGGCAAACACAAAATAAAATGTTGCTGGTATTATGTTACCTAAGTATATTCGCGCAAACTAGGTACCTTTGCAATCATTTATAGGATTCGTTTCGAATTTCATCTTTACATTTGCAGTTTTGATGCCAATGAACTCAATTTATTCTTGAAAGCAACTTGCAAGGCACTTAATTCACAAATTGCATCTCGCTTTGTTTCCCGCCAACCTCATCTAGTGTGGTGTCTATGGTTTCTGTGAAAACTCTGGAACCGCAAACTTCGTCGAAAATTGACTTTAAAAACTTGGCGAATGCACAGATGCAGTATCTGATGGAATCGAGCCGAGTGCCGAGTTTATCGTATCAATTACACGGTAATTTCCCATCTCCATCGGCAGGGTTTTAAAATGCTTTTATTACAAAAACATTGTCGTTACTAAGAGGAACTTGTTATGTGTTCCGGGAAATAAACGTAAGTCTTCGTTATTTTAAAAACAGGAAACTGCGAAATTCGCTGGAAAAGTCGTCAGATTTTTCAGTATTCCATGAAGGAAAAGATCGATTCACTGGGTGCACGTGCAGCACGCTCACGTTTTTTTATCAAAGCCCAACCCAAGTAGTAGCAGGCGATCTTATACCAATTTGCCATAAACCGGGCACAAATTAACCAGATACTGGGATGTTACTGAGAAATACCATTAATAGACAAAAGCCATTAGGTATGGCCCATGTTGCGAGCACGTTATACAGCTCCTAACTCTGATAACTTAGCTCTTACAAGTTTCTCTTTCCTGCTCAATAAGCTTTTCACCTCCGTACAGTACCACCCCTACTACTTAATATTATAAATGCGAAAGTAACTCTGTCTCTCTGTCTGTCTGTTACACTTTCAAGCCGGTTGAACGGATCGTCATTAAATTTGGCAGATCATAATAATATATCTATAGCCTATGGAGAAGGACCTAAGCTACTTTTTACGCGATAACCGACATCCACGCGAGCAGCTAGTAGATAATAAAGAATTAATCAATAAATTGGACAACTTAACTTACCTATGCGATTATTTCACCTTCTATTGTTTAGTAAACAAAAACAATTGAATAGATAATATCTATCAAAATAGGTTCTAGCAACGGAAACGGAACAAGGTTTTACGATGTAAATGTAATATTTATGAAACTAAAGTATTATGCGCATGTTTTGCAGGTACTTATAATAATCTAAGTATTTTTCTTGTGTTACTACGGTACACGTTCCCTGACCTTCTTCAAGGTTTCAGTCGAGAAACTTACATTGTAAGTTCGCACTACTGACTTTTTATACTGTACACGTCTTCTAGGTCACTCAGCTGTTGAGAATATCATCCAAGCAAGAGCCTTCAATCAGTGTTCTATTTTGGCTCGAATGTAAAAATTCAAAAATCGAATTCTAAATTTAAGAAAAGTTGTACCTACTTTTTGTATAAAATACCATTGATTCTTTTCCATTGCGAGATTTAAAAAAAAGTTTCTGTCACTTGTCGTAACTCGTAGGGGATTGCAACGAGTGAAAAAGCGCAAATTGCTGACCTAGTGACCTAATTGTGGTGTCCATGAGCGAAGCAAGGTCAGCCCGCGCTCTTGTTCGCGTGTAATCACTTTTATACCGACCACTAAACTCGATCGCCTACTTACCTACATTATGTACTTCAATGGATGTGAAATTTTAGATTTGTGGGACAGGTATTTTTATTACTGTTTGATACTAGCACTAAGTGAGACTAACAACTAGTAATACCGAATTAGGTACTTTGAAAACCTTTCTTATCCTGTTTACCTACTGTTAAATATAAAAATCATAGGGAGAGTACAGCGTCATACATAAATTAATACATATAGGTAGTAGGTAATGCGATAATCAAACAAAAAATGGTTTAACATAAATTAAATGAATATTTCCATCGCTATTAATATACATAATTATATCCATTCGCTTCACTCTCGTATGAATCTGCAATCAAACACAATTACAAATCTGTTGCGAATTTCTGAAGTTATCAATAGAGTTAGTCGAAACAGAAAAGTCGGCATTGGCTCTGCTTGCCATCAATAAAAAATAGAATACTTAGAAACAATTTGTCAGAAAGAGCATTCACACACAACGATTTTCTTTTTAATTTTGAAAAGTCCTTAGAGGGTTCATCGTGAAGATGGAGGCACTAGAAATCAATGTCAATTTATTCTAAAACGTGATCTTATTCAACCTGATGTTATTAAGGCGTTAGCACGCCCAAAGTCAGGGGCAACTCCTACTCATTAAAATCAAGGATTAACTAATCATCAGTGACATTTAGATCGTCCTTTCAAACTCATTTATGTTTGTGACCATTTTGATAATGTAAATAGCAAATGAATATAGTAAGTAATATGATAAGGAAGTGTCATTGAACGTTATTTACTTAAAGATAATGCTCATTTATTATCTCTGTTAATGTTGATTAAGTGTATTCAACTGTGCAGGCCCTGGTTTGTGTGTCACATAGAGCATTATGCATTACGTACGGGAACGGGTTTCGTGATTTTTAATTGAGTAGAAAAATCGATTTGGGTCAGAAGAAGCATTATCGTGTGTTTTCTAAGACCATAAACGGTGTCCTTTCTATAACCGAGAAGTTAAAATTTATCAATGCAAAACTTACCTGAACTACGGTCCAACTGTCTTAAGATGACAGAACGTAATTATAAATTATCGTAAATATCTTTGTATAGCTAACCTACGTAGTCTGACCATGTTTGTAAACTGAAGAGTGACCTATAAACCTAAACATTTATCCCACGCATGTCTCTAGCGTGTCATATCAGTACGGTAAGGTAATTAATTACTTAACCCACATCGATATCGTTTGCAGCATCTGTCGAAGGGAAAACAACGACATTCCTAATGACGCAGTGATGTGACATCATCGTAAAATTTAAGATCGCACGTGTAAAGCTGTGTAACTCAATAGTGTGACACCTCACGATGTGACCGTAATTTTATAAGTTGTATACCGGCTGACCTGTATAACGTAACAAACAACGCGTATCGTAGCGGCTCTCGGAGACCGTTTCGAATAACGGAAAACGAATACCACCGCACAACACTACTTCGAAACAGATTATTTTGTGCTCTTTTAAATTCACGGCTAGTTTCTCTGAAACTCCCAATAATCTGATCATGGTGAGAAAATTTTGTTAGAATTTTTCCTATTCTGTTCGTTTATGGTCAACCGTAGCTCTAGTACAGTATTCAGAAGGTATAAATATGCAGAGAGCTGCGAGCAATTACAAGACCTGTGTGTCTATGTATATCTAGATGATTGTATGCCGCAAAATATTCTCTTCGTAAGCCTACGGACAGTAAGTTCCTGTCTATAAATATAAAACTGTCAGAAAACTTCCGCATGTTGCGAATCTTCTATCATGGAAACCGACACCTATCGCGTGCACGTGACGTGACATCGTGACATTTTTGGTTTTCTTTCCATACGTGTCAGTTCATCAGTTGCGCAACTGTTCGAAATAAGTGAAATTTTGTTGCTAACCGTAACGGAGATATGACGAACTTTAAACGCGACCTCGTTACGCAAAAAGGGGGTAACGATACTCCGCTAGAGCCTCAGCAACTCGTCGCGTACGACTCGCTGAAACTCAACGATCACTTGGAAAGTATTCGCTTGGAAACGGTCACTTTCTCTAGAACAGGTCCCAGTCTTGATCCGACCGCGGAGGTACGTGCTCACACGCATCGCAGCCACTCTACCGCCAGTGCAAATAAGCTTGGAAATTGTGAAATACCGAATACGTGATATGCGGCTGACCGGTTCCTTACAATGTTAAAGTGCTGAGCCTGAGGTAAACTGTGCGTGTGTGGCTTTACCATATAAGAATTATTGACCTTGCGGTTTTGCAATAAATGACGATTTTGCAATTTAACCGAATATATCTTCGAGCGAATCGAATTGAACATTTTTACTTTGCCAAACTCGTGAATACGGTACATTACAAATTCTGAATTCGCATGAATGTCGATGGTTATTGGCTTTGCAAAATTAAGTGCCAGCGAGGAACAATATGAGTCTGAGTCCCGTTACTTCTATTGGAATCAGAATTCAGAACAGAAACTGATAACTCCTCGACCTACATTTTACAATACGAAAAGAAGACACGGCAGTTTCTTTACAGTTCTATTATCAAGTGCTATTGTACTCGTATAACCAATCGTAGAGCTTGTAGAATTGCCACATATGGCAAGAAAACTTAAATCTTACTTAAAACGTAGAATTCCAAAATTATTCCAGGCAAGAGGCCTGTTGTTAGACACCATTTAGAGTTCAACCATGTGAACCATGGTGTCGTCCATATAAAATTTGCAATCATTAAAGCACCCAACAGTAGTACCAGTGAAAGGTTCGTAAATTTTGCCACGAGTTAAATTGCTGCCATTAAAAATAAATAAACTGGTAAGGCAATGACTTGGCATAGGAATGAAAAAAAAACGATCGAAGCGCGAGACAGAGAGAGGTATATAGAACCAAACAAGTGCGTTACCCCCACGAAGATTATCTGCGTATTTATTTTTATTTATCTCTGTGCGTTTAGCGGTCCGAGCGAGCACTGCTGCTCGAGGGTATACATCGAGTACATCATGCCATCATGTTTATTAATTACAACTGTAACGTTTCTCATTATTACAATTTCAAATGTATTCAAGCCTCTTACCGGTTTTCTTTTCTCAAGCGTAACAGAATTTAAATTCATTAGTCACACGCTTCCACAGTTCCACCTTCAGTTTATTAGTTAGTGCTGTAATAACCTAAGCCCTAATTAATCTTTTTCTGCTTAATCTGTTGTAGTTCTAATCACCATAGACATTGTGTTCAGAAGATAATTCTGTAATAGTTTACTTATCATTAATGAAACGAGTTATTAGTGTCCAAACAGGCCTTCGTTGCTTATCGTGGTTGAAATAGGTTTGTAATTAGTTTGTATGTAAAATTAGCTGGACCGGTTTGTGTTTATTTCGTTTTGTCACCTTCATAATGACTTGTTCTCCTAGCTCTATTGGAATCTAAGCGTATTTTTCCAACATGGAACTTAAATTCAGGCTGTTAACCTTGTTGCAGCTGAATTTATTCGGCGACATTGTCTGACATTCTAGTAGTATGATAGATACATCTTACCGTATACATATTTCAGAATGTATTAAAGATAATTCAGAAGAAAAAAAAGGCTTCCAGGATACAGAAATTTTAATAGAGACGTAGGGATAGTATTCAATAGACGATAAATAAACGAAGAGGAAATATTTGACGCAAAGACACATAAAGATTATTTCATGGCCCTTACAACCTCAGCTTACATTTTATCAGCTCTTATCAGCAGCTATCTCATTGAAGCAAGTTCTTCATTTGTCGCCGATAACTTATTGATATCTCTCCGAGTCAATATTCTAAAAATGTTGTATTCGTTTACAGTTTTAGTTAAGCAATTCGTCAAGCATTGTTATTTGCTGTAGCAACTACGCGATGACCTTTACGCTCGGGCGCTTGACCATGAGAAACTCTGAAGGTTGCGTATACTTCTCGGATGGCCGCTCAGTAAAAGACTTGAAAAGATTTATCTCTTTGTCTAACATCATTAGTATCTCGAGTAAAACCCATGTTATTCGTGCAGCTGCACAAGAAACTTCGGTTCAAAACCATAAGTATAGTGTCGCACTGCACAAAACAGCCTACAATCTTCTGTCTGACATTGCTGCTGTGTGTGTGTCAAGCCAATAGGTCGACCAACCAGTCGGCCAGACGCCCTCCCTCCCTCGCTTTGTCCTCCGTCTACTTGTTCCCCCCTCCCCCAGCGCCCCTCCATTGCGCCAGCTAGTCAGCGTTTGGTCGGCGGACAGACTGCACGTTCCGCAGCTCCGCTATTACTGACTTCTTTACGTCATAGTTAATTTTGTGCTCATTTTAAAACACACAAATCTAGTAAGTGACAAGTGTCTTATCATATCGCTCTGTTTTTAAGGACGTAGTTTCATCTTCAGTGATTATCAACTAAAGTCTTAAAACTTACTACCGCTTTGTCTTGTTACAGGTACTACCTACTTGGAACTGGGTGTGAACCCAGATACGGTGTGTGTGGTTTTATGTAATCGTATTTATACTGTTATTGAAGAAACTCACAGTGGAGTTCGTGAATTATCCGCTCAGTGTGTGTGCAACGACAGAATTGTATCGGAGCTAATTGATTTATAAAAAGTGCAGTGTACACTTCATCGACAGTTCTCTGATTGTTATGTTCTGTAAACAAGTGATTTGTGTCATTATTGGATTGTTATCTGTTTGGATTCTCAGCAGCTAAATGGCCTTTGTAAGTGTTTTTCTTTTCTTTACGTATCTACTTTTATGTCAAATTCATGTTTATATCGATGCCTGCCTACGTATCTGAATTTATCATCACGGAATAATAATTTATTATCATTCTTATTAATGTCCAGAAGGTTGAATTGAGTATTCTCTTTTTTTACCTTGTGCGACATGTAATTCGGGACCAAGCACATGAAAACCCACTAGTATATCATCAATAGCAGTAAAGGCCTGTAAAGAGGCCAAAATTTCCAAGTAAGTGGAACGCATAGCGTCTCTACCTTCATTTCCTTCTAATAGTGAGAAGGAATACGAATATAATATCGATAGCGTACTTATTGCACGGAAGAAATTTAATTGCCAGTTATCCACAAAACAATATAAAATGAATTAGAAAAAAAAGTCAACCAGTCAGTTTCGCGCAGCCCAAGATTTTTTTCTGTCAGCAATAAATTGTGATTCGGGACGGAGAGTTCAGGCAGGTGCAGTGAACATTCTATGAATTCTCACGCTCGCTCGCTATGCTGGCCTTCTGAATCTATTTGCTACATGTATAAATTACTCATTGTGAATTGTTGAGCAAGGCTGCAAAGCTAATGAGACATCGAGATTGCGAATATACGGGCGCCATCTTTACGATTTGACTGACGCGCATCGCGACCTCGTGAGCAAGTTCACTAAATTTAGAACACGGTTGACATTCTGTGCTCCCGATGCTTGATGCTTGTTCAATTGTTTAATCACTGTTTACCACCCATATATGCAGAGTTTTATAACTAACTGCGTGTTGTCCATATTTTTATTGTATGGTTGAATCAACCTTGTTCCTTGAAATCGAACGACGCACGGGATGCTTTGAGTTCCAATTTGGTACAAAAAAATTGTTCAACACTCAACTCTTCTAAAATTTTATTTCCGTGTTCATATTAGTTTCTCTACTATTCTGAGCTAGTCGAGTAATTCAAACTCGAAGTTTCAAATGATTGCTTCGCAGACATGTGGTAGAGAGAGCTTGGTTCGCGCTCATGAAGAGGTATATAAAGTGGGTCAAGGCACGCTCGCGGGCGGCTGGCGTTTCCTACTCGCCGCAGACACTGACGACACTACAAGGAAGGCACTCGTTATTCACACTTTAAAACAACCTCAACCTCTGATATTAACTGCTTACGACGAATTTTATTATTGTTGGTAAACCGATTAGGGGATGAACAGTCCATTGTAGAGAGATTTAAAATAATTCCGAAATGCTGTTCTACAAAAACCGCTTTTAAGCTTGCCAATAGAAAATCTGGTAACAATAATGCTAACGACAAACTTGATGAATCAATTAATGCTAATGTGAAAATGCTCTCATTGCTTAATGAGTTACGTATGAAATTGGCAATTTCTAAAATGGTTTTATAATTTAGATATAGGTACTTATACTGTTTTGTTACAAGTTTCTTGATAATTTTAGGTCAAGGATTTTATAGATAAACTCAATTACTGCCACCTACATCGATAACAATCGATCGACCACTTTCCTTTAGCAATATATTGTTCAGATTTGCAAATGAGCGTTTGACTGTTTGTTTTGTACACAAACTGAGCTAAGGACGTATATTTAGCAGATAACAGCAGTTTGCACTAGTTAACGTTTGCGCCGAGCACCGACCCACTTAGATACGGACTATCACTTACCGTTACGATAACGTCCGACCACTTTCTCTGCACGCTCCATTTCGTGAAATACCTCGTTCTCGTGTTACCCAGTAAACTGGTGCTAATTTTGTATCCACATTGACTTCATCCATAGCATCAATGCTTATACTCTTTACAACTGTTTTATCTTCGACATTCCTTTGCCTTGTATTTAATTCTGCGTCCACTACAGCATCATTATGATGTTAATCGTCGTTCTTATTCTAATCGCTGTCAATGATTGCAGCAGTATTAAACATTTCTTTATCGAGAGAGACTAAACGAAGCGAGAGATGGTGCTAAAAGTTTTTGCGCGACGCGAGGAAATTCCTTTAGAGCTCAGGCAGAACTTGTAAGCTTGCTTAACAGATTGAACGGTACAAAGTAACGGTGAGTTTCGCGAATTCTGTCTGCCAGTCATCATGTGTGTCTCGAGTAGCACGATTATCGAATGTAACATTGACTTTCACATTTGTGTCGTGTGGCGCTGATGTAACGGCCGCCGCTGCGCCCGCTCCGCCGCCGCGCCGCGCCACTGCGATTAGGTAAACGTTGCGCACAGCTTTCACCCCACTTTCACCTCTATTTCCGCGTTGCTTGGAGTCGCTCATTGGCGCTCATTTATACAGATTATTATTGCATATATATTGCAACATTTTTATCGACGTTTTATGTTGTAGCGCGTTAGCAGGTTTGCCTCTCGTTGGTGTTCCAATTTTTTACATTCTTGTCATATTTACATGGCAACTCTTTTAGTTCTTGAGCGACAGCTTAAACTTTGAAATGACTGCGCTTTATGTTTGAAACGTGATCCATATCACGTTTCAAACATAAAGCGCTGTTAGCGAATTAAATCCTAAACAAATATGGATTTGTTTAGGCTAATTTCTGGATAATTCTGACGTCAACATTCATTTAAACTATTGACAATACATCACTGTTTGTTTAATTATATTATTTTATCAATAAACGCGTAACTAAGCACTGATATATTATTTACATTTTAAATAACTCCACCACTATGCGACAAAGGTTATCTATTCAGATAACGTACGCGCTTCCTATGTATCCTATGTATTACGGGTAACGTGGCGACTACATGCACAAAATACGTAAATATTACGAACAAAGTTATTATAACGCACGTTTCTTGGAATTTGAAGTTGATTCGCTCGAGTTCACGCGAATATCACCTGCTTACCTATGAATCATTCATCATTTATTTTGCTTTTATTTGAAGTTGCAACTCGAGGTTCCAAATCTTAGATTAGATAGTTTTATCTTTGATCAAAGTTTTCCCTTTACTTGAAAAATCGTGGGAAAATATTGGACGATTGCTCAAAGACTGTATTATAGTAGGTATATCATCACTTCTTTTTTCAAAATTCTGCGCTACTAGGTACGCTTTATACCGTCTGGTGGCCAAATCGGATGGTATGCATACAACTTTGTTTCGCCCCCATTTAAATTTATGGCCAAATTTTGCATTTTAATTGTGTCCTTATTTAAGTTAAAGAGCCACGATTTTGTTTTGGATACTTTTAGAGGCCTGAACTACTAATTAATTTCAGTAATTTAATTTAATAAACGAAAGTTCCTAAGCAGATTGTAAATCACTAAATTTTTGTGACATTTCCATTTCGGTGTCAGAAATGAGATTTGATAAAAACAGATGGACAACAAAGTGATCCTATAAGGGTTCCGATTTTTCCTTTTGACTTAATCCTCTTTGACTGACTAATTAGGAAGTTTTGTTTGAGTTTATGCACTATTCTTATTTAAAGAGCCCACATGGCAAGTGCTGCACTATGGCTGGTGATCGCTACCTTTTTAACCGACTTCCAAAAAAGGAGGTTCTCAATTCGACTGATTTTTTTTTTTTGAAGCTTTGTTCAGCGATATTTTCGCCAAATTGTCAACCGATTTTGATGATTCTTTTTGTTTGGAAGAGTATCTTCCCGGACTCACTCATCAGATCTTCACCAAATTGAAATGGGACCACCATTTCAATTTGGTGAAGATCTGATGAGTGATGAAGAACTTCGGAGATAGGTAACGGAACTCTTCAACAAATGATAGCAAACATGGATTGCTGAAATAGCATGTCTGTTTATTGTTTACACCTTTTCATTATGTAACATCACGCCGGTACGCTGTGAAGGGGTACGCAGATGTGTGCAAGTCAACCACGGTTTTGAGGTTATATTATTGTTTATGAACCGATTTTGATAATTCTTTTTGCGTTGGTTTTAGTCAAAACTAACAAAAGTGAAAAATAAAAAACTTTTTTTACAACAAAAAAAAATACAAACGTTTCAAAGTCGGTTGTATTTTTGAAAATTACATTTTTGACTTCAACATTTTAATCTGTGGAGCTATGAAAACGTGTTCTAATAATACTGCACTGCAAGTTATGCATCATGCATGATATACATATACCAGTGGAAGTTTGGGATGAGCTATCGCATAATGATATTATAAGCAATCAATCGAATGAGTTGTCCTCCAAATTCAACAGATTTAACAAATTATGTTTTTTTTTTTCTAATGATTTTTGTGGTTAAGGGACGTAGTGTGGTGTATTTTAAATACTAAAATTAGAATATTTGCTATTGTGTTATATTGGGATTATACTTACATTAAAAACATATCGAAAATGTGAAGAAAAACACGACTAAAAGGGATCGCATTTTGGCAGTCTATGTTATTTAGGTACCACAATGTCAATGTATCTTGGAAAAAATCTGGACATATTATATAATTTGCTTAATAGAAAAATATCGCAATGAATAGTTGTAGGTATACCTAATCGGGTTTGGCCACCCTTTTTATATGCAGTTCATAATTCCACGACTTACTGAAGAGCTAAAATTATTTGAAATTGGAATGACTAAAAACAAGAGAAGTAGTGCAGCCTGCAGGTGTAGTGCCGTGACATTGGCCCGGTGACCGATAGTGAAGTTCCTTCGTCCGCCATTCGTTTGCACAACTGCAGAAGTATTCAAGTAGGTACACACATCACTACATGTACCACTGAATGTAGATACTAGAGCGCTCTTATAAAAGCGTGCGAAAAATTTATCACTGGCACGAGTTATGTAACCGCAACAATATGTACTGAATTATGTACAATTCTATTGCATGCAGGAAACTCAGTACATTGTTAGGTAATACCGTTCTGGTCATAGACATCGTTGGCACAATTTTTTCACATTTCATTCCAGTCGAAAAAATTTATGATGATAAATTTAAAGGTCAAGTTATTCAACATATTGCCTTTTTAATAGGCCAGTGAGTTAAATGAAGCTACGCTTTTATAATAGTGAGCAGTGAGCAGCAGGTTCGTGAGTTGTTTGCGAATTGTATGGTTGCAGCCAACTACTGACCCACTGACACACTAACTGAAGGAAAACAACTTAGTTGAGTGTCACAATCGACCCGCCGATGTATAACTATCGAGATAACTTTCGTTTACTATAAACGATACCAATATTAAATAAAATTAATTAGGTACCTACTAAAAGCAATTAATATCAGTTTGGGGTTTTTTAATTGAGTTCGAATTATTAGTGCCATTATTTTTTTCTATTGCCTTCTAGTCTCACATTGCTCAGTAACAGCCAACGATTTTCCCTCCATGGAATACTAGAGATCGTACCTAATCATAATCATCCACATATCTCAGCTTAGTACCGTTCTGCTTCGTATGTGACACATCACGTGGTTTGCGGTGTGACAATTAGATTCGTCTTACCAATTAACACATCCTTTGAGGTACCTCGTTGATGTGGCAGCAGTCAGCACACTACCGCAATGACGACTAACGATGCGACAAAAATTTTAAGAAATATTAGCTCGTGCGGAAAGTGATTCTGTAAAACATTTTCCGCAACGCAACACGCTGTGGACGGTGTTGTGGCTGGTGCAATTTTTTATACAATGACGGTCTAATATTATTAAATAATGTATATTTACGAATCATAATATTACCTACTTGCGTGATTTAAAATATAAGTCTACATATATAATTATTTTACCTATAACTACTTATAAGGCTCTCCAACAACTTGTTTACAAATTGTAATGTACTAGCTGTCCCCGAGGCTTCGCTCCCGTCAACTGGCTTCCTACCCTACACCTAACCTACAAAAAAAAAAGTATCCTTTGTCCGTCTTTCCGACTTGCTAGACAAAAGTTGTGATAGCTCGGTTAATATACATGTTATAAAAATAATTTATAGCCTATAGCACTCAGGAATAATGTAGCTTTCTAACAGTGATTTTTTAGAATTGGATCATTAGTTCCAGAGATTACCCCCTACATACAAACTTACAAATTTTACCTCTTTATAATATTAGTATAGATTAGTATAGATAAAGTCAATAACAAGCGTGCACATTTTTACAAAAAATATTAAATCATAAAAAAAAACACTTTTAAATACCTATTTGACTTATTTTGTGTGAAAATTATTTCACACAAAAATAAGTAAGTACCTACCCACCTACCCGCGGAAATTAAATCCAAAACTTTGTTTTTCCTTATTTCCATTTAACAAGTTTTCCGAGTCTCGAGAACAATGCGTACCTACTTCCCTATTTTGCAAATCGGATTATTCGAAAAGCCGAAAAAAATAATCAAAACAGTCAATTCCGAAACTTCGGTGAGAAGTTTCCGAAACTCGTAGCATTTCCTTGTTGCTAGTTTGTCGAAGTAGAGGTAGACAACAAAAGGACGATCGCGCGATCTTTATATCGCTAGTGAATGTTGGAGACATTCCAAATCGTCGAGCTCTAGTTGTTACAACTCCCAAAATAGACTCTGTAGGTATTTTATCTCAACCTATTTATGATAACACACAGCTGTTCACTCCTGTAAATCGAATTTAATGAGAAATAGCAGTGCAACTGTGAAATGATCGGGCTTAGCTGGCCAAACAAAGGGTACCTAGTTTGACTTTGCCAATCCTTTACGTTGTAATTCGTTACTTTTTTTTTGCGAAATCTTGCGCTCGGCACTAAGGTAAAGTTCGGTAAGATTAACAAAAAGGTTCCAATAACAATGGGGATGGATTTTAATATAATACTTGCAGCAATCACGTTATTTATTCACACTCTGGTTTTGACTCATTTTACGGTGAAATCGGAATTCCTGTAGAGACTAATACGAATACTAAAATACATGAGTGAATACGCAGCGTACAGTACCTAAGCTAACTATTACGCATTCATTGTAGTACTGCTGAGCTATAATTTCCCGTATTTACAACATAAACAAAATTGTTGGGCACCCCCGCCGTGACTAAACGTTGTTTATTGTGTTATGTCATGAATTCCACTTTATGTATTGTTTTTATTAAGCCGCTGATTTTGTGTACTCTATCTATCATACACAATAACGTGGCTAAAAAAGCCGTATACGTAAGAACAAGATACACACAGGGTCACTATCACTCACTAAAATTTATATTTTCTTAGTGTTTTTTTTTTTTATTGTTGATCTAAACCAACTCTTCATCGTGTAGTACATAATTATATAAAATCAGCGAATGAGAATATCTACTAAGTATTTAGTTAATGAACTGAATATGCAAATGAGAACGAAAACCCAAAGCCCGTAGTTGATGAGGTAATGAGGATAATACTTAAAATTTACGAATTGTTGCATAACCAATTTTTCTAAAACCATACATGGTAGAAAAATTGGTTATGTATCGTGCAAGTCATGATACCTTTTTTTTATGGATGCGAAATCATCAAATGAATCCTGCCGCTCTGGGTGGAGCGGGAGGGAGTGTCAGACTCTTAGGTACTGACTAAAACCCATCCGGGCTCCTCGTAGTGCCTTTTGCTTTCCAGGGCCGCGGTAACTCTTTCGAACAAAACCCACAACAAGTCATGATACCCGCGATCTTATTTAACTTTGTAGCGTCGCGAGTATTGTGAATGCAGCGTAGATGAAAACACAAGATTTCATAACAGAAATAGAAACAAATACAGGAAGTAAAGGCAATTGAAACTGCTCGATGTTAGTCGGTCGACGGCCATAAACAATGCGGATCTAATAATAGAGGGCGCTAGCAACACTGATGAAAAATAGAACACGTTATGTGGGCCACAGCCGCTCCCGCACCGCTCCGGTACGAATACGATTCACTGTGCCGGCCGCCGAATGCCGAAGTCCTTTGTGATCTATTCTAATCTCTAAATTGTTAATTAAAAAAAAGTGGACACGCAGCTCTTCTCAAGAAAATGACATTTTAATTCGAACCGAATGTTGCCAGAAACAAATAAACTCTAGGGATTAACAGCCAACTCCGTGAAATTAAAATGAACTGTTGTGGATTGTGTAGACCTAAATAATTTTCAGAAAATATGCCAGTGGAACAGTTCTTTTTTTTGTAATATTTCTTTCTTTATTTTTTGTTTAAAGTTTTACACCTTTGATAGACTGCGACGATGCAACTGCTGTAGCGATCTTGTAGTACATACCAATCCCCTATACCATATAAGTACTATCGTACATCATTCATTACGGATAGGTAACAAAATGCTGACGAATTATGAGTACTTACAAATTAAAAACATTGCTAAGAAAACTTTAAATTTTTATTTACAAATACTGCAATGTAATCCTTCTTCTACAAATCACAATGATTGTATTGTTTTAAAAGCTAATGGCAAAGAAATATAGGTCGAGGTGTTTGTTCTGGGAATCAATTAAATATGACCCGATAGGGGTCTATGGTGTAAAATGGCCGGAGATGGAGGGGTGTAACTTTCATTCCCCTACGCATCCCCTTTGGCCATAATTTGCCTTGGTTCCATGGGGAGTGCACGTTGTTGGGGCACTTTGTATGATTCCTGTACGAACGTGACGTACCAGGGTGTGGGGAAGATTAATTGACTCTGAAATTAGTTTAGTGCCTTTATTTTACGATATTTTTATTGCTGATGGAATTTAAGAATGCAACATGCTGTGTGCTGAACTTTTTTGCGATTATGGTACCTAACATAAAATTTTGTTCACCTAGTCCTAGTGTATGCTTGTATAAGTAAGTCAGTAAAGTACGAGGAAACCTTTAGTTCTCCGTAACAAATGCACAATATAAATTCAGCTCAATAAATATTAATACGTCTGCTCTGTGCTACGCAATCAATTAAGTACTTACCCATGAAAAAAATATTTAGATAAAAGAGGTAAGAAATGCTCTAAACGAGCAGCACTACAACAGCACTAATGGAAAATGAGTACCCAGCCTTATTTTATACCTACTATAATTGAAAATCCTTATAGCAAAGGAAATTCTCAAAACGCCTCATTAGAGTACTTATCTAAGTCGCGGTCGGTATCAACGCGGCGACGCGATGACTCGTTACCTGACACCCACAGTGTAATACACTCGTCTAGTGATCTCATGTCATTATTATTAATAGAAATTGCGAAACTGTAGGTATAAAAACGTTTTGGAGTCTCATTTCAATAATGAAGGAGACAAAAAATAGACATTACGATTCACCTTGTTTCGCGCGGCTCGCGGGGGCAACGACCCGTCACAGCTGTAGCGCGCCTGTGTACGTAAATACTGTTTCACACACGCGCGCTGTTGTTCAAGAAAATTTAAAGTTTTTTGACGTTTACGTACTTCGTCAATGATGGCTACAGATTTTATGACCATCTCTGTAATTTCCATAGGATCTCCACTAGTGCAGTTATTATAACGTAAATTATACAAAGTTTATCGCTTGATTAAATATGTAGGTAGGTACCTAACTACGACATTTTCTCAAAAGGTACCTACCTAACATATCTGTGGTAGGTACTTAGAATGTTCGGTTCTTTATTTAATTTCAATGCTCTAATGTCGACCAAGCGCCTCAAAGTTAACATAATTTATTAATTTGAAAGAGATTTTTCAATTTTATTTTATAAGTAGGTATTCCCCTGCAAAGGGAAATTAATTTCTCAACATCAGAGACGCAGCATGTTTGGCTTCTACCTTCCAATGAAATTGTAAGAGGAACCATTTATAAAAGATGGGTATCGGATGCCTATAATAGTTTTCCTTTTCATCGCTTCTTCTTGCCTGAGTACGAGTAAGTACTTAGTATAAACGTTTGCTTTATATTCTATGTGTCTATAGTCTATGATTACGTTTACGTAGTGTAGTGTTTACATAATCGTAAACACACGATGCACAAAATAAAACGCGTCATTCGGAATCAGAACACGCCTATTGTGTATTTTTTCTATTCAACATCGATTTTAAAGGCAATTCGCATAATGTGCTGAATCTCTTGTCAACGGATGTCGGATGTAGGTCAATGTCCATTTGGTGCAACACTTACCTACCTATCTATGTGTGACGTATGTGTCAACTATTGATAAAGTAACTAATGTGTGTTTATAGAACATCTTATCAATAGTTCGGGGCGATAATTTATTTGATTTATCGTGTTCAAGTTAGGTACTGCGTATCATATATTGCTTGTGTTATTTCTTTAGAAAAACAATACTACTCGTAAGTACCTACTAACATCTCTCATAAACGTAAAGAATATCTTAATCTTCTTTTGCTTCCCAGCGACTTAGCTGTAAATTGCGATAGTGCTCGTGTCACCTACCTATTCAATAAAAATAACATGACTGTTAAATTATGACGTACCTACCTACCTAATTTCTTAGACCTGAGTGCCATTCTAGTTCGCATTCGCGTGTCAGTTGCAATCTGATCTGTCAAAAAACGCCTTAATTTTTGACAGAGTGCGTCAGACATGCGAACGTTGCTTATGAATAGTAGAATTAGCCGTCATTTAGTATGTAATTTTTACTCTGGTAATATTAACCTTGTTTACCTATAAGCTGTTTGCCAACCTAAAAGCTAAACGATAGAATCTGGCAAAGAGTAGGTACTACCTACTTCACAATGATGAATTGTGCTGAATCTGGTGAGGTTACCATTAATCACTCGACTATGTCCGTGTTTCCACGTGTAAGCAACTCGCATTCAAGTTTATCATCGCGGTCATGATCAACCGATTGAATTCATTATTGAATACCTTAGTAACCCGGAATGTAATGCAACTTGCGATGCTTGAGGTGATGCGAGTTGATTGCTGGTGGACGCGTGGCCTTATAGTAGTTCAACTTTGATAATATTGTGACATAGTTATTTATGCGAATCGTCTGCCATGCAAATAATTATATTAGTAAAGCTCTGGATAGGTATGTACTGTAGTCACGAAGTATCCAAGTAACTCAAGAAGGGTTTCCTTTATTCCAGGTCTTGCTAGAAGGGAAGCCAAAGACATGAACGCGCCTAGGGGTCGTCACTCTCATCAAGCAGGGTAGCCGCCGTTATATCACGTAAGTTTATCTCCTCTTTTGCATACTAAACTATGCTATTCACTCATTATGTGCTAAAACGGATTTGTTTTTATATGTAGGTAGGTACTTACCTACAATTAATTTTAGTTCTGATGTCATTTAAGGAAAAGTTAATATTTAATAGTAGGTATAAAGTATAAATAGATTTAATAGGTACCTAGTTCTTACAAATACGGATTAATTTACTGATAAAACTTGTATTCCAGGCTCATTTCCGAACTTGCAATTAGCTCTGGCAGAGCAAAATAATATTTGTCGATATCCGCGCGTACCTATTTGTAGATTATTTCGAAAATAAATTAATAAAACAATCTAAAGAAACAATGCCGGGAATGTAAACATTGTAAATCGCAATTTATCCTCCTGTCAAGCAGCCAAGCTTCCATAGATCAGTGTTTGTTCTTTGGCTGTTTGTCAATAGGACCACAGACACCATACGAATTTGTTTGTACAAAAAATGTATTATTAGAGTAGAGGACCAACCATTCTGCATGCGTTCCAAATTAATATGTAGTCGGTAAGGCGCTCTGGTACCGTACGGCATAAAACCGTTTTGAAGCTATACAATATACCTACCTATATAATAAGAATTTGGACATATATAAATAATAAAGTAAATGAACCTTATACCCTGCAGGCCTCGATATCACCGTATAAATTAAAGACAGAAGTAACCAATTTAGTCTTTACGAACAAGTACCTAGGTACCTACATCTTGCAGAATTTGCTCGATAAGCTTGGGAAAATTGTAAGTTGTACCTAATGTAACTATTAATAAGGCGATGGCTCAAAAACCCGTTATGTAAAACAAATTCCGGTATCTTTCTTACATAGCTAAGTAGGTAGATTTTCCAGTGGGGCGGTCTCATAACGGAATCCGCATAAGTGCGCCCCGCGTAGGTAATTGCATCTTGCAACGCAACGATGCACACATGCAATTATTTCACTTTAAAAACAACGATTTTACCTCTAACATACATAGTAGGAAAGTAGCTTGGGGCTAAGTTATAAATTCCGTGCAGACTGATTTTCAAAGTTAAGCAACGCTTGCAGAGACTTGAGTCCGTGGATAGGTGACCATCCATTGCATACCAAGATTCCTCCGTGCCTCGGAAAGTACGTTTAGCCATTATTCCCGGCTGACATCTGAAGTTTATTTTATTTATTTATTTATTTTATTTTATCTCAGACCAACAAAAAAAGGTAGACAGCGCACCGCGAACATCCAAAGTGAAGCCACAAAACCGTGCTCCTTCAAATAAATACACAAGCTCACCCACACACCTACACTAAAACCATGCTCATCGCTCTTAGTACGTCACGAGCCGTCGTCTAGAAAACATTAATAGAAAAATATAATGATGCCTTCCCTGTGTAGTAAAAATTTGTAAAAACAATAGCTAAACACATAAAAAGTCTCACGGAATCACTTTTCACTTGTAAGTACTTGAAATAACATCGTTTTATGATAAATTAACTATGGTTACTTGGAACAAAAACGTCAACAAACGAAAGCAGTGACATTAAGTGCGAGGGTTGCCATAATATGATTTAAAATTTCCCCATTCGATTAAGCAAATTTTACTGATTTCCTTCTTCGAGTTATATTCCTATTTTCTTTTTTTTTTAATGTACTAAATATTTTAGATTTGATGTTTTTCAACACATTTGCGAGAAAACAGTACAATAGGTTATGAAAAAAACTTTTTATTTTTCGATAACAGTCGGAAAGTCGCAACAATCTTTGACGTTTCTAATATGAAAATAGCCCGAAATTGCAAACGGAACTACATCTTTAGTCTAATTTTCTCTTTAGTATTTCTACTAAAGAGAAAATGAGACGAAATATGCTTTTTTTTGTTCATGATAAATAATAAATAATATTTATTTTGTAAGTAGGTTAAACATAACACTTACACGTCAATGTTAGTTACCTATGTTTTATCTTGATATTACCTACTTTTTCTTTAGTCAGTGATTTTGTTATGGTGGTCTTTTTGAATTTTATGAAGTTGATTGAAAATATAATTCCCTATTTATTTCAAAACAATTTACATAATTACTCATACCTACGAATATGTTATGACTTACGCTTCGACAACCTTTTATAACTTATAATTGAATGTACCTACTTAAGTAGGTAGGCATGTGTGATGTAATATTTTTTTAGGTATAGCTCTTTTAACAAAATTAAGTTACAATACCATACTTAACAATATCTTAGTTGTACTGACTTGCACAATATTAGCTAACCCATAAAATATTATTTCCCAAGTCATAGGGAAAAAAAAATTAAAAATGGCAACCCTTCGGGACACACATAGATAAAAAGGTGGCTTCACTTTTGATGTTCGCAGTGCGCTGTCTACCTTTTTTTGTTGGTCTGAGTATTTTATTTGGGAAACAAACAGAAACATAAAATCTGACAGCAGTCTTGCCAAGGGGTATCTTTTTATCCAGTTACTGGGTGCTGGTTGTAGGTACCTACTCACCAGAGAATGGGCAGCAGCATTCTCTGTAGGTAGGTACATTGCTACAGCTATACTACGATCGCCAACCCGCCTGCCAAGCGTGGCGATTATGGCAAACCTCATTTGGGGGAGGCCTATGTCCAACAGTGGACGTCTTTCGGCTGATATGACGATGATGATGATGATTGGGTTCTGGTCGTTGTGGAGGTCACACAGGTAATCGCTAAATACTCGTACGCAGCTGCATCTGGTTAGAATGCAAGCCAACTCCAACATAAATAAGAAAAGGCTAGGTAGATTAAGAAAGGTTAGACAGAAAAAAAAGAAGTTCAAATATCTTCTTTTTTTTTAAGCATGGCAAATGACTCCTTCAAATCTGGGAAAGGAGTGTCAAACTCTTAGATAATTAATTAATTACTGACACATCGTGTCCTTCCAAATGCCCTTTGCGTTCCAGGGCCGCGGTGACCCTTTCGAACAAATTGCGCAACATTTGAATTGATTTACCTACCTGTAACTTTGCAGAATCAAATCTTAAGATAGAAATAAAACTGATTAAAGTTCCAATAGTGTACGAAGTTCGGAAGCAGATAAACATTTTCTTTCTGTTTAATTTTTGCGTTTGAATGTAATTCCATCTCCAAGCAGAAGTTTTATAATCAAATTTCATAGAATCTTCAGAATCAAAACATATACCTACGTTATTTCTATAATAAACATTAATGCAGGTGAAATTTAACTTGAGCTAATAGCTCCGCATAGATATTTTTCATACTTATCTATCTGTATTATGTTTTTTGTATTTATTATGGCTAGTAGGTAATCAGTTAAAAACATACAGATAAGATAGAAAGTATAATATTTCAGGTTGGTTATCTCCCCGAATATCGGTAGAAAGAGCTAATTGAATTTTGAAATTGACAAAAATGTTTGTTTCAAATAAATACATGAAACTGTTAAGCGTCTAAGAATTTCGTTCGTTATCTATGATTATTATTATTTCCACTCGTACAATCATCTGACGTGTTCAGTGCGTAGATAGCTACGTGCGATAGGTAAATAATATGAGTCGCGGGGTCATTAACCCCGTATCTTACAGACGGTCGGGTAGGTGACATTGACCTTTCACAAAATCATAAATAGACTAGGAGTAGGAGCGATCGGTATTTCAGTAAATACTCTAAGGATTTACTAAATAATTGAACCCTAGAATAAATGAATTAATATTGCCGTCTGCAGACTGGATTAGGTACCTAAGTCGTCTGGTAGTAAAATAAATTGCCCCTTTCTGGTAAAGGTCAGAAAACTTTTTCAGTATTTAACTCGGGTTAGTAACCGTAATAAGTGGAGACCCAATTCACAAATTGTAATACTTACTTTTAGGCTAGAAAACCAATTCAATTGTTAAACTCCGTTTAGTTTTTGCAAAAACAATAGGTCTACCTAGCTAATTGTTTTAGTAGGTACCTACTACCTACATAATTATGCACAGTGATATTATTTCCAGTTTCCCATTACATTACCACTATAATTTTGTAGATGCAACTGGTATACCTACTACCGACAAACAAACTAATACGTAGTCATTGTTGTTAATCACACAGATATTTTATTAAAAACAAAACAAAAGCATGTTCAATAGAATTCACGATTTGTTTTAAATATGGCCGATTGACAAAGGAACGCTCAAAATTCAAAGTGAAGAGGGCCTAGTACGAAAGTTTTGACGTAGGTATAGTAACGTTACAGTATCGTTAACGTATGTGAATTTTGAATATAAAAAAAACTGCAACCCCAGAGTATTTTGGTTTGATTTTATGCGACTTAGACATTTTGTATCTGAATGTAAAAATATGAATATGTATGTATAGTATCCAATTCAAATAAATATTACCTATGTGCGAAACGATTATTTTTTAGTAAAATTCACTCACATTAGCGATACTTTTACGTAACAAATATACGTCAAAACATTCGTGCTAGGCCCTCTGGGCTCTGTTACATTCTTTGTCGATGCAATGGTTCGGAATTACTTGGGATAGTTTGTCGGGGGCTCGCGACCCATCCGTCACCGTTGCCAGGGCTCGCTGCAATCGATCGAGGGACGTCGCTCGGAGACCAGCTTCCGTCCGGAAAGCTTTACAAACACGCGTTCGAATACACGTAGCTACAATATCAACAACAAACAGTAAAACTGACACAGACATGTTTACCAACGATAGCAGTTTCTTTGTGAATCTTTTAGTCCAGTGATTGAAACATTTTCAGTACCTACCTACATAATAGCACTTGGTGAATAAACTTCGGAACTTGAACAATTAAAGTAAAGCTTAGACAAAAACGTTTTCTTTTCATCCAGGGGTGGAAAGAAAAAAAAGGTACCTACCAACACTTTACTTTACTTACATTACAGTTAGAACTAAAAACATTCTCAATTGTAATTCATGTAAATCACAATTGTACTAACTTTTTACTTGAATAAATTATTATTATTACTTTTATTTTCTCGATGTTTCCAGACGTAAACAAGACACCTACCTACTCGATATTTGTCTGGTACTGTAGCGTAAACAAGCAACATGATATTTTATTAATAAAAGATGTGATCTTGGGATCTTTATTTCTTCTGCACAGATTTTATGTAGGCACATTATTTATCATGTTTAACGTGCTAACATAATAAAGAGTATTCTATT
Organism: Melanchra persicariae; assembly: GCA_947386135.1. Taxonomy (NCBI): domain Eukaryota; kingdom Metazoa; phylum Arthropoda; class Insecta; order Lepidoptera; family Noctuidae; genus Melanchra; species Melanchra persicariae. The sequence goes on along the minus strand of OX376648.1, from coordinate 17,229,350 downwards.
CTATTCTAACTAGAGATGCTAAGAGTAGGTACTTTTTTTAGACATGTTGGGTGTTATGCTGTTATGCCGAATATCCGAAAAACATTTCCTATAAATGCTCGTTCACAAGCCGCAAATAGACTTAATTTTATTCAGGGTCGTTCTACCTTAATTCAATAAGTTGACAACCCTACCCACATTATACTTACTTAGTCTTACTTATGTTGTGCGGGAAATGTAAATGACGATTCTTGAAGCCAGTTGCTGACAGCTAATTAACATTCGTTATTCCTCGATAAGTTATATTGCAGATAATTATAGAAAAACGTTAATAATGAAGGTTACGCTTAACAATAATCGTCAATTGTTGCCTCCCAAAAAGGTATGCGCTACCAATTACTTTTCTCATATAGTCATATTGTATTTTTCACAGAACATAAAACAAAATGTGTTCTGTGGTATTCTTCATTGGTAGCAAACCCAAGAAGCTTTTATGTTCCGACTAATGTGTGTGTTTTTTGCATTTAGAACTGTGCACAAATTACTTTGGCGTCAAACCATTTTTCCTTATTCCAATTAGATATTGTTTATTATTTTTAGCTTTAATTCAGACTCGATGATATACAAAACGTAAATTGTAACTTGTTTAGCAGGAATGGCGGCCTCAAAAGAGAATCGCTAATTAACGACGCGGGGTTTTTGACATTCAATCGAATGAAGGTCAGTTAACTTTAAGCAAAATACTCATGCGGAAGTTCTCACAGTGTGTGTGTAATATCGCGAATGTATAGCTACGTACGTGCGTATGTGTGTTGCGGGGGCGAAGTACGCTCAAGGGCAGCCGCCGGGTAACGACCCAACCACGCACCTTCGACAAGTCGTGCGTTCGGTATCGATATCGTCGGCATTTAGTCGCTCGCTGCGATGATTGATGAATATCGCTTTTATTAGCAGTTCGTGATTATATTAACAAGCACTTGTCTCTCTTGATATTGCGCTACCCTTTAAATAAATAATAAACTTTTGGAATTTATGATTTTATTCTTTGTTTCAGGTAGTGTCTAGAGGAGACGGAGTATGGACGTGTCTTTTAACAATGTACTGGAAGGGACGCGCCAGTACTTTATGGGGGTGCCGAAGCAAGCGCAGGCAGACGGCTCCGGTCAGCCCTTATGGCCACAGAGCGCCCCACCAGAAGAAGGAGCTCCAGCGCAGTCAGGGGCCCCGGCTCCCTCGTCACGTCCGCCTTCTGCCGCCGCAGCCCCGCCATCCGTTCCGAGCTCTACGCCCATCGCAGCACCTCCGCGGCCGCCGTCAGAACCTATTGAGCCCGAACCGCACATTATCCACAAAGCTACAGTCATGCGAGAGGCAGCAGAGAAGCGACGGGAGCAGCCTGAGATTGAAGATGATGAAGAAGCAGTTGGAACACTCTCACCTCCGTCGCATATAATCCGCAAGCCACCGCGGACGCTGCCTTCGCCCGCGCCGGCCCCCGCCGCTCCGAGCCCATCTCCGGCGCGGCCGCCCTCAGCCGCGCCGCTGCTGACTCCAGCAGCTCCAGAGTCGCAGCTGGAGCCTCCTGCACAGTACCGTCAACCTGTACATCGTGTTCAAACGCCGACTGCTAGGCAACCTGATCATTACGCGCCAGGTCGACCTCCAGATCCTTATCCCACGTCACGTCCTCCGGAACCTTACGGGCGGTATCATTATGAAACAAACATGTCAGAAGGCAGCAGAAATTCTCACGGGCCGGTAGCTTCACCACAGCCTTCGACACATTCGCGTCAAAGCCCACAAACGTATGCAAGGTTATCGGGGTCGATGCCGCAACACACGGCCTCGAGAATGCGCGATGTAGCCGCGCAAAGTCCACCTACACAACGATACCAAATGCAACCTGCGCAACCGCCGCCCCCACCCAACGATCGTGTTCCACCTATTCATCATCCGCAGCCGGCGCCGGCGCAGAGGCACTCTGCTGATAGCAGATCAGCACAAATGCAATACGCATCCCTTCAGCAGCGACGTGATCCTTCGCCGTACGGACGAGCCACGTCACATTATGACAGGCATCCTGTGGTTCCTCAGCGAAAATATGATCCTCAACAAGCATACCCGAGTTACCGACCTGCACCGGTCGCGCAGCCTGTTCAGAGTCACCGTGTAGATACACACCACCAAGTTCAATATAAACACGCACCGATGGATGTTATGACTGCACATTACTCACCTAGACCACAAGAACGATCACCAGTGCCAATCCCACCGCACCCACACGACGCTGCTCGCATGCCACCACGTGCCGACTATCCTAATATGAGTAGATCTGTAGATACAAGAAGCAGTTACCACTATCCGACACCTTCAACGTCAACGTCTAGGTATGGAACTAGTGCGCCTGTACCAATGGTTCAAAACCCATCGCAATCAAGATCTGTTTATCGTCCACCAACTGCACCTAAAACTAGCTATGAGTATGCTCCTGCCCCCGTCCAAACGTCCCCTGCGCGGTCGACGGTGAAACCAGGTTACCCTAACCAGGCACGCATGACGGTCTCTGTAACGTCACTAGTAAATCAAATGAATCTAACTAAACAAAAGCAAGAACCGCCTGTATCAGTAACGCAGGTTAGTCAAAGTAAGCAGAAAAGAGAATCACCGTTGGATTTATCTGTTAAAACAGTCAAAAACTCTGCTGACTCGTCGACAACTCAAGACGATGCAGTTGATTCTGCGGCTGATAATAAAATGATAGCTTTGCCTCATCGGCCGTCTTCATCCAGTGGTCGCCACCCACACCTGCCAACTACAAGCTATGTTGCATCTCATAAAGTAGATTTTGCACCTAATTTTACCCAATACGGGGAGAGGGGTGCTGCGCATGGATATGTGGCACCGTCCCAACCTGCACATCCTTCCTTGCGATACAACGGCACATATGAAGCGCGTCCGGTCAGACCAGTGGCTGAAGCCTATCCTGTCGAATCTCCGCATCCTTACCAAGAACGCAGTGTTCCAGTAAGAGCCGAATACGTTCCTAAAATTGATCTTACAAGATCTCTTGGGGAACAACGTCATCCTGATAATAGAGTTCGTGACGACCGACACTTTATTATAGGAGAGAGAAAACGTCCAGAAGGGCCAATTGTCAGTAACATTCCGGAGAAAATAGTTCGATATGAAACTTGGACAGCAGACAGTCGGATAGACCATCTAAGTCAGTCAGCTCGAGAACAACGTGAACTCATGAAACAGCCTGTTTATAGCTATAGTAGATATAAACAACAGTTGGAAACCTACCAAAACGAACAAAAACGTCCAGCCATTCCTGGCGTCTATCGGGAACATCATAGTCAAGCAAACCGTAGATACTCAAATAATCCATATCACCCTGAACTAGCTCGTGAGACGAGCGATTATCACGCCCACTATCATGATAGAAATCCGTCTGTTAATAGCCGTCATCATGTTATACAAAAAATTCCGAGCCATAGAGATATTCATTCGCATCATTTTGATCCCTCCAGTGGGATACCTGCTGATAAAAGAGTGCTAAGTATATTAAGAAACAGTTTAGAAACAAAACAAACAGGCTTTGTAGAGCCGCCTAGACAAGCCAAGCATGTACCAGACCTGATCGTAATAGACGATGCAGAAGATTCTGTGATAGATATCACAGATCTTAAGGAAAATGAAGCAGAGGTAGCATCCAAACACTTCGCGAAAATTTCTTCTAATCATATTACTCCCAACTTACATCAACACATCCAAATGCCTAAAGCTGTTGATTCGTTACCACGAGACTCAGATTACCACAATAGCCCGGATCTAAAACCAATATCACCTGAAAACGATGTTGCATCAAGAATAAGAACAAAAGCAGAGTTAAAAGTAATGCCACCATCACAAGACACCATGGCAAAGGTTGAAACAAAGCAGATAACACCACCTGAAAATGAAAAGTTAAAATTACTACCTAGAAAGACTCATTTATTCAATCAAATTAGGGAAGACAATTTAAGGCTAGAATCTGTAATTAAAAATGAAGAGCCACCTGTATCAATTATTGCAGAAGTTAAAACAGAGCCAATGAACATTGAAGAAATTGAAAAAGACGCTGAAATATCCATCAAAACGGAAAATATTTTAGAAAGTTTAGAACCAGTAGGTATGAATGAAGTCAAGGATGCTCCTGTTGAGGATTTAGATTGGGCAAATGCGTGTGATAGTTTTATGGAACAGCTAAAAGCTGGTTGTCATAAAAAGAAAGTAAACAAAAGACGTATTGACACTCCTGACAATGAAAATGAAAGTAAAATCGAAAAGTCCTCGAGCCAAGGCCCTGTTGAATCTAGTTTGCCTAAACCGGTAGACGAAATCATCTCTTCTGTACCGGAGATTCCACCTCCAATAAGTACCACATCATCCTCGGAACTGACCACTGAAATTCTGGGAGATACCACAAAACCTGCAGCAGAGATCACAAAATCTGCACCGGAAACCATGAAATCTGCGGAAGAGACCAAAAAATCCGCGGTAGAAACCTCTGAATCCGCGGAAGTGATAATTCCACCAATTGTAATCAAACAAGAGCCGATGGATGAAGAAGACATCGGGAACGAAACTGTAACGGCACTTGTGCTAGAACCAGGTCCTGTAGAAAAGCAGTCCAACAAAAGTGAAAAGCACAAGAATGATAAAAAGAGTGATAAACAAAAAGAAAGTGTCAGGCCTAGCAAAATAAGGGCTTTAGCGAAAATTAAAATGGAAAAAGCTGATGATTCGTCTTCGTCTATATCAAATAAAAAGGATACAAAAGAAAAGACACCAATAAAAACTGTGATAAAAGAAGAGTGTGAATCTACAGATGATGATGAGCCACTTATAAAGAGTAAGATTCTAAAAGAAAAGGAAAAAAGTGATCGTCTCAAATATCAGTTATTAAAGGACTTGTCAGAGAAATCTGCATATGTTAAACTTGAGTGTTGTGATGTAGATGTAAACAAAAATAATAGAAAATCACTAGATTCTACAATATCAAAAGACAAGGAAGAAAAACAAGGCAAGGGAAAAATGTCTCGGCAAATGTCAAGATCTAAGGGAAAATTGTCTATTGATAGTAACAAAAATGAGAAACAAGATGTTAATTCAAGTTCCGATAGCGATGATGATGATCTCAGTGTTGCGAGAAGACTTCGAACGCGTAAAAATACAAAAACGGAGGATACTAAAACTACATCAAACTCAAAAACTCCAGGGAAATCGTCTCCCGTAAAGAAACAAGATAGCAGTAGTGCAAGCAACAGTTCCACGCCAGTACGGAAACCAACATTTGGCGATGGTTCATACTTTCATCCTGGCTGGGAAGAAGAATTGTATAAATATAAACGGTCTCTTCGTATGCCTACTAGACTTATTGCGATACCACGAGGACGTTCCGGTGGGCCGTTTGTTAGAGGGTCGGGTGCAATTTTTACGCGAGGTTCGACGTCTCTACCTGACTTGGATCCCGCACCTCTCTCCCCGGCTCCTTCGTCGGCACCATCGGCTGCTACTGACGATTTGTACGCACGACGCCCTGATAAACTCACCCTTGATAGTGATTTGGATTCGAATTCTAGTTATTCTACACCAAATAAGTTGCAATATGACTCAGAGGCATCGACTTCCACTGTGTTATCTTCAAGGATAAATAAAAAGAAAAGTAGTTCTATTGTTGATGTTTTGATTCAAAAATGTGGCAAAAAGGAAGAAAGTAAAAAAGAAAAAAAAAGTAAAGAGAAAGAAAAAGACGACAAAACACCCAAAATAATACCTAAAAAATCGTCGAGTGAATTGCTACCAACACCTAGCTTAGGTTTGGTAAAAAACGGAAATAAAGGCAGTTACAGTGTAAAGAAAGAAAAATTGATGGAGGACATATTTTATTTAGGAGCATTTAGAAAAGAGACTGTAACTGCGTTTAGAAATTCATTTATTAAAGACACAGATGGTCTAATTGGTGCTACTGAAGAGTTCGCACCTGTCGTTCTTAAATCCAGGACCAGAACAGAAAGTCGAGTGCTTAAGCAACGAGCAACAATTAAAGAGGTATTTGGTGATGAACGGCCGGCTTCGGCGCCTCCGATCTCTTGTCGAGAAGAGGAGTTACCCGAAGAACAGGAAACAAAAGCTGTGGAAATAAAGAAAGAACCAGAGTCAAAGCCTAAGTTCAAACCTAGAAAGATTGTTAAAGACAAACTTAAAAGAAGATCCAGTTCAATAAGAGATGGACTACGAAGCACTAAGTCACTAAAAAGAAACGATGCAAAGGGGCGGCTTATGCGTTTAAAAAAAAGGAATAGCATAATGAAATCAATGAATCACAAAAGAACGAAAGAATTGTCAGCAAATAAACATAAAAATGAAAACTCTACTCAAGATGATAAAGATAAACCGAAAGTAGAAGGTAGTTCTTTGGTTCCAACTGAAGGTGTAACTACAAAAAGACGCTTAAAGCGTTTATTTGGGAGAAGAAAATTTAGTTCTGGATTTGATTATATCAGGAAGAAGAAAAAAATAATACGAAGGGATGAAAATGCCACGAAAATTCGTAGACCAGCTGTCAAGCCAAGTCCGGAGTCAGTCCACGATATTAAAAAAGAGATCAAGGGCTGGTTCATCAATAAGAGTATTGGAGAGACTCACCTCCATAGAGCTGCCAGGTTGGGTTACACGGTAAGTATCTTATATAAAGTTCCCCACATTATCAAAACGGATATTTTTGGATAATGCTTAATATAAAGGTTTCTCATTCACAGGATTGCGTCGCATATTGCTTGGAGAAGTTGGAATCGGATGCATCAGCGAAAGACAACGCAGGCTTCACGCCATTGCATGTGGCAGCCGCCAAGGGTCATGTCAGGATAGCTCGACTATTGCTGCAGTACGGTGCAAACGTGTCCGCGGCTGCCCAAGGGGGAATCAGGTTCGTTGTCATTTTGAACATGATCAGAATAGCACACGACTCATCACCCTCTGCCTTGGCCTTCGCCCAATTTATTTGGGGACAGTACAGCATTTCTTCTTTAAAAAAATACATATCTATTCGCCGCCATTTCAATAGTCACCTCCATTCTAGCCATGTCATCATTCACATCGTTTCTTTGAAGCTCCTAGCACAAGGTTGTAGTAAAAAATTTGCTAATTTAAGACATGTTATTTCCAGACCTTTACACGAAGCCTGTGAGAACAGCCACGTCGAAGTTATTCGTCTACTTCTGGCGTACGGCGCTGACCCTCTGCTCGGTACCTACGCGGGACAGACTCCTGAAGAACTGACGGAGGGCCCCGCTTCTGTGCTGCTGAGATTACACATTGCTGATGTTCAGGGAAAGGCTATTGAACCCTGGCGATTCCCTCCTCCTACTGAATTGATAGGTAAGAAAGAGTTATATTATCTACTTTATACCTTTGATCTGCTCTACGAGTGCGCTTGTGTGTGATTCGAGTCTTCAAGTGCGTTTGACGATTCTCCGTTTGAAAGCTTATTGTATCCGTTTCAAAGGGATCACACACTACAAGCGTGTTAGTAGGATAAAATACTTATGTATGTGCTAACTCATTACACGCAGTTAACTGCGTTAAAATCTTGTTTATGCGTTTACGTTATGAATAAATATTCCATGCACACTAGCATTAGCAACACAGTTAGTAGGTCATACAAATACGATATTTGCTCATTGCCCGAATCAAATTTGTGACTAATAAAGCACACAGATAGATAATGACTCAACTCTGCAGTATCTTTTAATCGCTTCTTATCCGTCAGTTTGGGTTGTTTGTAATAAATTAAGATCATCAAAGTCATTATCAGCTACCTATAGGTTCCACATTAAAATTCCTTTGGGGAGATTGAGTGACTTAAACTTTACCATCAATTCGTTCTCGTTCCAGACCGCGAGGAGATGGGCTGCGACGCGCTGGCGTCCCCGCCGCCCGCGTCTCCGCCGCCGCCCCCGGACTCCATGATCGAGATCCAGTGCACCGAGGCGCCACTGCCGCCCTTCTACAGCCTCAGGACCCCCGCGGGTCAGCCGGCTGAGGGGCTGTGGTGCTTGCTGCAGGACATCACTAATTGTTTACAGGTAATACTTTACTTACCATTTCATGGTAACACTTTTGCAGCTGGTGTTGGGGTGACATAAAACCGTGCTGGTTTTTCCCAAAGGGGTGTAGGGGCACCCTCATTTCTCCAGTTTTGTTTCACACTTCATGTTATGTCAGATGGCAAAGAATAATTCTGGTCGGATCCATGAGGTGGTCTTTAATATTTTATACGTAGACAACATTTGCATTACCAAGTTACTAATTAAATATTTTCTCAACTTCCAGATTAAATCCAAGGACAGTCTCTTAAAACAAATCCACTGCGGCTCAGGATCGCCCAGAGAGTTGTTGCGCGAGATTCGCACGCAGGAGTTCTTGGAGCGAGCGCAGTGTCACCAGCTACTCGGTGCCGGAGAGAAGGTCAACGTGCGGGCCTCCAAGGTGGCCCTAGTCAGGGTCACCGACAAGCTCAGGCAACTGCTGAAGATCGAGACCGTACTGGTTAGCTGACACTAGGACATAATACCCGCTGTCCTTATAGGAAGCGATAGTCGCGATCATTCGGTCGGCGAGCCCGAACCAATGCTCTCAAAAGCCGTGTACACGCGCGACGATGGCTTAATATTAGGACAGCGGCTAAGACCGCGACGAACAAATAACCAACACCCTTTGTAACAGAGGAGAGGTCTACATTAAGTTAAAGACGTCACATTAACCTCATTTTTTTTAAATAAGTTTTTTATGATTGTGTAACGTCATCATTATCATCAAATTGTTTTTTAATGTGATTCTATATCATTTTGTTTTGCAATGATTTTAGCGCCCGTCTTATAAGACTGTCGCTATCTCTACAGACTTGTGATTGAAATTATTCTTGCTACAGAATAGTAATTGGATTCATAACATTGTTTTTAAATAAACACATAATACACGCGTTTGATTGGAGACGGCTCAATAACGAGATCTTAATACCAAGCTTGACTGATAATTGTAACGTAACATGTATCTCATTTAAGAACAATATTATAAACATATTCGTTTCATGAGACTGTGTATTTTAAGGCAGCCATTTCATAATGAATTAATTTTGTCTCACTCTAAAGTCTGGCTTGTGAGATGTTGTGTATACTAATGAACAATTCGTGTAAATATTGTAAATAGTTTAGTTCTAGTTAATGCGTATAGATGTTGCTTTAAATGTTCGATATTCTCATGGGTGCTATTTAACGTTGGTGTACGGTGTATGGGGTAGATAGGTGAATAAGTAATGAACGAGGCGAGATGATTAGTGTAATTATATTAATATTAGGAAATTAACGACATGTAGTTACCACACTGTTAATTGTAAGGCGTTAGCATAATCTTATACTGTGTGTGCAATAGTATACGTGGTTATCTTTGAACTTGTAGATGATTTTATTATGTATTCGGAGTGAAGGTATCAAGTGACAGGGTTGGATGGCCTTATGCACGCGACTGTTGTACTGAGTCACGACTCTTCCAGCGAGAACAAGTACCTACAGTATCGCATGCGACTAGATTGTACGAACATCTACCGTATGGTCGTCCATGCGCCTCTCCGCCAGTTCTTCTATCTGGTTGCCAGCAAATGTTTCGTTATCAATACATCACCTATGAACTGTTATAATCATGTAATGTTTTGAGATTATGCTAGTAACTTCTTTATCAATTTTAATTTTTAATATGGCATTTTTTTGTTCTTTGTTATGTTTGCTAATCTTGTCTCCCCAAAATATTTTTATTAATATTGTACAATAATTTACTTTAATTATAAAATGAGTTACGTTTTTATATTTATTAAATACAGTCCTGTAAAAAATTAGGAAATTTATTAAATCATATTACGCATATCGCAAAAATAAATTAACAATGTAAATAAGATTAAACCTGTAAACAAATTATTTTTTAACTTATTTTGGAGCGGCAAATATCTGACTTAGGTAATGCCAATGAACTGTTTTATTCATGTGGCGTTATTTAGTGCAGCACCAGCACACTAACTTCTGTATAATATTTTGGGACTCTGTACGAAAGTAGGAAGCAGTTTTATATGCAGTAGTCAGGCCATAATCCGCCCTATCTATTTATTTCTTTCTTTGTGAAAACACGAAACGAAGAAGTACATTATTAATCTGTGATGAAATATTATTAGGAGAATTACTTGCGCGCGGAAAAATGGTATGAAAAATAATGATAATTTTTGGAGTAAATGTAACTACCTAAAGATTTATACAGAATTGTATACTTTATCTGAATGGTATCGAAATCGTGTAATGTTTTATCTGTTTTAGCTATACCTACAGTATAAGTATTACTATAATTATTGACTCTTATTTCTTGTTGATAACATGGAAAATAAAACCGTGAACAATGAAACGACGACGTATTTTATTCCCCACCCTTTAACTATTACAATTGTACTTACAATATCTATATCTTTAAATAATACCCAAACGTTAAATTTTAACATTTGGCACTCCTAAAAAAGTTATAGTAACCAAAAATTCATATTCCTAAGTGTTGTATTATCAGCTTTCATTACTTTTCCATACTAATTCTCCGCGTATAGCCCGACCAAATTAAGTTATCAATAGTATTGAGCTGTTTAGGAGATGTACACTCGTGCACATAAAATTGATGTCGGAATAGTAACAACAAGCAACAGTTCAATAGCTATATTTTTTAAACAAACTGTGTACCTACGTAAATATTAAGAAAAAACAATGACCAATATAATATTAGAAAAGTCACTTCTAGTTATTATACTCTTTGGTCCCTTCCCTCCGCGCACCTCCGCGCGATCGCCGTGGGTGGCGTGCGAATTTTAATATCGCTCCGGTTTTTAAATTCTGAAATAGGCTGTGTCCTGGTGTATTGAGTGCGTGTTTTGTGAGTTTTTACAGGTGTTTGTCTATTTATTTACTGATAATTAGTCAATTTCTCCAGCTTTCGGTGAGTACATTTATTTTCTTTGTGCGTGGGTAGGCGCGAAATAATTTAATCGCTCGTTATTTCTTCATTTGTTCACTAGTTTTTTATTACTTTTTATATAATTGATCCGCGTCCTAATAGGTTTTTTTTGTTTGATTTCCACCAATTATTATGTCATTTAATGACGACCCCCCAGATCGAGGCGGAGAAATATTTCGTAGAAACACGAAAACACTAAGGCTTCACTAAGGTCACCTACGCTCGCGACCGCCGCTAATTCGTTTGTTTAGCGAAATGTCTCCATCGTACATTTCGCCCGATGATAGGTCGAAACGGCTTCATCAAACATCGGAAAATCGTCGCCGATTTATACCAGTAATATTGCGACTTAGTTTCCGAGGCATCTGCTTACCTAACTAAAATTAACGACCTGGTGGACCTGGACAATGATCAAAGATGTCGTATTGCAAATTAATCTGCCATCATGGACATCACTCAGCGAGTCACGGTCATCGTTTCTATGCTGGCCATAAAATCATCGTGCAACGAAACGAAGTTAGCCAATACGGAACGTGAATTAGATAAAATCAAGTCATATAGCGGTCTCAATTACTATCCCGCCAATAATATCAATACCAAAGTCTCATATGCGGACTCGTTGAAACTTCGTTTGTTTGCCCAGAGTGGCTCCAGCGATGGAATCACGACCATCGTTTCCACGTCTTGTGGCATATCCTACCGTGGCCCGATCAGCCGATTATAACACTTCGTCCGCGACTAAACAAGCGCTTATGAAGGCAATTAAACCTACTGACGACGGCTTTCAAATAGTAGGCGTGAAAAAAACCGCGAAGTGTGGTGTTGTACTACGCGTCGCTAATGAAAATCAGTTTAAAAAGTTGGAATTGTGAATGCAATAAAGGCCGCCGGTTTACGTTTGGAAAAACCTAAAGGTAGGCGCCCTCGAATATTAATCAAGGATGTACCATCTTCAATGGATGATGGCGCTTTTCTGAACGCTTTATGTCGCCAAAATATTAAAGATGAGCTCTAAATTAAAGGATTGGCATTGAAATAGAATCTGCGGTACGTAAGCACTTGATATCTACCAAGGATAAATTATTTATTGATTGGGCTACCTGCCGTTTTATTGATGATGTCGAAGTAGTTCGGTGCCTACATTGTCAACAGTTCGGTTACGTAGCCAAATGGGCGAATCTTGTATTGACGTCACACTTTCTAGTGCAGACGTACGCTTGCATAAGTGACGTGTTCTTCCTGACGCGTCTTGTAGTGATCATAGCCTGATCGTGTACGAATTTGTTCCTTTGTTTACCCAAGGTTCGTCATGCCGCATTTACACATTCGAGTTCGCTATTCGCCTCGTCACTCGACGAACATTTCGACGAAACATTCGTATACGAATGCTGTCGCGAACTACTGTTCACACATTCGCGAGGTGAATTATTTTGATATTCGCACACGAACATGGAGGACGTGAAAATAATGGCGGCATGCGCGCTACATTTTAATGAGTTTATACAATTATTTAAATATCCTGCCCAAAAAAGTAAAAAAGAACCGTCGACGTCGACTGTCCCCGTGACGGGGATATGGATATGGGATTGCCCCTTTATTCCCGTATCAGTTGATATACGGTTCCATGCATCGTTTGTCCATTTTTATGATTGCAATGTTTTGGGTTCCAAATGAGCTCTTCCTTTTGATAAAGTTCTAGGAATTCTAAAATTCGCACTTTACTCCAGTCCATTTTGTCTATACGTCCAGGGGGTCGAGTCTGCTATTGCAATCGTGTCTCAATGACCGGTCAATGATCGATTTTTGACGTATAACGTCAAACTTATGACACATTTCCCATACAAAAACTGTCAAAGTTGTCAAATATTCGATCAATGACCGGTCATTGAGACACGATTGCAATAGCAGACTCGAGCCCCTGTTGGGTCGGGCGCTAGCTGTCAACTGAATGCAGGCGAATGTGTAAACAGTAAGTTCGTGTTCGCCATTCGTGCCCTTTGATTCGCGTCCGAAAACCGCTCCCAACGCGAACTCGCGAATCGCGAGGCGAAACACGAGGCGAATAGCGAGCGCACAGCCGGTCGATTCTGTCGACATCTCACGGTGTTCACCTAGGCGGAGTGAACGACAACTAAGCTGTCATTCCATCTTATTTGTATGGTTTGACAACTTACCCGTCTTGCACCCTGCCCAAGTGTTCACTTCGACATGTTTACAGAATCGCACTGCTGTAAACATGCCGAAGTGAACACCCGGGCGGGGCACACGACGGGTGAGTTGTCAAACCATACAAATAAGATGGAATGACAGCTCTTTTGTCGTTCACTCCGCCTAGGTGAACACCGTGAGATGTCGACAGAATCGACCGGCTGTTTACATATGCGTGTTCGTTATTCGCCTCGCCATTCGCCTCGCGATTCGCACGAATGTGTAAATGCGGTATCACACTTAACTGGAAATATTAGATATAAAAGTAAGGGCGTGAATTCGGAATTCTTTAGCTCACTTTTTGCGTGCCATGTCAAAGACTTCACTCGCGATGGATGGACTGTCTGCTGCGGAAAGTGCTGAGGTTGCCATTGGTCGCGTATCTATGACCAATATTCGTAGATGTGATTGGTGGAGTGAATACCTTGTTGAACAACGTAAAAGCTATCGAAGAGCGAGTAGACAGCTTATAAGCTTAAAAAACGAAAGGTTACCGGGGACCTCCTTACTCTTTCTTTAAGTACTTTTAGAGTTGCCAAGTCACGCTACAGAGTATCAGCAGCATATTCCTATAAAGCGTATCGGACGGTTAGTACCTATTGAAGCCTTACCGGTGCTGGCAGGTGTATTCCTAGTCGATCTTGAGGTGCAGCGACGTGCTGCAATGTACTACTACGCTCGCAAGATCACGGACCCAGAGTTTTTACCGCAACGCGACCGTGCTAAGATCTCTACATTACTTAAACCCCAGACTCAGTCACCTCTACCAGTTCTTTCCATCCGTTCGTTAGCGACTGGATAGGACATGGCTGGAAGTGGATCACTGTGTTGCCCGATTTCTCACAGGTCATGGCAATTTAAGAGTAAATTATTTTCCTTTAAGATTGTGTCTTCTCCTTTCTGTCAATGTTCTACATCTGACCTTGAATACGAACAATCCGCACATCATATCATAAGGGAGTGTATTCTTTGGAAAACTGAACGCAATATTATGTTAGATAGTATTCATGTTACATCTGGAGTTGTTTACTATACGGACCTTGTAGAAACCAGAACATATTTCCGTGCGTGCAAGCGTTTTTGCCATACCAATTACTCAAGAGGAATCAAAAGTAGCTCACAATTTAGGACCCATTAGTATAATTGTTAATGTGTAATCCGTGGTGCTTGGCAAAATGGCAACTGGGCTCAACCCAGTTGTATATGTCCCTTATTGGAGCCTATTTGGCCTAACTCTGTTCTGTCTCCTGCTTGAAAAGGAGGGAAGTGGAAATTATATTTTTTCCTACTCCACTGTTATTTTCTGATTTATTTCGTTGCGGGATCCAAGACAGTTGAATCGTTTTTCCGGGACTCGTCGAGCTTCATTGACTCGGCGTTTTTCTGGAGGTCACCACTGTTGATTCTAGCTTTCAGGAGTTGTAGTGATATGGGAATGGGTGGCGGGCTAGTCCCAAAAAAAAAAAAATAAAATAACCATTGACCGCACGCGCCACGCGTGCACTCGTATCCACGCTTTTGGGCAATGCCGCGTGCTTGACGTTCGTCCATGGCAATTTGAACTTTATTTTCTAAGTATCCTCATATGCGTGTTCGTTATTCGCCTCGCCATTCGCCTCGCGATTCGCACGAATGTGTAAATGCGGTATAAAAAGTTGAATTCGCATTATTCGCAATATTATTGCCGGCGTGTTTTCAAACGAATCATTGAAAAAGGTACACACTCACTACTCTACATAAATAAAAGTCTTTGGTAGGAGTCCCGAGACGGAACCTTTGCCATTCCGACCATAGAGTATAGTAACTTTCCGACCCTGTTTATGGCATAATTATCCAAGCTACCAAAAAGCGCTTTTTTATTTCGAGCGATGATCAGTTTTCATTAAGACGATGGACGACGCCTAGTCCTTTTCATAACAAAAACAGCAAGAAACTAAAGAAAATCAGTAGCAGCAGCCTCTACGAATTGAACATAAAATTGGTGTGGTGTTTTTTTTATGGATGGGAAATCATCAAAATAATGACTCCTGCCGCTCTGGGTGGAGCGGGAGGGAGTGTCAGACTCTTACTGACTAATACCCATCCGTGCTCCTCGTAGTGCCTTTCCAGGGCCATAGTAACTGTTTCGAACAAAATCCGCAACCCTGGCACAAATTTTGGTGAGGTGGCTTGTCATTTGGAAAGTGTGTTTCTGCCTGATATTTTCGGTGTTGCAATATACAAATTAAAAACCGGAAACGTCAATCAAAATGACATCATCAGGACATCACTAAAGTTGAATGGAATGCTTCTCTCTTGAATGAATTTATTTTATTTCGTTCGAGACTTCGAATTGGGCGAGGCTAGGCTTTATTTCATGGTGTTTGTCATCACCAAGCTATTTTCAAATAAGAAACGAATTTTAAAATTATTCTGTGATAAAACAAGCCTGGGAAATACACGTCACATAGAAGAACATCACGAAAACTATTTGTTACATGAAAATAATGTTTGTGAATTCTTTGTTTTGCAACGGAAAATGATAATGAATTGTGTTTTGTTATTACTTGCATTAACGAGTTGTGTGAGGAGTCAAGTTCCGGAGTCCAGTGGTACGTTCAATCCAAACTATCCTCAACAAACTTACCAAGATAATAACCAGAATGGGAGTCTTTACCGTCCCAATTCACAAATACCTTACGGCAGCTTCCCCGTGAACAGCAACGACTACAATTCGGGCCAGAGTTCGTTTTACCAAGATAATTTTAACTCTGATAACTTCGGCCCAAATGATAATGAGGTTGACCCTCAAAATACGGCGACATACTACGCCGGCTTGGACTACGAGGAGAGATACAGGTGTCCGCCAAATTGGATCAGATTTCGGGAATCTTGTTACCGCTTCACTAAGTCGCCGGATCGCCCTAGAAATGAAGCTCGTAAAATTTGTTTGGCTTACGAAGCCGACCTGGTGGCTGTCAATAGCCCTGAAGAACATGGATTTATCATCACAAACCTAATGAAATTAGACCCTCAGAAAGGATCATGGTATATTGGTGCTCACCAACAATCACCAGGGTATTGGTCCAATGATGCAGATGGCTCCCAGTTGTCTGGATTGGAAAATGCATTTATCAATGATCATACACAAATATACACAAGTTATAACTTGCTGCCTCGTGATTACTTAGTGTACAAGTTCTCACACCCTGATGGGCGCTGGGGCTTGTCTCCTGTGGAAGGTACACAATATCATCACTTCATCTGTGAAGGACAGACGCAAAGACTGCACTATCTTATTGAAGAAGAAAGGTCATTTACATATGGATTGGAAACTTTTGATCTTGAGAGGATTCCTAGAGGACCTTATTTCATTAAGGAGCCAGTAGATACTGTCTATGATCCAATGAGAAATTATCATGTTCAGTTGACCTGCCTTGCAGGTGGCTACCCTGCTCCAGTGTACAAGTGGTACAGAGAAGAGTATCAGGTTGACAGCCCTATTTACACTGAAATCGATCCTTTAGTTGATACCAGATTTGTTCTTAGTGGAGGAACCCTCATGATTTACGGTCCAGATACTGATAAAGACAATGCTAGATACCATTGTACAGCTTCTAATAAGTTTGGTACAATTCGATCAGAGTCTGTGCGTTTGTCTTTTGGTTTTATTAGAGAATTTAATCAAAAGAGGTCCATTGAAAGTGGTAAACAATATTGGGGCAAAGTAATGTACTGCGATCCACCATCATACTATCCGGCAGTTAACTTCATGTGGGCTCGCAACTACTTCCCTAATCTTGTGGAAGAAGACAAGCGAGTATTTGTATCTTACGATGGAGGCCTCTACTTCTCTGCTTTAGAGACTATTGACAGGGGCAACTACAGTTGTAATGTCATGAGCAAAGTTTCTGATGCAGGTCGCAATGGACCGTTCTTCCCACTCTATGTTTATCCACATTCTGACTATCAGCATCTTAAGTTTCCAAATAATTTCCCTAAGGTATTCCCTGAAGCACCCGTGGTAGGCCAGGAAGTTCGTCTTGAATGTGTTTCCTTTGGTTATCCAGTGCCTACTTACAATTGGACGAGAAGGGGTGGTAGTATGCCCAAAAAAGCGCATTTGAGCAACTATGATCGAGTATTAACAATACCAAATGTTGGAGTAGAAGATGAGGGTGAATACCTGTGTGATGTGAAGAATGATCGAGCACACATATCTAACAGTGTCTTCTTGAAGGTGCAAGCCATGCCCAACTTTACGATTCCCCTGGCAGATAAGCACATGGATAATAAAGGCGAGTTACATTGGAATTGTGAAGCTTTTGGCATTCCTGATGTTAACTATACTTGGTGGAAAAATGGGCAGAAACTTTCCATGGACTCATTAGAGCCAGATGACAGAGATCGTTATATCATCCAGGATAATGTACTAATAATGAAGTTTTTAGATCCAACCAGAGATCCAGGCATGTATCAGTGTGAAGCTAAAAATCAATTGAAAGCAAGCTATTCAACAGGACAGCTGAGAGTGTTGTCTTTGAAGCCATCATTTAAAAAGCGTCCACTTGAATCTGAGACGTATGGCTCAGAGGGTGGGAATGTAACATTGAAATGCAACCCTGAGGCTGCTCCTAAACCTACATTCACTTGGAAGAAAGATAATATTGTAATTGGGGCTGGAGGCAAAAGATTTATTTCTGAAACTGGAAATCTTCTAATTCGACAGCTGTCTAGAGATGACGAAGGAGTCTACACGTGTGTGGCTAAGAACCTATACGGAACTGATGAAAGCAGAGGACGACTAATTGTGTTACGCGCTCCACGCTTCCTCGAGCGACTCCTTCCGCGTATCACGACACAAGTTAATTCAGTGGTCTTCTTGCATTGTAATGCTGAAATAGACCCCATGTTAGACACAGCTTACCTCTGGAACCATAACGGCATTCGTATGAAGGAAGCAGCTGATCTGTATGCTGACAAGAGAATCAAAATCGATGGAGGTGAACTTACTATTTTAAACGTTAGTTTATCAGACGTCGGAGACTACGAGTGTATAGTAAAATCTGCCATCGGTCGCATCTCATCCCACACTCAGTTGCGCATTGAAGGACCCCCCGGCCCACCTGGCGGCCTGCAGACGCTCAACGTTCAGCGCTCCACAGTCACGCTTGAATGGACTGACAGTAACTCAAATGGTCGCGCTATCACTAGCTACATGGTCACCGGTCGCACGCACTGGAACGCTACGTGGTACACGATAAGCGAGAATGTGGCTAACGTGATCGAGATCGACCGATACAATGGTCGTAAACGTGCCACTATTACCACGACTCTAATGCCATGGTCGATTTATGAATTCAGGGTGCAAGCCGTAAACCTTTTAGGAGCTGGAAAACCCTCGGCGCCTAGTCCACAATTCTCGACTCCAGCCGATAAGCCATATGAAGCGCCTGCTAACGTGGGAGGCGGCGGAGGAAAAACTGGTGATCTCACTATTACATGGAACCCCTTACCATCCTCTTTACAGAATGGGCCAGGCATTTACTACAAGATATTTTGGCGTCGTAACGGAACCGAGGTCGAATTCCAATCATTGAGTCTCAAGAAGTACGGCAACATCGGCACGTATGTAGTCCATATATCGACAACTTATTTCTATACGCCATACGATGTGAAGGTGCAAGCTTTCAACGACATCGGTGCGGGGCCGGAGAGCGAAGTGGTGACGATACACTCGGCTGAGGACATGCCGCAGGTGGCTCCTCAGATGGTGTACGCGAGATCATTCAACTCGACGTCTCTGAACGTGACGTGGAACCCCATCGATCAGTCACGCGATAGACTGCGCGGGAAGCTCATCGGACACCGTCTCAAGTACTGGAAGCAGGCGAACAAGGAAGAGGAATGCATCTACTACCTGTCCAGAACGACGCGTCATTGGGCTCTTATTGTTGGACTGCAACCTGATACATACTATTTTGTAAAGGTAATATAACTTATGTTCATAATGTTAATAAAAATATCAAAAAGCATAAAAATGAAGGAGAATTAAAAGTATCGGCTCAGTGATCCGTTGACGTTAAAAAATAGTCATAACAAATAATGCCATCCAACTTTTTATTACTGTAGGTATTTTTAGAGTAAATAGCTTATCTTTACCAAGTTTTTACTTATTTATCTGGTTTACCAGCTTTTGCCCGCGACTAGGAATTTCGAGAGCCCTCTTAGTGGTCCTCCACATCCCCAAGGAACCAACATGCCAAATTTCAGCTTTCTACGACCAGTAGTTTCGGCTGTGCATTGTCTGTTAGTCACTCACTCAGTGTGTCATCACTTCATCAGTAAGTAACGGAAGAGTTTTATATAAATTGATTTGTATAGGTAATGGCCTTCAACTCTGCGGGCGAGGGTCCTGAGAGCGAGCGGTACCTGGAGCGCACGTTCCGCAAGGCGCCGCAGAAGCCCCCGGCCTCCGTCAACGTGTGGGCCTACAACCCGACCACAGTGCGCGTCGTGTGGCGCTATGTGCAGCCCACTGATGAGGAGGAACCTTTGCTTGGATATAAGGTAAAAACTACTATTTATACTGATTCACATGGCCAGGCACTTAAAATACACCCTCTGCTTGCTTTGCACCAATAGAATCGCGTTGCGATTGGACAAGTTTAGTGAGAAGGTCGAAATTTTTCGACATAGGTACTCTATTCAACTCTCTGGCTGGTGTTTCATACACCAGCCAGAGAGTTGAATAGAGTACCTGTTATCTTAGATAATGCCAGTTATCTTAGATAATGTTCCTTACCTAACCTTTCTGCTATTTTTGAAAGTCACATCAGTAACCTTATTAACAACACGAAATGTTATTTCCAGGTGAGAGTATGGGAGATAGACCAAGACATGAGCACCGCGAACGACACGATAATACTAGTAGAGCAAAAACTGGAGGCGTACGTCATGAACCTCACTCCGGGCAAGTCCTACAACCTGCGAGTGCTCGCCTACTCTAACGGAGGCGACGGCAGAATGTCCTCGCCAGCCATCACCTTCCAAATGGGAGACTACCACACCGACTCATACGGATACTCCTCTAGGAGCTCCGCCCATAAACAACATGTACAGACTTTTTTATTATTCTTTACCTCTTTTCTTTTATGTTTCTCCTGTAAATGGGTAATCTCGTGATGCACGCTTTACACATGTTAAGTTAGTTTATTTTATATTATTATGTATTTTAACTAATGTTAAAACATCCAGTTTTATTTTTGTTAACTGATTTTAGGTTGTGATATGCATCCGGCCATTACTTTCGCTCAGAACTCGATATTTTATTGATTTTTTAGTTTACTAAAAATTAGTTTTAAAACTACGCGTTTTATGTAGCTTTTTAGGGCTATAAGTTAGTAACTTGAGTGACTTGTCTACAGCTGTAACTATTAGAATTTTTTTTTAAATATCATTTTTGTGTATTATAAGACTTCTCACTGCTTGTAACTCAGTAGCACAAAACACTGCGATTTTTTTTCATTTTTTTTCAGTTATGCGACTGTTCTGTTAAACAGGTCAAAATAATGTCGATAGTTGTAGATAGTTCATAATGGTTATTGATACCAATTATATAATTATATGTAGTTTTACATCTTTCTCTTATGTGTATTCTTCTATTTTGTATTGTGCTGTCAATTTTTATTGACAATAAGTCGGTTAATGACATTTGATATTACTTATTTAGTAAGCAGAATTTTATATGAAATTCTTGAATAATTAGGTTCATATCATATAGTTAGATTAAGGATAATATTTTGTAAAATGTAACAGCTACCTATTTGTAATGTAGCTACCACCAATCCGAGCCATTATATCATTGATCTGATTTATTTTTGAATATAAGCTTTATTTTTATATTTATACAAGTGTTCAAATACAAGTTTAGGTAAAACTATGAAACATGACATTTTAACTGGTTTACTGCTAACCTAACTACTACTTCGTCTCGGCAACTTTTTAAAACAAGACATTTATAAATATCAGATTCACTATCATTCCATTCATCTGAGACATAGATCTGAGCTAACATCTGAATATTATTTTGATTTTAAGTAAACGTTATTCAAAAGGGATATTAAAACTTCCTTTACGGAAAATCATTATGGATAAAAAATAGTACACTAATTATTACACTAATCCCGCCTATTGTATGCCTGCTAAATGAATCTCAATACTTCAGATTATTGTTGTGTAGAAGTAAAAAAATATGAAATGCCTTATAAATGTTAAAATTATCATTATATGTTTCCAGTAAAAATCTAAAGAAAAACGATTGTGTTTTGTTTCTTGAACTAATTATCGCCACTTCATAAGAGAGTGAATCGCTGCGAATCCGACCTGCTATCGTCCGGCTTTATCCAGGAAACGCAAAGATTGTTCCTTGCGTTTCCTGTGCCTCTCAACCAATAGCGTATTTACCCTTAGGCCAAGAGAGCTATCGTCAGTGGCGTAGCTAAGCGTCTGCGAAGTATCGCTAGCTAATTTACGCAGTTGACTATTCAGAGTGGAATAAATTTCTCACCACTTGCAGTTTTTGGTCGTTTGGCAGAAAATTTCCAAAAAATCTTAAAACCTTCAATAACTCGAAAAACAACCAAAATGGTCTAAATCGTTGCATATCAGCTCTAGTACCTAATAACCCATTTCAAGGAATGCACATCATTATCAGTCACCCTGTATAAGTCCTATCAGCCCCGCTCCGTTCGCGCGTTCCGAGTTCACTGTTAACACTGAAGCGGGGCGGACTTCTAGCATTTTGATAGGTAGGTCAATAAATTCGTACTCTACAAAGCTTCGCTCCACTCCACTTTCGCCTCGGTGGAAACGTATAACGGGTGTAACGGGTGATAGGGTGCATTTCACCGAGGGTCTAGAAGGTCCAATTTGACATCCGAATTATGGCTACCTTCTTGGGGACGTCCACGAAGCAGGTTCATGACCGGACAGGGGGTAGGTACTGTTCTAAAATTGGTTTAGAAAAAAGTCAATATTGCCAATTTGTAGTGGCTTTTACAGGGTATTTCAGAAGTGCGTGAGTGTATATTATGGTCTGACGTCTCCTAGACTCTTCAACCTGTACGTGGATGACCTGATAGTCGCACTCAGCAGCATGCGTGTCGGATGCAGTGTTGATGGGGTTAGAATTAATAATGCTTTCAGGATGTTGTTGAGGCTACCTCGTTACTGTAGCGCGTCGGAAATGTTTGCGCAAGCCCGTACCGACGGTTTCTATGCAATTATACGAAAAAAAACAGCGTCGCTACTGAGGAGAGTGAGGCTAAGAACTTACGGAGCGATTTTCACCCGCGACCGCCGCGGAGGAGGAACTGCGGTTTAATTTCTAAACTCACGAGACCGGTTATTTGCGCGACGCAGCCGTCGCGGTTGCGATCATCGCCCGCAGATTTCTGTACCCCCCGCCCCCCGCCAGCTACCGCAGTCGCCCGCCAACCGATCGCAGAGCGCGCGGGCGCCACCCGCCGAGGCTGCGGGCGACCGCGGCCCGCGCGATTTTACCAGTTGCCCGCCGGTGCAGCGGGAACCGCAAACAACCGCGCACACCGCGGGCGTAAGGCTAAGAACTCACGGAGCGATTTTCACCCGCGACCGCCGCGGTGGTGGAACTGCGGTTTTATTTCTAAACTCACGAGACCGGTTATTTGCGCGACGCAGTCGTCGCGCTTGCGATCATCGCCCGCAGATTACTGTACCCCCTACCCCCCGCCGGCCACCGCAGTCGCCCGCCAACCGATCGCAGAGGGCGCGGGCGCCACCCGCCGAGGCTGCGGGTGACCGCGGCCCGCGCGATTCTACTAGTTGCCCGCCGGTGCAGCGGGAACCGCAAACAACCGCACACACCGCGGGCGTAACACGCGTCGTGAGTTGTGCTTTAATTATTTACATATATATCTGCATTCTACAGAAGCTGCGGGCCCGCAACCGCAGCGGACGCGGGCGAAAATCGCTCCGTGAGTTCTTAGCCTTACACGCGTCGTGAGTTGTGCTTTAATTTTTTACATATATATCTGCATTCTACTGAAGCTGCGGGCCCGCAACCGCGGCGGACGCGGGCGAAAATCGCTCCGTGAGTTCGTAGCCTTAGGGACAGTCAGAACAGCATCCTGGAAACTAGCCGAGAGCATTGGTTCTCCGATTGTGCAGCAGTTTGTGCGGAGGTTGATTTTTACTAACACGAGGCAATAAGGTATTTTTGTATGTTTACTAACACTATAATATGGATGTTTGTGTGTCCGTAATAAAGATATGATATGATATAATATGATATTAACCGAAAGGACCGCTGCGCAAGTTTCAACCATATTTCAACTAACTTAGCAATCATAATTCCTCGACACAAAGTGACCCATTACGTCTCGCGGCATGCAATGGCGCGCCGCGGCATCCCGTGGCATGAAACGGCATGACACGTCATGCCATAGCTTGCCACGGCGCGTCCCGTCATGCCACTGCATGCCGCGGCGCGTCGTGGCATCGTGGTATCGAAATAAAGTAACATGAATTCTAAACTCATTGAAATAAGATTCAAAATAACTTCGATTAGTAATAAAATCCTGTCATGACACGCCGTGCCGTGCCGGCAGTGAGCGCCGGCACTAACGCGAAAAATGACCACGCAATAATGAATCATCCTGTAAATAGATTGCGTTATCGTAAAAAATAAAACATGATAAAAGATTCATTTTTTATTAAAACCTGTAGAAGATTGCGTTATCACTTATTATAACAATAAAACATGACAAAAGATTTATTTTTTATTATAATTTTAAAATGTTAACATTTTTATCACAATTTCTTGTATTTCACCTTACGTTTTAAACATTGTGCATCTACATTATCTAGTAAATCAACTCCAATCGAGTTCTTCCTTTTCAATAAACTCCCCTCTTCTGTCGGTGGCACCTGTTTCAGAGGGAGCAGTCCCACTGCGTATGGAATATCGTTTTCTATCGAGGAACTAATACCGTCATCATTTGTAACAGGTTCATCATTTTCTTTATTCTGATCATCGCTTTCGTTCATAATGTCACTCCATTGCTCCGTCTTGTGATTTACAGACCCAGTCAGGTCTATCACAGAATGCCCATACTGAGGTTCAGACTCCATTGCATCATCAATCTGACTTTCATTATTGGTTCGGTGTTCGCTGCCCTCATCATTAGCGTTATTTTCTTCGGGCTCCTTACTATTCATATCTAGATGATCCCACTGCAGTTCACCCGAGTTTAGTGCTGCAGATAAATCTCCATTGCTGTTCTTCGAAGAGTCCAATTCTTTCATATTAATGTTGTCGGGGTCGTTATCGAACACACTAGGAACATTAAGAGGATTCACGCTATAATTTTCTACATTGCAATCAGAATTAGAGTTTATGTTACCTTGATCATCTTTAGCAGTTGAATTTTGTTGTTGGGCCAAATTCATTTTATTCTCAATGTTCATCAAATCTTTTATGATTTCATCTCTCTCTTGTGCTCGTTGGTCGAGTTGTGTGCTATCCTCGTAATTATTTTGTTCGTCATCAACAGTACGTTTTGGCGTCGCCATTAGACAATCGAGAGCGTCTTCTTTAAAAACCGCACTTTGGGGAAGTTGGAGCCCGAAGTCATAACAGTCTTCGTTTCGCCTCAGATCCTCAGGATTAAGAGAATTATATTGCTGACTTAAATTAGAACTTAAATGAGAACTTTTAGAGTCAAGTAACGAAATACTGAAATTGGTATCCAAGGAAGTACTTGCCGGACATAATTGTTCAATAACACGAGCGTCATGTAGCTGTTGATCTTCGTAATATTTCTTTACGTCATCACTCATAGATTTCGTGAAGAATTGCATATCACCATCGATGCAGGAAAAGTCATGAGCATTTTCATGATCCATTGAATTGTTATTTTCTTGTAGGCGTGGATCCAATACCACATAGTTTTGCTGCTCTTCAAAGGATTCCAAGTTGTCAGGTAGTATTGCGTTGAGGCTGTTGATAGCGTCCTCAGTACGATTGTACTGCGAGGAGTCTTTATCGTAATCAGAGTTGGAGCTGTAACCTTTGCTACCACCTAGTAGCATTTCTCCTCTTTCAATAGATTTTGATAGATCATCGATGCTCTTGATTTCACTAGGGTCTGCTACTTTTTCAATAATATTGGGTTGCTCTATAACTTCGTATTGTATTTCGCTGCTTTGTACCATGTCCAGTAGTACTTGTTCATTGACGTTTATGTAGGAGCCATCACCGGATTCAAAGAGTATGGGTAGATCGGTAGGGAGTCCGGCGCTTTTTAGTGCATTAACATATTGAGACATGGCGGTGCTGATGCCGCCCGTGGAGCTGTCAACGGAGCTGATGGGGTTGGTGTTGGAGTAGCTGGTGATGGTTTCGTTTCCTATGGAGTGCTCCTTATTGTAGGCGATGGTGGGGTCGAGCACGTTGGACGAGA
Source organism: Melanchra persicariae (assembly GCA_947386135.1). Classification (NCBI taxonomy): domain Eukaryota; kingdom Metazoa; phylum Arthropoda; class Insecta; order Lepidoptera; family Noctuidae; genus Melanchra; species Melanchra persicariae. The sequence goes on along the minus strand of OX376648.1, from coordinate 17,203,596 downwards.
CCGTCTGGTCCATGTACATGAGGTCATTGTCTATGTTCATGTAGTTGGTGGAGGACTCTGGGCCACAGATGCTGTTAACGGCTTGCGAGAGTGTCACCCGATCCATATAGTCCTGTTACAAGCAAAGTAATACATACAAATGTGAACGTGGGAGTGAGGAGTTGTAACAAACATTTACGTGGACGAGGATATTAGGTATCCTCGTCTGAACAATAGTTTCTACCTTTGTGATCAGGTATTGTGCTTATAAACCAGCAAGGGATTTCGATGCGACTTTCACCGTCATTTAGAGAATTTATTTCGAAAGCTTCATTGTGTTGGTGTAACACATCCATATTAATTTTGTTATAATCTCAAAATCCTAAACCCCTTGCGAAGTAGAGGCTGGTGTTTGCTATAAGGCTACTTATGCAGGATTTTGAATTCTACCTGCATATGGCGAGTCTGCAGATGTTTAAGCTGGTGTATCGCTTTGCGCGAGTCTTGCTCGCGACGCATAAGGGCGCGTTCAGCAGCGCGACCCAGTGCGCCAGTGCCACCCTCCCACGCTCCTGAACGCTGGAAGTAGAAAAGTAGGTACCTATTACTATACTTAACAAACTTCCTAAAAAGCAGCTAATTAGCAAATTATCTACAAAGAATGCTGATCAGTTGCTAAAAAGATGCTAAGCATTTCATCGGTAGGTATCAGACATCGATTTACAGCTAAGATCTTGGGATCTCCGGTAGTGCTGGATCACATTGTTTCTAAGAAAATCATAAACCGTCATCGCTAAAACAATGGCTTCAACCGATAATGGGGCAGTGGTAGTGGTGGTGGGTGGTGGTGGTGGTAGTGGTGGTGTGGTGGTGGTGGTGGTGGTAAATCGTTGCCGACTTTGGTGTTGGATGTTGCTTTGCTATAGTTCATAATAATCAATAATATTACTTTGGTTCATAATAATAATAAGCTGGTAAGTATGTTTCTTTTACTTACTCTGACACTAGGTCTTCCGCGGCGTGGCTTGATGGCTCGTGGGACATCTGAGTAGTCCACCGACTGAGTGCTGCCCCCGTTCTCAATGTCGAAAGGAATACGCACTACCATATCCTGCTGAAAGCGGTCACAAAAATAATGTTCCCGACCCATCATGGTAACCATACAAAGGAAATGCCACTGAGAAATGGAAACCCAACAATATGGAATCGATAGATGGATCATATTATTGGGTTTCCAAGTTCAAGCACAAAGGAAATAATGCAAAGGTAAAGCGATGGTCATGACGGTTTCTACACTAGTCACAATAATAATATGTAATTATAATCAAATCTACATCAAGTAGGTAAAGAAGACGGGTGCAAGGCCGAGCTAAGGGAGCTCGAAGTACCTACCGCGCCTCAGATTTGTTAGGTTCTCTTTTACTACATTTCGCTTGTCTACTACTTATATTTTTTTTTTTTTTTTTTTTTTAGGTATGACCACTAGCAAGTTAACACACGTGGGATATTAACTGCTTAACCGGACTAACCTACTACTTATATATTTTTCTGCATGTTTTATTGAAAGCCAGGGTGGTGCAAGTGCTGCTCCTTGCACTCCCCTGCAGGCGCCCTTGAAAGGACCTACTGCATTAGATATCCTAGCTAGATCGACTATGTATACCTACCAAATACCACTGACAGTCACGAAAGTCGACCTCTTTTTTTGCTTTTAAAGTTTACAGTGACCTGTGATAGTTCCAGGATCTGCATGTGGCCGGTAGTGCGAGTTTTTAACGTTCTCGATCGCGTTACCGTAAACGTCAATTTGTACATAAGCGAACGTTTACGTTAACGCGCTGAAGTACGCCAAAAAACTCGCACTAAGCCCTCTGCTTAACCTGTATTTTTAGGTGTTTCTCCTATAACTTATCGTATTTTTATCTATAGGTGTTTAGCAGGTACCTATACATTTTATGGGATGAATTTTTCAAGGGGGCGTTTTCCGAAACCGGTTGGCCGAATACGAAATTATGAGGAAATGTGAAAAATACTGAGAGGAGCCTCGGGCCCGAATTTGATGAAAACTAACTGCATCATTCGATTTTTGAAAAAATATCAGTAACTATGGGTAGTTAAATTAAAAAGTATTTTTGTTAAAAAATGAGTTTCCTTTAGTTTTACTTTCCAGAATTTGATCCTTGTATGCGTTTCATCATCTGCCTAGCCTTTTCCCAACTATATTGGGGTCGACTTCCAGTCAAATCAGATTCAGCTGAATACCAGTACCTACCTATTTTGCTGCCTACTAGACCTCCACAAGGATGCCAAGGGCAGACACTGGTGAAGAGACATATGTAAAGCAGAAATTGACCACTCATCGGGGGACTCACGACCCTCAGCAATGAGGAATACGACGCGAGGAGGGAGACCTCCACAACCGTGTTTATTATTTCCAAAAACAACGGGTTCGAGTCCTGGTTAGGAATATACAGATTTTTCAAAAATCCAATGTTGCAGTTTTAGTTTTCATCAAAATCGGGCCCCACTCATTTGGAGTTTTTCACTAATCCTCATAGTTTCAGATGGGCCATCAACGTTCACTTCGAAAATTCAGTGTATGTATGCTACAAAAATTGTTGTGGCGACACTTGGGGGAGGCCTATGTCCAGCAGTGGACGTCTTTCGGCTGATATGATGATGATGATGATGATGATGCTCCAAAAATAGGTGTGTAGGTATATATTAACAAACCTTATTACTATTCATTCTGCTGTCCACCGGCTGGCTCGAGCTGGTCGCTGGAGCCAGCTGCGATGACTGGGGCACCTTATTATCACTCTCCTTCAAAAAAAAAATTTAAATGTATTTATTCAACCCTCCATGGAATAATGGCGTGTTTAATAATCAGTGTTTTTATGCGGCATTCTTTAAAATTTAATAATGGTCATGTATTGTGAGCTCATGTGTTCTATTGTGACCCTACTCTACGTCTAGGTGGCTACGATTCTGGTAAAATACGGTGCAGGTATTTATTAAAAATATCAGTTAAACAAAATCCTATGAAGTACCTAGGTAAATTTTTACCTGAGAATGCAAATCAATAAGCGACTGCGGTGGTCTGTTTATCACCACTGGCGGAGTGAAGATAGGCATTTCACCTAGAAGGTGTAAAATCATTATGGGATAAGACTATAGGCACTATATAAGTTCGAATATTTCCGATTTACAATGAACATTTTCAAAAACTTACTGTTATTAGCAATGCCCAGACCTTCCTTAGTGACTTTCGATAGTCCTTTAATTTTTAGAAACTGTGCCGCAGAGACCAGTTCATCTAAATTCTCTTCCAAGCACTGAGTTTTCCCACAGTACATAAATTCCACTAAACATTTCAACACACTGAAGCGCATTTTTAATATTATTAGTGGTTCCCCTGCTTGCTTTTGTAGAACCTCCTAAAAAAAACCACGTTTGAGAATATGGAAACATTCTAGTCGTTTTGGCGGCAATTCAAGTCTTTGTTTATGGAAAATATTTTAGGAGGCAGAAACTACCTACCAACCTACGTAAGTATATTAAATTAGCTGTAGGTAATAGTATTTTTTAAATTTACAAAATTTTTACCTGGAAGTAAGCACTGCTCGCAGCAAGCACAGCTTTGTGAACACGCAAAGTGTGAGAGCTACACATTAGTGTCATGTCGACTAAAGCCTGCATTTGTAAGAGTTTACCAAATCTCGACATCAAATGCTCAGAATAATCTTCATAGTGGAGACTGTAACGTATCGGAGCCATTTCAAGTTATTCCAACAAAATTTTCATCACAACTATTCACAACAAGCCGTTCTGAAAAATATGTCAATATTTTGATAGATTGAAGAAAAAAGACAATCGAAAAAATAATTGAATGTCAATTAAAAATTATTTAAAGAACGTGTTTATGCCCGTTAGAACAAGGTTTTAACTTTAGAGAAAAAACTAAAAAAAAATGTGTGGTTGTTTATTAAATCCAAATTTTAACGAGGTTTTAATTTACAATTTATGGTAAATAAATGAAAAAAACAAAATCACGCCTATTATTCCTCGAAGGAATAGGCAGAGGTGTCCGTGTATCTGCACCTAGGTACGAATATTCCTACATTTTTCCAGTGTCATACGGGCATTAGGTACGTATCATAAGAGAAGAAGAATAAAATAATAGACGTTTATTATTGTTGGAGTCTTTTTAATCCATTAAAAATGCAGAAAAAAATAGTAAAATGTTAGAAAATGAATTTATTACAAATTTGTATTCATCGTGGATACTTTCAATAATGTTAACAGTAGGTAGGTACCTAGGTAAATATACTAAAATAACAAAGATAGGAGAACAACTCATGGTAAGTATAATTAATTGTATAAACATAGGTATTCTATCACAGACTAATTAAGTACTCAAACGTTGAAAGTTATACAATGCATAATACATTTTGGTTGCAATTAGACCATAATTTTGGAGTAGGTAATTCAAATAAATATTCTCAGCGTAGGTACACCTATATTATTTTAATTCATAGAAATGAGGAAGTTAAAACTTATAATAGGCACACAATTTGGAATGTAAGTAGGAATGTAATGATTTGTTCATAAGGCACTTGGAACAAATACAGTGAGATTATAGTCAGATGCGTAAATATTAGATAACATGACAAAGATCTGTGTTGTAAGTAAATTAAAGATAGTTTTTTTTTGTTAAGAATAAAGTTTGTCTTATAATCCATTATGGAATATTTACCAACTATAAAACCATTAAATACATAGATGTATAGAATCTAGTCACATTTATTTATATAATATCAAATTCACAATTAACATGTACTTAAATCGAACTTTTTATTAAGGAAGAGTTAATAGACTTATACAAGATAAAACAAACTCACTCAAGACGAATAGACTTCTACAATAATATGTTTAAAGGTACCTATGGATAAATGCAAATATCTAGGTACAAGCTGTAGACAATAATCCAGCAGAAGTGGCCACTTGCTTATAGATATCCCTCACATTACCCACATTAGTATTTTTATAAAATACAAATTTGTAACATTTCCAATACTTTAGGATCTTCTTAGAAATCAGTTCCTATACAATACAATAGCTTTTACGTTTTACCCTTACCTCCCTACGTCGAAGCTCATAAACGCTGTGCCACAGCCGCTAAGCTTTCGCACGACTCACGAAAATACTGAAACACATTCTGATTAATATCTGAGATAGAAATAAAACCATCATAAAATATATACATATGTGCACCTTTTCTGCACCTAATAATTTATTTGGTGTGCCGGATGATATTTTACTGGGTCAGTAGTTGTCTGACGAGTCGTTGTATGTGTAGTTATTAGGTTTATTACTGAACTCCAATCGCAATAAAATAACGGATGACTAAATACATGGGAATTGAAAAATAAGTCTTTATTATCTCTCATATTTCTCAAATATAATTAAAGATTATTTGGTAGCAGTTATTTTATTGCAATAGAATTTAATCGCAATATGGTTTAAATGGGAGTCAAATTTAAAACTGTTTTATTTATGTAGTAATAATTTACCTACCCAAGCTTCTTTGGATAAAAAAATCATAGACAAAATTAATTTATCACAAGACCTAATTTAGGCGATAACATAAAAGAAACAAAACCTTTTTGTATCTAACAACTAGACAGCATTATTAACAATTACAATAATTATTTATTTCGAAGAGTTATTATTTATACTTAGATTATGCACTACGATATTGTCATACTAATACGTGAATTAACAAAATTACATTCCATCCCAGATATTGCAGAACAAAAAGTGTAAATAACAATGTTACAGCCATGAGTTCGCTTACGTACGAGTCTGTTAATTAGTTCGATAATCCAATACGTATAGAAAAATATTTTTATTAATAAAACCGTTTTACGTTCGTTTTTATTTATTGTTTTATACAACAGGATTTCATAGGATTCTATCATGTTTCAGGTTTTTAATTCAATTGGTTCAAGACTAGTTCAAGACATATTATGACGTAATCTTATTGAAGTTTTAAATTATAATTATTATGACCATTCTAATATGAACTTGAAGCAGTATCCTTGTGCCTACTAAGAGGGCTCAGGTAAATTAAATATTATTTACTTAGTAGTGAAACTTTGATAAGCGTAAACGATTTGCAGCTGGTATCAATTAATGGAAACTGTTTCTTTTTATGTGTGTTTCTTTTGTTTTTTTTATGGTTTATGAACAAATGTATGCAATTTAAATAATCTTATAATAGAACCCTATGTCAGCCTTGATTATTAAATTATAGTTAAAGTTACTTTGTATTTTGAATATTATGGTGTACAGGCAAAATTCTTAGACAACTATATTGTTAACGGATTGACATGCTAATTGACAGCTATCTAAACAAACAAAACATTAGAACATTTTAAAAGAAATATAAAATAAAATCGAATTACGTAAAGTATTTTTAAAGTAATTAAATAATCTTACATGAACACTTTACATAGGTTTGAGTAAATTTGTACAATACATAGCATGTAGAAAAAATAGAGATTCATTTTATAGAGATCGTTCAGTGAAACTAGATCATTGCCAGTTGCAAGTACAACTACGCCAATTTTTTTTTAAGAAAATGATGCAAACACGTTAACAGCGGTTCCAATAACATTAATGGCAAATTATTTTTATTTTTCGTCTATGAAAACGCATTTTTATGACGTAATAATATACTAGGTACTCTCAAAATAAGCTTAACTAAAATTAATGTACTTCTGAAGAGTATTATTATTATTTACGTATGTACTTCTTATTGCCTTGTAAGTATGTACGGTGAGAGACAAACTGAGCAATGGTCTGTTTCAGTGGCAGGTTACATTAGTACCTACTAATATTAAAAGCAAATTACAATATTTACACCAGCCGACAATAGTACATCTTGCAAATAGGTATCTAATATACACGTTAATTATTTGTTCATATTTTAAATAACCACTCGAGGTTATAATACGCTTACGAGTCCCCAGTAATACTTAATTATCAATTATTTTTAAGAACTCCTCGGGGGAGATGTGGACGTCTTCGGAGGGCGACGTGTCGGTCGCGTTAGGGACGGTGTTCTTGAGTTCACCGAAAGTGTAGGTCGTTCGCTTCTTACTCCTAGAGCTGCTGGCGTCCTGCGCCGCGCGGCCCCAGCAGAAGGCCTGGCGCGGCTCGGCGCCCGCGGACATGGGCATGGCCAGCTGGCCGCGCGGGCGGCACAGCTCGTGCTCGCTCAGCTGGCGCTTCAGCTTGTCCTTCCCCACGACCAGCTGGAAGCCGCGCAGGCCGTCGGCGTGCGAGCTGTTCAGCTCCGCTTCGCTCAGCTGTCTCTTCAGTTTGGAAGACTCGGTCGGACTGGACCGCGCCGGCTTATCGACTAGACTGTTTTGACGCGAAGTTCTGCTGCCTCCTTGCCTGGCACTCGAGCTGTGCTTCAGTAGCGCACTGTCGTGTCGACTGCTGCCGGATGAACTGCTCGTATTTGTGTTACAAGTATTTACATCGTTGACGTTATTTCTCCGCAACGATTCGATAACATTGTAGAAGTGTTCCAGCTCAGAGGTGCTGCTATTTCTGGATCTGCTTATATTGTTTGTACTATGTCTATGTGGGCGGATTTGAGCTCTCGGTAGATGCCCGTAGCTGCTCTGTCGCGCTATGCCGGCGCCGACACTGGTCTGTCGCCGCGGCATGCTGCAACTCTTAGGAACGAAAGCGTCTTGTGACATCACTACATTTTCATAAACGTGAGCGTTTTCACAATCTTCTTGTGATATAAGATTTTGGCGACTCTCAGTAGTCTCTTTCTTTTGGCCAACGGAGTTACTTTTTTTATGTCCATTGCGAACTTTAATTTCAGGTATTTTTTTCGTTAACTTACAGTCACTGGCACTTCGAGGTAGTAAATTAGCGTAACCATGGGTTTTGTTGTCCTGGTTTTGTGATTTTTCTATTTTAGGAGCACTGGGAGTTGCAGCGTTATCTGCAATCCTCGTGGAGTTAGAGAGCTTTGGAGCTTTACTAGATGGATTGGCTTTCGCAACATCCGCAGGAGCTGGTTGAGATACCATTTCATGTCGTTTTCTGTCTACGTCGGGCTTAGAAGATTTGTCTAGGACGACTTTTGTCTTATCACTTTTGCAAATTTTGACACTGAACCTAAATGGAGGTTTGAACACGACTTGCAGCCTGGCTTTCTCGCCAGATAACAAGTTGGTGGCGCTCTTGGACGGTCTGGTTTTTCTCGAGCCTTTCTGTACTTGTCTGTGAGTCCTTTCTGTGAGACCAAGAGGTATAGATTTAGACTTAGGTATGGCAGCAGGTTGTGGTGAGCTGAGCAGCCACCGTTGCACCTTGCTCAAAGCTTCGGTGTCTTTGATCGGAGAGGCGGGGTGTTTCTGCATAGAACTGTAGTCTATGATTTCCTTCTTCATTTTCGTCTTTCGTTTCTTTACTTTACCTTTATGTTTAGAGAGTATCATATGTTTTGGTGATTTGCCTTCGGCGTTTGTGACGATGACTGTATTTTCTTTTGCTATTTTAGGAACTTCATCTAATTTTGCTTGACTATTCGGCTTCTGTAAAAAATAATTCAAATTAGTTCATATTTAAAATTTATCCTTTGTTGAAATTGGTATTGTTAATGATCTTATTTGAGACTCACCCTCTTCTTATTGGCACTATGTAGCGGAGAAGCTTTGTCTCCTAACTTCTTGTGATCTTTCTTATTGCGATACGCTCGAGTTCTTAGAGCTACTTTCTTCTTAAGAGGTAGTTTTGACCTGTAACATTATACGGCAAGCAGTTAGTTGTATCGACTACAACCAACCAACCAAACCAAAAGTGATGTGAGTTATGGATTCTGAATGTGTTTTTAAAAGCATGTCTCTATGTCTGCAGCGTTAATCCTTTAAAAGCATTGTTTATTATTAACCGTTGCATTTGTTTAGTTTTTGTTTTGTTGCTTGTTGTTTTTTGTTACTATTGGTATTAAAATCGAAAGCAAGTTGAGATAGACAATGTCGGTCAGGCTTTGTTAAATAATGCAGCAAGCTTGGTTACAATTATCAGTTATCTATCACGGACCGTTGCTTTCACAAATACTTTTCTTTTGCTTAATATGTAGGTGAGAATGTCAAAATGTCGTTATGCGAAGAAAGCTTGAAGCTAAGGCTTGACGTGCTGAGCAAAGCAAGCGCCGAGGTTGGACTCAAGATCTATGAAAATATCAATGATTAAGAATATGAATAACACCACACCATGAAGGTTTGAAGGAAAAAGTACCAGAACCCAGGAATATCTTTATTATTTATTATTTATTATATACTTTATTGTACACCTCACATCAATGACAAGTAAAAATTTTATAAAAACAAGTGTACAATGGGCGGTCTTATCGCACAGGGCAATCTCTTACAGACAACCTTAGGATGGACTGAACGAAAGAAGTTAGATACTACTACTACTTACTTTACTTGGTTTAGTAGGAATATAGTCAGAAGTAATAGTAATTAGAGGAGTAGTTGGAGTTAGTAGTTTAGATCATGAAATTGTATATAGAAATAATAAAAATTATTTACAATAGGATCACTTTCAGTATATATTACTACTAGTAGTTGGTTCTTGAAATACTACAGTCCACTCAACAACAAAGATATTGAATGTGGCTTAGAATAGGGATGAAAATATATTTTCTGGTTAAAAATATATTTTTTAACCAGGAATCATCCCTATTCTAAGCTAAGATAATCTATCTGACGGACTAATTAAATTTTTTTTTAGTCATCTACTCTATTGGGCTGGATGTGGCAGTCTGTATGGCATACAATTTAAGTGACCTGACACAATTTGATGGGGTTGCGGTAGGCTACGCAGATAAATGAACGGACTTCTTTTTTTTTTAGAATATTGGAGTAAGATCGATGCCCAGTGGGGCAATTTAGGTTAGAATAACGATCGTCCTTAGTTTTAACCTACAGGTTCCCTTTCGATAAAGAAAAGCGTGTATGCTTTCGTAATACTTCCTGTTTTTGTCCATAACTATATAGTAAATAGCACATCAAGAATGCATAGCACGCTATTACACATTCTGCTGTAATTTATCGATCAAATAGCAATAATTTCCATCACATATAATTGAAGCGCTTTGAAATGTTTGATACATGTATGTATGGTGTTTGCTAGTAAGTAAAGCAGAGAAAGAGAACATACCTGACAGCCGTGTGCACGATGAGGCCCGGCTCGGGAGCGTCCGGCAGGCGGACCGTCTCCGTCGTGGAGGAGTGGATGATGGTCACTGACTTCAGCTTTTTACCGTGACGACCCAAGAACCGCGTACTTGCCACCTAGAAACACAAAATATTGAGTTAAGGCAGTTTTATTTAGGTAAGCAGTTACTTATAATTTTAGATGGTTTAGTGGCTCTATAGGTTATGTATTTGTGGTGAGGAAAACATGATCGGGTGATTAATTAATGGTGATGATTTGCTATCAACTGCAATGGAATGGATATGATCACTGGCTAGTAATATCTGTGAAGAAAATTATCTTCACTCCCATTCTGGCTTGTAAGTTTTGAACACACTGGCAAATATTCTAGCTTACTAAAATAAATTATCGGTGATATACCTTCCCAGAGGAGTTATATCTAAACTAGGCACTAACATTTAGTGTCTATTTCTATCGCGACATCAAGTGCCTTGCAGCAGCGCTAAACAAAAAGGGATTACTATATTTTGTACCAATTTTTTAAAATAAATCTTTGTTCTTAATGTTGTTAAGGTATTTTGCGATCGAGCCTTTGGTAGTGGGTGACGGTTACTATGGTATCGTCTTCGTATGTTAAGATTTAAGTATCCCGACTTCAGACACAGAAAGTTGGGAGTTAAGAAGCAACAAATTTCAAATGACCCATGATGAGGAAAGTTCCTATTGACAAATAGAAGACATAGAACATAATTTTTTGTACACCAAAAAAAGTTACACAACTTTTACACAAACTTAATTGTATTATAATGGAGGTATTATCGCTCACAGCAACATCTACCAGACAAACGTTGGTGAGACTGAAAAAACATAAATTACAAAGGGGTTATCTGCGGTGTACTAAGACTTGTGTTAAAAACGAATAACTCACCAGAAGACCGATGACTGCTAGCAATATGAGCAGCACCGCATACCAGTGCTTGAGCACCCATCGCTTGAAGCCCGCGATACTCTCGTCCGACAGCAGCAGCTTGCGCAGCGTCGCCAGCGGACCTGAAGGGTCCACCTCCCGGCAGCGTTGGAACACGTCGCAGTACCTGGAAATAGGTAAGATTGTAGGCGACATTATTACCGCCACAAAAAAACAATCAACGTAGCAGAATCAACAAATGAAACTCGCAGCGCCATCTATCTCGATAGCTGCGAACTAAATTCGAATTAGTGGAAAATCAAATAATAATTATGTGTATATACAGGCCTCCAAATTCCAATGCCAATTCCATCACAAATTTTTTTACAACATTAAATAAGATTTTGAAAAACATAAGCTTAAATGGAAAGAAAATAATCCTATGCGGAGATTTCAACATCAACATTCTAAAGCAAACTAGGATTTCCAGCGAATTTACAGAACTATTAATTAGTTATAACCTAAAACTACAGGTCAAGGAAATAACGCGTTTCGCTAGTAAAACTTGTATAGACAATATAGCCCACAACTTAAAATCATGTAAAGTCACTACCAAGGAGCTAGCATTGTCAGACCACAATGCACAAATTATTAAAATTCCGGTTAAAAAAACTTGTACTTTAAAATATTGGTATTCAATCAAAAGAAATTATTCTGAAAATAACAGAGCACTATTTATTAAATATTTAAAACAATTAACCAACCGTGATGTTTACCGCTGTTTAGACGCAAATCGTGCATACAACCAATTCCACGAAAACTTTGTTATGCTTTATGACCTGTGTTTTCCCTTAACTAGAATTAAAACTTTTAATAAATCAAGACCAAAATGGATCTCACGCGGCCTAAAAATATGCAGCAAACGTAAATGCCATCTCTTGTGGCAATACAGAAAAAATCCAAATGCATCAAACAAAAACGCATTCAAGACATATGCGACGAGATACAAAAAAATAATAAGGCTGACAAAAAAATCCCAAAATGATTACTACATTAAGACTGCTACAAATAAAAGCAAAGCAACATGGGATGTTATTAATGAGATCAAATATAAATTTCCGGTTGACAGCATAGATCAAATAATTACCAACGACGAAATAATAACCAATCCCAAAGACATCGCCAAAACGTTCAATGACTTTTTCCTTGACATAAATAATAATAAACAATTCGATACCCTTAATAATCCCCTAAATAAATTGACATATAATTCTAATTCTATTTTCTTGACCCCGACAATTCCAGAAGACATCAATAATATAATAATATCATTAAAAAATAAAAATAGTACCGGTTATGATGGAATCACGACTACAATTATTAAAGATGTTGCTGATATAATATCAGAACCCCTAAGCTATGTAATAAATTTATGTGTAGAACAAGGCATATTTCCGGACAAATTAAAAATTTCGATTGTTAAGCCAGTTTTTAAAAAAGGGGACAAAACGAATATGAGCAATTATAGGCCCATAGCGCTATTACCTATCTTTGCCAAAATTTTAGAAAAGGTTATTTATAAATGTCTCTACACTTTCCTTGAAAGCCATAACATCTTTTCTCCAAGTCAATATGGTTTTCGGAAAAATAAATCGATTAATGTAGCAATATATAATTTCTTGGGAAAAATAATGACAAATTTGGACAAAGGACTGCCGGCTGTTGCAATATACATGGACATGTCAAAAGCTTTTGACCGTGTTGATCATGGTATTCTTCTAAGAAAACTATATGCATACGGTGTGAGAGGCAATGCATACAATCTCATAAAGTCATATCTATCTAATAGGCAACAGATTACAGAGATAAAGAAAGTGAACATAGCCACAAAAACAGAAGAAATCTATGCGTCTAATTCCAGAACAGTAGAACTTGGTGTTCCACAAGGGGGTATCTTATCCGCCCCTCTCTTCCTTGTGTATATAAACAACATGCCTTCGGTAGTAAATCATGACATGACATTATTCGCTGACGATAGCACTGTACTATTCACTAATGACATTACAATTAATTTAGAATCTGACATTAACGAATCTTTAATATTAGTAAATGACTGGCTTAATTCAAATAAATTAATGATTAATATTGACAAGACCAAAATAATGAATTTTAAAATAAGAACTCGACGTACGGGCGCTTTAAATATCAAGTATCAAGACAAAGACATTGAAGAAACCGAAGCAACAAAATTTCTAGGGTTATACGTAGATGACAAAATAAATTGGAAAAAACAAGTCGACCATGTCTGTAAAAAGTTAAGTAAGTTTTCATATGCCCTTTACAGACTAAGGAAAATTGCAAATCTACCTACACTAATAACGGCATACCATGGACACGTTTGCTGTAACCTTAGATACGGCTTGATATTTTGGGGTAACAGTGTTGATAAAGAACGCGCGTTCATTGCACAGAAACGGTGTGTCAGAGCAATTTTCAACCTACAGAAAACTGATTCGTGTGAACCATATTTTAAAAAAATGAATGTATTAACATTACCGTGTCTATATATTTTTGAGGTCGCAGTTTTTGTAAAAAATAATAATGATTTATTTAAATATCGAACGCGTATACGGCATCAGGACAAACTAGACATAGTGCCTAGTAAGACTCATTTCTTGCGCAAAAGTATTTTCTGCTCTGCTCCACGTATATTTAATAATATTCCAAGGCCTATAAGAGCAATTACTGAAATAAAAACATTTAAAAAGAAACTCCATGAACTGTTAGTGAACAAATGTTATTACTCTATGTAAGACTTTATTGATGACAAATCACTATTAAAATACAATCTGCCTAAGTCATGATGCGTTTTTGTGTGCATAATCATATAATGTAATTAACATTATTGTTGACATGCATGTACGAGTAAACTCACTAGATACTTACCTACATTCTATTGTACGCCCTAAGGGTAGGACATAGCTGGTCCTAAATATTTAAATAACACCATCTGTATTATGTACCTATGATCCACAATAAAGATGATTTGATTTGATTTGATTTGATTTGAACTAACTAGACAAAATCCTAAATCGCGATATCAGAGTTTACCGTGCGATAAGAACATAATTATGCAAAGCCCGAATATCAACTATTGGGCAGTTGCCCACCAGACACACCAACCGTCTGGTCGGAGGATCCTCCCTTTTCAATGGAGGTATGTGGGACTTTACTCTCTGTTCCGCTACCTCCAAAAGATCAAAATCTCTTCTTTACCAGCTAGGTAGGCTTCGAAATCAATGGCCTCAATACAGGAGATCAAAGTACTCATAAAAGTAAACTTCGACTTTTATTAGAGTAGCAACACTGCAATATCGATAAAAGGCAGTACTAACAGGTTTCTGAGCCAAATCCGTTCAGCCGTTTTAGCGTAAAAACGCAACTAACAAACTCACTTTCGCATTTCTAATATTAGTTAGGATAGATTCGTCATTGAGAGTTTAGTTTACTTACCCATTATAATCATTGCAGGGCGTGCCGGGTTTGGCGTACATGTCCGGCACGTCGTAGGGCGCCGTGTTCCAGCTGAAGGAGGACTGGCAGGCGCCGGCGGGCTGGCGGCAGCACAGCTCGCAGGCGGCGCGCGGGTCGGCCTGCCGCGGGGCGCACTGGCACGACTCCAGCCCGTACGCCAGGCAGATGGAGCCTGTACATTCCTGGAAATTGAGAGCGAGACAAGCCGTTTTTGAGAAAAAATGTTTTTTTGCTACCATATTGCCCAACTTTTATTGGTAGATACTTATTCGAAATTCAGATTTGCTCGATTACAGTATTACCAAGATATTCAACATCCGAGATTCCGGGCAATTAGGTACAATTCCAGTTATCCAAGTGTCTCGTACTCACCCCCATGTAGCACACGAGTTCCTTATCGCAGCGCGTCCTGTTCGGCTTGTGCCGGCTCTGCGGACAGTTGGCTCGCTTGCCGTCGCAGAAGGCGGCGTCGCGGCAACCGTTGTCCGAGCGACACTTGTCGCCGAACTTCAGAGTGCACGACGCAGTGCAGCATGGACCCTGAACCAACGTGAAATATTGTTGCATTAGATATTAAATTATTGTCTTGTTATTTTAGAGGTTAATCAAGAAGTGAAACGAAACGAAAGTGACGAAATCAAAATCAGAATCAAATGCGTGTCTTATAGCACGTCCAATAAGGGGCCATCCATACACCAGATTTTTATCCCCTCCCTTAACGTGTGACGTAATTTATGGATGACCCTTAATGACAAAAGCTTTAAGGGAAAAAGTAATTTCTTCACCTTTTATGTTAGCTCTACGGTACAAGCACGGAATAACGTCTTCCTTCGTAGACGTCTATCTAATTGAAGTTTTTCAAAATTACGTGTACGTGTAATAGGTATCGTTTCTTCATTGCATGGCGCACCTACCTACATCTCCTATGCATATACTTAGATATAATTTATGTAGTTAGCATTCCTAAACTTTTCAATAATTACCTGACTAGGACTGCAAACACTGTGTTCAGTAAGCGTGCACGGCTTATAGTGCGGCCGGGCAGCTTGCGGGCGACAGCACACGTCCGTGCACTCACTAGCCCAGCCACAGTCGCACTCTTCGCCTTCTTCCACCACGCCGTTACCGCAGATAGCTGGTTGAGGTTCTGCAAAACATTTCATTTCATTTACCCCAGTCGGTTCAAAGTAGTCTTGATGTCTTTATCCCGACTTGGCCTTCGTAAGCGCAGTGCATTTTCACTAGATAAGCGGATCGGAGAGGAGTCGTGCAGATATCGAACAATCACGTTTGATGAAATTCATATCGCGTCTCTTGCCCGTCTGTGTTTGTCCCAATAGGCCTAGATTTCACGAAGGATGAGTTGCAAATACTCGAATGGCTCAAATTGAGGCAATGGATGTCAGACACGTTCAGGCAGTGCTCCACGCTAGTCCCTACTGCATCAATATCTCAAGAAATGGAAGAAAAGAGTTCTGCTTAACAGCTTGGGAATCTAAGAGAAGATTTACCAGTAAAGCACCCCTTCGGCGACCTCGCTTTGTTGTTGAGCACCGGGTCGATAGCTCTGAGCGAGCACGGCGAGAATTTGTTGTTATTCTTCCTGTCGCCGCTGGTGGCTCGGGCAAACATGATGTAGTTGCCGTCCTCACCGAATGGAGTACATACCTCTGGGTCGTGCTGGAAGAAAGACAGTTCAAATTAAGTCATGTGATATTTAATATCTGGAGAAATGGAGTAACTGGAGTGGAGTATCAATGTAAGAATGGTAGCGCGGCATTCTATTGTTCCTGTTTACCCCCATGCGAAAATGGCGCCAGTTTATGCATAGCAATTAAGATGAGAATTGTCAGCGTGCGTCAAAAAATAATTTCCTACTGATTTTTTCTGAGTGTCTTAATCAATGACAGTAGTGTGTGTGTGTATGTGGAAATACCAACCGTTTGCTTTATTATGCAAAACTACTACGAATTCGAAATAATTTTGTTACCTACTACATTTCTGTGTTTCCAAGAATGGTACCGAACCAACTTTGTACGATACGAAGTGCAGTTCTTAGTAAACTATGTGTCTTGAATCAAGTTAGTAGTACGTTAACGCAAGGCTGGCGGCAAGTATTCATATGTATTAATTACGAATACAGTTCTTGGAAATACTTACAGTATTATAATCATACAATTACAGATTGACAAATAAAACATCACTTACCTTTTGCCTTTCAACATGATTTTTACAAACTAATACTTTCATAATAACTAAAAACCTTGATAGCAAACTGCAAGGTTTTCAGTTGAAAGTTAAAAGCCAATAATTACCGGTGATCCGAAGTTGTGCCCGATCTCGTGAGCGAGGGTCACGTGGCTGACGGCCGGGGGCACGTGCTTGCCGTAGTTCAGCAGCGTCACGATACCCGTGTTCAGGGACTTCATACTGCCGCGGTAATGCTACCAAACAAATCAAAACGTATAATAAAACATAATAAAACTCTAAATATACCCGTCAAAAGTCACACTCACCCCATTCTTCTCACAAACGCCTCCGGCATTTTTCAGATCCCCTGTCCAAGCCAGCCCAAGCGTTCCCATTTCGAAATCTCGATAAGTAAACATGTACGCCAAACAGAAGGCATCATAATCTTCCTCTGAAAGAAAATAAATAATAAATCATCTATAATTAATTCATCTCTATAAAAAAATTAAACAAACCTTCCGCTTTTAAGCACTTGTAATTTATTAGTATAATAGCTTAACTTTGTGGAATTGCGCTCCGGAGAGACGGCCGCTCTTTTGAATGCGTAATTGAATATTGATGAAAAAAGGCAAACCTGAAAAAAGCTCCAAATATTTTTCGACCCCGTAGTTATTGGGAAACCTGTAGGCAGGATCTTTGAGTGCGTCTAACGTGTGGACTTTAATTCTTTTGATCATAAACGTGATGTTGTCTGGTTTTCCATCTTGGTTGAAGTCTGAAACAAGTTTAACCATTAGTAAGGAAAAATGAAAATATAATGAAAGAAAGAACGTTAGTCGTATCATGCTTGGGTGAAGCTATAATATTACCTGTCACTTTGTATATTGCGTTAACTTTTTGGACATGACGCGTCATGACTTCGATACACGCCTCCTCCGAGCCGTATCTTTGATAGAACATGTGGTCGGCCTGCAAGTACACGAGACACGTAGTTTTCCTCGGGTCTACCGTCGCCCTCTTGTTCACATGTCGACCGTCATCTGTCGCGTTGGCAGACAACACTGTGTACCCCACTGGCTCCTTCTTTACTATATCCTTACTAACAGTTACAACTCCCGCTTTCGTTTTTATCACTTCGACGTGCGTCTTTGGCTTTGGTCTCGATTCTTCCGAATCGAGTCGCACTTTAGTTATGAGGTTACTTTTATCGATTTTGGTTTTAGGTTTTCTAGTGCTTAACTTATCACCCGGCTCGTTGTTGCTGGTGTATGGAAAGTCTAAGTCTAAAGGTAATTCAGGATTTTTCTTTGGCTCGTCATCTTGCATTTCGTCTTCAGGGAGCCATCGTTTCTTTCGTCTGTGTATTTCGCTACGGAGATCTTCAGTAAAGTTGTTAAGGGATGAGTCTTTGATGTTTCGTTGATCGGTAAAGTTAAATAATTCAACTTCTTGTCCTGAAGTTCTTTTCATATGGAGTAGATGTGATGCGCATGGTGCCTCTTCACTTGTTTCATGTGGGTGCTCGACGTCTGACCTTCGATAGACGACGCTATGCATGGAGGGATGGTCGATGTTATAACGAGATATAGGCTCCACGTAATATTCTTCCGTAGTAGTCCAAATTGTTCCATCGAAGAGACCATCAGCTGTGATAACACCGTAGACGTGAGAGGATTCGTCATCTAAAAAGAGTAACATTACTTATTTCGTAGAATATACACATTACCTACTTAATGAATAAGTAGTCAAAATAAATTGAGACTTTTAATACAGAATCTCAAAATAAGCCTTTGAAATACAAACAACTCGGGGACGCTCAAATAAATGGCAGACGATATTTTATGCAAACTAATTCGAGGTGCAAAGAGTCGGGACTCTGAATGAATTAAAATCACAACTTGCAGTCGCAGTAGGGGAGGGATTGAAACCGCTCATAAATAACGGTAATTACTGCTCTCACCTACACTCCGTTTCTCCTTCATTCATTTTCTGGCAACGGGTAATACGCAAAAATCGGTTGGTAAAACAACCGCGTAAACTTGTAATGGACCAGATATACCTTCTGATAAATGTTTTTAATGAGGTCTGATGTCTTCAGGGATAAAATCAAAGGCTGCATTATTTATGGGCGGCTGAATCGCTGGATCAAGATTTTGAGTAATGGTGATACGTAATTTAACGGAAGCCACCTACCCCAATTCTTATGGGATTTTGATCTTTGTTCGAGTACAACGAACAAAGGGCGAATAATTTAAAAGCAAAGAATTTTAATAATTGGATAAAATTTTTGAAGCCTCGTGATTTATGAGCCTGAACTTTTTGTGTTTGGAATTTTGTTGTTGTTATTTTTCCCTTGGCCTTTATAAATTTCATGAATTCTAGGTATTTTATAATATTATAAAATATACCTTAACAAAAATATGAATTTGCGCGGAACATACTTCATTAAACTTACGAAGTAATTTGTTCAAAATTCACTTTGTCTCCAACGTTCCAGATGGGTCGCAGCACATAATTTCCTTTTATTAAGTTAGTCACAGAATGTAGAAGTTTGTTGGGCTCATGTTTAATTGGTTGTTTCAAAGACTTAGGAAATAAGTGAAGGGTTGGAGTATGTCTAAAGTACTCAACTAAATTATATTTTAATTAAAGCAAAACGGAAATTTGTAACGAAGTTACAGACAACTGATTTGTTTTAGTCAACTCTTCGTGTAGACCACCCAGCAGACCATAATAGACACGTTCTTTTGTAAAACGTAACAAGGTATGGGTATGTATTACAGGTAGTTTCTATTTAACATTGTTACATTAGTTTGAATAGATTTACGGCCCAGCTGTTAATTCTCCAAGTTGAAGTACCTATCAGCCATTTCAGGTAACTGAAACGTTAATTTGTAAACTTATAAACGACAAAGTCCTTTTAACAGGAACTTCGCTCGTAATTAAAAGAAACCTCGTACAAAGGAGTAATCCGTTTAAGGAAAACAATTTGATTCCGCAACCCACCGAACAATTAATGTTGGGTCGGAATAAAAACGAGTGTTCTGTGAACTGCAATGATGGAAATTTACAAATCGCCGATTCGAGTTTGATTGTCGAGTTTTTGCGAAATGTGTATTTGAATTAAAAGTTATGTATTTATGTCGAGATGCTTCTCGGGACGTTGTTGTATGAACAAAATATTTGATACTAAAATATAAATATGTGTTTATTTGCTGTTTCAGGAAAGAGTGTAAATCGAAAACTAACAAGCATGCTTTACATTTTAAAAGGGTTTCAGTATTGCAATCAAGGGGCTAGTATTGGATCCTAGCCTCTTAGGTGTTTTGTAGGAATGTCCTAAATCATTAAACATAAGTTGTGTAATAAAGAGGCTAGGGCGTCAAATAAACTGTGTACGATCTCAATATAAATTCAAGCATATTGGCCAACTCAAGTCTCCAGCTGCAGCATGATAACAAAATTAAGATACCTAATTATGACAGTTTAAAAAAAAAATTCAAAAGATAAATAATACATTTATTCTGTGCCAAAGTCAAAAAACAGTCCAAGAAGGCTCAACCGTAATTAGTCTTATAGGTTAATTGCACATTCCAAAAAATAAATTATGAAGGCACTTAGGGCGATTTTCACCAAGCCAAACTGATCGCGATCAGTGTCTATACCACGTTTATGAGCTGTCAGTGTCACTATTTTTCTATGGAAAATTGACGCTGACAGCTCTTGAACGCAGTTTAGATGTACTGATCGCGTTCAGTTTCATTGGTGAAATCCGCTCTTAGTCACCTAAATACCTCTCCAGTACTATGCTAACGATCCAATATACCTACACCACGAATTGCCACGACTAGCTCGGGTATGTCCGTGGAATTCGGTAAAGTATTAAGAGCATAGCCTGCCTCACATCATGTATTAGGAGGCTGCTTGAATTGGCACAAACGAGTCGCTCGCACGTGACTGCCGCTACAGTTCCTCATTGTATAGGGTTGACGAATAGCCGCTTATGGTAATGAGGACCATTACAGAGCAGCTTTTACTTTATCTTTCAAATGTTAAGCTTTCATCATTCGCATATTTTGTTAAAATTCAGCAAAAATAATTCAATTTGAAAGGTCTTTTTAACTTTTTGCAGACATCCAATTTTGAAGGGCATGAACCAAAGCTGTCTTAATTAGGTTATTAAAAAATATCAAGAATCATCATAAATCTCCAAAAATGCGGTAATGAAAACTGTTATTAAGATAGGATGTCTTCGTCTCCGTCATTTTAATTAAATCTTTTAATTATATTAGGTTCCTGAGGCCTATCTGAGAAGGGAAAATAAATGAACGGAAACGCAATTTTCTCAGTAGTAAAATTATAGTATCGATACGATCGTATTGTTTGCGGTACAGTCAACCCTGCGCAGACATCTCTTGGCTAAGCCCCGGAATTACATCACTAATGCTTATCTGATGCCGCGGCTAGATTATGTGATGTTTTATTGTGTTCATCGCTACATCTCTGTGTATTTAACGCGCCAATTACTTTGATTCCTCGACCGCTATTATAATATCGAATTCGTATTTTAATTGCTGGGTCGGTTAGTAAGATTTAACTAACAGCAATAATGGTTTATATTTAGTAAGAGAGATTTAATATGCCTTTGACGTAACGGAGAGGCAATTGATTCGACCTGGATACTCACCAGACTAAAAGGTTACTAAGTTAGTAGGCCCTTATACTTTGTAATCAAGCTGACCGCAACGTAAATTAGAACTAAATGGCCCGTAAAACCTTTAATATAAAATCCTGCTCACTTTCACGCTAACAGGTACATCATATCAGGAGAAACTTTTAGGCTAGACTGAACTTTGCGCTATAAATTTAAGCACATATCTCACATCTAATGTTTCTAAGGGAACATTTCTTCTTGTAAGATGAATTTTATAAAGAGAAATAGCCAGGAAATAATAGTCGGCTTTGGCGAAAACTTTTGACACGATTAGGTTGTTTAAGTTAGTAAAGTGCTGATAAGAGTGAAGAATACCTACTCCTATCAGCTTTACTGACACACACGAAGGACTATAGAATTATAGTCTTTCGTGTGTGTGATGGAGGTTCAGAAGCCGACTCAATCTTACCATATTTCAACGAAAGGATAGATATAGGAATTCAAAGTCAAATGAGGCTCAAAATTTGGCGAAACCAAGGTGCCTAAACCTTCGCAATTTTATTGAGCCTTCGCCCACTTATTCGGGGAATACAAACAAAGCTTGTACGGTACGCCCCCCGGAAGTGGATATTTCATATATTCATCCATGAACATCAAAACAACGTGTCTTTTAGCGTTAATAGTAGGTTTAAATGAAACAATCCCGCTCATTAATAATAAGACAAGTTAACTGCTACACCACAATAGGTAATTTCCCCACAGTGATTATTATAATTTGCGCGAGATGTGAAGCAACTTTGCGTTCTCACACTTTACTTTTTTTTATTTCATAAATATCCGTCGTCTGTGGTGGTCTCAGTTGGAATCAAGGAACTTCTATTAATAATAATGCAATTCGGGGTAGACAAGTGCAAAATTTTATCTATTTCTAGAGGAAAAATCCAAAATAATAGCTACACGCTCGGGACAGGTAAAACTATTGAGCCAATGGATGAAAGCACTACATACAAATACCTAGGTTTTAAACAATCCAGACGAATAGAACAAAAAATGACTAAACAAGAACTGCAAAAAAAATTTACACATCGCCTTAACCTAATTCTGAAAACTAATCTTAACTCTAGAAACACCGTTAAAGCTATCAACACATTCGCAATACCCATCCTCACATATTCTTTCGGAATTATACGTTGGTCAAAAACCGATCTAAAAAAACTGCAGCGTACTATCAATACTCTTCTAACCAAATATCGAAAACACCACCCAAAATCATGCGTACAACGTCTCACGCTACCACGCCAAGAAGGAGGAAGAGGTCTGATAGATATACACAATTTACACAACAAACAGATACTTTCACTCAGATCTTACTTTCATAAGAAATCTGAACATTCACTATTACACAAAAATGTAACAGAAACCGATATAAAACTTACACCACTCAACTTACAGAATAAAAACACTCAAAGTAATGAAAATCTCATAAGCACACAACAAAAAATTGCAGCATGGGCTGGAAAAGCTCTACACGGAAGACACCGAGCTACTCTGAGCCAGCCACACGTCGATAAACCAAAGTCGAACGAATGGCTCAAACGAGGCGAACTGTTTCCCGAAACTGAAGGCTTTATGCTTGCGATCCAGGACCAAATAATAGCAACACGTAATTACAGAAAGTATATAATGAAAGACTCTAATCAGCCGACTGACACATGCAGACATTGCAACAGTGCCTTTGAGACCATCCAGCATATAACTGGGGCCTGTAAATCTCTCGCACAGACAGATTACAAACACCGACATGACCAAGTAGCCGCAATCGTACACCAACACCTAGCGCACAAATATAAATTTATTGATGAGATGATTCCATACTATAAATACAAACCTGAAATCATTTTAGAAAACAGAAATCAAAAAATTTATTGGGACCGAACAATTATTACTGATAAATCAATACATTATAATAGACCCGACATCACTGTACACGACAAAATAAATAAAACGGTCTACCTCATCGACATAGCTATACCTAACTCACATAACATCCAATCTACAATATCAATTTTTACAATAGAAGCGCACAGGAATCAAACAAACCATTAGAAACTCAAAAACTACAAAAACCTAATAAATTATGAAGAAAATGAAAATTAAACGACCGACCGATGACATATGTCATAATGTCATGTAAGGAATAACAAAATGATAATGAACGAAATTGAAATTATTGGAAGATGATTACAAGAGCAGCATCGCGACGCGCACGCTCACCACCCCCGGACTCGTCGCTCAGCTCCGCCTCGCCGCCGCCAGACATCGGATCACCAGTGGTGTCATCGGCGGCTGCAGTCGCGTCGAGCTCGAGCGACGAGTATTTCTCTCCGCCGACGTCGCCAACACCTGTGCGTCGGCAGGGGAGAGGCCGGCCACCGAGAGGCTTGGGACCTAGGGGCCAACCGGCCCCGAGCCGGGTCCCCGCTACCGGTGGTTGTGTGCAGCGCATGAGATGGACTCAGTCCATGAACGAGAACGTCATGCGCGCATATTACGGGTCTACAGAGGGGGGAACTAACCTCACTGCGTACCGCGTCAGGATGCTGTCTCTGTTTCAGGACCTGGAACCGGCTGTGAACGTCTCGGCCCAACGATTGTCGGATCAGGTGCGAGTCATCCAACGTAGTCACAAGTTGGACGATGCCGCACTTGATAGGCTGCGCTCAGAGGTACTAAACAACCTTATCATCTCGACCCCGACACAGGCCGTGGTACCGGCGCCAACTAGTGGCGCAATCATACCGCGGCCCAATAATAATAGTGATGAGGTAGATGATAGGGTTGTCACGGTAAGTAGCCAGTGCAACGATCGACTGAGGAGCGCGCTGGAGGATGCGCTTCGCGAGTATAGATCGACTCCTACCGATCTTAGGCCCCGATTACCACGGTTACCTATGCACAGAAAGAATAGGGCGCTGGTGTGTGCCTTAGATTCGCTGCTGCAGAACATCTTCGAAAGCAGCGAGAACCTCGTTGATACGCACTCAATCCTGTACTGCGGGGCTGTTGCGGCATGTCGTATAGCAAACGTCAAGTTTCCAAATTGTGACGAGGCTATACGACCAAAATCTGCTGTACCAGCCTGGCAGTGCAGGATCGAGCGGCGTATCGATGAGGCTAGGGCACTCATCGGCAAACTATACTGCTTCAGGGAGGGCAATACAAGACCACGTGTGATGCGCTTTGTGAGGCGGGCGTTTTCGGGGACTGGAATCAGCCCTCGAGAATACACGTCCCGTGTCACAGAGCGTATCGACTTCCTGAAGCAGAAAGTTTGTGCATGGGCAAACCGTATTCGGCGGTATAAGCGGCGGGTTGATCGATACTCGCAGAATCGCATGTTCCAGAGCGATGAAAGGTATACAGAGCTTGGGAGCGACCTGAACAAAGTGTGACGGACGTGTGCCGACCGGATGATATCGCCACGAGTACATTCTGGCGAAACATCTGGTCGGTGCCCGTCTGTCATGCCGAGGGTGACTGGATGCGCGATGTCGAGCGCGTGTGTGAAGCTATACCACAAATGGAAGCTATTTCCATCACACCATTAGATGTAGCCACAGCAGTCCGTCCATTACCGAACTGGAAATCTCCAGGCCCGGACGGACTGCACAACTTCTGGCTTAAGTGGTATAGCAGCTCACACGCGCTCCTGGCATCTCAATTCCAGTCATCCTTGGAGTCTGGGTCGCTACCACAGTTTCTAACAACTGGCGTTACCCACCTGCTCCATAAGACTGGTAGTCCCGCGGAACCCAAGAATTATAGACCGATTACTTGTTTGTCGACGGTCTATAAACTTCTTACATCCATTCTGAGAGTGAAAATTAATGATCACATTGACACTAATTCAATTATGTCCGCCTCTCAGAATGGATGTAGGAAGGGGTCCCGCGGCACTAAGGAGCTACTCCTCATAGACATGGCCATAAGCCAACAGGTTCGTCGATCCCGCAAGGATCTGTCGACATGTTGGATAGATTACAAGAAGGCCTATGACTCTGTGCCACATACATGGCTCATGAGGGTGCTGGAGTTGTACAAAATAGATGCAACTCTACGCACCTTTCTTGAGTCATGTATGAGGCATTGGAAAACGGTCCTTCGCTATCCAGGATGTCGACCGATTCAAGGGAACGATGAGCCTGTATGGATTAAACGGGGAATATTTCAGGGCGACAGTTTGAGTCCACTTTGGTTCTGCTTAGCTCTGAATCCTCTTAGCACACTGCTGGGGGATTCAGGTCTAGGCTATCGGTTGAGAAGAGGTGGTCAAACCATATCTCACCTTCTTTACATGGATGACTTGAAACTCTTTGCCCCCAACAATTTGCGACTGATGGAGCTACTGAAGGTAACTGAAACTTTCAGTAGCGCCATCAAGATGGAATTTGGTGTGGACAAATGTGCAGTCATGCATGTAAAGAAAGGGGAGATTATGGAATCTGAGGGAATTCAACTCTCGGATTCCATACAGGTTAGATCCCTCAGCTCGACCGAAACCTATAATTATTTGGGTATGTCGGAAGCGTTGGGCATTAACGGTACTGACATGAAACAATCGCTGAAGGAGCGCTTCTTTGGCCGCCTAAAAAAGGTTTTGAACAGCCTTTTGTCGGGCGGAAATAAGGTACGTGCCTTCAACGGTTGGGTCATGCCGGTATTAATGTACTCTTTCGGCATACTCAAATGGACTCAAACTGAACTCGACGCCCTGGATAGGAGGGTCCGTACACTGCTGACTGCAAACCGGATGCATCACCCACGATCGTCGGTGATGAGACTGTACATCCCGCGGAAGTGTGGAGGTCGAGGCTTTTTAAATGCTAAGACTCTCCACAACCGCGAGATGTGCAGTCTCAGAGAATATTTTCTCAAAGTCGATGTGGGTATGCACCGAGATGTGGTCGCAGTGGACAAAGGACTCACCCCGTTGTCCATGGCTAAAGAGAACTGGCGCAAACCTGTGATACTTACTACAGATGACCGCAAGGAGGTATGGAAAGGCAAGGAGCTTCACGGGCGCTTCTATCGGGCTCTCTATGGGTCCGATGTAGATTTCTCAGCGTCCGTGGCCTGGCTACGTTTCGGTGATCTCTTCGGAGAAACTGAAGGTTTTGTTTGTGCAATTATGGACGAAGTTATCTTAACAAACAACTACCGGAGGCATATTATGAAGGACGGGACGGTTGACGTGTGTCGGGCATGTCACCGTCCGGGTGAGTCCATCAGACATATTATCTCTGGTTGTTCTCGTCTGGCTAACGGCGAGTACTTGCACAGGCATAACCAAGTGGCTAGGATTATTCACCAGCAACTTGCTTTGAAATACAAACTTGTGGATTCTGAGGTACCGTATTACAAGTATGTGCCCGACCCAGTTCTCGAAAATGACCATGTCACGTTGTACTGGGATCGGTCTATCATCACTGATAGGACTATCATAGCTAACAAACCCGATATAGTGGTGATAGACCGATTAGCGCGCCGCACAATGATAATCGATGTTACCATTCCACATGACGAGAACCTCGTGAAAGCTGAGAAAGAGAAACAAATCAAGTATCTTGACTTAGCACACGAGGTTGTCGACATGTGGAATGTGGACTCGGCTGTCATTGTGCCGATAGTCGTTACGGCCAATGGCTTGATAGCCAAAAGCTTCGACGACCACCTGTCGAAGCTGGCGTTACGCAGTTGGGTAAAGGGCCTGATACAGAAGGCAGTACTCCTCGATACGGCTCGTATTGTGAGGAGGTTCCTTTCTCTGGAGCCCTAACCACCGGTAGCTTGGACCTCGCTCCCGACACCGGCGGACTACTATTTTTTATATTTTTAAATGTTTTTTTTTTATTGTTTTTATAGAAATATTTAAAAATGTAAAATATATGTGTATGCCAATAAATAAAGAGAATAATAATAATAATAATTTATTCAGCCAATAAATAGAATGTTATCATAAAAATCATAAAATCTTAGTTCGTAGATTACATTTTAAAATAACAAAACCAGGTAGGTGTTGCAACCAGCACCCTTGCTAAGTTATTAAAATAACTTGTATTAAGGGTAGTGGTACAAGCCCATAAATAATAAATTTTTACATAATAATTAATTGCAGGTAGAGCAAGTGTTTATTAAAATAAAGTTAAGATAAGCCTTGCTTGCAAAATACCTCATCAAAATTACAATTCATTATTTTTTTTAATTTTTTTTTTTTTTTTTTTTTTAATTTTATTAACGTAATTATATATTTATTATTTGTGTGTGTATTGATGATACTGTGTGTATTGATGATGGTATGTGATATGTGCTGTGTTGTTTGAGTGAAAATTTTATTAGGGGTTATTATCACAAAAAAGTAGACGTTCTGTATCGAAATAATTCTGGGTAAGCAGAAAATTTGTCAAAGCATTTTTAAGAGACGAGGTTGAAAGCGAGTAAAATTTCAATTTCCTATTTAGTTTATTGTACAATAGAGGACCTTGGAAGCAAATAAACCTTTTGGTAAAAGAAAACCCACATCTATAGTGCTGACAAATTTGATCCTTCCGTCTTTTGGTAATTTCAGTGTAGGGGGTAACTTTGTGTTGTAATACGACTGTACTAAGAATAAAAAGTTGTCTGACAGAAAGTACCTTACAGCATTGATATAGTTCCTCCGTTGGGAAGAGTATCGGGCGAAAAGTGCTCACCTTTAACACGGCTCTTTGAGCTCTTTCCAATTTTATTATTATTATTATAATTATTACAACCTGGAATGAGCATTGTCAATTTGACACCAATATAAAAATAAACCTTATGTTTATGACGCTAAGTTCTATTACAGACAATCACTTGGTCAAAGAGAAATCCGGTCCGAGAGAGAAAGCGCTTGGAGAGCCCTGTGTCCCTTTCTAAAGTGTTGCCAGGAGGATTATTCCCGAATTTAGTAGGAATGGTAGGAAAAAATAAAATTGTCGTGTCTTATTAAAAAAACATTAACTTTCGTTCCGATATATTTCTAATATTTTTCAATTATCTGTTACAATGAGAACATTTTTTTAGCATACTGGAACATTTTTTAGATACTGTATTGAAATGTAATTAAAAAAGAAAAGATTATTAGTAGAATATATAATTATATAAGTTAGACTGGTAACCCACCAGCCATATTTATTTGTTGTAAAACAATCAATTTTTTTATTCGGATTTAATAAAGATGGTTAAAAAGTGTGCGATTCAAGGTTGCAAAAGCGAATCCTATGCAGGATGCGGTGTTTCTTTCTTCAAGTAAGTATATTTCAATTCTTGAAGTAGGGTGACCATAATGAACGAAATTATAAGATTATTTACACAATGCAGCATATAAATAGAGAAAAGAAAAGAAAAGAAGAGAAGAGTAGTCATTCATTTTCATTTCATAGTCATTAAGTCCGCCCACGTACCACTATTGAACATACAGTTTAAATAAATAAATAAAATGCTTAATATGCTTACGTTGAAGACTTCCTCCTAGGAAGTCTTCAACGTAAGCATATTAAGCATGTCTGTTATAGGTATTTTATGTTTACACTAGGCTAATTTTAACATTTACTTCAGTAGGTAATATGTGTGTTACACCTACACGCTACGCATATAACTTTATATGGAATGGTGTACCGAATACTTAAAAGACGTGATCATGAAATTTCACATTTCCCGAGGAACATTGTAGGGAAATGGCAAAAAGTTTCAACTTCCCATATTAATCGCTGATTTAGGTGTGTCACTTCGTATATTTTAAATAAATTTAAAAAATATAATTTCAGACTGCCTGGAGAAGAATCAGGAAGGAAAAAATGGCTTGATGTCATTCCAAGTCATTCAAATATCAAAAATTATTCCGTTATTTGCAGTCTTCATTTCAGGCCCCAGGATATAATAAAACATAGTTTGATGCGTTTTACTTTCTATCCTTAAAGCATAATTATTATTAACTTATGAAATCAAATTATTGGTTAATATATTATTATCCTATTATATTAGTCTCTATGTACATTATATTGGTTGGTCACCCTAATGAAAGGGACAGAGGGCTCTCGCGAAGCTATCTCGCTCGGACCGCGTATCGACAGCCTGTGCACATTCCAGGTTGTAATAGAAGTTCCTTGGTTGGAACTTAACGGATATTAATTATCTATATAATATTTTTTCCTGTATTGTATTAGAAAATAAAGGTTGATTAATTTTAATAAGCTTTGTAATTTAAAACTAACCTTCCAGCTTCCCCGAGTAGACCTTCGCAGGATTAAAGTCCACCTCACCGCCCGTAGAATGGAACTGGACGCCGTCTGCGAATACTGAGCTGGGGTCCGGTCTCAGCACCAGATTGAACTCCCTGTAACACAAGGAAAGAGGCTGGTTACTGATTGAATTCAAATAAAATGTTTCTTCTAAATAATATGGTGCCATAAATCATACATATCATTGTAGGTTTCCTGGAGTAAGTAGTAGTACCCAGTAAGCGCTGTGGCTAAGAAGGATGAATGCAGTAGTATAAGGCTGCGTTTCCACCAGTGATGAGCGAGGATGCGTAGTGAGGGATGTGCGAGCCTCTGCGTATGCTTTAGTCCAAGCAAAATGAAGGGCCTAGTGGGGAAACTATCCCAGGGAACAGAATCATTATATTCTATTATCTATTTGGGCCAACACTCCATTAATCAATATTGCCCCAAGAGCAACAACTCTCAGCGTTAATGCAAAGTGCTCTTTATCGTTGCAGCATTAAGCTCGCGGAGGTGGAGTGCGCAAAGTTTCGCTATTTCACGTAATACGTCCGACCTCATATTATGTTCATACAGCACGTACAACTAATTATGATTTAATGCTATTCACACTGAGTTCAAACTGTTCGTATTAAAATGTAGAGCACCAGTGTAATGGCTAATAAATCAGACGTATAATTCTGATATACTGGGCTTCGTGCCCTTTTAATGTTTTTAGTTGGGTAACTTTTATTTAAGGTACGTTTTAATAATGTGAAGGAAAGGTATAGAGTATCGCGCACTCTCAGACGTGCTAGCCGTTACACCGGATAATAACGTCTGTATGCTTGAATTTTAATGACACACAAACCTGTCCAGGGGATCGCGCTGAAATGAAATTTCCGGACTGAAATAATGTTAGTTGTTGGACGAGGATGTGACAGTTGGATGTATTATGATACTGGTACCCAGAATTGATGTGAGGCAACACGGCGAACTTATACGGACCGCCATAATTAACGAAAACACTGACGAGGAAAACCTGTTGTTCATTACAGAGGATTACAGCTGATGGTTTAGTTTGCAAATGTCTAGCTTAATTTTCATAGATTAAAATAACAAAGGCTTATAAAACCGAGAAGATAAAGATTGAAGGATTTGTTTAACAATCCCCAGAGGAGTCACGAGTCGCTTTGACAAGTTACCGCAAAAGCAATTCCCTTATACTGTAACATGACTCTGAATACAATAACGTCTCATGATAGTATTGTTATCCTACAAAGGATTCTCTCCAAATACATTTATTCTTAGTGAAGCGACATGAAACATTTATTTGTATGACTCAAGTGATTTTATCGCGATTTGTAGACAAACTCAACATGAAAAGCTTTTAGGTTTAGTTTCAACAGTTACTGACAAAATTACGTCTAGTTATTTACAGGAACTGAGAAATGAGTAGGTAAACGGACAACATTGAGCAAGTAGTGTTGGTTCCTTTACTACACGGCACAAACTAGATCTGCAAGAGAATATACACAATAATAATATATTCTCTGTTGAACAGTCGACAGTCGAGGTATCGTAATCGCATCACTATTTACGAGGCAGATTCGAAGATGTAGGGCGTTTGTAACTCAATAAAATTTTCACAATTCCCCCAGATTGGACATCAGAAGCGGCACTAACGAGCGGTATCTAATGATGTTAGACGAATAGACGGTCGGATGTCGCTCCTGTTTGTCTGATCTAACTTCGTTATAGGAAAACTTGCTCTGATTCCAATCCAACAAAACCGATGAAGTGTTCCTCTCGACGGCGCGGCGGCGGAACGAAGGTGTATTCACGGTGGTGTGGGCGATCATTATTTTCAGCACGATTTTTACCTTTGCCCGACGACGTGAGGAATTTCAAGCGACATGCGACATTAATATTATGTGGTGCGTTGATACTGCTGAAAGCGTCACACTGTGTCGGAATAAGGAAAAAAAATCTAAATTACAGTATCCTCCTAGCTAGTTCATCAATCACGATACTTATTAATCTCAATTAAAAGCGGAAAGTTTCGTAGCTTA
Source organism: Melanchra persicariae (assembly GCA_947386135.1). Taxonomy (NCBI): domain Eukaryota; kingdom Metazoa; phylum Arthropoda; class Insecta; order Lepidoptera; family Noctuidae; genus Melanchra; species Melanchra persicariae. The sequence goes on along the minus strand of OX376648.1, from coordinate 17,171,724 downwards.
GAAGTCCGTTCTTCCAGTGAGATAGACTGTTGTGTAATAGCTGGTGTAAGTAAGTTCTACTAAGTACATAAGGTTCTTTCATCATTATTTTTTTAGAAACTGTTTTCAGTTCTTGAACTTTTTATGAGTGAAGCTAGTTAAGTGTTATTATTTTCTTACTAAGAAAAACAAACCTAACTTAGGTTTGTTTTTCTTAGAAAGAAAATAATAGTAGTAAGTATACGAAACTCATATCTTTTTCAAAGATAAATACTTAATTTTCAACATCGAAGTTCTCTTCTTAAGCTTAAAACAACATTCTTACCTACACAATGATTTTTGTTCTTTCCATTCAAATATATTCAAAGGTTATTTTATAGTAGTTGCGACGTTGGAGAAATGCTAACTTAATTTAAAAGAACGTTTACTGTTAGAAACTTTTGCTGACGCAAAAAATATCGGCGTGAAGTTTAAGTAGTCAGTACCAATTACCCTCTTAGTAATTAGGCAAATATTTATGTAAAGGCAAGTATAGAAAATGGCTAACGAGGCATAAAAATAACTTTTTCATTACGAAATTGAGTGAGCGCGTCGGAATTTCGCCAGGTCTATTGTTTACCAACCGGATTTTTAACTTGATTAACGAATTAATTACCTGAGTAATTCCATTGGTCCCGCGAAATTAACTTGAAATAGTCTCAAGAGTAATATTTAACTGAGTCTTGAGTAAATATTAATAAGTCGACAACTTATATTTGCTGGGGTTTAGGGACTTAGTGCCGTAACGAGATTACTGCGGCGGGCTATTGAGTTGGCGGCGGCTCGCTTCCAGTCCGTGAAGTAATAGGTACATCTTTTATTTGTGCATACACGGCTGTGCGATACCGATTTCGTATGGCGCGCCAGTTGGACGATGACTCTTAAATTACATATTTGTAAATAATGCGCTAAGAGAAACGTAGCAGTTGGTCTCAGATTATTTGGAACTGACTAGAACCTGAAACAAGGTGTCTGGGCCATTCTACTTTTTAATGCCTAAAATGGAGATGAAAATTTAAGAACACTTACAAAATTGCAGAATTGTCTCGAAATATTTTCCTAGAAGTGTTTTTTACCGTTAAAATGTACAAGGGACGTTTTTATAGGCATCGAAAAGTAGAATGGCCCATCTACTCGTTTGTTGCATATTTTATTTAGCTAGTGGTTGAATAAACGTCGACCTAAATAAATAGCGTTACTAAACATTATTTAGAGCTAAAAGATGGTTCACGACGAGGACGAAAAGAAAATGAAGTAAAATTTCTTCAGAAGCCAAACAGAGTCGACAATGATTAATAAACAAGGCGTTTAAGTCAAAACAAAGTGACAGCGAAAATTCCGCCTTAACTTTTATTAAGAAGTTGGTGTACATCAGCGCTCGTCCATCCCTATTTGTAGAGGGTAGATCAGACCTGAAAACTCTGTAAGAAGTTATTTGGGAAGGCAATTTCCAGAAGCCATTACTCATTTCTGGCAACAAACAGGCTTGGAGGCGGCCTGGAGGCTTCCTCGCAGTGTAATTGTGGAAACCCGAGCTCGGGAATATTAAGTGACGACGTCACGGGGAAGTGGTTTCACGTACGTTCGCCGCTGTAATTGAACTGAAGCCTAATCTTGTCTTCTCAAAATAGCTTCCATGAAACGGAGGCCGTATTATTACAAGTCCCTGAATTTACACGATGTGTGATGAAGGACGGGCATATGGGAAATTGTGTTTACTTGTACCTAGATAGGTCTGGACTCTCATTGTTCGTTTTACTTTCATTGCTCTTGTGCCGCTTGAATATTCGAAGTGAACTTTTAATGGAGTGTGAGAAAAACAAACAAAAATAACATGTTATAGTAGATTCCAGATAAATGTGCAATAACGGTCATTGACCCACATACATTTATTGACTTTCTTAAAATCAAAAACAGAAATAAAGACAGAGCAGTCCTAAATCTACTTCTATCGTGATCCTTTATGTTCTCTAGTAATGTAAAATGGTTCATAATGTATTGTTCGGGTATCTATGTAGGGATATTAGAGAAAGGTCAATGTACTTTATTGCAAGTTTATCTGGCACAAAGTATAGGTCTCTGTATCTGCCACTTAGAAATTAGATGTTGAAACAAAGGTTCACAGAAAGAAAAATGTACTTACGTAAAAGGACCGTATCAACAAGGATTCATCAATTTGTGAGAAAGAAAAGTTTTATTGCCTTTCGCCTAATGAAAAGTTCTTGGAATTGTTGAAAGTTTCGGATGGTCAATACCTCGTTTGAGAAACACAATTAAACTTGCGGTCAGTTCGACAGCTGTTAGGGGGGTTCTGAATACGTTTATAATGGTAAAATAAAATCTTTAATTTCTCTTTTTAGGGTTCCGCACCCGAAGGGTAACCAAAGGGCACAAAAAAAGGAACAAAAAGCTCCGTCCTTTACTGAGCCTCCATTGTCCGTCTGTCTGTCAGCGGGCTGTACTGTATCTCAGTAACTGTTTAGGTAGACAGTTGATATTTCCACAGTGTGTATTTCTGTTGCCGCTTTATCAAAAAAAATTAAAAAAAAATTAACCTACTTCAAAACTGTAATTTATTTACTTAATAACTAAAAACGAACCCACGATACAGTAGAAATTCCTAGTGGGATGACGTTTCGTCCTAAAATAAAATTGAGTCTCCCATACAAATTGTCAATCAGTTAATGACGATTTTGTAAGGGAAATTATTTTTTTTTAACTAAGTATGGTTTTCTTGGGGAAAGTTATTCATTTAAATGGGCAGAAGTGGTTCTTAAAGTTTGCGCACTGGAAAAAAAAACTTACCCTATACCTACATTGTAATTAAAAATAAAAGGGGTTGCCATACAAGATACATGCTTTTTAGAGGTTTTAAATGTTGATGGTGCGGAACCCTTCATGTAATCTGTGGCACGAGTTCGACTCGTACTGGACCGGTTTTTTATACTTCTTCCGAAATAGGACTACAAATCAGAAAGTATTCTAAGGGAACCAAGAATTTTCCAAGGTCCAATCTATCTCTTTACCAAAATCAATTAAAATTGGTTTAGCGGTTTAGGCAACCGTAACAGACAGACACATTTCGCATTTATAATATTAGTATGGTTATTGGTAAGTTTAGCTTTTTTCACTGGGCGATCGTAGTTACTAAAAAAAAATCAGTCGAATTGAGAACCTCCCCCTTTTTTTGAAGTCCATTATAAATAGGTAAGCTAAGATAGCTTTTACGCTAAATACTAAGGACATGTTAACACAGACTACAGTCAGGGTAGCTTGTTTTTATTCTGCTGAGGTCAACCTAATGAGTAGTGGCTCTCTAATGAAAGCTGGGTACCTACCAAGTCATGAAACACAACCCAAATCAAAATTATAATCTAAAAGCTAAGGTAACATGCGGTTAGCCAGACAACGTTTACACTGTTTATACATAGTACACGATGTTTTCACTCTAGACATTAATTATTAATTATAAACTTAATTATACCGAGCTGCTAAGTAATGGAGCCACGAAATTTCGGTCTAATTTCGACCTTGATAATCGTCACGATATTTACGTTAACGTTTAATTAATTAATTTTGAAAACTTACTGAAGTATAATTTGAATAATCTACAAATAAACTGGGTCTCGTTATAAAAGTTAGGTGGGATAAAGCGTCCGCGGGGGCTGTTCATTTCTATATTAAAATTTTAATAGGACTCAGAATCCAGAGCTTTTGAGATTAGATGGCGGTATACGTTGCGCAGGTTTACCTACCGTGATGAAGGTACGCTCGATGACACAACGCTTACCCGAACAAAAAATATATTTATACCCAATTTTCTGAGATTTGCTTTTAATTATAGTAAGGGTATTTTATAAAAGTTACAGGAAAATTTATCGTTTCTATTTTATTACTTTTTTAGCACTACTAAAAAATGTACAGTCAGATTTTGTGATTTTTTGCAGCTGGAATGACTGACACAATTATGCACTTTTAAAAAAATAGTCATAACGATTTGCCTCTAAATTGAGCACAAATTTAACTGTTGAGTGCTATGCTCGTACCAGGTCGTACAGTCAACCACAGGTCCATGTTACCAACGTCTTTATTTCGTGGCAGTAAGGATGGTTTTCGTAGTTCTGCTGCTGGTGCGGCTGACCGTACCGGCTAGTACACTTGGGCAGGCCGCAAATCACATGGTCTTCAGCTTTATGTTCCATTTAGTGCCGCCCTGCGCAGCCGGCCACGCTACGTTTATTTCCGCTCTATAACACTGTTACTCTATTAATTCCTAACTAACTACAGTTGTTTGTAAACATTTAACTTAAGTAATATTGCATGATCGTAAATATCCACTTCGTGTTTATAATACCTCTTCAATATTAATTCTACATAATTACGTCCAGCTGAGACTTGTTGATTTGATCAGTCACCGTGAACAGAAAGACAGAGTAGGTAAGTTTAAGAAGGAGATCTTATCTTAGGTGTACCTATTCTATGTGAATAAATTCGCGGAGTCCATAGCGACAAAAAGTGGAGCATTCCATGAACAGTACGGTATTATGTGTAAATCCAGTTGTAAAACAAGTCACGTAGTGGTGTTAACAGCTAAACACTAAATTTGGTTGCGGTGTGTCCACAGGTCCACGCCTGTCGCGTTTCATGCTGTGCACACAATACGCACTGCGTTGCGTTACTATTACCATATTAAAATATGCAAAACGTATTATAACCGAAAAGTTTTTAATCCCAGTGTAAACAGAGTGTGGTTGAAACGTGAGCTATGAGCCAATAGTTGGTGATGCGTGTGTTGCACACACGAAATGTTTCAGTCATAGATAAGTAAGTACTAAGTTTTAAAATGTTATGGTTTCTGTCATGATGGGTAAGTAGCTTCATCATATCAGCCGAAAGACATCCACTGCTGGAAATGGGCCTTCCCCAGATGGGGAGGGGTGTTTGCCATAATCGCCACGCTTGGCAGGCGGGTTGGCGATCGCAGTGTAGCCTTTGCAATGTACATACCTACAGAGAATGCTGCTGCCCATTCTCTGGTGAGTCCCTTCCCTTAGTCGCCTCTTATGACACCCATGGGAAGTGACGGGATGGTGCTATTCTTTTACGTCCGACACCATACGGAACGGTAAGTAGCTTAGTGGATTTAATTTTATTTACAGGATCCTCTGTTTTCAGTAAATAATACCATTACTGTAGCATAATTTATTACCAAACTAGGTAATAAATTATCTGTGAAATATCCTATCACATAAATCTGTGCCCAATATGCGAGAAAAAAGCTTAGCGCAGCTCTAGCGTTTAATTTGATTAAAAGACACAGGAAAATCATAAAATATTCCTCCCTGCCCCACCTTATATATTCAAGGTGTGTGTTTGACAAACATCACAACATGATTTAGGATTTCAGTAGACACGCGTGCTCAGTCTACCAGTTTATTTAACGAAAAATCAATAATCACATGTCTGACGGTTTTCACGCTATTTATATAAAATGTACAACGTATTTTGTGGTCGGATGTGCCGCATTACATTAATCTCTTTGATGTTACCTGTGAAGCGTAATTTAAATTTAAACACCTTTCTGTACTTTTGTCTCCGTTTGTGGCGACTCTCGTTGCGAGTCGATGGCTTGCTCCAATTTCAAGCTTCAACGCGGCTGAATGCGTGGGTACCTTATCACGACGTCTTATGTAACTGAATCTGCAGCCACAGCATTTTGTTTACACATTTCGTGCATTGAAGTTTCATCATTTTGTTCTTTAAGTTTATTTCAACTACTTACCTACACCGTTTTCAGAACTGTTTTCATTTGGATAGAATTCTGGTAATTTGGTTTTAGTAGTTGGACCCAGCTGTTTATAATGGTATTAAGGAGTACTTCTTGATCTTTTAATTAGTTTCCTAAATACTTTTACAATATTTGAACATTTTATATTTTAAAATAATATATTTATTTTATATTCGACCCATAATTTTAATCATACAAAAAAATAAAAAAATATACTTATAATGGGACACGTTTTTAGGTTGTCACGCCACATTTTCCAACCGTGAGCAAAGGGAGAAATACGAGGGAGGCAGAAAGCTAATTTAAATACACCAGGCAGGGGTAAATTCCTTTTGCGCTCAGTATTTCTTGAGGGTTAAAACCTCATCTTGGGTAGATCGTCTGCAACTCCGTCAAACTATGACGTCCGCCTCTAATACAGAGTCAATCGACCGCGATTAGAGGATTTCCTCTATACGAATAGAATTATCTGACATCGATGTGCGATATACGAAGCCATAAGTAATAAAGTATAAGGTTCGTTTCGTATATGATTGATTTATCTGTTACTTGATCGAAGAATATAGGAAACTACGTTAATAAAACCCCAAACTTATTTCAGTTTACCGTAAACTGAAACAATACATTCGTTTTATAGATCGTTTGGAGAAAGAGAACGCACGTATAAAAACCCAATATTCTATAGCAAAAAAATCAATGGCGTTGTGGTGAATAATTTGGAATGTCAGACTAGATTAGTGAGTGCAAACCGGTGGAACAGTTTGTTAGCATCTGAATACAGTCCCAGTCCGCGGCGCACCATGTCCCCAGTGCAACAACGTCAAGATAAAATCTAGCGAATTTTACACTTCGCAACGAATATTAAAACGAACTTTGTTATTATCTTAAGTTTAATCTCACGTCGTGTTTTTCTCGCCCATTATGATAAATTGGCGTGTAAACAAATAAGTTGACTTTTACTTGTTACGCAAACTAGAAAGCAAAAGTTTAATTATTCAGGATAATGGAGTCAGAGATGCTGTTAACGGGGTTGATAGATTTTATGTGCTTAATTTTTGATGTCCCTGCTTTTTTGCGTTCATTACGCTTAATTAAGCTCGTGTCGGAACTAACACCCAGACAATTTATTGACACAAACCGATACTTAATTATTTATTTAAGTACAATTTTTCTAAACCTTCGTAATTACAAGAAGTATTCGTTTCTAGGTCGAGGACTAAGTATTTATCGTACAAGTTAAAGTCTAATAGAGTAGGCGACATTACTTGTTGTCATAGACGCAGGTGTTACCAGCGTTATTCTAATGACTTAAGTCAAGCATAACTTTGTGATAGAGTATTTCAGGCTGCGACTTAATCGGTCGATGTGATCCGTTTATTTCTAAACGGAAAATGTTATTCTGTTTCTTAATGAAAAGCGGTTGCGGAATTAGAAAAATCTATACTAAGTAATATTATGAAAGCGAAAGTTTGGATGTTTGGATGGATGTATGTGTGTTTCTCAATCACGCCAAAACTACTGAATGGAACTTGATGAAATTTGGCACAGGGGTAGATTATAGTCTGGAATAACACATAGGATACTTTTTATCCCGGGAGTATGTTCCCTTGGGATAATTTTCGACATTCACGCGGGCGGCAGCTGTTTGGCTATAAATACGATGATTTTCCACCTCCAATACTTGTTAAACTGCCAGTATTCGGTTCTATCCTTGTTAACAACATTATCGGACCACAATTTAAGCTGTGTAGAACTAAATATCCCGTATACAAGACTACCGAGCGTAACGTTTAGGCCAGTCGATCCTCCCATTGAGTTAAGTGGTACTTATTCTTAGCCCCACGTTGCTGGACCGGTCCAGTCCGTGATTCTAGCACTGGCGTGACGCGACCATAGCATTATGTGATCATTGCAATTCGTGATGTGGACCACAGGCTACAGCCGTACAATTGGACCGTAATACGATTAAAATGGAGTTTCGGTGTAACGGAAAGTTATGCGTGTCGTTACTTCAAATGATTCTATTAGTTGGCTCTGGTTAATGCGGTTTCAATGTCTCGCTGAAAGTATTTGGTGGTCTAGGTAGGATTGTGTTTTAAAATAAACGGTAAAAATCTAAACTAGGATTAAAAGGGTACCTAAACTAAAAACTTAAAAGATTTACCACGGACTACCTACGTAGTACCTTTTCGTATTCTCTGTCAAATTCATCCAAAAGTTATCTGTAAAAGATCACCTTTTGCGATAAGACCGCCCATTGTTACACCCTAAAATTTTTGAAGGTCCTAAATTATAATTTGTTGTTTATAATAAAGAGTATTCCTATTCTATGTTTACTGGTGGACTTAAGTCTACAAAAAGTTAAATATGATGAACACGAAAAACCCCGAGATAGCATGCAGCAATCAACAATGATAGCTAGTAACAATTTAAATTGACATCACTCACGACTGCGTTGATCCGTCGAAGAATAAAGTTGTTAACATCAATTGCAATCAGTTGTATCCTACTTGTCCCTCTTCCTATTTGAACAGATTGACAACCAATCATTTCGTTAACAATTCAAAACGTAAAAGCGCGGTTCCTGTTATGAAAAACATGGCGTGCAATGAGGATTTCCTTTGAACACATGCACGCATTTAAGTAAGGCGCGGTTGGTACAGATAAGAGTTCCTATATGTATAAGTCCTACGCTGCGATGCATTATTAAGGTGGAAGCGCCAGCGTAGCCCGCGAAATTCAAATTTTCTTACGTTTTTTGCAATTTGCAGGTCAGTATCAGGTTTTATGTTGGTCAAAATATGATACTGCCCGGCAAATTGCAAAAAACGTAAGAAAATTTGAATTTCGCGGGCTACCCTGGCGCCTTCACCTTAAGTTACCCTTTTCCCTAGCTAACTATTAGTTTTGAGATCAAATCTCAAGACTGATAGTTTCTTTCTTTATGGTGACACAAAATGCACCGCGTTGATATCAGACTTTGGTTACCTAAGGCTTCACTCTGCTTAATCACTAAGATATTCAAATACCTAAAACCTTTTAATTTACCGGATTGAACGATATGTAGGTTCCTATTTCATCGTTTCAGGTAGCTAATTAGGTATCGGCTATCTCTGCCTTGCATCAATATCGGTGACTAGGTAGGTAGTGAAGTGTACATGGAAGTGTCTAGGGACCCTTTGTACACACTGATTAATCCTATGCCGCATCGTTATGGCGACAAATTGACAATCATCGCCTACAAAGCAAAGCAACAATGCCTATCACATAGTACCCAAAATTCAACGCAAGATTCCTTATACACGAAATATTGGAAAAAATGTAATTATCAGAAAACCTAACAAACTGGATCTGATTGAAATCAGACGCGGAAATCATACATTGTCAAAGATTCAAGTGTTAGAATCAGTCAACTTGTGATGTGGAAGACATCACAGGTTGATTTTTTTACACCCTTATTCATAAAAACTTTTCAGCCATTACTTAGTTAAAATACTGTTTAAGAGATTCTAAATTCAAATGCTCCATAGAAAATTTTGAATTAAGAGTCTGCTTATCGGTATTTTAGCTAAATAACGGTTATAAAGTTTTTATGAATAAGACTGTTAGTGTTTAACTCAGTCATCAGTCGTTCTGGAGTTTGACTACTCGCAACGACTGTCAATAAAATTATTTATGTACAAATGACAGTCGGGACCATCAACTTAAATCAAGTTTCAGTAATACATGAAATAAATAAAAGTAAAGACGTCCTCCAATTCTGGCCACAGTAATAAATTATATTATAACTAACGGTAGTTCCTCCCATACGGTATTGTCCAACTTCAATACAACTGGAAGGTCCACCAATATTATCCAGACCGTAGACGTTACTCAAATATTATCGGAGCGGTCTGACGACGCCTCTTAGACGAACAGTATTGATAGACACGCAGCTCTTATGTGACTATTTATTTACTGCGCGATGCTCTTCAGGGAATGCTAAGAGGGAAGTGGAAGTAGAGCGCCGCTTTGTTGCTGACATGATCAAGGAGCATAGACTATAGAGGAAGTGTTCAATAGCACGCAAATCACGGTGTAAGTAGGCCTGCAATGAGTTCTGAAGTAGTCTTTGTCAATTTTAGCTACATAACCCTCATTTGCGTCACATATTATGTTAATTAAAACACCTGTGTTTGAAACTAGTTTTAGTAACCTCGATCCAATAATGGTTTGCAGTAACAGCCAGCTATAACCATTCATATTAGTACAGCTGTAATTGAAATAGATAATTAATGCCCTCTCCCTCAATAATTGCCCGAACATTAACGTTTTAGTTGGCCCATCCAATCCAGAATGTCCATGAATAGTTTCAGATAACAGTTATTTAGTTGAATCAACAAATTGAGTGCAGCGAATCAACTTTGTGACCGTCGCTTATCATAGAGCGGTATCATAGAACATACGCGATCGTCACCAGAGATAATCTGGAATCGTCGGTATAAAGGGCACGTTTCACTATATTGGCGTAGGAACGGTTTAATTAAGGGAATGGAGCGGCCAACGGTTGATGTGCACGCTCGCCGTACACAACTTACAAATGGATTAGTCTCAAACACGTTCAATTAACTTATCTGAGGCGATGAACTGCTGTACCGAGTGCGAGCTTCCTTTTCAACTACTGATTTGAGTGTACCTACACAACATTTTGCGGGTTTGCTGCGATTTGACCGGAAAATCTGTAGTCCGGCTGTAGCAATCGTTACTGCGTTTTTTACTGACGGAATATATCCTTGCATGCTATGTAAATGCAAGCAATGCATGTATTGTAAATTTTAATTAGTTATCAAAAATAAAAAGTACATGTTAAACTACATGTTTTGCTAGGTACTTCAGTTAAATGCACACATAATTGTAAGCAAATATTATTCCGATACGTTCAGTTTTACGTCTTCAGAACCAATATTTAACTAATACACTCAAACAGCTTTCAATGCTAATCGTGTGTCCGTATTTGCCAAACAACTCGTATCCCGGTATTACGAGCGTCCTAATACCCACAGATATAATAGCATGCCTTAATGCTCATTTAATTGGATATGAGCTGCCATTCCTCAAGTACAATAGCCACCCGCTTTGAACACGACATACAAGGAGATGTATTAATTTCAGTCATATGCTAAGTTGTAGTGTATTAACCCCTCGTTATTTTGATACAGATTAAATTAGACGCTAATAGAGGAAATGTAAGATTTTGGAAATAACTACATATATATTTAAATGGATTTTGGGAATATCTACATATTAGCTGACCTCTTGTAACGAGGCGGGGGATGTAAACTATTTTATAGATATCTACTTTACATAAATATAGGTAGGTATCTACTACTTGCATAAATACCTATATATTCAGATTTTAGAAAAGGCAGCTGGGTTGTTTACTTATCGTTGTGTATCGTCGTTCATAAAAAGAAATGAAAGACAGAAAGAAAACAAAAAAAAGCTATGTGCAAAATTTTGTGATACATAATGAAAAGCTGCATCAATTTTTCCACAGTATTCAATGAGAGCTAAGGAGTTTTCTTCTGTTATTTAAACTTTCTATGTGCGCTGTACAAACATAACCTTTTTCTCAAGTGAAATAAGTATCTACTTACTTTCAGCTAAAAGTTTTACTTAAGCTATAAAACCTGGAACCTCGCTAATTTTTAACGTACGGAATTAGGCGCAGTTTGCCGAGTGCCAAACTCTTAACGTCGTAAACTTCAGCTTATATTTTTTTATCTCACTACAAAAGTTAAAAGAATTTTCAAGAATTTTACTTTAGCAAGCCATTTAAAGTTTTCTTGAGGTAGGAAAGTATTTTTAGTCTGAATTGCGGTATATAATCGAGTCTGGTAATACTTTGTAAAGGATATGTTTTTATAGAGTCACGAAACTACTTACCTATTCTTTAAAATGCTTTTTGTTATTAGTTTTTATCTACATCAAATATCTAGATAATAAAAAATCTTTAATGACAGGTTTCTGAGTTACACGCAATCTGTCTAGTTCGATCGAACACAAGTTAACACAACAAAACCATTAAAATCGTAATTTACGGTACCAATAATAAACACAAGAGATTAACGGTCAACAAAAAGTCCACACAGCCAGCCGTGATGTCACATAATATAACTCATAAGACATTGGCCTCCGAGACCATAAAAAAATATTGAGTAGATTTTTACGATACAATCTAACATTGAGTAATCGATCAGCTCTGTAAATCACTTAGCCGTCATGAGCCATTAGTCAACCTGCCTAGTCACACATCTACTTCACCGGTTTAATGAATTTCGTGACATACAATTTGCTCCGCTTTGGTTTTGGAGTTCCGTACTTTCGCGCCAGCGACACAAGTATATTTTTGGAGTGTTTCTTGAGTTAGTCCTATTTCTGTGATAAAATTAAACCCTTGGCGAGGATGGTAAAAGGTTTCTTCATCATCATCATATCAGCCGAAAGACGTCCACTGTTGGACATAGTCCTCCCCACATGGCGGGGGTTTGCCATAATTGCCACGCTTGGCAGGCGGGTTGGCGATCGCAGTGTATCTGTAGCAATGTACCTACGGAGAATGCTGCTGCCCATTCTCTGGTGAGTCCCTTAGTCCCTTAGACGCCTCTTACGACAGCCACGGGAAGTGAAGGGATGGTGCTATTCTTGTACGTCCGACACCATACGGAACTAAGGTTTCTTGCAGGTAGAAAACCATGGAGTCTTAGCAGTAAGGGTGTTACAATATAACTCAGCTACTCATACAGAGGTTTGGTCCCTACGGAAAAATAGAGGCACTATTAAAACTCAAAATTAATATAATACTGCCCTTTTTTGCCCGTCATGAACGCCAAAATATTTTTGCAGTGTAGATTTTCAAGTCGCAGAGCGGAGCGAGGTTTGTGGTACCTACATAGGAGCCTGTAGGTATTTCTCTTACTTGTTATGAGCATGGAAGGACAGTCGCAAAGGCGGTGGCGGGGGCTCGGGCGGCGGAAGCGCTGCGCGTTTGAGCCGGTGTCCCCCCACATGCGCGTACGCCGCTGGCTGCCAGTACCGCACGAATGGGGACAGCGACAATCCTGGAACAAGCACATCGAAGATTAGCTACTGAATTAAGACGGTTTAATAACATGATTCTATAACACGAGAGAGACGGACCGATAGCACTTTCTCTTTTTCGGACTGAAATCGTCATGGCATAGACTGATGGAGATCCATGAAGGCCTCTTGTGAAATACATCGCGTTATAATTGCCCTCATTTTGCAAACGAATAAATGATTTCATAAAACAATAATTGAATTTCATCAATCTGTTTTCCTATGGTGGCTTCAGCAAGTACCTACCTATCATTCCAACAGAATCTGGCAGTTTTTTTTTTGTTTTGACATCTCAGCAGCAAACCCAAATTGAAGAGCATGATCTATCCATGTCCAGTTAGTAACACAGCAAGCAGAGAAGAATTGATCACAAACAGAAGCCATGAAAGCGAAAAATGCAGAATATTTGGATTGCAAGAGCTCATACATTTCTAGCATACTTGAACAAATAAATGTAAATCATTCTGGCTGGCCCCAAATTAAATATTTAGATGTTCTTGCTAGGCAATGACCGGCTACCAAGGTAAACACGTGGGTTACAGACGGTCAAATATATGTCTAACGCAATAAACAAAATAATATGTAGATTCTATTCTCAACCCTTTCATGTGTTATCTAAGTATTTTAAATTACCTAATTCAGTATTCTAGTTTGTTATTTAGAAGATAAGGGCCTTTTCAGAAACATTTTCACTTATACCTAAATGATTTCAATTTTGTACTTTTTATTTGTTTGAAATATTAAGGTTTTCCACCGATACATAATAAATTCATTGTCGACATGACAGGTGTAATGAACATTTACATAAAAGTATCGTTAAAACGCAGCCCTAAAAAGGATTTTTAATTAAAATTTTCGCAGCGATAGACTTCTGATAAATCATAATGATTGACGGCATTTTAATTGAAAGTATTGTTTTAAATTTTCAATCTATAAGCCTAATGGTTTAGTGAACGAATATTTTTTTTACCTACCTATTAAAAGTATTATGGAACTTACTAACTTCACAGGGTTTCGAAAACCCCCCTTAAAACGCTCACCAAGATTGAAGATATCACAAGAACCTTCAACACAAAACAAATCTAATACTGATTAATCGACGGACACAAATTAATGAAGAGACGTGTACCTACAATTTAACAAGATCGCTATCAGATAGCTAACGCTGCAATTTATCAATTCAAACGGAAATATGAGTCTCGCCACCGACGTAATTGGAAAATCAAGTGCAATATATTTCCTAACCCGGCTTCCCCCGAGACTTTCCTAGGATTTACACGCGTCTAGGATTCAGAAGTTAGCCTAGATTAGCACCGGCAGGATCGGCACGGGATTTATTGGGGCTGTGCGCCAGCTACACTACTTATGTCCGACAGATGGTCTGCTTCAGTATTGTATTAGAGTTATGAGTTTGGTCGTGGGTATAATCAATAAGCGAATAGCGACTAGTGGTGTCTAAGTAACTTAAAGGCACATATAATCCACACATTTTGACAGTTTGTATAAAAAGATAGTTAGAGATGTAACATCAAGACCATTCAAACGTGAAAACAACGACTATTTATAACGCGAAAGTGGTAGAATAGAAAACTAGACTAGAATATAGAAAGTATATTTAAATAATATGAAGGCGTTCTGAAAATATTGGCAAGTGTAATGCACTCGTATGCCAACCCCGTAGTGAATGCAAAGTGTATAATTTTTCGCGCCATTTGCCGATGAGCGCGGGACGTGCACTAGATGGCGCCGGCGCGCACGAACGTGACTCCACCTTTGCTGACTACCCAACACCGTAATACAGTATGCCAAACTTGGCTCAAGTAAGTACAAGTTACCTAATTTCCAAGTCCTTTATTTGTTTCCGAATGAAGAGAGCAGAACTGTTCACAGACCCAAATAAACAGAAATTCTTTACTGCGACTGAAAATTTTCAAGTCCCTGAAAATTAGCAGTCTGTGCATACTTCCGGCTTTCTATAGACCCAATAAGATGGATCTTGGATGTAAATAGAGTTTGAGTTTGTTTAATTCCCAATCGTCTAGTCCATCAGTCCATTGAAACCTGAAGGATCTTTTCTTCACACTTTCCGATTTCGGGGACGTAAACATTCCTCGGAATTGGAAAGAGGACAGGGCGGGTCATTTCGGACTCACAAATGTCTCTTTTCCTCCATTGACGTTTTTGTGTAGGGAAATTGTTTACATACAGGGCCTTTTCATTTTGTTGACAAAGATGAAGGAATGTTTTATACCCTCGAAGACGTAGAATTTTATCTCCTAATCAACATAGTCAAAGTTTGGATCGTGATTTATGACATGACATTCAGACTTCATTCGAAGCATTGTATTCAAAGTGGTTGGACTCATAATTGCGATGTGTAGCAATCAAACGTTACATATTAACTTTCTCTTATCTTTTGTATCTCTGAGCTATTGTCAAGTCAAAATACCAGTGGGCATAGTTAAGATACGGACGCCTTCGGTATGATAAAGCGATATTTTAGTATAACTTTTCACATTGACGTCGCGTCAAGGGAAAAGATGGCTATGGTTATAGCAACCTTCAATATCTTCGTTGCCTCAAATAATTACGGCAAAATTATTATACCTAGTTCTGAAAACAACCAAGATATATAGAACGGTATTTCGGTGCCTAGGCAGTTAAGGGTGTCCAAAACCAGTGATTATCTACTTATCAACAATACGGATTACAGAACATTCCTTTTTCTAAACAATATTGATTGAAGAAAATGGAAACATGACTTTATTTCTAATGGTTTCTCACAAACAAAATTCTATGAAACATATCACATTTTCGGTAGGTAGCGAATATTCATTAAGCATGTCAATCTTCCTTACCATAAATTCAAGATAGCAAGTGTACCTACAATACTTTTGACAACAACCACTATATAAGGGAAACTGGGAAATTTCAGTTGCCATAGCAACCTTGCTTTGCAATATTATAACTTATTTTATCGTGGTGCAAATAGTGCAAAGCGCTGCAGGTGAAACCAGCGAGGATCAAACCAGCACTTTACGTTATGTTATGTGAAATGTATAACATGTGGGTTTGTTTACAAATCCGCGAGCTAATAAATGTTTCAATTGAAATATTGCACTTTACCTACATTCAAAATATAACCATGTCGTATCGATATCTGTTTTATATTTTTTATTAGCGTGCGGTTGGTCATGCCTTTATGAGCAGGCTCCACTTTCAATTATCTTTCGAGTATTAATAGGGACAGGTTCACATTAGTATTAAACTTTACGATGTTATATAAAAGTTGGATAAATAACTAAGTACACATAATATTATAAAACAAGATTTAGGTATAATTTTAATCAAAATAAATTAAAAATCAGTAACGTGTAAAATCATTATAATCAAAGAACCTGATACATTTTTATGATATTAGGCTGCATAAATTGTGATGTTAAGCCTTATTAATTGCGGCCCACGTCGCCGCTGAGACTCAACAAAGAGCACCTCTAGTGAGACCTCTTTTGAAACCTGACTGAGCGTCGTTTTATGGAGAATTACCTTTATTAGATAGAGCTGAATAAAATCAATAGCGTCTTCCTCTGGCGTGGCTTAATGAAGGCCGCTTGAATGCTTATTAGCTTTTTTTTTTTTTTTTTTTTTTTTTTTATAGGATGGGAAATCATCAAATGACCCCTCCCGCTCTGGGTGGAGCGGCAGGGAGTGTCAGACTTTTACTGACTAAAACCCACCCTTAGTCCTCCTAGTGCCTTTCTTCCCAGGGCCGCGGTAACTCTTTCGAACAATTCCGCAACCCTGGCAGGCTCTGGCCCTGGCGGGCCCCGTCTCCGTTGCTGACTGCTCGTTGCTGACGGCGCGTTTGGAGTGAACGCGCCGTCGACTCTGGCCTGACCTGATCGGACAGCGAGCTACCCATTGCTCGCTGTCCGCAGGCGTCAGTCACTGCGCCTAGCCCAGGAGCGTCAGTTCCTGAGAGGCGCAGCGACCGACGTTCGTCTGGAGGAGGCGAAATGGGGCCATTACTGGCACTCCATTTCGGCCCCCTCCCGAGCAGTGGCAGCGGCGGCGACGGTGGCGGCGGCTGCGGCGGAAGCGACGGCGGCGGCGGCGGCGGTGGAGGAGGGTTTTCTCCTCGACCCGGCCCTGGCGGGTGGACCGCAGGCTTTGCCCCCAGCCCAGTGATCGGCCGGCTTGCCAGCTGCCGCACATGCGAAGCAGTGCGGCGCGGCGTCGCACGAGCCGGCCCTGTGACCGGGCTGACCACAGCGGAAGCAGTGGTCACTGCGGTCCACCTCCGAGGTGCAGCGTACTCCCACGTGGTTGCCAACTTGGCAACGGAAGCACCTCAGAGGTCTGGGCTCCAGCAGTTTTACCTGCGCGGAGACCCAGCCCACCAAAAGCCTTCGGCCCTCCGAGACTTTCTTGGCCGCCGACACGGGGCAGCTCACCACTACGGTTCGCATGCCCGTGTTGTCAGGACGGATGGTGCCCGCCTTCACCTCCTCTGCAGAGCACCCCCCCGTCCTGACGACGGCGGCCAACACCTCCTCCTCCGTGACGGAGTCGTCCAGGCCCAAGATGCGCATATCTATGCACTTCGTGGGCCTGGACACTCGGACGTCATCCGCGCCCAAGGACGCCCTAAGCCTTTCGGCTAGAGCGTCCGCGGCCGGACCGCTGCCTGCTCCAGGGATCTCGAGCATCCTGGCCCCGGTCATGGTGACCCTGAGCCGGAGACCCCCGACGATGCCAAGCTCACCGAGGTTGATGGCCTCCTTGGCCTTGGTGAGCGTATTGGCATACGTCACGCCCCTCTTCACCGCGTCCGGCTGCAGCGTTAAGACTACAGCCGCGGTCTTCGGGGCGCGGAGCGCAGCCGCGACGCCTCGCGCTCGCTGCCGCCGCCTTCTTTCCCGCCTCTTTGCCGCCCTGGCTGCCTTTCCCGCCTTCTTCTTCTCCCCGGCAACTTGCCATTCGGCTTGAGCCGGGGGAGGAGCTGAAGGCGAGGAAGCCGGGGGGAGCTGCTGCTCAGACGGCGCAGGAGCCTTCGCCGTCCGCGCAGCAACCCCACCCTTCCTCTTCCTTCCCGGGGCCGGGTCCGGTTTTCCCGACACCGGCTTCGCGGGTGCCGGCCCGGACCCTTTGTCCTGGCCGGACGACCCCGGTGTGGCAGCCACGGCGGCCGCGTACGACGCCGCCTTTTTTTGGGCTGGAGCCTTCCCACTCGCCGCTAACGGGGGGCGCAAGACGATGCCCTCCAGGACGGAAAACCGCGCCTGGAAGGCAGCCATCTCCTGCCGCACAAGGTCCAGCACCTGGCCCTCCTGCGGCACGGGCTGGCTGTCCTTCTTGCGCCCCCCTTTAGGCGCCCCCTGTGGGCCGGCTCCCTGGAGCCTGGCCAGGTCTGCTCGGAGCCCCGCGTTCTCCCTCTGGAGACGCTCGGTGGCGGCAGCCAAGCGGGCGACCTCCGCCCGCAGGTTGGACATCTCGTCCACCGGAGGCCCACCTCGGTTAGCCTCCGCTGCCGCCAGGATGGAGGCCAGCGCCGCACTTATGGCCTTGTTTTTAGAGGAGAGTTTCCTCTTCAAGGCCACATCGCGAAGCGCGGCCTCCACCACCTCCGGGAACCCAGCCCTCCGAACCCGCTCCTGTCCGGAGTCATCCGGCTCACCGCCGGAGGACTCCGAACCAGGAGCCCCACGACCGCCATCTTCGGGGGGTCGTCCAACATCCTTGGAGGCAAGGACTCTGCCCTTGCCTCCCTCTCGGCCCGTACCCCGCCTGCTGGTGGAGATTTTACGGGCCGAGGCCACCTCTTCGGTGCCGGACGACCCCCGGTCCTCCTCTGATCTGGGCCGCTTGCGGAAGGACCTAGAGTCCTCCGCAGCAGCCCCCGCTCTCACGGGTTCAGAGCTCGCCGAGCTTAAGGTCGCTAGGTCGTCGGAGTCCAACTCGGACTCCGACTCTTCACCCGTGCGACACTCAAGCGAGCCCTCCTCCCAATATAGAGCGCCACTTCCCGCGCTCTGCCCGACCGACACTTTGTCGGGTGAGCTAAAATTGAACCCGATTAGTTCCTCAAAGGACGTTTCGAATCGGGGGCCTCCTCGGCCACTGTTGCCCTTGGCAAGCGGAGTGCGGACAGCCCTGTTGCCCCCCCCAGAATACGAGGGGCTTGACGCACTAGGCGTGGCGGATTCCCGGACTGCGGTGCAGTCCGAACCGCCCTGGGGTATTTTCTCTTTTCCAGGCCTGTCCATAGTTTCCTTTTTGAGGGTGCGGTCCCTATCTCCCCTCCTCTCCCCCTCTCTCTCAGTGCTTGCTCGCTGCCCTCACAGTCACGTCTGATGATCAGACGCGTACCAGAGAGCAGCGAGCAAGCCAATGAGACGCACACCGTCCGAGGACCCGAACACTGCTCAAGAATCCGAACGGTGTGCCCCTCTTGTGTCTCTCTTGGTCTGGTCTCTCACTTGGGACCTTCCGGCATGAGTGGCTCTACCGGCAAAGCCCCCAAGATCATTGAGACACGCAAGCCCCACCACGACGACAACGTGGAGACACGGTTGGTGGGGATGCTTATTAGCTTCGCTCAGTCCAAGAAAGGTTTAATGGAAAATCGGATTCTGTGCCGGCAGTCGGCCGGCGTATTCCAGATTAGTGCCAGTGATTATCCGCATCAAGTATCAAAGGGTTGATCTGGCGGCGGATGACTTTGTAGCCGGCTTTTGTTGAACAAGCGTTTGTTGTCAAACATTATATTATTGCTGTCATTTTTCACTTCGATTGTTTAGAACTCAAAATATGTAGAGTATTTCTTCGACCGTGTTGTGCTTCATTTTGGAAGCGTGGTTTCTCGCTGTAAGTAATGTTTTTTGTACACAGCGGTGTATTTTTTCTTGATTAATTCTTTTGTTATTTATTAGCAAAACACATTCAATCTAACATTATAACTTCTTAGAGAGTTTGGTAGCATGTCATAGTATGAGAGAGTTAAACAGTTTTTGCTACTCTAGATTTTTTTTAGGATAGGTCGCTACTATTAACTTACCTACTTTATCGTTCAGTGACACACACAGCCCAACAGACTTCTAAAATAAAATAAAATTTAATTTTTACTTTCATGTTCATTTGCGAATTTATCGGTCTAGCGATTCTGTCTCGCATTGATTTGAATAATCTTTATTGAAAAAAGAAGAGGACTTTCTTCAAACGTTAGCAATCATGAATTTTAAGTACCTAAAGTCTTGCAAAAGATTAATACACGAAGGTTTGGGGTGGCTGTCGAATTGAAAACGAGCTGTCAGTTCATTGGTTCACAGTTTCAGTAAGTAAGCACATATTTTGTCGCCACGGTGAGCGGTATGAGATCTTATTAGGGTAGTGGTAGTGCATCCGCGTTGCCACGGCTCCATATAAATGGATTTTCCATTAGATGCAGTACTTGCCAATAGAAAGAACACGGTGGGAGGCGGAGCTGTGGAGTACTGGTTTTGAATACACTCCGGGACTTTATTGAAGAGCACCCGGTGTACATCTTAGCATTTAGACCTTTGAAACTGTATTTTGTTGAAAAGTATGAAACACAAAGTCCTTTCACTAAAAAACATGAGATATTTTTCGTAAACTTAATTGCTTTTCGTTAATTTAAAGCATTTTTTTCCTTCCTGCTATAACGAATTTTAAACGAACGGTTTTTAAAATATAATTAAAGTGTTCTGTATTAAAAAGGGGAATATTTAATTTTACAAACATGATCTCCGTAAGTTAATCGATCGAGTAAGCCTCTGTAAATTACAGAGATGGTAATAAAGTATTAACGATGAAACGAGACCGAATTGATTACTAATGGAATTACGGTAGCATTTATGAATACCGTACTTTATTATTAATTTAATTCAATCCTCGAATAAGTATGAAAATTACGTTGTAACTTGTAATAACGGTGAGCCTCTAATTTATCGGCGTCGGCCGTGATTAGGTTCATTAACAGTTTAACAAAGTTCTCCATCTTGGATTTACGAGTATGTAGCTAAGTAATGCTAACTACTCTTGGGCACGTACGGTAATCCTATTATAATCCTGGCTCTATTTTATTTATAAGTCTGTAACTGTAAGTTTATGGCCAGTTAGGACTTTTCTTCTTGTGTTTCACAAACTATGTAGGTACCTACATATTGATCTTCATAAAAAAAAACTTTTTAGCAGAACAGTGTTACGCTTCGGTAAAAGAAAAACATTTCCATACTACAACGACTCATTGTAGGTACGAGAGGTACAGTAAAACGACAATAAAACAATAATATTCCGAAGCTCCGTGATATATAGCTTCAAGCACGTCCGTCGGCTCGATGAACCCTCGTAGTGAACTATTGCCTGGCTCTTATCTTATCAGCGCTATATCCTCCCCTGTATTTCCTTTCACTTTTAGCTTTTCAACTTATTGTTTATTGCGTAGGTAGATTTCCAAATATACGTATATGAAAGCTTAAGAAGTTATTATAATGTGTATCTATACCAGATGTTTTGTTTGCAGGATTCTTGTTCAAAGGTTAATAAAATTTCCTTTCTTATTTTGTTAATTTAAGAAAAAACCAGCCAAGTGTGAGACGAACTCACTCACGAAGGGTTCCGTAGGTACATACCTACCTATCACAAACCGTTTTTATTTACCAAAAAAAAAACTGTTTCTTTACCTACCAGAGTCCTCTTTATTTTTATATTATTGTTTGTAGTCAGGTAGGATAGCAGCAATTACTATTTCACAAACACACTCAATTTCAACTGCGTATCGTATCTACCTATTACGGTCTAGAATTCAAGATAAACAGCCTGCTGACAGACGCACAGACGGACGAACAGCGATGGCTTAGTAATAGGGTTCCGTTGGTTACCCTTATGAATTAAACCCTAAACCAGTTTTTTTAATCGGCAGTGTTCATGACACTGCAACTAGAAATTATCATCACCTGCTTAGCCTTTTTCCAACATTTTTGCGGTCTGCTTGCAGTCTTATCGAATGCAGCTGATTATGATTATTTGACATAGAAGCCTAGCCTACCTAAACACGGTTATAATTAATGCACTTAACTTTTGTTTTTCTTTGCTTTTAATTTTATTCTCTCTCCATTTTTTGGACAATTTATAAAAATACCAACATCAAAAAATTTGATTTCCCTCGTTCCTAGAACGCAGTAACCTATCTAAAAAAAACCTCTTAAGGCGAGCCTGACTTGAGCGCGTAGGCATCTAACGCTTACCCCAGGCCCCGCAAGGAGTAGCAATACGTAATAAGTTACGATGCGCGGGAGACGCGCGCACCAAGCGCACCGCTCGCTCATGAGTTCACGGACTCGGGTAGGTACTAAGTTCCGTCACAGGATAAAGTAATGCAGTAGATCAACTTGAATTGATTAGTATAAGTTTATTTTGTTTTATTTTTCTATTAAGTATTTTTTAAGGTTATAGATGGATTAAGTACGTATTGTACAAACTTGAATCCAATTACTAATCATTAAAAATCAGTAATAATACTTATTTATTTTAGAGTATATGGTGGATTTAAAATCTGACTGACACGAAAATTATGAATACGAGTACGATACAAAAATACGCGTCGCGCGCTATTTGGCTTTGGTGCGATACCTTCGTAAAAATCAAGTAGTAGGTAGGCACACTTACTTTAGGAAAATTATGTTACAATTCTTGAATATTATAATTCAAGAAAGCTTAGAAGTATAAATGGTTTGGAATTTGCCTAGATGCTATTTAAAAAAAAACAAAAACGTTTTTATATTTTTTAATCAAATAGTTAACATAATAAAAGTTACCAATGCAACTGGCTAAAATTCGTTGAACTGTAGCTGTCTCGGTTTGCATGGACCTAGCTGAGTAGATTGACACGGAATATGGTCCTTGGATTTGCTTGGACCTGGCTGCACAGGCTTATCATTAACATTTTCTTTGTTTTCTTTCAATATTATGTCTCGTATTGGCATACCGCGATTTTGGCGCGGATCCACAATCTCTGGCAATATACATTTCAAATAAAAATCTATAATTTTTTTCTCCATATGCACCCGCCAAAATTCGTCATCTCTTGAAATATTTTCTACTACTACTTTTCACCGAACCATATTCCAAAAATGCATTGGTTCCTTTCTGTTACATGAAGTTGACCCTGCACTTGGTAATACCAATTACTTTTTTGTTTATAACCCTGGTATGTTTTATTCTATCGAATTTAAATATATGTATTTTACTTTCTTCAATAGCAGCATTTCCCTTTTCTAAATGCCGTTATTGGACATTTAATTTCAACAATGGTGTCGTTCCCAACTATACCGTCGGGGGTAACCCCAATAAATGAGTATTATTTTGGAGACAAGTCACGCCCTTCTGCATGTTCTATTGCCCTGTAACGCAAATTTTGATTTTGATTTGTTGGTAATTAACAAGTAAAATTTTAAAAACTTACAAAATATCCCTGTTCAATAAAGATAACGGAGCTACAGTGCCAAAGACAGATACACAGGCACACAGACGCACGTACACAGAAACATAGATAGCAAACCGTTATAAATAAATAGGATAGAATTGTAATATGGTGTGTGTTTAATTTCTTTATGTATTTTATGGTGTTACAATAATGATAATGAGATACTACTTTATTCAAATCTATACTAAATAATATTATAAAGTGGAAGTGCGCTGTGGTAATAGCTAATTATACGTAAGTACCATGTACTACAAAGATATTGTTTTTCATTCGATCTAAAAAAAAGTCCGCGACGTTACACCTATATCTATCTCTTATAAATATGCCACACTAAGGCATTTCATGTCAAATAATTTATTTAAAAATTAAAGGTGGTTTTTCAGCATTAATATTAGGCAGGCATATTAATCCTTACTAGCGAAAGTTACTTCATCATCAAGATAATTATATGAAGATAAACTTTGTCTTTTACAGCATGTTATTTGAACTCACCGTTTAGGAGATAATGTAAAATTAAAATAATTCAACAATATTATTAAATCGAACGGGCGGTGCGCGAGACGCGGCCACCAAACGAGAACGCGTCGAGCCTGCGTGACTGCGTGCGACGCGGTGCAAGAAATTCTTTTTTGTATTATGATTATGAATTTATGATAGTTACATTCATGGGGAAGGCTGTACGGCTATACGGGAACGGGAATTCCTACGGGAATGAAGAGTTCCGTTACCTGTCTCCGAAGTTCTTCATCAGATCTTCACCAAATTGAAATGGGATCAGTCCGGGAAGATACACTTCCAAAAAAAATAGAATCATCAAAATCGATTGATAATTGGCGAAAATATCGCTGAGCAAACATACAACAAAAAAAAACAGTCGATTTGAGAACCTCTTCTTTTTTGGAAGTCGGTTAATAATATACAATACAATAGTCAATTAAAAACAGTTTAGTGTATGTAATTTATAATTTCTATACATTTTTCCAAAACTATCCAAACTGACCACATAGTTTTTTGTATGTCTTGTCATAACTTGATACATTGTTAGTAATTAGTAAGAGGATGGACTCTAGTGTACAGCGCATAAATGAGCTGGTCCGGTAGCCTAAACGTTACCAAAAGTATGTTATTATAATATTTTCATAGGAAATGGTCATACTGTAACACTTTTACACTATGGCACGCGACTCACGAGTGCGCTGCGCGTATTGTTTGGCATAGACGAGACCTGCACAAACGTTGCAGACATCATAAATATTATTATTTGTTGTGTTGTGGTGGCTGTGAGTAGGTACCCACCTAGCGTATAACTACACTTATATTTCTTCTCTACATGAACACCACAACATTATTGCACCGATATTCAACTCTCATGTAGGAAATACGAGCTATTATTTTTGCATTTGTTTAGGAGTAAGATAAGTGAAAACGGACATTTCTAATAAATAACAAATATTATAAGACTTATACAAACTCTCCGAAACCATCAAGACTAACGTAGCGGGTTGAACTACCTATTTGACATTTGAAAACAGTAAATCATTGTATCATGTGCGCGCGAGGTGGCTTTATGCACTCTGAAATAGGGTTCAAATTCAATTGTTTTACATAGGTACTTGATGCGGTTGGTAAATCTATTACGCGCGAAAACTAAACCACTAAAGCGCACGTCTTTATGCGTATTGAAATAAGGTTTAAATTAAACTGTTTACACACATGTTCGCGGTGTGTAAATTTATCGGTTCCGTGTCGGTACTTACCTAGTTAGTAAAGTAAATTATGTATATACCTATATACCTTTTTGTTTATTCAGCCAAAGTTTATAAAGTACCTAGTCACCGCTGCAACGAAGAGCCGTTGATGACAACTTTTTTTTCCCCCATTTTTTTTTACAAAATTATAGCTACATCTAATAAAAACTAACTATATTACAACTGTTTGAACACTAAATTGTATACAAGTTTTATTATTTAACCACTCGACACGTGAAAATTCCAAAATAAAAAATAAATCTTACGTAAATAAACATAAACATTAAATTCGCGGCACACTGGTGTGCCGGCAGTGCTAGAGCGGTAATCAATTTAGGCTTAGCCAGTAACAGAACTTAGCGGGGGTGGCGGGATCGCAAAAATTTGGCACACGTCCGACCTCCAACACGTTCCGCTCGGGACTAAATGACACGGGGCGCGCTCATGAAAAGACAAAATCACTTGATTTTGGAATTAGTGGGATACGTATTTTCATATTTCACATTATGACGGCCGATTTATATCACATTTTTTACGACCTTTATTGTGGTATAAGTTTTATTACTCAAAACCTTATATAACTCAAATGAAATGATAATTACATCTTGATTTTGACTTGTCTTTGCGATTTAATTGGATGCAGTAAAGTGCAAGTAATCGTGTATTGCACGGCCGAAATCGCAAGATCGAAGTGTGAAATATGTAATATATTTTTTTCAAAATTTAAGTCCGTGTTGTTTACGAATAAAACACAATTTTACACAATGCAAAACAACGTTTTTCTGGATAACCTGGCCTTAAAAAGTGCTTCTCATCTAATTTGTGTGTAGGCTCCTAACGCAAATTATTCTTGTCGTCATAGCCCCTTTTGAGCGAAGGGGTGAACAACCTTGCTGTCAATGGCAAGGTGAGCAACCCACGGCCCACACACTGCTGTAATCGTGAATCCATCAGCTACATGTATCTATGATGATGGTAGGACGAAATTATTGATGATAATCATGAGTTGGTAAAAGCCGTTGTGTGTGTATAGTAGACCACGTTCGACCAATGTGTGTTGATGCGGAGCAGAACGTGTCTCATCGGAATCGTCTATATTTCGTAGTACTGAGATGCTTCTGGAGGTCGGATAGGCAAACGCTCCATGTAAAATTCTGGTGCTCAGCTGCATCCGGGTAGACTAGAAGCCAACCTTAATATAGTTGGGAAAAGGCAGATTGAGTATTGAAACACTTTGAGTACTTTTTTGTTATGGATGGCAAATCATCAAATGACTCCTTCCGCACTGGGCGGAGCGGAAGGTTGCTCCTCCTAGTGCCCTTTGCTTTCCAGGGCCGCGGTAACTCTTTCGAAAAAATTCGTCGTTCGTACCTAGCTAAGTTAATTTAAGAGTTCGGCACTAAAATTTTTCCATTGCAAAAATATATCACGGAAATAAATTCAGATTTTTTTGTTTATTTTAGCTATTTCATTGCAGTCATGTTTTTTATTACACTTCCAAAAAAAAAACACAGAGCGACGAATTTCTCTGAATATAAGGTAAATGTGGGATTCAATATCAGGCAAGTAGCTGAATTTGTAGAATTTCCAAGGAAGAACTTACGCAGTAACAATAATTGAGTATCACCTCCTTAGTTACTTACCTATACCGTGCCGTAGAATCGCGCTGCGAGTTTCAAATTTCCCGGTTGGCTTTTCGAATTCGATAGTTAGCTGGCGCATTCCTACAGAGAACCCCGTGCGGCGTTACAGATAAGCGAAGTAATACCAATCGACGTGTTTCTCAAATACTTCTGTAGGAGGGAAAATGTTATTAGAATTATTCGGTAAATTTAGAGAAAATTCGGGATTCGGAAAATATATTATTGAATGCAGAGGCGTTTGCTTTTAACTGAGTTCTCAGAAAAGTTAATGTTATCTTAGAATAGAGCAAGAAAGGATATTAAATAGAAACCTTCGCTATACGCAATAATCAACAACGAGAATGCATTACCATGGTCGACTATGAATTGGTTCATATAATTTCTAGCCATGATCCTTTAAACCAACTATATCAAAAGCATGTAACACAGTGTTTAGCGCAGCCCATGAATACATCGAAATCGTTACTACATAGAAGACAGATAACTCCTGTACACCTGTATGCAGCAGTTTGTCACTTGTTTGACCGCCTCATACCCGATAGGTCGAATAGCTCCAGCATTCGCAATTCAATGGCTGTCTGCAAAATGTTCAAGACCCCTGGCAGAGTTTCGAATAGCTCCGAATGGTCGTAGCATCGCTTTTTATTAACCACTCGTACTGCGCTTAATCCAATTAAAGTTCCGAGTTCGGCCGTCAGTACGACGTTCAGCTGTTTCATTAAAACTGTATTTCATAGGAGTGGATCTGCTTAATTATTCTCAATGTACACACCAGCTATAAATACCAAAAAAACAAACCTAACATTTTAATGTTTATCATGATAATAGTCGTGCCTTAGTACCTAATAATTAAGATTCTGGGAATTTCAGAAACCCTTTCATATTTCAAACAATTAAGCGTAAATAAAGTTAGAACTTTCGTTTAAAGCTACATAATACGATATCAAACAAAATACAGTAACCCTAAACATGTTTAAAGGTTGAACTGTCAAGTAGTCAGGTATTTAGGGTACTTATCTACCCGCGATATATGAGTACTTGGGAATAGTTGGTACAGCAACTTGAAAATGATTTTATCTAGTAGATACCTAACAATTAAAATACAATGAATATGCGAATAATTTTAATTGGCTACGAGCTTGCTAACGTTGCAAAATACGATGCAAAACTGACGAGAAATGTAAGTATTTGAAACAACATTTAATTTTCGTTTAATAAGCGACTAATGTCTCTACCATTGCCCTTTTAATATTATGCGGCGCACAATCGGTGCATACATTCATAAATTACTAAAACATTTTCCAGGCAGTAGGTATGTTAAAGATGTCGTTCCCCTTGAAATAAACCCCTGTATCCACTTACAGGGAGACATGTACGTAAGTAAAGCATAGTGGGATTGATTATTTATAAATTCGACCCATGCAGTGTCGGTCCCACCGGGGAGAGTGACATAAACATCTGTTGTTTATTCATCGTGTCCTCTGAATATCGCTACACTTCTCCTTTCCCTTTACGTGTCTATTTTTGTTTGTAAAACGTGTCTTTCTAGAGGCTTTCGTACTTGGAGATAAAATAGGAGGAAAGCAATCACTTGAGTTTAATACAAAAGTCCTTGTATACATGCATGTTTTAACAGCAAAGCCTACAAAATCCCGAATTCAGAGTGGGGCTTAGTGCAAATCTTGAATTTTAATTAGTAAATAGGATCTCATAAAGTCAGTGTATATTTCGCAGAAAGATAAATTATTTTTTATTAGGTAGGTACTTACTAGTTCTAGGAATCTTCACAGACAGTTCAGTATGTTAGTTACCTATGCAACTATTTCCACCTCACCCAACCTTTCGAAAACTGTGGCAATGGCAGCTATTCGAATAAGGCAATGATCGAATCGGAGGACCCAACTGGCATTCCATTGCAGGCTGAGTGGAGGCAGGTAATCAAGTGTCATTGATCGAGATGAATGCTCGGCACTCGCTGTATCCTCGTCGAACTCAACCCTATAGGTACTTGAGGTTGAGTATGTAACGTGTAGGGACCAGACCAGGTACATATCCTCACATGACTGACACATGTGACGTTTGGTACATCTATCGCAATTGTGAACGCATTATAGATACATGGACTGCTCTTGTGTTGGTTCCTTTACGATCTAAGTGCTTAATACTGGAAAGTTGTTCATAAATATTAGGTATGGTGTAGAAACCAGGATCCGTCCTTGTGAGGAAGCAGAAAATCAAATATTGTAATGTACACTTCTAAATTCCGAAACAAGACGAATGTTTAGCCTACTCTTAAAACCAGGTCAAGCAGGTCGAGACTTCAGAACAAAATACCTGGAAAAATTAAAGACTATAAAAGATTTCTTCAACATTATGGCTTAGTAGAAACCACTTAAGTAGAAAACAGTAATTGTTGGGAAAATAAACGTGAGTTAAGCAACTCTGTTAAAGCTAAAATAAACCAGTTTGTTATTATTAATTAACTGTTCCTTCCTGATTAAAGTTTCCGGTACGAGGGTAAATATATACACGTCAACTCACTCAGTAAACACAACTGAGTTTGTCAGAATTCTAAACTCATAGCGACGTGAAATTCTATATTGTTTTGTTTGAGCGTTGTTTTTCTTTTCTGTTTGAGTGATCGACATTTCCTTTCTACTGTAAAATAAATACATATGTGGAGGTACGTGGAGCCTCGAGCCTGGAGCATGAGATATTAACAAGTGAGTTAAGGTACATATGGAGTAGTTCTGTGTTCGCAGACAGAGGTAAGCAGCGCCTCCAGGCTCCGGGTAATGCATTAATTTGCTCTGGTAGGTATATAAGTTACACACTCCACTGAAATATTCTACATTTGTAAGTGCAGGCTCGCTTTGTTGAGGTTGATTTATCGAGTCAATACTATAAATTATGATGTAATAATAGCGAGAGGAAAATAGTTCAAATACCCCCGCCTATGTTTCAAATTCAACGTGCAAACTTAGCCGAACAAGGTGCTAAAGTGAAAATGGATCATAAAATTATTCACGAAAATAAAAACACGAGACGAAAAAGCTATAAAACAAAGCCTCGCGTTGACATATTGCAGAGCACGCTTACATTGTTAAGTCAAAATAAAAAGATATAAACATGAATAAAAGCGCAAAGATAAGGAACGTTATTTATTTTGTGAAACAATTTGGAACACCGTCAGACTCGCTGTAAACACCGAGACACCATTTGAACAGGAAACATTCCGAACTCGTATTTATTATGTTCAAGTATTTTAATTTGAAATTTAAATATTTCACGAGAACTCATACAGCTTGATGCCTGGAACTTTAATTAAGTACATGTCGCTATATGAAGCTCCTTTATAATGTAGGAATTCAGAGGTCGATTTGCAATATTAGCAAGTAATATATTTGTATAATAATATAGGATTTTTGCACTTGCACTTGTGTTGATAAAACCTGTTTTATGTTCGTTCCTATGATTGGCCAATCAGATAATTTATTCAAAGAAATTCTTCCGCAAAACTGTGAACAAGCAAGACGGCCTTCGTCACGGTATCATGAACACTGCTAATATAAACACATCGATGACTCATTTAAGCCATCTCAGGTGCGTTCCGAATACCAAATACCGAATACATTACTCGAAATGCGTGTCCGAATTGTGGAGACAATCAGAAACTGGGTCATCGTGCAATTGGAACGTTAATAGAATTCGCTAGATTAGGTTTGACAGGTATAAAGCCGGCGGTGTGTCGGTAAATTGACTACACTTAGAAGCCTGCAAGGTGGTAACTTCATGATGTAACTGCATGAAAACACTTTTATAGCTCACATAACGTGTTACCTAAGGATCCTTTCTGAATTTTATGAGCCACTCAGGACTACAAAAGCTCGCCATATCTATGAGCATACATGAAAGGAGAGAAGCGTTTAAAGCTCATACATAATTTGAAATGATCCAACCACTAAGTGAAATTTTCATCTCAAAGCCACTAGAGAAATGTTTAGTGGTAGAGACTCTTAAGAAATCCAGTTGATTGTTTCCCAGCAGCCGGCGATCCCCTTCAATAAACGAGGAGGGGTAAGCGCCGACCTTCCTTCAGTGCAGACTTCAAAGATTAGTATTCTCGCCCCGTACGCTACACGCAACTGGCGTCAACTACTGAATGAAATGCGACTCTGCTACGTTTCTTATTTACAAACTTTAAAAATCTCCAGCCAAGCGAATATAGCTCTTTGTTCCTTGAAATAAAATAATTGTTAACTGTAAATTATGATGTCGGCGGATGAGATCAGCGTCGTCATTCACAACATTCACGCACTACATGTTATGTGTGCAGCTCACTGGGTTATAAGGTCGAGTTATATAAATGTACCGAATTTTGTAAATACACGTGAAAATTACTAACAAGCACGTTCATTACGGCTGGGGAAACGATCCGTAATTTCTTTCAATTTGTACGCGATGCTAATTGTTGTACCGGAGGCATTTGTAGCGTTCCTCCTTTGTAAATTTTCTTTCTAAAATCTTTGACAGAAATATTCTTAAGTTTACTTATTTGTATGTTTCTTTAAATCTGAAGTTTATGATTATTAGTTCCAGTCACCGAGTCTGATTTACAAGAGTCAACATTTCGAACTTCACAAATGATTATTGAAACACATGACCCTAAGCATGGACCATAGCAAGCCGAAGGTAACAAGGTGTCATCCGTAATTCAAGACTATAATCAGTGGAACCTTCGCCAAGGTTGTGTAAAAGCGGAAGAGCTGCAACCTTCGCCTGCGTGCACCACTGTGTAACGAGGTAACTCGTGCTGTACACGAAAATGTTACGTTTGCCACTCCAAATTACGGTAATATGAGCCTGTTAACTTGAAACTTGAAAAAATAACAGAAATATAACGTGTTTTCAATTTCAAGAAGAAGTAGGAAGCGTATATATCGTATCACTGTCTCCAATGTTAACCTTGGAGACAGTGATTGGAAAATTATAAAGGTATTATTTTCCTTTAAAAGAATTCAAAAGAATTTTCAAGATATTATTATTATTATACTTTTATAAACCCACCCACACATGAAAATGATTACAGCTAAATCATTTCTGAAGAGCTTATTTACTTACTTGCCTACTTTTTGAGTCAATCGCTTCCAATTGAAATAAATAACCATTTATTTTCTTGGTTAATGGAAATTAATAATGTATCATGTAAATGTGTAGGGTGCGTACGACTTTTTACTAACCTAAGCATTAACTGTCTCTAGGCTTTAACCTACTCTGATGTTTCAACCTTCATCTCCGTCAAGAATGCTCCTGTTTTGGTTATTTTTACTTTATTTAAATCGACACCCCGATAATAAGATGCCTCCTCCTTTGGATCATCTCCAAATAGCTTGACCTTGTAACACAACCGTTCGAGGTCGCTATTGTGTCCAGATCTCCAAAACATTCTGCTCGACTATCTTATGGGAACCCCGTTTTCGTTCCAACTTATGGCAAACATAACAAGTGTGAAGAAGACAGCGATGAGCTAAGAAAACGCTTTTAAAGCAGAGACTCAATAGAATCGGTCGCCTTTATGTAAGCTTGCCAACACATATTGTGCCAGATATTTCAGAAATACGTGTAAAAGCGAGATTAATTTCTTTGCACGACTTTGTATTAATCTGAACGACAATAAACATTGGTTTGGGGATGATGATAATATCTGATGTACCTACCATTATCTAAATAATACTTTATTGAAAGCGGAATTCCGTATATTGAGTCTGTATTCACATTGTACGCACAACATTCCCGATACACCCGATAATGATCGCTGTAATTATTTTCTGTTAAACATGGCGGCGTGATGGATGAGAATCATAAAGCTAACAACAATACCCTTCAATTACTTCTGCTCTAAAGACCAAAACATGGGTAATGTTGACTGCAAATGCTGAATCACTATCTCGTTTGGGCATGCATTCGTTATCATATTAATTAGAAGAACATAAATAATGAATGGTCGTACGATACGAAGCAGCTTCGGTAATTGGGAACAGTTGTATTCGACGGGGCTTTGATTCTTTCTGTACGTATTGTGAAGGGGAAAATGGGGGAAACAAGGCGCGACCTTGTGGCGCCGACTCGCTGCTTATTTATGTTACGTTACGAATTGAGGATTATGTAGGGAAGGAAGGTTGTAACTATTACATGCATCTCATGTACATACATAATTATGTAGGTGAGCTGTCTGAATTACAAAGATTTTAACTGGTGATTTTTAGGGTTCCGTACTCAAAGGGTAAAAACGGGACCCTATTACTAAGGGCGCTATCCGTCTGTCTGTCACCAGGCTGTATGTCATGAACCGTGATAGCGAGACAGTTGAAATTTTCACAGATGATGATTTCTGTTGCCGTTATAACAACAAATACCTACTAAAAACAGAATAAAATAAATATTTAAGGGGGTCTCCCATACAACAAACGTGATTTTTTTGCCATTTTTTTTTATAGATAATGGTACGGAACCCTTCGTGCGCGAGTCCGACTCGCACTTGGCCGGATTTTTTGTGAAATATGACCGGTTTATTTGACAGCACGCTTCGGGAAGGCCTAACCATGTCTTTTAGATGAAATGAATAGCCTGATGATCAAAAACATTGCATGTCGTGCGGCATTTTATTTATTATTTTATTTTTTTTTTTTTTATTTTTTTTTATTTTTTTTTTTATTTTTATTTTTTTTTTTTTTTTTTTTTTTTTTGATTTTTCTGTTTTATTTTTATTTTGACTGGTAAAATTATCGACGTACCGTATTTGAGAACAACACTAGCTGATTTTCTACTGATTTATGTTACAGTTTGGCTACAGTCAATTTGGCTACAGCCATTGACGATGGTGTATTTCAGTGGTAGGCTTTGTTTTTAGAGCGCTCACACTATTTTTTTATCGCTATTGAATAGCGAGTTCAGTGCAATTGGCATGAGGATCTATGACGATTAAACCGTTTTAGTTAACATCGGACTAAAAGTTTCAGCAAAAACAAAATACGGCCAAGTTTATGTGCTTACATAATGCTCACAAAGTTCTCGCTCGAACTAATAACAAGATGATTTTTAGGAACTACCGCAATATTCATAATTCTACTTCTAAGACATCAACTGTAAGTTTATAATCTCAACATCAAAATCTCCAGTTGTTTAGAAAAGAGCATCGCAGCAAACGCAGCAAAGCTTTCAGGGTTTATCTAAATAAATTCCGAGTTACGCTACATGACGGCATCGCCTTCACTGTCGCTTTCATGCAGCAATCGACGAGCCACTCTTGAGCTTGTACCAACGAGATACGCTACGATCTTTAGCTACACAGTGGTGCAGTGCGAGGGCTCCAATTTACTACAAAGGGCAAAAAAATATCGGGAAATTAATTTTGACACCAACCTGGCCATCCTAGGGCCAGATTGGTGTCAAAAGTCGCTCCATGTAGAATACTGGTACTCAGCTGCATTCGGTTAGACAGGAAGCTGACCCCGATATAAATGTGAAAAGGCTACGCAGATTGATTAATTGAATAAATGTCTCTAAAATAACTTCCGAAGAGAGCACGGTAGGAACTTAGTTGTATGGACGCCACACCCCTGATACATACGCTCCTAGGCTGTGGTGCAGTGTACCTGAGCGCCGCCTACCTAAGTATATCACGTCTAGTTAGATTACACTGATCAGGCAAGCTAACGTCGGGTTATTTATTGGTTAGCACCACACCGCAGCGCACCTGCGATCCGCGTGGGAAATTCTGATAGAAAATGTTTTACTTCCCTGCTCCCTGCCTCCTGGCGCTCGTGATATACTTGTATTTTAGTGATGGTTTGTGGCTTGTTATGTGCAGTAAATTGATAATCAATATATACAACGTGTAACAGAATAAACGCAATACCTCAAGGGGTCATTGTACTCATCATTATTATGAACAACTTTCACTGTGAGACCAAATTGAAATCGCGAAAAAAAATCGACTGCCCCATACATTTATCTGCGCTTATCTCGACAAAATGTACTGAAGAGACGATTTTTTTTTTCGCGATTTCGGGTTAGTGCCATAGTAAAAGTTTTTCATAATGATGAGTAAAAGAAAATTACCCCTTAAGAGGTATTGCGTTTATTCTGTTACACGATGTATCTAAAAATCTCGTGTCACGGTGTTTGTGGTCGCACTCCTCCGAAACGGCTGGACCGATTTTTATGAAATTTTGTAAGTATATGGTAAGTATGAGAATAAGTCGTAAAGTATATTTCATACTTGATATGCGCGTACGAAGTCATAGGCAAAAGTTAGTAAAAAAATAAAATACTTACATTTATTTATGCCGAGCAACCTTAACTGTGTTTCTAATGTGGTGTACACAAAAATACAGACAACAATTACAGGAAACAGTAAAAAGGATAATAAAATAAAAATAAAGACTTAATATCTTGGCCCTGGTGACGGCAACATGCCTATCACAACAGTGCCGTATGTATGGGCAGTCCATTATATTGTTTAAATAAAACAAGTATTATTATTATAGCTTTTGGGCCAGCCAAAATAATTATGTTCCCCACGATAAACCATTTTGCGCATAATATATCACGTTAATTATTAATGAATGCCATTTGCAAATCTAAGGAAAAACGTCAGGAAAACTCACTAGATACAAATTGCCAATAAGCGTACCTATTGCAGTAACCTCTATAAGCTTATTGGCCAATAACAAGTTTTATGATGTGAAAATATTGCACAATGCAGACAATAATACTTTTCTCAATCACTTTGCCATACCGCCGAGTTCCCGTAATGCAATATCCCGGAATAATGACTCCGGGTCTAGATATTACATCAACACCATAGTATCAACACCTTGTCTATCATAATGTGAAAAATAGGAAGATATCTGTGATAGTACCGTACTTATTGGTTCCATACTTATTTTTTTAAATAATCGCTTTTCTGTGAAACACGGAAAATCATAAAATAATTTAGTTTACGATCCTTAACCTGCAATAGTTTTGTACCAACCGGGGATTGTCCTTGTGTAGGTATACTTTCATAGTCCATACAGGGATAATCGTCGGTTGGTGCTCCATTCCATTAGAAATGTCAACGGAGCCTTTGCAAGTTGGCTTCGGCCTCTCGTACGCCTGCCAAAGCCCCGGAACCATAGGGTATCGAGATTGTCAAGAAATTATTTAGTTTACGATAGCGGTAAACTTTACAGCAGAAAACCTATACATATTTATGTTTATAAAAGATGAAACCTATAAAAGACCGCACTACGTGTTCCGAGAGTCCAATTGTGAATGAACGCCACAGAAAGATTTGTTTCAAACTATTCAAAAACTTTCCGGTTTTCTCTGAAATGTTGCATGTTAGTCGAGATTCCACTGACGGAGTTCCCAGAAAGTATTCGGACGTTTTTGTTGATAAAATTGTTCCTAGTCTTGAACTATAAGACTGGTTTG
Source organism: Melanchra persicariae (assembly GCA_947386135.1). Classification (NCBI taxonomy): domain Eukaryota; kingdom Metazoa; phylum Arthropoda; class Insecta; order Lepidoptera; family Noctuidae; genus Melanchra; species Melanchra persicariae. Next base: position 17,135,424 of record OX376648.1, on the reverse strand, counting down.
AGAGATAACATTGTTGAATAATGTAGCACGAGTGCACAGCCCCATCTTTGGAAAGGATAAGAGATAAGCTGAAAATATTGGCTCCAAATGACTTTACAAAGGCCATGCTCGTTAGACAACCTAAAATAGTGCCCTCAGACACAAACTGAATCTAAATGACTACTCAGCAAAACTTACAGTCGGCAAGTCCTACAGTAAATACTTAGTCTAAAAAGGCGAGACCTATTTAGTACCTAAGCCAGAAAACTTAAAAAGCAAAAAAAAATTAGGTCAATTATTTTAATGTAGGCATTGAGCTTAAAAGATAATCTTCATAACAGCTCTTACTAATTTCAATTTTCTCTGCACATAAAATAAATTCACACACAAGTTAACAAATTGGATTCTATCAGACGAATCGTAAAGAAATATAATAAAGCAATAAAACCAAAGCCAGAGAAACTTGTGTACTGAATTTATATCTACTAGCATTTTTTTTACAAAGGCTAGAGCTAAGAAATTGAATATTCTTTGAAAACAAAGATGTTTTAAACGACTCGGTTTTATCTCTTTGTAGCTGGACTAGACTTTGGAAATGAGGACTACAACAGTTTTTGTATCATATTTTCCGCGAGCTATTGTTTTAAGGCTTTGGTAAACTCTGAAGTGTCCCCAGTTAGTAAAATTATGTTAGGTACTTACTTTGTATCTTATCGCCATTACTGGAATTAAATACTGAACTTACTTCGTAGATAAACAGTTAACTGAAAAGCGCTTCTGTTTATACACATAGCCTTTGTACACTCCAAATTCTAATTCCGTGAATTTCACCGTCATTTTCAGGTTAAACAATTAACAGCATAACGTACTTAATTATCGACAGGTCTAAGCTTTTCATGGAAGATAGATTAATTAATGTAGATTAGATGTCGAGACAGCTTACCCACACTATGTGTTCCTAGTATTATAGAATCCATAATATGTATCACTATCACTTGTAGCCGTTAATGAATCAAATCATAGCACTATTGTAGGGTAATCAATCTCCGTACATGAAGGCTTCAGGACAATAAGAGAGCGACCTAATTAGTGGATGAATAATTAGGCAAGTTATGTATGCCACTAATCTAGCGGAAGTGCTTAATTATGATGAAGGATTATCATCTTCTCTTCATTATATCAGGCTGCTGACCCATATCATGAAAAAGCCAGTGGAATTATTATTATTAGGGTAGTAAAAAACCGTGCTTGGCGAACGGTTTGATGATTCATGGCATTAGTAAGTACATACAATGAAGGTATGGTAGTAGATAACTACTACTTCACACTGGGTTTTGTTTTAAGAAAAATGGAGTTCACCGTACCTAGCCCGTTTTCCGGAATAATTCATGTCATAGCAAATTAGGATTTCGGGTTTTCTCTAAAATAGTTTAGGCTTAGGCAGTCAAAATCTATTTCCAATCATGAGCTTATTAAATGCTTGGTTTGTTACTGCATGAATTCTAGTTTTCGTAATGAGAGTTAATCCGTGGCTATGGATTTTCAGCGCGGTAATAGGTGGAAAACATTTGGTACGAACGTTCATAGGTATCTATGTTCGTACACTACGATAACACTGAATGTACATACAGGTATATGTAGTATGTACATTCAGTGATAACGTGAAACTTGTTATTGACAGATTCACGAAATTCTCATGTTTGTCAAGCAATAACGATCCTTAATTCCTGTCAAAGTAAAGCCGATAGTCCTCTACGTTAGAGAAAATGCGGAAAACTCGCGTGTTCCATTCCGGTTCTTATTTTTTCCGAATCTTGTTTTCTAATGAAAGTAAACATAGAAACAAAACAGTTTGTTTAATTAAAGGAAAATGCTTTGTCCTATTCTATTTTTGTGGAGACCTTAGAATCGCGAGAACTGTTTTTCTTTCTTTTGAGCAGGAAAGTTGGCTTGTAAAATACATAATGCGAGGTTAACACAGCAATCGGCGCAGTTTCTGGAGACTTCCGGCGACTGGGACCGCAATTAACTAGGACCGCGGTCCCAGTCGCCGGATCCATAAAAAATAAATATTTTTCTTCCGGCGACTGGGACTACTCATAGATAACTTAAAAAAATATATAATTCAAGCCAAAATCGGTACAGTCAAACGAAAAACTTTTTAAAATCAAAAAGGATTTTTCTTCAATTATTACATCTAAAAATTGTTCGTATGACTGTACATTTTTTTATTTCAGTTATCATTTATGAGTGGTCCCAGTCGCCGGAAGAAAAATATTTATTTTTTACGGATCCGGCGACTGGGACCGCGGTCCTAGTTAATTGCGGTCCCAGTCGCCGGAAGCCTCAGTTTCTGTAAAATAGGACTTATTTCCGTTAGAGACCTTTTTATAGATGGTAAATCATCAAATGACTTCTTCCGCTCTGGGAACGGAAGGGAGTGTCTCTTACTGACTAAAACCCATCCGTGTTCTTCCTTATGCCTTTTACGTTCTGGCAAATATTTAGGATTTTCTTCAATTTTTTTTTTTAAGGATGGGAAATCTTCATATGACCCCTGCCGCTCTGGGTGGAGCGGGAGGGAGTGTCAGACTCTTACTGACTAAAACCAATCCATGCTCCTCATAGTGCCTTTTCCATTCCAGGGCCACGGTAACTCTTTCGAACAAAATCCGCAACCCTGGCATTTTCTTTCCTTAGAGACCTGACTGAAAATAATATTATTTACATGCAATATTCACTGCTCCTACCAGTGTATGTCGTAACAGCGATAAGTTTAGCGCAGTAGAACATAACAACAATGCGTCGGATTGTACATAATGAATGCACATTTATTAAAGCATTGAAATTAGAATAATTCCGTTCATTAGCCACATTTCTGCATTAAATCAAGAATCAATATTCCACGAACAACATTCTATTGTCACGTTTCGCGCCCAACATTCTTAAATTGGGCGTGCAGCATTCAATTTCCACTTTTCCCTCTCGACGAGGCAAAGGAAATCACATCAACAGCCTGGTACAAACAAGGTTGTGTTTAATGAGTGAGTTGCCAAAAATTACCATAGACACAAAGCTGTTATCTGTTTATACGAGTGAGCAATCTGACGATCCTCGGTCATTAAGATTTACGAGGCACTTGCTATCACTGACGTCGATACAAAAGGGATAAGATAGGGACGAAATAAAGCTTTTATGGAAATCCTTTCCGACAATCGAGACGATATAAACACTGGCTGTTCATTAAATATTTAAGTTTCATTCATTTATTACGTACAGCAGTCGGACCGTTTGTGTATGAAGTATCTCCATAAGATGTCCTTATAGTGTTATTATTTTATATTGTACTCATGGCAGCAATTACTTACTACAATTATAATCACAATAGTTTAAGAGAAGCATGATAAAAGTTTTAGTAATTTACGCTAACATAAAATAAACATTAAGAAAAAAGAGAAAGAACGCCATACATTGTAGCCTGTATAAATAGTAGATAGAGCAGATAGGCATCAAATGAATGGGCATCGGTGGAGGGAATGTGTATACCTTGCACAGATAAAATATAATTGGTAGGAACCAAAAATCGAGGCAGGACGCCTAGAAGAGCCCAACTATAGGTATGCCTAACAAACAAATACGTACGTGAGTATCATATAGAGAATATTTTCAATACCAGGTAAATATTCTTTGTTGTAAGTACATAACAATCTTATCACATCTATAGTGCTGGAAAAATGGTACAGATAATTCAGTCGTAATTTAATTTTAAGAGTTTGAAAAAGACTGTGATACGAAATGTAGAACATGTCTACAAAAAATAAAATGCAACGCACATATCAAAGTGCAAACATCATGTAGTTTCGCAAATGTTACATTTCATCGAATTAATGAATGCAATCTTGTAAACTTTTAATTTATCCATTAATTGAGGTGACACTATCACCAAATTAACCTACTAACCTTTACAACTTGCAAAAACTGTAGTAAAATCATGCAGCGCTTATTTAACACGCCACCATAACTAATTGATTATGAACACATTTTGGTTTTGGGTGGCGCGTGCGTTGGATCATTTGGCTCCCTTAAAAATGGTTGAGCCGAATGGTGCTAGCGTATGCGTAATGTTCGTGAACGGGCGCCGTCAGCTGAGACTGGTCATCCCTTGGCTGCCATGGTTTATTTTAATTATTTCTTTGAACTATTTCTTTTTACTCCGGACTCTTTTATCCTGCACGTCTTTTACATTGTTCTCACATATGTATTATTTTTAATATGAATGTTGTAACCATAATTTTGTAACAAAATATTATTTTTTTAAAAGAGTGTCCGTGGAGTTTCTTGCACGTTCTTCTCCATAGAGATCTACGCCTTGGAACGTGCAAATAGCTTCATCTTTTTGACCGACCGACCTTGACAATTCAAAAGTGCCTGTAAATGGTTTAATTGAAATAAATACTTTGACTTTGACTTTGACTTTTATTTACGAACATTTTAGAGCATAGTTTTTACAAGCCACCTCAAGAGGACAGTATTCGCGAGTAAGAAGTAAATGACTGATCTCCATTATTTCAACGGGAACCAATAATCCGTATTTAGTTCAAATAGAATTCGAAGATTGATCGCAGGTCGTTAAATCCCGCATTACCGTCTAAACCACAAAGGAATATCATGAAACTTGGGCTGCTACAGATATCCTTTTGTAACGTTTGAAATGTAGCGAAGAAATACTAGGAGATCATATTATACAAGGAGGTGGGGAATCAAAAAGGGTCGTAGCGTTCTCAAGTACGTGTTGGCAAGTAATTCGAGTACACTCGCATTCGCGTCGGTACGCAATGAGGGATATTGCAAAAAAATCCAATAACTGTCGTAGGGGGGAATAGGGTGTTCAGGAAATTGGAACGGTGACACCTCGCAGCGACACACCACGGCACCTGTGCCAATTACACTTAGCGGTACGGAAAATTGCCCACATGTGTACTGATTGAATTGTAATTTTCTAATACAAATACTTCACTTCTGATGACGTGAAATTGCTGTAAATATGTTTATTTATTGAGAGATGATGTCATTGTCACCAGAAAATTGCAAACGCCGTAAGATTGTAAAATGTCCCGTGAAATTGTTAACTATTTTTTCTTAATAAGACACGGATATATAGGAAACTATTGAATTTGGATGGAATTTATATAGAAACAAAACGATTTTTTCATAATATATCGAGAAATTATAATTTAATCAAGATTTGTTACAATCTAACGGAGTCTGCAATTTTCCGGTGATATCATGTTGATGTATTAAACAAGTTATCAATTCCGAAAAATGCTTTTGAATAAACCTATAATAGCCGATTGATGGCTATTAAAAATATCAACCTCATCAATATACAACAAATTAAATTACGTATTCATGGCATTCTGTTTTTGTCCCACTTTGCAGTTTATTATAACAATAAAAGTGGTTTAAACAATTGCTCCACTGACCCGCTGCTTTCCCGCGACCTTGACTTAACACTATACATTAACTGTCAACATTTCTTTTTCGTTTGGTTACTGACCAACTTGAACATGGGAAAGAAAACATTGGGTTACGCAAAATTGTAAAGTGACCTTCATGGATGCTGGATGCTCGCCAGTCCATGGTGTGACTTTGACCCAATAAATGAGAACAAACACTAAGCTGCCAGCCAAAATTATAAAGGCCAAGTTTGAATGAAACTATGTACATTTGATTAATCTAATGCGAGCAGGAATTAACCTACATCCATTAATACGATATTGTTATTTCTATATGTAGTTATTTTCATGCCAAGGACGTCGTTCTGGACATGTAGAACGAAAGTAATACGGAATACACAGTACCTAAAAGATGGTAATTGTGTTAGTAAAAGAAAACAAAAAGCAAGTTCGTAAACAACAAAAGCAGGTTTGTTTACTTGTTTTGTTATATTTCACAGGGTTCACTACATGAGAACTTATCTGAACTGCACGAACAAAATGAGTTTCTCGATTGACTTAGTTTTACCCCAAAAAGATTCAATAGGAAACAGGCGATTTCTGGCGACAAAAAGTTTTCCAGTCACGGTCAAATATGAAACTTCTCATTCGATATAAAGGACAAATGATAGGTTTTTCGAAGATAGGACTTTTGACGAAGACTAGTGAGTTTATTTGTAGGAGATGGTGTGGTGTGGCCGTATGGGTCGCATCGAAAAACTTTACTTCATCACTTCAGAGTGTCATAAAAATAGTTGTGTGGATGAGTGCGGTAATTCCGCGCGGATTAATTAGCCGAACAGGACACTTGAATTTAGTCTTTACGACGCTCGTTTGAGTCGCATTCTGCTCGAACATTTGTGGAGACAGTTGTAGAGGTTATAAAGCTGGCGTTTACGTGCACCGCAGTAAACACATGCTGTGGTCCGGCGCTTGAATACCGACCCTCGTAAACGGCACGCCTCTAACAAAACGCAAACTCTCTTTGTTTTGAGGAAAAAACACGTTTAAATCCCATCGTGTTTAGCTTACGAATGACTGAAAACAACATTTTTAAATTAATGCTTTACTTTTTGTAGACGATCAAACAGCACTGTCTTAGTCAAGGGCCTTGTACCTACAGTGTAAATAGTTCAATATCGAACAACAAAAATGTAAACGAACGATTGTACTATAACAGCTGAACGATAGTGTTGCCACCTACACCCCCGTTGCTAAGACAAAAGCAAACTCAGGTTAACACGGGTTGCCACTCGGCGGGTTTAATAGGCGTCACCGGCTGATCGGATCGTGCGCGGGGCCCGGGGCTGCTCGGCCGCCGGGGCCCCGCGCTTCCACGACGAACACCACTCACATACAGCACTGTGTTTTCACTACAAACAATTTATATTCTGCATTGTTATTATTGCATAGAATACTACCAACATGGTATCACAATCGCGATAGTTATTCACATTTATCATAACTGACGCTGCAGTATTTTTAAACTACCAAAAGACAACAATGGCGGACTATCTCATGTGAAATTAAATTCATTTATTTCAGCGCAGCAATGTAGCTGCATCTCTGAAAGATGTTGCAGCTCTCGTAATAAGTATGAATAAAAACATCGCATATGAGAAAGAAAAGTCTTCCTTTTCGTAGTTACTCACAAAAAAGCAAAAAGCAAGATTTGTACGAGTCATTTGAGAAATGGAAGAGAAGCTTTAACTGGGACAAAGTTTCTGGAACAATCGTTATTTTTATTGTCACTCGAAGTGTTCTTGTAACATAATATATTTATATGTCATACGGTCGGAGCAGGGCAAGAAGTGTGACGGGCGGAACCAAAAACATAAAACTATAATTATTCCAGTAGACACAGGAGAAATATCGTCCAGGCAGAAATAATAACAAAACTAGGTTATTTATACGCTTGACAACGTCGAAATCTTGAATCATAAAGTTTTCCTGGGAATCCCTTCAGCTGTCGAGCTTTGAAGAGGAAATAAAGAGATCGACTCAACTGAACTCGGTCTGGTGTTTGTACCTACTGTTTTTGTTCACCCCATCACGTATAAAGTTTAAGGAACTCTTTACAGGACCACACTGCGTTGTTGATTTATATATACTCTGAGGGATTACGAAGTTAATGGGCCGTAAAATTATGCTAGTGGTTTACCCGGTTGTTTCAAGAACATGTAAGTAATCTGACTAGGCGTGGGAGTAACAGAGCAAGGGTCTTCTTGCGACACTCCCCGTTCTTGGGAATATATATAATATTTTGGTGTTCGTTCTAACAAATGTGTTCAATTTCCCTGCTTTTATTTTAAATGTGAATAGCACGAGTTTTAAAACTGCCGTTTTAAGGCTTTTAGGTGTCTTAACTTCCGTGAAATAGACTCGCCCACTGAAAACAGCAGATAAATAAATAAAAACGACCTTTTAAAGCAGTGATATTACGATATGGATTATTTTATCTTTTCCACCATCAAGAACTACTTTTTACAGTTTTCGTTGTTCATAAAATATTTACTTTAGTGAATATAATGATGAAACTACATAAGCGGCAGTAGGTATTATTTTTCCGTGTAATTTTTGGTCCTTGGTTCCTAAACCAAGGACCAAAAATTACACGGAAAAATTAAAACTACTAAGAATTAATATGAAATAAGAGAGTTTAAATCAAGTGCCCACAATAATAAAGCGGAAAAAAATAAGCGAGTTCATTCATTAGATTCCTTTCCACAAAACAAAAATAACTAAAACAAACAATAAAATTTGTGATGAGCTTGCACAACCGCGAATGTTGAACGACCACAAACATTTAACAAAAGAAAACTCGAAACTCCGTTGCTGTGAAGTTGTGATATAAATAAGAAAGTATCTGACCAAAGCCCCGAAACGTTCCCTTTGTTCAGGGGCACATTGTTGACTGAAACTATTCAATAACAAGTGTAGTTAGTCCACAAAGCGCTCGCCTGTTCCACCTGGCCATTATGGGACTTGGCAGTCAGAATGTAATTCCTTATTAATTTATAACGCATAAACCGAACGATGGAACTTGCGACAACAATTTCGGGTATTTCGAATTTTCGACGTAATTTAGTAAGTTCATAACAGCGAGTGGCGCATGGCGGCTACATGATGGAAATTTCAACGAAATAACATAAGGTTTTATTCAGAGACTGGTCATTGTTGTGCGTACCATTTATTGGCTGGAATGAGGGAAGTTATTTTTATTTTTATTCTCACGCAAGTGGTGAGAATAGGCAATAACGTGAAGGCTTGAACCTTTATTACCGCAGAAACAAGAGTAATAGAAACAAATAAATATACTCTTAATAGATGTGCCTGTAACATACCATGTAAAAGATATACGATACGTAGCAAAAAATGTCTGCCGCGATCATAAATCGTATTACGGAAGTCAAAGGGGGATGCTACTTGATACATACTTCTAATTAATTCAATCCCTAGATGGCATACAGTGTGTGGATGTGTCCTACATGAACCAACCGGATACACATTTCAGCAACAAAATATATACCACAACAATTTACTACGATTTTTCCAATGTGCTAATGCAGAGATTACGCTTCAGCACAAACTACATCACATAAATCCTGGACTTAACGGATAAAAATAGAGAGGTTGAACAAATACGAGTTTACTTTCCATTGAACATGTCTCGGAGAAATATAACGTCTTCATCTCCCGTATTTACCTTTTTCTTAAAGATTTATGTACACAATAAATATAGGCCCACTCGCTCGCCCAATCACGCTCCCAATATTCGGGGAGGTTACGTCCAGTCCTAAACAAACTCGGCCCGGACCCCTAAAATGTCGATTACACTAACTTCTCTTTGCTAAATAAAATAGAGGTAATTATAAAGCGTTATAATGTATGTGCGGTCATGCGTGTCAATCTCAAGGGCGATAAGGACCACAGGCGATTCTGAATTTTGATCAACTAATCTGCTTGGAAAGAGAAATGGTAAAAGTCAATGAATTATAGAGAGGTCTTCAATAAAGAGTTTCAATGTAAAAGGGAACTTTTATTTAAATAGCGAGGTAATAACTTTGAAACGTATTTACACCGCAATGCCACGGCAAATTAGAGCGAGATTGTGTCGGAGGAAAGGACCAGTAGAAAGTGTACAACTTAGATGAATTATCTATAATGAGAGCTCGCATTTTCACTATCGTTTGATATTCATATTGTAGTTTCTCTATTTAAAGATTCAAGAATACTATTAGGGAACTGTTGACAAATTGAACATATTTACTTTCCTTTAAACGTTATCTTACGCAATAGTTAGATAGATCTAGCCACAAAAAAAAATAACAACAAATCCAACAGGTAAGTGTGTACAGCAGGCAGCTTTACGATTAGCGCAATATTAAAGGCCCAGGATTCCATTATCCCGGAGAGAGCCCGGACGTCCTAAGGGATGTCAAAGAAATTCTCGTACGTCGTGTTGTACGCTCCCCCAACTAAATTCGATAACACATTACAGATACTAGTACGGTTAAGAAATTATTATATTCTCATATTTTATTTTATCAATAACTTAGAACTTACACTTCTTTCTTAATATGACTCGTGTGAGATACAAGCGACTATTTCTGTAACAATACGCTTCTATAGAAAATTTCACAAAAAACACGTCCAATATTGAAATTGAATAATATCTATGTGAGTAGAGGAAACTCTATATTCTCCGGGAAACCTTTTAGTAGCTCGGATAGAAAATACAGATCATGGGCCGCATTGAGTGAGCAAATACCTTATATCTCGGAGGTTATCTAAGCAACGGCTTCGATTCCATATTCCGATAATAAGAAAATTGACAAGAGGTTGGGTGGGGAGCGCCCCACAAGGTCACCTACAACGGGCGGGAATTTTCATTGATTCTCAAGAATTCCCTTTAGGCTTAAGAGGGATTACCGATCATTTGTTTCAGTTTGATTCTGTAAGACAGGGGCAACCGAGAAAATTACTCGTGCGTCTTTCCACAAAGTGAAAATGTAAAAGAAAAGACTTTTCTATTTATATTATAAATCCGTTTATAAGGTCCGAGGGAATGTTCTTTCAATTGTGACATACAGTACAATGTAATGTAACGGTTATCTTCTCCACAAAAAGATTTTCGTCCGCATTGTTTGTGAAAGCCCAAATAAATGTATGTAATAATAGGAATGCTGTAGAGTAGTTTCCTCTAAATTAATAAATTATGCCTTAATCCTAACATCTACATCCTACTATAATAATCATTATAAATGCGAAAGTTTCTATGTTTGTGCCTCAATCACGCAAAAACGGCTGAAGGAATTTGGATGAAATTTAGTACACATATAGTTCATATCCTGGAATAAGACAGGTTCCTTTTTATCCCGCTAAATGGCATAGCTTAATGGGGACTGTGGAGGAAGTGGAAATTCTGAGCTCTAAAAATTCACAAGTAGGTACCAGGGGGTCTACTCTCTAAGCCAAAGTCCGTAGTTTCGGCCTTAGTGTCGGGCGTTTTCTACTCCTTATCACCAGAAAGACCGGAGGGACCAGAAACATGTCGAAGTATTCCTAGGGCTAGAATTGCGCACCGCGGTTCTGGAACTCAAAGGGCACTAGGAGGAGCACAGATAGATGGGTTTTAGTCAGTAAGAGTCAGACACTCTCTCCCGCTCCACTTAGAGCGGAAGGAGTCATTTGATCCTATCCATTTAAAAAAGGGCTAGAATTGAGAACGGTAAATATTAATAAGTACCAGGAGACCAGAACCATGTCGAAGTATTTACGGGCCTGGAGTATTGAGCGGTCAAGATTCATAAGTACCAGTAGACCACAAATATGGCAAAGTATTCCCAAATTTATATAGCGAAGCCGCGGGCGGAAGTTAGTTTCAAATAAATGCCTTTTGACTGAAGAAATAAATACATCCGCAAGACAAGGACTAATATAGTCTGGATTCGCTGTTCACTCAGTTCCATTTGAAACGTTCAGTAATACATTACTTCAACATTTCCTTAATTTCGTCTCAGTAAATCCTGCGGCCCTGGTAGAATCGTGACGGCATTAAAGCCATTCAAGATTGGATGACTGTTTCAATATTTACAAAGGGTAATTCTCTGTACTTCAATAAATTACCTAAGCCAAGCTCTTCGTTCTATACGTGGGGGCAAATAAAACTGCGTGGTGCTGTCCCACGGAATCCGGGCTAATGTGAAAGCTTTTGCTGCGCTGAATTATGCAAATTTAATTTAAATAACTGACTTTGCCAGTTTTGCTCGCACGCTACTGGCTCTCGTCGTATGTAAGCGAGGCTACATGTTGCTCGGGAGAGTCGCGGGTGTCGCGTGGCCGCCTTCGGAAATAGCCCCACATACTTGTAACGTTAACGTCTACGTATTCTGCTAATTCTAGTTGGGTCGTGAACAAGGCACGAACACATTGACTTTGAAACAAGTTAGTGTTCTTGCCACGAAATTATTTCAGTAGACGAATTTTCGTCTTCAAAATGTTTTTGTTTGCTGCTTGAGCTATATTTTTAGTCTTACGAAAACGACGAAATTTTCTTCAGTAAAGCCCGTTATTTTTGCAATTTTTTTGTAGAAAGCAAAAATCTAGATACCTATCTATTCAATCTTCATAAACACTTTGTCAAAGTTTGTAGGTGCAGAATCCCGACAAGGGTAACAAAGTGTATTGGGGAATATATTATACACAACAGAAGACGTATGACCCTTACCCTTTTAGCGTATTACAGTAAAGCACCCATATCATAACAAAGAACCCTGGAAAAATAAGCAGTAGTATGACAAAATGCGACAGGCTACAGACACCTTCTAATTTAGCTTGAAGAAACATAAAGTCTAATTAATTCTGAAGCTTTTGTCGCGAGCGGCGCCAACTTAAACATTCCGGGACTTGGACGACTTTTGTATTAAAATTAGGTACATAAATGTTGTCTTTCCATTACGTCACTGTGGAATATTGTGATGGCTTGCGAGTTTACATACCTGTCCACACGAGGTATAATTGAGTGCGATTTCCTATCTCTTGTCGTTTTCACACGACAGGGAAAACAGAAGGAGGAAACTTTTAAGTTAAAGCTCCTGACCTATGTTACTTAGCGCACAAAGAGTGAAATGTTGGCTTAATATTGAAAGCCATATAGCTACACTACACCTATCTTTGAACAACGCGCTCTGACTCACATGTTTAACCTTTAAACACTAATAAAATAAAACTAATAGTTCTCCTTCACTAAAAGCTGGATCCAATTCCCCAACGTGTGATATACACAATTTCCTATTTTATAACGGTCCGCGAGGGTCCTATAAACTTCTGTAAGAAGATATTATGGTGGCCGCCATCGCTCACGTTAATTGCTACTGTTTTAATCTCTTGGAATAAAACCCGTCCTAAACAAATATATGAGAGCACCTCGTTAGATTTTACAATCATTAATTTGAAAGCTTCATTTTCCGACCGCGGGGAAAAGACCAAATATGACAGTAAATGTATATGGGTTTAGAACTGTTTGCGCAGTCATTTTCCCACAATGGCAATCTAATTAAGGGCGTAATGTTTATTGTAACGACTTTTTTCAGTTAGGATATTGTACACGAAACTTGCCGACAAAACATGCTTTAACGAAAGTTAAATGTGAACCTTTGTTAGTCTTTTTTTCATTCATATTACAGATTTTGTTCATTCATTTGAAAGAAAGAATTTAATGCTCCTTTTCCAGGTATGACAATTTAGATTTTTAAATTATTATGTCTGCCTCGTATAAATTGAAAAGGACAAAATTACCTTTTGAATATATAAAGAACATGTTGGATTTATTAATTCCACAAAATGGTCAAGTTAATTTTCTTAATTGTTCATGTAAATCCGACAGCGCGTGGGAAGCCCAACTACTTAATTTACGATTTAAGGAAGGGAAATATGGTATTATAGACGTCAATATACCATTTATAAATGTAGCCAAATACTGAACGTGATAAACGGGTAAATTGGATGACGTCAAACTCAATTAGTAAGTCATTGAGTATTGAGTAGTTCAGTCACCTCAAGTACTTTGAAAGGTGGAGTTAGTGAAGCGTAGCAACATAGGCAACCTAAAGGTTAGTCTAGATGCTAGCTAGACTGTAAATACCACTGTTAACAAAGTGTCTAGTGGAAAATATCGCTCGCCAGACACCCAATACTACTTAATTACCGACTTATTTGTGGTAGCAGCGTCGCGTCGCTAAACGCGTCCACAATTTGTGACACCAATAAATATAATGGTAAGTGTCTGTCCGGGCGCTATCGTGGACCTGCTAGCGTCCAGTCGCTGTGATTAAACGACTACAATATAAATGATGAAGGCTCGCAATTAAGCGGACTCGCCCACCGCATCCATCACTCCGGAGATATCTCGGGAACTGATTTTGTTAAACCATTTTTCTGGTAGCACACCCTTTCACTTTGACGAGTATCGACGATTTCTATTTTCGGCATTAGATTATTTGTCCCTCGACGTTCTGGTAAAGGTTATATCTAATAAGCCTGATGTGAACGAATGTGAACAAAAATAATCGTTAGCTACTCCCTGTCATTACCATTAATCAGATTATTATGAATTTTGTTTTGTTGTCAGCTATTCAATGAATATTGTACCTGAATGTAGTACACCTCACATGTTCTCAGCCTTTCGTTGTCCTTTAATTTACCTGAAACAATAAAAAAATATTTGTAAGATCACAGTACAAACTATCGTTTAGTTTGATTAATTCGTTCAAAACTTGACTTAATCTTCTAAGCCGTTTTACATTTTTAAATAAGTAGGTAGTACTTCGCTGAGGAAGTTTCCAATGCCGTCCCAGGTGTACTCGTATAACCATCGCAAATGGCTCCAAGTCACGAGTGTGTGTCATACATAGGTTATTAACATTGCTTATGACTATGTATGTACGAACATAAAGCTAGTAACACAGCTGATTTCTACAAGTTGCGCAAGTACACATCCTACTCAACGTTTTTTACTCCTGACACTCAAGATCATCACGGAAATTATAGCAAGCGATTGCCCAACGAGTTTCGATCTAATAGTAACGTTGTATTAAAACCTCATTATTGTTACGTAAGTACAAGAGTCACGACGTCTATGCACGACAAAGGTTAAATGACATTTCACGTCTCTTTGTCATCTTTACTTTGTCGGAGCCGGCTTCGTCGCCGTACGTCGGGCGGTGCAATAAAATGCAAGTGCAAAGCTATTCGCCTTTGTGCCTCACAGGAATCCTATAAAGTATTTATTGCCTTGTTTAGTCGACATTCAAGTCTTTAAACGGTTTGAAATGAACTCGCACTAGGTGATGTTTCGCGTAACTGGTAACGTAGAACAGTACCGACGAGTTTATGATATACAAAGTCAAAATAATAATGTAGGTGCCTACATTGTAGAGGATTTATGAACAGAATATTATGCAGAACAGGAGCTTTTGCAGATAAGGGTAGGTAATGCCTCAAGGATCTTGACTGAAGAACCTACATTCTATTATGAAAGGATTTGGATATAAAGTGGATTTTTGTGTGCACTATTTCATCAGAGTTGACCTACAATTTTTTTAAATATTGGAACATCGCATATTGAATAAGTAAGCGTATCTGCTGTAAATATCGAAACTACTCGAGAGTGAACTTTCGAAATATTCGCATGCATTATTTTCACGCATGTGCACTGTTCTACGAGTCATAATTTCAGAATGATCTTTCATATTGATAATGTATTGTTCAATATTATTTTCGTTTGCAAAACCTGCCTTGTTTTACATATTTTCAGGCGATTGTTCAATCAACTAAAATTGCGCCCAACAGCTAAAAACACATCGATCAAAGTGTTTTAACTTTCACCGTGAGACACTTCAAATTGAGAGGGGAACAACGCTAACGTGCTAACTAGCCGTAAGTATGAGTGGAATTATGAAATGCATACATGTAGTAGCTACCTACTTCTTCTACTCACATTATTGTCATGCGAAATCGTAGATCTTTGTAATAATAAGTAGGTAGATGTACGCTTATAACTACACCTACTCCATCTTTTCTGTACTTTTCAGGATTTAATATTGGAAAATCTTTTCAACTCCCGCTTTTCTCACCAGTTAAGTGCTTTAACGGATTTATGTTATGCAATAAGAAAACGTTACAGCTCATGACATCAAATGGCAGTGCTGCGAGTTCGAACATTAAACATACGGGTGCTTAATCTTCGTTTACTGAAAACGGGATCTATCGATCTCATTATCTACCTACGTATAGGACGAACACTCGTTAAGATAACGTTTCGATTGTCTTAATAGGGGCGGGGTTTAATTCCGGCATCCACACCCTTCGATCCTGCCTATATGTTTACGAGTGCTTACGTGGAGTGATTTGTGTTAGCACGTGGGTATTCCGATAGAAAATAGGTCGCGTGCGTAGGTTCGGCTGGATCAACCCTCAGTAAAACGACATTCATCACGGGACCGGCATCGAGTGTAGACGTGCCAACGTCACCGCCGCTCCGGAATCGATGACGTCACTTGTCAATAGGCCAATTTCGACGGCCATCAATTCTGGTGGCTTTATCGCGGTCGCCGCTATGAATATGGGACAAACAACCCAATTTTTCACGTCATATCTGAAAAACCTTTCTAGTTTGGGTATTTTGACGTGTATTCCATCTAGTCCATAGTTTCTTGCCTCAATATGTCTCTGTCGAATTCTAAGTAGAATGGACGTTTCTTTGCGGTCGATGTGTCACTTACCGGAGGGCGTTGTGATTTTAGAATAGAATATTCTATAGCCGTTATCATATAAATATCAGGTAGTACAAAATGTGAACAGAATAAGCGGAAATGCAGCAGTTCTCTTTTATCACATGATGGAAATAATGTTAAAATCGTCAATACAAAGCTTTTTATCGGCGCTCAATTTCCTGCTTTCAATATGTAAGTACGTAATACGCGCAAGTAATGTCGTACGGCATGACATAACGGCATTTACGATAATACAGCATTGTTTGTTGCCGTCAGTCGTCAGTCAGTGCCGAATGATTGATAGCGACTTTCGAGAGTGATGCATCATGTCGAGCGAGACGAGACGACGCAACGCGATATTCAATAAGAACTGTGGCGTCGACGTGTAACGTCTTAGCGTTTAATCATTTCGACTTAACTTACACGAGTCATGGTTAAGGTCGTACTAAGTTCAATTAATCACTATTATCAGTTAGTAGGAAATAGAATAATTGTTAGGTATTGTAAAAAACTAGAATTAAAGTAATAGTTGACTGTCAATGCCAGGTTATTTATTTCACGGTAGCGAGTTTGCACGATATCTATAATTATAAAATACGTAGCGTGTCCAATACAATAGGTTCATAATTGTGTTCGCTGAACGTCGCTTCCCGGATAGCTGCGCGGACGCAGGCGCGTGGGAGTGCGAGTGAACGAACTCGTGCTGACGCGACGTGAGCGCATATTCATTTGCCACCCACGACAAATTAAGCCACTAACCCTTTTACTTAGTCACGTTTGACGGTGTTATGTTAAATTATTGAAATAGATCAATTTACTTAGATTCTTACGAGTACCCACCTTATAAATTCTAAAGCCTAGGATCGATGTTTTGTTTAATGACTAACATATTATGTGAAAAAATACACCATGATGAATAAAGCTACCAATGGCACTACAACAAAAGTAATTAAATACAGTTTATGAAGAAGAAAATTATTCTAGGAAAAGGAACAGCGTTCAGATGGTTCGCTCTCAAGTTTAGTTGGCAAGTAGTTGCCGCAGTACGGCGAGTGCCCGCAGGCTCGTGGGCACGCGGGATCTCCGCGCGATATTCGCGCCTCGACCCGCAGATTTTTTACAAAGTATGCATATGAGAATATATTCTACAGCACTCCAGATATTCTCCTTTCCACCCCAACTTACGCAGACCTCATAAATATGTAGTTAACTTGTGCTGAGAAACGATTCCTACAAATTGGAAAGTCATGCATAACAATTTAAGTTTGGAATTGAATTGTATGTCGCTTAGGATTGCGGCAGTCGGGCCGCAGTGACTCAGATGAAACTCGTTCAAGGATCAATACACTTCTTGAAGCCACAAATCACACTTCTTTTTCAAAGAGTGACCGCTATAGAATGCTGAACGCTTAGAATTTCCCTCCAAGTTATTTACTCTAAAGGTATTCATTTTTACGGCGTAATTAAGAAACACAAATAACGGCACACCAGACTGGCTTCACAACTTCTAAATTAATTTATATTTTTAACTCTTCGAACGCTTTATTTTTATCCATCTAAGCGTAAAAATTGAGCTTTTGATTACACAAACGTTAAGCTTTTATTTAAATAGTTAACAAAATAAGTTTCTTAAAATAATGCAATCCTCTAGAAATATTATTTATAAGATAGCAAGTTCTTTTAAAAAATATTTCTAGATGATTTTTAATTATACTAAGCCCTTCTTTGGGATATTTTTAAAAAACAACTTTTTAAAAATATACCAAAGAAGGGCTTAGTATAACTGAAAATCTTTTAAGCAATTATTTAAGTAAGTATAGAAGTGCATTGAGCCAATAATAAAATCTTGTAAAAATAACTCAAGTTTTAATACAAACAACACTACGTGCAAAGTCAATGTAAATAAAAGACAATCTGTCGCCGGGCTCGCAGATAAAACACTGGATTTTGATCAAACATTCCACGTATAAAAAGAAGTCCCGTAAAATACTTTCGCACTCAAAATATTGGCGACGGGAACACACATAAACATAAAACACACAAAATATTGTAAGGTACACAGGGAGCCCGGAGATATTGATACTAGAAACATTTACGGCGTTTGCTTCAGCGGATAAACCTCTGCACATAATATATAGCTCTAATATATTCAGACTATGACGAACGGTAAGAGGCTTTTATAGTCCGCCTGGAATCTTTCTTTACTTTGAACTTCGACTATATTCATTGTGCAAATATTCCATTATCTCTACATAGTTATACAATTTAAATGTTGGTTATTTGTTTTACAGTAGCTGGTTTTATTGTGGTATACTGGGTAATTTTTTTTTCCAGTGCGCAAACTTTAAGAACCACTTCTGCCCATGTAAATGAACAACTTTCCCCAAGAAAGCCATAGCCAATTCCTAAAAAAAAAATTGAGTCTCCCATACAAATTGTGGTCAGTGACAATTTTGTATGGGAAGTTCAAATTTTTTTTTAGGAATTGACTATGGCTTTCTTGGGGATTGAAAAAAAGTATACCTGTATATGGTGTAATGCGATTCATTACCACGAAAAAGTTACGTCGCCGCTACGATCAAGCTGCGCATCCGCTACGATGATGCTACGAAAACACTACAGCGCCGCTACGACCAAGCTGCGCATCCGCTACGATGATGCTACGAAAACACTACCGCGCAGATACGACAAAGCTACGACGCTGCTACATGGCGTCTTTAAATATTCAAACCAACAACGAGTTTACAGTACAGCCATTCCAATATCTCTTCACAGTTATTTAATGTTGATATTGGTTATTTATTTCTCATCGATGTGTGTTAATTACATGTACCTACTCTTTGTTTGTGTCAACAGTTTCTCGTCGCAAAGAAGGAGCTTCGTTTAGTTCGTTAAAGGGATGTTTGTTGTAACAACATGGATACGTCCACTGTTTGCATTGCAACTATTGAGGTTTCATTGAATACACGTAAAAGATATATATGTCGCAGCCAATTAGCTTAATTAGCCGTTTTATTGGTTGCCTAGCCTTTTCATTGAAATGTGCCGATTTTTCATCGACCTAAGTGACATCTTTTGTTCAATAGCGTTGAATGACTTGCCCATGTTACTATGTCGCTGATTAAACGGCATAAATCAATGAAAAGGCTAGACTTTTAATGAAACGGCGGATTCAGCTAGTTGGCTGCGACATATATACATTATTATTTATATAATTCTATATTGGGTGCTGATAAAAACAGAACCTTTAAGCATACGGAGCGAACGTATCAGGATGGATGATTATGATATTTTTTTTTGTAAATTAGTCAATTTTCGATTTTAACTAGATGATCATGTGTTTTTTACATTGAGAAGAAACACCGAAGTCAAAATCTCTTCTAAAATTCAATCAATTGTAAACAATTAAAGTATGGTCAAATCATAAGAGATCTTGTCTAAATTCATACATAGGCTAATTTCATTATTTCAATTTAGTACCAACCTAATGAAACTAGAAACTAATCAAAACAATCTAAAACATTACACTTATTAATTATACTAACTCCGTACTAGCCAGTAGTACGGAAAAATAATACTATACAAAGTAGAACGAAGGCATAACACAACATAACAGAACATAACATTTCATTTTTAACATAACAATAACTATCCTTGTAAAGAAAAGCGTGCAAAAGGGTTTCGCGGGAAAATCTACGCGCATACAAACCTCGACACTTAATATTAAATGTAATTTATCACGAAAATTAAAAACTTGCCGCCGTTTGGAGTACAGCCGTGCTCGTGTCAAGAGCCACGGGTAACGTACGAAGGCTCTACGGTTCATAATGAAAAATAACATGCCTCAAGTAACTTAATAATAACTAGTTCGTGAAAATCTCGCGGCTCTGGCTTTGTAAAAAAAATTGGCTTTTTTAGCTTATCCGGAATTATTTTATACCTTAGAAAACAGCTCAACAAATTGTATCCAAATTCGTTGAGCTGTTTCGCAGTGATTGAGTAACAGATATCCTACTCCTCTAAGTTGTTCCAGTGTTTCTTCTTAGGGTCCAGGGCCCCAAGTCTGCTATTTTATATAAATTCGTCATTCCAACACGACCCCATTGTCATTTTGCTATAAGTTCGTAATCTGCTAAATTCATAATGGCCGATCATTGGTCGGTCAATGGTCTCGTTATAGAATCGTGGTGCTAAATATTCAGTCTTTGAAAAGCAATGACTGCACAATGACGTTCGAATGGTAGGTTACTGATCGAAGGAACTGTAAAAATTTTAGCAGATTACCGCATACGTCTGTCATTCATTTGTCATTATTTACGAGATTACCATTCTATTTCTTTCAATGGAGTGTCAGTGGTTGACCATTGGAAAGTCATAATGACGCTTTTATATTAGTAGAATACCAAACTTCTCAAAATCTACAATAATGAAATCAATGATAGACTATTCTGACACTATTGTAATAGCAGACTTGAGACCCAGTTCCAGGGTCGTGGCCCCGTCTAGTTTCAACTGAAAGTGTTATTCATAAGATAAATTTCATGTATCACCACTTACTAATCCTTTTGTCATGATTTCATGAATAAAAAAAAAATAAAAAAATTATAATCAATCACTAAACAGATTTGTATAAAATTCGGGTGAACACAAAGAGTACTTACGTTTATCCGGGTAGTAGGTACCCCATGGAATAATTTTCGGCGAAAACGCTATCAAAAGCAAGTACATCCATGAATGAAATTATTTGCGGATACTATTAGTCACATGGTCACATCCCTGCTATATTTCCTGGATACGAATATTAACACCTGCATTCGTTACAGGGTAAACAGAGCACCCAGTTAGGAATTGGGTCACACAAGAAACATTGCCGGCAATAAGTCAGACCTGCAATCAAGCGTGGAAAGTGCAAGTGGCTGAACACTGAACAACTAAAATGAGTTGCTTGTTAAGTAAAAACCCGACCTAGGCATCCTGGGTATTGAAGACAAGAACTCAAGCTAAGAGAACCAGTATATGTTAGTTCCAAAGCAGCACTAATTAAGTATGCAACAGTTTGCGCAATTAATAAGGAATCACTAACCTAACACTGAGCGAGTATTAACTAGACACGGTAACGTTTCTGAACAAACATTTGTCTCCGCCCCGCGCCCCGCGCCGTGCGTGCGCGATAAGCAAACCTAAGAACGAATATATTAATAACAAAGTGTTATTCCATGCATTGTTCATCAAACTTCACGTTAATCCCATATTTCATGCAAAAACAAATTAATTTATTCCAGTTCAGTAACTCCGGTTGGAAGCGTTTTCTAAATATTATTTTTCAATCGTAAATTGAATCGGTCTCTACAATAAGAGGGGAAACCCGATATCTGATAAATAAGCAAAAAATAAGTGAATCAAATCGTGATAAGTGATGCGGCCACGTAGAAGGCGCCGCCATTGTGTCCGAAATTATTGTGAAGTAATCGCCGCGTCGCCGCCGCCGACACGCTGCCGACTCGCTGCGGTCCCGCCACGAGCACGACATTAAGCGATATTTCCAATCTCACGCCCGCACTCCTGTTTTATTAGATTTTTCACAAGCTCACGCCATCGTGAATCTTCACCGGTGCCAAATAATAATAACGAAATTCAGCGAAATTTGCGTTCCGCTCACCGTTCCACGTCGCCCTACTCCCAAAATAAAAATGATAGGCATTTTCCAATGCCCTAATAGAATAAATCGTTTCAGCTGAATCGCATGAATAAAAAATCGTCAGCAGCACTTTTACCCGCATACCCTTAGGAAAGCCATTAAACATTTAAATGTGGTACACTGGTGAGTATGTTAATTAGCAAGTTTTATGCAGGCGGGCGCGCACAGATAGTTTGTGACGTACGCCACCGTGCCCGCCGCCCCCCCCGCGCCGCTCCCAGAGAGCTCCTGGACGTTTTATTGCCGCCGCTGCTCAGTTTTGTGAAAAATTTAATTCAGCTGCACACTCGCCCACGCTCACGAATATTTATTCGGACAGTAAACTACGCAACTGGGGATTGGGCACTAGCACTAGTTCTACATACATACATATCTATTCTGTTAGCAGTCTAAATCAATGCACCGGTGCTCCGGGCACGTTTATACAAACAAGTTGGTTTTCGTCTCTTGGAATTGGACGTCGTTATTAAATGAAGCGTGTAAGGCGTGCACGGCGTCTGATTTCAGCGAGTGAGCGGAGGAGCGCGGACCGGCGGTGCTGGTGCGGCGGTGCGGCGGCGCCGGAGGTCGTCGGCGGTGACCGCATGTTGCCGCACTTGCACCCGACAGATTTAATCAGGCGCCAACAACCGCGAACACGATCTCAGGGCGTTCCACTCCACCGAGCACTTCACTCGTATCACTCCACCATTATGCACCGTGTTAGTTTTTTAACAGTTCTCGGAACGAAACCCTGCGGACACGAACGCTCGTTTTCTATTAAATGTTCCATGTTGTTATATTCATTATCACGCCGAGACGCATGCCAACGTGCACTCACAGCTCTGAGACAAAAGGTGCACTTTAATAAAAAATATTGACGATATCGGAATCATCGTCAGCGTCATGCAACGAATTCGGTTTGTCACGATTCCGAGAAAGAAATAACCGAACAAAGAAACAAGGAGAGCATGAAATCGGTAAGAAACATGCAAATCCGCGTGATGTTGCGAAGCGGCCAACGAACCGCGCGACCTCCGCCATCGCGGGGTTCAATACACGCGCTCCACAATAAACTAAATTAATCTTCTCCCACGCGAGATAACGTATTCGGGTGCTTAGCCACAGCCGCTCCCGTGCTGCACCGACTAATAGCAATAACACCCCTAATGAGATGCAAGAAGTCGTTACGCGCCGGTGTCAACAGCCAGTGAGCCAGTCGACAAATATGGAAATAATAGACACGCGTAACTTCCACAATGGATTAGGAGGTAGGATAAACGAATTAATCAATTACCGTGCCGCGATTCCACGTAAAGTGTGATTGAAGACTGAGGAGTACATCAACGTCTGCGGCGTCTGCGGCCACAGGCGGAGGGCTCGGATCGTACTTTATCCGAAGCAATAAATTGCACTTGGCACAATTTGTCGACTGTCGCCGCTCGTTATCGACACTCTAAACTTCACTTTGAAGTACACTTTTCAATTTGAAATCGCACTTAGATGTCGCATTTCACAACCACTGGCAGCTCAATAAACATCTCCAGATCTAGCTTCAGAGCCTTACAAAACGTACTATCGTGTTTCTTTGAAAGCAATTATAAATTCAAAGCAGTCAGACAGTTCGCTAGCCTCAAATAAAGTATAGAATGCATCATTACAGAAATATTGGCGTGCCGACACATCCGTTTCTCAGAGGCAGTACAAGCATAACAAGAGGGAATGCTGCGAGTTATACAAATTGCGTTCCATTCGCTCGCCACTGAAAAATAAGAGCTTCACAAAAAAGGGTTGCTCGGGATGGAGCAAGCTCTGAGTAATATTACGGGTTTGAAAGAGCGGCGAAGAAATCCACGTCCTCTGCGGAATTATTGTTGCGTTGACAAATGACTCGCTAGGGACCTTTGACATGATAATGTGTTGAAATTAGGATAAACGCGTTCTAATTACCATAAGTAAGTACGTAATTAGTTTGCCGTTGACGTTTGTTTGATGTAACACGCGTAACTACAAAGACTGCAGCTTAGTTTAACGCTTCAAATAATTTCAAAACACGTAAAGCCCAGAATCATCGCACACAAAAACTTCTTCTTATTTTTATATAAATTGGGAACGTACACAAAACAACACACAAGAACTGGAGACACACGAAAAGAACTGGAAAAAATCATAACGCGTCAGCAGTTTTAGTTTGCTCTCGGAACTTTGCTCTCCGTCAGTAAACAACTCGGAGGAGACAACTGCTTCTGCAAAGAAATGTATTTAGGAATCAGCGACACGCCTCGCTTCGGAGAGAACTCGAAAAACATACGTACGTGATATAAAAACATGTATTGATTTAAAATACACTACCGTTACTTTTTCCCGCGGTTAACTTTGCGTGCTCGAAGTGGTCTGTTGTACGAGCGATACATGGTAAGACCAGTTTTTACTGAACCTTGAAAAACGGTTTCTTTTACTATACGTTTTATATACTTAAGTGTTCTTATTGCGTTGTAAATAAGTGGTTTCACTTAAATTTATCTTGTCACAAATATTTATTCCCAACGCTCAATCAAACATTAGTGCTTATTACATATCGAATATAAATGTAATAATGTATATTATTTATGTGTAAAAAACTTAAACGAACGCAATACCTAGCCAATAATATCAATAGCTCAAAGTAGGTACGCAAATTCTATTAAAAGGAACGAACTAAGCGAAATATTTCACAAAGAAAACAATTTATAGTGAGAGGAAATTCAAAGCATTCGGGAGACGTTCGGATCACAAACTTGAATCGATCCGTCGCGTCGTCCCGCGAATAAATAACATTTTCGCGTAATTTAACGGTAACATTCCGCGATTGTATTCAAGCAGCTACGGCGACGGCGGGTAGCACAAATTGCACCCGGTCGCGCACCCACCGCTCTGAAAAATGCTTTCCTTTTAACAACTGGAAGGGGAATGGCGCAGGTTAAATGGTCATATTCAGTCAACTCTTACGTACAAATGGCTTCTTGTGTGCTTCCTTCGAAGCTTTGTTTTGCTTCGCTGCTGAACGTCTTGCTTTAACTTACAGCGTTATTGTCTACTAGGAGCTGCACGGAAATCTTGAGAACTGAGAAAGAAAGGTTACAGCAATGCTACAATAACGAGCCTTGTGAGCTTTATGATGAGGATTATGTGTTTTTGTCCCCGCTGTGTGGAGTAGCTGGAAGCTAAAAAATATAAAACCATTTCCCCAAGACAAACGAAAATGGAAGCAAAGTTTTACTTCTCCCCCTCGCCGCCAAATTAAGACAACAGCATCCTAAAATTAATAAAGGTTAAATTTATTTTTTTAAAATAAACCGAAAGAAATAAACCAGGAAAAGAGGAAGACGATAATAATTTTAGTCCCAGAGTCGTTGTTTTTTAGATAAGAATTTTCCAATTTACATACACAACGTCATAAAGCAAAACTACAGCATGGAATAATAAGTTTTTTAATGCAATTAAACGAACCTCTGCGCTGAAGGGGAGCGTTAAAATAAAAAGAGTAAAGGTGGCATGCTCGCTCGGGTGTAGAGCCACTTTAGATGGAAAGCGAGGAAGATGCAGACATCTATAGCTGAGCTAAGAGCGGGTAATCGTAACCAGACGCAACCATACAATCGTAATTGCGGCGATAGAATATTATACGAACACTATTCATTGGAATGAGTCCTTTATAATGCTTACGGTCACGGATGGATGGGCAGGGTGTAGCCGTGACCAAGTACCCATCAAAAGGCCCGAAAGTGAACCAAATGTTTTTTTTTACAATAAAATGTGGAGTGATTCTTAGAATAGCCTTTCGTTTAGCGAACCGGACTGTAATCGTTGTAACAGAGCATTTAACTTATAAAATGAAACCATTTGAGACGTCTTTTATTATATTTATTGCACGTGTATTTTATATTGCGCTATTGTACAGACGGACAGTCACACACAAGAGTGACAACAGATGGTACAGCTTTTGTTCGCATGTGATATTTTCTCTCTGCAAAGATTTCATATAGGTATAAGCTATCCACGTGTATTCCATTCTAAAAGAATACTTAATAATACTTATATTCCCAGAAGTGCCTAATATCCTTGTAATATAACGCGATTCGAAATTAATAACAAAAAGCTGCAAAGAATACGTAAGTACCATGATTCTCGAAGTTTGAAATTTCGCCCGTTGTTGTAGATTAAACTGCTATGAGCAGACTCCGTTGAGACTTAGGTACGAGTGCCGACGATATTCGCTCTAATCAATTCTGACTCAATAAGTTTTTAGCTTTTTCTGATTTCGGAAGTAGGCTCCATGCCTGCTTGAATCCAATTCAAAGTTGGATCGATTAGGAGAAAAGGTATGGGTTTTAAAGATAATAGTTATGATGGGCTTGGTTTGGCAACCATTCGGTGTCTCAGTCTTTGACGTTATAATGTTTCTGTAAAAACTGAGTTTAATAATTAAAGAGGTGGAATATTAATTTTCTTCTATTCAAAACAAATATTTGTAGTTTGAGCGCTGATCAATTGTCGATCACTTCATCGAAATCATCCGCTCTGGATATTCACAAACACAAAGATAAAAAATCCGTTGAAAAGTTCAATAACTGGTATTCATCCGCAATCCGCAGTGACCCCTGCTTTATGGGACTCTTGCCCTCTGTATCTCTTTCGTTTGAATGCACTCCACAATCCTCTAGCTATCACATTTACAATCATTAAACCCTACAGAGTACGTCAGTACAGGGGACATTATGGGGGATTGTCCGTACAAAGCAAGGCTTTTAAAAAGTAAAATCCTTTTTTAACCCTTTTCTTTTTCATAGGAATTAAAAAAATAGGTTTGTATTTTTTGTTACAAATAAAAACAGCCTTGGAACGTTTACGTTAAGCTTCGATAACATTTGAAGATTTGTATAAATTACTATAAAATAATAAAAACAGTGGTAAGTCCTCAAATATATTAGTAACTAGCACCTCGCCCGCGACTTCGTCCGCGTGGATTTAGTAGGTACTCCACAAACTTCAACGCCCTCTATACCCCCTTATAAAGGTTAGCTTTGGAAACGTGACATTTCGATAGCATCTGTCAATCCTATACATTTTTTGACGTATTGACAATCGAGTACGCCACACCACCGTTGACAGAATCTCACTTGTCTCGAGCCCAGGTTCAGCGCAACTGTTCACCCCGTTCAACCCGTCAGGGTTTGATTATGCAAAAATTGTTAGGTACATCTGTTTCAATTATCCCGCTTTTAGTTTGTTCATAGCATTCCGACGTAAATTGAAGCAAGCAATTATGTCCTCCCCTAAAATCTTAATCACCCCTGCTTCACTCCTTATTATGTATGTAGTTTATTTTCTAAAAATCTTAACATTTGTTATTCTTATTGTTTTATCGAAAACATTTAAATGCCGTGGTATTTCAACTTCATCGGACCAAGCATTGATACGATTCTCCCTTGTTCGCTCAAGCCGCGACATTTTTCTTACTCCGAGCATGTTTATTACCGTCGTAACTTTTGAACCAAAGGTCCGATTTGAATAATTTAAAATGTAATTTACACGGAAATAATCAACCTTAATTATCAAACCATTTAAATCACCATGGAATTTGCTTGGATAATATGAACAAAAAGGGGTCATGGTGACTTATCCATAATAGTTAGACATATGGTATCGCGGACTTTTTTGTAGATATTGATGACTTCTATAAAACTGAAGTACATTACTTTGCTCTATTGTCAATATATTCCGCAGCGTACGCGATATAAGGATTTCTTCTCACACCTGGGGTTACATTATCGAAGTTTTCATACGGATCCCTAACTTTTTTGAAAATATTCTATAGCCTATGTCCATCACCGATAATGTTGGATTCTAATGGTAAAAGAATTTTTCAAATCGGTCCAGTGGTTTCGGAGCCTATTCATTTCAAACAAACAAACAAACAAACAAACAAATCTTTCCTCTTTATAATATTAGTGTAGAAGTGTAGATTATAAAAAGAACATATAATTATTATTGTTTGAAGGCCAAAGGGGCAGTACTCTCGTGACAGCTTGCGGTTACGAAGATAATAACATACTACGACTTTTACATCCCCCGATAATACCATATCGATTCTTAATATTCCAACGAGGGTACATCGCATTGGCTTTCCATATCCGCGGATATTAAATCTGATTCGGTGTGCCGATCGGGTTAGGGAGTATTGTTTTTTACAGGCAACATTTTTATAAACGTCCGCTATGTTGTGCGTGCGTATACAACGGTTGCTTATTTTTTTTCAAAAATGGAACGCTGCGTTCAAAATTGTTGAAGATATTTTTTAGGTTAAAAGTATTTTTTTTATTCTCAGGGCTTTAAAAACACTGCAGCTGCCAGCTGCATCTGTTTAGCATTTCACGTTTTAGAAGGACCACAATAAAATAATTATTATTCTGTATTTCGATACTTGAAAGGATTTACTAGAGCAAACTCAAAATTCAACTCCATTCCAGTAAAATCCATTTACACAGTAAGCATATAAGATGAGCTCTGACAGTTGAAAGTCGTATCAGAACCGTTTGAAGTGCGCGTGAAGTTCCAGCGACGAGTTTTAACGTACTTGGGGAATTCGGAAACTCCGGGGTAGGTATGGTTATTTAAGTTGGTGTGGTTCATTAAAATTCAATATCGGAGCGAGTGAGGCTCAATATCGATCGCCGGTGGCGTGCGGCGTGACGCGTAAACAACGCACCCGGGACGCTGCATCCTGGCGCCCAACGTGGGACTTATAAACAGTAAATATTCTGTTCCCTACGCAGCATAAACTATGTAGGCACCGTTTTCACTCGTGTGTGAATGAAACATCTCTGTGCCGGGCCGTGCTTGTCTAAAATGTCCTGCGTGGATTTAGTACGACATTTGTCGGTCACAAAATGAACTGTTGAATTGTTTAAATTTGAAAATAATATTTTAGGTACCGACAACGAAATGGACAGAAGATACCTACATGCAACAAACCAATTAATTGACCATCGATTTTGAACTCCAGTTTGCAGTCCAACTATTCGACAAACCCCACTGTATACTTACATTTTACATCAATGCGATTAATTAATATCAAACAGTAGTTTGCACACAGTTTAATTAATAGGTAATTAATATTGTGATATTGTGTTCGCGTTACGCTTGGCTGTTTAATGATTACTCAAAGAGAATACAATTCCTGCCGAACTACTGTTGTGAATAATTTTTAATTAATTCAATGAAAATAACTCGAACTATTTATGTTTGAACATAAACCAACACAAACAAAACAAGAGTTTCAAATTGAACAGGAATGCGTTGAAAAATATTTTGTTTATCAAGTTTATTTAGGTATTTAAATGGAAAACACATACCAAGGTGTACCTATGTCGACCTGAAGTCTGATAGAACAGTTACTTCAGTTGTATGATGCCGTATGTATACCGTAGTTCATATTTATTGTCAAGCACTTAAACAAAAACACCACTTATTATTTTCTTGCATCTATCAATATCTACATCAACAGCGCTGTTATCATTAAAATGCCATTGCTGGGCATCTTACAGTAGACAGTTACTCAGTAATCACATCTGTCATGTAGTGTACATTGGCTGAATAAAACGGTCGAGCGGTAACAGATGCGCACACGGTCACATGAGCCACAATGGCCCACAATAGCTTGTCAGCGGCCGCTGCACAATACAGCCGGCAAGGGCCCTCGGCGACCGGCACCTCCATTACCGGCCACGGCTCGTCACCGGCTTTTCACATCCAATGCTTACACTGAAAATAACGTTGAAAGCCCGCTATATAATTATTTTCCACCGGCCCAGCTGCGCTTCAGACTATAAAGCAGTTTATTGCCGTTTCGCCCGGGAAGTAATTCTCGGGTTGAACGTGGAGACTTGACTTATATTTTAAAGTTATTTTTAAAATACTGATAACGTTCTTTATTATCTAAAATCATTACAGTATACAAAAATAAATGCAACTGATATAACCGTAGGTGTTCCTTTATTTTTAACGGCTGGTTGTTTATGTCGAATTTGATAGCAGATAAATACATCACGTCAGTCGCATCAAGCTTTCTCGATAAATAATAAGTAAACTACTTTTAAGTACACAAAAACAAAGAAAATGATTAAAACAGTCGTGTTTTATCATTTTTTAGTTTTTTTTATTGACAATAAGAATGTTGAAAAAGTGAAGATATGCTTATTTGGTTTATTTGTTAATGTTTTAGCATGTAATCTTGGTATACGAGCCATAAAGATCCAAAAACCAAACAATATTACGTGTTACGGACTTTCCAAATATGGATTCATATTTAGTACCTACAACTTTATTTTTTTTATTTTTTTATTATTGGGAGGCACGCGCTTGACCACTATCTCAACTGATGGTAAGCGATGATGTGTGCGAAGATGGATCACGCTTGCCTAGAAGTAACCTATTCACTCTTGACTTACATACTCCCAGGTTGTAGCTATCAGGAAACACAGACTGGCAGGGAATTCCAATCCTTAGCTGTACGCACAATGAATGTGTTCCCAAGGCCAAAATGTTTTGTGCGTGTGGGTGGGATGTCCACCACGTACCGGTGGCGCATCGCCGTACGTCATGTGGTCCGATGATGGAACGGGCTTGGCGGAATCAAACTATGCAATTCCGTTGCAAACTCCCCAAAATGCAACCGATAGAAAACCGACAGGCTAGCAAGTCGGCGTCGACGCTCGAGTCTTTGGAGCTTCGACTCGACGAGTCTATCGTTGCCGATGATCCTCTTGGCTCGTTTCTCAATTGACTCAAGGGCATCAAGCTGTTAGCTGGCAGATTCGTCCCAAAGATGAAAACAAGTACTACATACACGATCGAACTTGCGCTATAAGTATAAGAAAAATTTTTGGCTGTTGACTAATGGTATTAATAAATATGTGGTATTAACATTTTCGTTGTTATGATATGCAAACATTGTGAATACGTTCTATTCAGGAACCAAACATCATCATATTCATAATGTTTGCAGTTAATTCTAACTAGGGATGCATCGATATGCCTTTTTGCCGATACGATACCGATACCGATACTCTTATAAAAATATCGTCGATACCGATACCGATACCAACGATTAGTGAATTAAAATTAAGGTAAAATATATAAAACACAAGTTTGGTTAAAGTTATTAATTTCATAAACGATATACACACAAAGTGATTGATTACGATATGTAATTTTGTATTTTATTTTATTTAGCATCGAAAAAATACTACACGCGATAGCAGTTAAAAGCCAACGAAAGTGTCTAGCGAAATGGAATACGCGGGGACAAAGCGGGTGAGAGAGACAACAAACTGAATAAAGCGTAGGGAATCCCCGAGCATAGATAGTCCGTGCCTCGTTTGCAACGACCTAGATAAAACAAGATGCGCGTTTACATTACTTTTCTAAAGCGCGAAATTTGAAAAGTATCGTTGTATCGACAGTAAAAATATCGCCGATACCGATATATCGGCAAACCCAAAGTATCGCCGATATATCGGTATCGAGATCGGTATCGGATGCATCCCTAATTCTAACCAAACAATGCACCATCCGTGCTTACACACCAAAGCGTCAGTCGACTGCGGTCTGCTATCATTTATTAATGCATTTCGCTTATTATAATAACGTGATTATGCCTTAATACGTGTTCGCCACTAATTACTGATAATAATCATCAGTGATCACACTTGTATTACATTGCTAGCTTTAAGGCCTGTGTGGCGGGAAATGAGGTCGTTGACTTTTGGGAAGCGTATTCAATTTAGTGTCAATCGCATAGAATTTGTTTCAACGGTAAGTGACAAGACTAGTGACAGCGCTCAGACTTCATTTAAATGAGAAAGGTCTATATTAATTAACAATGTTCTGCGACAGGTCAAGTTTATGACTATTATAATTGTTTACAAAGCAGTTGCTGGACTATATTTTATACAGGTCAAAAAAAAAGTAGGTAGGTACTTAGGTATATTTTAATGGACCATCCGAAATAAGTACGAAGTAAAAACAACTTGAGTATATTTTTGAGCTCTTAGAAGTCCTAACTAAATATCAATTTACTAGATCAACAGACGACACGAACGAAATTGAGTCTTTGAAATAAACCTGCAAAAATATACGAAGAAAACTGGGAATTTTACCAAATTGTCTCCTTCAAAGGAATAAAAAATCGAAAATGTATGCAGGACAGTATCTTATTAGATCTGAGAAATGTAGGTAATTATCTTAAATTAAATCATACTTATTTCAAGTTTTAAATCTAGGCAGGTGGGTGGGCTATATTGCAAAAGATAAAGACTGAAATAAAGATATAACTGTCTACCACGACATTAATAAGATTGACAGGTAATTATCTATTAATCGGATCTTTCGCTATCTAGCTGTCGCATGTCGCTCCGAAAGCTCACTCAAAGTAAATATAAAATTGAAAAAGCAACAGAAAAGTTAATGATAAAGCCTGTTTTACCATTATTTTCGTAGTTATATTTGTCCAAAAAACTGTTAATGTATGTCAGTAATTGCAGTAGAAAACATTCATGCGAGTATTTTTACGTGAACGAAAGTTCGTGGAAATATTGGAAAAGCATTTAATGTTATGTTGCGATGTTTTTATTAATTCACAAAAAGCACCCGCAATAAACCTGCAAATATTTTGACAATTTGGACAAGTAATTCTGTAGAAATGGGAATGTTTTTCAATAAGCCGTGTTATTTATAACTGTTGTTAATGAATTTTAACTACTTTTGCATTTACCAAGAACGGTTCTGTCTTTACCTACATCGATGTAATATTTTGATACAGCTAAGCTACATAAACAAAACAGTCTCGTCTTCAAATTCCGTAATCCATCCCAGCAGACTTGAAAACTATCAAAAACATTCCTGTTAACTTGCAACAGTGTACACAAACCACATCAAACACTGTGTTGTCTACAACTCCTGTATGATTAAATTCCACCAGCTCCAGTCATTTGATATTGCAGATTCTGAGAAAGGCGCAATTGCTAAGTCCCTTTTAAATTCAATCGGATCGGTTCCCTCGGCTTAAAAAAGGAATACTTGGTCACAACAAGAAAGGGTCGTGTTATTAATTTAATTGGAATGCCTGCTATGGGCAGTATTGTGCAGCGTAGGTAGGTACTGTATTTTGATGTACAGTCAGCGACAAAAATATCGGGACGAACAGACTGTTCAAAATGATATCAACAACCAAGATTAAAAACTTTTTCACAAAAAAACCGACTTTCAAAAAACACTACTTTAACAAAATAACTTTAATTTCGTGTTTCGGTGTTATATAACGAAGAAGCAACCAAAAACACCGACTTTGTTTCGGAAGAAGGTTTTTTTTTGTGAAAGATTTTTAATTTTCACTTTTTAGTGGTACTTACCTAACATCACCACTGGAAAGTCACAGGAAAGCATACGCAATTTTGTATACATGGATGATTTTGCCACATATTTTTTCCAGTTATTTGGATTTAAAAACCAAACTGCTGAACCGATTTTGATAAAATTTTAATGGGAATAATCGAAAAGTATATCCTCACATAAAACAAGAGTTTTTCGAATCGGTTCATAAATGACGGAGATATGAGGTAACAAACACGAAAAAAAAATACAATCGAATTGAGAATCTCCACCTTTTTTGAAGTCGGTTAAAAATTAAACTTTATTTCAATTGAATAAAGTTCTTGTCAGAATGACAGATCTATGATCTATGTGAACTTTAAGCTAAGTATATCAATAACATTATTGTGCGGCTAAGAAAACATAATGAGTAACTAATAGAATAGTCAACTTACTTAAATATATACTTAATAAGGTTAAACGGTTTTATGTGTTTCTGTCATTGTGTTAAGCGACACTTAATTACGATACGGTGTGTCACGGAAATACAATAGGATAATTATGTATATTTCGCACTCAATGTGTCAACATTGTTAAATACCATTGCTAAAACTACCAACAACTGCTAAACTACCATTCATTATTTAAATAACTTTTCCAACTGCCAAAGCTACGACAAATGGTAGCGAAATCGAAAAAAGAAACTCTATATGGATGCAGATGAAGCGTAGCTACTTAAATTCATTGAAATAAAAGAACATCAGAAGTGAGTCAGAGCCTAAGGCATCTGTCCCATTGCTTGTGATAAGCGAGAAGCGAGTAGGAAGTAGTAACTACAAGCTAGTTGGCGAGCAAGCATCGCTGAGCAATTTTTTTTAGGGTTCCGTATTCAACAAGGAACCCTTATTGTTTCGCCATGTCCTTCTGTCTGTCTGTCTGTCCGCGGTTAAGCTTAGAGGCGCTTAGCACTAGAAAGTTGGAATTTGGTATGGCTACTTATCTACACTAATATTATAAAGAGGAAAGA
Source organism: Melanchra persicariae (assembly GCA_947386135.1). NCBI lineage: Eukaryota > Metazoa > Arthropoda > Insecta > Lepidoptera > Noctuidae > Melanchra > Melanchra persicariae. The sequence goes on along the minus strand of OX376648.1, from coordinate 17,101,062 downwards.
TTTGTTTGTTTGTTTGTTTGTTTGTTTGAAATGAATAGGCTCCGAAACTACTAGACCGATTTGAAAAATTCTTTCACCATTAGAATCCTACATTATCGGTGATGGTCATAGGCTATAGAATATTTTCAAAAAAGGTAGGGATCCGTATGAAAACTTCGATAATGTGACCCAAGGTGTGAGAAAAAATCCTTATATCGCGTACGCTGCGGAATCTATTGACAATAGAGCAAAGTGATGTACTACAGTTTTATAGAGGTCATCAATATCTACAAAAAAGTCCGCGATACCATATGTCTAACTATTATGGATAAGTCACCATGACCGCTTTTTGTTAATATTAGTCAAGCAAATCCCATGGTGAAATAAAAAATGGTGATTATAGTACCATGATATTAATCCTTATCCATTTAAATGGTTTGATAATTAAGGTTGATTATGTCCGTGTAAATTACACTTTAAATCATTCAAATCGGACCTTTCGTTCAAAAGTTACGACAGTAATAAACATGCTCGGAGTAAGAAAAATGTCGCGGCTTGAGCAAACTGGGGAGAATCGTATCAATGCTTGGTCCGACGAAGTTGAAACACCACGGCATTTAAATGTTTTCGATAAACCACCATAAACATATCACCTTGTTTTGTGTTATATAATTTTGATTATATACTCGTATTGTATAGTTTACACTTCTTGTTTTTGAAAGAGCGGAGTCTCCTAATACAGGCATCTTTTGCTTAAAAGGAGGCTCCAATCTCAAATTTGTTTGTACGTTTAAGGTTTTCAAATAAACTATTATTATTATATTATTATATTATTATTATAAAACAATAAGAATAACAAATGTTTGGATTTTTCGAAAATTAACTAGGTACATACATAATAAGGGGTGAAGCAGGGGTGAATAAGTTTTTAGGGGAGGAAATTATAGCTTGCTTCAATTTACGTCGGAATTCTATGAACAAACTAAAAGTGGGATAATTGAAACAGATCATGTACCTAACAATTTTTGCATAATCAACCCCTGACGGGCTGAACGGGGTGAACAGTTGCGCTGAACCAATAATGAGAATCGTTGTGCTTAATTTTCCAAAACTAACCTTTATAAGGGGATATGTATAGGGGCGTTGCAGTTTGTGGAGTACCTACTATCCCCACGCGGACGAAGTCGCGGGCGAAGTGCTAGTACTTACATATTAATCACGCCGACATAAAGTTTTTCAAGATAAACAACCACAACATACAACACTACTACTAATCACTACTACTAATTTATGTTTTCCAACTTCCCTTTTGAAGTTGGATTTTATTTAAACTCTTTCTTCAGTTACCATCGTCCTATGTGGGCCCGTTTTTAACCGTAAAACCGTGAACTCAATGAAAATATTCATAGAATTAAACAAAAAGCATCATTTTAAGTCGTCAATTGTGACGTGCAACTAAGGACTCACTTTGTCGCCAACATTGTGAACACAATCATGAACAGCTACAAATCAACTTTTGATAAACGTCTTTTAAGGTTGATCCATAACCCATATCCGGGTCGTGCCCAGATTTACTCACACCTTTCTTGAGTGACAAAACAGTCGATAGCAAGTCGCATCCCCATCGCTCGTCGGCAGTGGGACAGGTACCTAAGTACCCAATTACCGTTCGTTTTATATGACAACTACAGTCAGAGCCCATTATGTAGTAACAAAGCACCTACTAATACGTTCCATTAAAAACTTGCGTTAAATTAACATCAACTCGTAAGTATGTATGTAGGAGAATGCCAGTAGAGTTTCCTCTGAATTCATTTATGACGACATTTCAGGAGTTAATACACATTTATCTGAAAGTTATTGCACCTTTCATGATACTGTGCATGGATTTGTGTTCTCTGTCTAAATGTTTAACATTTAAGGCAGCTTTATAAGACTCTATAAATTAAAGGTTAATCCACACATATCCGGACCGTGCCCAGGAAGTGGACGGCACGTAGTCCTTCAGGAGCTGAAAAAAATTACGGTGAGTACATTTGGACCGATTTAAGCAAAAATGTTCCAACCCACAAACTCGACAATTTCGAGTTTTTGTGACCTATGTATTCCAAAATTTATGTGTATGAACTCGTTCATACACGTGTCCGGACCGTGCCCAGGAAGAATCGGCCCACGTTGTGATGGACCACGGACCCTTTATATACCCTTTTCTTGAAAATGAAATGTAATAATCTGAGGTAAAGCGATTATGCAGAATTAATTAAGATTTTAAAAAGAATGATTTAAGCATCCTTAAGCTCCTTTTTTTATAAAACTCCCATTGGTTGTTTCAAAGTCAGCAGAATAATCTTGCATTACATGAATGAAAAATTGACGTTCCAGTCCCTTAAAAACATGAAGCGGTTAAAGTTTTACGCGAACGAAATAATGATACCCAACATTTTTGCAGCAGCCATTCCTTACATTTACATCAAAAGCAATTTCGTAAAAGGCAGCAACCATAGCTCACAGCGATATTGAAAGAAATGTAACACGCTTGTACATTAGCGTCGACAGTACCACGAACAGTATTGTGTTACGTGTTCCTGTACACCTCTAAAAAAGTACTAAAATAAAAAGAAAGTTCGCACATAAAAGTGCCGTATCCATGTTAAAGCTGTAAGTATAATGAGATGTTACAGTCCACGGTAACTTTTATGAAGTAACTAACAAGTAACACGCCTAGAATGTTCTGAAATGTTTCTAGAATGTTCCGTGGCATATGGTGCAAGAGTTTTGTTATAGTTGGCTACGTCTACAACTTTAGATCATAAATACAAGTTTCGAACACATGGCAGAAGCAACTGAAACACGATATTAACAACGAAAAGCTGTTCGTTTTAAAAATAATAGTGAGTCATATACTGGCTCTATTGTTTTTCCTCGATCTTAAGTACCTGAGCGAATTTTAACTATGAAAGGTACCTTATAAGATTCCTGAAAATATTCATCTTCTTGCTTCACTCAGCAATCCAAGGATATAAGGCTCGATAGACTAAGCCCCGTTTGCATGTATTGTTTTGTCTACCGTCATAAAAAATAAAAAAGTTGAAGCTTCATATTAAAAGTTATTCAATTTATTAATATTGAAACACTTAATATTTTATCAATTGTATATGTTTGTTTGTTGTTTTTATTTTCTATCTGCAGCGGTCTTTGTTCCGTCAAAGGGAAAACTGTAAATGTATTTATCATAATTTTTGTGACTCTATTAATAGTTTTACCTATGTATAGGAAAAACAAAAAAATTGCACTGTGTTATAAAACGGTACCACACGAATTTAGTAATAACTTATTGTTCATTTATTAGTTATTACTAAAGTAAAATTTTTAAGTATAAGTAATGTTAATCCAACTGCAGCAAGAAAGAAAACATTAAATACTCCTTGATACTTCACATTTAACGAGAGTTACTTCCATCACAAACTTTCCTTCATTCTTTTAGATACATTAACCAAGAATATCTCACGTGCTTAAAAAGAATTCTTAAACTTTGACTATGTAAAATCCCGAACAACTTTTTAAGATCCCCCGAGGTAAATGGACTAACCCAACGCGATATATTTAAGGACCGTTCGGCTTCTGCCAACTCTAAGTGCCTATTTAGACGAGCGAGATCAACCGGGCGTAATTCTACTCGTTTCTCTTATTTAAATAAACTTCCATTCGTTGGAAACAAACATAAGACAATTTACGCACGGGTCCTTTTGAGTAGATAGATAAGATGCGAAATAAATCTAGTAAAAACCCTCCTAATCTCAGTAATAAGCCTGAGACTAAAGGTACTTTATTCAACCCGTCCAAATAGTTATCTTGTTGTCATTATAAAGCCTTTTTTAGCTTTTCTTACTTTCAGTTGAAAATAACTTTCTTTGAGATAATATTGATGTTCAAAATCTATCTTAAAAAGCAATTTAGCAAGCTTCTAAACTAAAACGATTTGAAACCAATACATAAATTGGGCTTGGAAAATAAACAAATTCAAAAGTTTGTTTAGATAAACATCGTTTAAGAATGTGCAGGTTTATAGGCCTCATCAATAGTAATTTGGGATGCATGAAGGAGCCTCCTCGTGTAGCGCAATTTGTTCCATCAGACACTCAACTGAACCGAGCGCTCGGCGCATCCTGGACAGTCTCATCTAACACCTTATAAGACTGGCTAATCCTTCCCTTTCGGTGGTAGGGCTAACGCCCGCCTGGTTCGCGACCACCCTCCCACCGGAGTTTGGCGTCAAGCAGCCTGCTGTGTTTCGTCGACGCGTGGGAGTACCAGTGCCTCAAGGCATGTTCTGGGCATGCTCGCTTCATCATGGACCTCATCTATCGCTTTCCATCAGGTGTGATCGAGGTCAAGAGCTAGCCCATTCATAAATAAATAAATAAATAAATAGTGCGTCGTTGTCTTATCGTGTTGGTTAGTCTGCAAGATTTATGAAGGCTATCCAATAAACATAGAATCCAGTCTTAAATACGAGTATGTGTATGTAGTCGTGTGCAACATTTTCTTCGTCCATTGAGGATTTTTTAACATCCGGTAGTTTCGAGTCCTTTTTAGGATAATTTTATCGCAGCAGGGAACGTAACGACAGGCACTTGGAGGTGATATGGGCATCGATACATCGATACGAGTATTTCTAGTACTTCTCGAGATCCAATCAATGAAGTCTAAAAAGGCGAGCACAATTTCTTTGTACGTTCGTCGAGAGCATATAGTACGTAACAAGGGCTTCCCAGATGAAAGTTATCGCAGCGTGTTACACAACACAAACACCCACAGTGACTGTGGTGTCTTGTCTACACCTACAGATCATGCAAACAAAACGTGATTCCATGGAATGTTCGCTTTGTAGTCGTTAACAATCAATATTTGTAACTGTCGATTTTAGTTTTTGTTTGCAGCGTAGTTGGCAATTTTTAGTTGCTAACAAATTGAAACACCAGTTATTATCGTTCGAGCCATGAACTTTCATTTAAACCTCGATTTTTCACCTGTATTACTCTACCATCCTTTGGTAATGACGTCCATAAAAATATAGGTAGCCACCCAGTGTCCGTATGTGGTGGAGGCAGACGTTTATGGCGTCGTCCAGTAACCGCATAATTTTCGCATCTCTCCGGGCGCAATCGTCGGTCGTGGCTGTGTCGCTACGACGCCGCCGCGGCACTCAACGACCGGCCTGCGGACAACTGCGCCACCAAATGTTCACACTCCGCTGTGTTGCCACCAAATAAATGCAAATGAATTGATACAAACGAGGCCCTACATCGAACTTTTTCGTTTTTGTTTCAGCAGTTTTGTTCGAGACAGTTCTTCGTTTATGCCTTGATACTTTGAGTCAATAAGGAGAATTAACTGAACTAAATGTTGAAAGGTTTCCAATAAGGCCACGAAATCTTAGTCTCCGTTCGATTTCTGTACGGTTTCGCTGATCCAGTTTAGGTGTTAAAAGGTCATGTTTTGGCCATACGTCACACTTTTACTGGTAAGTTCTAAGCAGGTCACTCACAAAAGAGGTCACAAGAGGAATCATTATATGCTGGGGACAATAAGCCCTCAAGGGTGTTGTTCCTGTCGACTTAGCGCTGTGACCTTTGGCGCAGCTCATTTGAATAATTTGAGAGCTGGCGACCAACGCAACAACATGTAGAGTAGTAACATAATTTTCAAGCAAGATTTAATTTACATACTTTGCTTTACAAGTTTCATTAAAACATCAGAACACTGAAGCTGAGGGTTAATTTGAATAACGAAAACGTACAACCGAGATAGCTCACATAACATTGTAGCCTTGCTTTCTGTAAAATAAGGCGGCCCTATGGTGCAATTACGAATCTGCAACGATAAAATGCGAGTTCCACTCACACGCCTGGGGATCGCACCGCGGACGTGAAGCACAGAACCTACTCGTTATAATAGCAGAACTCACACAGCATACATAGACGCATACAATTAGAACATATTACATAATAATTAGTGAATACCTATGTGAACAGGCACAGCGTTGTGTGGAAATGAAGCAAATTAATTGTTGATTAATCCTTTGCCGCATTAGCGGGAGCGGCTCTGCGGCGGGATTGGTCAGAGCCCTTGATCACGTCGATGCGGCCCCATCAGTCATGCGGCACCTGACTGACGGAGGACTCCGGGGCCCCATGACGAGAGCCGGCGGACTTCTCGCAAACCTATCATTAACGATCGAAAAGGTGCATACCCGAGCAGTTAGTCACGCTTACACTATAATTACCTATATGATGGACCGCGATTACTCTTGCATGTAAAAATACCGTTTTGGGCATGGAGACAGTTTAGTGTTTCGGTAAAAAATAGTCTAAGTGCTGATGAAGTCATATTACTAAATTAAATGTTTGAAAAAGTTTTTATGAAGTGCCCAACATGCCAGACCACAACCAAAAGTTTTTATAAAGGTCGTAAAACGTGGCAGATAACTCAACTTTTTAGCGGTGCAAATAAAAAGAGGCATGAAATATGATAAAAAATTATATTACAAGGGTAACAAATTGTCGGTGGAGTTAATCGCCTTTCGCTCGTTGCTTACTCCCAGGCGTTGCTGATTAATTGTGGCAAGTTTGCTGTCCGCCAGGACGACGACCCTACGCAGATAACTGCGGTGAGCCTCGCTCCTAACTAGGCATGCGGGGACACTTTCTAAGACGTGTGACTGACGGGGGAACATCCACTAAATTGCTTTATATCGAAGTAATGTGTTTGAAGCGAACCGGTCTTATTACTCTCGGGACTGACGGAATTCCTGCGAAGCAATGGCTAATAACTATAATACAAAATGCCTTCGCTGACAGCCTCATCTATCGCTGACGTGAAAAAATATAAACTGAGATAAAGTTTCAAATAAAATACTTTATATTGCCAACCTTATATTGCTTACTCGAAGTCTATACTACACGCATACACAATACGCAGCAGTACATACACTGTACAAAAAAGGCTATTAAATCGAAGTTTGTAATCAAGCCGGTGTTGATTGTAGTACTTATAAAATTAAATATAAAATTTAAATAGGTTCCATTAAAGGCAGTTTATGTCAACGTCGCCGCTCGGATATTGGCAGCGCATAAGTTTCAATATTGAAGCTCATTTCGAAAGGAACGAACAAGTTTATTACAGTAAACATGACTCATAAAGCCAGATCACTGGGCTAATAAAATGGCTACCCCTCGCTGTCTGCGAAAATACAGCGCCAGCCCAAACAGAACCCCATAACGGTGACCCTTTCCCATTTGTGCCCGTGTCGGGCTGGGGAGACAGGGATGAAGTATGGCCGCGTTTGGATCCTAAACAACAATAAAATCCGCAACAAAAATAGCGCAGAGCTCCAACAAATTACTAGCGGACCAAAAACATGTTTCCTATACAAGATATATGGGGCTACGTAAAGGGAGCGCTGAGGAAGTCAATAAATATTTCCCAATAACTTGATTACTGCAGAGCCTTTGATGGGAATAAATCGACTGCTTGGAAACAGGTGCTGCCGTACGTTAGGAGGCTACTCACGCATATTCAGACACACTTAATGGCTTTCTTGATTTATTTCACTTTTCAATGTTGTATTTGACACGCAATCCAATTAACGTTAACTGCCAAGGACGCTAGACGTGGTCACTGGTCACTGCTGTTAAATATTCCAGGAGGAAATTAAGGAATGACGAAAGGACTTTTCCTGTATTCGATAAAATTGTCTAAACAAATCAGTGATTTAACTAAATCAGCTTTCAGACTTTTCTGTTTTCTTCGGAACTAAAATGAGGAAAATTGTTTGATAGGATTTTCACTTTTTAGGTAAAACAATTTCTATTTTTGAGCAATTCGTTCGTTTTCTCAGAATCCAGAGTGATGACGTATTCCCAAGGGTTGGGAGCCTTGGGAATACGTCATTTTATTTTTTCAAGGGGATAAACATAATGCCTTAACCGCGTCACCAATAAAGCTTACGTGTATGAAACTGAACGTTTTGAGCGTCACCGGAACGTGTGAAATGCGGCTGCCCTTTATAATATTCACGAGGATACGTGGCAAAAATGTTCGGTGACCTCGAAATGGGGCTTTTTCCCCGAGGGCTCTCGCCGAGTCAATTTCGTAACACTTTGACCCTAAAGGTGCCGAGGAACGCTGCCTAAATTATCTTTGGGACGACTTGGAAAAGAGGTCACCTGTGTGATAAATAGTTAAGCCCAGGTTAATGGGTTGGACGTTAGTGCAAAGTTGTTTTGTAGCTGAATGTTTAGTAAACACTTTGCATTCGGAGAAACTAACAACGGCTTCAAGCTTAATTGCTTTAAAATTGTCCCTCACTGTTACACTGCTACAAAAATGTTGAGGTGTGAATGGTGAATTCTGATTTATGTGCTAACCTCCATGTGCTGACATTTGCATCTGAGCAAAATAATTTATCTAGCATAAGCTACAAACAGAATAGTATGAATTAGAGAGTGTCACCGGAGTCAGTAAATCAGGGCACGGTTCTTTGAACCATCTGTTATGCAGTTGCAAATTTCCATTGCTTTGGGGGATAATATATTCGTGTGCCCAAATTATCTCGGTCAGAATAATTTACAATGTCAAAGCCGACTAGTGAATGCGGTAATTTACTATTTGCGCTAGTTGTGCGAACCTAATTACAAAAACAAATGTCCAAGTCATTGACTCGTGGAGTCGTGGACAACTGGTCATAGCGAGCCCACTGTGGCGTGAAGAGAGAAAGTAGGCGCGGGCTCATGCCATCGGGAATGTACGTAAATTGGGTTTCGATTTCTATACAGCCATGAATAATTAGGTTTGTATAGGAAAGTAAAAAGGTACAAAAAGCCGGCGTGTGACTATGAGCGCTGAGCGCACATGCTGCCAGTAATTTGCTTACGTTTTTGTTCCATTAGACAACGGAGTATGATCACGGTACTGTTCACAAACAAAACTTCTCTGCTCATAAAACAACATTGTAGAACTAAACTTGGAACTTCTAATTCTCCAGCGCGTCCTTCACTAAACACTCGGAATATACAACTGTAATACTTGTCTTCAGTTTGATAAAGGTAGGTAGTACCTAAAGCATTTCATTACGAGCTCCATAATGATCTGCCATTTCCATGTTGCGGTTTTGTTTGTCTTATAACTTATAATTTTGATTCTGGTAACATTCTGATTAAAACATTAGTTGAGCCGCAAAATAACAATGAACGTTGCACAACAAAAACATACGTTCTCACCTTTTCATTTCTTTAGATAATAATTATGGTCAGATCCAGAAGGCCAGTGCTGGTTGAACGACGTGCACATTATTAACTGGTTTTCAACGTTTCACGTCATAATTAATAACAAACAAAAACCCTTTTTTGGAAAAAGCAATAACCGCCATTTCGCGGTCTCTAGCTGCGTAATTTAACTCATTTGTAAAAAACCGTGGGTCAATTACCCAGAACAGGTTTTTTTTCACAACAACGTTAAAAAACTGACACACCTGATCGAAACAAAGGTAACTGTGTATAATGCAAACCAGAGGTTCGTTTTAGCAGCACCCAGTCCCAAATATCGCAGAGCCTCGATACTATAAAGCTGTACTGTTTAAAACAATCTCAAGAGCCAGTAATAACACGGCACATAATTCAGTGAGGTTCGGAGCGCGGTCCCCGGTGGAAGGTAGCTACAGAATACATAAACAGTTCAATTTAAAGCCCCAGTAATGCATGAGGGAGTAGAGAACTTCGGCAATGAAAGTAATGAACCCACTGTTTTAGTTCGCCTTTACGAGGTGCCTGCGGTTGCCTCCTATCACACCGAACCGTAACGATTCACACCTCGACGATTCGGTCTTTCCATTACCGCAAGTTGGAAACACTCATTATATCTCACAACTGCTCTGTCGCTCTCGAAAATCGGTGTGAGTTCTTATTACTCGAAACCATTATACGAAACATAATCCTTAATGTCAACGCACTTAGCAAATCTAAATAGTAAGCAGCTAATTATAAAGTGGCAACAAAGCCACGCCGCGTCCTATTAAAGTTTAAATAATATATTTAAGCTATAGGCAATATACCTAATAGAATTTAGATTTTAGAATAATAATTGAAAATTACAATGAAAGTTACAAACTTAAATTGCACTTTGACCTTTGATAATCTTTTGAATTTAAATTGGTAGCCCTTTACAATGGAATTAGGAAAATAAATAGGGGCTTAAAACTTATAATGTAGAGGGCTATTCATTTAATGTAGATGCCATTACAGAACGTGAATTATACGGTCTACTTAGACGAAACTTGGCACAAGGCCTAATAGATTTTCGCTGTTGAAGGGAGGGGAATCAAACCCTCATCCCTTATCTATGTCTAAACAAAACGTCGCGCCGCCGCCGAGGCATCAGCGTTAGTCATAAGTCTGAGCAAACATTAACTAACCAACTTGAGTCAGACGGTTAAGGGCGTACTATAATTCTATTATAACACCCTGTGTGCGTTGTCGGACCATTAGTATTCATATAACTGCCACACGATCGGTGTAAATAGCCATTAAGATTAAAGTGTGTATAAGAGCGCAGCTGGGTCGTCTGCGGAGCAATCCCATTCAGCTGCAAAGTGTTTAAGTGGCAACACTAGGCGGGCGATCCCTCCCGGAGGTGTCTGTACCCCGACAAGCAAAAAAAAAAAAACAAAACTGAACAGAGAGAGTACTGCAGCTTTTGAACACTACACATTTGAGTCGGAATCGTTCGAAAATAAAGTTGCATCGTTTCCATGAACGAAAAGATCTTTTATAGCGATCGTTATTGCCGATTCTAATTAACATTTTTACGAACCGGTACAAAATTATGCATTATGCCAGCTTCAACAAAAAATCTCAACCGAATCCAGGCTTTTGCATAAAACATAAAATTAAACAGTTAGTTGATTGATAAATAATTTATTTAGTGCACACCTCAAACCGATTCGAAATTGTGCGCAATGCGGCCCTAATCAAAAGAGCATTACTAGCAACATGTTCCACATGTATAAAACATTTCGCACAGCATATTTATTTACCAGCATTCGATGGGCATTTAACTGCTGTATATGAATCAAACGGTTTCAATGTTTGATTACACGTTTATGTGTGTACCTAACAGTACAGGCAAGGACATAAGCATTTTGCAAAATTCAAATGCATGTTCTGTCATCTATCGATTCAATTGTTAGAAAGTAATTCTGTATTTTTTGTGTGACGAAATGTCCTTTGAACAAATCTTAGTTATTTAAATAAATAAATCCTTAAAACTGTATCAAAACAATGTTGAATTTCACTATGTGATGTGAAACAATATTTTAGAAAAAACATGCATAAATCTGCACAATGCCAGCGAATATACAACCGATTTTCGTCTTAAAGGCTCCACATAAATTAATGTTGTCTCAAAGAGCCCGCCTACATATCGTCGCGCAGTTAGAGTGGAGAGCTAGGCGGAGGGCCCAGAGTGGCGTGTAGTGGCTTCCTCTTGTTCTCTAACCCAATTTGCAGTAAAGAGGGCTTCTTGATAGTGCTTTGATTTCGTTTCGAATTCGACCACTGTGCAAGTGTGGGACTAGATTACCAGGACTTGTCGCGGGGGCTTCAAACTTCGACTTGATTCCACGAAATAGGAAATTGAGTAATGGTAGTTTCCTTAGTGGGGCCGTAGTTGTCACTGGTAAATGGGATTTCTGTGTCTACCTATAAGAGATAGTTTTAAATTAAATGTGAACGGTGGAATTGTGAACAATAGTTTGCAACTTAGTGGCTTGATCTTATAGCAGAAAAACGTTTATTTTATAACATGAAAGGTAACAGGATAATCTGCAAAAACAATTTTGGTCACTGGCCGATTAATATTGCCCAGAAATGCGAAAAAAAAACCATTTGGTTCCTCGGAATTTTCGGTTACTAATTTCCAATGAACACTAAAAGAATGAAATACAAGTAATCATTACTCATGATTACTCATGAATGATAAGAAAATATTTAAATGCAATGAAGTAGAACTGTCTTTTGTTTAAATTATACTGGGTGGCGCAAAAGTACTGGCACTAAAGAAAATACTTTTTTTTTTTTTATATGACATTTTCTGTCATTCTGTTGTTGAAAATTGTGTAGTGAACAAATGTAAAATACACTGAAAATAAACATGGACCGTTTTACTCCCCAAGAACGTGGAATAATTGTGTCAATGTTCTTACGGAATAATTCATCAGTGATAAGAACACAACGTGAATTTCGTCGACGATTTCCCCACCGTCCGGCACCGATTGGTCGCACAATTCGACGCTTTGCCACACGCCTTGAAGCAACTGGCTCAACATTGGATAGACCTAAGTCTGGGAGACCAAGAACAGGCCGTTCAGCTGAAAATATCGATGCTGTGCGCGAAGATGTGGAAGAGTGTCCAGAAACATCAACGAGGCGACGTGCCATGCAATTGGGCATTTCCAGACGGACCCTGCAGCGTATTTTGGTGAAAGACTTAAAGATGTTCCCGTATAAAACTCAAATGACTCATCAGCTGCTGCCTGCTGACCACCGAGCTCGTCTAGATTACTGCCAGCGCGTCATAAACCTCAACCTTGAAGAGGATGATTTTCCTTCAAAATTGGTTATGAGTGACGAAGCGCATTTCCATCTCTCAGGGCATGTTGTGTTCTGGGGCACTGATAATCCGCGCATTATTCAAGAAACACCTCTACACCCACTAAAAGTTACTGTATGGTGTGGCATCTGTGTTGACAGAGTGATCGGACCCTATTTTTTCGAAGACGCTGGAGGCAATGCGATTACTGTCACTGGAGAACGCTACAGAACCATGTTACGTGAGTTTTTGATACCCAGTTTGGACGAATTGGGGCTGGAGCACATCTGGTTTCAACAAGACGGCGCTACGGCACACACAGCGCGCGACACTATGGACTTAGTGAGGGACGCTTTTCCAGGCCGAGTTATCTCTCGTTTTGGCGATTTGCCTTGGCCTGCAAGATCACCCGATCTGACCAGTCCAGACTTCTTTCTTTGGGGTTTTTTGAAATCTCGGGTGTATGTGAACAAGCCACAGACTCTCGCAGCTCTAAAAGAAAACATTCGTCAAGAAATAACGAACATATCGCAGGAAGTGTTACGGCAAGTTATGCAAAATGTCATAAATAGGGCTCAAATGTGTATCAACTCTGGAGGTCACCATTTAAAAGACATCATCTTTAAATCCTAATGGTACGAAATTTAATGGCACAAATATACATTTAAAAAAATCTAAATCTAGTTTTCTAATTTAGAAAAAATGTTATAGCTGAACCAAATAGGGTCTTTACTTTTGCGCCACCCAGTATCATAAACTGTTAAATGGATGGGACTGTCGTAAATAAAACTTTTGTCGTAAACAGTCATAGAAAAAGCGGTAAATAAAAAACGTATCGCTTTTGTGCTAAATATACAAAAGCGATTCGAAGAACAGTTTAATAATGCCGAGCACCTAGCTGACTCTGTTCTCCAAGAGAGCTTTAACGAAAGGGGTCAAAAGGTCACAACAATCTGTACTTAGACTGAAGTTTCGGTACACCGACTTTAATAAATAAACATTCCTTGTCTTCAAGAGAGCACACAAACATTTACAGGCTGAATATAATAAGTGAATAGCAAGTACGACATGTGTTGCTACTTTATATATTTATGCTGTCTCATTACTGTGGCACTTCGCCGGGGGGTCGGGTGTCGCCTTTGCTAGGGGTCACCGTAATTTAGCAGCTACCCTTTTAGATGTCAATGTTTACTCATCTATTTTTAAGTTTACTAACCTCTTATTTGCATTGATTTGCACGTCGTGTTTTTACTCTGTGTTAAAACAGAATTTTTTTGTTATATTTTTGGTAAGTACCTATTCTACCGTGATCTATTACCACCTAAAGATGTAGGTTTTCACCTTTTCGAGCCGTTTGGGGTTGAAACTCTTGGACGGTGGGGTCCGAGTGCTCATGCGTTATTTAAAGAACTTTGTAAACGCTTAGTTGACACTTCGCGTGACCCAAGGGCTGGCTTTTACTTCGGACAGAGCATTGCCATACAACGTGGCAATGCCGCCAGTCTTTTGGGCTCACTTCCAGTCGACAGCGATACGGATGAATTTTTTGACGCCTTTTAGTTAGGAGTTTTCCTTTTGTATTTTATTTTAAGTGTACATAGTTAAATTAGTTTTATATTGTAAATAAAAGTGGAAAGATGTAGGTACTCAAAGGCAAATAATGTCATGTATAGTTACTGTCCAAATGATTAATAGGCACTTGTGTGTCCCACTGCTGGGCAAAGGCCTCTCTCCATTCCTTCCAATGCTCACGGTGTCGTGCCTCTTCCTTCCAACTCGTTAGGAAGACATCCAGGTCGTCCCGCCATCTCCTTTGTGGTCTGCCGCGGCCTCGTCTCGCTGTTTCAGAGCACCAATCCTGTATTCCCATTTAAGTCCCATTTAAGTTAGGCAGCCTTCCGAGCCACATCAACGATTTTCGTTTTGGAGCGCAGTGTAGTGTTTCGAACGTGGTCTGTTAATTTTACACCTAGTATACTGCCGGTCGATTCTGTCGACATCTCACGGTGTTCACCTAGACGGAGTGAACGACAATTGAGCTGTCTCTTGACAACCGCCGTGCACCCCGCCCTAGTGTTCACTTCGACATGTTTACATAATCGCACTGCTGCGCTCATAACCTACATAAAAATAAAGACCGCAAGCAAGTGGCGTCCTGTAGTTTCTGCCTCTCCCCATGGGAAAAAGGAGTGATGTTTTGGATATAAAAAGAATATGTACTTCATCAAAACATGAAAATCTACGCTTCTTTCACTAAATGAACAACAAGTGCGATCATCAATCCGTCCTCTAGTAATCTGCTTTGACCGTTGATTTTGTTAAATTAAATAAACGTTGATTAGAAGGGCTATTGGAACAGCCATTTTCGGAGCAAATATATCTACGGACAGGCTGATAGGAAGAGCTAGTGTTCAATCATTTAACGCGCTTGAACTGTTGTTTGATTGAATTTTTAGACGAGCACAGTAAAAATCCAATTTGAACATAACATCACGATTTTATTCCTTAAACGGTTTGGTAGAATTGTATGTATCTATACTGCCGTCATAACAAAAAGGACGTACTTATCGACACAAAACGAAGTAACCGATTTCCGACTTTAAGTTATTTTCTTAATATCGGAAATCGGTTACTTCGTTTTGTGTAGGTACGTCCTTTTTCTTGTGGCGGCAGTATATCGTATACCCACATTTCTGCATCCCCCCATTTTAATTTTGTAAAAAGTAGATGAGGCCTTTTGAAGTTGTTCAGAAAAATTGCGTTGTTTTAGTTAGTTTATAAGTATTCGATGAAATCTGTACCTAATAATTACTAATAAATTAGCGTTCACGTTCTACCAACAAATCCATTGTGTTCACGTACAGCCTGTAAATATTATGCAGCTTGCTGAAACGTAAATATTTCACTCCATTACAACAATGTCACATACACTACGCACTTGCAATAAAACTATACATTGTTCCGACTAAAACAGTCGCTATTTATTGAGCAAACAAATATACGTACATAAATACATATTACCTATTACAGTTAAAATTTGTCAACAAAATACATTCAGTTCGTTACGTATTCGTTCGATGTTACATATTAATTATATTTTATTATTCAAAAGCGAGTCCTTATTACTGTAATTGAAATGTTGGTTCGAATGAGAATAAAGACTCCAATTAAATATAATTTATTTTTACATATTATGGCTTTCAGTTACTAAGAGGAAAATGTTTTTAAATCTATAAGGTTGCTTACCTAACCTAACTTTTTAGAAATTAGAATTGCTTTGTTAGAAAACGTACTGCTAGGTAACCTTAGAATGCACTAACAAGAACCACAATACCACTTCAACATAAAAATATTTTTCAATAGGTTGTGAAAAAAAAATGTCTGTCAAAAAACCCGACCGCTAAAAACGACTAAAAAGTTCTAAACAAGCCGCTTTTCAAGCAGTCTGATGCAGTTTGTGGCCTCAGATCTGTGATTGAACTGCATCAAACTGCTTGAAAAGCGACTTGTTTGGAACTTTTGACAAAGTATTTTTTTTTATTTCCTACATTTTAGTGAGTTTAGAAAATGTATATATATAGCCAATGTCACTACCACAATTCTGACAAATTCAACGACACCTCATATGTCAACGTCCGTCCAGCCCTTTGGGCTGTAGGTCGTGCCAAAGAAATGGACATACATACATACATACGCTCGAAAAACATTACCCTCCTTCTGACGCAGTCGGTAAAAAAACGCAATAGATCTTGTACCTAGTCGGTAACAGTTTGAGTCACTACAGTGAGTCTCAATACAAAAGATGTCCGGATTCAAACCTTTAAACAACACAGTAATCATCAAATTAATCCACCCTATCACTACATTCCACTAAGTAGAGTGCTACAAAGAGTAAACACAGTTTTTAGGCGCACAGAGGTGGACGCACCCATGCGGAAGCAGTTCGAGCGAGTCGCGCGAAAGACGCCATTGTGCCGCCAGACGAACCAACATGGCGACTGTTTTGTGATAATTCTATGACGTATACAGGGTAATGTGCAGGAATGAGACTATTTTTTAAGTAGATATCGTAGAGGGAGGACCAGGGTTGCGGAATCTGTTCGAAAGAGTCACCGCGGCCCTGGAACGCAAAGGGAAGGAACACGGGTGGGTTTTAGTCAGTAAGAGTCTGACACTCCCTCCCGCTCCACCCAGAGCGAAAGGAGTCATTTGAAGATTTTACATCCTTAAAAAAAAAGGGAGAAAGGCAGTAGACTTTTGCCCAGCAGTGGGACAGGTGGTAGAGATAGGTTTTATAGCAGCGGTTGTGAAATTGGAATGAAGCCCAAAGTTGTAAGCTTTTGGTCTTGTTAATATGATTTATGCCAATTGTCACTTTTATTTTTAGATAGCTGCCGCCCGCGTGACTGTTGACAATTATCCCAATAGACATACTCCCGGGGATAAAAAGTACCCTATGTGTTATTCCAGTCTATAATCTAACTTTGTGCCAAATTTCATCAAGATCCGTTCAGCCGTTCTGACGTGATTGCGTTACAAACATCTAAACTTTCGCATTTATAATATTAAGTTAGTTAAGTTTATAATATTAAGTTAGTTAAGTTTATAATATTAAGTTAGTTAAGTTTATAATATTAAGTTAGTTAAGTTTATAGGTTAAGATAGTTGGATCTAAACCGCACATGACAAGAGTTTATTACTTCCAATAGGATCCATCATTATTTGACCACACCTAAATAAGTACCTATGACACGTTTTCATAAATAAACATCTAAAATAACGAATAAAATCTCCGCATTTTTATCGACCACCCATTTTTTCAGTTATTTTCCCTGGATAATGAAAAACGCAAAGATTTTATTAAAGCGTCAAGAATAATACATTAGTTAACCTATTCTTGTTAATTTTCCAATTTTCTTTTAAATATAGTTTAGTTGAAATAACCAGAAGAGTACCGGACTAGCAGGTAGGTGCAAGTAGTGGTGGGTGTAAAACATGAATACTCCAACTTTGTACACGACGCTATCTACTTGATGAATAATTAACTTAATCAAACTTAGAGCTCCAGTTTGTGTAATGAATAGATTAATTACGTACTTACAGCAGCTTTTTACAAGAACGTACTTATATTTATACGTATAATTTATTTTACCCATGGGCTTAAAAGGTTTTCAGTTACTTCAAACTAAAAATAGAAAGTCGGCCTTAAAACTCAGCGCCTAACGAGGTGTTTTTCTCTAAATTACGAGCTTATTCAACTATCTCAACAAAAAATGAGCTTTCTAAAAGCGTATATCCCAAAGAAAATAAATTACAGAATCATTTCCTAAATTAAGTTTGGTGCCTTATTTCCAAGGGTGAAATTGTTTCATAATCTTAGAACAAAAAGTCTCTAACGTTTTGGTGAGCAAGGCCCAGCCCTTATCGAATTTGTTACTCGTGCTCATTATATTTTTCGGCCCGTAAAATGGTAGTCTTAGTTTATTTAGGCACTCGCCCACACATCAAAGTTGCCCTTTTAAAACGATGTTTAGTAAACGGTAAATAGAAACAACTGTTTATTTTAATTTGGTTTGCCCAACACCATGGAGCGGAAAAGGCCGCTCGTGTATGCCCTTTTGCGACTGTACTCGAATTTAGTCAAATTAATTTAAGCCAGAAAATCTGACTTCAGTCTTGCCAAGAAGTACCGTGTTACCCAGTTAATGGGTTGTGGAGGTCTGGTAGGGAGCCGCTCCACTTAAAATACTGGTATTCAGCTGAATCCGGTTTGTCTGGAAGCCGACCCCAATAAAGTTGGGAAAAGGCTAGGCAGATGATGAATTATATTAATTTATAAAATATTAAAACATAGATCTTTATGACCTATTTTTAACTACAACGTCTTTACTAAGCCGTAACTTTTTACATTAACACTGCACAAAAATAATTAACGGTTTAGTGTTTAGTTATAAACTAAGCTACATAAAACTAAGCAAAGTTATAAATAATACAATCATATTAAGTATATATACGTAGTGTAAATATTTCCTCAACACGGCTGCGGCTACGAAGAAGATCGCGTTGAAGTCTTCTCCTCGCTGTACACCGCTCGTAGCGCTACGAGAGCTCGTAACTCCGTAGCGCTACGCGGCTACGATCCGTACGCCTAGCACGAATATTTGTAGGTTTCGTATCGCAAACGTATCGAGTTGTCGATACGATAACGGCATACAACGAAAGTCGGAAGCACGAAGCACTTTCGAAATAGTATCGAGAGCTCGATACGATAACGTTAGTGACGTCATACTAACGTAAGCAAGGATGGGAAAAATAGAACGAATGATCTTAAAATTGAATGAATGTTTCGTTCCGGAACTGGATTAGTATTTAGTTAATTACAATTTTGGTGATTCTAGGGCATTTAAAACTTTAATAATGTTCAGTTTATGACGCATTACGAAGAATATGCAGAAAAAGATAATATTCAGTTAGATAAATAGTATAATAATTTAACTTATTACTAAAACGTTGTGTTTGGTTTGACTGTATTCCTAAACGAACAACGACGGGTGCTCGAGCTCGAAGCTCATTCAAGGCCAACTTTGTTTTGAAGTGAACTTGTGTTGTGATTTAATTTGTAAAAAGTTTGGAACTATTTTATTTTTCTAAAATGAGAACCAGCCACCCGCAGTACACCATTATGATAGAATTTATGGAAAAGTAAGTGTTTTACATAATGATTTTATTTTCTTAAGCATTTTAAATAATGTTGATTTTAATACTTAGTGTTTCAATGAGATATTTGAAATATAGTTTTGTTGAGTTTAAAAGAGCTAAATTTATTTGTATACTCAAGTCAAATAAAGTATTAGGCTAGTCATGTGAATTAAATAAAGTTGAATAAAATCTAAACAGAAAGGTAACATTATAATTAATATTGGACCACACATCCTTTAACTCGCGTTAAATTTATTTTAGGCATGGAGACTTATCCAAACCTAGCGGGGGTCCTCGAGGTAGACATTATGTGCAGCAAAAATGGAAGGAGTTAACCAATTTGCTCAATAGTGATGGCACTGGGGATTCTCGAACAGAGGAAAAGTGGCGGAAGGTAAGCCTATTAAATCTTAAAAACACACTTCACACGATTAGAAATACATGCATGCATTTATGTTGGTGCTGGGCATCCTGCTCTTTTTGTAATGGTGTGGTGTTAATTTATGTTTTTAAAGGTTTGGAGTGATTTCAAAAATAATGTTAAGAGAAAGTGGGCGAAAATAAATAGGTCTGCTCAGGGTACAGGCGGTGGGCCAGCGATTCAGTTAACACTCACAGACCTTGAAAACAGAGTTTTAAATTTAATTGGGGTGCAGGCTGCTACTGGGATGCCTATACAAGAAGCTGGATTTGTACAGGTGTGATATTTTTTGCTTGGTAATGTAGTAGGTACTTTTCTTTCTTTTTTTTTCCTTTTTTTTAAAAAAACGTTGCCCCACACTAGGAATTCAGACCCGGAACAACTATCTGTAGGCCATACAAATATTTGTTCCGTGCGGGAATCGAACCCGCGACACGCAGCGCAGCAGCCGATCGCTGAACCACCGCGCCAACCACCACCACTACCGCCACCACCTTTGTTATTTTATTTTCATAGCAATCGGTATAATCTCAGGGAAATATAGTGAAGAGATAATTAATGATTTTCGAATTATCTGAATAGTATTGGGACAGAATATTGTCGAAAGTTTACCTTGTCTGCAACTTACCTACCTATCCTGTGAGTAATAATAAAAAAGGGTCGGATCACCACTTGAGTTTTTGTTAGTACTGTGACACTTAAAATTCTTGTGGATGACTGGCTGGGGTTCGAGTGCCACATAATGCATTTCAATTATGATTTTTATTAATAAACAATGTCTGAACTTGTGATGTTTCTATGAGCATAACTGATTTCTTTAGGTATACTCTAGAGTAGTATTTTGTTCAATAAAAAAATACAGTAGGTAGACTAAACAGTGAAGGTGCCTTTACTCACAAAAATATAAGAAAGCACTAATACTCAATTATTGTTTTTATTAAAATAGGGTGTTGGTCCGGAGGAAGATAGCTTGTCCGTTCTACAAGTACCAGCCACAGAAACTGTAGACGAATTGACTGTGGATGATGTTCCTTGTGAATATACACCAATTATTCTTGAAGGTTGGCATATTTTAAATTTATCTATATAACTTGGTAACTAACATAAATATTTAAAAATAAGATCTAATACACAAACTAGTCAAGTAGGTATCCGGCAAAGCACACACTAAATTAAAAAAAAAATCATGATAACTAAAGCTAGCAATAGTATTTACGTTGAATCACAATTTTTCCAGATGAATGGAATACTCCAGGAACAAGCAGTCAACCTACAGTCGCTCCACCTCTTCCTTCTCCGCAGCCACCAGCACTTACACCACCACTAACGACACCAAATCCAGTGGAAACCCAGTGGCAACCGCCGAAAAAAAAGAAGAAGCCAGAAGACTCTGTTTTAAAAATATTTAAGAAGTGTGAGGAGAATGCTAGGGAGTATGAAAGGGAGCGTGACCGAATTGCGCAAGAATTAGAACGAGACAGGATTCGTCAGCGTGATGTAGCGCTTCAGTTGCAAGCTCAGTGGTTAGATTTTATGAAAGAGGCGTTAAAGTTATTAAAATCGTATCTATTTAGAGAAAAAGAAGTGAATAATGTCTGATTTTTTATTTTATTCATATTAAGGTCCGATAACAGACTTCACATACACTATTCACTTCTATTTCTTAAAAAAAAAAACATTTTGTATATGTTAGAATTAAATTTATTTTGCTTAAACTATATTCATACTTGGAGAAGGCCTATGTCTAGCAATGGGTGTCGTACGGCTGAGATGATAAAGCTATATTCATGAAAGTTATATCTTAAAGGTACATACTTAATTCTGTTTTGTAAATAACTAACATCATATTTGTATTATTATTATGTATTATATATTTGTGAATAAAATCTTTTTCATTTTCATTTGTTTCAAACATATACTATATTTTTTATTCTCTACTGCTCCCTTTATTAAAGAGTTCAACATGCTTACAGAAAAACCTAAATTAATTATTTACATTATGAAGCCGATTAATCCTATCTACTAACATGTTCCTTATGGCTCTACCGCGAATCAAGTCATCTCTAGAACCACTTTCGTGAAAAGCTTCTTCTGGAGAAGAAAATGTTGAAACGCCTATTCCTGAAGAACATATTATATCATCTTCAGGATCAGGCACCATAAAATCTAATGCTAGGTTGTGTAGAACGCTACATGCCATTATAATAGACGCACACCTCTCAGGGGTGTAGTGTAATGTGCGGTCCTTACAAAGGCATCTCCACCTATTTTTAAGCCTTCCAAAAGTATTTTCGATTACAACTCTGGCTTTCCCATGGATGGTAGTATATTTTGCCTCTGGAGTGCCTTCAGCAGCATCTGTGATTGGTGTCATCAACCAAGGCCTCTGTGGATATCCAGAATCCCCTGAAAATATATTTTTTTGTAGTTAGATAATCTTACAACATACAGTAACATTAAGTAGACAGTAAATCTTAAAATACCTAGTGAACTTTAGTTTATCACATGCTTTTATTTTAAAATTAGAATAGCCTATGTGTAAAAAAATTACCTAAAAGCCACACTTGTTCATTATTCTGGTTTAAGTCTTGGATATACCTATTGGCTTGACTATTTTCCCAAATAAAAGCGTCATGGGTGGCACCTCCATATTTTGCATTAACATTTAAAATTCTGCATTCACTGTCACATATCTACAATGTAAAACGTACAAAATGTATAAGTGTATACTTAACATAATAATTAATTGTAAGGTTATTAGTATAAATTAGTAGAGTAATGTTTCACCATTTGCACATTTAGAGAGTAGAAATGCTTTCTGCAGTAAAATAAGTGTTCTATGTCTCTTTTTGGAGTGAATATATGAAAATGAGATCCATCAATGCATCCTATTACTCCAGGGATGCCAAATTTTGTATAAAATCTGTAAATAAAGTATTGTAAGTAAAATTGTATAGTATTAGATAGCTATCATATTTGTGGTTATTCAGTTGATGCTCCTTTTGCTGTATAACATTCTGCACTAAATTAGTTTTTATTGGCCTACATAGTTATTATAATTATAACTTACTTGTTTTTGACAATATTTCGTTGCTCTCGTGTTGTTGGAAATTTCAAAAAATTATTTAATATTAAAGGGCTAACAAGAGCATCAGTAACCTGCCTCACATATTTGCTCACTGTAGTTTGCCCTAAATATTTAGCCATTCCTACTATTCTTTGGTAGGAGCCTGTAGCATAAAATGACAAAGCACACAGCACCTAGAAATAAAAATATTAAAGAGTTAATAGTTTTAATGTAGCTGTATATTATATTCACATAGTATGTATTATTCAATGATCACATTATAGGTATAAAATACAAAAAATATTTTAGTTAGAAAGGTAGGTAAGTAAGGCTTAAGTAGCTTATTTACTACACTTACTTTGTGTTCCAGACTGATCCTTTTACTTGATGTTAGACTGGATTTTTCTTTTAATTCGCGACACAAGAACAAAAATGCTTCCTTACTTAGACGAAATCTATTTTTAAATTCTGTGTCGCTAAGGTTTTGTATGTTAATATTTGCCAAATTCTTTCTGAGTAGAGCTCTCCTTGAGATTTCTCTGTAAATTTAATAGTAAATTTGAAAGATAACTTGTTTTTTATTAACTTATAAGTATACATATATAGTGTTCTAAAATAAATCAATCACCTTGTTTCTCTTCGTACATTTCTACTTCCAACTATCAATCGCGCTGCAAGATAATAGTACAATGCACTACGCCGTGGGGCGCTTCTTGTTAATCTAAACATTTTCTAACAAAATATATCAACAAAATCACTTAAATTATAATTTTACGCTTAAAATAAACTCCGACGAAAGTTTTCTCACTGTCAAATTTAAAGTGAATAAACATTCGTGAAACTCGCAAGCCAGCCTTCGACAATTACGATACTATCCGTCATTTTATGCCTTCGTGCTAGCTATCTTCATACAAACGGCTTAAGTTACGTTTCGTATTCGATACGATGGCGATACGAAACTTACATGTATTTGTTCGTGCTCTGAAAATTAGTTCAATTTACGCACACCAGAGGCGCTGTTCATGTTCCCATACAAAATGCTTACGATGACGATACGAATGTTTTTTCGATAGTGATTCGTGCTAGGGGTACCGCTATTCCCGCCAACTTGTCGGATAATATTTAAATGAAGGATTAAATGCATGAGTTAGTGGAATCAAATCAAATATAATGCTACAAACCTCGTTTAACACAACAATTTGATTTTATCTTTAAACAATCATTATATTACGCACTTCCCCGCTCCAATATTTCAATTTCAACAAAAATGCCATTAAGCAGACAGATTATCCCGCGCCGCTAATAAATTATACATAATTTGTTGAATATGAGTTTAATTAAATTAGGGCTTAAACCAGTTTTCGATTCACAAAATAAATATGTGCCCGGGTGATGCGGGAGCGTCGGACTATTGACACTACACGGATTACTGGTATGCGCACAACCGTTTTATATCGACGTTTTATTATTCAATTGCTGTTTTTATACACAAACTACCAACTATCGTTCGAACATGTAAAAAAGAAATAAAAGTGAACACTATTTACATTCTAAGAACTGCCATTTACACAAAGCATTGATAAGGAACGAAATAACAAAGTTCCGCTGCCGCTGCCAAAAGATTCAATTATAGCAGCAGTCACGGGCGTTTTCAAATTCTCTCGTACAAAAACTTCTAGCAATAAAGCCTCTAAGGAGAAATACGGAACAGTGAACAGTTGATTCCCAAAAGAAATCTCATTAAAGTGTCTTGCATTGAGGACTGATTAACGTGCCGGCGGCGCACCGGCCGAATACTGATGTACGCCGCTATTTACAACCGTTCCTACAGATAAATGACTTCTTAACTTGGCCGTATAGCTGTAAAGGACGTGGCCAGTTAAACACCGGACTAGAATGTTTGATTCACATGTGAACCTTTCTTTTGTGCCGTAATTATCCCAAACGAAACTTCTTTGTTGGACTCGGCTGTTTATTTCACAGATCCTATAAATAGAGTTTAATATACTTAAGTAATTAATGTATCGTATTTAGACAAAGGACCGGTGTCTAAATTTAGTATTTAGTATTCAAACCCAGCTGTATGCTAAATTATTACAGGTTTTCAGGCTACAGTAGAGAATGACAAATTATTATTATTATTTCCTTTATTCATTTTCTATACATATCATTTACATTTTTAAATATTTCTATAAAAATAAAAAAAACACTTAAAAATATAAAAAGTAGTAGCCCACCGGTATCGGGAACAGAATCCAAGCTACCGTTGGTTAGGGCTCTTGAGAGAGGAAACTCCTAACGATACGCGCCGTGTCCAAGAGTACTGCTTTCTGGATCAATTATTTTTATATTACATTATATTTTATTATATTACATTATTTATTATTATTATATCGAGCCCAAACTGTCCCACTGCTGGGCAAAGGCCTCTCTCCATTCTTTCCACCGATCACGGTTGTGTGTCTCTTCATGCCGATTCCCAAGGTAGACATCCAAGTCGTCCCGCCATTTCCTTCGTGGTCTGCCGCGGCCCCGTCTCGCGGTTTCATGGTACCAATATTGTATTTTGTGAGCCCACCACTCGATGGGCATGCGGCAGACATGTCCAGCCCAGTCCCATTTGAGCTGGGCAGCCTTCTGAGCCACGTCAACGATCTGTTTTAGAGCGCAGTGTAGTGTTTCTAACGCGATCCGTTAATTAAATAACACCAAGTATATAATTATCACAAATGCTCAACATGAAATTCTTAATTCAGAAATCGTGAGACAGTCAAGTAACATCAACGTTTCTTAACGTTTCCGTGCTTACCTTCCGTGCCTGCACTATTCAAAGAAGAAACACTATTCAGCGCAAAAAGAAACGTACCTAACCTGGCTACTCAGACACATTTTTTTAATGCAGACAAATCTTAAGCTTAATTAAGTGCCGTTTTCTTCTTAAAACGTCATCCGGCGCCGTGTAATGCCTGCCATTCAGCTATTTGTGTTAAAAGCAGCGATTTAGAGGTTTTTAGCGTTAAGAAAGATTGCATTTCCCCGTGTTACGAGTTTCTCTGATGGAATTGGGCAATAAGGAGCTATTTTGTTCCCGCAATTGTATTTGACCTGATTCTTTAACCTTATTGTAGTTGTTACTTGAAAGGATTTCTTCTCTGCAAATATACTTTTTAGGGTACCGTAATCGAAGGGTAAGCAACGAAATATTAAGCCTCTGCTCTCCATCTGACAGCAGGCTGGATCTATGAACCGTAACAGGTAGTCATTTGAAGATTTAACTACAAATATTGAATTAATTATGGGGCCCCCATATGAGAAGCGTGATGATACGGTACCCTTCGTGTGCAGGGCAGCTTCATGTTCAAATAATAAAATAAACCTCATTTTCGAAGCCAGGAACAGAAAAGGTCAAGAATTTTTTTTTTATAAATCTTTAGTAATATAAGAGCGCGCTGCCAAGAAGGTAGTCCTAATTAACGAGTATAATTAAAACTAAGAACGCGACTAGACGTCATAAGAAGATTTATTCAAAAATAGTCGTGAATGGTCTGGACACAATTTTCTCTGAAAATTTGTAGAGAAAAATGAAAGAATTGCGAACACTTAAACTGAGAAGCTTAAATTGAGTAGCACAAGTGTAAAGCAAGTGAAACATAAGCGACAAACATGGGGTTCTAGCCGGCATAGGTACGCGTATTTGCTGTAAATATCCACTTGAAGCTAGTTGTGCAACTTGTTTGTCAAGAGCATGTTTGAAACGTTCAGAGTTTGTGCAAACAGTGATATGCGTTAGCATCCAATTTCACACGGTGACGTCACTTTATAGCCCTCGGAACTCCGTAATCAGTGCTGCTCAGTCTGTGTCGAGCAGCGTCGCCCAGGCTAGACGAGCTGCAGGCCTAGACAAAAAACTTTTCGCTTTTCGCAGACGCTCACGACAAAATGTATGGGAATGACATTAGAGACACGTTTCCTTTCCACACCTAATGTCATTCCCGTACATTTTGTCGTCAACATCTGACGTTAACGCTACAGAAAAGTTTTTTGTCTAGGCCCCCAGCGATGCTCAGTTTAGTGCCCGCAATATAAGAGCGTGCGGCAGTCCCGGTAGCCGGTTATTTGAAGGCCTATGTCTGGTACAGTTTGTTGTTACGATGATGATACTGGCTTATGGTCGACGCCAGATAAATTTGCAATAACGGTTTGCCCTTTCCATATTATCTCTTCGTAGGTACCTGGACAATAAATTATTAATCGTTTTTCATGACTAGAAAATGTCGAGGATCAGGATAAATGTCGATTCAGGACAGCTATATGTCTTTATTTTTGTTTTCGGAATTAAGTACCTATGTCAATAAATGTAAGTGGGGTCAATTACCGATATCGCAAATTTATTTAGCGTCGACCATAGCCTTGGAATACGTCCTCAAAATAAATGTTTTCGGCTGCGTGCACTTACTAAACAACAGTTAACCCAAATATAGCCGAATTTTGTTTACGCAACCACCCTAAATCCGTATGATACATTCATTATTCCAAATTAGAGGACTACCAATGTAACTTTATATTACAACCGACGCTCCGAACCACAAATACCTAAATGAAACCACGAATATCGAACCCTCGGCCGGCTCAACGTACAAACAAATAATAACGGACGTGCACGAAATAAATTAAACGATATGAAACCGATTTCTGTAATAAAGAACCCTAAACTCCAGCAGACGCAATTCGTTTGAACAGATCACTTTATAAGCGAATATAATTTTTCAATACAGGAAGACGTATGAAAGTGTTACGAAGTCGACGAAAGAAAATCCTTATAAATCTGTGCCCTCGCGGGCCTCAGCTAAAGGGGGATTTGGTCCGCTACGCCTCCTCACCAGACTTTCATTAAGTCCTCGCTTAAACGCGACAAAGCTTTGTGGGAGACTTTAAAAAGGGACGTAGGTAAACCGAGTCGTAATGAATTAAAATAGAGACGAGGTAAATACAACGTCTCGGTTCACAACACGTGTAACATTAATTTGAGCGAGATATTCGTACCAATCACATCACCGAAGATGTATTTAGGGAAATACGATTCGATTTATTTTTGCGAAATCGACTTTCATTTCTCGAGATTACATCTCACATCTCACTCCTACACATAATGTAGGTCAAGAAAAGGTCTTTTCTCCTCAAGATGGTCAGATACGAGACGGATGAAAGAGTGCTTGACTAGAAGCATTGTGCGTTACAAACAGCTAAACAGTGTAATTACACGCTCATTTATTGCACGCGTTACTGCGTGAGAATATGTCATACAATTATATTGTTGCACTACATATCATACATAATGACGTATTTACATCATGCTTTCGTTCCTAGCGCATTCTGCACACCTTATGTACAACTTACGTGCTGTCGACCGTTGTCGTATTACTGCGGCTGAGCTATTGTTATTGCTCGAACCGATTGTTATTCGATAGTCCAATACCGTGCGGAGTTGGTGAGGATTCTTATTTACGACTATAGCGAACGTCTCGTGACGGGTGTGTAGTATGAATACACTTTGGGGAATAAATCGGGCTCTCAACGCCACCGCGCCACCGCTCCTGATCAACAGCGCCGCTACCAGTGGCTTCGATTTTGGTAAAATGTATGGAGTTTACAAATACGCCCATTTTCGTCTTTTAACTTATAACAAATTGCTTCAAGAGTCACGGTAGAGCCGGTAGATGCATATGGGAGGTTATTCTTTAGAAAATGCATCACATAGCTATCTTTCTTGGATCCTCAATATTGATAATCATGACCACTAAGAGTTCAGTATATGTGTATAAATGTAATTGACCACGTAGATCGCCATATTAGGATTTCATTTCATGTTAGTCTGGCAGTTTGAGTTATTATGCGGCCTACCCAAATGTCCTTACTTTGGTATTGTTCGTCAAATCGCTGAGCTCCTTAAAGTTCTAAGTTTGAGCATCACGATAATTGACAAATGCTTACACACTGTCTGGACAGGTCCACTCAAATCTGTGTGGATGGCACTTTCCTCAAAAGGCCACCTCAGACATTAATCTGCGTGGTTCTCATATGATTTCACCAGTACGGATTGTATGGGCTTTAAAAGAGACTTTGATCTCTGAGTTTGTTTCGGTGTTTCTTCTCAGGGTAGTCAGCTAGGAAACACCGGCCTCATCTAGCTTAAAATGACCAAAAAAACATTGACGTGTAAAAGAGTTATGTTTAACCTACTTACAAAATAAATATCATTTATCATTATCATTTAACTTATGTTGCTACAAACCCCGATTTTATAACACGTCGCTTCAAACATGCACCACGGAAATAAACGAAAATCATCGCTATTACGGCCATAAACAAACACAAGCTGAAAACATTATTTGCACTACATTACTCTAAACCAAACACAGATTCAACAAATTGGTAAATGAACATTGTAAACAGTGATGGTGGATACATATTGAAAATCACAATACAAATGTGTACCACACCGTTGGGCGACAGTTATAGGGCGGTACGCATATCATGATATACCTACAACGACACCGGTATATGGAGCGTGCGATACCATTCACTTAATCATTCGTTCGTTGCGGATGTTCACTCTATACAGTATGAATGAACTACTGAGCATCGAACGTTCATATCCGTTAGCGGAGCGACTGCGCTATTAATAACATGGTTATTACTGCACTTACTGTTATATATTCCAACTTAACTTACGAGATATTTAATGGATGATTTAACATCAACAATCAATAGAAAATACTAAATTGCTGGTGGTTTTCTCGATACAATTCCGATTTTAGATGTTCGTTAGTGAAATACTAATAAATTTTTAGTAACAAACATTATGCCTATCAGGCAAATGGCGGCGCCAATCTGCTCGATTACCGAGGAGGTCTTAGGACGGTATAATATCCTACCAGGAGCTTCAAGATGCTTCGTTGTATGTAAAGCGGAGTAATCACAGGCCGGCCATTTTCGTCAATCAATACACGTATAAAATTACAGGTCAAACCATCCTCTACCGTTCCCTTCCCTGTACATGTTTACGTAAGATAAACAAATTGCATGACATCTCAATACCATATTGGTACATAAACCATGCAAAATTACGAGCGGACCGGAGTGCAATACATTTCATAACCATGCCATTACGATATAAATTCACAGATGAAAGCAATGCTCATTATTATTTTAATAACCAAGTCTGCTTCAAAACTTAATTAAGTCGTATATTTGCAATAATATCGGTAAAGCATATCGAATGGAAAATGGCGACGATTATTTCTTGCTAACATGCTTATTTATGCTCTACGTCACAATGCTCAAGAAGGAACACGCGATGTAAAAAAATTGCGTGTTTTTAATCATCATACATTTTAATAAATAAACAAGAATCCGTTATTATAGCCGGTCGGTTGACAATATTGTGTAGCTATAATAATCGTATCATAATTAACGAACCACGCTGTATTTGACATTTATGTAAAGGTCAAGTTACTGATAAATTTAACCAATTACTTAAGTTATGTAAGTGGCAGTCTAGCTCAATTACATCATAGGTAAGTTAATTGGACGATTATATCGATCATAACCTATATGTGTATGGATAAAATCTGAACGTATTTCAGGACGAGCTTTTAATAAAGTATTGAAACAATCGCGACATAAAACGCAGCGCTTTTAAAACAACCTCTTCAATAGCTTGAAAGCATCACAAGCAAAAAAAAAATAAGCGTACTAGCCAGCTTAGAACCATAACTATTTTAAAAACCAATCCGAAAAGACTCCACAATGAATTGCAAACGAAAGAAAAATACTGAGACATTTTTATTAATATTCCTAGAATATCTAATAAGTATTTGTCGACAGAAAAATGCTATTACAAGTGTGAGTCAAGTTTATTGCGATTCTGCAAATAGAGATGTCTCGCCAATACAGATAATGTCAAGGCTGTATGTGCCAAGTGGCAGCTAGTGAGGTGACATTGAGCACATTATTATTAGTGACCCTCTCCCGCAGACAGGCGGACGATAGGCCGATCTTATGATGCTATGATCGACTTCTTACTTACGTTATAATAATGAATGAAAACTTGCAAACTATGTCGGAGAAAACATTTAGAGATATATTATGAAAAAGCATAAAATATCTGTTAGAGTGTTTATGACGTAAGGCATTTCTTACAAACTTTCAAGCCCCTATTTTTCGAAATGAATGAAGTCATTCGATTTTAATTAAATTTCCTACTCCTAACCAGGATACAGGTCTAAAAAGAAAACATTTTCGAAAAATAACGTTACAGCTAAATTCGACCGATTTTAAGTTTTCCATAGAAACAGAGATTTCCAATTATCTTTTTTTATATAAGACAATTCGAAAATGTTCTCTGATACTTTTTAGACCTATATAACCTTCTTAATGCGTAGGAAGTTTAAATAAAATCGGTTCATTAATTTCGAGAAATAAGGATAGCAGGAAGTGTTCAATTAAATTAAATTGTGTTGCAAAAACTTCTCAGAAGTTAGGGTTCAGTATTTATGATAGTCTTTGTGTCTGTGC
The DNA here is from genome assembly GCA_947386135.1 of Melanchra persicariae. Lineage (NCBI taxonomy): Eukaryota > Metazoa > Arthropoda > Insecta > Lepidoptera > Noctuidae > Melanchra > Melanchra persicariae. The sequence goes on along the minus strand of OX376648.1, from coordinate 17,069,674 downwards.
TTACGCAAGTCAGTGAGCTTAATTTAATAATATATTTTTTTATCATAGCTTGTCCCATTATTTTCTTATTAAAATCATGTCAGGATGTTTTTTTTCAAGCAAACTATTTTAGATTTTGTTCATGCATGAAGCGACATTTCAATGTCATACAAAACAAGAACTCGCGTAAAAGGTGATGTTAGTGATCGAACTCACCCCTTTAAATAGACATTTGTATTAGATTTACTGGAAAATGTAGAAGCTCCCGCTTGTTATTAAATATCGTCTAGACAAAGCTTAATTTATTCTAGAATGTAAATATTGAAGGAAACATGGCAGCCATGTTCGAACACTTTGAATACAACATTAATTAGATGTCTCAAACCAAACCGTTTCTACCGAACGATAATTTAATAAGACCAAAAGGAAATCAATACAATATCAATGGTGAATATTAAATTAGACTGCTTAAATATGCAAAATACAATTAACATTACCTTAAGAACATTTTGTCACCGTCATAATTTCTATTATATTTTCGGATTCAATAAGTTCGGGAGACGGATATTGTTTAAAATGCTCTATAGTAAGTTAACTTCATAAATATTCACGCCAACTCCGTGGAGGAAATCCGATAGAAGGAATAAATTGAGTGGAGAGGGTTATATTGGCCCTGCTTTAAAGGAATGAACGAACTTATACAAACTATGATCTAGGTAATGGCTTTGACATGTCATTATTTAAAAAGCAGTTGTGAAACTATGAGAAAATGAGACTATTGCCCAAAATCTTTCAAGACTATTCCATCGATACCTACTGATATCACTGACATTTAAATTATTTTTGACTTTATGGTTTAACTTTATTAATATTATAAACGCGAAAGTTTATATGTATGGATGTATTACTCTTTTACGCAAAAACTACTGAATGGATCTTGATGAAATTTGGTACAGAGGTAGATTATAGTCTGGAATAACACATAGGATTTTTTTACCGGGAGTATGTTTCCTTGGGATAACTTTCGAGATTCACGCGGGCGGAGCCGCGGCTAGTCTACAACAAATACCATCCAAATTCAAGTTTCCAATATATCCGTGTCTTATTAAGTAAAAATATACCATAATCTTACGGTGTTTGCAATTTTCCGTTATCATAAACATAATATCAAAGTAGGCTTCGCTAGGGCGCAAATTATATTCACAAACCTTCCTCGTTTAAAGCTCTTTCTATTAGTGAAAACAATAACAAAATCCGTTGTTTTTTTTTTTGAAGAAGTAAGCCGACATGTCTACTGCATGTCAGACAAGGAATGGGCAAAAAGAACCACCGAATGGCTCCCATTAGATGCCAAAAGACATCGCGACAGACCAAGGCGAAGATGGCGGGACGAGCTAGACTCCTACCAAAAGAACTGGCCCGACAGCAAATGAAAGAGTTGTGTGGAAAAGGGAGAGGGAGGCCTTTGCCCAGCAGTGGGACAATATAGGCTAGATAGACAGATAGAAGCGGACAAACAGACAGGCAGGCAGCGACTCTGTTTTACTATACTATTTAGAGAAAGAGATACTAGAATAAATAAACCTACATGTTATAAATAAAACTTTATATTTTAAAAGCAAGTACCTTTCGCTACACAATCTTCCGTAGCAAACAGTTTACCCAGACTAAAACTTTAAAACTCTCTTATTGTAGCACTAATACACAGAACCTAGTGCAGCGCACACTGCAACCATTTTTCTTGAAGTAGTTTTCCATTACGAGCTACTGTTTGCACTTACTTACGTATACTTACAAATTGTTAGCTCAAAGGGAATCGATAAAATACATGAATCCCATGAATCGGTTCAGAAGAGCTATGTTGACGTACGAATTATATGGAGAGGCTTAAACTGAATGATTCATGAGCGAAACTGCGCAAAACGTACAAAAAATACAACAAACTCAATCGAATAGTATAATTACGAAGCCCGTACATTGAATATTTTAGTAAAAAATATTTCCGCTTCATATGCATGAGTCACATATGCACGCCAAATAAATAAATAATAATCAATGAAGCGTATATTTGGCTCTTTTTTTTGTGTTGTTAGTGTAGTTGAATATGAATAGTAAAACCAATCTATCATTTACAAAAAAACTATAGTACTGATGTTTCCACACGAATAATATTTCCCAAGACATGGCAACCACGTAAATAAGACCAGAATATACCTTTATTATTTTGTTTAAATTGCTTTTGTGTTCGGATAAAATCACTCTGTGTTTTTTTTTAATCGTCTGAGGCGCGAGATGTACCTAAGCTATTTTTGTAACAATCGAACGAAGTCGTAATTTTATCCTTGATATAATATTATATTACAGCACTTGAAGTATTACGGTCTAGACAAGTCTAAAGTTTATAGACGTTATAATACGGGTCACCTTCATGCCGCGCTCAACCTAAATCAACAACTTCATACAATTTCAAAATTACATTGTGTTTTGACTGAAACCTAATAGTTACTAAACATTAATTCGTTCGTTCTTTGGCCTCTGGCTGTTTCTGTATTGTTACGTAAAACTCGTAAAAGCAAGATTTTTTATACCTGCACGACAATGATTAATGGCGAGTCAGTGATGAAGCGATTAGGGATTCAATAGGCAGTTTTTGCGACTTTACTTAACTATACCATAATGTGCACCTAATAGCCAGTAGAGAGTGGGCTAAACGTAAATGATAACCCATCATCAGTAAAGGTAAATTGAAACAGAGATGGACCTTACGTAACCGCAGATAAACTACAAAACGATTCATTAGGTCGTCGAAATGACTCCACCAATCGCAATGCCGGGCGGTTTAACAATCTATTTTCCCGAGACAACGTCATACTGTGTGCGGTGTGTTCAGATGACCGCAGTCAAACTAGGGCTTGCGGTCGTTTTACATCAGAATCGAAGGATCCTGTATTCAATCTGACTTGGGAAATATTCCGAGTAACATCAGCATCAAGTCCTGGTTAATTTCATAATAGTTTGAGGAACTATTCAATAAACAGTGTTTTATCTAGTCTGCATAAGTTTTCAAGTAACAATATCTATGGTCCAATAAAATTAACCTTTGGCATAAAAACATCTACCTTTTCTAATTCTCATTTCTAACACGTTTTTTACTGCGCAAGGGTTTCCCAACAAAATACCTTATCCAAAATTGATCAAGGGACGACCGAAGTTCAATTGTTCGCTAAATAATCCATTTCGTCCGAAGAAAACTCGCATTTATAGGAAGCAGCTTTATAAGCCGTCGCCCAATAGCTGCTGGCCTACAAATTGGAGGATAGTCTGAGGGACCTGCGAGATCGATGTTGTATCAAGGATTGCGAATCCTTTATCTACGACTACGGGGTAGGTACGTGACGTGTTTAAATTTTTGTATTGTCTGCCCAAACGTGCTCAAAGCTCTTAAGAATGATTGTGACAGCAGATCGAAATGGTTGTCTGTCACTCATGTCACTGTTTCCATTCAAAGATACTCGTGATTCTGACACAAAGAGTTCAAACAATCGTCACGGTACACTGAACTACATGTGTGTTCTAATTGTTAAATGCTAATTCGAGGACAAAAACCCGAAACAGTTAAATATTCACGCGTCATACGACACACACAAAGCTCCCTGACACGCCTACACTTTTTGTTATTTAAACGACTCCACTACGGACAAATATTCAAAACATTACTCAGATTAAGCAAGCTAACGTTTTTTATGTGGTTTTAAATCACACACGTGGGCGGAAGTGGGTTAACGATCCGTGATTCAGACGGAAGGACGATGCACTCGCAAATGATCCTCGCATAAATCATGGCAAGTACTTATGGAGGCAATAAAGCAGTAGGTACGTATAGACACGACCGCACCGAGGAGTCACACTGAATAACAATACCCTAGAACATTTCAATAAGGCTGAATTCATTTAAGAAATGGAAGTTGATGGGATGTAAACGCTATTACGTCAGCTAACAATCTCACCGTGGAGGACGCACTAGTGTGAGTAAATAAGAGAGTGCTTTCGGGAAATGGACGGAACAGCAGTGCGATTCTGTAAACATGTCGAAGTGAACACCCGAGCGGGGCGCACGACGGGTGAGTTGTCAAACCATACAAATAAGATGGAATGACAGCTCTATTGTCGTTCACTCCGCCTAGGTGAACACCGTGAGATGTCGACAGAATCGACCGGCTGTACAGTAGCTGTAGCCCTTGTGGAAACTGTCGCAACAGCGGACCCATTCTGCGAATCGCTGCTGTAATAAAGTTTAACAAAATCACTGATATTTCTTTAATTCTTTATGCAAATGATTATTCGGAGGATTTTATTGCCTACGCGACAGCAATATCCTTCTGGAAATCTCTATAATTGTAGGTCCTAAGTACGTACTTAAAGCAGACTTAAGTGTCGTTATTACACGCAATAAATAAGACTGTTTACTTACTTTGTGTAAGACAAAGTCAGAAGAATAAGGTAACAACAATAAGAGGCTTTTATTTGATAAAGCGACGAAACAACTCGACGTAATCCCTTTTCTATTGACGTGATGAGATCTGGGAGAACGTAACTTCAGGCGAGTGGTGTATATTGCAGTATTAGATTAGGAATTGACCACATTGCCTAACATATGGGGAAGCCATTCCATTCCAATGCTAAACTCATATCCAATAAAAATATATCCACGAGGCTTGGTGTACCGTGAACCTAATGCTGGGCTGAATGCAGGGTTCCGTAGATATGGCTTAAAGGGTAGGGCTTCATAAATCGTGACCTTGGCGGGAATACTATGTTAAAAATGTCGTGACTAGTGCACGTGTCTCACAGGTATGCGCATTTTAAACTTACCACACCTCTTCCGATCTAGTTTTACAATGTCACACATATGGGCGAGTACCTTGCGATCTACAAGATAAGTACCGAGGGTTCCGGCTGACGTACACACGACAAAACAACCGCTCTGCTTCGTCAAATACACAGAAAAGAACAAGTATATCAACTTGTTGTAGGTTGTATCTAGTTGTAAACCGATACTGTATTAGAACGGAGACGATAAAGAAACATGTTATGTTGAAGGTAAAACGGAGTTACAAACCACAAACGCATGTAGAAAAAGAAAGCCCAGGCAATCACTACCAAAAAGAAAAACAAACATGCCCACATTTCTCCACCGCAAACAGAAAAACAAATGCCACGATTATCTCTGACCTTATTACATACTGACTTAAATTAATATGAGGCCTACCGTTTCACGTTAGGCTGACAGACAAAAACCACACAACCACATATTAGCGTCCGCGGCATAAAATGTTGCATGTTTGTCTATGTCCGTGCTCATTCACAACACTACACATCAGGGTCGGCGAAATATCAAACAAATACACAGAAACAACACACAGGTTTCATCACAGAAACACAGAGGAACAGAAACTGAACGACAAACTGGAAATCCAGATTGGAGAAGTAATGGGCTAGCTAGCAATGTAAAACCCGTCTGCGTTTGGCCATAAAAAAATCGAATTTTGGCCATAAAAGAATCAGAATCCTAATGTTTCTTATTTCAACAACAAATACAACAAGACAGTGTTAATTGGTTCAAGTTAATTTTAGAAATCTCAACATCACAGAACGGATTATTGACTCAATTAAATTGATCTAAACCAATTAAGACCACTTGACGGTCAAAACTGTACAGTAGGTACACTTTGAACTGGTTGCTTGAATGCCAAGAGGTTGATTATTAATCACGACGTCCTATTTAATCCTTAATTGTAACGACATTTTGGAAGTTTCACCCATTTATTATTTCGGTTAGTTTACTTGGTATTAGTTTCTGAAGATTGTTTTTTGACTCTTACCTGAATGCTTAGTTGTGCACAACTAAATCCTATTGACTTATCAGGGTACACATGGACATGATTTTATATATCGTTATGTAAACATAAAGAGCAGTTTGAAGTGCTTTTGTAAAAGTAAAAGGTTAGGTATTTCTGCCATAAAAAGAACCTACAGTTACGGTTGTTGGCTGGGTATGCTAACTTTTTGACGACGCCAGTAACTGACTTACAAATGATGCGCTTTTGGCGCTCTACAGTTCAGCTTTTGTTTAAGTCTGCACTATTATTCATCAAAAAGGAGTATTATTTTATCATTAATTGTTGTGGTATTCGTTTACACTCACGTATTCACCCTGTTCGGGTAGTCGTAGTTCATAAGCTAAGCCAGCGTGACACGACGCACTGCCGCGGTGTCGACGCGTCTCAACGCGCTCTCTCTGAATTCTAATTACGTTCATATCAAAAACAAATTAACACACGACTTGTAATTAAGATAATCGCGCTTTTACATTGCATAAAGAATTTGAAACCTGTAATACAGGAAGTCATCAGGGGCGTCGCTACATAATTAAACCACCATAACTTCGTAAAGACTCGAGACGGTAACCGACAGCGAAACTTGCTCCATGTATAAATGAAGACACGCTACATGGGCAATACAATTACGGGAGTCAAATTATAAGACTTTAATGAGACAATTAAAATGCCAAAATTCCCGCGTAGGGAAGGGACGAAACCGCAAGCAAGCGTTATTCTATCCCCTTTCGGGAGATATATGTCTCTTACCGATACCGTTATTTAGGCACGACGTAGGTTCTTCGAGTGCTCGATTTAAACTCGCCGCAAATTCGAGGTATAATTGAAAGCTGTTTCCTTAAACAATTAGATTGTCAGCAGTGGGGAAATGTTCAGGACACGGGCGTGCGCGCTGGCGTTGCCACAATTTTCGAACAAATAATTACTTTTGTTGAAAATTTTCGCCTCAAGTTAGGATCCCAACGCACGCGTCAGTCAGGTATATTTGTTTACTCTTTAATCGAAATTACATCCGTTTCAAATTTCCCCATAATGAGAAAATGAACAATGCTCAAACAAGGCCCTTCGTGACCGTTTACGTTCTGAACAAAATGTTATCTAGGCTCATACCAAACTTTCAACGAACCATTCCCCCACCATTATCTTAATTATTGTCCATTTTCATTCATATCTGTCTATTTATATAAATTACTTGATTGCTACGACGTAGAACGCTATTTAAAACCATGCGTGGATATGAACGAAGCAAAACAGTCTTGACACAAATATGGTCAGGTACATTCCTAGATGCTCATCGAGCACATATTTGTTTTAACATGTACATAGCAGTACGGTTAAAACGTACCGCGTTGAATATTACATCGCCGTAATACTTATTCCACTAAATTATTCAGTGCAACCGTTCGCCAATTACGTCGCCACTAGAGCCATATGTTTAAGCACACTGTGTAAAATTTCCCACAGTTGTTTTTATTTGGCTCGTGTAAGTGTGTTGTAAATCTGTGAGAACAGTGTGCCTGCAAACAAGAGCGGGCTAATAACAGGTTATGCAATGAAATGAACACGAACCAAACCGCAGAGCGCGACTCCGATTAAATTAATTGAGTAATTATGGTTGACTTCGAAATTTCAGCGGCCTACGTGAACGTAGGGTAGTCGGGTGAAATTAGACAGCACGGAAATGAGGCCGTGTTCAGCAGTGTCTAGACACAAGCCACGTACTTTTATTAAATTGAAACATTATTCCATTAAACGAATAAACTTAACTTTACGGTATTTTTTGCAAACATTGTTTGGACTTGTTTAACGATTGCCGAAAGTAGGCCGTGCAGCCGTGCTCGACCCACGCCTACAATCAAACAAGTACAATTAGCTAACTAGTTGGAAGAGACGAAAAAAATTAGTAACAGCGAATTAGTAACTTCGTTTTTCTTTATTCTAGAAATGATTTCCCTTGTTTCAGCAACTTCTGCCTGAGTTTTAATTTGTTATTGACGGAGTCGCAATACTTACACTTCTACCAAACTGGACTATTGAAAGATGATACTAATCATCACGTACCTGAAACAAAACAAGTTTTTATTAAATAAAGTTAGATGAGGAGAAATATTATAAGTAATGTATTTTTTCCCAACGCTGACTACGTTGACCAAGCGTGGGAGCGATGGATGAAAAATACGCCAAGCAGTTTATTGGAAACGACTCTACTTAATGATTTGTTATTTTTAGAATCAACACGAGCACTTAATGAATTAAATATTCGATTAGGCCAAAAAAATATTGTTTTTAGCTCCAATTTATATGTTTTCCTTTTTGATCGGATCGGAACTTGATAAAAAAATATTAATTTATTTTCTGTAGGTTGAAATCTATCTTCCCAACTGAGAAACTTTATCAAAAACCTGGTGTAGACCTTTTTCTTTTTTATGGATGGGAGTCATCAAATGACTCTTCCCGCTCTGGGCGGAGCGGAAGGGAGTGTCAGACTCTTACTGACTAATACCCATCCGAGCTCCTCCTAGTGCCCTTTGTTTTCCCCTGGTGTAGACCTACAAAGTAAGAATGGACACGAACTTCATCGACCAAGATCTTTGGAGTAAAATCTTCTATCGTGTCAAAGGCACGTAGATATTACATTTTATCTACTACTATACTGATGGGTATGTTGCCACGCGAGTAGTTCTTCCGTCAGCCTTTACTAGTTCCTACCGAATGCAGCAGTGCGATTTTGTAAACCTCACCTCACCGTGTAAGATAAGGTGAAGTGAACATAATTAGTGAGCTGTCAATCCATACAAACAAGATGGAATGACAGTTCACTTCTCGCTCACTTACTTACACCAAGTTTACACAGTGAGATGTTGGCAGAATAGACCGGCTGGTGTCAGGGCACGCAGGACCTTGTAGTATGTTTGCCATTTGCCACACAACGTCACAATATCGAAAAATGTTTAACTAGACTTCTAAATTAATTGTTTAGAATTACTTATATAGCTATTGGCTTGTTGCTTCATAATAAATTAATGTAGTATCGACCGTTACTTAACACTTGGCCTTTTAGTCACGCGGTATTAACCTAAGTTGATAACCTACTGCAGCTTAACAAATGTACCACAACATGATTACAGTAATACTACAATCTGTTACCAATAGTTATTACATTTCCCGTCTTGCAGAATCCTTAGCAATGTTAGATCCAATAACTAAGCTGCGTTCTTCGGCTTAGTACCTACGCCTTGCTACTATAGGCTAGACCCGCGCGACCCGAGTGATGGTATTGCCAGAAATTAACTAGTGTTGTAAGAAACCAAATTAATTCAAAGAACAAAAACGACCTCAAAAATAATTTCCCTCGGGATCAATCCGAGCAAAGTGCTTATAAAAATATTACATTCCTGTTATAATTCAATAATTATATTATCTTAGGGGAAACAAAATCTTTTTTATTAAGATTTTGTATAATGGCGCTGGAAAATAATGGATATCTGCTTTTAATTATATTTAATGAAGGTTCATCTATAACGCTACTTCCTTAATAAGTTATCATGCCTGCCATGTATTATTCAAAACTGAATTCGCAATCGACTAATGTGTATGTTATAAAAAACAATCTAATAAGAAACTCAATCTTCTTTAAGTGTTAAATAACGGCCTTATTTTTATTTTATTCATCACTCTGCTACAACATTATTCTTCTTCACAAAAACAATTTGATAGGTAGGCGAGCCCGAGGTGCCCGAAGCAACTGGCCTGACCTTTCTAACGGCTAGAATATAAAAAGTGTGTTACGCCCAACTCGTCTCGCCAAATAAGGAACATGTACAGTTACATCCCGATTACTGTAAATAACATTAATCTTAGCTATTAGTGCCAGTACGCGGATCTCAGGTTCTTATATTATCTGCTTATTACACGATGCAAACTCATTAATACGCGGAAATCCTAAGATCTGAGTAGGTACGTTTCAACACGGCTGTTTCCAGAAGTTTTTGTAATTTGGTTTAGTTTGCTGTATTAGTGATGAGTGTGTAATTATGGGAACCTATATTTAACGGACGAAATAATTTCTTTTGATATAATTTTCATTATAATCATCCACCTATTGTTATTCTTGAATCGCACTACAGTTGACATATCATACACGTAAACTATTGATTATAAGTTATAACTTATAAAGTTCATAATATAATGGTGGGTATCCCCTATGTTCGCGAAACTCTTGAGCCTCCACAAAGTGGATACCTACGTTTGCGAACTCAGCCGCGGAGCATGCAACGTTGCACGCTCCGCGGCAGACGATCCGGGCTGTGTCGGTTTTTAGCGCGAACACAAAGCGGAGCGCAGTGTGTTCGTGGACGCGAGCAAAGCAAGGCGCAAGAGTACGTATCAAGCTCCACGCACTTGCGTTGCGTGGTGACTCGAATAATGGAGTTGTCCGCAGATTTTTTTTTGTTATTATTTGAAGCATATCGGAATCAAAGCGAAATGTTTTATAATGTCCACTTATTTCATGTGATTTGAGATCCAACAGCAACGTATTTTTTCATCTTTTCTTAAAGATTAGATTCCCAAAACCGAGGAGAATTTTTATAGTAGTATATTTTTGTAGTATTCAACATCATTTTGATACAAGGTATCAAAATGATTGTTGTAGTTGTAGCCGGCTAAAATTAGGTGTAGCCGCACTTCGGCTATTTGCCGTAACATATATATATTGTTTTTGGTGAACAAAAAAATAATGACCTAATGAAAGTGTTAGGTATCGGGTTTTTCCATCAGAAAAATATCTGACGTTAAAAATGTCTGTTACGATAAGCTGGAAAAACAACAGGGTTAGCCCACATTTGCCGACTACTACCTACTCTCTGCACCTGTTTAACCCAGATAAAACATTTTTGGCTTCAAATCGTCAATGGTGTAACAACTTTGAAGAAACTTTTGTTGTTGTTGTTCCGACATAACTGTGAGCTCACCAAAAATAGACATTACTGAACTCTAACATCACGATCGTCGATCGCCAACATTATACGATCCTGCTATATTTATCCTCAAGTTTCTTACGAAGAATACATTGTACCTAAGTATAGATGATTAGATCCTCAGCAAAACAAGATTCTCAACTTTTAATGGGCAGACTTAAAATGTATTATCTGCAAGTCTTTATCAAATTAACTTCAGATTTCAAGATAGTCATGGTCTTTAAAATGATGATCAAGTCACGACCATAACCTTTTTTTAAACCTAATTCTTTTTCCTATCATGATGCCAGTATCCGGCATCCGACAAGGATGACGTTACTGCATGCTCCAACGATGACTTCACCTCGACATGTAAACACCTTAACACATTCGAAGCTCACCGCAAGCCTTTTAGTATTCAATTGTTCAACTTTAGCATTTTACAGAGCCTTGACAGATTAGTCAAGTGGTGAGGTTGCTGCACTGTCGTTCAGTGCAGTTATGTGCAATAGGATGTAACTTTGAGCCATCATTTTTGTTTTGAAAACAGGATTCTTTAGCAGTGTCTTCTTGATAGGATTTTACTACGAAATGCTATGAGTTTATCTTATTAAATATGAAATAGTCTGCAAATTAACTATCTCAACTTTTCAATACCTGAAGTATTACCTAGTTAACGTAGGTAAGGAACATTTACCCTACAGCAATTAAAATAAGTGGCATTTACCAATAAAGCAGCAAAGTCCCTTACGTTAATTGATGCGTCTGGCATCGATATAATATTATAAAGAGGTCTGAGTGTTTGTTTTGAATGGTAGTCACCAATCATACTGCTGATTTGGGTGATTAGCACCCAGTCATTGTCTATCCAAAGACTATACACATAGATTTCCCCGGTAGTAGGTATCTACCTTTCCGCGGAAAAATTTACGACCTTCACGCGGGCGCAGTCACTGGCAAAAACTAGTACTTACTTAATTAATAAATATCTCAGCCTTACTTATGGGTTTCATAAACAATCCCGGGGTAGTTGCACAGCCTCGTTTCTATGGATGAGTAACATTGTTACTGTTACAGACGCCTTTGTCGTTTTATGAACTGACTTTAACTTTAGCTTAAAGCATCTACAACCATTTTAGTTAAGTGGACAACAGTTATTTCTAGGTAGGTAACTAACTAACCGTATGAATTTATAGGCTTCTAAAAGTAATTCCACATTTAAGCTAAAAGCATACAAACATTTAAGATGTCTAACAATGGATTAATAAAATAAAGATAGCTATAAATTGGACCAATAAACAGGTTCATTCTATTACTTTATCAATAAATAAACATTGGCTTTAAAGGTCACTAATTTCATTATCTTGTATTTTCTTATTGCATGAAGATTGTCCTTTGACCTTACCAAAGACATGCCTATAGCCTCAGTAGTAGGTATTCTCGCATAGAATTAATAATTTTCTAATTAAATCTAAAAACATTTATAGATTGGTTTCCAACGCCTACGGCCCCACACATTGTCTAGACTAGATTCTAGCATTAATGATCTAACATTAATGTTTTTCGGCCTGAATGCGATATGTGGGCAGAATCCCTCGTAATTTAAGATATTTCGGAGTATCTTACTTAACACAGGCGTTATTTCAACTAACAAAAATTAAGCGTAGTCTTTACAAGTTTTATCCAACGAACTCCTTTCTAATAACCCTGCTGATAAAGTAGGTATGTTGTACTCTAGATAACTGTAATCAAGTACGTGACGGGTTCACTCGACAACTGGTCCCCACAGCTCATTACAGACAGGCCACATCGCGTCGGCACCACACTATTAAACCTTATATAACTCATCAGTCATCATAAACAGCTAATGCAACCGCACGCAATCTTCATGTTGCCGAAAACCACGCCATTAGGCATACTCCGCCAGACCCGTTGAGTAGATAATAATCAAAATTTAATTATGGCTTATATCCACAAGGCACGCGGCTATTAATTGGCTTGTGTCGAAATAATTACTGGAGGGTTGAGGGGGCAAGGTGACAGCTCGCAACCTTGCGGCTACCTTCCGTCTTCCGTTGACACACCACTCCAACGTGTTATTTGGTCTGGTTGAAATTGGCTCAGGAATGTAACCTTTCACTAACTGAGGATTAGTAAAAGATATGCCTAATAGGCGTTGGACTGGGCCCACTGTATAATTGAGGTTTCTTCACAGAAAAACTTTATACTTATCAAGAATCATCAAGAGACATTTGAAAAGTATTAAGACTTCTTGCTCTCCTACCTATAGCAGGTTATCAGATGCCTAAGTACCTACTCAAGTGTAAAAACATAATGCGTGTTTGAAAATTGATTCCACTTTTCAGAATAAAAGCAAACAAAACCACCGAATTTCAATTTAAAGCGTAATTTTGATGACCACAAAAAGTAATCCAAAAAGACAAACATGGGGCATACAAAAAAGAAATTGCTTCTTTAATAGCTAGTCAGTTTTTAGCATGAGCAGCGCCGTTACAAAAGAAACAACGGTTCGCTTTTTATTTTAATTAATTTTGCTTGTGGCGACGTGTTACATGTGCATGAATAAAACAACTGTTTAGATTTACGTATAATAGTATATAAGTTCGTAGGCTGTTCTGCAATCAGAACTCTTATTGATCCATTTTTAATTTTATAACATCGGGTCTTCGTATAATTTATCAATTTCTTGTAAAACATATTATAAAGACAAACATTATTTTATTAGCAAAAATTTAGTAGAAATTAGATAAGTTGGTAACTATAATGTTGAAGTTTACTTAATATTACCATTTTATTAAATACGGAATTTGCTATGGATCAAATCTGGGTAAGTGTAACCAACCAACGATCACATAGCATTTAGAATAAAATACCTAGCATCAAATAAGTTTCCATTGTATTTTTTACAGATGACACACTAAGAAAACAAGTTTTCGGCGACCAAGGCTGTCCGTTTATGAACATTAAAAGTAGTGACGAAGACGATATAAAAATTTAGTAAAGGTCAGTGCATAGACAGAACAGGTTAGATCATTTTAGCTCCTGCGCACATACACATAAAATTATTGCTCAACAACCGGTCGGCCCTGCTAGATTCCCAGTTTATCTAGTCGCGGTGAGCCAAGAGATATATTAAGAAATTAATACTCTTCAGAGTACCTACCTATACCAGCCTCTCCTACTAGGTACCTAGTACGTCGTGACCGGCGTCATACATTTACTTATTCAAGACGCCATCTTCAAGTTTAAGTACCTATTTCTTGTACTTTTGTTTCCTCTTCATTAAGGTAAAGTAAGGTAAGGTAAGTATAGTATATGTTTTGATTTTTGCTGATTAATGTTGTCCAACGTTGAGAACGACCGAGTACAGAATGCTGTGCAGCTCAATAAGTTCCGTACTTAGTCCCAAAAGTTAAGAAATAGTGTTTGAGAGCATTGCCATCGTAAAGTAACATCAAATAAGGATTTTTCCTCAAACAGTTCAAGTTTGACCAGTATCCCCATGGACCTACCAAACAATACGGATAGTAAAGGTCTGCCCTCAAGGGGACTTGCAACATGTTCACTTGTGAAATAACTCTCCGAACTGAGAAAGTCTTCCTTTCTAACCCAAACTACAAACACAAGCTTCATTAAGGTTTGTGAAGCCTCTGCGAAGTAAATAAAGCTTTACTCATCTCTAAAGACGACACATCTGAAAGGCAAGTAAATACATTATCTACGCTGCAAAAGAATTGACTCTCCATAAAAAGAGGCTGTTTATGGCAAGCCAATTTGTACAAGGACAGTTAAAGAGATTCCTCTCTATTGGTTTACGAGTTCGCGGCGCAGACAAATGCAGGTTATATTTTTTGCTCTCGAAACGTTCATGTGTTTAATATTTTGTTCGTTAGAGGAATAACAGCGATCTTATGGCTCTGAACGGTACTACCTACGAATTGTTCAGATACCGAGAGGCAGAACATTTTTATGTAGCTTATAATATTGAAGAACACAATACCCTAATAAAAATTACGGTGCACTTCTAAAAGCTAACGAAAAGGGGTTAGAAATTGAGCACATGTAACACTCTTCATCCCAGAATAGCAAGTTCCAGTTAAGTTAAAATTCTCCTTGTGCACCTTTTTGGCACGCCAAATAGCTTGAGACTTGAGGGTACACCACAGCAAGTCAATGAACAGGAAATTGAGTGGAAATAAGGTAAGACTTAGAAGTAGGTTACAAAAACGATGAAGAACGATTAAGAGCTTGGATATCAAGATTTTACTATGTACAATTTATATACCATTAGCTTTGCACTCATGGCAATTTTAATACGGCGGCCTCGCCGACACAATCGCTGCGGAGAGCGAGTGCCGACGACAAATCCTGTCGCAATGTTCGCATCATTGATAATTGTGTTGTAATCTTATTATGTTGCTTACCCACAGGTTAAAAGCTATCAAGATTGAAGAATTCTTCGTATTCTCGAGAATGAGTATTGTTCATTTTAAAGGTTGTGAAGGAATACTATAGGCCCCATTGTTACTTGCCTTCAATGGATTTCTTAAAACAGAGTTTATCATACTTTTCACAGAGACCATTCCAATTCCCATGTGGCAAAAAATATAAATAAACCGATGATGGCGATCTATGTTAAGATGGACACCAGTTAGAGTCAATCATTAACTAAACTTGGGGAGAAAATAGTTGCGCCTAAAGTTTTCATTACTACATCAGGGAAGATAATAAGAAACCGTCTGAGACTAACAGCTTGCTGTTCTAATTCCCTGAAATCCTTTATAGCTGTAGAAGATTTCTCTAGTACTCGTACCTTTTAGCAAAACATTCCTAGTGGCGGCCTTTAACACTCGTTTTATTCTCGCCGAGTCGGGCGCAGCTTCTTTGATAGCTCGTTATAAGGAACAAAGGCAACGCAACATCAAACGAGGTATTTCTTTACGCTGTGACATTTTAATAACGGGAACCGTTTCCCAATTGGTTTCCCATTTTATTGTTAACGTCAATTTAACAATGGTTGGTCGTCGAGCGATAAATTGTTTCAATTGCGTACTTTAGGTATACAATTTCAATTAGGTACCTGGGTAGCCCTGACATTGTACTGAATATCTATCTAGATAGCTGCGATTGTAAGCTCCATTTAGGCTTCTTACTCGAATTCGCCTAAAGCCTCGGCATCTATCGTTTGGGATATCCAATTCATGAGAAAAAAAATCTTTTGAAGCTCAGCTCATGTAGGACCAGCATAGTTTTTATCTTAGACCAAGTTATAAGAGACCATTAAAGATGTTTCTTGCTGAACCTGACCAGCCTTTAATCCCTGTATAATGTAAACGAGCTAATACGTAAATGTAACGAGCCACTGGGAGCTGGCGAAGTCATTTGCCATGTAATGAGACTCATTGCCCTCTGCAAACCAGTTCGATGGACGCGCGAACACAAACAGGATTCGCGGTCTGCGCCTTCCGTACTCGACGATTACGAACCAATTACATGAACACGTTAAAATAGTCAATTTAGATAAACAAACAATCACATTCTAGGTACTGTCCTTTAATTAATAATAATATGTGCTTTTAATGTGGATCAAGTGACCTTCTTTCTAATTTAAAAAGCTACTTGGCATCATTGCGTCCGCCAGAGGCATTGTGTCCGATCAGTCACGGTCTCGTTCATGATCGCACGAATAAGCTCGCTCTATCGGACGGTCCGCGATCATGTTTCACAGTCATATTTCGTGATGAGAAATGACGAAACTTCCCCGTTTCGTGAGAATCTGCAGCGCGTTACTATCAGATCATCTAGATGTGGTGGAAAAATTGCCAAAACACTTATTGGCGTGAGTGGCTGGATATAGTATCTGCGGTGTCGAATCTGACACGATCGCGATAGCACGTCTAGAGTCGGAGGTGGCTCCCTCGCGCCACGGTCCCGTTAGCCGGATGCCGCAGCGCCCGCTTGTTATGCAACTGATGTGTCCCTCGTTTGCCGCACCGACGCGGATCGTGCGTCGGCGGCGCGCCGTCCGCGCATGCGCTCACAACAATACTAGTTTTATAATCCAATTTTATTACTTAAAACTCACCGTAACTATTTTCATTTATTCGTCAATTGCATACATACACCATTACTAATTTGCAAACGACTAAATACCTTGTTCATGTTTCCAGTTCGAATTCGAACGCAGGTCTTCCTTACACAGGCCCAAAACCAAAACCTGCATTTACAAACCTAGACAAGCATTTCTGTAAACTTAGCAAGTTGGTCAACTTCACACAAATATTCGGGCGCTACCAGTACACTACCGAAGTTTCAAGTCATCATAGATTCTGAATATTTCTGATATGCCATGAATTTTTCGTTAGTTGTTACCTTAGGGTGCTTTTTTGCATAGAAATCATTGATATATATGTCGCAGCCAACTAGCTTAATCAGCCGTTTCATTAAAAGCCTAGGCTTTTCATTGAATTAGACCGTTTAAACAGCGACATAAGTGACGGGCAAGTCATTAAACGATATTGAACAAAAGATGTTATTTAGGTCGCTGAAAAATCGGCTGATTTAAATGGCTAGGCCACCAATTAAACGGTAGATTAAGCTAATTGACTGCGACATATATTATTTAATAATGAAATTAACACGAGGTACGAAATACCTCAACTGACACCATTAAGGTTTTTTTTTCTGTAAAAGAAGCTTGACTAACATACAATAAGTAAATAGACGCGAGGTGAACATCCGGTGTTACCATAAAAGTGGCATCAGCTGTCGATTGAAAAGGAATAAAATAAGTTTAGTTTAGCCATATTAGTAAAAGATTATTAAGTAAGCACATCGAGCGTAAGTCGACTGGCCGACTCTAGCTTTTGCTAAACTAGGCTTTTGGCTTCGATGAAGAATTTTAATCGAAGGTGTGCAGCTGTAGGTATATCCTATTCTACCTACTTCGTAGTATTATTTTAACTTTGATAGTCTGGATATTTGGATGTGTGTAAAATAATCAGTCAGGCCTCAACGGCTGAATGGATTTGCATAAGTTAAGGGAGCACGGGTAGACAACGGGATGAGTTGAGATATTATAAGATACTTGTACCTATCGCAGTACGTTCCCGTAGGATACGTTTTCGACTTTCACGCGGGTAAAGCCGCCTTTTCAACAAGTCGACCCTCAATCCACACATCTGGCGTAAGCTAGTACTAACTCCAAAGTAATACACCTACGTCATTTGACATACTAACAACATCTCTCCGGCGTCGAACGCCAGTTTCCTTAGCCAACGAAATAAGATCTTGAAACTTCCACGCAATATTATATCACATGCGGTTGACGTGACGACACGATTGAGGATTTAACATAAGTAATCATAAATACTAACAACTAAAGTCTCTTTTGTCCGGCTGTGGATTTGTGATTTTTGCAAACTACCCTCGGCCTTTTCCGGAGTAATTTGCTTGTAACAAGATCACACCCACCTCACAGAAACATCTCACAGAACGTGATACACCTACGTGCATTTGACATACCTAACAACAGAGGCGTCGAGCGCCAGTTTCCTCAGCCAACGAAATATTATATTTGAGAATATTTATTTCGTTGGCTATGGAAACTTACGTGTATTGCAATTAAAAGAAAATGAGAAAATTTCTCCGTGCAGCGGCTACTAATGCGCGTACCGTGGTGTCGGAACGCGCTCCAAAGGCGAGTCGAGAGGTAGCCCTCCATCGCTGCCAGATTATAGACTCACGGAGCAATTTGTGGGGATTTGCCGTAGATCTCCAAAGAATGTAAAATACGGTCGTCCTTCATTAGACAGCAAATAATTTGCGAGAAAGTACTTACTACAAGCTGTTTATTTAAAACAAAATAAGCCTAGGTGAGAAATTTTCGGCTATTGATAGCATCCTGATTTAAGCTAAAAACGTGCTTTAACTAAACTAGCCTAAATAAAAGCACAATAGTTTTCCACTGCAATGCAAAAAATAAATTTTAGACATTTAGGTATTACATTCTGTTGGTTAAAATGGGCATTAGTCTTTGATACAAAGACTCTCTAGTTAGATTTAGCAAGGATTAAAACTGGTTAACATTATAGCACTAAAGTTGATATTTGACTTGGCTTCCAAAAATAAATAGGAACATAAATCGACACAAATCACCTGACACATTTATATTTTTATCATCTCTATCATAATCAAAGGATTGATAGAAAAACCTTTCAAAAGTTTAATGTTACAGTAAGTTAACCAGGCACCATATGCGACTGGACAGGAGGCAGCATGATAACAAAAACATTTCCACACTACAGGTATAATGGACCGCCCTCTGTGCAGAGCATGTATGGAGGCAGGGGAAATAGTTATGCATACATGCACCTTGAGTACCAAATTTTCCTAAACGCACCCTGAATAAAATGAGAGGTCTTATCTGTTTCTGGAGGGAGATAGGCTGGATGGTATAATGGCTGGTAACAAAATCACCTAATAGAAGAGAATGTTTTAAAAACCTTTACAACTAAATGTGGTGCAAGCGGGCCACAGTTTATATTTTTAGGGATATCCTTACACATACATACATTCCAAACTATCCCAGTAGGGATAATACCTACCTATTGAACTCTACATGTAGAGTTAAGTATCACCCATACTGGGATATGCAGCAAGGTAGTTGGACCCAAGATAATGGAGACTAGGGTAGCATTTCATTGACTCATTTGTCATAAGTTTTCAATCACTTTTTCAGTAAGGACAGTTGGTTCAGTTTTATGGAAACTATGTCTTATCATTCAAAAATACCTAATTATGAAAAATGTTTTTAAAAGTAAAGGCAAAATTGAGAAATACAGACATTTCCACAATATCAATATTTAGTAGGTGCACACTTATTTAAAATCATGTGAAACTTATTTTATAATGCGCACTATTAAATTCAAATAAAGAGAGAAAACCAAAAACAGTTTCCAAAAGTATAATACTCATCGTCTCCATTTTTCTTCTCCAATGATGTTCGAAGATGATTTTATTTTAACATCTTTCGTCCAGGTGGAACCAAACGGTTCCAGTAAACCACAAATTGATTTAAACTTTAATTCATTGTTTTTTTTTTAAGTTTTTTTTGTTTTTGCATTCACAGACCACATTCCAAAAGGATATAAAAAAGTAACCTATTGGGCAACTATGAATTTTATTATAGCATACATACACTTTAAAAAAGTAATGATATTAAATGCACACGGGCCATTTGGAATTCTCTACTAAACATTGTTTTGAAAAGAGAATTGTAAAAGGAGGTTGCTTTAATATGAAATATTCAATAAACAATTGACATTGATTTTGTTTACATTGGTTTTGCAAGTTTTTATCTGTATTTCACCGAGCAATAGGTTTCTTTTCACAAAGCTCCACTCAAAGGCAAGTAGTGAAATGTTACATGTACTTACTTACTTTCAAAAGAAAAAGAGACTTATCAACTTTACTAACGTTTTCTAGACTTATTTTGTTAGATAGTAGGTTTGCTCTAACTCATTAAATAATAAGCCCTAGGGGACGCCCGACTTTGGGAAGGAATTGACACCGTTTATGTCATCAGTGTCAAACTGTGGCAATTAAAGTTACTTTGTTCAAAGTCTTTTTTAACAATCAAACTTTTGGAAAGTTTATTGTGCTAAAACCTCAGAAAAATATTAAAAACATCTAAAGTAAATTCGTTTTAATATTAATAATAAAGACAAAAAAAAATGAAAATAAACAATAGTAGTAAAACAAGCTTGTGCTACATAAACATGCGAAAAGCCATGCAAAGCACAACACAGACGGAGCTAGGCAGCGGCGAGGAGCGTGGGCGACAAGGTTCCTCTCGGCTCACCTTGCGGGATCGACGGCACGGGCTCCAGCGGCGTCGCCAGCACGGCCGCCAGCTGCGCCACCGCTTCCACGGCCCACAGCACCCCCCACATGTCCCACAACCACATCACAACACTCCACTATCTCATTATTGGCACAATATTCACACAACTTAACCAATACGAAAGCCTAACTATTCTAATAACTACTGGAACGATCATACTTTGCAAAAAATCATGTCGCAATATAACCGTTTACTAGCACATTATCGAGCTCTATCTATCACATTATTCTACTACTCTTGAGTAAAGTTTAAAACGAGTATTATTCAAACAAAGACAGTTACTGCACGTCATAACATTCCTTTGCCTGCGAATTACGAAAAACAATCTACAACAACGACTCTGTTACCACTAGCTCATATGAAACTCGACTACCTTCACCTTGTGTACAGTCTATCTAGTTGTGTTGTGTTGACAGTTGACTACTGAGCTCGCTCGAATTTGACGTTCGGAAACGAGTGACAATTCACAAATCGATTGCAATAAATCGATTGCATGAAATAAGAAGTAGTAAAACAACACAAATTAGATTCTTTTAAAAACTGCTGATTAAAGATTGTAAAATTTTGGTTTGCATGCACAGGGATAATATGGTTCAATTGGTGGCAGATCTTTAGGTCCTAAGCGCATTATGAATTCTGCCATTTTTTCTAAGTATGGTAATTTCATTTCGCGATCTAAAGGCATTAAAAAATCTTTTGCTGGTTCCCAATGTCCATTTACAAATCTTGCAGGTTGGGAAAATATTCCATCAAAATTTAATCCAAAAGAACCTGACAAATGAAAGTAAACGTTACTTACCTAGGTACCTAAGTACTTACATAAAAACTATAACAAACAAAAAAACTGTAATGCCATAATTACCGTTGCAGCTAATTCCCAAACATACTATGTTATCGGGACTGGGATTCAGAAGCCACATATTTACCAAACTTATTACTGCGTTTGCTTTGTTAAATCTTGCCTCAGTTGACGGTCCCTGATCAAAAATTTTCTGAAAAAATATTTGCATTTTTTCATAATATACAGACGCCAGCTCATCAAACTACCAGAAAGGTGAAACTGTCAAATTTTCCTAATCAACCTTGAACCTAATGCTGTAGAAACTTGAAAATCTATTAAAGAAATTGGACAGATTGTTGTAGCTTGACGTGCTGGCCTGTACTTATTAATAATATTCACATCATGATGTCAATGTTACGTATCTAGTTGACTTATATTAAATACTTGCTTTCATTTCAGCTACTTTAATCCATAAAGTATCATCGAAATGCATTAAATAATATAAAGTCCGCATTTCCGGAGTAATTGATCCAATGTTCAGAGTCGAATTCTTCACCCTTGTGTATCTTCTATAAGGTTCAAAACTGTTGTACTTATGCACCGTTGTTCTAATATCCACCAATTGGTTTATACCTACAAATCCCCATACAGGTGGACAAAATATATTTCTCATGGGCACTTCAGCGATATTTGCTACTATTGGTAAAATCTCCATTCCTAAGTCCGTAGTTGCGACAGCTATGTTACTTTTGTCAATAATAACGTGATTTCGGAGAACTGTGGCGTTATAACATGCTGGCCCTAAATTGGGAAAAAGGATGTTCAAGTTACGTGGACCTGAAGCGTTGATCATGTAGGCTAGTTCTTTCATTATTTTTCTGTTTTCACGCAGCCATTCCCCAATAGCTTTTTTCTCACTGAAAAAATCATGTTTAAATATCATTACTAATATAATATAAGTAGCATAAACGGCCCTACTGAAATGTCACGTAGGTACTACTCCATAGGTGCATAAGCAGCGAATCCGGAAAAACAAAAACAGAATAGATCAAGTATTTCCTTTAATTTGATTCCCTAACGTTCAACGGGGTAGTGCTTTGAATTACAATAATTTTACTTACTCAAACGGTTCATGGTCGAGGATTATCAATATATCCGTACTTGTAAGCGCCATTCCCATTTTGTCAACAAATTTTACAACTCTCCCTGGAATATCGGTCTGAACATATGAACATTCCTTTTCTACATAATTCATGAATGTTTTGGTACAGCAATTATCATACAAGTATATTTTACTTATTAATTTATCGCCCCGTGTGTACTTAGGATCCAAGAAACCCGAAATCAAATGCATAGTTAATAAGTGACGAGCACCAGTAATCGTAACTACATAATGCTTCTTGGGCACAGTGTTTACCGGAGTTTTGTCTCCACCTTCATCGAGCAAAACATTTTCTGAATGAACTTTCCTTTTGAATTGTAGAATATTGTCTAACAATCCGTCGTATTTCTCAGACGCAAATAAAGCATCGAAATTGTAATATGAATAACAATAATCCAGAAACTCAGATGCCCCGCCAATATAGTGTGGCTTGCTGCCCTTCATTAACAACTCTTTCCAAACGATGGGTGACTCCAAATGATGCCATTTGTTTTTCATGTTGACCTTGCATAACCAAGTCTGAAACATTTACAATTTTATACACTGGTTCCCTGCCTTTATTTCAAACATGTAGGACGGTGTTGACATGGTGAGCTGAGGGTCCCCGATAGTCATCCACGCAGCAGTCAGCACCTATAAAACCCTGTTTTTGTAAGCTTTTATTTAAAGTTATAACTTACTTTCCAATCCCGCACCGATTTTTGAATACAGTTATAGGAAAAGTTTGGAAGTTGTTGTGAAAGATAATCTGCTAGAAGAATAGTTTCTGCGTATGCACTGCATTGAGTCTCACCGGCAATTACAATACGAAATCCCATGATATTCACTATGGTATTGCGAAAAGATAATTTGAAAAATTAAAATCTGTATTATAATTTCAACTAATTGTTTGACAACACGATGACAAATGGCGATTTTTTAATTTTACCAAAATAAAAATCTGCCAGTAACTTATAAAACTGGTTGTACAAGTTTTGATACCATTATAAAGTAAAAATTATAATACAGTAAGCCGTTGTTGTTTTTTCAAGGCATGTTGTTTTATTCGATTTTTTTACTTTTCATCGACTAAAATAAATCGAACATTTTTAATCGATTTCTGAAAATATTTCTAAACGAAACAAAATCTGTCAGGTCTATGGGGTGCGTTCAATAATCAATTTTCATATTCCTGCTTCATGGTTCTTGCATATTTGTCCAAAGGCGATAATAACACTGAAACCACTGCCGAAGCCAGACGACCCCAAAATACGAGTTTTATTATAATATTTATTGTCAATAGTGTATTTTCGAATGTGAACGCCTCCCTAGTATAAGGTTCTGTGTTCTGTGGTGAACGCTCTCCTCGGATTTTTTGACAGTGGACCAGTGGTAAGAAACGTCAAGTACCAACGAACCTTGTTTTGACTTTTGTGGATTTGATTATGATTTGTTTGCTTTTGCTTGCATGCACGTTTGCAGGTTAGTTATTGGTATTTGATTCACAAAAAAAGTCGTTATATTATGGCTAATCGCAACTGGGGTTTTTGTGACTTATTTATCAGCAAGAATTATGATTTTGAGAACTTACATTTCTTAGAAAAACTTGGTTTCAATACAATAGCTATTAATACACACGTTGAAGAACCCTCGGATGAGCCCAAGAAAAAGAAAAAGAAAGGAGAAACCAGGGATAAAAGAGACTATGTGCCTTCGCCGATTGATATTCCAAAAGATTTTTCCACTAAGCTTAATATTTTACAAAGGGTGACTATTGAATTCTCAGACTCAAGTGTAGCTCATAAAGTGAACCAATCAGAGAATTTAAAGAAGTATGACATCATTGCTGTAATACCTAAAACTTTACAAGCATTTCAGTATGCTTGTGGAGCTATGGATGTAGATATAATAACATTTGAACCAGAAAGTAAGATACCTTTTAAAATCAGTCGGAAACTGTACTCACAAGCTGTGGAGAGGGGTATATTCTTTGAGCTAATGTACTCGCCTGCTATAAGAGATTCAACATCCAGGAAAAATATAATCAGTACTGCTCACAATTACCACGCTGTGGGAAAGTGCAGAAACATTATTGTTACCAGTGGAGCCGAGAATCACATGCAAGTAAGAGATGTGCATGACGTCATAAACTTAGGGTTCATATTCGGGCTTAATAGTAATGAGAGCCTTGAAGTGGTGAGGAACAACACAAGAAGAGTTATTCTGAAAGCGGAAGGCAGAAAGTCCGGTAAACACTACATGCTAGTAGACTCAACAAGTGAGACAGTCAATAAAATATCTGAAACTTATATTGCATTATTATTTATTATAAACTGACCTTATTTATATAATATTTAATTTGTACATTAAACAATATTTAATAATTACTCATCACAGACAGATTACAGTGGGTTCATGTCTTCTCAAACCCCAGTATATTAAAATATTTGATTGGTTACTTGGTGCTTTTATACTATAATAAAATAAAATACCTGAAAGGCAAGCATTCCTTCTCTATAGCTAGCTGTATGATTTCAGTCAACCATGCAGTAAAACACTTAAATTGCAATGGTTGGTACTGAAAGAAGCTGCAACCTTTAGTGCTCAAGACAATATACAAGCATTTAAATGGGTTGTAATTACTTATATCAATGACATAAATCATAGTTGTGCAGCTAGGCTGCCCCCATTCATTCACATAAAATGAATTTGCATTCCCATAGACCACATTTGAATTTTGAGCTTTTGAATGTGTCAGCCTTTAGTTAAAGTTCTCAAACAACTTGTAAATTCAGCCTCTACTTTGTAAAAGTAGCCACTCAAAAGTTACAATCGGTTAAAGGTGGTCCTCAGTCGTTACTGACAGGCATCCATATCTCAATACCTAGTTAAGATTTACAACTGCTTTTAAATGACTACTCTTAGTAAAAGATTTCTAAAACTCAATTACTGAATATCAACCCTTCCTGTTCACAGAATAAAAAGAACTAGCATGCAGAAGGTAGTCCCTCAACCAATCACCATAAGTTCACCTTGAGTGGAGACCACAATGGAATTTGAATTTTTCATATGGGTCTAAAGATACTCAATAAATGAGTTTTATTCAATAAAGCAGTTGTGAATTTGAACTAGGTTTTGAGATATGGATGTCTGTCAGTCACAACTGAGGGACCTCCTTTAACCGATTGTAACTTTTGAGTGGCCACTTTTACAAACTAGAGGCTGAATGTACAATTGTTTGAGGACTTTTACTGGCACCGAACTTTAAAAGCTGACGCATTCAAAAGCTCAAAATTGAAATGTGGTCCCTCAAAGGGAAGGCAAATGAAAAATGAACTGGAGTAAATATTGTATTATGGAGAGTTCTGCATGTAAGAATGACTGAAAACCAGTTTGTTTTTTGGCTGTGGGTAAGGTTGTCTTGGCATTTTTCTTGGTACATGTAATACTGGCTAGATTATTGTTCTCAATGAGAGGTGCTTATGTAGATTCCACTTCTTAAAGCTGAACTTTTATACCTATGTTCTTAAAGCATACTTTGGCATTTTATTCTGATTTCAAATGTTCCACATTATCTTTTTCCACCTTTTCAGCAGCAGTGAAGCTCTCCGCCGTCACCTGCGTTGCATTTAATGTCGCTTTCGTCTTCGTTTCCTCTGGGAATGTGAACCCATCTGCTACCCACCTGAATCTAAATCAAAAGACCATTCATATTTAGACATACACTTCTTAGCAAACCTAATGAGACTGAATAAAAGATTTCTAAATGCAAGAGTATTACAAGCTGAAGCAATATGTAGAAGCTTTACTTCTATTGGAAAACGGAAAAGCGATCTGATGAAAAACTAAGCATATAATGATGTTCAAGTGCTATTGCTACTAGGGAACATATGTATTATACAAGTGTGGACAGAAATAAAAAGGACCATATCAATTTTTATAATGTATTATTTCAAATGCAATCTCAACGTTTGGTACAAGATAATACAAAATGTATAAAATCCGCACACTAAATATAATTATTCTACTCACAAACAATCGAGATTCACACACAAGACTTACATAAGCGCCCTAACATGCTTGTTCTAAGTACATTACAGAATAACATTACATATTTTATTCTTGTGGTGAGTTCTAGTCTATTTTAATGATAAATTGTAGCACCACTCTGGCATTATTTCGTCAACTTTATACTTACAACATTTTAAACACTCTACATATTATATTAATTATGTTGCTACATTATTATGTGTGATTTAACTGTCCTAAAGTATTCTGCAATTTGCGCGTTAGTAGTACGTAGCTACATAATGATGGCATATGAATTTTTCGGAATGGGTTAATTGGTCGAAAAATGATAACATTTTGTGTGCTGAAGCTCATACTCATAAGAGAAAGGCCCTGGAACAGAGATCTAAGAAGACTAGAATGTTGTATCAGTTAGCCTCAACAAGTAAACCACAAGAAATAAAAACAGCATTTCATCACCATTGCAGGGTATATTAATGTGATGTAAAATTGAGCAAAAAAAGCTTACATAAATATAGTTATTCTAGAATTAAAAACAGTCTTCAATGTCTTTTATAAATTTAAAATCACTGTGTAATATATTATGCACAGCGCAAACCAAAAGAAATTGAGACAAGACACAGTGTGGTTTCACTTATAAGGAGACCACAACAGCACATTTATAATTTCATGGCAATAATAATCTTACACAATTGTTTAATTTAAATAATAATAAAACTAATTATTGTAATTCATTCAGCAGTCACATTTAGTAATTACATAGACGTAACGAAATAAAATAAATAATCTCCTGTTCCTAATCATAACTTTAACAAATTCAGTCTCATTGGTAATAAAAAAATTCAAATTTATTCTAGCGAGTCTTTCCTCAAAAACTTTACAATATTATAATTAGATAGCAATTATGACACAATTTGTAAACAATAAAATACTAAATAGGAACCGAAATAAAAATAAATAAATTGGTAGAAAATAAATGCAATAGTCTTACTATGTCTACCGTGTTAGTCAATTTTAATGTTGTTTTACTATTTTTATTACTTTGTCATTTTCTGTAGTGAACACTTATTAATACATTTTTGTAATTAATTATTTAAACAAATACCTATTAATTTAATTATTAATAATACCTATTAAATTGTCAATTATTATATAAACTTCAACCGTTCAAAAGTTTCAATTATATCAGAAGAGGAGACATTATTCTACAGCACAGTATCTCCACGCGTTTATATTTTGCTATTTCATTTATATTTTTATTAAAATTGAATGAACTGTACATAAATCAAAATTTGTTCTCTACGGATAATGATAATATATGTAGAATGATGAACCAGATCTGTGAAAGATATTTCTAAAATACTAATACAAAGACCATACAATTTCTTATTGCATACGTAATTGGAGGCAGCAGGTATACAGGATGTATGTGGCTGCTAACCGAGCGCGGTCTTGTATGGGAACTAAGGAACAAAATGATGTTGTAAGCAGCATCTTGCCGGGCTTGGCCGTTCAGTTGTTGAGGAAAGACACGCAGTGCGCGACCGTGTTGACGTTCTCCACCAACCTGTTGTACAGCTCGCGCCGCACGCTGGCCGTGAACTTGCTGACGAGGCACAGCGTCACGGTGCCCGCGAATATGGCATTGTATAACAGAACGAGCTTGAAGTTGCCCAGCCATTCGATGCGCCCGAACTCGCCCAGCAAATCAAAGTTCGTTATACCTGGTGGAAGATAGAATATGCTTTTACTAAATGATCTTCATCACAGCTTGCTGTTGGAAGCAAAAATTCCACTCTAAGGTCTAGATAATAAATCTCTCTAACGTGTATTATAAAGGCTCGTTAACACGACTTAGGCGAAACGATGTCCATGCAAATTTGCACGAGTCAACATTTTTATCTCTTTTCGATTATCGCCCATTGGAGGCGAGCAACTTATCGTTTAACTGACCCATTTTTTTTTTAGCAGGTGTGTGGGTATCGTCGTAAAAGAAGCAAAAGGATTTTTAAAGGTTCATAGCAGTTAGCATTTTGTAGTTTCTGTCTCCATTCAACTCTAAGATTGTAAAATATCGCGTGAAATTGTAAATATTTTTTTCTAAATAAGACACGGGTATATTGGAAACTATTGAATTTGGATGGGATTTATTGTATACAAAACGATTTTTCGTATGTCGAGAAATTATAATCTAATCAAGATTTATTACAATCTTACGGAGTCTACAATTTTCCGGTGATATAATATATAAGATGGGTGAAAAAGGCGCGAATTTCTCGTCAAGAATACAGGGTGAGGTTAGAATTGGTCAAAATAGTTTATAAACGAACCCAACATCTTAACAAGCAGCGGGTGCGCGGTGGAGTAGGCGAGCAGCAGCGTGCAGTGCGCGATGATGCGCGCGAGCGGCGTGCGGCGCGCGCGGGGCAGCACGCGCAGCGCGCGCAGCGGCGTGCCCAGCCCGGTCAGCGACGCCGCGTACAGGTACACGATCAGGAAGGCTTCCAGGACGGCGCCCGCGCAGCCCAGCTTCGACAGCGATGCGATGCCCAATGTGAATTGCTGGAACGAAAAATGTATTTACTCGTTGACAAACTATCTTAGGGTAATAACAAAATATCTTACGGTCGTTCGTTATTATATTATGTATATGGCTTTGGTTATTCTAAATACTATTATAAATACGAACTGGGTTGGATGGATATTTGTTACTCTATCACGCCAGAACGGCTTAACGCATCTGGATGAAATATGGCACAAAAATAGACTATAGTCCAGCTATGCTAGCATTTTTTCCTAACTATTATAGCTGTTTTTTGAAGTGAAATCTTCTTTATCGGCGTTGTGCACTTTTTGGGATGGGTAAAAACTGTTAAACTCGCGTCAGGACACGTGACCTGATCGAAAATTCGTAAAACGGATAATGTAATAATTATGTAATTATAAATTGTCATGTTTGTCTACGATAGCCCAATAAATGAATATTATATGTAACCACATAAATTATAGTACTTTTATACTGATAAATAAAGCCATTCGTGCGAAATTATTCCCTAACCATTCCAAAATATTCAAAAATGCACAACGTTAATGTCCAAGTTTTCACTTCTGCAGGCACTCCCGGAGTGCAACCCGTTGTTTTTTCGAGTAATATGATCTCGCGGGATAATTTTCGAATTTAACCCGGGCGATGCCGCGTTAAAGTTGGCGTTGTCGCTGGCAGAAAGAACCTAGATTTTCTAACAATTGAATGTATTTCTGCAACCTTAAATCCTATTTGTTTTTCAACTATTAATTATATCTGGAGCGATACTATGGCGTTATGGTGTTAAACCAACATTGTTACACTGTCAGAAAGACGGAGTAATACACATGCCCAATACCACCATCCCTTTTTCGGACTGTTATTTAGATGGCAAAATGATGACTTCAAAATGCATATTTTACCCATCCTTGTTGAGGTAAGACAGTAGATCTACAGTTACTAACCCGTGTGCTAAGCGGCAGGGCTTTGATACCGATGAGCAGTTCCAGGGTGTTCTGCAGCACCATGAGCACGGTGATGGTGGTCAGGGCCAACAGTAGCAGCATCGCCAGCGGGTACACCACGTTGCGCTGCAGGGAAGACGTCTTGCGCTGGCTTTCAACTTCCTGGGGAAGGAACGTGGCATTACAAGGATGACGTTAAACCGGGTTCATTCAGGTTTCTAACTAAGGAACTTGACTAACATTGTAAAAATTTAATAAACTAAATCATTTCAATAAAAAATAAGAAGCTGCCAGCGACAGCAAGAGCATCATGATCAGCCCAAACACGTCAACTGCTGGACATAGGTAGGCCTTCCCAAATCCACTGACCCAGATCTTCGCTCCACGATAAGACTACACACGTGGCGCCTTTCGGTACTTTCAGAACTCGCTATTATTACATGATAGTTGCTTTTCCACCAGCCACGAAGCTGCACGCGTCTCTCACTGAGCCAAGCAACGGCGTCTCTTTGCCCCGACGCACTGAAGCATTCTGGCTGTACTTTGCTATCGACACGTTAGTGTCTAGAGGGGCCGATCTGACGGCACGATCAAACTGCTATCTCATCATATATCCTTACTTTCCTCATAGCCACGACCCTGTGCAGTCTCTGCAGATCGGCCTGCAGAGTCCTCAGTCGAAGCAATGGCGTTTATTTGCCCAGACGCATTGCACTGAAGCTTTCTGGCTGTCCAACGTTATCGACACGTCAGCATCTACAAGCGCCATGCATAATGACGGCGCGATTGAACTGCTGTGTGAATAGTAAGTATATCCTTACCTTCCTCATAGCCACGACCCTGTGTAGTCTCTCGCTGAGTCCAGCCTGTAGAGCGCCGTTCCTCAGTCGCAACAATGGTGTCTCTTTGCCCAAAAGTACTGATGCTTTCTTGCTGTCCTTCGATATGGACACATCAGCGTCTAGAGGAGCTGATATGTCACCGTGGTCAGGGTACATGGGCTCGGGGGATATATAGCCCACTCCTGGGAAGATAGAACATGGTTTTATGAAGGTACCTATGAGTTTGACACAAGTAGGTAAGTTTCCGTTGTCAAAGTTCGCATACCTATGCGAACTTTATAACAAAACATTTAAGCTAATTTTTAAAATATGCACAAAACCCGTTTCTTTGACAGCAGAATGAATCATAATATTTGCTTCTTGTGTAGATGTCGCAGCCCATTACCCGTTTAATTGGTAGCCAAGCCTTTTCATTCAAATGCGCAGAATTTTCAGTGACCATATGACATCTTTTGTTCAATATCGTTTAATGACTTGCTCATGTCACTTATGTCGCCGATTAAACGGCGCAGTTCAATGAAAAGGCCAGGCATTTAATGAAACGGCTGATTAAACTAGTTGGCTGCGACATACGACAACAGCAGAATACCCTTCGCTGGGTCAGGGTCAAACAATTAGGGGTTTAATTTAAACACATGCACTTGTTGTTTTGGGATGTATAAATACACCAGTATTGTTCTACACCAGACATTTATCGGTTAAGTACTGCTTATTAATGTCGTGGGCGATGACTTGTTTTATGATAAGATGATCTAGATACATAAAACCTTTCAGAATAAACAGAAAGTTGCACATTTTCTGTTTGCCTTGCACTTGCACAACTCGTCAACGCTGCGATCGTTAAAATGTCCTTGGCTGAGACATTGTGCAGTTATGATTGTGATACCGTCAAGGCTGCAGGATTAATAAAGCTATTTCGTAAAACAAAGATGCTTAGCTGCAGTATTCTCTAAGACTGTATTCCTGACTATAAGCCACAGCAGCTTAAGGTCCCTTGCAGAACATAAACCTCGCAATGAAATGAAGAAGAGAACAATCGCCTATCCTTTAGAGATAAAGAGTTAGAAGTCAACAATCACTGCCTATCCACTTCACTCATGGAAGCCCAATGAGTCAGATGAACAGGCAGTGTCCGTCTGTAAAAATCAAAGATTTAAAATATTGGGATGGGTTTACACTAATAATTATTTTATCTTTGACTGTGTTATATGATGTCAAACACTAGGTATATTGGTATAAAACGAACACGATTAATTAAACCGATGTCAGATAACAAAAAAGGTAACGATACAATCGGCTATGTTCAAACATCCATACCAACAATTGTTGCGTATTTTATTTTTGGTTTAAAATATACAACGTAGATGTGAAATCGATTTTACGGGTAATTTACTCAGTTTGGATACATCAAAGATTTAATTACTATTCTAAAGTTGGCATATAAAGAAAATATCCTTCCTTTGGAATCTATATAAAAAATATAATATACCTAGTAGACAATACGCGCACGTACGTAGGTATACATGCAGTCCTATCGTAATTGAATTAATAAACAATATTTATTTTTTCAGCATAATAACCAATTATTGCAATGAGAGTATTGATATGCTTATTATTATTGATTATATTAGAAATTCATAGTTACAGTCAACAGAACAATAAAGTTTTCAGGAAATTGCACTAGACAACCACTACTAGAAATGATAATGATCAGTATTTATAATGATTTACTATCTTAGGTCATCACCGTGGTAATCAACATTAATTCTTAGAAATAATACAGATAATGTGATTTATATGGGATTATTTACCTACATAATATTTAGAAGTCACCTAATAATTTACCTATTTAATTTAGTCGGTTGCATTTTGGGGATTGTGCAACGGAATTGCATAGTTTTATTCCGCCAAGCCCGTTCCATCAGGGGATCGGACCACAACAAGACGTACGGCACTGGTTCATGGTGGACATTCCACCCACACGCACAAAACCGTTTTGGGAACACATTTATTGTGCGAATGGCTAAGGAGTGGAATTCCCTGCCAGAGTCTGTGTTTCCTGATAGCTACAACCCGGGAGTCTTTAAGTTAAGGGTGAATAGGTTACTTCTAGGCAAGCGTGTTCCATCTTCGACCACATTATCGCTTACCATCAGGTGAGATCGTGGTCAAGTGCGGGCCTATCAATATTAAAAACAAAAAAAGAATATCGAGGATAATCCATAGATTTCGTTGGTGACATACTTTCAGAAGGATCCAAATGGAATAGAACAGTCTTTATCACCATACCACGACACACGACCCAGAATATTTGATGAATGACGATTAATCTTAATGTATGATGTGTTCCTCGACGTGGCAAGGCTAATCAGATAGACTAGTACATTATAATCATCTCATCTAATCAACATCTAGCAATAGCTAGGAAGTGTGGATCTGTTTGTAAACAATGAGTATTGTTCGGCACTGGCTGCCGCGTTGGCGCTCATATTATGACATGGTGAAGTTATGCTGTTTGTTGACTTGCCATTGAGTGCATCATAATAAGATTCTTATTAAACACTAGCTGTACCCACGACTTCGTTCGCATAAATATCTTTTGATAGAGAGAACCGACTGCGATGAAACAAAAACTTAGTTATACTCCCAGTTACGAAAAATTTTAATGAATAAAAGTTACATTACATTAGTTTTGTACTTTCTACGTGATGCGTGCACATCTAAACAGACAAAAATTCCAAAAACGCTGGAAATGGGTTCTGTTAGTTATCCTTTAACTCCCAGGATATTTTTTTTAAATTATTTTCTATGTACAAAAACGACTCTTTAACATAATATTTATTATAATGTATAGATTGGAAGGACAGTTATTTATTAGCGTTACTTGGTGATTAATGTACCTCACGCACGCCATCTACGTGGAAGAGAAATGGTCTTTGCCATTATGAATTTATGATGATATGGTGTACAAGCTGGTTGTTGAGCCGAAGGTAGTTCGAATAGTACTAGATCTTGTCTCTGGTATTGTAACACCCATATCAGCTTGATGATATCCTTATCTGGCCACTTTATGACTAATCAGGAATATTAAAAAAATAGAATAAGGAGTCAATTTAGAAGGAGCTCAGTAGGCAATTTACAGTAGGTGTGTATATTTGGTATATCAGTAACCTTGGTAGACAAATTAGCTGTTGCTTACGTAGATTTTCTTTTGAAAAAATCGTTTAAAAAATAAACTACACCCACAAGCCCACAATACGAAACAGTGAGTCTATTCTTTGCCAGGCACCACACAATTTAAATTATCATTATCCAAAAATACTCGTAAAACCAGAAGAGCCGAACAAAAATATACGAACTGCATCAATTTATGTTGTCATTACCGTCAGAACTCAGGAGTCTCGGCTCATTTAGTTTTAGAGTCATAAAAATGTTCAGACGATGTCAAACGATGGAATGTAGTTGATGAAACATTACACGTCGATTAGGCGCACCCGAACCCCCTGGCACTGAGGATACGTCACGACTCACGTGGTAAATATTGAACTATCTGATGAGACCCATTGCATAATAAAGCGTATGTTTTCAGCACAAGTTGATTATGATTCCTGCCCGACGCTTGACGGATGGCTGTACTTGCCATGGCAGATATGCAATGAGCAAACTAAGGGGACCGCGGCCGTGGAAAGCAAAGGGCACTACGGGGAGCACGGATGGGTTTTAGTCAGTAAGAGTCTGACACTCCCTTCCGCTCCACCCAGTGCGGGAGGAATCATTTGGTGATTTCCAATCCAAAACAAAAAAAGGGTATAATGGAATAATCACCACTCATACGGAAGAGTTACTTAAGAAATATGCAGCAGCTTATGCAACGAAGAATTGTCTTGTCGGTTGGTTTTTGTGTGTACGGCAATTTTTCAAACATCTCTACCGCCTCAAATAGAACAGGCAAAAATGTAAACAAACACATCAGTTATCATCAAACAGTTATTTAAATAGCTCACAAATTCCTACCTATCACAAAAAATAGACAAGTCATTGTGTAAATGGTATTATCCGTGCTAATAGAATCTTAATTAACTGAATCATATCTGCGAATTAAATTCTAATTGTTGACCGTACGTCGGTACCTATTCTATTGAATTGAATCCTGTATAATTTGTATATCGCGCTAAAACTTATTAAATTCTTTCAAGTGCGGACTATACGTTTAAGTCATCGATAACATACGGTATGATAAGAACCACATAATATAAACAATTGAATATAATTATTTGTTGTGTACTGATTGATCAATATGTAATTTATCCATCCATACATTCTCTATACAGTAGATATGCGAGCATAGACTTTAAGGAAGATGATTCTGCAATAGCTTTTTAGTAGAGAGCCATAAGCTACACGGGTATCGGCACAAAGAGTGTGCCACTTTATAATCATCGACCTATGCATGATGCTGCCTGTTTGGGGTCACGGCCGCCGTTAACTTGAAAGTACTCGTAGGTACATCACATTTATGACTATTATATGCAGAAATATTACATTCTATAATCACGTTATTCATAAATAGCTGTATAAATGAATAATAATATAATAATTAAGTAACTACCCTGAAAATGACTCACTATCAATCAACAAATGATAGATCGAACAATTTCTAAAGAAACCCACACATCCCTTGGAATTTTACTATAACCTACTCTAGAACAAAAATATAA
Source organism: Melanchra persicariae (assembly GCA_947386135.1). Lineage (NCBI taxonomy): Eukaryota > Metazoa > Arthropoda > Insecta > Lepidoptera > Noctuidae > Melanchra > Melanchra persicariae. The sequence continues at coordinate 17,033,915 of OX376648.1, read as the reverse complement.
ATAAAACTAATGTACAATTGCTTTCTTCCGCCTACATAAATGGCACGTGCGATGCGATTTTAAAACGTAATGCGTTGGGAAGGTCGCCTCGCCAGTTCGTAAGGTTAGAGTCACTAGCCACGTCACACAGATAGGAAGTAAAGATGGATCGACTAGTCGGGGAAGCTGACTATCCGGCCACATTTATAGTCGGCGACTAGTCGATGATTACTCGCCACTTAATGAATTGCAGAAAATAAAAGTAATAATCGTTAGCTCTTGTGCCAGTTTTATAATTTGAGTTAAAGTCTAACGAGAACAGCGTGTTAAAAACTTCATAATGAAAATAATAAATAAAGATGCACCAACTAGTCAGCCACATTTTTAGTCAGCGACTAGTCGACCGATTGAGCGCCGACTAGTCGACCGATTGAGTGCCGACTAGTCACCTAGTCGGCACACCTCTATTAGGAAGCAAACGCAGCATCATTAACGTCTGTATCCTTGTGTACGCACGTGAGAGTTTTTGGCTACTACATTGTTTAGTTAACCTTCTACCGCTGATAGCTGATAGCATAAATTATTCGGATGTAACTGTTAACTTGATTTATGTTCGGTTTACGGTACATTCTCGATCAAAACGCTTTCGTACGTGGTCTATCTATGTGGGCGCATCTTCCGATTTAGAATGGGTGGTTTGTACAATTGACCTAAACATATTTTTCAGTCTTACAGCAAAAAGTTTGCAGGCCTTTGACATCCACCATCGCGCACTAACTAAGCCCGTGTGGTGGATTACGGCTTCCATTGTCCCAGCACTGACAAGATCCACATCGTAATCTTTACCTGTAGAGACAGCATTGTTGATCCGCCTCCTGATGGTGTCCTCTTCAAACGAGTAAACATAGTACTCCTCATTGAGGTCCCTCAGGAACTGCGGCTTGACCAGCACCCCGCCGACCACGCCGAATAGTCGCACGAAGCCGAGCGGCGTGAACACTGCACAAACAAACATTGTTATTGATAAAAGAGAACTAATTATTTTTGCAAATAGGTTCCAAGTAACTCTTTTACACGTCAAAATTTTTTGTCATATAAATCTTTATGAGACCGGTGTCTTGGCTGACTACCCTAAGAAGCAACACTGAAACAAACTAAGTACATAAGTGTCTTTTAAAGTCCATACAATTATGGAATGCGATAAGGCCGCCCATTGTACATGAGTTTTAGTTTGTACTTGTAGTTCTCTTTTTACGTTATTCTCAATAAATAAGGTTGTTGTAACACTTGGGGGAGGCCTATGTCCAGCAGTGGAAGTCTTTCGGCTGATTTGATGATGATGATGATGCTGATGATTAAAAATAAATAAATTATATTAGACTTCTAGAACGCCGATCGAAATATCTCGATTGATTAATTAATGAACGATGTTGTGTATCATTTCTAATTTTATCTTCGACGTGACTTCCGACGATCCAGGCATAGTATTTGGTTGATTGCTGTTTGAGTGGGACAATTTGATACGTAGGATGACACATGAAACTAGTAGATAGGTATCTAGTTTAATTCTGGTTTTAGCTAAACAAAAAGTTGTAGTAGGTATCGCATCTACAATCAGCATATTAATTATGCAGCGTTCAAGTCAAAACTCAATAGTTTTTGTATTATCTACGCACAGACTATGTTTTGCATCCAGCACAAAGTAGCAATTGAAGAAAAAGATAACACGAGGAAGCATACTCCCCTAAGTTTACACTGAGTACACGTGTTTTATATTTACCACTCGGAAGCATTTCTAACTCACCTTGACTTAAATATAGAATCGACTAGAACATTAAAAAAACTCGAGAGCAGCTGTAACTTACAAAACATAAATTTACTGTTGAATGGCGTACTCTTTATACAAAATCATAAATACTGGCCGTTACTGGAGAAAATAGACAAACCGAGTTTTTTTTTATTCATTTCCCTTGACATTGGTTTTTGTTTTACTTGACAACGGTTGCCATGTCAACTGTTATGTCAATGTAGACAGTTTGTAAACAAGCTAATAACCAACTTGTCGAGGCAGATCTGAATTTCTAATTAATATTACCGCGAATAATAAAACAGCGACAATGAGCATTGCAAACAACCCAGCTATAAGGGATACCAAATCGATAGAACTAGATGAAGAATTCATCAACTTCATGCAACGAGTATCTGAAGTATCAAATCTAGTCAAGGACATGGGTAGTGGTGATAAAGTAAAGGCAGAGGCAGCTAAGCTCCTCGCTGACCAATATCTAGATGGAAAAGTTATCCTCGACGAAGACCTTAAGCTGACAGTGACGCAAAATCGTACTCTGATCAACGAGAAAGCATTCAAAAATCTAAATAAAGATGAGGTCAGCAGATATATTGGTTTTTTTAGATAACATTGTTATGTTTTACAATACGCATAACATCACATCTGTTTGCCTCGAAGTGTAGAATAATAATAGAAGCAGTGTTATGGTCCTGTTTATGGCACCCCTCGTGCGTAGATGTATTGAAAATAAAGATCCTTCCAGCTTCGATCTTTAGTTTCGTACAAAGATATTGTAGGGGAAACGAGAATTAAACAGGTTTAGAAGTTGACCTCTTTAGAAGGTATTCTAACGATCCTGTTTTAACGACAAAGAATAATTTCTATAAGTATTACACAATATCAGAACATTCCATGACATAGTTCGCGTTCCTAATCTGAACATGGAATTAACAGAAGCATTCGATACGGTTAATTTTATTACACAATACATAACGAAACTAGGTTATCAGAAGTACACCTGGGTTTGCACTGCATATACCGAAAGTTCATTTTAAAATAACCCTTTGTCTGTACCTACCATACCAAACACTCAAGTATTCAATACCCAGACATGCTCTGATTTAGTGAAAAAAATCACTTGCGTAGGTGGCATCAGTGGCATGCATAAATATTGATGTATGTGATGTGCGAACGACGACAGCACAATGACATGCCAAAGCGTTATATTTAACTACATAGGTACCAGTTAACACGTAGGCATTAATTGGGTCGTCAAAACTCGTAATAGATTTATCTAGGTGATATGATCATTTAATTAAATTGGGGCCTACAACGAGACCGCGATGGGCAATTGGGCATAGATTCGGATTAGTTCGGATGACATTCTCGACTTCTTGCGGATGGTTTATTCATGTTTGACCACACCTGCAGCGGCTGCAGCATGCGTTTCTAACGTCATGCGATGCACTTTCGTAGTAGACCTCCAAGATGCAAGTAGGTGCACGTATCGTATTATATTATCAGTGAAAGCAATTTGGCTCGCGTTTCTCTATAAATAAACATCTCAGTACCTCGTGTAGATACTGTTGTTCTTTTCTATTTGCAGTGCGCACACAAATATTCATGTTAAGTGTTTACATACATTACGTCGAGACGTTTTGGCTGCCATACTATTGATCTCTAAATAAAATTACATGCTCGGTTCGGAAAGATAATAACAGTAATGTATTAGAGTAAAAAAAATATATATAGGTAGATACATCCAATCTATTTTTTACCAACGCCAACGAAGTTTTATTGCTACGCACAAAAACGGGGAAAATTATTTCCTTCTCGGTAATACCCAGTTTGCGCACACTAGATCTATTTTGTAAATAAACAGAGGTTCTTACTCTGGAGGAATACCTAAAGCTAATACAACACATTAAGCCATAAACGTGTTACAATAACGATTTGGGCAAATCGGTCAGTAGGACATAACGTTACTGACCGAAACCAAGTCTGTCATAAAAAATATTTACTCTATCAATCATACAAAGTAGGTACCAATCGTTAGTCAAATATTTGGAGTAGCTTGGCATTTATACAAGGACTTACTAGCATAGCATACTAAAATACTAACAATATTTATCTTGTTGTATGATGGATGATGAGGGTCTCTACAAAAACTAGAACTTTTTATAAAATCCATCAGTATTGGTGACCCAGACAATGTTGTGTACCCAAATTTAAAAAAAATACCTTAGTAACGATTTTACAAGGAGGAAAGCCATGGACTGCCCTTTGGCTTACAGGTCATCTAAAGTAAAAGTTTATCATTTTGTTATAGAAGTGTCAATGAGGTAGTAACAGAATTTATTGCAGGCATTAGCATTATCTCTAGCCGTGATAAACGAATTAAATAAGCACCTGTCTAGGTACCTACAATTTCGTAATACATCATTACTAATAATAATGAATAATCGATCAAAGGCTACGTCCTTCACAGCTGTTACTTAAATTTTCATGTCTGTGAGTAATTTCTTATTGATTTCTTTTCAAATGATCAGGGCGAGATGGACAAAGACGCATGGATGGCAGAAGTAAGCAAGGATGCTGAAAAGCGTTACCAGGACCGAAAGGTTCGTCGCGAGCGGGCTGATACTCTGAAGACCCAGGCCATCAAGGCGTTCCGTCGCCAGGAGTACGACAGGGCACTCTCATGCTACAACCGAGCCATTGAACAAATCCGAGATGACCCTATGCTGTACTGCGACCGAGCACTCACTAAAATTAAGCTCGGAAAATTCGACAAGGTCAGTTCTTTAAACACAGCACCCGTACAAGTACCCTTATCACTATTTAGGATTATAGGTCAGAGTTCGTAAACGTGACCAGCCTATTCCCAGAGCCATAACATTTTAGTAATTATGGATTCAATATCGAGACTAGATATTGTTATTTCGATTTTATCGCCATCTTATTGCATTGTTGGAGTGAGTTTCTCTGTATGGTGTTGATTTTTCACGTTAACTTTTGCGGATGCACCCTTTGTTCCCGGACCCGCAAATGATGTGAAGATAAAAGTGATAGGTAAACGAGAACCTAATCTACAAATTAACATCTTTATCTACATGGTTAAGGCACAGAAACCGCTACAAAAGATAATAGCTATTAGATTTGATAATGCTATTATTGCACAGATAAATTAATGAGTAATAAGTCATTCAGAAATTAAGAAGAGAAAGGCCATCGTATTGTTCTATTCGAAGTTCTAGAGTTTTATGCGTCATATTTTTGTTGTTGAATTGTGTGCAGTATCTGTGTAGGTAAGTAAGATTCCTGTTCAATGAAGATTTGTAAACATTCTAATTAACTCGAACAGTTCAAAATTCAACCCATGTTTATGGCTTGCGCACGTTTGTTACATACAAACTTATCAACCATTATCTGTGTGGTATTAATAAATTATTTATGCTTTTGTCGTGGACTGACTTCGAATAAGGTAGCGACACATGTGAGTTCTACGTTATGGAAGATGCATTATTAAGTTTGTATAAGCACTTTTTAGGGTTGAGGGCCGCTCGATCTTCACACTTTACTCGTGTATCTTTTTTTTTATGATTTTTGACAGAATGTCTGTTCTCGTTTGCCGAACAAACCTTTTAAAGCATTAACTACAAGTTCCTTCCTTGAGAATATACGCAATACGCAGTAACCTAACATCATACAAACTGAACAAATATTGTATGGCGGCCACATTCATTGCACGTTCAGTTTATCTATCTAATATTTTTAAATGAGCAATTCTTGTATATGTGTATAAATTTAATCTGAATCTCGGAAACGGCTCTAACGATTTTCATGAAATTTAGTATGCAGGGGGCTTCGGGGCCGATAAATCGATCTAGCTAGGTTTCATTTTTAGAAAACGTCATTTAATTTGAGTTTCCAAAAATAAAAGCCGAGCAAGGCTCGGTCATCCAGGTACTTTCGCAATAAAGACACAATATTTGTGTTGGACAAGACAAGACGTTTTAATCTAATACACCGATAAATGCTAGGGATAGGCAGAATGATATAAGTGCCAAATTATAAATTGAAACCACACTTGGCATAAATAGATAAAATTCCACTCTTGACAGCTTGCCAGCTCATCGCCTTTCTACTAATGCAGGCGTAAAATAATGCAGATAAAAAGTGCACTATACTGTTGCAGGTGTCTGCAGACTGCGACCTGGCGCTCCGTCTCAACGAAAACAGCTTTAAGGCTCGCCTTTACATAGCTAAAGCGTACAAGGAGCTTGAAGAACTGGACAAGCTGCAAGAGGCCAGGAAGGAACTGGACGAAATGTTTCCACAGCACCAGGATCTCATCATACACTTTCTTGACAAGACAGAAGAATATTATGAGAAAGAGGAAGAAAATGAATAAGATCCGAAGATCAGAGAAGATATTAGAAAGTTAGATGCAGCACGTTACGTGACAGCAATTTACTGAACGTTTATTTGAATTATTCTATTTGCTTACATTTTACATTATTGCAAAACGGACATGTTGCCGGACGACGATAAGACAGGGTCGCCATCGCCATGCTTTATTTATTCACGTGCTTACTTAGCTAATAAAATTTTATTGGTTCTGAAAGATTACAGATGGTTTAAATACGCGTTATCAGTGCAGTCATATCGATAAACAATACTATTGCTCTACTTCACAGTAGGTAATCGATTTTAATAAACTGAAGTAACTGGCTATGTACTTACGTCACAAGTTTCCAGCCAACTTACTTTAATATCAATATTGTTCGATCATATTGAAAAAATCCCGAGTTCGATGCACTCTACCTTCACTAACGACTCGCAACGAAATATATAGAATGTCATAATTAGAGGTCAATGTCTGCGAGTGCCGCCGCGTGACGTCACCTAACTTAAAGCTTCGATAGACCTTTGTGCAAATGAAACAAATATTCGCACAATTCTTAGGAATATAGCATGCAGCGCATACGGATGCGAGCGAGGAATGTAAGAGAACATTGTTCGCTGTAAAATACTCGCTGTGAGCATGTGCAATTTGATGGAAAAGTTGCATAGAACCTGTCTATGCGTAGCCAGTTTTTACAATAAAGAAAGTAGACAGGCTAACGACCGATCCACTGATAAGCAGAACACGTCGGTTGTAGACACGGACAATTCTAAAATAAGTGACTCTTGATAAGAATGAAATGTTAATGACTCACCTAGTAACATTAGAACTCCCACGAACGACACACAGGAATACAGGAAAGGGAGGTATGTCCACAAATCTGTGAGCAAACAATGGCAACATGTTAATACAATTTTACATACAATACAATTGATACGCGTCGTAGGTTTGATTGTCAGGGGCCTGGGGTACTGATGTGTTACGGCGGGCATAAGCAACCAGGACAGCAATTTATCTGCGGCTTTGCGCGAAGCAACGAATGAGCCGTTTAATAATACATAGTTTAGCATTTTAAATAGGTACGAGCCTAGTTAAGCAGGATGTGGAACCGGTGCAAATCTGTGAAGCACATGAGATACAGACACCGGACATAGCATTTTATAATAAAGAAAACCCAATTCTCGGAATGAAGAAATACATACTTCGAAAGGGTACCGTTTGAACCAACTAATTTATTTTCGAATATTCAGTGTTTCAGTAAAACTAGCACAGTGTCCAAAGCGATCGGCGCATCCATTAACATTGACTGTGGCCGAACAATGACTGTGCGCCCGTTTTCTTCACACTCAATTGAACACAACGGACATGAATGTTATTTACGCTGACTACACTTTGTAAATCTTAAAATACCGAGTCAGTTTACTTGAAATAATATGGGAAGTCCCACAAATTCGCAGAATATGAATTCATTTAGAGAGTAGGTACTTATTTATAGTAGGTAGATAGATGGTAAGCAAGACCCCAACCTTAAGGACGCGTTTACAGTTGGGTAGTCAAATCATTACTTTTTTACACAAAAGTATGTTTATTAAATAAAATGCTTTGCATTCTTAAAATGTTTTTCCCATGTTTTGTTGATAGATGTGCATGGTACGATTCTAAACTATAAATATTTTAGATAGATAAAGTTTCTCAATAAATGTACAGAAGTGATTTTTTTACTTCGGTACATTTATTGAGAAAATGTACCTACTTTTAATAAACATAGTTTTGTGTATAAAAGTAATGATTTGACTACCCATTTGTAAACTCGTCCTTAATGCATTGGCGAGTTAGGCGACAAATTTCTGCGAAGATGTCAAGTTATGAACATCTTAATCTCTTTCATTATCTAACGTTTGGCCAACAGGGACTTCCCTGGATTTGTATAGTCGTTTTGAATATTTTCTATTGACATTTAACACTCAAGGCACTCATTTAGGGCTGATTTTTCAATAGTCAGATAATTTTTATCTACGGAATTAATTTGGCGGTTTTACAGCTTTTATATAGTAAATATGTCAAACTGCCACATTTATTCTACAAATAAAATTTATCTGGCCATTGAAAAACTAGCCCTTAGTATCTGTTTTTGACCCAGAGGATACCACGACAAGTAAAAAACGCGAACAACAAGAACGCGAAAAGGCACTATCGCATACCGTGTCTCCCAAAAAAATAGGTATAAACAAATTATTATACTCACTCAGCAGAGCATCAATACTGGAACGGTCACCTTCCAACCACGCTGAGATGACGTAGGCCAGGCCCAGCATGGCAACACCGAGTAGCGCGAGGACTATGAAGGTCTCATACACCCTGCCCCTTAGCCCCCGGCATCCAGGTAAGCCGGACGACTCCGAGAACAGATACGCGAACGGCAGGAACACGAACATCGACAGGTTTGAGAACAGGAACACGTGGTTCCATAACCCTGGAACAAAATAATGGTAAATAAACATGACATAAAAGTATTACCTGCAAGATAGACAGGTGTACGTGTAGCTACAGCACAAATGCATCACTAAAAAGGTAGTCTATTACTGATATTATTATAGACGGTGAAGTTAGTAAAGGAGTTCTCGGAGCGCTGGCACATTTTCCTATTTCGGTTTGATTTGTTTTCTGTCTGGAGTAATCCGAAGTCTGGAGGGTTATCCCCGAAATTATTCATTCGAATTCAGAAATTCTTTCACTGACTACAGTATTCCTGAGAATAAAAGGCTATTATTTTTTTTCCGGAAAATAATTGCGGTTCCCAGGGGAAAGCTACGGGGGCGAATCCACGGGCTAAATAAAGGCTTGTAAAATGAAAAATACACATGAAAAGTCTCTCTTTCTGTTATACAAGAGGTCCATTCTTTGTGTGGTTTGTTGTGTGTGTCCAAAATCCCTCTCTGCATAAGCTTTGTTTGCAGTACAAGTGAAATGACGTATTTCAAAAAGGTTTCTCTTTACCATGCATATTGATTTTACGGCAAAATTACTTCGTTCAAAGATCTTTTTGGCTTTAGGACCGTCGCGCGTCGCGTCGCGGTCGACTCATACTCGCGTCGTGGAATAACCCTCTATTCGTCGCGTACGTGAAAAGGGTGACAGCGATTATGTCCCCCTCGCTTCGTGGCAATCCATTAGGTACCCTACATCACGGTTGGATTATCCGAAGGTATTGGCAGTAAAGGCGTATTTCATTACTATTTTACGCAATATTTTGTCTATAGGAGGCTAAGCCATACTACTGCGTGTTTGAACTGAATTGAACCCAGGACGCTCGGCATTCACGCTCTCGACCACTAACCCATTGAGGCATGTAACCAAGGAAATATTTTTTTTGAACCTAAATATTTTTTAAATAACTATTACATCTATCTATGTAAATCATCTTTTATATCACATTAGTGATATTAAGTATAATTTATGTAAGTGTGGTAACTTGTGTTATCATCATAATTGATTTATTATGCAATACCCACAATGCCATTACATCAGACTACACAATTTCTATTGTACTAGACCTAAAGCAAATATTTGCTTCATTTAAACAAATTTTGTCTGCTTATACAACATGCAAAGCTATTTGGTATGCAGGCAGCTAACTTGCAACTACTTTTAACAATTTTTTGAGTGTGCTGAGTAGACAATTACTGTACACCACACTCGTAAGTATGTCTTAAGCTTAAAAAGTTATAATGCATACATTAGAAATAAATATTGGCAGAGCAGTGGTAAAATTAATATTTTTGCCTGTATACCAAATAGCTTTGTTGACTGTACTTAACAGTAATGTAGTGGTTCTTGAAGCTTCCTTAAATTGTAGGTACATGAAAAAATAAATAAGGTTAAAAATAACAACAGGGTTTTTCTATAATATAAAACTTTTGTTACAAACTACAAATAACCTACACCTAATATAAGTAAAAAATATTCTTGAAAATATTTTTTTTGGAAATGAATATGTTTTAATATTCCTACAAGTATGTAATAAAACTCACCCTGTATAAGAGAGCTGTTGAGCCACTTGACATAATAACTGTTTGGGTATAGTATGAGCACTTCATTGCTGACTATAGAGACTGGCAGTAAGAGAGCAGACCCAAGAGACACGGCTAGTGCAAATGTACACAGCCATAGACTGATTCGGTAAACTTTCACTTCATCTTCATCTCCAGTGAAATAATCCTCGCTGTCTCGACGTCTGAACTTCTCGATCAACATAAATGATACAAGGTACAGCAAGATGAATAGTAGTAGAAAGATCTGTAAACAAAATAAGAAACTTTTAGTTTTCATTTTTAAACATTATAATACTAAGTATAAGTGAATTTTGGCTGAGGTATTAATTTAAAGTAAGAACCCATTTCATTGATATTGATGAGATTTTCCTATCCATTGAAGGAATTTCTAGAGAGGGGTGAATGTAAATACTAAAACATTGTATAGCACATTAATTCCACAAGTTTATAAATCATCAGGCCCAATCAATAACTACTCCTGTGGTTGACTTCAGGCAGGATGAAAAAATTCTACCATCTTTAATATTCATTGCTAAGCTAGGTACTTAGTTGCATATTAAATAATGAATTTCTCCTTGGCCAAGATAACTTGAAGTTTATACAATACATTATTAAAATTAATTAATTAAGAAGAAACTATGTAATATATTTTTTTATATTTAGGTACTAGTAATTACATTTATTACTTCCTAATTAAGTAATAGGTATATTGATTGATGGAATGTTGATTTGACTGTACACTTTCTTCAATTTATAACATGTGGAACAATTAAAATGATAGAATCTTGTTCTGCTATTATTATTTACATTGATATCACAATTAAAGATATTACTTAGCAGGATTTTAATTGTGGCTCTTAGTAATAATAAACTATATTTTTAAACTGTTTCTTTACTGATATTTCTCTTTCTATACAATACTTTAAACTTTTAAAGGGATAGTGCCTCTCCTATGATGTCCTATTGGGTCAGTGGGTCCTCTGGGTTGTCTTTGTAGGATCAGCAAAGTTGCCATGCTACAGGCAGGCTGCTCAAAGTTTGTCATTGCATAATATGGTGGTACTAATTCATATTATATTATGTATCTATTTAAATCTGTTATTTTAGTAAAACTATTTGTTAAGTAATTTTAGATTCTCATCTTTTAGTTTGGATGTTTTACGCCTTCTTCTCTCTAAAATATTATGAGTTTCTTATTTAAAGAACCTTGTTTCGTTTTTTATTCAGAGGCTCTTCACCAACTAGGACTAACCTTGAAAAAGTTAGATTTGATAACAGTATTGTCATGGTCACTCAAGCCATTTGGCACAAAAGTGATGACACGGAAAACTAGTATACTTGTTCTTTTATCGAAAACGTTAGGTCTTGCCTGAATGACGTCGAGAATTAGAACGAATGCAGCGTACCTAGGTATTACATCCTCTTCGTGCTCTATACAATTCGTAGGGTGATGAACAAGAATAAATAAAGTTGATAAAATACGAATTGGGACAAAGTCGCACGTAGAATATCTTGTTTGAACTGGGGACTACAATAATAGCCTTTGTTTCGATACTCACGATTTGCTCCCTCACGTTGTTGTGGAATATCTGTTCGCGCAAGTCTGCCTCATCATCATCCATCGTCTCGTTTTTGTATATTTCCTTATCTTTTAACAAATATTGTTATTTCGTTGCTGAGTCTTTCATTGAAATTGCACTTCATTTTCAAAAAACATTACATTTTACTGTTTTTTACAATAAACAAAACACCACACAATTCACAACACCTAGAATTTTATGTTCACTACACAGAAACAAAAATAGAGATTCAACAACGATGTATTTTATAATTTGTTTTTTAAAAGTAGCACGCAGCGCAATGATATGAAATTGTGAATGTAATAAAAACACGACCAATTTACAGTGAGTGAATGAAATGAACTGAATGATAATGACTGTCAACTTTACTGTCATTAGCACTGTCAAGTCAAAGTCAATACTTTCTGATTGATGGTGTTGCCATTAATTTCCTTGACGTTGAGGGGGAAAACCGGTGAAAACCGTGGTGGAGAGGGCATTGTCCTTATAATAAATCAAGGACTTATAGGCTTGAATTGAATCGTGATAACTGATGTTAGTTGAACTGAAACATTATCTTGTGTTGTCCTACAGCTGTGAAAATACCTCCATCTCGCTTTAAAACTCTGCCCTTTGCTGTTACGTATTTCTCAAGATTTGAGAAAATGAAATCGATAAAATCGGCACAATACTGAATATACGAAAATAATTTCGCTTTGCGTTCTACGACCAATTCCAAGTATAGAAGGGGTGCGTAAAATTCAATTATCCGGAATAAACGTCAAACACCCCGTTCAAGCACACTGCGAGGCGAAAAATTAAACTGACTAAAGTTTAATCTGCACCGTTCACGGGCGTCCACTGGTATGTATAAGTTTTCGAATGGGTAGGATAAATTTTAGCGACCTTTTATGTCGCTTTTTATCCTTCTGTCAGATTGACAACGGTTTGTTGTTGATTCGTTGCTTGATTCGCGCCATGTGATTGAGGATACGAATATTTGTATGAGTACTTGTTCATCATGGACATTCATGGAATATTAGTATTGTATTGTGTATTTGGCAAGCAAAGCCAATGTTGACTATTCTGCCAATGTCTAGAGTGGATTGGGAAAGCAAGTGATGAACGGTAGTAATTCTTCGATTGGTCGATACAGTTGGAGACTTGCCGGGTTAGTATGGGACAAAAAGCAGATTGTTGTAACTGAATGGGGCGGAGTGATTGACAGATTGAATGACAGCTTACATGGATAAAAACATATATGATGACTAGAACCTCTTGCTAGTATTATTTTTATCAGGCGAAAACGCCGTCTTACTTAAACGCACCCTTGTGTTTACGACACGCACTTGGGTCAAGGTCATAGTAGGCATGGGTTCGATATATCAAAACGTAACTTATATCGGATATGTGTTTTTTATCATACCATATCGATATCTAAATATATATAACCGTTTTCACAAAAACTTCATCGAGTTATGGTTTATCAAAAGCGCAACAACGAGAACGAACTACGAATAACGAGCGATATGACATCGATGGTTTTTATTCGCTTTGTCTCTGTCTTACCATTCAATTTTTAACTGGCGTAAAAGTGATGAAGCGAATATTACGTAACTTCGGCTAGTGATTGGTTATTTGGTTAATAATAGTGCGTGCGATAAATCTATATCTTATCGCGCTAGTAATAAGGTCTAGTTTCTATTTATTTAGTTACAACAAAGATTCCATAAGTTATAAAACTGTGAGTTTGCGTTTGTCGTTAGTTTGCGTTTCGTTCGTTTCACAGTTACTTGTGCAAATCGTACTACTGATATCGATATCTGAAAACGGTTTTCGATATCGATATGAAAATTGAATATCGGTTACAAATCCGTTTGCGACTAAATACGAAAACGCCCATGTCTAGGTCATAGACTTGGGTAGGTACAATACATAGACAGTACCTACAATGAGTAAGTACCTATTGCATCTGTCACTGTCATTATTGTCACGAAAATACTGTCAAAAATTGTAAACATTTTCTCAAACGAGTTTGTTGCATGTTTGTTGTGAATGTGATATTTTGACTTTGTGGACAAGTTGTAACATGAATCGTTTTATAAGAGTGTTTGCGTTACATTTTATTACATTCGTAGCTATGTACATAGCACAGAGTATATTTTAATATATAGAAAGTACATAGCTAATTTATTAAGCATGAGCGCTTTGGATAGTAAGTAGAATCTAACTTTTATTTTAAAAACTTTCGCACAGCTGGTTGTTTATTGAACGACATTACATGATTTCAGTTAGTAGTCGCGCGAATCCTGAATTTTCGGTTAGAATTGTAGTCTGTGATCATTATTTGAGTAAACCAACGCCTGGAATAGACGTAATTTATTCAGATTTCCGAGGAGCAGACATCAAACAGGTAAGTTATTCAATGATATTATTTTGATCCTGCTCATAATCTACATTACCTAATGTAACGGTCAAACCGGCCTGAGGAGTTTGGGCGTTTTAACTTCTGTATTTTTATTTTCCATCAAGAATGAAAGAGAATACCTACTGTGTTTTATTTTTTGTATAATATGCAATACTTAACTCATACACTTATAAAATGTTTCAGGTGCCAGTTTTCAGAATATTTGGGCCTACCCCTGATGGTCACAAAGCATGTCTTCACATACATGGAGTCTTTCCTTACTTCTACATACCTTGTCCAACACCAAACCCACAACCACAATTTTTATATCAGGTAATAACACAAGATCATTTTAAAATATCCTCTTGGACTGCAGATCTTACTTGTAATGGGTGTTTGTAGATTGCGGCTAGTTTGGACAAAGCACTAAATATTGCACTGAAGCAAGCAACATCTTCAAACCAACACGTTTATAAAATATCACTAGTGAAAGGATTGTAAGTATTCAAACTACCTTACAATATTTTGGGTACTTTAGAAGCCATAATATTTCAAACAATTTTTATTTTACAGACCCTTTTATGGATTCCATAACAAAGAACATTTATATCTTAAAGTATTTTTATACAGTCCTGGTTTAATCAAACAAGCTGTGGAACTCTGCAGCAATGGTGCTATTTTAGGACAAGCATTCCAACCTCATGAGTCTCATTTGAATTTCACGTTACAATTTTTCATAGACTTCAACTTATTTGGAATGAGCAACATAGATTTACAGACCGTTAAGTTTCGTAAAGCTGGAATATCGCAAAACAGTAGTGAAGCCCAAAGTCCTAATGAATTTGGACTCAAACCTGAAAGTTCTTGCTACTATGAAGCAGATTGTGCTGCATCTCATATCATCAATCGCCAGAGAATAGGCAAAGGAGATGGAATTGAAAACCCAGGACTAGAAGAAGTATGGAATCAAGAATCAGAAAGGCGCAAACAGTTAAATATTTCGCTAGCTTCAAAGTCACTATCCCAAGGCAGGATAAAAGCTGAGGAGACAGAATCACATTACAAGTATGAACAAATATTCTTGATTAAAATGTCCAATTTGGTTGATAAACCTGTGACTACAGAAACTGAAAGTAAACCTCTAGAAGTAGCACAGTATCCAGCTGAGAGTATGGAAGGAACACAGTTATTCAATGCCGTGGATGTTAGTGTGCATTTACCTGACAGTTCTTTGGGTGCAAGCTTTAATCAAACATTGAGAGGAAACTTTTCCAATAGTGAAGATTTTGATAATACGCTTGTTGATGAAAGTTTAGCACTCAATAGTAGTCTGTCTCTACACTACAGCCAAGTTCTATGTATGTATTTAATAAGAAATAAATTCAAATAATTCTTTAATGATAATAACACACAGTTGCTCATTCAATTTCTTTTTTTTTGTAGTAAATAATGAAGATTTAGAACTAGTAGACATGTTGCAAGATATGGATGAGAAACCAATAGAAGAAGACAGTATAATGGGAACACCAGCTAATGTGGAGCAAGATGGAGACATTGATTCAGATGATGCTGAATACTCACGAATATTTGATGAGGAAACCATCCTTCTTGATCAAGATAAAAGGTAGGTATGTCAGTATTCCAATAAAAACTATGGCATTAATATTTTTGTAAACTACAATAATGTCTATTTCAGTAAAGATGATGAAAGCGAGAGTTCTCCTTCATGGAATGATTCGTTTTGGGATGGCGCTAGCATTCCACAGCTTGACGGAACGTGTGACGAAGATCGTAAGCAGACCATTTCCATGTCAGAAATTTTCAAAAGATAGCTTATTATTTCTATACAAAATATTCACGATTTCTTAACTTTACAGATACAAAGAAGGTCAGAAAAAGAAAAATGAGACCATTTAAACTAGGCCTATCAAGACCTAAATCCAAAAAGAAAACCGGAAACGAATCCGACGATAAATCAGAATCTACAACAGATATAAGTCAAATGGAGGAAATAAATGTTTCTAGAGAAACTATAGAAGATATTTCAGATTCACATCTGAGAAGAGTCATTAAACCTGAACCTGAAAGTATTCTAGATAAGTCTATACAATCTGATAAAGTTGATGAAGTACAATGCAAAGTAGAATATGAATCAATTGTAGATTTAGTAAATAAAGTATCAAAATCCCATGAACATTTGCAGCCAGTGGTTGCAGAAGCTTATGATTTACATAACCAATTTGAACCACAGCCAGGACCTTCAAATATAAAAGTTATTAATTCATTCCATCAAACCTTTAACGACAGTGATAATGAAATAGATTCTTCTCCTGAAAACAATAGATTAGGTATTATGAGCTTTTATGATAAGTCTAAAGTATTTGATATGTCCCTGTCACTAGAAGATACTACTAAGATAGTTAAATCTCAATCTCAAGAATCTTTGAAAGCTGAAAAGTTTGAACCAATGTTCATAGAAAAACGTGAAATTATAGAATTTAATAATTCTGAAGTACAAATGGAATCTGAAGAAGCAGTCGAGAATGTTAATGTCAAAATTGGACATAACATAACTTTATTCAAAAGAAAAGATTTGAAAATCTTAACACCTAAAATAAAGCCTCCTACTAAGAGCTATATATGCTCAAGTTTACAACATTATAAAATACCTAAAGTAAGAAACTGTGAGCCATACTATTCAGACCACAAGGATGTAGGAGACAAAGTAGAGATAGGTCAAATGGTGTTGAAAGTAAATAGCAAACTATCGAGAGATCAGAAACCTTTCGATAAAGTTTTAGACAGGATCAGTATAGAGGAATGGCGCCATTTACTATTCCTGCAAACGAATGAGATGTCCCAAGAATCTACGAAGCCAGACGCATTAAAGATACTTCTGGCTGGCAACAGAAAATGTATTTTAGAACCTATAAGAAAACCGCCGACGTGTAGTGATATTAAAAAGTGGTTACTGAATAAAGACAGTGAGGTAAAACAAGAAGACAAAACTGCTATTGATGATGATATCAGCAAAAATATCGATGAACTGGAGAATTCTCAAGCTTTAGGTCTAAAATATGAAATTGATAACAATATTAGTTTGGAAGTTGATGAAAAGGTACCTATGACATTGGTCGTCATTTGTCATAAATTCATAATTACTCAAACACTTTGCCTCTTATGAGTGTAACTGTCTAATGCTTTGCCATTTTTTTAGGAAAAAAACAATTTAAATAATAGTCTTCAAGTAACCATGCAACCTGATGGTTCATTTTTATGCTTTGGCAGTTCCGAAAATCGGCCAGAAAGCGGCTCTATCGAGGGTCCTTTAGTTGAGGTAAGTATTGAAATCAAGTACCTAGTTGCAAACAGGTCCGCGATACCATAGGAGAGAGGGCCTAGTATAATTTAGTATATATCTCTGTTAATTCGTATGTGTTTTGTTTAGGTCAACTTTCTGACAGTCATGGTAGCTGAAGTTCACACATCAGTCAGAGGAGACTTGAACCCCGATCCCGCGATTGATCCTATTGAAGTATTATTTCTAACAGTAACGAATGACTGCCCACCAGGTCATCGCTTAGAGAAAATTCTAACAAAAATCATAGTCGTCGAGACATTTACGCCAGTCAGATATTTAGATAGATGTATCTTCAACGTCGATGTAACTTATGTCGACAATGAAACCGAACTTCTAGAAAAACTTATTGAACTAGTGATGACACACGACCCTGACATTTTGTGCGGTTACGAAATAGAGATGAATTCTTGGGGATATATCATGGAAAGAGCACAACATTTAGGACTAGAAATTGTCAAAGAAGTTTCTCGAATAACGGAGAAGTATCGACAAAAGCGTTGGAGAGGGGAAGAGAACGATTTCGAAGGGAGGATTATTGGGAGGATAATGCTAAACGTTTGGCGTTTGTTTCGCCACGAGATGGCATTGTCAAGCTACAGTTTTGAGAACTGTATGTATGAGGTGTTGAAGGAAAGAGTGCCCAAGTACAGCTATGCGCAGTTGTCGAAGTGGTGGCGCGATGATACCAGGATATTGAGATGGATTCCAGTGGAGCATTACTTGACTAGACTGTCTGGGACTGTGAGGATGTTGGAAAAACTTGATATTATAAGTAAGAATACTTCCTTCAGAATAGATTCTCAAAATGTTATTGCTATTACTAATAATATCGGACTGCCTCATAGATGTAGTGGTTCAGTGCATCTGCTCAAGGTTTCTAAATGGTAGTTTTAAAAAAAGTGTTTTTGGGTTTTTTCATTATTCATGAACAATAAGTGCCTCCTATAACATGGCTCCATGTGTAATGTATTATGTACCTACCAACTGTTACTCTTATATTACACGCCAGTTACCTCTGCAGACCACATCAAGAATACAGCTGATAGAATTGTATCTCCTTTTTTACTTAGATCGTACATCAGAACTAGCTCGTCTGTTTGGCCTGCAATGGTGGGAGGTGCTTTCTCGAGGCTCTCAGTTCCGCGTGGAGTCGCTCATGCTGCGAGCGGCCAGGCCTCTTAATCTAGTGGCTCTGTCGCCCACTGTGAAGCAAAGAGCCGCCATGAGGGCACCTGAATGTCTTCCACTCATTTTTGAACCAGGTAGTAACGTAACAGCATAAACCATAAAACATTTCATGTCTGAAAATCATAACTTTTTTAGAAGGTTGTAAGGTAAACTGAACTTTATGTGTGCGAGTTAAAGTATTTTTTCCAACAAAACCTATTTATTAACATGCTACGAATCAAAAATAAATTAAGTTTAATGAAATGTGTAGTAATATATAAAAACAAAGCTATTCTTTTTGCCAGAGTCTCGTTTCTACACCGATCCCGTCATAGTTCTGGATTTCCAGAGTCTATACCCATCGATGATGATAGCTTATAACTACTGCTTCTCAACTTGTATTGGACGGGTGCAAAATATTAATGGGTAAGTTTAACGAAAATCCTAGCCTCTCGGGCCTATGATATGCTTAGGGAGATTCAGGAACGAAACATTGGCTTTTTGGCTTTTCATTGCTCAGTAACGTAAACCTTATTCTAACACCTCTAATGATCATATTCGAATGAAACGCATACTTATCAAATTGAAGTCAAAGTGCGGTCTTCGAATCTCGCCCTTAATGTATTCTCTATACGAAGTATTATTCTTTTCTTTACTAAGACTACCTCTCATTTATCGTTTTTCAGTGAAGCAGCATATGAGTTCGGAGCATGGCGCCTCAGGATACCAAAAGCTAAACTAGAAACTTTGGTGAAAAAAGGCTTAGTTCACTGGTCGCCCGTAGGAGTCGGGTTTGTCAAGGCATCCGTACGTCGTGGAGTGTTACCTGCGCTTTTGAGAAGAATCTTGGCCGCAAGACAAGCCGTCAAGAAGAATATGAAAGTGCAGACCGATGAAGCTGTTAAGAAAGCTATGCATTCCAGGCAATTAGGTAAAATAACGTAACTTCTCGTATTTGTAAGAATTACTTTTTTTTCCGCGTTCCATGATGCATGCCCCTTAAAGTGGACCAACAAATAGGGTCGAGGGATACAGCTGGATGCGGGTTGCGCAAGAGCAAGGATTGTGACGGTGCACGGAGGATAGCTGGCCTAAGTGTAGCAGTGGTTATCTTTCGACTGGGATGAAAACTTAAAACGTGCTTTCTTATACACCTTCTTTTCGACCCTGTTTTACCAATATGATTTTTTTTAAATATAAATGTTTATTTCCAATAATTAGTGCACATGCTCGCATTGTGCACGTGTTTTGTTTTCACTTTCACGGCGAAAATAGGCTACATTAGCCATATTAGCCATATGAGCACATGCTCACAGCACTGCCACAGCCAACAGAAATCAGTCAGCATACCCGAAATTGCAAAATAAAATCAGTTTGGTACATGTTGTCGAGTTATGCGCACAGAAATGTATGGAGCCGTTGATTGTCTTTTCGCGATTTCAGCGTTGCGTTGGTCCCATAGAAAAAATTGTTCATAATGATGATTATAATAACCCCATAAGAGGTATTGCGTTTATTCTGTTACACGTTGTATATAATCGGTCTAAAATCTCGTTCTTTCCTTCCAGGTCTAAAATTAATAGCTAATGTTACATACGGGTACACTGCGGCGAACTTTAGTGGTCGTATGCCTTGCGTCGAGGTCGGCGACAGTGTGGTTTCTAAAGGACGCGAAACATTGGAGCGAGCCATCAAGATGGTGCGAGAGAGCACGCAGTGGAACGCTAAGGTAAATGCGAAGCTACATATATATTTTTTCTTTCACTTTCGGAAAACTTCACAGGTCTTAAACAAAATCTGGAAAATGAAATGGGGTAGTTTTACCGGGTACCTACATGAAGTAAATCCTCGTCGGATGTGTCACTGTGTCATTGCAAAAGTAAGTTGATAATAAATCACGTGTAATAAGTTAACTCTTTCTTCTCAATAAGACATGGATATATTGGAAACTTTAAAATGATCTGTTCACAATATATCGAGAGTTTATAATCTAATAAAGATTTATTATTTTCTGTAATCTGTGTTTGAGGACACGCATAAAACCACGGGCAACAGCTAGTTTTTCACATGTCTAGTGACGTCAATATTACCAAACAACAATAGTAATATTTATTGGCAGGTGATCTACGGTGACACGGACTCAATGTTCGTGTTGGTGCCGGGCGGCACGCGCGCCGAAGCCTTCGAGATCGGACAGCAGATCGCCGACGCGGTCACCGCTGACAACCCCTCGCCCGTCGCACTCAAACTTGAAAAGGTATAAAAAAACCAAAACTTCTTTTAAAAACGAGAATGCGCGTATCATACGCCCAGCTCTATTGGCGATGCAAAAATTACGTGTGCGCCTTTAGCGGCGAAATTTAGAAGTTGCAAGTATTTTTTTCACACTTCCATATTTTTGTGATAAACCTTTTTCTCGATAAAACTTGATACTGCCGCCCAGTTTTTAATTAATTCCCTTGTTGCCATTAAAAAGTACTACAGTGTTTGTATTTATATGATTTCGGTTCTCTGCTTTAATTGTTTTAAGGATTGTTCTGACTGAGTGTTCTGACTTGACCTGGACTATCGATATTCAAAATCCCCGCATAATGCCAATCCCCAATCAACTTGTGATTCCCCGCAGTTTGGGGGATTCCCCACACGTTGGCAACGCTGTACGAAAACTGTAAAAGTGTCGTTCATAGACAGCTTCACAATTTTGACACTAGAGTTGCTAGTTAGAATCTTTGTATTGCTAATATCCTCAGTTTATTTTTACATAAGTTTTACACTTGTACAGTATCGAGTGATTTTTGTGATAAAGTTGCGTGAACATGCAATAATAATAATATACCTACAGGCACAGATTACTGAATAGTTACTACGTAACAGATACTTCACTCAGTAGAAAATTTCCAATACCTATTACGATAATTGCCTACTCCCTCGCGTCAACAACCACTGTATGCTAAAATGCGCCTAAATGCTCAAGCGTACAGCAGTGATTGCTTCGCACCGCGCGATTCCACAGTAATCGCAGGGCTGCCTCTTCGATAAAATTAAATTAACATAACTTTTTATCTATGTTATTGAGAACTGTGAATATGTTCAGACTTTTATGTGGCAGTTAAAAATTTTATCATTTATAAAATATTTAACCAACTTAAAAAAAAGGAGGTGATCAGACATACCTACAGGCCAAACTGAGAAGTTTGACTTGTATGGTTTGTAGGTATGTATGTTTGTGCGCGATAATCTCGCGTTTGGCTAAACCTATATCGATGCGGTTTTCAGAAAAGGATTTGTTACATTTAGGAGAACGTTTTAAAATAAGTATAATATTTCTTAGTTTGATGATGATCTTCGGAGATGTTCACTAGAAATGAAAAAAAAGCCTTAAAAAAAGAGAACCGACTTCAAATAAAGCACTAAGCCGTAAGAAATAATTTGTTTTTTTTTTATGTTAGTGCTAACAGCTGGTAATTACGAATCGAAAAAGCACATAAGGCACCACACGGCATCGTAATACGCGTACGAACGAACAGCACTATTAAAATTGAACGGCGTGCGCGCGCTTCGCTTGCGAAAACCGCACTGAATTTGATCCGCCGGCGGACCGAAACCGCTCGGCTGGGCGGTAGGCACTTATAGCGCGCAAGTACATGGAGTGACGGAGGCCTGCTACAGGGTGATTGGTAATTTAGTGCGTTCCTTGAAATGGGTTAATTTAGAACTGATTTGCAACGATTTTGAACTTTGGGGTCCATATATTTTTCCTGACGCTTTCAAGATAGCTCTAGTTCACCCAATTTATAAAGGCGGGGACAAACACAGTGTTAGCAATTACAGACCCATCTCAGTCTTACCAACCCTGTCCAAAATTCTGGAAAAGATATTAAATAACCGTTTGCTTGCCTATCTACGAGCCAATAACCTTTTGTCGGAAAATCAATACGGTTTTAGAGCCGGTATTTCGACGGAGGATGCGGTTATAGCTTTCTCTGAAAAGGTTGCAAGGCAAATGGATAAAAAAGAGAAATGTCTCGGTATCTTCCTAGATATATCCAAAGCTTTTGACACTGTGTCTGTCCCAATACTCTTATCGAAACTTGAGCGCATCGGTATACGAGGCATTGCTCTGGATATTTTCACGAGCTATCTTGAAAACAGATATCAGCATGTTAAAATCGGCGATGTCCTGAGTGATAGGGCTAAAATTGAATACGGCGTTCCTCAAGGTAGCATTTTGGGCCCGACACTTTTTCTGGTCTATATTAATGACTTGTGTTCACTTCCCCTCACAAACTGCTCCTTGTTTACCTATGCTGATGATACAGCCTTACTAATATATGGCGAAGATTGGAAAGAAGCTGAACGAAATGCTCAAATAGCACTGGACGAGGTTATGGATTGGCTTGCGAGAAATTTATTAACACTCAACGCAAACAAAACAAAAATATTGTCCTTCTCGATTAGCAACCAATCTCAACCAAAAATCGGTCTTAGTGTAAAAGCCCATAACTGTCCAAGGCGCCCTGACAATAGTTCATGCATATGTCCGCCGCTAACACTCACACCTACCATAAGATACTTAGGCGTGTTGATCGACAAGCATCTAAATTGGTACAACCATATAGACAACCTGGTGTCCAGAACGCGGAAACTCATATATATCTTTAAGAAACTACGGCACTCGGCTGACTCGGATACTATTATGACAGTGTACTTTTCGCTTTGTCAATCACTGCTTACATACTGTCTGCCAGTGTGGGGCGGCACCTACAAGACCTACTTTCTTAAATTGGAAAGAGCACAAAGAGCCGTTCTTAAAGTTATGTCTTGCAAGCCTTACAGACACCCCACAGCGGAGCTCTACAGGGAATGCCAAGTGTTGTCAGTGAGAAGACTTTTTGTACTTCAGTGTATTCTTAGGAAACATAGATTCCCAATACAAAAGTTACACAAACGCCGGGCTGATATAGTTTTCCCATCAATTCAGCACCATACTACCTTTATCAGACACCAGTTTGTCTACCTCAGTGGAAATTTATATAATAGAGTTAACAGATTGCTCAAAATACACAGGCTTAACCTACACCAGTGCAGAAATAAATTGAAAGCTTGGTTGATGGAACAAAGTTATGAAGAAATAGAAAAACTACTTGTGACCCCAACTTAGCAAGACAGGTACATCTACATTACCACACACATCATCACACAACTGCACACCATAACTCACCATCAAACGCACACACACACCATAACCCACCATCACACCCAAACCCACACACACACATACGCACACACACACACACACCATACACACCATCACAGCAACGCATACGCATTCCCACGTTGTTATGATTGCAACCATAATGATATGTAGTCAAATTCTAAACATACTTATGTTCAATGCGTATTACTGGAGGAACTGACTCCCAAGTCACAGGCAATAAACCTAGTTTGGGAGCCAGGGAACCTGTTACTGTGTCTATGTATGTTATAAATAAAGTTATTATTATTATTATTATTATTATTATTATATATTTTGTGGTTCTCGAGTTATATAACATTTCACCGTCTGATAGCACAAGTAAAAAACATCTGGTGGTGACAGATATTTGCCTGACTTAATTGACCAGAACTAGTCACATTAAGTCAAATAGCTATTATCACATACCGAAATGAAGAAAATCCGCAATAAGCAAACCTAGTCTGAACTAAATTAAATTATTATTATTTATTAAAGCATACATCGAAAAATGTGTACCACCATGTACCATCAAAGTACTATGCTGTCGGAAACAATTGAGTTTATTATTTCAACATGTGCTAAAAGTGTCAACATTGTTAACTCGAATACCACCCAATATGGACCCCAAGTTTTCGGGGTCAAACTCGTTGCAAAGCTCTAAATAATTAACCCATTTCAAGGAACGCACTTAATCACCAATAACCAGAGATCGGAATAGGCAAACTATATTTACCTAAAGTTCGAAGAAGTAAGTAACATAATTATAGTGTGCATATAGTTGATAATACCTCCTCTAAAATCCCGGAATCATAAACATGACTATTGAATTTATTCCGATCTCTGCCAATCACCCTGTATAATCAACTACATGTTCAAATTCTTTCTAAATAGACTTCAAACTAACACAATTAGTTTGAAGTCTATAAACATATCGCTCACCGCTGTTTACCCGACTGCGCGTAGCAAAGGAGGGCAATGTGTTTATCAGCCTATACATAATACAGTTCTCGTCAAATAACTTTGCCCCTCTGAAGTTGTGTCGAGTGGCTGCGTAGTAGTCAAAATTACGAACACACTGCAACTGCGCATGCGTAAAAGACATGGGGGCGGGGCGCGATTTTATGTCTCAATCTTACGTTTACGTTCGATGCATGCTTGCGTCCCGCTTGCTCCCGTGTACGTGACTGCACCTGCGCGATCTTTGCAAATGGCTAACTTCAGATGGGCAAAGTTATTTGACGAGAACTGTACGTGTTCCTCGTTATTCGTTTGTTCCTTTGTGCCACTCTAGAGACCAAACAAGTGCTGATTTTAATGATTCTTACGGCAATCGATACTTATTAATACTGCGAGTGTCATTAAAGACATGACAGTAATGAAAATTCAATATGGCAACTATTCTCACTATTTTTACCGTGGGGTATGCAAATAAAGGGCTCGAAGAGACGATTCTAAAAAAAAATCTCACTAAAAACTAAGAAATAAAAAAAACAACTTGTCTAAAAACCGACTTCAAACAAAAAACGATTTAAAGTTCCAAAAATGTCGCTGATATTTATGTGTACTTTTCCTTAACGCTTATAAGCTTTTTATGGCAGCTTAAGTAGATAAAGTTACGATATTTAAATCCAGATTGAAATCAATAATTGACGAAATTTCATCTATTAAATCCACCAGGCACTGACACACCCATGATACAATTTTTAATCAGGTATACCAGCCGTGCATCCTTCAAACTAAAAAGCGTTACGTGGGATACATGTACGAGAGTCCGGACCAACAGAAGCCGGTTTACGAAGCGAAAGGAATCGAAACCGTACGGAGAGATGGATGTCCTGCCGGAGTGAAAGTAAGTCAAAGTGTATTCAACTTTTAACATTACAAGGTACTAAAATGTACGTTGGAATGTAATTAAAATTTCTAAGTGGTGCTGCGAAATATGGAGTTGCTCGAGCTAGTCCACAAAAATGTTGTGCTTGTCTGTGCCGGGGCATTTGGTTACCCCGGCAGCAGGCTAAGCGCATCTTACTCTTTTTTTTTTTAATATTTGCGAAAAATTTAAAGATACAAAGACAATTCATCCAAATTGTTGCGGAATGGAGAAGTTATGCGTTATGGGACACTATAGGTTAACAAAAAACTTTACAAATGACATTTACTCTTTGTCATGATATAAGATGATGAAAAAGCTAGATGCTGTCCCAAATTGATGAAAGCTTCTTCAGTAAAACTAATATTTTGTATGTTTATTTATTTATTTTACAATGTATGTACTTACACACAGAGAAACAGTAGCAGAAATGATGATGTTTGTTATTTTAGCTCCTCCAGCGGGCCCTATGCGAGTTATTCGACTCCGGCGACATGTCGAGAGTGAAGCGCTCAGTGATGAGCACGTTGTCTCGGCTGGCAGACGGCACTCTACCGCCACAAGAGCTGTTCTTCACGCGCGAGTACCACGGCGCTGCTGGGTACCGACCTGGGGCTTCTGCGCCGCCTAATGAAATAGCCAAGTAAGTTTCTATTCCTCAGATGTACTCGTAAGTTATCTGGCTATTAAAAAATCGGCCATATGACTAACTTTTTAGTATGTGTCCAAACCAAAGACATTAAATTTATACTAGCAATAGACAGGACATAGCGAACAAAATCGTAATCCGATACTTATGTCCTAGTGGTTAAAAGTCGCTCAGTCTAGTGTGACACCCCTGCATGACACCTCGTATTTATGTCCACTCAATCCACCAAAAGAAAATTAATTTACTGAGAAAACATGCCGAGTTGCGTATTACGATATTGCAAATCCAGATAGGGTAAAACGACTGGACCTAATTTTGGTTTATTTTCGTTGGTATTTTTTGTATTTACTCGGTAATTAATTAAAATTCAATAATTTTCATAATAAGTTCTAGAACATTTGCAAATTTGGAAGATACGCCCTCTTTTGACGAATAGCTTAACCTTGCTTTGTAAGAGATGTACTTAATGTTGTTTATCGATTTTTTTTTTCGATAAAATTTAAAAATAATATTTTTAGAACCAGAAGGAGGATTCTATTTAAAAAAAAACACTAGCTTTACAGCTGAAAATCATTTACATCAATTTAATTACTTTGAAAACGAATGAACAAATAATCATCACTTCCAAACGAAATAATAACACACGCAATAATACAAAAGAATAAAACACGCACGAATAGCAACGCACGCCCGAGTAAGGGCATAGCGCGCGGGCGCAACCGCTTGTATACCTACAGGTTGTCAGGCGACTTGTTTACGACAAATCGCAAAAATAAACCTAACAATATAATAATAGCACTTCGTCCGCGCGGACTTAGTAGATACTCCACAAACATCACCTCTACCCTCTTTTATAGGTTAGTTTTGGAAAATTCAGCACAACGATTTTCATTAATTACCCAGTCATTTCTTCTGCTGATTCTGTGGTCTCAGAATCAGCGCAACTGTTCACCCCGTTCACCCCGTCTGGAGTTGATTATGCAAAAATTGTTAGATCTGTTGCCATATGCCTAACCTAACCTAACCTATCCCACTTTTATTTCCACGTAAATTGAAGCTAGCAATAATCTCCTCCCCTAAAAACTTCATTACACCGTTTAGTCAAAAAAATATTTTGTATATAATAGCCAGTCATGAGAAAGGCTATATGCGGATGGGCGAACGGGTAAACAACGGGATTACGCGTACGAAGTCGTGGGCAAAAGCTAGTAATTTGTAATGATATAGTAGGTAATTTAAATGAAGAAAAAAATTGCCTATAAATAATACGCACTGAAACTGCTGCATTTTTTTTTTGGCATTAGTTTCAATATTTTCCAATGTGAAGAAAAATTGACAGCTTTTATTATCGATAGTCGATACCTAATAGGTACCTAAATGGCTGTTGACATCCCTATAACTGACTGGCCATCTACTGAGTGATAGCTGAATTTATAAATTTAATTCGTATGTTTGCTATTCAAAGTCAGATGGCGTCACTGAGGCATGGGATCACAGTTTTTTGATGACATTTCTTCTGATAGCCGCTCTATTGTATCTTTAAATCTCTTTGGTCCAAACGCATTTGAGTAGTTAAGCACTTTGATTCACTCAAGAAGGACGATCAACAACGCAATGCAATCGTAAATTCTATGCTCAGATTTGTTATTAGTGAGGTCGATTTGACTTCCATCACGTCATAATTAGCCATCGCCATAACTAATCGACAGTCGCTCGATCTTTGGCTCGTTTGTTTCTCTAATCCGTGCTTCTTATATTCCACCGTCCACGAGCATTCTTTCTTTAATATTCTTTGACGAATTTAAGTATATTTAAGTATACATATATCCTCCGTTCGCTTCGACATTACAAAAAAAAAAAAATACACGACGAACAAATTGAAGCTGGGAACTTCACCACTAATGCATTTAACTAATTCAAACTAAATTGTGCCTGTCCAAACGTGTCAAATGATAAGCCCCGCCCAATAACTTAACCGAAAAATAGACGAATTTCTAATTTACAATCACAGCTCTTCACAACAATAACTACCTATATACACACTTAAATAAAAGACAACTAAAACTAAAAATAATCTAAAACATGGCGTCGAAAAATTCCACCGTATCGCAGGCCACTGTGCACTGGTAATGTACCCAAAAGGCTGGCAGCATTGCCACGTTGTATGGCAATGCTTATCCTTTGTCCGAGGTAAAAGCCAGCCCTGGGGTCACGCGAAGTGTCAGCTAAGCGTCTTGACAGATCTTTAAACAAGTAATGAGCACTCGGACCCCACGACCCGAGAGTTTCAACCCCAAACGGCTCGAAAATATAACTACCTACAAGGTTATTATATTTCCGCCGCTTGAGGTTCTCCGCAGCCGCAGCGGCAGCGCCAGCGCTGCACGAAGAGCTAGGAAGATGGGATGGCGCAAGAGTATCGACACAAGTAGCGTCCCACACTAATGGCCTACCCATCTTCCATGGAAATAATGACATGCCGTCCGGTCTCTTGCCATCGCCGCGTGCCAGGCCATTGGGTTCTAATACAGCCGGAACGTCGACGGTGACAAGAGCTCCTCGGATGATGTCGTTAATATTGGCGTGCCGCACTATGCGACCCGACTTCGCTTTATTTAGTTGCTTAACTAAATTTTAACTTGCAACTAGCTACTAAATTTAAAAAAAATGAATCAATGAATTTTATTTAAAATTTAGTAACCAGCCATTTAAGAACTGATATTTTAGTGAAATCAACAATATTAACAGAACCGATATAACATAATTAAGAGGCTTTTTGTGGGCCCGTGTTTTATGTATGAAACCGACGAAATGCTTAAGAACTGTTCGACGCTAGATAGGCCATTTTCGCGGTGGAGGTCGAAGACAGAATGCTATCGAAACTCGGGCTAGCCTATAAATACAACAGGATCTTATTAAACTCACCTTCTAAAACTTTAACTAAACTAAAACTTCAGCAATATCAATGAGCTAATCTGGACAAAAAGTCTGAAACACTTTACACTTATAATTTGTTGCAGACGTGTTCTGTCCCACGACTGTCGCGCAGCCCCTCGGGCGGGCTGGCGCGTGTCGTGGCAGGTGACGGCGGGCGCACCCGGGGCTCCGCTGGTGCGCCTGGCCCGCTCGCCCGCGGACCTGCTGCGAGACCCCACGCTGCAGGCCCACAAGACTTACTACGCGGCTCGAGTCTTGTTGCCGCCCCTACACCGCTGTTTGTCGCTGCTTGGCGTCGATGTTTTTAAATGGTAAGTGGACCGTGTTTTGCAATCTGTACCTATTATGTTGATTGAACTTCTGAACCGTCTTGCGCAATTAAAGTTGACTCATGTTTGGACTGGCAAAATCGTACTGCAGCACTATTAAGAAATCATCAGAATCACAATGAACTTCAAACAATTGAATTTAAAAAAAAAAGTACTTAACAAGCTTGCCGATGTGATGTGGTGTTTGGTCTAAGCGGTCTGTAAGAGCAGAAATGCTTCTTGTGTGTACGAGCAAACCCGTACATTTTAATTGTTTAGTAATAATGCTGACGCTTGCACTCACGACGGCGGGAGGTGCATTGCGTTCCATTTGTCAATTAATTACTTTAGTACCAATAAATTCGTGTAACAGTAAACATCGTTTTACTTAACCAAATTCCCTAACCGGGCTCGCGGCGCGGTACTCTTAACATTAACAAACAAGGTCACTTTTCAACCTTGATGCCAGTAGGTTTACGTGCCTTGATTTTTTACTGAAGTTAGCAATTCCTTGCTGAATCGTGTTTATGTTTACGTCCATGTCCATGTGAATGCAATTGTTGCTGATATTGCGGAATATTGAGCATGTTACGCAGAATTTCGCTCTGGAATTTCTGTAGTAACTCTATGGTGGTAATGGTCTAGCTGCATACCGAAGTACTTTGCATCTTCTTTTTGCGAGGTTTCCTGATTGTAAAGTTTAATTGTGGGGCAGGACTTTCTTCTAAGGGTAAATGTGACATGTACTAACTAGCTCTGGTTTGCTTTTATGCGCCACTAGCACTTCGCCCGCGCAGATTTAGTATGAAATATCATCCCTCTTCCTATCATTTTTCATGCCCGTAATGACATAATTCCTTAAAAAACCCTTTCTCTCTCTTTTCTGCAAAATTTCATGTCCCAAGTCCCAGTAGTTTTGGCTGCGCGTCGATATGTCAGTCAGTCATTTCTACTTTTTAACCGACTTAAAAAAAAAAGGTTCTTAATTCGGTTATATTTTATATCTTACTACTGCTATAGAAAAGAGCTATATTACAGAAGCTACTGTATCGTCAGCGTAAGTAGCCGTTGTGTTATATAGATGCGTGGCTGGGTCAAGTATAGAGCTTGACCCAGGATGCTTCCCTGAGGTACGCCGAAAAGTATTTTACACATTTCTGAAGTTGTGTTTATGTACTTCACCTCTTGACAGCGTGCGCTAAGTTACGATTTCAGTATTTGAAAGAGTGAATGAGGAAGCAATTATTATTTAATGTTGTGGAGCAAACCGTTATACCACACCTTATCAAACGCTCGTCCAATGTTGAGAGAAAGTGCGGAGCAATATTTTTATTTTCAAAAGTACGCCCAATAACGTCGGTAAATCGATGTACTTGCTCGATGGGTTCGTACTTCTCCCGAATGACTGAACTGATGTGACGGGATTACTTCCGCTAAGTTTAAAAATAAAAACAATTTCATAGATAGAAAGAAGACCCTATATCATTGTCGCTACAGGAAAGATCAGTGTAAACACTTCGATCGAGGTTACGTTTTCTGTCATCGTGTAAACGGATGATGAATTCCATTTCCACCAATGTTCCTCAGGGACAGTGACTTGCACACTTAGGCATCGGATTAAATGTAGAGTTTTATGCTTACTATTGCTTATTGCGACAATGATGATATGATAATATTGACGCACTATGTGGCCCAGGAACAAAGAGGAATGAGCATGGCTGGCGTAGATCCTACATAGTGTGCATAAAAAGTGAAGCATAAATACATCTTCCACATTTCAGGTGGAGCGAGTTAGGTTACACCCGTGAGATCCAACAACGTGAGTCTCGTCGTGCAGGCGGACTCGGTATCGCGCGTTACATGTGGCGCGAGCGCTGCGCGGTGTGCGGCGCCAAGAGTGCGCGCGCCGCCGTCTGCGAGAACTGCGCCACAGAAGCGCGCGCGCAGCGGTCCGCTGCCGCGCTGCTGATGCGCCTGGGCACCGCGAGTGAACATGTGCAGTACTGTGCCGCTGTAAGTATGCCTACGTCTTGTTCTCTTCGTATTGCGCGGTGTGCGGCGCCAAGAGTGCGAGCACTGTACCAGAGCCGCTCGCGCGCAGCGATCCGCACAATGGTCTGGAAATCGAGCTCCATACTCATAGAAACCTTAAGTCAGGGATTATAAAATAAATGGAATGTCTCTGAACTTACCTATACCTCCCTTTATTTAATACTAGCTTTTGCCCGCGTTTTCGTACGCGCCTATCCCGTTTTTTCCCGTTCCCGTATAAAGTCCGGTCGCGGAGCAGAAAGAATTTCGTACAAACGAAACGTAGTAGAGTACGAACCTCTTATTACCTGTCTCCTTCACTCCCACGTAAATATAATGCGTCACGCTCGCACAGATGCAATGACGGCCGTCCTCAGGGATTGTAAACCTTTTACCGTATCTAAGGTTTGTTCTTGTTTGCATGCATGCGGCCTTTGTTACGTACGGAGAAACATTTTTAATAACGTTTATTTTGTGTACCTATCTTTTTTTAATAATAAACTAATGATTGAGCCTCGCCACGGCCACAACTGCCAAATCATAGAGCTCAAATTTGTCGGGCAAACATTTTTACGCGCAGCTTGCTCGCACGCCTAGAGCTTAGTCTATGCTTAGTCCGCTTTCAACCCTCGTACACTGTGCATGTTAGCGAGCGCTCCGTGATCCGTTCAAATTGGCGCCACCGCCGCCGCGGTGTCTCAGTTACTTTTAAACGAATGAAATGCCTTTATTTTGACCCGACTAATCTCGTACTGCGTGCTGTACGCAAAATATTCGGTATGAGTGTCAGTGATGATGTCCTATAATAACATCCAGCCGTTTGTTTTACATAAAGAATAGAATACCTACTTAATGTTCCTTAATAACGGTAACATTGTGGTATTTAGCTGACTGTACTGGGTTAAGTTCTCGAAGGACACAAGTTCTTGATAATACTTATGCAATAAATTCTCCGGTTACAATTAGTTCTTCTTCCCAGCTAAAACACTAGGAAGTGGTGACGGCGGGCATTTTGGGGGACTGTCTTTATGTAAAATTTTACGTTTAACAAGTGCTGGTTCTCAGCCTAATTTGGATTTAAAATGACTTGAGTTCTACATTATACCACAATGAATAACTATACTATTGTTCACAGATTTGCGCGTCGTGCTGCGGCCACGGTCAATCTTCCGAGTGCGATAATACAGAGTGTCCAGTTCTATGGCGTCGTATCACTGCCAAACACAAGCTCGCACAGATCAGAGATGTTGTCGCACATTTGCCACACAATTTCACACGGGAAAGCCTAGATTTTTAATCAAGTGGACAAACCTATAAAGAAATGCGAATGAAATCATGTAGACCGACGATTTTACACTCCACGAAAAATATATTAATTTATTAAATAATGGAAATAAATATGTATATTTATTTTAAACCTTTTGTAGTATTTTCTTTCTGATATCGGATCCTCACCATTTTTAGATAAACACATTCCGTACCAATGACGCGAATCTATCGACCTTGTTTCGCATAACGTTAGGTAATGTCTAGGCCACGGCTCTGTGATCTTGTTCTAACAGAGTGAGGCCCGGTTTCCACCAAAGCGGAGACGAGAGCAGATGTGTTGAATAAACCAATCCGATAGGCTAAGCGGAAAAGAGATGTGGAAATAACAAAATCTGATTGATTTATTCAACACATCTCCTCTCCTCTCCGCTTCGGTGGAAACCGGGCCTAAGGGCTAGCGCTGTGGCCACGGCGGGCGCTGTTCGTCGGTGGCACAGAGCATGGGCGCTGGGAAGGAGGTACAGGGGTGCAAATGTACACCCTTGAACCTCCGACTTTCATCAATTCTTGTGAAATCATGAAGAAATTAAAATATATATTAAAAAAGCAGATTGTAGGTATTAAAAAGTACTTCAAGCTCCCTTCGTTAGGCCTTGCACCGGTCTTCGTTAGTTTTATCTCTGTCTGTGTGAATGAGCCACAAAAACCAGTCCCCTGAAAGTGGTCCGTAACCTACAGGTTTAGAATCGAGTCGCTTTATTAGGAGGGTAGGGGGGTAGGCGCGCGCCTCCAGCGAGGAGAAAAGGTGGGGCCTCTTCCCCTCGCTGGAGGCGCGCGTGATTTTATTATTATTAAAAAGTTTAAATTTTTTATTGAATTAATTCTGAGAATGATCGCTAAGACAAGGCAATATGGTCAAAAGACTATAGCCTGCCCTTCGGGATAAAATTAAAAAAAATCTACAGTGCATGACAGTGACACAAAAAACAAAACAACAGTGTTGTCTGTCTGTGCTGCTGTCTCATGGGTCGGATTAGATTAAAACGATACCTAATCCACGTAATCTTTTTTTTTATTATTATTATAAGCCCGTAGTGTCCCACTGCAGGGCAAAGGCCTCCCTTCTTTCTTTCCACCTCAATCTGTCTTGAGCAATCTGAGTCCAATCCTTTAGGTAGGAGTCCAGTTCGTCTCGCCATCTCCTTTTGGATCTACCGCATCGCCGGTTCCTGATGTTCGGGACCCAATCCGTGGTTACTTTTGCCCAGTTCCCATGTGGCATGCGGCAGATATGGCCCGCCCAGTTCCACTTCAATTTGGCAGCTGTGTTGCCTACATCTGCGATTTGAGTTTTGGAACGAAGTATATTGTTCCTTATACGGTCTGTAACCCCTACTCCGAGGATACTTCGTTCCATTGCTCGCTGGCAGACCCCGAGAGCGGACTTTTAACGTTGCGTTAATGACCACGTTTCTGCTCCGTAGGTGAGGGTGGGTAGGATGCACATGTCCATGAGTTTTCTTTTAAGGCAGAGTGGAAGGGGTCCTTTCATGAGGTGTTTCATCGACCAATAGCTCTTCCAGGCGTTTTCGGTGCGTCAAGCAACTTCTTTATCTTGTCTCGTCTGGAATGAGACTATTTGGCCGAGATATATGTACCTACTCATGGACATATTCAACCGCAACACCCTCAATGTCTACTTTGCGCTCCGTGCTGTTGGTCATTAACTTCGTTTTTGTCATATTCATTTTGAGTCCGACCTCGAGGCTTGCCTGGCTCAGTTGTTCGAGCATTAAGCTTAACCCAGCTGCTGAAGTGGAGAAAAGGACAATGTCGTCGGCGAAGCGGAGATTAGTCAATCTTCTATCTCCAACGACTATGCCCTTGTCTCGCCAGTGTGAGTCTAGTAGTGTAGTCTCGCTTGAAGAAGTCTGGAAGACTTCTTCAAGCGTTGCTGTGAAGAGTTTTGAAGACAGCGGATCGCCTTGTTTGACCCCTTTTCGAATTGGAAAGGATGGGCCGGTGGTGTCTAAGCGTATGGCAGCTGTACTGTGGAGGTAAATTCGTTCGAGTAGTTTAACATAAGTAGGTTCAATTTCTTGTTTATAAAGTGTTGTAAAAATGGCTTCGTGTGTTAAACTGTCGAATGCTTTGGAATAGTCTACGAACGCAAGGTACAACGGTAAGTTAGAACCGTAGTGTTTTTCTATGAACTGGTTCAAAGAGTGTAAATGGTCGGTGGTGGATAAGCCGCGGCGGAAACCTGCCTGTTCAGGAGGTTGGTGATGGTCTAGTTGGCTGGAAATGCGATTTTCGAGGACTTTGACGAAAGCTTTGTATAAGTGGGAGACAAGGCTAATAGGACGGTAATTTGCTATATCGGATTTATCTCCTTTTTTATGTAATAAAATAATATTGGAATGACAGAAGTTATTAGGAAAAATACCTGTTTTTAAAATAGTGTTAAAAAGATTGCAAATATGTGGCAGTAAAACTGGCTCCCCCACTCGCAGTGAGTCGGTTGTGATGCCGTCCTCTCCTGGGCTTTTATTGTACTTCATACCACTGAGAGCCCTATGAACTTAATAATTAACCTAATCCACCTAATCTTAGTATTTAAAAATACCTAATCCGAACATTTATTCAATATAGCCGCTGGCCTGTTACCGATATTATGTATCGTATGTGGATTGGATGGATTATGGACGTTCCGTTTCTGATATTTGTGGAACGGTGGAATAATTTTCGTATTTTTATGGGCAAACGTTACTCAACGTGAATACTTACTTTTGTTTTTAACGTCTATTATAATGATCAAAATTACCCTTCATACTACTAGAGTGCACCTGCACATTGTGTTAAATATGGTGCGGCGCAGAATTTGGGAACTAAACTAAGTGTAGTTTCCCTAACATACATCGCTAGAGAACTAACTAGTCCAGTGGTATTCTACATAGATGATGCTGGCGGCTACTTGAAACTAAACTAAACCCCCACATTTTATGGTACGGAATATCTTCTGTATGTATAGACTGTGTACAAATATTTTGTGCCATACCTAATCCCCGACGCTTTGGATTAGGTACGGACTAGCATCGAAAAAATACCTAATCAACATACCTAATCCAATATTTATGCCTCACGTCTTTCTCTTTTGTTTATCTGTCTGTTCTGCTGTTAGTATTGTTGGCGGTCTAACGTCAAGTCAATGAGTCAGTACAGGAAAGAAAACAAACTAGTCAGATAACACCTTAACACGTAGTGCCATTATACTCTTTGTGTTCGATGAAAGTTTTGCTTGAGTAAAGTGAAGCGTACGTGCACAATATGATTAATTCTCCTACAATGCAGCGGAATATGGAGTTACGGAAATTGCCCTCAGCTTCTCTGTTTAACTTGGCAACTATTTTGGACATCAACAACGACTGGCAAAGAGTTGTTCCTTTAATACCAAAAGACTTGCAGAGTGAAAAGTTTGAGCGTAAATACAACTATGAACATATGAGGTAGGTAAACAATACTTATTAGGTAAAAATAAAACGTTTCAAGAAAGTTACTTTATCTTCCTGTTTTATCTCTTTAACAGGTTAATGGAAGAACATGCCAAAAATACAAACAGAAAATGTGCGGAAGTGTTGTTCGATGAATGGGGTACTTCAGGCAAAGTTAGGCCAACTTTGGAAACTCTCATGAAAATCTTAAGCCAGGCACAAATAATTAGAGCTGTTGATGAAATTGCTCGCATGCTAGGAGGTAGGAATTTGACTTCTTGTAACTTATGGTTAGTGATCATATCTTTACTACACAAATGGCATCTTTTATGTTACAGAACAACCCCCACCCAAGCCTGAAGATGGCCCAGGAGCTCCCATTTCAATCAACTTAACAGCCCTATTAAATGATGAAAGTGTGGAACAAAGATTGAATTCAATGGCCTCAATAGAAAGTGATAATCTTCATCACTCAAACCATGACCAAGTGGCTTGTAATCTAACTACAAGGCAACTCAAAGAACAAAGTAACTTTATAATTTTTTCTGAAACTATAGAAAGCAAGGATATACCTGATTTAAGTGTTTTACAAACTTTTGACAATAGAAGTACTGCTGTAATGGAACATCAATCAAAACTAATTGACTATTCGGGCTCTAAAGTTATGACTTCAGGAGAGTTTCCTGACTTCAGTGCCCTGATACCTAAATCTAACTCTGATGAATCTGATCCAAAAACAATAAATACTTTAACCACTGCATCAACTTCTACTGATACTGAATCATCTCAAGTAGATATGACACCGCAAAGTGAACTGTCTCGGTATGCTGGTAACCTGACTTCAGTACCAAACATATTCAGCATTATAGACAATGCTATATTAGAAGATAAGAAACTAGTTCATTTTGACTACAGAGAGCTGGAAACTATTACAAATAAATTCTCTGAATCCTTTGTTGATAAACCAGTTGGACCTGCTGGGAAAATAGGAAGTGGAGGCTTTGGAGATGTGTATGTTGGCACACATGCTAAACATGGGTTGCTGGCTGTAAAAAGGGTGAAAATTCAATTCCAAGTAAGTTGTGAAGTAGCAATGAAAGTGTTTAACACTGAAGTGAAATCACTGTCCCATCTGCGACATGAGAACATTGTGCCTATATTTGGGTACTCCATAGATGGGCCAACACCATGTATAGTGTGTGAATACATTGATGGTGGGTCTTTGCTACAAAAAATTGCTTCAAAGGTACTGACAGAGAAACAAAGAATGGCCATTATGAAAGGCACTGCTGAAGGGCTGAAGTACATCCACCACAGTGAGAGGCCACCACAATATGATGAGAGTGGAAATCTGTCTGAGTCTGTGTCTACCAGGAAAAGTTATTTTCTTCATGGAGATGTTAAAAGTGCTAACATATTGCTAACTCAAGACTGTGTCCCGAAGGTATCAATATAACTTTATCACATTATGTTGACCTCTGCTCATTCAACTGTTATTAACATTCATCCATTAAATTTGCAGCTATGTGACTTTGGCTTGGCTAAACAACTGGAAACAACATGCATTGACACAAGGCCAATGGGAACAACTGCATACATGGCACCAGAAGGCTTCAACGGTACAGTAACACAGAAAAATGATATCTTTAGTTTTGGTATAGTCTTGCTGGAATTATTGACTGGTTTGAAACCAATTATAATAGCTAATGGCGAGAATAACAACATTAAAAATTATGTTGAAGATAACTGTGAAGATGGTGATATTACTAATCTGTTAGACAGTGTTGTTGGCCACTGGCCACAGGCTCAGAATATATTCATACTAGCTCAGCGATGCTTAGAGCATCTAAAAAATAAAAGGCCTTCTATTGATGATGTCTGTGATATTTTAACTAGACTTATGTCTTCTTAATGATGCTATTTGTTTATAAGTGCATGTCAATAGTAGGTAATAAGTAAGAAATATATTTTTTTTTGTAATATTATAGTAAGTTTTATTAGGTTAATTTGGAAACTTATTCTACGGTCTCAGGAGGCCCTAGACCATGTACCATTTAATTAGTGAATGCGACTGTTGAAATGCCAAAATGTAGGAATTTGATAACGTGACATTTCGATAGCATCTGTCAATCCCATAGGTACATTTTTGACGTATTGACAATCGCCACGCCACTCTACAGTTGACAGAATCTCACTTGTCTCGAGCCCAGGTTCAGAGCAACTGTTCACCCCGTTCAGCCCGTCAGGGGTTGATTATGCAAAAATTGTTAGGTACTCTGTTTCAATTATCCCACTTTTAGTTTGTTCAAATAGCATTCCGACGTAAATTGAAGCAAGCAATAATGTCTTCCCCTAAAAATTTAAACACCCCTGCTTCACCCCTTATTATGCATGTAGTTTGTTTTCGAAAATTCAAATATTTGTTATTCTTATTGTTTTATTGGAATCATTTAATTGCCGTGTTTCAACTTCATCGGACCAAGCATTGATACGATTCTCCCCAGTTCGCTCAAGCCGCGACATATTTCTTACTTCGAACATGTTTGTTACCGTCGTAACTTTTGAACGAAAGGTCCGATTTGAATAATTTAAAGTGTAATTTACACGGACATACCTAATCCACCTTAATTATCAAACCATTTAAATGGATAAGGATTAATATCATGATATCGAAATCACCATTTTTTCATATCACCAGGGATTTGCTTGAATAATTTGGACAAAAAGCGGTCATGGTGACTTAACCATAATAGTAGTAGACATTGGTATCGCGGACTTTTTTGTAGATATTGATGTCTTCTATAAAACTGTAGTACATCACTTAGCCCTATTGTCAATAGATTCCGCAGCGTACGCGATATAAAGATTTTTTCACACCTTGGGTTACATTATCGAAGTTTTCATATGGATCCCTAACTTTTTTTTTAAATATTCTACCTATAGCCTATGACCATCACGGATAATGTAGGATTCTACTGGTGAAAGATTTTTCAAATGGGTCCAGTAGTTTCGGAGCCTATTCATTTCAAACAAACAAACAAATCTTTCCTCTTTATAATATTAGTGTAGACTATTAATTGTTAAAAAATGGCAAACACTCAAGTGCCTTTAAATAAGTGTTCATTCCCAATGAAAATTAGTTTGTACTAAATATTGTATGTAGTAGCTCAAAGAATTTGTTTATCAAATGAAATATTTTATTATTAAGTTTTTTTGACATAAAATGTTGCATGCCTTGTGATAATTTCCAGAATGAAAAATTATACTATATTTTTTAAATAAAACAGCTACTCTAAATGCAAATACTTTCTTTTATTGAATTAATCCTTACTAAAAAATCATTGTTTAATCCCTTTGGTACTGATTCCAGATTGCTACATATTTGCTTTTGTTCTTCTTTAGTGCACAAATTAATAAATGCTAGAATCAGATTCTGAATCTGTAATATTGTTGTTTCATCTTTGGCCACATAAAGAGTTTTGATGAGTGCAGACAGAATTTTTTGGTCTGTAGATAACTTCCAGATGCACCAAGCATATTTGATCCACATTAGGAGACACTGAAACATAAAGTTAGTATGTTGTTAATCAATATAAAATACCACCTGAATACAAATTAAGTTAACAGTATTTGTCATGCTGAACAAAAAACAGTATTCAGGGAGGTATTTGAGTGGCCACCCCGAACATATTATAATATTAATATACATAATAATTTTATGACAATACGGTATTCATATTAAAAAAAATTGTATGAAATTATTATTTACCTCCATAACATGTTCTATGAGTATTTCATAAACACCTTCATTGCAACACATCTCTAAATTGTCACAGATGATGTCTTTGAATATTTTCTTTTTCACACAGTGAACACCATGCATCTCCATTATTTTAGTAGTGAAGTCAAAACAAACTGCCTTTCGGTATAAGTTAGCCTCTGTGTTCAACTGGTCTATCACACTTGAAAACACATCATCCAACTTTATTTTCTGAAAGAAAATAACAGAACTTTTTAATTTAACATACCAATGTACGACCTACATAATATTCCAAGTTATTGTTTATTTCATAAAATGTTGGCTTACCTTAACTTCTAATGGCAGATTTTTTAAGAAATATGGGAAGCATTCAAATAATGCCTTCGTTACTTCAATATCTTTCTCATAAATGTTTTTCTTGAGGCTTATGTACACAACTTCATAGTAATTACCAGTTGTAAAACTATAAAAATCCTGATTGTTTGGGGGGAAAAAAAAGACACAGTTTAAATCAATTCATAGTTTACTGGAACCAATTAGTTCCACCAAGACAATAGACATTAAAAGAGCTTGCTCTCATTTATCTTACAGTTTTGAACAGCAAAATAATAATTATGACAGCTGATATTTTGTTTCTTTGAAAAGAAAGCAAGTTTGTTTTTACAAAGAAACATACCAAACACTGCATTATCACCACACAGCATTGCAACCCTTTGACTTTATTAGAAGTTATGTAGTCATCACTCAATAGCAAAGCCACAGGTAGAACCGCTACTGGATTTATACTAAAATTATATTCCTGCAAATAAAAACAAATTATGTGATATTATGAATTATATCTGATATAATGGCACCAATATATTTGTTGCAACCTCTGTCATAGATTTGTGGCCTAAGACATGCTGCGCCAACTCTGTGACATAAGGATAGGATGATGCACTAAGATGAAATTATTTAAATACACACCTGAAGATTCTTTATAAACAAGCAGTAGACTTCAACAAGACTGGGATACTTCTTAAAATCATCTAATGTCATTTTCTGATGCAACTCTTTAATGCTCTTATCAAAAACTTCTTGTGCATTGAAAATATTATGATTTTTCAATAATAATTCATCTAATGTAATTTTATATTTAGTTTTAAATGCCAGGTTCAATTTTGCTGGATAATCCTTACATTTAATATTTTCTGTGTTCCATGGACCTTCTGTTTTCAATTCCATAAATAAAATTAGCAGAGAATAGAGTGTACTTGAACATATATCTGGCTGCTCCCTGAAGTCTACGTTTTCTACTAAATCTAATAATTCTGGAAAATACTGTTCCAACTTATTGGTTCTTATTTGGTATTCAGAGTGATAATCCTTTTCATGGCTTGGTTTTAAAAGCCTGCTAAGTAAACAATTGTTGACACATTTTTCTAAATTTACGAAAGCATCTATCATTTTTTGTTTTCTATTGTTTTGCTTCGATTAATTACAAAATGTTAACCAAAAGATGACAAGCAATTCGAGCAGGGTTGACGTTGACAATCTTAAATTCGAGCCTTTTCTTTTAGGGATGGGCAAAAAATTTCTATATCTGAAACATTTAAATATCGATATTTTTCGAAATTATAATATATCGTCGATCGCGACATATTGAAATTAGATTTTTATTTTAGAGTATCGAATTCATATCAATTTGGATATATTTTTTAACGCAATTCTCCGGTTTCGTGTTAAATGTTACTAGATCTGTGGTTCCGAACCTGGGGGTAATTACCTCCGCTGGGGTAAATCAGCTATTCAGTGGGGGTAACAAAGAACCTTATAAATAAGACCTAATCTAATAAAATACGTAGATAGATATAGTACCTACACACAACTGTGTGAGCAATTGGTAAGAATTGAACCAAACAAAATGTTGTTGAAAATTCTGTGGTTCAAAATTTATCTGCTGTACGTAATAGACTCACTGAAGTATTAGGTCCATATTTTCCAGATAAGGATGATCGTCAGTCCAGCTCTTAGATATTAAGACCTGATCGATGATAACATAATTAAAGACGAAGAAGTGGCGGCCAAAGTGGAATTTCTTGGACTACGCGAGAATACCACTTCCAGAGTAGAATTTCAAAATTTTGATCTCAGTACATTTTAGCGAAAAGCTGGTGCCGAGTAATAATATCCTGTTCTAGCTAACCACCTCTACG
Source organism: Melanchra persicariae (assembly GCA_947386135.1). Lineage (NCBI taxonomy): Eukaryota > Metazoa > Arthropoda > Insecta > Lepidoptera > Noctuidae > Melanchra > Melanchra persicariae. Next base: position 16,991,447 of record OX376648.1, on the reverse strand, counting down.
TCCACCACCTATGAGAATGGTTTTTCAACTTTGGTAACACTACACAAACAAAGGCTGGAACCGTCTCAAAGTGGCGCAAGATAATAAAAAAAACAACGTGTTGCACTCCAACAATGTTCATATTTTCTGTGTAAATAATCATGCAAAAACTGACGATATATCGATATTTTTCACTCCATAAATAGCGATAGTGTTTAAAAAACATGTCTTTGCAATAAATGTCGAAATATTTATTTCACTTGCCCATCCCAACAATAATTTTACTAAAATCGATTCACGACGTACCTACACGCACGAGTTGAAGTCAGTGTTGCCAGATTGGTCAAGCCCTAAATCGCCGAAAATTGCAGCGCAATCCCAAGTAGGTAGTTCAGATTAATGTGCCCAATCAAAATGAAAAGTAGCCTAAACTCGTAGCCAAAAATTTAAAAGTTGATTACATTTTTTTTACATTTAGATTATAAAAAAATATTGAATTCCCACCAAAATCACTTTCTTAAATCATTTTATTTACAACTTATTTCTAAAAATGTAAATGCACCACTTAAAAGTAAATATACCAGTACTTATTATCATGTATTTTTGGTGTATACTTTGTTGGCTGTCCTTAAATCTATACATATAACAAAATCGTAGATTTGCCGTGTCTGTACATTGAATATTTTCGCATAAAAATAACTGAGAAATGTTAGGAAAAAGGTATAAAACGCAAAAAAGCCATTTTTGAAATTTTTGTCTGTTTGTCCAATTGTTTGTGTCAGCATCACGCAAAAACCACTGATTGGATTCGAAAGTTAAGTTATTAAAAATATTAAGTGTTAATCCGAGTAACATTTAGCGTTTTTTTCATCAAAATCGACCCACAAAATCAAAAGATATTGAATTTTTAATTTTAGTAAGGAACTTCATCCAGCGCTAAGCGTTGCAGTGACCGACTATTAGGCGCTATCCATTGAGAAAGATAAAATGCAGGTCAGCATGAAAATAACATCAAAACATTTGTGAAACTTAAGTAGTAAAATAAAAGTGAACATTTTAATACCATAACGTTACTTATTGTTATATATGGGCTCCTTATTTACCGTCTCCATTCGGCCAAATATTTTGTCAGTTTACCAAATGGTCGATAGATGGCGTAGCACTGATGACGCGTTCAAAACAAATTGTTGAGTTATTTGTGAAACTTTTAATAAGTACATAGTAAAATAAAAGTGAAAATTTTAATATCATAACGTTACTTATTGTTATATATGGGCTCCTTATTTACCGTCTTCATTCGGCCAAATATTTTGTCAGTTTACGAAATGGTCGATAGATGGCGTTGCACTGATGACGCGTTTTTCTGAATCACGGTGTTAAGATTTTCCGTCAGAGTATGACTCTCACACGATTTTTCAACAAATACAGACCGCGTTCCGTATACCGACCTCGCCGCCGAGGTCCGTCGCGATGACCCATTCAAAACCCTCCCCGACTTTTGCCTCACGAGCCAGCCCGCGCCACTGAGCCTTTAGCTTTAATTACCCCTAATTAATGAAACGACCCAGCCTGATTGTCCCTTGCTGTCCCTAACTGACGCCGTTAAGCCGAGGTCGTATTCCACAGGGAATGCCCTTAGCGAGCGGTCAGTAGTTTTTAGCTTGTAGCTGGTTTTGTTGCCTTGGCTTGAGGCCACCACAGGTTAGTCCGGTTAAGCAGTTGATATCCCAAGTGTGTTAACTTGCTAGTGGTCATACCTAAAAAAAAAACAGCATTGTCGTTCGCTACGGTATTCGGTCGCATAAAAGGTCTTTCAAGTCTTTGATAGGGTTTCGAGTCCAAAATCGAAAAAAGAAATCTCTGATTTGTTCGGATTGTTGTTGTCGCACTCGCCTTGGACGTCGGATTTGGTCGGTCTTGAACAATTCTGGTTCTTGCGTCGTTACAGTGCTGAACTGGACGGTTTGACTTCGACTGGCGAATTCCAGGCCTGTAGGGTTCCGTACCAAAGTGCTAACGGGACTCTACTACTAAGCCTGCGCGATAGATTCAAATTGTAAAGGTCGAACGGTTCGATTTGCGAATAAAGGCTATTCTGTTACCGATTATTACCCTATTACTAAGCCTCCGCGATCAATTGTGATTCGTGTAAAGTATCGGATGCAAATCGAGTTGTGTCGCCTTAGACGTCGGACTTGGTCGGTCTTGAACAATTCTGGTTCTTGCGTCGTAACAGTGCTGAACTGGACGGTTCGACTTCGCCATAAACGAAAATAGAATAGAATAAAATGTAACCAGTATTTTTCTAACCGCACGAGCACTCCGCTGTGCCGCGAATTTAATGTTTATTTACATTACGTAAGATTTATTTTTAATTGGGAATTTTCACATGTCAGGGCTCATGATTTAAAAGAATGACCGTGGAGTTTCTCGCACGTTCTTTTCCATAGAGGAAAAGTATGATTACGCTTTGGAACGTAGCTTCATGTTTTTGACTAACTGACCTTAACAATTCAAAAGTGTATGTAAACGGTTTATTTGGACAAAATGATTTTCATCTTGAATCTTTCCCAAGGTACTCCCGAGTTAAGAAACAGCCTGTGTGCTATGCTATCCCAGACTACAATCTATCTCTGTGCGAAATTTCATACCGATCCATTCAGCCGTACTAGCGTGATTGAGTAACAAACATCCAACCATTCAAACTTTCGAATTTAAGAACTAAAATAGTAGGCTAGCATAGATCTAAGCCCACGCGGACGACGTGTCGCGGGCACAGCTAGTAAATAAATAAAAGTAACTATCTTGACTTTCAGAAAACTAAAAATAGTAATAATACCACAAGCTCAACCATTTCCGCTAAGGGGTGTTTTTCACAAAAAATGACCATAGCAAAATCGGGCTGTCCCACGACTTTAAACATTTTTATTTAAAGTTTTTTATATGGCATGTGTCGAAATGAAATTTTATATGACTAAAGTAAATGTTTCTACATTGAATTAAATTAAAAAATACCATAAAAAGTAGACAGTTATTTTTATAATAAAAAAAAAGCAAAACAAAAGGTGAAAATTTCGCGTGTCCCACGGTGGTCTCGGTGATTTCAAACACATCTCACTTAAAGAATATTAGTGTTTGAGTATGTTTTAGTATTTAAACATAGTCTCTGTAAGTCTATAAGTGTATTTTCATTTAATATGTGATAAATTTATAGTTATTTTACGAAATATCATTATTTTAATGTTGTCCTACGAAAACGATAGTACCGGAAAATCCGGTTTCGTCACGGTGAATTTGATATCTTACACAAGACAAAATCTACTAATTAGTATTTTTTCTGCCTCCCTGGCAACATTGTGATCGTTTATGGTACTGCTTTTCTTGTTTTAAACGTCAGTTGCGACAAAAACTGAGACGAAAGTGTTGGTGTCTTCGGTGCACAGAAAAAGTTTTCTGGATAGTAGCAGTATTTTAAGGTAAATAAACTCGTTTTCTTTACTTTATCTTATTGAATTTAAAACAATAAACTAACCTATTTTAGATTAGTGAAGGTAAAAACACGGTAATTTAACGAAATATTAGTTATTTTTAATTTTAAAAGTTTTGAGGGATGAAACTGTCACATCCTGTGCGTCACGTGATATACTTGAAAATCTTGAATATTTCTGATGTTTATGGTTTAATTTTAATATAAATAGCATATTTAGATACTTAATAATATACTCTTTAATACCAGAGTCAATTTAAACAATTTCATGAAATGAAAAAAAAAAAAAAAATCCTGATCGTCACAGGGTAAATTTTTCTGAAAATCACCCTAAGGGATTTAAAACTAGAAACTCAACATATTTTAAAACGCTGGACATAAATTCGGCCATTTGGTCCATTCCACTAAGCATTGAAGATAGGAAGAAAACTGCCTTTGTTTTCCAAAGCAACAATTGTTTATTTGCAATCCCTAAACTAACAGTAAATTGTAAACAGATTTGTTCCTATAATGTTTCATGAGTTGTCATGTTTATTTCCATTTTGAAAAGACGCGAGAACCATCAAAAAACCGGACAAGTGCGAATCAGACCCTAGCTGCGCGACCTAGGGTTCTGATCGTGTCTTGATTTTTTCCGAGTACACATTACCTACGGAAGTTTATAAACTATAAAAGCAAAATATAGCAGATAAGATTGGAGGACAAACTTAACTTTGTTGTTAAAAAAATGTTCTCCCATACATCAATGTACGTCACGGTAAATTCCTCAACTGAAAACATTTTGATACAATTTTGAAAATAAAAAACTACAACCCCATACTATTTGGGTTTAATTTTATGCGACTTATACAATTTGTATTATACAAAAATATGAAATGTATCCAATTCAAATAATAACCGCCAGGGGCGGCTATTGATATTGAGATTGAAAGGGATATTGGCAAACTGAGATTGACAAGAAAATATAAAAAAGTGAGAAGTAAAAGTTTGTTGAATAGCGCAAAACCAAAAGAAAATGCGGCGCCCCGGGCCATGGCCCGGATGGCCTTAGGGTAAATACGCCTCTGCATGGGCCCGTGCTATATGAAAACGGAAAAGGAGTTGTATGGTCAAGCTGATGGAGACTTTGCATCTTGGACAATAGATCGTAGATCGTACAGTGGCTACTGTTTCAAACTTGCTGGTGCTCCCGTTAGCTGGGAAAGCAGAAAACAAAAGAGTGTAGCCTTATCAACGGCCGAAGCAGAGTACACGTGTGTGGCTGAAGCTGCCAAGGAAGCAATCCATTTAAAACGTTATGACGTATCAGAATGGAGGCAAGTAATTGTCAAAATTTATAATGATAATCAGGCTGCCATACAATTGACGAAAAATCCTATGATTGGCTCTAAGACAAAATATATTGATACAAAACTTCATTTCATACGACAGCTGAAGGAAGTTGAAATAGAATACCGTCCAAGTGCCCACATGGAGGCAGATATGTTAACCAAGAGTTTTATCTGGACTTAAGCTAATGGCTTGAGAACCTCACTTGGTTTAATATAGCGATCATGCTAGTGATGAGGAGGAGTGTTGGAGTTTGTCATCAAGCATAATCTCTTTTCTCGTCGGAGGAACAAAAACGGTTGCCATGGAGTTTTTTTTTAAACAGACTAGAGATCTAATATATGTAATATTCCTACTAAGTATAAATAAATAGTAATATGTGTTTTACGTGTCTCATTGGCGCCGTAGATACTGTACCTAACTAGGTAGGTACTAACCATCATAAAGTACTACTCTATGTTGTGTCTGACACCTGACCACAACAAAACAAACACAACTCTCTATGGAGCATGGGAGACACCCACTGTGGAGACACCTGCCCATATAGGAAAGTAATATAACGGGTCATGAACGGGTCACACCCACGGAACAGAAAAAACAGTGGAAATGCAAAGTAGGCGTGGCACGAGCGCTGTAAGTATAACGCTTACTTGGTCCCAGTAGTCGTGTTCTAACATCGTATCGTAACAATTATATCGTATCGTAACATCGTAGGCTCTATGCCGTATTATTCCATTTTGGAGTGCAAAAATGATAGTAGGAGAAAAATTCTTAAAAATGGAGGTATTTTGTACCATCGTTAAGTACGATTTTATTTATTATCTAATAAAATCTTATTTAATTTCAATTTACTAATAATTTCATAGAACTTCAAGTTAAAATCAACCTTATAGGATTAATATAAAGTTTATTTTGGATGGATTGTATTCACCGGTATTCACTATTTCATTCTCGAAAGTTCTTTGCTACTGTTTATCCACAGAAGAAAGAAAGAAAATTAGTTTATTTGGCACACACAGATACACACAATAACGTTCGACCAATACCGTTGTTGACAACTTAGATGCAAAAAATAGATGCTTATATTATGCATCTTTCTAGACCGCTCAAAGGCATTCGACACGGTATAATGTCCCTATCCTACTGGAGAAACTACAAAAGCTAGGAGTAAGAGGTTTATCCCATAACATTTTTAAAGATTACCTCACAAATAGGAGACAACGAGTCAAAATTGATAGCTATTTTAGTGATGAAGAAACAGTGAGTTACGGTGTGCCCCAGGGTAGTGTTTTGGGCCCCACACTATTCCTCCTATACATAAATCGTCGTGGATCTCGATACCTATTGGTCAGATCATCTACCCTTAATAATTGAGTGCGATTTAAATATAATTGTGTCTAAAGTGGCTCGGGAAACTAAATCGCAGAAAAAAGTTTTATGGCGGGAGCGCGATAAGGGGGAAATCGTTAGGTATCGGGAGCTATGTCACAAAGAGTTGAGAAACATCCACTACCCTGAGTTGTTTGAGAAGTGTGGTGATAGTATGTGTCACAATGTAGAACATAGGCGTGCTCTAGATGATATGTATGGCATTATTGTAAATACTTTGTCAGTGGCTGCTGTGCAGGCCTAGGACAATAAGCAACCTCAAAAGTTAGGACGAGTGGCAGGCTGGAACAAGCACGTTCGAGCCGCTTATGAGGAGGCTCGGTCAAGGTATCAGACGTGGCTGGTCTATAATAAGCCAAAATCTGGTAGAATTTGGGAAGAAATGCGTCAGAGTCAGAAGATATTTAGGGGTAGGCTTAAGTGGTGCCAAAATCACCAGGATCAGATTTAGATGGACATATTAGCGTCGCACCAAGGGTCTAAAAAATTTTGTGAGTTCTGGAAGTCTACTAATAAGTTGGGGCCTAGACCGGGCCGCCCTGTGAGTATAGGGGAATGTGGTTCGCCGGAGGACATAGCTCAGATGTTCAAAGATCGATTCATGGTATCATCTCCACTTGGGCCGCCTCAAGGGGTGATCGATGATGCGACCAGTCGTGATTATGAACCGATCCGTTTCACTGCCAAGCATGTAGCTGAATTAATAAAAAAAATGGCTAAGGGGAAGTCGCCAGGTCACGACGGTCTCAGCATCGAGCACCTCAAGAATGGGTACATCTACCTAGAGTGCTGGCGCTGTTTTTCACGCTATGCGTTAGCCACTCATATCTTCCGCCCGATATGCTGAAAACAATAGTGGTACCAATCGTGAAAAATAAAACTGGGGATATGTCGGACAAGGCGAATTACAGACCAATATCCTTAGCCACTGTAATTGCCAAGGTATTGGACGGTCTGCTTGACAAGGAACTTGACAAATGGATAAACTTACATGACGCTCAGTTTGGTTTTCGGCCTGGACTCTCCACTGAGAGTGCTATCCTCTGTCTAAAGCAGACGGTCCAATACTATAAGGAGAGGAATACTCCAGTGTATGCCTGCTTCCTTGATCTCTCAAAGGCATTTGACCTTGTGTCATATGATGTCCTTTGGGATAAGCTCAGAGGAGCAGGGGTGCCATCTGAGTTAACGGGGTTGTTCCAGTACTGGTACTCTAACCAGTTAAACCAAGTTCGTTGGGGAGACGTTCTGTCAGAAGCGTACAGGTTGGAGTGTGGGGTGAGACAGGGGGGGTTGACCTCGCCTAAGCTATTCAACCTGTATGTGAATGAGTTGATCGTTGAACTCAGCAGCAGACCAGTTGGGTGCAAAATAGATGGCACTAGCACCAATAATTTAAGCTACGCTGACGACATGGTGCTGCTGGGTCCAACGGCTGGTTCAATCAGGGAGATGTTGAACGTCTGTGAAAGGTATGCGGCAACTCACGGCCTGATATATAATGAAATAAAAAGTGAGTACCTGATCTTTGTTGCTCCCGGGAAATATTTAAGTTACGAGCCCTCAATATCCCTCAATGGGCGACCACTTAAGAGGGTCACCCAATTTAAGTACTTGGGGCACTATGTCACTGAGGACCCCAAGGATCAGGTAGACATTGAACGTGAGCGCAGGGCACTAGCAGCCAGATGCAACATGTTGGCTCACAGATTCGCACGTTGTAGTAGCGGGGTCAAAATAACTTTGTTTAAAGCTTATTGTCAAGCGTTCTACACGAGCAGTTTGTGGGTCAACTGCACGCGGAGGGCACTGGATGCCCTGCGTGTGCAATATAATAATGGTTTCAGAGTGCTGTTGGGGTTGCCCCGGTTCTGCAGCGCATCTGGTATGTTTGCTGTAGCGCGAACCGACGACTTCTATGCCATTATGAGGAAAAAGACCGCATCCCTTATAAGCAGAATTAGGGCAAGCACCAACAGCATTCTGAAAACCCTAGCCGAGAAACACGATGCACCAATTTTAAAGCACTCTGTCCGGTTGCTCGTGCGGCAGGGTTGAATAAAATTAAGTTTATTACTAACCCTTAGTTGATAAGTGATTGTTGTACTAACCATTGGACCATTGTTGTCAAATTAATTAAATGAATTATTATTATTATTATAAACGATCTCTGCTCACTTGAACTACCATATACTAACATTTTTACCAACGCAGATGATACTGCTATCCTTGTTTGGGGTCCAAATTGGCAAACGGTTAAGGAGCGTGCCGAATACTCACTATCCAGCGTTATGAACTGGCTAAAAAATAACCTCCTAACACTAAATCTAACAAAGACCAACTATATAGCATTTTCCCTCAGCAAAATTATCGACCCTGTTGAAAACTTCTTTATTAAAGCTCACACTTGTGCAAATTGCAACAAATGCGACTGTCTTGAACTTACGCGGGTCGAAGAGTCTGAAATAGAATAAACAGATAGATTTAGTCGCAACAAGAGTCAGGCGATTGATATATGTCTTTAAATCCCTACGAGATGCCCTAACACATGACAAGCTAAAACTAGTCTATCTGTCTCTGTGTAGGGTGGGTGTTTCCTGAGTAAAAAATTTACAATACAAATCAGGAAACCTTGCTATTTCCGATATTGACGCGGGCGGATCCGCAGCTGGTAGAAGCCAGTTTATATATAAAAATGTGGTTTTATAGGTTCTAGAATTGATCGCCAGACAAGTTGGAAACACAGAATCAGGAGTCATTGTCAACTGTGACAATTCAAAAGTACCTGTAAATGGTTTATTTTAAATAAATGCTTTGACTTTGAAAATAGTTTTTTTTACTGATATATATTCTTACCAGCGGTGCCTGACGATTACCGTCTGGGTCCGACTGGTCAGTGACTGATGTAGTTATATATTTTATTTTTAAATCATACTACGCCATTCTTCCTACAGTTTTACTGATCTCCCAGCGAGTCTTATTTTTTAGAATTAAACAAGAAATCGGGTATCTATCGCTGTCGAAAACGTAACTCAAAATTTCAATGCGTACTGCACTGGTCGAGTAGCAACAAAATATATCGACCTGCAACCCTAAGACTAACACAATTAAATTTATAATTGCTACCACTGAGAATACCGTCATCTATGCACGAGTAGCGAAATTGACTCGTCAATAGGATCTTGTTTGATTTTAGATTACAAAATGTCATAAATACTTTCTCGCCGTGACCATTGAGATTGAAAAACGTGACCACCTTCTTTTGAGTTTTGGCAGCACTGGAAAACCAGTTGTCATTACTTGTCATTGTCAACTAATGTCAACTAATGTCAACTTGAACTCATTCGATCAATGTCAAAAAAATCCGAAAATTAAAGTTTTGTTGCTTCGAAAATTACATAATTTTTGAAGTATTAATTAAGTAATAATAAGAAGTGTTATAAAAATAGCTTTTGCTTTGATGAGCAATTAACCGTAGAAATGTTAAAGTGAGTTTAATCTGTATGCATGTTTTTAATATTTCTAACCTGAACTGTAGGTACAGCGGTCTAAATCTCTGGCAGGCACAATACCTTTGTCTTAATCAATCCTTTCATTTTTTCTAGGTTCGGAATAAAATCAGCCGTTTTAGGCTCGGCCGTATATTACACCATTGATAAGGGAGTGTGGAAAGACAGTGCTACTACAACCGCTTTGTATGAAGAGCTCGAAAAAGGGGTTTCACCTTACGTGGGGGAACTTAAAAAACAAATACCATACGAGGTAACGTACGATATTTATTCACTGCATACTAAAAAACTTTTACATTATGTATGAACAAATAAAAATCATTTCTATTTTGTTTGTAGCTACCACCATTGCCAACACAAGATCGAGTTTCATACTTGTTCAAATACTATTGGAATAGTGGAGTTAAGGCTACATTCAGTTTCTTAGTGGAACTTCCTACACACACCAGTAATGCTGCAAGCAAGGCTTATGAATATGTTAACTCTGCTCTGGATGCAAGTGAACAAGCTGCAACAGCTGCTGTAACAGCTAAACAAGAAAACAAATAAAGTTATTTAGGGAAAATTGTATTTATTCGAAATGTGATTATTGTTAATGTGAAATAAAACCTAGGACAAGGTTGTTTATTTTTTTAAATTTAATACAGCTTCTACCAGGAGTGCAATGCATGTATGACCGGTGAATAAGATGGTGTAGATGCGACTAAGGGACTCACCAGAGAATGTGCAGCAGCATTCTTTGTAGTGGTACATAGCTACAGCTACACTCTGATTGCCAACCCTCCTGTCCTGCCAAGATTGGCAATTATGGCAAACCCCCCCTCGTTCGGGGGAGGCCTATGTCCAGTAGGTAGTGGATGTCTTTCAGCTGATATGTTGATGACTGGTGACTGTCACTGGACAGAAGTGTCTGACATATGTGTCATTTTTTCTCAATATTACATGGATAATTTATAATATTTATTTATTCTCTAATAGTTCACAATATATTCAAATTTTCACAACAATAACTATATACACACTTAAATAAAAGACAACTAAAACTAAAAATAATCTAAAACATGGCGTCGAAAATTTCCTCCTCATCGCAGGCCACTGTGCACTGGTAATGTACCCAAAAGGCTGGCAGCATTGCCACGTTGTATGGCAATGCTTATCCTTTGTCCGAGGTAAAAGCCAGCCCTAGGGTCACGCAAAGTGTCTTGACAGATCTTTAAACAAGTAATGAGCACTCGGACCCCACGACCCGAGAGTTTCAACCCCAAACAGCGCGAAAATATAACTACCTACAAGGTTATTGTATTTCCGCCGCTTGAGATTCGCCGAAGCCGCAGCGGCAGCGCCAGCACAGCACGAAGAGCTGTGAAGATGGGATGGTGCAAGAGTATCGACACAAGTAGCGTCCCACACTAATGGCCTACCCATCTTCCATGGAAATAATGACATGCCGTCCGGTCTCTTGCCATCGTCGCGTGCCAGGCCATTGGGTTCTAATACAGCCGGAACGCCGACGGTGACAAGAGCTCGTCGGATGATGTTAATATTCGCGACCCGCGCTACGGCTGCATGACAGGCAGTGGTGTCCGACGCTGTTAACAACTTCGCCATAGTGGCATCGATGAGGGTAACAAAAAGGAGCGCCAAGACGCAGGGAAGCAGCGAGGCGGAAAGTAGTATCGTCGAACAAGGTGCCTATGTTCGATGATGGTAGTGCGTGAAGCCAGAGTCCCGACTCCCATTGACCCACAGCCAGCAGGCGAGCACGCTCAGCAGCAGTAGGTACCTGGTGTGGCCAAAAGGTTATTCTGAACCTCTGCAGTGGCCCGCCCCACCGTCTCTGGGATGATGGGTAGTAGGGAATAGTCCCGGAAAATCCCGTTCCCGAAAGTCCCGGGAAATCCCGGGATTTAGCGTAGACCAAAGAACCGGGAATACAAATCTTGGTCCCGGTGCTGTCGGTACTTTCGGGACTGAGTAAAAATTTTTAAATTCAAATTTCGCGCTTTAGTTGTTACTTGTTGTAGGAGCTGCGCGGGGAAGTGAGAGAGGATAGGCGAAATGGCGTGATCTAACCGCAATCGTGGCCGCCATTTGGGTATGGCTTATGACTATCTCCAGACGGTCCCTCCCACCAGTGTAGAACCCGAACGAATTTTTTCTTCTGCTGAGTTATTTTGCAGTAAAATTAGATCGCGTCTAAGCGATAAAACCCTAGACGCGCTTATATTTTTAAGAACTCATTATAATGAAGAAAATAATGAATAGTATACCGTTTAGGTACTACCTTACAAAGATGATTAGAAAGAAGCACTCTCGAACAAGCCGCTCGAGCACCGGCAACACACCGGTGTGCGCCGAATTAATCGCGAATTTAGTGTTTATTTACCAATTACATAAGATTTATTTTTTATTTGGGAATTTTCACATGTCGGGGCTGGAGTCGCGAGCTTTGACATAGTTTTTGTTAGAAGAATTTTATTACTATTCTATGTTTTAGTACCTGTCTAGTTTCCACAGGTAGCGTCATCACAATAGTTGACATACCGAAATGAAACGGTATATTTCGATTTTGATAGTTTTATTTGTTTGTTTTTGCATTATAATCAATGTAGAAGTAATAATTTTGTTTAATTTGAATACTGTTAACGTCATTAGTGTCATTACAGAAGGATTTATGTATATAGATTGTAGTCTTTGAATGGATAAGTATTTTACTTGTAATTTGCGTGTGATAATTATAAAAAATACTGTTTAATGGTAATAAATATTGTTACACCTTAGGGTTCGTGACAATAAAAACAGCCGATTAAATAACCAAAATGACACTTTAATTAATCAACACTAATTACAACTTTAAACTCACTAATTATAAATCACAATTCCACTACTGATCACTTTAATTCGCAGTCGAAGTTCGCTCTCGAAGTTGTCGCTTGTATCGCAAATTCAATACTGACTCGATCGCAGGCTATGAGGAAGTTTTTCAACTGTTTATTTAATCAAAGATATGCTATAGATGTACAAATATAAGTACACGAATATATATTTTTTAACGAACCAAGCGTTTTTTAATTTATTACGAAATTAGTAAAACATTTAAATGTAGTAGAACTATTTTTAAATCTAATTAATTCGACGGTCGAACAAATGAGAAAAAAAGTTCTCACTAGTTCGACGATCGAACTAATGGGAATGAACGTCATATATAGGTCGGCAGATAATTCCAAAACCTTCTAGTATAGAAACATCTAGAAAGTTCGAGTACATACCGATCCCGACTAACCACATATTGAAAACTAGAATTTTCTAGCATCGAAATGTCTAGAAAGATCTTGACTCTACTAGTTCTGCTACTCGATACTAGATGGCGCTAGTAGTAACTTATAACGTTATGTACCCGGCATTAATTCTGGCGCGTAACACTCCCCCCTCCTAAGACATGCTCGTCCCGAGCATTATCGGTCCCATAATAACGCGCCAGTCGATCCACATGGACGATCTTAGGAGCACTTCTTATACCTTTGTGTATGCGGTAGGTTACGTCATTGATTTTCGTCACAATCCGGTACGGCCCATACGGCCCGTCCCATTTAGCTTGAAGCTTAGGAGATTTCCCTTTGCTGCGAACTGGATTGTGAAACCACACTAGTGAACCTTCGTCGAATCCTTTATTGTTCATATTGCGGTCATAACGGGTTTTCATCTTTTCAGACATTTGCTGACCCGATTGTCTGACGTGCTCATAGATGTCATTCATTTTGTCCCGCAAGTCATTCGCATAATCGGTTATACTGCGTGGGGCATCAGGTGGTATTCCGGTAATCAGGTCTACAGGCAGCCGTAATTCTCTACCAAAATTTGCGAAAGCTGGTCACTGGGTCACTGATGTGCTTTCGTGAACAGCACTTCGGTATGACAGCAAAAACGGTTGTATATGCTTGTCCCAATCCCGTTGCCGATTCTCCACCACTTTTGCCAGGTATCTCTCCAATGTCTGATTAAATCGTTCCACCATTCCATCCGATTGTGGGTGGTAAGAAGTTGTTCTCGTTTTATGAGTACCCATAACTCGACAAGTTTCCTGGAATATTTGGGACTCAAAATTCCTTCCTTGGTCGCTGTGAATCTCCAAGGGTACTCCAAAACGACAGAAGACTTCATGAACTAGTTTATCTGCAACTGTTGAAGCTTCTTGGTTTGGAATGGCGAAGACTTCCGGCCACTTAATGAAGTAATCCATTACAACCATGAAATACTTGTTACCACTTTCACTCTCCGGAAACGGTCCCGCAACGTCTAGGGCTATACTTTCCCATGGTGCACCAACATTGTACAACTTCAATGCACCTCTACTACGAGTCTGTGGTCCTTTTACAGCCGCACAAGTTGTACATTTACGACACCAGTCCTCGACATCGTCACGACAGTGGACCCAGTAAAACCGTTCCCGTATCTTTAGTAGAGTCCGTTTAACTCCCGTATGGCCTCCTGAACAACCATTATGGTACCACTCTAGAACATCCGGTACTTTAGCTTTAGGGACAACCATTTGCAAATGACAGCTGCCTCCCCGAGCATTTTCCCATTTACGGCACAGGACTCCATCCTGAATCACTAAGCTGTCCCATTGGGCCCAATAGCTTTTTGTGATCGAACTCATCGCTGAGACGTCGCTCCACATTGGCTTAGGAGCACTGGCCTTCATCCATTCTAGAATCGGCTTAATGTCCAAATCTTCCTGCTGTGCAAGTTGTAGGCTTTCTTTCCACTCGTTGCTGAGATCTGTCTTGAACATTATCACAGGTACGACTTCTTTACCCTCTTGCCTAGTACAATGCTTGCAGTCTTCAGGGCAAGGTCTTCTTGACAATGCATCTGCGTTGCCATGAGTTCTTCCGCTGCGATGTTCAATCTCAAAGTCGTATTCCTGCAGTAGTTCAATCCATCTCGCAACTTGTCCCTCTGGATTTTTAAACTGCAATAGCCATTTAAGTGCAGCATGGTCAGTTCGTATGTGGAATTTCCGCCCCAGCAAATATTTGCTAAAATGCTGCAATGACTTTACTACAGCAAGCAATTCTCATCTCGTTACACAATAATTCCTTTCAGGTTTCGACAATGACTTGCTGAAGTACGCCATCACAACCTCTTGATCGCCATTCCGTTGAGATAATACACCGCCAAGTCCTATGTCACTTGCGTCTGTGTCAACTATAAATTCCTGGGCCGTATCAGCTATCAGGATACCCCAAAATAGGTGTTTTGCACAGATGGTCTTTTAGCTCCTGGAACGCGATGTCGCAACTTTCATCCCAGCAGAAATGTCGCTTCTCCTCGGTTAGCTTGTGCAGGGGTTTGGCTACATCTGCAAAGTTCTTGACAAATCGCCGATACTAGGAGCACAAACCCAAAAACGCTCTGACCTGCGTCTTGTCTGTTGGAACTGGCCAATCCTTGACAGCGGCAATTTTCTCCGGATCCGTGCGGATACCTTCTTCCGACACTACGTATCCCAAAAAGCTAACTTGCCGTTTGAAAAGTGAACACTTCTTAGGACTCAACTTGAGGTTGGCACTCTGGATCTTCATGAGCACGCGTTCTAGGTTTTGAAGATGTTCTTCAAACGTACGACCTACGATGATGATGTCATCTAAATAGACAAGACAGGCATCACCAATTAACCCGATTAGTACAAGTTCCATCAACCTTTCAAACGTTGCCGGAGCGTTGCACAATCCAAACGGCATAACTTTAAATTGCCACAGACCCTTTCCTGTCGAGAATGCAGTTTTTTCCTTGTCCTTAGGGTCGATTTCAACTTGCCAGTAACCACTTTTTAGGTCTAGTGTGCTAAACCACTTCACTCCAGTAAGCATGTCCAGCGTGTCGTCAAATCTTGGCAAAGGGTAGCTGTCCTTCTTTGTCACGTCATTCAGACGACGATAGTCAACACAAAACCGCATGCTGCCGTCCTTTTTTCTTACCAGCACTACAGGAGAACACCATGGGCTTGATGACGGTTCTATGACACCATCCTTCACCATTCCCTCAATCATGGTTTCCACTTCCTTTTCACGTGCTACTGGCAATCTCCTTGGTCGCTGACGGATAGGCAATTCTTCACCTGTGTTTATTTTGTGTTGTACTAAGCTAGTCTTCCCGATGTCAGCATCGTTTGAAGAGAAAACATCGGCGTACTTGAGTAACATCCTCTTCGCTTTGATCATATCATTGTGAGACAGAGCGCTGCGACAGTCTTCTAAAAGTGTGGTCACTCTCGTTTGTGCATCCTTTCTTAGGGTTCCGGTCGATATATTTTGGCATCGACGCAGCCAATCCACCTCCTCGCAAGTATCACAAAGGCTCAGCACGCGTACCCCTGAGATGTCGGTGGCTCTGACCAAAGTTCGTGCCACTTTCCATGGAAGGTCATTGTTTACCCTTTCCACGAGTACACAACGATGAGTCTGCCCAGGATTCCGAGGAAGACTGACCGGCACAATCGTTTCCGATCTCGGAGGAAGGACAATTTTCTTTAGGCTGTACACATTTCCTGGTAAAGCCCCTTCCATGAAAAGTTCCTCTTGTCCACATTTCAAAACTCCTTGATTAACGTCGATCTCACAACAATTCTTCCTCATAAAGTCTAGGCCCAGGATGCAATCGTCCATTATACCAGCCACGACAACATTATGCAGGTAGATTCCGTTGCATAGCTTCAACTCCATCTCTTTCTCTCCTCGGACGGGTATGCGCTGACCGGTGGCTGTTACCAAATTAATGCGCTCTCGATTGTATGCGGAGTCCCCAAGGAACCGACTTACAAGTTGGGAACTGACAACCGTGCGTGAGGCTCCAATGTCTATAGTCAGCTTACATGGCGTTCCGTTGACCTCGCCCTTGATGATCAGGCTATTCCCATCGTGGGTTTGTGAGATCGAAATCCTTGGGGCTCTTTGAATATCAGCCAGCACCCGCCCCGCAGTCCTGGCTTTTACTCGTTTCCCTGCTGTTGCTGAGCGGTGGTGCCGTTAGCCGTCCTACCCTCTGAAGATCGGTTATCTTCCCTATCTGCAGTTCGCTTAGGGCAACTGGATCGATGGTGGCCCCTTTCCCCACAGCCATAGCACCTAGGGCTGTATCCTTTAACACGGTCGCGAACTGTAGCCGCTGCAACCTCTCTGACGCGATGGGACCGGTGATCCTGCCGCACAGCTTCCACCTCTAGTGCATGAGCCAAGGCGTCCTTAAGCGTCCCGTGGTGCCCAAGCCTCACAGAAGCTCTAACCTCAAGGTCGCGGATGCCATCAATGAATGCCTGCACCAGGTTCCCTTCAATGAGCGCAGGTACAGACTGGTATGCTTTACGGACCAGCTTTTCCACTTCAAGGGCCCACTGCTGCAGGTTTTCACTGCTACGTTGCACGCGATCCTTGAGCTGCGCACGAAACACGTGTTCCAGATGAGCGTCACCATATCTGGCTTCCAGCGCCTCAAGGAGCTGCTCGTAAGTCACTTCCTTACCGAGAGCTTCCAGGACAGTTAAGGCCTGGTCGCGCAGGCCTAGGGTGAGGGCAGTCATGGCCTGATTTTTATTCCAGCCGTTCGCCTTCATAACAGCCTCAAACTGTATTTTGTAGGCTGACCAGGAAGATGTCCCATTGAAGGGCGGCACTTTGAATCCACGTAGCGAAGGCGAAGTAGCTACGGGAGTTGCAATTCCATCCCCTACTTTAAGGTTGCCCAACTCTTTCTTTACATCAGCAATGACGTCATTAAACTTGCTGATCTGGGTTTCAGCTTCTGACAGGCGGTTGTCATGCTGAGCAACCTTCTCCTTGACCTCCTTCATGTCTTTCCCGAAGGCCGCGCGAAGGTCCTTCATTAGGAGCATCTGTTCTTCCTGGCGGCGCGCCTGTTCCTCCTGTCGGTGGGCCTGTTCCTCCTTGTCACGCCGAAGCTGTTCTTCTAACCGACGGGCCTGTTCCTCCTTGTCACGCTGGAGCTGTTCTTCCAACCGGCGAGCCTGTTCCTCCTTATCACGCTGGAGCTGTTCTTCCAACCGGCGAGCCTGTTCCTCCTGCCGGCGAGCCTGTTCCTGCAGCATCATCATGAGAGCTCCAAAGTCTGGTGCTGCAGATGCTGGAGCTGCTGTGGATGGGCTGGGCTCCATGGTCGGCAACTGGCCCTCCAACCTCTGCGGCGTTGCACCTCCAAAACGCCTCTGGTCCGTCTCCTGCTGGCGTTGACTTCGGGTACGGATACCCTCCATGTCGCCCTTTGGTAGAATCGGCATAGTTTAAATATCCACTCTTCTGACACCAATTGTTACGAGCTTAGGGTTCGTGACAATAAAAACAGCCGATAAAATAACCAAAATGACACTTTAATTAATCAACACTAATCACAACTTAAAACTCACTAATTATAAATCACAATTACACTACTGATCACTTTAATTCGCAGTCGAAGTTCGCTCTCGAAGTTGTCGCTTGTATCGCAAATTCAATACTGACTCGATCGCAGGCTATGCGGGCCTTATATAGGTCGGCAGATAATTCCAGAACCTTCTAGTATAGAAACATCTAGAAAGTTCGAGTACATACCGATCCCGACTAACCACATATTGAAAACTAGAATGTTCTAGCATCGAAATGTCTAGAAAGATCTTGACTCTACTAGTTTTGCTACTCGATACTAGATGGCGCTAGTAGTAACTTATAACGTTATGTACCCGGCATTAATTCTGGCGCGTAACAATATTGTAGTTTTTGGATAATTTGATTGTGATAATTCTTTTAAAGAATGTTTCTGGTAATCAATATTTAAAGAGATTTACAATGGTGTTTTGAATGAACCCACTCAAAACAATTATAATAATCGTCGATTACTGTATAATAGATAAATGCAACAGTTACCAAAAGTCCCGAAAATCCCGGGTCTCAATTATAGCACCGGGACTTCATTCCCTAATGGGTAGTCGGGTGGATTTAGATTCGGGCAAGCGAGTCTCCAGGCATCCATAGCCTCACTGAAGCAAGGCACATCAAAACTAGTCAGTGAGGAAGCTAGGATATTCCTGACTAATTTCTCAGTGCCATGAACCGAAGATATGAAAGCCGGTAAACTGATACATACTAGTAATTTTGCGGACGCCGAGGCCTCCCCCCCATATGGATGAGAAGAGTAGCTTGTGCCCAAGCTCGGTCGTCCATGGCCACATTTAAAAGTGAAGTGTATGACGGATTATTTGGATAATTGGATATATTGGAAAGTATTGAATTAGATGAGATTTAGTGTATTAAAAATGATCTATTCACAATATATCGAGAGTTTGTAATCTAGATACAATTACAATCTTATATGTCCGTGACTACGGCAGGACCACAAACCCCAATTGCTGCCATTTATTTGGTAAATAATTAGTACTCGAACAACAAAATTGGTACCTCAGTAGTTTTCGACAAAATCGACTTTGAAGGCGGTCACCCTCCTTTCAGCAGGACCACCAAGAGCGCAGAAAAAGTGGGCTATGTATGTATATGCCACAGCTATTCTTAGGATAAAAATTAGTACCCTTAAGAGCGTGTACGCCGTATGTCATTTCATACAAACTTTCAAGACCTTATTCTTCAAAATGAATGAACCGATTTTAACGAAACTTGGTATGCATACGCTAAATATCCAGGTCTAAATAGTTATCAGAAAACATTTTTGAAAAAGAGTTCAGGGGGAAGGGTATAGTGATTTTTCACTTTCTATAGAAAATTTAAAATCGCTCTCTCTCCCTCTGAAATCTTTTTTAAAAATGTTTTGTCTGATAACTATTTAAACCTGGATATCAAGCGTATGTGTCGTAGGATAATTTGATACTTCGAATCTTCGCGGAAATCCTAGGGGTTTTGCGAAAACGCGGATAATTAGACATAGGCGAAAAATTATCAAATCTTACTGGACAAAGTCAGGATTTTTGCGAAAATACTCGTTACTATAGTAAGATTTGATGTGCTCAACACTGATTGGCTACAATTTTGCTGGCTGACTTCTAATTGGTTCCTAGTTTGCCGATGATTAACTTCAAGTATTGTATCATAGAGTTATGAAGGTTTAGAATAGGTGAGAAAGGAAAATCACTAAATTGATTTTTATAAACTTTTTATTGAAAATTTTAGTATGTATGTTGTTTTCTACAGACAATAGGAGATCTCAGTCGTAGTAAAAAAAAATGATCCAATTTTAGGGTGTAATCCATAAATATTATACCACTTTATTTAAGTCCAAGTAGGTACACTATTTACGATAAAAAACAAAACACTTCTGCAATTTAACTCAGACACAAACGTAAACAAATAACGTGCGGCAACAAATGATTGACATTTAAGACGTCAACCAATCAGAGACGATCTCTTATTGAACGCGCTGACCGACCAATCAGCGTTCTTATTTCATAACAGCCAGCGTTTCGTTTCGCAATATTGCTATAATAACAAGTATTTTCGCAAAAATCCTGACTTTGTCCAGTAAGATTTGATAATTTTTCGCCTATGTCTAATTATCCGCGTTTTCGCAAAACCCCTAGGATTTCCGCGAAGATTCGAAGTATCAAATTTTAATTATCCTACGACATATGCATACCAAGTTTCGTTAAAATCGGTTCATTCATTTTGCAGAATAAGGATTTGAAAGTTTGTATGAAAAGCCGTACCGCGTAAACGCTCTTAAATGTGTTATTCTTAAATAAAAAAAAACTGAACTGAAACGTTTGTATTAACCGAGAAATCAACGATGAATCGATGATAACTTTCGTGCGTTCGTTCAGCAGGACCACGACTTTGAATGTCGATTCCAAGTTTCAGGAGCTTGTCGCTTTTCTCGAACCTACATAGAAAAAATTAGTACTCTGCTAGATAGAATTAGTACCCAAAATTAAAAATAAGTGCTCCAGTAATTTACAAGATATACCATGCCATTTGTGGGGTGGCAGTAGTGACGGTGTTAAATTTTCATTTCAAGATTTCCCTATTATTAAAAACTAATTTTTGCCCAATTTTATACAAAAAATAGTACTCCTAAAGAAGTCATAGTGCCCAAAAATGAATACGCAATTTTGTATACATGGATGTTTTTTCCAGCTATTTGGATTTAAAAACCAAATTACTGAAGCGATTTTGATAAAAAATTTCAATGGGACCAATCGAGAGTTAAATAGATTTTTCAAATCGGTTCATTGACGGATATACGAGGTAAGAAATATTAAAAAGAAAATACAACCAAATTGAGAACCTCCTCCTTTTTCTGAACTCTGTTTAAAAATATTGTAGACCAAGCGACCGTGATGTGGTAGATAAGGTAGTTAAGAATAAAAAAATAAAATTATACAAAAACAGCCCACAACTGTGGCACAGTTTGATTTATTCCTTCTTGCAGTGTCACATATTTTACAACTTTACCTATTATTAGGGTCTGCTCCACAAACATGTAAACATTATCAAGCTTCAACAAATATTGCAGTTGACACAACACAGACGCGACTTTCACAAAACATGAACGCCCATCACAATTTTAATATAAAACGATCATTTAACTAATTCTCTTTTTTATATAACATTAACTATTTAAAATGAACGACAGAAAGCTTGGTTGTGGTAATACACGTAACTGGCATTATTAACATGAGCATAACGAAATATTTGTTAGTATAGATTGGAACAGCTCTAAAACATAATCTGTGTAAAAATTGTGTTTAACAACTTGTAACTGTTTTAACTATAATCACGCCGATGTTACTAATTGATACAATTAAGTATCAATATTTTTAAGGAATAAAATTTTTGTGCACATTCATTACAAACACTAAAAAATTAACATTTTATTAGGAATGGACAAATCGTTCTGACTAAATACGTTATTAACAGTGAAATGTCATCACCTTTGTCAGTAGGAAGTCATCTTATGTACAAGTATTGTTTCCAATGATTTAGAAGTCAGTGAGCAATTATGTATTGAAAGCAAAAGAAAATTATACTGTTAGTTTACCTAATAAAGTACAAAAGCACACAAGTTGTATTTTGTATCATTATTGCAAATCCCACATAAAAGGCAGTTTGTACCTATGTATAATTTTTAAAAGTAAAAGTGGTCTCTACGGTAATTTAAGGTTTAACACAAGCCCATGTTCCACAGATTTATACTGTTAAAATTTGATATTCCTTAACATTTTTTAGGTGTTTCATTGTCAGTTTTAATGACTTGTTACATAGATTTCCTTATTAGGGTATGTTGAGGGAAGCTGTAGATTTCATTTCATTTATGTCCTGGGCAATGTATCCTGTCGCTAGGCAACAGTTTCGACTTCCATGGGTTCTTCAGCACCAGTTTTCTTTTTCTTCTTCTTGTTAGATTTCGCGGACGAGTTGAGAAGTGCCTGTAAGAAGAGATGTTTTTTTAAACATGATATAAACATATATTTACAGCTTAGTTGTTTTAAAAACTGGAATGTCGTAATGAATCAAACTGAAATGCGAATAATACGCAAGTCGGCTCAAAAGCGTTACATTTAATTTACCCTGTGCTTGTTCAAATCACACAATGTGAAAGTATGCTTTGAAAGATAACAGGGAAAAGTTGAAAGATTTATTATTTTAAAAAAATAATAAATCTATATGAAATGAAGTAAACTAATCAAAATGTTCACATAGAGATAGTTGAGGAACATAATGGTACTTACGTTGAGTTCGGGGTCCTTGATACTGCGTTCACTCTTGCATGTACTTTTCTCTAAGGGCAGACCAGTGATACGATGCGTGCCGCTCGGCAACAGCAGGGCAGTGAACTTGAACTGTGCCACAAGCTCTCCAGGTCGTTCATAAAGAACCTAAAAATAAATGATAAGAAAATAAACTACATCTTCTACCAGAGTGAGATATGAGGAGTCATCAACCTTTTACAGTGCTATATAATTATTGTAACTAATACTATGCAATGGAAACATCAATTGTAAGTTCATAAACAGTCTACAGTAGGCGCCAGATAAATAAAGAATAACGGTCATTGACTTTTCCTTAACATCTCTTCGTAGGAACCTCTGGACAGTAAATTATAAATAATTTTTCATTACTAGAACAGTAAGGATCACGATAGATGTCGATTCAGGACAGCTTTATATCATTATTTCTGTTTTTGAAATTAAGTGTGTCAATAAATGTAGGTGGGTCAATGACCGTTATTCTTCATTTATCTGGCGCATACTATAATCAATTATTTATCTTTACTTGATTTCTTTGAAACAAATAAAAAAATAAGTTTTTCATACCTGGAAAGGCTCAATGAGTTTGTGGTTGACACATTCAACGACACCTAATCTTGCACTGGTCTCCTTATCAAAGCTTCGAAGGTTGAAGGGCATTGAACCGTGTTTATTGCGGACCTGCCACATTAATAAACATATTGTGTGTTAGTAAAGAAAATTCTTTACTAATAATTTATCTATGATTAAAAAGTATAGCTTCGACAATAATATGCTCCAAAAATTGCACTTACCTCACTGTAGAACATTCTTGAAGCCTTCAGTTTCAATTGATAAACTTCATCAGTTTTCTTATATATCGTACACCTAGTGTCCATTTCTCGGCCCTGAACAATAAAACAAATTTATTGAACTGAGTGGTCATTTTTTTTTCAGAAATGTGGATGAATTGGTAGTTTAAATGTCAGTAAAATAAAACCAAGACACTATAGAAGCATTTCAGTTAGAACTTTACTTTTTCTATTCCCTGAGTACTGCCAGACAATGTATTGTACAAAGACTGGAAAGAATTCAGGGCCCTATTCAATTAAACAGACTAGATAGTCACAATAACTTTCTGAACTTGTTTAGTCCACAGTTGCAAGTTGTTTTATAGCTGAAAATGTGTAAAAATACTTTCACATATGGAGCAGTGTCCTATACTTACAACTCCTTCCCCAGTAGATACTAGTACATCCATTGCATACACTTCATAAGTCTCCAAAGTTGCCTTCTCATGTTCTTTACGCTGTGCTTCAGAAGGGTTCTGGATGATGCTCTTCTCACCATCAATTCTGAACTGCTTTAATTGGTGTGACAGCATGCCTTCAACAGGCTTGCAGCCATACTCTGCAGTGATCTTCTGCACTGCATCGGTTATTGCATAGTTCTAAAGAGAAAAAGAGGAAATAAGTAACTGGTCTTGAAGTACAGCAACAAGTTAATTTGGAATTTTATTTTTAGATAGCTTCTTAACAAATGTTATAAAAAAATTCCTGCCTATTTCCGCAGAATGTACATGGCTCACTTTTTTCTACTCCACCTGTTTATTAATGTAACCTACATTAGATGCAAATAATGATTTCATTGATTGATTGAAGTGTTTTAAAAGAGCTGGCAGGAATTCAATTAACTATTCATTTCCTTGTTCTCATAGAAATTCTCTAAAAACAATGAAAAATCCATGCACAAAGGAAGCTCTTAATATTAATAACCAAAACAAGTACGCAACAAAAAAAAAACAAAGGCTAGCTTAGTATGAACAAAGAAAAATAAAACATTCTTCATCTTCTTCTAAAGACAAAGAAGAAAACATCTAAAAGTTAAAATATACCTCATTACCAGGCCGCAACAACCTCAAGGCGGCTTCACTAGCATAATGGGCAGCAAGGACAACATCAGCAGCTCTTCCTGTCACCTCCACACCACCAACAACCACCGTGTGGGCAACCACTGCGATAAATCCATCTATGTGTGCACCTAGATCTCTGAAAAAAAAAACAGCAAATTGCTATTGCTGAATACAAACTAACCTCAAAATCTATTTGTGGGAATTACAAATGGGTACAAAATTATTTGAATTTTGAATAAATAAAAACAAACTTGTCAAAAACTACTGTTATATAGCATTCATGTGACCTAATTGGGACAACATAATAACATAGTGTTGAGGTTATAGAAGCAAGGGTGATAACATCAAGTTTAATTCATTGTTCAAAGAACTAGCTACTGCACTACATGTATAAATAACTGGATTGAAAGTAGAGTTCCTACATAATATTCTGTTAATGAGACAAAGAAAACGAGGGCAATGAACGAGTTTCGAACAAAGTTCACTAGTTTACTTGGTTGCAATTACTTACATCTTGGCCAGGTCACCCTCCTTGAGGATGTAGTCGTTTTCGCTAGGTATCGGCGAGAAGTGACATATACAATTGTTCACCGAAACGCATGTTGAGAATGCAATACCCTTCTTGGAATCTTTTTCTTTTTTGAACACCTTTGAAGTCTCGTCTAGAATTTGCTTGTCGCCAAACTCGCATAGCTCTCTGGCGGATGCGTCAGGCACACATTTAGCGATTAACTGTTCCAGGACACCTGTAAAATAATATTTGGACTGGGTTAAAATTGAATCCGTCTATGAGAATAACTTGGCACGGATAGCGGCACCACATTGTCCGCATGGCGATGACACGCGTCCATCGGTCCAACCTACGTAGCGCAGGTTCAATCACAAATCCTAACACAGGCATGCATTCATAGTCAAAATAAACATAAACGGTTTCACATTAACTTACGATTAACAATTTGTCCAGCTAGTTTGTACTTGGTTACAACCAAGTCCTCCGCAATAGTTTTCTCTACTTCTTTATCGTCAGCCATTTCTCAAAATTGTGGTTGTCGGCTACTCGCATTGAATTTTGATTGGCGGCTGTGGGTTACGGTCACGTGACAGCGGTAACGAATCGCAAAGATGGCGGGCATTGGCGGGTAAATCAGAATTTCACACGTCTTGCCAATAGTGTTACTTCCGTGGTTACTTCTTTTTACGTTTTATTTATTATATCATTGGTTAGCATTTTAACCGCAAATAGTTAAGGATTTTACTATAGTAGACTTTTGAATTGGTAAATCTTATAATACGTACTAAATTTTTAAGAATTGTTTGGTTGGTAAATCTTTCCAGACTCGAAATATAGCCATTTTGAGCATTAAAAAATAGGTAATATGTGGTAATGTGGTGTTAACTAGAATCACAAGTTTAGGGCTTAGGGTTTACAGTTAAACAACCAAATTCAGTAAGTATGCTGCTTGGCTGCATGCTCATTGGTGACACAGCCAGCCGCCACTTGCGGTAGCACGATTTTATGAATGTGCCAACACTTACCTGAGCCATACATTTATTCGTGACACCACATCTCTAAAAGCCACGTCACATCTAATAGCCGTAACAGACGTTCGAATTTGGTACGGCGGACTAACTCCGCCCACAAGATTTGGTACGCTCCCGGACCATATCCGCCCGTGTGTTGAGTGGTCCGCGAACATTATTATTATTAATTGAGTCCGCCGCGGTCCGCTTGTTTGCACAGCGGATTTGGTCCGCTCCGTACCAAATCTGGACGTGTGTACGCTTGGGCTGTACCAAAGTACCACAGACTACCATAAAAATTTAAAAAATGTATTTCTTTTAATAAAATTTAGCCAATCCTCTGCTTTTTTTCCGCTTTTTACTAGCCGTGACAGACGTTCGAATTTGGTACGGCGGACTAACTCCGCCCACAAGATTTGGTACGCTCCCGGACCATATCCGCCCGTGTGTTGAGTGGTCCGCGAACATTATTATTATTAATTGAGTCCGCCGCGGTCCGCTTGTTTGCACAGCGGATTTGGTCCGCTCCGTACCAAATCTGGACGTGTGTACGCTTGGGCCGTACCAAACTACCACAGACTACCATAAAAATTTAAAAAATGTATTTCTCTTAATAAAATTTAGCCAATCCTCTGCTTTTTTCCGCTTTTTACGGTGTGGTTGGTACATGGTGGTTGTAATGTTGCTGCTATTGTCGCTTCTACCACCATAATTTTTGTGTACTTGAAGGCGCACAATTCAGTATAGTATATATACTCTGTGGCGTGGTGGGCGGAGTTAGTCCGCCGCTTGGTCCGCCGGACCAGATCCCGTCGTGTGTTGCGAGATCGAATTTTGTGGGCGGAGTTAGTCCGCCGTACCAAATCCGAGCGTCTGTTACGGCTATAAGGTGTGGTTGGTACATGGTGGTTGTAATGTTGCTGCTATTGTTGCTTCTACCGCCATAATTTTTGTGTACTTGAAGGCGCACAATTCAGTGTAGTATATATACTCTGTGGCGTGGTGGGCGGAGTTAGTCCGCCGCGTGGTCCGCCGGACCAGATCCCGTCGTGTGTTGCGAGATCGAATTTTGTGGGCGGAGTTAGTCCGCCGTACCAAATCCGAGCGTCTGTTACGGCTATTATAGCCGTTTTCGAAATTCGATCTCGCAACACACGACGGGATCTGGTCCGGCGGACCACGCGGCGGACTAATAGCCGTAACAGACGCTCGGATTTGGTACGGCGGACTAACTCCGCCCACAAAATTCGATCTCGCAACACACGACGGGATCTGGTCCGGCGGACCACGCGGCGGACTAACTCCGCCCACCACGCCACAGAGTATATATACTATACTGAATTGTGCGCCTTCAAGTACACAAAAATTATGGCGGTAGAAGCAACAATAGCAGCAACATTACAACCACCATGTACCAACCACACCGTAAAAAGCGGAAAAAAAGCAGAGGATTGGCTAAATTTTATTAAGAGAAATACATTTTTTAAATTTTTATGGTAGTCTGTGGTTGTTTGGTACGGCCCAAGCGTACACACGTCCAGATTTGGTACGGAGCGGACCAAATCCGCTGTGCAAACAAGCGGACCGCGGCGGACTCAATTAATAATAATAATAATGTTCGCGGACCACTCAACACACGGGCGGATATGGTCCGGGAGCGTACCAAATCTTGTGGGCGGAGTTAGTCCGCCGTACCAAATTCGAACGTCTGTTACGGCTATAACTCCGCCCACCACGCCACAGAGTATATATACTATACTGAATTGTGCGCCTTCAAGTACACAAAAATTATGGTGGTAGAAGCAACAATAGCAGCAACATTACAACTACCATGTACCAACCACACCGTAAAAAGCGGAAAAAAAGCAGAGGATTGGCTAAATTTTATTAAGAGAAATACATTTTTTAAATTTTTATGGTAGTCTGTGGTAGTTTGGTACGGCCCAAGCGTACACACGTCCAGATTTGGTACGGAGCGGACCAAATCCGCTGTGCAAACAAGCGGACCGCGGCAGACTCAATTAATAATAATAATAATGTTCGCGGACCACTCTACACACGGGCGGATATGGTACGGGAGCGTACCAAATCTTGTGGGCGGAGTTAGTCCGCCGTACCAAATTCGAACGTCTGTTACGGCTATAAACATCTTCGAAAAATCAAATTATAGTGCGTTTCAACAAATAGTACCTATGGCGTTATGATGGCACACCCTGTCTGTCAAAGTCATTGGCACGAGAAGACGCTCCCGCAGATTTTGTTTATTTTCATTTGATTTTCGACTGAAATCATGCCCAAAACTTTGGAAAGTGATGAAAGAATGATGGTGTTAAAGGTGGAGAACTTTTGTGAACGTGAAAAATGTAATGATGCCTCATTAATTCCTTTAAGATGTGTTCAGGCTCGTGTTGCCGCCCTTATAGGGTTACCAGTAGCAGATAATAAATTTATAACTTAAAATGCAATTTTCTATTGAATTTATTGGTTTATGTATGATTGTGACAATAAACCGAAATATATGTTTTAGGTGTATCCGAAAAAACCGTGTTTAAAATCACCAAAGAAGGTGAAGTCGCAGTCAGCACGTCGACTAACGTTTCAACACCTCGCAAAAGCGGTCCCCGGCCTAAAAGAATCGAACTAGATGAAGAATGAACTGAAGAATATGAGCACGTGAAAAAAGTGGAAGAAAAATATTACGCAGATGGTCCAGTTATTGATAGCGATATGGATAGGTTTATCATTGAAGTGACACTTCTGATGATGAGGATGATATGGAAGATGAAGATGACGACGACCGCTCGGGTATAAGTCCGTTGGATGAGCATAACTACTTCAAACACAATTATTTTGTCTGAGCATTATTATAATAAAAATAATTAAATTATGCATTTTATTACTGTGCTGATTTTTAATATGATAACAATAAAAAAATTAGTAAATATGTAAGAATCTAACTAAAAAACATACAAATCACCCTTACTTTGAGGTAGGTTATTATAGGTATGTGGAAACACTGTAAAACATTGCTGCCAACATAACGCCATAGGTAATATACGGTGAAACGCACTATAATGTAATTTAACGCATGGAATTAGGCTATACTGTGATGGTCTCACTGCTACCGAAAGGAAAAGGGTGAAGAAGTTCTTTCTTTGCCGTGCAGTAGAACATGAGCAGAACAGTCACACAGTGTAGGCTAGTTGATAACTGTTGACAGAATAATTTCGATAATCTCTGCAAAAAAATTCAATAAAGTAATCTTACCGCACGATTTTGGTGTTTATAATCCGCGTACTGAATCCTAACTAAGATGTACGGGAATAATATTCCCCGCGATTTTGGAGATAGGTACTATAGATAGTAACACAGAAATTTAATAATAAATTGTGAAAAATATTAAAGTTTCGAATTAGCAACGCTAGATGGCATAGTCAACGCCGTGCAAGTTCCATCAGGTGAGTTGCTTCTGTTGGCACAGTAGATTCTGCGGCAAACGCAAATTTGGTTGCAGAATACATATTTTGTTTTCGCTCGTAGGTACGTGCAGCTTCATATCGCAGAATTCTGCGTGATAAATCGCGTGATATAAATTCGTTACGCTAAAGAGCACTATACAATAAAGGTTCCTGTACACGTTGGCTGAGCCAACGTGTTGAAGATGGACGTGGGGAAATCGCGGTTGCTGCAGACATAATATTTATCAATATTCTGTGACTAAAATGTGTAAAAAACAAGATAAGGGCGTAACTCCTGTTAATTATTAGTCGAAGATCCCAAGGCTTCCTGACGTTACTTATTTTCTCGGTAGCAAAATGTGTGGTATAGAAAAGTGTTTTAGTTGTGTATGTAGCTTGGGCCAACGCAACGCCGACAGCCAATTTACAGATATCATCATCAGGTGCTAAAGCTATAAAACGACTAAATCACTTTCACGATGATTATATTACAAAATTGAAAGAATCACATGCCCTATAACCCTGTCCCTATTTACTAGTACAGCGCTTTTAATTTTGAAACGCATGTGTATGTAATCTTATTAATATTATAAACTAGCTGCCTCCCGCGGCTTTGCTCCCGTCAACTACTCCTACCATACACCTACCCTATAAAGGTGAAAGTTTTTATGTTTGTGTAACAATTAGGCAGAAACGGCTGAAGGGATTTAGGTGAAAAGTGCACATGTAGTTCATGGAATAACACATAGGCTACATTTTATCCCAGTAAGTGGCATGGCTTAATGGAGATTGCGGAGGAAGTAAAAATTCAGAGCCGCTGCTGCCTTAGTACTACTGATTCAAAGTACCAGGAGACTAGAAACATGTCGACGAAGTATTGTCGAGGCTGGAATTGAGAGCGGTTAGGATTCAAAAGTAGTCATTTTTGATGATTTCCCAATCAAAAAAAAAAACAAGGAGACCAGAAGCATGTCCAAATATTTCGGGGCTGGAATAATAAGCGCTAATGATTCACAAGTACCTACCAGGAGACCAGAAACATGTTGAAAAAAAAAAAATACAAACATCCGAATTGAGAACCTCCTCCTATTTTAAAAGTCGGTTAAAAATGTTAGTAGGATTACACATTTTGATGTGATTTGATTATTTCTCTCTGGAGCAAATTCTAAAGTTCACTCAGACGAAGTCGCAAGCAGAGGCTACTTTAGGTTAAACTTTCCTTTATGGGCCGCTGATTTTGGGGGGTGGAGGGGGGGGGGGAGGGGGAGGGCGGCTACCACCACCACCCCCACCACCCGGAGACCCATGGTTATGGAGATATCCATGGTTAAAGTTTTTAGGTTAGAATAAAAATTTTGCTTAAAATTTCGTATCCAGTAGCAGAAAGAGGCAGGTGGGAGGGGGTGAGGGTGCCCCCGCTCCTCCCTGGCACCACTATCAGCGTGTGTCACAACAACGGCGTTCGAAACAACATAGGGGACCCCATGAAAAGGTAACTAACCGTTTCCAAAAAAAATCATTTTTTGAAGCCTAACCCTCTTGCATCCTTAGTCCTCTTAATAGCAAGTCGGAGCCCCGCGAAGCGGGGCTCAAGGGTTTGAAAAAAAATCCGAGTCGGGGTGCCCCATGTCCCGAATGACAGTCACGACTGACAGATCGAAACACAGCTATAGCAAAATGGCGTCGCTTCACGTTCCGTTCCACAGTGTAAAAAAAAATTGTTATTTCTTGTTTGAAAAAGTCAATGTAATTGCATGATACAGCCCGGTTATTCAGCACATTAATTACCCACCAAATTTAATATGTGAATACGTGAAATTAAAATTATATAAAATGTAAATTATGTAAAAACCATGACATTAAATTGAATAAAATACACCTCTACCATAAACGGAACGTGAAATGTCAACTTCGACGTCTACTATGACAATTTATCTAACCTAAAAATGTACAAATGGCGTATTATTTTCCAATTTGTATGGAAACTTTAAAGATTTAAATCTCGATAGCCGTGACTCTCCGGGTGTTCAAAATTTGTGAAAAGCTTTCTATTAATGAGTACTATCCACAAAAAAATATGAACTTCCAAAGCCACGGCCCATAAAGGAAAGTTTATCCCTACTTTAAAAAATACAAAGAGTTCAAAGGGATAACAATATTCTGGTATCACGAATTCAAAACCGATCTAGAAAACATGCCCACGAAAGCTGCAAAGTTCAGTCAGACATAATACAGACACGTTGTGTCGATCAAAACACTTTTCATGCGAGTGAAGCCGCGAGTGGAAGCTAGTATTAAATGTGTGTGTAATAAATAAATCTAAACATTTCCTCGAAATAATTAACGTCTTTCAAACTTCGAATATCTACACGCAACATAAACACAGAAACAGTCTACGCCGCCGACGCCGCGCCGACGGCGACGCTTTGATGTAAACTGAACGACCACTCGGCCAACGTGCGTGTGATCGCTGTATGCGGCTTGCGTCAAATTTCCTTTGATTCGTGTACGAAAAGCGGACACTCAACGGATCGTCGGCGAGCATTTTTCGCAAACGGCAAAAATACGCAAAAGGGCCCACATCACAAACACTTGTATCAGGGAGTGGTTGTCTCAGGTTGTCTTCATGTCTGGTCTTGTCAAGGAACTTCTACTACAACCTGGAATGTGCACAGGCTGTCGATACGCGGTCCGAGGGAGATAGCTTCGCGAGAGCCCTCTGTCCCTTTCATTAGGGTGACCAACCAATATAATCCCCTTTGCCCGTGATTGTGACCGAAAGTGGACGTGTGTCAAATTTAAAAATTCAAAATATTAATTAGCATCCCTCACGCATACGGGATTGTAACCTATAAGTGAATACGATAAGTGGATAAATTCGCGTATTACGAGTTGGTACCGGCTGATTACCAAGCTTACGGAGTGTACTAACCGCGCCCCCGCCTTCACCCCTGCGAGAACAGAACGCTCACCATAATTGCCATCCCGCTTGCACAACGACTGCGCGCGCTGTGACTCATACCCTGCCGCTACGAACTACACCGCTTCAACAGAGCTACGCGCACACGCCGAGTGCCGGCCGCAGCTACAATCACAGTGCAGTTCAAGGTATTACGAGTATAAGTTAAAATATGAGGCGCACGCCACCTCCATCGCCAGCCACGTCCATAGCTAGTGACACCGAGACTCTTCATGTGAGAAACCCAACTATCTCACTAACCGGATCTGCCCCAAACCTAAACAGCGTTGATGTCAATGTCACGTCGCGCAATAAACGTAGACGCGAAGATGAACTGGTCGCTTTTATGCAAGAGATACGGGAGCTATTACAATCGTCTACTGCTCAATCTAATAATAAACTCAAATCACTGCAAGAATCAATGACCGAAATAATAGCACAGAACTCGGAAATGAAAAAATCCCTAGACTTCGTCAGTAAACAGTATGATGACATAGTAATAAAAATAGATACTATCGAAAGAGAGCGGAATATCGATCATGCCTATATTAATCAGCTCGAGGATAAAGTTGAGAATCTGG
Source organism: Melanchra persicariae (assembly GCA_947386135.1). NCBI lineage: Eukaryota > Metazoa > Arthropoda > Insecta > Lepidoptera > Noctuidae > Melanchra > Melanchra persicariae. The sequence continues at coordinate 16,958,599 of OX376648.1, read as the reverse complement.
AGCGTATATTATGCCTAACAAAAATAGAGGTGAGAAATATCCCTAAGAAAGAAGGGGAAAATAAAGTAGATCTGCATGGTATTATATCAGAAACTGCTAGAGTACTTGATATCCCTCTTGAACAACGTGATATTAAGGACATTTCCCGCATAAATAAGAAGGGTGGACAGCCATCTATTATAGTCGACTTTGCCTCAGTAACAACAAAGGAAAATATTCTGCAGAAAGTTCGTAACTTCAATCGCAGTAACGCCAAGACTAGGTTAAACACATCCCATATAAATATACCAGGCGAAATAAAACCCATTTATATATCAGAGTGCTTGACGTTGAAGGCACAACGCTTATTCTATCTTGCGAGGAAATTTGCGATCGAGAACGGGATCAAATTTTGCTGGACCTCATTTGGAAAGGTTTTCCTTCGACATAAGGAAGGGGATCAACACGTTCATATAAAAAACGAGGCTGATCTAAAACCAAAACAAACACAATGACTGGCCAGGCGATGTGCAAGTCTCACAAACTCCCATTTATTTGTTTTTTTATTTTTTTGTCTGCAATTGCTCTCATATTGTAAAACACTTAAACATAAATTAATCACTGACACACTATCAAAACCATTTTGCACAGGTGGCAATTCTGAACAGGAAACACAACTACAGATTATAAAATTACCAAGAATAATTCCTAACATACGTAAAATTTGTTCTCGAGTGGCCATACCTACCATTGATTTTGCAGTTCTTCTTTTCATGATCATTTCCATCATATCTGTCATAGGATATCTCACCCCAATATGCACCAAAAAATATACACGGTTTTTCAATGGCTAATACGGACACCAATGTCTCAAAACAAATAGATAGCTTTAAAATGGCATCTTCTCATCACTGTGACACGGACACTTGTAACGAAATTGTGAAAACCTGCAAAGGACCGCTAAAAATAATAACACAAAACATCCGAAGTATATATAAAAACTTAGACAGTTTCCAGGCTCAGTTGGCTAGGCTATCGTGTCAAATCGACATCATAATCTTGACAGAATGCTGGATAAATGATGACAAACCGATACCGATTATAGAAAATTATGTATCATACTCCAGCAAAAAATGTCTAAATCAAAACGATGGTATTACAATATACGTTAAAAGTAATCTTCAATGTACGGTAGAAGAACCGGACCCAATAGGTGCTAATTTTTTACTTTTAAAAATGGCTTCCGATACTTGTATTCTTGCTTCCTATAGATCCCCATCTACATATTGTACAGATAGCTTCCTTTGCTCCTTGGAAAACATATTGAGTAAAGTCAAAGCGAAAAATATAATTCTAATAGGAGATATCAACATTGACATAAAGCCTAATAGTACAGATAGAAATAGAGCCTCCTACCTAAATCTTACTGCAGAAATGGGCCTTTTACCGGGACATACCCATCCTACAAGACTGCATAACTGCCTCGATCACGTTATGATCAGTACCACTACTTGTGCAACGGTCATAGTAATAGATTCCACCGTCAGTGACCACGCCTCTGTACTGCTATGTCTAAGTAACGCCTCCCCTAAAAACAAGAATCATAAAAGGAAATGTACTACAAAAATAAACTATGAGGGCGCTGTTGAACAATTAAAAACCACCGATTTTACTTTTATTACACACAATTGTGATGCAAATATAGCCGCGGCACGGTTTGTTGAATGCCTTATGTCCGCAGTATCTCAGCACTCAATAGTGGCGAACGTCCCTAACCGTAAAGTAGCCGTTAAACCCTGGATTACACCTGGCCTCTTACGATGTATTCGACACAGGGATAACCTCCATCGAAAATTCTTGGCAGATCCAAAAAACGGAATTGTCGGGTTATCATACAAAAGGTATCGAAATCATTGTAATCTCCTACTCAGGAAATTAAGAATAACTTACGAAAGTTCAGCTTTAAAAACTTGCAGAGACAGTAAAGAAACATGGAATATAATTAAATCCATAACCAACAAAGCCAGTAATCAAACATCAGCTGACAAACTTCTAACTGTCTCTGTTGATAACGTGCATGCGCCTAATGCCTTAGAGCAAATAAACCAATATTTTTCGAACATTGGAAAGCAATTAGCGGACAACATTATCAAAAAACAAAAGTCCCCACCAACCCCATACAAAATTATTGAATCACCCCCTGCGCGGGAGTCAATGGTCTTACTTTCCCCGGACGAGGCCGAAGTTGAGACAGTCATTGATAACCTAAAAATCGACTGCGCCACAGGGTGGGACTTTATTCCGGCTAAACTCATAAAACTGGGTAAAGAAGTACTAGTTCCACCTGTTACAAAGCTCATCGAAGTCTGTTTTGAGCAAGGAGTTTTTCCCCGAATCTTTAAGAAAGCGCTGATCACACCTGTCCACAAGGGGGGGAACCAAGACGAGGTTAAAAATTATAGACCTATTTCAGTTTTGTCCGTACTGTCAAAAATATTGGAGAAATTATTGAATCGTAGACTAATGAAATATCTAGAGCACAACAAAATAATATCGGAAGCGCAATTTGGTTTTAGGTCCGGCAAAAGCACCGTAGACGCAGTTAACCAACTTGTTGATTACGTCACTGAAAAAGTTGATACAAAGCAAAAATGTCTGGGTGTTTTCCTAGACCTAGCCAAGGCGTTTGACACTGTCAGTATTCCTACCCTTGTGAGCAAGCTGGAGCACGCTGGAATCCGGGGAAGGGCCCTAAGCATATTCACAGACTTTCTCAATGACCGAACACAAAAAGTTAAGATTGGTGAAGTGATTAGCAATGAAGCTAGAGTAGACTATGGTGTGCCTCAGGGTAGCTGCCTATCCCCGAGCCTCTTCTTGCTCTATGTGAATGACCTATGCCAGCAGTGTCAGTACCAATGGTAAAATTTTCAGCTATGCAGACGACACCGTACTAGTATTTTATGGAGAGAGTTGGGACACAGCACGTCAAGCTGCAGAAACAGGCTTACGTAAAATAATTCACTGGCTGGAACTAAATTTACTAACGCTTAATATCTCGAAAACCGCATTTGTACAATTCACTTTCGCCAAAACTAGACCTGCGGGAATAAACCTGATAGCACACTCCTGTGATGACCCCAAAAACAGTCTTCAATGCTCATGTATTCCAATTAAACAACAAAATACAATAAAGTACCTGGGTGTGATTCTGGATGCAGGGCTTAGTTGGCGTCCCCACATTGAGCTGACTGCCTCTCGGGTTAGAAAACTCATATGGGCGTTTAAGAGACTTCGACAGGTGTGCGACTTTGAGCTACTCCGTTCAGTGTATCTAGCATTGGCACAGTCAATCGTAGGCTACTGTATCACGGCTTGGGGAGGGACCTGTAAAACCTTCATGATACAACTCGAGAGAGCCCAAAGATCTCTGTTAAAAGTCATGACCTTCAAACCCTACCGGTTCCCAACAAAGAGCCTATATGAGGTATGTCAAGTACTTACAGTGAGACAACTATACCTTCAAAATCTTACATTGAAACAACACGAAGAAACACCAATAAATCACGCAAACAAAAATAAAAGAACAATCGGTAATATTTGTCAAACAGTCAAATGTAAGACTGCCTCCGCTCGACGGCAACACCTATACCTAGCTATTTATATATATAACAAACTGAACAAAATTCTCAACTTCAACCCACTAACTAAAAAGAAAACAAAGATGAAACTAAACACTTGGCTTAAAACATTAGATTACTCACAGACAGAAAACATAGTAAAGGAACAACACTCGTGATAACTAAATAGTAATATGGGCAAACAACCTCTGTTATTATAACCCAAAGTACAACCACCAAACACACACACAAATGCACTCAAACACACACACAAAATACAACATACTCACGCACACACACAACACAAGCACACTCAACATTATACACTACACTAACACGAGCATGCTTGCATTAATTGGTAAAATTTAGTATACTTAGATTATTAAATGTTCCACAAACGGGTGAAGACACTGACTCCTGTAACACAGGTACTACCTAGCGCAGGAGTCAGGGCTTCAAGTGAAAATGTAACACCTTTATGTCAATAAAACATTATTATTATTATTATTATTATTATAATGTAGGTTGAGACTAATATAATAGGATATAATATATTAACAAATAATTTGATTTCATAAGTTAATAATAATTATGCTTTAAGGATGGATTAAAGTAAAACGCATTAAACTATATTTTATTATATCCTGGGGCCTGAAATGAAGACTGCAAATAACGGAATAATTTTTGATATTTGAATGACTTGGAATGACATCAAGCCATTTTGTCTCCCTGATTCTTCTCCAGCCAGTCTGAAATTATATTTTTTAAATTTATTTCAAATATACGAAGTAACACACCTAATTCAGCGATTAATATGGGAAGTTGAAACTTTTTTGCCATTTCCCTACAATGTTCCTCGGGAAATGTGAAATTTCATGATCACGTCTTTTAAGTATTCGGTACACCATTCCATATGTATAAAGTTTTATTATGCTTACGTTGAAGTCTACCTCCTATTTATAAGCCGCATTGTGTAAATAATCTTATAATTTCGTTCATTATGGGCACCCTACTTCAAGAATTGCAATATACTTACTTGATGAAAGAAACACCGCATCCTGCATAGGATTCGCCTTTGCAACCGAACAGCTTTTGAATCGCACACTTTTTAACCATCTTTATTACATCCGAATAAAGAAATTGATTGTTTTACAACAAATAAATATGGCTGGTGGGTTACCAGTCTAACTTATATAATTATATATTCTACTAATAATCTTTTCTTTTTTAATTACATTTCAATACAGTATCTAAATTATTGCTAAAAAAATGTTCTCATTCTAACAGATAATTTAAAAATATTAGAAATATATCAGAACGAAAGTTAATGTTTTTTTAATAAGACACGACAATATTTTTTTTCCTACCATTCCTACTAAATTCGGGAATAATCCTCCTGGCAACACTTTAGAAAGGGACACAGGGCTCTCCAAGCGCTTTCTCCCTCGGACCGGATTTCTCTTTGACCAAGTTATTGTCTGTAATAGAACTTAGCGTCATAAACATAACGTTTATTTTTATATTGGTGTCAAATTGACAATGCTCATTCCAGGTTGTAGTAGAAGTTCCTTGGGTCTTGTTATGTGGGCGTGTTCGTGTCATTGTCACACAAGACGTTTGCAAGACATTTGTCAAATGTCAAAGACGTTTGTAAAGACTAAAAAAGTTGACATTGACATGCAATATTTTAACAAAATTTTGTAAATAAATGGAATTTATTTTTTAATATATTATTTAATTAAAATGGAAACTTCTGAAGAACTTTTGTCCTTGCTGAATGAAAAAGTTGCTTTTGGAGAAAATCTTATCGTCCAATTGGAAGCATTAAATGAAATAGATGGAGTTATGAAATTACAAAGGAAAGTTAGGCAAGAAATTGAATTCTTGAGAAAGGTAATGAAACTATAAAACCCTTTGATAATTTTGCCTTTTTTTTGTATTTTAAAGTATAAAAAACATGTTTGTTCTAGCTACAAAAATCAAAGAAAGTAAAAATCGAACAGCTATCATGTTCGAATCTGCGACATCTTGGCGCGATGGTCGACTCAGCACTGAGGCCTGGCGTTATTGCTGTGTGCAAAATCTTTCACATTAATGATACCTCTAAGTTAATTATCGATATAATTAGCGAGGAAGGCAGGGTTTGGACAAAAGGTAAGAAAAATAACCAAATAAGAACCAATTAAAAAGATATTAAAAACAGTAGAAGGATTATAATTTTTTTAATATTTGTGTTTCAGTTATTGCTAGAAATCCTAAGTCTCTGTCAGCACTAAGTGCAGGCAAAGCGTCATATGGAGCTCGATCAATACTTGACCAAGCAGAGGATTATCTGGAGTGTGCTAAGCTATACCCATGCATGTATCAACCTCCCAAAGTATGTTTCATTCATCAATTGCAACTTTATTTCATTGAGCAATAATTATGAAACTTCTTCATTTGAATTAAATGTTTGCTATTTTAGTTCTTCTGTTTTGGATTTCAGATTATTTTTGAATTTATGAGTGGCATAGAGGAGAGTTTGGCTAATAAATTAAAAGCTATAGGTGTGGTAGTCAAAGGTGAAATATTGCCGAATTCTAATCTGTGTGAGGATAGTAGTAATGATTCTTGGGATGAAGAGTCCAGCGATGAGGAGTGCCTTCAAGACAGGTAGTAAATCTGTTGTTATCATAAGAATATATAAACACTTTTGAACAAAACTGATAATCAAATAATTATGGTTACAGCCATTCCAGAGATTTAAAAACTTGTTCAGAACACACTGATTCAATGGTTTAAAATAAATTTAGTTTTTTTTCCAAAGATTTAATTGTTAATTTACCTGTCCTTGTTACTTGCAGCCAAGAATCATCACTGAAAGGAATGTCTGAGTGTATGGATAAGCATCCGGAAATTAATACTCTAAACCTAGATGTAACAGCAATGATGGCGTATGTGAGCAACATGACAAATGGACACTGTAATTATGTGTTTAAACAAGAAGTTCTCACTCAGCAATCTGCATGGGAAACTGAGAGACCAGTCAAACCAGTTTTGGAGAGATTATTTAAAGGTAATTGATGGATGATTCCTGGTAAAAAAAAAATATATATTGGACACATTTATTTATTTATTTACACTTTTGACGGAGATAAAACGCATCAAGATCAGGGCTTGTGACGTCATGTGTAGGTAAAAAGTGTACTTACATGTGAAAAATACATGTCTAATATTTTTTGGAAGTCTATCTGACAACTAATTAGATTTTTTAGTCATCTACCCTATTCATTGCCACACCAAGGACAGCACTGTTTTATGTCTTTCAAGGCGCCTGGAAGAGGAGTGCAATAAGGCTGCTGATTAAATTATGTTATTTAGTTATTAAAAGGCAAGCGTGCTCCATCTTCGACCACATCATTGCTTACCATCAGGTGAGATAGTGGTCAAGCGTGTGCCTATCAATAATTAAAAAAAAAAAAATCCTTTTGATATGTATTGTAATTATCTTTATCTATATATATAAAAATGAAACCCGTTTTCCTTGGTCACGGCATCACGCGTGAATGGCTGGACCGATTTCACTAATTCTTTTTTTGTTGTATAAATGTTATTATTAGGAGAAGGTTCATATGACAGAAAAAAAAAAAAAAAAAAAAAATTGCGCGGAAAATTAGAAAATTTAAGAATCCTTAGGGTAGGTGTAGGGTAGGTAGGTAGGTAGAGCCAGTTGACGGGAGCGAAGCCGCGGGGGACAGCTAGTGTACAATAAAGTTTATACATAATATGTAATATAAATAGGAAACTTTTGTAATTAATCAGTAAGTGGACTCACTGAATAATCACGAAATCACCTATGAAGATGAAATTTGGCACGGAAGTTGATTATGAATAGGAGACATCCGCTAAGAAAGGATTTTAGGTAACTCCCCTGGTAAGAGGGTGGAAATTGTTTTTACTAAATCCATACCTACACAAAGTCACGGGCGAAGTGCTAGTAATAAATAAAAATAACCATGCCAGTCTTCTGAGATTCATTTTTGATGCTGTGTGGCTACAGTATTCCCAATTTTAAGTCAGCTTCATCTTTCTATTAGTTGTCACCATTTTTCTTTAACAATTTAAATATTAAGTATACAATTACTTGAGTAATTTAGAATTACTTGTTTCTTTTTTCAGATAAGACACTAGTATGCTGCAGAACAGCCTGGGATGATTTTGAGAAAATTGTTAACAACTTAGGTGGTGCAATGGAGATCAAAAGAACAGAGGAACTGAAGAATATGGTCAGAGTTTATCCTGATGATTATGGTGGTAAGTGGGCTATCGAAATAACATCAGTAAGATCCAAATAAGGGCTATTACAAACAACAGTGGTTCTTCACGGCCTAAAACAGTCCAGAGAGTTCACAGCCAATACCCGCATTATGCACCATTCGCCCCATACATGAATTGTATACCTCCAGGCATCTCACCTACATACATCACATGGTCATGCTTAAAACTCTCTTATCTGGCCAGATGCTTGACAGTCTCTTCTTGTGCTAGTACTGACTTATTTCTTTGTTTAATTAAATATCTGTAGGTACATTAAAAAATTACATGCTTACAAATAATTCATTATTATTCTCTAGGTGAAGATGATTACCCAAGAAAGAACTTAAAAGTTAGAGGCCATGTCAGATTAAGATCCAAAATTATTTTTAATTTTGGGCACAGGATTAAGGCCCTGACTGTATCAGCCAATGAAGGGTTTGTTAGAGCTGCCATGCAACAGGTAAGGTTACAATTCAAAAATAAAAAGTATGAAACACCTGAGTAAAATAGTTTCTTGAAATTTTATAATGACTATTGATTTATTTCCAGGGCATAACATACGCCTCATATATTCATGAATCAAGAGCCTTGACAGAAGGTAAAGAGCCTACAGCCACAAAAATCGCATTATGATATTTTTTTATTTCTAGTATAACTATTCCAATTTTTGAGATTGAACAACTTCATGAATAATAAAGAATATTGTTATACTCTACTGTAACAGTATAGTTTTTCAGCATTACTACAACCATTGTCTGTTTCAAAGATTTTTCTGTAAATTAAGTGTATTGTCCATTAGGTGTGGGAAAGCTGGGAAATAATATTTTGCCTTGATCTCATTTTATGCAATTAAATCAAATTTTAAGCTGCCTTACATATAGTCTCAAATATTGGTTGAAATCATTCAATTAGGTCTACTAAATATCTTTTGGCATTTAATTTTAAATTAGTTATAGTGGTTGTTAATACTTATTTATGTACCTATTTTGCTAGTTTAATCTCTAGAGTACCTACATTTTTTAGATCTTTAATAGAGCCTTGTAAAAATACTTACATAATATTATGTATAATGCCTTGTGGCATATTCTGTGATCACAAATAAATATTTAATGCATTATTTTCCGGGTTTTCTTATGTTATGGGATTTTCACATTTTTATGTTTGTCTACAATGTTTTGCTGTGGCTTGTATTACCTATGATAGCGCTTTTAAATAATTTATTGTCGCGACTCCCATCCTCACTATCCCATAGCTGTCTATAAAACTCATCATTGGGTCACAAAAGCGACGATCAGGCAGGTACAGTGTTCGAACCTCAGGACAAAAAAACAGAAATTGAAGGGTATATTTGATTGTCAAAGTCAAAGCATTTATTTCAATTAAACCATTCACAGGCACTTTTGAATTGGTAAGGTCGGTCAGTCAAAAAGGTGAAGCTATTTGCACGTTCCAAAGCGTAGATCTCTATGGAGAAGAACGTGCAAGAAACTCCATGGACACTCTTGTTAAAATTATTCATAGGTATGTGAGAAGGATGTAGAAAGACGTGCACGACAAAAGCAAAAAAGGAACAATTCAAAATACTAACAAATAAAACGAAACATGGCAGTTGAGAGATGACCAGTCCCAGCTGACGGAGCCAAATGATGAATGAAACACAAACTCCACCATCAGAGAGACTTTTGAGTGAGCATGACACTCCCAACAGCAACAGGGCAAATTAAAGTCTTACCCAAAATGACAGTTTAACTTGAAGGTACACAGTACTCACACATGTGCCATGCATGAAATTATACAGTGCAAAATTAGTTGTCTATACAATGAAAATTCTAAGTTCTTTCAATATTCAGCGGGTCTCGCAACTGCTAAAAATAAAAAAATAATAATTTGTGCGCCCTAGTGGCTGTGGAGCAGGACCAGCATTGAGCCAAGCATTTTTATCTTCAATGTAATCCCTAACTTATAATATTATAAGTTAGGGATTACAAAGCATATGCTTGCCTGCATAAGATTTAAATTTTGTTTCATTTAATTCTAATATGTGGGGAGGTATTTTATTATAACAGTAAAAATGTGAACCCCATGAAAAATGTGGCTACTTTAGCAAGTCTGAAGCCTGGTTGAACTAATTGGTTCCTATTTCTAGTGACATAATTATGCCTGTCGCCTCGTTTATTAAAAAAATGTAGATTCTTTCTAACGTAGGTACATAATGTTTTCATAGATATATTGACAAGGTACCGTCATGATGTTAATATTCTTGAACAGTTGCCTTAGAGAATCGCGCCGGCGGAGATTGTATATGGCTCTTATGGCTCTTTTTTGCAGAATAAAAATTGACTCGATATCTGCAGCCCGTCCCCATAGTAAGATACCGTAAGACATGATACTATGAAATGTACTCACACATGTATTTGTCTATCTTAATTATTTCTCACACTGTCTATTTTAATTATTTCTTTGAATTGTTTCTTTTTTACTCCGGACTCTTTTATCCTGCACGTCTTTAACATCGTTCTCACATATATGTATAATTTCAATACGAATGATGTAACCATAATTTTGTAACAAAAACTTATTTTTAAAAGAGTGTCCGTGGAGTTTCTTGCACGTTCTTCTTCATAGAGATCTACGCTTTGGAACGTGCAAATAGCTTCATCTTTTTTTTGACCGACCGACCTTGACAATTCAAAAGTGCCTGTAAATGGTCTAATTGAAATAAATGCTTTGACTTTGACTTGACTTTGACTTTGAAAGTAACTAAAATAGACTAGTCTCGCGGTATCAACATCCGTAAGTTGGCGGATTTTCCTAACAGCATACGCTGCTGAGCTTAGCCGTCCTGCAAGAGATGCTAAATGAGGACCCCATTGTAGCCTTGCGTCAAGCGCGAGCGTAATCCCCAGGAAAACCGTTCTATCGACGAATTCCAGTTTTTCCGCGTTCAATACTTTGTTATGTTTGTTTGTTTTTATTGTTTCGATACCAACTGTTTTTTTCGCGATTTAGAATGTGATCCCACAGTAAATGAACGGAATCAAAAATGAGCGTGACTACCGCAGGACCACGAACTCCAATCGCTTCCATATTTTGCAAATAATTAGTACTCAATTGGTACTAATTGGTACTCGAACAACAAAATTGGTACCTTAGTAGTTTTCGAGAAAATCGACTTTGAAGGTGGTCCTGCGGTAGTCACGCTCGTTTCAGCAGAACCACCATGTGCGCAGAAAAAGGCGCATTGACGCAGTGACAACTTAATTTGGTCGGGTTATACGCGACGATTTAGTATGGAAAAGTAATAAAAGCTGATTTCTTTAAAATACAACACCCAGGAATGTGAAATTTTGGTCACTATGACTTCTTTAGGAGTAAGTACAAATTTTTGTATTTTGGGGAGAAATTACAGAGTTTTTAATAGGGAAATCTTGAAATGAAAATTTAACACCGTGACTACCGCCACCCCACCAATGTCATGGTATATCTCGTAAACTACTGGAGTACTAGTTTTGAATTTGGGGTACTAATTCTATCTTGCAGGGTACTAACTTTCTATGTAGGTTTGAGGAAAGCGACACGCTCCTAAAACTTGGAATCTTCATTCTAAGTCATGGTCCTGCTGATGCCCGCACGAAAGTTATCATCGTTCGTTGATTCCTCGGTAAATACAAATGTTTCAGTTTTGTTTTTTCTTTACGAAATGAACCACATGTAAGGGTACTAATTATTTGTATACTTAGAATAGCTGTAGCAAGCCCCCTTTTTCTGCGCTCATGGTGGTCCTGCTGAAACGAGCGTAACTACCACAGGACCACCTTCAAAGTCGATTTTCTCGAAAACTACTAAGGGACCAATTTTTTCGAGTACCAATTGACTACTAATTACTTGCAAAATATGGAAGCGATTGGAGTTCGTAGTCCTGCGGTAGTCACGCTCATGAATCAAAAATAAGCAAATTAATGTTATGGAGGTGTACAGCTTCTTGGCAAAAAAGAGTTTGGAAAAAACGAGGGCGCCACTATCTCACTTAGCGCACCATAATGTGGGGAAACAGCAAGAGAATTTAATCAAATTGTTAAAAATAAATGTGGAACAATAAACGTTACTCAAAATCTAACACTTGTCGGCCAAGTAGTGTCGACATCATAGGTTTCCATTTAGTAAAATATTTAGTTCCCCTTGTCACCACATCACACTTACTCTTTTTTGCCAAGCTGTACAGTTCATAAAATAATCATATTCATAACTTACACCCTAATGGTGCATTCAAAATCCGCCTGATCCTTTCAGTTAGTGTGAGCGTGACCTACAATCAATTTATTGTATGAATGAACATTGTTGTAAGTTAACAGTTTTACAAGCCTAATAAAGGATCGCCCCGTCTGTGATAAGTAAATGTAAATTGTGAGTTGTAGCACTTTCTATTGATGCCAGTGCCACTATGTCTCACTATGTCTTGAACACATCTTGTCTGATTGTTTCGCTAAAAAAATAAATAAAAGAAACCTGTCAAGTTTGGTTAGTGTTTTGTTCTAACTCAAACCCAATATTACTTTCCTCTATGCTCAAACCCTTTATTTCAAACAAGTCATCCATATGTATAAAAGTACTCTGTGCAAGTCATTTACAGGCATGTGTCTTAGCATGGTGTAGTAAATTTGTACTACTAATGGTAACTTTGTAAGCAGCAGTTCTAGTTTTTGTTTACGATGATCAAATGTCATCCTTATGTCATTGTCAATAGTGACAATTCAATAATCAATCAATTTTGACTGTTGCTTTTGATTTGCTTGATTTTGTGAAAATGATTTTTGTAATTATTTTAAAACAAATACAATGAATTACCATTTATAATGGCTGATGTAAATAAAGAAGTGATTGATACACAGTTTATAGCCGAAAACATTGGCTTCTTAGATAACTGTTTCGATAATTCATTCATATTACAAAGTTCTTTGCAAGTTGTAAAAGAACATGCAACAGAACAAAATGATACAGAATTGAAAGAAAGAAAAGTAAATAAGAAACTTAACAGTTATACACAAAGCACTGCAATAAAATTAGAAGATCCAACCCAAAACAATACTGTGATATCTCAAATAGAAAGGAGCAACAACAAAAAGTTAAGTGACTGGGGATTACCTGTAGAAATAGCAAAAAAATATGAAGAACGAGGAATTTCAGAAATGTTCGAGTGGCAAGTCACTTGTTTGGGTAACTCAAAGGTACTTTTTGATTGCTGTAACTTGGTCTACTCAGCCCCTACATCTGCTGGTAAAACTCTGGTTGCAGAAATACTAACAATAAAAACTATTTTGGAGCGACAGAAGAAGGTGATTATAATTCTACCATTTGTTTCTATAGTTAGAGAGAAAATGTTTTATCTTCAAGACATACTGTCCAGCTCAGGGATTCGTGTGGAGGGCTTCATGGGGTCTCAGTCACCTCCAGGGGGCTTGCAGGCTGTTCATGTTGCCATATGTACTATTGAGAAAGCTAACAGTTTAGTAAACAAACTATTAGATGAAGGCAACATTACAGAGTTAGGAGCTATCATTGTTGATGAATTACATCTGCTAGGTGATCCCAGTCGGGGATATATCCTAGAACTGCTTTTGACCAAAATTAAATATGTGTCATCAAATTCAGATGAAGTTCAAATACAAATAGTGGGTATGTCAGCTACATTACCCAATTTAGAAAGTCTAGCTAGCTGGTTGGATGCTGAGTTATTCATCACACAGTTTAGACCTATCCCTCTTGATGAATACTGTTTGGTGGGGAATAATTACTATGATAAACAAGGATTATGTGCTAATACTATAGACATGAGTTTATTTGCTGAAGGAGACAATGTCCTGAAAATATGTTTAGGAACTATTAAAGATGGATGCTCAATCCTCATATTTTGTATGACCAAGAATTGGTGTGAAAGTTTAGCACAGTCTGTAGCATCATCATTTTATAAACTAGGGTGTGAGGACAGTGAGGCTGGGTCTGTTTTAAGAAGCCAGCTCAAATCTGACAATATTCTAGAAGTCCTTGAACAATTGAAGAATTGTCCTGTTGGATTAGACCAAGTTCTAAAGAAAACTATATCATTTGGTGTAGCTTACCACCATGCTGGTCTCACATTTGATGAGAGGGACATTGTTGAAGGCGGATTTAAATCGGGGGCAATCAGAGTCTTAGTAGCCACATCCACATTGAGTTCTGGGGTGAATTTGCCTGCAAGAAAAGTAATTATTCGTTCTCCTGTGTTCCAAAGACAACCAATCAATATCTTGACATACAAACAAATGATTGGCAGAGCTGGAAGAATGGGAAGAGACACAAAAGGTGAGAGTGTTTTGATATGCACAGAGGCTGAGAAGAAAATTGGGTTTGATCTAATGATGGGCACATTAGATCCAGTCAAGAGTTGCATTGAAAGTGAAGATAAATATATGAGGGCAGTGCTAGAAATGATAGCTAGCCAAGTTTTGTCTACAAAAGAACAGTTAGATTTGTATTCCAAATGCACTTTGCTGTACAATCAACAGGATAAATCAGCTGCACAAAATTGTCTCTTAGAAAGTACTTTAAAGGAATTGAAGAACTTTGAGTTAGTGAGGATTCAAACTGAAGGTGAGGAGGAGCATTTCATTGCAACTCCATTAGGAAAAGCTTGTCTCTCATCATCAATGGCTCCAAATGATGGATTGTCATTGTTTTGTGAACTGCAGAAGGCTCGCCAGTGCTTAGTCTTGGAGACAGATTTGCACCTCATATATTTGGTAACACCATATAGTGTTAGTAGCCAGTGGGGTAACATAGATTGGATACATATGCTAACTCTCTGGGAGTCTCTAACAAAGGCCATGAAGAGGGTAGGGGAACTGGTGGGCGTACAAGAGAGTTTTATAATAAGATGCCTGAGAGGTGGCAACAAGCAAAGCAATATACAAAATAAAGTGAATGTACACAAAAGGTATATCTTAAAATAAGTTTTATATACTTAAATTAAAAGTATGGATGTACTTTCTTAAATACTGTTTCTTGTATGTTAATAAGTGTATTTTTTTATTTAAGGTTTTACACTGCCTTGGCTTTACAGGACCTAGTAAATGAGGTTCCATTAGCAGAGGTAGCAATGAAGTTTCAATGCGCGCGAGGATTCCTGCAGAGTCTCCAACAAGGAGCTGCGACTTTCGCTGGTGAGAGCACTTTTTCATTGGAGTTTTTAGGTAGAGTAGAGTAGAGTAGAGTGGAGTAGAGTAGAGTAGAGTAGGGACTCCCTTATCCGCACTTAGACTCTCATTCGGTCCGTTGTGCGTAGGTATCCTGGCTAAGTTAGCCAGCCTAGCTCCGCCCAGAAGCACAGAAGTTTCCTGGGAGCTTCACAGGCTTCGCGGAGCGACCTCACCGTTCCGAGGATTTGTTCACGTTGGGTAGCCACAGCCTCGCATTCCAGGATGGCGTGAGCAGCTGATTCTTCGGCGTCAAAACAGCCCCTGCAGAGTGGGCTGTCCGTGGCGCCTATGTTATAGAGATGTTTGTTTAGGGGGCAATGGCCCGTAATTGTGCCTATTATTGTTCTAAGGTCGTTTCTGCTTAGGCTGAGTAGTCGTTTAGTTAATCGCGGTTTTAGACATGGCATTGCCATTTTTGACTGCCTACAGTCTGTGCCCCGTGACCATTTGTTGTTATGGAGTTCAGTTGATCTCTGGCGAATCCATGTACGAAACTGCGAGAAAGGTAGAGGAAGGAGTGGGTATGGGCCTAAAACTACCATCTCGGAACCTCTCTTCGCAAGTTCGTCTGCGGCAACATTGCCTAGGGATCCGCTGTGTCCCTTGATCCACTGGAGGTAGATCCTGTTAGACAGCGATATACTCTCCAGGGCGAGGTGACACTCGAAAATTAGTTTACTGTTGGTTTGTTTGTTCTCTAGGGCTTTAAGCACAGCCAGGCTATCAGATACGAATCTAATTGCGTAGCTGTGTATCCCTAGACGCTTTACGGCTGTTGCGGCTTGTGTTAGGGCGACACACTCGCTTTGGAATATCGAGTTGTGTTCGCCTAGTGGTAAGTGAAAGTTAATGTTGAGGTCTAGGGAGTGTACGCCAGCCCCTGAACCCTGTGGAGTTTTTGAGCCGTCTGTGTAGACGCGTACTTCATTGACTCCTGACTGGTCCCTCTCTTCCTCTGTTGTTTGTAAACTATAGCTTTTGTTAAACATGAGTTTATTCGGTGTCCTATCACACGGGGCAGCGATGAGAGGTTGATACTCGATCGCCCGGTCCAGGATGCCAGCGTGAGGACTAGTATGGTTCTTGCCCCATATGCCTAAGTGCATAAGCCTGATGGCGGCTAGTGCTGCCTCCTGCTGTATGTACATGTCGAGGGGAGTTAGATGTAGGGCTATCTCCATTGCTGTAGTTGGGGTTGTCCTCATGCAGCCCGTGATAGCGGAACAGGCTAACCTTTGGAACCGCTGGAGCCTAGAGACGGTGGTCGAGAGTTCAGTCCTCGTCCACCAAACCAAGGCACCGTAGGTCAGCATTGGTCTGACCACAGCTGTATAGAGCCACAGCGTGATCTTTGGAGAGAGCCCCCACGTTTTTCCTGGCATTTTTTTGCATTGGTAAAGTGTGATTGTGCTTTTGTTTAATTTGTAGTCAAGGTGCTTGTTCCAGAGTAATTTGCTATCAAGGATCACTCCTAAGTACTTGACTTCTTCTTTGAGTGATAGTTCGGTGTTGAAGAGTTTAGGTAGTTTATGAGGTCCAAGGACTCTCTTGTTGGTAAACATTATTAGTTCTGTTTTAAGGGGGTTGACCGATAATTCGTGTTTTGTACACCAATTCTCGATTACTTTGAAAGCTTTCCTCATGAGGTCACATAAAATGCCTTCAAATTTCCCCGTGATTAGGATTGCTATATCATCTGCGTAACCCACCGAGTACAGACTGCTAGCGTTGAGCTCAGCGATGAGCTCATTTACAACTAAGTTCCACAGTAGTGGTGACAGCACCCCACCCTGCGGGCAGCTCCTTATACTTACGATTCCTCGTGTGGTGGCGTTAACAGTGAATTGTATAGCGCGGTGTTTTAGCATGTTGTGTATCCATTGTATAAGCGTTGGCGCCACACCGTGCACGGCTAGTGCCTGGCCGATGCTGGCGAAATTTGTTTTGTCAAAGGCACCTTCTATGTCAATGAAGGCACCCAGTGTTGGGTTTTTGGTTTTGAGAGCATTTCCTATGCGTGTTACTACGCAGTGGAGTGCGGACTCAGTTGATTTGCCTGCACAGTAGGCATGTTGGTTTGGGTGTAAGGGTTTCAGTAGCGAGATTTGGCTCCTGATCTCTCGATCCCCAAGCCTCTCCAGCGTCTTTAGGAAGAACGAGGTGAGGCTGATGGGTCTGAAAGATTTGGGCTGAGTGTAATCGCTTCGACCTGGTTTCGGAATAAAGATTATTTTTACTTCTCGCCATATCAAGGGGATGTAGCGGTGAGCCAGACAGGCTCGGAATATATTAACAAGGTATTCAGCTAGCGAGTCACCGCTCCACCTGAGCAGAGCTGGAAAGATACCATTCAACCCTGCTGCCTTGAAAGGTAAGAAGGTGTTGATTGCCCATATTATTTTATCTTTGTCTATCACTTCTGAAGCCACTTCCCAATCTAGGTTGCTCGTAGCCCTTTCCCTATGCGGTTCCCAACTCTGCTGGGTCGCAATTTGGCAGCCTGGGAAGTGGGTGGTGAGAAGTAATTCGCTAGTTTCCGCATCGTTGGTTGTGTAAGTGTTGTCTGGTTTTTTGAGGCATCCTATTGAGAGTGCTGTCTCAGTGGCGGTACAAGTTTTGACCCTCATTGCCTGGTTGCTATTCTCAATGTTGGTACAGAAACGCCTCCATCCGTTTTTACCTCTAAGGCGTATTAGTTTTTTATAAGTTCTGCGGGTTGTTGTATATCGGTAGTTAGGTAGCTAGTTACAGTAGAGTCACTTTATATTATTTTTAATGTAAATGATGACGTTCAAAAGTGCCGTTTATTGGCCTAATTGAAATAAACGTTTTTGACTTTGACTTTGATCGGTCCCAGTCTCCTGGTGACCGAGTGTTCATGGCTCTGTTGAGCAGCCTTCTCAGCCTGCGACGGTGTCTCTCTAACTCTGGATCCCTCCAGAGTTGCCTTGCTCCCTGCCTAGGCACAGTGAGACTGCTCAAAGCTAGTTACAAGGATTGATGTTACATTGTTTACGTGGTTGGTTATGGGAATTTCAGCTGGTAGGGCGGGTAGTTTACTAAACTCTGCCTTGACTAGCCTTTTTTAGGTAGCGTATATATAGTTTTTAGGTTCATACCCAAGTAGTACCTACTATCAGGTTCCAGTTAGTAAGCCTGCGCCGTCTGTCTACTTAGATAGAACAGGACAAAAAAACAAAAAAAATAGGAAAGATAAAGTAAATACTATCTTGGGTGTAAAATATACTTTTAATCATATTTTTTTTTCTTTTTATTATTCTGGCATATATTTTAGTTTCCCATACCCCTTAGTGTGCGAATGAATTGATTTTTTTTCTTAATTGAATTCAACTTGCACCGGGCTGATTGGTTTAAATTGAATTTGTAGTAATTGTAATTCATTTATAGGTATGGTAACAGCTTTTTGCCGACAGTTAGGCTGGAAAAATATGGAAATGTTAATATCACAATTCCAAGACCGTTTACATTTTGGAATTCACTCCGAACTGCTAGAAATAATGAAATTACCATCTCTTAATGGCATGAGAGCCAGAACACTTTTCGATGCAGGCTTTGAATCGATTTCCAGTATTGCATCAGCTGATGCAAATACTATAGAGAATATCCTTCACAAATCAGTACCATTTCAAAGCGAAAAAGAAAGAGATGATGACGATACAGATGATATAAGGAAACGTAATAAAATTAAAAGTATTTGGGTAACGGGTTATTGCGGTATCACTACCAAAGAAGCTGCAGAAAATCTTATAGCAGAAGCTAGAAAGTATCTATCCCTTGAAATTGGCGTTTCAGAAATTAAGTGGGATTCTAAATCTGCAGTACCTTCTGATTCTTTAGAAACTTCAAAAGTTCAAGAGGAAAATAATAGTCTGAATGAAATATTAAGTCCTAAGAATCATGCCATTGATCAAAAGGAAATAAGTCAGCCTAATATCACTCAAAAAACCACAACTAAAATCAATCTGTCTAACAAAACCGTAGAAGAAAAATATCAATTCGTTAAAGAACAAGATATGGCAGAAAAAAATAAAAGTTCAAATTTTTATGAAGAAACACTAGCTAATACTTTTCTTTGTGAAACCAAAGCTTTGAGTTTTATCGATAAAAATGAATTATCCAAAACGAGTGCCAATATCTTGAAAGAAATCAGCAATAAGAGTGAAAATAACAGCCCAAGTTTATCAAACGATATTGTATGGGATTCTTTAAATATCACTGAAGCTGGTTTAGATAATTTAACAAAGTTACGCACTTCTGACAAAATGTATTCACCAAATATTAGTTTTGGTGAAGTTGAAGAAAAACCTGCGGTGTCAGGAAATATCCACACATCGGATATTTTAAGTTCGTCACATCTTATGTCGACAAAAGATATCAGTTTATTTTCTTCGGATGGAGATAACTCGAGTTTATTTGAAGAGAGTTTACCTATAGACTTAATACCCAGTAAATTCCTCGACACAGAGCCAACTATATTGTTAAGACAAGAAACGGCTTCTGATTATGCTACTAGTATTAACTCAAACACAATTTTAAATGCATTTAAATCTACATTAGTTGAGACTGAAGGTCATAATCATGACGATGATGAAAACGAAGATATAAAATTGATCTACGATGATGATAACATCATAGAAAGAGAAGTTGCAAAGTTTGAAAACAATCGTATTTCAGCTAGTAGTCAATTAGTTAAAAAGAATCTTGTGGTTTCTAAACGCAGAAAAAACTCATATAAAGAAATGCAACCAGTGATAAAAAAGAAAAGAATAGAATTTTCAATACAAGAGGAAATGAAATTGATACCAAAAGAAAATACATTTATATCACCAAAGATAAATAATTCTTCATCAAAACATTTTTGTATCGAATTTAGTCAAAACAAAGTGGAATGTTATATTTTAAGAGGAAATGATATTACTGAGAATTTACATGTAGTCCAAAGAGTACAAACAGCATCAGTTCATTTGCTTTTGAAAAAAAATAACTTGGTTGCTAATGAAATAATAGGAAGTAACATAACTGGTTTTCATAAGCCTGTCCGGAAAACAGAAGAAAGAAATGAAGATTGCCCAATAAAAGGAATAGTTGTTTACTTCAATCAAGGAACAAGTATTTTTTTAGACTTTACATCTTTAGACAATTTGGAAATGATCAAGAATATATTGCGGAGCTGGTTAAATAAAAACACATTGAATTTAAAAATATTGTGCTCGAAAACGGTGAACGTTTACCTAAAACGGTGGCTTGGCGTAAATTTATCGACGAAGTGTATCGATATATCTTTAATTGAATGGTTAATAGATAGCAGTGAAAAAATACCGGAAATAGATTATCTAGTAAGTTTGGAATTATCTTTTTTGATCTATCTACCTATCCATCTAATTTTTCTTTTTCATTCACTACTAAAACGTTATTTAATGTTTTAGACTAAAAAGTATTGTGGAATAGATTTCACTAGAGTGTTGTTAAAAGTCGGCAATCAACAAAAAAGGTTCAAGAATTTAGATACATCGGAAGGTCTATGCTTGAAGGCTTGGGCGCTTTGGATGGTCGCTGAGAATCAAGAAAAGGTTTTACTAGCATCTCTACAACCTGCTCGAAGTGTCATAGGTGCGTAGATATTTTTTTAACCACCACTATTTCCATAGTCAAAATCAAAATACGTAGAACAGAAGGCCTAGTACGAATGTTTTGACATGTAGTAACGTTAACGTAAGTGAATTTTGAATGTATTTAAAAAACTGCAATTCCAAAGTATTATGGTTTAATTTCATGCGACATATTTGTTTCATACAATAATATGAATAGGTATAATATCCAATTCAAATAAATGTTATGTGTGTATAGGTATATAGTAAAATTTTACGTAACGTTACCTACTATTACGTCAAAAACATTCGAGCTAGGCGCTCAGGACTGTAGAATAAGAGCTCAACTCATATTCTACAGTCCTGTTCAAAAGGCTGCTCTTAGAGCTGCCCTTAGAGTCTTAGGAAACCCAAAAGGACCACAAAGTATATTAAGATTTGATGATTAGTTTATTAAAGTCCGTCAGTATTAACTTAATGATCTTTTGACAGATATCGAAAATCAAGTCTCGAAGATTCTGGCCAACTGCGAATATTACGGAATCACTGTAGACAAGGATCTCGCGTCTCGACTTTTGATTGATGTAAGAAATTCCCAAGAGAGTCTGCAAAAGAAGGCGTACAAACTTTGTGGATATCATTTCAACTTTAACTCTTCGAAAGATGTTGCTAAGGTACCTAAAAGTTTCGTAATACGTACAATATGTCGCAATGTGTATTATAGTTTTATCGCAGATATCAAATTATGCAGTGGCGTTTATATTTGGCACATTGAGTTCTAAGAAAGTTTGACTTTGTTCGACATCACTGTCATTCTTTCATGACAGTCTGTATAAATGTGTCTCCTTCTAAAATTCGACATGTCAAATTAATGCCAATCTTTAGATTTTGTAAGTAGTTATGAATATCTACTTTTGTGTTTTTGTCAGGTTCTGGGCATATACAACGGACGTAAAGTGAGCACAAAGAAAAGTGTGCTAACTTCGCACAGCAGTCCCCTGTCAAGTACTGTTATTTATTGGAGGAAGCTTAATTCTATACTGACGAAAACGTTGTACCCACTTACAGAGAAGGCTTGTATCTACAGCAAGGGAGATAGGTAATCTATTTGCTTTTTTAGGGTTCCGTTCCTCAGTCGGTAAAAAAACAAATACTTAATTTAAAAAAATAAAAAACACGCAGTTCCCTGGACCATTTCTTTAAGGCATGTATTTAAATCGATATCTGTATATTCCCTTTTTTCGATCAAAATATTTCAAAGTTAAACCAAAAATACTGACTTGCACTCAAATTATGCACACTAAATAAATCAAATTCGATATACTGTTTAATGGTATTTGCAGAACTGTTTTACTGAACGAATATTTGGCTAATGATATTTCTGGGTGGTTTAAAAAAAAATAACCACGAAGGGGATGGCGGGGTCTGTTCGCTCGCTTCGCTCGCTCACTTGACCCCGCCATCCCCTTCTAACCTAACCTGTCCGAGTCGGGGTGCCCAATGACCGGCTACTATTGTAACCATGATAACCACCTGCTATTTCAGGGAAGTGCAATTTAGAGTGCAAGTTAGTATTTTTGACAAACAATTCGTATTTTTGTTTTATAAATCATAAATCCGATGTATGAACCACATTTTTGGTGTGAATTCGATAAAAAGGTCATCTCGTTTTGGATGATTTTTTTAGTTTTTTTGTAAGACATGTTTTCTAATCAATTGGGATTTTTTGCACAGCATTATTTTTTCTGGTATGCATTAAATTATACAGATGTGCATTTAAAAATATCCCTTTCTTTAAACGATTCAGTCCCCCGACTGCAATAAAAAAGTGGTTTTTCAGATTTCAATTTTTGGGTCCAATGCTTTTAATTCATTTTTTTTAGACATTTTTAGACATCGCAGGCGTGTTTTTTATGTTTTTTTTTTTTGCTAGTTTATAAACTTCCGTAGGTAATGTTTACTCTCGATGCGCGAGTCAAACTCGCACTTGTCCGGTTTTTTTTTACTGAGCTCGCAGATTTAGGTCGTAGTTTACGAAGAACGAAGATCCGAAGTTTTCACTTGCTACGAAGATTTCACATGCTACGAAGTTTTCTCTTGCTACGAAGTTATCCCTTGCTACGAAGCTATCACTTGCTACGAAGTTATCACTTGCTACGAAGCTATCACTTGCTACGAAGTTATCACTTGCTACGAAGCTATCACTTGCTACGAAGTTATCACTTGCTACGAAGCTATCACTTGCTACGAAGTTATCACTTGCTACGAAGCTTTCACTTGCTACGAAGTTTTCACTTGCTACGATGTTTTAATTTGCTACGAAGTTTTAATTTGCTACGAAGCTTTCTCTTGCTACGACGTTTTCACTTGCTACGAAGTTTTCACTTGCTACGACGTTTTCACTTGCTACGAAGTTTTCACTTGCTACGAAGTTTGTCTTGCTACGAAGTTTTCACTTGCTACGAAGTTTGTCTTGCTACGAAGTTTTCACTTGCTACGATGTTTTAATTTGCTACGAAGTTTTAATTTGCTACGAAGCTTTCTGTTGCTACGAAGTTTTCACTTGCTACGACGTTTTCACTTGCTACGAAGTTTTCTCTTGATACGAAGTTTTCACTTGCTACGAAGTTTTCTCTTGATACGAAGTTTTCACTTGCTACGAAGTTTTCTCTTGCTACGAAGTTTTCACTTGCTACGAAGTTTTCACTTGTACGACACGGTTGGCGCAGTTGTTGAGCGATTGACTGCTGCGCTGCGTGTCGCGGATTCGATTCCCGCACGGAACAAATATTTGTATGGCCTACTTATAGTTGTTCCGGGGTTCCGGGTCTGTTTGTGTATGTGACTTTATATGTTTGTAAACACACCCACGATACAGGAGAAATGCCTAGAGTGGGGCAATGTTTTTAAAAGAAAAAAAAAAAAAAGCTTGCTACGAAGTTTTCACTTGCTGTTGCTACGCTACTTTCTATAGCTACCTAATTTAGGGCCTGTACACACCACGTTTTTTAAACGCGCCGTTGACGCGCGATTGTAGCGATACAGACGCGATACGCACGCGAGTCAGACGAAGTCTGTAGAGCTCTGTAGGATAGAAGCGCGCCGTCGACGCACGTTTCTAAAACACGCGTCAACGGCGCGTTTAAAAAACGTGGTGTGCACAGGCCCTTACACGTTCGCAAGTTGCTTTCGTACAGACAACTGCAGAAATTCTCGCAGGAGTTTTCTCGCACGTGGAAAAATGATTTAAAAACCATGTGAAAGAATGGCTCTAAAAGGGGATGGGATTCTGGAACAAATTAAGGTTTCTCTCAACCCAATAAATTATTTCGTTAGTGAAAGGGGTCGATACAGATGTATGTTGTGTCTTGTGTCAGAAATGTTTCATACTTTATTAAGATTAATTAAACATGTAGAGTAGCGGCAGGCGCGGCTCGGTACGGAACTACGGACGAGCAATTTGTAGCAATACCGCCTTTACCTTCGACGTGTCAGATTTTATGTTATCAATCTTGTTTGCTTTAGGCCGACACAGTATATACAGGGTTATTTTTTAATGACCGGCCAAATTTTCACAGGGTGTTCTACCCATGAATATGAACAACTTTCACTATGGAACAAACCGATCATTAAAAAATAACCCCGTATTCATACATTATATTTCGGTTTTGTTTGGTCTTGATTCGGATTTTCGGATCGAAGGACTATTCAGCACTAACGGTGTAGGCAACCATTACTACCAGTTTTTAGGTTTATCTACACTGAAATAGTTTTGGATTCTTTATTTATTTCCTACATATGTACATGGCTTATTATTTTATTGATCATTTTTGAAACTTTGGAGATGCCATACCTACATACACGAAGGTACATAAGCTTAAACATTTAAACAAGTCTATTTTCAAATCGTATGTGAAACTTTAAGTCATTTGCATTAAAACGAACGAAGGACCACTTTAAACAAAAATATGAATGTCAAATAAATTGGACTCATTCGCATAAAGAGAATACGTACGCGGTGCAAATTACAAAAAAAAGTGTTTTATTATAAAAGCAGTTTACACGCGCCCCCGCAGGCGGTGTCGGGCGGGGGGGTTACACGAAGAGGATGGGAAGATTAATTAAAGTGAGAGCTTGGCGCAAACCTTATATTTTTTACTTGCAGAATAAATCCGACGTACACAATGTTCACTTGCACGGGCCGGATCAGTATGCATGAGCCGAACCTACAAAATGTGCCGCGCACGTTTACAATCCCTGCTGAATACTTGCACAGTGGTGCAAGTGACGACGTTGTGGAGTTCAACTGTAGGAACATATTCAAGGCGGCGCCTGGCTACGTCATTGTGTCGGCGGACTATTGTCAGCTGGAAATGAGGATCCTGACCCACTTCAGCAAGGATCAGGTGCTGATGAACATAATGAACTCGGACATGGATGTTTTTAAATCTATTGCGGCGTCGTGGGGCAATTTGCCTGAAGAGGACGTAAGATTTTTTCTATTTGATCAATTAGGTGGTGATCGTTTTTCGGAGTAAACATTAGAGCTGACCAAATGACCTGCAGTAGTGCCTTGTGGCTTCTTCATTTTAAAATAATGAAAGTTCTTTCAAGTTTTGTGAAAAGAACTTTCATTATTTTGGAACCAAAACACGGCCCCTCAAATCTGCGACGTCAGTCCTCTATATTTAGCGCAATCGTCCATTGTTTGTGGGTCTTTGAAGCTCTTCATAAAAGAGCACTTCACTGAGCACAGCTTCTTATTATATTTAGCTTATAAGTTGGCAATTTTGACGTGCGATATTGGAAAAACATTGAATTATTAACAGGTAGACGATGATCTGAGGCAGAAGGCGAAGCAACTTTGTTATGGGATAATTTATGGGATGGGGAACAAAACACTGGGGCAGGTCCTCGACGTGTCGGAGATGGAGGCGGCAGTGTTCATGGACTCGTTCTATAAAACCTATCCGGCCGTGAAAGTGTTCACTCAGTCGGTTATAGAAGAGTGCAGGGCGAAAGGATACGTCGAGACGCTCACTAAGCGAAAGAGATATTTGCCCGAGATTAAAAGTATTGCTGGAGCTAAAAGGAGTAAGTGTGTTAGTGAAGTCGATAGTTTTCAGTTCATAAATTGTGACTAACGGGATTCAGTAGGTTATAGAATAAATGCTTGTAACGCTCATTTATTTAATCAGATTAATTTCAGCCAAAATAATTCTATGATACAGGAGAAATTCCTAGTGTGGAGTAACGTTTAAAAAAAAAAAATCTTCGCATAAAAGAAGTGTTAAGAGAAAACATTGTGATTCTAAACCCCCAATTATTTCTCCCCATCAGGTGCAGCCGAGCGGCAAGCGGTAAATACAACCATCCAAGGCTCAGCTGCAGACATTGCGAAGGCCGCTATGTGTTCTATAGACACCAGGACAGACACCCTCGACCCGAAGCCTCGCCTCATACTGCAGATGCACGACGAACTCATCTACGAAGTGCCGGAAAAGTACCAACACTACTTCATCACTATAATGAAACAAGTCATGGAAGAGACCGTCAAGCTACGAGTACCCCTCCCCGTTAAAGTGAAGTCCGGCCTCACGTGGGGCACTCTAAAAGAAATCAAGTTTAAATCATGAACTCTCTACTTAAATGTTTAGTCTGGACTCTGTGATATTTTATTCCTTTCACGTTATATTTTATCGTCGTAATGTAATTTGATTTTATAGGCAATAAACTATAGAATGTAGTATATATCTTTTTTTTAGTACGCTTAAACGGTTGCTAATAGAAAGTTATGTAAGCTAGCTGGTACCCTACATAACTAAAAATATTCCGGCATTTAAAAACGAATTTGCCAACAACTCTCACTCGAAACCACTCAACATCAACATGTAAAAAGCCTTTTATAAACAACGCAGGATATGGGGAAATGAAAAAAACATAAGCACCGCGCGCCTACCGCTTTTGTTCAAGTCCACACTATGTATAATTGAGTGAATAATAATAAACTCGGGTGCATGTTAATAGAGTCGCGTGAGGTACCTGCTAGCCAAATTCGTACAGTAGGACCGTACAACTATATCACCATTTTAGTTTTTACTTGCAAAATATTAAATAATTTGCTTCTCATGATTTGGCTTAACAATTCTACAACTACTTAAAATTTACCTTAGAGCCCCAATGCATAGGTAACCAAAGAAAATATGCCAGATACGACGCCGTCTAAAAATAAGGATGGAAATAAGTTAGTAGATAATAGGTAAGTACTACTAATAAATACTTTAATATTTGATCATTTGGAATGTAAATTCTTGTCAATATTTACCTGTAGTACACGTGTGTATGTAATTCATAATTATAATTTTATAGTATCGGAGGTGTTGAAATAATTACAACACCTCCGATACTATAAAATTATAATTATTGGTCCTTGGGTAAGGTATCGCAGCGCCATCTAAGCGGACTTTCCTCGGGTTTTCCCGGTTTTCCGCGGCAACGGTAGAGGTCGTGGGGTGCGCGCGCCCCCTGCGCAATCAATACCTGCGCCGCCTGCCGCCGTCCCGCGTCCCGAAGGCTCGCTTGTCACCCTCCGTCACGTCAGCCGAGTGCCGAGCGACGCGCTCTCTCCGACCACTTCACAATCCGACATAGATGATCTTTCATAATCCGTTCCCAAATGTTTTATCACTAGATTCAGTAAAATGTGCTCGCTAAGTCGCCAGCTCGAGCGTTCGCGATTCGGCTCACGAGTTCCGCGCGTGTCTGCATAACATACCGACGATGTTGTACGTTTGAGTTTACGTCTGAACTGAAACAGCGAAAATGCATCTTCACTTCGAGAGAAACGTAAATGCAAAATGCGACTGCTCCATCCTGTCGCTGTCCTGGATGGGAAAGGTACCCGACGAGCTGCCCGAGGTGAGTTCATTGTTCATTTTGATACTCGCAATACCTAGGTATCGCTGACAAGAGAGTTCTACGATCGCCGCAACTTCGCTACTTGTAATGCTAATTTTAGAATTTACCTACGTGTGTGTGATCTTGGCTATTTTGTGCGGAACCTAGGCTCAATGCCATTTTATAAATCAATATTTGAGTTACAGTAGATATGTTTTATGTCATACTCACCCACATATATTAATTGACTAAGTGCTAGGTAATTACTACCTGAAATGGCAAGTCAAAATATACATCGGCGCGTTTGGCATTTAGTTAAAATGAATCCTTATGTAAATTGACTTTTGATAAGTAAGACATAAGTCTGAAATAAGAAAAATATGGACGATAAACAAAAGCACCATACACATACATAACGTGGGAAATGGCATGGGTTCTTAGTATTCTACTGTACCTATTAGGTAGGTACGTAGATATATTGTTCCATTATTCATTGTTTTATTAGACAAACGTAACATAAACCGCTTTCATGAATTTGATTATGGCTACTGAAATAGGTTTGGAAGATACCTGGTGGGATCTGGGATGTTCAGCCACGCGGGAATATAATCTATGTTACGACGCCGAGCCGAACTGTCGAAGCTAGTGGTAGGTCGTTAAAGGGTCCCATTCAATTAACCTTTCTTCGGCTCTACCAGCTTTTGACCTATTTATTTAAGGGTATGATTTAAGCTATCGCCAATTTTATTCGTTTTGAATTTCTTTAATAATAGGGTTTGTCCTCAAAATAGTGGATCTGTCACCAAAATGTAGTTGCCAAATAATTGTAAAAAGCAATTCCATAATAAATCACATGTAATCCTCGGGATATATTATCAAGTATCAAATAAATAGGTTGGGATTTATTATAAAACGGGAAGTAAACCATATTACTGGGTGGATTAAAAAAAATACCCACGAAGGTGATGGCGGGGACTGTTCGCTCGCTACGCTCGCTCACTTGACCCCGCCATCCCCTTCTAACCTAACCTGTCCGAGTCGGGGTGCCCTAAGCTCCCTGTGCCCTATGTTCGAATATTAATATTTGGTGACAGATCTACCATTCTGAGCACCAAGCTATTATTTAAGTAATAAAACTATTATTATAAGAACGAAGTTTATATTCATGTAATGCACTACAATTTTATTGGTAATCCATCTCATATTTTACACATTATATTAACAATAATTTGGTAATTCATACCTGGGAACACTCTTTGTTTATCTGAGAACGAAAATATTTCGTGGCGATAGATCTATTTATTAGGTGATACAACTTGATGACAAATATAAATTTTGGTGACAAAAAATATAGTTCCCTTTATTTAATTCCATTTCTATGCATCGCTCGTCACCGTCACCTTGGGGTAATTTGGACGTTGCCGCGAAACATCCCATAAGAATGCAACACTGTAGGTAGGTATCTTGCGATAGGCCCCGGGGAAAAAGAAACCACCTTTTTTACGACTGTCATCAAAGGAATGAATAAGTACCTACTTATTTAATTTTGGAAAGGAACCCCGGACGATGTTTTCATACTAATGAATATATGGGTAGGTATTATATGTATAGGAGTGAATGTTCCATACATAGTTTATGAAAGTCCTTTTTATGGGTAAATTACTTCATTGATGTCTTTTGAAATGGCAGAAGTTAATTAGAGTTGCCTTATTAACTGTCTTCTTCGACACTGCAGTTTGCACGAAACCCGGCTGCTTTTGTTTGAAGACGTAATTAATGTCATTCCGATGTAGGCAGTTCTTAACCTGTCATGCTTTCTCTATCCTTGGGGTTTATATTGTTTTAGTATTATTTGTATTTATATGGCTCTTGGCTAAAATATAACAGCCGCACGGGTCGATCTTCAAGGTTAAGCAACGCTGGCCGAGGTCGGTCTATGGATGGATCTTAACATACAAAGATTCCTCCATGCCTCCGAAAACACATTAAGCCATTGGTCCTGGCTGTCATTTGGAGATGTTTGACAGTCGTTACAGATTGGCAGAAGCCAGAAAATCTGACACAGTCTTGTCAAGAAGTAAGTACCGTGTTACCCAGATAATAGGTTGTGAAGGTCTGGTAGGCTGTCGCTCCACGTAAAATACTGGTGTCCACCTAAATCCGGTTTGACTAGGAGCCTACCACAATATAGTTGCGAATAAAAGGCTAGGCAGGTGATGGTATTTATTTGAACCCACTTAAAAGAACCCTTGTCACAGCTTAAATGCTAATTTGTGATGATCCAGCAAAATAATTAGTCCTAAGCATCACTGGAATACGTCTACATTAGCCAAAACTTAGCTAGATAAAATTCAATTCAGCAATTTCTTTCTACAACACGGCGCGGGCGTCTGCAGTCGAAGAAATTAATTAAATATAGGGCCTAATATAAAACGTTTCAGTCTGGGTTCCACTCCCTCATAAATATTAAAATTGCGCGCATCGAGTCGCGAAAGGATAACGTACACTTAACTATATTTGTATCACTAATGGATATTTCTTTCACAGACATTCGCCGTAAGATCCTTGTCGCAAATTTATTTTAAACGGGCACTGAGTCCTCTTTAGTCACAGACAGTTGGAGACACTGGACTATGAGCACCATGAGCACGCTTGTGACTGGTTTAATGAAGTGGCGGCGTCTCCATTTTAAAATTTCCGACCGATTTCACTCTATAATAATGTTATACTTAGAGAGCACTCTGGGAACCTTCAGAGTTCATAGATTTTTGTAACATTTGTTATAATTATATCCTTTTTACCTCAATTCGATTTTATTTAGTAGTCCCTTTTAACTCCCTATAATTAAGGCAGCTAGATTAAGTAAAAAAAGACCTTAATATTTTTTTTCCGCCTTAACCTAAATTATGGTCCTAAGTGTTTAGTGAACCTTGGCTATACATATTAATTTTGTCATTGTAGGACAACGATGTTAAGCAAAGTCGCGTCGACTTTGTCGGGTCTTTATGAGTACTTTATGTGTGTTAATTTGGGATTTTGAAATCGAGTTTAAGCCCCTTAAATCCCATTAATTGGAAAAGCCCTATTAGTTCAAACAACAAAGGTAATCAAAGCATAAGTAAGAAAAGAATGTAACTTTGAACGGCGACCTAAAGAATCCTATCAATTTGTCAACCTGTAGAGTGATTACTGATTACCCTACAGGATAGCGTAGATATTGGTAAGAAATGTGTACTAATTGGGTGCGACGTATAGATTAATGGAGGGAAGGGTGTCGGATCGTAATATCTACCTAATTGCCAATTTCGCCTTCGATCTCCGGTGTGCCGCCGTCGCCGGCTGGGCATGCACCATTACGTGCCTGTTAATTGCCTGGCTTCCTATTAATGCGGCCCGTACAACGTGAACATGCTATTTGTAGCCATATTGAAAATTAATTATTCGATTTGTGCAGGCAACTCGCAGCCTTTCAGCTTTAGATATAAAGTATAAATACTTTTCTTCATAGGTACTGGGAAAACGTTTCGATTGATTGCATTTACATTTTCTATACAGGCACCATTTCTCATGTGCTATACCTAGACTAGAGGGAATGTTTGATGTGCTCTAACGAAGTTAGCTAACGGCGAAAGCGAGAGTGTGCAAAGATTTAATTTGTTACCTACCCTCCTAAAATCCGGAAATATTCAGGAGCCTCGTAAAATTATCCGTAGGGTTACTACTGCGCGTCCGGAGAACTGTTAAAATTACTTCCGTTACTGAATGTTAATATCGTTATGACTTTTTAAAACCAAAGTTCAAGGAGAATGGTTCGAGTTATTCATTACCGCGGGTGCTTTACTACCCTTTCGGCTTAACTGTCCCTTATTTATTTAAGTTTTGTTTATTTATTTTAAGCCCTTTAAGCTGCAATAAAACTGTGCGAATGTAAGTAAGTAATATGGTAGAGATGTTTGTGGCCTTCAGTCCCAGTTTGTAAAGTTTCAATTTTGACGGTCTTCTTGGGGAGGAAAATTCGTGCCATATAAGTAAAAATGCCCCCTAAAAATGTCGTTATTTTGAGTTTTTTAATCAATAGTTACCAAGAATATAGCTAGGTTCTTACTACCTACCCGTACCAACACCTAATTATTCCCGTACAATAGAATGCATTTTCATATTCATTGTGATCAATTCAGATGACTAGCGTCAGATAGTAATTTTATATAGGCCACAATTCTTCGCTGCACTGCTCGTTATTGCAAGGCCAAGGTCTTCATTCGAGCTTGGGCTTGTTAAATTTGTGGCGCGATTAAAAATATGCTTTGATTGAACAGGAGGAAGGTTGGAAGTTGAACCGCAACAACTACTACCAGGAGGGATGGCTGGCGACTGGCAACGTGCGCGGGGTGGTTGGAGTGACGTTCACATCGTCGCACGCGCGCCGCCCGCACGAGCTGCCGTTGCGTACAAATTACAATTTGCGGGGACACCGATCAGACGTACGTATTCCTTTTGCTTTTTTACTTTTAATTTTTTTAGAAAAAATAATAATTCCGCGGGTCTAACAAGAAATTCGAGTATTTTTTCCTATTCGCAAAACGAAGGGACCTTATTCGTAGCATATTGGTCCCATCCTTTCAGCAGCGCTATTTCACAATAGCTATGTAGGAACTTCATTGATTTTCTATTTAGGTCTGGGTTCAATATAACTCTACCCGAGTCTACCCTGACCTGAAAAAATACTCCATCCATTTTCCGGGGTCCCTGCCAAAACAAAGTCTGCTTTACGGTTTTGACTACAAAACACACGGTGAATTCATGTTTAATTTCAAGTCACGGTCTCGACAATGGTTTTCGAATGGAATGGAATGTCGTAAAATGTCGTTTCACTGTCATAATAATTGAACTGTTTCCAATCCGATGAAATGTGCATTTGGTATAAATGCCCTCATGAAGTATGAATGACAGGAAATGTTTGAATAATGCAAACGATACTCAAATTGTTGTGACCTTTCGCTTTGTCAGGAAAGCGACATCCCAATCTCGATACATATCAGTGTAAGTGACATCGCGTCCATCGCGTGATGCTATCTCATGAAAAGGGCAAAAATCTAAGTATAGATTGGATTGGACTTACATAAGATAGCTTACATAAGACGTAGCGGTACCTATCTACCTGGCTACGCATTTGAAAGGTTTTCCTCGCATTTGCTTTTTGCGGATGATGGAAAGCTTGTTCGCTCAAGAGGTCGGGGCTCTGCGGGCACGCTAATGACATTCTATGAATACTCGAGGTTCTAGTGAAATCCGCGCATAAATAATTCTGCCTGAAAATCATTTTGGTGAGCGGGCAATGCTCACTAGAAAAAAATATTCCGCACCAAAAAACTGTTGAAATACGCCGCAGGTACTCTTTTTATTGAAAAAGGAAACCTTACCGGTATTACGGAGCTAAAAACGTAGCGAACTTGCGACCTATTCACGTTATAAAGTTCGGATTCGCTGAAATGTGGGAACTGAAGATAAGCAAGTGCTTTTAACAGCCACGTGACCGTGGTTTGCGCAATGGCGTATACGTTTCACAAAATAAATAAAAAGGTTCTGTGGCCTGCTAAAGCAGAAGTTAAGCGAGATAAACATAGAATGTAGAAACGTAAAAGCAATGCATTTAAACAAGATTTATTTAATTTTAATTACAGTTGAACACAATATCCTCTTTCTTAATATCTTCATTACTTATAAATTATCCTGTTTCTCGGAACAAGACCTTTCCTCATTAAAATCTACTTATTTACGGACTTTTCTTTATCGAGTGTTTGAACTGCGATTTAATATCGTTGCTCAATAGGGGATTCCTTTGTCCTTGTTATTCGTTATTTAGTATCTACATCTGTATAATACTGGTAACTACCTCACGTGGCATAATTGAACAATCACGGGGTCAATCAGCCAGAGGACATTCAAGTTGTTCATAAATAGAAGAGTAGTTTAACAATAGAACACGGCAGTTGTATTTTACTATTATATTACTGTATTATTTTACCAATTGAAGGGAATCTGCGATTATTTTTGTTTTAGGTACTTACCTACACAATCTACGATGCTATCTACATAATCTTGCCCTTATTAGCAAAGCTTATATTATACTGCTAAGTGTGCAGGTTCTAGTCCCAAATGCTTTGTAGACTCATCTCTAGCGGTACAGAAAAAGGAAATGTAATTATGGTCTTTTTGAGAATGAAGGACCATTTTTTATTAACCAGGTATTGTGACCAGTTTACTCGGCATTTAGATTTATACAGCCATTAACAAATCTAAAGATCAATAAAAGCATTGCCGGCTGAATGAAACACCACCAGCTGCGGTTTGAAAAAGATTAATTGCAACTTGGCTACGTTTTTAATTACCTACTTACTTTATAAAAAGTATCGTGCACCTCTCCCCTCAAGTCTTATGATAAGAATTCTCAACTTAGCCATGCAGTATGCAAAGCAAGCTGGGGATGCAAAGTTTGCATTGCACAGTCTTGTTTGCACATCTTGCCGACGAAAAAGCGTAGAAATGAGTGGACTTCGTTAGAGTCAAAAGGCAAAGTCCTCGAGCGTCTTACATGACTTTGTTTTAAGCCCCACCCTATCGTGTTCAAGTGCCACTCGCCGTGGCCTACACTGAAGCCCTTTTATATTTATCCAAGCATAATATTTGCAAAAATAATACTTAGGTACTCGCGTTGTGCCTATTATTCGTTCAAGTGTGGCGTCAACGTGTTGTTAATAATAGGCTTTGGCAACACCTGCAGCCGACAGGCAAAAATGTAATTACCGAACTTGGAAGTTTGTGTTTATCGAGTCCAAATAAACAGTTCAAGCATTATAGTACTTCGGTAAATTAATATATTCTGAGGCTAAGAATATTTTATAAGTTTTCAAAGTAATTTAGGATGCAGAAACCCCATGAGGCTGTTTTTGCTCGGCTGTTGCTAGTTTGAAGTTTAGTTTCTGGATGAACTGGCTTAGGTAGGGTTTGGAAAATAGGTGAACGTATACTCTCATAGAGCGAACTTCCTTACTTTGTAGTTATCGTGGTCATAAATTGATTTCAACCTTCCACTGCTGGGAATAGGATGTATTTAGAACCTTCTCGGGTCTTTGGACTGTTGCCAATTTGTACCTACTCTAATAGGGATGTAACTTCACTTGTTTCCTATTCAGCAGACTCTTCGTTATCCAACTCGCAGCTACTACGAACTAACTTATGAGTTTGCTCCACTGGACTTTATACGATCTTGCCAAAAATCCGCCAAATCATCATTCACGAAAAGTAAGGACTTGGTACGATACCTTGTCCAGTCGACCCTATGATGACTGTTTGCTCCTTGTTAGACTCACATCCTATACAAGGCAGTCTGTATACTGTGAGCAGAAGCTATTCAGACATTGGTACCCTAGACCCGGGAACAGTAGTGTGTGTGCACGTTAGTACTCTAGGGCCTAGAGTACTAACGTGCACACACGCTACTGTTATACATGCGATGATGCGAGCTCATAAATTGAATGCTCTCAGTGCGGAGCTGAGAGCCTTGCGTCAAACGTGTGATCGCTGGCAGTGTGTGTAACGTCGGATTCCTTCGCATCCCGCCTGTTTTATCTAAGTGGGTGTAACTTATATGGAGCGAAGGGCACGTGGAATGTGTAATAACATTGCGTCTGGAGCGCGACGGCTATAATCTTCAAATATAGTCTTTTTTGTACCTATATCTCTTGAAGCTCAGGAACGTTTATTCAGCCAATTGAGTGAAGAGGAATTTCCTTTATGTTAATATTGTTTTGTTGTTCCACTCGAGTAGTCAAAGCTGATATCTATTAGCAGCCATAAAGTTGAATGAGCAGCTTTTGTATTATACGCCGAGCTGGCAATATAGTCTTCAATTTATTGTGCCGACCGTCGTCCTTGACAGTCGTGTTGTGTTCTATCGTTTACGCTTTTCTTTTACGATTTTAGGAAAGTTTAATGCGGCTGAATCATAAAGTGTTGACGTGCTGGTGTCACATTAAAGCGTGTACAGCACAAAAATGAGTAATTGAGTTTTAAGAGTGCTTAAGTAGTTGTAGTGATGGATTGCAGCGGGCGCATCGTATCGTTCACCCAGCGTCCTTCCGACCGCCGCGGCGAGGCCGCCACCAAGGGGTCGTCCATTAATCACGTGATGTTTTTTAACAATTTTTTAACCCCCTGGTGATATGTGGTGAGGTTTTAGACTAAACCCTATCCAAAATACACGTGTATTTTTTTGGTACAATCGATAAATTTTTAAAGATAATTTTGCGTACAAATTTTAAGATACTTCTCCTAATATTCTTTCTAAATGCTATTTTGAAAACTTTAAAAAATATTTCTACAAAATTGAGGACTAAATCAGAAATCGCCCGTTCAACGAAAAATTAAATAAGTAGGTACACGTGATATCTCACTACATCCCCCCTTTGTGATTCTTCGTGATTTTACCAGAACCCGTGCCCCCCCTTTTGAGCCTCACGTGATTAGTGAACGACCCCTAATCAATTACGTCCGGCTAACTACTGCGGGAACTCTGCCGAGATCCACTCGACTACTGAACTAACTCATGAAACGTCTGAAAGCAAAAAGATTATTTGATCAGTTTCTGTAGGGTTTATAAGCTGGCGAAAATGGCTTTTATATACTTTAACTACAGAATTAATATCGAGAAAACTCTTGGGATCCTTTTCATTTTCAGAGTTCCATTGTCTGAACGTTACATTTGGAACGTCTGTATTTCTAAGTACGGCATACATTACTCAAGTACGACGGTTTCACTTAGTGCTGCACCTTACTTAATTAAAACTACGTACGGTAATTAATCTAGAGCTGTCACTAGAGTGGATTCTTGGCGCTGGATGTACGAGGGAATGTATTCGTATTTCACAATGTACTCCTAGTTAATGTTCAAGTTGACAAATTAAAAAGTTGGTCTCGTGTGTGAATATTTATGGTAGGTATGAGTTCGTCAGGTACCTGACATCATTATAGTTTTCTTCTGGCAAAGAGAAAGTTGAGAGGGTTTCCGTTGTTAAGGAAAATATATACGAGCCCTCGATAAGGAAAAGAAAATTATATCAGGTAAAAACAAATTAATGTTTAGTAGATACTTACGCCCACCACTACCCAGCTGCATATAAAGGTACTACACAATTGCTTAATAATATTAACTCACAAT
Source organism: Melanchra persicariae (assembly GCA_947386135.1). Classification (NCBI taxonomy): domain Eukaryota; kingdom Metazoa; phylum Arthropoda; class Insecta; order Lepidoptera; family Noctuidae; genus Melanchra; species Melanchra persicariae. The sequence goes on along the minus strand of OX376648.1, from coordinate 16,921,749 downwards.
ATCCCTTAATTCTCTTTTAATTATTACAATTCACTCGCGTATAATTATGATTTACTTTATAAATAACGCCCAGTCGGAATCGGTGCTTTCTACGTTCAGAAATCGTAAGTATATAGGTGTATAGATATTCGGAAAGCTTCCACGCGTAACAGCGTTATGTAGTAATTAACTGGGATTAGTGTGAATGTAAGAAGATTTATTAGTGCGTTAATTTCTGATGTAATTAATCTCTTCTTCACTTAGCTCAATGCTGAAAGCACCTTCTTAAGTTAGTGCTAAATTAAAAACTTATTTAGTACTATCTAAGTATACTGTAACTTTCGAGGCAGCTGCAGACATAAAAAAAAGCATAATTAAAAATCCCCGGGACGGTCAGGTCACTTCGCGAAGCCTGTGTAGCCCCCAGGAAGCTTCCGTGCTCCTGAGCCGAGCTAGGCTGGCTAACGCTGTGCAAGACACCCACGCACAACGGACCGTTTGGGAGTCATTCGTGCGGTTAACGGAGTCCCTACTACTATCTATACTCTACTCCACTGCCACTCTGCACACACTGCTACTCGTTTTAAGCCCGCGACTGCCGACTACCTACCATCAGGCATCACTCGGGAGTCTTAGTCTTGGCAATTTTGCTAAATTTTATTTGAGCGAGGTAGATCTTTCACACGGCTTATCTCAATGACATAGGGGTACAGATAGTAGTTACCAATTGATATGACAAGCAAAATATCCGGTATTTAGGCGATGCGGTTGACAGGCCCTCATTATTTAGAATCACCAGACCTCGAAACATTTCGTCGGACTGCCGCTCGCTACATTGCAATCGACTTGTAATTGTGCACATCCCTCCAGTGCAGGTAGCCTTCACCTTTAATTGCCTACTACTGCAGTTTGATTCGGTAGGGAACCCGAGAGCATTGTATGCATTATATATTACGAAAAGTTGATAATTTCCCATCTGAGCTGGTGCGCCATGGTGAGAGAACATCGAGAATATAAGTATTTGGCAATTTTTGATAGGTACGAACACCGTCGGCTCTTCCAGATTCCAAAAAGAACACAAATGAACGTGATCTTCAGAGTCGTTGATTTTGTCATAATCTTGTGCAGCCTGACGCATATTGACACAAATAGATAAATCTAAAGAAGAAATTGTCTAAATTTGCCGACTTGGAAAATTCAAGTCATGGTGACTTGTACATTCTGACGAATATATTCATAAACTTACTGAAAGGTGGTCATAATTTTCCAATACAAATTGTCTGTTTTATTGATTTGCTCGCGTTTGGTCACAATGTCACCTGATGGAAACCAACTATGGAGCTGGATTGACTAGAAGTACCTTTTCACTCTTGACTTAAAGTTTGATTGTTTTTTTTTGTGACTATAGGTAATCCTGGTGAAGTGGAACGAACCGTACCAAAAATTGGCGTCGTGCGACAGCAGCGGGGTGATATTCGTATGGATCAAGTACGAGGGACGATGGAGCATCGAGCTGATCAACGATCGCAGCACCCCGGTCACTCACTTCTCATGGTCACACGATGGTCGGATGGCGCTTATATGCTATCAGGTTTGACTTTAACATTATTTTATTTGTTATTGCATACTTTAAGAGTAGTTACTTACGTATAAATTACTATGGTAGGCGCCAGATAAACTTGCAATAAAGTACATATATTGACTTTTCCCTCATATCCCTTCGTAGATAAGTACACGAAAAATAAAATTATGAACCGTTTTTCATTACTAGAGAACGTAAAGAATCACACTAGAAGTCGTTTCAGGACAGCTTTATGTCTTTATTTCTGATTTTGATATTAAGGACGCGTTTACAAATGGGTAGTCAAATCATTACTTTTTTACACAAAAGTATGTTTATTAAATAAAATGCTTTGCATTCTTAAAATGTTTTTCCCAAGAATTTTTGATAGATGTGCATGGTACGATTCTGAACTATAAATATAATTTTAGATAGGTACAGTTTCCCAATAAATGAACCGAAGTGAAAATTTTTACTTCGGTACATTTATTGAGAAAATTTAGGTAATATCCTATAGTAAGTATACATATATAAATATAATATATTAAATCAAGAATAATAGTAGGTAGGTAACCTACTATTATTCTTGATTCTTCGAATAAAACACCCTGCCTAAAGATTTGAATTATTTTATATTATTAACATGCAAATCAGACTTAATTTGTATGTTAATAGCAGGTACCTACTAGTATGTGTGAGCTAAACAGGAGACGGGACCGCGAAGGTACTATTACCAAAACTGGCACAGCGCTGAAACTGAAACCTTTCAGTGTGAGCTCGTTATAAAACAATGTTTGGCCATGTCTTATGTAAGCAAATTGGATGTATTCTGCTGCCCGGTAGCCTCTGCCGTTTTTAGACCGAGCTTGTAAAAAATAAGGCTTCGGGAATTCAAGAAATAAGACCCCTATCCCTTTCGAATGTTTAATGAGACACCCAAAACTCCAGAATAGGTTTCTATTTTTCGGTAGGTCTAAGTTACGTAATTATTTTTGTTCTCAAATGTTAACGTCAACCCAGAATAACTTGTCACATTTGTTCGTCCTTTCGCTTCACGTTCGCAGTTGACCGATTCGCTATCAAAGTATCGGAACATCGACAACGTGTCAGTTCAATTCATCCACGTGATGTGCATCCACGTGAATTGGGAGCAAAGCCTCCGTCGGATCAGTCAAAATGTCGCAAGCAATTTGCTAAAAGGCTTCCCCGTGACGCCGAGACGTGAACGTTACGTGACACCTCTGAACACAAACAAACGTGAAACGTGCTAAGAAAGGTGTGCCGGATTTCGCGGGGGCGTGCTTCGATCTTGATATTACTCGTCATATTGCCTCGCAGACTAGACAGACAAATACGTCAATGATTTATAGGTACCCTGGGGCTCGATTCTGCTATTGCAATCGTGTCTCAATGACCGGTCAGTGATCGAATATTTGACAACTTTGACAGTTTTTGTATGGGAAATGTGTCAAAAGTTTGACGTTATACGTCACAAATCGATCATTGACCGGTCATTGAGACACGATTGCAATAGCAGAATCGACCCCCTGTTTAGAGACCCTGGTTGTCGCAAGTTACGTAATGCACCTGGCGACAGGCTGTCGGTATAACCATTAGTCTGCTGCAGATAACAGATCTTATTGTGGGTCTATTTGCGTTCTAAACATGTCTGACAAATAAGCGCGTACAGGCATCTGATATTCACCAAGTAATACCCATAAAGCTTGTCATTATCCTATGAATTGGGACGTAATGTTACAGCTATAATTTGCAAACAACGACATCTTTCATTGTCTTCAGTAGGTCTGTCTGCGATAACTAGGACACACAGACCTTGACGGTATGATTTTTGGCACAGCTCCTCGTCGGGTCTTTTTATGCTAATATTGGCAGGCGACTGGGGCAACCCAACACGGTAACACCCCTTGTATTGATGGAAAAGTTTGCCGGGCACAGGGTGACAATAAAATTGTGAAATCGGTTAGGGACGATAAAGTTTGTAGCGGTTGTGGGTCCAATCCAATTTATTATAACATCACGGTGATCGGGAACGTTATAAGAGATGAAATCTTTCGGGTTGATTGATAGCCCATTTTCTTCGGTTTACGGGCTTCCTGTATTGTTACGTCCTTTCTTACTTATTTTTACGCAATCGAAGAAATATGTTTTGCTTAGATACCGTAGATTGAAAATAGTAGTGTACTATAAAGAAATGCTGGAAATAAAATATGTTAGCGAATAAGCACGACGTACTTAGGTATGTTTTGTTTCACGTTATTACATTATTTGGTAACACACATTCGGTTAAATTACCGCGTAATAAAGTAATAATGATTATCTTGAAGTGCTACCTTCGTTACATATTATTACGAATGAAAATGAAACGTGAACAATAATTACTTAAGTAGGTACATATGCGCATATTTCAGTGTAACAGAGCTTTTAGAACAATATGTTGTGTGCTGTTGAGCGATATTTACACATCGATTTCACAGTAATACACCCACTCTCATTTTAGAAGTCCTAATTATAACTGAGCTTTTGCCTGACTAATTGGAGGATGTAGTGAATACCTCATTAGATGGATATTATTAGTACACGCAGTAGAAGATGGAGGCTGCATTTGACATTATCTCATAATAGGTAACCTTTTTGTAACACCCACAAAGTTAGTTTGGAGAGTGGGTGTCAGCTGAACATGATGCACAAACAAGGAAATTAATTGTAGACTAGCAATTGTGTTATCTGCCTAGTCATTTCACAACTTCGTTGGGGTCGGCTTCCAGTCTTTCGGATGCAGCTGCTTTCGGACCAGTATGTTAGACTGCGCGAGTGCCTATCTGGTAGGTATCATCCACAATTCTGGTTAACACAACGCCTTGATATGATAGGATGTCAGACTTTCCGCACATGGGGCTTGCGACAATCTGTAACGACTGACGGAGATCTACGAAGCCTACCAAGCAAGGCACGGAAGGGTCTAGTATGTAACGGATGGTAGAAAGTTTAATATTCGATCGGCCCGTATTACCATACCACGTCAATTTGCCTTGTTATCACCGTTAAATACGCCTGTCAAAGAATTACAGCGGTAATTTGAATTTTTGAAGCTAGGTGCTCGCTCGCGACTTCGACCGCTCAAACTCGTAAAGCAGCACACATGCCACTTTGTTCATAATGTTTTTTTTTGCTGGGAACCCTAATCCTTTTTCTTAAATAATAAGCCTGCGAGTGAAAGTCAAAAACGGTCTAGCCGTTTCGGAGATTAATCCGAATAAATAGAAAGACAGAACATTTAGAAAAAAATCTTTAGTGTAAAAAGTGGGATCCTGCCGTTTTGCCGAAAAGATTTTGCCAAATTTTCATTACCCAAACAAATTTTAGCAACCTTTTTTTATACCAATGTAATATTTGGAGTAATTTTAGTACGCACATTTTCATTTGGTCAAATGTTTACTTGGCAGATTGTTACCAAGGATAATGTCATTAAGGTTTTTGGTCTTTAATCAAATGATTTATTACAGCAAACAATATTTAGACAATAAACGTTTAGTCAAATGAATTGTTATGACAAAAAATGGGAATTGTATAATTAAAAATGCAATTTTATTTTAAAAAAAATGGTTAGGTTAGGTTAGGTTAAAACTGTGACCACCTACGCACGAGCCGAGCGAGCGTAGCGAGCGGTGCCGCGGCAGCGGCCGGCGAGTGCCAGAAACGACTAGATTATATAGAAAAAAATATGGAAAAAGAGATTATTTTTAGGAGGCTATCGAGAGAAATAAACGACACCAAATATTGGGCTTATTTAATTTTGCGTAAAATATGTTATACCAACTGAAATATTTGACTAGATAAAAAATGGTAAAAGTACTAGTTGGTGAACAAGTTATTGTTCAAACGTTCACTTGCCAAACATAGGTTTTCGTAACAATTATTTGTAAAGAGATTGTTTGGTAAGTAATAATTTGGCAAATGAAGTTATGCGAAAATTTGTTTGGGAAGTGATAATTTGGCAATTTCTTTTCGGTAAAACAAGGGAGACCCGTAAAAAGTATCGGAAGTATATACTTTCACATACAACATGTAACAGAATAAACGCTATACTTACCTCTTAAGGGGTCATTGTACTCATCATTATGAACAACTTTTACTATGGGGCCAACAACACTGAAATCGTGAAAAAAAAATCGACTGCTCCATACATTTCTGCACGCGTATAACTCGACAAAATGTATTGAACGGCTTGTTTGTTTCTTTCGCGATTTCGGGGTTGGTCCCATAGTAAAAGTTGTTCATAATGACGAGTACAATGACCCTATAAGAGGTATTGCGTTTATTCTGTTACACGTTTTATATGCATTTAGTAAAAATCTGTTATTTTAATATTACAAACACTTCAATTTCATTTATTTGTAAACTAACAAATATGTTTCTTTCGTAGGACGGGTTCGTCTTAGTCGGTTCGGTGGCAGGTCAACGATACTGGTCGTCCATGTTGTCGTTGGACGCGCGTATTACGTGCGGCTGCTGGACGCCTGACGACAATCAGGTGTACCTGGGCACCGCCTCCGCGCAGCTCGTGGTCATGGACGTTCATGGAGCTATGGTGTCACAGGTTGGTGTATTAAACAATCTGGTGTTTATGCCCTTTTCGTACTATTACAGAGGTATGCGGAACAGGGTCAAGGGTGAAAAGCCCCGCAAACCTCCATTGAAAAGGGAGGATCTTCCGATAGTTGTGTCGGGCGGTTGTATATAATTTCGAATCACGCGGAGAATGTTGATACCGCGATGCAGGATTTGTGTGACGTCAGGTCTTTAGTTCGTATGTGGCAGAGAAGGCGCTACACTAACATTTTCCAGTGTGAGACCGACACTGAGAATGACCGATATTCGATCCTTTTTTGGGACTGGGATCGTCAAGACACTATTATATTCCTTCTTAATACACCCCTGGTCCTTTTGCGTTTTTGGTCCTTTTGCTTTTTTGCTTATTTTCGTTTCTCTGTAAAATAGTTTTTAGTTAGTTTGTAAATATTCACTATTTTATTTATAACATAATTTTCAATATTCCTTAGAAACTAGGATCGGGAAAGCATTATAATATTTTTGTAATATCTTTAAAGTCTTCTTTACAAAAGGTAACATTGTTTTGTCAAGTTTCATAAGTACATAATATAATAATTAATAACATCGGATCAGAGGACTATTATACTGGGTAATTTTTTTTCCAGTGCGCAAACTTTAAGAACCACTTCTGCCCATGTAAATGAACAACTTTCCCCAAGAAAGCCATTGTCAATTCCTAAAAAAAAAATTGAGTCTCCCATACAAATTGTGGTCAGTTGATGACAATTTTGTATGGGAAGTTCAAATTTTTTTTGCACTGGAAAAAAAGTTATCCAGTAAAGAATATCCAAGGGACCATGCTAGCCAACAAAGTAATTTTCCAATCATCAATTTATCACAAATTGAAAAAACAATTCATTTACCTACTGAGATTTAATGTATTCCCATTAGCCCCACTGGGGATTGCCTCGTCAGTGAAATTATAATGTTATATACTATTTACATTACACATAAGACGCCTACTCCTACCTACAGGTTCAACTAGTCGCGGAGGGCGGGATCACATCAATGGCGTGGTCCTGCGAGAAGTTCAAGATGGAAGAAGGAGAGGAGGGGGGGGAGAACAATGGCGGCCATGTGCTAGCCGTGGCTCTCGGTAATGGGGAGATCGTGCTGCTGAGAGGACACGATGACGTCAGCCCTGTGAGACTGGCGACAGGGCTGAGGGGGAACACGCTGGCTATGGAGTGGGCCAATTCTAGGGAGCTTTTGGCTGTCGCGGGTACACTGATCGCTGGTGAGTACCAACTGTCTAGTAAACCTGGTGGCAATCTCCAAATGATTTCTTGCAACATCGGACTTGGTTCTGCATCCATAGTGAAAGCCCTACTAAACTGACTGACAGAGCCCTAAGTTATAAATTTGGAAGTCAAGATGTTTGTTAGTCAGTCAGTCACCAAGACATTTGGAACAAGGGTCGACCATGCCGTGGATTAGAATTTATCATAAAAGCATAGCAGCCGAAAATCAAAATAAACGACGAGAAGGACCAGCTCGTAGAACCCACTAAAAAGCGAGCCACGCGTTATCGTTTTCGTCATTACTCATTTTTGTTAAACAGTAAAGTATATAAGCGTACCAATATCAGCCCCTGCATAATACGAAATGAAAACAACTCACAAAAGAGCCTCTCCCTGACAAGTTATCACTGCACACCTTTTTGCGCATAATCGCTGACGCTAAGGCACACATCGTCGCTCGTCGGCCCTCCCCGAACAGTTTCTATAAGAACGTGATATTGATAAATTGATGTGTGGAGTGAGCCTTTCTATCGTTTTGATAAACGACGCATTCGTTTTGGGACTGAGGCTTTTCAATATGTTACTATATTTGCGGTATTGTGAGTGCTTTGTGTATAGGCAGCCATTTTTATCTATTTAGGATTTTAGATTTATGTTAAAAGTTACGTCATGTCAGTCATATTTTAATGCGTTAAAAGAGTTTATAAAATAACATTCTTAGATTTTTTAGGTTTATGTTGAAAGTGAATCCGTCACATTTAAGTTAGGTAAATTTTAAATTAAAGGATTTATAATGTTAGCCTTTTAATGCACCAATGAAAAGTAGCAAACGTATGCTAGACAATAGATCACCGTGTGATAACTGAGCAATTTTGGAGATATTTCAGACGAACTGTTTCAACAAATTTAGTTGTACAAGATATTTTAAGGCAAATAAGTACCTACCTAAATTATTAAGTTTAATTAGTTAAAGGGTGAGTGGCTCAGATATGAACTGGGTGGGTCGATTATCAACCGATGTCAAGTGGTGATTATGATACGAGTATCTCTTCACAGTTTATAGCTACAGTGGCCTTTCGTAGTTCCTTCAGCAGAGGATGTAAACATTTTGCTATGGCACGAACCCACGATTCTCTTTATACCAACACTTGACGTTTACAGAAGCAGATGAGCCGGTCGACTCGCCGCCTTACAAGAACGTGGTCAAGTTCTACTCGGATGTGGGAGCGCTCATCTATACCGTCCCTATACCTTATACGCAGGTCAGTCCTATACAACGTGTAACAGAATAAACGCAATACCTCTTAAGGGGTCATTGTACTTATCATTATTAACAATGATTATTATTAGGAGTACAATGACCCCTTAAGAGGTATTGCGTTTATTCTGTTACACGTTGTATATGGAACCCACTAATTAATATTTTCTGATATTTTTCAACCAGTTACCATAATGATCATTGAAAATGTATCTTTTCCTATTTGCATCAATTAAATTTTTGACATACATATTCACTTGAAAGTTATGGAAGCTCTCAGGCCAAAACGAACCGACAAGGTTTTCGGCGATCAACTGTGTGGCTTAAGCTTGAAGCCTCACAAGGCTACTCATCCGCCAGGCAAATGCACATCAAGTCAGCAACAAAAGTCGACACTTGTGTGTCCTATCGTACTGAGGTGTCTATCAGTCGTAACATGTTAAACAGGTATAGGACAGACCTACAGTAGTGCGTTCAAGCGGACGTGACCCGTAGTCATGCCAACCGCCAAGTCCGCCTTTTCAATTGCGTTCTTAAATCTACTCCTGTTGTTGACCGTACGAGCCATAGCCTGGCTGTACTCAGAGTGTGAAGGTTTATAAGTATGTGGAACAAGGTGTAAAGTTCCACAAACCTTTATTGAAAGGGGAGGATCTTCCGACCTGACGGGTGTTGTGTCTGGCGTGCAACTGCCCGACAGTTGTTGTCGGGCGGTTGTATATAATTTCGAATCACGCGGAGAATGTTGATACTGCGATGTAGGATTTGTGTGATGTCAGGTGTTTAGTTTGTATGTAGATGCCGCGGCCGCTACAAAGTATCCGTATTCGTGTCCAGGGCGTGGTGCGCGCGCTGACGTGGGGGCACTGCGCGCGGCGCCTGTTCGTGTCGGCGGGCGGCGCGGTGTGCACGGCGCGCGTGTGGCGCGTGGTGGCGCCGCTGCAGCTGCTGGCGCGCGTGCGGGCGGCGCAGGCGCTGCGGGACCCGCGTCTGGCGCCGCGCCTGCCGCTGCCGCCGCGCCTGCAGCCCGCGCTCGCTAACCTCTTCGCGCATACTATACGGGTATCATTCATATTTTACGACACATTCAAGTGAAAACGTTAAGAAATAACTAGGTATTTTATTAAAAACTAAATTCGCACTTGGGAAATGCTGGTCTTTTGAAACGATTAAAAGTAAAAAAAGTCCATTATTCTGGCAGTAGGTACAAATTCAAATTTGATTGACTACCATCCATTTTTAAGGGAAATTTTCTCTACTCCATTGGACTCAGTCGACATGGAAAAGCGAATCGAGGACGTTAGTAATTAAACGTGCGAAAACATAAACACAATTCAAATCAAACGAATATCCTCCGAATACCAAAAGAAAACCGGCGCAAACTTCGAAGAGGGAATATGGTATTGACAATTTATTGACAATTATCGGCAGTATTGCCGGTAGTAACTTGAAATAATCCTACCCGTCACTGCACTAATATCTATAAGATGGTTTGATTTATAGACAAGAAAACATAGTCAAATAATTAGGTAGGTATACGAATAATTTAAGAATATATTTTAGGCCGCTTATAAAAAACGAAACTCATCACGGCGTTTTGTTTTTAGCTAGCTATTCATTTTACCTGTTTTGATCTTTGTTAATATTATATGGCAACATTAATAGGTATTTTAGAACAAAATTTAACAGAAAAACTTTTAAGTAAGATTATTTTTCCACTTCTGCTGTTGGGCATAAAAAGCTATTCAAAATTCTTATTTTTTTTATTAATTAAAATGAACTGCAATTAATGCATGTTTGTACCCCGTGGGGCAAATATTGTCCATCTCTTTTCAAGTTGACTTGCAAATAGAAAGCTTTTTATTGAAAAATAAAATCAAATGACTTAAACGCGCGAAATAGTTATTTATGATATTACTGCGGTAAGTTTTTACAAATGAGTAGACGAATGTAAGCACGAGAAGAAGTCGAGGGCTTACTATAGTCACGAGTTTGTAAAAACCAAATCCGCACGTGTGTCATACATACAACGTTTTTCGACACATTTGCGAGAAAACAGTACAATAAGTAATGAAGTAAACTTTTTGTCTTTAGAAATCAGTCGGAAAGTCGCAACAATCTTTGACGTTTCTAATATGAAAATGGCGCGAATTTGCAAAGGGCGCCACATGTGGTGGTGGCGTGGTGAAAATTAGAACCAGTCTTTCATTTATTTTTATTTATCTTCTCTCATTTTCTCTAAATTATTAGGTCTCTACCTATGAAATTGCCGTTCTGCAGTACTGGCCATTTCAAATCAAAATAATTTTTGTTTGGCTAAGAATTCTAATTTCAAATTAATTTTATTTTAAAAACATGGTTTTTTTTTCCAAAAGTAGTCATTTGCTTATTGATTAGTGTTACATTTTCATCGCATTTCAATCTTTTTCGTCATCATGGATACGTTAAAAATTCGAGTAATTATGGAATATGAGTACCGTCGTGGCAGCAACGCGGCACAAGCGGCACGCAACATCAACGACGTTTACGGAGCTAACACTACAAACCAACGCACCACCTGTTATTGGTTTGCTCGCTTCCGTTCTGGAAATTTCGACCTGAAAAATGAACCTCGCGGTCGTCCGAAGACTTTGGTCGACAATGACGAATTAAAGGCGATTGTGGAAGCTGATGATACACAATCTACGGCTGAATTAGCAGCAGCTTTCGACGTTAGCGTCAAAACAATATTGGTCCATTTGCGTCAAATTGGCAAAGTAAAAAAGCTTGACAAATGGGTGCCCCACGAACTCAATGATCGCCAGCGCGAAGTACGCGTCGAGACGTGCCTTGCACTGCTCAACAGACACACAAATGAAGGAATTTTGAACCGCATTGTTACCTGCGATGAAAAATGGATTCTGTTTGATAACCGCAAGCGCTCAGCAAGTTGGTTGGACCTTGGTTCAGCACCTAAACAATGCCCTAAACGAAAACTTACCCCTAGAAAAGTGATGGTCACTGTTTAGTGGTCTAGCGCCGGTGTGATTCATCACAGCTTCTTACCAAACGGGGTGAGCATTACTGCAGATGTGTACTGTGAAGAACTGAACACAATGATGGAGAAGCTGGCACATCTCCAACCAGCATTGGTCAATCGCTCGTCTCCGCTGCTCCTGCACGACAACGCGCGACCTCATACTGCACAGCAGACGGTCTCCAAGTTGCAAGAACTGGGGTTGGAAGCTCTCCGTCATCCGCCCTACTCACCAGACCTTGCGCCTACAGACTACTACTTTTTCCAGAATTTGGATAACTTCTTGGCGGGAAAAAAATTCAATACCCGAGAGGCAGTACAAAATGCCTTTGAAGAATTTGTTGCCTCCCGACCAGCTGATTTCTTTAAGAAGGGCATCAATAAACTGCTACTGCGTTGGCAAAGATGCATTGATTGCATGGGTGATTACTTCGATTAATACAAATAAAAAATACATGAAAAAAATTCGTTTAAATTTTTTCATACAAAACGGCAATTTCATAGGTAAAGACCTATTATAATATTAAAATGAGACAAACGTATACAGCAAAAGCGCTTCCAAGGAGGTTCGATCATTCGGCTTATCTCGTGATGTTAAACTCCTTGGTGGAATTCTTATTAATTTTTATGGAAATTAAAAAAAAAACCGTAAAGAATACGCACGGCGCTATACAACGGAGTTTTCGGTAAAATATGTACTTAGGTGGGAGTACCTATTTTGCCGCACGTTCCACTGTGTGGTGCATAATTTTTAACTTTCGAACGATGCATACAGGCTTCGTAAATGCAGTTTTTGAGCAAATGTGGTGAAAAATTATTGTTGTTCCGTTGTTCGTCATTGATTAATTTTCTAGGTACTACTTAGTTTTAATTTCCTCGCATTATTTGAGAAAAGTACTGTACAAGCCTTGGCCACAACTAGGCATTGATGGACGAACGTATGTGTGCCTCGGCTTCGCCTGGGCCCACTTTTACACGTTCGTCCATCAATGCCTCTTTTACTGACTGCTGCAGAGACATGAAATAGTACATTACTATTTCATGTCTCTTTCATACATTTTTTTTTTTTTAAGGATGTGAAATCATCAAATGACCCCTTCCACTCTGGGTGGAGCGGCAGGGAGTGTCAGACTTTTACTGACTAAAACCCACCCATGCTCCTCCTAGTGCCTTTTAATTTCCAGGGCCGCGGTAACTCTTTCGAACATATTCCGCAACCATGTCAGGCTCTAGCCCTGGCGGGCCCCGTCTCCGTTGCTGACTGCTCTTTCCGGCGCGCTTGGAGCGAAACGCGCCGTCGACTCGGGCCTGTTCTGATCGGACAGCGAGCTACCCATTGCTCGCCGTCCACAGGCGTCAATCACTGCGCCTTGCTCAGGAGCATCAGTTCCTGAGAGGCGCAGTGACTAACGTTCGTCTGGAGGAGGCAAAATGGGGCCATTACTGGCACTCCATTTCAGCCCCCTCCCGAGTAGTGGCAGCGGCGACGACGGTGGCGACGGCTGCGGCGGAAGCGACGGCGGCGGTGGCGGCGGTGGAGGAGGGTTTCCTCTTTGCCACGGCCCTGGCGGGTGGAACGCAGGCTTTGCCCCCAGCCCAGTGATCGGCCGGCTTGCCAGCTGCCGCACATGCGAAGCAGAGCGGCGCGGCGTTGCACAAGCTGGCCCTGTGACCGGGCTGACCACAGCGGAAGCAGTGGTCACTGCGATCCACCTCCGAGGTGCAAAGTGCTCCGACGTGGTTGCCAACTTGGCAACGGAAGCACCTCAGAGGTCTGGGCTCCAGCAGTTTGACCTTCGCGGAAACCCAGCCCACCAGGAGCCTTCGGCCCTCCGAGATTTTCTTGGCCGCCGACCGACACGGTGCAGCTCACTACAACGGTTCGCATGCCCGTGTTGTCAGGACGGATGGTGCCCGCCTTCACCTCCTCTGCAGAGCACCCCGCCCATCCTGACGACGGCGGCCACTCCTCCGTGATGGAGTCGTCCAGGCCCAAAATGCGCATGTCTATGCACTTCGTGGGCCTGGACAGTCGGACGTCATCCGAGCTCAAGGACGCTCTCAGCCTTTCGGCTAGAGCGTCCGCGATCGGACCGCTGGCTGCTCCAGGGATCTCCAGCATCCTGGCCCCAGTCATGGTGACCCTGAGCCGTAGGCTCACCGAGGTCCACTGCCTCCTTCGCCTTGGTGAGTACGTTGTCATACGTCACGCCCCTCTTCACCGCGTCCGGCTGCAGCGTTACCACTACAGCCGCGGTCGTCGGGGCGCGGAGCGCAGCCGCGACGCCTCGCGCTCTTTGCCGCCGCTTCCTCTCCCGCCTCTTAGCCGCCCTGGCTGCCTTGCCCGCCTTCTTCTTCTCCCCGGCCACTTGGCATTCGGCTTCGGCCGTGGCAGATTTTGAAGGCGTGGAAGCCGGGGGGAGCTGTTGCACGGCTGGCGCAGGAGCCTTCGCCGTCCGTGCAGCCGCCCCACCCTTCTTCTTCCTTCCCGGGGCCGGGTCCGGTCCTGCGGCACGGGCTGACTGTCTTCCCTGCGCCCCCCTTGAGGCGCCCCCTGTGAGCTGGCTCCCCGGAGCCCGGCCAGGTCTGCTCGGAGCCTCTCATTCCCTTTCCGGAGGAGCTCCGTGGCGGCCGCCAAGCGGGCGACCTCCGCCCGCAGCTTGGAAATTTCATCCGACGCGTGTTTTTCGAGGCCTGCGTCCTCTTCAAGGCCACATTGCGGACCGCGGCGTCCACGACCTCCGCAAACCCGGTATCTCCAGGGTAGCGCCCCTCCTCGGCGAGCTTTTCGGCTTGCTGGGCTGCCTCCTGAGAGGCGATCACCCTCCCCTTGACTCCTTCTCGGCCCTTACCTCGCCTGCTTTTGGGGATTTTTCGTGCCGAGGCCAGCTCTTCATTGGAGGATGACCCCTGGTCAGCCTCCGGTCTGGGCCGCTTGCGGAAGAACCCGGAGTTCTCCGCAGCAGCCCCCACCCCCTCACGTCCCGAGCTCGCCGAGCCGACGCCGGATGCCGAGTCGTCAGAGTCCAACTCCGCACCCGCACGACGCTCGAACTAGCCCTGCCTCCAAAATCGGGCACTACTGCCCGCGCCTTGCCCGACCGACACTTTGTTGGGTGTTTTGGCGCTGTATTGGATCAGGTCCTCAAAGCACGCTGATCGGGAGCCTCCTCGGCTCTTGTTGCCTATGGCAAACGGCGAACAAACGTTGCCCCCCCCCCCAGAATACGAAGGGCTTGACACTTCTGAAGAGAGTGTGGCGGATTCTCCTTCTGCTAAGCAGCCGGTACCGCCCTGGGGTAGTTCTCTTTCGTTTGGACTCTCCATGTTACTGTTCCTTTTAGAGGGTGCGGTCCCTATCTCTCTACTGCTTGCTCACTGGCCTCACAGTCACGTCTGATGAGCAGACGCGTACCAGAGAGCAGTGAGCAAGCCAATGAAACGCACACCGTCCGAAGACCCGAACACTGCTCAAGTCTCCGAACGGTGTGCCCCTCTCGTGTCCCTCTTGGTCTGGTCTCTCACTTGGGACCTTCCGGCATGAGTGGCTCTACCGGCAAAGCCCCCAAGATCACTGAGACACGCAAGCCCCACCACGACGGCAACGTGGAGACACGTTCGGTGGGGGTCTCTTTCATACTTACTAGTAATGTATCCTGTCAATCAATCAATCAATGTTGTATCCTGCTGTCAAATCCGACTTCTTAGATTGACACGAATTTAATGTAGTTCTAACTGTTCTGTTTCATTGAAGTATGCTGAGTCGAGTGGAGGAAATAACTTCCCTTCTTGTCAAGCCCACAAGTTCCCACATGCATTTAGGCTAATCGATTGACAGATATAAAATGATGTTTCTTAAATCGTTAAGCAATCATTTTCATAATTCATGGTGCAACCGAAGTCTTAAACCATCCACTTCTTTTAGTGCAACGTCCCCGAAAGCAACGAGCTGCGCCTGTTCGTGTCCCGCCCCCCTCCCGCGGGCGGCCGCCTGCACTGCACCATGCTGCGCCACGACGACGAGGAGGCTGGCGCCTACACGCTGTACCTCGAGCACCTGGGCGGCCTGGTGCCGCTGCTCAAGGGGCGCAGGACCAGCAAGATCAGGCCCGAGTTCGTCATCTTCGATCCTCAGGCTGAAGGTACGTGGAGGAGATGCGAGCAAAACGTCCTGCGTTTTAAATTTAGAATCAGCTTTTAAATTTTTTAAAATCTGGTCCTTATCTCCAAAACATATTTTTTGCGATTACGTCTCTTATATTCGTTTCCATGTCCAGCGGAGCAAGTGTCAAGCAGCGTAGTAGTCCGGGCCAGCAGCAGCAGCAGCAGCAGCGGCGCCGGCAGCTCGTCCAGCGGCGGCGCGCCCTCGCCCCGCGCCCCGCGCACCCCGCGCACGCCGCGCCATGCGACACATGCCGCGCACACCTCGTCCTCTGACACCGAGCGGGAGGAAGGTACGTGCGTGCTAGTAGCAGCAGCAACAGCAGCAGCGGCGCCGGCAGCTCGTCCAGCGGCGGCGCGCCCTCGCCCCGCGCGCCGCGCACCCTGCGCACGCCGCGCCATGCGACACACGCCGCGCACACCTCGTCCTCTGACACCGAGCGGGAGGAAGGTACGTGCGTGCTAGTAGCAGCAGCAACAGCAGCAGCGGCGCCGGCAGCTCGTCCAGCGGCGGCGCGCCCTCGCCCCGCGCCCCGCGCACCCCGCGCACGCCGCGCCATGCGACACATGCCGCGCACACCTCGTCCTCTGACACCGAGCGGGAGGAAGGTACGTGCGTGCTAGTAGCAGCAGCAACAGCAGCAGCGGCGCCGGCAGCTCGTCCAGCGGCGGCGCGCCCTCGCCCCGCGCCCCGCGCACCCCGCGCACGCCGCGCCATGCGACACATGCCGCGCACACCTCGTCCTCTGACACCGAGCGGGAGGAAGGTACGTGCGTGCTAGTAGCAGCAGCAGCAGCGGCTGGCAGTTACTATGGCCACTCAAAAGACTTTTATTTAGAAAATCTTATGGTTGAGTAAGAAGCATCGCCGTCTTTTGCAGTCTGGCGAGTACTTATTGCGCGTGCGAATGAGCGCAAATTATATTGGTTTTCGCATTCTTTCCTTAGACCTTTTGGAATTAGTATTTTGTACGTCTTGTTACAACGTAAAATATTCAGTGATCAAGAACGCCCTGTTGAAAGCGTTTGATTGCGTGAGCCACCAAATATTCTTCCTGAAACATGAGCATTACAGAGTAGGCAAAATATTTTTAACTTAGTTAAATCGTATTTGAATTATAGACAGCAACTAGTTCACATAGACGGCAACAATTCAACGGGATTAAATTGGAGAATAGGGGTTCCTTAGGGCTCAATTTTCGGTCCTTTCTTATTTTCATTTTATAGTTATTTATTTAGGCAAACCAACTAAATACACGCAAATACATTCATAATACTTATCATTTAAATACAACAGCATCGCATGCATCTTAATTACAGATACCCATAAAGTATAAAATCTAAAGTCTCTGCGAAAGTTAAAAATATAAGTATTTTTAACTTTCTAATTGACAAACGTTATACATCTATGTCTAAAAATATTTTAATAACACCAGGTTGTTCCGGCTCACCGCGGCTGCAACGCCGGCGCCGTGCGCGGGAGAGACGAAAGGTACGAAGCTCCAGTGAGAAGGACGAACCGCCCGACGAACTGGCTTATATTGACTCCTTGCCAGAGGTATGATAGCACACTCCCTACATATAAGATATACACATGTAGATATAATTGATTTGCTCTGATCTTTGATTCGGTACAAATAATACAATTTGAAGTCAGGGATATTTATTGTTAACCCATTCATTGTTGACTGTCACACAAACAAATAGCCTTGTCGTTTTATGACGTTCAAGTGAGTACAACAAGAAGGTTATGTACAATTAATTTCCCTGACCATACAATGATATTTTTTCACACAACTTCTTGTTGCAGGATGTACGTTTAGTAGAAGTTACATCTAATATATGGGGAACTAAATTTAAAATGCATGGTTTAGCTAAAAACGTTCCTGCCAATCTCGGCCAGGTCACGTATAAGACCTCGTTGCTTCACTTACAACCGAGACAGATGACGCTCATGATCACAGAACTGAGGGATGACTATCCCGTCGGTCCAGACCCTAATTTTAATCCAAATATATTTTCTGAAGATGAAGAAGAAGTCTTTCAGTCCAACGACTCTAACGATTCTCCGTCGCATACTAATAATAATACTATCAGAAGGAAGCTAACTCTCAACGAAAGAATGAACAACACTAACAATGTAAACCAGAATGAGAACTACACAGCCAATAATAACAATCAGAACAGTCCATCACTGGCGAGAGCGGAGTCTTACGAAGAGTTCCCGTACATAGATACTAATGAGACTGTCAATAATGTACCTGAGAGTGTGTATTCCACACCTATTAGACATGCGAGCCAGCCGGCTGAAAGGAGAGTGAACAACCCGGCTGGGGTGTCCAACAGACATGCTATATCACCGTTACGTTGCGAAAGCTCAGTACCAACCTTACAATCGCCAAAGAACGCCGTCGCGCCCACAGACATCATATTCGAACGCCCCTCCCCGCAGACCGTCACCTGCGGGGGCCGGGGGGACTTCTGTGGAGGAAGAACCGACTACAGCGTCCGCGGAGACAACGTATCACTGAAAGGAAACTTATCCAACTTAGAACAGCAATCATTCAACCTCAACCTAAGCCTTGAACCAAGTCGACAGGTTACAATCAAGAAGTGCGACAACCACGTCACCGACAACTGTCTTTCAAAGTTACGTAAAAATATATGCAGCAGAGGCGAATCTGCGTCCTTCGAAATGAATACAAGGATTCTAAAATCTCTTTGTAACAAAAACTATGAGCATGAAATACATCCGGACGCGTTAACAAAGCGCGGTGAAACAATCAAACATTTACAGAAGAGTGAGGACTTGAAGTTTATCGATGAGGAGACCCCGGTGGACACTACGATAAGTAATCTCACTGACAAGGCTAGAGAGGTAACCGGTAAGGTACAAAGGACTACAACCGTAGTGCCTATAAGTCCAGTGTGTGCAACCGTCCCAGTTTACGACACGATGACACGCAGCTGCAGTGTTGGGTATCTTGATTTAGTAGATCCCCAGGTCTTGCACGCTCAGGTGAGTCTGACCGCCTTGCGCGGGGAACCACCCAGGAGGCTTGTGCTTGTCAACAATAAGCGTAACAGAAGGCAGAGGCGTCATGTTCGCGCAAGCGACGCCAAACAGACTGAGTGCACAAAGACGCCAAGCTTACGGCGATGCGGCAAGTCCAGGAGTCTAGATTCAAGTGAGATGTCTCTAACGGTGGATAAGACTAAAAGGCAGTCGCGTGTGGATTCCGTGTCTACGAAAACGGATGTGACGTCAGCGAACTCGAGCAGCAGGTGCAATAGTACAGGAGGGGAGGACAACAGTGGGACGTCAGCCTCGGAAGGTAGTCGGCGGCGGCGGGACTACCCCGTGTGCACGGCGTGTCGCCTAGTGTCGCCGTACGACCGGCGCGACGTGGACGCGCGCACCTACGTGTGCGTGGCGTGCTCGTCCCGCGCGCCCGTGCCCTCCCCCGCGCCCGCGCCTCCTCCCGCGCGCCTGCACACCGACAGCGACTCCGACTACAGCAAGTATTACAGTTAGTACGATAAGTAGATGCTTTACTTCACCCGCCGTCGAACACTCCACCCTCGGCGGCGCACCGCTCGTGCAGGATCTCTCGGGTAACGTTTCGAGTTTCGACGGCTTCATACTATCCCCGGCTGCACCCCTAAAGGTAGACGATTATCTTAGTTCGGAGTTCACCAGCCGGTACATGGTCACTAACTCCCGCTCGTTTCGGCTCGCACGGCCACTTGACGCGACACCCTCCGGGCTTGACACGCAACACTTCCCGCTTCTACTCCGGTAGCCGCCTGCTTCTCTATAGAACGCATGAAGCTTGTCTAGGAGTCTAGGACGGCACGACTCGGCATGGACACAGGTAGAGAGGACTGAAACTTTAGACGTAGCTTCAGATGGTTTAATATAGTTCTGTGTGGACAGGTTCTCTGGAGCAGTTGGCGTTGCGTTTGCTGGCGTCCCGGTCGTCTCGTCGCGCGGACACGGGCGCGGAGTCCCGCTCGTGCAGCTCGGCGCCCGCGTCGCCGCGCCCCCGGCCTGCGCGCGCGCACGCGGCGCCCGACGAGCCCGCGCCTCGTACTCCGCCGCGCCGACACCGGTACTCATCCGCCTCGCCTATCAGGTCGGATAATCTGCTCATGTACGTTAACAACATTGTTGATAAATTAATTCCAAAAAAATATGTAAGTATCAAGTCGTCAGAATATGAGTATAGTACTATTTTTTTAATGTCTTTTTCTATCAGTAGCCCTTTGGACGCTCTCAATCGACTTGGAAGTATATAGAGTTGTTAATACTCTTTTCATCATCATCATCATCATATCAGCCGAAAGACGTCCACTGCCGGACATAGGCCTCCCCCAAGTGTCGCCACAACAACCGGTCCTGTGCGTCTCGCATCCATCGACTACCCTCGACCCTCACCAGGTCATAGGTCCACCTTGTGGGAGGCCTTCCAACGCTGCTCGCAGAATACTCTTTTTAACCGACTTCCAAAAAAGGAGGAGGTTCTCAACTCGACTGTTTTTTTATGTTGGATATTTTGGCCAATTGTCAACCGATTTTGATGATTCTTTTTTTGTATGGAAGATTATCTTCCCGGACTGGTCCTATTTGAATTTGGTGAAGATCTGATGAAGAACTTCGGAGATAGGTAACGGAACTCTTTAATAAATGATAGCAAACCTGCCAGGATTGCTGAAATCGCATGTCTGTTTATTGTTTACATTACACCAGTTCATAACATAACATTACGCCGGTACACTGCGAAGGGGTACGCAGACGTGTACAAGTCAACTATGGTTTTGGGGTTATCTATACGGGCATAACTTATATTATTTGTGAACCGACCTTGATGATTCTTTTTACGTTGGGTTTAGTTAAAGCTAACCACTAAAAAGTAAAAATAAAAAACTTTTTTACAAAAAAATACAACCGACTTCGAAACAAAAAACACTACAAAGTATAAAATAACTATAATTTCGGAAGTCGTTGGCAAAAAACGAAGATACATAAAACCAAAAACAACGACTTCCTAAAATGTAGTTATTTTATACTTTGTAGTGTTTTTTGTTTAGTAGTCGGATGTTTTTTTTGTAAATAAGATCGTTTACGCGGTACGACTTTTCATACAAACTTTCAAATCCTTATTTTTCGAAATTAATGAACCGATTTTAAGAAAACTTGGTATGCGTACGCTAGATATCTAGGTCTAAATAGTTTTCAGAAAAAAAATCGAAAAAGAGTTCAGGGGGAACGATATAGTGATTTTTCACTTTCTATAGAAAACTTAAAATCACTCTCTCTCTCCTTCTAAAATCTTTTTCAAAAATGTTTTCTGATAACTATGAATCATATTTTATGTGTATGGGTTTAGACGTTTGTTTGTTTGAACGCGCTTATCTCTGGAACTACTAGTCGGATCTGGAATATTCTTCCATTGTATGTGATAGCCACATTAATGAGGAAGGCTATTAGCTATCTAGCATTAAGCTAAAGCTCTTGGTTACCCTTACATATTGATAATTTGTAAAGTAAGTCGGAAGAAAAAGCGCTATTGAACTGCTATATCCGCGTGCGCTGGGGTAATGGCTAATTATACGTCAGTACCATATACTACAAAGATATTGGTTTTTATTAGATCTAAAAAAAGGTCCGCGACACCATATATCTATATCTTTTACCAGCACTTCGCCCGCGACGTCGTCCGCGCGGGTTTAGTAGGTAATCCATAAACTTCAACACTCTCTATACCCCCATATAAAGGTTAGTTTTGGAAAATTAAGCACAACGATTTTCATTATTTACTTAGCCATTTCTACTTATTCGAGGCCCTAGACAATGTGCCATTTAGGCAATTAGCGAATGCGACTGTCGAAATGCCAAAATGTAGGAATTTGATCACGCGACATTTCGATAGCATCTGTCAATTCCATACATTTTTGACGTATTGACAATCGCCTTCACCACGCCACAGTTGACAGAATCTCACTTGTCTCGAGCCCAGGTTCAGCGCAACTGTTCAACCCGTCAGGGGTTGATTATGCAAAAATTGTTAGGTACATCTGTTTCAATTATCCCACTTTTAGTTTGTTCATAGAATTCCGACGTAAATTGAAGCAAGCAATAAATAATATCCTCCCCTAAAAACTTAATCACCCCTACTTCACCCCATATTATGTATGTACCTAGTTTATTTTCGAAAAATCCAAACATTTGGTAATCTTATTGTTATTGAAATCATTTCATCCAAATCCCTTCAGCCGTTTTTGCCTGATTGTTACACAAACATAACATTCACATCCTACTAATATTATAAAGGTAAAAGTTTGTATGTTTGTGTAACAATCGTGCAAAAACGGCTGAAAGGATTTGGATGAAATTTGGCACACATGTAGTTCATATCCTGGAATAAAAAATAGGCTACTTTTTATCCCGGTAAGTGGCATGGATAAATGGAGCCTGAGGAGAAAGTCGAAATTCAGAGCCGCTGCTGCCTTAGTACTTCGGATTCACAAGTACCAGAAGACCAGAAACATCAAGTACCAGGAGACCAGAAGCATGTCATAGTATTTTTGGGCTGGTATAATTATGTAGGTAGGGTAGGTGTAGGGTAGGTGACTAGGTGTAAGAAAGGTGTAGCGTAGGTGTAGAGTAGGTGTAGGGTAGGTGTAGTAGGGTAGGTGTAGGGTAGGTGTAAGGTAGATGTAGGGTAAGTGTAAGGTAGGTGTAGGGTAGGTGTAGGGTTGGTATAGGGTAGGTGTAGGGTAGGTGTAAGGTAGGTGTAGGGTAGGTGTAGGGTGGGTGTTTCCTGAGTAAAAAAATTAAAATACAAATCAGGAAACCTTGCTATTTCCGATATTCACGCGGGCGAAGCCGCAGCTGGTAGAAGCTAGTTTATAATATTAGTAGGATGACCATCACGGATAATGTAGGATTCTAAATTGGTGAAAGAATTTTTCAAATCGGTCCAGTAGTTTCGGAGCCTATTCATTTCAAACAAACAAACAAACAAATCTTTCCTCTTTATAATATTAGTGTAGATATAAGCCACATTAAGGCATTTTATGTCAAATTTACAGCATGTTATTTGGACTCACCGTTTAGGAGATAATGTAAAATAAAAATAATGCAACATTACTAGTAAATAAAAATCGAACGGGCGGTGCGCGAGACGCGGCAGCCGAACGAGAACTTATCGAGCGTGCGTGCGACGCGCGACGCGGTGCGAGAAATTCTTTTTGTATATCTTAATTCATAAGGAAGGCTGTACGGCTATACGGGAACGGGAAAAAACGGGATATGCGCGTTATACGAAATCGCGGGCAACAGCTAGTGTACAAAATACAAAACCTCCTTTTTTGAAGCCAGTTAAAAAGGAAAATAGTTTTACAGCTCTATAAGTATAGTTCGCACGGAAATCAAAACAAAACAATATTTGGGTCTGAATTCTAATTATTTTACTCGAAAAGAGATGGAGCTGTACAGAACATAAAGAGCCATCTATTTTAGCATGGCGCTTGAATTTTGATTCATGAATAATCTTAGGTCGCCACGTATTTATTAGAAGACAAAGATCCAATCTAATTTAATATACACTGTTTTTTAGCGTAATTCACCGAGCATTTCCTTTTTTGGCGGTCAAAGGTACCC
The DNA here is from genome assembly GCA_947386135.1 of Melanchra persicariae. Taxonomy (NCBI): domain Eukaryota; kingdom Metazoa; phylum Arthropoda; class Insecta; order Lepidoptera; family Noctuidae; genus Melanchra; species Melanchra persicariae. Next base: position 16,898,235 of record OX376648.1, on the reverse strand, counting down.
CAGCCACAGTTCGCGTCAAATAACTGTGCCCCTCTGAAGTTAGCCATTTGCAAAGATCGCGCAATTGCAGTCACGTAGACAGAGCAAGCGGGACGCAAGCATGCATCGAACTTAAACGTAAGACTGAGACATAAAATTGCGCCGCCATAATCCCCGCCCCCATGTCTCTTGCGCATGCGCAGTTGCAGTTTGTTCGTAATTTTGACTACTACGCAGCTACTCGTAGCCAACTTCAGAGGGGCACAGTTATTTGACGCAAACTGTATAGCACTCGAGAAAGATCCGTGGTGTATTTTTTCATTTGCACTCCTCATACAAATTCCAGGCAACTGCTGAACTCTCCACTCCTGAATCGGAGAAGAAACAAGAAGCCGTCCGAAAGCTCTGACGACGAGTATTCCACCGGCGGCGGGTACAGTGAGGTCAATGGCAGGAACTACAGAGATCTGGAGAGTTTCCAGAAGGCACAACTCCGGAATAAGGTAGTACTCGGCTATAGTTGTGATTGTGTGACCAAACTTTATAAAATCGTAACTGACTGAAAAAAATTACATAAATATTACCATAAAAAAACTGCTAATTTGACGAAGATATTTTTGTTAAATAGAAAATTAGAGCTCTAATCTAGAAAAGCAGCCAGCTAGAAGTTGACGCCGATTGAAAGGACACTATTCAACGATGTATTAACGCTCTCTTAAGTTCTTCGTAGGAATTACATAGATACGCCAAAGATGGCCTCTGAATAGCTTGGATTCGGACCAGAGGTCGGAACAGTGCGACAAGCAATATCCGAATTCGGTCCGAGTTATTTATATCCGTTTTTGACGGATTCGAATCGGATGCAGTGCGTAACCGCTCTAAGGGTTAAATACTATATCTTTTGTTTTTCACTTCAAATTATTTGCGCCACAGAACAGAAAAAACTGTTTTTTCTGTTCTGTGGTTTGCACTTCGTGTTCCTTCGTGTTGAATTTGTTTTTTTTTTTTTGCTTTTTAAATTATATCTCTAGTCGATGAATGTATGTAACACACTTATTCGTTTTGTTTTTCAGCTAAAGCGTGCCGGCGGCGGCGGCGGCGGCAGCGGCGGCGGCGTGGTGTCGGCCGCGGGCTCCAGCAGCGACAGCCGCGACAGCCGCGGCAGCAGCGCGCGGCGCCAGCTGGTCATGCACAACAAGGCGCCCATGTGGAACGAGAACAGCCAGGTGTACCAGCTCGACTTCGGCGGCCGCGTCACGCAGGAGTCCGCCAAGAACTTCCAGATCGAATATCATGGAAAACAGGTGCGTCGCCTGATCACCTCTTTCCTAGGCGTTACAATAAGCTAAAATAAAAAAGGTTGACTGGTAGAGAATGTCTATGGCATTAAGTCCGCCTCTGTACATTTGTGTGCGTAAAGTGTAAAACAAATAAATAAATAAATAAATAAGCTGATGGAATTTTATGACCAAGTTAGTTTCTAACCCGGGGCCATTATCTATGGAATTAACCTTGTGTTAGCAACTAATTCTGATTTAAAAGATAACTCCGATTTCCGCAAGTGGGTTTTAACGTTTTACTTACCCACTCAATAGTTCCTTTTTGAGTGTCATAAAAATTCAGCTCCAAGCGGCTAATCATTGAGCCATTGCACCGAATTGGGATAAAAATTACAATTTATAAAAATATATTTTCAACTCCTCAGGTAATGCAATTTGGGCGTATCGACGGCAACGCCTACACTCTGGACTTTCAGTACCCATTCTCAGCGCTGCAGGCCTTCGCAGTCGCCCTCGCCAACGTCACTCAACGTCTGAAGTAAACTCCATCCTAACTTTCGACGGTTTTTGTAGTCGCGCGGTTTACCTAGTAGTAGTGGTACCTGTGCGCTATACGTGTATGAATACTGTAAAAAGGATTATGTAACGGATGCAGTTCTTTTTCAAATTGTACGATCAGAGTACAATTTGAAAAAGAACTGCATCCGTATGCCTATGCACATAGCATAAGACGACAGAATTTCTAAGGGTCTAGACTGACTCTAGACTCATGCACGCAATGTTCGGTTTGCGTGTTAGTCGTCCATTTCGACGGTCACAATGTGCGTCGTGCTCTGGAATTCTGGATAGTTAATTTCTCATGGTCTTTCATAAGTTATGGTATGGTAGGGTACCATCCTCGGCTAGCGTCCCTCTTAGTAGCTATGAAAACATTGCTCGATATTTAAGCTTTTACACACACTGTCTTAGTTTACGTGTACGATCAGCGAACTCGCCCATCCATTGATATTTTTTACACAAACGTAGATAGGATAGCTTTGTAAAGTTTCAAATTCACCGTCTCAATGCCGAAAGACGAACAATAAATCGGATTCATTGGGACCACCGACACGGACAGCGTATTTTAATATTATGTCTTAGGTATAATATCCATAATCCCACTAAGTAAAGAAATATTTTAGGTACAAAGAATGATATATTTTCACAATAGACGTAACTTCACGTATGAAATCATTCTGACTTGATGTATTGGCCTATAGTTTATAGTTACCACAACTTCTTGATGTTGTTGATCGGTAGGTATATTTATGTCGCAGCCAACTAGCTGAATGCGCCGTTTCATTAAAAGTCTAGCCTTTTACTGTGCCGTTTAATCAGCGACATAAGTGGTATGGGCAAGTCATTAAACGATATTGAATAAAAGATGTCACATAGGTCTCTGGAAAATCGGCACATTTAAATGAAGATGCTAGGCAACCAATTAAACGGCTGATTAAGCTAATTGGCTGCGATATATACTTAGTGTTTAATTCTTCTATAGCCACAGGGTTACATTTTATACACAGTAACAATATATTCTCTATTACCTTTGTTATGATTGGTTAAAAATGCATATTGCGTTTTGAATTGCCAATCATGCGGCCTAGGTATGTCACGTATTCCATCAGGTAAAGTTAGTTATTAATACCATTGTCCATCAGTTGATATCGAAACTAAAGTTTAGTAAATAATAATGTGCGTGTTAGCACTTTCTGAATAGGTCAATGAACATTGTTGTAATGTGTGTTATCTATAAAATAATGTTGTTGTCATTGTATAATTACTATTGCATTTATAAACATGTTCTAGGTGTTTTACTGTTTTGTTGATTTTCCAATTTTGCATATTTCCTTTGAGGCAAATGAACTGATTTATTGACTCATATGACCTGTGTAAAAAGTTATACATAAGTGCATACCTAGCAATTAGTATGAATAAGATAATTATGTTGATTGCACTTGTGTTTATTTACTTTAATCAAAACTTACATATCTATGGTTAATTATTACTAGATTGTTAGAGGTGTTATTGTCCTTATTTCTCACAGATTCGTTTTGAAGACTGCACATCGTGAATATATTTTGATACCTATTTTATTAATTACTGTGTCGTCTAATTTAGTCAATCTTAATGTTAAGTAATGTTAAATAAGCCAAGTTAGATTTGTTTCTGTTGCTCAAGAACTTTTACGTTTTTGAATGTTGTGGTGTTTACATAAATAGATTTGAAATGACAATTAGTATTATTACAGATGTTGTCTGCTCAACCCTACTTGGCTACTTATATTTTATTGCTGTAATTTTGATCTGATCAAATGGACTAAATGAATGAATTACAGTTCAATCGCTTATCGGCGGATCTAAGGTGAAGGGGCTAAGGTGCTCAAGCCCCCTAAAAGACCGAGATATCATTGGTAGTCTACAACCTAATGAAGTCATTGAAGATTTTACGAAACGTAATCCATGGAGGCTTGTTATACTTTAATAGTGTTGCTACTCTGCTAAAACCTCCCTCTCCGGGGGTCAAGCCCCCCCCTCCCCAAACGACAATCCTGGATCCGCCGCTGCACTTATCCCATTAAAAAAATGGGTGTGAAATAATGATCCAAGCATCGTGTTTTGCGCGGTGCTTGTCGGGCCTTGGGATGTTGAGTGGGCGGCATTATTTACTGTTAGTTTTTCTGAATTGTTAGGGAGAACGAATATAATTAGATCTATATGACGTTTTGTTATTTACAATAGTTTGTACTGCATATAATGTCAAGTCCGTTTATTGGCAAAGCAGCACGAAACACTAGGTTGTCTCGCGCTTTGTTTTTATTGAGCTGCCATTTATGATAGTTGTCCCATCGCTTTTTCTTTGAAATTTCACTTGTCCGTTGTACATACCTACTTTAGTGACAAAGTGTAAATAAAATATTCTCCAAGTAAATATAAGTAGTTTTATTGAACAATAACTGAGTAACTGGGTAAACCACATCTGATCGAAGGCCGCGCGTCAGCCGAGAAGGCGTATAGTTCTAACACATTCACTGTCCCCTCGGGGAGGGGCACTTTGTATGCTAATCACTTTCACTGCCGCTCTGACCTGGAACATAGTCTGCATCATCTTCGTCCGATATTTCAAGGTCATCCAGATCTTGGAACAGAGATTCGTCAACTTTGACTGCATCTCCTGTAAAGGATAAGTATTTCAGAGATATAAATATGGTCATTTTATGAAGTGAAAACTTCTTTAGCGGCGTTGTGCACTTTTTATTTGTAAAAAATGTTAAACTCGCTTCAGGACACGTGACCTGATCGAAAATTCGTAAGACGGTAATGTAAGCACTGGGATGGGTAAAAAATTTAAAATTCGCGTCAGGACACGTGACCTGATCGAAAATTCGTAAGACAGATAATGTAATATTTATTTAAATTATCACGATTGTGTACGATAGGCAATAAATGAATTGTATTTAACCACAAATGATAGTACTTTTATACTGAATAAAGCAATTCGTGCGAAATTATTCCCTAACCATTCCAAAATATTCAAAACTGCACAATGTTAATGTTCAAGCTTTCACTTCTGCCGGCACTCCCAGAGAATGTAACCTGTTGTTTTTTTTTTACTTTGGGTTGTTGTTTTTCTAAAGACTAACGTAAAACAACTCACAAATAAGAACTCAAACAAGATAGGTTTTTCAAGGCTGAGAAAACACTTTTCGTAATAATAACAGCAAGACAAGAAATACTGCCAGGGTTGCGGATTCTGTTTGAAAGAGTTACCGCAGCCCTGGAAAGCAAAGGGCACTAGAAGGAGCACGGATGGGTTTTAGTCAGTAAACCTCTTATTAATAAACACGGAATAAAGTTAATACCAGGAATAACAAAGGAATAACCATACATTTTCATAGGTTTAAACTTGGAATAACTTTATTCCGTGTTTATTAATAAGAGGGTAAGAGTCTGGACACTTCCTTCTGCTCCGACCAGAGCGGAAGGAGTCATTTGATGATTTCCTATCCATAAAAAAAGGGCAACAAATATTCAACTAGTCATTTAAATGTTCCTTAAGAGCGTTTACGCGGTACGGCTTTTCATACAAACTTTCAAATCCTTATTTTTCTAAATTAATGAACCGATTTTAATAAAACTTGGTATGCGTACGCTAATTATCTAGGTCTAAATAGTTATCAGAAAAAAAATTCGAAAAAGAGATCAGGGGGAAGGATATAGTGATTTTTCACTTTCTATAGAAAACTTAAAATCACTCTCTCTCTCCCTCTGAAATCTTTTTCAAAAATGTTTTCTAATAACTATTTAAACCTGGATATCTAGCGTATGCATACCAAGTTTCGTTAAAATCGGTTCATTCATTTTGAAGAATAAGGACTTGAAAGTTTGTATGAAATGACATACGGTGTACACCCTCTTAAATATCTGCATCATTAAAACATAAACACTGAATGAGATGAAAGCGACTTAAATAAGACTTGCAGAATATTAAGTTTACTAACCATCATCAAGGAATTTAAGGTCGGATTCATTGAGGGTGGTGTCTCTCAAGAACAGCTCCCTGCCAGTTAGTTTGTTCTTATCCTTTGCTTCTTTTTCCCTCTTGGCTGGAATGCCCATATCAATCTCAAACTGTTTTCTCCATGCCAGAAAAGACTCCACTGTGACTCTGGTACCCTCAAACCTTTTCTGTAAATAAGAGAAATAGACTTGGTGTGAATAAAACAATTGAAAGCATCCACCATTGAATTGCAGAACTTCAAACAAGTTAAAGTAATTTAATTGAAACTTAAGAGGAGGAGTTTGTGGCTAAATAATAGCCGCACGGATCGATCTTCAAGGTTAAGCAATGCTTGGTCTGTGGATGGGTGATCTTAGGATACCCAGACCCGTCCGTACTTCGGAAAGCATGTTAAGCCGGTGGTCCCGGCTGTCATTTGTAGACCTTTGGCAGTTGTTATGGATTGCCAGAAAATCAAGGAATGAAAAGAAGAAGCAGAAAGCTAGCTTAGCTTAGAAAAAACACCAGTTAGTAGACAGATACAGAACTTAGCAAGAGATCATGCTTATATTCAAACAAAATACAGTTGTGCCAACACTCCCAATAGTATATAACAAACTCACACCTTTTTGCTGAGGGGAAAGGCACAAACTACAGATAACGCACAAATGAAGCAAAAGTAGTATTTAAGGGTGGTGCCCTTAAATGCTCCTTTTGCTTCATTTATCTTTAAACATCTAGTCATGCATGCACTCCAGTTGTGATTACTATGGTCGAAGCACCAGGTCTTGTCCATTAGTGTCTATGAATATAATGTAGCTTACCAGTTCAGCTTCCTCCTCAGCCCTTTTCTTGGCTAGTATTTGTTCTTCTCTTTCTTTCTTGATAGTATCCCATCTCACATTGAGCCACTCTTGTCCCGCTGATACTAATGTAAAAACCATCACCATTCCCACATTTTCATTTCCCTGAAAATAAATTATGCTTTATTTAAACAAGGTTCCTTCAAGTCTCAACACCATCAGCTTGTCAAACCTTATAAATCTATCAAACTACTTATACATAATATTCTACTTATACTTGTATATTTTGGTAAAATATTTCAATCAGATATAATAATCAGAACACAATTTTTATATTGGTATTGGCTAACCTAAAATTGAAAACAATTTGAAATCTGGTAGCAGTAAGCTGTATTACCTGTTCTGTTAAATGTGAGAGCAATTCATCCTTATCAACTATGTCATCAAAGTTTTCTTCATCTTCTATTTCTATGATGGGCAACTCATCTGGATACTTAGCTGTGTATGTAAAGACTAGCTGACACGCAAGACCTTCTCCTTCATCGAAACCTTCCGACTTTATTGGTATACTAAACTTGTGAAACGGTTTTGTTTCAATGACTGCAATAAATAATTCAAAGTAATTTAACATGTCTTGAATAAAGTACGACGAGAGATTAATGAAGTTTATGTCATGTCACAAGAACACGGTAACCTCCGGTGCATGATTGTACACCGACCGGCGTACATAGCTACATAAACTTCCTCAACTTATGACTTTTAATTACAGACTTTGGGACAGAAAAGTTTAGATCGCTATGTAAGCTACAACTTACTTTGCATATCTCCATAATAAATAGAGTCTAATGCCTCCACCTCACTTGTCTGCTCATAATGGTAATCCATGATTTCTATACTTTTTTCTTTTTAGATTCACACGTTTCACTTACGTTCCCAAATACACATTTTTTCTTTTCTGTCAATTGTCAATGTCATCATAACAAATGACAGTAGGTAATTTGTTGTCTGTGGTCATTTATTTTCAACCATTTTTTCAACACAGACACTTTCATAGAGTATGTACACTTTCTCAAAGCTCAGATCACGGTTCATCATTATCTGACAAGCCGTTTCCCAACTATATTTATTGGGGTCGGGTTTCAGTCAAACCAGATTCAGCTGAATACCAGCATTGTACGTGGAGCGGCTGCCTTCCAACCTCCACAACACAACCCATTAGGTACCTATCTAACTACGTTTTTTTTTTTTTTTTTTGCTTTATCCGCGATCAGTCGCAAACTATGAGCGGATGTGGTGCGTGCTACCGAACTACGTAACACGATACTTCTTTGCAAGACTGGAGTCAGATTTCCTGGCTTCTGCCTGCGATATATCCACTGAATTCAATGTTAGACCTTAGATTAGACCCGCGGCAACGGCAACACATGTCGCATTCTGTAGTCACTGTTCACCGTAGACAGTAGTTTACTCTGTCTACGCCACCTATACTCAACCTGCGGCCCGCGGGCTGCAAATGGTCTAGGGAGCTTTTCCGTGTGCCCTGTAGCCTAGCACATTATTGATGCTATATTTAGTCAATTTATCAACACATCGTCAAGGAGTGAATCAGTACAGCACTGTACTGATTCACTCCTTGACGATGTGCTGAGTGAGACTTCACTATCAGAGTGAAAAAGTTGACCTACGTCCTATGAAAACAGTCCTTGGCTTTCGTCACAAATTCGAAAATCCCATTCATATTGATTATTTTATTCAATTTAATTCAAACTATGTTTTATTATATCCTTGGGCCTGAAATGAAGACTGCAAATGACGGAATAATTTTTGATATTTGAATGACTTGGAATGGACATCAAGCCATTTTTTCTCCCTGATTCTTCTCCAGGCAGTCTTAAATTATATTTTTTAAATTTATTTCATATATACGAAGTAACACACCTAAATCAGCGATTAAAATGGGAAGTTGAAACTTTTTTGCCATTTCCCTACAATGTTCCTCGGGAAATGTGAAATTTCATGATCACGTCTTTTAAGTATTCGGTACACCGGTATACGGTACATATAAAGTTTTATTATGCTTACGTTGAAGTCTACCTCCTATTTATAAGCCGCATTGTGTAAATAATCTTATAATTTCGTTCATTATGGGCACCCTACTTCAAGAATTGCAATATACTTACTTGAAGAAAGAAACACCGCATCCTGCATAGGATTCGCTTTTGCAACCGAACAGCTTTTGAATCGCACACTTTTTAACCATCTTTATTACATCCGAATAAAGAAATTGATTGCTTTACAACAAATAAATATGGCTGGTGGGTTACCAGTCTAACTTATATAATTATATTCTACTAATAATCTTTTCTTTTTTAATTACATTTCAATACAGTATCTAATTTATTGCTAAAAAAAGGTTCTCATTCTAACAGATAATTTAAAAATATTAGAAATATATCAGAACGAAAGTTAATGTTTTTTTAATAAGACACGACAATATTATTTTTTCCTACCATTCCTACTAAATTCGGGAATAATCCTCCTGGCAATACTTTAGAAAGGGACACAGGGCTCTCCAAGCGCTTTCTCCCTCGGACCGGATTTCTCTTTGACCAAGTGATTGTCTGTAATAGAACTTAGCGTCATAAACATAAGGTTTATTTTCATATTGGTGTCAAATTGACAATGCTCATTCCAGGTTGTAAAAGAAGTTCCTTGGTGTGACCATTGTGTGACACTCTAGGTCTATGCCTCAGGTCCTCAGCCAGCTGGTTTCACACTCATGTGGTTTCACTGAGCAGCGTGAACAGCGTAGACCAGCCGTACTCAACCTTTTTTAATTCTCTCTGAGCCACATTGCGGTTCTACTTATATCATGCATGACTCATTCATCATGGGCCGCAATAACCTACAGTTAATGCGTTTTACTTTAATCCATCCTTAAAGCATAATTTTTATTAACTTATGTAATCAAATTATTGGTTAATATATTATATCCTATTATATTAGTCTCAACCTACATTATATTGGTTGGTCACCCTAATGAAAGGGACAGAGGGCTCTCGCGAAGCTATCTCCCTCGGACCGCGTATCGACAGCCTGTGCACATTCCAGGTTGTAATAGAAGTTCCTTGGGTCACACACAGCAATTCGCTCAACGTCAACGTCAATCAAAGTCAAAACAAGACTACAGTTTAGATGTCAAAAATGTCAAAACATTGAGCGGACGGAACTGTACTTTTTGTTTTCGTAAAATAAAAATACCTACATATTTATTGTACAAAAGTTTGTACTTAACGAATTGTCTAAAATGGATACCACGGATTTATTGACAACTTACGTCCCTCAGTCCGATTCGGAACAATCTAATACTTCAGGGTTAGTAATACAATCAACTCATCAGAATCTGGCATTTGGTTTCTATGGTTGCTTAAAATAATGATGATTAGGATTTAGTAAACTGAGCTAAGTATTGTTAATTTGTATTAATGTTGTAATTCTGTTACAGACCTGTTCCAATCAACATACCCTCTTCGGAAAACGAAGACTTCTCGGAACTACAAGAGCAAGTGATGGCAAATTTTCAAAAACCAAATGTACCCAATATTAACGTACCTGAAAAGATTATTCTTTGTTTGGATGTGTGCTACGACAACCATAAATCACTTTATCGCCTCGGCGATGGCACAACCTTCACCCCCATAAACATGATGAAGCGTGTCCTCGATTTTTTCTTACATTCGAAAAACGCAATCAACAAAAAAACCGAGTTTGCCATAATAGTACTGAAAGGAACAGAACCAAGCTGGCTTCACAACTTCACCAGCAATTTGAAGGATATTATAAATACAATTGACTGTATTACTCCTGAGGAGTGTGATTCTGAAACATTTGACTTTAAAAAGCTCTTCCAATTGATTAAGCAGAAAGTTGAAATACCTGAATATAAAGATGGAGAATGCATACAGCCTCCTTCTTATGTTGTTCGTATGATTGTAATGTATGGAAGATCTAGTTGTATTCCAACAATTCCACAAGATGATGCATATTTCAACTTTTTGAAGAAACAGTTATATTTCTACATTGACATATTGCTGGCACATGAAGAAGAATGCTCCCTCTACAAATGTGAAGAGATCTATGATGCTCTTCAAGACCTGGATAATGGCTATTCTTATGTTTATGAAGTATCAAGAAATGCAACAAAGATCCATGATTGCATAGCAAAACTGCTTGCCCATCCTTTGCAGAGGCCATTACAAAAAAACACAGATTATGCATTTGGAACTAAGTATTAATAATATTTTCATTTGATATTTAATTTCAGTTTTTTATTTAACAATGTTGCATGCCTAAATTCCTTGCAGTCATAGTGGATAGTTAACCAGCAATGGTTCTACCACTTTTTACAAAACTCCTAAAATTTCACCGAGGTGGAATTTCAACAGTGACACGTTTAGGCCAGAGGTAATGTGCGGTATCTAGGGTGGGTAGGTACTGATGCACAGTGCATCTTGGGCTAGACGTTTCCTCAGGGTGAGACAAAATACCGCTTGCTTGCTAATACAAGTCAAGCTATACTGGATGTATGGATGTAATTGGCTTGGATGTTTCATATTTTCGACATTTCACGCCTGCCAGGCGTGCAATCTCGTCCCCTGGCCAGACCCATAAAAAAAAATCTTGGTGTGTATGACGCTGAAGTAGTAAAGCTTTTACAAGATCGATAAGGATCCATATTTTTTTTTATTTGAGATGGGTTTGCTCTTGACTCGAAGTCAAATATCTTTTGTTTGATTCAATTATTGTACTTGGAGATCACGCTCACTACTGAACTTGCCACAGTCCAGGCCGTCGGGGGAATCATGACCCTCAGTAATTAGTGATCCAAATGTTTGGAGGACAAGAGTGAAAAGAAACAATTAAACTCCTTTTTGTGATATTTATTTCAGCTCTTAAAAGGGGGTTATGATTGGTATAAAAGAAAAAAAAACTAATGCTATTTTATTACACAATAGTTTCAAATACTTAGACTTTTATTATGTACTTTTAGAGTTGATCAATATTTATCAGGCTCCCAAGAGTTTATTTCACATCTTATTTACATTTTGAGTAAGCATAAAATGCTGTTTATACTGGTAATTTATATATTTTCATTCATTCTGTGGAAATACAGGCTGGCTTACGACATACAATGTTACAATACCAGTTAGAATAATTCAAATAACTACTTACAGAATGAAGTTGTTACTCTAAATTTTCCCGCACAGCCAACATTTTAATTCCATACTTACCAATAGAGATTAATTTATAATACTTGCAAGTTGACTAATTTCGGATATGATTAAATCTGAACAATCTTTTAAAATCAATATTAAGCAAGTTTGAGATTGAGCAAAACTAGCAAATGATTTATGCTTATCAGACATACAAATCCCATTACACGGCCTTTTTCATGTGTCTTAAAGATAGATTAGCGAGACAATATTATGAGAGGAATAAAAATATCACGTACAGGCTGTTAAATGTCACAAACACGTAGCAGTGTATGTATTCCCAGCGGAAAAAGGTCGATTTTCTTAATTTCAGTTAAGCAGATATTTAGTGTATGACGTCGTGTAAATGTGTATGGTAAGTACGAATTTGTGCATCCAACCATTGGGGAGTTATTCAACAAAAACTGTTTCCGCTGGAACTACGTCATCCCAGCGGCACTTTTTTTTTCCTATGGACGTACAAGAAAAAAAATACATGCAATAATTAGTGTGTGATGAGAGGTAAATGTGTATGTTTAAATGAAATTTGTGTGTCTTAAAACTTCGAAGATATTCAAGTTTCCGCTGCGCTGACGTTTGGCTATTTGATGGAAATCATATAAATCGGTTTAGTGCAGAGTTGATTTTTTTTACGCACGTTGCTATGAATTTGTGTATAATGTTTGTGAAAACAGATTTTGAAAAAAGCATACCGTTTAGGAGATATACACGTAAAGGTGAAATATGGTTATTAGGTCTTAGTACTTAAAATAGGAACTTTAGAGCCTAACTTTTAACGTTTATTTGTATCTTGTAAGGGTTTACAACGTCTTGCCAAGTTTCATTTATGTGCGCTTAGTAATTAATGAGCAATGGCATAATTTACTACGAATGGACCACTATATTTTATGACATCCGATTGTAGGACTTTTTAATGGAAAAGCAAAATAAAACATATTCCACTATTTAGTGTATTAATTCAACTATTCATATGTAAAATTTCAGCTCATTACGCTCAATTATTAAAGAGATATAATAAAAATACCAAAACAACCGAATTACATGGATAAACCGACCAAGTTTGAATGGCTACAAAAAAGCGGCCTTGCAGTACATAGAGCTAACGTTCTAAAATTTCCAGTGTTTTACCATTATTGGACTAGTACAGGTCGGAACACAATATTCTTGACCTGGCTACGGATACGTTTCGAAACGCTTTACTTGGCATCACTGTTACCATTGCGATTATATTATTTAGGTACATCGAAATTGAATTGTTCAATTTTAATTAAAACGTCATTCGAAATGTGTCGAGCCAGGTGCCAAGTTAACGCGTACGGGTAGTAGTTACAAACAAAGACTACAATAGTATAGGTACTAGTGTGCACCCAAGGACAACGTACGTATGCGCTGTTTATTTTGCCGCAACGTAATATTATGTACCTATTGGACTCGGTTATTGACATAGTGTAAGTGACTGTGACATACTTATTGAGCCAGTAGTGAGAATGATTAAAAGATAAACAAGGTAAGTACTTCCTAATAAAATACCTCATGAAAATGTTATCTGTTGGAAGGTAGGTTCAAGTGACACTCGTTGTTACTTACATCTCGACGACGCCGAAAGCCTAAAAGTTGTCTATATCTGCTATGTATAGATTCCAGTGCATACCTACAGTGTTTATGACAGCCATGTAAATACCTATAGTTATTTGATGAAAGTTGGTTCAGCTGTTCAAAAGTTGCAGTCTCTTATTCGAACTTGTTTCGAATAATAATATGTGTAGGTAGGTACCTTTTATTTTCTAGGTAGGTACTTTGAAGTGTGAGACGAGAATTTCGTTTGTTCTTGTTTGCATTTATTCAAACCACAATTAATAGGTATAATCCCGCAATAATATTACGTAGGTACCTACTTATTTTTAACCTGTCAGGCATTGCAAGCGCGAAACACAGAACAACAGTCAAGCCCCCGCCCGCATTTTTATATAATACAAGCTGTTGCCCGCGACTTCGTACGCGCATATCCCGTTTTTTCCCGTTGGAATTCCCGTTCCCGTAGGTATTCACGTTCCCGTAAGAATATGCGCTAGAACGTAGGTAAGTAGGTCAGTACTGCACTACACTATAAACCTACCTTTAAATTGAGTCAATTACTTAGTACTGATCTGTGATTGTAAGACATACTTATTTGTTGCTGTAAAAGCTCGAACGAGAAGACCAACTTCCGAAAATTTACTAGTAGGTACTTAATACTTAAGATTTACCTATAGGTACATAAGTATTTGAGCTTTTACAGTAAGCAACGTATTTCTTATTTATAAAAGACTGATTCTTTATATCAATGTGTGGTGGCGTTGTTAGCGGCACAATAAATCTAACAATAATTTGATTTTATTTGATGTTATTATTACTTTGTTAATAATGTTTTTTAATTTTAATAGTCAGTAACTAATAAATAATTTTAAGAGTACAAAGTTAATGCAGTTGTTTTATTTTCTGCGAAACGATTGTGTACGCGCCTGTACGAATCTATTAAACACGATAACGATACTATACTGGAAATTTTAGAACGTTAGCTCTATGTACTGCAAGGCCGCTTTTTTGTAGCCATTCAAACTTGGTCGGTTTATCCATGTAATTCGGTTGTTTTGGTATTTTTATTATATCTCTTTAATAATTGAGCGTAATGAGCTGAAATTTTACATATGAATAGTTGAATTAATACACTAAATAGTGGAATATGTTTTATTTTGCTTTTCCATTAAAAAGTCCTACAATCGGATGTCATAAAATATAGTGGTCCATTCGTAGTAAATTATGCCATTGCTCATTAATTACTAAGCGCACATAAATGAAACTTGGCAAGACGTTGTAGACCCTTACAAGATACAAATAAACGTTAAAAGTTAGGCTCTAAAGTTCCTATTTTAAGTACTTAGACCTAATAATCATATTTCACCTTTACGTGTATATCTCCTAAACGGTATGCTTTTTTCAAAATCTGTTTTCACAAACATTATACACAAATTCATAGCAACGTGCGTAAAAAAAATCAACTCTGCACTAAACCGATTTATATGATTTCCATCAAATAGCCAAACGTCAGCGCAGCGGAAACTTGAATATCTTCGAAGTTTTAAGACACACAAATTTCATTTAAACATACACATTTACCTCTCATCACACACTAATTATTGCATGTATTTTTTTTCTTGTACGTCCATAGGAAAAAAAAAGTGCCGCTGGGATGACGTAGTTCCAGCGGAAACAGTTTTTGTTGAATAACTCCCCAATGGTTGGATGCACAAATTCGTACTTACCATACACATTTACACGACGTCATACACTAAATATCTGCTTAACTGAAATTAAGAAAATCGACCTTTTTCCGCTGGGAATACACACACCACGTAGCAAACATTTAATTATTATTAAAATAAAACAAACTCGCCAAGCTATACATTTAAGTAAAACATATAAAAATAAAAGTAACATGTAAACAATCCATAAAAAAATATTGATTTATTTACAACGATTGGTATTACATCTAAAGCAAATTTAATAAATCACTTAAATTTTTCCAGGGATAGTACTTTGTTGGAATCAATACAATACAGAACATTCAAATACAAGCATAATTCGGACATCATTCAGAATGGATAACTAACGCACGATAGGGTCATTAGCTAACTTTGTGTACTTGTCTCAGCTATGTTTCATAGCATAATTTAATGTATAATTGAGATGACGCATGTCTGTTCCATGGGTAAGGGACAGTTTCGGATAGCATGAAGCACTAAATAAATGTTTTCATTACCATTTAAGCTGCAACACTTATCATCAATAGATTACATAATTCAGATTTTAATATCCTACTATCACTATCTGCCTAATGTCATTAGACTGTTAAAAAATTAAATAAAGCTTGTATTACATTAATACGTGATTTCCCCAAGTACAAATGATTGATCAACACGAGATTTCAAACACATCAGTCACAAACATTATTCTATAGCTATATAATATAATTACATCTGAGATCCTAGGGGTGTGATACACTATCGATGCCTAAGATTTGACACTGGTTAATTTACGAACGAAATAAATAACTTCATGTATCAGTCTCAATATTTTAAAAACTATTTACAATATTGTAATAAATTCAGCTGTTGTCAAATAAAATACCGAGTGAATATCATGCGGAATAAGAATGAGTCAACAGCTACTTCTAGCCAATTTATCACTTTCTTAAATCTGTACTCTAGTGAACAGTGATACAGATTACATGGAATGATAAATGATTTTACTTACAGTACCTTAAATAAGCCAATATTTGTGATAGTAAAAGAGAATAATTAAAGCGTATAACCGCTCAGCCTCATCGCTGATGCGAAATGTTACAACGGAACTTCATAATCGTACGATGAAATTTATAAAAATGATCTGAGGTTCGACCGGGGCACCGGACCGGCGGCTCGTCGCCCAGTCGTCCGACTCACTGAACATAACCACTGCACACTGCACACTGCACAGTCACCAGCAGGTGGAGCCGCAGCAGAGCTCGGGCGTCCGGCGCACTACTCTACGGCACACACGGGACTAGAGGCGCGCGCGGGCCACGCAGCACAGGGGTCACAGCACGCAGGCGGCGAACACCGCCATGGCGCGTCAGGGGGGCGGCGCAGCGGGGGGCGGCCCGGGCGGCCCGGGCGGCCCGGGGGGCGCTCGCTCGGGCACCGCGGGCGCCGCGTCGTCCGCCCCCGCGCCGCCGCCGCGCGACCGCATCACGTACACGTACGTGCGGTACCTCTTTATCTAACAACACGACATAAGTCATCATTAGTAGGAGCCTGAGGACACGGAGACAGAACGACATGGATGTCACAATAGTTAAGTGGTGCTGACCTCGTACACGAGGTAGTGCTCCTTGTCGCGCGCGTGCGGCGCAGAGTCGCGCGCGTGGCGCAGCGCCGCCAGCTCCTCCTCCAGCCGCGCCGCGCGCTCTTCGTGCTCCGCCAGCTGCTCGCGCTGTCACAGATAATGGCATTTCTTCAATACTACGAATTTCACATTTCACACACTGCACCAAATCGCAAAACGTAAACAAAATATTTTGTGATCTTTCAAAAAAATATACGGAATAAACGTAACGCCCAATCATGACTTTTTCTCGCATACGTTAACCATAAGTTCGTATCGTTCATTGGAAGTGTTCAGTAGAGGTTAGGGTGTTTTCGTTCTTTCTTTCTTACTTACCATGTTGAGCTTGGTGTGCGTGCAGGGCAGCAGCGGGCGCTGGAACTTGCGCTGCGAGCCCACCGCGCCCGCGAGCGGCGCCGCCGAGTACGCGGCGCACACGAAGTTGATCGTCTCCACCCACGAGCATAACTCCTTTGAGTCGCTGAAAAATAAAGGGGGAATAATCTTACGATAAATCCAAAATAGGACTGTACTACACTTACCCGGCAGTCGCGGTCTTATAACGAGGGAGACCACACGTAACTTTGAGAGTTTTTAGAAATTTTCTTCACACCCTTTATGATTCTAGCATGCTGAGGCTCGCTTGCGCAAATCAGAGTAATATTTTAACATAGGGATAGTAGCACGAGGTTAAATAACAGATATTCCATACATCAAGTAGGGTTAAAACTAAATCGGGAGTTAAAAATAAATTTCAAAGAAAAATGGAACACCTACAAAAAAATACGAACTCAAAAGTAATAAATAATATAACTTTAATTTCGGAAGTCAATGTTCTGGTTTGGTCTCTTCGTTTTTTAACGACTTCCGAAATTAAAGTAAATATTATTTATAGGGTTCCGAACCTCTATAATGGAAAAACGGAGCCCTTATAGGATCACTTGGTTGTCTGTCTGTATGTCCGTCTGTCTGACACAGCTGATTTTATCCGAATCTACTGGATTTTTTTCATAATTATAAAAAAATAGTTTTGAAGTTATTAATGAAATTAAATGAAAAATGACCACTCCCTCCCCTTGTCTCCGTAACTAGTGTTAAATTTTGAAAAAAAAAAAAAAAGATTTTGAGTTTTTTGGAAGGTAGTTCTCTTTTTCTTTGGAAAAAAAATATTTTGTGCTTTGTAGTGTCTCATTATCTCATCAGTAGTTTTTGAGAAAAGTGCGGACATACAAACATACATAAATACGGGTCGAATACAGAACCTCATTTTTTGGAGTCGGTTATATTACTCTGGTTTGTGTAAGTGAGGCTAAGAGTCTACTATAGCAAACAACCCTGTTCTTATAAAAGAATTTTCGATTTAACAGATCACCCTATAGCGAACATAGATTTACATTAGACAAGAATTTTAAAGCAATTAAAAAGATTATCTTAGAGAAAAAGTAAGAGATAATGATACATTGCTGACTCACCTAGTTTGAAATAAGTATTCGGCCTGATCTGCTGTCTGTAATCTAAATACGTGCTGCTTTTTCGTGTAGTCAGTTGCTTTCGTCGCCAGCGCGTGGTGTATTCTGAAGTCACAATATACAATTTTGATACTTATTCATTAACACACATGAATTAATAGCAAGAACACTGGAATGTCTGTGCGAATCTTGAGTTGTTTTGATTAGACTTTTGGACTTTAGATATCATTGTGCAAAAAATGCTAGAGTTAACTCGTGGATACGAGAAATTGTTGTTTTGTTTGTGGTCCTGTATTATTTCATAATGGATGAAACTATTTACCTGATCGCGTTATGTAAATTATCGGACATCTGACTGCGCCTGAATCCATGTTCGTCTTTATGAAGATACAGCACCAAATCTCGAAGTGTACAGTAGAACATTTTCCAACCTCGACGGCCAAAGGGAGCTAATGAAGAAAAAAAAAAAATCAATATAGGAATATTGTTAGGTTACTGTTTTCACCGTCTTACACATACACAGAAACACAGAGTAACTGTATAGAACAATACGCAAGTCTTGGTAATTTATTACTGTCCCACAAGTAATATCTGGGCAAAAGTTGCTTCCATAGATTTTCATATTTCTCCCTTTTTTGTCTTTTGGATTCTATTTCATTACAACAGTTTTTCCTTGGCCGTTCCGTGGTATCCACCCATTGTATGACAAATTGACAACTGTGACTAATCTGTTATTCATGAAGTTGGAACTTTCAATGTTTATAGTAACAGAAAATACGGTTATGCAGTGTAAATTTCGGCTTATCGAGCATCAGATGCTCTTAAGGTGAAACATACGGTCTGCTGGGCATTTACCCGCTAGATGGCGCTGAAGTCGACATTTTTAGTTTTTTTGGTTCTATATGTAATTGGAACATTAGTAAGTCATAGGAGTACTGTTCGCGGTAATCGGATATTACACTTTATTGAACTGGGTCATATAATTGCCTCAAAATCCACCCAATTCGTCACATTCTTCCAAAATAACAACTGCTATTGAAAATAGTGTCGTTTACACACACAGACGTAGTCCGTACGTTTACAAAGAATGACCACTAGATGGTGTGTATCTAAAAATAATGTTTTGTTCATATGGGTAGTCTGTAGTCTTTGGGGTAGGTCGGTCGTATTGTCTTGTGTCTGTAGTGTGTCGTGACGCCTCCTGGCGAAGCTGATTGACTACAAAGCTCGTTGTGGTACGACTATGTTATGATTAGTGTATTCCGCGTCACGACACACCCCGACACAGCTACACGCCTACAGTAAGTAAGCAGGAGCGGTACTGACTCTTCTTCCCGTTGGCGTCCGAGCAGCACTTGCGCATGACGTAGCCCTTCTTGTACTCGACGGCGCGCGCCTGGTCGGGCACGTCGAGGAAGGGGTTGCTGCCCGCGCGCGGGGAGGGTGCGGCCTCGCAGGTCGGCTGGTCGCTGCGGACAACACGCTAAGTGAAGCAGCGGGGACATATACAAAGCCACACTCTGGACACACCTAAATGCTTAGCGTCTTTCCCATTCTACTCGTTTTATGACCGAGATTGTCACTAGTATGGGCGTGTAGACTCCATAACTATTTAACTCATCTTTTATATATAACGACTTTTTATATTGCGATTTAGGTCCACAACAAATTAACTGATAATGAGAATTAAAGAAATGTCGGCTAAAAATTTAATATTTACGTTTCGATGTCTGCATTGTTTACTGGATAGTAGTGTATGACTACATTATGAGCTTAAAAATGCAGTCAAGGTTTCACCACAGTCACTATGTCACCGCGCTTCTTCTTGTTTTCGAGTCGAGGTGACACCTCCTTAGTCATATTGTTATATGACCAAGGAGGTGTAAGAGGACTTGGGGCACTCAAACAATTGGGCCATGTTTTGTGAGCAGGCTATTTTGGAGCAACAAAATGCAAATACGTAAGCAATACATACAACGCCCACTGCAGCGGCTGTGTGCGGATGGCGTGGTAGAGCTGCTTGAGCGTGTCGCGCGGGAAGTTGTCTCCGTCGTTGAGGTCGGCCAGGTTGTCGATGAACTCCGCGCAGGACATGCGGCGGAACGTGCCGCCGCCGCCGCAGCCGCTGTGCAGGTCGGTGTTCAGCAGCATGATGGCGCACGTTAGCGTGTGGACTGCGTCTGTGGCCGACCAAGCAGGTTTTAAGTAGATTAATCTTCTTTCAACTACATCTTGAATATAATTTTGACAAGGTAATCTACCAGCTTACCCTCAGTTGCTGAAAAAAATCATCGACTCATCTAAAATTATGTTGTGCCAGATCAATATTTTTTTTTTAGAAACCGGGCGTTAGCGCCCAAACGCACCAGCGGTCAACCGCGGGAGCGGCTAACCGCGCGGCTAGCCGCTTGTGATTGTACGCACTTAACCGCCAGCGGTTCCATATTAATATTGAAAAGCGTAAGAATAAGTAAGCTCCGTGCGATGAACTAAGCATTGCATTGTTAGGCACTTTCAGGAGCTTTCTCTCAAAATGTCACAATGGACTAGGCAACGTTTCAATCCTCGCATGTCCTCATACCTTGCGAGTTGAAGGAGCCCGGGTTACACTCGAGGTACCGGCGCGAGAAGTGCACCAGCACCCTCTCTCGCTCCTGCGTCTCTCCGCTGAGCGCGAAGCGAGCGAGGAAGGTCCTGAGTGCTGCATCTAATTTGGCGCCGCTGAACTCGAAGTGGCGCACATACTCCTCGGCCACCGCGCGGGAGAACTCGTTGCTGCGGAACGAATAATATGACGTTAGAAACAAACTATGCAAAGAAAGAAAGAAAGTGTTTATAAGAAGAATTTGCGGTTTCATCGGTGTCAAAATGGGGTCGAAATCAAAATCCAAAATGGCTGCCAATAAAATTGGTGAATTTGTTGCAGAAAATGTAATTTTGGTTTTTAGGGGTGCTGATACAAAAAATGTGGCAAATTATGGTTAAAAATGTTTTTTAATAGGGCTGATGTAATAATTTATATAAATACCAACTTTTTACTTAAATGCCTAGAGACATCAGACTTCTTGAAGCCGTCGAGGTGGTACAGTCTCTTGGCCAGGCGCTCGGCTGAGGGCATGTCGACTGCTTTGGGGCTGTAGTGGAATGAGTGCAGGGAGTCTCCATCGGAGCCCTCGTCCGAACCGCCGTCTGACCCGCTGCCGAGCTCCTGGAACGTGACATGTTTGTGACTAATCTGGCAATTTATAATAAGTGTTTAAGGATAAGTTAAGAATTATAATATTCCGGAAAATAGGACGAAATAGGCTATATTTTATGTATGGTTCGCCTCGGTAAAACAATGAGAAATTAAGAAGAATACAGTGAAAAAAAATATGATGAAAATAAATTAATTTTTAGAGTATCAATAATCTCAGACCTTTACCTGATATCCTTGGTTCTCCGGTGAGTTATGTCCGTTTTCTTTCCCATTCTGCGTGTAATTACTATTGTTATTATTATTTACATTCTCCGTCGCGTTGGCGTTCTGTTTATCAGGACCCTTGACTTGTATCACTATTCTGTAGTCGTTGTTGTGGTCTCCGTTCAACGTGACGTCACTACCGTGTTCGTTTGAGTATGAGGAGTTGGATTTGGCTCGTTTGTGGCAAGGTTCGGAAACTAGGATCGTGGAATCTGAGTCGGAGGGATCGGAGAGTTCCATCCGCGGACACTCGCGGCCTGTCTCGAACATGTCGTCCTGATCTTGGTAGTCCGGACTTGAAATATTCGACACTGCTTCTGATAGACTCATGTCACCTGCGAAGGAAAGGTAATGTATGAACTTTGTTGAAGGATCACGCGGAGAAGCTTTTAGCCTGCAGTGGGGCAGTAACAGGCAGCAATTTTTTTTTTTTAACGTCTCAAACATTTTTCGGTGTCCTGAGAACCAGGACCACCGCCTTTGTAAAGCTTGCAAGCCTGTTATTGAAATGTCCCACCAACAATTATCTGTTAGGTCTGTCCTTTTCAGAAATGTTAAAACACTCGGTGTGTCAGTGTCAGCGCCACTACGCCACACAATGCAAAATGTGTGGCGTCGGTCGTTTGCGTGGGGAGATGAGCAAGACTAACCCACGGATTCTGAAGCCATTTAACGTGTTGTCTAATCTCATGTCAAGTTATCTATTTGATGTTTTGATATCTTATCATCACATAACGAACTGAAGATTTAGAATTAAATTAGATACAAGTGTAACTCTGGTACAAAAAAAAAATTACGTGCTTATCTCAGTCTTTCAAAAGAACTTCTCATAGGGAAAATGCAAATATAGAATTTATGAAAAAATTTGATAACAAAAAGTACTTTCAAAACTTTTCATTTATTTTAATAATTAACAAGGGAGAAATAAATTTTTTATCTTTTTAAAAACCTAAAGTAAATATGTCAACTATTTTTATTAAGATTGGTACCAGCATGTCTAACGTCCGGGTGGAGCCGCAATTGGTTCCAGTATATTGCAAATTGATTTTTACTTAAATTCCACGTTTTTACGGTTTATTTTCATTTGTTTATATTTTCATAAAATTAGTTCCCCAGGACGATAGATTTGGAATAAACGTTGCCACTTTGGTATCGTATATTGGTACACCCCGCCTACCGCAGTTAGGGCCTATTAACCTATATTTATTACATGAATTGGCTGCGATAAAATTGTGAATTGAATATTTGCCCTCGAAATACGAAAATTGGATTGCTGATCAGAGATATCTGACCTAGTCCTTCTGCTAGAATGTTTCTGAGCAGAAAAAAATCAGTCTGCCTAGCCTTTTCACAAAACATTTAGGGCCTGCTTCCAGTCTATTCAGTTGCAGCACTCGCAGCGTAATACCTGTATTTTACATAGCGTGACTGCTTGTCCACTACAACCCAGTAATACGGAACATGCAATATTCTCTTCTTGCTTTCATTTGAAAGCATTCCATGTAAAACAGACCAACATAAATTAAAACGCTTTTATTTAGCGCCAAAAATTGCGGTTTTAAACTGACAGTTTAAATTTTCGCGCAAAAACGAACGATGACTCATTCAGTCATTCCTGTCAGTCACTGGTCGTATACTGTTTTCCTGACTTCGACCATCTGCGTCCCATCCGCTACATGTCGGTAAGTTCTAAGGTGCGGTGCGGGCTTGCGCGGTCGAACACGTTCATATCATCTCGATTTACGCACGTGCTCGACCGTGAGGTACTCACGCGTGCGTAAATATGGAGTGCTCGAATGAAACAATTGCCGATTTTTTAAATTTTATACAAAAACATCATATACATCTTTGTAGAACTCGAAAAGCGCGGAGCACAAAAATAGAAACGACCAGAGCGCGATGCCTGGATTAGAATACGAAGTAAATGAAAGGACGGTGCCATCCCGGTTAATGATATAAAAAGAAATTGGATGACATAATGGCAACGTATAGGAAGTTATGTGGCGGCATGTGCTCGCTACGCGGCGTGTGCTCGCTACGCGGCGTGTGCTCGCTACGCGGCGTGTGCTCGCTACGCGGCGTGTGCTCGCTACGCGGCGTGTGCTCGCTACGCGGCGTGTGCTCGCTACGCGGCGTGTGCTCGCTACGCGGCGTGTGCTCGCTACGCGGCGTGTGCTCGCTACGCGGCGTGTGCTCGCTACGCGGCGTGTGCTCGCTACGCGGCGTGTGCTCGCTACGCGGCGTGTGCTCGCTACGCGGCGTGTGCTCGCTACGCGGCGTGTGCTCGCTACGCGGCGTGTGCTCGCTACGCGGCGTGTGCTCGCTCGACAAATAGGTTCGGCGCGGTGCCACTCGTGATATCACGCGCCGGGAGAAGCCAGCTTAAGAAGACGTGTAAGTTATTATAAAGATATAGTTACCATTAAGCGGTCGATGATGATGGTGCGCGGGCAGCTGGCGGTGCGGCGGCGTGGCGCGCGAGGACATCACCGACGACGACGCCGACGTCGGCGACGCGGGCGACGACGAACTGCACATGTACACCACATATGTTACAGCCGTACAGGGAAGCACTCGTGGTACAGACAATAAACCATTGATAGCAGCACTGATACACATTCACATCTAGCGTAAAGGTGACGAATTGGACTTGTAAGTCACATCATGTATGTTATAACTCATGGACAATGAGCCATTGATAGCAACACTGACAGACAATGATAAAGCGTAGAGGTGACAAACTGGACACGTACATCACATCTATGGTGTAGCCTAGAGAGGGCAGCACTCGTGGCACAGACAATGAACCATTGATAGCACTTTTACACATTGACATAGTGTTAATATAGCCGCAGAGGGCAGTACCCGTGGTACACATAGTGAATCACTGATAGCAGCACTTTAAGGCCCGGTTTCCACCAAAGCAGAGAGGAGAGGAGATGTGTTGAATAAACCAATCCGATTTCGTTATTTCCACATCTCTTCTCCGCTTAGCTTATCGGATTGGTTAGTTCAACACATCTCCTCTCCCCTCTGCTTTGGTGGAAACCGGGCCTTACACATTGACATAGCATAATTATACGGTTTAACTATGAGCATATTTCGGTATTGTATACGCGAATGTACACGACGCCAGTTTATTAAGCTAGGATTGCATGTTATATGCTGCCTGGCTTATTATCTTTTTTTTTTATTTTATAGATAATATGTAATCATCAAATGACTCCTCCTGCTCTGGGCGGGGACTAAAAAATTCAGCAACTCTGGTGGCTTATTATCCTGGCTTGGCATATACAAAACGATGATAGTTTATTCGCAAAAAGCGAATGTGACTAGCATGGTAGGTTAGTAGCATAATCTTGCTATCCCAGCATGAAAAACGAATCTCGTGTATCTCAGACATTATGACCGAAAAAATACGCAAATGCGTAAAACCGTATAAAATTAGAAAGTTACAAAACACATTATTATTGCAACAGTAAGTTAATTAGAGCAGGTACAGGTTGGTTAGTAAATAAAGATAATATATTTAGTATTAATGTGTCAGTATGTAACGCCTTATTGCTCTACTGTTAACAAGCACTGCTTCGGACTGAATTTCTGATATCTTTAGTATAATCTCGGTATTAAGAAAACTGGGGAACTAAAAATTCTCATTTAAAGTTTATGTAAAAAAAACCTGTATCTAGCTAGTACGGAAGAAAAGAAGGGCGCTTAGAGGGGCATGTTGGGGTAAGAACGAAAGTATACTTTGATACCGTCACCAGCGACAAAAGAGTAAAGTTTAACGTTTCCGATAGTTGGATACAGGCGATAGTAGAATAGTTGACTAATGTAACGTGTTTATGCATTTATGTGGGAGTTTTTCATTTTGGTACTCGACAAATATTTCAATCAGAGCGGATTACACTTTGAGGTATCGAGTTCGTCCCGTTTCACTGTCTGCGAATTTTGGAGCAAATGAAAAATACTTTAATGTTTGTTTGGTAGCCGTAAAAGGTTCGCAATCATATAAAGTAGTCAACTACCCTACGAAAAGAGAAAATCTAATAAAAATAGGCACGTTACCGTTGCGACATGCCGTCCGAAATGGAAGTGGAGTTGGATGTGGCGCCCGATCCGTTGCAGTGCGTCCGTTCCGAGGCGCATGACACCGGCGCGTTGTACGTCCACACGATCCTACCACACACAACCGTCAGACCAGGCTACCACTACTGTACACGCCGGCTCACCACTCGCTGGCAACACGCAGACGAATATGAATGAAAAATTCGCATCTAGCGTAGGCGCCCATCGAACGTATACGCAGAGTAAACGCGACGGTGACGCCGCGTCAACGCAACGCACGCGAATGTACACCTCCAACGCTTATTTATCCCCCATTAAAATCTATGAACTGCTTAGGACCTACATATTTAGCGACTGACTAGCATTTTTGTTCTACAGAAAAATTTTCTAGTCAGTTGCTAAACAGTTTACAGATTTTTCTGAATTCACAATATACTACACATGCGAATTGCGGGTCCATCGCACAACACCCTTACGTTTAATTAAAACACCCCGAATTTCGATAGAATCACGGCTACGCTACGCTAGCGCAGCGTCTATATGGCGTCAACGCATTTCTTATACGATTCGTAACTTCTCCATGACTGTGTCAAATCTCCAAGAAATTACTTCAAAAACGCCAGCAAGTGGTGAATCCGGCTAAGTTTAATAAAATAATGTAAGTTGCCGTGACAGAAATAAACCGAGCAGTGATGCTAACGCGAAGCAGCGTGGTTAAAACATAACAACATTGGTTGATGATGATTCTAGTGTTACGGGTGTAGTACGTGATGGCTGGCAGCGTATTAGGGAACTGAATTGTTTATTTATATTTAATACATATATTGTGAATAGTATGAGGAAAACGACGACTTATTTGACAATGCATATTTGAAGACCGTTATTTTGTTAGCACAATGTATCAGCCTTCATGTATCAACATAGGGTTCAGAAACTACACAAAATCAGACCAAGAATAAATTTATTTACTTTTGGCAACATCAAGCGCAACACCTACAAAATAGTTTTTGGGTTATCTAAACGCCACTAGCCAGCACGTCGTAAACTCGTATCTCGCAACTCGTACTCGTACGAGTGCGTCAGCATGTCACCTGTCCCTCTCGGGCTCGGAGTCGGAGCGCGGGCCCGGGGTGGCGGAGTCGGGCCGGGCGTCCAGCAGGGTGTTGAGCGATGACGTCACGTCTTCTTCCATCTCCACCGCCACCGCGCTCAGTGACGACTCCTTCTGGAACTTACGCCGCGATACTCGACACTGTTGTATTTACATATTGCTCAAGTACCTGGCTTACACAGCTATGAAACGAGACTTACATAACAAGCTATGGGTGAAAGGACAGGCATGATGCTCTACCAAGCGGGATTGTTACTACGAATTAAAGTTACTGCTGAAGTGACTTTTTTAGTTATTTTGAATTATAGGGATAGACTCATATAATCTCATTACTATTATTAAAACTTTTTAAAACTAGCAATTCATTTCAACTCCGACTCGGCTTAGTTTGGGTATTTTATTTTTAATATGTAATTTACAGCTTTTTATTTAGCATAGGCTTGGAAAATGACTCAGTTCATGATCAGATCGTTCCGAAAATGCAACTTGTGCTATGGGAGAGACTTTTTCTAAGCAGTGCAACTCTTGTACAATTTGAAACTTTGAACCTGTGTCATATGAATCTTGTTCAGCATATCAAGCAGTTTCATCACCACAAAAGCCTTCTCTCAGAGCGCTGCTTACCTGCAGATGGTCCTCAGAGCGTGAGGTGCGCACGGCGTGATGCGCGCGCGCACACACGTCGCTGGAGGCCGCGCTCGCGCTCGCCGCTCCGCCCGCGGGCGACGCCGGCTGAGATATGAACCTGCCAGATACGAGTACAACAGACATGTATAAATATGCCAGAAGATGGACTTCAATGTTCAATAGGTGTAGACGGCGAAAGGGTGAAGTGAACTAAATTGAAGGGATTCAATTTTTAGATCTCTCAATCGACCGCTTGGAAACTAAAGTTTCGGTGGTTTGTTACACTGGGGACCGATTTCTGTGCCAAATGTTCTTATCTTCTTTTCGAGTCGAGAGTGTTAACAGATTGTGTCCAAAAGGTCGCCACGTTTATAGCGACAACATGGTATGACAACAACGTGGTGGCATTCATTAGGTCCTCAAAGGTGCATGTGTGCAGCATCAGCAGCATGCATATTTAAGACGAGGGCAATATTCTTAAAAGATTATTCTACATGAAGTCGATTAAAAAGTCAGTGAAGACTCGGTTTCATCACTGTGGGATGGCAGACAATAAAAGAGTAAAACGGATCTTTGGCCTAAAGTAAGTTTCGTGTGATTTGTGTTCTTACATTTTACTAGCATGGTCTCCTACGAGGCCGGTGTCGGGCGAGGAGTTGTGCCTCTGCGCCAGCTCCACGCGGCCACACATACGGTTGTCACTGGGCGACGCTGGCGTTGAATTGTACCTTTGGAACACAGAAGACTGATGAATTATATATTTTGCGCCGACTACATAGGGCAATGGTCAAGGCACTCAAGGCGCCAATCATCATCACTTGATTCTTTAGCCAAACGTGACTAATTTTATAAAAATCTAAAAATATCTTAACGTATTCTAGCACAGTTCAATTGATGTTAGTATTTCCTGATGCGTCATAATTTGGCAGAGGGGCGTTAACGTTATTGTGATAAGTAAGAATAATTGGAGCAATTTAAAGTCTGCTGTAGTCTTAACACAACTGATAACAATGTTGACAAAGAAATAAGTAACAGTTACAATGACCAGTCTACTTTCGTAACTAACATCCGTATTATAAGTCTTTCGTCAGCCTATTTTTAATCTATCACCTCTTAAAGTCCCGACAGGAAGGGAGGACTAAAAGAAGAGACCCTCTTTGAGATTTTATAAATAGATCTATTGATCAGGAAGATGATGAAGAACTTACAATACGCTGTAAATTGTATAGGCCTCATGCTCCACGAGTCAAGACACTTGTTGTGGTCATTTACAACAACAATGAGTTCTCTCTATGAAACATTTACTATAGCTCCAGAAATATTCTGTGAAGTTTGCGCTGATGCCAAACTTCACTGATAACGTTTAACCTCGTTGATTGTCACAATTACTTCCAGGGGCAAAACTCCATGGTGTCTTGCGAGGAACCCGTTATGAAATAAAGGGTGAATGAGTACTTGCTTACCTGTGGTAGTGTGTCCGGTGTGTCGGCGCGTGGTGGTTGTGGTGCGGGTGCTCGACGCGCGACAGGTTCAGCATGAGGTCGCCGGTCATCATGTAGGCCTCGAACTTGGGCGTGGCGCGCCCCCGCCGCTTGTCGTCCGCCACCAGCGCCTCGCAGCTGTCCCCCGAATGCACGCCGGAGCCGTTGCTCGACGAGTTGCTGGACGAGTTGCTGTTGGAGTTGCTGTTCGAGTTGCTCGACGGCGGTGATCCCGGTCTGACGGGAATTGGTTGTTTACAGATCGTATACATACATATATTAAGGTCGGCGTTAGAGGGGTTAGTCTAGAGCTTGTGTGACCTATGCACGTGTGCAAACTAAGTAAACAAGTTGAACTGGAGCACAACTACACACGATCCAATTACAAATAGGTTACAGACCGTAAACTTTGTTTTCAGAACATTAACTGCAGTCGACACAGTAACTTTCGTCTGCGATTGTCATGGCGTACGGGAGATAAGTATAAATTCATTCGTACATGCTTGCCGCACATTATTATGTAGATAATAACTTTGTTTCCACACTGGATTGTTGTTCCATGAGTTGCAACGCAAAAGATAAATGTACTAAATTAGTCAGAACATATCGGTGACCCGTGACGCATCTCACTAACTTAGATAAAAATAACCTGAAGGTTTTCAAGATGACGCAGAGTCCGCTCAAGAAAATGTAGCTACTTGGTAACAATGAATGTTTTACTAGTGTGAATTGTGTTGTGCAATTGTTGTAAACAATATCGCTATGTACTCGCTTTCACTTGTATTGCGATAAAATAATAATTAAATGTAACACAACGGGTATTAATTTCCTCATTGCTCAGTAACAAACCTACGAAAAAAGGCTAGTTTGAAAAGCTCCGTGAATTCAACTTCCTGCAGTTTTTCTCAAATGGGAAGCTTATAGTTTCGTTTTAAAACGCGTCATCTTGCTCTATGCGTGTGTAACACTTTTGTCTTTATTAGCTCTCAAGCGGTACCTACAGTTAGTTAGTATACCGCTTAAGTTAAAGATCATACTGCAAAAATTAAAGCAGCATGTTACCTAACGGCACAACTATTTACGATACAGTACATCATTGTCTATGAATAAAAACTGGCCCAGTGCGTGTCGGGCCACGGACAGTGTAGGATTCCGTAGTTAGCCGTCCGTAAGCAAAGTTACCAAATTTTACAGTGACATGTTCAAATAAACAATCTCTTCAGCTTTATTATATTAGAATTTTTTCACGTCTTCTCCAAAAACAAACGTTTCAAGATTTTATTGTACCACTTTGTCGGCTTGATAATCTCCG
This sequence comes from Melanchra persicariae, assembly GCA_947386135.1. Lineage (NCBI taxonomy): Eukaryota > Metazoa > Arthropoda > Insecta > Lepidoptera > Noctuidae > Melanchra > Melanchra persicariae. Next base: position 16,867,928 of record OX376648.1, on the reverse strand, counting down.
AGCTAAACCGCGAACAGAGGGACAGACGGACATGGCGAAACTATTACAGTTCCTTGTTGTCTACGGAACCCTACAAAAGCAGCTAAGAACACAATGTTCGAAAATATTTAGACGTTCAATCCGTTTTAGAAAGTCGTTAAATCGATCTCATCAATTGGCAACAGCTGTTGGTATGTTATGCTTTTGGAATATCTTAACCGCGCTATAAAATACATATTCAACGCTAAAATAAGCCAAGCATACACGTATGCACTTTCAAGGTTTCCCAGCATCATATACCTATTTTAATGATCAAGGATTCAAAACCTCCTTAATAATGAATCAGCATTGCCAGCACTGTAAGTTTAACGTTATACCAGACATATTGAAGTCAGTCGCAGTGTGGTACGTTCCCAAAATACATGAATACGGGGTGACGTGTCGTCCGCTTCGTGGCGAGGGTGCTGAGGGTGCTGACTACCCTCCGGCTAAGTCGCGACACATGCCACCAATAATCACTTATCGCCGTCGGAAATCAGCTGTCGCACTATTACAGGGGTTAGCTTCCGATTACTTACCGCATGTGTCAGGCCTCACTCGTGAAGCGAATGTAATCAAAACAAATAAGTTCGTCACACCCACCAGCTGCGATTTCACAAAAGAAATATCTCTGTACAACTGTGTTTTTGTTTTATGACGGTGTATTGATTAATTTGTAGAATGTATGAAAGAAAGTAACAAGCGCGCGCAAAATCGCTGTTGAAGCAACAAACAAGCTTTCACAAGCATCAATGGGCTTATCTGTATAAAAATCACGACAGAAAACAGAAACTCACTTGTCGTGGTTGGTGCGTGCGCCCGCGCCGCTAGAGCGACGCTCGGCCGCCGCGGCCAGGTATCGCCTCACGCTCGCTTTGATCTGTGGGTCTGCACACATCGGACTATCAGCTCTTATCTCACGGACACCCAACCGCCCTGTAAACTACTAACTTATGAACATTTCATAAGAAAAATAACACCGGCCAATGTCTACATCGACGTGTCGAGATATTATATTATTAAGGGGAACAAAGCCACTGTGAACGAGAGTTATCCCGCCCAGATCCCGAGAGCCACCTATAAAATTACTTCGCGTATCGCTACTCTTATTTGTAGCGGCTTACTTCGCAAACTCGACCAAACCACTCGGGGATAAACGAATTTTATTACTTGCAGCTGGTACGATATATTCCCGTCTCGAATATCATAGTTCAAATGGCACATATCCACCAATACTTATATTGATAAAATATTTGGGCAAAAACATTACTCACCCTTTCTCAGTCTTAAAGTGACGGGATCCGACGATAGTCGCAAGCATTTTAGAACTGAAACAACCAATAAAGATACATTTATTTTGTAAACACGGACTAAATTAGTAAAGTTATAAAATTGACCGGGATACGAAAAAGAACAAGTTATAGATTCACGCTATGATAACATCTTGATTACATGTCGGAGGAAATCAATTAAGTGTACTAAAAAGGTTGTTTTCTTATAGTTGGTCTGTACAAGACGTGTGAAATGTGAATTGCGAGGTTGCGTGTCGGGCACGAGCCGGCCATAACGCGATCATTGAATTAGTGTTAATAAGTTCAAAGATAGCGGTCAGAGTTGACGTTTTAATAATAAGCATTCTTTCAATATTCGTGCGTAAACTTCTTGATTGAGCTATACCGTGCGCGAGACGCCAGCTGCCGCCATTCAGAATATTTTAACTTTGAATCACAGTGGCTGTTGTAAAGTATTTACATACGAGATGAAATAACATTTTCAATTATACTCTGCTAGTTATCTGTATGTTAAGAATGTTTCGTAGATAAGTGGCATGTGCGTGATAAATGGCAAATTCCTTACCTTCTCGGGTAGTGAACCGGTTTACATCAGTCCCATTAACCTTGAGCAAAACGTCTCCCGCCTCGACCTGTAATTCAACACGCGTATTCACTTACTTATTCCAAATCTTAAAACATTGGGCCTACCTACTGCATATGAGTATAAACTATAAAACATATATTATGTAAAGATACGATGCATGGGTTCCTAGCTGGCTAGGTAGTTGGAGTGTAGTCACAGCCGACTGGATATTAAACATAACTGGAAAGTGACTTGCTTGTTACCTCTTACTACATCCAAGTTGCGGATTCAAGGAGTGACGGTACTAACAATCGATCCAGTTTTGTACAATAATGTACTTTAAACATGCATAAATGCATGAATACCGCAGCCTTCAATAGCAGTCAACACGTGACTTTAAACGTTACAGGAGAAAGACCAGAATCAAACAAGGTCTTAGTACAGAACCGGATGGTGTGAGTATAAGTTTGGCTCAATTAGATTACCTTCGCATCTCATTGAGCCAAGGTAACTTTCAAGCAATGACATTTAATTTGGCAATTTTAGTAGTCTATCTATCAGTGATGTCCACTAATGATCAACAAATAAAGGCAGTCGCAGATACAAACCTACATCAAATACTGAACCATGTAAGTGCTGTATGTACCATCAAATTCAGCTTGTAACATTATACATTATCATCCAAATATGGCAATGCTGCCGAATACCGACCTTAAATTTCAAATCACAAGCCGATACGTGAGTTGAGTTCAGTTTACTGCTAATGTAGAGTTACACACCCACACAGTTTACAATATTATTAACACTATAACTATCGTTAAACAATACTTTATTGACGATTAACAGTCGGTATCTCCGCATCCTTGCGGCGATGCCAATGATTCACTGAGGCGCAGTCCATTAATCATGACCGGTTTGTTAAAAACACTTCGTAACTTGAAACTCAAACAATCACACTACACGGTTCTTTTTATCTGTTGATTAAGGTCGTATTTATATTCCGATGCTGTTTCTGGTCACAGGAGTCGGACAGGATTTCCCGAGTACAAGCCCATTACGTTGGAATAGTTAAGTTTATCTAATAGGGAGTAGCTACGGCTGTGCGAGCGTCCGCCGCGCCCGCCGTCCCACTGACAACTTGTCGTTATCACACGAGGGTCCGCTAATGGATTGAGCTTACAGATAAATTTGATCAAACTCCTACAGAAGTGCGTAGCGGAAATATGAATTATGTGGCAGCTGGGCTCCGATGATGGACGCTAGAGCTAACTTTAAAGATCCGGCACCTAATTCGATAAGACCTAACAGTGCTCGCTTTGGAAATAGAACATTGGCATCTTGTTTACAAACGATATCATCTGTTTTTTTTTATATGTGAACAGTTTCTTTTTGTAATTTGTTAGTACTTAAACATATCGGGGTCACCAAGTGAGGTGTGCTTTTGAATCGAGTTTAAAGTGTTTTTCGACCAAAGGTAGCCTCCTCCAACTAGGTCAGAGTTAAAATCCGACCTGGTGAAAATTTATTTATTTTGCATGTTTCTATAACGGTAAGAGATATTTATTTGACAGATCTACATCTAAGGGCGGTTACTATGTGACGCATTTTTCTTTGTCTGATAGCTTACCTGTTGATATCTGATAGCAAAGGAGTAATGAACGCGGTTAGACAAGTGTTGAATGAAAGGCATCTAAGCTAGTTTGTTTGTTAGATGGTCACAAGACTTACTGACGCAGCATATCTGTGGTGATGTCTTCCAACTTCCAATCAAATTTAGTGTTTGTTTATTTGTGTAATGTTATTACGTAAAATGTGGCATGTGTTTGCAGACAGGAATTTATTGCAGTCGTCTAGCGGCGCGAAAGGGGCGGCGGCGGCCAGTAACTCCGACCGCAGCCACTACGCCCACTCGCAGCCACTTCTTTTATGTACCACCTACATGCTTTTAGTACTTCTTCACCTAGTTTTTGTTGTCCGTATCTATGTTACTCTTCCAAGCGATTCAACGAAACTCATTATTTGTATGGGTATATGGTACCTACTATTGGATGCTATCTCTAGCTTGTGAGAGTGAAATGAGCTCAAACGGACCGCGACCAGCTAGCGTGCTAAGTGTATCGAGTTGCCAATGCTACCCTACACTGTTCACAAAGAGGGTCACTTCCACGGGCTGTCAATATCGAGTTACGATAAAACTTGACAACTTAAGGTTGTTTTGGGAACTAGTCACGTACTTAATAAAGTCTAGTATTATCTCAACACCTTGGACTGCGTCATTTGGAAATCTAGTGCCTATCAAATGAATTTAAATGGACCTTGTTTTAATATTCTTGCTAAGATATTTCCTGCCGTGGGATACGCTTGTATCCCACGTCATCCTGGACCAATTACAACAAGGTGTAAAATATATTTATAACACGGAATCATTGAATGAGCTGTTACAGACGTCCGTCATTAACATTTTACGGGAAACAACATCGTTTGTATAATGTTACGGGCCAAGCGCGATTTCAGGATTAACTAGTTTTTTTCTCAAACTGTTTAATTATATGCAAAGTTAAGCAAACAGGGTGTTGCTTCTTTAAACAACACCGAGACGTAATTGCTCGATCAATTAATTAATACTTAGGTAATGGGTATTGTCGTAACTTTTATGACGGTATGCAATCATTTTGAGGACAGTGTTAGTCGTTTTTACGTCGAAATATGTGTATGACTATCGGTCAGTCAGCAGCAGGTAAACTATAAATTGAATGTCCTCTTTAAAAACCTTCCAGCCAGTCAAACGAGAATGCATTTTGCGTTGTTGTCAGACTGGCTGAAGTCAGGAAAAGCCCCCCCTACCCTAACCCCTTACGCTTTCCTCTGTTGGAATCAAATTACCCATAAAGATGTCATTCGTTGAACTTTAGTAAGAATGTTATTAGATGCTTTTCTTTACATTGAATGTAAGACTAAGGATATCAAAGTATCCTGGGTAAAATAAAAGCCACATGGCCTTATGTGTAGGAGCTAAAATGAAATTAGCAACAGGCTTAATTTTTTTTATCAAAAGACTACTTGGCGTGCGTGTCAGTGTCATAGATGACTACGAACATTAGCTTAGACCAAAAGATGATCAATTAGTCAAGCTTTAAAACCGTCCAGCAAGTTTTGAGGTGTGGTGAATGAGACAATACACCCTATTATAACCTTTTATTGTGGAACCAGCAATGTTTATGGGCTAATGTATAAAATGTTTGGACGCATACGTCATCTACATGATAGTAACGCTGTTGCGCACAAGTCTCATCAAATGTGAAAGGTCTATCAATGCGAAAGGCGAAAGTATGCGGAAGAGAATAAACGTTAACATTAACACCAAACAGCTGTTTTACATACTACCGAATGCTATTTGATAGATACTCCTTGGAAGATAACTTGGATTTTTGTGGCTGTTTTACGATCCTTATATGACATAGTAACTGATTAGAAGTTTGTTTGAGCAAAAGGGTTTTGTCACTGCAAAAAGGAAAACTGAAAATGGCACTGGTGATCAAGGAGTTACGTGGAAATCAGTTTTCATGCTAAGCGAGAATTAAAAACATCGTGAGAAAGTCGTAATGGCGATGTTATAAGATTACTGGAAAACAAACGATCTGATTTTAGGTATAATGAATTGGCTGGAAACAGAATACATACTGAGATGCAGATGATGTTGATAAAGCTGTGTGGAAGAAGAAAGCATGCTGCGCCAAAGGTAATCCAAATTATTTCAAACAAGTTTAAAAATAGTAGAAAATTTAGGTCGTTACCAAATGGAATCAATAAAATATAGGTACGTAACGCGAAGCACTAAAATGGGAGTCCTGTTCTATTACATGACGTCAACTTATGACAAATAATTATATTAGCTAACAAGTTAATTTTAATTAACCGCAGAGTAATGAATGACATGGGTGCTGTTTATTAGCTATTGTTGAAGGTATACCTTTACTAGTTCTAGAACTTGATGTTTTTTTGATGTTTTAGAACTTAAATGCGTGTGACTAAAAATGTGAAGTTGATGGATGGAGGGATGGAGGGAGGGAGAGTGAGGCCAAAAAATTATGGAAAGAGGCGCTACACGCGAGAAAATGGACAAATAAAGTTTTGCGACGACCCTAACGACGACAGCAGCAGACGAAGCATACGACAAGGCCAGCAAGATGATAAAACTCTCACTCTCAAGATAATAAGACTTTGAAAGTAAAAAAATACTCATTTTAATCAAACAAATTGGTTGGAATATAAATTCTTCAAAACCGCCTCGTTTACTAGTAAGGAACTTATAATAATTAGTTATGAAATTCAGTTGTTCAAAACGAAGGAAGCCAATTAGGCTGTGACTTAAGTTTCCTCAAACTGTTTATAGCGGAAAAAGGTTTCTAATGATTAATGCGATGCAGGGGATCCGCCTGTAAATTTTTCGTGTCTGTGAACTATACACTACATGGCTCGATTACAATAATATTCTCGATAACACAATGCACAAACAAGACGAGTAGGTTAATTGACATTACCATAGCAATGTATTTTTTATTTCATCAAAATTGAGATACAGATTGACTATTTTTTTAAATCATTTGAAAAATTCGAACGAAATAATAACGAAACGTAGGTACACAATACGAAAAACTTAGGTGAAGTGGACATGAAACCCAGGGACTAAACCGCTATGATCAAATACAATGGACGTTTTTAATGACGTCTGGTCTGAAGTTAATAAAAACGGTGTTCTGGTGCGAAGGGCAATTGTTTTCAGAGTATTCTTACTTACTCAATTAAGTGTTAAAGCTAGACGTTGCAGATATCGCTTCAGCATGTAGGTATGACCCAAATGTCGATTTGCTGATGAATTTAGTCGATTTAATTAAAACTCGGTTCAAATTCTCATAATTTGAGAAAAACAAGTTGCAAACACCATTGCATCCAATCCATATTGGATGGTAACAAAAACATCACAATCGGGGCGAAGATACCAAGTGCTATGGTTTGTTTTGCTAACGCTTGTCTAATCTGGTGCAGCTTATCATTTAAAAATTGATCGATTACATACTAGGCAATAATTAGAAGTGAAAGAACGTTTATCGGTTTGCTTTCGCATTATCGCGTCTAATCATAGTATTAAATTAACAAATGACATTTGATCCTAATCGCAAAAAAAACACGTTTATTAGTTGTTTGTGGTCGCTGCATAGTGCACTATGTACTGTGTATGACGAGTGTTACGTACGAAGCTTCGGATTATAATACTTTACTGGGACACGCATGAACGATGCAAATAATTCACCCGTTAATTGGAAAATTGAAAGCGTGCTGTGATGACTGAAAAGTGCAATATTGTAATTTCTTATTAATTTATTTAATCTCTGTAATAAAGTTACTAGCTTTTTGCTCAAACCTGATCTCGGTTGCCCTACAATTTTTTTTTGCGAACTCTTCGAAATATTACGATCAACCGCGTATGAGGAAACTGCTGAAAGATTTAATAAATCATTCCGGTTGGGGATATTCATCTGGCACAACTTGATTTGTTCATCATGTGTCGCTGGAGAATTTTATTACTTTATAAAAACTTGTAATGGTTCTGCAATCGTGCGGATATAATCATATTATCAACAATATGACACTTTGAATAAATTATAATGCAATAGTAAAACTGTCAATGTCAAATGAAATGACTATTATTTTAACAGCGAGTGCTGAATCTACCACGCCTGCGTAGGATTACGGGTCGTGTCCATGAGTATGCCTACATTCCGTTTAAGTAGTGAAAACTGGTAGACTTGTATGGAATGATACTACTATATTCTAGTACATGAGTGACTCGCCTTCTGAGAATGTTATTAGACATTTACAAGTCTGCTAATCTAATTTATGAAGTTAGGAGCTGTTCTAATTCAAACATTGAATTTAATGGATTGCCTGATCAGTTGTCGTGACGAGTAGGTTCTAAAAATGAATGACTAGGTCAACGTTTAAGGAAAACAAATAACGTTTCATTTGCGTAGATTTACATTGTAAAAAGTTGTAATTCAAAACACGTGTGGCGAGTTGATGTCGCTGTTTACCGCAGCGGTTAAACGTCGACACCTATCACGTTGATCATTATCAACCTTCGACACAGCGAGAGCCACATGTTATGAGCACCTAGTGGCTGTTTGAAATCTTTATCCTGGAGATGTCCTGGTTATTTGACCATTGCGTTAAAAGTCTATAATCTTTTTTTTTTAAGTCTGCAGGTTTTACGACTTTTGGGGCGTAGCCTCACTCTCGCATGGCCTTCAGGTCGATAAAAAATCTCTTTGCAGTCACGTTTAACGGTAAATAAAGTCAAATGGAAATAAGAATAAGCTCAGCAGTTCCATCTTACTATTTTTTGTATTCAGATGTCATTACCTAAGTAGGTGTTTACTCAAAACCTATGCAAATATTTACAGGCGGGTATGAAGATATGTTTAAAATGGCCTTGATATAATTTGTGGGTGAATTAAATTCTAACGTCGTTCGCCGTCTGTTTGACCCAGCGGCAGCGTGTCATGGCAGTATCGCGGACTCGAATGCAGTGACGTTACATCGCCTTTAATAAAGACTTATTAGATATTTGGTACACTGAAATTCAATGACTCCAATCTATGATGTCATTTGGCAAAACATAAAATTTACATATTCAGGTCCTATTGTAGAAATTGTTGTAAAAGCCAGTCGTAAAATTACGAGTTTCAATAAGAGGTAGGGCAGTACAAATAAACTACTGGGAAGTACCTAGCTTGATTCTACCTGTTACATTCAGAGTTAGGTAGGTACCTACTGACACTGAAAACATACTTTATTCTTAGTATGCATGATAGGTGCAGCCCATGCAGATTTGCAGATAAAGCCACAAATCTGTCAAAACTTCCTCCAGAACATTCTGAATTTCAAGAGTATTTCTAAAACTCACAACATTTTTTAAACTCTCTCTTTCTCTTAAATATTCAAATGTAAGTTAGAGCATGATAGCAAGAAATTAATTAGTATTTTAGCATACTATAACTTAGCAGTTGACACAGAAAGGTTTGTCATTAATCAATAATATGTTTAAAGTTAGGTATTAGGACTTATTGCAGCTTGATAATCTCATTAAGTTCGTAGCACACGGCATTTAAAGGTTTTCCTTCAGGGTAAACAACAGCAAGTTGCCAAAAAAGGCACATTTCAGCCGCTATGGTCATTATGAGTAAATAAAAACGAGTTAAAATGTACATAAGCTTTAAACGAATGGAATATAATTAAAGTTATGCAGGTAGACAATTATGTATAGGCAAATGATCTGCATAATTAGGTACCTAAACATGGTCACCTTGACATGATAGTTGCTAAGTAGGTAATATGATTGGATGATATATTATTCCTTACAGATGCAGGTGGATGAAACATAATACTATAAAATCAACTTCACTTTAACATTCTCACAGTTAAAATTAATAATAAAAAGGATTTTGAAGAATAAATAGGTACTAATAATAATAATCTCCTATGTAACATTTTTGTCAAAAATGAGTTATGCAGTTATTCGAAAAGCGATTTTGATTACCTATACCAAAGTATAAACACGCTTTATACTATGCCTATACTTAGCAAAAACTCCCATGTGACTGTGATTTCTTAATTATATTGATAAAGTATGTTTTATTATTAAAAACCTGAAGTGTCAACCTACATTTTACAGAAAGTTTTTTATTTTTTTCTTGAAAGTTACTTTATACACAACACGAGGTTTTAAATTTGCAATGACGAAATGTGGCATACCCAATATTGATGATAGAATCAGCAGATGTTTCTGAAAATCGAGATTTTGCATAACAGTTCCTTTTATAAATAACCCAAACAAAAGGTTTTTTAAAATTCAATTCATTTATTGTTTTTGTCAATGGGTAATTTGACTGAATGCATGGCATGAAAGTTTTATGTTTCACACAATATTGAATATTTGACGCACTACAGTCTGTAGGCATTGATGATACAATTTATAATTAAAAGTGACAATGTTTCAGAATGTTACCAAGCTGGTCAATTATTTAATTATTTCCTGTTAAAAATTATAAAATTTTGTTGTTATAACATAAAATATGAATACCAAGACTACAATATTATTGTGCAATGATTTAATACCTACTTATAAAGTAGACTATTATTTAATTATAATATTATTAGAATAATTTAATTAATTTTAACAGTTGAATAACTAACTGTTATGCAGGAAAGTAAATATGAAGGATCACTTAACTATAGTAAAACAAAATGCATGTAAAACTGTGATCAATGCTTGTGAATAAAAACTAAAAAATTAAATTAAAAGTAGTCAACAAAAACTTTATCCGCTGGCAGCTATTTATAAAAACAAGGGTTTTTGGTATGATGAATTATGTCAGCATTGTTTTATCAGAAAAAAAAAATAAACAAACACTTACCACTAAGTAAGTCAGTTAAATGTAAATGCACACCTTTATGCAGTTTCAATAGATCATTATATTAATTATTTTAGCAACATTCACAGTTGCATTGTGATTCATCAGGACAAACAGATTGTAGGCACAATGGTTTAGGGTGTTTGCTACTATATTACCCACTCCAATATGTACTCACCATTGTATTTGGATTTTATCAAACTTAATGAGTTACTTTTAACAGCTTAAGATCACATAAAAACTAATTAGAACTTGATTAGTAAACATAATAAAAAATCATGATGGGCATAGTTAGAGGCTTTAAGTGGTCAAACTGAATCAGAACCAAGACATATTGTAGAACTTTTCAACAATAAAGTTTTATTGCAATTTTGATCTCACTTTTTGATTTTTGTTTGGTACCTACTACGGAAAGCTGGTCACGAATTTTTAGCTAAAAGTAGGTAGGTATTATTCTAAATGTATTGTATGTGTTAAAAATAATAATTTCAATCTTACTTCACCACTTCGAGCGGCAGGGGAATTTTCTTCAATCTCGTATATAATATGTGGCAAACCGGCTTCGCCAAGCAAAGAGAATCCGAATCCCAAATTGTCACTACGATTCAGAACCACTAGTCTTTCGTCAGCCATATTCAGTGTACAGCAGCATTGATTAACATCCACCGAAGGATTTCACTATTAACACTTTAGTAAAACTACATGAGGGACTATTTAAAATGGATATTATTCTATTATAAAACGAAAAATATTCATAATTACAACACACGATAAAAAGCAAGCGCACCCAACCAAAGCGAAGACAGGTACAGATACAAAATTATTTTGAAGTTTGATTTGTTGGAGTGGTATTCTGAAGTATTCTCTTCTCGGTCAAGGGCGATTATTGTTTTCCAGGCACCGGCACTTCACCTGTTTCTTGAAAAAGAAAACCCGGCAAAGAATGATTCAAAGAAATCGCCGGTAATTGAAATAGGGCTTCGCCCATGCCTAGACGTATTTGCTACACCTGGCTACGATCGCTGTGCCATGTGGGTCCTGGGCCTGGCTAGTGGAAATCTATGGGAAAAACATAATTATAGTGGTATTTTAAGAAGACATCCGGAACATCGTTCAATCCTTACTTACCCTTAGTTGAGTGTGGTTGTACTTGAAAGTTACAAGTGAAAAGAAATTCAAAATGAATAACATGTTTCATTTTTTTGGTTTTCTTTGGTTGGCCAGACAACCCAGACGAATACCAGGCCAAAAGCCTGGTACACACGAATTATACACTTATTTTGAAGGAACGAGGGCTGGCAGCACTAAAATCAAACTGTCCTGTCACTCCTGTCACCACACCACTCATCTTACATCTGTCAGTGTCAATGTCGAAAGTTCGAAACCGTTCGAAACACCAATTTATTATTTTATTCTGGAAACACAACAGGAAAGGCCGGAACTCCAATTTGTAGAAACCAAAGTGTTGATACCATGTGAATTTAATACTAAAACTGATGTGATGTTTGCTCCTGCTTGAAATTGAACAGATTTTTTCCACTATGTAAGAACGTACCTAAGTTCTAGATATCTTACATATTTTTGTGATATTAGCTTCAAACAGTATTGTTACTTTCAAAATTACCGCCGCTTTTTATGCTAAAGGTTGAATATTCGATGCTGGAGTATGCTGAACATTGTTAACAATTCACTTGTGCCACGGTTGTGTAACTCTGCGATCGGAGATCCCTAGTGTAAGTGTTCTGTGGATCGGAGTACTTAACAAAATCCAGTAGATGCGGTAGACAGGTTGCTATCAAAATCAAAGTAATTAGAAAAACCTCAAAATGTACATTGTCTCGAACTTAGTGAAGGTTACCATTCCCAACTATTTGGCTGGACTGCCTATCCCAGACTCTATCGGGGGTTGGTTCCGCCTTGGATGTAAGTAAAAAGTTAAAACCACGTTATACTAAAAAACTTAACTTAGATAAAATCGCCAATGAAGGCCTCGATTGCTGCCCCAGATCTAGCTAGAATTAAAAAATATACTTATATATCTAGCTCCAGTTAGCTTGTAGTCGTAAAAGTGCTTATAACTGTACTTCTTTCTTACAAAAAGTACACAGCTATAAAATGTAACTTATAAGATAATGAACTTTATGTACTTGTAATAAAATCCTTAGTAGCTATTCTTGTTGATTGTTTTTGCGGTATTCCTGTACAATTTTCAATGACATACTTTCAAATTGCCTTAGCGTTGAAACATGACAAATCAAAGATTATAATAACATGCAACTCTAATTAATTTATTGGTCATTGATTTTGATTGTTTCATTAAAGTTGTAACAGCTGTAGTATTTATTCTAAAACAGCTGTAGTATTTATTCTAACTTTTTATTATTTATTTTTCAGTCAAGGACTGGCTAGCCCTTATCCCACCTGCAGTAGTGGTGGGAGGCATTTCATATTACTCATATGACACAATTAAGAAGGCTCGTGCTGCAAGCAATGGTCAAGCAAATCCAGCAATCCGGAAAGATATCAACAAAGTAGTGGATTTCATTGACATTGAAGACATCACTGAAAAGGTGTCCCTGTGTCGTTGTTGGAGGAGCAAAAATGTAAGTATTTATTTATTCTCTATATCTACAAATTTTTGAAATCATATGATTGATAAAAACTAAGCACATCTTTTTTTTTCCAAAAGACTAGTTTAGTATGATGAGCTATTTTGAGCGACTTGTGATTATGGGATTGAAATTGCCTAGTGAGTCAACTTATTTGAATGTTGGTTTCCTTGTTCAGTAACTCTACACATTTCCGTTGTTTCATCACAGACTGTAATTAATGAATTAAATGTTTTATTAAAATACAATGATAAATAGTACTAACTGCTGTGAGTTTTATTTGTCAGTCATAGCCTACATATTCATTATCAGTTTTTCAGTTGACTTTGATAACGCAGATTAGGAGCGTGTAAATAAATAATTATGTAACAGATATCATCATTGCTTCTAAGCTGCCTGGTAGTCGCTGATTACAGGGTTAAGTACTTCAGAAACCCAGGTACTCTCTGTGAGATAGTTAGTAACACCAAGGCGGTACTACTGGCCTTCCTTGGGGAGCTGGGGTGGATTGAATGAAACATTTGTCCCACCTGCACACAAAATACGCGCTTAGTCGTGGAGTTGCGGAAACCAGCCCGATTTACATATGTACAACAGATATCATCTAATTTTATTAGGAACTGATGATTCCGTGCTTCGGAAGGCACGTGTATGCCGGTGGTCCCGGCCGCCAAATGGCGGTCGTCAAACCATGTCAGAGGCCCTTGCGGCGGTTTAGAAACTCTGACACTAGGGTGGGGTCGTTAGACTTTACTACCCACATAAAGAAGAAGATTAGGATCTTGCCAGCCCCGATGACTGCCATGTTATTCTTTTGATATGCATTCACTTAAATTGTCTTATGTTTCTAGTGGCCGTATTGTGATGGTGCTCATGGCGCTCACAACAAAGCGACCGGCGACAATGTCGGCCCCGTTGTTGTCAAGCACAAGGAAAACAAGTGAGCAACAATAGCATACGTAACAAGGCAAGGTGATAAACAAATTGTGATCATATTTATTACAGAAATTGTGTCTTATTATTACCTATTCAAATTATGTATTATTATGTACTTCACAATTACAAAAGATGCTCATATTTAACCCGTAAGAACAAATAATAATCTTAAGTTTACTTCCGTTACATGTTTTTATTTTTTTGATGTTTTTTTCTTGGCTATATTTATGGTAGTCATTGTATTAGACAAAACGTTAACTTAGTAATTTTGGATTTTGAATAAAATGAAATTAAAAAAAATTGGATTGTTATGGAAATGGGATTTTTTATTTTTATTTATTTTAGTTAGCCAAACATAGTCACTGAGATTTTATAAAATAATTACTTAACATGGATTTTAGGAAAAGAAAAAATATTTTTTCTTATAAAATTTAATTACCAAATTGCCTTAATTAAAAACATCACAGACATGTTCTGACTTTAAATTATAAATAAATATTTAAACATGCCAATAGTTTACATACATACAAAAATCATGTTTACTGAAAATGACTACAATCAAACACTGTTTGTTCAAAGAAAGAAGGGGTATGGCACTATTCAATAGATTTATTTGTGACCAGCAAAAGTTAATTTCTTGGAATAAATAGCTAAAAAGTTAAAATAAAAATAATCAAGACAAGTATTGTACTTATTAAAATTACTATTTTTTGTTTATGGGGTACATAAAATAAGTAACATAAAATATTTGTAGAAAAAAGTAAGTGTAGTAGATTCTTTAAAGGAGTAACTGCCAAAATTGCTATTATTTCTGGCTGAAAAACTTATGCCTTGACTAGAATCAGTGGAGCCTGATAACAAGATTATGAAATCAATAAAGATAGAGCAACACATTTTCACGTACACTTTCAGTGACAAGAACCAATTTATCTTACAGATGGAAATATACCGAAACAATTTTTACTAAACAACGGTATCCAATTGGAAATTGATAAAATATTTTACCACTTACGACAAATTATGTAATATTAGCAGTTCTAGCTTCGCAAGTGTTTGTCAATGGATGTTAAATTATCCATATTCTATGGCCTACTTAGTTCCTAATGATGATTAATTCTACGGAATTTAGTGTAATTCAGTCTTGAAGCTTCTCAGATAGTGCCACCGGAACTGATAGTCTGGAGAATCGAGTAACGCGTTCAGGAGGCTCTTCCACTGATAGTTTTCACAGCTGAAATAAAAGAAATACGGGATTATAACAAATTCAAGTGACGACTACAGACAAACATAAAATAGTCTATTATAGTAACAACGTGGTCTAAACTGGGCGGGAAGTCTCGACATAGTTAATGATCGCATAACGACCGAGTTCGGTTGATAAGTCCTAAGGCCACCCCTACATTGTCAATCGTACGATCAAAATCAATGATCTGATCTGTGGATCGCAGACGCATTGCTGATATGACATACTTATTTGAAATCGCAAATGGTACTGTAGATTGCCCTGAGCTGTTGGGTAGTTTAGGATTGGTCACACACTGCAAAACGTTTCGCAAACCCGGCTTGTTGCATGTCCCTCACTCCAAGTCCGCGTACAGGCAGAATTCGTTTCTATCCGTGCGAGCAGAAGTTTTAATAAACTTACTAGTGAACATGATTTATATCTTCAACACCAGTGTTTCGCGGCTTAGACCTCATTCGTGAAAAGATTCTTTTTTACGGATAAGTAAGTTTGTGTCTGAACCTCAGACCAACAAAAAAAGGTAGACAGCGCACCGCGAACATCAAAAGTGAAGCCACAAAACCGTGCTCCTTCAAGTAAATACACAAGCTCACCCACACACCTACACTAAAACCATGCTCATCGCTCTTAGTACGTCACGAGCCGTCGTCTAGAAAACATTAATAGAAAAATATAATTATGCCTTCCTGTGTAGTAAAAATTTGTAAAAACAATAGCAAATCACATAAAAAGTCTCACGGAATCACTTTTCACTTGTAAGTACTTGAAATAACATCGTTTTTATTATAAATTAACTATGAATTTTAGGTTACTTGGAACAAAAACGTCAACAAACAGAAGCAGTGACATTAAGTGTGAGGGTTGCCATAATACGATTTAATATTTCCCCATTCGATTAAACAAATATATTATATGATTTCTTTCTTCGAGTTATATTCCTATTTTCTTTTTTTTAATGTATAAAATATTTTAGATTTGAAGTTTTTCAACACATTTGCGAGAAAACAGTACAATAGGTAATGAAAAAAACTTTTTGTTTTTAGATAGTCGGAAAGTCGCAACAATCTTTGACGTTTGTAGTATGAAGATAGCGCGATTTTGCAAATGGAACTACATTTTTCGTCTCATTTTCACTTTAGTATTAAATTGAGAAAAACGTATTGTGCAAAAGCGCTTCCAAGTAGGTGCAATCATTCAGCTTATATTTTATTCTCGTACTTATTTATACTCCTATAAGTTATTTAAAAAAAAACTGTAAAGAATACGTACGGCGCTATTCAACGGAGTATGCGGTACGGTTTTACCGCACGTTCCATTGTGTGGTGCGTTATATTTAACTTTCGAATAATGTATACAGTCTTCGTAAATGCATTTTTTTGAGCAAATGTGTTGAAAAAGACTTGTATTTGTTCATGATAAATAATATTTATTTTGTAAGCATGTTAAACATAACATTTACACGTCATTGTTCTGTTGTTATGTTTTATCTTGATATTACCCACTTTTTCTTTAGTCGGTGATTTTGTTATGGTGGTCTTTTTAATTTATTAAAGTTGATTAAAAATATAATTACCTATTTTATTTTAAAACAATGTACATAATGACTTACGCTTGTTACGCTTCGACAACTTTTCATAACTTAACTTATATAATTGAATGTAGGTGTGTTTTATGTAAAAAAATTGTTTTTAGGTATAGATCTTTCTAAAAAATTAAGTTACAATACCATACTCAACAATATCTTACTTGTGCTGACTTGCACAATATTAGCTTGCCCATAAAATATTATTTCCCAAGTTATAGGGAAAAAAAATAAAAAATGGCAACCCTTCGAGACACACATAGATAAAAAGATGGCTTCATCTTTGATGTTCGCAGTGCGCCGTCTACCTTTTTTTGTTGGTCTGAGGTCTGAACATAGTTTTTATTTTTTTCTTTTACTTTAATTTTAATTTTTTTGTAGTTTGTATCGATCGTGTTATTTTGTTTCGTATTTTTTGTCATAGTAAGTGTTTTGTAACTTCCTTTTTCTTTTGTTCTGTCTTCGACTGTTTTGAAGTGTGTAAATGCAGGAACTTGTAAATGGCCTTCAAATCCGTATTGTTTGGGAACATTGTTTATATTAGCTGTAAGTTTCCCGAACAGCATAATAAAATAAATAAAATAATATTGAACACTCCAGATAACATCCCGACGTACGAGTATACGACTTAGAGCGTTGTCATAATCAATCTAAGGCAAATGGTAATGTAGATGATCAAAATTAAAAACAGCAACAGTGTCTCGTGAATTTTAGGAAAAGAAAGAAGCATAATAAAGGTAATTTTTAAATTCGAAAAGAAAATAAATCAACTACCCATTTGGGGGAGGCCTATGTCCAGCAGTGGACGTCTTTCGGCTCAAAAGAGAAATCAAGTAAAATCAGCGTTCCACAAGGAAGCGTGTTGGGTCCGCAATTATTTTTAGTTCACATCAACAAAAATCTATACCTGTTAGCGAAATGCCGTGAAAAGAATAATATTTGTAACATATATTTTTAAGAAAAGAGAAAATATTACTTATGTTCTTTACTAGATACTATTCTAAAAGAGAGTATGACTTGCCGACGAAAACTATTATATAATTCTATAAAATACTCACTTCTATCCTAGTCTCGGCAATATTTTCTTCATTCCGTAGAAGCTCATGCTTGAGTCCATTACGTTTTCTGGAAAGAGCATAAATTCTATTTTAGTTTCAATTACTTCAAACTCGTATAAAAGGGGCTTAGAAGTTTGTATCGAAATCAATAAAACGAACAATAAAGTGCTGAGAAGTCTTTGTTCGGCGTTTATGTCGTGAGTGGGTTATATTCACTTGGCATAACGCGGTTTCCGTCCCAGTTGACCGCTTCCTACGCGCCGGGTCTCGGGAAGGCTCATATCGTATTACACCACACAATAGGCGCTTTAAGTAAACTTGGAACGTATACATAAATATTATATTAAGCGCGGCTGTTCGTTTACTTAGAGTTAATTCGGATGTATTGAAGGAATTCTAGCATATTTACAAGTATATTCTCCTCCAGACGATGAGGGCTGTGTAGGCGAGGCACACGATGCTGCAGGTCACTACGACCATGATGCCAGCGGCGGCACCTATCGGCTCTCCTCGGGCAGACGAGTATCGTATTTTCTCGGAATCTTTGCGAACCGCTTCGCCAGGTGCTGGGAAATTAAAAGATTATATAATGATCCAAGTTCATAAAACTTTATAAAAGGATTTTATAAAGTTTGTGCAATACATAGCCACTTCGCGAAGCTGTAAGCGCAGAGGATAATTTTTGAACATAGATAAAATTAAATTCAAAATACTTTTGACAATTTTATCGCTAGATTCTTGTTATTCAACTGTAGCGATGAAATCGTGACTCAAGTAATTATTTCATTGCTTATAGGTACCTAACAGGCGTCCATGACACATAAGAGGGTAAAACGCAAAACGTGCATTTCGGTGATAATTTATTAAAAGTAACCTTGTAAGAACTCTGCCTGGGAGTCGGGTACTGAAGGCACCTCCGCGCGGGCATCCTCCGCGTCTTCGGGGAAAGTGGGCAGGTCCACGTGTTTCTCGTTGTCGTCTCGGGAGTGGAGCATGTCGAACACTTCCGATCTGTTGAAAGTGTCGTTTTAATTAATTCTTCATCTGTTTCTTCGTTAGGTCTTTAAAAACTGATTTTTTAGAAGACTCTTAGATCCAGGGGTTAAGACGGTAACAGTATAATGAAAACGGTTGCTAAAGTTGCGCGTTATCTAAGAGTCTAGTAAGGTCTAGTATCGTTAGTAAGGTCGTTAATATGGGCCTTGGTATTATAGGATCTTGTTGTTCATTTTTACGACTTACGACACAATTCATGTCTCAAGTTTGCTTTTAGAATCTACAGTTTCGAAATCTAACTCACTACCACTAGGTACTGGTACTAAGATACAATTACCAGAATTTTAGATTACCTTATTATTTTCCTTTTTTTTTTCTTTTTCGTTAATTTCAAGTATTTATCTCACCTGCTGACACCATTTTTGTCATCCACTAAAAGCTTCAGAACAGTTGCGTTAGCTTCTAGTGTTTTGTAACGACTGTTGTCCTCAACCTCCTTAGCGAGTTCAGGCAGAGTAGTTTCTTGTTCCTTCAATGTGGCCGAGTTCTCGCCGTAACACGTTCTTATATCTGGAATACGATTATCAGTTCTGTACGCAGAGTTTTACTAATAGATTAATACAAAGTGATAAGTAACACAAATCAATTATCACGACCGATGTGAAAGTTATTTGAAAATGTCGAAAAACCGTTATCTCCATGTTCAAAGTGAGCATTTATAACCAGTGTTAAGTTTTTAGCTAACAAAGAATGAACTGCAGTGGACTCTAAACTTATCTAAATGCAAACATTCTTGTCGCCAGTCAATTAGTGGGTCAGGCGCAGCTTTAACTTAATGTGTACTTAACGGTGTTAAAATCCGGTTTCCTGGTTTACCAACGTCTGAGCTCATATTTAGTATGTTATTTACGAATGATACAGCAATTGATGAGGTGACTCATGGCCAGTCATAGCTGTCTCATTGTTCAGAGTAACCTCGTATCTCCAAGTGAAAGTATTTATCGGAGCAAATCGACTAGATCTTGTTAGTACGTAGAGTATTAGCCGGAGGCGTTGCTGGCGGTACATTATATTAAAAGTAAAGACTCTTCTCGTGCCGTTAGTCGGTCGCAATTTTTATATTATTGTTAGTAATAAACTGCGAATAATAAATCATTTAGACCGGGGGTTTCCATACGCGTATTTTCAAAGAAATCGTTTTATCACTGACTAAGACAGTAATCAATCATTGTTATATTAATGCAGTTTGCAATTAGATATTTCCTCAATTCCGTGTATCTTGTAGCCACACTGATGTTCTCCTGATGAAGATTTTACATGTTCTTAGTAAAGCCTTTGTCCGTGCAGTACGTCCGCGTCACTGTAACTAATTGGGGACCACCAATTAAGTTATCTTGATCAGTAATGGTCGTGTCCATTGTGGTTGTTTCCGTTAGCAATAGATTACCTAGCTCAGCCATTTGTTTAAACATTGATGCCATAGTGTTTCAAAAGGACTTAAATGGTATTATTGCCGCCATTCTCACGGCCCTTGCCGGAAGAATGGCAAACGCTTCCGCGTATAATCACCGAGCACTCACGAAGACTTCACGTGAAAACTACTAATTGATTCAAAACCATGCTTGGTGTACATTATTAATTTATACGGCTACTACTGCAAAATCCACTTGATGGTAATATTGTAGCAGTGCATTGATAAGTTAAAGATGTTCTTTTGATTAGGTATTTATAAATCAACATAGAAAATTACTATAAGTAAATTAGCTAATACTCTAAAACAAATACACGTGTATTTGCGTAACAGTAGAATCGATATCCAAACATGCATAAATAAGCCGGTTATGTAAGTAAACAGTAAATATAATAAGTACACGACACGAACTAGAACAGTGCTTGCTTCTAGAAATGTTCTGTGTGCTGCGCCTGTTACCCAATTGAGTCATCAACATAGATAAAATTCGAGTCTTCCTTTAGTCCGACAGTAAATTGGTTAAGCATTCTGTTATCTTGGTGGCATACCTCTGAGTGCCCACAGATCTACAAGCTAAACAAGCAAGAATATTTGGAACCTTGTATGGTTGTATGTAGGTATGTGTGTCTCTAGTCTTCACCTACTTTTTGTTTCAGTATCTTGTTGGGTCGTTTTTTCTTGACATGATGTTTATCATAATGTGACGATTTTTAAACTGATACTTGCTCATTGATGCTTCATTTGTTTATTTTATTTTAGATTGAACTTCACTACTATTATTGTGGCTAGAAAGCGTAGTTGTAGATTTCTCATTGGACTCAAGCATCGAGTTAATTATTATTATTATTTTTTCTTCTGTTAGCCTCGGGTAGTAAAGTAGTCCCTGAGAACTCCATGGGCTCCACTTCACTTCTCGTAAGTGTGTAAACGTTTACTGATTTAAGTAAGAACTTGGGACTAATGGGCTTCCGAACGCTGACCAATTGACACAGCAAACTAGTTAAACTAAGACAAGAAACCCAACATGCCACCGGTGGGTGGCCTGCGAGAGACGAAAAGTTTTTTCAAATTGAGTGTGGGTGTAGCTACATCAAAAGGTGCTTAACCTTACGACAATAGACAATCAATTTCTTTAACTGTTATACGAATCTTTATCTCGGTAAAGCCTTGATTAAATTCTTACTGTAGAAGGCGTGATAAGCATCATTTATTCCATATTTTTTTCTTGTTCAGGTCAGTGCGTTTATATTTAGGTACATATATGGAAATAAAGGTCAGTTATAATCAAAGCAGAAACTTCCATTCGACTATAAAACCTATAAGCATGTACATTGAACCGGTGACCTGCGCCGGGAAAGGGAATAATCGGCTCGGGCTCGGGTCCCTTCCCTTCTCTAACTGAGACTGGTCACGTTTCGTCTATATACCCGTAGTATATTTTTTTCTATTAGACACGTAGCATAAATATGTCTCTGTACATAATTCGTACTTTAGCACTGTGTGTAGATTCGAACTAAAACTAGGCCTCACATGTTAGCTCACATTTGTAATCCTTTTTTTTGCTATGTAACTTGGCGACATGTGGCCCCATTTCATTAAAAAAATAACTCGCATAAAATAATGAGAGAGACCAAGGACTCAATGTAGAAAGGCCACGATGAGGTAAATGTTTAAACGGCGGCTTAAACACAAACTTCATTCATTCACGGCCACCTGAGATGCCAATACCCAGCTATGAATCACTATGTAAATCATTTTACGCTACTTACTACTACAGACGACACTCATGTTTTTTGTATCTCTGATCTCACATGTAAGGTATATTTACATAACAAAAAGAATGGGTTTCCTTATGACTGGTGAGTCGCTTCCATTGCTCTTAAACTAATCATCGAAATCATGAATCACTCCCACGTAAATGATATTCTTCTCAGAATTTGGGAGTAACAAATTGTATACAATTAAAGCGCCATTAGTTCTGCGGTAATGAGTATGTAGTCGGAAGTTAAGTGCTTCTTAAGATACCTATCGAGTTATCGAGCTTGCACTTGACGATTTAATGTCATAGCAGTTTCAGAGCTAGAGGCTTCATTCATGCATGATCAAAGAAATGATGATTAAAGACCTCAGTGAGTACAGCTCGTTAGAATATTAATTTATGTCTTATTTTTTAGTAATAGAAACACACAACAGTATTATCATTGTGTCTTTCGGCATCCAGTGAATATAAATATATATAATATGCCTTTCGATATTTTTTCAATCTTACACCAAATAAGGGATCCTATCAATAAGAGTAGGTAGTCATGTTTCAGGAGTTTCACTTCATAATATTTACGAGATTTAAAACTCGCTGGCTGGCTGGGTATGCTTAGTGTCTGCTTATCAATTAGCAATAACTTGTTCTGCAGCTCGTAACCAGTACATAGAAAGTTTTTGTAAGTAGTGAAAAGTTGATTCACTTCCTCTGCAACTTTTGGTTTGAACGTTCAATGAGGAGACTTAAACCGTACCTACGCACTCGTGAGGTGCACTCGACTTTGAATAACATGCGTCAGATAAGTGGAGATATCCTGAATATCGTTAAGCTGTTATTATGTATTCATGCCAATGTGCCACAAGACGAGGCTGAATGTGATGATTTCTGTGCCAAGTTCCTGATTTTTGTAAACATTAAGAATCTTTTTGTAGTGTTATTTCGTTGGAATGATGTCGTGTTTATATTCTAGTTAGGTTGCTGCTAATTACATACCCATCGTGGCGACGATGATTAAACACAGAAGCTGGTAGCGCGCCATTTCATTACTCGCCCTGCAAACAGATAACCGATTGTTACATGAATGTTAATAGCGCTACTGTATGTATGCGCTTATCTGCACCGGTCACACTTTACACGTACCTAATTACGTAGGTGGATAGTGATAAGCGGACAATGACAATTAGACCAATTATTAGAAATTTTCTTGTTGTTTGTTGAACAGTTCAGGAATCAAAATTTATTATATACGTAGTTGGCTATTTATATTTTTTGAATGTGCTATGTAAGAATGTTTGTAACTACTGGTTGGAAGTGTAAATAATGCCGACACGCTCTGCTAATAATAGAATGTTGTTTATCTTATAGGTACTGCCCGTAGTACCCATGTCCTCCACTGTTTTAACACAACTCTTCTTAATATTTATTTACAAAATGAAAAACCATAATATTGAAATATTTTGCATGTAAGTTATACCGGTCTGTATATATTAACAAGATATTCGAGTCACTTTCGCGATGTTAAGCTAGAAAACCAGTTCTGGATGAGAGCACGACTGCTCTAAAAATACCTGGGGGTCGTCGCTAATGATCCGGCCTTTGCTGGGAAGTAGCACTTTACACGATCAATTGAATTAAATGTTCACTGTTTTTGTCACTATTTCGATGTGATAGGTGCGCGGGCGCAGATTGCCGTGCGGACGTTCGCCTGTGGCCGAGCCGTGCGGTATTCTGTGCAAGCAAGAGTGCCGACTGTGCCCGCGCCGCGGTGCCGCTCGCCCGACGGGAGCCTGAGACGCTGACCTCACTGATGCAGGAAATACACTAAACTCGCAAATCGCGTGGATATGGCAAAGGTGAAACGATGGTGTGCATGGCTTTACCTTTAAGAGCAACGTTGTCTTCATCAGTCTCACGGCTAAGGTCATTCAAATTAGTTGACGTGTAGTAAGTTTCCATTTATCTGAGGCTGCCGTTTGAATACTGATTGCTTTTCTTAGTGTTTATCCTTTATGATAAGTAGGTCTCGGACTGTGTCAGTAGTCCGATAGGTACATAATTCGTGTGTGTAAACAGCAATTTAAATGCCGAAGTGTTGAGTTCGAGACTTAGCCACATAGAACCTAATTTTTTTACGTCTCGTGCCAACTCGTGTGACTTGCTCTTCTGGGGTTCTATACCCAAAATTCTCTTCTAAACATCAATTTTTATAAAATGTCTTTAGTTGTTAAGTCTATGCTTTGCCTGTTATTCAGTCCATCTTTAAGATATGGCTTAGTATTCATTATTACTTCACGCACTCTTGCATGGGAAGCAAATCCCTCGCCAGACATAGCAACACGTGCAAAGGCATCGTCACATCATTGTTCCAGTATTACCTACATGCCTCGAGTCAGTTCAGTACAGGAGCCTGTTTCGTGAGGATTGAGATAAAAACCTCTTTGTTCGTCAAACGCGCGGCGGGTGCATGAGACACTCGCTGGGAATTCGCGCCCGGCCGAGCATGCGCATGCGCTCTCAGTCGCCGGGACGATGGGCGCTGACCCCGTGCATGTGTTACAGACGTCGTTTTAATTGTCCTTTTTTACAAATTAGGCTTGAGAAATCCAGTTATGTAATTAAGTCTTCTATTCACTTGTCGACACGAAATATAAGTTAGCTGTACCAACTTAGGCAGCAATAGAATACTTATTATTCGCTATCCCTAATCCTTTAGGCGACTTTTTCAAATGATCAACATTATTTTAGCCCGGAATTATTAGCCCGCACTGCTGGGTATGTGGTATGGGTATGTATAGGCCTCCCTCTTCTTCTGCCTAACTTCCTGGTTACATACAACGGTAAAAAGATACTTTTTATGCGCGGAATTAAATTAACGTTCCACAGTCCGATATAAGAGGCCCTAAAGGGCCGATTTTGCCATAAGGCTATATTTACCTATGTATGTAAATATTTAAACACCTATCTACATTCTCTCAGACGTCAGTTGAACTCTGTCCTCGCCTCGTGGTAAACAAGCAACAAATAATATTTTTTGTAACGCCCTGCATTTATTAGATAGTAGTGGGTGGTGATAGCTTAAAATGCGTTCAATCTAAATTCAATCCAAAGCACGGAATAGGCTCGATATACATAGGTAAGGGATGGTCACAAATCCACGGACACCCTCGGCAAGCGATGGACCGTACGGCTGCTTATTATTTAGCCAACGAGCTCTCTAGAACTAAAAAAAAAACATTAACTTCTATAAAATCACTATACTACCTATATCTAAAAAGTTAAATGCCAGTTTCTATCATAGTGACTTTGAAATTTGAATTCACAGATTTACGATTTACTCATAGAATAGGTACCTATAGTAAATTATAAAGGAGTTATTGGATTTACTATAGGTATACAATAAATTAGTAATATCATATATTAAAATTAAAACATTGCTTTGCTACTGGGGAAAAATATACTTACCAACCGAGACTTCATGCGAGTGTATTCTGCCCCTCTAAAATGAATTACTGAGTAAACTCCAAAGTATGATCTGTCTACTAAGCCCCACTAGTGGAGCCAAGTGGAGCAGCTATTGGGTCAAATAAGGCTTTACTCTCCGCTCAACCGTAAAGGTCGGTACTAGAAGCTGCGCGGAGATGAAATGTGTGAATAACAAAATTATTATGGTGTTATGTATTTTGTTTACTTACTACCTACACTTCTCTCAACCATGCACGTCTCTACTTTGGTGGAGTCTGGACCTTATACTGTCAAGCCGGTAGCAGATCTGTGCCAGGCACAGGCGCGAAAAAAAATAAACCCTCAAAAGTGGGATTGTCAAAGAGACAGTTCCGCTGGATGGCAACATAAAAATAATAATAAAATGTACTTGTAGAAGTTAAACTTGTTTGTTGAAATGTTTTTTAAATAATAAAAAATACAAAAAAAAATGTAAAAGTCGAAAAGTATTTTACAGATACGGTATAAATAAAAAAACAAACAATCCTCAATCTATCTTTGTCCCCAAGATCAACCAACAACTTAACTGAACCTATCTTCTTCAATGCCGCTAAAAATATTAGTAGCAGTTGCATGTCCTAGACGCAGTGCATCCAAAACAATCCAGAAGACATAGAAAAGAAGAGAAATGGGCGGGAGTACGTTCCCAGCGTGCCCAGAAGATAAGAAAGTACAATGTACTTCTAGTATCACCGTGCGTAAGCATGCGTTACCACTATGCGCAGGAGATCTTAAGAAGAAAGAAAAATGTTTCACTGCAAGCACGAGTCCCCTGCACCCGTGCTCAAAAGATCTCTATGAAAATGAAATAAGAATCACTGTAGGCACGAGTTCTACTAGCCCGTGCCCAGAGCTTCTCCATAAGAAAGAACAAAGTTTCACAGGACGCAAGAGTCCGCCGTGCCCGTGCCCAGGAGATCTGAATAAGAAAGAAAATAGTTTAATTGTGCGCGAGTGTCCGCCATGCCCGTACCTTGAGGTTCTCAATAAGAAAGAACAAGGATTCACTGTACGCAAGAGTCCGCCATGTCCGTGCCAAGAACTTCTCAAAAAGAAACAAAGTTTCACTGAACGCAAAAGTCCGCCGTGTCCGTGTTCAGAAACTCTCCAAAAGAAAGTACAGAGATTCAATGGACGCAAGTGTCCGCCGTGCCCGTACCTAGAGGTTCTTAATAATAAGAAAGATCAATATTTAAATGTAGGTAAGTGTCCGTTGCCGCCTTGTGCAGATGAACTTTTGAAGAAAGAACAATATTTAAATCAACTAGCAAAAGAATTAATACAATTACAAAAAAAATTAGAAAAACAACAAAATCGATTAAAAAAGAACTTTGATACTAAAGCAAAAGCAGATTTGAAAGCAGCGAAGAGATTAAGTCGAGCTCGAAAGAAATTACAGTTAACTGTCGATGCGACTAACAAAGTAGAAAGATATCAGAAAAACAACAGGACAAAGAAAAAAGAAACCATATCATTCGATAAATGTGTGGATAAACCATGGAAGTGGATCGACAAAATACATTCAATGTTGGGGAAACTTCATGACAGTGTTTATTCATGTTTCTTTGGAAAGCCTCGTGGATTTAACGAATTTTGTGCAGTATATCTTAAAAAATTAAAAGGAGCGACTCATCACAGTGAAGTAGTCTGTTCAAGATGTTCCAGGGGTACTAATTTAGACTATTGTTTTGGTAAATTGCCCTGCGGGCGTAGCGGCCGTCAACAATCTGCTGCTGGAGATTGCTATAGATTGGCAATGGGTCCTACCTTTTTGCCAGGCCCATATCCTAGGCAGAATTGTAGGGCGCAATATAGGAGTATGCAGAATTGTTGTGCGTTAGTAGCTGGCTTCATATTTTGGTTTCCGTGCTTGTTGTGTCTTGCGTTGCTGTGTTCGTGTTATTCCTGCTGCTGTTATGAGTGCTGATCAATAAATTATTGGTGAAATATAAAATAATGAAGTATGGTTGGAAATATAAAGTAATTATGTACCTAATAAATGTTTGTGGTGTCAATTTATATTCTATATTGGTACTTCCATTTATTTATTAACAAACTTGAGGTAGGTACTCTATACGCACACACAATATCTCGGCATAGGTTAGTAAATAGGTATACCTTTCTTCAAAACTCTTTCGAGTGTAAGGGTTATTTTGATTAGGTTTACTTTGAACCCGTTTATGGCACAAAGATTTTTGAAACGTTTCATCGTTAAATGCGGTACAGAGAGTAAAGACCCGCATACCTGCATATGAAAAGGGAGAATCCTCCGACCGGCCGGTTGTTGTGTCCGGTGGGCAACTGCCCAATAGTTGATATTAGGACTGTTGTATATGTTCAAATCGCACGGAAAACTCTGATACCGCGATCAGGATTTCGTTAAATTTGTTCGCAACTGGCGGGATAGATGGCGTCGCGGTTCTTTTTGTTGCGATGTAGATTTTGCTACGTTGTTTTTTTTTTTGTGGCGACTTTGATGCCGCTACAGGGATATCCTAAGCAGTAAACCGTATTACTATGCTGCGATTCATAAAAGATACTAGCTTTCTTCCCGCAGCTTGACCGTAACGTAGTCATATAGGAAAGGTTCACTTTTCCAGGATATAAATTGACTAGCTGATGGCACTTAGCGATAGTTTTTCAATGAACAACCCTAACAAAAACCTTCAAACACATTTAGGTCATAGGTACTTTTTAGTACGTAATCTTCTTAGTTGGACACTTGGTTGAAAAGTTGAAAATGTTGTAGTGTACCTAGTGTACATGCTCTATTATTACTATACTCCAGGGCTTGTTAACGTTACCAAATAACAAAATAATAACCGTTACATAACGTTAATTTCAATTGTGATACCACAGTAACGTTACAAAATTTACCGGTATTTGATAACATTACCAGTAATATAACGTTAAGTAACATTTAACGTAAAATACGAGAATTATCGTTTTAACGGTAAAATAATTAGTGTTATTATAGTCCGCGAACTTTATTGTATTTTTTGCTATTTGAAGGTCAGTGTCAGATTCTAATTTAATCAAAATGTGATGCGCAACACTAACAAATATGTATTTACATAGATGTAACCATAAGAATCATTTACTCATCATTATGAACTTAGATTTGATGTGTATAATAACTAGATTTCCGAAATGTAGCTAAGAGAAAAAAAATGTAATTAAGGTTATAATTATGTACCTACTTGCATATTTTTTTAATTTCGTGAATCATATTTTGATCAAGATACAACCTGAAACTGCACCACCTCACAGAGATAACCGTTTAAAAATAACGATAAAATTAACGTTAAACTACAAATAACGTTAATAAAGAATAACGTTAAAATGGTGCATAAATAACGTTAAACCTATTACCGTTATTTTAATATTAACGTTAACTCCTGTCAATGCAAGGTAACGTTATAAATTTTTACCGGTATTTAAAGCCCTGCTATACTCTTTGATGTAATGGCTGGTAATGGCTGGTATGGTAATTCCTATATAATATTGCTACCTATACTCTTTGGTAATGGCTTTACAGCTGTCAATTTTGATAGTTTGTTTTTAAGTTTCTAAGATTTATTTACAATTTTACATTGTTTTATAATATAGTTAAGTCTGTAATGAATATACTGTTCTCGTGATAAAAAAAAATGTATGCCTATGTAATACCTACACAATTACTTGTAATTTAATAAAGCATGGATTTGCATAGATTGCGAGTTGTGGAATTCGATACCTCAGTGAGAGAAAAAGAACGTGAGAAGAAGCATATTGCAGAACTTGAAAATCGTAAAAAAGAAGAAAGGAAGACCAGCACTATTGGAAATAAGGATGGATGGGGAGACGAAAATCAATGTATAAATAGAAGTCCGCCAGGACTTGAAAGAAAAGAATGTCTTGGTGAAGAAATAAGTCCTCCGGAAACATCGAAAAAATATCTAGAAAACACTTCAAGTCCGCCTGGAGCGAAAAAAAAATGTGTAAATGACGAAAGAACTGCGCCGAGGATATCAAAACAATGTTCAGATGACAAATTAAGATTACCTGGGACGTCGAAAAAATACATAAACGACACCACATTCACAAGCCACCTAGGAACATCGAAAAATCATAGATCAAAGAGCGAAATATTTAAAATTCCACCTAAAAGTAAGTTCGATTCCGGTTTTATTGAGTTGTAAGTTTATAGTAAGTGCTAAATTATTGGTTTCATAGTAGGTACGTATTGCAAACCTATGGATAGTGTATTCAAGAACATAGAACAATCTTAAGAGACATAATATGTCTTACTACACCACTCGATCGATCGATCGATGCCATCGATGTTAATCGATTGGTGTGGTAGTTTTGGATGATCGACGGATACTGGGTGATAAACAATTGATTGACCGCCGATCTATGGCATCGACCGACGTTGATCGATTGGTGTGGTAACTTTGGCTGATAAAAGAAGTAAAAACTCGATCGACGTCGACTAATTCATTCTACCATCGATCGAGTACATCGATCGTCGATCAATCGAATGGTGAGGTATCACCCTTTTTTTTAAGGATGAGAAATCATCAAAATCACTCCTTACGCTCTGGGCAGAGCAGAAGGGAGTGTCAAACTCTTACTGACTAAAACCCATCCGTGTTCCTCCTATTGCCCTTTGCGTTCCAGGGCCGCGGTGATTCTTTCGAACAAATCCGCAGCGTGGTATCACCCTAACACTACGAAAAGCGCTTTCCTTAAATGTCTTCCAGCCGGAGGTTGTCTTTTAGGCCCGGCCAGTCAAATTAGCTTTGAACCCTGCAAAAATTCGTAACTCTGTTTTTTTTTCTTGAATAGTGTAGGTATTTGATCTTACCTCTTTTAATAATATAAAAAATTATACATTTTCCAAAACCTGGTCATTCTGAAAAAACTAGAAACTCGTTTATTACGATAAAAGCTAGGAAAAGCAAGTTATCTTTAATTTTTTTTATTATGTAGAAAATTGGTAAAATTAATGAATGTTGTCAGAATTATACATTTTCGCCCTTAAGAAAGTCGTTAAAAAAATAAATACGGAATTTTGAAAAATTGATTAGATATGTTTATTTTTTTATTATTAAGTCGGACATAGCCTATAAATTAAAATTAAACCCAATTTAATTCAATTGCATTGTTTTGCCTGAATCGCTATCGCAAAAAAACTGATACTAATAATTTGCGCTAACAATAAAGTTATATTTTGTTAGTTAGCGAATTAAAATATTTAATTATGTAATTTTATGAAAGGAAAGTCAATATTTAGCTTGAAGTACAAAATGAAAAAATAAAATAGGATAGTTCCACGGATTAAAAATGTTTAATTTACTGACCTACTTTTAATACTCGATCTCTTTTACAAATGCTCCAAACAAACATGCCAGTTAATATTTTATCCCATCAAGTTATTAGGTATGACGGAATATCAGAATGGGCAGCGGAGCGATCTTTGTGATAGTCATCCATCATGGGCGTGTTGTAGAAGAAACGTTGTAATAATAGCACGTTTGTGATTCTTAACAGTCCCTCGTTTCATTCGATTACATTTGTAAACAAAATATACGGGCAAACACAAGATGAAACTAGATTACGAGCCAATAGGTTAGCACGCGTGCACTTCGTACGCTGTCTGTCAAAAGAATGCCAGCTGTCACGGCGTAGACGCAAACTTGCTACCCTATTCGGGGTTACCCGCTCATATTTTATAAATCGCCATTTATATTCGACCAATTGAAATAATACACCATTTTAATTTTGAATTTAACAATAATTACTATTCAACCAAAAAACACAATCAGTCTCTCAACTTAAATCTTGGATTTACTTTTAATTTAGCTGCGCGCCGTCACGGCCGTCCTGCATCTTCACACGTCCTCGTGTGTATTGCTCTCATCTTCACTATCGACGGTCAAACAGAAAGACACAATGATTAACATTATTCTCCACTCGGTCACCCTGACTCATATTTAAAGCAATACTTATAAGGCACCTAAATCTGATTATTTATCATTTACAATACTAGTGATAACCAAATATCTCAGATAACACATCTCAGTGCCACCACAGCAAGTTAGTGCCAACCAAGCTGTTCGATGTCATACAGTTTGGTTGGCCCCACACAGGCTCGTCAATACCACACCGGCTAGTCAGTGCCACACAGGCTAGTCAATGCCACACAGGCTAGTCAATGCCACACAAGCGAATCAATGCCACACAGTCTAGTCAATGCCACACAGGTCAGTCAATGCCACACAGGCTAGTCAATGCCACACAAGCGAATCAATGCCACACAGTCTAGTCAATGCCACACAGGTCAGCCAATGCTACTCAGACTAGTCAATGCCACACAGGTCAGTCAATGCTACTCAGACTAGTCAATGCCACACAGGCTAGTCAACGCCACACAGGCCAGTCAACGCCACACTGGCTATTGCCACACAGGCTGGAGCCACATAGGCTATTGCCACATAGGCTATTGCCACACAGGCTGGTGCCACACAGACTGGTGCCACACAGGCTAATGCCACAAAGGCTATTGCCACACAGGCTGGTACCACACAGGCTAATGCCACACAGGCTGGTGCCACACAGGCTAGTACCAAACAAACTGGTGCCACACAGGCTAGTGCCACACAGGCTTGCGCCACACAGGCTATTGCCACACAGGCTATTGCCACACAGGCTGATGCCACACAGGCTATTGCCACACAGGCTGGTGCCACACAGGCTAGTGCCACACAGGCTAGTGCCACACAGGCTATCGCCACACAGGCTGGTGCCACACAGGCTATTGCCACACAGGCTCTTGCCACACAGGCTCTTGCCACACAGGCTCTTGCCACACAGGCTATTGCCACACAGGCTATTGCCACACAGGCTATTGCCACACAGGCTGGTGCCACACAGGCTATTGCCACACAGGCTATTGCGACCAATGGTTAATATTAGCAAAGGCCTTCACAGTAAACAAGTAAATCCAGCTGCACAACTCACCTGCGCCGTTATCGGCACATTCTGACTCTACACTATTAGTAGGCCTTCAAACCTATGTACGTTCAACTCCAATGGAACGTAGCAATCTGGCATAGGTCGTATTCGATCATGTGCATACTTATAGGTTCTACTCTATTATTAGAGCCTTCAGTAAATGCCTATCGCCACGTGTTTGTTACTCATAGGGTGCGGTCAGACCCATTGGCACCACCTGAGGTGCGTTCAAGAGCTTCGAGTATGAGTAGACAAGCTATTCTTAACATGATTTCGTTTTATCATCATTGTCTTCGACTAAGACATCTAATACACGAGAATACTTGGTGATCGGGAATCTTCCTCAATCTTGCACAATCATGAAGAGTTAAGCGCCTTTAGTCGGTATCTATCTAGGTAAATAACCCTTCGATGATCCTTCGATGATCCTTAAATGGACCGTTTTATTCAAGATTTTACGTACCTAATCTGGTTTCACGCATAATCTTCTAATAACATGAAATCGTTAACAGAAAACTAAATCTTTAGCTGCTTATGTACAATCAAATTGAGCTTTACCTTATACCACGCGTCGTTTTAAACCCTGTTATTAAATCTCAGGGACCTCATCTAATCGACTCCAGTACCTACATAACCAAACATCAATTATGGGTCTCGCAGTTTCTTAAATCAAACGCTCTACAGATGAAGTCTAACATTTTTGACGCATTATTTGCTGTCGTTGAATTCTACGGCAATTGTCTACAAACTAGTGTTGGTCAGTCAGTTAGCCGTTTGAGAGTTCAAGAGCGGCTGTATATGACCTAATTGAAACAAATGCGGTTTGATTCAAGATTCGTGATTACCAAGTCCAAAAACCGGTAAAAGTCACCAAACTCACAATAATTTGAATAAAGAAAATCAAAGACCAGGTATCTCATCACAGTCAACAGCTATCATATCATAGCTCAACACAACACAATTACTACACTCGCTCTTCCCCATGAGAATAATATCAAGTAAGTTTTATTTTGTACGACAAAGAACTACCGCAACCCTGTTACAGACTCCTTCGTCTGTATCACTCTGGGATACTGCTACGATACTCTAGTACAGTCACTGACACACAGAACTCAGAACCTGTTCACATAAACTAAATTGCCACTAACTCGTCATCTACTTCACAACATCTATTGGTACTTTGCCTCGGGTGTCTTCTTCTCCATAAAGAGATTTTAAAACATGCCGACCGATAAGCTATGCACATTGGAGCTTCCAAAAAGATACAATGTTTGCGTTAAACGTTCATGTGAAGGAGCTACGTTCACGAATTACTCTACGTTAATCTACGAACATCACGGTCATAACTGCACTGTTCAATTTGAATTAATAAATCTTATTTTAATCTCATCCGTATTAACTTACATACCGGGTAGGCAAACCAGTAGTGAGAATGGAAAAATCTATTTAGAAATTTTAATAGCATGATTTCTCTATGCCTGTAAACCTTTAATCATTGTCATTAAAATCAAGTTGCTGTTCATGATGGTTTACTTACTATCGAAATAACTAACTGTTGGAAAACGTACGTAAATGTAAACGTATGTAAGGAAAACTGTCGCCGACACGTTAGTACATAAACCTGGGTCCAATTTTTCACCAAAAACGTCTAAGTCGGAACATGACCTTATGGCAACCTTGCCATGCACTATCTCATTCTAAAGTTTCGCACTGAACAAAATGTTGAAACTATTACCGCCAATGGGAAAACTAAGTACTCGCTTTGTATTAAGTATGTCAAAATAACCTTGCACTATCAAACCAACCACTGAATACATATGAAGAATTTGGAAACTTTTAAACTCACAATACAAATAAAATGGGAGCGACTCACCCAGTTCCAGACAGCTTTGAACGTTTTTACACCCCACAGATGTTGACAAGATGCTCGGCTACTGCAGTCTGCAAACTGGTTGTTGACCTTTGGTTTGTCACGCTCAGAACTGCTCAGAAGTTGCAGCTGCTCAGCAGTTATAGCAGCATGCGAACCGCTAGCCTCTTGCTAACTTCATCCACCGTAATACGATATCTGAAAACTGAGAAACACTACGAGAGCACAAGTTCTATCAAAGCTGTGGCTGAAAATAGAGCTTTCAGGTAGTAGTAGAAGTCAATAAATAAAGTCAATAAATCGAAAACTAAACAAAACATTGGCACAAGAAAAGAGGCCCACGCCCAGCAGTGGGCAAAGCCCGGGCAATGGAAGTTAATGATAAATCAAAACATGGCTTTTGCGAATAACACAGTTTTCAGAAAAAGCGTTAGGTGGGTACGGTGTTGAGACTATAGCGCTTTATTGTCCCATGGAGGTATTTACGCCACTATATTCCCAACAACAATAACACTAAACAATCAAGTCTATTACTCAAATAGCGATAGCAAAATAATATCGCTTCATGAGCATTATATAGAGCATCGCTTAACCAGTCAACGTCAAAGCTATAGCGCTTAAACTACTACTACACTAAAGCGATAGCCAACACGACAATAACAACCTCACTTTAGCGTAGAGCAATAAAACGACAAGTCAACTGTCAAATATCGATAGTCGTCAATCATGAGACCGTAACCCTCTGTGAGTCAGTCTCCACAGCATAAAAATGTTCACCCGTAAACAAACAGAAAAATGTTAACTAACTAGCACCTCACCTCCACAGCAATAACTAAACGAAAATGGCTCACCAGATTGTCGTGAATATCCCCACACACTTCTCCTTGACCTGGCCACTTGCTGTGAAGTTGCTTGCCTCCGTTTTAGACTGGTTTTCCATTGTTCAGGTTGATGAGGGTAGTCGCATAAAACTCGAAAAAAAGAAATCTTGACCTCGTAATTTTCCTTGAATTTTTCCTACGTTGAACCCAGATAGGTTATCTACGACAGGCATGAAGGCACGAAGCTTTTCAGCGCCTTACTAATGGTCAAAAATAAGCTGCACTGCACAATACTGCATCCTCGACGCAACATACCACCGTGATACCGCACTATGATCGGGCGTCAAACTTGGGTTTAACGGATCAAATTTCAGGGCACTTCACGGCACACATTGAGTTTTTAACTTCTGGATTAGCGTACGCGTTTCAAAAAGAACCGCAATTTTCACTGTCACTGTCACTATGTGTTTTGCATTTCAAAACGTAACGCCTCGTATTTCACTAGTATTGTCACGAATTTCCTTGTGGGCCATGTGGGTTACATCCCACGCCTGATGACGGAATATCAGAATGGGCAGCGGAGCGATCTTTGTGATAGTCATCCATCATGGGCGTGTTGTAGAAGAAACGTTGTAATAATAGCACGTTTGTGATTCTTAACAGTCCCTCGTTTCATTCGATTACATTTGTAAACAAAATATACGGGCAAACACAAGATGAAACTAGATTACGAGCCAATAGGTTAGCACGCGTGCACTTCGTACGCTGTCTGTCAAAAGAATGCCAGCTGTCACGGCGTAGACGCAAACTTGCTACCCTATTCGGGGTTACCCGCTCATATTTTATAAATCGCCATTTATATTCGACCAATTGAAATAATACACCATTTTAATTTTGAATTTAACAATAATTACTATTCAACCAAAAAACACAATCAGTCTCTCATCTTAAATCTTGGATTTACTTTTAATTTAGCTGCGCGCCGTCAGGTATTTAAATCAAATGTTTTACTAAAAACATGAAAATCAGGTGGTTAACGTTTTGCGGCATACTTTTTAACATAAGTACTTCTCTTTCTATACCACGTTAACGGCAAAAATCGGAGTTACGAATTAATGCTAAGTTTGCCTTATTTTCGGCGTAATATGACTGGACTACTTGTGCAGCATACCTAGTGCATAGGTACAGGGAAAGTTGCTCCAATCCATTTAGAGTTTCTAACGGACCTCTGTTAGTTGGCTTCGGTACCTCGTACGCCGTGTAAAGGTCTGGGACCCCACCACGACCCTGAGAGTTAGAAAGACACACACATATATTCTTTTTTTTTTTTCAGAAAAGTCGAGAAAACACGCTCTCAGAATCAATTCGAGTGATCTCGGTCTGACAAAACGGTTTCAAGACAGTGCATACTCACTTCAAAAAAAACGAACGCTTAATTTGCGCAATAGAAGTAGAAACGCCAGGATTAATCACAAAGAAGAAAATGTAAAGGGAGGGAAAGAAAAGGGTGAAGAAGTCCATTTTTTATTTGCTCGTGAAAAACCTTGTTTTATGAGATACCGTAGAAAACGTACAGATAATGAGAGAACGAAAAAAAATCGTGATTCAAAATTTCCGAACGACATCTACGGTTTTCAAACAAGTAATCGATCATTGGATCAATATCAGTATCAAATGTCTCATTTCAATTTCATAGACACAGATAAATTACTTTTTAAAAAATTGAGAATAGGATTTCGCCGTAAACCTAAACCACCACAGCCAGTTACCAATTGCTTTTGTAAATATCACGCGATGAGAGTTCTTAACTCGGCTTGCGGAAATGGCGATAATCGACCAATTTATTATAATTTAGGTAACCATCCTCACTCACGAAGATATCAACAAAAACAAAGATGTGATCAAGAAGAAGGATTAAGAAGAGAGCGATCAGATTATATGACCAAAGATGAAATAGTAGAAGTTTCACCTTCTTCACTCAGTCCTGTGTCCAAGGATTTTCACGATGCCCGTACAGGCCCGAGCAAGGTCGAACTTATCGCAGGTTCCCATCATTGCCCACTTTCTTTACTCGAAAAGTCCAACACGCTCCAGAATTTTACAGTTTCAAACGAGTATAACCAGAACTCGGGCCCGCTTCCCAGTACACCTAGCGCGTATGCAGCACGTGCGGTCCCCACAGATTGCCAACCTTGTGAACTCAAAAAGTCCCAAACGTTCCAGGACGTTACAAATGTGGCTAACCAGAAACCATGCCCGCTTCCCAGTACACGTAGCCCATGTGCACTTTGTGCAGCACGTGCTGCCCCAGCACACAATAAATGTAAAAAGAAGCGTAACAAAACGAAAAAACCATTTTTGGTTTTGACCTTATGCAATGGATTTCTTTCAAGACTTGCAAAGCTCGTTACCGACTTCCATATAAGAACCAGTATGTCAGGAAAAAGCTGTATAAAATATGTTATTTTTGGACTGCTTATTGTGGTGTGGTCTCCATGTCTGCTGGCGGTAATTCTGGCATGGGTAGTCATGTTTCCTTGGAAATTAAATATTTTAAAAACTGATGTAACGGCTAAAAGATCGTTTCCGATTAATCATTCTTTCAAGAGGTTTCGTAAAAATAGCTTACGTCGTGAATACCAGCAAATGTGTTTTGAAAATTATTTACCTGAAAAAAAAAGAAGTTTTCTGACCTCAGCGGCGAGTTGGTACTCACGCACAGTTGGCGTTGTTGTCAACTCTTTCAATGCAGTGATATCTTTGCTTAAGCTTAAAAAGAAGGCACCGATTAGAGCTGGTTCTTCGTTTTTGCCGTCATCTCATCCAAACCCGAGAAAGAGATATAAGCTGTTCTTTGCGGAAAATAGAGGATGGGTGATGAAACCACTTCGGCGTAGAACACGGTCTTGTGCGAGCAATCGAGTAGTGCAAAGTATGCGTTGTGAATTTAGACCAACACTTTGGCAGAAATTAAAATGTCAAAGTTTACAAGAAGCATCAATAAGACAGGTGCCTTGTCCAGAGCACGAGACTGACAGCTACCCAATGCATCAATCCTCGCCAGCAGGGGATGCCTGTTTAGTGCAAAGCAGACACCCATGGCCCAGTTGTACTTGTGGGGATAAATATTCGCAACGTCCACAACAACAGGTAAATATTCCACCGATTTTTTTTTACCCAGCGTCCGGCATCGCGTTCATTTCAACTGATGAATCAGTTCATACTAAAACAAGCACTTTTAATTCAATTAAAATAACAAATAAAACTGCACATGAAGATTTAGCAAAGGGGGTAGTTCCTAAAGGTTTGACTAAGCACGATGTAAGCAATGCTTTTAATAAAGCACCAAGTGCCCATAGAATTACTAGTTCAACGGACATTACAAACCACGTACCCAGTTGTGGATTAAACAGATTAGGGAGACAGTCCACTAAGCGTGAAATACTTTTAAACTGCCCTTCTGCTAGAAAACATACTATGGCAATAACAAATAAAAACTCACCTACTCTCCAGAAGAAAAATAACTTTAGTAATAAATGTGTTTTAACAGATATATTTCAATCTGCGTTAACTAAACAATCTAACACAAGTACATACAAAGTAAATTACGCTCTCAAAACACAAAATACCTCAAAACACATTGCATATCAGAAGGTAACAAACAAACGCAAAACAGCAAATGCTAAAACCGATATAGTTTCGAAATGCACACATGAAGCTAAATTCCTTCCACCTATACAAGCGTGCACCTATAAAACCGATAAAAGTCGTGCCCCAGCTCAAAAACATCCAAGTACAACTAAAATAAGATCAAATATAAACATCGTGAATTATTCTTTTAGAAATAAACGAAAACAATCTAAACAAGGTTACAAAAGTAAACCAGAAGATCTAGTCCCTGTTAAAACTCAAATGCTATCAAACACAACTGACATCACAGCAATGGTCAATCGGGATGTACCTTTGAATTACCTTTGCGATAAGGAACACGAAAAATTCGTTACGAATGGTTACGAACATAAACCTCATCAAATCACTGCTGCAACGCAAAAGAAACTGTGCACTGCTGACATTACGACAAGTACCCATCGTAATGTAGCTTTGAATTGTCATCGTGAAGAGGATCACAGATCGATGTCTAAAAATGATGAGAAGCACAAACCACACCAAATTCCTATTGCAACACAAATGCAATCCAGAACAGCTGACACCACAACAAGCACCAAACATAACGTAGCTTTGAATTTTCCTTGTGAAGAGAAACACAAACTATCTAAACATGGTTACCAGTATAAACCACATCAAATCCCTGTTGCAACACAAATGCAATTGAAAATAGCTGACATCACGACAAGTACCAACCGTAATGTAGCTACGAATTGTCATTGTAATCAGGGTTACGAGAATAATCCACATCAAATCCTTGTTGCAACTCAAATGCAATCGAGTACAGCTGAAAATGCGACGGATACGAATCGGGATCTAGCTTTGATTCGTCCTTGTGAAGATAAACCCGAACTGTCTCAACATTACAAGCATAAACTACATAAACTCAGTGTGGGAATTCAAATGCAACAGAAAACAGCTGACAATGCGACCGATACCATGAATTACCCTGGCGGTGTCAAACCGAGCACTGCTAACAAAAATAAACTATGTATTGCAAGCACAACTGACAAGGAAAAAAAATACATTCAAGAAATGAATTTATCTAAACCCGTTTATAAATATATACCAGATCAAATACCTGTTGCAACTCAAAAGCAATCAAACACAGCTGATATCACAACAATGACCAATTGTAAAATAGCTCTGAATTACCCATATGGAAACAAACACGAACAATCTGAACAAGCCTACCCATATAAATCAGATCACATCCCCGTTGGAACTCAAAAGCAACCGAGCAAAGGCGACGTTATAACTAGTATCAAGTATCTTGGCGGTGGCACGCAGATCACTCCAAGTAACTCTGAGAAGAACACCGTATGCACTCAAAAAAGGAATCCTCCAGAATATCTGTCTAGAACACAAGATATATCAATACAGATACACTCCTATAAGATCGATGCATCTGCAAATTGTGTTAGTGATTATGAAAGAAGTGATACCAAAGATTTTTTTTTTCCAGAAGAACAAATTCCAAAGAAAACCGTAGATTGTACTGTTGCAACTACTAGTTGGGAAAAATCAGCCCTAGAAACGCAAACAGATTCGTTCAAAAAAGTGACTGACTGTTGTTTGGGTGGTGGAATCGGAGGAAGCAGAAAGTTAAATGATCCTTGTTTATACAAGGGCACTCAGATTATTGCATACTCTGCATTTGAAGGAGAAATTGACACTGAGCGTCCAATACGGGGTTTATGCAAGGAAATAGTAGATTGTGTTTATGGAACTAAACTAAAACCTATTGCAACTGCGGCAGAATTTCCTTTTGAACGAAAAGCAGATGAAAATATATTTGCACAGTATCCGTCGAAGCAACCTCGCAGTCCACCGGAACTTCCGGAACCGTTAGATATTAGAAATGTTTCAACCACACAACCATTATCCACAAGACAACTGCAAACGGAAGAGTTGATCAAACAATTTCAACCACACACAAATAGTCAGCTTTTTGGAGTAGCATCAGACAGCCGATATGGTTTAGCCCCCCAAACAGGACAAAATTCAAGCCGACAAAGAAATAATCAGCAGTTAATAATAGCATCAAACTGCGATTGCGGTGTAACCCACTCACAAAATAAACCCGATACAAAAATGGACCAAATAGCAGCTTATAATACAAATACTCATAAAACTAGTTCAGCAAAAGAGCCCCCAAACAAGCGGTCAAAGTTGCCACAAGCACCGTCTCACACTGAAGAAGGGTCTAAATTACTTGGTATTGCATCTGACTGTACTTGTGGAACAAATCAACCAAATGTAGCCAAAAAGAGTTCGGACAAGAATATTTCAATTGAGCAATCAAAAGTTCCTAAAGAATCTGTAAACGACACGAAGGGAAAAACTCGAATTGCGACTGAGTCACCACCAACCTCAACAGATATTCAGGAGTTACCATGTGACTGTAAATCTGAATGTAACTTTCTACCGCCCCTCAAGTCCAACTATCCACAGTATCTTCCTATTGGGCAACCAGAACTCTCGAAAAAAGACAAGACTTTATCAAAATTTCCGAAATCACCAAAACAAGTACCATCCAAATCATCACAAAAATCTAGTCCACTGTTAAGAATGGCATTGGAAATCCGTTGCGGTGAAGCCCCTCCAAAAAGTGAACTTTGTAAGGAATTGAAGCAAATGAAAGCTGATAGTAAAAATATTCTCAATCATAAAACGGGTTCAGGTAAAGAGCCCCCTATTAAACAACAAAATTTAATCCAAACAACTGCAGCTGAGAAGAACTTGTATTATAACAACGAAAATAGTTCCAAATCCTCCAGAGCAATGAAAACGAAATCTAAGTTTCGGCCAGCGTTAAAAAATTCTCCCATCTCTAAGTTTCCAAAATCACCTGAACATTCACCACTCATGAAGTCTTTGCCTCACAAGTGTCGTTGGAAGTCTTTGCCTTGCAAATGTTGCTATGAGTCTTTACCCCGCAAATGTCGGTGTCCGGTTGGGAGTCTGCAAGATTCTGTAGATCAACAAACATATGGAAGCAAATATAGCTCAACTTCCTCAGAGAAAAATATTGTAAAAGTATACATGCCTCGGCCAAAATTTACAGAATCACTTGAACGTTCCCGGCCCCAAAAGTCTTTACCTCGCAAATATCTATGTCCGGTTAAAAGTCTACAGGATTCTGTAGGTAAACCACCTTGTGGCAGCAAATTAAGTAAACTTACCTCCCAGAGAAGGGTTATAAGACCATCGCATAAGTATTTGCAACAAACGTGTCCAAGTCCGGTTGAAGGTCTGCAAGATCCTGTACGTAAACAATCTGCTGGCATCAAAGTAAACAAAGCGTTGTCCAAGAGAAATAGTGTGAAAGTAGATAGGACTAAGCCAAAGTTTCCAAAATCATCAAAACATACACCGCCCCAGGAGCTGTTGCACCACGATTTTACCTGTCCGGTTAAAAATCTGCAGGATCCTGTGGGTAAAAAAACATCTCAAAGTTCTCGGAAATCTGTTTTCACTCGCAAGTCAAAAGGCAAGTCTTTTGATTTTCCTGACTGTCCTTGCTCTTTCCCTCAAAATGATCTCAACAAAATAAGTTACAAATCCGTTGTACCCGTCAATTGGAAATGTACAAAACCGTTTTTTATTCGGTCACGTGGAAGCACCTGTTCTGTTAATGAACCTCCATCTCGCATTCAATCTAGTACAATATCTCAATATTCAAGTAAAGTTAGTAGTTTAGTAATGAGTTTACGTTCTAAGTTATTTAGCCGTAAGAGTAAACAAAAAAAAATACCTGAAAATCCGACTAAGCAACCCTTGCAAGTTATACCTAGAAAAGAAGACAAGAGAGCTATCTCGAAAGATGATATCTTGGAGTCTCTGCTAGACGACGAATCAAATCATAGTCTTTTTCGACGAAGCCATAAGTCAAAAACTTCGCAAAACCCGTCTTTTCCTTTGCGTTCAAGTCACAGCAGTTGTTCAAGACTAATTCATAAAAGCACTTCGAGGCAGTGTACAAGAAAAAACCAATACATACATAAACCTTTGATTGTAGATAAATCATACTCGCACAGCGTAGCAAAACCTTTCCAACGTCCATCTTTTTTATCACATTTAAGTAAATACGAGTGTCGTTCTCAAAGTATTATATCTCAGCAGTACAAAACGTCTGAGAATTCATCGATTGTAACGCTATTTACGAGAAAGTCAAACCAAAAAGGACAACAGTCCTCTAAAAAGTTAGATCCGCAATATTCCTCAACTCTAATTTATTGCCAACCAACGCCGACAGTGAGACAAACAGTGCGACCACAGCTCCCGCCGAGTCCGAAACCTTCGAAGTCGAAAAAATCTTCTATATTTAATCGTCCTCAATCGAAACAATTCTTCGAAAAAATAAGATCTATGACTTATAAAATATCGGCTAATACACTTAAAGACAATCAAGAAAAAAAAGTATCTACCCCAGGCGCTCAAACAGCACTATATCCAAGTAAGTGTCCTTGTTCGCCCGATAAACCTCACCTTTTAATGAAAATATCACGTTATTCCGTAGAAAGAGCCACTATTCGGGAACCTAAAGTTTCTGAACAATCCTACCAACTTCCAACACAACCAAACATCCCTAAAATGAATTCCTTCCGTCATTATCCGCCAAAAGTGCTAACTGTGAAGAAAACGTTTGAAGTAATACCTCAGCAACTAAATGATGAGCAAGTAATACCAATCATTTCCGGAAGTTGTAGATGCGCAGAAGAACTAAAAATATCAAAAGAACCTATTTCAAACAAAAAACAGTTTGAGGTAATTCTTCAGTCATCTAAAGCTAAACCAGTAATACCAATCATTTCAGGAACGTGCACATGCGCAGGAGAACAAAATAATACAATAGAAAATTCTTCAAATAACAAATCTAATGCTAAACATCAACCTCCTTTAAG
The DNA here is from genome assembly GCA_947386135.1 of Melanchra persicariae. Classification (NCBI taxonomy): domain Eukaryota; kingdom Metazoa; phylum Arthropoda; class Insecta; order Lepidoptera; family Noctuidae; genus Melanchra; species Melanchra persicariae. Next base: position 16,824,164 of record OX376648.1, on the reverse strand, counting down.
AAATGAAAAGAAACTAGAATTCTCACAGCTTCGAGTAAATCAAACACTTAAATCACCAGCGTACAAGTTGTTGCAGCGCCACTCAAGCCATCGCACTGGTATTCCGCACAATGCACCTTTACGTAATTTTCAATCGACACATAAGAAACACTGCAAATGTCGTAGCTTTAAGCATGACAACGAACAAGAAGTATCAAATAGCTTACACAAAATCGCAAAAAATAGAAGGTTACAGGAGAAATTTCACAAATCTGATTTAATTTCACTCGTGTGTACTTGTTCTTCGACAACAAGACAGTTAAGGGAACATATTATAGTACACCGTTCCGAAATATCACAAAGCCCGGGAATTCAGCCAACTCCGCAAATTCAGAAATATGAGCAAAACGTACCAGATCAAAAACGGTTGTCAAAAATACCCACAAATGTAGACAAACTCCCTCCTGAAATGTTACAGCAGCGCTCTCCGGGACACGTACGAAAAAGTACAGCTGAGGGTGAAGTACGACAACCATATCCTGATTTTAACCGTGTTTCAATGCGCTATCCTAGACATAAATATCCACCTAAACAATCATTACAGATTCCTGGAATAAACGATCTTCCTCCTGCCAACAATTATCCACCAGCAACTGGAGCTACACCGCCTCCAAATTACGCCTCCGATCCTTGTTGTACTAATCCACCAAAAAGATGTTTACCGAAGTCACCTTATGATGAGTCCGCTCTTAGACGTGCTTATAAACGTCGACCATTACGATACACTCCGCCTAGGCAGCAGTTACCAAGGGTTGTCATGGTAAAGAAACTACAAGAAAATGAACAGAGAGCTGCTGAATGTAAGAGAAGAAAGGGGATACAGCGGACAGAACGCTTTATTAAGTGTTTACGACAGTCAATCACCAAGACTGATCGGGAAGTATGGCCAACTGATGTTAAATGTCACCCTATGTGGTTAAACGCTAAAAAGCGAAAGCCCCCATTCTTAAAGGGTAAAAAAACACCTAAACACTTAGGTCAATTGCTTGCGTATTTTATTACGTTATGTATTTGGAGTCCACTTCTTTTGTGTGGTTATTTGTGCTGCAATGTATTGTGCAAATGTTGTTCATAAAATGTGTACGAAAATAAACTCCTTTGTCTTTATTTTTAAACAAAAATATAAATATCTTATATTTTCACCATTCACCTATTATATTATATTGGGGTGTAGTTTAGCCCCCCACCTCTTCCCGCCGCCGCGCGCCGGAGGTGCGTGGTTTTTTTACATTAATTTTTAAATTTTAATTTTTTGGTGAATTATTTCTGAGAAATCGCCGCGGCGGGGGGCAATATTAAAGTGTAGTAGACGGAGCCACGCTGCGCGGGGCTCCTATTTCTGGGGTGTTTAAAAAAAAAAAACCGACTTCCAAAAAAAACACTACAAAGTACAAAATAACTTTAATTTCGGAAGTCGGTGTTTTTCTTCTGCTTCTTCGTTATTTGACACCGACTTCCGAAATTAAAGTTATTTTGTAATTTGTAGTCAAAGTCAAAGTCAAAGCATTTATTTCAATTAAACCATTTACAGGCACTTTTGAATTGTCAAGGTCGGTCAGTCAAAGAGGTGAAGCTATTTGCACGTTCCAAAGCGTAGATCTCTATGGAGAAGAACGTACAAGAAACTCCATGGACACTCTTTTAAATCAATTAATTATTACAAAGTTGTGGTTACATTGTTCTTGTTGAAATTATTCAAAGACATGTGAGAACGATGTAAAAAGACGTGCACGACAAAAGCCAAAAAGGAACAATTCAAAATACTAACAAATTAAAACAAACCGTGGCAGTTGAGAGATGACCAGTCCTAGCTGACGGAGCCAAATGATGAATGAAACACAAACTGCACCATCAGAGAGACTTGAGTGAGCATGACACTCCCAACAGCCAGGGCACATTAAAGTCTTACCCAAAAATTATAGTTTGACTTGAAGGTACACAGTACTCACACATGTGCCGTTAATGCATGAAATTATACAATGCAAAATTAGTTCGAGTCTATACAACGAAAAATCTATGTTCTTTCAATATTCAGCGGGTCTCACAACTGCTAAAAATAAAAAATAAAAATAATTAAATAACTAATTTGTGCGCCCTAGTGGCTGTGGAGCAGGACCAGCATTGAGCCAAGCATTTTTATCATCAATGTAATCCCCCAACTTATAATATGCTTGCCTGCATAGTGTGCGCTTAACACAAGATTTAAATTTTGTTTCATTTAATTCTAATATCTGGGGAGGTATTTTATTGTAACATTTTAAACAGTACCCCATGAAAGATGTGGCTACTTTAGCAAGTCTGAAGCCTGGTTGAACTAATTGATTCCTATTTCTAGTGACATAGTTATGCCTGTCGCCTCGTTTATTAAAAAGATGAACATTCTTTCTAACGTACATAATGTTTTCATAGATGTATTGACAAGGTACCGTCATGATGTTAATATTCTTGAACAGTTGCCTTAGAGAATCGCGCCGGTGGAGATTGTATATGGCCCTTATGGCTCTTTTTTGCAGAATAAAAATTGACTCGATATCTGCAGCCCGTCCCCATAGTAAGATACCGTAAGACATTATACTATGAAAGTAACTAAAATAGACTAGTCTCGCGGTATCAACATCCGTAAGTTGGCGGATTTTCCTAACAGCATACGCTGCTGAGCTTAGCCGTCCTGCAAGAGATGCTAAATGAGGACCCCATTGTAGCCTTGCGTCAAGCGTAATCCCCAGGAAGACCGTTCTATCGACGAATTCCAGTTTTTCCCTGTTCAATACTATGTCACAATCACTACTTTTGACATTTGCTAAGGCAAATCTTATGCACTTCGTTTTTTTCCCATTTAAAACCAAATTATTAGCAGTAAACCAATTATGGACCTGCATAAGGGCGTTATTTACGTCGTCAAGATTATTACTGCGTCTATTTATTTTAAAAATCAAAGAAGTATCGTCGGCAAACAAGACCATGTTTAGTTTGTTTAGCAATAAATGGGGTAGATCATTAATATAAACTAAAAATAAGAAAGGACCCAAAATAGAGCCCTGGGGCACGCCCATTCTTACGTTTAATCCCGAGGAATTGACACCGTTTATTTGAACCAATTGCTGTCTATCGCTTAAATAAGATTTGACTAATTTTAACGCTATTTTGCCTAGTCCGTAATGCTCGAGCTTCAGCAGCAATGTTTCGTGATTAACGCAATCAAACGCTTTAGAAAGGTCGCAGAAGATGCCTATGGCATCCTGCGCCTCCTCCCACGCATTGAAGATATGTTTTAGTAAAGTTACACCAGCGTCAGTTGTACAACGTCCTTTGGTGAAACCATACTGTTTATCATGCAAGATGTTATTCGTGTTAAAATGATTAAGCATCTGATTAAGCATAACCTTCTCAAATACCTTGCTGAATACTGGCAACACGGATACTGGTCTATAATTATTCGTGTCTTTACTGTCCCCGGATTTGAAAAGTGGTATCACTTTACTAAATTTCATTAAGTCTGGAAAGACTCCTTGATCCACACACAAATTAAATATTAGAGCTAAGTACGGCGCTATAGTCTCAATAATTGAGGTACAAACTTTGATAGACAACCCCCATAGATCCTCGGTCAATTTAATCTTGATTTCTTTGAAAGCTTTTATTACAGTTATGGGGTTTATATGCTTAAAATTAAATTCCGTCGGGCTGGCTGAAACATTCGCCTGTAACAAATCAAAAGCCAGCGAAGGCGAGGAATTTAAGGCTTCAGTAGTTCTAATTGGAATACTGGTAAAAAAAATAACAAATTCTTGAGCAACTTTTTGATTATCGCTAATAAGACCATAAGAAGTCTCCAATGTGTAATCAGTATAATTATCAGTATAATTTTCCAAACCGTCTTTGTTTTATTTTCTGCTGATTTAACCTTATTGCTTATGTACAAAGCCTTAGCCACCTTACAAGTATTTTTATAAATTTTTGAGTAGGTAGCTACATACTTATTAAAAGTTTCAGTGTTAATATAAGGCTTAAGGCCATACAGCTTGTAAAGTCTTTCCCTACTTATTCTGAGTCCTTTAGTCGCCCAGTCACTAAATAAAAATTTATGGCATATAGTTTTAGTTTTCTTTTTAAACATATTGTTGAACTCTGTTTGGACTACAGAAAAAAATCTTTATATAAAATATTACCGTTGTCTATTGTGAGATTTCGATCACTTAACTTGATGCTAAGAGTGCTATTAAATTTATTTAATTTACCTGCTGTTATTGGTCTGGAATGAATCTGCACTTGCGGTATTGGTATGTTGGACTCAAAAGTTACCATTAGCCCACTGTGATCAGAAGGAAGATAATTTACAATTGCCTTTTCTAAGTAGTTGCAGCAACAAAATACATTATCAATACAAGTAGCAGTTGTTGAAGTGGTGCGAGTTGGTTCTATAAACACATTTGACAAATTAAATGATTTAAAGAGATTCAATAAGCGACTGCTATCTGAATTACTTTCTAAAATATTGATATTAAAATCACCACAAATAATCACAAGTTTACCAATAGTAAGTTTTGCCAAAACATCTTCCATTACTGACTCAAAAATAGAATAGTTTTGATAATTTGGGGGTCTGTAAACGCACACTATGACATGCTTATCTAGCTCAACACAGGACAGTTCAATGTTATGTTCAACCGACAGTTCAACTATATCTTTACGAGATTTAAATTTAATACACCGTTTAATTAAGATGAGTGAACCCCCGCGTAGCATTGTTTTTCGGTTAAAACTACTGCCCACACTGTAATTCTCATAATTTATTAACATTTCAGAATCCTTTAACCAATGCTCAGTAATGCAAATAATGTCCATCATTGTTTTTTCTAAAAATAATTCAATTTCCAATTGTTTCGAAGAAAAGCCTTGAATGTTCTGAAGGAATAAATTAAAGGATTTCTGCTTAGCCCCCTTTTTATTTGTGCTAGAAGATACCTGGTTGATATTAAGTTGAGCTAAATTGCCTATGGTACCATCTGTTGTCTTATTAACTAGTTTAAATTATTTGAAGCAACCATAATATTAGTACTATTACTAATTGTGGTGCTAATACCAGAGTACTTCGACATACTAATTATGTCTGAGTTAATATTATAAGCTAATAGCCTCGCTATTTGACGTCTAAATCTAATGGGCAGATACGTAGTATTCCTTGTCGACTTAAGGGCTTAGTCTTCTAGTGCACAATATAAGAATCGCGTGCAGCGAGTCCACGCGCCGAGCGTCTGCACCCGGGCTCCCCGCAGTCCCCGCATTCATCCTACCTAGCGTAAAATTTAAAACAAAATTTGACACGGTCGGAAAGTTGCTCTACTAAGTATTATTCAATATTTATTTAAATTTTAATGGTACTTTGGGTCTGGATGTAGTGTTTTTGTGTGTTCCGTAGTATCGTAGTAGACATAAAAAATGATAGTGGGGCCAGCCAATGAGTGTTAAAAGAATACGCCATATTTTTGTGTAAAGTAAGTTTATTATAATTTTTTATGAAGTAGTTATCAGCTCCGATCACCGGACAGCAAATTTTGATTTGAAATTACATCGCAACAAAAAACAATCAAAAGTTCAGATAGATGTACACTAATTGCAAATAAAGAACAGTTTGACATAAATATTAAAAACACTTTCAGTTTATTAGACACAGATTCAGAGGACGTACATGTACAGTATAAAAACATAAAGGAAGCTATTAAAATCGCCAGTCAAAAAATTGTGTGCCTCAAGAAAAAGAAAACAAAACTTACTGACAGCACAACACGTCTTATAGAAGAGCGACAGAATGTAACGTACCAATCTGCTGGCTACCGCATTGACAAACAACCGATCCCTAAGATCAGCTATGCGTGGTATGGTAAATGGTGTTAAACAAGGAGATAGGGCAAAAATTCTTGGGATAAGTACCGAGTTGCATAAATCTCTATATTCCAACGACCAAACATCCCAAAAAACAACCGAAGTTTACTGATGTCCTGAGGAGGTCCCGGTAATATCTGGCTATGAAGTACACCGGGCTCTCAGAGGCATGAAGTACAATAAAAGTCCCGGCGAAGATGGTATTACAACCGAATCACTTCGAGCCGCGGAGCCTATCTTGTTGCCATACATAAGGAACTTATTTAATTCAATATTACAAAAAGGTGATTTTCCGAGTAGTTTCTGCCACTCAAATGTTATCATCCTTCATTAAAAGGTGATAAGACCGACATCGGCAATTACCGCTCCATCAGCCACATCTCACACCTTTACAAAATATTCATAAAAATTCTTGAAAATTGCATTTCTGGCCAATTCAATCAACATCAAACTCCCGAACAAGCCGGGTTCCGCCATGGCCTATCCACTACTGACCATTTACAGTCCCTTAATCAAGTTATAGAAAAACATTTAGAATTCAACTTACCTTTATACCTCGCATTTGTCGACTACTCTAAAGCATTTGTCAGTTTATCGCACAACGCCATATTTAAATCTCTTCAAAACCAAGATATCGAACCTACATAAATTAACCTACTACAAAAAATAGGTATACCAAAATAGCACAGCAGCCTTTAAAAATAAAAACCACAAGACCATCATTCACTATCCATAAAGGAGGGCGACCCGCTTGCTCCAAAGCTCTTTACAGCCACGCTTGAAGAAGTCTTTAGAAAACTAAAAAGCAATTGGAGGGACAAGGGCATCGTCGTGGGCGATAGAAGATTAACTAATCACCGCTTCGCCGACGATATTGTTCTTTTCTCCTCCACGGCAGCCGAGTTAGGCCTAATGCTCGACCAACTGAGCAGTGCCAGCCTCGAGGTTGGACTCGCGATGAATATGACGAAGACCAAGGTAACATAGGAATTGGGGGTGCGGGTATTGAATATGTCCATGAGTTTATATACCTCGGCCAAATAGTCTCCTTCCAGGCAAGATACGATAAAGAAGTTGCTCGACGCACCGAGAACGCCTGGAAGAGCTATTGGTCGATGAAGCAAATACTGAAAGGAACTCTCCCTCTCTCACTAAAGAGAAAACTCATGGACATGTGCATTCTTCCTACCCTCACCTATGGAGCGCAGACATGGCCACTAACCAATCGTCAAAAGTCCGCACTCGGGGTCTGTCAGCGAGCAATGGAGCGCAGTATCCTTGGAGTTAAACTTTCTGATCGTATAAGGAACTCGATACTGCGTTCTAAAACTCAAAATGCCCATGTAGGTCACACGGCTGCCAAGCTAAAATGGAAGGCTGGTCACATCTGTCGCATGCCGGAGGGGCTATGGGCTAAAATAACCACACAATGGGTCCCAAACAGCAGCAAACGACAACGCGGCAGGCCCAGAATGAGATGGCGGGACGAGCTCGACCCTTTTCACAAGGATTGGCGATAAGTGGAAGGAGGGAAGGGAGGCCTTTGCCCTGCAGTGGGACAAAAAAATGGCTGAATAAATAAAAAGTTATTAAACACAAAATTGTTGTTTCTTATTTTTCAAATTATACGTAACTCTGTGCACCGATTACTCTTTTTCTTTGTTACTTTTTAGGGTTCCGTGCCCAAAGGGCAAATACGGTATCCGATTACTAAGACTTCGCTGTTTGTCCGTCTGTCTATCACCAGCCTGTATCTCAAGAACCGCGATAGCTAGACAGTTGAAATTTTCACAAATTATGTATTTCTGTTGCCGCTATAACAACAAAATACTAAAAACAAAATAAAATAAATATTTATTTTATTCCCATACAACAGACGTGATTTTTGTAGTTAATGGTACGGAACCCTTCGTGCGCGAGTCCGACTAGCACTTGGCCGGTTTTTTATTTTTGACTTTGTTTTGTTTAGATCTTCCTGTACGAGTCACAACAAATACTTTTTCTTTCTTTCTTTTCTTTCAGGAATTAATTATCCTGAACGACAGCGTCTGCGGTAGAAGACGTGGACGCGTTCTTATTTTTTTTTACTTTTTTCTCAATAGCTTGAATGATATATGGCGGGTCTTTTATTGGCATCGAGCGTTCAAGGCGGGAATCAATTAACTCAGGAAGCAGACAATGCAAATAAAATTTAGACAATGGGCCTACCATTTTTTCGTGCCAGAACGTAGGGTCTCTTTTTATATAATCGACTTTCATTGAGTACTCCTCTCCAGTCCATACGGCAAATAAGCACATATCCATCTCCGTAATGTTTAATTGGCCCTGAATTTGAAAATAATAATCGTGGTTTTTGTCAATCACAAACGTATTTTTCTTAGTGTTACATTTCCACAATTTTATTTTTTTTGCTTTTATAGCTTCTTCAGCTTGCATATTTTTTGCAGAAAATGGGCATTTTACTTCTACCAGTCCTGTTTTTCCATCTTTGTCTTTATAAATACCATCGGGACTTGCTCCTAAATATTGGAGTGTTTTATGAATATAAAGACCGCAGCGGGTAATTGTGACGTTTTCCTGCAGAGATAATTGGGTTAATGCTATTTGTTCATAATCTCTACCATATGTGATCGATGGGACATTTGACAACTTTTGTGGTTTCACAATAGCTTTCACTAAAGGAGCGCAGCTAACGTTTTCTTTACGTTTACATATTTTTCCAAACATAGACGCGGTTAATCTATTTTTTCTGTTTTCTAACCATTCTTGACTGGAACTTTGGTCTATCGTCTGTTTCTGTAGTTCGTCTCTTTGCTGGTCAGAAAGCTCCGTTTGTTTAAGAAATTCATTTTTTGTTATCTGAAAATCTTCATCGGTCATATCTGGTCTTTGAGCTTTCTGTCCATAATCTGGATCGTTCCTATTTCTACGGATTTTTTTTCTAAATAATCTTTTGTAAACTTTTCTTTTCGCTTTTTGTACCTCATATACATTTGTGTATTTGCCAGTAGGTTTACCAAATATGCATTTATGGATAGCGTTTATTGGTCGCTTGGTGTTAAAGGAAATAACTGAAGCGGAACACCTTTCCTGGTATGAATTCTTAAGTGTGTAATTAATTCTTTTCCCCCCCACATATTTGGCAATCACTGAATTGAATGTCTCAGCAGGATTGCTATCGACGTCAAAAATTAGACTTTTAGCGTTTGCAGCCAAAAACAAGACAATTTGACTCATTTTCCTCCACAAAACTGTGTTAGCTACATCAAGTGCCGTATTTCGGTCAGTTTTATCAGTTGCTGGGCATATAGCGTCATCGCAATCAGAGTGACTACCAAAAGAATGGTGTAATGCATTCAAAATATCTGTACGAAGTTTTACCATTTTTTGACTGTCAGAAATGTCTTCGTGTTTCCTCAACTTTATAGCCCGCACTGTGTATCTGCGTAACTTCATGATTTTGAAGTCAGTTAAAAGTTTCCTTAATTGAATAGGAATATGAGTATCTTTAGTAAGTGCTCTCAGTTTGTTACATAGATTTCTTAACAGATGGTTTCTGCACTCGATCTTCTGAACCTTGCAGTTTTTATATGGATTGCTTTCTAATATTTTTTTATGAGTACTTGAATCACCATCTGATATTAGTCTAGCATATATTAAACCATGAGATTCAAGAGAGTTACCAAATCCTTCAACAAGCGACGTTGACTCCATACTGGAAGAACTACCAGAATAGTTCTTGTAGCAAATATGATTTGCAGGTTTATTTTTTTTATTTTCAGCTTTTGCACATACTATGCAGTATTTATTTTTTACACCAAGATATAAAATTTTACCACTGTATGCACCGATTATTGCTGCTGCACCTGATGATGCTGAATAGTTATTACGGAAAGATCTTTTGGACCAACACCCGTCAGCTATTACATCAATCATTGGTGTACCATCACAATCGACACTGCCAATTTCTGTCGCATGTTCTGCCTCTTCGATGCCTGCCTTGGCCATTTCTTCTACTGCCGTCTTATGGAACCATTCGTAAACTTTTTTGCTTGTCTGAGCATATAAATTTTTTGACATGCCAGGTATATCAGCATTACCTGCCAATTCATTTAAATTTCCCAACCCACAGCCAATACTAATAATACCTGCAACTATACCGTGGTTCACATCACAAGTGTTAGACGGATCTTCAGTGCTTATGTCAAATTCGGAATTACAGAGTTCGCACTTGAAATGCAGTTTTGATATAAAACCTTTACGTCGTTCACCGATACATTTCAAATTTGTATACCTGCATCCAAAAGATTTTTCGTTATGATCAGCAATCTTCCCCAAAATTTCTAAAAAATTTTTGATCGATACGATTCTGCGCCCTTCTAGGCAAAACAGTTCCTCATCATTGGTCATTTCTGTTTCATTATCAATTTGCAGCTGTTGGTCGTCGCTAACAATTACAGGTTGTTGACGTTTCCTTCCGAAAATTCGGCGAAAAGGAAAAGCCTCCTCAAATGTTCGCTTCCGGTTCATTTTCTTATTTGAGTTTGTTACATTTTCAGTTCCGTCAATATTTTCAATCATCACTGGTACTCCAATAGTAGAAGAGGTAGGATTAATATTTAGCGCTTCTGACAGGTTGCTAACATCTGAAAATGGTTGACGAGAGCCAGCAGTAGACCTGTGAAAATAAATTAGTCATATTATTAATTAATTTTATTCCACGGTTAAAAGATATCCGACTTTGGTCAAATTAGCCGATTAGCCGATCCGATTTTGGTCGCTAGTAGTAGTGTGTATTTATTATTTATGTATGTACATAGACACTAAATACACCGACCAACCCACAAACACATCCATCCACACACTCATGCCCACACAAGCACTCACGCCCTCCCCAACCACACTCTTTTATACCTTCTGACAGCATGCATGAACATCATATTAATTAATTTTTGTTTTGTCATACTTATATATTGATACCCATCACTTCTGCGGACTTTCGCTATCTAATTTAATTCGACCCTGTATACAATATTATAACAATTTTATAAAAACAGTAAAGATTTGATGATTTGTTTGGGACCGCTGGTAGTATTGTTACTTGAAGTGTGAGTTGATAAAATCGTACACCCATCAAGTCTGTGGAGTCTCGCTAGCTAATTGAATTTGACCTTTTAGTTAGGCCCTAAACATGAATACTGTAAACAGTTCTACTTACCTTTGGATTCTATTTCTCTTCATCACTTCTACGTTTGAGCCCAATTTTTTTTTTTTCGTGCATGCATATTTTTTTTTACGTTTACGATCCATATTGAAATCAAATATTTACAATACTATTACTAAAACACAAATATTTACAACACCCGAAAAATTATATACAAAAAATAATAAAGTAGAGCAACTTTAGATACATAACAGTGCGTAACCAACGTTAGAGCAGGAGCAATGTTAGAGCGAGAGGGAACAATTAAAATTTGTCGTGGACCACACGTCCGAACGCTCCGCCCGTGCAGCGGCCACTAAGGAATTTCTCTCTCAATTCTTGTTTATGAACTCGTTTTTTGGAGGTCTTTTGAGATTATTATTATTGTTAGGGTAATGTGATTTAGGTGCTATTTTTTTTTAAGTATTTGCTTAATGAACTCTTGGCATTAAAATAATCAAATTATTACATACATACAATGCATAGTTATAATGAAACAAACCGTTTATTAAGAGATGAAAACAGAGAATTTTGATGAAAGTGTGACCTCTGAATTAAGAAAATGAAACATAACTAGAAAAAACTAATCAGCGCATTTTGAAGACGAGAATATTGAGCTAATTATGCGCTGAACAGATTTGTAAATTAATTCTTCATTGCCATAGACTGAGCGCCCAAACAGAACTCGAAATGATGTTGGGCGCGAGAGAGCTGTATTTAACACTTGATTTACCTAACATAATCCACCTAGAAGAACTTAAAAAAAATAACTACCTATTACTTATATTATGGTTATTTATGGGCAATAAAAATATTTCATGTTATTTCATTACTTTGTAAAGAAAAAGAATTTAAAGTTGCGCAAATTATTCGCCGCGAGTGAATTTTGCAAGACTGCAGCCTTAAGTTTATCAACAAAATTGTTGATGTCAAAAAATAAAAGATTGTCACTACGGTGACTAACTAAAAAATTCATATGCTTATTAAGCATGTGTATGTAGTTATTTTGCCTATTAGATTAGTGCTCAAAGTATGGGAAAGCACACAGAATTATCTTTTTACAATTGATTTTCAAAAGTTTAGTGATATTATTAGTGATATCATCTATTTTTACATTTAAACTATTCCCTACAAATACAGTAATTATATATTAAAGAAGCTACGTCCTCAAGTAAATTCCAACAGGTGGTGATGGCAACTTTGGACCGGAATCAATGGAGACAGATTGTCCGCTTAAAGGGATCCAGTGACCATGAAGAAAAAGATCAGTTAATCGAATAGGAACGTTATTCAATACGGTTGCGTCCACACCAGAGCTACACTTAACTCTTTTTCGTTGCAATGATAATTTAAAAACAAATTAAAAAATGAGCCATGTTGAAAAACCGATACTAATTTTTCAGTTTCACTGTACTTTGACAATTAGACATTCTGCTAATAGGACGTTTTGCTAATAGGACCATTTGCGAATAGGACGTTCTGCTACTAGGACGATTTGCGAATAGGACGTTTTTTGCTACGACGTTTTTAGAATAGGACGTTTTGATACGGAGGCAAAAAAACGATGTCTTGACTTACTCGGGCGCGGTTGTTTTTTTTTTATTCTGAAGGTAATATAAATAATAACCAAAATAATTTAAAAAAAACATATAATCTGACGATTTCCGCAAGCTTAAGTTAATAAAAATCGTCAATTAAGTGTGAACGTCAGAATCGCCGGTCAACAGTCATATTTAGCTTTGAAATTGTGCCTAAAAATTACTTATCAATTGCTTATATTTGGTTACCATAATCAGAGAATTGCTTATTTCATCTGTTAAAAGAATTAAAACATTTAAGATTGACCGACCATTCTGATATCAGAATGGCTGGTCAATCACTGTAGAGTAGTAACTATAAGGAATTACTGAAATTTTCATAAGCCAAAGATTGCTTATAAATTGCTTATTTTACAATTTATAAGCCTAGACCCTTTTATCCTTTCTTTTAGCTAGCCAAGAATTTAAAAGCCCCTGCGCCTGTTAAATTTATGAAAGCAAAATGACGTCTGTCGAAAATTGCATTTATATTTCAAAAGGGATTATTATTTATTACTCGTTTCTTTATTTTCTGTAATAAAGACTTTTTGGTGCTTTGTTTCTACACTTGCGTGCAAAAAAATCGACCCACCCCGCACGCTTTCGTTCATAACACGATAAATAAAAATCTAAAATTAATTAACAAATACTTTTCACACTGTTTGTTAAATGTCAGTTTATGATTACAATCATAGTTTGTTCATAGCATTCCGACGTAAATTGAAGCAAACAATAATGTCCTCCCCTAAAAACTTTATCACCCCTCCTTCACCCCTTAACTATGTATGTACCTATGTACAGTCTGTTGTCAACATTATCTGACCCACCCTAAAAACAAACGAATTTGGACCCTCTTCCTGAAACAATAAGGTTTATTCAATTTATGTGAGCTTATCAGACAAGTGCTCGCCAACATTGTCGGAGCCACCGGCATTGTATGTCATTTTGTTAAGCTATTTTAATCATTATCTCGTCGACATTAAGTTGAAAAGCTTTTAAGTCACACTACATAATTACAACGCAATCTTTAATTTCGCGTAGTCTCAACAAGTTCTTGTGGCTTAGCGGTTTGATGCTGGAAATGGCGACGAACAACCTGTGGGTTCGAAACACAGTTCACATATCAGTTTTGTCTTCATTTTTATAATATTGCTTGCATTATTAAAGAACGACCAACGCCTAATAACTTATTTTGTAAACAGGTGGGTAAATTAGAACAACTTAAGTTCACAGAATTTATGTTTACCAAGAATGGTTGGATACGAAGTAAAACATATAATTTGCTTCGTGAGGTAGATAATAATAGGTCTTTACCTATGAAATTGCCGTTTTGTATGAAAAAACTTAAACGAATTTTTTTCATGTATTTTTTATTTGTATTAATCGAAGTAATCACTCAATCGCATCTTTGCCAACGCAGTGGCAGTTTATTGATGCCCTTCTTAAAGAAATCAGCTGGACGGGAGGCAATAAATTCTTCAAAGGCATTTTGTACTGCCTCTCGGGTATTGAATTTTTTTCCCGCCAAGAAGTTATCCAAATTCTGGAAAAAGTAGTAGTCTGTAGGCGCAAGGTCTGGTGAGTAGGGCGGATGACTGAGAGCTTCCAACCCCAGTTCTTGCAACTTGGAGACCGCCTGCTGTGCAGTATGAGGTCGCGCGTTGTCGTGCAGGAGCAGCGGAGACGAGCGTTTGACCAATGCTGGTTGGAGCTGTGCCAGCTTCTCCATTATTGTGTTCAGTTCTTCACAGTACACATCTGCAGTAATGCTCACCCCGTTTGGTAAGAAGCTGTGATGAATCACACCGGCGCTAGACCACCAAACAGTGACCATCACTTTTCTAGGGGTAAGTTTTCGTTTAGGGCATTGTTTAGGTGCTGAACCAGGATCCAACCAACTTGCTGAGCGCTTGCGGTTATCAAACAGGATCCATTTTTCATGACAGGTAGCAATGCGGTTCAAAATTACTTCATTTGTGTGTCTGTTGAGCAGTGCAAGGCACGTCTCGACGCGTACTTCGCACTGGCGATCATTGAGTTCGTGGGGCACCCATTTGTCAAGCTTTTTTACCTTGCCAATTTGACGCAAATGGACCAATATTGTTTTGACGCTAACGTCGAAAGCTGCTGCTAATTCAGCCGTAGATTGTGTATCATCAGCTTCCACAATCGCCTTTAATTCGTCATTGTCGACCAAAGTCTTCGGACGACCGCGAGGTTCATTTTTCATAACACGATAAATAAAAATCTAAAGTTAATTAACAAATACTTTTCACACTGTTTGTTAAATGTCAGTCTAAGATTACAATAGACTAGTTTTTACTGTAACAGATTTTGGTTTATTGATTTTACAGACTGAAAATCAAAAACGCTTAGAATAGCTCAATTTTTTAATGAATAATTTTGAAAGTAAAAGTAAAAAAAACATCAAATTTCTAAGGAAAACTTTGTTCAGTAGCTTGTGTTTCCCCCACGTGCTCTTATTGCTGCTTCCATCCTGTTTTTCATTGACCTTATTAATTATTGTGGTTTATTCCGGTTACACGAATGGGCAAAAATGGATGTTCAACATGGCTTGAAACAATGGCCCGGTGGCGGTCGAATTCGGGACTATACTTGATGGATTTACTCTTGAACGAATCCGCTGAATATTTCCATTGTCTCCATAAAGTCTTAGCCATAGTCTAACCGTATTTCTGTAAAAAACATTTTTGGAACCGTGTATGTAACTTGTAAGGAGTGAATGTAATGACAAAATAGCCAACTACGCGTTCATTAATCACAATCAATAAAATAAAATAGTTAAAAAAAAAACACTTACTGCTATTTTAAGTCGACGACCAATCTCTCTAATTCCAACATTCTGCTCATGTAAAAATATGATTTTATGTTTGGTATAGTCATTAAGTTGCGACATGATGCTCCTTTACACCAAATTGCTTAAAAATACTTAACGAGTGATGTAAAACGATTTACAAATGTGTGTACGCAGTCACTGCTATTAGGCATAGTGTAACTTTTGTCACTTAGATGTATATTATCTACCTCACGAAGCAAATTATATGTTTTACTTCGTATCCAACCATTCTTGGTAAACATAAATTCTGTGAACTTAAGTTGTTTTAATTTACCCACCTGTTTACAAGATAAGTTATTAGGCGTAAATCATATTGGTCGTTCTTTAATAATGCAAGCATTATTATAAAAATGAAGACAAAACTGATATGTGAACTGTGTTTCGAACCCACAGGTTGTTCGTCGCCAATTACAGCATCAAACCGCTAAGCCACAAGAACTTGTTGAGACTACGCGAAATTAAAGATTGCGTTGTAATTATGTAGTGTGACTTAAAAGCTTTTCAACTTAATGTCGACGAGATAATGATTAAAATAGCTTAACAAAATGACATACAATGCCGGTGGCTCCAACAATGTTGGCGAGCACTTGTCTGATAAGCTCACATAAATTGAATAAACCTTGTTGTTTCAGGAAGAGGGTCCAAATTCGTTTGTTTTTAGGGTGGGTCAGATAATGTTGACAACAGACTGTACATAGGTACATACATAGTTAAGGGGTGAAGGAGGGGTGATAAAGTTTTTAGGGGAGGACATTATTGTTTGCTTCAATTTACGTCGGAATGCTATGAACAAACTATGATTGTAATCATAAACTGACATTTAACAAACAGTGTGAAAAGTATTTGTTAATTAATTTTAGATTTTTATTTATCGTGTTATGAACGAAAGCGTGCGGGGTGGGTCGATTTTTTTGCACGCAAGTGTAGAAACAAAGCACCAAAAAGTCTTTATTACAGAAAATAAAGAAACGAGTAATAAATAATAATCCCTTTTGAAATATAAATGCAATTTTCGACAGACGTCAATTTGCTTTCATAAATTTAACAGGCGCAGGGGCTTTTAAATTCTTGGCTAGCTAAAAGAAAGGATAAAAGGGTCTAGGCTTATAAATTGTAAAATAAGCAATTAATAAGCAATCTTTGGCTTATGAAAATTTCAGTAATTCCTTTTAGTTACTACTCTACAGTGATTGACCAGCCGTTCTGATATCAGAATGGTCGGTCAATCTTAAATGTTTTAATTCTTTTAACAGATGAAATAAGCAATTCTCTGATTATGGTAACCAAATATAAGCAATTGATAAGTAATTTTTAGGCACAATTTCAAAGCTAAATATGACTGTTGACCGGCGATTCTGACGTTCACAATTAAGTTCAGAGCGTGCAGCTAGGGTCAAAGACTACAATAGTTGGCTAGGGTAAAGCATGTGTTTCCCACTCCGCGCCTCTCGGTCCCTTTCACTTTTCCCGTATCTTTGACTTTGTCGCACCTTCCCCACACACTGTTTTCCGGCGCCATGACACCATTACAGCTGTTCATCATCATCTGCCTAGCCTTTTTCCCAACTATATTGAGGTCGGCTTCCAGTAAAACTGGATTCAGCTACTAGAATACCAGTAATGTCACCACAACCCATTAACTGGGTAACACGGTACTTCTTGGCAAGACTGGAGTCAGATTTACTGGCTTCTGACAATCCGTAACGACTGCAAAAGATCTAAAAATGACAACCGGGTCCAACAGCTTTAGGCCTCACACCTACCGTTTCTTTTCTTTTCTATCTAGAACAGATCAGAATAGAATGAAACCGGAAGGCCAGAATGCAATACAAAATGTATCACTCGTCACAGTTGTCACACACCTACCGACGCGCACCGGTAAGAACGCCCGGTAAGAAAGCAACCGGCCGACGACGCCGATCAGAATGTCCTGACCGGTAAGAAAGAGGCGTAGCTTACGTAGTTAGCTCCGTATATCGTCACACACTGCCCGTTTTCAACCCGGTGCCTGTGGTTTTGCCTCAGTGCACCTGCAACTGTGCGCCTGAATACATCTCCTGATTATTGTTTTGGATTTCGTGCGGAGTTGCGAAAAATGGCGGAATTGACAGAGAGCCTTATTTTAATTGTCAAAAAATTTCTGTGTTTGTGGGACATGCAATCAAAAGCATACCATAACAGGGATGTTAAAGATCTTGCTTGGGAACAAATTCTCAAAGATCTGTTTGTGGAGTGGGATATATTGGATGATGAAGAAAAAAAAGAAAGGTTTATTACGATTTATTAAGCCTACTAACGCAATAAAAAAAAGTTTATTTTTATTTTTCACTTTTTAGTGGTGGTTAGCTTTAACTAAACCCAATGCAAAAAGAATCATCAAGATCGGTTCATAAACAATAAAGTTATGCCCGAATAAATAACCCAAAAACCATGGTTGACTTGTACACATCTGCGTACCCCTTCATAGCGTACCGGCGTGATGTTATGTGGTGAACTGGTGTAAACAATAAACAGAAATGTGATTTCAACAATCCCGGCAGGTTTGCTATCATTTATTGAAGAGTTCCGTTACCGATCACCGAAGTTCTCCATCAAATCTTCACCAAATTGAAATGGGATCAGTCCGGGAAGATACACTTCCAAGCCTAAAAGAGTCATCAAAATCGGTTGACAATTGGCGAGAATATCGCTGAACAAACATACAAAAAAAAATTAGGCGTATTGAGAACCTCCTCCTTTTTTTGAAGTCGGTTAAAAAGGTTTACAAGTAAGTACACTATTGTAGTCTTTGCTTCTTTCGCTCTGCGTGGAGTGGAAGGGAGTGTCAGACTCTTACTGACTAAAACCCATCCGTGTTCCTTCTATTGCCCTTTGCGTTCACTTTCGCGGTAACTTTCGAACAAATTCCGCAACTCTGGCAGGCTCTGGCCCTAGCGGACCCTGTCGTCTTTGCTGACAGCTCTTTCCGGCGTGCGTGGAACACAACGCGAACAATTATTTATTAGCAGAACGTCAGGATTGAGGAGCTATATAAAATGAGTTATTTTACCAAATTCACTCTTACTATTTAATTCCTATGCTGAAAAATCTAACACACCGCCTCGAATATACAGGGTTTTTGGGACATCGTAGCGCAAATTTCACGAAAAGGCTACACTTAATGCCATTAACCAAAATGTAGAAGTCATTAATCTCGCTAATGATCGATTACAGAAATTGTAATTTTTGAGCGCGCAATGTATTGGGAACAATGCGATCTAAACGCGCGAGAGCGTTGTACGTGGTTAACGTAGTACGTCACTGTCTACATCTACACGTCTTGCAAACACACATACACAGGTCTGTGTCGCCGCCGCTCCCCGCGACACCGCGCTGCGCATAATGTAGGTACCTACGCATATCGTGTATTGTTGACAAAAATAATCTATACATATAATAAAACTGTAGAAGAGGTCAATTCTGTACATTGAATATAAACTAAAAAAAATACTCCAGGGGTGCTTTATACAAACAGTAGAAACCAAAAATATTTTTTTTTATTTTTTTGTCTGTCTGTCTGTCTGTCTGTCTGTCTGTCTGTCTGTTGTTCGTCTTTCACGCAAAAACCACTGGACGGATTTTAATGAAACTTTTTTTGTTGTATAGCTATTATTCCTCGCCAACATATAGGCTATAATTTATTTTGAAGATCTGAATACAAGACGTGGAACCTTAGCAGCCCGGCTAATCTATAAGAGATATTAATATACCGCTTTAGGAATAGTTGGTCAACATGATGAGTACTGTCTGTCGACATAAAAAAAATGAAGGTCTAGAGCATCTGATGTGGAACCCTTTCAGGGAGCTAAGCTATCGGCTATTTTAATCAATTGTCAACAGATCTCATAGTCCGTTTGGTTTAAAGCCTGCTTCTCGAAAGACTAGGTTTGGGTTCGAATTCCACAAATTTTGTAATTACTTTTGAATTATTTTTATCTTATTTATTTCCTTATTTTTTTATTCCTACCAAACCTAATATTTTCAAATATTAATAATATGTTATTGCTGTATTTTGCATATCTCTTTAGAAAGACAAGCAGAACCTATTTTTTGTTTATATGTATTATGTTTCGTTTGCATCGCGATAAAAAATACAAAACTAATGTAGAAAACATTCACATAAACCTGATAGGATTATGGCAATCTAGAAGAAATCAACTTATTATCTACATGCATAGTAAGTAGGGGTAAGTATCTTTAATGACACTTGCAATGCCATCTGTTGAGCGAAACTGTACTTACCATCAACAGCACGAGAATTACACCAAAAAGTATTTTTTAGTTAAAGATTCTTTTGATACTTACCAGGCGTTACGCATTTGATGCAAAAATAAAATTGCTCCACTGACTTTGTTTTCATTTTTTTTTACTTTTGATAGGAACGCGTTTGACCACTATCTCACCTGATGGCAAACGATGATGTGATCGAAGATGGAGCACGCATGCCTATAAGTAACCTATTCACTCTTGATAAGACTCCCAGGCTGTAACTATCCAGAAACACGGACTCAGTCAGGGAATTCCACGCCATGTGTTTCCAAAACGTTTTGTTCATGTGGGTGTGAGGTCCATCGTGTACCGGTGGCGTACCGCCGTACGTCTTGTGGTCCGATGATGGAACGAGCTTGGCGGAATTAAACTATGCAATTCCGTCGCACACTCCCCAAAATGCAACCGATAGAAAACCGAAAGGCTAAAAACTCGGCTTCGATGCTCAAGACTTTCACCTCTTGAATTTCTTTCCCAGGATCTCCCTCATTCCTAATTATTTTCTGTTAATTTTGAAACAAAACTGTTCAATTCCCAGTCAGCTGGTGATTCGTCTTGACCAGCCCAGGGCCAGAAATTACCAGTAGCGGGTTTCACACTCCAGAGCTTCAAGGGGAACTGTGGATCCCTGGGCAATGACGCCACAGAAGAACTCGCCAAGATAGGTTTCGAGATGGTAGTGCTGGACCCGTACCCGCTCCTCCTTCTTTCTTTCTTTCACACAGTTTCGTGCATGAATTTGCCAGAGAACAACTGAACTTCATGACAACAAATGGTGAAAAAAGTGAAAAATGGCAATGACAAGTCTATAAACGTGACTAACTAATTGACTTCTCAGCTTAAGTAAAAATTACCTCCGTAATAATAGGGATTATTATTACGGATCATTGCCCTTAATTTTTTTTTAACTTATGCACTACAGATACCCCAATTTGCGGAGGTTGTTTCGACGCCGGCTACGTCATCCTGGCCATGACTTTCCGACGTGAAAAAATCCTCGGAACGGTGAGGTGCAGGTTTCAAATCAAATCGTTTATTGCAATCCATAATGTACATATACAGGTGGTAAATATAGGTTTGTGAGTGCTAAGTGATTGAGCTGACTTTTATCTCAGATTATCACTCCCTTGCGGGTTGAGTATTATCGGTCGTCTCTCCGCTCAACCTGTGAAGCACACTGGTGGCTTTTGTACGTTTGGGCGGAGCTAGGCTTGCAAACTTAGCCAGGACAACGGAGTCTCTACTCTACTCTATCCGTTGTGGGTTTTTTTATGGATAGGAAAACATCAAATGACTTCTTCTGCTCTGCGTGGAGCGGAAGAGAGTGTCAAACTCTTACTGACTAAAACACGTCCGTATTCCTCCTTATGCCTGGGCCGTGGTGACTTTTCGAACAAATTCCGCTCCGTTCGGACAGTGAGCCAACCTACGCTCGCCATCTGCGGGCCCGCGCTTAGGGTGGCTGGGAATTGCCTTGCGACTCCCGACGCAACGCCCGGGTTGTCTTTTTCTGTTGCGGCGGCTGAGGGGGTCTACTCTCTTAAGCCCGAAGTCTGTAGTTTCGGCCTTAGTGTTTGGCGTTTTCTACTCCGTATCACCTACGGACTTACGATTGGTCCCGAACTAGGAATAACTATCAAATCGTGCTGTCATTCATTCTTATATTCTTCTCCGGACCATGGAGTAAACCAGGACGCCGCAGCCGATCGCCTCGACGAGGACACGGTGATGCTCCGCCCAAGCAGGGCAGACCTCCACCGTATACTCCACCATGTCCTCTGCGGAGACTTATCTTCTGATAGTTTCGGCATGACCATTAATCAAGCTCAGGGACAAACTATTAGTCGTGTTGGTGTGGATCTGCGGTAGTCCTGTATCTCGCACGGTCAGGCTGTATGTCGCTTTGTCGCATGTAAGCAGCGCGCAAAGCCTGTGTATACGTACTGATGAATATCACATAACAAGTAATATTGTTTACAAAGAAATGTTTTAAGTGTTAATATTCGTTCGTTCTTCGTAATTTTGTAAGTCATGTCATAATCAATCACGATGAGTACCTATATACATTTAGTGAGTTATCTTCCTAAATACGAAAAGCAAGCGCGAACGAAGTCGCGGGCACAGCTAGTATCACATAAAATCATTTTAATCACTCAGAAATACCTACCGACTGATGGTAGGAACATGTTTAAGGAGAAGTTAAGAGAAAAAAAAGGAGCCATAAGCTCATTCTCCTATAATCACAATTCCGATAAGGATTTCGATAAGCTTAGAACTACATTGAGATCCGGTAACGTAGGTATTATCTAATGAACTACTAAACCCACTTTGAATGCAGGTACGAATATCGTCGATTGCAATAATATCATAAACTCATTTTAATCACTCAGAAATTCCTAACCTACTGATGGTAGGAACTTGTTTATGCAGAAGTTAAGAGAAATGGAGGAGCCTTAAGCTTAGTCTCTTTAAATCACGATTCCGATAAGGATTTGTAACGTATACATAAATACCGACATGCCTTACTGGTGGGGCGAGCGGTAGTGGGGGTGAGGTCGGGTAGTCGCTACACCGACCGCACACTCTCTGCTGGCCCGCTGTACGAGTAAGACGTGCGCGTTGGAATCAAACTGTGTTGTTTTATTTAATTTACCACGTACCTAACATCCTAACAGTGACCTGTACAAGTGGCGACCCTGCCAGGATACAAAATATAAGGTACGTACCGAATTAAAATACTGAGTGTGAACTAAGAGGTAAATCATAACAATTTCACATAATAATTTTCTAATTTGTCAGCACCTTTAAACTGTATTTAATCCTTGAAATAAATATCGTAATGTTTACAATGTTAACAGCAGTCATTTAAAAAAAAAAATGAACTGATTTCGTTACATTGATTGGTACCTAAAAAAATATTCGTGTAATAACGAAACTTGTACATCAATGATGGATGCTTTGATTATTGGCAGAGACGAATTAGACTGGGGTTAGAGCACATAAATATAAATTTTGAACAATATAGTGATATGGTAGGTATAAATTGAAGACTATAATATATTACTATTATATAATTATTATTGTAAGGAAGTTTAGATCAAGATATTATTATTTATGTTATAATGTATGGCATGCTCCTTAAGAGTACCTACCTATTATGTATTAATTATTATTTGCGTTCTTGAATTTTCTTGATACCGGTGACATACCCTGTGTTCAAATAAAACTTTTATTATGTCAATAATCAAAGTTAACATTGCTGTCAGAGGTAGTTTGTTTATTGCAAACGGTACCTAAATGATCTTGTATGGATATCAGTCTAAATAGACTGGGGTAAAATACAATAAGATCAAGAGGTAGTTCGATTAATTCGGAACGGTACCTATAAAGGAAATTATTAATTCCTTCCAGGTAGACCACCAATATGTCGCACATACCACCTCTAGAGTCTTTGGACTGTGACGGTGACCCAGCTTCAGTTGGTTTACGCTGGGAAAAATGGAAACTTGCATTAGGGCTATACCTGACGGCAACCAATGTTACCACACCCGAGGCAAAAAGGGCTTTGCTCTTACACATGGGTGGGTTACCGCTCCAAGAAATATAATATTATAATATTCCTGGTGCACATGTAGAAACTACTATTGCTGTCAAAAAGCTCGACGAATATTTTGCCCCCAAACAAAGCCGTGTTTATGAGCGTCACTTCTTCAGGCTCATCAAACAAGAAAATGGAGAAAAATTTGAAAAAGTTTCTGGTCAGACTTAGACACCAGAGCTCTAAATGTAAATTCACTGCCCCTGATGGACACATGATCGATCAAATCACCGAGAAGTGTGAGTCAGCCAAATTAAGGAAAACAATCCTGATCCTTGGTGATGATGTTACCCTTGACAAGATTATTTCCGAAGCCAACGCTTTAGAGACTGTAAATCGACAACTTAATAACTTTGGGTTGCCGGGATCAAGCAAAGATCTGCCTGTTAATAGAGTGGAGGCTTCTAAAAAGACTTTAAATGTAAATTCATGTGTGCGTTGTGGTGGTAGTCATTCAAGTGATATTAAATTTTGCCAAGCACGAGATAAGAAATGTCATAAGTGCGGGTTAGTTGGACATTTTCGCAAACAGTGTAGGACAAGGGCGCAAAAACGTAAAAATAGTGATATCTCTTCTAAACCCAATAAGAAATCCAAAAGAAAGTCTGAAGAGGTAGATTATATTTTCCATATTGTATAATATGGAAAATATAATAAATATAGTAAATGTATGCTAGGGGGTGTTGAAATTGACATGTTAATAGACTCTGGCAGTAAATGTAATATAATTAACGATGTAACGTGGCAAACTCTTAGAACAATGGAGTCCTTGTTGAAAATCAAGTAAAATCTCCAAACAAGAGATTTATGGCCTACGGAAGTCGAAATGCTTTAACCGTACTTGGGTCTTTTGACTCTACCATAACAATTGGTAACAATTTTCCTAGAGCCAAAGCCACTTTTTATGTTGTAAAAGATGGCACTAGAAATTTTCTAGGGAAAGATACCGCCACTTGCCTTGGAGTTCTGAAAATAGGATTAGGAGTAAATGCAGTCGATGGTATGTTCCCTAAATTTAAAGATGTTCAAATTCATATTCCTATAGACACATCAATTAAACCAGTCGCTCAGCCTTGTCGAAGAGTCCCTGTCCCCTTAGAGTCTAAAATAAATAAAAAAATTGAAGAGCTTGTTGAGTTAGACATTATAGAGCCAGTAAATGGCCCATCTGACTGGATCTCCCCTTTGGTACCTGTATTAAAAGCGGATGGCGATGTTCGCATTTGTGTAGACATGAGGAGAGCCAATCGAGCTATCATTATGGAAAAGCATCCTTTACCCACTATGGAACAGTTAATTCCAAAGTTCAGAAATGCCAAAGTATTCTCCAAATTAGATTTAAAAAATTCATTTCACCAATTAGAGTCAAGTGAAGACAGTAGACACATCACGACATTTATATTGTAGCCAAGGATTATTTAGGTACAAGCGTCTCATGTTAGGAATATCGTGTGCTCCAGAATATTTTCAAAAAAATTTAGAAAGGGTTCTCTTGCCTTGTACAGGAGTCGTTAACTTCATGGACGACATAGTTGTTTACGGTAGCAATGAGGCCGAACATAGCGCAAGGCTCAAAAAAGTCTTACAGGCTTTAAAAGATAACAATGTTCTGCTAAATGATACAAAATGTGCTTATGGCGTAGATCGAATTGATTTTCTCGGTCATCAGTTATCTGGTAAAGGAGTTAAGCCTCTCAATAAATATGTAAAGGCAATAGAATCATTTCGAGAACCAACAGTCATTGAGGAAGTACAAAGCTTCTTAGGGCTAGTAAATTATGTAGGAAAATGGATCCCTAATTTAGCTACTTGGACCGAATCTTTGCGCGAACTTCTAAGACTGAAACTAGGCAAGGGTGTGGACATCACCTCTTATTGGCACGATAAACAAACACAGGCTTTTGATGGGTTGAAACGTGCCATGACTCAAATTAAAACTTTAGGCTACTTACTATGATCCACTTGACCGTACCCAAGTCTATGCCGACGCTAGTCCTGTTGGTTTGGGAGCTGTGTTCGTCCAACATGGCACTAATGGTCCCCGCATAATTGCTTATGGGAATAAGAGTCTCACAGACCGTGAGAAACGGTACTGTCAGACCGAGAAGGAGGCTCTTGCATTGGTTTGGGCAGTGGAACATTTTGATATGTACCTGTTTGGAAAGGATAGTTTTGAACTTGTTAGTGACCACAAGCCATTAGAGGTGATATTCGGACCTGATTCTAAACCGTGTGCGAGAATCGAGCGTTGGGTTCTGCGCCTACAATCTTATAATTTTAAAGTAGTCTATAGCCCGGGCAAGAAAAATATTGCAGACTGTCAAGACTTTGTTCGGATAATAAGTCTCCACAGCCTTTTGATAATGATAATAATTTGAACCTAGTTGTTGATCAATATCGTCCTGTAGCAGTTACTTTGCGTGAGTTAAGGCAAACAATAACTGGGACCAGAGTGTCAACGTTTATAATGTCTTTGAACAAGAGCTTTGTTTTCAAGAAAATTTACTGTTGCGTGGGAATAAAATAGTTATCCCGTCATGTTTGAGGTCAAAAGTTTTAGAAGCTGCTCATGAAGGCCACCCGGGCATTGTTGCCATGAAAATGAGACTACGTTCCAAAGTGTGGTGGCCCAAAATTGACAGAGATGCTGAACATTGTGTTAGAGCTTGTAAGGGTTGCACTCTGGTTTCTGCTCCAAACCCTCCTAACCCCATGCGCAGAAGAGAAATGCCAATACAGCCCTGGGTTGATATAGGAATAGATTATCTCGGACCTTTACCTACCGGACATTATCTTTTAGTCATTATAGATTATTACAGCAGATATAAAGAAATCAAAATCACTAAAAACATAGATTCTGCACACTCCATTAGTATGCTTAAAGAGGTATTTTCTCGGCTAGGCACACCCGTAAGCATTACCGCTGATAATGGTCGGCAGTTTGTTAACTGTACAGAATTTGAAAGTTTTTGCAAAGAATTTGGTATTCATTTGTTTCATACCATTCCCTATTGGCCTCAGCAAAATGGCGAAGTTGAGAGGCAGAACCGCAGTATATTGAAACGTTTACGGATTAGCCAAAGCCAAAAATCTAATTGGCAAGAAGATTTGCTCAAATATCTCACTAAGTATAATAATAGCACCCCCCACTCCGTCACAGGTAAAACTCTTGCAGAACTCTTTTTCAGACGTCAGTTTAGAGATAAGCTGCCTTCCGTTGTAGATATAGAATTTACTGATCTAGGAGCTAGAGACAGGGATACTCAAATGAAAAACAAAGGAAAAGAATATGCAGATAGGAAGAGGCAAGCGACGGAATCTAGTATAGATATTGGAGAAAAAGTATATGTAAAGAAAGGAAAACAAGTTATCCACCACATTCAAGGATACAACACACACAGTGGTAAATAAAGAAGGAAATGATGTCGAATTGGTAAACGATGATAGTGGACAACGGTTACGTAGAAATATAGTACATTTGAAGAGGATTGAAGGGAAATGGAAAGTTTGCACAAATGAAGATGATAAATCTTCAGGAAATAACGATACCGTCGATGACATTGTGTGTGAGGAAAATTAATAAGTTGATTGTTTTTCAGGCCATTATTAAAATAATTGAATTATTGTTTTTGAAATATACTGATTTGTATTTGATTATAATTATATGAAATAATGCTATTTCCTATAATACAGAAATATTTTCTAATTTTGTAAAAGGTAGATGTAACGTATAAATAAATACCGACATGCCTTACTGGTGGGGCGAGCGGTAGTGGGGGTGAGGTCGGGTAGTCGCTACACCGACCGCACACTCTCTGCTGGCCCGCTGTACGAGTAAGACGTGCGCGTTGGAATCAAACTGTGTTGTTTTATTTAATTTACCACGTACCTAACCTCTAACAGTGACCTGTACAGGATTGATAAAAAAAGGTTTTAAGTATGTACATTGAAATCCGGTAATGATGTAGGTATAAACTAATGAACTAGATAACTCACCCCTAAACAGGTAGGATTCAAACTGGCCGCGAGCCGCCTGCTTGCTCGTGTTTCGCCATACATAACACATTAGCATATTACCGTGTTCTTGGGCACTGTAGTAATCGTTAAATCTAGATTATATTTTTAAAACACACTCACAAAAACAAACAATAACAGACACAAACACAGAATTAGTTTTGCTAGGTAGGTATCAAACGAAAATTTTGTCTGACGTCACGTCACGTTACGTCCCGAATTCCCGAATTTTGCAAAAATAACACACTCGTTCGCTATCAAGGTCTTCAAGAAACTGACATAAAAATCCATTAAAATCGGCTAAATGTAAAATAAATGTTTTTTCAAACATACCTTTGACTTCGCCGACTTTTGGCGGCATTGTGTTCAAAAGGATGCCGCACTACGAGCAAAAAAGTTCTTAGAGACACAAAACTCAGTAACCTATTTCCGACCTTAAGTTGTTTAGTTAATGTCGGAAATCGGTTACCCCGCTTTGTGCAGATACGTATTTTTTTCATATGGGTAGTTTTATCTAGGCGGTATGTTTGACGCTACACACACATGCACACGGGTTAGTGTGTTACAACTAAGCAGGATGCGGCGACCTTTTTTACGAAACAGCTGAGCAGATGCCCAACTAGTTTTATTTACATTGCTCTTTTTAGTGAAAGTAGTGAGTTAATTGTTTTTTTAATTAAAATCACGTTGGGTTAGGTTAGAATAACGATTATGAACAGTCTAAAGTAAAAAAAAAAACAGCTGAAAAAATTTGAAAAATGAGGAAAAAGCCGACGAAAAATTCCAACGCGGGGGGTCCAGAATCATGTCCTGGACTCATGGTATCCGTTTGTGCGTCGATGTCCCTTACACGCTGTATAATTGACCGATACCATCCATGTTAATTCACCTTCTAAGGATGCAAGAGTGAGTGAAGAGACTTTGAAAATTATATCACCTCGCCTAGCCTCGCCTTGAACAACAATGCCAGGCTCAAAATCGTATATCATATTTCCATGGAAAGAACTGTTGTGTGAATGTACTCTATGATTACCCCACTTACAGTTTTT
Organism: Melanchra persicariae; assembly: GCA_947386135.1. Taxonomy (NCBI): domain Eukaryota; kingdom Metazoa; phylum Arthropoda; class Insecta; order Lepidoptera; family Noctuidae; genus Melanchra; species Melanchra persicariae. The sequence goes on along the minus strand of OX376648.1, from coordinate 16,795,636 downwards.
TTAAATCATCAAAAAACAATAAATGTCCAAGAGAATTGTGCATCAAAAAGTAAGGCAGTTTAGTGTTTATTAAAAAAGTTGCTAGAAAAACGAGACGTGATGGGCCGTTGTCGATGTCGCCGTACGTACCGGTGCGCGGTGCTGCCTCGTGCCTTACAGTACTCTTTGGCCGTGCCATGCCATTGCCGTTGCCGTGTAAAAGTGAAAGAAGTCGTCTGTCGTCACATTGACAGTGACATTGTCATTTTTTATGGCTGTTCTGAATTGGTTGGTTTTGCGTGCAGTTGTACTTTTCAGTGTATTGTTGATTGATTGAGTTTACTATCATAAATTCAATCTATTTTCTTTGTAATTTAATTCATTTTAGTTTAGCTTATCTGTTACCTTTTTCTTAATAGAACAAGTTTGAATGAAGCACATTTCATTACATTTCCTATACAAGTGAATAGGGGGATATCAATAAAATGCAAACTGAAGAAAAACGCTCTAAAGCAACAGTGGATTTGGCTTCTTTAGACCCCACTGCGAGGGTCAAACAATTAGCCAATTATGGTGCAGTGGTAGACGTAGATCCAAATGTTCCACCAAGGAGGTAACTATATTCAACACAAATTTTTAGGTACCATGCATGTTCAAGGTGATAAGATGATTCATTTTGTGATTTATAAACTTAAAGATTGCGACAAATCAACAACAAGTAATATCAGCTACATGGGTCTATCAAAGGACTACTTAACTATGTTACCCCATCCATGGCTGGTCTGTGGATGACTGACCATCCATTATAATGCCTTTTGGCTATAAATCGTAGATTGGACTCACCTCCATTTGTATACCTATGTGGCGGACTCATATTCATGGGTTTGTAGCAAAAAACTGAAAATAAAATAGTTGTACCTTCAACCAAGATCTTCTAGTAATGTAATGTGAAAAGGCATGTCTATTAAAATTGACCTAAATTGATTAATAAAATTATTACAAAGTTAATTATCAGTAGTCACTGTTTATACGTGTAATATTAGAGCAAAATGATCTGATCAGTTAGGTCTAACTTGTAAATGATATTCTTATTAGCTATAGTAAACAATTTTGAAATACATTCATCTGCTATGAAGTTATAAAGCTTCAAAGTTGACAATTAGAAAGAAAAGTCCGATACAAACTCTGACATCAAATACCATGATGCCTATACCGCCGTTATATGCCCACCCATGTACCACTATTGTACATAAGTTAAAATACAACTTTCAATATTTTTTTTGGCTTACATTTGAGGTGGCTTTTACCATCCGGGGGCGGGGCGTTAGGTAGGGGGACCTCCTACCCTACCTAACGCCCCGCTTGCAGCAAGCCCCGTTAGGTAGGGGTGGAGGTCTGCACAGCATTGGGCCAGGGTCTAGCAGGGCTATTGAAGACTTTTTCTTATGACCTATATAAAGCAGATAGTTCAGTCCAGGGTTCAAAAATTTTCGTACTTGCTTTCCTTGCTCTTGTATTCTACAAACGTAAGTTTTTGAGCTTTTCCTGCATTAGTCAAACAAGTTTCTATTAGGTTTGAACTTTGAATGGCCAAAAGAAAATCAAATCTATCCGAGTTATAGTGCAAAAATTTTCGAGCTCTCTAAGTTTGCTCATGCATTCTGTACTCTCTAGCCTATTCTGCTACTACTAGCAATACTAGCTGCGCCTCTTGTAACGCTGTAACTAGAATTTCGAACTTTTGGGGAATAAAAACCGGCCAAGTGCGAGTCGGACTCGCGTGCAAAGGGTTGCGAAAGAATAATATATTAGAAGTTGGGTTTAATTAGTTGAAGTTGGTCGATAGTTACTACCACACCAATCGATCAACGTCGATCGATGTCGATCGTTGGCATCGATCGACGATCGTGTGGCTGAGAAGAAAGAAGTAAAAACTATCGACCGTCTTTGACTAATTCATTCTACCATCGATCGACGATCGATCGATTGTGTATGTATTCCCAGCGGAAAAGTGTCGTTTTTCTTAATTTCAGTTAAGCAGATATTTAGTGTATGACGTCGTGTAAATTTTGAAAATGGGATCACTTTTTGGAGGGATCATCACAAATCAAAGGGCTTATCGTAAGAGCGGTTAGGCTCTCCGAATACGAATACGTTCCGAAGTAGTCATAGAACTATTTCTATGATAGTTTACGCACTAGATTCGACTTCCGTCATCCGATTTCTGTCTCTCATCCGTGAGTCTCCGTAACAAATATTGACGAAGTAACCGTAGTACTGTTTGTTTAACCACTTTCGCATTACCTCGGATTCAAATCGGACATTTCGGGAAACTGATATCGCGATGCAGGATTATGTTCAGTTAGTTCGCAGCTGGCGGGATAGATGGCGTTACGGTTCTTTTTGTTGCGATGTAGATTTTGCTACTTTGGTTTTTTGTGGCGGCATTGATGCCGCTACAAGTTGACGTCGATAGATAGTTTCTTCTACACCAATCGATCGGTGTATGTATTCCCAGCGGAAAAGTGTCGATTTTCTTAATTTCAGTTAAGCAGATATTTAGTGTATGACGTCGTGTAAATGTGTATGGTAAGTACGAATTTGTGCATCCAACCATTGGGGAGTTATTCAACAAAAACTGTTTCCGCTGGAACTACGTCATCCCAGCGGCACTTTTTTTTTCCTATGGACGTACAAGAAAAAAAATACATGCAATAATTAGTGTGTGACGAGAGGTAAATGTATATGTTAAAATGAAATTTGTGTGTCTTAAAACTGCGAAGATATTCAAGTTTCCGCTGCGCTGACGTTTGGCTATTTGATGGAAATCATATAAATCGGTTTAGTGCAGAGTTGATTTTTTTTAGGCACGTTGCTATGAATTTGTGTATAATGTTTGTGAAAACAGATTTTGGAAAAAGCATACCGTTTAGGAGATATACACGTAAAGGTGAAATATGGTTATTAGGTCCAAGTACTTAAAATAGGAACTTTAGAGCCTAACTTTTAACGTTTATTTGTATCTTGTAAGGGTCTACAACGTCTTGCCAAGTTTAATTTATGTGCGCTTAGTAATTAATGAGCAATGGCATAGTTTACTACGAATGGACCACTATATTTTGTGACATCCGATTGTAGGACTTTTTAATGGAAAAGCAAAATAAAACATATTCCAATATTTAGTGTATTCATTCAACTATTCATATGTAAAATTTCAGCTCATTACGCTACATAATTAAAGAGATATAATAAAAATACCAGAACAACCGAATTACATAGATAAACCGAGCAAGTTTGAATGGCTACAAAAAAGCGGCCGTGCAGTACATAGAGCTAACGTTCTAGAATTTCCAGTGTTTTACCATTATTGGACTAGTACAGGTCGGCACACAATTCTTGACCTGGCTCGATATGTTTCGATACGGTTTACTTGGCATCACTGTTACCGTTGCGTTTATATTATTTAGGTACATCGAAATTGAATTGTTCAATTGTAATTAAAACGTCATTCGAAATGTGTCGAGCCAGGTGCCAAGTTAACGCGCACGGGTAGTAGTTATGTGTCTTCTTAGCGCGCTTTATCAGTCAACTCACAAATGTGCACCCAAGGACAACGTGCGTATGCGCTGTTTCTTTTGCCGCAACGTAATATTATGTACCTATTGGACTCGGTTATTGACATAGTGTAAGTGACTGTGACATACTTATTGAGCCAGTAGTGAGAATGATTAAAAGATAAACAAGGTAAGTAGGTACTTCCTAATAAAATACCTCATGAAAATGTTATCTGTTGGAAGGTAGGTATATAGGTTCAAGTGACAACTGTATTATGTTACTTACATCTCGACGACGCCGAAAACCTAAAAGTTGTCTATTGACTATTAAAATTAAAAACATATGCACTGGGCATACAGTGTTTATGACAGCTATGTAAATACCTACCTATAGTTATTTGATGAAAGTTGCTTCAGCTGTTCAAAAGTTGCAGTCTCTTATGCGAACTTGTTTCGAATAATAATATGTGTAGGTAGGTAGGTACCTTTTATTTTCTAGGTAGGTACTTTGAAGTGTGAGACGAGAATTTCGTTTGTTCTTGTTTGCATTTATTCAAACCACAATTAATAGGTGTAATCCCGCAATAATATTAGGTAGGTACCTACTTATTGTTAACCTGTCAGGCATCGCGAGTGCGAAACACAGAACAACAGTCAAGCCCCGCCCGCATTTTTATATAATACAAGCTGTTGCCCGCGACTTCGTACGCGCATATCCCGCTTTTTCCCGTTGGAATTCCCGTTCCCGTAGGTATTCACGTTCCCGTAAGAATATGCGCTAAAACGTAGGTAAGTAGGTCGGTACTGCACTACACTATAAACCTACCTTCAAATTGAGTCAATTACTTAGTACTGATCTGTGATTGTAAGACATACTTATTTGTTGCTGTAAAAGCTCGAACGAGAAGACCAACTTCCGAAAATTTACTAGTAGGTACTTAATACCTAAGATTTACCTATACAACGTAGTAGGCAACGTATTTCTTATAAAATTTATAAAAGACAGATTCTTTATTATCAATGTGTGGTGGCGTTGTTAGCGGCACAATAAATCTAACAATAATTTGATTTAATTTGATGTTATTATTACTTTGTTAATAACGTTTTTTAATTTTAATAGTCAGTAACTAATAAATACTTTTAAGAGTACAAAGTTAATGCAGTTGTGTTATTTTCTGCGAAACGATTGTGTACGCGCCTGCACGAATCTATTAAACACGATAACGATACTATACTGGAAATTCTAGAACGTTAGCTCTATGTACTGCACTGCCGCTTTTTTGTAGCCATTGAAACTTGGTCGGTTTATCCATGTAATTCGGTTGTTTTGGTATTTTTATTATATCTCTTTAATTATGTAGCGTAATGAGCTGAAATTTTACACATGAATAGTTGAATGAATACACTAAATATTGGAATATGTTTTATTTTGCTTTTCCATTAAAAAGTCCTACAATCGGATGTCACAAAATATAGTGGTCCATTCGTAGTAAACTATGCCATTGCTCATTAATTACTAAGCGCACATAAATGAAACTTGGCAAGACGTTGTAGACCCTTACAAGATACAAATAAACGTTAAAAGTTAGGCTCTAAAGTTCCTATTTTAAGTACTTGGACCTAATAACCATATTTCACCTTTACGTGTATATCTCCTAAACGGTATGCTTTTTCCAAAATCTGTTTTCACAAACATTATACACAAATTCATAGCAACGTGCCTAAAAAAAATCAACTCTGCACTAAACCGATTTATATGATTTCCATCAAATAGCCAAACGTCAGCGCAGCGGAAACTTGAATATCTTCGCAGTTTTAAGACACACAAATTTCATTTTAACATATACATTTACCTCTCGTCACACACTAATTATTGCATGTATTTTTTTTCTTGTACGTCCATAGGAAAAAAAAAGTGCCGCTGGGATGACGAGGTTCCAGCGGAAACAGTTTTTGTTGAATAACTCCCCAATGGTTGGATGCACAAATTCGTACTTACCATACACATTTACACGACGTCATACACTAAATATCTGCTTAACTGAAATTAAGAAAATCGACACTTTTCCGCTGGGAATACATACACCGATCGATTGGTGTAGAAGAAACTATCTATCGACGTCAACTTGTAGCGGCATCAATGCCGCCACAAAAAACCAAAGTAGCAAAATCTACATCGCAACAAAAAGAACCGTAACGCCATCTATCCCGCCAGCTGCGAACTAACTGAACATAATCCTGCATCGCGATATCAGTTTCCCGAAATGTCCGATTTGAATCCGAGGTAATGCGAAAGTGGTTAAACAAACAGTACTACGGTTACTTCGTCAATATTTGTTACGGAGACTCACGGATGAGAGACAGAAATCGGATGACGGAAGTCGAATCTAGTGCGTAAACTATCATAGAAATAGTTCTATGACTACTTCGGAACGTATTCGTATTCGGAGAGCCTAACCGCTCTTACGATAAGCCCTTTGATTTGTGATGATCCCTCCAAAAAGTGATCCCATTTTCAAAATTTATTTATTTTCGTTACGCTTCAGTGTTTGGGTCACAGAAGGTTATATGTGTACCAAATTTTCAACAGAATCGGTTCATTAGATAGAAAATCGGCTATGACAGACGGACAAATAGACAATGGCGTGATCTTATAAGGGTTCCGTTTTGCCATACAGAGGTTCGGAACCCTAAATATTTCCTATGTGTGTTTGAAGAACTGTATCTCGAAACCTATACAACCTATAGAGCTACGGTTTATGGTTAAAGTATAGCAAGTTTTCTCTACTTTAAAAGTGTACGAATTGACTTTTCCAGTAAATGCACCGTTTAGAAGACATAAGCTAAAATAAAAAAAAATAAAAAGTTTTCTGAGCACCACAAATTAGCAAAGGTCTTTTGAAGATGCCAATTTGGTTTCACACTATTGGAAGGAACTAGTGGTTAATCTGTGCAATTGGTACCTAACCTAACGACATCCCAACTTATATTGGGCGTTGCATCTTAGGATAAATTCTTCAATTGTAATTAAAACGTCATTCGAAATGTGTCGAGCCAGGTGCCAAGTTAACGCGCACGGGTAGTAGTTATGTGTCTTCTTAGCGCGCTTTATCAGTCAACTCACAAATGTGCACCCAAGGACAACGTGCGTATGCGCTGTTTCTTTTGCCGCAACGTAATATTATGTACCTATTGGACTCGGTTATTGACATAGTGTAAGTGACTGTGACATACTTATTGAGCCAGTAGTGAGAATGATTAAAAGATAAACAAGGTAAGTAGGTACTTCCTAATAAAATACCTCATGAAAATGTTATCTGTTGGAAGGTAGGTATATAGGTTCAAGTGACAACTGTATTATGTTACTTACATCTCGACGACGCCGAAAACCTAAAAGTTGTCTATTGACTATTAAAATTAAAAACATATGCACTGGGCATACAGTGTTTATGACAGCTATGTAAATACCTACCTATAGTTATTTGATGAAAGTTGCTTCAGCTGTTCAAAAGTTGCAGTCTCTTATGCGAACTTGTTTCGAATAATAATATGTGTAGGTAGGTAGGTACCTTTTATTTTCTAGGTAGGTACTTTGAAGTGTGAGACGAGAATTTCGTTTGTTCTTGTTTGCATTTATTCAAACCACAATTAATAGGTGTAATCCCGCAATAATATTAGGTAGGTACCTACTTATTGTTAACCTGTCAGGCATCGCGAGTGCGAAACACAGAACAACAGTCAAGCCCCGCCCGCATTTTTATATAATACAAGCTGTTGCCCGCGACTTCGTACGCGCATATCCCGCTTTTTCCCGTTGGAATTCCCGTTCCCGTAGGTATTCACGTTCCCGTAAGAATATGCGCTAAAACGTAGGTAAGTAGGTCGGTACTGCACTACACTATAAACCTACCTTCAAATTGAGTCAATTACTTAGTACTGATCTGTGATTGTAAGACATACTTATTTGTTGCTGTAAAAGCTCGAACGAGAAGACCAACTTCCGAAAATTTACTAGTAGGTACTTAATACCTAAGATTTACCTATACAACGTAGTAGGCAACGTATTTCTTATAAAATTTATAAAAGACAGATTCTTTATTATCAATGTGTGGTGGCGTTGTTAGCGGCACAATAAATCTAACAATAATTTGATTTAATTTGATGTTATTATTACTTTGTTAATAACGTTTTTTAATTTTAATAGTCAGTAACTAATAAATACTTTTAAGAGTACAAAGTTAATGCAGTTGTGTTATTTTCTGCGAAACGATTGTGTACGCGCCTGCACGAATCTATTAAACACGATAACGATACTATACTGGAAATTCTAGAACGTTAGCTCTATGTACTGCACTGCCGCTTTTTTGTAGCCATTGAAACTTGGTCGGTTTATCCATGTAATTCGGTTGTTTTGGTATTTTTATTATATCTCTTTAATTATGTAGCGTAATGAGCTGAAATTTTACACATGAATAGTTGAATGAATACACTAAATATTGGAATATGTTTTATTTTGCTTTTCCATTAAAAAGTCCTACAATCGGATGTCACAAAATATAGTGGTCCATTCGTAGTAAACTATGCCATTGCTCATTAATTACTAAGCGCACATAAATGAAACTTGGCAAGACGTTGTAGACCCTTACAAGATACAAATAAACGTTAAAAGTTAGGCTCTAAAGTTCCTATTTTAAGTACTTGGACCTAATAACCATATTTCACCTTTACGTGTATATCTCCTAAACGGTATGCTTTTTCCAAAATCTGTTTTCACAAACATTATACACAAATTCATAGCAACGTGCCTAAAAAAAATCAACTCTGCACTAAACCGATTTATATGATTTCCATCAAATAGCCAAACGTCAGCGCAGCGGAAACTTGAATATCTTCGCAGTTTTAAGACACACAAATTTCATTTTAACATATACATTTACCTCTCGTCACACACTAATTATTGCATGTATTTTTTTTCTTGTACGTCCATAGGAAAAAAAAAGTGCCGCTGGGATGACGAGGTTCCAGCGGAAACAGTTTTTGTTGAATAACTCCCCAATGGTTGGATGCACAAATTCGTACTTACCATACACATTTACACGACGTCATACACTAAATATCTGCTTAACTGAAATTAAGAAAATCGACACTTTTCCGCTGGGAATACATACACCGATCGATTGGTGTAGAAGAAACTATCTATCGACGTCAACTTGTAGCGGCATCAATGCCGCCACAAAAAACCAAAGTAGCAAAATCTACATCGCAACAAAAAGAACCGTAACGCCATCTATCCCGCCAGCTGCGAACTAACTGAACATAATCCTGCATCGCGATATCAGTTTCCCGAAATGTCCGATTTGAATCCGAGGTAATGCGAAAGTGGTTAAACAAACAGTACTACGGTTACTTCGTCAATATTTGTTACGGAGACTCACGGATGAGAGACAGAAATCGGATGACGGAAGTCGAATCTAGTGCGTAAACTATCATAGAAATAGTTCTATGACTACTTCGGAACGTATTCGTATTCGGAGAGCCTAACCGCTCTTACGATAAGCCCTTTGATTTGTGATGATCCCTCCAAAAAGTGATCCCATTTTCAAAATTTATTTATTTTCGTTACGCTTCAGTGTTTGGGTCACAGAAGGTTATATGTGTACCAAATTTTCAACAGAATCGGTTCATTAGATAGAAAATCGGCTATGACAGACGGACAAATAGACAATGGCGTGATCTTATAAGGGTTCCGTTTTGCCATACAGAGGTTCGGAACCCTAAATATTTCCTATGTGTGTTTGAAGAACTGTATCTCGAAACCTATACAACCTATAGAGCTACGGTTTATGGTTAAAGTATAGCAAGTTTTCTCTACTTTAAAAGTGTACGAATTGACTTTTCCAGTAAATGCACCGTTTAGAAGACATAAGCTAAAATAAAAAAAAATAAAAAGTTTTCTGAGCACCACAAATTAGCAAAGGTCTTTTGAAGATGCCAATTTGGTTTCACACTATTGGAAGGAACTAGTGGTTAATCTGTGCAATTGGTACCTAACCTAACGACATCCCAACTTATATTGGGCGTTGCATCTTAGGATAGGGGCTAGGCCCCCTGGAAAAAATCCTTGATACGCCCATGGGTACCTAGCTAATAATTAAAAAAAAATCTGGCTAATAACTTATTTGTAAAGGTTGTTGCAATTATAAGACAATTTTATATTTTGTGTATTCCATTTTTGTTTATTAGTTAGTCTACATAATTAAAAACTCATGAAAACAGTTTTCTATGGTATTAACATACATGTATACAATTTCAGGTATTATCGGTCAGGTCTGGAGATGGTCAGGATGGCTAACGTATACCTAGCTGAGGGCAGCCTTGAGAATGCTTACATCCTTTATATTAAGTTCATGACATTATTCTTGGAAAAGATTCGCAAACACCCGGAGTATGCAGCAGTCCCACCTTCAGTGAAAGCTGTCAACCAGGCTAAGCTGAAGGAGGTGATGCCCAAAGCAGAGAAGCTAAAACAAAAGCTTCTTGACCAATATGCCAAAGAACATGTTGTCTATCAGGATCAGGTATATATACAGATTACTTAGAAATTACTATATAACGAATTATAAGTTAAGGTAGATGGGCAAGAAATCCACTATGTCGATGATTATATTTTCATGGGCCAGCTAGTATCCTTCGAAAACAAGCAAAACAAAGAAGACGACCGACGTGTCCAGAACTACTGGAAGAGCTACTGGTCCATAAAGTCGCTGATGAAGGGTGACCTACCTTTATCCCTGAAGCGCAAACTCATCGTCATGTGCATACTGCCCATCCTAACCGTCATCATCACATCCTAATCCTACAGTGCCAGTTCTCAACTTGGTCCCTGACCAACTCTCAAAAAGTCCGAACTTAAGGTTTGCCAAAGGGCGATGGAGCGTAGCGTTCTTGGTGTTAGGCTCAGCGATCGAATTCGTAATACCACGATATGCTCTAAAACGGATCGCCGATGTGTGCAATAAATCTGCCAGGTTGAAGTGGGATTGGGCGGGTCATGTATGTAGGATGCATCAGGGTAGATGGGCCAGAATTGTTACGCAGTGGGAGCCAGAGGACGGGTGACGTCGCCGAGGAAGGCCTAGGAAACGCTGGCGTGACGACTTGGAGCCATTCATGACGGATTGGTCGGAAATAGCAATACACCGGGAAGAGTGGGGGAGACCGTTATTTATTTATTTATTTATTTATTGACACACCAACGACTTATTCACTAGTTTGGTACATTATAATTTGGTTTGCACAGAAATAGTTTGCGGTGAACTCGTCACTTACAGGTGTGCACAGCACTTGCAAAATTGAGAATAAAATAAAAATAAAATAAAAATTGATTAAATTACATTCAAATTAATTAAAAATTACATGAAATCAGTGAGTAACTGAAAATTAAGATAAAAAATTTAAACATTGAAGTAAATTAACAATAAATAGAAGAATTAAATTAAACATATTAACAAATTAATTACAAATATCAAATAAATTATGTCAAAGTACATTCATTACAATTACAATAGATAGATCAAAATCAAAATCAAAATTAAAATCAAAATTAAAATTACAATTAACCGTTGCCCAGCAGTGGAACAATATACGTTGACAAAAAAAAGTACTCATAATAACAGGCATACAAGTATGACTGGATGTGTGAATAAGCAAAAGGATTATGTAAGGATCGTAGGTGGGTGGCATTACATTTTTCTTCTTGCCACCTTGGTAACCCAGGAAGGGTGTGATGTGTTTTGTATCATAGTAGCATTAGCATAAAAGAAGAAACTGGTGGTATGCCTGATATGTCAAAATCAGCAAAGACTGTCACTAAAAATTTGATTTGATTTGGTTAGGAAAAGAAAAGGCGTGCAGTAGAAGAGGAAAGGAGGAAGCAAGAGAGAGAAGATGCCAAGCTGGCCGAACGGCTCCAAGCCGATGAAAATAAGAAGGATGGCAACACAACGACACCGCATCTGTTACATGCTGTGAGTTTATCTCTTTCTTACTGTTGCTTCATTACAGTAAAATAGTAAACTAGTAAAAATAATTTCGGGCAAAGACTCATATTGTGTTAGTAACTTAAGTATCAGTGTCTAGAATATCTTAAACTCGCTGACCTTTCGTCGCATGCACCTATTTAATTTCCTACAAATCTTTACTACCTAATATATATTAAAGCAACGCAAAGATGCGACGATTTAAACTTCGTCAGATGTGTAAGCCCGAAGTCCGTAGTTTCGTCCTTAGCGTCGGGCGTTTTCTACTCCGTAAGTATCACCTACGGACACGATTAGTCCCGAACCCGAACTTAGAACAACTGTCAAATCGTGTTGTCATTCATTTTTAGTTCGGGTTCTGTAGTAGTTTTGAGAGTAATTTAACTATGTGGCTATAAAATAGGAGTAAGTAAATTTCCTTCATTGAATCTAATCTGCACGTCTGTAGTAGTTCCAACAGACTGGTGTCCTCTCTCTGATAGTCCATTTACTTGACACCTGACGCAGCCTTATAATATTTTCTATTTGACAACATTGGCCTAGTAACATTTGTTAGACCCGACATACGGGTTCTCGAAAATTAAGTACTTTGAGTTTGACAGGGCTTTAAATACCGTTAAAAATTTATAACGTTACCTTGCATTGACAAGACTTAACGTTATATTAAAATAACGGTAATAGGTTTAACGTTATTTATGCACCATTTTAACGTTATTCTTTATTAACGTTATTTGTAGTTTAACGTTAATTTTATCGTTATTTTTAAACGGTTATCTCTGTAAGGTGGTGCAGTGTCAGATTGTATCTTGATCAAAATATGATTCACGACAGTAAAAAATATGTAAGTAGGTACATAATTATAACCATAATTACATTTTTTTTCTCTTAGCTAGATTTCGGAAATCTAGTTATTATACACATCAAATCTAAGTTCATGATGATGAGTAAATGATTCATAAGGTTACATCTATGTAAATACATATTTGTTATTGTTGCGCATCACATTTTGATTAAATTACAATATGACACTGACGTTCAAATAGCAAAAAATACAAGAAAGTTCGCGGGCTATAATAACACTAATTATTTTACCGTTAAAACGATAATTCTCGTATTTTACGTTAAATGTTACTTAACGTTATATTACTGGTAATGTTATCAAATACCGGTAAATTTTGTAACGTTACTATGGTATCACAATTGAAATTAACGTTATGTAACGGTTATTATTTTGTTATTTGGTAACGTTAACAAGCCCTGGAGTTTGACGTAATGTGGGTGAGGCCTAGGTATGTCAAGCAGTGATCGGCAGAGCCGACTAACTGTTTGATAACAATAACGCGTGTCACGCTTAAGTTAAACGTCGATCGCTATGCGTCATAAACAAAACAGTCATAATTTGGAAAATACACAGCACAATCGAAATCAGCAACACTTGAGATTAGATATGCCGATAGATTTGGTAGAGTAGTCCTTTCATGAGGCTTTGCAACGCCAGTTTGTCAACAGCATTCGGTGTAACAACTGCGATTCCATTTCTTGTATCATATCATCAGGAAGAAAAAAATGCGTGTACCAATTTCTGCTAAAGACGTAGCAATGATGCATCTTGAGGAGTGTAAACTAGTGTGTGTTTGCGTGACCATGGTGCTTCAGGAGCAGTGGGCCGTGTCGCCGTCGGCGCCCGCGATGGACGGGGTGCTGTACCCCGACGACTTCGCGAACGAGCCCCCGCGCGCTCCCTCGCATCACTACCAGCCAGTGCCGCCGCTTATACCGCCTTCACGGCCGCAAGTGTAAGTGTAGATCTTTCACTTATTACTCGTACCACACTGGCGTTTAACAACTCGCACCAGCAACGAAAGGGTTTTCACGAAGACTTTCCTCCAGTAAATCTCTCAAATATCGTGCCCCAAAAATTGCATCAATATCAGTAGGTATCTTAGAATAATGAAGGGGATAAATGATGCAGAAGCATAATCTGACCCCTCTGATCAATAGGGTAGATGACTTAAAAAATCTTATTAGTCCGTCAGATAGATTTCCAAAAAATATTAGACACGTACCTATTTTTTCCTTTTTCACGTAAACAATAAATGGAAAAGATACAGTATATTGAAAACTCGTGTGATGGCACTTGCGTGTACACTTTTTACGTACACGCGACGTCACCAGCCCATCTTTGTTGCGTTTTATATCTTCGTCATTTTTTTATTGATTTGATAAAGCAAATAATACGTGTCCAATATTTTTCGATTATCTAACTGAAGGACTAAATAGAATCATATATTTTAAAATCAGGAATCATTCCTGTTACTTACATAAACGATAATTAGAATAGATTGAAGGGTTATAGTATTTTTAACCATACAGGAGTAGACCGACTTAACAAGTGTGATCATTACAGACATTTTGGACTCGCTCGATTCATCTTAGACCTAGCCAAATAGAATATAATGTAACGTAAAGCTGTATCATTCATGATACAGTGGCAACGCGAGCGTGGAGTCATTGTTCGGGGCGGCGCGCCTGCGCACGGTGGTGGTGCCGGCCGCGCTGCTGGCCAAGTTTCTGCGCCTCGCCGCCTCCAACACGGCGCGCAACGTAGAGACCTGCGGCATACTCGCCGGGATACTCGTGAGTATATGTACTTCACTCCACTATTCTTAACATTGCTCACATAAAATATAACTGATGGGGTTCAAAGGTTCTGGAGTGGCGACTGCGTACCGAAAGACGAAGCATTGGAAGGCGTACCGATGACCTGGTGAAAGGCGCGTTAATCCATTGGATGAGAGACGCGCAGGACCAGTCGATGTAGCGACTATTGGGGAAGCCAACAGTGAACGTCGTTCGGCTGAAATTATGATGATGATTCTTAACCTCATGTGGATCTATAAATCCTAAAATGAGACTCTTTTCCCGCGTTAATAAGAATACAAACCTTATTTTCAGGGCAATTATGTTCATACGAAAATGGGCATTATCTGTATAGTAATAAGGTTCATAATTCATATTGGTGCGCTCACGGAAAGTCTGAGATTCTGTGAATCTTGTGCTCAGTTAAATACCTGGGGCCTAACCACCAACTCTTAAAGCAGTATTACTTCAATATTACTTCCAGTGGGAAAGAGACGGAGCTAAACAGGACGTATAGCTCCGTCTCTTTCCCACTGGAAGTAATATTAAAGTAAAACTGCTTTAAGAGTTGGTGGTTTAGGCCCTGAAGAGGGGTCGTTGTACTCATCATTATGAAAAACTTTTATTTATTTATTTTTTTAAACTTTAAGGTTAAAGTTGAAATAATATTTGCGAGGAAAACTATCTACATATATTTTATTTATTATGTTGAAGCGTAATAGCCATTACGTTTTAGTTTACTGATTCTTTTTAGTACCTAGTGGTAATGGTTGGCCCAGTTTTGCATAAAAAGTCTGCCGTCAATTCCAGTAAATAATAAAAAGTAATAAAAGTCAAATTTAAAAAAACTACCCCTACACCATCCCCATCCAAAATCCCCATTGCAATAACAGTAAACATAATTCATTTAAAATCACCAATACTTGAAATCTTTACACCACTCGTTTGACAGAACATAACTAATGACGCCACATTACAGGAACGAGACCAGTTAAAGATCACGCACGTGGTAGTGCCCAAACAGACGGGCACCCCGGACTCTTGCAGCACTAACAATGAGGAGGAAATTTTCCACTACCAGGACCAACATAACCTTATCACTCTGGGATGGATTCATGTAAGACAACACTTTTATTATACTGAACCATACATTTTTTGTGTTTATGCTTAATTTGTTCATTATTGTGAACATTGAAGCGGCCGTTGATTATGTTAGCTGTATTAGAATTCAGAATCACATAATAGGTTTACTTATCAATTTTTTATTTACAAAATTAAATTCTTATCAGCTTTAGAAAGTACTTAATCATTTTTAAAATAACTTCATCGGCTATGAAGCTTCAAAGTTGACAATTAGAAAGAGAAGTCCGATATGGACTTTGACGTCAAAGTCCGTGACGCCTATACAGTTGCCATACAAAACAGCGTTTTTGCGAGAAGGACAGATATATTTGTTAGCTATATCTCGTTGGTTTTTCGATCAATTTGGATTCTATTTTCATTTATAATATTGCATTTTTGTATATTTTGAGATAAACTGTGTAGATAACAAATATTTTTTTCATGCATATTCCCTATTATCAGCAGTCGTACCTTCGAGAAATTGACCAGTCCTTTCGGTTAAAAATGCACACGTAAAAATCGACTTAGATAAAACAATAATTGAGTTTGTGGCGATGGAACATAAATTATTATCTGTCATTATAGATAGTAGTATAGTTCATGATGTTCATACTACTTTACTTGAATAAAAGAAGCCTGGAATGGAACTAAGTCATAATGAATTTCTCTCCAAATCTGATCAGCTGTGTAACATACCATTACATTAATTTAAGTATCTATCGTAAAACAAGGTATGAATCAGAAGTACCTACTAAACATGCTAGTTATTCAATTCATGAGCATTAGCCATGTTATTACCATGGTGACTCATAAATATTAATGGAAGTTATATCTAACCTAACAAAGGTAACACTAGAATAAAATATTCCAATCTGTTTAGGAAGATAATAATTATTATCTAGTATCAAAATTGGTATATTTGAATACAAAGACCAAGGTTTTTGTTTACTTTGACTCACTGTTATGACAAATTAAATAATACCCTCCGCCAATGTTTTGATAAAAGATAAATTACTATAATGATATTGAGTCACTCTTTATCATATAAGTATGTATCTATGTAGTATGTTATCTATCACATTGATTGTAAGTGTTTATTGGCGTATTATATGTTAGATAAAACTCATCAGCTGACTGGCTTAGTATGACTTTAGATCGATAATTGATAAGCCACGGGTCGGAAACAACGTGATCTTCCACCCCTGTTGAAATATTCCATTGGACACAACTATACCGTCATTTTATACCTTCTTTTTTAACCGACTTCTAAAAAGGGAGGAGGTTCTCAATTCGGATGTTTGTATTTTTTTTTTTTTTTATTAATCTTGAATCTGATTTCATGGTCGAAGGACGGTAAAGATTTAGTAAATTTTCGAAAACTTTACCGTATAATGCACAGACTAATTATTGCAAAAAACAATATTGCCTAAAGGAGTACAACTACTCAGTGATTTATCAGTGGATTTAAAGTAGTGTGATGATAGCATAAACATATTTAAAGCAAAACTCAAGAAACATGCATGTACCATGTAACGTCGCCAAAACGCTAGAGGCAAATATTATACTATTTATTTTAGATGTAAGCAGTATGTATCTAATTTTAAGTGAACTGTTATTTAAGTTCTTACGAGGATAAAGTTCTTTAAACCTATACTATGTCTCGTATCATATCGCTCACACGCTTCATGACCACGCCTGTAACAAAGTTGGCGAGTTAGTTATAATTTAAGCAATTAAATGATTGTACAAAATGTATGGTATGGTACTGGGGAGTTTGTTGCATTACTTTTTCCCAGCTAAAACGTTAGAAAGTGGTGACGGGCGGGCGTTTTGGGAGACTGTCTTTATGTAAACATTTACGTTCAAAAAGTGCTGGCTCTCAGCCTAATTTGAATAAATGACTTTTGACTTTTTTATGTGTCATATGCCATAGTTTATATTTATTTGAATAATTTCAGACTCATCCAACCCAAACTGCTTTCCTATCGTCTGTGGACCTACACACACAGTGTTCGTACCAGTTGATGATGCCCGAAGCGATCGCCATCGTGTGCGCGCCCAAATACAATGAGTGAGTTGAACAATTTATTGTGCTTTGTTTTTGTGAATTTCACGTCTACGACATGAGAAGGAAACACTATTATTTAAAAATAAAACTTTTGATGCCAGAAAATCTGACACCAGTCTTGCTATGGAGTATCGTAACCGAGATACTGGGGATCTACTCTCTAAGCCCGAAGTCCGTAGTTTCGGCCTGAGTGTCGGGCGTTTTCAACTCCGAACCCGGACTAAGAACAACTGTCAAATCGTGTTGTCATACATTCTTAGTTCGGGTTCGGGACTAATAGTCCAGTCAAATTAGCTTTGAACCTTGCAAAAATTCCTAACTCTGATTTTTTTCTTGAATCGTGTATTTGACCTTAGCTCTTCTAATAGTAACAAAAAATTAAACATTTTCCAGAACCGGATCACGGTAAAAAAAACAAAAACGCGTTTATTTTAATAAAAACTCGGAAAAAAATATTAACTCGAAAATGTTAGTTACAATATGTCGAGAATAGGTAAAGCAAATTATTTTCTTCAAAATTAAACATTTTCACCCTCGGGATTTTTGAAAAAATAAAAGAAACTAAATTTTAGAATTGTACTTCAGGCAAAAATATTAACTCCGATTTTTTTTCATAAAATTATTCAATTAAATACCTTAGTACTCTATGCAACAAAATTAAACAATTTCTGTTAACGGAAGATATTAATACCTGTTTTTTTGAAATAGCGGCTCAGGCAAAAATGTAACTCTAATAAATTTAGGTTAACTTTAATTTATGGACCATGTCTCACTTAATTACAAGAAAATTAAACACATCCAAGCAAATCGTAACGATTTTTTTAAACTATTAAAGATTGTGTAGTTTATGCACGATTGTGGTGGCGCGTCATTCATTCACCAGCCGTAGCCGGGAGCACACGTGTTCTGTATCTTGCATATCCTATATCCACCTGAGTGCTTATAAGTGTGTTTTATTGGCTCCTGAGACATTACAAGTGGCGACGAGGGTAAAAGTAAGCTTACAAAACATTTACCTACCAGAAAAAGGGAAAGAATGCACGCTGAAAAATAATGCACGTTGAAAGTTGTTTACGATCAATTAAGCGACTATATTTCGATCTGATAAGGATCGTTAGTAGTTTGGATACTGAAGTGAAAACAGAACGTAGTCACGCTGTACCCACCTACATACACGTAAATAAATCGTTACCAAGGTAGATGTTTACAGGTAATGATTACTTTGTTGCCTCAGTTTCGTAGGATTAAGTAACGAAAAATAACAATTCTGCTTCGATTGAGGTAAGCAACTGATAAGCGTAAATGTTACAAAGGCCATGCAGTGAGTGTTGTTACAACAAAACAAAGGGCCATGCCTGGATAGTACGCAATTATTTTTAATGTGTTGTAATGCAAACAGTAAATTATTGTTAATTATTATTATTGAGTAAGTACTTTCATTTAAATAACAAGATTGAGAGAGAGTTATTTGCACGCTTCTTATTTTAAATAAAAATAGTAACCAATTGTTATCGTAAATCTTGGACATATTTAACTTTTTGTTGTAAATAACCTACATACCCACTTATTGTAAATATAAAACAAAATCAGTAGATCGATACTATTTTAATCAGGGCACTGGTTTTGCTAGGATCAATTGTTTGCATTTCGTCACGCAAATACTATCCGCACATATGACCATGCTTAAAGAATAAATGTGAGGAAAGACCGGGAAACGTTAGTGTAAGCATCAATAATGGCTCACACGACGACACGGTTGGCGCGGTGGTTCGTCGCGTGGTGGACGAGCGATCAGCTGCTGCGCTGCGTGTCGCGGGTTCGATTCCCGCACAGATTATAACGGAATTTTCATGAGTGAGTATGCATTTCAGAAATTTAATTTGATAGATCGGATATCTTTCCGTTGTCCGTAATGTTGTGCGGGGAGCACTGTGCACGAATCCCCCATGACTGGATATTGTACTACACCCGAGCATGGGTGTTAGTCACGGATGGCAGTGTCGTGGATCCATGGCGCTACGGTATAAATGACTGCGCCATTTGCTGCTGAATAGAACAATCAAGGGTGTAGTGTAGACAAAATCAATCTGGTCAATTTATGTATTAACTTTATAGATGTACTCTTTCTTTTTTTGAGTTTTATTTTTCTATTAACTCACACACTGTTTTATTAATGGTTCCAATATTTGTAAATATGTGAGTACCATGTACTTATTAAGAGAATGAACAAGTTTTACCTCTGCTGGTAATACATCGAATTCTATAAGCAGTATACTCTAGGTGCATCAACCTCACATAATTATATTAACCGCTCAGGCCCAACATGTGAAAATTCCCTAATATAAAGTAAATCTTATGTAATAGGTAAATAAACATTAAATTCGCGATTAATTCGCGACACACCGGTGTGTCGCCGGGGCCGGACAGGTTCAAGTTAATTTTTGTATTCAAAATATTGTAAAACATTTATTTGAAAAGAGTAACTATGGAGTTTCTTGTCCGTTCTTCTCCATAAGAATCTACCTTTGCGAACGGACAGTAGAGTCACCTTATTTTGTATACATAGTATTTGGATATAAATGATGACGATCAAAAGAGCCGTTTGATGGCCTTATTGAAATGAACGTTTTGACTTAGACTTTTATAAAAGACAGTTTGGGAAGCAAGTGAAGAAAAAAGGGAAAAGTATGGTATATACCTGGAAATAGCGGAAAATTATTCATGAAAAATGTATTGAAAATCTGTAATATAATGCCTATTTAAAGTATTAATAATATTTACAACATCCGATGAGTTACCAGTCATATTATAAAGATTTAAGTTTTGATGTGATTTTGAACTAATTTAAATCAATTAAAATAAAGAAGGAATGTAGTGTATGCACGATGGTGGTGGCGCGTCATTCATTCACCAGCCGTAGCCGGGAGCACACGTGTTCTGTATCTTGCATACCCTATATCCACCTGAGTGCTTATAAGTGTGTTTTATTGGCTCCTGAGACATTACAGATTGATATTATCTTCCTAATGTGGCCCTGTTGTTTCAAACCCATTTGTCAGATTGGATCGAATTGAGCACATTTTATCACAATATTTGTTTAGTCAGAATTTAAATAACTATGAAAAATCATCTTGTTCTACAAAATGTGTATCTAAAAGATGTTACCTACCTACCTATTGTGTTTTGTTTAGAGTCATAATTATGGCAAAGTTTATGGATTTAACAATTATATCAAGATAATGACTATGGTTTATTTTTTTGTTGGTTTTTATTAGCTGTAAGTCCTATAATAATTTTACCTAGTATATTCATTAATATTCACGTACACTACTACTAACAAAGGTTTTATTAGTGTATACTTTCGAAATCACAATCGTCGTAAGGGTTTATTAAAATACAGTTATGTGCAGTTTCATAGACTACTTTATTTTAAGTCATGCAAAATTTCTGCGAGTATTTTTGCATTGGGAAACGTAGCACGTCAAACTTTAACCTTGTTGGTACGCATTAACGCGTAGTAACAAGTACAAGAAATCGCAAGTCTAATCATATTCGCAAATTCACATCAACTCTCAACTTATCGGTCAGTTTTCGTATATCTTGCACTTGCAGACGAGTCTTTCCAGGTGACATCTAATGTCAGATGTGAGTGTTTTGTTTAACATGATCAACTTCTATGAACAAGACTTCTAAATTAACTGCAGTCATACGTATAAACAGACATTTTCTTGACCGTCTTCGGTCTATCTGTATTATTAGGAAACGCAGCCTTATCCTGAGCTGCTATTAGAATTAATGCATTACAATTGCATTTTGTTGCTAATGCACAAAAAAGGTCAACTTGGAATAATTGCCATATTTGGAATGAGTTTTATGAAAATATACCTTTAATCCCGTTGTCCCCGTATGCCATATCCCGTCATGGGGCAGCGGGACGTGATTAAATTTATTTTCCGTTGTCCCCATAACGTACATTCGGCTAACGGGGAAAACGGGAAGTAAATCATATTTCTGGGTGGTTTAAAAAAAAAATAACCACAAAGGTGATGGTCTGCTTGCTCGCTTCGCTCGCTCACTTGACCTCGCCATCCCCTTCCAACCTAACCTGTCCGAGTCGGGTTGCCCCAAGTCCCGAGCTCACTTCGCTCACTCTTGCACCAACATCATTTGAAAAGTATATTTAATTATTACAATAAATTAACAGGAACAACGGGAAGTAATTTTTATTATTTTATTAAATTTCCTTCGTACCCTTTAACGGAGATATGGCCTACGGGGACAACGGGAATATACTAAAACATATATTTCCCGTTGAATACCCGTTGAATATAAGTACCAAAACATGTATTACATGAAAATAATTCATAGACTTACTAGACTATCTGATGAATACATATTTGTCAAGGTGGCGGATATTATAATAAACAAACAGTTTAATACCGCTCAAGCACTGTCAGCACACCGGTGTACCGCGGGATTTATTTATTACATGATTTGGAATTCTCACATGTCAGTGCTTAAACGGTTAAGCGTCATATTGTCTCGGCAGTAGATTTTTTTTTAAGGATTGGTAATCATCAAATGACTCCTTACGCTCTGAGCGGAGCGGGAGGGAGTGTCAGACTCTTAGAACCCATTCGTGTTCCTCCTAATGCCCTTTGCGTTCCAGGGCCGCGGTGACTCTTTCGAAAAAATTCCGCAAGAACTTTGTTATCTACGAAATTTCCAAAGCTCATCCTTATCCGACGAACTTTATCGTAAGGCGTCATACAATTGAACTCCGCTCTGGGTGCGAAGGAGCGGAAGGGAGTATCAAACTCTTACTGGTTAAAACCCATTCGTATTCCTTCTATTGCCCTTTGCGTTCCAGGGCCGCTGTAAATTTTTCGAACAAATTCCGCAACCCTGGCAGTATCTGGCCCTAGCGGGCCCCAGCGTCTTTGCTGACAGCTCTTTCTGGCGCACGTGGAACACAACGCGCAGTAGACTCAGGCCTGTTCTGATCGTATGGCGAGCTACTCATTGCTCTCCAGCTATTGATGCCTGCGGACGGCGGTCCGCAGGCTGCCTACGTGGTTGCACACTTGGCAGAGGAAGCACCTCAGAGGTCTGGGTTCCAGCAGTTTGACCTGCGTAGAAACCCAACCCACCAGGAGCCTTCGGCCCTCCAATATTATCTTAGCCACCGACACGGGGCAGCTCACCACAACGGTTCCCATGCCCGTGTGGTCAGGATGTATGGTGCTTGCCTTCACCTCCTCAGAGAAACCCCCCGTCCTGACGACGTCGGCCACCACCTTCTCCTCCGTGACAGAGTCATCCAGGCCCAGAATGCGTATGTCCATGCACTTCGCGGGCCTTGACACTCGGCCATCGTCCGCATTTGACGCCCCCTGTAAGCCAACTTCTTGGAGCCCGACTAGGTCTGCTCGGAGTTTTGCGTTTTCATTTTGGAGAAACTCCGTGGCGGCCACCAAGCGGGTGACCTCTGCCCGCAGCTTGGACATTTCGTCCGACGGAGGCCCACCACAATTAGCCTCAGCCGCCAGAATGGAAACCAACGCCGCGCTTAGGCCTTGTTTTTAGAGGCCTGCGTCCACTTCAAGGCCACATTGCGGACTGCAGCCTCCACGACCTCCGCAAACCTGACCTTACGCTCCTTATTGGAACCGCTAGCGATATCCGGCTCACCCCCGGAAGAAGCTGAAGGGATAGCCCTTCGACCGGTCGCTCTTGGGTGGCGCCCCTCCTCCCAAGCTTAGCGGCTCGCTGGGCTGTCTCCTGGGAGGTGAGCACCCTCCACTTGCTTCCTTCTCGGCCCTTACCTCCCCTACTGGTGGGAATTTTTCGGGCCAGCGGCCCACTTTTCGTTGGAGGACAAACCCTGGTCATCCTCTAGTCTAGGCCACCTACGGAAGAGCCTGGAGTTCTCCGCAGCAGCCCCCATTCCCTAACGACGACAGCTCGCTGAGCTGATGCCAGATACAGAGTCGTCAGAGTCTAACCCCGCACCTGCACGACGCTCAAACGAGCCCATCTTCCAAAACTGGGCGCCTTGACCAGTGCCATATGCTGCGGCAGGTTATACAGAAGACCGAAGAGTATAATCTGCCCCTCTGCCTAGCGTTTGTGGACTACGAGAAAGCCTTCGATTTGATCGAGACTTGGGCTGTGCTGCAGTCTCTCCAACGGTGCCAGATCGACTGTAGTTACATCGAGGTGCCTAAGTATTTGTACGAAAACGCCACCATGTCAGTCCGACTTCAGGATCAGACTTCGAAACCTATCCTCCAGCAGCGGGGTGTGAGGTAGGGAGACGTCATTTCTCCGAAACTGTTCACGGCCGCAATGGAGGATGTCTTCAAGGTTTTGAACTGGAGAAGGCTAGGCATTCATGTCAATGGCGAGTACATCACTCACCTTCGATTTTCTGACGTTATAGTCGTCATGGCTGAGACCATGGAGGACCTCAGTACAATGCTCGATGACCTCAGTAGAGCTTCCGAAAGAGTGGGTCTTAAAATGAACATGGACAAAACCAAGGTCATGGGATATGTAGCACCCACTCCTATCAAGATCGGAGGCTCTGCAATCGAAGTTGTTGACGAGTACATCTACCTGGGACAAACGGTCCAGTTAGGTAGGGCTAACTTCCAGAAAGAGGTCAACCGTTGAATCCGACTCGGCTGGGCGGTGTTTGGGAAGTTGCGTGATATCTTCTCGTCTCACATACCACAGTGTCTCAAGACGAAAGTCTATGACCAGTGCCTGTTGCCAGTGATGACTTATGGAACTGAAACGTGGTCGCTCACAATGGGTCTTATCAGAAGGCTTAAAGTCACCCAAAGTGCAATGTAGAGGGCAATGTTTGGGGTTTCCTTGCGTGATCAAATCAGGAATGATGAAATCCGCAAGAGAACCAAGGTAACCGACATAGCCCGAAGGATCGCCAAGCTGAAGTGGCAGTGGGCAGGGCACATTGCTCGCAGAACTGATGGTCGATGGGGCTGAAAAGGAAGTGGCGACCGCGTACCGGAAGACGCAGCGTTGGTAGGCCTCCCACAAGACAAACCGATGACCCGGTGAGGGTCGCTGGTGGCCGATGGATGCGAGACGCATAGGACCGGTTTTTGTAGCGACACTTGGGGGAGGCCTATGTCCAGCAGTGGACGTCTTTCGGCTGAGATGATGATGATGATGCAATTTGATGTGTTTTGATAAAGTTAGCGCATAAGTTTAGACGACAGAGTAGTTTGTGAAACTGTGCATAACAAAGTTTCAAATTTATTATTTCATCACAACAATTATGAATTCTTTTAGAATTATGAACCTCGTTTGACCCTCGTTTGTACACTCGTTCTAGTTTTTTTAATAATTTCAGGTAAGTATGTAACAGTTTCATAAACTACTAATAAAACATCAATGCAGCTCTTTCGTCTTTGCTGAAATAAGACGATTTTGTGAAAAATACCGATTTGCTGCAATCATTTCAAGAGCAGCACATTGTTGCATGATTTTATCTATAAATAAAAAAATGGGTTAGTTGCACCATTTGTAATTCAAGAATGATCTTTTTTTTATTTTCCTTCACCCTGAATAGCAGAATAAATATTTTAAAAAATTGGAAGAATTCACGAAACACAAGTTATGAGCAAAATTAATTTTCTCATGCATTTTGTACTCTGACTGATTCTGACACATGAGAGAAACAAAACACGGATGACGATTCTAATAGTTGAACTTAACTGAGTGCGGCAAAAAAGATGCCACTTTATTAACAATTAAAGAGATAGGTAATAAATAACGTCTGATTTGTTTAATTTTGATAAATTATGGTTTGTGTTTGTACATTTTCCATTATTAAACAACTTTCAGGAGAGTTACATTTTTGCCTGAAAACTTATATGACAATTTCTTACATCTCGGAACCCCGAGGTAGTATTGTTTTAATTTTCTCAATATAAATAAACATGTTAATTAAAATCCATTTAGCATTATTTTTGTCAAGTTAATATTTTTGCTTGAAGTACAAAGTCAAAAAATAACATTCTTTAAAAAAAAGTACAGTTCCGTGGATGAAAAACGTTTAATTTACTTACCTACTTGTACAGCTCAATCTGTTCTACAAATGTCCCAAACTAACATGCCAGTTAATATTTTTTCCCAACGAGTTATTATGAAATTAAATGTTTTGCTAAAAAAAACGAACATCCGGGGGTTAACTTTTCGCGGGATGCATTTAAACATACTTCTCTGCTTATACTCTAAACATTAATGGCAAAAAATCGGAGTTAAGAATTAATGCTAAGTTTGCCTTATTTTCGGCGTAATTTGACCGGACTATAATCGTAAGTCCGTAGGTGATACGAAGTAGAAAACGCCTGACACTAAGGCCGAAACTACGGATTTCGGGCTTAGAGAGTAGACTCGGCAGATTGTTTTTAATGAATAATAGATAAACAATAGATAACTAATAGATATACCTAATAGGTATATCTATTAGTTCAGGTACACATCTGCTTTACCCTTCTAAGATTACAGGTGTGATTTTAGATGTATATTATATACAGTTTTAAGACAACAACGTTTGCGGTTTGAAGAAGTAGAGAGAAGTCTACACTAGTACAGTAGTCTGTCTGTAGTCTTATAGTATGCCAATTTTCCTGCCAGGGTTGAGGAATTTGTTCGAAAGTGTCACCGTGGCCCTGAAACGCAAAGGGCACTAGGAGGAGCACGGATGGGTTTTAGTCAGTAAGTTTCTGACACTCCCTTCGCTCCGCCCAAAGATGCGAACAATGATGTTTTGTGTTTCCTTTGTGTGATCTGAAAAGCTAGAAATTGATTGACGTAGCAGTTCTCTAGCTTTTCATAGGTATAATAAGTACATTTTTTATCTCAACCATGTTTTCGGGAATATTACAGAACTGGCTACTTCGCCTTGACTCCCGACTACGGAATGCAGTTCATCACAAATTGCAGACAAACCGGGTTCCATCCGCATCCGGACGATCCTCCATTGTTTCACGTAAGTTTAACCTAAAATAACCCATACAGACTTATTTAATTCATGATATTGGTTGTGCATCTATTATGAGAGTCAAAGATATTTAGAACTTTTTTATTTCTTATACAAATATGTTTGTGTAGTGCCTCCACTGTGCACTGGTTATATGTAAAAAGTTGCTATATTTTTATTATTATTTTCCAGACTGTAACACACATAAAGGTGGACGACTCGGCGCCAGTACAAATAGTAGACCTTAGAAGATGAACAGCAACCTTCAGCGGATTCGTTCATACTTTCACCACAAGCTTGCGTTCACTCGTAGTGCATTTATTATACTAAACGCTAAGACTCGTGACAGTCGCGGTCATCACGCGAGCGAGCAGGACGGTGGATGGGGAACGTGCACGGCGAAGACTGCCATCTACTGCTAATACGACACTTTTCCGTATCTGGAATAGACGCTTTTGTGCTGCCATCTATTAGCTCCTACACGTACCCTTTAATGGGAACATTCACAGCGTAGACGGTGCCATCTAGTATTGCAAACACGGAACTTTTTCCGTATAAATACTCGAATTTGGCCCTCCTGTGCTGCCACCAATAGTTCCTCCACGCTCCTTAAATCTCGTGTCATCTCGCTCTCGCGTTCTATGACCAGGGCTGCCACGAACGTTGGCATATACTAGCTCGCTTTATCTCCTATGGAATCATATCCAATACGGTTCAATATCAAGTATTATTCGGAATAGTCGATAGTGAATTTTATAGTAATTGTTGTGGGTTAATGTTTATTGTTGTAGCACGGAGTGGTAAGCAAATGGAGTGTCAACTGGCGCACGGTCACACCATTAAGAATGATGATGATGATGATGATGATGACGATGAATGTATGGGCTACGTTTAGTCTGTTGTAAACTCCCGAAATGCCAAAAAAATAAGTAAATAGTAGCCTTCATTGACTTAAGTTTCTTGTCATAAAGGCGTGCGCTAATAGTTTCCGCGTAAGATATGTGAGAAGTATACATTCAGATTGGCAATCCATTCGTTTTCTACTCCGTGGTACGTAGCTGACTCGTAGCAAGCATGTGTTCAGTATGCATAATCAAGCCTTTATTAACTTTTGTATGACAAGGGTGACAATTGTATAAGTTAGGAAAAAAAGTTATTATTTGTTGCATTATGATCACACATCACTTAGTTTTGTGTACACTGTGTGAAAATAGATTTTTATTTTACGATAGGACAATGTGATATACTATAAAAAAACTTAGATGCTTTAAAGTAATATTGTGTTAAAATATTATTGTTTGCGTAAAGATTTTATTGAATAAAAACCATTACGTTTGTTGAAGCATGAATGAAAGGATTCTTAAATAAAATAATTTGACAACTCATTTAGTTTGAAGGGTACTACTAGATGCTTGTAGATGTCTGCTTATTTTGTAACTGTTATTGTGGAAATTGTAGTCAGTTTAGAATTGAATTTTATCAGCACTGATGTTTGTTCGTTTAAAATGGTAGTTTAAAACGAAGAGTATGTTTATGTTTTAAAAATAATATAATATTATGTATGAGTTACAAATGGTATTCAATAAAACTGCACTTCCTAAACTTTTAAAGAATGGGTAGATTAAAAGATAACTAAAAGTTGGTGTCACCTTATTGCAAATGAATTCAGTGCATAAAATTAAACCAGTAATCGACATTTCGTGTTCAAAATAGCGAGACTGCAAAGTAATTATTATATATTTTAAAATTAGAGGAAGTTTCTACTTAAATGCCAGCGATGCCGAGCAGAATCTAATTTTACTATATACCAGGCTAAATTATTATAAAACTAACGAAATATAAGGGCCGTTATATGATTCCCATACATTTCATTAGTTTCTATACCTTTCTATTTGCTGATTATATTGTTTAAATTGAGCTATTATGATTGATAAAACGCAACACTAATATTTATATCATGTGATATAAACGCAGCCTGAAGACTGAAGCTTAAAGTTTATAAATAGATTTTTATATATTTCTCGATTCGTATTCTATCAGCTCCGACATAGTTTTGAATAATCTTGTTTTGTTAAAATATTGAATTTTCTGTTTTCTTTTATATTGTAATCTCATCTGTTTATTGAAAATTGACTAATAAAGGCTTTGAGTCCTATAAAAATATCGTTGTCGGTTCGTGGTCTGTAAATATTTTGTGTTACGATAAGGCTAAGCGGAAGTAACGCATTTTGTTTGTATATTAATCCAAATTTTATTATATTTATTATCACTTATCACACGCAATTGTTTGACTGCACCATTTATCATTTCGTGCACATTCGTGTCAATGTTTCAGGTGATGTTGTTCGTGCCATTTTGTATAATAAAACTACTATGCATATAACTATAAGGTAGGTAATACATTGCGAATAAACAAATGTATACAATTGTATAGTAAAGATGTAATCTCATTCGTGATGTTGTGGAGTAGAAAGATACTGAAAATTATATTATTTGTACCAATAAAAATAATCTTTGTGTATATTTAAACTCAGACTGACTTTAATATATAATAGACTGAATGAATATTGGTATAAATGATAATGAATTTTCGTATACGTGTGAAGCTACAGGTAGAGTGCATTCTAACGAAAAACTGAGTAATTTACTTACTTAGAATAACTGTCGGTTACGTTTAATTTGTACTGCAAGTTAGTATCGAGTGGTATATTTAAAATGTACTGGTTGAAATCAATCCGCAAACCGCACAGGCGTCATATACTTGTCACTGACGACTGACGACTGTGGTTTTTCAGTTTCTGTCTGTTGGCATTTAATAGCATGCATTTAATAAGTAGTTAGAATGGATTCGGTCTGTACTGGATTATTGAATGCGGGGGTAACCGTAAATATCGAATGTTAAGTGTTGTCCCAGCTACTGCAATGTGAGATATAATTGTGCAATTAACGTCATCTAGTATAAGAGCAGTCTTATGTATGTGTGATTCAACTAACATGGACCAATGTGAATAAAAAGTTTATTAAATTCATTAAAAGTTTATTTATTGCACAATATATAAGGTTATGATATGCGTCGTTGGCAGTGAAGCGAGACTATGGGTACGTACATTTTACGCCACACACACCTACATAACATTGATGCCGTGGTATTTATTAGGAGACAGTGGCAACACTGGGCGTCTGCTGAACACGATCCCGCTTCTGCTCTTTACATTTCCTCCAAGGCAAGCCAAGTGTGTAATTTATCGAGTAGATAATCAAAAATGGTCGACGCCAGATAAATTTGCAATAAAGATCACTAACCCACCTACATTTTATTGACATACTTAATTCAGAAAACAGAAATAAAGATATAATAAAGCTGTCCTGAATCGATATCTATCGTGATCCTTTATATTTTCTTGTCATGACAAACAATTCATAATTTATTGCCCCGGTACCTATTATACGAAGAGATGGAAAGGGCAAAGACCGTTGTTGCAAATTTATCTGTCGACGACCATGATATTGAGCAATAGTTCTGCCAAAGCCGATGCTTGTCGGCTAATAAATACACGGCTTACACAGACATTGAATTAACAACTACGAAGAGTAAATTAGTGTTACTTTGTAAGTATATATATAAGTACAAAGTGCACACGATAAGTAAGAACATTGCTTATTCTATTACATCTTAAATATAAAATCAATAATCATAAATTTTTGGTTATAATGACAACCAACAAAACAATCAGTGGTAATGCTTATAATGAAACTTATATTTACATTTAAATGTAAGTACTTAAAATATTGATATAAGTACTAATATTACTAAGCATTTTTACAGACTACATTTCAATAAGGCACTCGGTGCTTGTTTTTATTTTCATAAAATTCATTTTATTAGAATTTAGAAATAATTACTACATAAAATAGGTACTCATACAACACTTTATTTTTTACAAACACTAACGTTATTTTCAAGAATGTGTAACTACGGCTCCGTTCGAGTTCCAAACGTAATAGTCTCTAAACTCGCGCGGAAAACCGTTAACATTAAATTGCATTTTTAACAGGCATCTTACAGAAAAACTATGAGTACAAGAAACAACCGTATCTAACACAGAATAAATGCTGAAATTATAAGTAGACACATCCACATCAATAGCAAATGAACTACATTCAGTAACCCTAGTTTCGCGTAAGTTTAAGGCACCATCTCGGATAAGACATTCGTACTCACAAAGGCACTATGTAACAATTAATACATTCTACATTAGAACTAGAAATTGCTATCTACTCGACGATTCTCGCTAAGTATAATAATAACATGTTTCTAAAATATTTTTTATTTAATAAACATTAGAGATGAAATTTAAATTTAATAAATGTTAGAAAATGCGTAGGTAGATACAATTATAATTTGACTAAAAATCTGTTTTACTTCCTCTGTATTTTTCCTACGAATTCAATTCAATTTTGATAGATAGTGGCTATCCGAATCTGTAAATCAGGTCTTTAGTCTGATTAAATATAAGATTATATTGCTCACTTCGTATAAGATTTTAAATTTTACAGAACAGCTTGCATCAACGCTATTGCAAGAAGAGCAGCTGACAGGTTCTCACAAGGGTTAGCAGAGTTGCTGACAATCTTCTTGGCTTTCGAAGGCAGTTCCAAGGGAACAGTCTTGTTCATCATCCAGTAGTAGACGTCTGTTTGTTCTTGCAACTTCAGCTCAGGTCCCACTTCGTCCCTTATTCTCTTGTTGTAGCCATTCAACCATTGGATCTGGAAGCAACGTTTATTTAGGTTATGGGTACAGTTGGAAACGTTTGCGGTTGACCACTTTTGAAAGTTATCTACGTATTGCTTTAGAACCAAAATGGGGCTAAAAAGTTAGTCCACCGCAAACTTTGTCAACTTAATTTCATAAACTCGAAACACAGTTAGGTATGTTGGAAGAAGTAGGTCCCCCTACAACATCTTTTTTATTAGCAGCTCTACTATAAAATGTTCCACTGACCTCATACTCAGTTAGCATACTCCTGTCAATCAGCTTTGGTTCGAAAGGTATTAAAGTGGCCTCTTGGAATTCCAGGATGCCGTTCGATCTGGAAACCACTTCTAGAATATTCCCAAGGCGAACGCCGTATTTGCCAGGCTCATACCATCCAGGTTCTATGAAGGAAATATAATTAAGTTATTTTAGGTAGGGAAAGTTTTTATAGAATTTATAAAACTATGTAAGTACTAGCTTTTGCATATACTTATAGATACTCGTGTGTATAGCCTATAGCCTTCCGTATGAATGTGGCTATCCTAAACAAAAATAAGTTTATAAATTTACAAATCCGACTAGTTGTTCCAGAGATAAGCGCGTTCAAACAAACAAACTCTTCAGCTTTATTATATTAATATAGATAGTATAGATAAGTAAAAAGTATACCAGCTGTGATGAAATATCCTTCTCTCAGGGTATGCAGATTGGTGTCTTGTCTGTAGTCAATTACAACTGGGTCTGAAAACCAAGACAGAAAACTTAGGCAACACAGAAATCAGTTTGAATTACAAGACTACTACCGATCGCGGTCGAGAGTGTGAAATCTGCATCAGTTGTGTCCTCCTGTGTGTAGTTACTGGGAAACACGCTGTTATCGCTTACCTTCCTTACGGTTCAATGCAGCGCCCACCCCATGACCCGTAGGATGCGGATAGTCCTGCTTGGCGGCCCACAGCGGAGCCCTCGCGACGGGGTCGATATGTGCTGCAGGCAACACAGCCGGTGCTCGTAACCCTGCTAATGCTGCCAAAGAGCGCAACACGGTGGTGTACGCCCTCCGTTCATCTCGTGACGGAGTACCGTAGTGAACTGTACGGGTTACCACTGTTGTTCCCTCTGTGAATATGATGATGCAGTTGTAGAATTTATTGTATATAATATATATTAATCGACTGTTATTGGCAGTAGAATAGAGAGATATTATCTCAAAACGTTGGGTAAATTGAACAAGCTTGCGAAACAGTAGAGCTACGAATATTTCGTTAATATAGCTCACCGTGTAAACTAAGGTGGAGTGAGCATGAAGTGAATCTTCTTCTTCCATCTTGTTTTATGGATTGACAGCTCACTGAGATATTTACAGAATCGCACCACAGCAGCTTCCTTTACACCGCTTCACCTAAGTTTTCACGGCGAGGTGTTTACAGAATTGACTAGCTGGCAAACATTAGCATAAGAGGGCATAGACCGCCAGTTTGTAGGTATACTTGGGGCAGCATGAACTGTTTGTTTCGGAGACACCCTAAAATTAAAACCTAGTTGACAGAATACATCACCATCATACTGTCCTCCAGATTGTATAACCAGCGTCGCATTCTTGAAGATGCGTTTGTTGGAGGCGTTGGTGGCGCGATAGTCGGGCTCTGCGGCGTTGGCGGCATACGCCACGCGCGTCTGCATGGAGGGCCCGATGTAGCCCGCCTGCGAGCCGCGCGTCAGGTCCGTCGTGCGCTCCACTGACATCTCGCTTTGTGCTGATTTACTCTGGAGGTGTCAAAGGATATCTTTGTTAAGGCATTAAGTATCTATAGGCACCTATACATTTATACCTTGCAAGGTTATTTCCTAAAAGTGTGTTCTCTCCTTATCTATTATCTATATTATTGTGGAACTCATCAACTCATGGCTAAATAGTTACACGGCTGTTACTACATGGGTCGATCTTCGAGGATAGGTAAGCAACGTTTGCCAAAGTCAACCGTTGACGGGTCTCATCCTTATGATACCGAGACTCCTCGGAAAGAACGTTAAGCCTTTGGTCCCACTCAGGTGTCTGTAGATGTTTGAGTCTAAAAACCTACGGGTTATCAGACGACGAAAGTTCTGACAACAGTTACTGGGCTGTGGAGACTATATCGCTCTATGTCAAATAATGGTACTTTGCTGCTTCCATCCTACTCTGGTACATTACTGCAGCGGCCAGCAAAAGAGGCATTGATTGACGAACGTGTAAATGTGGGCCGAGGCGAAGCCGAGGCACACATGTAAGTCCATCAATGCTTAGTTCTGTGTAGCAAAGGCTTGTATAGTATTTTTCTCAAATAATGCGCGGAAATTAAAACTAAGTAGTACCTAGAAAATTAATCAACGACGAACAACGAACAACAATATTTTTTCCCGCGTTAGTGTTCATTTGTTTTTTTTTTAATAAACATCTTTCTATTTGCAAGCCAGTTCGAAATTTGAATAAAACCTTTGATAAGTAACTTTGGTTGCCATGTTTCGGAGTGACGCGGCGACACGACAGAAGTTATGAGTTTACTATGTAATTTATTTGGCCACTACAGCAATTTCGATTTATCTCGAAGAAGGTTGTCAAAATAATGCTCAATTTTCCAAGCATGTTTAAAGGGCAAGGGTAAGCAGATATGAGTTTTCCTAGGTTGCGGAATTGTTCGAAAGAGTTACCGCGGCATTTTGAAGGAACACGGGTGAATTTTAGTCAGTACCTCTATGAGTCTGACAATCCCTCCCGCTGCGCTCAGAGCGAGAGGTCATTTGATGATTTCCTTTTCAGAAAAAAAGGCAAGTCTCTCTGCAAAATAACAACTTTACCTATAAGTAAGTATATAAAATAGGTACCCAAATTTTGAGGCATAATGAGATCTAGATAATATGTAATAATTGTGCGTCAAGTTGTTAAGTAGATGGTTTAATTGAGAGTGATTTGTGAGCAGGTGAGCAGTTTTATACCTCTCATAGACTCTTTTATTAAACAACAAAAGAAATCAGAGTCGACAGGCGAAGACAATTTTAAACTAGAAAGAAAAAGTCTTGACCATCACCTCAAGATAGCTCAGCAAGGTGCACATAGCAACAGCGTCCCTTAAATGCGCCTTCTTCATGCCCTTAATCTCCGCCTCGTTCTTTTGTGCTTTCAGGTAGATGATGGGAGACAGCTGGAACATTCTCTTAGCAGGTGGAATGCTTTGCGCGATGGCCGCGGAAGCACCCCGCTGGAACGTGCCGGCTGCAGGGATCAGGACCTTGGACTCGGCTATCCGACGTATTTCTATGTAAATGTTGTCGTAGTCGCTTACCCTGGGAATGAGAATTTAGAAAAATATAATACCTACTAACAGTGAAAATATAATCGAAATTGATAGAAAAACGAATGAGATAACTATTTTAAACAAATATAACTGTCCCTCAGCTGTATATAAGCATCATGAACTTTGACGTCAGAGTTCGTATCGGACTTTCTTTCTAATTGTAAACTCCCGTGCAAACGCCGGCCGTGCAGTAGCGCCGTCATCGTTTGTTTGGTTATTTCTTTTATTTTAGAAAGAAAACCCAGAAAATAAGCACGTTAAGTTGTGCTCCACAAGATTATACGTTAATATTATTATAATTACTAAAACGGATAATAGTGGGCCGCCCACTATTATCCGTTTTACTTACTACCTTTTACTTTACAGTAGGTACTTTTCATCCCAGGAGTATGTTCCCTTGGCGTAATTTCCGACATTCATGCGGGCGTCGCCGCAGATGATAATCTAATAGGTAGGCCAGTCGATGATAAGTAAAAGATAAGCTGTATGGTCACAGATTTCCAGGGTTGTCGAATTTGTTCGAAAGAGTCACCGCGGCCCTGGAACGCAAAGGGCATTTGGAGAAACACGCAGTCAGCAAGAGTCTGGCACTCCCTTCCACTCCGCCCAGAGCGGAAGAAGTCATTTGGTGAATTCCCATCCATAAAAAAATTTAGTCACAGAATCGAATGTTTAGCTCCACCGGACGTTCGCCCCGAAATGGATGTCCTACTTGTATGTTAGAAAGAAACTTCATAGTTCGAATAGGTATCAGTATTGCACAAAACGTTGTAACCCTGATTACTATGATACTAATTTACCCGGATGCCGATATACTTTGATTTGTAGTCTTCCGCACTTTGATATCAAAAAGACGTTAAAAATACGACAAGCAACAGTAGACCCGACAAAGTAGTTCTCGTGGCGGAATACTGGTCGGACTAGAAGCCAACAATAGGTAAAGAAACAACGACTCACCTTGAACAGTTGTTAGTAACACAGTTGTAGACCGCGAGCGCATCTCGAACGTGGACGGACAGCTTGCCAGGCGGGACGTACACCCTGACCTCGCGCATGCTGATCACCACGAAGGCCTTCAGCAGCCTCGCGTACGGCAGGTCCCTGCCTCGCACGTTTAGCAGCCAGGCCACCTCGTCCAAGGCTGTGACTATCATGGCGTCGGCTCCAACTGCGCGTAACTCGGTTCGGACTGAGTTTACCTTGTCGCGCCAGCTTACACCTGAAATAGTAATGTTTGTAGGTTGTTCACCTTTAGAAGTTTACCCTAATGCTAAGTCCACACTTGCGTAAATGCCTGAGGTTTTGACCTTCATTTGAGCAACACCGAACGTAGGTACCTATTTATTAGAACGCTCGAAATCGAACCAAAATGTTTGAAGAGCAAAATTCACGTGACGTAGCTTCTTTCTGTGTAAGCTTTTAAAACTTTTATCCCAATCGCCAGGTAGGCTTCCGATCCTGGTTCAATCCATGGTCTGGAGCGAAGAGGCATGGGAAGCTGTCACCTCCTTCTGCAAAGCTGCAGTACCTGGTGAAGGAGGAGGTGGAACGCGTGAGGGAGCGACAAACCTCACGCCCCAGTCACCACAACAGAAGAAGACGCCCCGGGCGTCGGGAATCGCGGGGCGATTCCCGGCCACCATAGGCGCGGTCCTGTGGACGACGGCGAGCGTTGGGTGGCTCGCAATCCGATCATAACCAGGCCCGGGTCGACGGCGCGTTGTGTTCCACGCGCGCCTCAAAGAGATGTTAGCGTAGTAGTCGGGGCCCGCTAATGCCAGAGCCTGCCAGGGTTACGGAATTTGTGACCGCGGCCCTGGAATGCCAATTTGATATGCCAAGGACATTTGGAGGAACATGGATGGTTTTAGTCAGTAAGAGTATGACACTCCCTTCCGCTCCACCCAGATCGGAAGGAGTCCTTAAAAAAAAGGAAGAATTTTTTATTTTTTTTTGCCTAGTGTCAATTTGCACCGATTAAGTGTTGTTACTTACATTGTTTACCAGGCGAAATAAAAGTTACGTCGAGTTGACTAAAAACAAATGAATATGACCAGCAGGTTGTTTTGGGAATACTTTCATTGTACGTACATGTACAGCAGCAGAGTGGAGTTCCATGCCGGAGTCTGTGTTTCCTATATAATTTGGGGATCTTTAAGTCAAGAATGAAAAGGTTGAGGCACGCTTGCCTAGAAGTAGGCAAGCGTGCTCCATCGTCGGTCACAATCATCATCGCCTTCCATCCGGTGAGATTGTGGTGAAACGCGAGCCTATCTATCCTATAATATTACGAACCAGTAGTTCCGAACTACTTGTTTGAACTGAAAAATTCTTTTAGTTTTGGATAGCTCTATCGAGAACGGCATGCAACACGCTACGACTAATAGGAGCAGCCGGTCGATTCTGTCGACATCTCACGGTGTTCACCTAGGCGGAGTGAACGACAAGAGCGCTGTCATTCCATCTTATTTGTATAATAATTTGACAACTCACCCGTCGTGCACCCCGCCCAAGTGTTCACTTCGACATGCTTACAGAATCGCACTGCAGAGCATCAATGAAAAATGTGACGCAGACGAAGTTGCGCAGGTCAGCTAGTCACTAATAATAATAAAAAAGTTATGCAAATCTCAATCACGTACCAGCAAAATCAATTCCATAATTCTTGGCGACAGTTTTAGGAAAGTCGGGTCTTCTGAGTTCTGGGTCGGGCTCTTCGGTCCAGAGCTGGTCCAGAAGCGTGGAGATGTGCACCAGCTGCAGATGCTCGTGCTGCAGGGCTGTGGACAGCATCTGCCACTCGGGCACGGACGTCAGGCGAGCGTCACCGCCCACACGGCCAGTTCGAGATAGCCGCTCCTACGGATTTAAAATAGTCAGAGTGGAAATCTATCACGCGTCAAGTATTGCAGAGTATTAAAACAGACTGAGAAAGGAAGTAAAAGCAACAAGTATACAAGTAGCGCAAGTACTCTACTATCGTCAGCGGAATAGTTTAGGATTTGGTGTGCACATGATACAGAATCGTACCTTTTTATTCATGAAAAATTGATCTGCTAAAAGAGAGAAGTTTAGTTATATCTGAGCAACTCGCAGAAAAATGAATAGTGAGGGTCCTCACTATATTTTTTTTGCGAGTTGCTCGCAAATGATAGCATATTGCACTGACCGCAATCCATTCAGTGATGGTGGGCTGGCTGGGGTCATCAGCGTCGATGACGAGCCAGGCGCAGGTGAGGAGAGAGCGCGCGCGGCGCACGTCGCCGGACGGCACCCACACGGCGGCGCCGCCGTCCGCCAGTACGGCGCCCGTGCCGGCGCCGTCCCAGCCGCTGATGTATTGCAGTCGCCGTTCGGACCCCAGAGGCTCCTCGCTCTGGGTGAGAATGCCCAATATTTAGGGTATTTTATGAAAAAAACATGCTTGAAGTCACGTCGGCTGGTGAGAATTGTATCATAATAGTGACGTCACGCGTATTTTTAAAGCATTGTATCGTCTTCATTTTTTGTTTACGTCAGAAAAGAACAAATTCGTGTCCAATATTTTTTGGAAACCTATCTGGCGATCTTATTAGATTTTTTCAGTAAAATAGCCTACTGCTTACAAAAGACAAACATTTTTACCCGATTGCCAAGGAAGGGTCATTCAATGAAAGTAAAAAAGTAAAGTAAAAAAAAACGTAAGAATCAATCAATTTATTATTTGTCGCAGAAATGAATTTCCAACAAATGATAATTACGGTACTTAGTGGGGTATCTGCCAACGGATTTACTTTATTGAAAGAGTTCGTACTGCGGTTATATTAGTTCCTACAAAGATTAAACTAGACTGCTGTGAGGAGTAGGTACCTACTAATACATAAATAAATTTGGAAAGGTACAGTTGCGAATAAAATGGTTTTAGAAACTACGATTCGTTTGTACATTTCAATACCTATGTGTCAATGAATGCTAGGCTTAAAAATTATTGGGACAAACAGATAAATGGGATTAATATTTCCTTTCAGACGAGAATGCTTATTTTTTTATTGAATATGACCTTACCAAATGTTCATCACTGTAGAAAATAAGGAAAGCATCAAAGAAGGTGTTCATTTGCGTGTAAGCGGAGTTTCTCATGGCGCTGCGCAGTCTCCCGAGCGGGTTGTTGACATTAGTGGCGTCGGTGCAAACGGGCGGCGCTGGCGGAGTAGGCGGCTCCTGCAGGATGGTAAGCGGCACGGGCGCCATCGACATGGTCGGCGGGAGCGTCGAGGTCGTAGTCTGCTGGGACTGCGGAGCCATACGCACGCCCCGACATACTACAATGAAAACGGCACGTAAAATTAATGCTGCATAAACCAAGATAATCGTTAATTAATTAGGTATTCATGCAGGGTACATAATTGCCACCTAATTATAAAAACAACATGAATTATAGAAGAGCTTGGAATCTCTCCTTAGAATTTCATTATAATAATGCATTCAGCTTGATGAACATTGCAAGCGATAGAATGAGATGTGACTACGATCATTTGTTGTCCCTTTCTCGACGCGCGATAACTAAAAAGTTCATCAGAAGGAGAAAGCGGCTAGCGACAGTGGCGTTTGTAGCGCGGGATTGTACCAAGGCATCATAAGGACCTAGGAGACTCAAGAGACAGAAAGCTTTCGGAAGCTCACGGGTGTGACAAGGACGGCAAGGGGACACCCCATCCCGTTTTAGCTTTGTTCCCTGACTGCGGGGTCCTGAGTTATTGGAGGCGTGTCTTGCCCAACCTTCATCCTATTACAACAATGCATCGTTTGAATGAATCGTCAGAATTATAAAACAAGAATTTACTTGTTAATTTTATTACAAAAAAGTATTTTTGCTAGCATTTTTGTGGGTGATGTTACTTGAACTAGCCTCACTAAAAAGTTTATTTTCGCCAAACAAATGAGTGGTGTGATTCTGATGTTATCTACCTAGGTACCTGTTTGTGATTATGCCTTTTAATTAAAAGTTGCTGCAGTGCGCATATAACACACCCACAAATTGATTTGCGCTTATTTTGTTGAGGATACTAGGTGTCAGTATCCGCAGCACAGCACACACAGGTAACAAAGTTTAGTTAGGGTCAATGTTCGAGAGGTACCCCAGGGATGTGGATTCTATTGGAATGACGTCAACAACTAGCAGGACTTCAGAAGGTGCGAAGATGTACTTTTCCTTTCCCTTTCATTCAACGCTCGGGGGGTGGAGATCTCTCCGAGTGATAAAATGAAGTAAGTATGTAATTTGTTACGCTGAAATGGCTGAAATGACGTCTGTAAAAGCCAGGGTGGCATATTATTGAAGAGGTCCAAAGAATACCATCTATTTCGACAGACTTGTTTTCAAAATTATGTATGGACATAATACCTATGCACAGTACTAACCTATAAAGCACTTAGAAAAATATCTAGGTACTTACTAGAAGTATGAGATTGATTAAATTATTACATTACAGTCCGTTCGGTTTTAATTTTGAAAACTCTAAATCGAATAATTACGTAGGTTCATTTGTTTGTCCTTATTATCTCCCCGGCGCGGCGCGGCGACCTATTAATCAACAATTTATAATTTTATTTAAAAAAAATTGGTAGGTACCTACAACAACAAAAAAATTGTTCAAGCAGAATTAAACCAAAATATTGCCAAAGCAATGCACTCTGTACACGCCTTTTGTGCGATTTGTGGTTCTGAATTCTACTAAAGTGACGTAAGTCCCTTAAGGATGTCGGTCGTATTTCCCAAAGGGACGAAATATCCTGCGAAGTACTAGGCTGGCATAAAATATAAGAGGTTTATGTAACGCGTCGTCCTGTTCAAGGATACTCAAGGATAAAAGGCAACGACCGTTGTCGACCGCAGTGCAAGCGACTGCGGCGGCCATTCACTCGGCTACGTAACATTGATAATAATGCACGGCAATGAGCGATAAATTGCACTAAGTACTTACTACAAATAAAATTGTGCATTACTTACCTACCTATTTTGTAAGTATAAAGTTGAATCAAATTAATGTTAAACATCATGAATACAGCACAATACGCAAAATAATAGGTAAACTCTCTTTTTGAAGTATCGACTGCCAAATTCCCACATCATACCAACATAATTATTTACTTACCTATATTGTTAATTAGTATGAAAGAATCATGAACAATAACTATTTTTTTAGTTTAACAAGGGAAAATTTAATCTTTTCGATAGAAAACTCTACGATACAGACAAAGCGATGGCCAAAGCTCATTTTAATCTAATGGCGATTAGTTTCAATGAGACGTCAATTAAACAAGTTTCATAGGGTACCATCAATCTAACAGCACAATATTATTAATTTATTTTAATTGAAAAGAACCAGCTGGATTAACATTGCACACAATAATGCCCGAACTATCATCGTTATGAAATATAGCTACATTTTTACTTGTATTCTTAGTGCAAGGTACTACCTATACCCACCTATTTTTCATTCAGTCGTTTGGTCCGGTTGTGTATGTCCCTCTGGCCTCTTGCTTCGGACCGAGCCAACGAAAACAAACTCGTTAATACGAACGAATTTCCCATCTTTTCTACCAAGGAAGCATGATCACGAAGATGTAATTTTACATGACGATTTACCTTTGTAAAATTGAAAGGACTCGGAGAAACTTTTTCCTCGATATTAACCTAACAATTTTGATAATCCCCTATGGTTTTTGAAACATTTCGTTAGTTTCTATTTCATCTTAAAATTAAAACCTATCTAACACTCAAAAGACCTACTAAAATTATTTACTTAAGTCTGTCATTGTTACAGGATTGTTTATTTCCACCAAAAGTGATTAGCGGAATTCCAAAAAAATGCGTGTGCGTAAGAACAATGGGTTGCCCCCTTTTTATACCAGGATAATATGGGTCGCAGAGAGATGTCAGTTACCGAAAGGACCGCCATCATGACATCGTGTGGGGTGTTTTGTAGGCGGGATTCAACGGACTTTTACAAGGACGGGACATGTCGGGGTGTGCGTGTGCCGCTCACTCACAAAAAAAAGAAGGACCAAAGCAATAAATGGTTTGCCTCCAAGGGCAAGGCGTTGTTGATCAAAAGACCAACAAAAAAACGTAAAAATAAATGTAGGTAGGTACCTATTTATAATTAAGACTTCTTGACTTTTTTTTAATAAATTAGGTATCCATTTTTCCAGTCAGGATTACCGATTGTAATTTTTTTTTTGAATTTTTTCGAGGTATTGCTGATTAGACCACATGTCTCTCGTTGTCATCAGTAATCATAATAGGTAGCACATAGAATGGTGGTCGTATTGAAATTATTCTAAAAGTTGTAAGACGGATGCGGGTTCGGTAAAAGTATTTTTATTAACACGTCTTATGACGTCAACTCTCACTAGGTTCTCATAATTTGGTTGGAGTTAACTTCCAACTTCCGAAGGGTATATAAACTATGAATGGCCGGTATATCGTATTGCCCCGTACGTCACGAGTAACGCTACGTCAAATTTTCGTAGCGTGACGTCGTTTAGCAATACTAAATAAATACCTCCTTTTGTAAACTTTAAAATTGGAAAGATAATCTGGTGATTTTTTAATTAAATATCACCGAGGTGTCAAAGTTTTTTATTTTTATTGAGTAATGCTTGCTCTTGACCATTTAACAAGTTATTAAGTACTTATACATAATGCTATTTCCAACAATCACATAGGTACAAACATTGGAGAAAACATACTTAGCAATATGAAGACACAAGACACGACACAACATAGTCTGTAAATCAGAAAGTTATCATAAATAAAATTTAAGAAGCTACAAGTTCATAACTTTATCAATTCTCCAGTAGGTACCTAAAGTTTGCAAATAGCAAGCAAGCTGTTGATGAGTCGAGTACTACGACGTAACCCGTTCGCGTTTTAGGTGGATCGTTTACTAGGAGCACCTAACTCGACAGAAGGTGGCTGCTATTCCGCCTGAGTAATAGGTGCTTATTGCATACGAGAAGGTATTAATGAGACGTCAGATATTGCGTAGGTTTCTAATACTTGACATTGTTTATGTTTTCCGTGTAGCTTCAGGCAAAAATTACTGCATCCGGGAAGGAAAATCTGTCTTAGGAAAAATAAATACAGAGGGCGCTACATTTCTAAGAAGAAATTAAACTTTTTTCGTAAACTTTATAACTTTCAGAAAACTGAAATATAACAGTCATTTATTTTTGTGTTTGAACTTGAATTTCTTAGAGGGCTGTGACCCACTAAGAAATTCGGAGTGTACAACGTAGTGCGTGCCTAAACAATCAAGTTTCTATTACATAAGTGGATACATTTTACGGAGTTGCAGAAAGAAATGTTTAGAGGGTGTTTTTTTGTAAACAATGTTACATAAAAATGCGTAGATGCCAGATATTTTGTAGCAGGGTGTCATGAAAACAAGAAGATTGAAAATGTTTTTTCTTTTTTAACATGAATAAAAATAACAATAACTATTTACGTAAGTAGGTAGGTACTTCATAAACATGTTCATTACTTATTAAAACAAAACATGCTGCAATCGAATTCGAGGATAATAATTCCTAGAACTTTTATTTAGTAAAAACTCGTAGCACTGGTAGAATTCGGCACACACTGCTACGGCTACGCCCAACGTAAAGTCTCGAAGGCTACGCTACGGCGAGCATTTTGTTTTATATCCTAGACTTGTGACTTTTTACCTAGTCTTAGCATATAATATCTACTCATTTATTAGTACTGCTCACTATTTGTTAGAACATCATGTGAATCAGACAGACAGTTCACAAACAAGATACATGAGTAAATATTTCTTTATTAGTAGTTAGACGTATCTCCGATCGCCGTGACTGTGAGGCTCTCCAAACGGATATAAATACTGTTGTCAAATGGTGTGACGAGAATCTTATGTCGTTAAACATAAAAAAGTGCCAGGTTATATCATTTACAAAAAACAAAACACCACTTAGTTACAATTATCACATCAAAGGCGTTGTAATGGACAGGGTAAATGAAATTCGCGACTTGGGGGTAATCTTCGACTCAGCTATGTCTTTCAGACCACATTACAATCACGTATGTAATAAGGCTAATCGCATGCTATCTTTCGTGCTCCGGAATGCAAAACCTTTTAGACAAACCTGTTCACTGATAACTTTATACTATGCTTTAGTTAGAAGTATTATTGAGTATTGCGCATCTGTGTGGGCTCCGATATATAAAACTCATATAGACCGTATAGAGTCTATACAGAGACGGTTTGTCAGAACTCTATGCATGAAATGTGGCTTAAGGCGTAAAATACCAGATTACGGGGCTAGGCTTCGTAACTTTAACATGGTTGGATTGGATAAAAGGAGATGGTTGAGCGACATGTCTACTTTTTATAAGATCTGTAATGGTTCATTTAATAGTACTCTTCTAAGTCAATTACACTTCAAGGTACCTACTCGATCTGTGCGTACTCCGCAACTGTTTCAGATACCAGCAAGCAATAACAATGTGTCCCAAAATAGTCCACTGTTTCGAATGTGTAGACAGTATAATGATATTTGCACTCATGTTGATCTATTTGTGGATAGTCACGGCAGGTTCATGGAATCCTTGCGAAAATTGAATACACCTTAATACAATTATTGTTTGGCTTATTTGTAACTTCTTTTTTCTTTTATTTTTTGTAGTCTTCACTTACGTCTTATAAGGCTGTTTAAATTCTTGAATGCTGTTTACAGTCATAATTGGAGTGCAGATTTAAAAATGTTATCTTGTAAAAATAATCCTTATCACAACTTGGTCTGTATTCTGTAACTGTACCTTATATAAATAAATAAATAAATAAATAAATAAATAGTAATAGTTCAACTTGTGTGAGAGAGATTACAAGAGTAAAAATACTATCTGTGTGTTTGTAACACACAGGCATAATGCCAATGCATACAGCTACAATGTGAAAGACCGAGATGGTATATTTGTGAGGTACCTATACTTTAAAATATATAAGCCCCCGACAGTGAGTTGGTCTCTTTCTCTCGAAACGTGTCCCAGTCCCAGCAAATGCGACAATCGTTGGTTGGAGAGAAACGGAGCGAAGTACGCGTGCAGTCAGCTGCAGGTCTTGCTAAACTGGCTGGTGGTGCAATGAAGGGCAATGCACCTCTGTGGACGGCTGCTTGCCTGGTGCAATAGTCGCTGTTGACGCATGTCACTGCGTCACGGGGCGTGTGCGACGGCGCGGACTGCCCGCTTCGCTTCTGTGTTGTGGT
The DNA here is from genome assembly GCA_947386135.1 of Melanchra persicariae. Classification (NCBI taxonomy): domain Eukaryota; kingdom Metazoa; phylum Arthropoda; class Insecta; order Lepidoptera; family Noctuidae; genus Melanchra; species Melanchra persicariae. The sequence goes on along the minus strand of OX376648.1, from coordinate 16,750,852 downwards.
AGTGAAGACAGCACATTTGCATTTTGCTTGCCGTTCGTGTTCGTATGTAGTACACTGACATGTCAAGCAATAATCATGTCTGTTGTAGATTACATCATACATCATGCGTGTTGTACATGTCATTGTGTGTACTTGCGCTTAATTTTACTTAGTAAATTATTTTAGTAAAGTTATCCTCTACAACCATCATTTTAATGTGGGTTAGTGCTTATTATTTATACATATTATATATGTAAAAGTATGTAATGTGTAAACTACACAATCATAATAAGGTCACGTTACATAATAAATTAGCCTTATTACTATAATATTTCACTGCGAGTTCTCACTTACGTACTCTACTAATTACATACAGACATGACATGCCAAATTTAAATAAGTAGGCCGCTGGCGCCGGTAGTGTGCGGGTCACGTACGGTGTGACCACGTGTTGGAAAGGGTTGCACATGTGGGCTATAAGTACCAGGGTAGCAGACGAAGGGTGGAGGTTTGAAGTCATATGTGTGCTCCGTCAGTGTGTGATCAGCTGTTCGCAAGGGGTGTGGAAATGTATGGGTAGGGGCGCGCGTGTGCAAATACTACATGGCGAATTATATACGCACATTCAGTACGCAAACCTTGGCTCTACGCTGTAGCGGCATCTAGGATGACGTCATCAAGGACCAATTTTTTCGTAGCGGTTGCTACGAATTTAAACAAAATCGTAGCATATCTAGTCAGTTGCGTCTTTAATACCTAGGATATAATATATTTTCCCATATTATATTTGTTTAAAATTATTTTGATGCTCTCCCGGACGGACTGCCAAGGATTATTATGTTTTGTTTTATGAAGAGCCCTTTCGTGAATCCGGAGGATTTTAAAGGACTCTCTAGTATTTTAGTTTTTTATTAGTAGTAGGTACTTTAGTATTTTATTTAAGGTAACTCTTTCTCGACTGACTCAACCCTCTAGGTAATTTTATTTTTAATTTAAGTAAGTACTATTGTTTACACAATTCAATTTGTTCTTGATCTTTTAAGTACTGCCGATCTATCTAATTGACGTTTTACGCGTGTGTTGACTGTTGATCAAAAGTTGAATGCATAGCATGACTGAGCCGCTTTACTGTTATACGCGCTTCACTTTTATGCGTGACATACTCTTTTATGCCTGCTGAAAGTTAAATTACACAAGTCAACAATTACAATATGTTACAAATCATTCATTATTCCATAAGCTTTTTGCCATATCATTTTTCGGTTGTAAAGTTTTCTCCCGACATTTTTCCAAGCCCGCGTATTTTCGCCGGCCGGCATTCCAAGAGCTGCTATCACTTCATGTTTGCCTGGTGTTTGGGATTCAAGTGAGGCCATCTTTGCCGGAATTCTTACTAAAGAAAAATAACTTGACGCCCAAGAATGTGTGGTATTTATTTCAGTAGTTTTTAAATGTATAAGAAATTATTTTGTTTTTTTTAGGAAAATATTAGATATTTTTATTTTATAAGAAACTGAAAATACTTAAAAAGCTTTTATGTTTTTTTGGATTATTTCCCGTATTCTTTGAACAAATCGAATGAAAAGGAATTTGTCGAAAAAAATAAATAATTATCATAATTTACTAATGTTTCTGAAATTTCTATTCTTCACGAATCGTAAACAACTTTTGTGAAAGACAGATAAATAGTTAAGCATATTAGTATGTATATATACCTACATAATAAGTATCTACTTTAAAGGGCAAGTTGGACCCAAGGACCAGTTCATAATCAAAATATCCAAATATTTTATAATAGTACCTGCCTAACGTTACTCGCTCTTCCCTTACCTTACCTCACATAAACTTTGTTGTCGAATTACAGTTGTTCGGTCTGGTCGCCCTCGAAGGTAAGCGAAAGCCCTATCTGAGCACAACTCCTACGGAGTTATGTGAGCCTGGTATACAAAGTCATTGGGAGTGACATGCCCATTATTTCTTACTACAAAGAAATCCCTTCTGTCATTTACACCTTTTCAAGGGCTCAAGGCGTCCCTTTTTAATTATTTGCATATTTAATTACTGATAATTTACGTTTTTGTTTTTTAACTTTTTTCTATGCGTGGGAAAGAGCTGTGTTGTGTGTGAGCTTGTGAAGATGTGAGTTTATTAGATTAAATTTACTATTGAAACTTCCAAATAATAAAATGTGCATCATTTCGCTTACGTAATGTAATTCAGTTGTTTGTTGTCAAATTATAATATTAGTAGGATTGGGGAGCCCTTTAAATTATTTATAATATAACACAGATTACTAGGATCCCAGAGAGTATAAGAAGTTCGAAAGGGCCGTCTAAGGGCCTGTCGAATTTCACAGTTCGGTTTACGCACTGGGCGTGGCTTTGTCGACCAATCAGAGCGAAGAGTGCTACGCAAGAAGTTACGCACATTGGCAAAGACCCTTTTGTACATACCTACAGAATTTCGTGTCTCTCTTTATTTCTTTTAGCAGAAAGAGAGGCAAGAAAATTTGAAGAAGTGTATCTTGAAAGGTTTGCATCAGTCTAACATCGTAAAATTACTCAAACAAGTAGGTAAGTAGGTACTCAGAGTACTTACATGCTTATAAACTAAAGCTTTAGAAGATTCCTAGAAAGCTTTAGATTATAAAATCTCGCTAGTTTTCCAAAATCTATATTTAGGTAAGTAGTACCTACCTAATATTTAAATTAACTACATAGGAACCTACATCGTTTATATTACTTAGAATAAACAAAAGCAACATACACTTAGGCGTGGAAGTATGCCTCCACATCGCTGTCAAACGGAAACGTGCCCAAAAGACTGGCACCATTGCCTCGTAGAATGGCAATGCTAACTCTTTGAAAAGAACACGTTACGCTCACGCAAGTGTCGATCAGTCGGCGTGATATCCTTGTAAAAGAGACGCGCATTTGGACCCGATGACCCGAGCGTTTCGACCCCAAATGGCTGAAAACTGTAGGAGGTATACCATTAAGGTGTTGAGTATTTGCGCCCGTTGAGGGTCTCAGCCACAGCGGCAGCGCCGGCATAGCCCGCCGTAGGTACCTCGTGTTTCTAAACGTCTTCAGGTTATGGTCATCACTATCATGACATCGTTTAAGAATAGAGAAGAGGTAAGAGAGTTTTGTGGGGCTGGCGTGAACTGTGTTCAAAAGCCCCTTAAAATAAAGATTAAAAAAAAAGAGTTTTGTGTTGCCCACCAGAAAAATGCAACCACTGTCTGACGATTTACATAATAAGTAAGTATGTTACCGGTTTAGTTATACTTCAAAATAATGTTTTTTGTTGAAATTAGGTAAACTTTATTCAATCCCTCTACAATGCTACGAAATTCGTAGCAAGGGATGTCTGAGGTGAGATCGTCTACTCAAAATAATTTAACGTAAATGAAGCAAAGGTAGTAGGTGCTAGGTAGATCCTTACCTAAGTAGGTAAGGATCTTACACCATCTGGAAAAACGGGTGAGCTTATGTAGATATAATTTTATAATTAATTCATTTAATTCTGCTACGACTTTCGTAGCAAAGGGGCGTTTTTGTAAGGTCTAAGGTTAATTTAATGAGCTATGTAATATTTGTACTTTAGGGTGTCGTGATTCTACTGGGGCTTAAAGACACTAGGTAGATATATAAACATATATAGGAAAATAAGAACCGTATAGTTTTATAATTTAATCTCCAGGGCTACGACATTCGTAGCAAAATGTGTCCTGGAGGTTTAGGATTATGTCCAAATATTAAATCTACCTACATAAAAGCATACGTTATGTTAGGATGCCGATATTCCTTAATAGGTATTAATGAACTAGCTTTTGTCCGCGGCTCCACCCGCATGTATGTCGGTTATCGCGTAAAAAAGTAGCCTAGGTATATTCTCCATATCCCAGACTAATATTTCTGCCAAATTTCATGACGATCCGCTCTGCCGTTTTAGCGTGAAAGCGTAACAGACAGACAGACAGTTACTTTCGCATATAATATTAATAGTAGGGATGCGAAAGGAACTCTGTCGGTCTGTGCAAAACGCGGCCAAAAGATAGTCTTTTACAACAATTTACACACAAATCTATAAGCAACCAGTTTTTTTTAAATGAATAATAATAATTTATTTTTTTAATTTAAATTCATTCGTGTAATAAGACTCATAGTGTTTGTAACAATGTAGGTACTAACAAACTGTGTTAGTAATAGACTTACAAATACTAAAACACAATTGGGCACACAAAAACTAAAAACACAAAACTAAAACAGACAACAGATTATGATATTGCTACAGGCCCAGCCGAAACCCTGCAGCAGTGGTTCACAAACGCACAATCCAGCCTGCTTGCCATCATAGTTTATGGATGTTACTGAAATAAAGAGTATTATTTTTTATTTACAGATAATACTTAATAATACCTAGATAATTTAATGTTACTACGAGAATCGTCGGAACAGCAAGGGAGATTATGTGTTTCCTTTGAAATCTAAACTACAGCCCTAAGCACTAAGTAACTACAGCACTAAGTAACTTGTAATAGGTATAAATTATACGAATAATTGATTCTACGCGGCTACGAGATTCGTAGCAAGGGATGTTTCCTCTTTGAGGTTCAAGGGGTGAGGTAACGTTTGTTAAAACGCTATAAGGTATTAATTATATCATGTCTAACAGCTAACATGACGACAATTTCCTATCGTAAAAGACTCGGATATAAAATAACCAATTATATAATATCTGTGTAAAATCTTTGTACCTGGGGTAGGTTTTTGCGAAATTTATGCGGACAGGGAGTATGAAATTTGGCACTGAAGTTTTTATGGAGAAGGAGTGCAGAAAGCATATATTTTTGTATTATAATGCTTATTAAAAAATATGGTTGAATTTCGACCTCTGGGCGGACCACTATTTAGAATAATTAGTTCTACCTACGCTGCTATGAAGATCGTAGCATTAAGAGATGTTTCCCCTTTGAAGTGCAAAGGATGGGTTCTATATTTTAGCCAGTCAGAGGAGGGTCTAAGCTACCGGTGATCAGCTACGGAGAAAGCAACTTCTGAGGGGTATCTGCGTCTGTTTGTTAGGCTTTTTATCCAACGGGGTTATATTATGCCGACACTACTCGGCGACTTATGTTTAGATTTTTTAGTTATCCTTCAGGCTGAGAGTGACAACAAGCAAACACCGAGTGTAAGGTAGGGTCAGCGTCATTAACTAGTTACATCTTATTCTAAGTTTGAGGGGTAACCAAAAGACGTCGCTGACTGTACCTACCTATCTAGTCCTTGGCAGCTGCTCTATGGCAGATGAAAGTGGTACCTAATTTTACTACACATATACAGGTATGTATTCATTCCTATGTGTGTATAGAACATAAAACCCATGGTGTGTGTAAAGTGAATAACCTACACCCATACACAATAGTAGTTTATGCAACGACCATATAAAAAGGGTTATTAAAACACGAGTGTGGGTTTATCACACGAGGCGTAGCCGAGTGTGATAATAGCATCACACGAGTGTTTTAATACCTAATTATATGCCGTTGCATACACTATTTTATCTTCACTCATACAGTTGAAATAAAATAAGTGGAAAAATAGTTTAGTCCAATATGGCGGATATTCTCATTGCGTATTCGAATGACTGCGCAGCGCGCTCATACATAGACAAAGATAAAAGCTGACTTAAGTCAATGAGCCCGCGCCAAAAATTAAAAAGAAAAAGTGTGCTATAAAAAATTAAAAAGTTATTTTATGATGCAGTTCTTTAAAAATCGAAGGAAAATGTTGAACTGTAATGGTTTTTTTTTTAAATTTTACCTATCCACGAAAAAAAAGTACGTGTTTATGCATTCGTTTTTGAACTCATATTTGGAACATTACGTTGTGAGTGTAGATAAATAAGCGTTATGTGTGTGTGCAAACGCGATAGTTTAGGCACAGCGACGGCGGCCATGACAGGGTTGCAAGGGGTGCACTGTACGCGGAAGCCAGCAGTTCAAAGAGGTGTTTCAACCCCCTGATACTAGTCTCTCTATTACTAGCAAAGTTGTTTAGATACGTTTATGCACGTGGTCGAATTAGTGCGGGTAATTTTAAAAAGTGGGTACCTAGGTATTGGTTTGGTTGTACCTAAGTAGGCATTTAATTGTTTCGTTAGGACTGTTTTATAAGTGTAACATTAAAATATATGTGTTTATTAAAAATACTACGACAACGGGTTTATATTTTTACGAGCTTTTACTTCCTAGCTAGGTAATGGACGACTAACCATGAAGATATAAATTGCTTAAATAAATAACCCGTCAAATAGTGCCCTATATGTAATATTCATGCCACAATCCATTTTATATAGGTAATTACTTTGTGAATGTAATCTTGTGGACGACGCAACGACAATCATAATAATTATTGGAACAACATATAGTCAAACAAATTTATTCCTTCAAATGTTCACACTCTATCAGAGTAGTACCTACTACTAACTAGTTAGCAAAGACCGGCAGAATCCAAAGTTGGCCCATTGCCATCTTTATTTATTTAGTTTGTTAGTTTGAAAAACATTTTTTTTCGAATTCGGTCCTATGATAATTATTTGACATTTTCTAGAAACTCCCGAGCACTATTATTTTGCCAGCAAATTGCATTTTTTTTACTAAATATTACACCACATTGTATCATCCAAGATAACTAAAGCCGTAAAGGAACTGTAGGTATTATCGCGGCTCCAAACACATAAATTTACCTACAAAATCGGAGCGAACTCTTTCGTTGTTCTGCAAGCCTAGTACGCCCGTGCGCGTTTTTGCTGTGGATCCGATTCCCGACAACCAAGATGGATGCTGCTGAGCGCTTTTGTTGCTCGATATCGGCAGAAAATTGATATTAGGATAGCTATTATTAATATTAACGTATTTCTTTTTGATAAAAGTACCATAAGAACAAACATACTCATATCGCACAGTAATTGTTTAAAACTTATTTGTACCTACCTATTTATTACGTTTTCTGATTCCTACTTTTACTCTAATGCGAAAGTTCAATTTTTTCACATCCCTCGTGTTTCCGGGGTTATCCGGATGTGGACGGATTTGAAACCGGAAATTCCTTCAGGAGTGGCTAGGATAACAGGAAGTGAAAGCGGTTGCGTTGTCTAGGGCTGAAAATCAATATTCGTGCGGAGGTGGCTGAGGGACGGGGTCGAAATCTAGAAAAGCTACAAGAAACTTTGATTAAATAAAAATCAAATTTACAAAGTTAATTGTGCGATAAAATAGTTAATTTTATCGCACTCATAAACGTAGGAAATCAATGTGATTTGAGAACCAGTTGAAAAAATGTAAAAAAAAACAAATTATTTTTTAGTAAAGGGGTGTTCCTTCAGCTCTACGATTGTCGATATTTCCTACCGTGTTCGGTTATTGGAAATGTATCGGCGATTGCCGATAATGTCGAACAGTTCGGAAAGCACCAAGGCTGCATAGGCGTCGAGAAGTAAAGCTGACCAGAAATCGATATCCCAATAATACGTGTTCGAAGCTATAGAGCACGGTATATTGGTTTGGGAGCAGGTGAAAGAGAACATGAGGGATGGATGCATTTAGGGTGAGGCGGGACTTAGGACAATGGTAGTGCGCCTGCGCGATTCTGAAAGAGGTAGCTCTGAGAATGTCAAACTTCAGCAAACGAAATAGTCAAAAGTTTTGACTTTAAACTTATAGGTATCCACTTTCAAAAATAATAATGTTGATCGTTTTAGCTTAATTATACTTGGTTAATTAAACGTTAGTTTGATAATGTGTAGATATAGATACTTGCTCATAAGTTTATTTATCAAAACTGTTTACAATAATATGGATGTAACCCAGAGCACGGTTAGCATATACAAACATGAAAAAAAAAACCCCATCTCCAAACAAAAATAAATTATATGCTTCAGAGTTGTTAGTTACAACAAAAAATAAACGGGCAGTGTGACATAATGATATGCGTAATTAGATCAAAGAAGTATCAGGACAACATAGTCTGTAGGTAGCGTTGCCAACAATAGGACCAAAAGGGCACGAAGGACTTCGTCGTCATACTCGACTCGGAGTGCGACGAGCCTCGTTCGTTGCTATGGCAAGTATGTGCGGAGCGCCGCCGACCGACACGTCATTTCCCTTCCTGAAAGCTCGCAATCTACTGCTACCAGGGTGGCAGAAACGAAAGCGGGTTTTCGAAATCGTGATAGGTTTCATCCCCCAAGGTAGGCGGAGAAATGCGCGCGCGTGGGTGTTGTTATGAAAACGGTGTTGCCCACCTACTAGTGACTTATAAACTGAAAGAGGTGTAGTCTAAAAGGAAAGTTCGAACTTTCAACTTGGCGAGCTAAAGTTCAGCTGGAGTTTAATGAAGGTTTGTTGAACTTTCCTCAACGATTTCAAGGACGATGGGTATTTGATTTTGTTTTGCTTTGGTTATTAAAATGTAGATTTGCTGTAGATAATTTTATTTTAAATTGAATATCCAGTACATTATTAAGTGCACTATTAGGTAAGTAGGTACATATATTAAAAAAAAGCATCTATTTTTTTAAATTTCAATTAGGGTTGCCAAAAGAGGTTACATATGGCTCAAAAAGTATGTAATACCTAATAATTAAAACATTTGCCTAAACCCTTCCTTGGCAGTTGGGTTAGGTTAGGTTAAAAAACACGTAAAAGCTAGAAAAGCAATTACACTAAAATACCCTGTTCTTATTGGGTCTGACTTTGAATTTCATGATTCCCTGCCACTTAGCATTCACTCGATGGACAATATTTTCGATCATGATTGCAAAGTGGTGGCAAAAGAGACTTGCTCGAAATTGGTAAAAATCTCAGCTCAATAAATTCTAATTCAGCACCTAGGTACATAGCGTAAAACACAATGCATATCACGACCCGAACGAAGGATTTTGAAGGAAACTGATAAACATACTTTTTTACTTTTCATGCTCGTTAAAGAACGTAGTTAAAGAACAAATTTAATGTTAATGAATACAATATTGTCAAAATGAAAGGCATGCAGTGCCATTTACAGCGTATCACGCTATTACCCTAAAGAATAAGAATGAGAGCGTAAAAAAAATAAATAAGTAGGTATGTCCTGACTAAAAATTTAAAAAAATACTGGTTGATAATACCAACAAATCTCTTTTCAGGGTTCCGTAGTCAACAAGGAACCCTATACTTTCGCCATGTCCGTCTGTCTGTCTGTCTGTCCGCGGTTTAGCTCAGAGACGCTTAGCACTAGAAAGTAGAAATTCGGTATGAATATAATACATATAATAATATATCAATCACGCCGACAAAGTGGTAAAATAAAATACACGTAAAGTGATAATGAATGGATGATTTTTTTTATTGTCTACCCCATGGTGTGGGGTTTCGTGTCGTTGGATAGGTCATTTACAAAGTATGGAGGGCGAGCGGTTTTCTATCAAAGGATCCGTTTGCGACTTTTGTTAGAGTCCAGTGTTGGGACCTCTGACAGCTAAACGGTTGTTTTTGGAGACGTGAAATAAATCATGGTAGTAGCTTATATAACGAATTTAAAAGGATGCTTTACATAAGTTAACGAGTAATAGTCAATCAACCTATAAAATGTACTATGGAGAAGGAAAATTTCGTACAAATTCCATTGAAAATTAGTTAGATAAAGTTGTTAGTTGGTAGTAAATAGCAGGTATATTTATAAGTTGGATTTTATAACTCTTACTTTAGTTACCATCGTCTTAAATGTGCCCGTAAGTTTTAAATTTTGAACCGTGAACGCAGTTAATAGGATTAGGGATAGTCATAGAATCAAACAAAAACCGGCAAAGTGCGAGTCGGACTCGCGCAGGAAGGTTTCCGTACCATTATCTATAACAAAACGGCAATAAAATCACGTTTGTTCTATGGGAACCCCACTTAAATATTTATTTTGTTCTGTTTTTAGTAATTTGTTGTTATAGCGGCAACAGAAATACATTGCATCAGCTATGAAAATTTCAACTGTCTAGCTATCACGGTCTATGAGATACAGCCTGGTGACAGACAGACGGACAGCGGAGTCTTTAGTAATAGGGTCCCGTTTTTACCCTTTAATACGGAACCCTAAAAAGCGCCATTCTAAGTCGAATTGTGTCCGTGGTCCCACACGCACTTGGGCGATTTGATAAACCTAAGTATTATATTACTACAAATGCGCAAGTGAGATTGTTTGTTTGTTACGCTTTCACGTCTAAATCGCTGGACCAATTTTGATTGAATGATGAAGCAGAGATAGGTGGGAACCCTGGAGGCGGCCATTGGCTATTTTGCTTTTGCGAAAATCTACATAGGTACGACTAATCTACATTTATAAAACCTGGTGTTTTTATATTTCTATAATTGCTGCCTATTCTTTATTTACGCTCACTGAAATACGCAACACTTAATTTTTATAAGATATAGTTGTCTGCCCTAGTGCAATGATAAATATTAAAATCTTTGTAAGACAATACATTGATTTTCAATACTCCATTAAAAATAATGCATTAATATTACCTAGACATTATGTTAGCTCTCATTCATCATATTGGTCCTCAACATGTCACGACATTTTATTTCTCCGCTTGCTCATTCCATCTGGTATTGGGAGTGCTGAAATTGTAAATCTTGAAGAAAAGGTAAATAATTATCGAGTTCATTAGCCACGTAAGGAGTAGCTAATTATTGTAAGAGTGCAAGAGGGACGGAGGCAGAGGCAGGCGGAGTGGTCAGCCGGTATGTGTGCCACGGCCGTGTCTGTTTGTCTGTCTGGTTGCCAAGTGGCCGGCGAGGTGGGCTGACGCGTGCGGCCACGCCACCAGGCGCGCAGGCGGCCGAGGCGGTGCGCTGCAACTGCACAAGTGCATTCACCGCGGGGGCTGCACTTCGTAAAGTTTACTCACATCACAGACGCGCGGGCCAGCTGTCGAGTGCACGCATCAAAGCGTAAGGTGCATTCACTTTAAAATGTGGCAACAAAACATTTTCATTTTATGCAATATGAGATAGAGGATAAGAATCAGCTTGGTTAGTTCAAAATAAAAGCTTACCCCATAAAAGGTAAAATTGTCTTCTCCATACTATAACGTAACTTGCCATAATGATGAATATTACCATAACAGTGTTGTCTGGTCAATTTACCGCAGCGGGTGCGGCTGGCATTTTGATGAGGGGATGAACACGCCGATGTTTACCACCTATTAGGGTTGTAGTACCTACAGCTTTTCGTGCAAATTCATTTTGTGAAATTTATTTTGACGCAACGGCATTTTGTGTAACATAAATTAATCCAATGGGAAAATAATTTATGAATGTCTATGAAAAAGTGCTCTATCAAAATGAAATCGTTAAAAATAATATAATATGCTATTAATATGTAAAGGTAGGTACTGAAAAAAATATATTTTGTTAAGTAAGTAGGTACTTAGATACTTTATTTATAACAAATAAAAATCCGTACCAAACCAAACCAGAAAACGCCTATTTTACACAAACGCTGCCCCAAAATCAACAAAATTTAATTACGGGCAATCTCGCCGGCGATTTTATGGGTCATCAGAATTGAGGCGCGCAACCCTTCGGTAATAAAGAAAGACAATGGGCATCATTTGTCACAGCCCCGCACCCCGCACCCCGCTCCGTGGCCCGCCGGCCCGAAGGACCGACCGCGACCCCAATATGTGTCACCCACTCACCTCCGATTTAGCCTGATTCCCTAATCCCTGCCGACTTAATTACCTTTGTTAGATCGTTAATTTTCACCTTTATGTTGGCAAAAACTATTATTTGAATAAATGACACAATTTGAGGTTAACTGCTCCAGATAATTAAAGTAGATAGTTCTATATAACTGTTACTCAGATTTACACGGTACAAAATAGATCTCAAAGACCCATTTAACTGTCTCCTTGGGTGGCCCTATGAATGAAAAGTGTTGGTTTTTTTGCTGTTTAACTTAGTTATTATTCAGGTAATTGGTATGATTTACTGAACTGTTTTTAAAAATCCACGCAATGGAAAAAAAAGCCAGATGTTTCCCATGAAAAATCAAAATGGTAACTTATGCAGTTTCAATAAAACCTATGATGATTAGGTTTTTGCCGAAAAAACGCGATTAAGTTTGCATAATAATATTTAGAGAAGATAAAATATGGTGCGCTCTCCATTAAATTTTAAATACCAGGAAGTTTAAAAAAAATGTAGTCTTAAAAAGTTAAAAAATCAGTCATCGTGACTTAGATGGACGTGTCTTAATTCGATGGAGATAGTTTGATTTCCACTTGTGTACTCTACTTTGATCAAAAGTTGTTTCAGAAATTCTTGAAAAGTTTTGCTCTAGTTTTTCTGACTTTGAAATATTTTCACTGAAATATGGGAAACTTTCCCGAGGCATAATACATCTAAGTATTAGAAGTTCGAAATAAATCCAGGCGAAGAGGTAGAACAAAACAGGTTAGTGGGGCGTTGTTAGAGCGGAACGATTTTATGGGGCGCGGCGAGGCCTTTCGTAGCGAGCCTCCGCGTGCGATGCTACCCTGGTAGATATTTCTTTTTATGGTCTACGGATAAATGTCAAGGGAGTGCCCGGCGCGCCTAGAAAGCACCCCGTGCGTTATGACTTTCAGCTTTACGCGCCTGATATAAAAAGAATGGGATTTCCCAATGGAGGCAGTCTATGACCGTGGAAATGTTGTATGACCAGTTTACAACGCGCCTGACCTTGACGTAGGGGTTAATTATGTCTTAATTATGAATTGTCCCTAACTTTCTTTTAATTAAAAATTCGTTTCCATTGAATGCGAGGAAATTTCCCACATCTTAGAACATCTTTATATTATTCAAATCATCAAATACATTGAAAGAACCCTGTTATTCGGCCGGGCCGGTGTCATCGAAAGTTTTCTAACGTCACAACACTTGAAAGGAATCGACTATTCCTGTCAGATTCCACGCGGATTCTTGAACATCCTACGATGTCATGTTCTCCTAATAAAAAGGACACGTCAGCATCCCGTATTTCTCACGCTCGCACCCGAACAGCCTCCAGCCTCCCTGTTTTGTCTCTTTTTATTCCCTGGGACGCGCCACTCACACGCGTTAGCATATCGTGGGAAATAACGACACTGTTCCTTTTGTAAGTTGTATACAAAGGCAGTTTTTTAAGTAGATAATGTCACCAGTTAGTGCGTTTTATAGCAATAAGGTAAATTATGTGTGCTCCCAAAATAAAAATTTAAATTAAAAGATACTAAACTCGGGCGCCAGGGAGATTCACACAGTACAAAAGTAATAAAAGGTTGCCGGAAAGAAGTAATCGGAAGAGTCAGACTTTTAATCTGCCGGTGGGAGGCTAAACAAAGAAAATCAAAACAACTATTTTATCTTTTCTCTATTTAATGGCCCGTAGCTTTCATAATCTTTAAACCAATAAACTAAATTATAATATGGTTTTAAATTAATACATAAATTAGGAATGTGATATTATTGCATCTTGCACTAAATGAGTTAAGATTTAATAGAAATAAAAATCCTACCAGATTGCTGGCTTTAAAAATAATAAATACGAAACCGTAGAAGAGAAGATTGCCGGATTGCCGTAGTGTTCCAAAAAAAACAAGTAATCATTTCGGATATTTAAAATCCAAGAAATGAAATAAAATAAAACTAATTTGAAGAAAGAAAAACTGGAGAAAGAAGAAAAAAAAAACGCCAACAGGGGGCTGTAACAAAACATTAAAACGTTAAGAAAAGTCATTAAAATGCGAACACGTGTAAGCGTGCATTTGGGCTAAAACTTACCGTTTTCTTCTATTAAAATAACTTTGATGCGCATACGCAGCCAATCCTATTATGCATGCGAGCGAAAACCATCAAAATCTGAAAATTAACAATTTCGTCTAATAAGATTCTATCACGAGACGCAGACATTACAATGTCCTGAAGAACTCAAACTTACCGAAAATTAAGGTCAATCCTTCTCACAAAATCGTTCTAGGTCCGTTTGAAAATCATTGCCTTTTCATTTAGGCCAAAATATCCGAGATAAATACGGATTAGAGAAAATATTGGCGAGCGATTCAAAATTATCGACCGGCCATTTCTAAATCAAAAGCGTAGAGTAGCAATGTCAAAAGTGACAGCTGACAGCTTACATCAAAACTAGATTATTGTAGTTCGGAAATCGACTAAAACCATAAAGCATGTGACGAGGTAAAAAAACTCGTTACATTACATCCCTCCCCGAAAAAATAAAAGAAAGCAATTTCTTTTATGCTACCAAAACAACAGAGAAAAGCGAAAACTTTTTTCAAAAAAAAAAACAAGGAAATATAAATTCCAAAAACAGTAAACCAAAAAAGTTTAGAAAAGATCAGGATAATAAAGACTGCAAGGAAAACATCCGCCAAGTCTATAATCAACAAACCAGAATAAAATTAATCAATGAATGTCGCTAGAGTATCATGACATGCATATAAAAAACAAAAAGTACAGTGAAGCCAAAAGCACAACCGACCTACAATACAAAAAGAACCAACATGAGTGCAGTTAGGCACCCACGCCACTGACTAACAAGTTAAATCCAAGAAATACTATAAGTACAGTAAAGCGCAATCGTTGCTACCAACGTGTATAAGAGTACAAACAAAAACTAATTTCAGTACGGTTAGGCACCATCGCCACCGACTAACAAATATAACTCCACAAAAATACCAATTTGAGTTCGGTTAGGCACCATCGCCACCGACTAACAAGTATAAAGCAACACAAAAAAACTAAATTGAATACAGTTAGGCGCAATTGCCGCTGTCTAACAAGAATAAACCAAAAAAATGTCTATATGAGTACAGTTAGGCACCATCGCCACTGACTAGCAAGAACAAATTATAACCGTATTAACAGTTTTAAATCTTCACATCACTAGGGATGTAAAAATATGAAGAAGAATGTTGTGATCGGCATAACACCGCCAATTTCCCGAGCACAAACACCTTCGAAAATAAACGCATATTGTAATAAGTCCACCAATATCGGGGCACAGTATCGAAAAAAAGATTGCATACTGTGGCAAATCCACCAAATATCGGGGTACAATAGCAAAAATTTGCATATTGTGATCGGCACAACTCCACCAACTTTCCAGGCACAATAGCAAAAAAAAGATTGCATACTGCGATCGGCACAACTCCACCAACTTTCCGAACACAATAGCAAAACAAAATATTGCATACTGCGATCGGCACAACTCCACCAATCTACCGGGCACAGTAGCAAAAAACAACGAAATCAAGGGAAAAAAATATACCGAGATCCGTAAAACAAATAGGAAAATCTCTACAAGTGAGAATAAGGCCACAAGTATTGAAATACCTAGAGTACAAATGCACAGAAAACCAACTTGAAAACAAGAGCTAGCAATTCTGCAAAAAAAACAGAAACACAAAAATCGATACTATTTCTACTAAGGGAAGCAGTATGATTCGCGTAACTTAAAAAAGAAATTAAGATTTTGCATTCTAACACAATAAAGTTAGAAGCAAATCAAATAAAACAATACCCACACAACAAAACATAAAACAATACCTTAAGTGTATAAAAGTGGATAATAGTAATACAGAAATTGTATACAAGAATGTATAAGAATTGTATACAAGATTGTATAAAAAAATAAAATATAAGATCTTTCGATATGAAAAACGTATATGTGTGGTGGAAAAGGTTATCAAAATGTCCTAAGTAATATTTTAGAATGTTAAGAAATTGAATTCAATAAATTTATATGAAGTAACCTAACATACTATCTCACTCAAAGCGCTGTATACCTATCATCCATCCCATCATACATCACACTAACACACGCGCTCTTCAGACAAAAATATCAAAACCAAGACTAACACTTGAAAACCAAATTAAAATTTAATAATATCTTTAACATGATAACGACCAGCAGTACCTTTATTAAGGTCTTTCAGAATATAAACGTTATCAGAAATCTTTTCAATAATTTTACATTTAATAAACTTAGGAGCGAGTTTTGCCGAAAAATAAGTAGGTGCATGAGATTGAACGAAGCTCCTCCTCCACACAACATCACCCACATCAAAAGAAATGACTCTACGACTTTTATTATAATAGCGAGCATTACGCTGATAAGCTTTTAATAAATGAGTTTGAACTTTAACAAAAATATCACTAAGTGAATTAAGAGAATCAGCATAGTGACTTCTATTGGAAACTTCCAGTTCACTCAAGTTATCAACTGAGTTACTTAAACGATGTAAAGAACCATCAAAAATAAGTTCCCTACCAAACATTAAAAAGTTAGGTGTGAAATCTGTAGCAAGATTAACACTATTATTCAAAGCTAATTGAACATGAGGTAAATATTTAGACCAAGTTCTATGATCATCCTTAACAAAACAAGCTATGCAAGTTTCAACAGTTTTGTTATATCTCTCAACAGGATTATTTTGAGGTGTGTATAAAGTGTTATAAAATATTTTATTAATATTAAAACCGTTCAAAAATTCTACGAAATGTTTAGAAGTAAATTGTGTACCATTATCACAAACAATTATCTTGGGACAACCAAATTTAAGAAATATTTCTTTTTCAAAAAGTTTATTTATTACTCTAGTAGTAGCATTTATCATAGGAAAAATCCAGCAGTATTTAGTGAAAACATCAACAACCGAGAGAATATATTTATGTATGTCCAGAATAAGTTTTAGGTATGGGACGATTCAAACTTAATGGCGACTGCAAAATTCGCATTATGCTGTACAGCAATGTTTTCCGCCATAAGGTTTGATTCTACCTGTATGCCGTTTCTATTATTGAAGAGGTATCAAATTTAATCTTTCAAAACTATTTAAGTAGGTATGTAAGTTCAACTATGATTGTAATATAAAAAGAAAGGAAGAAAGTGTTGCCACAAGAAGTTTAAAAAAATGAATGAACTAATGGAATTATTGTTTTCAAAACTCGATTACAATTATTAATTAATATAATGGTAGCACTAGAAACATAATTTGATTTAATAAAAAATGAATGATGAAAATTATTCATGACTAATTTAATCCAAAACAATTATTAGAACAACAAACTATCCAAAAAAAAACCGGAAAAAGTATGGTTACCTAGGGAAAATCGTAAATACGGTCTAGTGTTATGTTTACTTAACAAATAAAACAGTAGCGAATTTATAAATTTTGAAGAATGATTAAAAATAATCTAACCAATTTGAAAAGTCTTTGTAACAAGTTAGTAACATCATCAGGTTTGTGACATTTAATGAGATTTTTTCAATAACGAGACACTCGCAGTTATATATTAATAACAGGGGCTCGATGAGACCTAAACAGTTTTTTGACTCACTAGAGTTTTACTTACGCTACAAACATCACAAATTTTAGATGTGACTCAAACTATTTGAAATATGAAACAAACAACAACAACAAATTATTCCACAGAATCTATATGATAATATGATCAAAAGGTGTGCAAATAGGACACACGTTACGTTTAATTATACTAACCAAAACCCTATCAAACAGTTATAAAGGTTCTATACCGTAACAACAAACATTTTACGAAGATAACCTAAAAAATATCGTTGACTTTTTGCACAACACGTGGTTTCGTGCAAACTAAAATTTTCCACAAAATTTCGTGCAAACTGTCAAAAAGCTACAGTAAATCATGCAAATGCATTTGCTTTTATGTTAAGTTGGTTGATTCCAATAAAATCATTTTTAACGGCAATTAAATTGAAGCAAAGCAAAAGGCTGAAGAAAAGTGTGTAACCCCCATCATTATGACGAACGAAGGAATAAATAAAAAGAATGTTGTACTTCTGTCAAATCAATCATGTCAGCAACATCATTAGCATTAAGGATTGTACATGCATCATCAGATTCTAAGTTATTTTTAGCAGCTAGATGATGAGAAAACTGAACTTCCCTATCCATGATGAATAAGCAAAATGAAGATCAATGAGCAAAAAGCAAAACTTTAAATTGTAAAATATTTGAGGTTAAGTTTAATATTTAAAATTGTTTTTATGAAAATATCTAAGTGTTTGGCAGTGAAAAGATGCAATAATAACTGACAAAACAAGTTTAAATCTCTTAGTTAAAGTAGATTAAAAAGTAAAACTAAAGTTCACTTAAATTAAATATGAAACAAAGTTACACCGCACTAAGTTTTACACTGTTGAGAACTTAAACAAAAGAAAACTGTCTTACCATACAAGTATGTTGTTTTGTAAGAGTAAAGAGATAAGTGCTGTAACAATAAAAGTTAACAAAACACAATAGAACAATATTGTTAGTAAGAAAATATTGTCTACAAAAAAATATCAAAATAATTTAAGTTGTTTACAACAATTATTAACAATAGTAAAATTCAGAAATGAAACAATGTATTCTGTAAACAATACCAGAAAATAATTAGATGCAATAATATCACAATAAAGTAAAAAAAGCTACTTCAAGTGTCCCTGTTCGCAGAGCGACAAATGTCACCAGTTAGTGCGTTTTATAGCAATAAGGTAAATTATGTGTGCTCCCAAAATAAAAATTTAAATTAAAAGATACTAAACTCGGGCGCCAGGGAGATTCACACAGTACAAAAGTAATAAAAGGTTGCCGGAAAGAAGTAATCGGAAGGTCAGACTTTTAATCTGCCGGTGGGAGGCTAAACAAAGAAAATCAAAACAACTATTTTATCTTTTCTCTATTTAATGGCCCGTAGCTTTCATAATCTTTAAACCAATAAACTAAATTATAATATGGTTTTAAATTAATACATAAATTAGGAATGTGATATTATTGCATCTTGCACTAAATGAGTTAAGATTTAATAGAAATAAAAATCCTACCAGATTGCTGGCTTTAAAAATAATAAATACGAAACCGTAGAAGAGAAGATTGCCGGATTGCCGTAGTGTTCCAAAAAAAAACAAGTAATCATTTCGGATATTTAAAATCCAAGAAATGAAATAAAATAAAACTAATTTGAAGAAAGAAAAACTGGAGAAAGAAGAAAAAAAAAACGCCAACAGGGGGCTGTAACAAAACATTAAAACGTTAAGAAAAGTCATTAAAATGCGAACACGTGTAAGCGTGCATTTGGGCTAAAACTTACCGTTTTCTTCTATTAAAATAACTTTGATGCGCATACGCAGCCAATCCTATTATGCATGCGAGCGAAAACCATCAAAATCTGAAAATTAACAATTTCGTCTAATAAGATTCTATCACGAGACGCAGACATTACAATGTCCTGAAGAACTCAAACTTACCGAAAATTAAGGTCAATCCTTCTCACAAAATCGTTCTAGGTCCGTTTGAAAATCATTGCCTTTTCATTTAGGCCAAAATATCCGAGATAAATACGGATTAGAGAAAATATTGGCGAGCGATTCAAAATTATCGACCGGCCATTTCTAAATCAAAAGCGTAGAGTAGCAATGTCAAAAGTGACAGCTGACAGCTTACATCAAAACTAGATTATTGTAGTTCGGAAATCGACTAAAACCATAAAGCATGTGACGAGGTAAAAAAACTCGTTACAATAAATAGTTGAGCTACTGGCATACATAGTAAACTAGCCATGTAACATTAAAATAATAAGACACCTTTTATAATATGAAAAAGAGCCGTTGGATAAGTTTTTGCTGTGCCTTTTTCTGAGCGAAAAAGGACAGATAGAGACGGAGAGATGGGCATCCCTTTCCATTGAAATACCCGAACTATTTTGAACCCATACTTCACTAGTAAAATTAGCAGTAGGTGTATAGTGTAACGAAACATAAAAGTGCACAATTACTTTGCGTTGAATGATATCGTGTAAACACTATTAGACGTCGGGTTGCATTTTGACAAAAAAAAAATGCGTGAGTGTCGTGGAACATCGGTTGGAACGAAGTTCGGGAATATTTTGTCCGGGGATGAAGAATCGTGTCACGGACCCTATGGATTTATAACCGTCTACACTAAAGAAAGGGTCGTGACGGAAATTCGTGAATCTTACACTATTTTTCGCCTAACCCCATCCGCCAAGTTCGTACCGTGCAATAAGGAACTTCGTTCCAAAAATAGACGGGTATTATAACGTAAATAACGTATTCAATGCTTTGTAAACGGCCTGATTTTTTTATACCGCCCTAAGGGGTTAGGCAGTGTTGTACTTATGACTACACCAACCTCATTTCACCAGTTTTGTTTCAGCCCCTTGTAACATGGAGTGAGCCTGCCACGATCAACCGGGTACAAATTCATCACTTCAACTCCGGGCTACTTCTGAGAAATACCAGAAGGAAAACCTCAAAAATACTTCGCTTGATCTGAGAATCGAACTCCGGACCGCACACTCAGCGGAAGCGCTTGCGAACTCTATAACGAGACGTTAGTACTTTCCATAACAAAGCAGTTTATTTTAAATTAGGTTTAATTTATTTTCTTGCTTATTAATACAACGTGTAACAGAATAAACGCAATAACTCTTAAGGGGTCATTGTACTCATCATAAGGAACAACTTTTACTATGGGGCCAAACCTGAAATCGCAAAAAAAAATCAGCTGTTCAGTAGGTACTTTTTGTCGAGTTATGCGCACAGAAATGTAAGGGGCAGTCGACTTCGTCTCGGGCTTACATTCGTCTACTCGTTTGTATAAACCAACTTACCGCACTAACATCATAAATAACTATAATGCCCTTCCGTATTATCACAATATTAACTAACTAGTATTTAGTGAACTAATTACTCCCTATCCATTTTGTGCGCGTTACCTACCTCATTTATGTAATTAATTAAGCGACATTTACAGGAGCGACCTGTGACCTTCATAACACTGAAAATAACTTTTAGGTTATGCTTTTAGAAGCAATACCTACCTTTAATTTTTTTAATAATTTTAACCTAATTAGATGAAATTTACGTTACGCATTATTCATTTATTTAAAATAATAAGATGATAAAATGGATTGTATGGAGTTACGTCGCGCCTTGGTTACGCCATGTCTACGTAAAGAGTTTACGTACACGTGACGCCACAGTTGCGGAAATTGTTCAAAACAGTCACCGCGGCCCTGGAACGCAAAGGGCAATAGGAAACACACGGATGGGTTTTAGTCAGTATGAATCTGACACTCGCTCCCGCTCCGCCCAGAGCGGAAGGAGTCATTTGTTGAATTCCCATCCATAAAAAAGGGAACTGCTTCATCTACTTATACTATAATTATAATCCTATCTATTAAAAAAAGACGTGACACTACAAGCCGACTCTCTGCTAATTTTTATAGATCTTGATAATGCAAATAAACGGGTCCAATATTTTAAAATTTATCTAACTGACGGACTTAATTTAATCATAGGTATTTGCTTTACCAAGAAAGCATCCTAATTATGCCTTCCAGTTTGTTTCAAAGTTTCACATCCATGTTTCCCATATGCAAGCAAATGTTGAGTCTAAACATCATTTTAGTCTTTGGAAGCCCTTAATTTAGCCTGCGAGTAAAGCCTGACGTGAACCGGAACTTGCCACCGGAAGTGACCCAAAAGGTTGCGCGCGTCACTTTTGATATCGGATACCTTTCTGAAACTTTAACTATGACTTCCCATCTATCAATCTTGTGCAAACACTGAAAACGAATAGAAGTGTAGGGGAAAATCTTTCATTAATCCATTTTTGGTCAAGCTATGCAGACATCAGTCGTATGTAACTTTCTGACTTGGTGACAGACACCTTGACTATTCATACTATGGTAGACACCAGATAAACGTGCAATAACGGTCATTGACCCATATATTTACTGACTTTACCAAAAACAGGAAAAGACAAAGCTGTCCTGAATCGACTTCTATCGTGGTTCTTTACGTTCTCTAGTAATGATAAATGTTATAAATGCGAAAGTAACTGTCTGTTTCGTACCATTTCACGTCTTAACGGCTGAACGAATTTTGATGAAACTTGGCAAACGGATAGGCCATGGTTTAGGACATACGATACGCGCTAGGCGCCTCCAGCGACTGGATAGGGGCAGCCTGCGAATGGTGGCGGGGACCATCACCGGACACTGCTCACTGAACAAACACTTCCACACGATAGGTATAACAGACAGTCCTCTATGCAGAGCATGCATGGAGGAGGAGGAAACGGTATCGCATTTGCTCCTTGAGTGCACAGGCGTTACTGAAATACGGAGGCAAACAATAGGGACACCTAATTCACTCACAGACACCCTGAATACACTGAGTAGACTGATCTGTTTCTGGAGGGAGGTTGGCTGGTTGGAATGACGGCCGACATGGCTCACGCACAATGGTCCACAGCAGGACTAAGTGCGGAAACCATACCCGATAGATAGATAGATAGACATACGATACTTTTTAACCTGGGAGTATGTTCCCTTGGCATAATTTCCGACTCGCGCAAGCGAAGCGGCTGGCAGAAGTCAAAACTATTTTAAATAAGTTTTGTAAACGGATGGTGGTCTACCTCGTTATGTAGACCAGGCTATCCTCAAAAGCAGTTGCCCTATCACGGTACACCGATGTGTACCCTGTTAAGGTTTTTGTGGAATTTGTTTGACAGGGTCACCGCGGGGCCCTAGCTGGAACGCAAAGGTGATTTGGAGGAACACGGATGGGTTTTAGTCAGTAAGTCTGACACTCCCTCCGCCTCGCTCCGCCCAGAGCGAATGGAGTCATTTGATGATTTCCCATCCTTAAAAAACGGCAACTGCTTCATCTACGTGTAGACTTAAATATCATCGTCTTTCTCCTCTTTCCAAAGGATTCACTTTGCAACCCCATCACTGAGAAATCCTTACATTCTACAGGCGGCAGACTGTAGCCTGTGCTGTAACCTAACTTGTTGTTCAGATTATTCCAAGGGCAAATGACAATGAGGATGGACGTGTTAATTGTGTAAAAAAATACACACTTTTATAATTACCGACCTTGCACATCATTTGACCCACTAGAGCCGGACTGAAGACTAAACCAATGAGCAATTAATAGCAGTTTTCATTCGTGTGACGTCATCGAGCTATGTTGAATTAGTGGATTAATTATTAATTAAACACCATGTCTGGACTTCTGACAGATGTTTATCAAGATTAATTTATTACAATAGGTAGTAGTGTATTTTTAGTAATGACCCTGATCTCGATATTAATGTTTCCTGAAACGCGGGTACTCTGCCAATTTTATGATCACGATCTAATCTTGCAATTTATTAATCTTTTTTATTGAAAAAAAACTTTCTAATATACTTCATACAAATACATTCCATAAATGTGAATAAAAATACAAATCATTATAAAAGATTGACTGCAATCGTTTGCTAGAAAATATATATTATTATGATCAAAATTAAAATTTCCAAAAAGTTGTTAGCAACTACATATATTATTTAACGGAGCTACTTTAAAAACCGATAAAGTGAAAATTTTGACAATTTACACAGCTTAAGAATCATCAAAAGTAACTTACCTGAAACTACAGCAGCCACTGCCACAAACTGCAAAATTTTCAGCCTCCACATACTTTTAGTTGCAGGCGCAGCCAACTGTTATTTTAACCACCAAATTGAATAAAACTCATACGCAAGTCATATTTAAAAAAGCAGCAATGTTACCTATCGCGTATACATAGGGCATTAATACGATAAAAATAAAACAGTCAAATTAAATTTAAGCTAACTAACCATGAAAATCCATTATCGTATATATTTAGATAATATAATTTAAAAAACAAGATGAATTGAATGTGAAAAATAAATCTACGAAATTCAGTTTGGAGTAAATGGGAAGTCGGTCTGTTTCGCGGGCACGCTCGTCACTTTGTCAGCGGCTCAACTATTTCAGCAGTCCTGAAGCTTGCTGCGCCCCTCGCAACCCCACCACCCTTTACGTGGTGGTGCAGAATGGGGACAGGGAGCGTCCCACGAGCTATAAAGAAAATTGTCTTCACTGCGCTAATTGAAACAATATTTGTTGGTTTGAAAGGTGTCATGCAGGTTACATAGCCGCCTCGTTAACTGGCCTGCGCTGGTATTACTCATTGTCTTACGTGTTATTAGCTGATCTCATTTTCTAGAGAGAAAGACGTACTATGTAGGTATTTGGGTATGTTATAGGAGTAATGAGAAAAAAGTGTACCCTTCTAGAACCCAGGCAGAAGAGCATGGTGGTTGATGATAGGTACTAACAATTTGGAAACAAACAAATGCTAACTTATAGCTAAGGCAGTTGACTTTTTTAATTTTTATTGACTTACTATACCTGTCGATATCGCATCAATACCCAGTCGCATATTTAAAGATTTAGCGGCCCGGGCAAAACCATCGATTACCTATATTATGTTTTACCAAAAAGAGGGTAAGTATTGGATAGGTAATATCTATCCACTAGTAAAATGAAAATGTGCAAATAAGCACATTATATTGCTTCTCGCCTGTTCCAACCTACCCCAGCCGGCCTATAAAGGGGGTGCCGAAAGGTAACGAAGTCATAAGCCCCGTAAATGCCGCGGCATGATTGTCTATGGGCTAACATTTATGCAGCCATCCAATTAGGGGACGTGTTTGTATAGATGGCGACATAACCTTGCAGTGGCAGGCGAATTCAAAGGTCATATTTTATGCTAGTGTAAATTCTGTAATGATTTTGAAGAAGTGGTAATAGTATTATGAATTTTGTGATTTTGAGACTTGAAATTATTATGATTGCTGATAGTAAAATTTCAGGTTTGTTTCAAACGGGTTCTAGTGCAGCTAAGGCCACTCCCTTTCAGGAGAGCGTCAACAAACACGTCATAATTATCTTCTGTATATATCGCGTGGGTTCGAAACAAGAAATCAATGTGCCTTGCCACTGCCAGCGATCCGGTGATACCTAAAGCTGAAGTCTTGGGTTTGATTTCCAGGCGCCGGAAAAATGGGGTCGTTTTCAATACTTATACCATAGATAATACACTATATATACTATACTTATACTGTCTGTATCTAACCTACTTACTATGCTGGGCCAGTCAGTGCGCATTGTTAAATGTTACGTGTCGTCGAAATTTTGGTTCTAAGACGCCAGTTTTCCCACGATGTTTTCCTTCACTGTTTTAAGACAAGTGTTATGATATGAATATACTCGTACCTGCAACGTGTAACAGAACAAAGGCAATAATCACCATTATGAACAACTTTAACTATGGGACCAAACCCCGACATAGCGATCAAAAATCAGCTGTTCAGTACAATTTGTCGAGTTATCCACACATATAAATATATGGGCAGACGTTTTTTTTTTCGCGGTTTCAGTGTTGGTTCCTTAGTGAAAGTTGTTCATAATGATGAGTACAATGACGCCTTAAGAGGTACTGCGTTTATTCTGTTACACGTTGTATATGCACTTAGTTATATATTTATAAATAGTAGGTATATATATGATTGAGTAAAATTCCTCGATAACAATAACATTAAAGTGGACTTAATGATTTTCCATTGAACCCGCCATCCCCTTCTAACCTAACCTGTCCGAGTCGGGGTGCCCTAAGCTCCCTGTGCCCTATGTTCGAAATTTGGTGACAGATATACTTACCTTTCTGAGTACGAAGCTAAAGGAATAAACCTTTTATTTTGAGAACAAAGTTTTATTCAAGAAATGAACGATTTCATTGATAATCCATCTCTTATTTTACATACATATTGACATTAATTTGGTAATTCATACCTGGCGACACTTTTTATATATCTGAGAACGAAAATATTTCGTACCGATAGATCTATTTATTAGGTGATACAACTTGATGACAAATATACATTTTGGTGACAAGAAATATAGTCCCCATATTTTAATTTATAGTATAAAATTCAGCTTTTATACTACCTATATCGGTAATAGGGTAGATGACTAAAAAATCTAATTACTCTGTCACATATATTTCCAAAAAATATTAGACAACATTGTTTTTCTTTTTTCACGTAAACAAAAAATTAAACGAAACAGTGCGTTGAAAACTCGTGTGACGTCACTTGTAAGTACACTTTTTACTTACACGTGACGTCACAGCCCCCACTCCTGATCTTTGTTGCGTTTTATCTTCGTCATTTTTTATTGATTTGATAAAGCAAAAAATACGTGTCCAAAATTTTTCGATAATCTAACTGACGGACTAGAATCATATAGATTTTAACCAGGAATCATCTCTATTACATTTTTTTATAGTTTCAGGGTGTCTGACAAAGGCACGCCACAATCGATGTGACAATTCCTTTGAGGAGCAGCTAGAGACGCGCCACGGCGTCCTCACCTTCCGCCTGACGCAGGTCCTCACCCGACACGGTTGTTTTAGGTGGGAGCTGTGTCGAATTTGGCGGGGGGAGGCACGCCTGGGTGTCACCATAATTGTGTGGGTCGCCCAGAGGACACCGTGGCGCATACGGTGAAGGTCTGCCCTGCTTGAATGTATAAGGGCAGGAAGATGATGAGTTGATGACAACATTAATTTTTGCGGCAATTCGTAAAATAAGGCATTTGCGGCAAGATTGCCCCAAATAACTTACATAAAATCAAAATCAGGGGTGCGAAACCTTTCGAGTGCCATCAGTGTAGCAGTCAAATTGAGATCCCCAAACAACTTGAGATTCCTCGCAGTTTGGGGAATTCCCCACACGTTGGCAACGCTGTTACGAAAACTGTCAATCTTGATACTAGAGGCGCTAGTTGGAATATTTGCATCGCCAATGTAAAACATATGGCAGAATAAACACTTTATATCAATTAAAAACTTAATAAAATTCTTACATTCTTTAAAAAACAAAACACTTCAAAAATAATCAACTGCCCTATTTGTTTTTTAATATAATTTCGCACCATCTGTAACAAATAAAAGGTTAATGTTTTACTCCATCTTGATAGTAAACGACTATTTGCATACATACAAGCATACATGCAAATAGTCGTTAGGATGCCAGTAAAGTGCCACTTGCATAGTATTTGTTTACACAAAAACATTATCATTTTAAGCATTCTTTACATTTGCATTTTTCATTTGATTTCTTAGCATTTTTCATTTTTTTTTCTTTCTTTTTTTTGCATATCTGAGGCTGGCTTTAGTACCTACTTAGCTAGTCGTGATAAAAATACAAGCTACGAAAAGGTTGATATTGTCTGCATTGGGGAAAGACTAACATAGGTTTGTCTTACCCAGGGCGAAGAGTCAGCCTTCATACACTTTAATAGTTACTCTGCTATTTGTGACGAAGGCAAATACAACAAATCAAAACCATGAAAATCGTTCGGCCGTTCTCGAGTGTTCGAACAAACCCGACTTTGTTTTATATATACACTTCTGGACACATCTATTGGCCCACCTTAGAGTTTAGGTTTCGATGG
Source organism: Melanchra persicariae (assembly GCA_947386135.1). NCBI lineage: Eukaryota > Metazoa > Arthropoda > Insecta > Lepidoptera > Noctuidae > Melanchra > Melanchra persicariae. The sequence goes on along the minus strand of OX376648.1, from coordinate 16,723,431 downwards.
CCCCTACCGAAATATGATTGCTAGATTGAACAAAAACTGTTGATGCAGTTTTAAACCTGATACATTTTACCATCTTTTTCGGTCGTATTGTTTTAAATTTGAATTCAGAATACCATACGACATGGAGCTACGCCTAACAAGTCGGATATGCGCCTTGTTAAAGGCAATTGATTTTTGAATAAAAAACATGTTTTATCAAATAAAGGTTTAATTTAATAACGCGTGTTGCCTCCATGGGCATCTACCACAGCTCTCATACGATTAGGCATAGAGTTTATCAACCGCTCTATGAAATTTTGAGGGATCATCTCCCATTCCTCTTCCATGGCAGTTTTCAACTCCTGCATCGTCTGGGCAACTGGCTGACGAGCCCTAACACGTCTTTTTAGCTTGTCCCACATGTGCTCAATGGGGTTCATGTCTGGGCTTCTGGCTGGCCAGTCCATAACTGTGATGTTCACATCCCGAAGATATTCCCTGACGATGCCGGCCGCATGGGCTCTTGCATTATGATGCATAAAAAGGAAATTTGGGCCCACATAGTCCGCGTATGGTATCACGTGAGGTTCTAAGCACTCACGAATGTACCTTTCAGCATTTAATGTTGGCAGCCGTGGTCCTGTAACAACCTCAAGTTGAGTTTTGCCGCTCTCGGATATACCGCCCCAGACAGTCCATGAGCCACCGCCATAAGCAACCCTCTCTTCAAAGCAGCATTGTGCGAAACGCTCTCCCTTACGTCGGTAGACCTTCTTCCTTCCATCATTGCCATGTAACACAATTTTAGACTCATCAGAAAAGAGTACACGGCTCCAATCTTGCTGTGTCCAATTTAAATGACTGCGTGCGAAATGAAGGCGCGCTGTTCGGTGGGCTCGCGTTAGTTTGGGTCCATTAGCTGGCTTGTGTGGTACCATATCGCGTTCTTTTAACCTTCTCCGAACAGTTCGAGCGCTCACAGATACTCCGTGGAAGTCGCGAAGTTGGTTTTGTATCTCAATGGAGGTAAGGTGACGATTTCTCAAGCTGGTCGTCACGATGAATCGATCCTGCCTTTCAGTTGTGACCCGAGATCGTGGGCTTTCTTGGCGACGAACAAAGCCGCCAGTCTCTAGGTACCTCCGATAAACATTTCGGACCGCAGATCGACTTAAATTAAGTTGAGCACTCACGTTTCTTTGGCTGTGTCCGGCCTGAATAAGTGCCACAGCTTGGGCGGCGACTTCAGGTGAAGTATCCATAGATTATTGATAGAACCTCACCTTAATGTTAAGAATAAGTAATGTTTGTTGCAAAACCAAAGATATCAATCACTTTTTCAAGAATTAAATCCAAGTAAACCAATAAAACCAAGTTTTCTTAGTATTCGATTGTTTGATATCAACAAACAGGCTCCAAATTGTCTTTTGTTTCTTTAAATTCTGTGTTCGAAATTCAAAAAAAGACTATTGAATGAAATTGTGAATGTGCCAGGTTCAAAACTGCATAAAAACTTTTTGCTCGACCTAATATAAAATTTTAGCTAGGACCAAACGAAACTGAAAATACAAGGTGGGCCAATAGATGTGTCCAGAAGTGTATATAGATATAAGATATATATAAATTTAAGCAATGCTGATGATATGGTGCTGCTGAGCCCTACAATCAGCGATCTTCGGAAACTCATTGCGAGATGTAAAGAACACGCCGTGGCCCATGGGCTCAGGTATAATGCAAAGAAAAGTGAGTTGCTAGTATTTCAATCACGGAACCTGAAAGTCAACACTGTCCCAACTGTTGAACTAAATTGCATCGCATAACAGAGTGACGCAGGTTGAACAGGGTGACCTGGGCCACTGAGTCACGGAGGACCTTGCTGATGACGTGGACGTTGAGACGGATCATAGGGCGTTGGCTATCCGGGGGAACATGCTAGCTCGCAGGTTCAAAAGGTGCGCGAGTGAGGTGAAGTGTACTATGTTGATACTGCCTATCGTTTTACTCGTGCACCCTGTGGGTCAGCTGTACACAGAGGGCACTTAAAGCCCTACGTGTACAATGTAATAATGTTCTTAGGATGTTGTTGGGGCTTCCGAGATACTGCAGTGCATCGAGCATGTTCTTGGAAGCTTGGATTGATGGTTTTCAAGCCATCATGAGAAAGAGGGCGGTCTCATTGTTGCACCGCATACAATCATGCTTCAACACCATTCTAAAAGTATAGCGGACAGGTCAGATGGTCCGTTTTTTTAATTCTGGATTCACAGCTAGGCAAAATACATGAATACAAATTACAAAATACCATCTCGCATGTAGGTATTTAAAATACAAAATACTTTTAAGTCACGTGTATTTGAAATACAAAATACAGTATTTTAAATATTTTTATAAATACTAATTACAAAATACAGTCAGGTTTTTTTTGCTTACGAAAGCTATCAAGCGCTGTTTTTTACAGAGCGAACCCAAAGTTTGCTAAATGCATCTACATATTATTATGCTGAAATGTATTTTGAAGCCAAAAGTATTTGAAATACTAACTACGAAAAACCTCAGCGCCTGGTATTTGAAATACCAATTACCTACAAATTACATTTATAAGAAGTAATTGAAATTTTAATACAAATACATGCATGTCTATGCATGTCATTTCTGGTTATTTTTTTTGATAAATAGGGGCCAGGCCTATCTTGGAATGAAATATCAGTGAAAATTAGACCTTATGGAAAAATCTGGGTACGCGGTATTGCAGTTTCATCGTCTCTGCCAACTCTCGTGGATTCCATTTTACAGTGCCATACTTTTACCATAAGTTGATAGTCTGAAAGGATAATTTATCTTCTCATATCGCAACTTTAATACGTGTAGTGATTTCGTCCGATTCTGTATTTTTCCAGTCTTCAATATACAGAAAAACTTGTTTTATATCTTGCTGCAATAACAGTTGGACAGAGTTGGACCTTTGTAAATGGAACAAAGGTGAATGCACTTGTCCTTTGTATTGTTTTTATTCCGATATCAATGTTGATTGGGAACGAAAATAAACAAAAGAAATTGATAATGTTTATAAACATGTTTTATTAATAACCGAAAATGTACATTATTATTTTAAATACTACAACTTCATACATACATAACCATAACAGGCAGTACATACAGAACAACTATCTTAGAGGTGAGGTTAGAATGTGTCACCTATACCGACGGTCACTCAGTAAGGACAACATAAAGAGGCAGTACATTTTGATACAATTCTTTCACATAAAAATTCTTTTTTAACAGTAAAAGGTATATATGCTAATACCTACCTCCATAATTTGAAAGGTAGATTTAAGAAACCAGCTCTAAATTAATATTAGTCACGTCAAACAGACAAATACAATATTATTATGCCATTTTATGATTAATAGTGCATTGGAATAATTAACACAAAAATATTACTGGGATTCAAAATTAAATATCAATCAATCATATCAATTATACATTATTTAATTTTATTTATTTATTTAGAAGAAAACCGTTCGAATTGTTTAAATTAGAGCAATGTTTATTTTAATTCTGTTTTGGGTTTAGGTTCGGTTTTCACCAGAACGGAGAGATGAATCAAACAACCAATAAGTTCTATTTTTCACATATCGCTACTTAGCTTTGTAGCTAAGTGGTGACATGTGAAAACAATGAAAATCTTTGCAATGAGTTAAGTCCTTCACACCAGCATGATAAGAGGCGTCCTCACTACTGACGACTTTACGGATGTTCTCAACACTTAAAGCACATTGAGCTCATGATATGGGGGTAATATGCTAAATATTTGCGCGCCAGATATAGGTTATACAATTTCAGTTAAAATGATTGTGGTAGAAAACTGTAGCATATTTTTTTGTCAATATCCATGCAGCTCAGCGCTACAGACGTCAACAGTTACTAAGATTCGACGTTGGTGTGGGCAGCGGCCGCGTAACATGGCAGTACAAAATATAAATTACATAAATATTATAAACATAAATATGTACATCAACAGACGCACACCCACAGCTCTTAATTTAAAAAATAACAATGTAAGTCTACACACAGAAACCTAAAACTAAAATATTTTACCGTCTATGACTATTATTTACACAATTTACAGTTATTCAAACTACTTCGTCTAATATCAGTGAGTGATCCAATGTTTAGTGGAGAGTTCGCTTTTGGATTTATTTAGAATAAACAAAATTTACTCAACATATAATTACAAAGAACGATTATTTATTTTAATGCTTTATTAACAGGTGCAGAAAATTATAATTATAATATATTATGTAACTTTGTATATTAAATTACAAAGCTAGTCAATTTTATTTGTTAACGGAACAGTTAAACATAATTATTGATGCTATTGAAGACTTGATTGTGTTCAACATTGAAACAGATGTCTACTGTCCATGTAAGTTATTGTTTATCTACTCAGCTATACAATGTTCCTGAAATGATTTACCTACAATAATATCAGCTAAATCACTCCAAAGTTTGAACTGAACAAATGAATCCCCAGGCCAGCTATTTGAATATTATGTGCCTTTCATGCCTTCACTTCATTATGAATGTATTATAATATACTAAAATTTTATTTGCAGATATGTTAGTTTGTTATAAACCGAATTATAATGATAAAGTAAAAAAAGTAAGTAGAAAATATATTTCATGTATAAATACGAGATCCGACAGAAATCAAACTCTTGTCATAAAAGATAGAAAAGTAAATAATAAGTTCCAATAAATAAGGAATATTTTCCTATTTAAGATATCACTTAAATTACATATCAATAGATATATCTAGTTATAAGTTACCCGAGACGTGCGTTATTTTATTATATTAAAATGATTAAGATGAAGTACATAATTAGCTATTCGCACACCCCGGGTGTCGAGTGATCCTTGACAACGACAACATTAGTTAAGCATAGTATATAGAAAGTATGCGGTCGTAGCTTCGAGCAGCGCCTGGACGAATCCTAAACCTATGTAGATCAGACCTAACAGCATCATCGAATGCGAACTTCATGAAGTTCGCCAAGACTATTTCAATTCTCAAAACTCTCATTGGTAACGGTTTAAAGTAAAAGAAGAGAAAGTCAGATAAATAATTGTGAGGTTTGTTTTAAAACACAATGTAACAGACGTGTAATTCAATGAGAGTTTTTCGATTCGAACATAGTCCGATTATATCATAACAACGGACAGAAAACACTGGAGAAAGTCCGCACAACAGAATACATAAAAATATTACAATAACAATAAAATCTACGTAGTACCCAGACGTGCTCGAAGCCACGGCCGCTGAAGTGTACCCGATAGTTATGTTTGTGCATATTACTTAGTAATGCCCGCAATAAGTTAACATTGGTCGTTCTTACTGAGCCATTCTATCTACAATCAGATCTTTATTCATTATACATTGATATCAATATCTAATCTCAATCGAAGAAAATACAAATCGATAATTAAAAATAATTTTGGTTAATTAGTATAACATTTGACCTATACATGAATTTACTATAAACTGAGTATTCATAGCTAATAAATAAATAAACAACATTCATCATAATATACAAATACATATAATTTATAATTAAGGAGAATATAATCATTCGAATAGGTTGACTTTAGATTTAGACGACAAATGCGACACAATACGTTTGTAAGAAATCAAAGAAACGTGAGAAATATCGATATTTCTCACAAAATTATCGAAGCTTTTCTCACTGATTCAACATTAGACAATAGTGTTGTTTGTCTAAGTTTTCCTGGCGATTGAGATCACGGACATTTGAACTGCGGGTTATATCATACCGTTATATTTACACTACGAATGTGTCGACATCCTCACTAATTGACTTGAGCAACATCACCCTACTTTGTATAGCGTAGTACTGGACGCGGCGATTCTTGCAACTGTGGGAGTAATTGTTTGTTACTTGCTGATTAGTTATTTAAAAGCTAAATATCGATATGGATAACTTTAGTAGGTTAATTTCATCCAATTTTTACACCTAATGTTGGCTCCCAAAATGTTTTCACCTTAACAGCCGCTTATTAGTGTTACATTGCGCATTTGAAGAATTTGAATGAATCAACTACTCCTTAATATTAATTTATAACTACGTACCAAAAATCTGAGACGATTCACGTAGGATATCATAAGAGTGTGTAGTCGTAAAATCATTTAGATATAAGGGTTATATAATTACAAAGATTGAAAAGTGATAGTTTATAGATATTTGTTTACAGGAGCAAAAACTTTACCTGCAAACTTTAATCCCCAAAAATCACCAAATTAATTTTTTGAAGATAATTTTGGGGACTTGAAAATCAATTTCGAAGAGATTTTATAGAAATGAACTTTGACAACGGATGTCAAGATCAAGATCAAATAATTGAAAGTGGATTTATAAATTTTTGGTCGTAAGAAATCATGTGAATAAAATGTCAACACTACAGTTACCCGCATATTATGCTACCTATTACGTGTGGCTCGCAATCCTACTACATATTTCTTCATAAGTTTAGCTTGGCTAAGAAGCCATCCCAGAAAGTTACGGTACCAGTTTTACGAACATAAGCCATCGCGATTTATCCATGGTACAGCTTGAAAATTCGAAACGACTGTAGATTGCGAACAAATCCGATTCATAAGTCGAAAACAGGAAAAGTAGCCTATCTAATCGTAATATGCACAATAAATGCCATTATTAGCCGACCGGCCAAACTCAGCGCTTCCGGTCTCGAGCTCCTGTTATTACCGATAACATCCATCAAATTTTGCAGATGATGTCACTACTGACAGTTATCGTATTATCTCTCTGGGCAAGTAGCTTATTATTGCTTTCGACTGATGAATCGGAATAAAATCCGCTAATAAAGTTAATACAGTCGAACGCAGATCAGTACTAACACTCTCTGAACTATGAAAAACGGTTGTTTTAAAGTCAAACTGTTACCAGGTTTTCTATATATTTCGGCCACAGAGCACCGATATGGGACGGCGACAAATGCTAGAGACGCCTATACAAACCAAGCGTATTATTGAATGTAACTTGACGGCAAGTAGCAATCTGAGTGTGCTATAACAGCCCAACTTGTGCATATTGAGCGAGTATAATTAGACTAAGTAATGACATCTCTAGTCGATTTCGTGCCCTGTGAATTTAGCGATCGCTCTTCTGTACCAAGTCGTTGAACAGTCTCTCGACTGCAGGTCTAACGAAACGAAACATTTGTAAATCATCTTGTGGGTCCGTCGTCTATATTCTGTTGTTCTCCTCGATAGCTTCGATGGGTACTGGCAGCTTCTGTTTTTCGCGGTACAGTGGGTTCTTGCCCTTGATCGGTAGAGGATGCGCCTCCGTGTTGAATACCCACTCGTCGAGCGGCATGAACGAGTCGTCGGCGAATAGCAGGTACAAGTACTGGAATGAAGGAGAACTTGGTTAAAATCAAAAGTCATTTATTCAAATTAGGCTGAGAGCCAGCACTTTTTGAACGTCAAATTTTACATAAAGACAGTCCCCCAAAACGCCCACCCGTCACCACTTCCTAGTGTTTTAGCTGTTAGGTTAGTAGTTGGAGTTCCTCTTTAGTTTATGGAAAGGTGGTCCTGAAAAGTGGTGATGAAGAGAAAAGTACTACAATTGAAACCAGGCTTTAGATGCTTTAAAATACGGTTTAGAATTGGAGTATCGAAATAAAATAATCTCCGACGTAACTGCGATGACCATTAGATTCCATTTTTGAGGTCACCATCATTCAGGATTTACATCTAAGTACATATTATTATACGCATATAGGAACAAAACGAATACGACGTGCTATTTATGGCAGAGGACAGAGATATGACCCAGAAAATTGAATAGGGTCAGGACAAATAATTGATGGACTGGAACTAAATTACAGAACCAAAATAGACCAAGGCTATGAAGGGAATAGGTAGTATTTTGATTAAATTTGAATCCAAAAAAGGTGTGATCCATTGTGTTTGAGGATGCGTTGTTTTAAAAAGTTCCCATAATTGGAGTTTCAATGTACTAACAGAGTTGATATCGGTCGGATAGTTACAGTTAAAAAACCACTGTGCTAATACAATATTTTCCTGGATGGAAAAAAATAACGATATCATTTAGCCAGTTAGTTTGATTTTTTTAAAATATTAGACATTTGCATTTTCAAATCAATAAAAATTTAATTGAATTTATTGGGTAAACATGTTCAAATTCGAAAACACTAGCTTCTGATGTTTATGTGAAATAAAAACTTTGGAATTTCTCCTGTATCGTGGGTGCGTTTACAAACATATAAACTCACATACACAAACAACCAGACCCGGAACAACTATCTGTAGGCCAGGCCATATAAAAAAAGAGTGCGTTTCTTTACTGTCTCTGACTGTACCTTCAGTGTCTCAGCAAGGAAGAAGCTCTGCTGCACATCGTCGCCCTGAGGGCTCTGATGGTACACGTTGACCAGGCCGGTGTAGCCACCTTCCACGCGGCAGTGTTTCTCCAATGCCTGAAAAAAAAGAAAGTGGTTTGAAAGAATTAGTTTTTTCATGTTTAAAATTCTAGAAGTTGTATTTTTACTCAGACAAAGTTATTTCTATGCGTTTTTGGTCAGTGACAGTTAGAGCGAAAAATAAATGGAGACACAATAACTTTATACAATTTAATTTCATTGAAATCATTTTTATTTTTCAAGACCAACTTTTTCTAGCAAGACATGCTTCTAGCTTCGTACGACCTACCCGAAGCTGTTGGAACCTTGTGCCTGGTGTTATACTGGTGCGTACGAACAACTTTAACTCGTATTGGGCTCACATTTTGGAAAGTGACCGTAGCCGTCCACCAGTCCAGAGGACTTAGTGCAAGTTTTTTAACTTACTCGATCGCGTTCAAGTAAACTTTTGCTTGAATCAAATCGTATGGAAAAACTGGCCAAGTGCGAGTCGGAATCGCGCATGAAGGGTTCCGTACCATTGTCTATAAGAAAAAAACGGCAAAAAATCACGTTTGTTATATGGGAGCCCCCCTTAAATATTTTTTTTATTGGATTTAGTATTTTTTGTTGTAGCGGCAACAGAAACACATCATCTGTGACATTTAAACGGTCTAGCTATCACGGTTCATGAGATACAGCCTGGTGACAGACAGACAGACGGACAGCAAAGTCTTGGTAATAGGGTCCCGTTTTTACCCTTTGGGTACGACACCCTAAAACGTAGGTTTCCGTTATTGTCACCAAATAGCGCTTATTTAGTTTTAATATAAATTGACAAAAATCTCGCCTATTCTGTAAAAATCTTATAAACTTAGGTGGAATGAACATGAAGTGAGTTGTCAATTGGTCCAAACAAGGTTCACTTTGAGTTCACTCCATCTAAGCTTTCACAGGTAGATGTTTACAGACTATGCTGGCAGGTCCGAGGCCGGGCTCAGCGAGGGAGACATTACAGCCGGAGCACATGACGCGTGTACCTGGACGCCCTCCCATCCCCAGTCGCGGTAGCGCTGCTGCTTGGTGAGTCTCCACATGATGAAGTAGCTCTCGAAGGTCTCGGGTCGCAGGAGGTACACCTTCTCGTTGCTCTTCTGCGCCCGCGCTTCTACCGCGCCCGAGAATCTGAAAAGAACATCCATACTTCAATTTAAAATGCAAAAATAACTCTTGCAGTCGGTTTATTACGCTTACACACAAAAAGCCGCTTAACCTTGGTGAATTTTGTATCTTGTAGAGATAAATTTAGACATGATATACTTTTTTTTCGCGGGAATAGGTTTTAGTTACATATAGTATAAAATTTTAAAAAAATAAATGATCGTGAAATTTATCGTTTAAGGATAACATTAAGCGTATTGTTTTATGTTATAAACCTTCGGTCTACTAAGGAAATTAATATAGCATGATTGAAATAGAAAAATAAACATTAAATTGAAACCAGTACAGGAAATAATATTATAACAAAGTGTATATTAAGTAGGTGAAAGTAATAGTAGTAATGTAATCTTCAGTATAATTTGATTAGCTTTGCGCACATTATACATGGTATTTTACTACTTCACGCATTTTTTTATGCAATATAGTTAACTGAAGTACCTTAACTGTTTTATGTACTTATGTGCTAAATAAATATTATTCATTTTCACTTCCTTCTTTCTATTATATTGCTGTTATACTTTTAATCTTTTAGTGCATACATTTCATTATTTTGGATGTATCAAACTCGTCCCCGGCTGGCTTCAGCTGAAGTTCAGCGTGAGGTGGTGATAGCTTGTGCTGCCACTGATGATATTGAATTATTATGCCTAGCTGAGACCCGTTGCCACAATATTTATTTTTCTCCGTGTTTTTCATTTTCTTTTAATGTGCCAATGAACGCAATTATCTTTCTATAAACATTCTAGTTTTTACTTACATATCTACAAGTTAGAATTGTAATATGTATAAAAGTCGGAACTAAGGCATTGCGTTTTACACAGCGGTCATCGCACGAATACGCGATTTTCCAAACCAGATCGCGTCGTCGCGCTGGCAGGTGGTGTTCGGTTTTCGAGTATTTGCGCGCCAATATTTGTATAAGAACGACCCCTAAAGATATAGCAAGTATGAATGGTACGACACCTGAATGCCTCAGGGCCCAGCTTGGTGTCGGAGCGCGCGTAGCTCTCGTGGCAGGTGTTGGTCAGCTTGTGCGCCACGTCCATGTAGCGCTCCGACATCGAGTTGTCGAGGGTCGTGGATGCCAGCGCGAACATACCACCTGGAAAATAAAACGTTATTTTAAGAATTTTACAACTATGGTAAACTAGCAGCGCCTCGCAGTTCATTAGGTAAACGCAGTAATATTTTCGCTTAGCGTAGCAAGTAACTGTTTACACGGTAATCATTTCTGTGAAATTAATCTTGATGAGATCAATGTTTCCTAGCTGACCACTCTGAGCAACAACGACGAAGCAAACTCAGAAGTCAATCTGTGGAAGAATAAACGCGTTTTCTTTCTTTCTTCTAAGCATATGAGAACCAAGTAGGTGGGCCATTCTACTTTTCAATGCCTATAAAAACGTCGCTTGTACAGTTTAACGCATTTTTAATTTCCAACTCGTTAAGATAATCTTTGAAAAAACTATTATTTTTTAATTCAATTTAGGAAAGAACCACAAAGATTTGTCCAGACAGTGCAAGTTTTTTGTCAGTTATCGTGTAGCTCAATTTAGAAATTTAAAGAGCTCAAAGACTCGTCAGACAATACCAAAGTAAGGACATATGGGTAGACTGAATAAAAAAACTCTCAAACTGCCAGACATCATGAAATCAACCCGCAACATAACTTAACGACCTACATAGTACTCACAATCACAATATATCACATGAGAAACATGGAGATTAATTATTCAGATCAGATGGTTTTTAGAGGAAAGAACCATAAAGAATCGACAGAGAAAATAATATATACCTAAGAGTGTGCAATAGTACAACCAAGTGTAGACCGTACGATCTTATTGGGCGGTAAGATATTTATCAGTAAAAACATGTCTAGTATGTCTTCAAATTATGTCGCTGAACTAAATACCGGCTGAGAGCCTGCTGAGCTCGGCGCTGTCCAAACTACTGGTAAAGGCTGAATCCCATTTACGGAAAACCATTTGGGTAATAATATCTATAAGTAATCTTTAGACTAATATGATAAAGTTGAAGAGTTTGTTTGCTTCTTTGTTTGAACGCGTTTATCTTTGGAACCAGTCGGATTTGGAATATTATTTTTGTATATGGTAGCCACATTCATGAGGAGAAGGCTATACGCAAACGGGGAAAAACGGGATGTGCGCGTACGAAGTTGCGGAAAAAAAGCTAGTAATATTAAAAAGTTGAAGAGTTTGTTTGGTTGAATGCGCTAATCTCAGGAACTACTGGTTCGATTTCTTTTTTTGTGTTGGATGTTGGATATCATATTTATCGATGAATGTTATAATAGGACATCACTCTACGACCAATAGGAGCAGAGTATTCATAAAAAATGTGACGCAGACGAAGTCGCGCGGGTCAACTAGTTTAGTCTATAAAATTGCGAGTGTTATGCAGACTTATTTTGAAAAAATAGTACTTTAGGCTTAATTTTAATAATTATAAAGAAGCTAAAAAAATAATTTGCCATAAAATCCCCATCAGCCGATCAGGACTCACCAGCGAAACAAGACAAGTGGTCCATCTTCTCTTCAATAATCCTTCCGTACTTCAGTTCAGCGAGGTAGGAGAGTCCTGAAGGCGAGACGCGCAGCATCTTGTCGAGCGCCGCCTGCATGGCCGTGTCGAACATGATGCGCGCCTGCTCGTCGGAGCCGCCTGATGCGAGCCACGCCTTCAGCAGGTACTCGTAGAAAGAGTCGCCCAAAGCGCCCAGAGACATGTGTCCTAAGAAAACAGAAACAAAAAAAACATTTAAAAATTCATCAAATATTCGTTTATTTAAATTAAGGCTGACAATCAGCACATTTTTAAAGGTGTAACAGTTAGACAGTCCCAAAACGGGGCGTCCTTTACGACTTCCTAAATTTTTAGCTGGGAAGAAAAACTAGCACAACAAATTCCCCAGTAGGTACAATTTACAGAGTTGGTGGTTTTCAGTAAATTTGGCATAAGCCATCTAAAGGTCATATCATTAGAACGTCACACCTGGATTTCTCGTAAGGGAAGGCGTGATTTTACCAGTTAGGTGTGTCTTAACAGTCTCATAAAGGTTAAAAGGGGCATTCATATACTGCCAGTAAGTAACTGGGCAGAAATCCAGAGCCCGCGCTTCTAAGGAATTCCTAATGGAAGAACCTAATAACACTGGCCCATGCTAAACAGTCCCGCTTGCAACCACTTGGCACTAGGCCAAAGAGGCATTATAGATATTTACAAACGGTACTCAAACGTAATATTGTTCAATGGAACTGTTTTTAAATAGCCTTGTTACGTCTATTAATTAATGCAATTGAACCGGCCGCGTAGTACTACGCAAAGAATATCAGAACTCGATATCAAACTAAAAGTTTTAAATACTTAGTTGTTGTTGTTTGCTTCAACTTGATTTCCAATGAATCTATTGCGTATAACTCCGTCTAGCGGTCAGTTTGATCCATACGGACACATAAAGGTTAAAAGGTCTGATGTATTGAAACCAGTTCACGAATCAATGGGTCTTGTGAAATGTATTCGACCTTGATACTATACGGATAATGTTCACTATTAACAGTTGATCGATGACGTACATCAATTGGTCTAATCTAATCAATCGGTTTCGCCAGCGGAACAAGACGACAAACTAGATTATGGCCGGGCAAATTCTATCAGGGACGTCCATCTTACATTTAAGTGGTCCTCTGAAAGGCGACAATTTAGGACCGATTGGAACGGAATTAATCGCCAATTCAGTGTTGATACTTATTTTGCGAGTAAGCTGCTGTGGCAACTACAAATGGCACAGAACAGGGATGGAGCTATATAGGGTGTATAGCTCCAACCCTCCTTCTCGCTCGAACGACTCATGCTTTAACACGTCATGGTAGGGCCGCAGGGCCATAATGGAGGGAGGTTTTTACCCAGCTGCAGGAGAGCTCAGGCTGTGGCTATCCCTACTAATATTATAAATGCGAAAGTAACTCTGTCTGTCTGTTGCGTTAACGCTAAAACTGATCGTCATGAAATTGGCAGATATATAGCCTGGGATATAGAGGACATAGGCTCCTTTTTTACGCGATAACTGATATCCACGCGGGCGGAGCCGCGGGCAAATGCTTGTATGTAATAAAAATAAGCTATTGTGATTCTTTGAATGAATTTTCAACAGCCAATCGCATCACTTGACTTGTGTTTTTATAACGCGTCAATCATTTCTTTCCAGAAATCGGAGGATAAGTCGGTAAAATACGCAGTTCAGTGTTCATTGCGGCATTTGTGTGACGTCACCGGGGTTACAGCAGTATAATACAGCAAGGAACTCTGCATTGAACCTATTAATACATTTCCTGAATTCATGTTTATTTTATTTTAATGATTGAATATCCTGTGGCGATACGAATTTCTCGTTTTCCTTATCCTAACGGCTTTCAAAACTTGTTTACAGTTTGAATTTAATAATGACGTCAATATTACCTCTTGTTACAAGAGTGAACTGATAATAAACTCGTTTGACGTTAAACTGTGTCACTTAAAAACGGTTAAGATGATTATACACAAGTTTAGAGTAGGAATTATAAATGGCGGCAACGAGATAACAATAATTGCTATCTACCGAGTCAGAATTCAAGCGTTAATAAGGTGTCGTTCACACTGCCCCGCGCAGTTGTGAGTAGTTCAAACTGTAATGTATACTTAGAGCACCCATGATCCAACTGCCCTCGCAACTTCGCGGATTTTAGCGATAGTTGCTCACAGTCTGTAAATAAAAGACGCATGGCACACACTTGGTGAAAACCGAAACCTCAAGCTACACCGTGATGTCCCGTGATCCTAGATAATATGAGAGTGACTGGCTCAGGGCAATGCGAACGACCCCTTACCTGGTCTACTAAAAACATAACGTTAAAATTCAATCAATTAGCATATTCAGCTTCGTAGCCAAGCGGTAGATCAAGGCGAAAGTGGAACTCGACTCATACCGGGAGGACTGGCCCGCAGTGGCAGAGGACAGACGTGTGTCGAAAAGGGAGAGGGAGGCCTTTGTCCAGCAATGGGCAAAGGCTAGATAGGCATAACGGGCTAGATTAGATTAGATGAATATGCTTATGTCAAAGTCAAGTATGCAATTCACCTAATACGTAATGCACATTGCACTGAACACATTGAATGTGAATTATTTGATGTTTGTTGTACTTAACCACGCTTAGATACGCTTGCCGAAAATTGTACCAGGGGTTCATGAAATCAAAGAACTCACTTTGTCCCCATTGTCCGGTGCGCGGGTTGATGAAGTTCGGGTACAGATCGCCTGGCTTGTCGATGTTATTCAACACCTCACGGATGCGGTTCACCTTCTGTCTGTAGACTGGAAACAGAGGAAACATTAATATTGTAAAATAGTGTAATACATGCATATGTCGAATTCTTACATTTGAGCTTTTGCCTAATTAAGTTGGTAGAGTTGGATGGGAGCTAGCTGTGAACTTGACTTTCAATGTTGCGGAGCAGCACAGGTCCTCTCGTTTAATATTAAGATATAGTTTGAAAAACTACTGTGCTCCATCGGATATGACTGAAAGCCAACCTAAAGATAGTTGAGGAAGGCAGAGCTGATGATTACGACTTTGAAAAGCACAGAATTCTAGGTAGCTCAACAAATTTGAATTATGTCTTCACACCTTCTGAAGCGTCTACGTAGACACGACTTTACAAACATAATTGTGCAGCGTCTATATTCTCCAAAACTCTACGCTCATTGCGAAGACACTCCGAGGCTCAACGAGTCCACAAATTCAATACAAACCACAATATCCATTCACGAAGTACCTTAAGTACACATTATCCGTTTCAAAATCACGACCAAGCTTCGGAGTATCTTTTAAAAATATCTTTTACAAAAGAAAAGACTAAAGCGCAAAGAGCGTCGCGCGTCGGCCGCTTGAAGAGGGAATGATGAATGGCTGTTAATAATATTGGAGTATGACAAATGTGCTTACTATCACGGCCCGTGACGTCACTGAGGTAGGTGAACTCGAGATGGAGAGTCCCCAGCTCTGAGAGGATGCTGTTGGGCCCCGCCCAGTGGTACTGACGACTTGCCTGTGAAACGTACCCAATATTTTAATGGAGTTGGCAAAGAATCTGCGGTTGTAAGAGGGTGTATAATGATTTATTTATTTATTTAAACTTTATGTACAATAGTGGTAAATGGGCGGACTTAATGCAACAAGGCATTCTCTACGAGTCAACCTTTGCAAATGTGTGCTGAGATCAAAAATATTTTCTGTTGATTTAGATTGATTTATTGATAAAGATCGCCATTACGTAATAAAATGCCCTGAATATCATCCAATATAATTATGTTATATATGTCCCAGCCAACTAGCTTAATCAGCCGTTTAATTGGTTGCCTAGCCTTTTCATTTAAATACGTCGATTTTTCAACGACTTAAGCGACATCTTTTGTTCAATATCGTTTGATGACTTGACCGTGTCACTTATGTCGCTGATTAAACGGCACAGTTCAATGAAAAGGCTAGACTTTTAACATAGACACATACACTTGGTATGTGGAATTAATAATCTGTCCGATAAAAATGCAATGTTCAAATCCATAAATGAATAATTAATGCAAGCTTCTTCATATTTTTAATATCAAACGAACATGAAAGATAATGTCGCGTGTTCAGATCCTATTGGATTTAGCTTTGTGACGAATCCACTTCTAATAGGTACCTATTTTATATACTTTTTCATTATTGATACGTGGAACAAAACAATTAGGTATGTACATAGTTTAATATTCAATAATAATTGCGTATTGAGATATTTCTTGAAAGCGCAAATAATTCATAATTCATCACGGCAAAGACTAATAGGCGGAACTTTCCAACTAGGTTTTCAGGATATTGCATTTATTGTAACCATCCTGTTTTAACTTCACCGTGCCACGGAAATTGGATCTTTGATTAATTTAATCAATAGCCCGATAAACTAGCAATTTTCTTAGGTAATATCGAGTAAACAAGATTTTCCCGAATATTGAAGCGAACTTATTGGGCATTTTTGACATTATGTATTCAACTCATTGGACAATTTTGACATTATGTATTCAACTTATTGGACAATTTTGATATTTTGTATTCAACTTATTGGACACCTATTTTGACTGTTCACGTCTCGGTATTGCGCGTGGTGCATAAGTGCGTTCGACAGCGTCACATCGGCAAGATATGAACGCAGTGATAGCCCACATTGGGAACGTTTGGAGCTGGAATTACCGCGGCTGCTGGCACCAGACTTGCCCTCCAATTGTTCTTCGTTAAAATATTGAAAGTGTACTCATTAGCTGTGTGGTGGATAATCTAATCAAATTATCGTAGTCAATCTCCTTTTAAAGTGACAGTGGGTAGACAAAATATGAATCCATAAATTAGCACGTTCCACGAAGGACGACTGACTCTACGATAATTATGTTATAGACATTTATTCCATGCGTTAAATGTGTCAGCTTGAATCGCTATTTAAGATTCTACCACACTATTCATCATTAATGTTTCTAATTACCGATGAAGGTATCTTTAATTGCTAGTCATTTAAGTACGCGTGGGGTTTTAATAAGCAGTTTGAATAATGTACAATAATAAATTAACTTGACAAGGCAAATGAGCGAAAATGACTGGAACACGGGATGTTTGCACTTATTTCGATATTCTGTGTTGGTAGATACAGATGGTCGTAATTACGTAATTGCCTTTCACAAAGATGACAGCAACTTCTGTTCGTTGAATGTGAAAGGCGATTCGTTTCATTCCCTTTAACAAAGGGATTGTACAAATCGCGATTTTTTGCAAGCATCTCATTTTGACATGATTCGTCATCAAGTCACGTATAAACTGCAGAACCTCTTCTTTACCTTGGTGGACGGGTTGATGAGTGCATATGGAAGTCCTGTGGGGGTGTCGAAGGCTGGTAGCAAGGCATCAGCAACTTCCACAGCCTTGTCTTTGAACATGGTGTCTCCAGTCAACGCGTAACATGACAGCAAACCTCCAACGAACCGGATTGTCGTCTCGAATACTGACAGGTCGGAATCCTGGCGACAAAAAAATAAATTTATATTATAATCTATCTTATTTCAACTTTCCTGAACACCATTGATGCCCATGGGGGTCGTCAAGTCCGATATAAGGAAAAAGTTCGATTGTCAAGCGGATGCTACTGTTCGCCACAGCATACTAACAGTAGAAAGTTTTAATAGGACGTTCGGACAGTTCAGCAGTGATTTAGCGACCAACTTTAAATAATTTATTATTTTTTAAGTTATCTAGAGCTATCAAAGCACAACAATTTAGTAACTATTGTTCTTTTATTGCACAATTCAAGTTTACTTGCGGGCAAAATGTACCGCTCTGCGCATCTGCCCAAAATTCCCAGAATTAGATCTTTATAACAATAGGATATTGTCAAAGGCTAACTATAGTATTGGTTAATTACTTTTGACTCCTAAAAATAAGAGTGAATGTAGGTAAAATTAATGCGAACGCATTAAACATGTTCGACCCAAAAAAGGTCATGTTCTCATAAGTTTGTCCTAGTACCCTGTAAGTGTATGTAAATTGTGCAAAAATAATAATAAATAAATAAATAAACAAAATGCTTTGTCTTCTTACTCATATCGAAAAATGGTTACTATAGTACATAAAACACCAACAATGCATTTATCAGTAGGTTTCAGCAAGGCAAGCCCGACTTGAACGAAACGTCTGATTCACTCTCGACGTTGCATATCTACAGTTTCTAGGGTACACTGCACTGCACTGCAAACTAATCAATTAGGTATATTCATTATAATTTACTCATTGACACGGACACCTAAATATTAAACGTGTCCTACTTTCAAATGAAATGTGGCAATCTAGCTCCCTTGGCCTTTGTTATCTCGACATGCGCAAGACTCAGCTCTGACTAGCCGCATGTGAGGAGTCCATTAATAGACTCGTTATCCAACGCTACGGTCAATTTAGCTTTCGACCTACTTGACTGGAACTGGCCAGTTAGTTAATAACGAAGATATAGCCTTTAAGTTATTCCTTTTTGTTTGAGCCACGGAAAGGCGTAGCATTAAGGAAAATATAGCATTTATTAGCTTTATCGACCGGCATTCTTCCTAATACCTAATAACATTAATTAATAATAATCTATTAATGACATAAATTATACAAACATTTTATGAATTCCCTAGCTCCTGCGTTAGTGTACACTGTATTACAGGAGCTAGTGTCTTCCCCTAATTACTAAGTTACATGTTATTAATGGCATCCAAAGATTAATATTATTATTTTAATCCAAAGATAATCAAAAGTACTAAAGACAATAAAATTAAAAGTAATCTAACAATATGGAAAATTAAAAAAAAATATAAATTATTATAAACATTTTTCTAATCTCGTGTCCGCTACCGATATGACTTTTTAGGGTTCCGAACATCCCTGAAAGACGGAACCCTTATTGGACTTGGGTCACTTGGTTGTCTGTCTGTCCGTATGTCACAGACAATTTTCTCCGAATCTACTGGACTGATTATTTGAAATTTGGTACAAATATGAACTTCTGTGACCCAAACACGAACGCGTTTCGTAAATACATAAATCTTAAATATGGGGGATAAACTATAAAATTAAAAAAAAAGGTTTTCAAACTGTACCGTGTGACATATTAAATGAAAGGGCTTATTATGAAGGTTAAATACTTTTTCATAATATTAAAATAAATGATTTTCAAGTTATTCCAGTTACATGATTAATGACCCCCCTTATCGCCGAAACTACCGAGCCCAAAATTGACAAAAAATGCAAGTAATAGTTCTTTACCCCCTGGATTACAGGTAAACCTATAAGAAGTATATAGTGTTAAAATAAAATGCTACAAAAATGAGATCCGTTCGGAGCCCTTTGCACGCGAGTCCCGACTCGCACTTGGCCAGTATTTTGATGAGTAAAACGTATTCGTTAATTATGATGTGCGAATGACATTCAACCTTAGGCTATATCAAGAGGACAACTCTACCATTATTATTATAGCTAGCCTGTACTCGGGCAAAGACATTCCTCCATCCTCATTCTAAATTGTTACCGGTTCTTCAACACTTCTTGCCAATTTAACCATAGCAGATTTTTTTATCCAAATTATGAAGACCTTCCAAGAATTTAAGAATAAGCATTCTCAAACTGCGCCCATCCAATACCGACACTTACTCAACACAATCCCTACTAAATATTCAAAGAAGAACAATGCAGCGTCTCCAAGTACAGACGAAGTGACGTAAATTAAAATCTTCGCTAATTCCATGAATACTTCAGTGGGCCTGGCATCCTAAGTATTTGCAAGTGACAGGCTTTGTTCGACTTACGATTTCATTAATATGCAAGTGATCAGCGACCCAGTCTCGGCCTTCCCGGAACTCGTCGTTGAGTCCCATGAGGTAGAGGGTGTCGAGCCCGTCGACGATGGTGGCGCCGAGCTCGCCAGCGCCGAACACGCTCGACAGGTGAGCCCGCTTTGACATCGGCTTCAGCTCGTTCTTGCCCCAAGCGTACAGTTTGTAGTTGTTCCATGCGTGCAGCATCATCTGTGGAAGGATAATCGTTGTTATTTTCGCATTTAATAGTTTGTTTAATCTAGTGCAAGGTGGTATACCTTGTCACTAAAAGCTAGTGGAAAAAGAGACATTGTGAATATACGGTAAGTAGCTTCGTCGCTTTAATCTGCCACAAATTTGACTGATCCACGATGGCATGGATGGATCGATTAAGACTTTTGTCGATAACTATCTCACACAGCTCATTCACGGATTATCGGCGACTAGTGAAGCTATGCAACTTTATCTTTACGTGAATCTTCGTTCCAAGATTAACGTTAGCCTGAAACGGCCGCCACGGGAAACTGAAAATGTTTTCCGGATCATGTGAACTAATATTTTTTTCATAAAGTACTACCACATTTCACATTTCAAAGGCGTGCCGTGAACGAGGTCTTTTCAAAAAGTGTGCTCGCAAGCTCTTATTCTGAACAAGTTTTAATCTCGACCGCTCCGTGCCGAGACGGGACACTAATGAAAGGATATCGGACTTTCGTTGGGGCCATTAATTATTATTAGGTACCGGGAAACTTCGAGTCCCCAGTGACTTGGAAAAACTGAGAGACTTAACCAATTACACTTTAAATTGAGCATGGTGAGATCTAAAAAATAAATTGAAAGGGATTGACATTTTTCGATCCCTTCTGCTGAACAGGAATAATCGTCCTTAGACAATTCATGAAATGGATTATCAGTTTATTAATAACTTGGGGAAAATCGACACCATCATAAAGGTGACGTGTACCTTCGATAAAGGAACATGAGTCATGATTGTTTTAACCTTTATTAATTAGACAGAAATAATCTCACACCTGTAAGACATATTGTCGTTTTTTGCTTAACGTGTCCTCGTCGTCGGGTCCCGTAATGCTATCTAGATCAAGTTTCTTGCCCACATCTCGCGATATTCGACTACGTCTGCTTCTCGGGTGCCAGCTGGCTCTGGAGTCGACATCCGACAGATGGACCATCATTATCGTGGCCGCAATGAAGGCAATTCCGATGAGCACCAAACGCAAGACTAAACGCATTGTACCGTTGCAGTTGTGTACGCGACTGAATTTAAACACTTAAATGCACTAGATTCCACAAATACTATCGATGTTATTATTTGAACTATGTATTTAACGGTTTATAATATTTTATCATTGTTTTTTTTTAATGACAAAACGGCTTAGGTTTCGCGCCGTGAACCCGTGACACGCGTTAACAAGTTATGATCCACTGAATAATGAATGTTAACAAATATGTGACTAGAGTTGAGTGAGTACACAAGCGCGTGCGCCGGCGTCGCGCGATATATTGATTTTGATGATGTGCCGTCTCTCACTCAATCACGATGCTGATGTTTAGACATCTCTCGGATATCAGTAAGACTACACCACTACAAATTGTTATCGTAACACATACCACCATCTTACAAATAAATTCTGATATCATATTACTTATGATCAGTGTATCTGGGTTGCTGAATTTTATATGGCACCCCGAGTTCTCAACTTTTACTATCGTTTGGAAATCTCTTATTCGCTTAGAAACTCCTAATTCCTCTCCACATTCCCTTGTGCATTCACCCTCACCCCTGCCGGCAGGTATTGGCCTAGCTACTTCGCTAGATGTTGATGGGACCAGCCTTTATATCGAAACAGGCCCCGCCAACATCGCGGTAGTCATTCAGGAGGCGACGAATTCCAAAGTGTAATCTCGGACATTCTTTGCAGCTGCGACGGATTGAGAAGTTGAAGTCTCTTTCTTTTTTCGCCACATCCTCTGCCACAATTTCTTCCGCAAGGAACAAGGCTGAAGGCGCTCCCACTTCCGACCATGAACTAAAGAACAAGAACACGACTGAGATCAGTTGCATGACCAATTGCCACCACGAGGTCACGGCGCTGCCCTGCCCAGGATGGGGACTTCTCAAACATTAGCTGTGCCCTGATAACTAGGCAGTTTCATGTGTCGTCCTTTAAGAGTCAGATACTTTTCGAAGCACCCATGACCGGAGACCATTAGTGCCAACCGAAAGGTGAGGATAGCATGCCGTCTCTCCAGCCACTACTACAGGACGGGAATGGCTGCCACTCATGCGGACTACTAGTGTTTCGTACTAAAGCTCGCTATGCCTAGCTACAAACCTTGTTAATACCTACTAACACGACTTGTAGCTAGGTAGAACCAAAAACAAATTTAAAACCAAACCAGAAATTTAAGAGGAAAGAATAACATATTTTGATATTAAAAACATAACATTTGGTTTTCCCTGCAATCGCATCGCATGAAGTAGGTAATGAAGTACATGTATATGTATTAGTAGTACGAACAGTAGAGAGTAAATACGATACTTGTTTGTACATATATTATACGTGTATCGTATTTATTATCTACCGTTTCTATATAATTTACTTAATTAAACGATAACCCAGGGTTACCAGACGATTTGGATTAATTGTTGATAATTTTAGCAAAACAATGTGGCAGCGGCAGTGTGCACGGCACCTTGTTCGCGGAACAGATGGTCGATGGGGCCGACAAGTTCTGGAGTGACGACTGCGTTCCGGAAGACGCAACGTTGGAAGGCCCCACAAGGTGGATCGATGACCTGGTGAGGGTCGCGGGTATTCGATGGATGCGGGACGCACTGGACCGGTTATTGTGGCGACACTTGGGGCAGGCCTGTGTCCATCAGTGGAAGTCTTTCGACTGATATGATGATGGTGATGATGAATGTCTTTCTTCAAGACCTTCGACATGACTTAGCATTAGCACAGCAACAACATCGGAGACTGTTTCACACATCCCAACAAAAACGAATTTAAATTCAGGAGAACCGTAAGTAAAGCAGAAATAAATAATTTAACATCTTCAGATTAGAGGAAGACGTACTGCTTTAAGAAGCGGTCGAGATAAAGAGAGATATTAATGATGCTGAATACATTTTGTGTCAGCGCAATAAGAAATGATGGTGACAAAGGACTTGCACGAAGATTACATTATATTAGATCGAGGAAAGATTTCTTTTATCGTAACCTATTTGCTTAATTACATCTTTCTTGAGACCCGTCAAGACTTTATTTGATTTTATTTCACAAATCCATTCCAGTTCAGTCGTTTTATTTTTGACAACTTACGCATCAAAGTTGGCATAGTTAAAATGCCCTAGTATTAGCTCTATCCGATAAGACAAGAAGTCGAATGCTACATAGTTGGCAGATGATGAGAGAGACGTAAACTGTGCAGCTTCGTACGAATACAAAAGCATCCGTGAAGCGGTAGCATTGAGGAAACCGCGGCAAACAGTTGATGATAGTGAAAAGTAGACAGGGAGGCAGGGGGCGGGGCTCGCGGGGCATATGTGCCGACGCCACCGCAAGGGAACTAATCTCGGCGGGCGGTAATTAAGTGTGGCCTCCAGTGCACTGCGGTCCGTAAATCCGAGACTCCTCCAGATTTACTGTTATAGCCCGCGCAGACACCATAAGACCTCTTCCTCCACACACGTCTTCACACTGACTTATTGCCCCTGCGGCTCTCCGAACTATCACTTTAACTGCCGCCCGCGACGCCACTAAACCTTTATCCTCAGAAATCCACTACGCAGCGCAGTTTATTTGTCAATACTTTGTACCTTTATTGTTTTATGGCAAAGAAATGTTATTGGCACGACATATTTCGCACTCACAGAGAGATACATTTACTGACAGTAGATATGCTGACGTCTCAAACAGATTCCTTTCCTCGAGAATGACGTCAATCAATCTGTGTTGTTTTGACACTATTATCATAAAGCTGCTCTGCTTACAAAATGTATATTGTTGAGAACTTATTTACATGCTGTCGACGGACAAGAGGCTCTTTCGTACAAGTTATCAAAGAGATTGTATATAGTTGTCGCGCCTTACACTGAATTGTTGATTTGATGCTTTGACCTTTATTTTGGGTCGTGTCCCCATCTTCACAATGTTAAATGATATTTTGATGTAGCGCTGTGCCATTGACCGGTTTTGGGCAAATTTATTCAGCAACGTTTATTTTGGAAGTTGTAGGAAATTGGCTAGAATTAATCTCACCGCTCGCGCTCCAGCACTGGCGCACACCGGTGTGCCGGCAGATTTTCGCGATTTTAATTTTTATTATTACTATTACGTAAGATATATTATATAACTTGGAATTTTCACATGTCAGTGCTCGAGCGGCATACTAAAAAGTGAAGCTAAATAAAATCTTGTAATAATTAAAAAATTAGGTCAGCCTGCCAGTGACGTCTTTCGTCGCTAAGAAAACAAGACTTTAGTAAACAAAAACAACGAATACAAACAAAAAAACAGGAAAGAATTAAAAAGGAAAGTTATCTCGGCGATTGCCAGTGAAATGGAACAGCATTATTAGAAATTGACGCAAAAACAAGCGATTTACAATGATAAAGAACAATGTTGTTTATTGTGACAATTTGTGCATTGTCCCTTCCGATACCTGAGGAGAAAGATTTAATTTATCGATTTGGAAACGAGGTGTCTGTCTACACAGGAAGTAACAAAATTTGTTATTTGGTAAAAATGTCTTTAAAGAATTAAAAAAAAAATGACAAAATTTAAAAAAAACCCGACCGCTAAAAACGACTGCTAATTTCCAAACAAGTCGCTTTTCAAGCGGTCTGATGCAGTTTGTGGCCTCAGATCTGTGATTGAACTACATACATACATACGTTCGAAAAACCCTCTTTCTGACGCAGTCGGGTAAAAAGTAACTATGTTGATGATCTAAGCTTTCTAAGCACAACCTACACCACCTTGTCTAAAAATAAAGTTCAAAGCGTCAAAAATTCATACCTACTCCATTATATTAAATTGATAATCCACAATTTATTAAAACTATGCCTTAAAATCACAAAGTGATGACGCATCGTATTCGGGTCGCTTCATCGTGTTAAATTCGACTAAAATGAGCGGACTAGCGTGTTTAACGAGAGGCCTCCCGACCCTCGCCACTGTTCGAGGTTTCAAATTGACGCCCTGTCATTGATCGATTGTTTTGTCCCAAAACACGTTTGTCTATTTCGCTTTCAGTCACCAACAAACACACACATAGTCGGGTTAACGTGACGTTGACAGGCGCAAAACGCGAGCCAACAACCCGTAAAATTAAAATCGTAGATGGTTTAATTTAAATACCTGTAAGGTTTAAGTTTGGCATACGAGAGGCGTAGACAGGTGGTGGCATTAGAGAATTAAGGAGATCATGAAATAATATTATACGCATTCTTTCTTCAGTAGCGACTACCACAAACCGCCCCCGAAAGATGGATCGAATGCTCTTCGTCACGATAACGCGCAGAATGACGTAACTGAAGGACGGAGTCACTGTTTGAGTTTTTCTCTAATGGAAAATCTGCATAATGGCTCGCTCCCCCGTGATTCGATTTGCACGGAACACGTTACCGAGGAGGCGCGCGCGCCGTCACCCGCGCCTCCTCTAATGGACCACTGCTATTTACTCGCCGACGGAAGACGACAGTTTTTGTAGATCTCCTTTTGCAAAGTGAACTTGTAAGTGGGCCGCCTTTGTGACTTAACTGCCTTTCACGAGGATAAAACGATCGACGGCGCCTGTCTCAGTGACAAACATGGGAACCCTTGTAAGCGATATCCAATAATGCCGGGCCCTTGAGCTTACTCGTGTTTTATGTCCATTATAAGGGCACGCCTAACCAAAAGATTTGCAAGCCTCACTCTGACCCGCGACTGACAGCGGCCAAATAAATCACTAGACAGACAGAAATATTAAAAAATATGACGAAGCACAAGCAATTAATTATTGTAAGCGGGTGCTGACGCCGCTTAAAGGATTCCTGAAAAATGTTGGAATAATAAAGGTACCGGATTTGTATTATTACTAAAACAATAAAATCCTTTTTTATTTAGATTCACGAGCAGGAAAGGGTCGGAATCGGAAAATATTTTTGATAGGGGTTAGCTGAGGCCCACATTTATCATTATCACGTCGTCGACGTGGCAGGTCACCGCACCTTTGCTGTGCCTACTAAATCATAAAAGTTGCAAGTCGGAATCATATTTTACCCAACCGTACATACTCGTAGGTGTGTATAGTTCTCACGAAGACTTCAGAACAACATCCATCAACTAATGATAAATTATTACACGAGGTCCTTCACGCAACGTAACACTAACTGTTGAGCAATCATGCTGTATTAACTACTAGGTACTTGATAATTTCTAACAAGCTATAATAACGGTATAATACATTGTACAGGACATGTTTCATAATAATCCTAATGTTGACTAAGTAGTATTGCTTTACTGTAGTCGAATATTATAAGTAACAGGAGCTACATTTCTAAGTAAATGAATACGTAAGTGGAAGGAAAATAAAAGAACAATACAAAGAAAATGTTACAGGCATGTAGAAAAAGAAAATGTAACTGGAGGGCATTTATATACGTGAGTAGTTAACGTGTGAGCGGACAGGTGCGGGGAGAAATATTTTCACACTGCTCTTAGTTCATCCGACACGCTTCGGCAGAAAAAGGATACACATAAATAAGACAAAAAACAACTAGACGAGCTGAATCCTTCTAAAGGATAAATAGTTATAATGACTTGACGTCGTTTATCAACTTCTGTCGAAGCCGAATCAACATCTGATAAACAAAATGAATCCACTGGGACCTGGTGATAGCCCGACTGTGTATCCACTGAGTGATGAATACTCTAACACAAATAAATCTAGTGATACTTATCTAAAATATTAATAGCTTTTATTACACGGATACTGAAAGGATAATGAAAAAAGTGTTAATTTTATTAGCATCGTAAATGTATCATTGGGGGTGTCGTTTCTAAATTGGGAACAACAAAACGGAAATCGGACACGTTTATTGGGTTAGTAGTAATCAAATATCGACCGGTGAGACCTGATACGCACGAGCCACACTTGCGTATATTGTGTTCGGCGTGTTCATTTGAATTTATAAATGGTTGCATGTAAGCGCGGCCAATGAAACGCCCATTCGCAGGGCTGCAATAGTACCGCTCTATTTGTTCTGGACAGCGTAGACGGAAGTTCGTGTAGGCGCGGATCGCAAACACCGGCGCGTTTCCGCTTTTGCGGTGCACTGCTTCAATAAAGCAATACTGGCTTTACTTCAATGCAGAATACAATACTCGTGCGTTTAGATAGTACGAAATGAACGATGCTTTATCGACTCCTCGATAAAGCATCGTTCATGACGGTTCATGGCCAAAATACAGTTTTCGCCGAAAAACAAGTTTCGTTTATTACTGTTTTTATACGTTGATAGCAAAAGTTTGCCTTTTGAGACGTTCAGTTCCACTCAATTTAATAAAAAGCTGCAATAAATATATAGACCTACGACATTTCTATGGTGTAAAGCAAGTTACGAGTGTCCTGTTACGAAAGGAATGGCTCGAAGGCGCACCTTTCCTCCGAGCTGTTATTTTTACTGCAACACCTGCGCACTTCGTAAATTACAGCAGAAATCCATAACCTAGGCGTTACTGCTGAAATACCAGGTCAAAGAAACATAATAAAACATAAAAAATTCTTATTCCACAAAAACTTCAGTCATACTTTTGAAATGCATGAAGCACGACTGTTTTGTGATTTTCGAATGCGCTACACAAAACTGCAACTTGATTCATATTATGGCAAATTATTAAACGTTGTCAAATGCAATCAGTTTTTAATTATCAAGATTTGAACCTCCTCACTTAACTAGCAATAAACAATTTTTTTTTTTTTAACGTTAAAGTTGAAGGAGTCAAAACATACAATAATATAGTCAACGAATACAAATATATATTATAGTCAACTATATATTTGTAGTGGAAGGTTCATCTTCTACAGAATTAACGCTTTTTCAGGATTTCGTCATTCAATTTCTCATCATAATCTTCCATTAGTAAATTGGATTTCATTTCTATTAGGCAAGTGACGCAACTATACATAGACGATTACGTATTATATCCAATCCTACTTGCAAGTTTATGATTTAGTAGGCGAAGCAAAGGTGCGGTGAGCCGGTGACCCATCACGTCAGTTTTATCTACTCGTCTGCCATAATAATTAATATATCTTGAGCATCGAGGTCTTATGTAACAGTGTAGTGTAGACAGATCTATCATTTTATAGGTTAGTATGTGTACAGTCAACAAAGCTATTTGGTATACAGGCAACAATATTATTTTTTTCACTGCACTGCCAATATTTATTTCTAAATGTATGCTTAAAACTTTTTAAGCTTATGAAGTTATGATTATGACATACTTACGAGCGTGGTGTACCTACAATTTCTACTAAGCACACTCACAAAAGTAGTTGCAAGCTAGCTGCCTGCATACCAAATAGCTTTAATTAAGTGAATCAGTGAATGAGCAGTTTTGAAAGAACACACCCAAAAATACTGAACTTCCAGAGTACCTATGTAGCTTTTGTAACAATAAATAGCAACTCAAGTTACATGAGAAAGAAAGCGAAAATGCTGAAAAATAAGGAAGGTATTTCGGATTATAATCAGTCAAACGTTGGCGCGATCCAAATCCCCTTATTTAATTTCTATCTCAATTTATCCACACACAAAATAGGATTATACAGCCGTGGTTGTTTATTGATTTTTTGCAAGAATTTTCCTCAACGTCACTTATTTTGGATAACGAAACAGCTATTAGACGCGGAATAACATTCTGGGATATATTTTGAAGGCATTTAATATTTTATCGAGATGCTAGGGCCATTTAAGTAATATTAATAAGACATGGAGTGAAGAAATTCAGTTTTAATTTTAAGTTCTAATTTTTAATTTTAGTTTCGCTTTTGTCCCGACTTTTTGGAAGTGGGTGTTAATGACTGCGACTCAGTATTATATTATGTATTAGTGGCCCGCCCCGGCTTCGCCCGGATGTATTTTTTTCCATATTTTCTCACCATTCAAACCTTCCCTGGACTTCCACAAATATTTCAAAACCAAAATTATCTAAATCGGTCCAGCCGTTCTCGAGTTTTAGCGAGACTAACGAACAGTTATTGATTTTTATATATAAGAAAGAAAGAAGAATCAGAGTTTCTGTAAGCCGAGTTCTTTTATTTTCAATAATATTATTATTACTTATTATAAAAAAAAAATTGTGTGTATTATTATAAAAAAGATACCTACGTAAGGAAACGTGCTTCGTTATTTGGTAATTTTGGTACTAAATTAATATTTTTGACACCGATTTACAATATTACTGTGACCCTCAAAAACTCTTCTGCACCATTATGCTTTAAAAAGTAAACTCCAAGAGATAAACTAAACAAAACAGAGTGCTTGCTTTAAGATTATTTTTAGGCGGAAGATATTCCTTTGGGCGTGCTTTAAACGCATAGCTCCTAAATTCTCCGTGATGAAATATCAGGGTGTTACACAGCGTGAAATAGAAAAGGTAATCTGTGGAGTAGTTGGCGTCGAAGTGGAGGCGAGTTTATCTTTTGTGTAAACTTTCATTCGGCGCCGCTAAGCCGCCCAGTTTCAGCCTTAAACTGTACGGCAGTTGCGCGTTTCCGAAGAATGCGCTCTAAGAAATCTTTACACTGCACATTTTCTTCTTAGAAATTAAAGTGGGAAATAACTGGCTTTTATACTTTAGCGATGTAAGGTTCCGTTCAGTTAAGTTTCGTTTGAAATAGCCTTTTTGAAGTAGGAACTTTTATTTGAAATATTTCACCGTTCAATTCGTTTCTTATCCATTTTCAGCTCGGGAGCGTTATGCCCCTTACTTAATACAAACAAATGTTACCTTCTTACAACCTTGTTTGGACTATAAGAAACAGAATTATTGATTTGTATTAGCATAGGATTATCCCATTCAAAGCTCTTTCATCTCACCAACGAGAAAGCAAAATACAAAGCATCTAGGGTACGTAATCATAATTTACGTATTCAATTAAACTGTTTACGACAACGTTTTTATTGTTGGATGCATGAATATACAGCGGGAACACACTCTGCGGGTAATCTCCGAATTTACGAGTGCTGACAGCGGTGCCCAGCCGGTGTGCCGTGGTGCACACCATATTTGCATAAGTACTATTCGCACACACGCTCCCACAACTTTAATCACGGCCGAGTCAAAAATGTACTGAGTTATTTGTATTGTTTTCGTAGACCGCGTACTAATTAAGGCAGCCCAAGGCGTACACGATTGTGCACTACGGGCACCAAATGAATGAAGCTGAAGGAAATTACAATTGCGAATCTGAAGTTTGTTTTGATTTGGTTGAAGCTCGGGAAAAAGGAAAGGGAAGTTTTTGGAAAAGAAACATTACGATTCATTTTACATGAGAAACTGGGACATAACTGGAAGACAGACGAACGAGCAGGGCATATAATAATGTACCTATTACTTTCAAATAACGAAATTCATTAAACAGCAAGTTCAAATGACCGGGCGTTTTCGTTTTTCATAAACAGACATTGAATACAGCTGGTTAAACAGTATAAGACTCTTAACTAATGCGTAACGAAAGATGGTAAGTATAATGTTACAGACGAAGTACGAAAACTCAGCGAATCACACAAATAATATCTCAAAAATCCCAGTCATAACATAACGCGACAAACACCCACCCAGAGCCATCGAAGGAAAGATAAAGTACGAATGTCCTGATACGTATCCGTTGGGTAGGAGCGAAAATCACGTATAGACTGAAACACTAGATATTGGCAAAGTTTCGAGGGCTCGAGCATGGTTCGGCTTTCACGATCGCTACTCTATATCAACAGTTTTATCTTACTGTTTTATTGTTAGAGCCATTTTACTGCAATTGGTAAGTGGAGAGAGTACGTTGGCTGGTAATAGGGACCGCGGCACTCCTTATAGCACGTTGTCACGCGCCGCTTACCGTACGATACTGACGGCCGTAAAAAATCTTTTAAATTACTATTTTTTACAGTACTTAGATATTACGGAATGAAATTAAATGTCACGCGCATGTTTCTCTTTCAATCACTAAATCTAATATTTGGCACGTGTAGTAATCAACACGATTATTTAAGCACGGTTATTTAATGGTTGGCCCGTATGAACCGTATCGCTTGATGCTGAGATTCACAGTTCGAAATCCAGATAGACCCTGCTGAAAGTCGCTTCTAAAATGCTGTTGAAAAAATCGATTAAAAGGTCATCATGTTTTCCGCTGCAGATTTACAGTCAGCCAAGAAAGGCACAGGATGAAGATGTATTATTTCGAAATCCTCAAAGTAGACAACGTATTCTTTTGTACTGAAATCATACGACTGAAACATTGGAAATGGAAAACTTTTATCGCAACTACGAAGTAAAGAAGAAGTAAACGTATAAAGGGTATTATTACGTAGTACGTGGCTGAGTTAAACCGAATAGCAGTTACAGTAGGCGATAGAGAAAACTCGATTTATCCTAGTGGACAGTCTCTAACGAGCGGTCCCCTGTGCAACGACTGGCGCAATACCAGGGTGACATGGAAAAGGCGGGGTGGGACCGAGAGTGGACGCGAAAATC
Source organism: Melanchra persicariae (assembly GCA_947386135.1). Classification (NCBI taxonomy): domain Eukaryota; kingdom Metazoa; phylum Arthropoda; class Insecta; order Lepidoptera; family Noctuidae; genus Melanchra; species Melanchra persicariae. Next base: position 16,691,571 of record OX376648.1, on the reverse strand, counting down.
TTCCCTTTTTGCTCATGTACCGTGTTTGATAGCATTAAATGTTTTTAAACGTATAGTGTCTAAAGTACATATTATAAGTCACGTTTTTCTAGCGAAAAAGGAATCCGACGAATTTAGTTGCTGCTAATGACACGAAGAGGAGTATTATTCAGGGATCAGTAGCTCTTTTATTGTTTAAACATTTAACGAACATGGAGGAAATAATTACTGGGCTATTTTATATTGCGTTTAGTTTTTTTAGTTGCCTATAATTTCGGTATACGTGGTACTATCTTGAGCATGTTTGTTTAACGCTGCTTAACCCTGAAAATATAGTGCAATTTTGATCAAAGACACCTTGATCATAGCAGCGTGTGCGCACTCTTTTGTGACAATTGCGATAATTCACAGGAAACCATTGTTTATGTCCCCAGACCGCATGTAAATACTTCCTGAACGAGAAATTCATGTTGCGTCACAAGACCAGCATTTATGGTAATGATAGACAATCATACTTATCTGCATCTATTCACATTTTGACCATGGTTATTTAAAATGACAACATTTTGCCTGACAAAACTTTAGTCCCCTATTGATACATTGGCAATCATTTGCATTCCGGTGTCAGAATCTTTTCCATAATTTGTGAAATAACCAATCTTAGCTAATATTATAAAGAGGGTTGTTTGTTTCCCTACATATATGTATTTAAAATGTAACCTTGGGAATTTTCTTAATCAGAACACATTTGATTATCTACTTTTTTATCCAGAAAAAATGCATGCTTCCTGTGTGATAAGTTACGAGTACGAAGCCCTGGGAAACTAGCTAGTCAATCACAAATCGAAGTTCCACTAAATTCTGGCTGAATGCGTTGCATTTCCACAACCCATAAAAACATTTAGTAGGATGTTTAAAGAACAAAGGTACGCACTTGTTTCAATGTCTGTCACTTCCCATAACACACGTACCGTATATATAGCTAAGACAATCAACGGAAAGTAAAGCATTGATTTGTATCGAAGTGGCTCGTGGCTATGTAAAAACAGGCGCAGGGACTTTGCAGGCGCAGGACGCGTGCCGAGGTCGAGCCGAGGATGGGTGACCGTGAGTGACCAATGGCCATACAACATATTGAGAGGGTTTCGTAAAGCGTTAAGGTTTTGGTCCTGGATAGTCCTGTCTTTCGATGGGTTATCGAAGACAATGAATTGTGGAGGTCAGATAGGCAGTAGCTGTTAAAATACTAGTATTTATCTGCGTTTGTTTAGGCTGGAAACCTAGATCAGGGTTACGAATTGGAATTGATCGAAAGGGTTACCGCGGTCATGGAACGCGACGGGCAAGGAACATCATCATTTTCCTGCCCTTATTCCATGTTACTTGGGGTTGGCTCAACACGCTTTTTTTCTTCCATTCTGTGTTGTCTGCCTTCACGTTATCCCTAACTCCCTTTTTTTATATCAGTTATTATCACACAGTCCATCTATCTTTTCTTTGGCCTCCCTCTCCTTCTCCATCCATCCACATTTATATTCATAACTCTTTTAGTTACATGCGTTTTATCTTTCCTCTTCACTTGACCATACCAAGACAAGCGGTTCATTTTCAACATTTCCGTCTCTGGCACCACTTTTTATCTAATGTACTTTTTTCTCACTTTATCCATTCTCGTTACTCCACACATCCATCTCAACATTCTCATCTCCGCTACATGCAATCTTTTTTCATTCGTCTTTTTCACAGCCCAACATTCTGATCCATGAAATACGACAGGTCTTATCACGGACTTATAGATTTTCCTCTTTAACTTGAGGAACATCCGTCGGTCGTCAAGTTGTTCCATTGACCTGTCGCCATTTCAACCATCCTGAGTTGATCTGGTGTGTTACGTCTCGGTCTATATCGGCATCCCCCTGGACAAGCGACCCGAGTCGAGGTATCCAAAGTCGGAGCAGATCGGTATAGGCGTTCCGGTGAGAGCTATAGGCATAGGACTGGAGAAACCGCCGATATCGCAGAACAAGCATTCTGTTTTGGTCCTGCTCAATTTCAGGTCAACACTCTCCAGTCTTTGCCACCACATCTCCAATCTGCTCTGGACATCTAGGCCGCTTTCGGCAACCAGCACAGTGGCGTCAGTAAACAACATACAGCAGGGAGCCTCTTCCTGGATGTTCGACGTCAGAGCGTCAATTATCATCAGGAAGAGGTAAGGGCTGAGGGCCGACCCTAGGTGCAAACCGCCTGCCACACTGAACTGCATCGACTGTACATCACTCGGATCAACTGCACATACTTTCCAGGCACACCACACTTTTTTCCTTAAGGACCCACCACAAAACCTCACGAGGCACCCGGTGTCCCAGTCATGACTTTTCGAGGTCCATAAACGCCATGTGCAAGTTTTTTCTCGCACCGCTAACGAATAGCGAAAATGGCATCCATTATATCCCGACCAGGCATAAAACCCAACTGGTTCTGTGAGATTTCACTCACTTCTCTCAGCCACTTTTCAATAAGTTTTTTTCCAAGCTTTCATACTAAGTGTCGTCTGGGTCAATTGCCTTACCATTCGCTGCTATTCTCAGTTCAACCACGCCGACCATTCTCACCAACCCCTCATTCACTAGTTTATTCTCTAAAACACTGCTCCAGATATTTTCCTCATTCATCAGTCTTTATAGAAAATAGAAGCATTCCAGGTTCATTCCTTACACATTATATCCGACTTATATTCTTTTCCTTCCACTCTCTAGCTCTAGCAAGCCGGTACAGGTCTTTTTGGCCAGCTAGATTGTCCAGTATGTCCAAGGTACAATTTATCCTGAGCTTTTGGTCTTGCTATTGCCACGGCTTTCTTAGTTTTTTCTTTAAAACATCATTTTCAGTCTTTTTTTCAGTTTTACAACTAAATCTTTTGAAGAAAGCTTCAAAAAGCTACAAAGGGCATTTGAAGGAACACGTCTTTGATGATTTTCCACCAAAAAAGGGCTGGAAGTCTAAACAGGTTGATGATGGCCATCGACCTTTATAGTATCCTTCATTGGTAGTTAGGTTTCTTCAACTAGTACATTTATGAAAAAAAGATTCGCAGCACGCAATAAGCATTTGATGCTCAGAGGTTAAATCAAAAGCACCTAGCGAAATGCGAAATTTAAAAAAAAAAAAATCTGTTGCTCTCTAGACAATTTTGTAACAAGTCCGTCTGACTCAGTCATTACCAAGGCGCAAAATCAGTTAGCAAATTGGGTTCCACAGCTAGTCTTATAGTTTATCTTACGACAACTTCTGTGAATAGTTCGACTTATTAAATCCAAAACGCTTTCAAATCACGTGTGTAGCAATCGAGATTGTATCGAAATGCGACGAGATAAGTCGGCGATGCATGAAAGGAAACGGTGAGCAGTCCGACTAGCACGTCTCTCCTTAATATTCCCTGTGATGGCGGCTGCGGTGCACACCACCACACTGCCTCCCGCCTCCACCCGTGCTCTGAATCGAGCAACTTTAAAGAAATCTCTTTATTCGAATACTAAGCGTGGCCTCCACCAAGTTTCTAAACGCTCGCCAACTTCACAGTCCAGGCGATCTTCGTATGTTTCAAATCTGTATTTTATTTCATTTAGGTTTTTTTTACACAGCCTAAACTGTCCACTGCGATACTGTCTCGTTGTATAATTATCAAAAATAATCTAATCTATCAGCAATCATAATACTTACCTACATTTTATTTTGTTAAGTCGCATTGCTCACTTAGCAATTTGCATGTCTTAACATTTAATAATATACAATAACACACCGGATAGTGTTTAAACAAATGGACTCGTGGATTTCAAAAACATTAAACAATACAACCGTTAATGGCATATAATTCGAAACAATACACTTTACACAAAGTAAACAGAGAATGTAAGCAGAAAGTCAGTCGGGAGAACCGCGTCATGCGGGCCAAGATAAAACTCTTCTGTTTGTACAGCTTCGGTGGCGGACACAGTACTACCCCTTTAATGAGTCAACTGAGAAATTAATGAAATTAAAACCTAAAATGTAATTTTACCATTTAAACCGGTCCAAGACAATTTCTTTGAAAAAAAAAAATGCTAACGTTATAAAAACATATTGGGTAACCTAACAAATTTAGTTAAAAGCAGAGCTTTTGAAACTTGTATTAATGTTTCTCCGCAACGAGACAAAGCCTTAAGAGAAAAAGACCACAAAGTTACAAGCTTTTCTCCAGACGAAATGTAATTTCAAAGTCGGTGGAGCTAAGTTAACGCCGGCTGTGCGATACTCAACGAAATTGCTGATTTAAGTCATGTAGAGGCTCTTTCCTTTGACACGATCACGCTACTCTACGAACACGCTCATTTATTTAGACAACAATTTTAAAAATTCAATGAATGCCAGAGATGGGCCTTCTCTTACTTGCCGAGACGTGATACAGAATCCAGAAAGACATGATTCCACAATTCTTTTAGAGGCGCTTGCATAAGAAACTAATTGTACGTACAGAATGCAGCAAAGGTTCCGGCACGTCAGATGCGCATTGTTAACAGACATAATGCCCAGATGATGTTTTTACTTGGACGAGCGGTTTTTACTCTAGAACATCTGGAATATTTAATGTTTCCATAACAACTACTTACAAGAAGATTGATACAGATCAAATATTTGCATTACAGCCAGCTTCATGGGCGTCCAGTTTTTTTGTCGCAATCGGTACACGTGACCGAAGTCGGTGTCATATTTGATATTATTTAATTCGGATGTCGCAGACAGCTAGCTAATGATGAGCCACAAATGACTCGCCAGCGATTGGCTAAGTTAGCGTTTGGCACGTACATTATCCATTGAGCGACGAAGAGGAAGGACGGCGCGCTCGAGTGGGCGCCATTCAGCGACAAGTAGTCGCTGGAATTTCTCTGTGAATGCAATTAAAATAAAGCCTGCTTTGTTTACGTAGAGTCACTAATTGCTTAATTTGCAAACAGAAGCTATTTAGGCACGATGGTAACTACAACAAAGAGCAAAGCAGATCAATTATTGCGGAAGAAGCCATAAACACAACTGTTTGATTTCCAACTTGGAGATAATCAAACATTGTATTTCTTGGTTGAACTTACATAAATTACGGTTCAGCGGCTAGATTCCACTTTCGTATCGATATAATAAATACAAGGGAATTTATGTCAGCGTTTAATCTGAAGACAAAATCGCATTGGCAGTCACGAGGCGCATTGTTGTTGGGCAATAAGGTTTTCACACGACCCTCGCGCGTGCTCGCCTCGCTACCAATATCACAAATAATGTTCGTATATTTCAATAATTTCATCTTGATGGAGGATATGAAAGTCATGATCTCTAAGTTATGGCGGCTATCTGGCCAATATCGCTGGCCTTAAATTTAATTGAATATGAGACGATAACATTTCTAATATAATGTTAGGGCAAAAATAAGTAGTCGCTTCAGGAAATTCTAGTTTTATGATCTTAATAATTTTGCGACAACAATATGAAACGATACTTGGACCACAACCGCAATTCGTACTGTAGGAAATATTTAAATTGCTATTTTTAGTTCTGCAAATAATCGCTTAACTAGTAAAGAGTTTCGTGACCACAATAACAGTTCATTTGAAAATTCAAAGAATGATTTGCTTTGTGGTAGGTAGGCTTTCATATAAAGTAATCGGCATTCAAAGGCCTCGATTCATTGGTTCGTCACAGTCTGTTAAAAATGAACAAGCATTGCAGCCGATTCGGAAAAAGACATCTCATTCGAGATCCAATTTACGCCGGAGCGGGAGCAAACCGCATATAATCCAGTTGCGGAGTTGACTCTGCAAACAATTCATTTCAATTTCAATCCAAGTGTATGCCAGAGCTACTGTCCGCGGTCACTGCTCACTATTTCATCTGAGTAAACTGTTTCTACAATATGATACCTTCGAAACTGTCGACGCCATAATTGAAATGCCACCCAATAAAATCAAACATTTTACTCTAGTTTCGAACAATATCTGATTTCCAGATTCTATTTGCATTGGTAACATCCGATCGTAAATTAATTTAACCATCTTCAAATTCATGGATGTTATCGAATCTTCCTGAAAATGCTGAACTGCTGAAATAGTTATTTTAGTACGTACCTGATTTGTGAGGCTGGGAAAAATCAACTTTCAACATTCACTTTTTGTTTCAGGACTTCGTTTGATGGCTTCCTTTGAACCAAAGTCAAAGTTTGAATTAAGCAATCAAAGTTTACTCAAACAGTTTGGAAAAATATTATATGAATAATCCGACTCCGGATGGATTGTAGTCGAAACTCGGCAAATATATTCAAAAATGCTATCAGAAGTCTACATCGGGCAAATCACAAATCACTATGGCAGGATTTATGTGTTGCGCATGACCGATACGCATTTTATTACGTTTCATTCAGCCAATATTTTCTTTTAGAATACCTACTCCAGATTTTTTGTAGTGTCGCGTGTGAGTTTGTTTTAAATTATACTTATCATACCTCTCACAAAACAAAAACCCGGCACAACCCTGGGACAACATCAGATAAATTGCGAGGTTCTTTAAAGATTTTTCCAAGTAGTTTGCAGAAACTATAACAAGCACTTCCACTTGAACGAATCATGTGTAAATTCGAGCTTACATAATAGAAACTCTCGGAGAGTTGTTAAATGTAAACTAAAATCTTCCTGACTTCTTACAGGAGAGAGAATGGAAAACAGGGTGCTCGACCCTGCGCCGCGGGTCGGGGGAGGCGAAGTTGCTCGTTTTATATGCAAATTTTCTACGTCCTTATGAATATGAAAATTTTCTATTAGAACGTGTCGTTGTCAGCGTTCCCTTGATGTACTGAGAATGATGCCTTCTTTTTCATAGATTTTCGCCGTTCAACAGTTTTCAACGAAAATGCAAATTGAATAAGAAGTCACCCTGCTGTCGCTTAAGTGCAGCGCTTGCATGCTTGCAGAAAAGGAGCGCCATGACTTCGAAATACCTACCAAGAACGAATTTTATCGTCAAATGTTTTTGAAGTAATTGAAGATGTGATTGCAAGCCATGTTTTCTGCGGCCAATTAGCGACGACGACGTCGGTTTTGAGCTCCAAGGTTATTGTACTCAAGTGGATAATTTATAGAAAATTCGACGAATAAAATTTAATCGGAGTATAATGATCCACACAACAAGTTGGTAGTGTAGGACTCACGAGTTTATGCCTTAAACGGGCGGAGCAGTGTTTGTGAATCGCGCACATGGGGCCTCGGGCGTTGCATACGGGCACGTAACTACTCCCCCAGGACTCAGGACTGCGACATTCACTGAATATCTTTAAAGTTAGCGGGCACACGACGCGCCAGTTTCAAACTTCGAGGTAGAGAAAACGTATTAAGCCTATTGCCTTTAAAATGTAGACCGTATATTATCCTTTCTGGGATCTTAAATGTAAGTTCTCCGTGTTTAAATAAACTGCTAAATAACTGAATAAGTATTTAAATAAAAGTAACAAGAAATAAGTACTTAAGTATATGAAACCAGCACTCAATTTACTTATTGGAATTGTAGGTATATTCGACACTGCAATAAAATATTCTTATACATTTCCGTCGATAGCAACCAGGTTAAGAAAAAAAAAAAAATGTTAATTAAAAGCAGTTTTGAATAGCAGGATAAGCTGATTTATCCTAAAGTTAAAGAAACTATGGATATGACGTCGATAAGGTACTTAGCAGTAGTTGGTTTCAGGATGTTTTCAAGAGACTGTAATAAAAACGCTGTTTCTAGTGGGTATAGCAATGTGGGTATAAATAGAGGATAATTACAGGTCCACGACGCGAATTAAATTGTTTGTCGGACTGAGCCGCAATGAGTGGAACAAATGATAATGACTGACATTGCAAACCAAATTGCATTCGTCAAATGCACGATGTCATCATACTAAATTTGTACAAACGTATCTTGAGATGCTCATCACATAAGACGCTTCCTCCTCCGGTATGAAGGAAACTAACACACAATCTGATACCGTAAGTCAAGAATCTAGATTGTCATAAAATAACGGGGGGCCGCTAGTTGTAACAATCACAATCTTAATACAACTGCGAAAGATATTTTTATGACATGGAATCCTGTCTTTAAACTGGACTTATAAGTGAAGCGAAAGAATTCATTTGAAGTCGAGAAGAATGTTTTAAACGGTAGAGAAAAGTCAGGCGTTGGTAAGAACTTAAGAAAGAATGTTAAAGTTTGTGAATGCAAGTAAGTCGTGATCGAGAGGCAGAAGTGCATAATACCAGACTCTGCCGTCTAGTGGTCGACTCTCATTTAAATTTAATACGCAATGGAAAGCATGTAGACGAAATCGATATTGGCGAGGCTGTGTTCAGAGTTGGTACGGCGCATGTACCTATGCTGTATTTTCGGACAAGTAAAGGGCGAAACTATATCGTTACTTGAAGGAATATATCGATGTCTGAAGTATCAGTTAACGTAAGGGGCATTGACCCAAAATGCCAAAATGAACTTTACAGCGATTACTTCAAGTGGTTGATAGATACTTCTGGTATCGCTATTTAAGTATGTATTTTTTTTAATGAGATTAAAGGTTTCCAATTAAAATAAAAGCTGGGCCGGAACGATTTTGATGACAATTCAATTTTTTTTTTTAAATAAGAAGTCAAGTTACCGAACCGTATTACCTATCTAGTGAGAGTATAATTATTTCGGAACAAAAGAGTCAATCAATCAAAGGAAGTCAGAATATTTGTTGTTGAACAGATCGTTTAACTACTAGGGACAAAGTGTCAATAAGAATTTAATACGAATATTGTTTGTTGAGGGTAGATATTACACATTTCGCCATACTACGGCAAAGCAGAAGGGCAATCAGAGTAGGTCACAAGAATTAAAACAATAGAAAAAGTATCACAAAAGATACAGCTTGTGAATAAGTAGCGCTTGCTTGTGACGTTAACTGTTCTAAATTTAGATAAATAATCCCCAGTTGGTGCACAGGACAGGCGCAGCGAAATGCCGAGGTGGGTACAGATGCTGTCGCAGGCCCGAGGTCGCTCTGAGAGCAACAATTCGTGAAAACAGGCACTCTGCCAACGAATGCAGACTCCACCGGGAACATTTAAGTGCTTTAAAGCACATTTATATACTAAAAATGCGAATCCTGACGCTACAGAATTGGAAAACTGTAGTGACCCCACACAGTGGTGCTAAATAAACATTAAAAAGAGAATTTTCAAGTTCTCAAGACACGTATGAAAGAACTTTAGCAATAAAAGGAGAAAAAGGGGCTTTCCGGGCCATAGCTTTTACCGAGTTAAAGTTACTCAAAGTAGCGTACTTTGGCGGAGGCTAACTTGGCGATGGTCAATAAACTTAGCTGCCGCCGCGTCTGGCCGACTCGCACAACAATGAAGCGGAACTTCCGCAACAGTTTATCTCATGAAAATCTTACAAAAAAAACTTTTAATATTAATCTTCAAAAGTTGAAAGGTGCTTAGAAGACGTAGAGGATAAAGGAGCGATTAATGTTCACGTTTATTGTAAAAAATGTTCGGCGTTGGTTTCGGTGGAGGCAGTGGGTCTGTTTGCCAAGAATTCAATCGGGAAAGCGGTGCGGAGCGGAGCAGGCGAGTAATATGCACTCGTCCCGGAGGCTGACGGCGCCACCCGCTCATTAATTGAGATACCAAGACCAACATATCTACTACTGTAAGTGCTTTCTGATTGAAACAATAAGGTGCATGTTTGGTTATACGATACAAGACTTTAGAGGCACTGCTTTCACTTGGTCCGGAAGATCCAGTTTTGAAAATGAGATTTACCGTGTTTTGGGCATTTACAAGTAAATTTGGGATAAACGTTGCTTAAAAATACAAGCTTTCTTATTACATAAATAACGGCAGTAAAGACCCCGAATCATATAAACTGACTTATTTCTACCTTCAGTGTTTCGGAACATCAGTTTTACGACGGTTCGTAAATGTCTGCGGGCGGTGGAATAAAATTTTTGTGACTAGCTCTCGCGCAAAAATCTCCGGTGTCACAGAAACAAAGTAAAATCCAATTTTCTAGGATCCCTGGTACCTGGAACGTAACGATCGCTCCTTTACGACCATCACCTTTGAATGCTAGGAGTAGTACCGAGTAATCAATCAGTATTACGAACTAACCGAGAACAACGTGCTTTGTGAACATTATGTCATGCTCTGTTTTACTGAATCACAGTCAATGGTGCGATTTCGTTACAGCTTGGTGAAGCAATCTGTATTGAATGCCCTCACCTGTAGTGAAGTTTATACACACTACGCTCATCGTATAGTCATGTCTTTTGTGTTCACATTGAATGGGCTTTCAATGATATAATACTTCGTTGAATATTCAACAAACGAAGATAATGTTTTGTCTATTGAAATTATACTAAGACAGGTACTAGTCTAACTACTATCACATTTTTCCTTAGACAGTATTGTCTAAGAACAAACTACGCTTCGAACTGCACTTTAAATGCGTCGTTCTTTTTCGGGGACACATGATTTTACAAGTCCAAATTAAGCTTTAATTATTATATAACTTCGTGTGTCGAATGACAAGATGCAATATGCCGCCTGGTGAGACAATGAGACGAGACGTCCGACAGAGGGCAAAAACTTCCCTGCGGCCTGGCACTCACGCACGCCCTTCATCTCCGACGGGCACCGACAGAATTATCAAACACGATGGACTCACGGGCAACATGCAACATGATTAATGCTCCAAGAAACCTCAAATTTGATTTATTTAACGACGCGACGAAAACCCGTACCGTTTAAAAACCAGGGCAAAAACTGACGACTTTAATCCGCGCAAACCATAACGAGAGCGATGGAACTCCTTTTAATACAATGAATACCGAAAAGATAAAGGTAAATTAGAAATGCAGAGTTGAAGGTTCGATAAAGAAGATAATACGATAAACGAACCACGGCAGATCACTGCGGGGAGTTAATGTTTTATGTAAGATCGCAACAAGTAGCTCATTACAATGTGAGATTTCCTTATCGATAGAGTGTAGCGGATGACAGTCGGGGAATTGATGAATTCATGAATTACCATACAAATATACGGGAGTTATACAAAACGTTATATAGGACTATAAGAAAGTATGTATCACTTATAATTATGCTACTTGTAAGTTGCTAATCATGCGGCAGTGAAAACAAAAAAAAATACTGTCAAAAAACCCGACTGCTAAAAACGACTAAAAAGTTCCAAACAAGTCGCTTTTCAAGCAGTTTGATGCAGTTCAATCACAGATCTGAGGCCACAAACTGCATCAGACTGCTTGAAAAGCGACTTGTTTGGAACTTTTAGAGGTCGGGTTTTTTTGAGTATTTTTTTTTTAAATTTCTACATTTTAGTAAGTTAATTTTTTTTTCATTTGCAGGCGCCATTTTGAAAATTTTATATAGCGTCACTACCACAATTCTGACTAATTCAACGACAACTCATATTTCAAAATCCGTCCAGCCGTTTGGGCTGTAGGGCGTGCCAAAGAAATGGACATAGGTACATACAAACAAACATACATACATACTCAACCTCGAAAAACATTACCCTCCTTCGGACGCAGTCGGTTAAAAAGGCGTGTAGATGCACTAAACTGGCACATTCACAGAAACAATACTTTTACAGTCTTTTTGTGTTCATCTAAATATGTTGTCGAGTGCGAGTGGATTTATATCCTCCGCCCGTCTAATGTACAGCTTGGCGTCCGCAAAAAGCTCGGTAAGCATCCGTCGGGGGCGGCATCCGCTTCGATGACGGATCGCAGCCAGCGCACCGCATCCATCACCCGACCGGACCCACCGTGTAATGTTACAACACTCATTCTCCACTTACACGCCACACACACACATCATGCGCAACACAACATAATAACAGTTGTAAGATTGAAATCGAACTGAATTACTAAACAGTAAACATAAAACCACACAACATGATGTAACAGTTACCGCAACGCCGCTAAACACTTCCAGCATATTGCTGCTCCACACTACACAAGGATTAGTTACAATAACGTATGGCTTGAATCATTACCGCAAACTTTCACTTCGCATGTCCCGCATACTTTCCATTTACATACGTTTTCCACTTTTGAGAACTTTCCTTGGATGTTTCAACAACAATTTTCACATTTGCCTTACCTACCATTTGTGTTATATCTTTTTAGTGTGTTTACTCGTTTAAAAGGAGGTTGCAGACATTAAAGAGACGTTGGGTTCAATTTGAATGTACAGGAATAATAGCGTAGCTGATATCGCGGTCTATCGAATTTCAACCGAGATTCTCTTTGTTGTTATTATGTCGTCATAAATTTAGGGAATAGCACCACATATCATGGAAATCAGAGACAGAAAGCATTAATCATAGCTATCATTACTGGCCATATTGAAACGCTTACATAAACTGCCTTTCACGTTAACGCGGCTTTATTGAATAATAATAAATGTACAGTAAATTAGCGTACATTTTCGGGAACAAGATAATAACGTGACGTTACAGTGAGAAGCAAAACCCAAAGGTATCTTTATTGCAATCTAGGTAGTTTATATAATAGCGGGTGGCAAATTAATTCATCGCACGGCGGCGGCAGCATGGTCCCGGTATCTCCCACGATAAGTTCGGACCGGCCCCGGGGTGCTGAGCACCAACTATCGTAACGAGATCGGGATTTCTCGGAACGTTACGTTGAATGCTCGAATCGTTACCACCGAGTCCGACGTATGCGCTCCTACTCTTATCACGATTTTCGCTACATCATTTACGAGCCCAAATGAAAGTTTGAGGATGTATGAAGATCGAGATAGAGCAAATATGATAAAAAGGGTAGCAGGAACATGGTAACGTCCTAAAAAGTTTGTGAGGTACGAACAATCGATCTTCCGAAAAAAACTTGGTAAGAAGTACTAGGAGAACGATGTAACGGTGACGGTGACGGGCGCGGAGCATGAATATGAAACGTAATGCGAATGTGTCCTGGCCTTCACGAATCGAATAAAATGTGGACACGAGACAGTCTCGTTGAGTTGTACCAGGAGAATAATACAATGCACTTCTATCTAAAAAGGAATCACAATTAATTACTTCCAAGATTACGTCTCAATACGTATTATTATAGACAAGGTTATTAGTTTATTATGTTTCCTCAAATAGAGCAGGGCCCTACACTACAATACGTATATTCCAACTAGTTAGATTAAAATGTATATCCAATGTAATAACTAAGTCGAGTTGCTCGATAAAAGTCTGCTAGGAAGGATGTTGTGTTTGCTAGTCGGCCGGCACTTGTTTGCTCTCGCATATTCTTATTTACTATTCCTGAAAGCAAATAAAATCCCGAGGAATATTGTACAGACTTTTGTCGTGTGCCTATACGAAAATACTCGTAGATAACCTACAGACAGTGATGTTATTGCTGGATGGCGTGCCAATACACCATATTTTAATCACGGAATAAGTTCGCGGCTTTTTGCCAGAAATTAAGATTTACCTTGTAAACTCTTCAGCTTGCTAAATTATACTTTCTTTAATTAATAGCTTGGTGCTCACTTGTGGTGGAATGAATAGAACCTCTTAGAATAAAGACTTCAGGCACCAGCTAGCATAATGTATAAATGGGCAATAAATCCCTATGAGATTCAAAAGAATTTATAAGTAACTTCATCAGCATTTAAATGCTTAATTCATACAGTGATCGTGAAAGAGAGATTGTAGTGGACATTGTGTGTGAGGCGAGGTGCCGGCGGGCGGCGGCGGCGGCCGATGGAGGCGCCCACGTTGACAGGACAATTGTCGATTTATGCTTCAGGGATCCGCACTGCCCAATTTACGAGCCCAGTCTCCAAATCAATTGCGAACTTGCACGTAGCGTTTACATCAACCCCGCACTCAATTATAATAACAGTATCCATCTGAACAATCGTGAACACTTCCAGACGGCCCTTTACGATAATGTAACGATCAAATTAATTTAAAACTTTCTTAAATACCAAAGGATCCCTTGAAATTGGTGGGCGGCATTAAAACTGTCCATTATAATCGGCTCTACACGCCATTAGAGAGTTACGTTTGGCGATCAATTTGGTGGAAAGTTTCCATGATATTGTGGAGTGAAGCTGGGGCGGGTGAAGTCGCTCGTAAGCTCCCGGTTATTTATGTGGACAGGCTACGGAGCCTTCGCCGCCGCTGCCGCCACCCTCCGCGTATCACTACGTAAAAAGGAGTAATCGCTTGCGGCTGCTGCCTGAGTGAATTTTTCCATTCGGAAAATGGTCGAAGGAATTAGGCATCCCAGTTTCATATTTCAAGGAGAGGCCTGCGCACGCCCTTCTTGCCCTTTTCCTGGGCCAAGACGGGAACCCAAGTACAGGCAAACCCTGAGTCGTTTTTTATGTTCCTCGTAAAAAGGAACATACGAAAATATTGCCGGAAAAACGGAAATCGAAAATTGCCACAATAACGCAGTTGTGAGAGGGGAAATATAAAAATGAATTAACTACGCAGTAAGCTTTTTCAAATGTTCTCCTTGAGGGATTTGAAGTCAAGTTCTATAGTTAGTGTTGAACTGCATGAATTACCTGAAACAAGAAAAGTTTTATTAGTTGCTGACTAAAATATATTCTCTTACTCTAATATCATCATAATAACTGTTTCAAAAGTAGATGCTCCTAGTCGGATAGGAGGCACAATGGACAGCATCCTATATTTGTACTTATAATTATCACTGAAATGGTCGGAGTGGCTGTGTAACGAACCAATTAGGCACGCAACTGTCCACTACCTACCATTGGTATCAGGTTCTAGGAATAGTTAACGTGTGAAATTCTGCACCTAAATTACACTGGAGTACTATTCAACGATAGTCATCTAAGCCGTTTTCTTTCGTGTGTATAAAACGATATGGCACCAATTTACATTAACGAGCTACATTTTAATGTTATTTTTATTGCAATAGCTAAACGAACTCGTTATTAAAAAATAATGAGGTATTCTTTGAATAAATAATATTGTTCGTTATACTATTGGGTTGAAAAGCTCCGGCACAGATTTTTTCCTAAACTTTAAAAAAAATATACCTAGTTAGAAGAAAATAGTTTAGTTAAAATAATGAAGACTAGTTTCTGAAGCAGTAGGCATGCACGAAACAGTCCTTTAACAGCAACTCTGTTAAAACACTTGATAACATTTAAAGCAGACTTGCTTGAAGATTGCTCACGACTCGAGAAGTACGAGAACTCCGCTCGCAGCCTCATAAAGAGACCGTGAACGCTGGAACAAATTGCAGCCTAATTTCGTACGTTTATACTTGTGATAATAACTGAAAGTGTAAATATGAAACATAATGTAAACAGTCACAACGTATTACAAAACAAAACATTGTTTCAGTACAACGAACTCAGGTACGTTGATCCTTACGAGTATAAGAAGTGTGATATATGAGTGTTTGGCCTTAAAATTTCTTGGCTAGAGTATGATATGCGAAGCATGATTTTCTCATAAAGATGGCGTTTTGTGGCTAAATCGTTGAGGGCTAGAAGCCTCCGTATCGGGCTAAAGAGCTTCCCGGAGGACAAACGAGCCAGATAAGGCACCGTTCTCGCTAAGCATCGCTCGTGTTTTACATTCACGAACATATTGTATTTTAGAATATCATTATTCCGATTTTAAAGGCAGTGGCATATATGACGGGTTAAGAGGAGTGCATCGAAAGATGGATTAATGTAAATAAATATAGAAGGGCTATTTCTGTCAGCAGCGTTCAGCCGTTACAGATTTGATTGATGGATATTTGTTAAAATAATAATATACGTCCTACTTGAATTCCTCCATCAACAGATGATTTTCAGGGTACTTACGTTTAGCTAGTTCAATCGTCTCCTACATATTCCCAATTGGTAAGTTTCAATATAAAAGAACTATGTTGCATTTATTGTGCGAGTTCACGACCTTTCTGGTTCCTTGAACCGAGATACGAATATTTTTGGGTTGGCATCGTGTGGTTGCTGTACGTGCCTTGAGTAAATAAATAATTATGTGTTCATTCCATGGCACACATAGCAACACGGTTAGTCGACAAGTAGTAGATCAGATAGCTTGTAAAAGCAAGGGAAATCTAGATGATTTCACACGCTATCACAATACATTATGATAAGGATAACTGCACAACACGATACAGCGTGATTCAAGTAGTTACGATTGTGGGTCACCATTATTGAACGCTATCGCTAACAAGATTACAAAATCACTCTCTGGCTTTATCACTAACTCGTAGTCAGTTCGATTACCTTCAAGTGATTGTATGGATACGGCAAATAACCCTTTTTATCTAGGCAATCAAATATAATTCCAAATATTAAATCAATGTCAATAGCTATACTTCAAAGCTATCGCCGATATTAAGAAAGACGCCTACCTACTCTGTCATAAATATAAATATTTATTCAGATTCGGGAAATTGCAAACGCCGTAAGATTGTAAAACATCGCGTGAAATTGCAAACTATTTTTTCTTAATAAGACACGGATTGAAAACTATTGAATTTCGATGGGATTTAATGTATATGTCGCAGCCAATTAGCTTACCTCATCAGCTGTCATTAAAGCAGACACAATTATAATAGTAAAACAATGGCGTCACATCTCCTGGAGATGGAGTAACTGGCAAGTGTATCAGCTGTTTAATTGGTTGCCTAGCCTTTTCATTTACATGTGCCGATTTTTCAGCGACCTTTTGTTCAATATCGTTTAATGACTTGCCCATGTCACTTATCGCACTGATTAAACGGCGCAGTCCAATGAAAAGGCTAGGCTTTTAATGAAACGGCTGATAAGTTAGTTGGGTGCGACATATATACAAAACAATTTTTTCATAATATATCGGCGAATTATAATCTAATAAAGGTTATTACAATCTGCAGACTCCGGTCTGCATTTTTCCGGTGATTGACGATACGATAAAAGATTTTACTAAATATGCACTGCAATTTTTATATTAAGAAGAATTCATCAGTTCAATATGTAAGCACTTCAGAATTATTGAGCTCACAAGGTCTTACATAGTGTAAGATGTCGCACAACGTCATGTTCTATAGAGGCATTTAGTTTAACTCTTGGACGAGACAGCTAAACATTCTGCTAAAGTAGGTGACCACTGCCCATTCATCTTGCTCATACATCAGTACCTAAAGTAGCATCCGAAAGACAAAACACGAGACGGCTAAGTTCTGGCAGTTTTTAAAACAAAAAAAGCACCAAAAACTATACAGCTGGCATACAGGGCAACTGACAGAGCTGAATTTAAGAAAAAAAAAAGGATCCCGCGACGCGATACTGTGAATAGAAATTCCAGGACCAACAACGAAAACTGCAATGCTAAAAAACTCAACGCCTTTGAATGTGACTGAAAAATATGAAAATCTGGTATAGTTGCCTAGCCAAACAAATCTTAATTAGGTAAAGTACGACCTGAATATTAAGCAAAATACCTAATAGGTGGTTACTGGTTAGCCATTAAGAAAATGAGGTGTCATGTTCAGTACAAAGCCATGTACAATAGTAATGAAGTCTAATGATTTCATAAGCAGTATAATCAGGCGGGTGGCCGTGTCAGGCGAGTGATTGAGACTCGTTACCCCCACCCCTTACCCCCTATTATCGCACATTAGCCGAACATCAAGCGGGAACAACAAGCGTATTAGGAGGAAACATATTTAGCTTATGTTAGACACTTAGCTGCGGTTTCCAAGATGGCGTTAACTGTGTTGGTGAAAACACTGTGTTCACAGGTAGTATGCTTTTGGAGTAAGTTTATAGAAAAATAATTTAGCAATAATCATACTTGAATTTTCCTTATTTGGGCTGTTCTATTCTATCAACGTCTCACTGTGTAACTTAGCTAGAGTGAGCTCATGCTCACTCTAGCTAAGTTACCTGTTAACGTCATTCCAACTTGTTTGTATGGGTTAACAGCTCGCTTCACCTAAACTTACACGGGGAGATGTTTACAAAATCGCACTTCTGTTATACTTTCAACATGAGCCTTTGCAGCTTGTCAGTTCTGTCTCAATTTCTGCCGATTTTATTAAATAAAGTGGGCACCGTTTTGACTATACATGCATCCATAATGCCCACTGTTCCATACTAAATATTGCTTGCTTGACTTGTTTATGTACAAACGCTAAGCAAATAATAAACACAAAATTACTCAACTCATCACTTCATCAGAAAAGAAAGCGCCATTCAACGCCTATTGTTTGTAGCACAGAATAACGTAAGCTGAATATACTCGTTTGGATTTATTACGTAACGAGTACTATTCCCAGAGGGCCAACTAAGAAAGTAAGAAAAACGAAGTGTCCGGTTTCTTTTCACAGTCCATTAGTTCACGTTCTTTCTTGACGAACATCAATGAACGTTGTCGTAACCGTTGCAGAAAAACTGTAATGGAACATAAAACGTTCAAATCTTGGATATTTTTGGGACACACAATCGAACGATAACTTTTGAGATCACCTACAGTGGACGGCACGAGGAATGTGTATTGAATGACTCAAATCATATGTACATAACGTATATGTCCGGGCATTATGGAAAACTTGTTTTGCAACTTCGCACAAATTATATTTGCATAACACACACTAAAGGAGAGCCATTTATTGATATTTATGCAAATTCATCTTAGTATTAGAATTTAATGAATCAGTACAGTACTTTTATCTGAAAAAATCATGAATATTTATCTAGATAAAAGCTAATCTAGCTAACAGGGGTTTTTCGTGCAGTATCTTGTTGCAGTTCATTGACACGAATGAAGAACGAGCAAGCCAATGGACAAAGGAGGCACCAAGTTGTTGTGGTTAGGAGCGGAAGATACTCATTACGATATATCCTACTGGCCACTGCTAACTTGTAACCACTTTAGATATTGAATCTGTAGCCGTTGTATTAAATAAACAATAGGATCAAGGATTGCACTGCAAGTTGAGCAAATCAGAGACCAGTAGCTTCTAAAGAAATTAAAGATGTAACAATTTAATAAGAAATGTCGCTCAGGAATCTTGACTCAGTCAGGATAAAACATTTTTACCACAATGCCGTCCGTCCATTTGGTTAAGCATTTCGGTAGCGTTCATTTAGTAATGTGGGCGCCTACATGTTAGACTTTTTCATCCGTTGATTTCCAACCCACGTTCATAATCGGCAACATACAAAAAGTACAATCGAGCAGCAGTGGATGCGATGTGCCTCCGTTATGTAAACGTACATCATACTCAAGCGATAGCACACAAAAACGGCAGAGCACGGCACAGGCCGACAGGCTCTTACAATGACAATGCTGCGGCTGTGAGTAATAACGTGTGTCGAAAGAGAGCTGTGTCACTTGCCATCTAATTAACATTTTTATGAGGCAATATCGAGTTCGTAGTACTGCGTAGTGTGATGAGGTCTCAGCGGTGACTATTTGGGCGGAGATTAAACGCAATAAAAGTTCTCCGGAACGTCCTCTGTGCTAATTGCGGCGAGCATTAGGCCGGACCGGCCTTTCATTCTGTTAGTTGAAACTAATTTAAACGGTCACACGATTTAAGCCACCGGAAACACTATGACATCATTAGTATGTGTTATTTATTAACAACGAATATGATAAGCTTTATATCTGCGAAAGTCTTTACACGGAGTATTGTTTGAACAAAGTGTTGTTATGCTACGTAACCGGCTTAAATAATGCATCAGTTTTTTCTCGCTCATAAAAATATAATTTGTAGTTTTCAAGTTCTTTGTCGAGTCTGTCCGGTCAAGAGCAAAATACATAAAGATCGCGTAGCGGTTCAATCAAATTGATGGCTTAGTCCAAAGATCGCTGATACAGGTTACCTAACGGCAGAATGTTTTTATTAATTAAATAAAATAACGCTACCTACATTATAATTATTTATTATAGGTATGCCTTCAGCTGCTAAAATATATAAAAAAACGCACGTGTCACCTCAAAAAAACATTGTTTAAAGTTTATAAGGTATTTTTTTTTTAATATGAATGGGCTAGCTCTTGACCTCGATCACGCCTGATGGAAAGCGATAGATGAGGTCCATGATGAAGCTAGCGTGCCCAGAAGATGCCTTGACTGGCCTTGAGGCACTGCTACTCCCACGCGACGACGAAACACAGCAGGCTGTTTGACGCCGAACTTCGGTGGGAGGGTGGTCGCGAACCAGGCGGGTGTTAGCCCTACCACCGCAAGGGAAGGATTGGCCAGTCTTATTAGGTGTTAGGTGAGACTGTCCATATTAGTATTGATTTTTAATCAAGCTAGAAAAATGGTAAATTAATGCCTGTCACTTTCTGTAGTCTTTACTTGAAACAAGTAAATGAATAACAAAAAGCAGCGAGCCGTTTTGTAAGACGGAGAAAAATTTGTGACGCTCGCTTGCAGTTTTACTGCAAGGAAAAACAGCGATAAAATCTGAAAAAACTAACATAGAAACTACGCAATTGCATTACAAAAGTGGAAATACTAAACGCTGTATCGGAATCTCCTGCAACGTCCGACAATAACATGTTGTGTTATTTATTAAGATAACAAAGGTACCTAACGTAACAATTATAAAAATAATTCATATTTCATGTTTTGATAAACTTATGGTAAGCTGTCATATAAACCGATATTGCAATGGTTCCTTTGCAAAAATATTAAAACGGGACTCTTTTATGATATTGCTGCGATTGGTCCGGTACTCCGGTCCGTAACATTTCATTTTTTATTGCAAGAGGAGAATGTTTTTGGCTGTAGATGTCTGCAGGGGAAAGTTATATTTTATCTTGCTACAATTACTGATCAAATTACTGAAATGTTATATCTATTTGTAAACAATACCCTAATTTCGTAATCCGAAAATTCATTCGTTTGACAATACAATAAAATCCATGGCTTGCATGTTTAATAATTCGTCGAAGAATAAATCTGATTGTCTTTCAGAATGAGTAACGTGAGGATACCGGATTTTGATGATACAAAGCAGTATCCACTAGTTTCATAACGCATCATGAGTAAACGACGATCTGTTCATGATGTAGCTTCAACGCCCAAATATCAAATGTATAATACAAATAGGTACTTTACTACCTAAATGCCCACAACTCATAAACACAAGAAACCATTTTCTTGCCCATAACCGAATTTATTCGAAGTCTTCACAATTTCACCGAATAATTCATCCATGATTCGTTGGTCTTCCATTCTTAAAAGTCAACCACATTAATCCTTATAACTTTCCTCACGGACACGTCCTTTAGGATACTGGATGGTGTTCCAATTCCTGTAATTTTGTCACCGCAGGCACAGTTTGGAGTTTCAGCGACACCCTAAACACACAGAACAGGACCCTAAATCAGCAAGGAGAGTTTCGCTCTTGACCGAGTTTTTTTTATCACATCCCTCGACGCGATACTGAGGGCCGGCTAATTGCCCCGGTTTGCTCTCAACAAGCCTAACTCCGTCGTCAACAAGGTTTTGTTTGTTTTGTGCTAACTTATCGACGCTTTGCCGACGCCGACGCCGCGCCGCCCGGATTATCATCCGAATTAAAACAATGTTTACAGCCAATTGCTGGATTATTTCTTTGTAACGAATGCTAGCTGTTTATTATGGTTTGTTATGTGGTTTTGGAATGACGTGAAAGAGAGATTAGGTATGAAAGAATCTTTCGGAGTCCAGCACTGAAAAGTCCAGGAATAAATTATATGAATAATATAATAATGCATGAAAAATACACACAAAATATGATCAGGTCCCTCATTCGACCAAATCGTTGTAGTCCTTTAAAATAAGGATCGCAAAAGCTCTTGCTGCTGGTTAGCAGGAAACAAAGAGGAAACCAGTTTAAAAACTCTCAACCTCTGTATAAAATGGAAATTGGAATGAGGTGCGACATGCGCTGAGTCAGTCTTCAATAATATACTATTTCGACCCCGGAAGTACGGTAGGTAGGTCGGACGGGTCAAAATGATGCTGTAATGACGCAATTTGTAGTAATTTATGTGGTATTTGCATCTCCGGGGCAATTCTCTCCCAGCAATTTCTATAGACATTACGCGTGTACAATGGACCAACCCAAATATTTGAGTGAGCGTGGAAGCGAATATTTTTAAAAAGCATTCTTCGGCCATACGGTCGAAGTATATTTGCGAGAAAGTGTCGTTAGTTTGGTGTGCAGTGAACGGTGATGTCTTACTGTTTTTGTGGGAAATGTGTGTCGTGGGGTCACCGCCATCACCGATGTCTCGCCGCGACCGATTCGGTGTGCCGTTACCTTACGTACTTAACACGGCACTCCGGCGCCGATACAAGTAAACTGGGGCTGCACGGCATTCGCGGAATGTGCTTTTTAGATCAGCACAGTCCGCGTGTCACGCCGTGCTCTACTCGTGTGCGTTCTACATACTTAGCTATTAATACAATTTAGTGTGTTGGGCAATGCAACCATGTTTATTTGAAGAGTATATTTTTACATTAAAATATTTTTGCTAGTCGTCCTACGCGTAATTCACTCGTATTTAAAGAACTTGGTATCTAGTTATGATAGCAGCACGTACGTACATACAGCAAGTTGTTTGCAGAATTCTAATGGAGTAATTATGAGGAGCTTGACTTTCTCTTGATAGTGTCGTGAGCGAATGGTTAGGGTTAATAGGTACTTCTTGTTGCTAGAGAGAGTGCACCTGTGTTTGCGCACACACTTGTGCACTATAATATGTCCCGCGCTGATGGCTAGTGTCCGTTGAGATTGGCCGCCATGGCCGCAGTCGGTCAAGAGGACTATAAGTACTCATCATAACAACAAATAGCTCTATTTTATAATTATGTTGATGTTGCATGCTGTTGTTGTGTTGCTGTAGCCATTGGAATAAGAGTCTTTCACAAACTAGGAAATATGTTTTCCCTTGACTACGCTGGAATCATACAATTCTTCGATAAAATCGTTGTTATTTTTTGTATTGAAAATGTGACGCAAACCTGTAAACAATACGTTATCAAAGGACAAAGCACTGAAATGAATAGAATTTAGTGTGTTAGTTGACTCCGTTGCTGTTCAAATATTATCACAATCACAAAGCCACGCTAGCTGAAATAATACTGATTGGACGATTGTAGTTTTGAACTCATGAATACTTTGATTCGAGTGATGCAATCAAAGCGATAGCCGAATAAGGATTGGGAATTTTTCTGAGCGTTGATGGCAGAGATATTTGCGGAACCAGAAACCTGGCACGACTCAAACCGGCTGGTTCCTATACTAAGCCATCGATCGAGTAACAAAAATATAAGTACCTATCCACTATTATATTATTTTGCCGTTAAACAAGAAATGCCAATCCTCTTTCCTTGATTTCCATAATTTAGAATTTTGTTGAATAATTCAATGAGAAGGAATTAATTTTATCAACAATTCAAGTGAAGCAAGACCGCGTTTCAATGAACGTCGTATTCGCATTCTGTAGTACTGTAGTAGTAATTCAAGACAGATGAGTAGAACGAGTAAGTCATGCGAGTATAAACAAATGATTTCACTTGTGATGCATGCGTGCGCACTTCGCATGGTGCCTTGAGGCCGGGTGTGCGGTGCGCAGCCGGCGCCTGCGGTCATCGACCAATACGAAATAGTGTCAAACGGCCCACCATGAAAGTTTGCGGGAAAGCCTTGTGCCTAGACCTCCGCTTGCACGTACTCACGGGTACTCTGCTATTGTTCTTTGACGAGTAATTAATTTGATGAAATACGTTTTGCACTTCGCGTCTGCAATTCTGCAGTCTGTCTGGGTACATAAGTAGAAACAAGTCCATGCGTTATCAACACTATGTAGGCACCTACCTACATTGGTGTCGCGTGATACTTGATTCCAGCAAACGTAATGCGTTGGATTTGCAGATTGTAATAAGTGTAATAACTAGCGCACAAGTATTAAGTAATTACTAGGTTACGCCATTGCCTACGACCGTGCTAGCTCTTAATAATGAGACCATGCATTTCTTGGAGCTGACTCTTGTAACTTTCATAATTATGATGACGGATATAAAAGCTATGGACCCGTTTCGTCATACACGATGGAATTGAAGGATATTTTAATATTTAGCAGCAGCTGCAGGCCTTTCAAATCAAAGTGAAAATTGGGAAGCAGTCACTTTTTGTGTCAGCTTCAAATAAAGACCTGCAAGAGTATGACGGATTATTTTGGAACAGAGAAAATTATTATTACTTAATACATAATAATATATATTATAGTTTCTTCACCTACTATTCCCGACCAGAAATTGATTTACATTTTATAGTTTTCAGCACGATCTTAAGCCTGGACGGGGTCGTAAAAACATGCATAACACATCTTAAATTCCGGGCGGAACGTTCATCGTTTAGTACTTCAATACTATCTTATTTACATTAACTTTTTAACATTAACCGTCTGTGATTTACGTTAATCTCACGGCCAGGGATTAATTATCTTTTTGTATCGCTAAGTTAAATCCTTTTTTTTACTGCCCTTATCAAGTAATTAAACAGCACCAGAGCATTGGAGAGATATGGTTATAGTGTTAAGCATATTGTTGATATACCTATGTTACTGCGAATGTCCGATATTAGAGAATGTTAAGATGCACCGGTGTATGTCGACAATCACCAATTTCGATGGTGTTACTCAAAAATTGTTCTTAATTTATTCTAGAATCGGACATACACCGGTGAATGTTATCATACAGAGGGGTTACTAATACAGCGAATCTTAGATTCAGCGATTTACAATTTGTGTGAATTAACAAACACCAGTGTTTGTTCAAAAACTCATAATATATACTGTTCTCTTTGTAACGAATGAGTATTTTTTATTTTATATTATAACCAATAATAGTGCAATATAATAGTATATATATATTAAGTATGGTATTGTCCTATGCCTGGGTGACTTTAAAAAAATAACCACGAAGGAATTAGAAGGGGATGGCGGAGTCTTTCAAAACCGGCCATCCCCTTATAACCTGTCCGAGTCGGGGTGCCCCAAGTCCACCCTTACCGTGACATATCAATCAGGCATAATTTCGCTCATAATGATTTGAACATTAACCAAGTCGTCGTGGTCTATGATAACAGTCACAGGTGAATGACCGAAATCGTCATGAAAACGATAAAGTCATTCACCAGATATCTTGGTAGCTTTTACAGGCACCACAGTATCTTAACATACACTGAACTTCGAACATTTACATTAACATATAAACCTATTACTTACTTACACAGTATTATTATTAGTTATTACCATATTTTAACTTGATATCGTTACGGTTTTTTTTTTAATCGTTTCTATTTTGTGCACCATAAAAATCTGCTGCAACAATATTTTCTTAGAACGGCCTGCAACATTTTTACCTTCAAATTATTCAGCTGATTTATTTCCGCAGATGGTTCAGACCGATGGGCAGACAGTCAGTATCTTGAAAGTTCATGAAGCTGTGTTATCAACAATAATGCTAGCACTTGGAATGGTGCATTGCATTCCACTCATGTAGTAAAGATAAGGCACTCTTATTGTCATCAGTCTTTGACAGTCTTCAATTGAACAGTGGCCTCGTAGTAGACGGCGATAATGAACAACCATAGTAGAAAATTGACGTTCTCATCATGCATTGCCTGCTGAATGATTGAGGTGCATTGATATCCAATGGCGCATTTCTCAAAAATATCTCGCAAATTAATGCAATTATATGAAATGCATACAGAACTCAGGACATAACATACAGATCCTTAGTATGACTCTAGCTAGGGCTATTGGAGGATCCTGTGTTGCTCTGATATCTGTAGGTTAAGCCTCCATTCTCTATTTTTCAAACACTTTTTTTCTGTTTACTGCTAATCCAGGCGACAGGTGGTCAGCTTTTCGACTCCCTTTAGATACTTTTAAAAGACTTTCCTTGGGTTCTTTTACCCCTTGGTCTGCTGCAAATTGGCTCAGCGTTCAACGGGACTTGCTCTCTGGTTTTGTTTGCCAACACAGCTCATCTTACATGCCGCAGACATGTCCAACCAAAACACATTTATGCTAAGCAGAAATTTGTTATTTTAAAAATCATCGCTGTTCCCAGCTGCTAGACCAGAATATGACAAATTGCGACAACACGGACCGGTTGCCAAAACTAAAACCTCGTAGAATGACCTCTCAGCCGTACGTTAAATAGTCCAAGATCAGATTCAAGAAACATCTTGATTTGGAAAAGCCGGAGAGGCAGATTAGCGTAGTAGGGATTAGGGTAAACCAAGATGGCAAGTGGAATCAATAAATGCTTGCCATGGTGACTGGTACATACGATTCTACTTTCAAACCAATTGGTTTGATACCGTCATGGTCCGGGGCATTTGATTAACATGTTCGAGCGTCGCCGAGTGCCGACAGTGTGATTAGGCACGGCAAATTATCATGCGACCCTGAGCTCTGTGCTACAGCATTAAATACTATTTTAAAAGATCACTGATTACTATGTTTCTGCAACAAACACGCTAATTACGGCCTTGCGCGTAAATTATTATTTGCTGAAAATATTTAAATGACTTTGGGAAAAATCTTTCATAGTTAAATATTAGACACGTCGTCGTCCGTACATGGGTGACCATCTTAACATACCAGGACTCCTCCATACCTCGGAAAGCACTTTAAGCCGTTCTTCGTCAGTCGTTCAAATGTCAGAACCAAGAAAATCTGACACCAGTCTTGCCAAGAAGCACCGTGTTACCCAGTTTATGGGTTGTGGAGGTGTGGTAGGCAGTCGCTCCACGTATAATACTGGTATTCAACTGAATCCGGTTTGACTGGGAGCCAACCACAATATAGTTGGGAAAAGGCTAGGCAGATGATGAGTTAATGTTATAATATTAGACACGAAACCCGATGGAACATAAAATGAAGGAGCAGGCGCAGTGAGAAAAGCATAAGTTAAGATTAGTGACGTAATCCTCTAATACGAATAAAAGGTACCCGGCATTGCAGAAATAATGATCGTAGGGTACGGTACATGTGTTCCGCGGAACAGATTTATCCGCCAGCCGTGTTATCAATCACGGCCAATTGTCGTGGCGGATTGTTGGCATCCTGATAACCTAACTGTCTTCTTACAGCAAACTCGTAATTGCTAAACAATTAAGCAGGGCATGACGTCAGTAAATCGTTCCGTCTGGCGAGGATGTGCGACCGTGCGTATTGTGCCTACCAGGCCAGTAATCCATGAAGGTATGGATAAAGTTTATTATTTTATAGTCTATGGCGCCAAAAGGGAGTGAAACTTGTTTATTACCTACCATTACATTTCTTTATTTAACGACTAGTGCCGAACGTGAAGTATTGAATAAACATGATGTTCAGAAACAAGGCCATTGACGCCTAGATTTTTTAAGAGGAAAGCTAGTTTCCCACTGACCCAAAAATTTGACATATTATAACATTTTCTATTTTGCTTTCTATTAACAGAATTGTTGAAACAGTCAAGTCCTTGTGACCTGCTCCTGTCATGTTCCAAAGGCACCATGCATTTTCCTAACTTTTTATCAGAGTTAATATTTTCTAAATCAGAAGGCAGTCTGAACTGTGGAAGTATTAACATCCTACAAACCAACAAACATTGCTCAATAAGCAGTTTAGATAATAAGGATAACAGCTACACATTATTTACATAAAATACAAAGCAAAGTTGTGTAATAATGGCATCAGATTTTATCTAACAGGTAGATAAGCAGTATTGATTACACTTTCTCACTTGTAGAGCTTCTTTGGAGTCAAGGCTAACAGTTAACTAGGGCAGTCATGATAATCTCTTTGATTCAAGGTATTCATGGTGATGTTAACATTGACATGGGTAGTCAGAAGCCCGGGTCTTACAGCCAGTCTTGCTGAGGGTCATTGTGGTACCCGGTTACTGGGCTAGATAGTGAGTCACTAGATAATGGTAATATTGTGGTATTCAGCTATGTCTGGGGGTCTACTCTCTAAGCTCGAAGTCTGTAGTTTCAGCCTTAGTGTCCGGCATTTTCTACTCTGTATCACCTACGGACTAACGATTAGTCCCGAACCCGAACTAAGAAGGAACGACAACACGATTTGACAGTTGTTCTTAGTTAGACTGGAAGCCAACACAGCATATGTGGGAAAAAGTTAGGCATATATTTGAAGATTTTTCATGCAATATTTTAAACCTTAATTATTCACAAACAAGTTGTACTGAGATGGTTTTTATAATAGGTACCTAATGATAATGCTGATTTATTTTTAACTCTTTGTGTAGGCTTTATTATGATACTGTATAATATTTTTTTCATTAACTTAAGTATTTTACGCACTACAGAACAAATGGGAGTCCCAACTCTACATTAGTAACATATTTATTTTGTAGCAATGCTAAACTATGCCGTCTTGAAAATATTTAGATATTTTCAATATTTGAAAATTTTGCTAAATATTTTAGCGCTAACATACAGATGTGGACAGAGTTCTGAATGAAAATTTTCGCAAAATTATTGTGAAAATCTGCCAAATGCACTATCTAGCTGTGTTTGGTTGAATGAATAGTCGGCAGCCAATCACATCACATTGACTTACAGTTTATTAGTGAGGGGTTAATGGTTTAAAAAAACAGGGGTTATTGATTTCTGCCGCAAGCTGGCCTACATACATTTTTCTTCAAAAATCATATCGCTACGAACAGGCAAAAAGTGTCATCCTTTGTGTTTGTTCAAGCCGCCCTTATAAAACAGTAGTCCTTTAAAATGTTTGCAAACTGATTGCATCCTCAAATAGTACATTTTTAAATAAACATTATTGATAAAATGCATGAAATTAATTTGAATTAATAAATCATTACAAAAAAGAATACTTTCTTTGAGTATTTTTGTGATTATAGATTAAATCTGATAGTAATCAGATTTATAGTGTTTAATCTAGTACAATAGACACTATAAATGCATGTTTATCAATCAGTAGACAACATTTAGATTATAGTGTTTATCCATGCCCAATATTTAAACTGATAAAAGTATTAACAGCCAATACAACCGATAAGAAGCAGACATGACTTCTATTTATTTTATGCTACACTGTTTTCTGTTTCTAGTTATTGTCTTTCCTTTGGAAAAAAGACTGAATGTGATAATGCCATTTCATCTGGGTTATCTGAACACATTATATAGGTACTCACTTCACTAATATTTATATCAACATAGAGAATAATTAAAGCTCTCTACTATTGCATAATTGAAGTAAATTATGCAAATATTACTTTGTTTTGTTATGCTGTGTTAATTCATAATTCACATTTACTTCCTTATTCATGGTGCATGGTTTCTAACACTTTTACCTAAAAATTACAATATCTAACTCAAATTAAATCATTAGAAAGTGAAATTGTCTGGCTAGTGTTCGTTGATACTCCCTTATGTTACTTCCTGAGAGTATTAGTGTGAGTTTAAAGGTGACTCACCTTTTTGACAGTTTCCAGTTTGTGTTTGAGATCAGGGTCAGCTCCTGGTGCCAGTGCCACAGCCACAAACTTGTCGGAGCTCTCAGCCTTTGGACCCGCCGGCGACACGTTCTTGCTCGCTGCGTTATTCCCTGCCGCGGGCTCCTCGATCGCATCTACTGGCGGCTTGCTCGGCCCCCGCGAAGACGACACAGACGGCGCTACATCGTACTGCGGCCTCTCCAACACTTTCATGCCCATATCCTCCTCTATCTTCGCTCGCAGGCGGTTCCTGTCCTCCACTACGTGAGGATCATCACCCTCTTCGCCGTGATGAACGATCCCCACCACGGGAAAGTCTCCGACGTCGTTTTGTGCAAGCGGAGGCGGCATGAGCAGCTCTGGACCAGCTTTCTGAATACGTTTGTAAACATTGTAAACACTATCGTTCACACTATTGGAACTTTTAAACTCTGGCAAGTAGAACAGTGCCCCTAACCACACGATTCCGAATGTCAAAAGTACAGAAACAATCAAATATTTTTCCCGTAGGCGGAAGGAACGCCGAGAAATGGACGGCACAGGAACTCCATTTACAAAACGCTGGTATGTAGGTAAAATCCCCGTCATGTTTACGTAAACACGGAACCTACACTTAAAAATCTAAAATAATAAATAGTGACAGTTTCCAGACAAACGACCCGTCACCCGTGGTCGCCATTAAAGAACTGCCAACTTGAAGAAGTTGAAGTTGCTACAGCGAGTGTTACCAGCTACGATAAACCAAACTCCCAGTTGAACAAGTACACGCGGACAAAGCACAAACACTGTACGTGTCATGATGATTCATGTTAAAATATGGGAGTTTCAACCGAACTGCCCATGGCCTCAAGAAACACTAACATTTTATGTGTTAAGAAATCAGTCATTTCGAATTTTTAGAAACATACCAATAAGTTCCATTCATCACAAATAAAAATAAGTAATGGATAATTTATTTGATAAAATAACTAAAATTAATTAAAATTTGACATGACATTTTTTGTCGTGTTGGTCTGACATACGGTAAAAATTGTCTAGTCATATTTCAATGCCGAGTCAGACATGTTACATAATTATGGTTGGTGATATTTGTACATAATAAATTGCATTTAATTGCAAGTCCCCATTCAAAGGAAGTTCAGTTACAATCTGGTAACATAAAATTAGAATTGGGGATACCATTTTACGACACCTAAAACTACTACAAAACACTACTCGGAAATATTTTCAATTTTGAATGTTTTCATTATGAAATCTCTATTTTGAAGAAAAACTGCACGTGGAAGTTGGAACCGAAGTGTTTATTTTTTGTAAAATTGGTAATGTGTACAGTGGAGAAAAATGTAAAGTTTTGTTGCATAAACTTTCCATTTTCTCCACTGATATTTAACCGATTGTTTTTTTGTTATACTATTTCTAATAGAAATTGAATTTAATTAATAATTTCAGCAATAGTCCTGGTTTAATTTCAGTTTTGTTTCTTCTACTGTTTCGATTTAAAACGTTGAAAATGGCATCACTTGTGGAAAGTACTTCCGAAAGTTTTGAAATAGCCAAGTGTTGCCAAACTGTACCAAAACGTACAATTTGTATATTCTTTTATTGTGACTTCTGATCCCAAGTGTGAGTAGTTAGAACGAAAAATAATTTAAAAAGTTTTTTATATAAACAGGTTCTTGCTGGTTCACAGCCTTACCTTATCATGTCACGACTCACGGTTACCTTGTCACGGCTATCATTTGTAGATATACCATCATAACAGAAAGTCTGAAAATCAAGGGGTATCGTGGTACCTTTTTGGAGGTAGTGGAACAGAGAGTAAAGTCCCGTATACCTCCGTTGAAAAGGGAGGATCCTCCGACCAGACGGTTGTTTGTGTCTGGTGGGTAACTGCCCGAGAGTTGATATTCGGACTTTGCATATATTCTAATCGCACGGTAAACACTGATATCGCGATTCAGGATTTTTTCAAGCTAGTTCGCAGCTGTCGAGATAGATGGCGCTGCGAGTCTCATTTGTTGATTCTGCTACTTTGATTTTTGTGGCGGTTTTATTTTCGCCTACACTTTCTTTTCTAGGCGGAGCGGCAGAGAGCGTCAGACTCTTAAAAACCATCCGTGTTCCTCCAAATACCGTTGAATGAGATGAACAGACTGAGAAACCTGTCCAGCGATAACTAAAAAGTAAAAAATATATTAAAAGTAAAAAAACTTCGTTACAAACCAGCTTTTATTCAAATGCGCTAAAAAGTATAAAATAAACTTTTACTATCAACATAAAACGTGATTACTCATCTTGCGACAGCCTTTATATCATAAAAATTGTATAATGACATTATAAGTTGATAGTAAAAGTTATTTTTATTATTTTTAGCGCATTTGAATAAAAGTTTGTTTTATTTTTTTACTTTTAATTTATTTAACATGTCACTTTCAAACTATTGGCGATGCAAAGTAAACGCGCGCGCCTCTTGCGGCGAAATTTAGAAGTTGCCTAAGAACGACACTTGCAGAGTTGCCAACACCATTTATGAAATTCCCCGACCATCTAAGTGAAATTCTCCAATTTGGGGTCAAACATTTACTGATTCTCTACAAAATCCCCTCTGGCCCGACATAGCAAATGACAGAGTTGTGTGGAAAAGAGAGAGGGAGGCCTTTGCCCAGCAGTGGGACAAAATAGGCTATATGTATAGATACAAATATTTCTAAAGCATCGGTCGAGCGATATAAATCAATTTAGAAAAACTTGTTAGGTTACTCATGGATAGCGAATGGCTCCCCCATTCACTATCCATGAGTAACCTAACAAGATAAGTATTTCGATTTCTTGAAAAAGTGTTCTGACGTGGCCCGGTCTCCATATATATGTGATATTCAAAATCCGTATATGACGATATTCAAAATCCATGCATTTTCCCCGCCTAATGCCAATCCCCAATCAACTTGAGATTCTCGCAGTTTGGGGAATTTCCCACACGTTGGCAACGCTGTACGAAAACTGTCAAAGTGTCGTTCATAGACGGCTTCACAATAAAATTTGACACTAGAGGCGCTAGAAAGCATAGGAAAGCATCGCCAATAGACTTCATAAAGGTTTTCCTGTAATCTATAGGCAAAGAACTATTATCTGTATTTTTTTAAATTTTAGACTCGATAGTTTCGGAGTTATGCATAGACATATGAGTTATGGGGGTAATCACGGGGTATTTTTTTATTATTTTTTTTATTGAGGAATGGGCTTGCTCTTGACCTCGATCACGCCTGATGGAAAGCGATAGATGAGGTCTATGAATTTTTTGTCGAATTTCTTGAATAACTTCAAACTGTTTATTTTTATATTATGAAAAAAACATATTTGAAACTCTTGTGGGAAATTATTTCCCTTTGCCCGATTACGTCTATAAATTTTAATAGACTAGTAACTTACCCTGACTTAGGTAATCTACTTTTGAAGTTATGTTCCTCAATCTTCAAATGATTGTGCACAGAGTAGTTTACTTGGATGTGAGGTGGATGATCAGTGTGCTAACGAGGGATTCAATAAAACAATAAAAAAATGTGAAAAAAATATTCTGGATATGGGTTTGACCTGTTTTTACAGGTCAAACACTCGTTTTTGGCTTCACCGCAGTCGGGTAATAAACAAAAGAAAACAAAAAAAGTACGACTGACATAAATCCCTACATTTTATATATTGACGCAATAGAGAGAGAGTTCAGGAATGGGCAAAGGCAACTATTTTCCCACTTATGAGACAATATTTCAAATGAATAAAATCCACACAAATATTATATTTTTGCATTGAATATCATTACAACGGCAACGTTACATAGAATATAATAAATTAGTCAATAACAGATCAAATATCTACTTAGCAGAATCTTTCTTGAAGAATTATGTCTCCATTGTATGAAAAACGCGCAGTTTTTTCAAAAGTGACGTTAATCCGATTCTGACGTTAACATTTGACATTTGAAAGAGTGGGATTGTCAATGAAATAAATCGGTAACTAATCAAGAATACATTTGGGTAAAAATAATCTGTGGAGTTGCTGTTTTAAAAATACACAAGTATCTGTCGGGGTGGGAAAATAGTTATGAAATTGTGGATGTTTCTGATAAATAATCAATCGTACTTAAACAGCTGAACGGATTTGGATGAAACTTAAAAAATGGGTAGTTCTTGACCTAGACTCAGACTGTAGTATTATCCTGGTACTAGGTTCCGGGGGATTATTTTAGCTAGTACCTAGTAAAGATATATTTGCTTAAAAACGAATTTATAATAAAATTTGGGATACAAGGTTATTTGTAAAACACCTACAACCTTTCAGTGGGTGAAAGTACCTACTCATGATTATAAACAACTTTTACTATGGGACCAACTCTGAAAATAAGTAAAAAATAAATCGGCTGTTTCATACAAAATGCAATATCGAACCATGTCGACAATCGAAAAAAAAATATAAACAGTAATTTTTTTTTTCGATTTTTCAGAGATGGTCTCATAACAAAAGTTGTTTATAATCATGGGTACTTTCACCCACTGAAAGGTTGTTGGTGTTTTAAAAATAACCCTGTATATCATGATAAGTACCTTTTTTATGGATCAATCATCAAATGACTCCTTCCGCTCTGGGTGGAGCGGGAGGGAGTGTCAGACTCTTACTCACTAAAACCCATCCGTGCTCCTCTCCTATTGCCCATTGCGTTCCAGGGCCGCGGTGACTCTTTCGAACAAAATTCGCAACCCTGACGGACCCCGTCTACTATGCTGACATTTCTTTGAGGCGCGCGTGGTAAGGACCTGGCTTTGATCGGATGGCGAGCCACCCAACGCTGGCCGTCCGCAGGCCCGCATATATTGATACCTAAACCGTGAATAAAGGTGTGGCATGATGTTATTTTGTGTGTGAATCGTCTTTTTTTCAGATCCCACCATCAGACAAAACGGCACTGAAAAATACACCATTCATCAATGATGAGCAGTCCTCTTCAGTCGAAAGCAGGCAGATGGTGCGATAGTGAAAAATACATAATATTATTGTCTTTGATATACCTAAATAGTTAAATAAACTTGTTCATTTTTGTTCATGATATATATTTTGCGCAACTCTAAACATAACATACCTAATATTTTGAATTGCCTGAGTAGGAAATGGTGTAGGCACTCCTTTTGAAAGTCTGTTCCTGTTATAGCCTTAGGCTGGCTGACCATCGCCTCAAGAGTCGAGAGCGGTACGAATTTCCGAAGTTTAAAAGAATAACAGTAGATGGCGTTGTGAAGTAAAACACGATCTTGCTAGATAATGACTGATTTATTCCCCGTGTAGGGTATAACCACAAAACCTTAAATATACAGTTACCCACATATTGTAAATACACTACATGTATCCCTTTTTGAAAAAGTAAAATTCCCGCCACCAATAATACAGTACCTTTTATAAAATATGAAGAACTTATCTATACAGGCACAATATCTTCTTATGTCTCTCATAAAGTCATAAGTACCAACAATAATTAAACAAATCTACTTCTACACTTTTTTTTTTTTTTTTTTTTACTTTTTGTTAAAAAACTGTGCAAGTTTTTCACGTGCCCGCCGGGACGCAGCTCGGGTTTGTTGCCCTACAATAAATTCTGGAGTAGAACTATTGGACCTAGCCCCAGCCCTGTCATTGTCGCTCAACCCTTCATCTGTAATTTCTTCCGCGTCACTGTACGTGCTGGCGCGGTCGTTTTCTTCACTATCACTTTCCTGCTTCCCTTGTAAGAAAAAGATATGCTAAATAAATTACTTTCGAAAATACTACCTCCACAAGTCCACAATTCCACTGCTGGACAACAAGGCTGCAAGGTCACCTCTTTTTCTTTTTTTTCTGATTATGTGCTAAGTATTAAGTTTTTATTTAGGGGTAATGAATGATGTTTTTGATCAAATAGGTATGTAATCTTATCGAATTAATCCGCAACAGGTTTCACAGGTTACCTTAGGGAATGTTAGCTGATATTTTTCTCACGTAAAAAAGTCGTATTTATGTATCGGGGTCTTCGGACTTTGTGCGATAGCCGCCCATGTCCCCATGTGGTCATTCGCCATAATAATTTATTTACAGGCATTTTTTTCCACATCATCCACACCGGCCCCCTTCTACCATCGGACATCTGGACGCACTGCAAGTTACCATTCCTACTTTGTTGCTATTCCACCATTCGCACTAGCGTTTCCAAACGTCTTTTAAAATGCGCACAGCAAAGGAGTGGAACTGCCTGCGTCTGTGTTTCCGAACGCATTCAACCCTAATCTCTTTAAAGTTTAGAGTGAACAGGCTTCTTATAAGTAAGCTTACTTCATCATTAACTTTGCCTCTGTGATCTCTGACCTAGACTAGAGTCAAGAGAGCAAACCCATCTCAAAAAAAAAATCCAATAAAACTCAGGTAAGTACATTTAAATGGAAATAATTTATTTATCTTCACTTTAAGGCACTTTATAGAAATAGATTAAAATTCATATAAAAAAAACTTACAATTATAATTCTGCAATGTTTATAAAATATTTTCCCACATGAGATCAGTCAAGCCTTAATACAATAATCTATTTTATAATCTGTTTCATTACTTAACAATATTAATACATAGGTACATACATGTAATAACTAACATCCCATATGGGTTGAATCGAAAATACAAAATTTGTTGTAATAGTTACACTATTGAGTATAGTTAGTCACAATTTGCAATAAGAGGTTATTGCTATGAGCGAGGTTTGAATCTAGACATGTAAAAATCACAGTCGGGGCAATACATCGCCGGTGGGTTGATAGATTTCTTGCGACATAAGTTGCAAACGGTCTTCTGTAGCGTCAGCGCGTCGCCGGGCGGGTAGGCGGGGCTGCCGGCCAGCTGCGGCGGCACGGGCGACTCCGTGCCGCCCTTCGTGCCCGGCTCGAACGACACCGACTTCTTTTGCAGCTGTTTCGGCGGCGGCATGTGCTGATACGGATTGTAACCGTTCTGAGCATACTGGTACTGCCCTTGCTCGCTGTTAACATTACTATCTACGTTAACGTTCTGGCCGTACAGGGCGCGCTGATGCTGCGTGTTGGCGTAGTGCCGGGTGTCCTGCACGCGCGGCTGGCCGGCCGGGCCGTCCACGTAGTAATTGTTAGGCATTTTCTGTGGGAAAGTATTGTAATTTTCGATGGGCACGTCACCGTGCGGCGGCGGCACTCTCTGGTACGGCGACTGAGTGTAGTGGTTTGTACTATTCGCCTGGGGGTATCGACTAGAATATTCGGAGCTCGCATAGCTTGTCGGTGGGTTGTGGTAGCTCTGGTAAGCCGGCGAATTGGTGGGCACGCTTTGATAAGGCGAATGGTTAGTGTTTGGCATGTTGTGTGCGTACTGGCGGTTGGTGGAGTAGTTGTTGGGCACGGGGGCGGCGCCCGAGGGCTGCGGCACGCGGTGGTAGTAGGCCTGCCCGACGTGCGGCGCGGCGCGGTGCGCGGGCAGCTTGGCCAGGTAGGCGGCGGAGTGCGCGTGCGTGGGCGTCAGCCGGGCCGGCGTGTGGCTGTAGCCGGGCGGGCTGGCGCTGGTGGTGCTGAGGCCGGAGTAGGGCGCCGGCGGCTGGCTGTACGGGATGGGGCTGCTCGTGTTCTGTGGCGCGCTCGTCGGGAGTGTTTGGTATATCTGGTTACTGTTTACTGCGCTTTGATTTTGCGTAGTTTGTACCGGCGAGTTCGTTCCGTAAACACTATTATTCTTTTGTGCGTTGTATTGTTGTTGTATACGATTTGGCGGCATCTGATACGCTGGATAATTGTTTTGCAATCGGACGTACTCGGCGTGTGTATTATCATTGGGTACGAATGAGTTTTGCGATAGTGAGGATATCGTTGAACGCGACGACTGACTGTCGAACGAGTCCTGTCGCTGAAGTGACGGCTTATCCGATTGGAGGGGCATAGTCGTCAGCTCAGGCTTGTTCATAGCCGATTTCAAAACTCGCTCTAATATCGGGTTCGGAATGTAACTATCGTCTTCTTGGTCTTCGGCCGTTGAAACCAGGATCACCTGATCACAGAAGGAAACCGACTTTTTCTTAGGTTTAGATCGGTCGCCGTATGCGTTGTTCACAGATTTCTGGTCACATTGTTCCTCTTCAATTTGTTTTGGATCTATTGATGATGCTGAGGCGCGGCGGTTAAGTCCAGCGTTGGATTGGTCGGAGCAGTTAATCACGTCTCTGTTGCCACTCATACCCACGAAACCTATATGCGTTCTATCACCATCTTGTGATGTATTTTGAGTGTTGTTTTCGAATCGAGAGGCGATGTTTCTAACGTTCGTACTGCTCTCATACATGTTGTGACCATCCGTAGGACTCGACAGCTGCCCTTCCAAAGAACCGGACCTCTTTAACTTAAACGACGCCTGTTTGGCTTGCAGCTCCTTCAATAATGATGGATGGACGTTCAACTTTTCGATCTGAGTCATTTGTGGAGAGCATTGTTCATTTCTTAAGATTTGATTTCTTTTCTCCTGAAGGCTCGCCAATAAGGACCCTTTTGTAACCTCCATATCAGTGGCCATGGACATTTCAGCAATAGTCTGGATCTTCTCGAGCTCGGCGTGAAGCGGCGTCAAGTCAATGGGCGGGGGAGGAGGAGGGAACTCCTCGCTGGGCTGCCGCGAGTGGCTGACGGAGGTCATGGGGCTGGGGTAGGGCGGCAGCTCGGACAGGCTCGGCGAGCGGCGGGGCAGCGCGCAGTCCACCACGTCCACGCCCTTGTCGAACGACTGCGAAAGATTCTGGATCGTGTGGTGAGACGGCAGTATAGGCTGCATCGTTTCTCTCTTCACGGGACTCTGTTCCTGGTGGATCATAGCTTTCGTCACCACCGTGTGGAAGTTCTGCGCCGGCGAGTGAGAGGTGTCTAGGCGGTCGTAGTGACTGCTCGACTTGTCGTCGTACGGGTGAAGGAACGGCAGTGAATGGGGCTCGTCGCCGTACTGTTCCGAGAAGCCGCCATCTTCCTCGATCTCCGGCGGATACGTGCTTTTCCCGTGCTCGGAGTAAGCGTACTTGGAGCCGGTGAGCTGTGACGTAGTGCGGAGGGGCGGAGGAGGCGGTACCTTCGCGGCTGTCAGCATCTTACCGGCGCTGCCGTGGAAGCTCTTTCTCATAAGTTTGCTTCTCTCAAGGTTCGGATTGGTGCCGCTAGCAACTGAGTATTCTAAGTGACCCTCCGATAAGTAGCCGCTAAGGTTTGTTTTATCATCAATCGTGCGGCCGACGTCGGTGTCGTCGACGGAAGACACGCGCTTCTCTTTGTTAGCCGTGTCGTTGTTTCCGTCCGCACCCTCCGTCAAGTCTGGCATCGATCGATTCTTCCTTCGTATCAATCCGCCCATTAACAACTTTCTACGGATTTTGTGTTGTTTCTTATTAGCTTTCTTGTCTTCAGCTGATTCCTCTTTTTTCTCTGCAGCTTTTACAACAGGAGCTTCTTTTCGAGCGCGACTCCGGTCTTCACTTCTCGATCGTTTGTCTCTTACTTTGTCGTCATCCCTAGATTTATGCCGCGGCGGGCGCTCGCGTGTTACAGTATCGATATCATCGTCGATACACTTTGGAGACTTCTTCGAAGAGCCCTTCTTTTTAGGTAGTGTGGCATAGATTTCGATAGTCATGGGTGATGCTTCAAGACCGCCTTTAGTATTTCTGATCGGGGCAGCCTGAGGGATCTCTGTCACTCTGGTCATACCGGCCATTCGCCTCTGAAGACTGCGAGCTCGCATCACGCACGTGTTGTGTTTCATGCGGGCGAACGTTACCATGTGACGGTTGTTGTAGGGAGCGTCCATTGCTGCGCGAGCTTTCGACGCAGCGGCGTCGCAGAGCACTAAGGCTGTTTCATAGTCGGCCGAGTCCTCCGCGTTGCGAGACTTCTCCAGCAGCCGGTCGGCCTCCAGACAGAGCGCCTCACACTCGCCGCGCGCGGTGATCTCGGGGATCTGCGCCAGCTGCAGGTTGTGGCGCAGGCCCTGCTGCAGCGGCAGGCTGTCGGTGGAGGACAGCGAGTAGGAGTCGTAGCCGGCGTCGCACGAGCCGCCGCTGGACAGCTCGCCCTTGCGCGTGGGGCTGCCGGGCACGCTGCCGGCGCCGCGGGCGCGCGCGTACAGGTAGGGGCTCTCGGCCGTGGACGACGCGGACGAGGCGCTGTTGCGGTCGCCGCTCCAGTTGCCGGAGTCGCGGCGCGCGCTGCGCCGCTCCGTGCTGTCGGAGCCGGAGCCCGTGCTCAGGCTGCGGTTGAGTTGCGCGCGTCGGCTGGCCTGCACTTCCAGCATGTTCTCTACGGCTTTCCTGCTCACGTAGTCGCTTTCGTTGTCCGGGCCCGGCGTGACGGCTCGCCGCGCGAAGCCGTTGGCCGGCCGCTCGGGCGCCGGCGTCACCGCTCGGCGAGGTTCGGGCGCCGGGAATGGAACCACATCTTTGGGAGCATGACGAGTGTCACACGGCGTTCCATCGACCGCAGCGTACAAAAGGAGGAGCGGTTGGAAGCGTCCTCTTTGGCATTTGTCGACGACGTGTGACCACTCCGGTCCTATTTCTTTGACGTCCGCGTCGTCGAAGTATATCCAGAGGCGGAGCTTACTATGGAAGAAGAAGGTGGAGTAGTGCTTGCCGTAGTAGGTGACGAGGCCGACGAGGCGGTGCGTGGCGCGCGCGGCCCACGCGCGGTCCACGCAGGCGTGGAAGGCGTCAGTGGGACGCAGCTCCGTGCCCAGCGCGGCGTACACGGCCGCCACGTGCTCGGCGGCCGGCCGCTCCGAGTCCCACACCATGCCGATGGAGACCACCTCTGGACGGTTCATCAGCGTTCTGCATATTTGTATTTTCGCTCCACAAGCGTTCTGAAAATATGAAAAAAAGCACATTGATTAATGAAATCTAAACAAAACAATCATTTAATATTTCCAACTCCAATTTTACAATGTTTTAAGCATAGGCTCAAGTGTTGAATTTTAATTAACATTGACTACTCACCGGACAGTCTCTGATATCGCCCATTCCTCCGGCTTTCCTCAGAAGCAGCCCAAAACTGTCTCCGTGCTCACCCAGAGCAGCTTGAGCTGTCAGAGCTGTCGCTGATACGTAATGAACCATCTGGAAACAAAAAAATATTAATTACCTACTATTCTCCATGAAAATGGCGGAGGCCCATTTTTAGATGTGGAAATATTCGGGCTAAAATGTGCTCAAGTTTAAAATTGATAGGGAGCTAAGTAAATATATTTGAATGAATAAGCTAAGATTAAAAAGAAATAGATCACAGATCAGCCATGTGTAAATACCAGTAAAAACTATCGAAATATCGAACCTGAGTAAAGGGCAGGGGTTCCGACGTGGCCTGGCAGGCGCTGCATACAGATTGTTCGACGAGCATCATGGCGAACTTTCGGTGGGGTACGCAGTGTGGCGCCCGGCAGGCGTCGTCGTCGCGGCGGTCGGAGCCCGCCGCCACGTGGGCATGTACCCTCAGCAGCAGGTGCTCGAAGCACTCGCTGGCGTCGGCCATGCAGCCCAGCTGGAAGCGGGCGCCGCCGCCGCCCAGCGCACGGCGGAGCCCGTCTGCGGCTGGGGCGCGCTCCGCTGACCATTGCAGTTGGGTAAACAGTTCCTGTGAACAAGTAAGTATTCAAGTTAGATTTGTGGTTGGAGACTGTCTACTATGACGATGAAGGCTAAACAAATAACACAATTAAGAAGGTAATAAATATTTAATTATTGATTTAATTTGTTACTTTGAGGAATAAACCAAAAATATCTGGCACGATTCTTTATATTTTGGACCGTCGAACGAACGATTTCTCGTAAAAAAATACACGGGGCCACTACAGGCTCTGCATAAAGAAAGTTGTGACCGACTGCCCGCTATGTAAATTTAGGTTTTAATATCCATACAATAAGATTGAATGTAGCGGTAGCAGTTTTTAATACTGGAACAAAACCAGTATGGCACGAATACGAGTTAAGGTATAGGTCACAAACATGGCGTGACCCGGCCGAGGTGATTTGACGTACAAACGTAGATATATCTCGCTGTTTTACGATTTCGTAACCGTTAGAATACTAAAGTTATTCAACTTTAGTTTCATCGTTACATGCATCAATGTTAACGCAAGTTTTATGCATTTGTAGGTTGTAAGCATAGCCGTTGTTGAGTTATTCATATTTTTGCCGTATAACTTAATTGATGTTCTAAGTTACTAAATCTTACTTATGACATTTCGAGGTTAAAATGCAAATTTTCGCTTACAATGTTTTACTTTAAAGGGTCGTTATCATAGTAAAAGCGAAGTGGAACCAACAAATATATTTGATTCGTGTTATATGAAAGCAAATTCATAGCAAACATCTTTATTTCCCTTGATAGAGATGAGCGCACAATTAAATGGCGTATTTATCCGGTGCACGGCGGACGCAGCTTGCGCCCGCGCCTTCCGTTACACGGTTTTATAAACATGGCTAAAACCAGGTACGATGTTACCGCGCTGTTTAATTTAAACAACCTAAATACTGCGATCGTGTTTATACTTTTAATTTACAATAGCGCTTGTCTGCATGGACGGGCACTGACGTCAGACAGAAAAATATTACGTTAGAGAGCTTTTATTGAAAACACTAGCTTTTGAGCGCGACTATGTACGCGCATATCCCGTTTTTTTCTTTTAAAACAAAAATAATTTTCCAAACCCGAGTGGTAGTTCCAGAGATTAGTGCGTTCAAACAAACAAACAATGAAACTCTTTAGCTTTATTATATTAGTGTATTAGTATACATATAGGTGTTTAGATTAGTCAGTAATGTAAAATATTAAATCATTTTCTAACACGTCATTTCACCCACGGATTCAAAAGTATAGAGCCTGGTTAGACAGCCAGACCTGTTTGCAGGTCATCGCCTTTAGTATCACAAA
The DNA here is from genome assembly GCA_947386135.1 of Melanchra persicariae. Lineage (NCBI taxonomy): Eukaryota > Metazoa > Arthropoda > Insecta > Lepidoptera > Noctuidae > Melanchra > Melanchra persicariae. Next base: position 16,649,005 of record OX376648.1, on the reverse strand, counting down.
AAAGTTGCAAAAACATATGTGTTTCCTTGCACAGGAAACTTTTACATAGGTGCGATAGCATAAACAGACATGCTAATTGATAACTGATTACGATAACGAAAAACGTATACAGCTTTTGTTAGTGCTACTTTTCTTGCAATTTGTATTATTAACAAAGAGTTCGCGTCTACGCCTTGCCATAGCTCAGTTGTGGAGATTTTTTTATGTATCTTTTTAGGTACTTCGTTGCGTTAAATAGCGGTTAATTGATGTTTCTATGTTGGTGGTAGCTAAATGAGACGTGAAACTTATTTGATGAAAAAAATGTGATTCATTTTTGTTATGCTGCTTAATTTAGCGTTTAGTAGTCTAGCTGAGTTTGTGCTGGTTAATAATCGTTCCATTATTGTGTTTACGATATATCTTGGAACATTTTAAAGCACATAAATGTAGTTTTTAGTTTAGAAATGCAATCATAAAACAGTAAAGTATATAAATGTTCTCGAGGACTGCAGTTGCTCTGGCATATCGCCATACATGGTTCTCGAGGACTCCGAGGAATACAAACGCGTCGATTAAGTTACCTCGCTATCTTGTAAACTCAGCAGTTTTAATGAACAAACCCGGAACTAATGCATCACACACATGACATTAGTGGCACAGCAGCGTGGTTGGTGAGAACGCGGCTACAGTAAGCAAGCTGCAGCCTTTGTTACGTGAGAATCATGCGGTGAACCGATCCCTGACCCTGCTTCTTGTGTCTGCATGATCGCCAGGTACAAACTCTTTCAATACAACGCGAGAAAACTAGGAAAATTTTGCCATATATGTATTAATAGGCGTGGGAGGTTTTCTTTATTTTATTTGTTAGTGCTTCTTGACACGGAAATTGAAGCAAGGTTGCATGAAAATGCGTCACTATAAAAATACCACGTGTAGACAAAGTCATTTAAACTATAAGGTTGAGTCAGTTTTAGTAAATATTTTTTAATCATACATATAACACTAAAATAGAAAATTACTCAAATTGTTCGAGTCCATTTAAAAACTACTTATCTATCCCATTAGATATTTCCATTAAAAGCACTTAAACTTGAGCGAATACCTTTTAACAGACATTTAAAGAAACGTTATTGATATTCCCTTCATCACTTAAGTTATAATAATAACTTGAATATTTTATTCAAAGCAAAGTTCGATGGTTCCAAATAAGTTAATTTCCTGAACACAAAGACACTATAAAGCCTAGCTTTATCCATCTGATGAATATTAATATGTACCGCGGCGTGAAGTATGCGCGTGTTTAAAATATGAATAATATAGAATAAGTTCCAATATAATATTGAAGTACAGTCAAGAGCAAAAATATGCTGAAGAAAATACTGAACATTTTTTCATGAATGTTGTTTTGGCTGACATGGTGAGGTGTGTTCTGCAAACATCTTCACACATAATTTATGCTTTTGGGTATTGATGTTATTCCAACAATTGAACCGATATTCTCTGCGAACGATGTTATTGTTTTTTTTTCTTTAGAAACGCTCTTTTGCATATTGCTAAGTATGACGTCTAAGCATACTTCAACTCTCAGGTATCGCATATTCTTTCAGTAGGGACTGCGCACGCAGAGCACATGAATCCTTTATGATTTTGCCAAATCCTACTAGAATATTTGAGATTTGAAAGTCTGGATGTTTGTTAAATCAATCACGCCTCAACAGCTAAACGGATTTGTATTGAACTTTGCACACGGTAACACCATGTCCTGGATTCGAACAAAGGATACTTATTATACATGTGGTAGGTTGGTGATAATATTTGGCTTTCCGCAGGCGATGCCGCATGCCGGCTGCTGCGCTGGCAGAATCTGGTATAACATATTTTTGCTCGTCACTGTACTTATGTCACGAGGAGACAATAGTCAATTCAAGGCGCGAGTTACGCCGGAGGACGGCGACGGTTGCGCATACATACTTAAGTGGGCATTTTATGTATTCCCGAGACAAATTGCCTTTGGAGGCATCGACACAATAGCCTTTAGGGGGGTCAGCGACGAGTAACGCATCGACAACTTATTCTCTGTCAGTTTATTAAGTAACTGTATTGTACTTGGAGGTAATATGCATATTTTCCTACAGCCCAACAAAGGCTCGTATAAATCTTTATATGGCTGAAAGGGCTAGTGAAACTGAAGTCTGTGCTATGTTTTGCAATGTATGAGTATGAGTAACTTTGCGTTTTACCTACTACTACACGATTTCCGCCCCAACTCGTTAATTCACTGTTTATAGGTAAAACCGGTTTTCAACTTAATGGTCATGGACTCTTATTTTATTAAGAATTATTAACATGCATAATATAGGCAAATCGTATTGAAATCGTTAAATCAAACTTGTAAATAATCCAGTAACCATTCAATCTGCAATTCCAATATTTCGAATGCATACTTAAATAGGATTTAATTTAGCATTAATATTCATGAACCGTATCGATTCCACAAACAGCGCGGGTTGTGTTTAAATAAATAATTACATGTGCAATTAGCAGCCAATGAGGTAACGACAAGATTACATTTGTAACTAAATCGTTGATGTCTTTTGTTCGCTGTAGACTGACGAGCTCAAAGTTGGATTTGTAATTGAAATAAGGCAATTGCAAATTAGTTGCTGCTTGCAAAATGTGATGTGGATAAAAAAATTGTGTTGTTGGTATACAATGAACTGTAATATTTCTTTTAATTTATCTGAAAATAAGAAGTTGCAGCAAGCCAGACTTACTCTAAACAGCGAAATAGTAGTTTGGCTGAGCGGGCATTCAGGAGGCTCTCGCCTCGCTGCTGAGGAGGGTCGTGAGCGAGGGAGGGTATTGTTCCTCACTCCGGCCAGCGAGCCAGTGAGCAGCATGTCCTTGGGAGGCAGCAGCTCCCGGTCCCGCAGACCTTCGATCTTCGTCTTCTGTATGGCCGCCGCCGTGCCCCCTTTGCCGCCATCGCTCGACTCCTTACGCTTATACCGAAACTTGATCATCGTCTCACTGTAGTCCGCATCGCTCACTCCAATCACACAATTAACCGAACAGAATCACAATTCAGTTCCTCATTTGGATTCAATCTCCATACCTATCGCAAACACAATGGCCGCAAACTAAATATACAATTGTTCTTCGAGTCCGCAAACAACTCTATACGGCAATAAGTAACCGACACACGTAGGATTGAGAAACTTTTCATTTGAATTCCGCACCGCACGTGAACTACACTGAGATATGCGTATTATTGCCTATCCACGATATTCTGGTTCACTATTATAATGTAAGTTGTAGTTAACAACTGCTTGAGTAGGAAACCTTAAGTTTTCGGCGCGAAAACGTCAGATGTCTTAGAGCAGCAGGTGGTCACAAAAGTTATTAATATTAAGCACAACTGTCGCGTTTCAACACTCGGTTAGTGTAAGCACTCAGAAAGTCACTGATACAAGTCGTTATTAATTATGTTTCACGATTTTTTAATGACTGGTTACAAAATCGTAAATGAGAAGTAGGAACAAACGCACGACTCTACGAAGGCTTTCGTGCAGACTGAGTAGAGACAAACGGTGAGGTGTGCGGGGGCGGGCCCCGGGCCCCTGCACCTTCCAGGTACCACGTTTTTTTCTAATCTATTGTTAACGTAACTCACGTGGGCCCTGCGTTGTCTCTGTCTCTCTGTTAGAACGTTCTGTAAGCCTGTCTCGATCTTTTATGAAGACGCGAAGCTTTGTTTATATTTTCTATGGCGATAAGCTCGGAAAGCTCATAAAGTTACAAAATTTTAAGAAAATGCGTTATTTGAAGTACACGTGCTGAGCACATGTTTACAAATAATATATAACTTTGTGATTCCTAGAATACTCTCATTATAATTTTAAAGATCATTTTCAGAAGAAAATAACACGTGCTAATTTTTGTGTTGCATGTTTCTCTGGGTTTGTGTACTTCACACACACTCTTAAAAAATCAAACCATTAAACAGCATTTCATTATTAAATAACATTCTCACTCCCAAAAGATCCGTTTCAATGATTCATACCTCAGAAATGCCAAGGGTCTACTGATCCCATTGATAAACGACCCTTGGCCCTTGACGCCTAAATATGTGTTAAAAATAGTTTTTTTTTTTCATTATAAATATCCTTATGTAAGTAGTTCATCATGTTGAAAAGTTCTATGCGTAATATGAATGAACTGAACTTTGTCGCCACGTGAGTCAGTGTGTAAGTATGTGTAAGTTGTAAAATATGTGGTCAAGTTTCCTCGACGGATGGCCGATGGCGATACGTCATTACTCAGTAGGGCGCTTCTTAAAACAACCCATAAAAATACTTGGCTAGTGTAAATATTCATCTCGTATAAGGGCAATTTTGACGACACATTATTACACACTTTAGTTATTAGAGCATCGGTTTTCATAACAGGTTGGAAGCTCGTAAAGAGAAATAATGTCATCCGTTTCCTTTTTAAGTCTGTTCTAAAACAGAACATATACCTACATGATATATGTTAATTTGATTACAATTAAACTGCTTGCACTTCCGAGGGCCAAGTGATTCATTCATGTTACGTTGTTAAAATAACAAATACTATAAAAGTTCAAAGCTTTGAATTCTGAGAACTGAGTTAAGGTCGCCTCATAAGGAAAAACGAGGATCTGCGCCCACGCACGTCGCATGCGAATTTTGGGTCATATTCTAGATTTACCATTAGTGGCGACTGGCGTGTGAATGAGTTGAACTTTACTAATAAATGAGTGACATTTATAAACGTTGCTATTATTATGGCAACGTCTTATTTTGTATGCTATGATAATAGAATAGATCCAGCTGCATACTAATTTGGACTTGAGATTGTGTTTTCTCATAACGCGGGTATATTTCGTTTGATAATATAATTTTACATATTTTTTTTTTTTAGAAATACTTTGCCCCGCACTAGGACTTTCCTGTATCGTGGGTGCGTTTACAAACATATAAGCTCACATAAACAAACAAACAGACCCGGAACCACTATCTGCAGTCCATACAAATATTTTTTCCGTACGGGAATCGAACCCACGACACGCAGCGCGGCAGCCAATCGCTCAACCACTGCGCTGCGCTAACCGTGCCGTCAACGATTGGCAATTAAACAACAAGTACCTACTAAATTCTATTATTGACGGACATGATTGGCTTATTTGTGCCCTGTTTATTTATTAAAGGATTGTATATTTATGGCAATCTTCGATTACTGTTACTTATTGTATTACCTAATCATCATCAAATAAGAGAGATTTTAATTGCGAACTCCGAGAGCACCCACGCCTTAAGAATAAGAAGACTATTACCAATCGAAAACTTTCTTGTAAAGATCTTAGCAGCTTACAAAAAAACTTTGTGAATAGGAAAAGTGTATATTTAATAATAAATGTGGCTTCAATAAGACGGTGTTCATGAACCGTGAGAGGTTCCCACATGTGAGGTAGCGATCCAGTTACAACTACCCACAGAACTCACTGCTCGTGTACACTGTGAGAAACTATCATCTTTTTATCAATTAACTACTTCCCGTTTAATTAAGATCCAAGATTTGCGATCACACCACAATCTTGTCGACATTGACATTTTAGAAAAAAAAGATAAATTATTATGCTATGAATAGCAAGTACTTGCATTGAGAGCTCATAAGATTTATTTTAAAAAATGGGACCAAACTGAAAGTAGGTATATCGTTTTAAATAAAAGAACAATTTTCCTAATCGGTTTATAAAACGAATTGAGAACCTTCTCCTTTTTTTTGAAGTCAGTTAAAAGAAGCTGAAACTTTGATACAATTTGACCTAGCGATGCATAAAACAGACATGTCGGATAAGTACAAACAGAGATATGAGAATTTTTCTGACGATTTCTGTCGATGGGTGTCATTGACAGAAATCGTCAGAAAAATGCTCATCTCTTCGGTAGTTTATTGCTCAAACATAAAATGGGTGTTAATTCGGTTGTTTATTGAGTTTAATTAGAAACTCAATAAACAACCGAATTCACACCCATCGACAGGAAAATAATAACACCCATCGGCAGAAAAATGCTCATTTCTCTGTACTTTACCCGACATGGCTGCTATGCATAACTAGGTCCAATTTACGAAACGAATCTACACAATGGTAACTATACTACACTCTTAACACCTACATTTGAAACGTGATGTTAAGAAGTCATTACATGGTATTGTTATAAAGCTGGAGTAAGTTCGTCATCACATCATGTCAGCAGCGTGTTTCGCCACGGTTTCTCTGAATTAGGCTATTCAAGAGGCGGACCTTTTCGGCGTATCACACCATCGGTTACTCACAGACTTGCGACACAGACCTTGACAATTTGTACTAGTTTTTCCTTGGGACTAGAGATTAGAGTTGTATAATTTTTGATATGAAAAAACTTTTTCACAAAAAAAACCGACTTCCAAAAAAAACACTACAAAGTACAAAATAACTTTTATTTCGGAAGTCGGTGTCAAATAACGAAGAAGCAGAAGAAAAACAAGTTTAAACAAAGTTTTTTATTTTACTCTTTTTAGTGGTACCCCATACCTAACAACACCACTGGAAAGCCACAGGAAAGCAAAATACGCAATTACGTATACAAGGATGATTTTTCCACATGTATTTTCCAGCTATTTGGATTTAAAATCAAACTGCTGAACCGATTTTGATAAAATTTCAATGGGACCAATCGAGAAGTATATCCTTTAACATAAAACAAGAATTTTTCAAATCGGTTCATAAATGACGGAGATATGAGGTAACAAACACAAAAAAAAATACAATCGAATTGAGAACCTCCTCCTTTTTTTGAAGTCGGTTAAAAATATCAAATACTTCCAGAGAGTTGCAAATAAATTTTCCTATAATCGTAAATCTTGGCAGTGGACTTCGTAATAGCAAGTTACTCATCCATTAAAACCTTTGTTAATGAAATAGAATCTACAATTTTCATAATATTTATTTTGCTAGAATGTCAATATTATCAGTTAACTGTGCAAGTGCCTCCAGTCATTGTTATTCTGAGTAATGCGATCATTAGGCATTCATCATTACGCATGTTGTAGTTTACAAACGAAATGTAAGCTAACTCCCACTATACTCTATTTGTAAAGCAAGCATAGTTTTGATTGGTTTTAATGCTCCCTGTTGTCTAAATTAAATGATTTCAACGTTAACCCCCAAAACCAACATAGTTTGGTTGATATATAATTATGCTCTTCTGCTAACCCATATGGTGTGCATACGACCTAATTCATTTATAATTGCGGTTGCCAAGGTGTGAAGCCACAAACAATCGACATTGCAACGCTAAGCGGAACCCTTAATTCTGTAGAATCCAACATTGTATCAATTACCTATTGTAATGCAATCCTAATTCTTCTTCGAAATTGTTACAAGGAGATACATCTATCATAAGGTGTATGAGATTTATATCGCAAAATATATGCGTGTATGTAGTTGTTATCATTGTATAACTTCCAAATAGGATTTGGTTGGATTGGGCAATTCAACTGCCAATTTGGTTCATGATGCGTTCATTTGAAATTATAGCGTTGCTTATTTTGGAATAATTCAAGGATTCGCAAAGAAATCAACAGATCTTACTCGTCTTACAAATTATCTAGCCTCACAAAGAGATGAATCCAACGCTTTGAATACGAGAATTTCATAATATGATAACAAATGTCAATGAAGAAAGAATTAAAAGTCAAAGAAATGAGATCAATCGTTATCACAAACGCAAGTGTGATGAACTCTTCTAACGTTCTATTCGATTAGTCGGTGGAGTTATCGGCTCCACAATCGATTCGTTCGACTCGTAACATCTAATTCAATTACTGCTGCAATAAACCATTGTGCAAGTGAGCTCTGCGATAAACTTGGATGTGTGATTTATCGGTACAGAACCAGAGCCCATATAGCATCATGTTTGCAAAGATGATTAATGACCACACAGGAGGAACCGGGTAAACGAATTTATGTGGATTAACGTTTACAGCGAATCATTATTCATAACTTGGCAATTAAGTATTTAAGCGAATGTATTGCGCATTGACCACTCACTGTCACTAATCGATTTTTCTCTTTTTAGAGGTGACCAAATGAAATTGCATCATGGATTTTTGAGGTCAACTCTGAATTCTTTGGAGCTTGTAAGGACAATTAAATGAGTAACTTGAAGAAAGAAAATGGGATGGGGATAGAATGAACGTAGAAGGCAACGCACGATGTCGGTCGTTGCGAAATTTAAACCTGCTTACAGCAGTGGACTGCGTCGAAAGATTTTATTTCAGTCTACAATCTTATGACAGAGTCCTACAGGATATGTTCCTTACGAAATATCTTAGGAGTCATCATGTCCATAAAATTCCAAAGAAACTTCACATAATCTGATACACCTGCCCATTAGTAAAACTGCCAACATCCGTAGCGTGAGCAACTCTATGCAAATTTTGATGATTTCACCTTTACCAAGATACACAAATACGGGTAGGTTTTCGCATTTAAGAGATACCAAAGGTAAATTGCGTTAAGGACAAAAAGACTCGCTGTGGGAGTAATGTGCAATTAATAGCAAGGACATCGAGAGCATTTATGACAATATTTGCATGCGCTGGCGACTTGTTTGGCAAATGTCTCTGTACCGATGCAAGTGCACGAATTTGTCACACGGTGTGGGTGAAGAGACAATGGGCGACAGTATAATGCTTGTTATTACTGACGTATTATAACAACTGATCAAATAAGGCACCTCCTTGATATTAAGTTAGAAAACAGGCATAGTTTTAACTTTGTGGAAAACTTGAAACTCTATTACTTTGGTGTCTGATATAAAGTTCAGGGCTCTGGCCAGATGATTACTGGATTTTATTGGCTAATATAAAATAAATTTAGTCACATGTAAAGGAAGGTGTACATTTAGACACACTAGTAAATTGTTTTTACTATTAACGTTCTGAGAAAAATATTTGTAGAGCTAGAAATAGATAGATTAGACACGAACAGAAGCATATTACAGGTAGACTATTATGGTGGCGCAAGCTTACCCACCGAGTGGGGCAATACATCGAATTTATAAACCTGGTGATTGCTTCATTAATTTCTCGTTTCGATAACCGAATAAAACGCGACCCTGAAAATCGCATTTACTTATCACCGTACAGGGTTGCCGCGTCATATTTAAATAAATTAACACTTGTATATTTAGTTTGCATTCGTCGAAGAGCTGTCGTCTACAAGGCTAACAACTAACCAATTCACTGTATAAAATCACATCCAATATAGATACAATACCGTTCACTTGATTAGGACACGATTTTATATGATAATGACCTTTAACACTAACACATTTCACTTGGGTACTGCACTTTCACTTTGATATATTTCTGTCAAAATAATGGCAAATCCACGCAATAATCCAGGTTTGTGATGGTGTTCCACGTATGTTTAAGAAGTTTAAGTTCGATTAAATACAAAATAAACACGCGACGTGCGCTCCGGTAGAGAGGCGTCATGTACGACTGTACGCGGAGTAACCGCACAGTGACAGGCTGCGCGGGCGCATGCGAGCGACAAAGATAACAGATGACGAAGGCTTTGGCGCCAAGCTGTAGTCCCCTGCGTGCGAGCGGGACAGACGAGAGGCTTGCGCGGGAGTCCGGTTATGAATCTTACTTGTTGTGGCAAGGAGATTAAAAGTATGTGGAAACTATAATTTACATTGCAATTATAATTAAAATTCCACACATACAGTAATATGTCACAAGTAATTGTATAAAATCATAATTATAATATTAAAAAACAATACTAAGAACGAAAAATACTAACAAAGCTAATCTAGTTTTTTTATATCTGGTTTTCATCACACGAATATGCATTTTTGAGGATTTTATTAGAAAACTGTGCTTTAAGATTTAGCCGTGTTCGAAAGCTTAGAGAAACTTTTCATTTAAGTTAAGCGCATTGAAATGGCTACGAAAAATATAGCAATTAAGAAACTGCGCTAAATTATACAATTTATAATATTGTGACTTTTTCGCAACTTCAGTTGCGAAAAAGCTAGTTAGTTCGAAAGCAATTGATTTCTTATTTAGGCAGGCATGTATTGCTAAACTTTTAAGTCTCCTCGCGTGCCTCTTTTGCAACCTTTAGTAAATTATATTCAAGGAAATGTTGACCTAAACCACGTGCATTATTGTCTTTGTAATCAAGAAATGGCACAAAGCGGTGACGTCACCGTCTCGACCACGGAACGGTTCTCCGTGACTTCGTAATTAATCTAGTACGAGTTAAACACTGCTCTAGTCTGTATCATTATCTTGCTTAGATCATCGACCGCGAACGTCTCACCCTTCACTGTTTCTAAAGAATTGCGCAGACCAAGCTCTAATTTTGAAAGCTTTTGCTTCAAGACTGCAATTGTTATCAGATATAATAGATGAAAGATCTACAGTTTCTATTAATATCACGTATAGTAACGCGATAACAAAGGATTCCGTCAGGATATTGCTCCAAGTTTCACAAGCTCATTACTAATGTCCGTTCACATCCAGTAATAGGACAATATCTGATCGCAGATATAGTATATCATGTTTATGCAAAACAAATCTGGTGAGTGCGGGGTCAAGCCGCGGTTGCTAGTACCGGTTTCAGTAACGCGATACGAGGAAGGAACGACACCTCGTCGTATGTATATATATACTAATGATAACGTTGCTACTTGACGAGCCAACGTAATGTGATGCCTTTCTTATCGCAACTCCTGATGAGACAACTGGCGCAACGAACCCTGCCGATAAACTAATGAAGATGTTAATGGTTTTTAATTTTGTTGTGTCTGTCTGTCTACGCAATAATGAGACAAGCTATGATTAAAAAATCTATTATTTAATTAAGCTCACTGACTTGCGTAAGCACAGACACAAATACTGAACCCTTAACTTCTGAGAAGTTTTTGCAACACAATAATTTCATTGAACTCTTAAATTGGTCTTTATCAGACACAAGAGGTTCGTTATATCGGCTCGGCGCGCAATCGGTTGTAAATGTCAAAAGTTTAGTTGCTGCATGTAGCATTAAAGTCTATTGAAATGAAATCTCGCAACAACGGGTTTCTGTGACCGTGAATATTAGGTAATGCTAGCGTTAAATCGACTGTAATTCATTAACTTATCATTATTTTTTCTTATAGAATTTAATTATTTAATAGAAGTTCTAGAAGTTGAATGGGACAAAGCAAAGCTTTCGAGGAAAAGTTCCATGGAGAGATTCCTTATAAAAGCTATTTTTCTACTTCATTTAAAAACACGATCACCGATCCAAAATGATGACTCAGTATCGACGAGATCCGAAAACAATAAGAGGAATGTTTCTTTAGACACAGATCGTGAAGTCTACAGTTATTGTAATAAGACGAACATTGCATCCATACATATAGAAGGTACTCCTAGAAAAAATCACCAATAGTTAGCATCAGCTGAATAAAATTTTACATGGCAATTTTTAACTACCGTGTATGGTTGGTCACGTCATTCTTTTGGAATTCGAAATTAACGTTTTACGCGTCTTTATCTTCGAGCGTGTGAATGAACAATAGCAATACATATTTTTGTCTATAAAAGTAAACTCGTTCAGAGGTTGCCAGTTACAACTTCAACTAACAAAGTAACAATCGACAGTCGAGACGAAGTGGGTTAAGAGTAAATTGTTCAAAGTGTAATTAACTACAAATAAAACAAAAATGAAACAAAGGAAACAAGAGAGTATTCCGAAACTGCACAGCATGGCGTCTGAAATGAAATGGACCGGGGACCTATAGACGAATCACCACAAATCAAAATACGTGCGTAGAAAATGGACGTTTGTGCTTAGTTCGCTGAGCTGAATCTTTTATTCGTCCCAAACATAATGTTTTCAATAAAAGCGCATTCACCGGAACAATAGAAGCACCTGCATCAGACAGAAGAAGTTCACACGGCAATGAAATATGATTTAAAGAGCAATGGTGGTCAATACAGGTTGAAGAATACCGTTTTAACAGAAACTGTCGTACCCGATGTTTAAATTAAAAACACTTCAGATATAATTTACTTGAACGTTGTAAAAAGGTTTAAGTAATTTTAAGTTTCAGTCAGAGCAAGTTTTCGTAGGTCTGAAACGAGAATTGAAAAGAACTTGCCGACTGATTTGGAAAACCACTAAAACCTGATTCCCAAAAATGATACATTTTTAATGATTGTACAGAGATTTTTTTGTGTAATGTAAATTTTCAATAAATATGTTCTCGAAGACATCTCCGAGAATAATTTTGTCAGAAAAGTTTTGTACGCTCGAGTGATGCCCACTCTCACTATATTCATAATGTGTGTCATCGTCCTAGATTCTGTTCACTTGTTCATTTCACTTGCAACCTGTTTGACGCCCAAACATGTCTCCCCAGCTTTACTTTAATCATTTCATATTTTAATTACTGCTCTTATGTCAACTTGGAGTGGTAATTGGATCATTTCCGTTATAAATTCCAAGTGATTATAATGCTTACTTTATTACATATAATATTTGCAAGGCAAATTAGGCGTTCAAATGAATACTTAGCGTCCGGTTTTATTAAATATTTGCAATAAACTGCAATTTAGTATCGGTAATAGGTGGTAAATAATGGCAGGTAATTTAGTGTGCCGCCAAGCAATTGCGGGGCTGATTGAAGTTAGCAGTATAATTCAATGATGATAAGCGTAATCGTGTGTCCGTTAACTTATAACATATATTACTCATATTAAGTCACTTGAGAAAATTCAAAACGAGCTGCATTAAATCACGGAAGTATGGTAATGGACGATAGAGAACTGACTTATGAAAACTATGGAAGAACACTTCAACTGAAGTTATTACGTTTTATCACCCGCTACTTTAAAGCTTCTGACCAAGATGGAATACAACCGATTCAAATACGATCTTAGATGGATTTCGCAACAGCTGAGTCTATTAGTAATTACAGTAGATAACACCTAGCTAAGATAATAGACAACGATTGCGCATTCCTTACTTAGTTTGTGTCTAGCCTCTCTAAGCCGGTTGAAGGTTGAAGGTACAACCTCTGGTTCTTATTGGCAATCAGTTTTGTTTGCCCACAGAAGCCAACTAGATTTTCCTTTGTTTTAGTCTATTTGATGAAGATTTTGCTCAGGATCCACAAAAGTGCAGTATTAACAAAGTATTTTGTATGAGCTGAACAAAGCTCCAGCGCTTAACTGTATTTAAGTGTCTTGAAGGGGTCAAGTGGATGGAAGGACACTTCTTAATAATGACAGACAACCAAATGAAAAGTAGCAACGATGGCGTTGTTTGAAGACACGAATCCATATTCAGATTCGTGTCTTTAATAAACAATACTTTTTATTGACAACGGTCGGTTATCGTATCCACACACGCATGACAGTTGGCTATGGACATATGCGTACGATGATTGATATGCACTTGGGCATTGCGCTTACATCCCCACGTACTTACATGACGAATTCAAATCATTGTATATAATTTTGGTTCTTAGCCCAACAGGAATAAAGGTCACAATTGAATGAAGACGAGGTGCTGGATTTGTCATTATGAATACCACACAATAGGCTATTGGCATTTTGCGGTTGATGATTACTTTTGACAGTGCCATGAGTTCTTTTAACCTTACTCAACGCATTGTACTAAAGTTACAAAGGAACATTGAGTGCATTTTAATTGGGCGTCTTGCAGTTAACAACGTAATCAGAATGTTGTTACTCATTCCGGTGTTCACCTTAACCCTGTTAGATAAATATACATAAAACTTTTCCTGCCCATTAAAATGATAAATCGACCTCCCACGAGTCCAGAGACCGTGAACTCTGACAGGACAGCGGACAGCCCGACAAGCTTAATTATATCATATATAAAATAAAATTTAGTTTACGATGTAATCCAAAGTGATTTGTAGAGCGAAGTAGTTAGGGCGAAGAGGGAGGGCGACTGCGCGGGTGCGGCCGGGTCGGTATCTTTCGTGACCGGTCGTGGGCCCACGTGGCGACTCGGCCAGGCCCTAAAAGGTCTGTTTTCACCACTTTCCAATTAGCTATACTCAGTGGTGACCAGTTTTCTCTGACACATGTAATATTTTTTCAATGTTTATTTTAGACTTCTTGACTGGTTAAGAGAAAATAAATCTAAATTCGAACATGGTTCAATCCATATTAAGGTTCTTAGTCAACTAGCTTTTTCCGATAAGATAGTAATCAAGTCGTCACACTAGTGGGCGAAAGCCTTGGTCACTAAATACTACGTGGGAGTAACAGTGGAGCTTAACTTTTATATGAAGCTTGTGTTATTGTACTTATAAATTTTCTTGGCTTGGCAGGGCTTATCTGGCGACTTTGCATTGCATTTCATGGATTAATATTTTGTTACTGTCTTAGGATATAATATGCGTGTTCTATGATCTTGAGTTTCAGAATAGTATTTTTGGCGATCCTAAAGACTTCTAATACGACGAAGTTGGATTAATTTATTAGTAGAATGTCTTAGTAGAATTAGTAATTTTGGCTATCAAAATCTCCACCTCCAAAGTGCGGGACCACAACAAGAATTAATAAGAAAATCTTAGTGCAATAACTTGATAAAAGGTGCACTAAAGAAGTATAATATAAGTCATTTCGAGGAACCGGCGAGCTGGTGTAGTACAAATGGTGCGTCCATTGTTGTAACTGATACCGGTGCACAATGCACAGGATGCAGACCTCGTGGAGCAGGTAAACGTACGTGTTTTTTCGCAATAATACACAATAGACGCTTTAATAGTAAATACGATTAAAGACGTTGTTGTACGGGACGTTTTACGGTAGGTTAGTCAGTTTAAAGCCTCGTATCCACTAAGCAACATTTGATGCGCAACACGCGACGCTCAACATGATCAGCGACGTTGCACAACAACGCACGCCGTTGCCAGCAGGCGCGCAACATTGACAATGTTACTAAATAAAAGTTCCTCGTGGCCGTTCAACATGATGAGCAACATGGTGTGCATCATGTCGCGCGTCAAATGTTGCCTAGTGGATACGAGGCTTTAGGTTAAACAAGCATCCAGAAATGTATTTAATACCTTCAAGAGAATCCCAGGCGAAAATTCTACCAGGGTTGCGGAATTGTTCGACAGAGTAACCGTGGTCCTGGAACGCAAAACGGCATTTGAAGGAATACGAGTGAGTTTTAGTCAGTAGGTGTCTGACATATGACTGATGATGTCCCATCCCCAAAAAAAATATAGCGAAAGCTCTAGCTCACTTGGAACCACGGGACTATAGTTTTAGTAACTTTTTTTTTGTTTTTTGGATAGGAAATCATCAAATGACTCCTCCCGCTCTGGGCGGAGCGGAAAGGAGTGTCAGACTCTTACTGACTAAAACCCATCCGTGCTCCTCGTAGTGTCCTTTGCTTTCCAGGGCCGCGGTAACTCTTTCGAACAAAATCCGCAACCCTGGCAGGCTCTGACCCTAACGGACCCCGTCTACTATGCTGACATCTCATAGTTTTGGTACCTACTGGTCATTAAATATAAATAGAATCCAGTTCCCTAATACAAAGTTACCAAGACATAAACAACACTAACAAGGACAAAAAGGTGACGAAGAATATTTAACGCTATTAGTATTACTTAATGCTACTTTTTGCTAAGAACTTGACTTTTTGCGAGACATTTTCGGTTATGAAAAAACTCGTCGTATAAATGATGGCTGTCTTTGGCTTTTTTCTATTTATTTTACCTCATTTGTAAGTAGGTACTTCAGTCATCGCGAGATTGTTAAGTTTGTATGGATTGTCGTAAAAAGAGACGCGTCTCCTATACGAGTCGTTATTTATTTATTACACACAATGAGATTCTGAGTTAGTTCCACTTCTGGTTGCTTGGCTCCCCCACTGCGCTGTTTTTTTGATATATTGGATAAATTTCTTTACCCAATGTATCAAAAAAATAGCGCAGTGCACACTTTACGCACACTTTTTTCTACTTTGGCCCATAGATACCTTACAAAATACCAAAACCAAATACCTACCCAATACCTCCATAAAACAAATTGTGTAATTATTGAAACTAAAGCCTATGTTAGTAAAAATTCACTTCACTTAGCAGTACGTCATTATAATCCTTTGCAAAACGCGACGTTCAAAACATAAATCATAATAAACACACCGTTTAATCAAATCAATCCTTCAACACACCACAGCATCTGAATCCTACAACTAAGGTGGCTTTTACGTCCATCCCAACACTTAACTGTATAGCTATAAACATTTATAGTAAAGTATGACATGGCAGAACTTGGAGTAAACGAGAAGCCAAAACCGGTCCTGCAGCTGCGCGTGCGACGCTCCAATAGATACATGGTGTAATGTAGATCTATTATATTACGGGTACCATGGACTGTGGAGTGTGGACCATGGTCACAGAATAAGAAGGTGCAGTAGAGCAACTCTATGCTATAGCGAAAACGCTTAAACATATAGAAGTGCGTCTACTACAATAGTGCAAGCGTACTCGCTACTGGCTTTTGTTTGAGATCGCTATATGTAAGTGCCGTCTTGTGTGCGTACGCTTGTTTTCACTCGATGTGTGCGTGCTGACCTTCTGTTTTTCTCTATTCTGTGGCATGATCCCAGCATCCGCGGTAAGGTCGGCACGCTCTCGCGTGATCTACCCCCATGAAACACATTATCAATCTTAAGGTTTTCACGACCTTTTATTCCGAGAACGAATTTAAATGCACGATTTTGACACGTGGTGGTATATTAATATTAATTGAGCTGTTGTTTCTGGCAAATATAACTTCTGTTATTGCGCGTTTAATTGATCTCAGATAATGTTAATGGTAGTAGCGAATTTACAGATATGCGTTACAAGTTTGCGGATCCTTCAATCACTGAAGAAACCTACTCCTCGAAAACGAACCTGCCAATTAAAATCAATCGTGATTAAACCAGTCAAAGGTTAGTGCTTGTAGAATGTAGCGCCACTGATTTATTGCGACAATGCCTAGGTACTGGAAATGACAAGAGAATTGTCAGAGCAATGATTTTTTTGTGTTAACGAGACAAATAAGATAGAAACATAAGAAATAATTCTTTATACGGTAAGGTTCGCCATAACGATAAATGTTTGTTTTACCGCAACAATGTCATTGAATTGCAGATCTGATCGAGACAAAGTCATAATAATAATATCTACATAGCAGGCTCAAAGCGGCTATTATTGTTTTTACAACGTCACAATACTGTTGAAGAACTGTGTGGGTAGAATATAATATCATGGTGAACGAAAAATGAGCGGGGAAGTTCCTATGACCTGGAGTGGGCGGAAAAAGCTGATGATAATGGCTACTGATGCAACAGACTTATTAAATCCCACTAATGTTGACATATTGACCCCTCCTACGATAACTCTATCTAATTCCATATTTTATGTTTTAAGAGCTTAATGAAAAGTCGATATATAAGGCTGGTTTTCGATAAGCCTTAATTTATCATTTTCCAAGTTTAGCAGACTCTTAATTAAGTAGCTGTTTTATGTTATAAAGAATAGCCTTATTCACTACGTACCTACATTTTTGTTCCATCAAATCTGCCAACTACGAGCTAGGTGCTTTTAAAAGGGGACTATATTTCTTGTCACCAAAATTTATATTTGTCATCAAGTTGCATCACCTAATAAATAGATCTATCGCCACGAAGTATTTTCGTTCTCAGATATATAAAAAGTGTCGCCAGGTATGAATTACCAAATTAATGCCAATATGTATGTAAAATAAGAGATGGATTATCAATAAAATCGTAGTTCATTCCTTGGATAAAACTTTGTTCTCAAAATAATAGGTTTATTCCTTTAACTTCGTACTCAGAAAGGTATATCTGTCACCAAATATTCGAACATAGGGCACAGGGAGCTTAGGGCACCCCGACTCGGACAGGTTAGGTTAGAAGGGGATGGCGGGGTCAAGTGAGCGAGCGTAGCGAGCGAACAGACCCCGCCATTACCTTCGTGGTTATTTTTTTTAATCCACCCAGTAATATGGTTTACTTCCCGTTTTATAATAAATCCCAACCTATACATACAACATATACCTTTATTTGATACTTGATAATATATCCCGAGGATTACATGTGATTTATTATGGAATTGCTTTTTACAATTATTTGGCAACTACATTTTGGTGACAGATCCACTATTTTGAGGACAAACCCTATTATTAAAGAAATTCAAAACGAATAAAATTGGCGATAGCTTAAATCATACCCCTTTTAAAACTTTCAAACCTCCGTTGCAAAAGTCAATCGCATCAAAATTCTCGAATTAATTTTTATTCAAACTGTGGATAATTCCATGCTTCTAAAATGGAATAAAACACACAAATATCTATACAATTTTAACACGGTGGTGTAATATTATCTGAGTAATTGGCTGGCCCAGTTTGTGTCCAGCTCGGGGCACGTACTCCACGGCCCGATTCCACGGAACGTGCCTAGATCATGGTCTAGCGTTGTTGCTACATACCACACTAATATTTGCCCTAATGTTTCACTTACTATGTAGTTAGATCAGGTGAAATTGATATTTAAATTATGGTCTACTTAAGTTACATTTTAGTTTGGAATAGAATAGTTACTCTTTTGGGTTTGATTCTAAAGCGGAACGAACCTTTGGTCTGCCGTTCTCGCTCTGTTTGTTTATTCAGTTCTGACTCTATTCATGAACATTTATTTTTAATGTTTTTCGCTTGCTATATCTGGCAGAAAGTTGAAATAGACGTCTAAAGATTTATCGGTAGGATATAGTGTAAATCCCCTTGAATATAAAACCGCAGCTTAGGCTTCCGAAGTCTTTCACAACATTAAGTACCATACTTAAGATATATTTTATAACTGGTAAGACCTTCTCCTGCAGGCAAATTACATCATCATTGTGCCTTTAAATTGCAAATAAAATGCCTATAATAGATACCTACATGTGCCTATTAAGAGAAACCGTATCTAAATGTAACTGATTAGATACAGCAGTGTTTGAGACCCCTATTAAAGTTTTTGTTGTATTTTTATATTCTGTGTCTAAATTGGCCTCTAAAAATGGCTTCTTGTAATTTCAATATGGTCAGATCATGGTTCGAGGTACTTTACAATCTCGATAGCTAATTGCTAAAGTGTAGCAGCTAGTAGGCAGAAGTATATCGCTGTGAATTACCGGCGCCATGCCGTTAGAAGAAAGGCGAAGTAAAAGTTTTAATTGCCGGTTGATATAACAGATAAGGCTAAGAGTATGCTTGATCATTGTCTGTTATATCCATTACCGACTGTTCTGATTCACAGCTCTCACGATACTGTCTTGTTTTTCTTAAAAATTTATACAAATTCGGTAAAATTTTGCATTTCCAGATGTACTAACGCAACTACACTGAGATTGGTTTGTGGTCTACGTTAATTAGGTGAAACAGAACGATTTTCGCCAAACCCAAATGCATCGCATGTATGAACACCCTATGTGACATTTAAAGTCGCTAATTGCGTGTATTCTATTTATCCATCATAATTAACGTACTGTTGATTGATTTCCTCAAAGTATCTTCATAATAGAGCAGTCAATTTGTGCTTCAATCTTCCGGAACTTCATCTTTGTTGGGACTAAAATTGTTAGAACTTTCACGCCGCCTTTCACTGCAATATTTTCTTAGAAATGCCTCCAGTTAATGTTAATTCAAGGGTCTAAATAATCTGGTTGTTTAAGAATAGAGAACGTTAAGGTTGGATTCGCGTTCGTGGTTCCGTAAAACAAATTCGATTTTGAACGGGTAAAATTGCACCCAATAAATACTGTTACTTAAGTCATAAAAGGGAGATACGGCGTTATTATTTACAGTGTACATCAATGTAAAAGTAGCTATTGCATAATGTAATATGCAAGTCACCGTTGAAGTAAATACAGAAACTATAGCTTAGTAATATGTCTAGAGCTAATCCAGCTTTATTAAGATGGATTTACATAGCATAAAGAAGGAGGGATGGAGCTATACACCCCATATAACTCCATCCCTCCTTCTCGCTCGAACTACTCACGCTTTAACACGTCATGGTAGGGCCGCAGGTATTGAAACGTAATCGTAAAATCTGTTAGCTACTTACTTGTAGTATAAAATTAATAATCTCACGTGACGTCAATTGATTTTGTACCATCCCACTACAGTCCATAAATACCGTCGGAAACTCGGAATATAGTATTTTTATTCTTCTAGCTTGATAACAAACTCACTGTTCAACTTTTAAATAATAATTAATTCGCCGGAGTTTATGCATTTCACCCACGACACCAGTTTAAGACTGCCGTGGGCGATAAAGGTAGCCAGTAGAATTAAAATTAATTAACTGTTGTTGGAAGACGTAAAAATTGTTGTAGTAGGTTAATTAAATAATTGCAGGTATTTCTAATTACTCGATCTAAAATCGCTCAATTAAGCGTTGATTAAAAATACTTTTTTGTTGCGGTTTTTTTTCACTAAAGATATTTTTATTAACTTTTAATGGCAATATTCTGTATGTTATTTTAGTAATCTACAGCAAGAGATAATTGCATACTTTTAATATCCCGTTGTGAAACTTAATTATCAGCTCTATTGTTTCTATTCTATGAAACACCAATGATCCAATAATCATAAAAGTTGTATTCTCATTAGCATTATATCAATACGACAGTATTGATAAAAGAAAGGAGTAAGTATATACTTGGCGCCACAACACTCACCGACCAATCACGGCCGAGGCTAAAAGTTCTACGAACTTACGCGCGCAGCTCATTGGTCGAAAAGGGCGCCAACTTCAAACGAGTTTGAAAATGGAAATGTAACGGCGTGTGCGCACGCGCTGCCTTTGCCGGTACCAAATATATACGTATTCGAAATAGAAAGTTTTGTTGTGATTACGAAAAGAACCACGACTGTATTATTTTAACTATAGGCTGGAGTCTACCTACATAAATCACAAATAACTACAAAAAAAAAACATTTATGTTTAAGTTTGATTTTAAAAACATTAGTTTAAACATTTAATTTATAACCATTACAAGTATTACATCCACTTTAGCTGACCATGACCATTTAATAGACCACTTGGCTAAATGCTACCAACCCTCAACAGGCAGCACTTGCATAATCATCGCATTTATTTCTTGTTGACACCTAAAAGTATCATAAAAAGGAAATACATCATCCATATAACGTCGCAAGTCTCCTTACAGCATAATTTGACGCTGACAGGACAATAAATGCTAAGGCTGGAAGGAAAGACAAAGGGCTATAAAACTAAACCAGAGTTAACAAAATATAAAGCGGGTAGCTAAATCACAGTGAGGCTGGAGGCTGCGCGGACCATTCTGCAAAACCAGTCGGGCCAGTCTAGCTCTACTAGATTAACCCTCCCTGCCCTTGAATCCTGCCTCAGTATAAACCAGAAGCTATTTTAAGACTGAAACACGCTGCCAGTAATTGCAGCTTACATGAAAAACCTTGTTTTCGTACATTCTCAAATGGGTACTAGAACTATGTTGTCATACAATTTATTCGCACTTTTATTACTTCGTATGCGTATGCAAAAAGTATCGCAGAGGGGCTTCGTTATAACAACGCCATGTTTATGAACGCGTTGAAAGCTCGGAGATTTCGTTTTGAATAAGGCTATGAACAGATTCTATTGTTCACAAAAGGTCACGTTTGTCTGCCGGGCACCGGCCGAGGTCACACCAGTTCTTTTGCTTTGTTAAAAGTACTCTGTGTCATTTCGAGTGGTCAAAGAATCATGTTTCTAGTTGTTTTAGTTGGTGTAGCAGTTGTTGTGCAACTAAAACAAGTCGTTTAAATTAAAATCTAAGAACGAGAAAGGCTTTTGCACTTTCAGCTGCGAGATGTATTGCGTGTGTAACGAATTGTGCAAGTGCGGAGAATTTTAAAGTACATTGTAGTAGCGGAACAAAAGGTATACTTAGCAGGAATATTCCATAACGCGAGCTTTCGTGAGTAGCTAACATGCTAGCTCAGTATTTCCATTTCCATCGCCACCGGTCTCATCGGTGATTATTTTAATTGTTGCACTTTGTATGTCGAAACAATCTTCTTCATTACAAAAATGGCAGATGCTTACTTTTAAATAGTGAAGTAATTTCTTACCTTTAGGGCGCAAAAAATACAGGACGGTCCAAGGCAAGCGTGGCCAGTCAGCTCGCGGAAGCTGCGCCGGAATATATCCAGATGCCACAGCACCTGTAACAACAAAGGACAAACATGTTAACTTGAGCATAATACATAGTACACTACTTCATGCCATACAGCTTTTAAGTGACAACCTGCCTGATATCTTCAATGATATCATTATATATTATTATATTGTTTTGTTTTTGTTTAAAACATAATAACTTCTACAATCTACATCGTTAAGAAAATATTATTTATTTCGTTATTATTCATCATTATAGCAGCAAAAGGAACAGACAACATAAACTTTTCAATTCCTTTATCATCATCATCAATTCATCACACATCTGTGCTAACAGTAGCTATAACCTATAGTTGTTTCAATTTCATTAAAATTCTTCACATTTATTCATAGTTAACTTGAGCATATGCGCTTAGCAGGTGCACGTGCGATCTTATTAAGTCCATACAAATATTTAAATTTTTCATGCATTAATAATCCAGTCTTAGTTTAAACCAATTCTTAGTATTTTAGTTTAATAATGGTAAAGTCGTGAACAGTCTTTGGAACAAAGTTATAGGTGCAAATACATTCGAATCGTAATAAATGACATATCAAGTTATGTAAAACTTTTCCTAGATTTTATATTGTTTCAAACGAGAAAAAAACACAAGATAGTCGTCCTCTAATTATTTCAGTTCAGCAAAGCCACTGGCACAAAAATTAATGAAGTTTTAAATTGAAAGCCCGATAGCATCAATAGTTTTAAAATAAAGAAGCACATGCTAATAAAGAAACGTTTAACGTTATGTGCACGTGGCAGCGTCAGGTGGAAGCGACATGTGTCGCCAAATGGCGCGATTATCGCCAGCTTTGGATAATCAACGGTTTATTATAGAGCATCGGGTTAATCCATCAATTATATCGTGTCAACGGGCCCAATGTGTGAAGAAAAGTTTAGTACTTTTCAATTTAGCGCACCTGGCTTTGCTGGCAACTGTTACTGAGAGCTAATGGATTTTAATGTTAGGTATTTCAATTTTTTTATAAAAGCTCTGGTGGACATCAGACTGGTAGGAATAAATCTTGGAACGGTATATGTGTGTTTACGGCTTTCGGAACAGTAGTAATTAGATCTGCTATGTTATTAGCTACTAACAACGTCATAGATATTTAAGATAAAAAGCTGAGCACGTATCAGTTACATTATAATGGTCACAACGCCAACACACTTCCTGCCGCCCACATCACATTATATTAAAACATAAATACATATGTCATCGAATGACTACCTTATTTTTTTGTAAATATCAAGACTCTAAATATCAAGTTGAACAGGTAAAATTAACATTTCACTCCAGTTTCAACAATATAAAATGTCAATATAAATGGGCACCACTGCGTTATAAAATAACATAAATGCGTATTTTTACATCCAGAGCTTTTACAGCAGCACATTCATTAGCATTTTTCACTTCAACTTTATAGTTTACTCAATACCTTCCGCCCATCGATGCATCCAAAACGTGAAGATACAAATTGCAGTGTTACTACAAGACTACGAGTCCCTACGATCACCTTGCGCACTTAAAAAGACCTATTCAGCCATGCAAAAAGTGTCATTATTCCAATTACATGCACGTTCGATAAGAAAATTGTTTACTACAGAATTTATAGTAATATGGTGTAGGTTGGCAATTATCGTATTTATACAGTTAGCAGACTCCCTAGTTCGCCATAACATCATCCCTCACCTGTTATTGTAATGAGAACGATACGTGGCTCGGCTGCGCAGTTTTTCGCGATTGTTTTCGGGCCTGGCGGGCAGGTGGACGCTAACTCGTCCCGAGCAGATGTCGAATGCTCTCATAATACACTCCAGTTTTATTTTGTATCTTGGAATCGTCCGTGAGCCGATTTCGTGTGTTATTTATATTCGTATCAACGCTGCACTTGGCTCATAAGTGGCATACAAACACTTAACCATATTCTTATCTTATCTAATACACGTGCTGTGATTTCGTAATATTTCAAACTTTCATTTTATGGTTATTAACCCAAGCTTTGAAACGTGCGGTGTTTATTGCAGGAAAATGTACAGGAAGGCGAAAAAAAATTGAGGAGGAAGGATGACAGATGCGCTCCGGACAAGTGGCGCATGCGCTGCTGCGCTTGCGCACCGGTAGCGTAATGTTCCGCAAAATGAGCTTAGTGCGTGGCTAGCGGCAGATTAATGCTGATTTTTCTCAGTCACGTAACTAAGGTACTGTTACTGGCGACATATTCAGCGTTTATAGCCTACATAAAGGAGCCTACTACATTAGAACTAGTTTCTAGAAGTCGCGGAGGCAGAATAAATAAATGTGAGAATTAAACTTTCCACATCTGGATTTCAAATGAGCAGAATTATTTGCTACGAATACATAAAATGTGCTCTAAATCTATTTCATGGAATCTTTGTGAACTATTATCTTATTTATGTAAGTTATCTAAAGTTTCACCATATCAAAGTCACGAAAAAGTGCCTGTTTGCGCAACGAATTATGAAGAACGTGAAGATTTCATTGTATTTCTATAAAAGCATCTCAAACATGCACAATAAAGGCACTGTCCTCAAACAAACAACACTAAGGCTGGCTTCACACTAGCCCTGCAGGCCTACAATACCGATACATTCTGAGGTCTATGTTAAGTGATTGACTGAGGGTCCGTGTGTATACAGCCTACATTTACAAGAGCTCGTGACAAACAGATAAAATTTCTCGCTAATGGAAGCGGGGACGTTTTGTCGCCAGATAACGATTTCGAAACAAGACGATTTCGGGAACAACGGTTCTTGTCAATATTTACTCTGATAAGACTTAAGTTGTTTTGGGTAAGTATAAAAATAAATGATACAATATTCTTTAAAAGGTAAGGAACAAAACAGGAATATAGCAGGAAACATGCCAATTTTTTCTTTAGTTTTCGAAAACTCAAAATGAACAGACGCCAGTTTTGTCTTTGCATAAAAATCAGGAATTTAATATCTGTTTCAGTTGAACAATCAAACAAATCGGTTCTTGTGTCTATCAGAATAGTTACTTACTATATAAATTGTATAAGCAAGGCAATATTGCAGACGTAACATCAAAACCGTGCAATTGATCCAAAAATTGCACCATTGACGCTAAACTTTAAGCCTTCGCTATAAGGTCCAATATCGTTAAGCTTTTCTTCAGATAAAGACAGCGACATACACAGAGTAGAGTATAGCATTATTTACTCAGAGGCTTTAACGAGTACATACGACGACGACGGCAAATAACGGAACGTAGCGTTTGTACGTACACTACGGGTTCAAAGGATTAATGCACTGATGAGTGGTGCTGGTGTTGAAAAGTAGGTGAGAGTTATTTATTAATGCAGATATTTATGGAAAATGTACATTTATGGTCCCAAATTCGAATAAAATTAGGGAGCTACATATTTAAAGTCTAATCTTCATAGCTCAAAAGTTATGCTTTAGAATCTTATACCAAGCCGACAACCTTCCCTACTAACATTTTAACTGACTAGTTTTTCCACAAAAAAAAAATTAACATTTACAAAATGTGCACATTTACTCACTTGATTTCGCTAGTCTGTGTACACCTTTATTCCGATAGCATTTATCAAAGTGCAGTGAACCGTGAAATGATACCTGAAGCGTTTTCCAAAGCAAAATAAAAATCATACGACTATTTGTAGTTTGATACTATCATTCGTACTATGTGTAATTTGACACAGATATATAAACAATCTGTTGACTTGACTGATACAAAACAGAACAAAAATGATTATTTATGTACAGCTGTGTCATTATGTAATATATTTTGCTGAATTTTATTTACGAATGAGAAATGCAAGGCGTTGACCCGAGTATGTAACGATCACAATAAAATCTGTTTATGAACGCATATTTTATCACTGCGTTATTTATACTTTGTTTATGTTTATATACAGTTAGGTGCATGTGCTGTTACGGCAAAAGACTGACCTAGATATTCTTTTAAATAGGTACTGTAATGAGTATTTTGCTGATTCTGAACTGCAAGACTCATTTAAAAGGGGAACTAATTTCCAATAAAACTATTCTAGTGAATGAAAGTAAGTAAAGCGGCGCTACATTTATGTTTTAATCGCTGCTAATTGAAATACCAAGCAATAACACCATTGCTATGATTTAAGTGCACCATTTTTCCATCTACAACGTGCTAAGCATCGTTTTTTAAGAAATATGAAAGGGAGAGGGTCAATTAGTACACGTTTTTACATGAAGAGGGGAAGCAGTGATGCGTTGGACATGTATTGAATAATATATACGAGGAAAAACCACGATTTGACGCCCGGTGGGTCGCGTGGGAAACCGACAGCTCGCACCAATGCACCATTTAACTTCTAATCGACTTATAATCTGTTATCTAACTGTGTTTTATCTAGATTTATTCATATCTAAAACTTGTTTGACAGTTCTCGTTTAATTTGCGTATGCTAGAATAAGATTTCGATTAGTCATCGCTAAAATTAATGCATTGAGTGTACAAGCTCTTTCATTCAAAACCAATCAACGCGTGTTATTAAAATACTGCTTACTAATTCTACTTTTTATCTTCCATGTGTACATTATACATCAAGTGGGCCTTATCAGCGAATCGGTATCGGTAAGCGGAAGTAGTATTTGAATCAGAATATGGCCGGTGCACTTCCCCTACGGAAACGATTGCGCCTCACCTACACTTGAACGTATTAATAATTCCTACCAATAAATTTGATGGGTTATTTTGTTTGATAGCAGTGTATGAAAACAGCTGTCAAAAAATCGAAAAGTAATTATGATTTAATATGGACGCCACTGACGCCACAATATGTGTGCTCTTCATAAAAGGTTACTCATAATTTGTTTGTTAAAACATATGTATTCGCATTTTTTTTGTTCATACCCCTGTTGAGCAAGCTTGACCTTATTCTCGCCTGATAGTAAGCTATGGATGCGGTCTTCGAGTTCAAAGATTCCTGTTCTCTCCTGGCTTTTAAGGCTTTTTTTTTTTGTTTAAGATTGTTCAGTCTAAGCAGGTCACGTTCATTAATTCCCTCAGGCTTCAACGTGATCAATACATTGGTTAGGTATCATTATACATGATAAAATAATAAACAATTACGTCATCTAGCTAGAGACGTAATTACAGTATAACCTGTATAGTAAATATTGTTTGAAATTACTAATCAAGGTCTAGACTTCAACGACATGCTTCTAAGAATATTCATTCCTCACCTACTATTCTGTAGGTAGGTAAATTAATACTTATTTGTTCAAGTTCGAGACTTAAAAAATCCTTAAAGTCCCGTTATGTTAGGAAGATTATTCACATGATTTCATTTTCTGATTTTATCAAGAATAGTCATCATGAATCATGTAGGTAGTGTATTAGGCAGGCAGGTAGTAATTATCGTGATTAATTAATTGAATATGATACAAATGAGTAAATCACTATCATAAAAAGCCACTGTCTCTGTTATAAATGCAACTAATGCAAATGTCATTCATTATCATTAGTACCTAATCTGTAAGTAAACCAAGATAATTATTTAAGCTAATGCCTACATTTGTTCAAACAATTACATAAACCAACGTTAAACCGGCTTCAAGTCCACCTTTATTCTGGCAAGTGAACCACAAATCACAATGTTACGGTCTAATTAAAAACCAATTAGGTGAAACAACAGTCACGTATGTGACAAACACGTCTAGGCGGTGATTCAGGTGTAAATGTAACAGAAGTGAGTAACAGGTTGTCACTAGGTGATATTGTGACGATAACATAGCGCCATTGATCAGGTACCTATGTTATTTATAACTAGTAACCCGCCCCGTCTTTGCACGGGCAGCAGACCACAAATTATAAGCTCCCATTTGGTATTTTTTTTTCGCCATCTTCAACAATACAAACATTATTATCGTCATATTTCAGCCATATATACGGGCCATTCTACTTTGGATGTCATTAAGAACGTCTCTAGTACATTTGAACGCATAATTATCAACAAATAACCAATTATTATTTTTAATTCAAAATTGCACACACTCACCTGAATGATAAATATTATCGAAATATGGGGGATAAGAACATAGAAAAACTATTTTTTTTTAGTAACGTAGTGGACATTTCATATGAGGACTGGTAATTTAAGTAACTGATGAGACTTGTTTGTTATAAAAAACCCAGAACATTGAAGAGATTTATAATAAACTTTGAGGCCCGGTTGAGAACTAACGTAACACTGCTAGGAAAATTTTTCGAGACATCTACAATTGTATTGTAATTTGTAAGTGTTCATCAATAAATCATCTCCATTTTAGGCACTCAAATGTAGAATGGCCCATACATCTAAACCTTTCTCATGAATCCCTCCGTCCCGTTGTTGAAAACCGTATGAAAATCGGTTTGACAGTTCTTGAGATTGTCGCGTACAGACACACAGACGCGGTGGAGGAACTTTGTTTTATAATATCATCATCTGCCTAGCCTTTTCCCAACCAAATTGGGGTCGGCTCCCAGTCAAACCGGATTCAGTTGAATACCAGTATTTTACGTGGAGCGGCTGCCTACCAGACCTCCACAACCCATTAACTGGGTAACACGGTACTTCTTGGCAAGACTGGTGTCAGATTTTCTGGCTTCTGACAATCCGTAACGACTGCCAAAAATCTACAAATGACAGCCGGGACCAACGGCTTAACGTGCTTTCCGAGGCACGGAGGAGTCTCGGTATGTTAATATGGTCACCCATCCACAGACCAACCTCGGCAAGCGTTGCTTAACCTTGAAGATTGGTCCGTGCGGCTGTAATAATTTAGCCACGAGCTCCTCCTGTTTTATAATATGCAGTGTGATATAACAACAATTAGTATTAGAACGTGATCTTGTTGGAATTGATGACTTGGAATTCTGTAACAAGATGCGAGTCATACAATCGGTATGGTGTCGATGCTTGTCGAATGTGAATCTTGCAATCGATGTTTATAAAATGTACTGTGACCTGTGTGACTAACATGATATGTTTTATAAATTACTGTTGCTCTTTGCCCTTGGCTCAAGATGAGTAACACTAGCTCTCTCTTTTCTAAATGTTAGTTGCGTTTTTTATTTTCGCCACTTCACTCATCATCCTTTTCTGTAAGTAACATCGACTAAGGGTGAGTCCCTTAGTCGATGTTACTTACAGAGAATGGGCAGCAGCATTCTCTGTAGGTACATTGCAACAGCTACACTGCGATCGCCAACCCGCCTGCCAAGCGTGGCGATTATGGCAAACCCCTCCTCATTTGGGGGAGCCATAGGGCTCCCCCAAATGAGGAGGGGTTTGGACATAGGTCCAGCAGACGTCTTTCGGCTGATATGATGATGATGATTCATCATCCTTTTCAACTTTTCACTATTCACTACATATGTTTATGAGACTATTTGTAGGTCCTTTTTATTTCTTTAGACAGGACTGGAGACCAATAATTGTTGGTAATGGCATAACACGTGTTTTATTAATTTAAACAATTTCCTACCCGTCAATAATGAATTTGACTCTGCCGGTAGGCCTTCAGCCTATAGAAACCTACCTATTTCAATTTGGTCATCGATAATACAATATATACTTTCTAATGAAGAACCTTTGTTGAGCTGTTCAATTTAAATATTAATGTTGAGTAAACGATAGTACAAAGAGAGATTTACTTTCTTTAATAGTCTGCAAACATTTAAAGCAGGTAATAATTGTTTAACTTCAGACATAACCACATAATCTCACTATACTCAGGTAGGTAAGCATCGTCATCTGCCTAGCCTTTTCTCAACATTATTGGGGTCGGCTTCCAGTCAAACCGGATTCAGCTGAATACCAGTATTTTACCTGGAGCGGCTGTCTACCAGACCTTCACAACCCATTAACTGGGTAACACGGTAGGTACTTCTTGGCAAGACGAGTCAGATTTTCTGGCTTCTGACAATCCGTTACTACTGCCAAAGATGTACAAATGACAGCCGGGATCAACGGCTTAACGTGCTTTCCGAAGCACGGAGGAATCTCAGTACTTATGTTAAGATGGTCACCCATCCACAGACCGACCCCGGCATCATTGCTTAACTTTGAAGATCAACCCGTGCGGCTGTTATTATTTAGCCACGAGCTCCTCCGGTAAGCAACAAGTGTTAAAAGATCAGAAACCCGACAGGATGCTATCGAAGTAATGGATACTTAATCTATCTTGTTATTTAGTGTGCATTGATTTGCGGTACTTCTATAATTTACTAGCGATGATTTCCAGGGTACTGCTATTAATATGGCGAGATGATTGAGCAGTAGTAAAAAAATCAAAGTGATATGGTGTAAACCCAACCCAGCCGGAACCGGTCGGCGAATTGAGAGGAGCGTGTGCTCAATTTCCAAGAACCAACCACATCTCGACCAATTTAATTTTTTAGATTGCCAGAAATCGTGGGTTAAGTGCTCATTAAATACAAATTAGTTTTCATAGGCTATGGCCGTACGATTATAGCACAAATAGAAGGTTATAAGTTGATATAAGAAATATGTAAGCATATTTATAGTATTCACTGAATAACTGTAAATACCTCGAGGTGGTTGAAACAAAGTCTAAGAAAAAAAGTCGGACATCGAACCAGACAATCAAATAATATGTAATGAAAACCCCGATTCCGAAATCTAACGAAGAATAAGTAAAAGGATTGTTCCATTCACGCGTCATTAGCACTCACTGTCCGAAACGAAAGACCCCAAAGTTTAAATGCCAGCACATTACATACGGTCAAAATCTGCCCCAAGCTGCCCAAGCCCATTATAGAGCATCCCTTTTAAAAATAGGGAGATCGGCCATCCGTGCAACGGCCACTACCTGTACCTATAAATGTACCTGTATACGAAATCCCAGTCCTTAATTATATACAAATAAATAAGTATAAGGCCAGCTATAGGCGACAACCGTCTCGCTTGCACAAACACAAAAACACCTTTAAGGTACTGCTGTCTCTTTTGTTCGTGTGCGTTGATGTCTTTTACTCCAAGCGTAGGCTCCGTAGGGCCACAGTATATAGGAAGAAATCGGATACTTTTATTTGTTTACGGCTAGAGTTAAGAAAAATGCAATTAGTTTTTTGTTATTGTTTTTGTATGTAAAACAATTAATAGCGCGCGTAAAATGTATCATAATTTTCATTCAAAATAAATATTGTTATTAAGATAGAAGTATGATTTAATATCTTCTTAATATGTCTATATATTGATCAAATTATTCCTTTTAATACTTTTGCACATTCCACACTAAGATTTTATTATCAATATACATACTTTTACACTGTTTATTTTGGCACCTACCACTATCAGGTACGAGGAAGTAAATTTCTATTTACTGAGTCAACTCTTACATAAGGAAAAAACAATTTCTGAAAAGTTTCTGTAATTTTGTGTATACTGTGCGATGCGATCGCTTATTTTAAATTGGAAACACGGAGGCTTCGAAGGGCATGCGCGGGAGAGGAGGGATCGAGATTCACGAAGAACGTCCAGAGAACCGGACTGGAATGAATTACCCTCCATATTATAACTATAGAACAACATTTAAAAACTGAATGCATTCTGTAAAAATATAAAATAAATGAGGAAGTGTCGCATTTGCCAGTCAGTATTGGTTGATTCATTTACATAAATAACACGCTGACTGATTTGTTTAAAAATTACCGCTTACAAAATCTTTTTGGTGGTAATATTTGTGTACGTGTTTTAAAGAAAGCTAAAGAACAGCACTTTTATTGATGGAAACACAAAATAATAACAAATTAAAGTAGAAGGGCTCACCTTCGCGCTGTGGTAGAGAGCGCTGCTTCGTGTTATTTTGGCTTTAGTCATCGTAAATCCTTGCAATCCGTCCAGTAATCACACAGAACACAGTTCATAACAACACTTCTAAACCAACTTTCATGTTTACAAACGTTTTTAGTCCACAGGGATACGAAAACTTAGCACGCGGCGATCGCGACTGTGTTTACAATGAGAGATCGTACGTGGGAGTGTAGTGTTGCGGGTACGCCGCCCGTGACGCCAGCGCCGCCATTGCTCGCTGCGGTGTAGCGCGCGAACTAAACAAGAAGCGCCTCGCGCGGCTACGGCGGGAAACAGGGCTACGACCAGGATTTTGAAGCTTCGAAACGGCCATTTTGTTTTATACAACCGATCCGCGCGATGCCCGCGGGATCACGAGAATAACGATGACATGAGCAATAATTGTTGTTATTATAAACACGTCAGGGGAATACGTTCTATCTTAGAGAATGTCACATTCCTTATAAATTATAGTTATTATAATGTTGATTAGAAATACTTCTCATCATTTGGAATTTGAACCTAACTGCAATGTGTTGGTTAGAAAAAGTAGAAAACAAATCCTTACAAAATCTACGTTTAATTTTCTTCGGAAACGGTGAACTCCGAAAGCACATCATAAATAATAAAACGTGCCAAGTAGTGTTGAGTTCAAAAGTAATAATAAAAATTACCTGTTCAGTCTTAGGTTTTTTTATTCGCTATAAAGCAGGTGGTCGGAAGAAAAAAGTTTTGAACGTGCGAGAGGCTCTTTTCGACTGCACAGCGGGATGAGGGATTAAAAAGGCCCAAAAAAACTTCATCGTCAATACTGAACACCTTGCCGAGTATAATATGTAATCGCTCGTAACACCTTATCAATTCCCGAGAACATTTCAAATAGGTTTTTCCTAGTTATTGTCTCTTGATTGCGTGCGTGACTAATGTAATAGTCTAAGCATAAAAATTCTGTAAGAACTTGTCTATTATAGCAGAAATATAGTAATGACGCAACTGATTGTGTTTGTAAACTGTGAAAGTAAAACTGATTTTTCTTTAGTTGCTTATGGTCATTAGGACACCGTTCGCAATCATGCTATCTCGTAAAATCTCAAAAAGTTTAAATACAGATAAAATACATGAAAGTTTTGAGGGCTGAATAACTAATCGAGTAGTATTAATTTATTGCTAATGGATTGGTTGGCAACCCAAAAATAAATTGATATTTTTTATCTGTACAAATATAGGTAAATAAATCAATATTTATCAAATTATAGTGGTGCCTAAACAAACACATACACACGTGATACGTTCATATTTGTCCGTGAGCTCAATCTATTCCCGCGGTTGACAATCGACTACTGTCAATATAATTTGTTATTATACTGTGGTTACTATACCATACAGCTCTGAGCTCAATGATAGTGGCGCAACAACACCTCTGCGGTACTTAGTAGTTAGGTACTACGGCTATGCCTCTTGTTCCACCAAGCACAAAGGTTTCAAGTTCCCTTTGTCTTTGCGCACGTGCGGGCACAGTTACTTATGCACGGGTCCATATTATATTCTAAACAGCCTCAATCTCAATAACAAAGCATTTTTCCAGATAAACGGACTCCAATTCAAAACAAACGCACCTACACTCCAATAAATAAAGGATAGCTCGATGGTATTTTCGAATCAAAAGACCACCCCCTTTTATATCAGTAATCTTATTATCTTACCTTAAGAAGGTAATCGATAAAAATAAAATAAAAATGCAGCCGAAGCATCTAAAGAGATTGCTCCACTACCCAAACGGTAAGCGGCCCGACTGGTCTACGCTACGGGTATTACTTATTCCATTCCGTAGTAATTGCGTAGTGGGCAGTTTGGCCCAATTATACACTCCCGTCTAGTTAGGTGAGAAATAGAACATTGCCGGCATGACGACGGATCTAACTATTATTTTTCCTGACAAAATTGTGGGTGTAATAGCATGTTCAGTTATGAAAGTGAGGCGATGAGAAGTGTTTATTGGCTGCCTCTTAGAGTTGCCATTACAATGATGATACGTATTTGAAAGGATTGGAGAAGGCACTTTTTACTTTCCGTTCCAAGCTGGTAATTTTGATAAAGTGGGCATAATTTATGATATTTTTCTGAATTCAAATCTGAAGGTTCAGATATATTAAAAGGACCTAAGGAAGGAGATCTTATTGGAGATATTTTTAATAAAGGACAGATGCATTGTACTTACAACCGCGTGAGCTTACAACAGCGTGAGCATGTGAGTTTATGTATGTGTAGCGTATCAAGAATAGACAATATTTGAACAAGCGCCACTCATGAAATTTTACAACATAACCTCATAAATACCCAATCATCTTTTCCTGTAGAGTATACAGACTGACAACTGTACTCTGCCATTATCTCTGCACAGCCCATAAGAAGCCGTACGTTTATTAAACCATAATAATGCCCATGACGAACAAATTCCGCGCATCAAGGAATGCAAAAGGGATAGCGTTAATAAGAAATCCTTGCTGCCCAGATGATGACATGGAGGCATTTAACTAGCCTCCTCCGACAGTGTAATTAGCTGCGTTAATGGCTACAACAGATGGCTGCAATTTGTCTCTTCTGTATTTAAAATCTGTGCAATGCTCATTTAAAGCTTAGTCAGAATAACGGGATTGTTGTTGTTGTTGTTGTTAATAAGTTTTCTTTCTTTCTTTTTATTGATAGGCTGGCTTCTATTATGTTTTACTGAATCTTTCAGTTGTTCCGGACGAAGATGAGCCATGGACCAAGGGCCGATACTTTCCGCGTTTGCAATAATATTTTACTGTTTTTTTTTAGTCTGATTATTAAGTTAAAAAGGTATTTCATAAGTGTGTTTATGTATTTCGGCATGAAAGCTAGACTTTTAATTAATTTGAATTTCTAAAGATTTCCGGTGACATGAAAAACATAAGGTTTTTCTTAGTATAGGTAAGTCACTCTCCTTATATAGTACAAGCAAGAATTGAGTTGATAACATAATCTCTGACAAAACAAAACACACTACAATTATTTTCTTGCGGTTAGATTTGCAGACAGAAACAATAAATCGAATTTATAAAGTATTTAAAACAATTTTATAACAGGAAAATCTTAACAAGTTGTCCCGTGTGCCTACAATACAGTAAGCATAAAGGAATTTTACACTTCCTCTATTCTACCCTTTATAACAAAAAGCAATCTCAATCTTATTTAGGAACAACACGATCAATTTAATGGAGATTGGAAGTTCGAGAGGTAATTTAAAAAATGGAGATTAGAATCTAATCCTTTGTAAGCTTCTTTGTAATTAGCTAGACGGCTTTTTAATCATAGGTAACACCAGGATTTTTTAAAAGCTTTAAACATAAATGTTTCAGTTTGTGTTGCGTTTAAAAAAGTTTAGAATGATTGAAGTAGTTGAGAAGGCGTCCTATACCTAACCTACTACTATAAGCTATCGATTTATATTCATATTCGGTTTTACTTTTTTAAATATACCATATTCAATTTCAATATCATAGCCATTATTATTTCCAATTCTAAATCCACCTATCCTATGTTATGTATGTCTATAGTACGTCCTATGCGGACATTATTATCTCCTCACGTCATCTTGTTGCTGCACCTTGATTTCAATTTGTTTCTTTATCAAACTAGCTTTTCGATTAAAATGAGAAACTTACTATATGCAGGTATGTGTGTTTATTAATATCCATAATAATATAGTAAAATTACAACACCCCTAACCGGTTTTCATCTCGTAGTAGTACTCTACAAACATATACCTGTCTCTTTTACTCACATGAAGTCTCTTTTCGCACACAGCAAACTAGGCTCTATCACAACGAAAAAAGCTTCAAAATCCTACGCTAAGAACATCGTAGCACGTAGACTGTTGATCTTGTAGTAGGTCGTAGTAAGACGAAACGAGTTTTGTGCTAAGAGGAAATGACCACTTCGCTCAAAAAAGATGTTGTTTACCGTTAAAGAAACGTCCAAATATAGTAGGACATACGTATTAGATATTGTGTCCTCTATTCTTACATGCTAAGAACGTTATAAAAAGCATGTTGGAAAACTCCTGTTCGTTAAACAACAAATACCCACTCTTATGCTTATTTGAAATAGTGATAGAGTTTATTGCTCTTATAGGCTTCGCATTATTAGGCAAATAAGAAACAACTTACAATAGTCGAAACATAAGCTAAAATGCGCAAGCGCATAACGACTTCCTCTGCGCCTACTATAATCGAAGAGCAATCATTTGTATCGCAGCGCTGTGTGATTCTATAATGAACAGGCGCTTTCTACACACTTCATAACTCGGTGAGTGCAGTTTGCGGTTGAAATTAGTAAGTATAGCAAGCTATTATAGGAGAAAGATTCATGTTATAGCTCATAACATGACACTGACACAATGGATCATAATTACGATGTTGACAATCTTTTTCTATTAAACAGTCTTCGCCCTCGCCATTGTTCTGACACTAGATATTTCCCAGATTAGTGTGCTTTCGAGAAGCGTTTCAAGCACTAGCACTAGATTGATACATGCGGGTGCTACTACGTTTGAAACTGCATGCAATTCCCACGACACCGCCATTCACGAAACCCGCAACACTTGGAGTAATTAGTACAATAAGTACTCAGACGGGTGGAACGAACTGCTAACTTGTTAAACTATGTGTCTGGATGAAGTTCCTTCGTTGAAAAGGAAGCCTTCAGCAAGAGGAATGTTATTATTGTCTGGTGGAACACTATGTAATGTCTTCTTCATCTATATTTTCTGCAACTTATATGGAGTAAGTACATAATAAAGAGTATTCTATTCTACAAAACGTTGTAAGTCAACGATCAGAATATACCTATTTATGCAGATTTCGCAGTACATCTGCGTGGTGTAAGATTGTGGGAAGTCAATGGTGTCGTCATCTACAACTAGCCATAAAGGTGTCGTAACATGACAAAATTTTGCTAAAATACTAAAAACCTTGTCCACTTTTAGTGTTGTGACGTGACTCGTGATAAAAGAGAATACTTTCTCGACATTGACCAAATTCTTTGCTTTCCTTCATGCATATGTATGCGATGCGACATTCATTTAGATTATAGAATTATTAGTCAACATTTTAGAAAGAATTTTACGATTTGCAATACCGCGAATCGTACGGTAACTAACCGTGAACCCTTTTTTTGATTAATCCATCAATTTACTTAATTGTCTTCAAGTCTAAAAAACAGAGACAGAGACACCGTTAAGTTTAACGATTTAATTTGTCTTTAATGTTCTCATCAATGTGAAACCACAACAACACAAAATGGCCGTCGTGAGGATAATTTCTGTTAATCCAAGTAGGAGGTCTTACAATATCTGCGTGACAAAAACACACTGGTCACGACAATACAGCCAGAAAAAGATACATGCATAATTTCAGATATGCTCTACAAAAGCTTGTAGTAAGAGTTGGTTGTTCGTCACAGACACATAAATTGCCGCCTATTTCCATCGTATCAATTTACATGAGAGATGAGCACGAAACTGGATCGTATACAATATCGCACGAGGTTTCTATAATCTACGACCGGTTTTCACAAGGTATATCTTGTAGATGTTTCCCTAAATTTCAAAATGTAACCGACCCACAGACATGGCCCACTCTAGCTCGAAAACCGGCAATTTTATATGACCACTCTAGCCGAGGTTTACAAATGGCTCTCCGAACTTCAGCGACTTTTATAGTTTCCAATCTTAAGTTTTATAGCCAAGCGAGAACAGGTTAACGTCCAAATGATAGTCTTTGAAATAGCTCATTTGCATTTTAATACCAGCCTATGCTTAAATGATTATTTTATTTAAAGTTACGGTACTATTGTCTTGAGGATTCGTCGTGAATTGAAAGCACAAGATTTGAATAAAGTTTTATAGCTGCTTCATCGCTGTTAGCTTTTCTCTAACTAGAGGAAACAAGAA
Organism: Melanchra persicariae; assembly: GCA_947386135.1. Classification (NCBI taxonomy): domain Eukaryota; kingdom Metazoa; phylum Arthropoda; class Insecta; order Lepidoptera; family Noctuidae; genus Melanchra; species Melanchra persicariae. The sequence goes on along the minus strand of OX376648.1, from coordinate 16,610,843 downwards.
AGTATCTGTCTTCAGACATTCAAGGTGAACCAAACTAACTGTATTCCAGCCCTAACAGACGGAGTCTCTTAAGGCCTACCAATTCTCAACAGAATAAATTACCAATGCGAATGGTCACTTTAAAGAATTAGCATAACAACGGCACATCTCCACATGGACTCTCTCCTTAGGCTTAACTACCACTGTCAACAAATGGATGTTTTGAAAAACATATATAGCTTTTCTAAAGAGGAGACCCATAGCATTATTCAGCATGTATTGTGGGAGTAGTAGTACATAACAATGTGGGATGCTGCAGATTACGTCTACGCAATTTGCTAAGTGAATTAACAAGATGAACCAAAATGAATAACAAAATACCATTTATAGGAAGTTATCGGAACATACATAAAAGCCTCATTATACTCGTATTGTTGATAAATAATAAAGCAAAATTTAACACTGTAATTTCAAATTAACACAGCCCTTTCATTGTGGCAGTACTCTTCTAAATGGGTGATGCAGCAGTATATTATTTAGCCGTCAAACCGTTTACCATTATACTCATTTTATATATAAGTAGCAATAAAAATATTATTAAGAAATTCACGAACCGCGACTAGCATATAATTTCTCACGGCGATCACACATCGTATTGAGCGCGTGGCTGCCCACTGGCCAGGCGCAGGCGCCTACCCGTGGGAGCCCGAGTGATCCAACCGATACTATGTAAGGCTACGTATTAGGAAACTGTTACCGATATGGTGTCGACGAAGTTCAATCTCAAGAAACATCTGGAAATAGTAAGGTTAGCGAAGCAGTCAAACTTTCCGTAAGAGTTATGCGTGACGCCTTGACAAACATCATTGAAGATTGATTTGTTTTCGACTCAAACACAATGTACGATGGCAATTAATGAACCACCAAAATTGGTTACAAGTATCCTTGATATAATCAAAGTCATTTTCTCTCTTCACTTGATATAAGTGAATTTAGACAAATGTTTGTAAACAATGTAACCACAATATTGGAAATGATTTTCAGAACAAGCGGGAATCTTGAATCAACCGCGGTCCCACAGTTATCCCACTACAATAAATTGATACAATTGTTTCACGAGACTTTCAATTTCAAAGTGAGTATATTGGAAATAAATTGCTACTTTACCATTTAAGTCTGGATAGAACAAAGGACGGAACATCTTATTTATTGAATTAAGTTTGCATGAATTGCTTTTCTCAAGACCAAGTTCACATGGAAAACGGCAGCTACGCAAATAGAATTTTGAATGTTTATAAAATAAATGTTAAGACTTTTGGATTCGATAATCATGTTATTATTAAGTCTAATAAATAATAAATTAATTTAAATAAGTCTCCGGACACAACGTGAGAACAAAGCAACTCCTTTAATTCCTTTCCTATTTAAAGCTCAGTAAGCACCACATAACTTTCACACAACAGACCATTTCCAGCTTGTGGAACAATAAAATTGCATATTCCATGTCCTTTCGAGTCACATCCTATTATAGACCTCCTATTAACACTGGTTTCTTCGCTTCCTTATTGCAGTGCAGTGCAAGAAATTGCCTTTAATTCAAGGTCCTGTGTGTGTTCAACCTTTGACCGGGCCTGTCAGGTGTTGTAATTAGATCGTTACCCGAAGCATGGCCCGACGGTCAAGCTCGGCTGAGTTTCCCACACATCTTGGCTCGGTTAAGGCGGCCCTTGCTATTCTGATGATGAGATTAACCCGCGCTTCCAGATATACCGATACGCGACGACTTGGTACTGTTTTACGTTAATAGCATAATTTTCTTCGGTTGATAACGGATAAGTGATGGAAGAATGGAACAAGCATTTTTCCTACATGTGTTAGAAGATAAAGCTGATGTGAGTTGATTTATGAGTTACAAGTAACGGCATATTTAATACATTTAGGTTGTGGTAAGAACTCAAAAGCCAGTTTGACGGTTGCACACCTGCTGTTTATTATATCTACTCATTAAAGATTAGTCGACACTTACTAATAACATTTTAAAATTTATTTCTGCTCTTAACGCCACAAAGCAGCTTAAAATCGAAGAGTTCCTTAAATTTTCGGCTGTCGTAAACGTCACGCAGAGGTGAAACGCTAAACGAGTTACGGCATTGCGTTACAATGGTCTATATTCGAACAATGGCGGTTTTTTACCGAGAATTAGTCACAGGAGTCATATCCTTGAAGACGGTCAGGAAGGGTGAGTCATCAAAAGTCGCGGGTCGAGGGGTCGCGGTTCGGTGGTCACAACCGAACTGTGCTAATGTTATGTACTGCGCCGGCGCAGTTACGTCACTTTAATCTGTTATGTAGCGTACCCGCTTTGTTACGAGTTCGAGATAACAAAGGAACGGCTTTCAAGGGTGTCTAATTAAAAACCGTTATGTAAATTGATCGATAATTAAATTCTGTTCGATTTCTGAACTTTTAAAATAAACTGGCTAAAATAGTCTAGGTTTTCCCTTCTCCTAATAAAGTCATCGTTCATATAAACAGCCTGTATCTACATAGGTAGATAGGTAGGTACTATATTTCTACCTAATGAGTGACGGTAACTAAATAGACAATGGCAAAAACTGTAGGCAATGAAGCATAGTGTCGTACGACAAACTCTATTGAGATGCAAGTGTGTCCAAGCGCTCAACAGACCGACTAATGCGCTTTAACCAGGGGCCAACCATGAGGTCGATCCGGTGATCCAGTATAACCAATCATCAATCACTCCAGTATATTTTTAAATAAAATTACGTATCACTTTTCAGCAAAGGTAAAGATCACGTAATTGATTGTGATTTATCACGAATTAAAGGAAATATATATTTTAATTGCTTTTATCTTTCAGGATTTAGCCAAATAATAGTACTCGTAGTTTATGCAACGACCATATAAAAAGGGTTATTAAAACACGAGTGTGGGTTTATCACACGAGGCGTAGCCGAGTCTGATAATAGCATCACACGAGTGTTTTAATACCTAATTATATGCCGTTGCATACACTATTTTATCTACACTCGTACAGTTGAAATAAAATAAGTGGAAAAATAGTTTATTCCAATATGGCGGATATTCTCTCATTGCGTATTCGTATGACTACGCAGCGCAAAAGTAAAAAGAAAAAGTGTGCTATAAAATTAAAAAGTTATTTTATGATGCAGTTGTTTAAAAATCGAAGGATTTTCCTTCGATTTTGAACTGTACTTTCGTTGAACTGTAATGCTTTTTTTTTAAATTTTACCTATCCACGAAAAGAAAGTACGTGTTTATGCATTCGTTTTTGAACTCATATTTAGAACATTACGTTGTGAGTGTAGATAAAAATAATTATAAAATGATGAATGAATTATTTCAGTTACATCATAACCTTACATCATATTTTCTTACCAACCGCTGAAAGGATTCATATCTATAAACAAAAGCTGATAACGATAGCAAATTTATATTTGACACAAATCTTTGTCACAATTCATTATAAGATCAAAATGACAAAACTACTTATGTTGCATCATTTTCTAATTATTTTCAAATTAGGTATATTTCCGTTTTATTTGTAAAAGATGGAGCGTCCAAAATGATGGGAAGTCGAGCATTACAGACTTTAGTTCTGATACCATTTCCGGACACACACGAAGACGGTTTTAGAATAAAATTGTCGTCAAAATTGGACCTCATAACGTTATTTTTATTTGAAAAAGATAGTTGAGCAAAAAGCATGTTTACAATGATTCTGTACTATTTTTTCATTGCATAAGTATGCAACCTAAGAAAGTTACTAACAGTTGCATAATTATATCCGAACAACATTCTTATGTCTAAACTACATCAATAAGAGAACAAACATACATTTCCTAGTTTCCTGACCACAGTAATCACCTGTGTGCCTGAAGTAAAGAAAATATCAACCACAGTTGAAGACAATGTTACAAAAACAATTAAATCGTGAACCGTGACGGTTGCACTCGTAACAGCTTATTAGAAATGCAATAAAAATGACCCACAATATGGGAGCCATTCAAAAATCCAACCGTGGGATCTGTTAGAAACTGCACATTGATTTTAATAAAAAAATATTGAGCTCGATCAACATAAATTAGCTTTTCCGTTTTGTTCTCAAGAACAAAACACACCGTGTATATATGGCTGTGCGCAGCCTTCCACAAAACATTTGTTTTTTTATTACTGATAGGCACGCGCTTGACCACTATCTCACCTGATGGTAAGCGATGGTGTGGTCGAAGATGGAGCACGCTTGCCTAGAAGTAACCTAAGACTCCCAGGTTGTAGCTATCAGGAAACACAGATTCTAAACAAACATTTCGTATCTTTAGCGAACCAAGTTCTGTCTAGGTCTCAGTGCTGTTTCCTAGTATCTACGCTACGTAGGTAAATCTAATCAACACATTTCATGACTAACATCATAATATGTTAAAGATATGAGTTATCATGATGACTTGTGCCTACTAAAGATATCGAAAACGTTTGTAATCAATACGGAATCGCGTTTCGACTATGAATGAAGTGTTGTGAAACAAGTTGGATATCAGTGAACATAGTGTTTAGGACAAATAAAAAAAATGGTTTCGCCATATAGAACATTTCTGCTTGTCGGATTTTTGGTAAGTTTTTAAAATGTATCGTTGATATTTAATTTTGTATTTATTAACCAAAACAGTCAATCTTGCTTGTTGTTTCAACAAGTTTTGCACTTCACAGTGGAAAAAGCTTCAAGAGTTTCCTATACTATCTATATAAATGAGACTTCATAAACTCCCAAAAGGTGTCCTTAAAATAAGAAAAACTGATAAATTGCCACTGGTTGGGTTATAGGTAGACTAGTTTAGAATTTCATGGATTTCTAATGAATGAAGCTTGTTTCAGAAAGTTGTGCTGTCGTATTTGGGAATATAATTATATTTACTTATATATTTCTTTTAACTAATCCTTATACTAATCCATATTCGTCTTTTTTCAGGATTTGCTGTCAGTATTTTTCATATTGCCATATTTAGACATACACGCGAAAGAGTTAGGCTTCAATCACATTCAGATTGGTATAATTGGAGCTATATTTCCAGCATGCCAAATGATATCATCACCCATCGTGGTAAGGAAAAAATCAGAGATTCCTACTATTATTTATATATAATGGACATAGACATATGGACCCAGAATAATGACAGTCTTTTGTTTTATTTTCAGGGAAGCCTAAGTGACGTTAAAGGCAGAAGACCGATATTCTTGTTATGTTTGTTAATCTGCTCTTTGGCTTACTTCTGGTTGGGACTGACGTCGTCTCTTCTTGTTTTCATAGGTATACGGGCTGTTATAGGTAAGAAATATTATATCTATGTTTAAAGATATAATGTAAAAGTAGTGACAGAATGTAATGTACTAATGTAGTGATATTTAAGTATTGCCTTATCTAACTGGAAAAACTGTTTGTTGAAAAACCTAGTAGGTTTTCAAAGAACGAGTTCAGAACATAATAGGAGATACCTTTGCCAAGGAAAAATAATGAATGAGTAAAAATCTTTCAGTTCCTCACGACTTAGTCAAAATAACTTGTTTGACACTTATCCGGTTTGTTTCAGGAACATTTAAGCACACCCAGACATTAACAAGGGCATTAGCACCGGACTACATAGACGATGAAAATGATGTTACTGCTTTGTATGGCAAGCTAACATCATTGGGAGGACTTGGGTTAGCTCTAGGCCCTGTACTTAGCGGGTACGTCATGGAAGCTTTTCCTGAAAGCGGTTTTATCATCATGTGTACTATTTCCGCTGGGGTTATTATACTAAATGCGAGTAAGGACCATTTTTTATTTAAGTAATATGACGTACCTACCTACAAGTCAACAGTGATTTATCAATTTTTTTCATTCTTTTCATTGTTACAGGATTGATCAACTCTTTACCAGACATTCCAAAAGAGAAAAAAGAAAAATCAGAAGCAGTGCTCAAAGCAGCAAAATTATTTGATCCCATTGTTAACACGTTCAATCAAACCGTTAATAATTTCTACGATCTGGACTGGACCGTATACGGGGACATATTTTTATTTAAGTTTCTCATGTCAATGTCTATGGGGTTGTACTTTAATAATTTCCGTTTATTTTTGAATACTGAACACGATGTCTCGCCTTCCATTCTAGGCTACATCACAACTATTCAAGGGATTGTTTCATCGATAACGAATGAGAAAGTCTCCTCTTTCAACAAATGGTATGTTAATGATGTAGACTACAGTCAGCGTATATTTCATATATTTTTGATTATGGTATTGTCTTTGATTGGGTTAGCGATGGTGCCTGCAATACCATTTTACATAGCACTGTTGATTCCAACAGCAATCTGTTTTGCCTTCGCAAGGGTAGTTGCATTGGTAGTAGTATCGAGTAGGAGCGTGACTGGCAACCGCGGAACTCTCATAGGGGCGTTTAATAGTGTTAGTTCAGTATCTGGTATAATAACGCCTGTAATAGGCGGTATTATCAATCATTATTTCGGTGTTACTTATGTATTTTACACTGGAGCCATGATCGCATCGATAGGTCTTGTTTTAAGTTATAGAGCGAGAGCGATATCCTTACACGAAAAAACCAAGTAGAGTACAATTTTCTTACAGCTTAAAGCAATGTTTCAATAGTCCCCTTCAGAAATGTTTCAATTGTCCCCTTAACCAATTTTTCATTAATCTCTTTGTAAAACGATTTATTGCTACTCCAAACAAAACGAAATACTGTCAAATTAACAACAAGTTCATTGATAAGAAAATCATCTTCATCATAGTTATATTATCAAACGTAACAAAACCCAATTGTTTTAACACGTCAGAGCCACACTCGTAATAGCCGTAGGTGTGCTCTAATTATCAAAACATTATGCAGGTGAATAATAAGGGAGCCTATAGACCGTGTATGGTGTGGCCGGTTCCCACGATCCGGGCCGGTTCCTTCCGGAGGCGGCGACCCGTGACGCTACCGTCTTAGCGCCCACACCGTGCCTCTCATTGTTTCACCGCTACTTACTGAACCTCTTAAACACGACAAGGGCCAATTTTCTAATGTACAAATTATTTTTATGGAGCTTTATTTGGTTGAACGAGAAATTATGCATCGAATGTAACGTGACGTTTTTGGGATAATTCAGTACAGTATTATTTTTTGTGAGTTTCGTCGCCTTGTTGGTCGCAATCGCTACTGCTGAGCATGAGGTCTTACGTCCGATTCCAGCGGCCCTACCATGACGTGTTAAAGCGTGAGTAGTTCGAGCGAGAAGGAGGGATGGAGCTACATAGGGTGTATAGCTCCATCCCTCCTTCTCGCTCGAACTACTCACGCTTTAACACGTCATGGTAGGGCCGCAGGGCAGTGTTATTGTGGTTTTCCATTCGGAATTTCTCAATAGCAGCACCCCAGTCTTTGTGCCCAGTTGATGGCAATTGTCTCGTCTCCCATTTATTAGATGGGATTACAACATAACTCGCGGAATGAGTATGTACTATACTATAGTAACACCTATGCTTAAACCTTCCAAGGCATAGAGATGTGATATCATGTTATTACATTGCTACGTGGAAGCATTCCATTTTCTGATTCAGAAGGGAAAAAAATCTGAGAGAGCAAATTAAAAATAACAGTACCTAAAGCAAATAACGGGTTAAGTATTGTATGATCCGTCATCAATATTAATTGTTAGTGGAACGATGAAAAAGTGGGCGGTGTGACGGAAATGTCTGAAGCGCCGGGAGTTGGCACACGACGGAATGTGGGCGCGAGCGATGCAGGTGCGGGGAAGAAAAAACCCTAAGGTGACCCTTCAGCATGTCCAAGGTCCATTGTGTGAAATGGAAAGCTTGTAGTGTTCTATTCATTGGGATGTTCTCTTTTTCAAATAACAATCACGATTTTAATTGCAAGGGCTTAAGAGCGTTTACGCGGTACGGCTTTTCATACAAACTTTCAAATCATAATTCTTCAAAATGAATGAACCGATTTTAACGAAACTTGGTATGCATACGCTAGATATCCAGGTCTAAATAGTTATCAGAAAACATTTTTGAAAAAGAGTTCAGGGGGAAGGATATAGTGATTTTTCACTTTCTATAGAAAACTTAAAATCGCTCTCTCTCTCCCTCTGAAATCTTTTTCAAAAATGTTTTCTGATAACTATTTAGACCTGGATATCTAGCGTATGCATACCAAGTTTCGTTAAAATCGGTTCATTAATTTTGAAGAATAAGGACTTGAAAGTTTGTATGAAATGACATACGGCATACACGCTCTTAAGAGGAGGCGAACTCAATTTTTTTAAATTGCATTCATGCCCGACTAGAAACAAAAATCGTGTGATATGTCCTTGGACTATAAATTCGAAGACATTTGACATCTGGGCCACTGGGTACTTTTTAGTGCTTAAAATGGAGAAAAATTTAGAACACTTACAAAATTGCAGATGTCTGGAAATATTTTCCTAGCAGTGTTACGTTAGTTCTCAACCGGGCCTCAATGTTTATTATGAATTTGTTCAATATTCTGGGGTTTTTATTGCAAAAAGTCTCATTAGTTACTAAAATTATCACTGCATTACCAGTCCTCATGTCCCAGGGTCATATAAAATGTCCACTGCGTTACCATTTTTTTTAAAATGTTTTAGCCCAAATATTTCGATAATTATATATCATTGAGGTGAGCGTGTGCAATTCTGAATTAAAAAATAAAAGGTTTTTCGATAATTATCTTAACGAGTTAGAAATTATGCGTTAGAATGTACAAGGGACGTTTTTATGGGCATCGAAAAGTAGAATGGCCCATCTACCAATTCGCACTAGGCCCGCGCCCGCGTGTTGGATTATCGCCTACTCTCATAGAGAAGAGACATCTGTCCTAGTAATGGGAACATTAAATGCATCGTTATGCTTATGCTGATTGGAAAACACAAAGTAACCAAATAATCAGTGGTCGGAATAGGTAGTGCAATTTAGGGTGAATGACCTTAAACGTTGTATTAATATGGATAACCCTTGTGCGAAGCGAGATTTTATGATTTGTTTATAATCAAATGTTTTTCATTGCTAATTCATTGCTCTAGTCTATACCTACTTTGAAATTCTTTATTATAAAACTGACCGTAAACCGTGAATTGATCGTATTAAATTCCAACTAAGTGGGATTTAGACATATCCATATTAAAATAACGTCACGAAATCCCACAAAATTGAACTACCTATTTCGATAGTCTATCGGAGCAGGTTCATAATTCCCATAACACTTCATCTTTACATATGAGAAAACACCTTTGCTCAATGCACCGCATTATAAATGTTAATTACGACGCTGACATTTAATTACAATATAATTCCCGTGCGCACGCGCTTCGTAAACAACTTTTGTGAATTATTGTATGGAGATCGACAGGTGGATGATATGTACAGATGTTTCAGTGTTATAATGACGGACTATATTTTTAAATTTAAGCTAGCTATCATCGAGTAAAGTGTTATGAATGAGTTACTTCAATCGAAAATGTCACATTAACACTAAGTTTCTAATTGTATTATTAAATGTAAGTAATTTATTGAATGTTATTAAAATAATAAAAACAGATTATGGATTTCTTTTGTTTCATTATCAAAGAATCTGTTGACGATTGTAAAAAAAAACTGAAGACGATTGTAGAAAAACAAATATTCTGTGTTTCGCCATTGCGAAAGCAAAGCTTGTATAAGTATTCCCTTTTTTCAATATTTACTTTCAGTACCTATTAGCTAAAGAACTTATTTTATCCCTACGCTAATAAACGTCAAAGAAAGTTATGTCGAGAATAAATTCAATCTAACAATGCGTTTGACGATAAAACTTGCTGCAGGTTTGTAGAAAAGTTTATACAGTGTACTTCGTGTAGGTACCTAAGTAACTCGAAATAATTTTATACATGTTTTACTGGTATGTTTTTCCTACATTCCCACCAAGTAAAATCAACATAAATAAATCACGCTTATGTTTATTATGTTCCACATGTTCACACATCCTCATTTCATATTCATTGTTGGCAACTTCTCTTCACTGCGTTTATGCGTACGACATGTTTGACGTGGTCAAAATTAGAATTGAACAAAAATAGGCGTAGTAGGTACTATTTCTGCACTACAGTATAACTTATTTTTCAGAATCGTAAACTATGACTTTGGAATGGCACTTAAATGTGCTAAAATAACAATCCTCGGAAGTTTGACACGGTGGGTGTTCCAATAATAGCATTAATGTTTGATTTTAACGCGATATCCATAAACATTTACCTCCCATTAAGATAACAGGCATAAAATAAGTATATCGAGTTCATAAAACCAGATTTCTCGCCAATAATAAAAGAATAAAACAAAGCCTTCTGCTGGGAGGTCAATCTGAACATTAATATCGCGAGGTGGAATGCCCGAACGCGTTCAACCAATCTAACTAACGAGCTGACGTTTTATCACCTTCGGATTGTTTTTATAATTACTTTTAAACCATTTTTGAGTAATGGATGGCTTACATAGCCTTTCCTTTTAATTGATAACTTCGAGCCCAGTGCCGGGTTTACAAAGACTATCAATTTCACTTGAATTAGTTAATCTCTCATGTGCTTCGATGATTATTCGTTTTTATCTGGCCAGGCATTGACAAGATCTATCGGCGTTGATGTGACTGGAGGCTGCTGAAAGCCCACTTCTAAAACCAATACACGGTTTCCGAAGTTCACAATACTTTTCAAAAACACTAAGATGCCACGAATACCTCTTGATGAATCTATGAAAACCTGTCAAGATAATGATTACTAATTGTAACATCTAGTACAGGTACTAACTAGAAAACAATTAAAGAACATTACGTAAGTTTATGACACAAACATACCTATATACTGATTGGAGGAGGCGCCGTAAGTAAACAACTGAGTCGAGACGTGAGTGGAATAGTCGATAGTTAGTAAAATAACTCGTGTAAGCACACATGCACCTGTTCAAAGAGAATTGTTTAGAAAACTGGCAGCACGAACGTTCCCGCTTTATTCCATAACAGGAGTAGGTACATACGCTTTCTCACTCGCACTTAGGTCCATCAAAACTTAAGAAAAGAAAAGAATAGAAGCAAGTTTGGCTAACATTACTTTTTAATATAGGCTCGTGCTTTAGAACAGGTGACGGGCATTTAAATCATGTTTCGACACCCAAATGTGTAAGTAATAATAAAGTTAAATGAAATAAGTGTGGAGTAAAAAGCGCGATCATCTTTATAATGACGACAAATAGTCTCCAGGTGGTTTTACAAAGCAGTTTCAATAATTAAGGACTATTAAGCTTGTTGATAGCATCATCGGCAATAAATTAAAAAAAGTTAGTATTGCAGTTAAGACTCATAAAACTTTTTAATGCCACATTTGTAACCATAACCCTCATGATACGTCCAAACTAAACCAATGGTTAAGAATGCGAAAGCCGACCAAGAAATTTTAGGAAAAACTGTACAACGCCACCTTTAGGTGTGAAATGTCAGTCAAACTCTTTAGTAAGTAGTGTATCAAAAGCAAACGTTTCTGTAGCGAGGGTGGTTGTAGACAAGAGCCAAACAGTTTAACCAAATGTACTAATTAATGAAGAACACAAAATTCTATATTGGAATTAACAAAACATGACGGCACGGACGGAACAGGAAGTGAATGGAGAACAACGTTGATTGAAGGATATAATCAGTTCGAAGAATATGAATCAGTTCCGTGGCTAATGTAAAACAGAGAATTTACAGATTTTGCAGCAATATTTTTGCTCCAAATAAACGCTAAGAACTGGCAATGACCCGATCGCACACAAACGATACAGAATATTGATAGAAACAATAAAATAGTGACTTCATTGCGTAACTAATCTCCAATTTCAGACTAGTGCTTTTCCGCCAATAGTAAAACCATTGTTAAAAAGCGTAGGAAATGGGACGTCGATAACGATTCCTTACATAAACGATACTTATATTTCCTTTACAATGAAATCAATAGTTTGTTTACTTCGCAACGTAGTGAGTGAGTAAATTAACTAGTCGATATTGTATGCAAAGGTTCTGATTAGAACACAATCGTAAAATTTATTATCAACACCTATAATCCCGTAATGTTGTTTAAAACTCCCATAAAGCTTGTACTTGTGCAATACAAGGTACCTTGTATTGCACAAGTGTGGAACTTAGAACTAACTTAAGCTTCAACGTCAGTTCGCTAAGTAATAGGCAAGGCACCGGCAACGTCGTACATTTTAGGGCGATCCATTACGGAAGAGATAAGACGAGTAAAGAATGGAGTAAAGGCTAACATGAGCTTATCTGCTTAACGCTTCCACGAACAGGTGCACAAACGCACAACGAACTAATTTTATGGTACGCTTATCGCTGAAACACTGGAACTTGGGATGTCTGGAGCAAATACTAAAGTATGAGGCAAAGATTATAAGCGGATTGCTAACACCAGCCTCATTGTCAAAGTGTTCTGTCACACAGTCTGTCTACACATCAACAACAGCATTTCTTGAATGAATCTAACTACTATCATTTTAATGTTTCTTATATCTTCTATTCAAAAGATTTCCCACGTAACTAATTCGACTGTACTTATTTCGCCGTTGCAGTTTTATTAGAAAAATGATGTTAAAGACACTGGTTTAGTGACTTGTGGACACTCGGCTAATTAAGTTTTGACCAAACATGTTGACAGCTTGAGCCCTTTTCGAGATAAAGTAAGGTTCTGTTTCCGTTATCTGGGTGCTACGTTAATCGCACTGTTCATTACAAAGCGGAAGTTCATCGACCGTATTACTTTAATTCAATCTAGAAAGATCTCTAATTTGGAGTATTAGTTTCAAGACAATGAAGTAATTTTTGATTCTATTACTGAGAAAGATTGATAGGGCTATCGCGTGCTCCAATTAAATCTACGTTTATGGGAACGCGACGGCTATTAGAAACCCCGTAAGAATATCTCCTCTTCAGGCTAAGTTCACACGATCTTTGTTTCGTTTTATTAATACTCTTCGCATTAATATCAGTCTACTGAGCGTCAAAAGTTAGCGGTATATTTAATTCGTTAGCCAACATACATAAACTGATTGTTTTTGATGGTGCAATAGGCTTATCCACAATCCAAAACTTTGCTGCTCTTCAAATCAATGTTTAACTTTTTAGATAGATCGGGCCCAGTAGATGGAATTTGCAGCAGCGTCAGTGGAGTTCATAAAGTCATCAGAAGTACAGAGATTTATAAGAATTATTCTTGGTGTTTTTCCGAGTACCTATCCTCTAACTACGAATAATGATGGTCATCATAAAATACATTGAGGAAAGGGATTAAAAATAATTTTCACATAATAACAAATTGCCCAGGTTCATCTCGAGTCACGTCGTAGTTCTAAGAAGTAACAAGTTGCGGGGCGTCATCCATCATAAGCCAGACGACATAATCTTTGCCACGTCGCGTTACTTTGACGCGCAAATCCCATGTCGCCTTCAACACTTTTTCTTACATTCCTGGCTCGTGCCAACTATTCATGGTATATTTCTTTAGTAACGCTTTTAAAGCCGCTGGAATGCTAGATAATAAAATGTTTCTACGACTGTTTGATTGGAACTAAAGACTGAGGTTCGCAAATCTGCGTAAAGGAATAGCTGATGTCTCCTATAAAATTGTTTTCACTGCAACTTACAAGTAAGGTCTGTTAACATTCCATTTCCTTTTGTGTATTTGTTTTTCTTTCTGCACAATTACAAACGTTAGGAGCCGACAACTTACCTTCTGAAGTGGTAGCGACTGGATGCAACAAGATTAGAAGGTCAAGGTACTACTTAGGTCTACAAGCGTCTTGCTCATCTACATGACTTCATGCATTGACTGACACAAATACTTTGACAAGACATTCTTATGTAATTGCTTATTAAAATCTTGGCCCTAAATAAGATCACACACGTATACCTTGAAGCTATGACATCATTTGTCTCATTTCGTGGAATCTTCACGCGATGTATAGGCAGGCATTTTAATGGGAGTTTGATGCGGCACCCATCATCCATGGTACCTACCTACCTACACGTCATTACGCCCAGAGCTGATGGTTGTAAGTTTTTTGTAAGCTATCGCGTCTTTGTCGTATAGTAATTACGTCTATGTAAATTGGATCAGATTTATCAAGTGAGTACGAGCGATGGAACGTCAGTTATGCGTGCGTTTAGAACCGGAATACATAGTTTGGTTACCACTGACGATTAGTTTTGAATGTAAGTGTAATAGAAAACCTGAAGTAAACGAGATAACTTTGGACAGGTGTCATAAACAAGAAACTTATTTCAGAAACGGTTTTCTCTGATGAAGAGGGAATTCTTGAGAGATTTTTATGACACCTCTTCGATACTTTAAAGGCTTAAAAAGTTCGCAGTTCAGTGATGAATTTCGCAATTTTATGACGAAAACTACCTCTTACCTCATCAATGAAATCAATTGCAAACAACAGTGATTTGATGTTTTACTAATTAAAACAAGCGTGTTGTTCCCACGACAGCGCTAAACTTATTACCGGTGCGACGACGTAACATTTTCGTTGACGATCTCGAGCAGATTGTTGGTGAGACGACGCCGATGTGGGAAATGTAACACTACATGTAAGTGGTTATTGTAAGAAAAGTTATGGCTTCATTGACGTCTTTCTCTTCACATGGATATGACACGCGCGAAAAGATAACACTGCTAATTAACATATTGTGATGTTGTTTAAGTTTAAATACAATGGCTTAACTGGCTGCTCTCCAAAAAACTACATGGCAGTCTATCCCAGGGAAATTTTAGTTTCTTCAGAAAGTAAACGGGCATTACTTTAGCTTTCAGTATTCCATGTTCAAACATTAGTAATTGTATCTCACACAAATATTTATTTTCTCATGGTGACCCAAATTAGTATCAGGTAGAGAAATTATTACAAAGATCCCGTAATTTGATATTTTCGGGGCCCACCAGCTACTTCAAAATATTGACGCTGCTACACAAGAAGCCTTTAAACAGGTTCTAACATTATTAGTATAGCAGTCACGTCAACAAACGACCCCTAATGGAAATAGCCAACAGTGTCATCATCATCACATAATACCACACAAAATTCAACTTTAGTATCAGCTAGTTAAGGTTCTATTTTGATTTACCATAAATCAAGAGAACCGGTGTAAATGAGTACACGCCGTTACTTATAACGTGTGTCACCAAACCATATTGTTCGCTTATAATTTGAGTATGTTTACCTTTGACCATAAAATCTTGGGGTAACAGTATTTTATGAAAATGGCGTGTTTCTTTTGAATCTTTCGATAATATAAATGAAGAAGAACGTAATAATAAACATTGTACACTATTAGAAACAAACGTAGGCGCAGACCGAAGAAGCGATGGATAGTATTTGTAAAAGAAAGTTAAGCTAAGAAAGGGGATGAATAGTGGTAGAGCATCGGATAAACTGTTTGGCAGAAGATAATATGCTGGTTTCATAACCCCAAATAAAAATGGGAATAAACTAGGGTAATGAATATCACGGATAAAACAATAGAATTGTACAACGTAAACAAATGGTTACCATTAATAACAGATTAATCTAATGAGCCAAGAAAGGAAAGCTTTCAACCAGCACGCGTAAGAACACTCACCAATATAAATCATCTTAAGATTTCCAAGCTTCGCTCCTAATATCTGGACGTGATAAGGAATAATGCTTTGTTAAATATTCGAGATAGAGGATTAGGCCCCCAGCTTACTTGATGAAATTTGAATAATGCTCGCAGGCGTGCCAATGACAGCCTCCTAATGCCTCTCGTTTATCTCCGAATTTATCACTCAATATTATTTACGTCAACTTAAAATATGAAATGTTTTAAGTCCACGAACGAAGCCATCGTTAAGCTATATAGATAAAATGTTAGTGTTAATGATTCTAATCATTGTTGCCAACACTAAACATGAATATGTATTGCGTTAAAATTAAGTTCGTTTTGCATTTTAAATGAGAGTGATATATGAGCTGGATCGAAAGAATTTAGGAAGAAACACGCAATAAAGTTTTTAACGTTACTATCAAAAACATACAATTAAGATATTTAAACATACCACATTATACCAACTCTACCTTTAGTATATCAGTGCCAAACACAAAGAATATGAACATGTATATGTGACCAGAAATAAAAATGACGTATTATGTTTAAAATCTTACGACTATCCATGTCTACTAATAGATGTTCGT
Organism: Melanchra persicariae; assembly: GCA_947386135.1. Lineage (NCBI taxonomy): Eukaryota > Metazoa > Arthropoda > Insecta > Lepidoptera > Noctuidae > Melanchra > Melanchra persicariae. The sequence continues at coordinate 16,594,532 of OX376648.1, read as the reverse complement.
ATTAGCCAGCTAGGTATGTCACTACACATCAGCCATCAACACACCACCCACGATAGTCAAACAATCAGACACGTTGAACTTCGCACACAGCCATTTAAGTACTTGTTTGCCTTCAACCTTCGAGGAATTTTGCCCGGGCTTATTAAACAATCCTATGAGCGAAGGTCAGGTGGGTCGCAGCCAAGTTACTTGGGACTTCTTGAGACATGTTTTTGAAGAAGCATCTTCGTTAAAGCAAACAGATTGAGAGGCAAATGCGACACAACGACGCTGATGGCAGACACGGTGTGACAGAAAGGATAATTAAAGTCAAGTCTCGTGACAAGCGAATTCGAAGCGTGTAGCATCTTGTCGTGTACTTATTCGCGAAAACGTCGGTATTAAGAACAGCTGCGACCGCATCGCGTTGTAGCATTTGGCTCTTGCCAAGGCCGATAAAGAAAGGAAGTAACATGATAACATGACTCACCTGTACAGCACTGTTTAAAAAGCAGTTGTTCTGTCCCGGAGCATTCCACAATCCTTTAGTGGTGTGAAAGATCCCAGAATCTCGAGATCCATCTCTAGAGTGCTGAGGTCGGAGTTCAGCGTCACGCGCGTAACGATCGTGCGCGGGTGTCACCATTGTTGGCGCCATTTTTATCACCAATCCCCCATTTTGATGAAGAGAGCACTACAGTCCACTGTCCACATTTCAGTATCTGAAAAGATAAAATAAAGTGGAGAATATAATATCTGAAATTCGGTTAACAAGACTGATTTATGGATGACTGTCGGATTATCTTTAGTTTAAAATACATCTTCAAGGAGATATTTTAAAGACACGAGGAAGTGGGTTCAGGATACATGTGACTTGTAAGAAATCCATCTCACTAAGTGAAAATATCGCTTCTTCCATCGAGTCGGTTAGGCTATACAAGAAATTCAAATTTCTTTTCTTCAGTTTCTATGTAGATTAAGGGATTACTTTACATTGGATATGTTTACTGCCTCGTCTTTAGAATGTTTTATAAACCTATCAACAGCATTAAGATTAACAAGAAAAACGCCTCAGAAATAAGAATATGCGTCAAAAGTAGACAGCATGGAACAATAATTTGACGAAACGTTCACACAGCCTAGACAAGACAATCGATGGGCGGAGTCAACTATCGTGTTCTGATTTCTCATTCATATAATTGTTACATTGGGGTTAATAAGGTGAGTTTTCATATTTAATTACACAATGATTCATTAGCCGATTCCTTTCACTGCTCGAGTCTCGAGCATTGTTACTGCGACTGCAACCACCGACAACAATGAGAGTTTCGATCCCTGTCAACCTTTGTTGAGTGCAGGCAAACGGTTGCAGAGCTTGCTCATTATCGATTGATTGTTCGTGACAGACCGTGAACATTGCTATAGCAAAATGGAAGTCAATTTTGCCACTCAAAACACAATAGGTAAATCCTTAACTAGAACGGGATGACGTCAAGCTTCAGCAGGTGATTTTCAAAATTCGTTCCGCTGATAGGTAAACAAAATACTGTTTTGTAACAACGTATAAAATCGGCTGTTGAAGGCAGCATGTACAGAGCGGTCCACACTGCAGATGACCGTATGGCTTGAAGACGCGTCCTATGTGGTCGTGATCCTGAGCAGTGAAGGAACAACGAAGAAAAAGAATAACAACGTATAAATCTCTTAAAAATATAACAAAGGAATTTTTCACGACTAGAGTATTTTATGAACACAGTGACTTGTTTACAAAAAATATGGACGGAAGACATCAACATCCTAGGTAAGGAGCAAAAATAGGAATTAAAAGAGTTACAAGCATACTTTGTTGCTAATGATTAAGAGCTATAAAAGAATCTACCGCATTTTTGTAGTTATATCGTCTTAATTAAATCTGAATTATAAAACATCAACAGCCTGCAAATACGATTGTAAAAACTTTTGTAATCCTTTCAGCGTAACCAAACAAAACAAAATACCCCAATTACTTTGTTCATTTATTAGCCGCTCATTTGTTACTTATTTTCTTTTTTCGATTTATAAAATGGAAATAAAGAATCGGGGCTTTGCCGCCGACTTGTCCAAATTAGTGTTGCAAGTCGTGCGCCGGCGCCCCGCGGTGCATCGGTCGCATGCGTAAGCACATGTGCGGGCTTCCGCGAAACGACACGCAGTAAAACGGTTTATTTCAAACACAATGATTTATGAAGAATACCTACCTATTGGAAACGCCCCCCGATCGGTCGATTCATGAATCCCGCAATTGTCTAATTTTACCTTCAAAGAACCCTTTCATCAAGAAAGACAGTCGTCGCATTTTGGTATTTAGCTATTACAAGTTCATGAATAGACGTTATTAGTGAACGACAAAAGTTACAAAAGGCTATATCAGGATTCAGATTTACACATTTCATGCAATATCTCGTGACGTTTGAATTGAAATGCAAAACGAGACATCTACAAATCCTTTGGGGGCCTTAAATTCATTTGAGGCCACCACAGGTTAGTCCGGTTAAGCAGTTGATATCCCAAGTGTGTTAACTTGCAAATAACTTAACTAACTAACTTAACTTAAAAAAACAAATCCGTAACCAAAGGATGCATCTAACAATAACAACACAAATCTTCATCACAATGAATGCACTCTATCTCTGTTTGGATTCCAATAAACGTAATGGTATTGGTTCCGTTAAAGGCGCCAATATATTTTGTAATGCAAATGCACGCGTACGTGTTGAGTTTACATGTTGTTTCTAAATACTAAACAAGCAAGCTGAGCTATTTCAGTCAGAAACTTGCGGCCACACTTCCGATATATCGATAATTTCACAAAAAACGGGGTTAATTCCTGGATATCATTTGCTTGTTGCGCAACAAGACACGTTCCCGTCTCGGTTTTTATTTACAGATTCTGTTACAAGTAACTGAGATCGTGATTACGGATTCCAGAGCATAAATATTTGTAGTAAGTTGAAACAACTCGCTGCAGAACAGTCGGTAGCAATAAACATTGTGTATAATTGTATCACGAAACTCTCCTATGCACAACTTTCTTTCTCTTGAACTTGACTAAGAACATTTGCAGCTTTCGCTTATTATTTTCTTAAAATGTAATATTAATTTATGAACATATCCTACCACCCAATTATATCATCATAAGTCATTCTGATGAAAACCCCAGCGGATGGATGCATTTTAATCTTCGATAAGCTTAATTGAACGTAACAAACAATTATATTACAAAAGTAAAAGGGTTAAAAACCCCATAACAGCGTCCGTACCGATACACCGCGCATAATCCGTGCACCCAAAATAATTAATCTCAAGTGTTGTGCTCCAACCAGTTGCGTTTCGTTGCCTTACTTAGTTATTATAAGTCCTTTACCAAGTACGACAATCCTTGCTAATTAACTTTTTTTGATAAATATCGTTGACTTAGCTTTTTCAATTATGTACATTCTTTGGTAGCTATTTGTCATCAACGTTATCGTCTCCAAGCCAACAGTGATTCGTCAGGATGATGCTTGAAAACATTCAGTTGACTCATTTTCAGGAATAGGAGTAAGTATTTAATTTTATTTTTAACTTAAAGAATAGGAAATATGTGGGGCATACACAATTACACATTCTCCAAATTATATAAAATACAGCTCCACCGCTGCCTGTGTCTTGAAACCTCGATGCTGTTAGAGCGGGCATGACCCACCGTCTTTGTTCGATGACCGCTCCGGGATTATGAAGAAATGGTTCATTCGGCTGGTGTTATCCTCCTTGAGCTGGGTACATTACTTAGCAGATATGTACAGGTACACCCGAATTCTGCTTTTATAAAGTTTAGCCTGTCAATAGGGCAGACGACTGTAAGAGTTTCTTAGGCCATATGACTGTAAAAACCGAATCATCAGTAATTGAATTATTATACAGAAATACATCATACCTAAGTTATTATATTTTTTACGCCGAGGAGCTAGACATGGACTGAGCACCACGTGAGTAATAAGTAACAACGATTGTAATCACCGAAATGATCCGACTGCCGACCGCAGTCGCATTCCTCAGTTAGATACGCTCAAGATTCACTTTTTATATCTTTTTGTAGGACATTTCACTTCTTTATCTCAAAGACTGTTATACACTTTCTAGCACTGCATTTCATAAACAAGAACATAGCAGCAATTCTTTTTTATACGTTTTTTATTCAGGCCAATCATAATTAAAACTTTAAATTGTTACAGTGGCACTCTCTACACAGAAATAAGACTTCAATCATGCTTCATGTATGATGATGCGTTTTGTCACTAAACGTTCTTTAAAAGCTTAATAACATGTTAGTTTGGGCAGCAATCAAGCAATTGTTGATTATTGCCCAGTCACGCTCCTTTTACCAGATGACTGGTTCTATCCAAAGAAATTGATAAATAATTGACGGTTACTATGAGTGTTTGTTTACTGTAATCTTGGAAATTGTACCTATATTTCATCAGAAAGGTACCTATGTATCAAAATTGATAGAAAAAATGTTGTAGTTGATGAAGACAATATGTTATTTGTTCCCGGAAATTGCATTTCAAATCACACTCCACACAAACAGTTGTATAAAAGTGCGAGGTGACAAGTCAAATTGCTGTTCTGAGAAAATATTCTCAACTTTAATCTCGATAACAAATCTCAAGCGCTTAACTTAGCGTGTGATTCGGCATCAAAGCCGCTCACATTGCTGAAAAAATAAGAAAACGCTCAAGTGGTTGCACATTACCATGGGAACAAAAAACTAAAACTTAATACAAAAACTTGAGAAAGCGAGGGATTGTTTCAAGTGTTCCATTAGTAATAAATAATTTTGAGTGATAACTTTAAAAGCATTCCCTTTGACTCGAGCACCTATAAAGAGTATGTCGAATGACGATGCTAGGCGCACGTAACTTTGTATCCTCATAAAAATGTTATAGCCCATGTTTGATCAATGCTTTACTGAATACTAATGAGTGTGTTACCTATGTATGCTTCACTTAAAATAAAAGGAGACCAGTGTTTTAGACCATCAAAAATACCTATACTACCTGACTGTGTAGCTTCAATAAACGATCGAGGCAAGAAGCTTAGAAACCGATCCAGGTTTAGCATGGTGCTTATACAACATAAGTATTAAGCGTTTTATTTGCTTTGCTGTTCCTGATTACAAAAATGTTAATGATAATATTTTAAATGAAGGTGTAACAATACAGGAGAAAAGTTCAATCAGAACGAGAGTTACATTCTACGAGATAATTATCTTGCCATTGCGGTCGGAATTAAGCCTCAAGCCAATAAAAAAAAATACAACTAAAAGAATACGTGCCACATTTTTTGTCTTCACATCCACTGACAGTCACTACACATAGTACACATAGTACACATGTACTATTGTAAGTGTTTCTTTCTAGTCGCGTCAGCCATGACATAGCTAGATACTAGTTTTAAGTGGGGCGCCTACCTTTGACCTAAACCCCGAGGGTATTGGAGGTTAGATGGCACTCGCAGAATCCAGTTGTTCGCTGTGTTTGGACAGTATTATTAATACTTATTTTATATTAACTGCTGAAGAGATCTGGAAGGAGTTGGAGGCCTTTGCCCAGCAGTGGGACAGAATAGGCTAATAAAAACTGCTGAAGGTAGCTTTACCTGCAATGCATTCGAACATTGTTCAACTCATTCTTCCATCAAAAAACCTTACAATTTCAAAACGAAGAGAAGAGACGAAGCTTCTTATTAATTAATCTATTTTTAGAACGTCTAGGAATTAAATCAGACAGGTAGGTAATTATTCGGTGCGCAGCGCAAGAAATTCAAACGAAATCTGTTCAAAGTTTACACATAGAATATGTTGAAGCACGGTCAAAGATTTCTTACAGGCAAGCACACGTGCGCCACAGCACACCATTAAAAGGAACGCACACATGCCAACGTCACGAACTTGATTATACGTTACACAAAAAGAGGAAGAGCGGAGGCTGCGCGTGCGACGGACGAGTCGCCGACCCGCGAGATGGCACGAGTCAAAACGCCGCGTCGCGCATAATATTACTATTATTATTTTATGACACTATTCCTCCTATACGATCAACACATTTGGCTCCGTAACTAATAAAAAACAGCAGGCCAGTAAACAACATGGGAATGGGTCGATCATCATAACTAAAATAACAGCAGCAGTTATTATTCAGATATTGAAGACTTTAGTTTCATAATCATAACTTATGCAATGATATGAATAAATAAATTAAAGTCAGAGATAGATAGAATGTTAAAGATTTTCCCATATGGACCAAGTAAAATTAAAATGTCAAAGAGGCACAATTTTGATTTTGTCATCTGTGGGCACAATTCTGAGTCGCTTAGTATTAAATATTCATAATATGCAACCACAACTAACTACACCTGTGACCTGTGTTAATAGATGATACAGGAGTACCACTGAACTCTACGAATAGAAGGCAATGTGAACGAGATTACGTGTAATGCATTGTACATTTATTAAAACTTTCATTAGACCACCAACGATCACAGAGCACAAAGTCATCTAAATTGAATTGAGTAATATAATGCCGAAGTAGCGTATCTAAGCTGCATGACGATGAAGGTGTTATACGAGCATAAATACCTACAGCACGTTCAAAAGAGAAGTGTCAACGTGCGGCATTAGCCATTAATGACTGTCATTCGTCAATGTATCGCCAACAAAGAGGATTCAATTGGTGTCCAAAACTAGAGATGAAAAATGTTCTCAAATACTTTATGGGCATTGAGTCGCGGTCACTCATCTGAACCTCGAAACCATTCGTACCACAACAGTTTTATGATCTCAACTTCTCAAGTAGGTAATAAATCGCTTATATTTCAACAGCTAAAGTTTATGGCAAAATCTACGGGACTAAGGAAATGAAGAAGAAAATTCATAGCTTCTATATCTTTCTAATCATCAAGCGGAAATATTTAGAAAGGGAACCTCAACAAGAATTAAAAACTGAAGACTTGCCATGATAAATAAATGGTAGGTAGGTACGTTAATCCCAACTAAATCTAAAAATATATAATAACCAAGAACCGTGCAAAATCTGCTAACTACAAATTAATTCATTATTTTGTCACATTAGTAGCAAACCCAATTTGCTTAAATTTACGTATAGGTACCTATTCTCATAACCACATGTGAATAATAATGTAACTAAAGCTTCAGTTAAATGATGTCACACGCTATTATTGGCGATTATGGCGCCTATCAGCCAAACATGATATTATTACAAAATGTTAATTATGCTCTCGATTACCTAAATACAATGTATTCAATTTGCCATTTGAAACTATCTATCAAAGTATGACAATGTTTGTTAGTGCCACACTGATGGGAATGACACGGTTCAAATACAGGATACAACAGAAACTAGGTAGGTACGCAAAATCTGAAAGGAAGGAAATTATGAACAACTTCCACCATGAGACCAACACCGAAATCGCGAAAAAAGTTATACTAGGTACCCCATACATTTATGTTTCCATACCTCGACAAATTGTGTATGCTGAAAACTGTTTTTTTCCTCATTTCAGGGTTGGTCACTTAGTAAAAGTTTTTGATAATGATGAATACCAACACTTTCAGGTTTTACGTTATTTTTGTTACACCTTGTATAATATTGGTTTTTCCAAAGTTATTACTGGAATACGGTCAGGTAAACAAGAGCTCGTTCCACGGTGCAGACATTCATATTCGCATATGTTTGTCACAGTTTCACAAACCATAGTTCCCGCGGTCTATTGTTTACAAGTATCTATCTACGTTCAATGGTAGATTGGCTGAGATTAGCCAGTCGTGATGTGGCCCATATCTCGATGAAAGCAATCACGATCACCGCCGGAGACATACTTGTCACACGAACAGCTCTCGAGATGATCACGATGGCCTCGAGCCTGAATCATATAACCATAGTTACATAATCACGACACAAAAGAAATACTATAAATGTTCAGGACATGGATAAACAAAATTAATATACAGTATTACAAAAACGAAAGCTCTATGATCTGTCATAGATCATAGAGCGTTCGTTTATGTATGAGTCTGTGCCGTCCAACCCAAGTAACATTGGACCATTGACCTGGCATACGAATCAGTCAGGTACTATGTAGAAGCCATATTTGCAACGACGTGAAATGACTAGATTAATGAATTAACAAGCAAACTCCTTATCAATTCCAAAAAAAATCTAGTAACGATGGGAAACCGACAAATCGCTTGCACGACGACATGAAAATATCGTGACAGACGCTATGGTTACAAGTGGGTTAAATCGAGCATGCGATATTTCATGCTCAGAAGCATTAAATAATTGCACACCGTGGAAATATAACTGTTAATAAATAGTAGGATCTGTGCAATGACAGAATCGCCTATGAACATATTTAGATAACGGGGATCCGTCCGTGGGCTTGTTAACTTGTTTACACACGGCAGCTAAGCCACTCAATTCCTCCAGATCTCATAGACGGTAGCTCGATTTAAATACTAATGTAACAAACCCGTTCTTTGAATTAGAATAAGCTTTTAACACAAAATCAACAAAGTACCAATCACGTTTAAAAGCGTTAATTGGGTCCTAAATACAAAACATTACTATAGATGCGAAGGGCAAAATGATGGGTATATTTATCTGCATAGACATAGTTAATTATACAGACATTAAAAAAAATTGCTTCTCCACCTGGCTCGAGGCACGTGCCTCGTCCACCTGTTCTTTAGTCGCACTTTTAAATAAGTAGGCTCTCAAAACCGGCAGTCATAGCTGTTTGAACCATGCCATTACTTTTTGTATACGATACAAAATTGCTGCATCGCATACGTAATTATAAGTCAGCAATAGTAGTTGTGATAGTAGGCAGCTATTATTTTAAAATGATGATTAGGGCGTAGATGTGGTTTTAAATCATTCGAGTGCTATTAAGAAACAATCGTTTATTTTGTCTATTCAGTTGGCGAGTGTTAGAACTGGTATATAAATAATATAACGGAATCCATTAAGGTATTAAACTTGTATTAGGTAAAATAAGGTCAGGCATTCGTTAAATTCGTGAAGCAGACATGTTTTTGAGCAGCGGATTTTACCAACGCATAGTACCGCTTGCTAATAATTCCTTCTATAATAGCTTAAAAACTACGGCAATTTTGTTTTAACAGTATTACTACCTAAATCAAAAGCAACAGCCGTATCTATAAATTCGAGATTATTCGTCAAAATAATTGAAAATAGACAAATATGTACAGTCAATACCTCTAGTAGGTACGTACTTAGTCGAACTCATTTATAACAAATATCTCAAGTTCAGGCCGGTGACATTATTGCAATACCTACTGCACCAGATAGCTGTCCTCAATAGTTATAGAAAATATTGATTTCTACAGCTAACTCTTTTTTGGCGTGCTGAAAGACCATTATTTTCATATTCAAAACACCGTGTCAAGGTGGGCAAAAATTTAGTCAAGCTAAATTACATTAATGTCAGTCTACGCTCATGATTATATAGTAGACCACGATTCGCATAATATAACTTTATGTTGCAAATCCTTTCTCCATTGAGAAAGACGTGGCCTGAACAAAACTATAACTTGGTCAAATGTTGATTTGACCGACTTTAGAGTTACGTTTAGTAATGATTCTATTATGTTAATTGCGGTACGAAACAGAAAAAATTATATACACGGTACCCAGTAATAAAGGTTTAAACTAGTTCAACTGCACCCACCCCGACCCTCAGGCATTGTCCTATAAAAATAACCAGTTTAGGGGGATAATTATTGCTTCCCCCCAAACTGGTTATTTGGCTAGCCCTATGATATACCTACATTGTGAAACAAAGGCTGTTCCAAACACGGTTTTCCTAGTAGTTTTCCGGAGGTCTTTGAATTCACAAATGAGAGTTGATTTACTGACTGGCTGTTAGCACTTTGGTAAGAGATTCTTAGAGCGTTTACACCTCAGTGTTTCATACAAACTTTGAAGTCCTTATTCTTGGAAATGAATGAACAGATTTAAAAGAAATTTGGTATTAAAAATTAGTTATGAACTGTTTCGGGAATGTGTTGACAGAGAAAGAGACAGAGGACTTGACTAAGGACTTAAAAGTTTGAATAAAACACCGTGAGGAGTAAATACTCTTAAGTTATTTCGTGCTCAAAATAAAGCTTAAATTATTTCTTCAATTCCTGCTCTTAAGTTTTCAGAACTCTTTAAAAAACATTATTATTGAACTGCAAATCGGCCCCAAGACAACACTTATGTTAGCTTACGGTCACCAGCCGCAGTGCCTTGACCACGAGTGAGTCCGAGGCGGTTACCTTTTAAAATCAAACAGGACGCATAGACTCCAGAGCCGTGCTCTAACAATACGACCAAAAAGGCACACCTACTGAGATTTCATTAGTATGCACGTCAACATACACTCAGAATAATATAATAATTTTAGGTAACAATGGGTTCAGTCAGCTTTTGTTAGGAACATGAAACCATACTCGCTTCCTATAGACTCCTTGAATAAGACGGAAGTATTAATAACAAAAATTATGCGGCACTTGCAGTCCGAAAGATATTCAAGACTTTTAATTCTTACGTTTCGGACATAAATTATTCTTATAACGGGGTTACGGGATAGGTTTTATTTTTTACCCGACTGCGGCGAAGCCCAAAAGGAGGGTTGTTGTAATTTCTAATAGAAAAAATTGTCTATTATTTTTTTCAGTTTAGTTTATCTTTTGATTAAAATTATAATAAGTACCTACTTCGATGCTTAAAATTCTATAATTTAACTCGATCGGTAATTTAACTTTTAGATTGGCATTGCAACGCGCAACGTTAATCAAACTTTGGTGCTGTAATATAATAAATAACAAGAATTTCGCACTTACCTTAAAATCCGCACAATAACAGAATGGCAGTCCATTTATTCAGTCCGCATTTACACTTCAATATATTTTTATTACACCTTTATTTCCACAGTCCCACTTAATCCATCACTTGGGGTCCAAATCACGAACTGTGCAAACTAAACTTGATTGAGCACAAAAGTTTTAAAACAAATGTCCAATTTAAAAATCTAAGAAAACCTTTTCAGAACGTCTGTTAAAAAAATTAATTCGCAACGTTAAATAAATTCACATTCAAATTTCGAATTAGCACTTTCCCGCCAAATGTTTATTTATTTCGTCGGTCCCGGCGAGCACGGGCACAACAGCGCGCGTCCAACCACGAGCGGAGCCGGTTCGCTGTTGATTGTTTTATTTTGAACGCGGCCGCGCTGCCGCGGTTCAAGCGCACAACGGCCAAGCGTCCCTCGATATACGATACCAAAAAAAGGTACTCTTAAAAACAATTCCATTCTAGTGTAATGGGATAAGAACTTTTTAAATGAGATGAGGAAAAAAAAATAACTAGCCGCACTTGAATAAAAACCAGTTTATTGATTGTGTAGGCTGCCACAAAATGTTTTGAACAAACAGAATAACAGTCGTTAGGTAAACTCGTAACAAATAAATAATTAATTGGGTATAAAAAAAATAGGAATTGCTTACAGTCTATTTTTACACTTACCAAATTTCATTAAATTAAGCTTATAACAAATAGACAAGAAGAGAGGTAGTAGGTATGAGGTATCATAATTTGTACAGAAACCCCTTCAAGGGGATGATTGTAATCGTGTTACATTAAATGGTAATTTGGTGTTATGTGGTTTATAAACAAAAAGTAGTCATTTCAAGTTTTAATTACCTTGCCTGCCGGCACACCGGTGTGGCGCGAGATTTTCGCGATTTTAATGTTTATTATTACTTTTAAGATATATTACATAATTTGGAATGTTCACGTCGATATTTCGCATTCGTTCAGTTTGAACTTTTCAGCAGGTACAATACCTCACTAGAACTTACGCCGTCTGACTAGCGTCATCTATCGGAGAATGAATTTCTTGTCAACTTTCCGCTTGTTTTTCTTCCTTTTCTTGTTTCTCTTGATTCTCTAGTTTCTCTTCTGCTTTATCTTTTAGCACCACTTCATTTTCTAATTCCTCTATATCCTCTAAACTCAAATCACCTTCAAATTCATTCTTATCTTGATTTCTGTTAATATTTGCGCGTTTTAAAAACGGTTCATGCAAGGCTTTGTGGAGCTTTTTTGCTTTCGTAGCCCCAAACCCGGGACATTCTGCAAGCCTTGATTCCGTCGCTTTAATGATATTCTCCAAAGTGCCGAATTGTGAAATTAGCGTCATGGCGTCCGTTTTATTCACTGGTTTTATTGTAGTTAATGCATTTACCACCTACGAAAAAACAGACGTTTAGTAGGCATCCTGACCTTATTTCCACTGATTTGACAAACCCCAATTGTTGCAAGACCAAGGAATAAAATTGGACATAGCTGCTTAATACTGAATCCACGAGATAAATTAAAATTGTACTAACGTACTCTGAAGTACTAACACTCGCAGTCACTATTCAAGTTTCTCAGACCAGTATGACTTAAAAAATCAACGATTTTAAACGATGTTCAAATTGACTTACAATCACGATGCGACGCGCCTACAAGAAATATCGTGGCAATTATTTGCTGTCTGGCGACCATTGAGATAGAAAAACTGGCGACCCATTTTCATTCTTTTGAAAGATCTCATAAACCATTATGAATGACATATGACAGAAAAATGCCGCAATTATTTTAAAAGGTGTTACACTATTCTAATAGGGTAGATGACTAAAAATCTAATTAATCCGTATCAGATAGATTACCAAAATGGACATGTGTTTTTTTTCAAATAGCAAAAAATGTAGATTGCGTTGAAAACTCGTTTGACGTCACGTCACGACACTTTTAAACATAGAAGTGACGTCACAAGTCCCCACTCCCGATCTTTGAAGCGTTTTATATTAAACAATTTTTATTGATATGATAAAGCAAAACATATGTGGCCAATATTGTTCGATAATTTAACTGACGGACAAAATAAGAATCATTTCTGTTTTACTCAGGAATTCTCCCTATTCTCTAGCTATATTATTGATTATGCAATAAAATAAATAATTTGTTATTTACCTTCTGATGAGGATCATTTTCAATCTTCTCCATGATTCTGTCAGGTGGTTTATTTTCATAGATCTTGTAGTTTTCTATAATCTTGGCTGCCTCTTCTGGATTCCATGCTAACATCAGAGTTAAATCAGTCAACAGACATATTCTTGTTAAGTTCTTCAGTATTGCTTGAGGTTCTTTGAGATCAACCTAGAAGTGGAAGTGAAAATTAATTATTATATTTGATCTAATTAATATCAAGCAATATTTTTACAAGTAATTCATTATTTGTCAAGCAAATAAAATTATATAAGCGAAGCCATTGACTTGAAAAGTATAAAGTTAGTTGTAGCAGCACTCATGAGGAAGTTGACCTGCAGTGAGAAATAAAAAGATACCTATTATTAACATATTTATTTTATGATAGTCCATCAGGTGCACACATAAAAAAAATACAAACATCCGAACTGAGAACCTCCTCCTTTTTTAAAAGTCGGTTAATAAAAATAAAAAGTTACAATTACAAAAAGGCATAGTGTGTGTGCAATAACAATTGTGGGGAAGGATTCATTTCAGCAATGTTGCCAGACAGGTGTTGGTCTTGGTAATTGAATATCTAGCTATACTGTATACAAAGCAGTAATTAATTCTTAATTTTGTTGCTTCTTTGTTAACAATCAAGCCATCACTAATTCTAATGCTATACATATTATAACAATACCTGAACTAAAAGCACCCTAAGTTCATACTTCTTGCCGAGCTCTTTGATCCTGTTGTGTATGTAATCCGGGTTCATGTTGTGGTAACGGAGCGACAGGAACAGTAAGCAGATAGTTTTGCCCACTTCGTAGTCCGGAATTATGTCATCATACTCCCATGGAACACTTGTGATAAACTTTAGCAAGGGATTGCCTCTCTGGAAAAATACAACTGAATGACTGACTGTTTGGGTCCGCTTCCTTTGAAAACCTACCAGTATTTAAAATCGATCGACAGCCTATATGACATTAGTAAAAGACTTTTCTTGAATTATACCTATTACAGTTCTTTGGTTGACAAATTAAAACAAACTGTAATGACTGAGATGCAAACAAAGATAATGGCAATCCTTGTAACAATAATATTAATAAACCTACTGTGGCTTTGGTGACTTGCGATTTAAAAAATGATTTGTCCTCATTTTGTTTGATTAATATGTAAACAATATTACCTACCTGTTTCTGATTGACTAAAACACAATGAGTCTTAGAAGAAGCAGGTTTGGATACAGGCTCTTTTGACGTCCCTGAAAGAAAATACAGGTCATAAAATGCAGTTCCAGTCTGGTTATGTACTGGCTAGTAAGGTGATTCATGGCGACGCACTACACAACATATAGAGTACTTTATCTTGTATTCAGCTTTAAAGACAGTTACGTACAAGTTACAACATGTTTAATATGAAGTACCAAAGTCTCGTGCTAAATGATGATGATATGATCAGAGAGTGTTATCACTACGTATGATGTGATGAACATGTCATAGAAACAAAAGAATTCAGAAGGTTGATGGTAACGAGGTAACAAAGTCTTCATACCAGGTTGCGCTTGCTGTGAACTTTCGGGTTCAATTTTGGGTTTTTTTGGAGATGTCGGCTCGCTTATTTCGGCAAGTAAGTCGTCGAAACCATCTTCTAATTCCATTGTGTTTTGTAAAAAGTTAAGAAGAGAAGAGTACGGAGAGAAATACAGCGCTGAAAAAGTAGTAACTCATAAAATTCAAATAATGTTTGTTTTGACAAATTTTTATTGACACAAATTTATTGAAAACAGATTGATTGACATCAGACGTGTGACAGAGAGCTACAGCTGATGATGGTTGAATACAGATTATAGAAAGAGGAATACAATTTTTGCCCGGCGACACACCGGTCTGTCGCGTGATTTACGCGTTTTACGCGTTTATCTTTATTATTACTATTATGCAAGATTTATTATATAATTTGAAATTTTGACATGCCCGGCAGAATTTTAAAGCCTTTACTTGTGTAACTTCTTCTTCTTCAGTTCTTCGTGTGGGTAGTAAGGTCTAACGACCCCACACACCCTAGTGTCAGAGTTTCTAAACCGCCTCAAGGGTCTCTGACATGGTTTATTTGACGACCGCCATTTGGCGGTCATCTGTACTTGTAACTAAAAATCCCATTGGCGATGCAAAGATTCTAACTAGCTCCGCTGGTGTCAAAATTGTGAAGCGGTCTAAGAACGAAACTTTCACAGTTTTCGTACAGCGTTGCCAACGATTAGGGAATTCCCCAACATGCAGGGAATCTCAAATTAAGGAATATGACTTAGATTTTCGGGGAATTTGATAAATTTGTGTTGGCAACGCTGTAAGTGTCGTTCTTAGGCATCGCCACTAGACGCACGCGTATTGTTATCTTTGCATCGCCAAATCTCTCTCATTTTATCGGTTTTACCTTTATGTGTTGTGATCAGCTGTCACGTCAACTGAAACTGTTTATCAATGTGATGCACTGACGTTTCAGTGATGTGATGTGATGTGAGTGCTCTGTGAGAACTGAGACTGTCACAAAATTTCATTCGGGTCAGTCAACTTCATTGACGTTTAGCCGCGCAAATATTTTCCAAATAACTTTATTGCTTGTTATTGTATTACTATAATACTACTAAATACTTTTTTTGATAAATGGTGATTATTTAAGCGTTTTGAAGTAGCCTAAACTTAATTCATTAATGCGCCAGAATGCGCCTATCATTGACCAAACTCAACAAGCAACAAATGAAGATTTACTATGAACAACTTGCCTAGCACTAGTAAATCAAAACAAAACGATGGGTTCGAAGACGACGAGATATTCGACGACTCTACGTTGTTGGCCCATTTCAATAATTCCTCCTTTATACAGAGATCAAGGTTTTCTGAGAGTAACATAAATGATTCGGCTAACAGGAGTGCTCTTAATGTGAGGTAAGTTTTTTGACGGTCACAGCCTCAGAGGTTCATCCTGGGGCGCAGTGTGATCGCTCACTACATGTTTACCTGCCAGTCCATTCTGTAAACTTTTCACTGTGTAAAGTTAGGCTGAGTGATACCATGATGGCATGAATTGTGTGATTTTTACAGAAAAAAATCCCTGGACACCAAATTGTATGCATTGACAATAATTTTTCTTGTAATCATTTACTAAACAATAACAATGCTAACCTATGTTTATCTTATTGATTGATACTCTTAAATTGTACAGCACACATGTTAATTAATAACTTTGTATGGTCTAATCAAACATATCCTGGAATGACTGAAAGAAAGCAGGTAGAAATAGTAGCTTACTCTGCTTATGGATGTCAAGATATAAAAAGAAGGCAACTGTGTCAGTTTAATAGGTTTTTTATCTGCCTTCCAAACTTAAACATGTATACTTTCCAGTGCCCTCTGCTGTGATGAAGAAATCAGTGGGTATGATAAACTGACAGGCAAAACATGGATCTACCCAACCAACTACCCTGTGAGGGATTACCAATTTAATGTAATTAAGGCTGCAATACTTAAGAATACATTGGTAAGCTTTTCTTGTAAACCATGTTGTTATAATATCATTGTTTATTTTTTCTTGTAGTCAATGCAAATATCAAAGCTCACACTTTTTTCTGTTGTGAGTACATTTTTGTGAACAAACAGACTATACATAATTATAGGATACAAAATGTACAGACGCCAGCAGATCAAGCTACCCAAAACTGTCAAATTTTCCCAATAAACCTTGAACCTAATGCTTTAGTGATAAAGTTGAAAATCTATTATAGAAATTTGACAGATTGTTGTACATTTTGCCGTGCTGGCATCTGGACATGCAAAGTAGTTTATGTGTGAAGATAAAAGCATTCCATAATCATGTTTTGTTACTGTCACTGAAAAATTGTAGACTCTGTAAGATTGTAATAAATCTTGATCAGATTATAATTTCCCAATATATTATGAAAAAATCGTTTTGTATACAATAAACCACATCCAAATTCAAAATAGTTTGCAATATACACACCTTTTTTAGAAAAAAAAGTTTACAAATTTTCAAGCGATATTTTACAGTGTTTGTCATTTTCCGGTGACATTACCAATCCATTTCCTTGTGTGTAAATAATCATCACTTGTAGTAAAACCTTCACATTTAGGACCTTCATTTGACCCATTGGTATAGAAACTTTTAATTCCAGTCTTGGCTCTTACCTCTAACTTTTTATTGTTTCTGGTGATTTGGAAACTAAACAATAATAAGAATGAAAGTAAAGCCTAAGTGTCACAAATGTTTTCTCCCTAACAGGTTAGTCTTCCCACTGGGTTGGGTAAAACATTCATAGCTGCGGTGATTATGTACAACTTCTACCGCTGGTACCCACTTGGCAAGATAGTGTTCACAGCACCAACCAGGCCCCTAGTTGCACAGCAGATTGAAGCATGCTACAATATTATAGCCATACCTCCCAATGACACTATTGAAATGACAGGTAATATCAAAATTCCTTTTGGTTTTTATCTAATCTGTCCACAATTTAATCTCCAAAAATTTAACAAAATATATTTTTTTCTAAAAACAGCTATAATACACATTCATTATTGATAAAGTTTAGTTTATACTACTGTACTACCTATATGAATCAACTTAATTAACACTTAAATAAAGTTGGTATTAGTTTGGATATATATCATGGATATACATAATATTAATTTGAAACAAGTACAATTTTTTTTTTTTAATTAATTAATGAATGTGCTAGATAAGTCTTTGGGGCTCTCTGGGCATAGATTAAATAAAAGGGTTTCTTAGTACTATTAATGAATTTGTTAAATAATTCAAATCTGTATTGTTTAAGCTTCGTTAACATATTAAAATACAGTAACATTGAATTTTTCAGGTCACATGCAAGCTACCACAAGGAAGCAACATTGGCAAAATAAAAGAGTTTTCTTTGCCACTCCTCAAGTCATATACAATGACATGAAGTCAGGTATTTGTCCGTGCGACAAAGTGCGATGCCTGGTCATAGATGAGGCTCATCGAGCGCGGGGAAACTATGCTTACTGCCAAATTATATCGACTTTGGATGATATTGGACACAAGATTTATAGGGTGCTGGCCTTATCAGCTACTCCGGGCAGTAAAGTTGAAGATGTTATAAATGTATGTATAAAATTGTTTATTTGTGTTTATTGAATACCCATTGAAGTATTCCATTATTAAATTATTTGGAAAAAGAAAACATGATGCTGGGCCAATGCCCAACCCTATAACACTAGCACTCACACTAGATCTACTATTAGATGCTCTTGTATCCTCTTATGTTAAAGTTATGTTTATCTAGAGCTACTATAAATAAAATTAAGTATAAGTATAGTAGCTCCAGATAAAAATAACTTTGTTTCTGAAGGATTGTTTATCCCAATATTTTCTTGTTGATCACAAACTAAATAGGTATGTAATTTTAACTTCCAAACTGCGTGTTCTGTCCAGAACAAGGCCAAATCGTCATGCCATTTGTAAGGCCCAGGGTGGCGGAACTGAAACGCAAAGTGCATTTTAAAGGAACATGGATGGGTTTTAGTCAGTAAGAGTCTGACACTCCCTCCCGCTCCACCCAGAGCGAGAGAAGTCATTTGGTGACTTCCCAACCAAAAGAAAATAGCGTTTGATAGGCCTGCCTCGTTTACGACACCCTATGACGACACCTGTCTTCAGGCACCACTTTGTTTATCTTAATTTTAGATAGTAAAAAACCTGCACATAGCCCACTTAGAGCTAAGAACGGAGAATTGCATCGATGTGGCGCCGTACAGTCACGCTCGCAAGATCAACACAGTGATCGTCAACCTGGGCCAGCAACTGTCTCAACTCCGACAACAGTATATTGAGGTAACACTGCACTTCATTCTTATTGTATATCTACAGTCAATACTTAGAAGTGTGGCAAATTAATAACTATGATGCAAGTGGCGATGTGAAATAAGCGCTTTCGTTAGTTGCTTGTACTAGTCAACCATAACTTGATTAGACAATTAATTCGCAGTCGTGACTAATGTTTAGGTGATCGAGACAGAGGGAAAGATTTCTTCTATACATTCACGCTCTGCTAGAAAACGTGAGGCAGTAGGTAATACCTAAATCTAGAATGTTTAACAAACTAATATCTGGGCTATTGCCTAATTAGTATGTCAAGTGTGTGCTTTTGTAAATAGCCTTATTCCATATCGTATCGGTGACATCCCGAGAGTTGTTAATGTAAGGGTCAGCACACACCGAGATGCGACTCGACGCGACGATGCTTGAGGAGGCTAGTTGTACGCGAGACGTAATCGATTGGCGCTGCGTTGCACTGAGCCTCAAGGTATAGCGCGACGTCACTAGGTGTTAAAATATGTACATTTATTGTATAGTAAATAAAGTTCCATAATGCATTGCTATCTCAAAAAGTGCGCTTCGCGCCGCGTCTCGGTGTGAGCTGAATCTAAAGGTCGAAAAGCCACGCATCTTAGCAAATAAGGACGTATTGCTATCGTTATGAATTTGCGTGCTCTTTTTAATTACAATAATATTTTATTATTGTAATCTTAAATTTTGCATATCGTTATCTGGATAACCTCGTTATATTATCTGACTTAAAATGATGCAATACTGCAATAAACACTCGACAAGTCGATACTAAGGATCGATCGGGGTGGAAGCATCAACTCCCAAATGTTTTAAAGCTTTAGCTTTTGCACGCGACTTCCTCCGCGTATATTACCAGAAGCGTATTTTGCGTTAGGCCAAGAAGGCCATGGCCCGTGACGACTTGACTACAAGGGGTGGCGCAAGCAGTCCATTGTCCTCGAACAAGCCCTTCTTCTTTAAGCCTGCTGTCCCTTGTACTCCGAGCCAAGATGTTAACATTTTCAACGAAAGCATTCGATACACTGAAAAACGTCTTTAGTAGCTTTTGCGATATTTGGTTTATATGTTAGCACTAATAGGTACTCCACAAGATACCTACATGCCAAATTTCAGTTTTCTACAACCAGAGTGCTAATTCTACTAATTTTTAAACAACTATCGCTTCCACATCTCATTCGCAATCTGTCAAAAATGTATAGAAATTAAGACATTTTTGACAGATTGCGAATGAGATGCGAACGTTGCTTAAAAGTTAGTAGAATTGGCCCTCTGTAGTTTCGACTGTGCGTTGTCTTGTCTGTCAGTCACTCAGTCAGTCACCAGTTACGGAAGAGTTTTATATAAAGATTATTGAGATCTTTTTTAATCTTTTCTGATGTATTATGTCAAGTATTTAATATAAAGTAAAGGCTATTCTATTACGGATTATTAGGGTACCGTAAGCACGGTGACGGGACCCTATTACTAAGCCTCCGCGATCAATTGTGATTCGTGTAAAGTATCGGACGCAAATCGAGTTGTGTCACCTTGGACGTCGGACTTGGTCGGTCTTGAACAATTCTGGTTCTTGCGTCGTAACAGTGCTGAACTGGACGGTTCGACTTTGCCATCAACAAAAATAGAATAGAATAGAATGTAACCAGTATTTTTCTAACCACACGAGCACTCCACTGTGCCGCGAATGTATCGCGAATTTAATGTTTATTTACATTACGTAAGATTTATTTTTTAATTGGGAATTTTCACATGTCAGGGCTCATGATTTAAAAGAATGGCTGTGGAGTTTCTTGCACGTTCTTTTCCATAGAGATCTACGCTTTGGAACGTAGCTTCATGTTTTTGACTAATTAAAGACCTTAACAATTCAAAAGTGTATGTAAACGGTTTATTTGGACAAAATGATTTTCACCTTGAATCTTTCCCTAGGTACTCCAGAATTAAGAAACAGCAGTGTGCTATGCTATCCCAGACTACAATCTATCTCTGTGCGAAATTTCATACCGATCCATTCAGCCGTAATTGAGTAACAAACATCCAACCATTCAAACTTTCGAATTTCAAGAACTAAAATAGTAGGCTAGCATAGATCTAAGCCCACGTGGACGACGTCGCGGGCACATCTAGTCAAAAATATGTGACACAAAAGTTCCTAAACTATAAATAACATTGCTATTTCAGATTTTAGATGGGTACGCCAGAAGATTGAAACAAATGAATATACTGCCCCTTAACTTGGGAAATTTATCCAAAGGTCGTATCGTCATGCTGTACAAAGAGTACCAAAATAAAGAGAGAGGAGCCAGGTAAGGAATGCTTCTATGCCATTTTCCTGATTTTAAATTTTAATATTCTTAAAAAAAGAATTCATGAGCCGAAGCATGTGTGAACCGCACTCGTACTGTACGGTTTTCCTCATTAGTAAGTAGATGTCACCTACTGTGTTTGTATTTCAAAGTAGATTTTTAGTAACTACTTTTCATCATCTGCCACATAAAATTAACTTGCACAAATTGGAATTACCGTTAAAGCGCTGACTCAGATATCAGTGCCATTGAAGGCGCTACAATACTTGTTGTTTATTATTCTGCATCTCATTACTCAGCGCTTACTGTACTGTAATCAGCGGAAGCGGAGACCAGACATTAAATTGTAATCCACCACATGTCTCTTGTATCACCCGTGATTGTTCGATTCCTGCACGTCCACGCTCCGCTCGTCTCTGCTTTAAGAATCGTACCTTTGCTTGTACCGTGTACAAGCTTCTAGCTTTTGCCACACTGATTTCTTATAATTATTAGTAAATCAGGCGACTATTGAAACTACTATTTGAACAACTCAATAGAAGTTAAATGACACAGTCGGCGCAGGTGAATCTCGTCCTGTTTCAAGCGCGGGATTCGCTCAGTTTAGTCAGACCTTAAATTGTTATAATGTGCACTGTGTCTTCCACAGGCACCCTCAACACAACTACATAATGAAAGACTTCACGCTCCTCATCGCTCTATACCACGGCTTAGAGCTGTTAGTCCAGCACGGCTCAAGGGTATTCCTGAACTTCTTCGACGAGCACCCTGAGAAGTCCTGGATACAGACTGATGATCAACTGACTGCGTTATTGGAAAGGCTAAGGGATGATCTAGGGATTAATCCTTTGTCGTTGGACAGGAGTATACTGCCTGATGGGACAATACCAGAGGTGAATATAAAAAAAAATGTTTATTTCAATTACACAGTCGTGTAGTATAATGGATATTATTTTTTAATTAATTTTTTGTAAGGCCATTTTCTCACCTGATGGCAAGCAATCATATGGTTGACAATGAAGCACGTAAATATGTTTTGTTTATTAAAACAAGTTCAAAATAAAACGTAAAGACGTTGTGGATTAAATTACTACACCCTGCAAACATTGGCATTTAATAAATGATGTTATTTTCTTTTTTTTCTAGATGCCCAAAAACTTATTCTTCGGACATCCTAAGTTTGATAAACTTAAAGTAATAATGACGGATCATTTTACTAAGGCTCAACATAAGAAACAAGATACAAAAGCAATAGGTATAAAGCACTGTCTTTTTTTTAAATCATCCACTTTCATAAATATAGAGATACAATTATATAATATTATATAGCGAATCGCCCCGGCTTCGCACCGAAAATAGTTTTTTGGACACTTGACACCGACTTTTTTAAACTATTTATAATAATGTATAAATTCTCTAAAGTTTATGAAGGGAGATGTTTTTTCTTACCTCCGCAAAAATCTTTTTCTTATATCTCTTCTATGTAAAGCGGCTCAAACCTTGATTTCGAAATAGTAACAATAAAATTATATTGTTAAAGGAATGCCTAGTGCCATAGTGCACGAAGTCTTAACCATAAACTCTTGTTTTATAAATGTTTGTCTTTTGTTACTTATGTTGTATGCAATAAAGCATAAAATAAATAAATAGATACTATGTCCCCAGTATTCTGTGAGTACCGCGAGAGTGTGAACCTGGTGCACTGCCTGCTGCTACAATGTCGACCGCTCATCAAGCCGCAGATGTTTGTGGGACAAGGCGCTTCCGGTAAGATCTTGGGTTTTGAGCTACTAATGAATAAATCTTTGTCGGTTTCTAGGAATCTTTGATTTGGATTGAACTGAACACATGCAAGTAAGTACGTCGAAAAGTACGATATTGATAATGTCGGTGTTCTGCAACTAAGAATATACGAGATTTAGTTAATTTTAATTCTTCGAATCAGACTTTCTTGATCTAAAATAGAATTTGCTGAAAAGAAGAAAGAAAAGGCGTTTATCTACACTCACAACGTAATGTTCCAAATATGAGTTCAAAAACGAATGCATAAACACATACTTTTTTTTCGTGGACAGGTAAAATTAAAAAAAAATACCATTACAGTTCATCAGTTTCCTTCGATTTTTAAACAACTGCATCATAAAATAACTTTTTAATTTTTATAGCACACTTTTTCTTTTTAATTTTTGGCGCGGGCTCATTGACTTAAGTCAATGAGCCAGCTTTTATCTTTGTCTATGTTTGAGCGCGCTGCGCAGTCATTCGAATACGCAATGAGAATATCCGCCATATTGGAATTAACTATTTTTCCACTTATTTTATTTCAACTGTATGAGTGAAGATAAAATAGTGTATGCAACGGCATATAATTAGGTATTAAAACACTCGTGTCATGCTATTATCACACTCGGCTACGCCTCGTGTGATAAAACCACACTCGTATTTTAATAACCCTTTTTATATGGTCGTTGCATAAACTACTATTATTTGTATGTAAATATACATCAATAGAAAGATCAATGAACCTTAGTTATACTTCCAACGGTCTGCTTATCCATTCACTGAGAACGCTAAAGCCTCTTGACATCATGTCCACATGACTTGTACAGTAATTCTAACTATGACGGTCATATGTGTTTTGTAGGCAAAGACGGCAAAACAGTAGTATCCCAAAAGCAGCAGATGCGCGTGATGCGCAATTTCCGCGAGGGTCTGTGCAACGTGCTGGTCGCCACCTGCGTCGCTGAAGAGGGCCTGGACGTCGGCTCCGTGGACCTCATCATATGCTTCGACATATCCACCAAGTCGCCCGTACGACTTGTGCAGAGGTGAGCTTGTTTAGTAACTCTTCAAAATAAGGTGTGATTGTAATATATGTAACCCCAAAAAGGTGTTCCAATCACCAATCCTGAAATCACGATACAAAAATTAGTTGTTCCATAGATTTTCGGAACTGCATCTAAACAAACAAATAATGGATAAGTAATTATTTTTTTTGTGTGTTGCTTAATTTTAATTATTACAATTTGTATATTTCTATAGGTGTGTTTGTTTATTTAGCGACTTCCTCCGACTACCGAAGATAAGGTTACATATTTTTTTTAACTGGCATATTTTCTACTAAGGTGTGGACGTACGGGTCGAGAGCGTGGAGGACAAGTCTTTATACTCGTCACAGAAGGCAGAGAGCACCAGGTAAATTATTAAATTTAACAATTTCAAAGTTAAACAAAAGTAGAGAAAGGTGGTCAAAAGAATCATGGTATCGCCTATGCGCCTGCGTCAAGCCTCTGCGTATAGGGAGCGTGCAGGAACTATAAGTGGCAGTTTCTAATTTTCCACACTATAGATTGCACAGTCGACACCGTGCACATTCCTATAATAAGTCCGTTTGAAAACGAAGCCTGTATGATCATGTTACATTATAAATCGTTCATTGTTATTTTTTTTCTTCATATAGACGTTAGTAGAATGCATGCGACAAAGAGACGGGCTCAACAAAAAGGTTCTACAGTCGAAAGAGGTTGAAAACAACCTATACAAGCTAAATCCAAGGATGATACCGCATGACTTTACGCCGCAGTGTCAGAAGATGTTCATCACGGTCGAGAAGAAACAGGACCCCAAGGAGAAGAACAAAGAAGGGATTGACAAGGCTAAGAAGGTAAGAGGAATTTGGGGATTTAAAGCAAAAGCTTCTTTGTTGAACTCTGAGGGTATAAAAATCCATAAATTGACAGAATATGTAAGGATCTTAGCTGTTGGCGTTCTGTAGCTTCTGTCTGATTGGAGTTTACACCGTACGGCATTTTATACAAACTTTCAAGTCCTTATTTTTCGAAATGAAAAAATCACTATCTCTCCCCCTTTACACTTTTTTCGAAAACATTATGTACTAACTATTTATTTTATTTCTATTTTATTTTATTTTATTTGGGAAAACAAACAATCGTACATTGTATTTATACATCAATATGGTTTAAACTATAGATAAATGTACAATCCATGACGTTTCCACATCTTACTTATGTAGGATACAATGCAGACACATACAATTAATATATGTATGTATACTTAACTAAAAAATAAAAAAACTAATCCTCAAATACATGATTAACTGATTAATATTTATTACTTAAACTATTTACTCTGAGTCAGAAACCAGAAGGCTGTTAATTATTTCTTTCTTAAATAAAATTTTTGTTAGGTTAAATATGTCTATAAGATTAAAGTGATTATTGTATATAGTGACTAATCTCTGCAGAGGAGCCCTCCGGCCCGCATTTGTACGACAGG
Organism: Melanchra persicariae; assembly: GCA_947386135.1. Classification (NCBI taxonomy): domain Eukaryota; kingdom Metazoa; phylum Arthropoda; class Insecta; order Lepidoptera; family Noctuidae; genus Melanchra; species Melanchra persicariae. The sequence continues at coordinate 16,568,926 of OX376648.1, read as the reverse complement.
GGGTCGTGGCAAACAACGGGTAAGAGCGAACCTCTCGTCTCATAACCGCTCTCGGCACAAAGTAACATATATCGTTAATTAGTTCTGAGCAATCGAATCTACTATGCACTAGTCCATGAAGCATCATGGCTTGGAGCAACTGGCGCCTTGAACGCAGAGGCAGTAATTTAAATTTAGCTAGTGCATCTTCATAAGAGAGGTGCTTCAGACGACATTTATACTGCATATTTTTGAGAAATTTACGCTGCACTCGTTCTAATGCATTATCATATTTGGCGTAATATGGGTCCCAGATCATGCAGGCATATTCGAGCTGAGGGCGTACCAAGGTGTTATACAGATACATATAAGTTAATGGCCTTTTAAAATCTGAAGCAGCCCTCATCACAAAGTTATGCATTTGGAAAGCTTTAGTGACGATCTTATCAATATGCAGATGTAAATGCAGTTTACTATCAAGAAGGATACCCAAGTCACAAATACTTGTTTCTCTGATTTAGACCTAGATATCTAGCGTATGCATACCAAGTTTCATTAAAATCGTTTCATTCATTTAAAAATTATAACTTGAACGTTTGTATGAAATGCCGTCGGCGTAAACGCTCATAATGTATGTTTGTAAGTTGACAGAAGTGGAAAAAATATTTTTGCAACCTGCAAGTTATAAGTATGTCATCTACAGATGTTTGGTATTCAAGACAAGATTAGAGAGTCTTCAAATTCAAATGTGTGATGTGTAAATGTCAAATAGATATTCTTCCCTGAAACAAAATTCATTTTTTTTATTGCACTCCTACACACTGTGTAGTTTTTTTAATCCAAAAGTTGACTGGTGGAGACTGCCTTGTTGCATTAAGTTCGCCCATGTTACACTATTGTACACGTATAAAGTTTAAATAAACAAATAAAGTAGGATATAACTACCATTTAAATGTGCCCACCATTTCAATATCACCTTTGCGGGTCAAACTTGGCCAGAGATCGGACAAAATAGTGGTTTGAAAAGAGAAAGGACAGGCCTTTGCTTAGCTTAAGTGGCACAATAGACTAGCAAAAAAAAGTAACGCAACATGTAATTGTATGCTTCACAAAAATTGTCTCTAATTATCATGACATGTAATCATTATTACAGAATCAAAAAGATTTGCGAACAATGCTGTTATCAAGAGCCTCTACAAGCAGTTCAGGTTCATCCAACAAGGATGTAGACAGTGGCAATCTGATCACTGAGAACGAATTTGAAGAGTTGTTCCCCGAAGGATATTGTGACACTACATTGTTTGCAAAGCCAAAGGAGTATTGGTCTATGAACAGAGGTAAATTACTAGGTATAGAAATGGAAACTAAAAAACTTACAACGAGCTTATCGCATTCCGTAATCTCTTCCAGGCAGCATGTACTGTGAATGCCTGGACAGGAAATGGGGCTGTCATTGGTGTGATAATAAAAAAAAACACATTTTTTAATAATATCAAACAATCTAATCATTTAAAATTTTACAGAAAAAATAAATGATCTTGCTCCATCAGAAGAAACCGAACTGAAACTTTCAAAATGGTTAGAATGGCAGCGAAGTCTACAGAAAACTGTCAATATACACCACTCAAGAGATTCAGAAATATTAGCAGAATTGTTACAGTTTAGTGACGCTAAACGATTCGAAATGCCACCTTCTACGCAAAACCCATGTAAGTAAGAACCGTACAATGGTTACTGTGACTCAAAAGGGTCGACAATCTGAATAGGTCAATGTCAAAAATATTTGTCAGTAATAATGTGACGCATATTTTTAATTTACAGGTTTCGGCAGTCAGGAACTTCAATCACAACCAGCTATTTTTTCTTCTCCTGCCAAATCAAAGCAATCAACCATGTTTTCGTCTCCTGCTAAATCTAAACAGCCAGCAGTTTTTACGTCACCAGCTAAATTAAAACAGCCAGCCATTTTTATGTCGCCAGCTAAGTCAAAACAGCCACTAGTTTCAACATCTCCAGGCAAATCAAAACAGCCAAATAAAAAGAAACAAAAAGTACCTCTTAAACCTTTTGATAAAAAGGATGGTGATATAAGAGCTCTCTTCAGTACTGCTACTAAATCTACCAAAAGTTATACCAAACTAATTAATGATTTAGGTCTTCAAAACGATGGCAGCGTACCTACCCGATTAATAAGCTTGCTTGTAGATCTGAGTTTGGAGAACACTAACACTCCTAAAACTTGTTACGTTTGCCAAAATATTTGCGAGTGCACTATCTTACAAAGTATTAGAGAAGAGAAGAAAGTTTCAATGGTGGTACTAAAGTCTATAAAAGAAACTAAATTACCTGATATTAATCTAATTGACGACTTTGACGCAGAAACTATATTGAAATGTGTCAAAAAGTCTGACGAAGTTAAACACAAAGTCAGCTTTAATGATTTCCATTCGGAAATAGATTTGGGAATAGATTTTCTTTGCACGAATACTGAACTTGACATTAAAGAGGAAAATAATCAGAATCTTTCCGTGGCTTCGGACAATTTCGATATAGGTGATATTGCTGACATATTTGCTGATGATAGCAGCCCAGAGGAAGCAATGGAAAAAGACATCACAGTCAAACACGATCTGGTGGAGAATCAAGATTCATTGGGCTACAGTATAATGTTTGCTGATAGTAGTCCTCGGGAAGCTATAGAAAGTGATGTCAAAGATGAACTTAGTGACATAGAGAACATAATAGGAGATGAAGTTACAGAAAGAAAACATGCAGTCAAAGAGGAGCCGGCCGATCTTAAACAATCCTTAGGGTCCAAAATAATATTTGCTGACGATGAGCTAATATTCGCTGATAGTTGTCTAGAGGAAGCTATACAACGAGAAAACTCATTAGAAGTTAGTAAAACAGAAACATTTATCAATGATAAACTCAAAGAAAAAGGAATCGCGGTCAAAGTCGAGCCGGTGGAAGTTAAAGAATCATTAAGCTCTAAAATAATATTTTCTGACGAAGTAACTGAAAGACAGAGCACAGTCCAAGATGGACCTACAGAAAGAGTAAGTAATGTCAAAGACGAAGAGCCAAAGAAAGCTAAAGAAACATTGGGCTTCTTTGGTTTGGACAGCATCGATGACATATTTGCTGACGATGAAATTGACAATACACCACCAGAACCAACACAAAAGAAAATTACAAATAATACACAAAATAATAAAATTCAGAGATCTCCTTCTGCAGAATATCCACTGAGTCCTTCAATTATATCGGGTAGAATAATACCAATGCCGACTTCGCCGATACTTTGCAGTCAACCTCGTAAATTCCAATTGAGCACCAAAAAAGATCGACCCCGTAATTCAACACCCAACATAAGTTGCAGAAAACAATTGATTAAAGATTCAACAAAGAATAACAACTTAATGGCAGCACCTTCTAAAAGACCGGAGACCTCGATGGGAAATAGTATTATAGATACAAGCAATGAAAAAAGTTTAATGACGATAACACAACTAGTAGATATGATCAACAAAACTGATGGTAATGGATCTGTATTTAAAACAGTTTCCAATAGAGTAGAACCAGAGAAAGAAAGAAGCGTCTCTCCAATTCTTTTGACACAGGCTGATATAAAAAAATCAGCAGTTAAATCCAATGCTCAGAACAAGTCTGTAGCATCTACATCACAAAAAATTATCTCTCAAACAAGTCTCATCATACTCGATAGTGACAGTGATTCTGATAGCACGCAATTATATGATCCAATAGACTTGAATGAAACTGGTGGCAAAAAGAATAAATCTTTGAACCAAACCAATACCAGCCTATTAGGAGGTAAAAGAAAACTGGACCTGGATGATAGCGTCGTAACAGCTTCACCATATTTCAATAAGAAGCAGAAATTAGATAGTGAAACAGACAAACAAATGTCTTTGCAAGCAAAAGTGTTAGCTGTTATGAAAAAGAATAACATGAGCGTTAAAAACGATAAAACAATTTTAAGTTGCGTTGTATCACAACCGAGCTTTGCAACGCAAAAGGAAAATAAAAACCCCCAAATTTTAGAAGATAAAAGTAAAGATGATGACACTGATAAAAAGGATATTCTTAACATGCTTCAAATGTTTAGAAGAGATAACAAACTTGAAGTAGATAAAAGTAATTTACATGCAGTATTCAACAGTCCTACCAAGTCTGCATTATGTGAAAATAAACGAAAGCTGGCATTTGATGATAGCGACGATGATTTTGTTTGCGATGAAAAGAATAATCACACAAACCATATAGAGCACAAACAAAATAACAATACTTACAGATCTACAACGAATCATAAAGTTCGGAAGGTAAGTTATTTAATTGTCTATGACTTAGGACATATTACTTGACCCTTTACAACCGTTCCTTTATCTTAAAATTACTTGACTTGGCGCTCTTGCTAGCTTATTGTTATTTAACTTTTTGAAATGCCTGTATTCCCCACCTCCTATGATGTGCTTACTTTACACCCTGCCCAACCTTTGGGGTATACAGGTGTGATATCATTTCCTTCTAATGCTTGAGGAAAACGAATCATCACCAAATAATAGCTTACTGTGGGTTTGTGGTCAAACGCAAGTCGTATCAATGATAATTTAAAAAAAAAACCTACCCCTATAGACGTGTACTCAATTTTTTATCTACTTCAGAAAAAAAAGAAGGGCAGCGAGTTCTTGGACATGGAAGCTGAACTATCCGACGACGGTCACAGCGGTGACGAGCTCTCTGATGACAGTGTCGGCAGTATTATCGACTTCATATGCGACGACGATAATGTCACTCACCACGAGGACATACAAGCTGTCTACCTGAAGTCTATCAAGTATGTTCGTAGCTTTGGTCGCGTTTCGACCAGCAAGTGACTCGCATGCTAGTTTAATTACATTGCGGAGCAAGATCGAGCGATTGATCGTATTATACTTTAGCGATAGCCATTATAAATACGATAGCAGGCAACGTAATGCATGAGAGCTAGTTTCAGGTGGAAACGTAGGGTTTGCAACACCATATAAGTTTTCATAATATTTCATGTTTGTCAGCATGAATAATCTCAACCCTAGCAAAAACAAAAGAATAGCTTGTTCCTTTCACCAATTTTTCTTAATTTCGCGCTCTTGCCGTTGTTGTCACTTTTCTCGGTAATTTGAGCTATGAGATAGGCGGGTATATCATATTATATTTTTCAGGAGTCCCGTAAGAGGAGGCGGTTTCAAGATACCAGAGTTGCCAGCAAGGTTCAATAAGGAAGAAATCTTATCGCAATATGTTGAGGAAGATTCTTATGAGATGGTATGTTTTGGTCTAAATAGCGTCAGAAATTGATAATTTTAAGTTTTTTTTCTCTTTGTAATATATTTACATTTATTTATTTTCACAGGATAGCTTCTGCGTTGACTCTCACATTGGCTTAACACAAGCACACGAAGTTTCTGAGCTAGAGTTAGCCGAAATGAGATTAGAACAAGAAAGGAAAGCCAAAAAAAAGTTCCGTCGAATATGTACGCAAGATGCCAGCCCCGACGTTACGATGATAAAGAGAAATAAACCTAAGAGAAGACTGATTGATAGTGATTCTGATGATAGTACGTGAATAGTTTGTATGGTTATTGTGAGTAAATTTATGGTGCTAAACTAGGCACTGAAATAGGAGTGTGTGATCAGACTGAGCTTAGTGACGTGATATATTCATCTAGGCCCTTTCGCAATTTTCACGGTGCACTTATGTGCGCCACACATTTCGGTCTGGAGGAAGGAACGCAATCGTAACAGTCGAAATTTCATGTTACATGAAGCTCTCTGATATTCCCAAACTGTGTGTCATAATATTGCTAGTAAAAGGGTCTTCATGTTGAGTGTTAATAATGATGTCAGTGCAGTACAAGAATCTAGGGACAAGACATATCCAGCCGGCCTGGATGTTACTCTTACTGTGATATAACTAAATTATAGTAATGATACTTTGTATTAATGATTTTGATATGTAAATTCTAAGTGCAACTTGTAATTTATTATGTTTAAATGATTTGTAATTAATAATTCTCCATATTTTGTGTAAATCATGTTGTATATAAGATGTGAAATAAAACATATTGTCACTTATTAATTACTTTTATTCCGATCTCTGTCACAATCAACTATTTAGGAAATAATCAAAGTATATAGCTCAGTTCTTGCAACAAAACATGAGGTTTGTGTTTGAGCATGTGGTTTACGTTCACCCCATCCATTTATAACTACCTGAAAATGTTACGATGCGTGCGTGCCACACCTCTCTAAATTCGTTACCTACTAGGCCGGTATTACACCCACATGATCCATAAAGCATTGATGCATTGAACAAACGACTATTGTGTAAGTGTATTAGATGCTTCTGTAACTGCTGCATGTAACAAGCAGCGAACAACGAAATAGAAAAATCATGTGCTAGTTTAGTATAAAATGAAGACCGCATATTCCATTGGCTATCACAACAAGTCAATCGGCAAACAGACACGATTGACATCGGAACATCACATTTGGAAATATCTCGATTTGTCAGCACAACAGACTATAGTCGCGCTGACGTGACGTTCACGTAAAAAATATAAAAATTGAATAAAACCATCGTTCGTGTTAATGTTCGCAAATACAAAGCGCATGTCTCGTCACAAAAACTATAATCATTTCGTTCAACAATCATAATTTGTTATTTATTATTCAATAATAATATTTCACTCGTCCGAGGTCTTTGACTCCACTTCTTTGGGCTGCCTTCCTTTGTGAAGATCCTCTAACTCGGCTTGGAGATCTGCATACCTCTTCTGTAATTGTTTCTCTCTGTCTGTTTGGCGATTGACGTCTTCTGTCAATGACTGGAAAAGACGATAAAGATGATTAGAAGTTTGTTTTTTTTTTTTACGAGGGATGACAAGCATTGGAAACGACTGCGTTGGCTTACATATGAGGGATGAAGAGGACTCATATATTTTATATCACTAGCCTCAGAGGGCATTATTTAGGAAGCCAAGGTAAAAGGAAAGTCAAGTTACCTAGATGTCATAGGTCAAAACAAGCAATTTGTAACATAACTTACTTCTATTCTACGTGGAATGGCTGCTTTCTCTTGGTCAGCAAGGAACTTGAACGTGGATAGCTCCAAATTGGCCTGTTCTACCTGATCCTGTAACTCTTGGAACTGCTTGATCAGAGATGCTGCCCGACTTTGATATCCACCTAGAACAGAAAGTAATATTTAAGAAACTGATTTAAATATTCTAAAGAGACTGGTCTAAAATTTTTAGATCTTTGGCAGTTGTTACGGATTTTCAGATGCCAGAAAATCTGACATCAGTCTTGCTAAGAAGTACTGTGTTACCCAGTTACTGGGTTGTGGATTGTCGTTGTCAGATAGGCAGTCGCTCCACTAGAGATACTGGTATTCAGCTGAATCCGACTTTGACTGGAAGCCAACCCCAATATAGTTGTTAAGGACACAAAAACATTATATTTTTTCAAATCAATTTGAAAATGGAAATGAGAACGTAAAGCATAGCGCCATCCTTCATGCAGTATAATTTAAATGTCATTTACAACACATACCTGTCAAAACCCGAAGTTTCTTTTCCATTTTGGAACATTTCTTGGCTTCTTTGGCCATATGGCTTCTGTTCTGTTCAAGCCGTTTCTCGGCCGATTCCAATCTATCTTTCTTACTAGCTAAATTGGCACGTGTGTATCTGTTTTGACCAGGCAGGAAGAGCACCTGAAAAGATAAAACAAAAAAAAGTTGTATAACTTGAGTTAAACTATTTCTTATCTCAAGATTTTCATTCATAAGTTGTCATGGATCTTTGATGTTGCATGGATAAGCTCCGAGATAAGTTAGTATCAGAAACTCTTCTGAAAATACATTTACTACTATGTATTTATTTTATTTTCAGAAAAGTCCACAAGGTCGACGGCGCGTTGTGTTGCACGCGCTCCTCAAAGAGATGTTTTTTTTTTTTTTTTTATTTATTGATAGGCAAGCGCTTGACCACTATCTGATGTCAGCGTAGTAGACGGGTCTACTATGCTCACATCTCTGTTTCGGCCTGCCAGGGCTGCGGATTTTGTTCGAAAGAGTCACCGCGGCCCTGGAACGCAAAGGGCACTAGGAGGAACATGGATGGGTTTTAGTCAGACGATTCGGAGACTCCAAGAAATATGGGACAAGGGAGAAGAGGTATATTATATTGTAAGTGCATTATTAGCAGTCCAGAAATTTAATCCCTGTTAAATATGGGGACCTAAAATAACTGGCCAAGGATGGATCTATTCTATACAACTTTTCGTAATCCTTCCAGACATCTTGATGTTATGTTAAGTTTCCACTCACTTGTGCAAGACACTCCTCCCACACTTGCGTATAGGCGTCCATGCTCAGCTCTCCATGTCCCATACCTGCCTTCACTACTTCCATTTCCTTCTTCATCTCCAGTTTGGCAGTTTCCAAGTCTTCCGACGAGAACTCCTCATAGGGATGTTGTTCTAGGTACGCTAAGTGCGATGCCTGTAGTTGTACTGCTCTCTTCTTGTCTATACCTGTATTTTTATGATCAGAAAAATGGATGTATTTTGTAAAAGCTGACGTGATTAAAAATTGAAATCTGAAAATGGACAATGTAGTTTAAATAGAAGAAAAGGACATGGTGTAAGACAAATGTGGACAGCTTAGAAGAATGATGAGACTTACAATACGTTGAAAATTAAACATTTACATACTTTAATAAGCACACAGCATAGAAATACTAAATGGAAATGGTCATGGCATGCATTTACCAAGTTTTTACATTCGCTCAAATGACCAGAATCTATTTCTCGTGGCAGACGTTGCGGTAACCCCGAGTTATCACTACATCTAGTCCCTCAAGATGTTCACAAAGTAAGTAACATACCAGGCGGCGGGTCCCTGAGAGCATCATAGTGCAGCATGGTGACCATCTCTTGCTTCAGCAGCTCCTCCGCGTGCTGTCCAGTCGGCCCTCAAGATGTCAGAATATCTAAGTAGGTCACGTACCAGGCGGCGGGTCCCTGAGAGCATCATAGTGCAGCATGGTGACCATCTCTTGCTTCAGCAGCTCCTCCGCGTGCTGTCCAGTCGGCCCTCAAGATGTGAATATCTAAGTAGGTCACGTACCAGGCGGCGGGTCCCTGAGAGCATCATAGTGCAGCATGGTGACCATCTCTTGCTTCAGCAGCTCCTCCGCGTGCTGTCCAGTCGGCCCTCAAGATGTGAATATCTAAGTAGGTCACGTACCAGGCGGCGGGTCCCTGAGAGCATCATAGTGCAGCATGGTGACCATCTCTTGCTTCAGCAGCTCCTCCGCGTGCTGTCCAGTCGGCCCTCAAGATGTGAATATCTAAGTAGGTCACGTACCAGGCGGCGGGTCCCTGAGAGCATCATAGTGCAGCATGGTGACCATCTCTTGCTTCAGCAGCTCCTCCGCGTGCTGTCCAGTCGGCCCTCAAGATGTGAATATCTAAGTAGGTCACGTACCAGGCGGCGGGTCCCTGAGAGCATCATAGTGCAGCATGGTGACCATCTCTTGCTTCAGCAGCTCCTCCGCGTGCTGTCCAGTCGGCCCTCAAGATGTGAATATCTAAGTAGGTCACGTACCAGGCGGCGGGTCCCTGAGAGCATCATAGTGCAGCATGGTGACCATCTCTTGCTTCAGCAGCTCCTCCGCGTGCTGTCCAGTCGGCCCTCAAGATGTGAATATCTAAGTAGGTCACGTACCAGGCGGCGGGTCCCTGAGAGCATCATAGTGCAGCATGGTGACCATCTCTTGCTTCAGCAGCTCCTCCGCGTGCTGTCCAGTCGGCCCTCAAGATGTGAATATCTAAGTAGGTCACGTACCAGGCGGCGGGTCCCTGAGAGCATCATAGTGCAGCATGGTGACCATCTCTTGCTTCAGCAGCTCCTCCGCGTGCTGTCCAGTCGGCCCTCAAGATGTGAATATCTAAGTAGGTCACGTACCAGGCGGCGGGTCCCTGAGAGCATCATAGTGCAGCATGGTGACCATCTCTTGCTTCAGCAGCTCCTCCGCGTGCTGTCCAGTCGGCCCTCAAGATGTGAATATCTAAGTAGGTCACGTACCAGGCGGCGGGTCCCTGAGAGCATCATAGTGCAGCATGGTGACCATCTCTTGCTTCAGCAGCTCCTCCGCGTGCTGCAGCGCGGTGAGCGCGGGCCCGGCGCCGCCCCGCACCACCGTCACGTTGACCTCGCCGGGTCGCACGCAGCCGCGCTGCACCGCTGACGAACGGAGCTTCATGGCTGCTGCACCTGAAGGGAGAACCAAAACTTATAACCCATGTAGTAACGGTTACAAGGTCAATTAAGGACAAGTAAATCTAGAATTATCTGTGCCGCACAGTCAGAGAAGTCGCATTGACTTGTGAATTGAGCATTACTAATTTAAAGACATTAGTAGCATCCTATCCTTAGTAGAAATAATCAGGGGCCTTGTAATAGAACCTTGTGGTACTCCAAGTGTTACAGTAAAGCAAACATAACAGTATGGCCTAGCCCTACTACTACCAACAAAACTAGTAGTTGATATTTAATAAAATAAATACTCAAGTCAAAGTCAAAGTCAAAGCATTTATTTCAATTAGACCATTTACAGGCACTTTTTTATTGTCAAGGTCGGTCGGTCAAAAAGATGAAGCTATTTGCACGTTCCAAAGCGTAGATCTCTATGGAGAAGAACGTGCAATGAATTATTAGCCTTAATTTTTACAGAGTGAATTTTTGCATGATCAACACGGTCAAACGCTTTACTCAAGTGCTTGTACTATGTACACGAGATTACACGGCTTTTTTCTTATTTCCATGATATTCCACTTACGTAATTCCTCCTGCTCCTGTTGCAGCCTGGCATCTGCATCAGCCTGGTCTTCCACATGGGAGATAGAGCTTGAATTCTCCATAGGCTCGTCATCTTGATCAGGTACCACGATCTCATAGTCGTTACGCGGGGTTGGCAATGATGAGAGGGCGTTACGGACTAACGTTTTTTGCTGTAATTATAAGGGAAACATTGGTTTTATTTTTATCAGAAATAAAGTATTGGATATTGTGACAAAATAGACCATTTTATACCAAGTGCCAAGCTCTTGATTTTTGTTTTTGTAAAATGAAGAAAGTAATTGAATTCGGCCGAAATATTTAATCACGACGTGACAATTTGCTAATGAAAAAGATCTAAAGGAAGGAGAGGAGAATTTCAAGTTATAGTCAAGAAATTATATGATTTTTCTTACCTGTTTTTGTATTTGGTTGGCAACTTGAGGTGTATCACCAGTACTTAGTCTGTCCTCTGGGTTGATACTCAACTTATCACGAAGTCCTGGGGTCTGTAATACACAAGACAACAATTAGAAGATCATATTATTGAAGCAGTAACTAATTAGAGAAATGAAGTTATACATACAGCAAGTCCTGGCTGTACTGCTACTACTTGACTAGGCGTGTTGAAACTACCGGGAGTTGACACTTCGCTACGTGATGACCTGGGTAATAAAAAACATAAGTAACATCTTGGTGAATAATTATTTATTTATTTAAACTTCATGCACAAAGACGGCCTTAGGCATTCGCTACTAATCAACCTAGGGTGGTGTAGAGATAAAATGGCAGGTGCATTGATTCACACCGAGACGCGAATATGGCTGTTCATTTACTGTTCGTGTCTATGCCTGGCTATCCTTTCAACCTTTACCTTGTTCATGGAAATTTTAAATCTAATAATCATGGTGGTTGTTTCGCAATAATAACTTTGTATAGCAATAGGACATTATTATAGTTTTAATTTAGCTAAGTTGAGATTTGTAGAGCATCGACTATGTCACCACCCATGTTTAATTGACAATCTCTTTCTAAAACTCGAAATGTAAATATTTTTTGATGTTTGGTTAGTCTAAGCAGCATTTAATCTGTCAAATTTGGACTGAACACATAAGCAGCTTTACGCTTACCTGAATGGTGTAATAAGCACGGTATTCGGCGTAGCAACGGCTTGTGACTGCGGCAGTGCACCGGAGAAGTCTGTCTGATGCAGCGGAGTATTGAGCCCTCCTTTCAGGGGTGTATCCACGTGGGTCAGCGCCATCACATTCTGAGCTTCCATTAGGATTCTATTTAGAAGTGAAATGGTTTAAATATTATTTATTTAATCGTAGGAGAACCAACAGCTTTATCAGATGAATAACAATTCTATATGATACATAGAGGCAATTACAGGTTCTCACGGATAAAAACAGAAAAAAATCAGTAGAGGACTTAGGATCACTAACAACCACGATAAAAAAATATATATTACTTAGGTACAAAAACATTATGCACTTTTAAAAAAGTCAGCGTTTAGCCGACGGCATGCAGAATAGGTTTTAGTGGTAAATGGGTCAAATGAAAACTCTTTACAAAGAATATTAAAGTCCTTACTCGCTCGCACTAGGTATGAGTTACGCCTGTAGTCAGAAGAGGAAAAAGGGATAGAGATAGGCGGAGTAAATCTAACGGATCTCTGTGGGACATTGAAGCGCAGTTTATGTAGGAGATCAGGACAGTCAATCTCGTTAGATATAATTTTTAAAAGAAAAGTGCAATCCGCTAGTCGACGACGATTTATGAGTGGTTGCAAATGAAATTTCTTACAAAGATTTAAGTAATTATCGGAATGGTATGGTATACATAGCCGAAAATATAGAAAACGAATAAATCTTCTTTGTATACTCTCAATACGATCAATGTATTTGCCATAACAAGGATTCCAAATTTGTAACGCATATTCAAGGTGACTTCTCACAAAAGAGCAATAAAGAACCTTAAGAGTTTTGACCCTCTTGAAACACCCTGCGAGTGTCATGACTAAACCTAGTGACCTCGAAGCTTTTTTTTTTTTTTGGAGGATGGGATTTCATCAAATGACCCCTCCCGCTCGGCAGGGAGTGTCAGACTTTTACTGACTAAAACCCACCCTTAGTCCTCCTAGTGCCTTTCTTCCCAGGGCCACGGTAACTCTTTCGAACATATTCCGCAACCCTGGCAGGCTCTGGCCCTGTGACCTCGAAGCTTTGGCCACTATTTGCTCAATGTGCACGTTAAATAAAAGTTTAGAATCATGAAACACGCCTAGGTCGCGTACACCGTCGCATCTCTGCAATAACTGCCCTTTAGGTTTATAAGTTTTAGGGATAGGGACCTGTTTTCTGCTAAAGGAGATCGCTGAACATTTAACAGGGTTCAAGTCAAGTTTGTTAATAAGCAGAAATCATCCAATCACGCCAGGTCAGATTGGAGAGCATCCATGTCATCCTAAGATGATATTGCAGAAAATATCTTCATATCATCAGCAAAACAAAGTAAATTTGAGTAGTGGAAACACGAGTCGATGTCGCTCACATAAATGATAAAAAGCAACGGACCCATCAAGGAACCTTGGGGAACACCACTAGGAGCTGAAACAGCTCGACACGTAGTTACAATTAATTTTCAGTTTTCAATTAATTTAACTAAGCATTCTTAATGAATATCCAGCGCGTCCGTGGCCGCGCCCGCGCCGCCCGCAGACTCGCTTCACTACTTAGTGTTGACTGTATGTACCTGTCCTGCTGCAGCTGCGGCGTGCGCAGCGCGGCGGGCGTGGCGGGCGTGACGGCGTACTCGGCCAGCAGCGCGTCCGTGGCCGCGCCCGCGCCGCCCGCAGACTCGCTTCACTACTTAGTGTTGACTGTATGTACCTGTCCTGCTGCAGCTGCGGCGTGCGCAGCGCGGCGGGCGTGGCGGGCGTGACGGCGTACTCGGCCAGCAGCGCGTCCGTGGCCGCGCCCGCGCCGCCCGCAGACTCGCTTCACTACTTAGTGTTGACTGTATGTACCTGTCCTGCTGCAGCTGCGGCGTGCGCAGCGCGGCGGGCGTGGCGGGCGTGACGGCGTACTCGGCCAGCAGCGCGTCCGTGGCCGCGCCCGCGCCGCCCGCAGACTCGCTTCACTACTTAGTGTTGACTGTATGTACCTGTCCTGCTGCAGCTGCGGCGTGCGCAGCGCGGCGGGCGTGGCGGGCGTGACGGCGTACTCGGCCAGCAGCGCGTCCGTGGCCGCGCCCGCGCCGCCCGCAGACTCGCTTCACTACTTAGTGTTGACTGTATGTACCTGTCCTGCTGCAGCTGCGGCGTGCGCAGCGCGGCGGGCGTGGCGGGCGTGACGGCGTACTCGGCCAGCAGCGCGTCCGTGGCCGCGCCCGCGCCGCCCGCAGACTCGCTTCACTACTTAGTGTTGACTGTATGTACCTGTCCTGCTGCAGCTGCGGCGTGCGCAGCGCGGCGGGCGTGGCGGGCGTGACGGCGTACTCGGCCAGCAGCGCGTCCGTGGCCGCGCCCGCGCCGCCCGCAGACTCGCTTCACTACTTAGTGTTGACTGTATGTACCTGTCCTGCTGCAGCTGCGGCGTGCGCAGCGCGGCGGGCGTGGCGGGCGTGACGGCGTACTCGGCCAGCAGCGCGTCCGTGGCCGCGCCCGCGCCGCCCGCAGACTCGCTTCACTACTTAGTGTTGACTGTATGTACCTGTCCTGCTGCAGCTGCGGCGTGCGCAGCGCGGCGGGCGTGGCGGGCGTGACGGCGTACTCGGCCAGCAGCGCGTCCGTGGCCGCGCCCGCGCCGCCCGCAGACTCGCTTCACTACTTAGTGTTGACTGTATGTACCTGTCCTGCTGCAGCTGCGGCGTGCGCAGCGCGGCGGGCGTGGCGGGCGTGACGGCGTACTCGGCCAGCAGCGCGTCCGTGGCCGCGCCCGCGCCGCCCGCAGACTCGCTTCACTACTTAGTGTTGACTGTATGTACCTGTCCTGCTGCAGCTGCGGCGTGCGCAGCGCGGCGGGCGTGGCGGGCGTGACGGCGTACTCGGCCAGCAGCGCGTCCGTGGCCGCGCCCGCGCCGCCCGCAGACTCGCTTCACTACTTAGTGTTGACTGTATGTACCTGTCCTGCTGCAGCTGCGGCGTGCGCAGCGCGGCGGGCGTGGCGGGCGTGACGGCGTACTCGGCCAGCAGCGCGTCCGTGGCCGCGCCCGCGCCGCCCGCAGACTCGCTTCACTACTTAGTGTTGACTGTATGTACCTGTCCTGCTGCAGCTGCGGCGTGCGCAGCGCGGCGGGCGTGGCGGGCGTGACGGCGTACTCGGCCAGCAGCGCGTCCGTGGCCGCGCCCGCGCCGCCCGCAGACTCGCTTCACTACTTAGTGTTGACTGTATGTACCTGTCCTGCTGCAGCTGCGGCGTGCGCAGCGCGGCGGGCGTGGCGGGCGTGACGGCGTACTCGGCCAGCAGCGCGTCCGTGGCCGCGCCCGCGCCGCCCGCAGACTCGCGCGCCGCCTCGGACGCGCGGCCCAACTTTACTACTTGTTGTAACTCCTGTGAGAAGGAAGGTCCAACTTAGATCAGCTAATAAATTTAACCTCCTGCTATTGATGTGCCTAATAGAAAGATAAGCACAAGTTTCTACATATTGCAGATCGCATGATCTTGTAAAATCTGTAACAGGGTTGATTCCTGGTTAAAAAACATATGATTATATTTAGTCCGACAGTTAGATTATCGAAAAATATTGGACACGTATTTTTTGCTTTATCAAATCAATAAAAACCGGCCATGTGCGAGTCGGACTCGCGCACGAAGGGTTCCGTACCATTATCTATAAAAATCACGTCTGTTGTATGGGAGCCCCCTTAAATATTAATTTTATTCTGTTTTTTAGTATTTGTTGTTATAGCGCATAGCGGTAACAGAAATGCATTATCTCTGAAAATTCAACTGTCTTACTATCACGGTTCATGAGATACAGCCTGGTGACAGACGGACGGACGGACAGCGGAGTCTAAGTTGCGGCCAGTGGTCATGGTCGTGGCCGTCTAGTGCGCGAGGTGCCTTAGTAATATGGTCCCGTAGACGAACATAAAAGGCATCAAAGATCAGGAATGGGGGCTTGTGGCTTCACGCTCACGTGTAGGTAAAAAGTATATTTACAAGTGACGTCACACGAGTTTTCAACGCACTGTATCGTTTTAATTTTTTTTTAACGTGAAAAAAGAAAAAAATACGTGTCTAATGTTTTTTGGAAATCTGACGGACTAATTAATTTTTTTTAGTCATCTAGCTATTATAGCAGTCACAACATTTGCGAATTTTTATGCTATGGACTAGAAAAAATTGTAAAACATCAGCATTTCGTACAAAAACATACCTTATCAACATTATCTTACAATCTAGAAGACGGAAGTGCTTTTTTAAAAAGTCTAAAGTTAGTTTGAACTATGTCACAAAAATAATTTTAAGTTGGAATTTTTAAATAAACCTATTTATAATCAGATACATCACCTGATCAGTAACTTGTGGCTCGGGCAGCACCAATTTGCTGCGCTTGCGTGCTGGCTGGTCGCCTTGCAACATAGCTTGGGGGACATCATTTTCTTTGCGCTGCTTTAACTTTTGTTTGTCCTTGCGTCGGTCTCTCTGTAAAGGTAATTAATTTATTCAGTTAAAAAGGTTCTAAATATACATGTGTAAATAAATGTTTAGCTTTACCAATTGCACCTGTATCATGTTATAAATAAAACAAATATAGACATCATCAACATAGAAGTTTAGATAAATACAAAATTGTATGTTACATTTGATTGGAAATACTACCTCATGCATGAAACATGACTTTTTCTATAAATAATGAGATAAATATTTGTATTCAAATTGTAATTTTGTATGTGCTTCAGCAATTTTACCTCTTCCTTCTCCGAATGTAGTTCTCCATCCAGATGTTGCTGCCTGAGTCGTGTGAAGTCTGGCGCCATGGGGTCCACAACTTCAGTGGATGTGTCATAGAAGCCAGAAGCGGGCTTCTTCTCAAACGGAATCTCTGAGTTGTAGTCTACGCCGCGCTTCTTCTTGCGCCTGTACATTACAACATTTTGTTTAAGATCATTTATTTGTGTTATAAAACTAACTTAAAGTCAAAGTCAAAGTCAAAGCATTTATTTCAATTAAACCATTTACAGGCACTTTTGAATTGTCAAGGTCGGTCGGTCAGAAAGATGAAGCTATTTGCACGTTCCAAGGCGTAGATCTCTATGGAGAAGAACGTGCAAGAAACTCCACGGACACTCTTTTAAAAAAATAATATTTTGTTACAAAATTATGGTTACATCATTCATATTAAAATAATACATATGTGAGAATAACAAATAACTAAATACATACTTAGAATAACATACTTAGAATAACAAATAACTAAATTAACAAATAACTCTAAAGTATCGCCTTACCTAATCGGCACAGCAATGCCAGCAGCGCTGAGCTCTCTCCTCTTCTGCAAGGCGGCAAGTCTTCGCGCCTCCTCCAGCTGCTTTTCACGAGCCTTCCTCTTTGCCTTCTTACCCTGTGTGTTGGCTAGACGAGCACGCGCTTCTGACAACATCTCCAGTTCTGTGGGACAAAGAATATATTTTGCCGTAATCTGATATTGTAATGGCAATAAGAGCCACAACTATGAACATACATATTATAGAATTTCAACTAGCCAGTATACTATTGTAGTCTTTGATTTCAACATATCTATGGCCTTAGTGCGAGTTTTTTAACGTTTTCGATCGCGGTAGCGTAAACGTCAATTTGTATTGAAACTGAGTAAGCGCCGTCTGCAGCACGCGCTTCATGCTGACATCACCCAATGACAAAGCTCAAAAGACGCACGTTTTTCTTCCATTCTGCCTTATCGACTGTCACGCTATCACTAACTCCCTTTTCTTTCATATCGCTCCTCACACAATCCATCCATCTTTTCTTTGACCTCCCTCGCCCTCTCCATCCATCCACATTTATATTAATATGCGTTTCATCCCTCCTCTTCACATGACCATACCAAGACAAGCGGTTACCTTTCAACTTTTCCGTAACTGGCGCCACTTTTAAACAGCTCTCTCCGTGTGTCGCAAGTTGTTCCAGTGGCTTGTCGCCATTTCATCCCTCCTGAGTTGATCCTGTGCGTTACGTGTCCGTCTATGTCGCCATCCACCGGGACAAGCGACCCGAGGTACCGAAAGTCGGAGCAGATCGGTATAGGCAATCCGGTGACAGCTATACGCATAGGACTGGAGAGACCGCTGAAATCGCAGAACAGGTATTCTGTTTTAGATCTGCTGAATTTCAGGCCAACACTCTCGTCTTTGCCATCACGTCTCAAATCTGCTCTGAGCTCTTGAAGCCACTTTCGGCAACCAGCACAATGTCATCAGCAAACAGCATAATCCACCGGTCTGTTAGTGGTGCCCACTGCAGACCGGACTTGGGTACTGCATCGGGTATACATCGCTCGGATCAACTGCACATACTTTTCCAGGCACACCTTTCTCCTAAAGGGCCCACTACAAAACATAGAACATCACCAGGCTGCAGGTAGTCCAAGGAGACTATGCCATCCCTAGACGGGAAACTAACCAGGCGCCTTCTGCGACTGAATAGGGGCAGCCTACGAATGGTGGCGGGGAACATCACCGGGCAGTGCTCACTGAGCAAACATTTCCTCACGATAGGTATAACGGACAGTCATATGTGAAGAGCATGCATGGAGGAGGTGGAAACGGTATCGCACGTGCACAGGCGTCGCCGATATAAAGAAGCAAATAATAGGGACACTGAACTCGCTTACAGATATCCTGAACGCACTAGGACTGATCTGCTTTTGGAGGGAGGTTGTAATGACGGCAGCCATGGTTCACGCAAAATGGTCCAACATCAGGACTAAGTGTGGAAACCAAACCCCAATAGATAGATAGAAGCGCCGCCGCCGTCTGGTGACATTAACAGAACACCTTTTTTTCCATAACATTTGACATTAAGCGAACGTTTACGTTAACGCGATCGAGTACGTACGAAACACTTTTCGAGTCTGTGATTGAACTTAATAGACGCCACCAACTGACTGCTTGAAAAGTGTTTTTTTTTAAACTTTTTATTCGATTTTTCCGGTCAGGTTTCTTGAAAAAAAAGTCAATATTTTGTATGTCTTTACTGTGTAGCAGCTACAGAACACCACCCTTAAATGACCATGCACCTCTGGAACATCCTGTATATTCTGTCTTACTTATACTAATAAGAAAAAAATCTAGTTACAGAATTTAATATTCTGTCTTACTTATACTAATAAGAAAAAAATCCAGATACAGAATTTAAGTTTGTGTGAGTAATGTGCCCTCAGGGTTTTTTTTCAACTTAGTCCTACTAAGTTGATAAAAATACCCTGAGGGCAATCACTACCTACCTACCTACTATCACAATAGATCAGATAGATGTTGTTTTGTATAAAAATATTTGAACCATCTAGCTGTGGATCAACTGATACCCCATCTCATTACTTTGGTATAATCAAAGAATCTTCATTAATAATTGATAAGGCCATAACTTGATTGGAACCATATTCTCTTGCCTTTGGTCTTAAAATGGTTAAAAGCAACAAGTTTTATCATAGTAACACATCTGTATTACTTACCATCTTCATCCATATCCTTAGGATCAGGCCTGGCTGGCTTTGTCTCAGGGTTGGGATCTATTTCACCTGGCTTGAGCTTGCGAGGGTCATCACCCATATCCTCCCCTTCTTCCTTCTTCTGGGCTTGATCTCTGCATCATAATAAAGTAAATAAACACAAATTCCAAGAAAAAAAAAAACTGTTTATGTTATTTATTTATTTATTCAAAACACAGTACAAGCTTACAGTTTAAAAACCAAAATGCTTATTATGCTAACATTATAGACACACTCAAATTTCAAATATTAAACATCATTCATTCATTTAACGCTAACACTTTTGCCCCAAGTTCACTCGCATTAACATAGTCTATAAACATGCGGGAACGTCTTCAGGGTCCCACCTATCTCTAGTAGCGTAGCTTGGGAGGGCGGGGCAGGTCGCTAGTTTCTGTATAATTCAACAAAATGACATCTATTTAAGTATGTATGAATGATCAAAAGAAAATAAAGCTTTTTCTTCAATATTTTTTCAGGGGGTCAGACTCTACAGACTAAAACCCATCCATGTTGCTCCCCATGCCCTTTGCGTTCCAGGGTCGGGGTGACTCTTTCAAACAAATTCTGCAACACTGGCAGGTCTTTTAAACTCTGCAGAGAGAAATAACAGCCTCACGCAGCCGGGTGCTGCCGCTAAATTGACTGTTGTTTGAATTTAGAATTCCCAAAATTCAATTTTCATACATTTTCATAACACTATCCAATTCTATGAAGGGCCTAGGCATTTGCTAGCCTTTGGCTGGATGTCATTCAGGCCATTGATTAAACGGCACCATTCAATGAAAAGGCTAGGCAGCCAATTAAACCACTGATAAAGCCAGTTGGCTGCTACATATGCATTAAAAGAGTAGATTTGGTAACCAATTAGAAAGATTATCAGATTGTCCTTTATGCCTATAAATATGACATAAGTAGGTGATAGGAGTCTATTACAAATTGTACAGAGGATCTAAGTGTCCCGTCTTATCCAGTACAGAAGCTACATCTTTTAAATTATTTTTTTTTTTTTTTTTTTCAAATTCAAATTTATTTTTTATTTGTATTACAATGAGCTTATTCCAATATTTAGATGAATAAGCTCATTGAAGAGACCATAGTTTTGGATTGGTTTATTCTCATGTTTGTATATTATTAATAACTGTGATGGAGGCCTACTTACAGCAAATATTCGTATCTCTCCAAGCATTGTGCAGCCGTACGCCCAATGATGGGCGCAATGGTTCTCCACTGTGTGGGCATCAGCTTGGCCAGGTGCAGCAACTTTTCGTCCTCCTCGCGAGACCATTCCGTCTTCTTGATGCTCGGGTCGAGCCACTCGTACCAACGAGCCTTGCATTGCTTTGCAGACTTTCTATGCAGCAGCGACGCAATACGGGACCACTGGTTTTTCCCATATTTCATCACCGCCGCTTTGAGGATTTCATCCTACGAATTCAGTAATAACGGATAAATATATGAAAATATTGATAATGAAGAGCTTTGTAGGATCAAAGATAACTCTACAAACCTCGGTGTTGCGCCAAACGCCACCTTTTATCATAATTCGCGGCATGGTTTAGGATCTATTTATGCCGCCGGTCACAAAACAAAAATTAGTTTAATCAGAAATTTCGTAGTTATTACAAAAACTCATATGCATCACATAATAAATTGCTTGAAAACACAAATAGCCAACATGAAATCCGATTGATAAAATGAAATGACGTCCCACTCCCTGTAGAAAAGAGAGTGAGTGAAAGAGTGAAGTTAGCGTCATACAGATGATACAGAATATCTGTCAAAGTTTTATTTTATTTTTGTATGGCAATTTTCTTAAATTGACCAGGCGTTGACATTTTGAGAATGAAGCATGCGTTCCGAACCGGGTATAAGTTTGTGCGTTTCGGACCGGATCTTAACTTGACGGCAAAAGAATTTTAATGCCCGTTCACGGTGGTTGTTTACGGTTTTAGAAAACCGTAAACCATTAGGTATTTTACACTTAAAAACCTGTGTGTTGATTCTCTATTGTCACTGCAAGAAATCTACATGCTTTTGTTTATGATAGGCTTCCAATTATACCAACCTTTCAAAACAAACTATAAATGTCAAATTGTTGTAAATCTAAATGGGTGATAGCATTTCTGGCACTCCCTTTTCCTTGATTATTGATGAAAACGTATTAAAGTGCAGAGTATCTAACTATAATATGAATTTTCATTAGCAGATTTAGTTCCCTGACTAACATGAAACATTGTTTTGCTTCGTAAAGTTAGTGTGTGAACTAGCGCAGTGTAATAAGGTAACTATGATTCAAGCATATTTATCACCGCGGTGGTACTCTCGTGCTACTTTGCATTCATAAATTTAATTTACTACTATTGCCTGCAGTCATACATAGGATACTGTATAAAAGAAACGCTAATGATACCTTGGAGGTGATATTTCAGTTAAGGATTCTATGTGCAATCAGGAAGGATATGATAACACACCAATTGGATATGCGGCATTAAAAGCAATTGATTCTCAGCCGTACCTAGTAGACTAGTAGTTCGTAATTGTAGGTTGTAGTTTCAACTATAGCAATAACCGTAGGTACCTAAGTTAACTGCAGATTTATTTCAAACTCAAAACTAAGTATATTGTGTTGCCTGGTTGTCTAAAGCATAAGTCCAATTCATTTGTTATAGTTTGTTTAGAATAACAAATGAATACAATCTGTCAGCCCACCCAGTAACCAATTGAATGGAAAGGTGCTGTAGCTCTTATTCATAGTTATTTATATAACTAGTGTCCCTCTGGGAATCAGTGTGTTACTGTGTAGTAAGTATCTACTTATTGCATACCTACTTACTACATCCTGTTACTGATTGATTCAGTTTAATATGAATTTCTATCAACTCCAATTAGGTTATTAGAAGGTTGAATAAAGTTAGATATTCAAGCTCTACTGTTAATGTCTTAACTGTATTTTTTTCTTTTTTAGAATCATGTCAACCATGTCAAGATCAGTAGTACACATCAGCCAGCAGAAGCTGGCTGAGAAGCTCATCATTCTGAATGACAGAGGTATTGGGATGCTGACTAGAATCTACAACATCAAGAAAGCCTGTGGAGATGCTAAATCTAAACCAGGCTTCCTGTCCGACAAGGCCTTAGAATCCTCTATTAAAAACATTGTTAGAAGATTCCCTAACATTGATGTCAAAGGCCTCCAGGCTATTACAAACATCAGAAATGAAATCATTAAATCTCTCTCATTGTATTACTACACATTTGTAGATCTTTTAGATTTTAAAGATAATGTTTGTGAACTCCTCAACATTTTGGACGCATGTCAGGTCACATTAGACCTGACTTTAAATTTTGAATTGACAAAGAATTATCTGGATCTCATCACTACTTACATCTCACTGATGATTCTACTGTCAAGGGTAGAAGATCGTAAAGCAGTACTAGGATTATTCAATGCTGCTCATGAAATGGTACACAGTCAGATTGATCAAAGTTTCCCTCGTTTGGGTCAAATGATTTTAGATTATGATGCTCCCCTGAAAAAACTATCAGAAGAGTTTCAACCACATCTGAAGGTGCTGACTAGTGCACTTAATTCTCTCTGGCAAGTGTATCCTGCCAGAAACCTAACAGCTGAACACTGGAGATCTGAACAGAAGTTGAGCTTGGTGAGCAACCCTGCTCAGCTGCTGAAACCCTCAGAAACAAACACCATGTCATGTGAATATGTCTCATTGGAGTGTCTGGAGAGATGGGTGATATTTGGCTTTGCTATTTGCCACCAAATGCTGCAACAAGATCATGCAAACAAAATGTGGGTCAGTGCCTTAGAGTCAGGGTGGGTTGTAGCACTATTTCGCGATGAAGTCATCTATATTCACAGTTACATCCAGAGTTTCTTTGATGGCATAAAAGGATATGGTAAGAGGATATCGGAAGTGAAGGATTGCTATCACCATGCAGTCCAAAAAGCTGGCTACAAACACAGAGAGAGGAGGAAGTTTTTGAGAACAGCTTTGAAGGAACTTGGTCTCATATTAACTGATCAACCAGGATTGTTGGGACCTAAGGCATTGTTAATTTTCATTGGTCTCTGCTATGCAAGAGATGAGGTGTTTTGGTTACTTCGACACAATGACAATCCTCCACAAAAAGTAAAAGGCAAAGCAGCTGAAGATTTGGTGGACCGTCAGTTGCCTGAACTGCTGTTCCACATGGAAGAGTTGAGGGCGTTAGTCCGGAAATACAGCCAGGTCATGCAGAGATATTATGTGCAGTATCTGTCAGGTTTTGATGCTGTTGCTCTGAACTTGATGATACAAAACTTGCAAGTCAATCCTGATGATGAGAATATTATACTGTCATCATTGTGCAGCACTGCTGCTAATTTAAGCGTCAAGCAGGTTGAAGACAATGAGCTGTTTGATTTCCGAGCATTCCGCCTAGATTGGTTCAGGTTGCAAACATATACATCCGTTGCAAAATCTGCATTCAGTCTTGTAGATCAGAGGGAATTGGCTCAATTCATTGATAAAATGGTCTTTCATACAAAAATGGTTGATAATCTTGATGAAATAATGGTAGAAACATCAGACTTGTCTCTCTTTTGTTTCTACAGCAAAATCTTTGAAAGTCAATTCCACATGTGCCTTGAGTTCCCGGCACAAAATCGTTACATCATTGCATTCCCACTGATTTGCAGCCATTTCCAAAACTGTACTCATGAATTATGCCCAGAAGAGAGACACCATATCAGAGAGAGGAGTCTTTCAGTCGTAAATATATTCTTGGATGAGATGGCAAAGGAAGCTAAAAATATTATCACTACAATTTGTGATGAGCAGTGCACAATGAGCGACAAGTTACTGCCGAAACATTGCGCGCAGACCATCGCGCACCTGGCCAACAGGAAGAAGAAAGACAAAAATAAGAAGAACACAATTGCTATTGTTGTGCCAGGAGCTGAGAGTTACAGGAAGACCAGAGAAGATCTGACTACCATGGACAAACTACACATGGCTTTAACAGAGCTGTGCTATGCCATCAACTATTGTGCTACCGTCAATGTATGGGAGTATACATTCGCGCCGCGAGAATATTTGCACCAGCATTTGGAAACCAGATTTTCTAAAGCATTGGTTGGCATGGTCATGTTCAACCAGGACACAAGTGAAATTGCCAAACCATCAGAGTTGTTAGTCAGCGTTCGGGCGTATATGAACGTCTTGCAAACGGTTGAAAATTATGTTCATATTGACATTACTAGAGTATTCAATAACTGCCTTTTACAACAAACACAAAACACAGACAGCCACGGAGAGAAGACAATAGCTTCCCTTTACACACAATGGTATTCAGAAATCTTACTCAGGAGAGTTAGTGCTGGCAGTATTTGCTTTTCCATGAATCAAAAGGCATTCGTAAGTCTAACCGCGGAGGGCGCAATCCCATTCAATGCTGAAGAGTATTCCGACATAAATGAGCTTCGAGCCTTAGCTGAACTCATTGGGCCTTATGGCATGAAATTACTGAGTGAAACATTGATGTGGCACATTGCAAGTCAAGTGCAGGAACTCAAAAAATTGGTAGTACAAAACAAGGAAGTTCTTCAGATGCTAAGAACAAACTTTGATAAACCTGAAATAATGAGAGAACAGTTCAAAAGACTGCAAAATGTAGATAACGTGTTGCAAAGAATGACCATAATCGGCGTCATTTTGAGCTTTAGACAAATCGCCCAAGAGTCTCTTTTAGACGTTTTAGAGCGTCGCATTCCTTTCTTGATTAGTTCAATTAAGGATTTCCAACAGCAATTGCCAAGCGGGGACCCAATGCGAGTCATATCAGAAATGTGTTCGGCGGCCGGCTTGGCTTGCAAGGTCGACCCCACGTTAGCTTCGGCTCTGCGCCAAAATAAAACCGACGTTGAAGATGAAGAGCATCTTATTGTTTGTCTGTTGATGGTATTCGTCGCAGTGTCCTTGCCCAGGCTGGCACGAAGTGAAGGGTCTTTCTACAGACCGTCTTTAGAAGGTCACGCAAATAACATTCATTGCATGGC
The DNA here is from genome assembly GCA_947386135.1 of Melanchra persicariae. Taxonomy (NCBI): domain Eukaryota; kingdom Metazoa; phylum Arthropoda; class Insecta; order Lepidoptera; family Noctuidae; genus Melanchra; species Melanchra persicariae. The sequence continues at coordinate 16,543,265 of OX376648.1, read as the reverse complement.
GCCTGCAATAAATCATATCTTTGGCGCACTGTTCACAATCTGTGGACAGGGTGATATAGAAGATCGGATGAAGGAGTTCTTAGCTTTGGCGTCGTCCTCTCTGCTTCGGCTTGGCCAAGAGACTGACAAGGAAGCAATAAAGAACCGAGAGTCTGTGTACCTCCTTCTCGACCTGATTGTTCAAGAGTCTCCATTCCTGACAATGGACTTGTTAGAATCTTGTTTCCCGTATGTTCTTATACGTAATGCTTATCACGAAGTATACAAACAAGAACAAATGGCGTTGCATTTATAATGATTTTGTAAAGATGACGTAACACAGAACGCTTTGAGAAGTTAGCTTATATGTTCTATTTAATAATAATGATGTCGCTTTATAGACAAATTCCAATATTACGAGTATTATTAAGAAACAAACATTGTAACGTTAATTAATGATATGTTGAGGCGATATACGTATATTAATTAATACTTTAATTTACTAATTAGATTCATGAACACAGATTAAGTTATTACCCGAAATATTTGGCTTTAATGAGACTGGCATACTTATTCCCTTCTTTATCTAAATGGAATAAAATTGTTTTCTTCTCCTTTTAGTCGTTATGAATTATTATTAGAGAAGATAATTATATGTTAGTTTAGGAAAACATAACAGTTCAATATTGGTCAAAGATTAATCACTATCAATGAAATAGTACCTACCTATTGTTTGTGTAAGAAACGCAATCTGTAGAGGCAAGTCAATATGAATTCCGTAGCTACCTACAACTCACAAAGATACTTTAGAGAATATGTTTAGGTAATTAGTTATATAATTGCCTCCATGCTTTTAAATGTTTTATGAATAGTTTATAGATATTCTAAAATTTTATGTAGTTAATGAACTTACTTTAAGGATCATTTAGACAACGCCTAACAGTCTACAATATTGATATCTGAAGTATCAGTTCATGAAAGGAACATTTAACCAGAATGCCAAAATATACCTTACAGCAATTAACATAAGTGGCATTTATCAATAATGCAGAAATGTCCCGTGTATTGATACTTCTGACATTGATATTCTGAAGGGAAAATCGCACTATCACTTCTATCAATGATATTATTCCCTATTCCAGTATTTATTATGTAACAGATAATTATCTAGTTAGCTTTATAATATGATTATTTGGCTATAAACCTATTTTGATGCAGAAAAAAGACACTATCCTATACAACAATCTTCGAACAGTGATATTTTAAAGTTTTTCGGGCTAACAGTAAAAATTAATTAAATGATTTCTGGGTAATAATCGTAGTAGATATAAATGAGTTAATAGGAAATCCGCTGGAGATAAACTGATGAACTTTAAATATCCCTGTGTTGAATGAGTCTTTATGGCAAGTAGAATGAATCACAATGTTTTGTTTGATTATTGTCGTGGCTCTTTCCTACTCAAATGAAGATATTTTTGCGTTTATTATTCTATAATGTATTGACATATTCTCCTAATACCTATTTGTACACTTCTGTTTATGATCTAGCTTGTAATTATGATACTTTTGTACCTTGTAAATAGAGATTATATATCCTTTATTAAAAATATTAAATAATATATTGTAATAGTTTTACTCGCACCCCAAAAATTTAGCATTCCATATTCCATAGCGGCAACATAATCATCTGTGAAAATTACGACTGTCTAGCTATCACGGTTCATGAGATACAGCCTGGTGACAGACAGACTGACGGACATCGGAGTCCTAGTAATAGGGTCCCGTTTTGTCTCTTTGGGTACGGAACCCTTCAAAACAGCAATCTCAAAATAAGTCAACTTTCAGATTCCAGGACGATTAGGGTCGGCTTCCGGCCAGGGGCGTATTTTGAAAATTGCCGCCCCTGGCGGATATTGAAAGGGATTGGAAAATTGAGATTGACAAGAAAAAATAAAAAAGGTGAGAAGTAAAAGTTGGCGGAATGGCGCCAAAACCAAAACAGAATGCAATCGGCCAGAGGCCGCACCTGGCGGATTGGCGCCCCGGGCCATGGCCCGGATGGCCCTAGGGTAAATACGCCCCTGCTTTCGGCTTCCAGTCGAACAAATGTATGGAAATGACATTAGGTGATTGATGACGTTTTCTTTCCACACCTAATGTCATTCCCATACATTTTGGCGTCAGCAGGAAGTCTATGCCCCCTGGACGCAGCTGTTTTACCTATAATATAGCGACTGCGTATGTGACTCACAAACAACCCAGTTACGCGCGCGCTATAAAGACGCAGTTTACCTTCTGGCTACCCGTAACGAAGACTGTATAAGATCTACAAATAACAGCAGAAGCCTCTGTATGTATTGGACGGTCTTCCATCCACAGACCGACCTCGACAAGCGCTGCTTAACCTTAAAGATTGACCCATGCGTTGTTGTTACTGACCCTTTCCCAAAAATAAATCCTAGCAGATTTCTCTTAAAAAGCAATACGTAGGACAATTGACTAGACTTCTTTAGGAGTAGGTACTAATTTTTGCATAAATTTAGGGGATATTACAGATTTTCTAATAGGGAAATCTTGAAATGAAAATTTAACACCGTGACTACCGTCACCCCACCAATGGCATGGTATATCTCGTAAACTACTGGAGCACTAAATTTGAATTTTGGGTACCTACTAATTCTATCTTGCAGAGTACCTACTAGCTAGCGTTAATGGGAATTCGGGGTTTGGCACGGAACTGGTTTCATTCTTACCTTTCAAAGCGACCGCAAAGAATAAAAGCCAAAGAAGGTGAAGTATCAAGCGAGTATTCTGAAATACACTATGGTGTGCCGCAGGGAGGCGTGCTTGGGCCGACTCTCTTCTTAGTCTACATCAACGACCTCTGTGATCTAGCAATAGATAATGCAAAAGTACTTACTTTCGCGGATGACACCGCTATTTTATTCCATAAAAAAACTTGGACTGGGGTCGTTGATGCAGCTCAGAGGGGTCTGGCTCGAGTAATGCACTGGCTACAGCGAAACTTACTCACCTTAAATGCTAGCAAGACTAAATACATAGCATTCAAAACAGCCAAGCGCTATGAGAGTGAAAATCCACTCCATGTCAAACTCCACTCCTGCAGGAATCCTAACAGTGATATTTGCCAATGTGTCGAGATAGAACAAGTTGACAATATTAAATACCTTGGCATCTTGATAGACTACCAATTATCCTGGACCAAACAAATAGATGCTGTCTCTGCAAGGATCCGGAAACTAATGTTCATTTTTAAAAAGCTAAAGAACATAGCAGACCTCTGTACCATTAGGTGTGTGTACTTAGCATTATGCCAGTCTATTTTAAATTACTGTTTAGGGATATGGGGTACAGCAGCAAAGAGCCACTTGATAAAACTTGAACGAGCTCAAAGAGGCATCCTCAAGGTTGCTTATGGAAAGCCCTATCGGTATCCCACTGACAGTCTGTACGAAGAATGTAATGTTCTTAGGGTTAGACAACTCTTCGTGCTGTCTGTAGCATTGCGCTTTCATCGACAGGCACTACTTACCCAAATTAAATCTTCCAGATCCTGTAGACTGATTAAATGGGTCATACCCGCAACTCGTACAAAGTTTGCCCAAAGATCCCCTAGATATGTCGGTCCATATATCTATCAAAAATTGAACAAAATCTTGAACTTAGTTGGTTGTTCCAAGCATAATTGTAAAACTAAAATTACGAAATGGCTATCAGCTCAAGACTATGGGAAAACTGAAGCTCTTCTGATTCCCCTGATGTAAATCATCTGCAATAACTCATCCACACACATGTCCTACACATAAACGTACACAAGCACACCCTTACAGACACCCAATATCACTACACTCACTCACATCATATACTGCCGGTCGATTCTGTCGACATCTCACGGTGTTCACCCAGCTCTATTGTCGTTCACTCCGCCTAGGTGAACACCGTGAGGTGTCGACGGAATCGACCGGCTGTATATCACATACTAACTCATACCATTTTAGAACATCTACACACACACACACACACACCATCACACCACACATACGACGTTCATGGACGTAATCTTGTGTTTGAATTTTATTTAATTTCGTTATTTTTGCTTGTATGTTCTTATTTAAACCCAACTGTAAACTACTATGTGCACTTATTGTCATCAACCATGAGGCTACTAGATCCCACGACACAGGGTATCCTAGTGTGGAGTCTAGGGTTACTCAATTGCACACAAGTTCTTTTCTTTCTTTTTCTCAATTAAATCTTGGAGCTTTTAGACTTATAATGTGCTTACTATGTCTATAAACTTGTTAGAAATAAATTCTTTATATCTTTTACTAATTTTCTATATATTAAAAACTGTAATTTCTCCCCAAATTTAAACAAAAATTAGTACTCCTAAAGAAGTCATAGTGACCAAAATTTCACATCTAAGTGTTGTATTTTAAGAGAAATCTGCTTTCATTACTTTTCCATACTAAATCCCCGCGTCTTAGAATAATAACGCCTAGAAACCTAGTACGAGCATCAAAAGTGAAGCAACTCAGACTACTCCATATACGGAGTACTCGGCGCAGCGAGCCGTCAGTGCTCAAGGTCACGCTCTGTTGAATGCACCTCCCGAGAAATATTTAAAAATGACAGTTTGTTGCATAAAAAGATGCTCTAACACACCAGGAAAACAAAAAAAATGTGATAAAATCACGTTTCACAAGTAAGTACTTACATTAAATCCATTATTTTTACGTAAATCGATCTTCAAATTAAAATTTTCATAACCTAATTTATCACAATGTAGTGTTGCCAGTTGTAAAGAAAAATTACCCATAATACAGTAAGCACTAACTGTTGGAGTCTACCTGTATTATGATGCTTATTGTTTAAAGTTGTAAGTATGAAACGAAAGCTAATAATTACGGTTGATTCAAATAATTTGCGCATTTTTTTAAGTGAAAAGTTCTTTAGGCGCGTTGGGCAGTTTTCATATGGGAAAAAACCATAGTCGCGACACGCGGCGACACCGACACCTGTGTATGAGATCGTGTCTTAAAATTGAAATAAAGGAACATCAGACTGGGCGGCCAACCAGGGGGGGGGGGGGGCAGGGGAGGCGGGAGCCTTGTCGGCCCCGCGGGTGCCGACCAGTCTTTCATGGGTGTCATTTTCGCGATCTTTGGGGTCGCTAAAACCGATTATGGGGTCAAAATCGAAATCCAAGATGGCGCTGACGAAATTTGCTAACTTTTCGTCATGGGTGTCATTTTCATGGTTTCTGGAGTCGCTAAAACCAATTATGGGGCCAAAATCGAAATCCAAGATGGTGGCGATGAAATTTGCTAACTTTTCCTTATGGGTGTCAATTTATGTCATAGGATATTGAACTGTTACTATTCCGACATCAATAAATTTATGTGCACGAGTGTACCTACATCTCGAATCAATAATCAATACAATCAACAAACCAAACCATTGACAACTTAATTTCGTGACGGTAGTCACGCTCCTTTCAGCAGGACCACCTTCAAAATCGATTTTCTCGAAAACTACTAAGGTACCAATTTTGTTGTTCGAGTACCAATTAGTACCAATTGAGTACTAATTATTTGCAAAATATGGAAGCGATTGGAGTGCGTGGTCCTGCGGCATGCGGTAGTCACGCTCATCCCTTTTTCTGCGCTCATGGTGGTCCTGCCGAAAGGAGCGTGACAACCTTCAAAGTCGATTTTCTCGACAACTACTGAGGTAAGTACCAATTTTGTTGTTCGAGTACCAATTATTTACCAAATATGGAAGCGATTGGCGTTCGTGGTCCTGCGGTAGTCACGAACATCAAGTGACAAAGAGGGGTTGAATCATAGAGGAATATAATATATCGGGTATGAATGTTTGTAAATTAATTACACCTCATTGGATTTGGAACATGAATAGCCCATCATCTTTTATCTCGGTGGTATGTTCCCATGGGATTACCAACTTAGATTTTTTTTTATCAAATTGAGCTGACGAAATGTGGGCACACTGTATAGATCTCCGCAGCTGCCGGGAATACTGGCGTTTTAGTATTTTATAAGCTAAACATAATACTAGTCTTCGTCTCGAGCAGGTATTTTTGATACCAAGACAAGAATGATGGCACATCATACTGTTGTAAAAGGAAAAGTTAAATAAATAAAAGCCACCAAATTCATGTAAAATTTATTGTTTTTTTTTTAATTTTGAAATCACATGTTGTAACATTCATCTTGTTAATTAAAAATATTCACATTGTCATTTAAATAATCTATTACGGTAATCTAGCTTACACTTAGGAGAAATAATGCCATTGAGTACTACTAGTGACGGACATAATGCTATCCGTCGGTTACACGATTGGTCAAGTCATTCTACAACAGAACATTACCCTCAGTTTACATACATACAAATATACAGTATTATAGTACAATTACAAGAACTTGCGTATTGTTTCGACATTCACTAATAAAATGGCATTAATATGGTATACTTATAAGACCGATCCTTAACATTACAATGTTTAGAAATAATAAAAATACATCATGCTCTTTGGCTTGCACGACGGAAAATAATAATACTATGCAATAATGATTGTTAACATAATCTCATAATCTATCAAAGAGATCAATGGAACTGTACGACAAAATATACTGATACACAGGTATAGGAAGGGGAGCGGTGTGTGATATGCAAGTTTGTAGTTCACCAGCCGACGACCTCCGCCTGAGCCACTCTCCACGCACAACTCATACAGTCACAAATAATACAAGGAATGACTTTGTAAAACGTCATCGTAGCAAGACGAAACTTTCAGTCTAATAACATTTTGATCATTTGGCAATATTGTTAAATTTCATATTATATTCTACTTAAAATAGGATAAATAAAATAAACGAATACAAAAGTACATTAATCGCCATAGGAAGACTAAATGCATTTTTTTTTTTTGAAAATATGTTGGTATTTGAGCCCATTACTAATATATTATCAAATATAACTTATGATAAATGTATTATCAGTATCACGATGCAGTGAGAAATGAAGAACTAACGATTAAAGGAACAGGAATACAAATCGGTATAATGGCACCTCGACATTCCACTTACGTTACATTAAATACGTTAAAAATAACTATATATAAAATTACACTTACGGAGATTCAAGTAAAACAATGCAGTTACTTTACAATTACTTCTAGAGTCGGTATGAACGTTCTGGTTTAAAGTCGTATGATATTTTTACATCGTAGCCTTTGTATACCTCTCCATTTATATACAAAAATATACATAAATGTCCGGTTACAGGAGCAACACTGAACAGTTAAAAGTATCACTGGTTCACACGAACATTGCGTCGTCCCTAAGGTTCCCCTGCTATTTCTGTATAAAAATAATAATTTGATAGATCACCGCGTCGCTCGCGAATATTTCCTACTTTTGAGCTCAGAGAGAGCGGATCGATCGCACTAATCCGCATTGAGCAAATAACGTGGCACCTCGGTGCAAAACAATTTAGTCACGTCGTCCTCGGGGGACGCCTAAGTCACACGCGGGTAGTACTCGAACAGGGCGCTCGTGCGCGTGTGTCTATATGTCAGCCTGGGGGCGCTGCGGGTTGGTGACGGTGAGCGAGTCGGGCGAGTGCAGCGTGATGGTGGTCTGCGACGCCACCGTCACCGTCCTGTGCTCGGCGGCTGCGTCGGCGCGGTACACGTAGCCCAGCAGCAGCGGCACCCCGGGCGCCAGCGCCACCAGCTCCAGCGGCGCGGGGGCGGCGGCGCCGCAGTACTCGTACTGTCAGACCTTCTGCGCGGGCCGCATCTCGTACGACTGCGGGTACGCGTTCGCGTAAGGCTCGCCGCGACGCCCGCTAGGTCCGGCCGGCGCTGAGGCCGCTGCTGTAAAAAAAAATAGTTCAGTTTTGTGATCGGAATAAAAGTCAATTGTCAAGTACTGACAAGTTGTGACAGTTTGATAGTATCATATCGTGACATATTTTTGGGGGCAATAGAGCTCCTACCAGCGTTTTTGCTTCCGTTCTTTTATTTCTCATTCGAGAACCAAGCACCATAAAAACGCACCCGGATCATAATAAATAACTACTCTAATAAAAACACGTTGTCAAAGTCAAAGCTATTTGCACGTTCCAAAGCGTAGATCTATATGGAGAAGAACGTGCAAGAAACTCCACGGACACTCTTTTAAAAATTATATTTTGTTACAAAATTAAGGTTACATCATTCATATTGAAATTATACATATATGTGAGAACGATTGTTGAACCGTTGATTTGTAGAAGAAGAACAAACTATAATGTTATCACTATGAATATAGGTTTGTTATGTTATCAGATTTTGTAGTCTGCCGCAAACTATGCTGCGACGTCAGAGACTTTAGTCAAATGGGTAAGAGAATTATGATTTGAATATGGAATACACGCACCAAGATCCCTGTGCGCGTACGTGAGCGGCGGCGCGTAGCCCTTGTGTGTGCGCGTGCGCCGGTGGCCGGCGCGCGGGGCTGCGCGCGCGGGAGAGCGGCCGGCGCCGGGTCGCATGCGCCGCAGCGTGTTCATCGGGTGACGAAAGGTTTCTGACAGGCGCCTGTTGGACAATGGTGATGTTACTTTAGCACGCCTCCCAATAAAATCAAATCAAATAAGGGCGAATTTCAGAGGGCTAATTCTATTACTTTTTAAGCAACGTTTGCATTCACATGTCAGTCGCAATCTGTTAATAAAGCCTCAATACACTACATTACATACATTTTTGATAGATTTCGATTGACATACGAATGCGAATGTTGCTTAAAAATTAGTAGAATTGGCCCTCGTGATTCAAATGTACTTTTACGATAAATTCATTGGCAAGACTCGCCCTAAATAGACACAGTGCATTCGCACTGCACGCAAGTTGTTAAACTGCAGTTGACACGCTTACAGTTGGCCGGCTTACGCTGAAAACCAGCGCCATGTATTCGTGCCTTCGTGCACGGGCCTCGGCATTATGCTGAGCGTTAGCCGTTTTGCGCGGTAGTGACGCATATATTATTGTTTTCGGAATAAGTCTACACCTGATTTTGTTTTGTTTTTAGGCCTATGCTTAACAATTTTGTGTATGTGCGTCGCGTCACTTTCACGTAAATAAACAGTTTTTCTTTCTTTCAGTTGACATGCCGTTCCTAGACAGTCGGTTGACAGTGTTGATGCGGTTATATCAACTGAAATTCTGCAATAGCATGGATTTTTAAATGTTTACCTAACTCTAATCTATATTAAAATAATTTCAGGGGCGTGCATAAAAGAGGAATAGATAGTTGCATAGCTGCATAGGTGTCTTGTTCGCAAAGATGTACCATCAAAAGTACCAGATAATATCTGACGGGGAACGGGCCCCCTTGTTATTTTTAAAAACGGTGACATCAGCAATGCTGACGTCACTATTTCCATATCATCATGGTGCTGGTGGTGGTTACTCATTTCGGAAATGAAATACTTGTTTTCAGTATCAACTTATATTCTCGCTGGTGGATAGCACACAAATGGCACACAGTAAATATTCGTCAACAACAAAGAATGACTCACGATATTACGGAGCTCCGCACCGTCCGACGGCTCGACTTAGAATGAATTGTGAACGGTCGGGCGTTCGTATTTATACCCTTCGGTTAGAGTCGTTACAAATCTATCGACTCATGTTTTCTTTATGGTTCGTTTTTAAATTCTTGATTTAATTTTACAAATCATAAAATGAATTTAGAAGTACAAATTAATTAGTTTAATAATTTCTAGTAATCAACTAATAAACTTAATTAAATAATCGTTTGAGTGACTTTTACCAACTTCAAATAAGCAATCACACAGTATTTGAACTTAGAATAATCAAACTGACGCTCGATTACGCCTTTCCGCCGGCATTCATATTGATTTATTCGACGCTTGATTAAGCCTTCGCGCCGATACGGCCATTCTGACAGGCGGTGCGCGCTCTGCACCAGCCTGAATGTAGCTCTTGATAGTTTTAGTCAAAGTCAAAACGTTCATTTATATTAGGCCATGAAACGGTACTTTTGAACGTCATCATTTCCATTTAAAATAATACAAAGTGACTCTACCGTCCGTTCACAAAGGTAGATTCTATGGAGAAGAACGGACAAGAAACTCCATAGTTACTCTTTTCAAATAAATGTTTTACAATATTTATTGCGGGTCTCAAACCACGGATTTTCACGGATTAACGGAAACCAATCTCAAAGAGATTAGTATCCGACATCCGTAGTCAACCAATGTTGCACTATGGTTTAAATGTTAGGAGGGTCTTGTAGGTTTCTCGGAGGGTCTCGCAGATTTCTCGGAGAGTCTCGTAGATTTCTCGGAGGGTCTCGTAGATTTCTCGGAAGGTCTCGTAGATTTAGTCTTCTAATCTGAAACAAGTTATGGTATTTCTTTGAGATTGGTACCTGTAGGCAAATGTTGAACTATGGTTTAAAGATTAGGAGGGTCTCGTAGATTTCTCGGAGGGTCTCGGAGGGTCTCGAAGATTTCTCGGAGGGTCTCGTAGATTTCTCGGAGGGTCTCGTAGATTTCTCGGAGGTTCTCGTAGATTTCTCGGAGGGTCTCGTAGATTTCTCGGAGGGTCTCGTAGATTTGGGAAGATGAACAAGGTCGATGCTGTGCTATACACAGAGGCTCTAAATGGTAAAGGATAAGGAGTCATTATTTCTTTATAAAAGCACTTTGTTACTCGCCTTTTGTTGTGGATGTGTGTTTTCTGTATTTGAGTTTTTGTGTTTGCTGCTCTTGCCTTTGTTTGTGAGGTGGAAGGCACTGGTTGTGTTGCCCCAGCTGGCATTGCAGGTTGTTCATCTTCAGCTGCCGATACGGTTGCCTGATCACCTGGTTTTTGGAGCTGCAGCTGATAATGCGCAACCTTTCGTGGTCATCCTCTTTGGAAAGGATGAATCTTTTGGCTGATTAAATCGGTGTCTATCTTGATTCGCAGATGGGGCCATTTTTTGTTGAGCAAGTTGAGTCAGGGCTTCCATATCCACTGTTTGGTCATCAATATTAACGAGACTCAGGAGTTCTGGAGGCACACAATGTTTTCGCCAGGTCTTCTTATTCGTGTGGGTAGTATGGTCTAACGACCCCACACACCCTAGTGTCAGAGTTTCTAAACCGTCTCAAGGGCCTCTGACATGGTTTGACGACCGCCATTTTCGCCAGGTGATGAGAGTGAGTGGAGCTATTCCAGTCACACGCTGAGAAGTACAATTTAAAGCCAACTGCAGTTCTTCGAGATCACTGCCACTGCTCGGCTGACTCCTGGCGTAATATAATGGATGTTCATTCCAAATCGATCACAGTAGTTTTTGAATCCCCCCCAGGAACTCTCTTCTTCCATCAACGATGATTTAGGCCGGTGTACCCAAGAGGTGCACAAGGCAATGCAGAGCAGCGAGAGTGCATTGAGGGCGTTTGTTGTCGGCGTAATAGAACATCACATACTTCATGAAATCATCAATCGTGACAATGACTTATTGATGTTCATTTCCCAGTTTACCTTTAAGGTACTCCACCTCAAAATCGTAATTTTGCAGGAAAGCCCACCAGCGGAGAATCTTTGGGAGGAGGTCCTTTTTGTGTTACGCCTTAAGTGCATCACAGTCCGTTATGACCGTGAACCTTCGTCCGTAGAGGTATTGTTGGAAGTGTTTTATGGCGCGAACCACTGCTAGAGTCTCAAGTTCGTATGAGTGGTACTGACTTTCTGCTGCAGTTGTTCTCATACTCATGAAAGCCACAGCTCGTAGTCTTTCATCAATAATTCGGAAAAGTACTGCACCAAAACCAAGACTACTGGCATCAGTGTACAATTGTATGGGTACTGCCTCTTGAAACAATGTCAGAACAAGAGTCGATATTTAAGCATTGTATTGTTGTACTTCTTACATCTTCATGTTTCACCCTATTCCCATTTTGCACCTTGTTTTGTTAATTCGTACAGAGGCACCATTATATGGGAAGTTTGGGATGTATTTTCTGAAGTCATCAGCTAAACCGTTGAACTGCCTTACTTGTTTTTGACAGTTTTTTTTTTTTTTTTGTTTTTGGAACTGGTGCCTTGACGAGAACTTCCACCTTCCTAGGACTTGGTTGCACATGTCCATCTGAGAAAACGTTTCCCAGATATTCGATGGTTCACTTGAAGAAGCTGCATTTGTCCGCATTGATGGAATAGCCAGCTTGCTACAGTGCCATCAGAATGCGTTCAAGGTGTAACAATCCTTCAGTAAAATTCGTACATTTGCTTAGTACATCATCAAAATATACTTGCACAACCGAGCCAAGGAGTGATAACAGGGCCCTATTGATGCAGCGTTGGTAAACTGTGCAAGCATTGCTTAATCCAAATGGAATCGTGAGGTACTCATAAGAGTCCGTCTGGTGTAACGCAGGCAGTCTTCTCAATTGACCCTCCTGCAATTGGTATTTGGTGAAACCGGCTGCCATGTCCAAGCAAATGTCTGTCGCATGGTTTGTTTTCTTGCAGATTTCATAGCTCTGGGATGATTTGTTCTGGTTGTGGTTGCTTTTGCGTTGAGCAGCTCTATTCGCATACAATTCGAGATTCCTCCGTGCCTCGGAAAGCACGTTAAGCCGTTGGTCCCGGCCGTCCTTTGTAGATCTTTGGCAGTCTTTTACGGATTGTCAGAAGCCAGAAAATCTGACACCAGTAAAATACTAGCATTTAGAGATTCAGCTAAAGATTTGACTGGGAGCCGACCTCAATATAGTTGGGAAAAGGCTAGGCAGATGATGACATCTTGCCCATTGTCCGGTTTATCCTTTGTCACTCTTTTCCAAAGAACCCAAGCACGTGACAAGAACAGCAATGTTCATTGAAGAATCGTAAACAATCGGAACCTGAAAATATACCGTGAATGTCTGTTTTCAGGCTCAATCGTAGTATTCAGATTGCTGCGTAGTTCTTCCCATGAAGATGTAACTGCATCATCCAGTCGTCAACCCACATCCTGGCACGTCCTTTGTAAGCGGCATTTTTTTTATACGAACGTCGAAATCGTTCAATTTAAATTGGTCCACAGCCTTGTCTGTAAGCTGACACCATTCACGTACGCCAACGTTGGTATCAGGATCATTATGATGGAAGTTAGACACCCTTAATTCTGATTTTAGATTCTGCTGATGGTGCACATACCCGTTCAGACATTTTCTACATCATTTCCATCATTTGCATGAAGAATTGTGGTGCCTACCACAACCCACCGAAGGATCACGAACCGGGGCGTGAATCATCTCATAATGGATACCCAACGAAGTGGTGGGTACCAGAATTGGTTCCATTTGTTGAGCAGGAACAGTTCCAGGTTGGTCAGCTGGTGATCGAGCTGATGAGGAGGTGGTTTGGATTGGATTCTGATCCAATCCCACTTCTGATGACGGGGAACGGGCCCCCTTGTTATTTTTAAAAACGGTGACATCAGCAATGCTGACGTCACTATTTCCATATCATCATGGTGCTGGTGGTGGTTACTCATTTCGGAAATGAAATACTTGTTTTCAGTATCAACTTATATTCTCGCTGGTGGATAGCACACAAATGGCACACAGTAAATATTCGTCAACAACAAAGAATGACTCACGATATTACGGAGCTCCGCACCGTCCGACGGCTTGACTTAGAATGAATTGTGAACGGTCGGGCGTTCGTATTTATACCCTTCGGTTAGAGTCGTTACAAATCTATCGACTCATGTTTTCTTTATGGTTCGTTTTTAAATTCTTGATTTAATTTTACAAATCATAAAATGAATTTAGAAGTACAAATTAATTAGTTTAATAATTTCTAGTAATCAACTAATAAACTTAATTAAATAATCGTTTGAGTGACTTTTACCAACTTCAAATAAGCAAACACAGTATTTGAACTTAGAATAATCAAACTGACGCTCGATTACGCCTTTCCGCCGGCATTCATATTGATTTATTCGACGATTGATTAAGCCTTCGCGCCGATATATCTAATAAAACTTCTCAGTTGTAGGTTACACTTTTTAGTAGTCGTATCAATAAAAAGGAGTGATACAATGGATGATGCCATAGAAGGAAAAAAAATAGCACCAACGACAGAAACTTGCCACAGTCGTCACCCATAAAAGTGAAACAGAAATCCCAGCAGCATATAACATAACATAGAGCTACACATACCTAGCCGGCGGCCTCTTGGGGTTGGACGAGGGCGTGTGCACGGCGCAGCACTTGACGAAGGCGCCCATGCACACGATGAGCCCCACGCCGGCCAGCAGCACCACCCACCACTGCTCTATGACCCAGGCCTGCACGGTCTGCAGGGTGGCCTGGTTGAGGAGCAGGTTCTTGAGGCGGGCCAGCGGCCCTTCGGCGTCCACTGCGCGGCATTTGAGGAAGACGTCGCAGTAACCCTGGATGGTAAGACGTTTTTGAAGGATTAGTATAATTTTTTTTTACAAAAGTGGATTGAAAAGGCATATTATTTTGCTTTGATACAGTCTAAAATGCCAAACGTACCAAACTGTAAAACGCCTATGTAGAGTAGTCGATAATAAAAATACAGGCAGTTTCCGAACTCAGCATAGTTGCTGCACTTTACGCACTAGCTTCAATAGTTATAATATCAAGTTTATATGAAGTACAACAATAATGAGACGAATTCGTAATAAGTCGTATAAGTGGTACGAGTGAGGCGTGTACCTGGAAGTTGTCACAAGGCGAGCCCGGGCGCAGGCTGATGCCCCCGGGCGGCAGGCCCACGCGCTGCGCGAAGTCCGCCGTGCTGTGGCACTGGTCGGCGCGCGGGCCCGTCTGGCACGCCAGCTGGCACAGCGCGCGCCGGTCCGCCACGGCCGACACGCCGTCGCCCAGCGCGCGCGCCGCGCTCGACAGGAAGCACTCCGACATGTTCCACGCCAGGCAGATGGAGCCGCGGCACTCGCCGCCCAGGCACAGCTGCGTGCCTGCGGGAGGGACGGACATGTCAGACAATCATTACAAGCTTATTAACTTGCCAAGAGCCCCCAACCGACGTCTAGCAGAGCTTATAAAATGACCGGCACCAAATGGCAGCACGTCAGATCCAGGCAAAACTCTTGTTTTGTGACATAGTTAAATTAACGTCATCCTCATATTGACGTCATAATATCACATTAATTTTAAACATAGAAGACTCTTGCCTTAATGGTATGATGAATTTTCCAAAAAACCCTCATTGAATAAAAACAATCATGCGAAAGTGAACAAGCCTTCGCGATACGTTTGCATAAATGAAATCACCTCGCCAAGCCCAAGTTACCGAAAAGTAAAAATAAAATTGGAATCTGCGTCTGAATGTTCTGCGGGAACATTTTGAGTATGAGTGGTTTAGTTATGAGTAATAAAGAGTAATCCAAGGTACCATTATTGCACTTGGTGTGGTTGGGCATGGCGCGCGGCTCGGGACAGTCGGCGGAGGCCCCGGAGCAGAAGGAGGCGTGGCTGCACTGTTTAGTTATGAGTAATAAAGAGTAATCCAAGGTACCATTATTGCACTTGGTGTGGTTGGGCATGGCGCGCGGCTCGGGGCAGTCGGCGGAGGCCCCGGAGCAGAAGGAGGCGTGGCTGCACTGTTTAGTTATGAGTAATAAAGAGTAATCCAAGGTACCATTATTGCACTTGGTGTGGTTGGGCATGGCGCGCGGCTCGGGGCAGTCGGCGGAGGCCCCGGAGCAGAAGGAGGCGTGGCTGCACTGTTTAGTTATGAGTAATAAAGAGTAATCCAAGGTACCATTATTGCACTTGGTGTGGTTGGGCATGGCGCGCGGCTCGGGGCAGTCGGCGGAGGCCCCGGAGCAGAAGGAGGCGTGGCTGCACTGTTTAGTTATGAGTAATAAAGAGTAATCCAAGGTACCATTATTGCACTTGGTGTGGTTGGGCATGGCGCGCGGCTCGGGGCAGTCGGCGGAGGCCCCGGAGCAGAAGGAGGCGTGGCTGCACTGTTTAGTTATGAGTAATAAAGAGTAATCCAAGGTACCATTATTGCACTTGGTGTGGTTGGGCATGGCGCGCGGCTCGGGGCAGTCGGCGGAGGCCCCGGAGCAGAAGGAGGCGTGGCTGCACTGTTTAGTTATGAGTAATAAAGAGTAATCCAAGGTACCATTATTGCACTTGGTGTGGTTGGGCATGGCGCGCGGCTCGGGGCAGTCGGCGGAGGCCCCGGAGCAGAAGGAGGCGTGGCTGCACTGTTTAGTTATGAGTAATAAAGAGTAATCCAAGGTACCATTATTGCACTTGGTGTGGTTGGGCATGGCGCGCGGCTCGGGGCAGTCGGCGGAGGCCCCGGAGCAGAAGGAGGCGTGGCTGCACTGTTTAGTTATGAGTAATAAAGAGTAATCCAAGGTACCATTATTGCACTTGGTGTGGTTGGGCATGGCGCGCGGCTCGGGGCAGTCGGCGGAGGCCCCGGAGCAGAAGGAGGCGTGGCTGCACTGTTTAGTTATGAGTAATAAAGAGTAATCCAAGGTACCATTATTGCACTTGGTGTGGTTGGGCATGGCGCGCGGCTCGAGGCAGTCGGCGGAGGCCCCGGAGCAGAAGGAGGCGTGGCTGCACTGTTTAGTTATGAGTAATAAAGAGTAATCCAAGGTACCATTATTGCACTTGGTGTGGTTGGGCATGGCGCGCGGCTCGGGGCAGTCGGCGGAGGCCCCGGAGCAGAAGGAGGCGTGGCTGCACTGTTTAGTTATGAGTAATAAAGAGTAATCCAAGGTACCATTATTGCACTTGGTGTGGTTGGGCATGGCGCGCGGCTCGGGGCAGTCGGCGGAGGCCCCGGAGCAGAAGGAGGCGTGGCTGCACTGTTTAGTTATGAGTAATAAAGAGTAATCCAAGGTACCATTATTGCACTTGGTGTGGTTGGGCATGGCGCGCGGCTCGGGGCAGTCGGCGGAGGCCCCGGAGCAGAAGGAGGCGTGGCTGCACTGTTTAGTTATGAGTAATAAAGAGTAATCCAAGGTACCATTATTGCACTTGGTGTGGTTGGGCATGGCGCGCGGCTCGGGGCAGTCGGCGGAGGCCCCGGAGCAGAAGGAGGCGTGGCTGCACTGTTTAGTTATGAGTAATAAAGAGTAATCCAAGGTACCATTATTGCACTTGGTGTGGTTGGGCATGGCGCGCGGCTCGGGGCAGTCGGCGGAGGCCCCGGAGCAGAAGGAGGCGTGGCTGCACTGTTTAGTTATGAGTAATAAAGAGTAATCCAAGGTACCATTATTGCACTTGGTGTGGTTGGGCATGGCGCGCGGCTCGGGGCAGTCGGCGGAGGCCCCGGAGCAGAAGGAGGCGTGGCTGCACTGTTTAGTTATGAGTAATAAAGAGTAATCCAAGGTACCATTATTGCACTTGGTGTGGTTGGGCATGGCGCGCGGCTCGGGGCAGTCGGCGGAGGCCCCGGAGCAGAAGGAGGCGTGGCTGCACTGTTTAGTTATGAGTAATAAAGAGTAATCCAAGGTACCATTATTGCACTTGGTGTGGTTGGGCATGGCGCGCGGCTCGGGGCAGTCGGCGGAGGCCCCGGAGCAGAAGGAGGCGTGGCTGCACTGTTTAGTTATGAGTAATAAAGAGTAATCCAAGGTACCATTATTGCACTTGGTGTGGTTGGGCATGGCGCGCGGCTCGGGGCAGTCGGCGGAGGCCCCGGAGCAGAAGGAGGCGTGGCTGCACTGTTTAGTTATGAGTAATAAAGAGTAATCCAAGGTACCATTATTGCACTTGGTGTGGTTGGGCATGGCGCGCGGCTCGGGGCAGTCGGCGGAGGCCCCGGAGCAGAAGGAGGCGTGGCTGCACTGTTTAGTTATGAGTAATAAAGAGTAATCCAAGGTACCATTATTGCACTTGGTGTGGTTGGGCATGGCGCGCGGCTCGGGGCAGTCGGCGGAGGCCCCGGAGCAGAAGGAGGCGTGGCTGCACTGTTTAGTTATGAGTAATAAAGAGTAATCCAAGGTACCATTATTGCACTTGGTGTGGTTGGGCATGGCGCGCGGCTCGGGGCAGTCGGCGGAGGCCCCGGAGCAGAAGGAGGCGTGGCTGCACTGTTTAGTTATGAGTAATAAAGAGTAATCCAAGGTACCATTATTGCACTTGGTGTGGTTGGGCATGGCGCGCGGCTCGGGGCAGTCGGCGGAGGCCCCGGAGCAGAAGGAGGCGTGGCTGCACTGTTTAGTTATGAGTAATAAAGAGTAATCCAAGGTACCATTATTGCACTTGGTGTGGTTGGGCATGGCGCGCGGCTCGGGGCAGTCGGCGGAGGCCCCGGAGCAGAAGGAGGCGTGGCTGCACTGTTTAGTTATGAGTAATAAAGAGTAATCCAAGGTACCATTATTGCACTTGGTGTGGTTGGGCATGGCGCGCGGCTCGGGACAGTCGGCGGAGGCCCCGGAGCAGAAGGAGGCGTGGCTGCACTGTTTAGTTATGAGTAATAAAGAGTAATCCAAGGTACCATTATTGCACTTGGTGTGGTTGGGCATGGCGCGCGGCTCGGGGCAGTCGGCGGAGGCCCCGGAGCAGAAGGAGGCGTGGCTGCACTGTTTAGTTATGAGTAATAAAGAGTAATCCAAGGTACCATTATTGCACTTGGTGTGGTTGGGCATGGCGCGCGGCTCGGGGCAGTCGGCGGAGGCCCCGGAGCAGAAGGAGGCGTGGCTGCACTGTTTAGTTATGAGTAATAAAGAGTAATCCAAGGTACCATTATTGCACTTGGTGTGGTTGGGCATGGCGCGCGGCTCGGGACAGTCGGCGGAGGCCCCGGAGCAGAAGGAGGCGTGGCTGCACTGTTTAGTTATGAGTAATAAAGAGTAATCCAAGGTACCATTATTGCACTTGGTGTGGTTGGGCATGGCGCGCGGCTCGGGGCAGTCGGCGGAGGCCCCGGAGCAGAAGGAGGCGTGGCTGCACTGTTTAGTTATGAGTAATAAAGAGTAATCCAAGGTACCATTATTGCACTTGGTGTGGTTGGGCATGGCGCGCGGCTCGGGGCAGTCGGCGGAGGCCCCGGAGCAGAAGGAGGCGTGGCTGCACTGTTTAGTTATGAGTAATAAAGAGTAATCCAAGGTACCATTATTGCACTTGGTGTGGTTGGGCATGGCGCGCGGCTCGGGACAGTCGGCGGAGGCCCCGGAGCAGAAGGAGGCGTGGCTGCACTCGGACGCCTCGCGGCACGTCTGGTTGCGTGCGGGCGCCACGAACTGACACGTGCCCGCGTGGCAGCACGGGCCTTGCGACGGGCTGGAACACAAACGTAGCATTACTATACGTAGCACAGGGTATAGGTACCTAGTGTTATAGCTCATATGTGACAATAATACAGGTTGTTTCAGAAAAGCGTGCTTATTTCAGGGCTACACCTGTATCCTATCCTACTTACTACTAATATTATAAATGCGAAAGTTTGTGAGGATGGATGGATGTTTGTTTGTTACTCTTTCACGCAAAAGCTACTGAATGGATCTTGATGAAATTTGGCACAGAGGTAGATTATAGTCTGGAATAACACATAAGTTACTTTTTATCCCGGGAGTATGTTCCCATGGGATAATTATCGATATTCATGCGGGTGGCAGCTAGTCTGATGTAAAGCAAAGAAACAATCTACACTAATATTATAAAGAGGAAAGATTTGTTTGTTTGTTTGAAATGAATAGGCTCCGAAACTACTGGACCGATTTGAAAAATTCTTTCACCATTAGAATCGTACATTATCGGTGATGGACATAGGCTATAGAATATTTTCAAAAAGTTAGGGATCCGTATGAAAACTTCGATAATGTAACCCCAGGTGTGAGAAGAAATCCTTATATCGCGTTCGCTGCGGAATCTATTGACAATAGAGCAAAGTGATGTACTGCAGTTTTATAGAGGTCATCAATATCTACAAAAAAGTCCGCGATACCATATGTCTAACTATTATGGATAAGTCACCATGACCGCTTTTTGTTCAAATTATTCAAGCAAATCCCATGGTGAAATAAAAAATGGTGATTATAGTACCATGATATTAATCCTTATCCATTTAAATGGTTTGATAATTAAGGTTGATTATGTCCGTGTAAATTACACTTTAAATTATTCAAATCGGACCTTTCGTAAAACCCTTAAATGTTTTCGATAAAACAATAAGAATAACAAATCTTTGGATTTTTCGAAAATAAACTACATACATAATAGTGAAGCAGGGGTGATTAAGATTTTAGGGGACGACATAATTGCTTGCTTCAATTTACGTCGGAATGCTATGAACAAACTAAAAGCGGGATAATTGAAACAGATGTACCTAACAATTTTTGCATAATCTAACCCTGACGGGTTTAATGGGGTGAACAGTTGCGCTGAATCTGGGCTCGAGACAAGTCAGATTCTGTCAACGGTGGCATGGCGTACGCGATTGTCAATACGTCAAAAATGTATAGGATTGACAGATGCTATCGAAATGTCACGTTTCCAAAGCTAACCTTTATAAGGGGGAATAGGGGGCGTTGAAGTTTGTGGAGTACCTACTAAATCCACGCGGACGAAGTCGCGGGCGAAGTGCTAGTAACATATATAATGAAAAAAGTAGATATTTTTTATTTTGCTATTGTTTCCTTACTGTGTATTACAGGGATAACCAATTAGTTTCATTGCGACCCCCCTTTTAATAAAATATAGATCTGTCGCAGTCCGTTTGGTAGATGACCAACAACTCAAAATGTCAATGAACAAATACAACGATTCTTCTGGGTCCTGAGGCGCGTCACGGACTTAGTACCTACTGCGTCGCCATTTGAACAGGTGTAACGTAGCGCTAACTCGATATGAGCTTATCACGTTTTATACGGAAATAGTCGGTAACGCACCTGCACTGTGTGTTAGCCTTCCTGGCACATCCTTTGGCGGTGACGTTCTTTTCTCGCTCGTAGGAGCTGAGCTGGCGCGGGTAGCAACAGCGGTCCTTGCACTCGTTCTCATCGTAACCTGGGTACGAAAAAATAAGGTCAGATATTATGGTATAATAATTTTTTTCTTCTTCTTAGCGCAACGTACATTTATTCTTGAAACTAGCAAGCAGCATGCAGAGGCCTTAGTAGTGTATGTTTTTTAACGTTCTCGATCGCGAAAACGTTCGCTAGCGACTCAAAGATGATCAAAAGCGACCAACGACCGAGGCTTGGAGGAATCTCTGTGTGTTAAGATGGTCACCTATCTTCGGACCGACCCGCGCGGCTGTTAATATTTAGCCACGAGCTCCACGAGTAGTATCACCATAGCTCTTACCACAATCGCACTCCTCCCCATACTCGACGATCTTGTTCCCGCAGAAGGCGCCCTTGCTGGCGTTGAGACAGTTGCGCTTGCGTCCGTCGCGCACGGCGTCCAGCACGGCGCTGATGTTGCCGACGCTGCAGGTCGAGAAGCGGCTGTTGTTGGGCCGGTCGCCGGACGTAGCCGACGCGAACATTATGAAGTTGCCTTGCTGCCCGCCTGGCCGGCAGTCCGATGGGTAGTCGTGCTGTGGGTTAAAAGCCTTTTTTGAGAATCCCTAGAATATTTCGCTACATCTCTCTCACATATTTGAACAATGATGACTTAACTTAGGCACCTCGCACACTAGACGGCCAACGTTCAACGTTTCTTTAATTAATCTGGTCGTGCGGCCACTGGTCGTGGTCGTGGCCGTCTAGTGCGCGAGGTACCTAAGACCATTGGGCCACGTCACAGGCTTACAATGTCACCCGTTTCACTACGACTGATAGAAAAGAGACAGGCGCTATTTGAAAATTTTGCGATGGTAGTATCGGTCTATTCACTATGTCTATGGGCCGTAATATACCGTATTAGGCCGAGTTTCCACCTGCAACCAGCTCGCATGCAAGTTGCATTACATTGCCGGTTACCGAGGTATACGTGCTCCTTCGTGCTGCAATGTAATTAAACTTATATGCTTCTGCTTGCAGGTGTTTAAGCGGCCCAATACGTCATAGTACAGCCCACAGACATAGAGAATGGACTTCAAATTTTCTCACAAAATTTGCTGTTAGCGACTAATTCTGTAAGTCGTAGAGACAAAGGTGCAAGCTAGTGACTTGGCCCAATCCAGAACCCAAAAAAAGGATACAACTGGCCGCACGATCGCTTTATCTCTCTCATACTTTTCTACACATATTAACTTCTTAATCGACATAAAAACTAGGTCCATTCTCTGAGTTTATGATACAGTTTAGTAGTGAAGAATGGTTGAAACTTACCGGCGATCCAAAGTTATGTCCGATCTCGTGCGCCAGCGTCAGTTGACTGACTTTAGGCGGCACTCGACTGTTGTAGTTGACGAATGTGATGATTCCAGTGTTGAGGGACCGCTTAGTGCTCTGGTACATGCCCCCGATGGTCTCCGTGTACGTCTTGTACTTCTCGCAGATACCGCCCGACGCGCCGCTAGCTGAGGCTACCCATGCTAGACCTGTTACAAGTTAAGACATTATGTTATTTACTTATTATAAACTTTATTTACAGGGTTTTAGTTTTTTTTTAAATAAAAACATTACTGCGTTCATTTTGCTGCATTAATTGTGGTTTTAATTATGTTAGGTAAGGTAAGACGGTCGGTAGGTTTTGTCAAATAAACTATAGACATAATTTTAAATGTTCTTTGGTTTTCTTTAAGTATGTTGGACCACTGTGTAAACCGTTCTTGTATTGACCAAAATTGGCCAGCAGTTATTACAAAAGTCTGGTATGCCCTGAGTATGCTGGAGTATTTTAACTGGCACATGATATGTTTATACTTAGTCTCAGGGACGGCAATACACTGCGATGCTTCATTATGTATGTATGTAAGTCGGGCTGGTTCCGCAACTCCGTGTCTAAGCACATATTTTGCGTACCTACGGGTGGGACAATTCGAAACTATCAAGAATTCCTCAAGGATGGTCAGCAAAGCCCAGGTGTTACATGCTCGTTAACCAGTACCATAAAACAGCTACTTACCAAGTGTGCCTCCAGTGAAGTCTCTGTACGTGAACACATACGCGAGGCAGAAGTCTTCGTGGTTGCCAAGCGAGTGTAGGTTCAGGAAGTTTGACACGTCGATGTTCTCCAGGCAGAACTGGTTCGTCTCGCTGCCAAACTCGTGGCCTTTGCACATGGAGTCGTCGTCGATCTGTTCAACAATGTATTTTGGTTAGAAACACTTTTGTGGGATGAAACGCGTGATGCTAAAAGACTTGTCTTCCCCAACTAACATCGGCCAAGGGCAGGAAGATGGTGATGAGAAAGGCTTTTTCATGACCACCTGATGTTTAAACCATCCGCTTTGAATGAATAATTGTACAGGTATATTCTGGGCATGCTCGTTCCGTCCTAGACCTCATCCATCGCTTACTATCAGGCCAACCTACTATGACACTGCCATCAGGAAACCTTTGTGAAAAAGGGATAGAGCTTATCGTCCTACATAGCTCCGACTGTATCTCATAACGTGATTGACACATGATTCACTGGCATCCTTATTGTTAAAAAAAACGCATTTTTCCTGTTCTCGTGCTGATTTAATAGGGTCGGTTCAGTAGGTCTTCTCCTTCCCTACATCTCCATCAGAAAGACTTCATCTCTCAGTAGAAATTGAGAGGAAAATCGGAAAAAAACAAAACAATTTGACTGTCGTCATCTTGTAGTAAACGGCAATATTATTCATTCTTAACTAGTCGGATGACAAATAATAGATACCGTGTTAAGATTAACACGTGGGATGTTTTAAATGATAAATTCGATTCGATATTTACCACATGCTCATTTGGAGTTCCCAAAGCGTTATCACAAAACAGGAAAATCCGACGCAATCTCATAACGATATCAACCTCTGACCTCATAAAATATTAATGGAATTTTAAGATTTATACAAGGACAAGGTTCAGGGCACGATATATAACAGGACATATAAAAATAAATCAGTTTAATAAAAATTTCAATATCATGGCCGACTTGGCAACAAATCTCTTGAATTAGCGCTTTCGATAAAGCGTTTAAAATCATCTACTTAATCGAAATAGTTTCGTTTAAGAAACTGATTTGTGAATGTACTCGTAACTATTAAATCAACAAGTAAATAACTTGCAGCATAATACTTAGTAAGATTATGAAATAAATCTCAAATTATTATTAGTATTGACGTTTGAGTTGGAAGCGTTCCAAAATTTGCGTGCGGGAAATTCCTTATTTAGATAGCGTAACATAATATCCGCAATCTGGATATTCATTAAAAAAATAAAACATGCTTTTGTTTCAAATCATCCTGTCCCGATAATGTCCGACAGAGGAGTCGGGCAGAGTCGGATCAGCTACCATTATATTAATGTATGTTCCGGGCAAGTATTAGGGTGCGTTTCCACTGAGGCGGAGCGGAGCAGAGCGTGCCGCGATTCACCAATCAACAAAGCGGAGTGGAAAAGAGATGTGAATTTCAAGCCTTGTGATTGGTGAATCGTGGCACGCTCTGCTCCGCTCCGCCTCAGTGGAAACGCACCCTTAATGTGACTTTTTCAATTCTTTAGTTTATTAGCAAAATGTCATCGTGAAGAAACTATACAAATAATAAAATTTACTGTCTTTTTTAATAGGTATCAAAATAATAGACTTTACTTACTTTTATTCTAGAACTAGGATTAGGGTTCCGTGAGATTTCAAGCGGGCGAAGTCGCGGGCTAGTAGCTAATATAAGCCTGAAATCGCCCCGCAAGTTAAGCATGTATAGTGATTAATGTTCTCTGTATGAGAAGAAGTCTTTGCCCAGCAATGGGAGGGCTACAAGTCATCATCTGGCTAGCCTTTTCCCAACTATATTGGGGTCGGCCTCAGTCAAACCGGATTCAGCTGAATACGAGTATTTTACGTGGAGCTGCTGCCTACCAGACCTCTCCACAAGTCCACAACCCATTAACTGGGTAACACGGTACTTCTTGGCAAGACTGGTGTCAGATTTTCTGGTATTATTATTTGATGTTACTAGGTGAGGTAAGCAATATACCTATTATCCGTAGCTAAAATATCAGCTGATGATAACATTCGCAATGGTTGACTCTGTTTCAAATCAAATTTCTCGCTCGATTAAACATGAGTCATACGGTCATATCATATTGACGATTATGCCTCACGGTTTTTCTTAATGCCACTAAGGAAAGGGACTTTTATTTAAGTATAAAATACATGAGCCAGTAGCCATACATCATTGACCACTGGGTTAAGGGATATTGTACTAAAATGAAGTACAGTTTCCTAGATAAAATTTAACGATAATAGCGTACGTTTTTCTCATACACAGCATATATATGCTTATAAATGCTTATATACCTACAGGGGATCTGCTAATTAATTTCGAAAGGAAATACAAAATGTCCTGTCGCAAATCTGCTGGGCACTTGCCTATAAATAATAATAATAAAAAAAAGAAAGTACCTATGATTTTTTGTGGGCACATTCAGGGAAATTAATTCGCCACTTCGAAAACTATCTAACTCAAACTAAGCATTATTTTTAATTATGAAGCTAGATAGACGATCCAAAGCGTAGATCCTCTATGCATTGAGAAAAAAGTCACATGGATCGTAACTGAGACAGATAAATATAGGTACCTTGTTGTTTTAAGAAAGAGACATTCAAATATTAAAATTAATAGTTGACTTTAAATGTTTATTGCTCTGATTGTACATAGATTATGTAATATTATAAAGAGGTAAAGTTTGTGAGGTTGTAGGGGGTAATCTCTGGATCTACTGAACCGATTTTGAAAATTCTTTTTGTATATGATAGCCACATTCATGACGAAGGCTATACGGGTGCTGGAAACAACAGGATATACGCGTACGAAGTCGCGGGTAAAAGCTAGTATAAAATAAAACAAAAATAGTCTTATTTTTCGACTCTTTACAGCAGACATTTGATACCCATGCCGCAAGCATCCGTGATCTTAAAACAGGAAATACCTATCTGAGCTGTCTCACTAGTGACCTGACCACATCCGAAATCGGACAATATGTGGTCATGTAAGCCTATTCTTATCAGTATTTCCTCGAGCGATAGTGTTAATTAATACAGCTTGACATGTAACGGTAACGTTATAAACAATACCACGAATCCAGGCGGAAAACGGACTGCCAGGGTTGCGAAATTGTTCGAAAGTCACCGCGGCCCTGGAACGCAAAGGGCATAGGAGCACGGATGGCTTTTAGTCACGCTCCAGTAAGAGTCTGACGCTCCCTCCCGCTCCGCCGAGAGCAGAAGGAGTCATTTGATGATTTCCCATCCTTAAAAAAAAACACCTTTCCATAAGGTGAGATTGTGGTTTACGCGAGCCTACCAATAATTAAAAAAAAACACAAACCTTGATTCTCTGCACTTCAAACTTGATGTTCCTATGCTCGAGTCGCCCGTCGAACTTGGTGTAGCTGTAGATGTAGTTGACGGCGGTGACGTGATGCGATATGAGAGACAGGATCTCCTCGCGGGTCTTCATGTCCACCTCGCTCTTCTTGCTGGGGTCACGATGCTAGAAAGATATGTTTATTTTTAGATAATGATTCAATGATGATGATTTTGATGGGTTGTGGAGGTCTGATAGGCAGCCGCTCCACGTAAAATACTGATATTCAGTTGAATCCGGTTTGACTGGTAGCCGACCCCAATATAGTTGGGAAAAAGGCTAGGCAGATGATGATTCAATACTGGTACACAGCTCATCCGGTTAGACTGGCAGCTGAACCCAACGTAGTCGGGAAAAGGCTAGGTTGATTGATTCTTTAAAATGTCCGTTTTTGAATTGATCATGCATCGTTAATCAAATAATCATCTTTAGACAGCAGCGCCGGCGCGCCGATTTTTTTAAAAAACAAACACAGACTGCTTTATATGTGTAGTATTGACTAGCGTCCGCTTTGCACTGTTTTTACAACATGACAAAACGTCAAGACTATAAGCAAGTTTAATAATCTAAACTAATATAAAAAATGGAAATATTTATTTGTTTCCTTAGTGTTAAGATTTGTATCAAAAACTACTCAACCGCTATAAAAAACTAAAATAAGATAGGATTTAGTTAGTGATAGTTTGACGGCTGATAGGACAGAATGGAAGAAAAAAACGTGTTGCACCGACCCCAAGTAACATGGGATAAGGGCAGGAAGATGATGATTCAATAGGATTTTAGAAATTGGTATTAACAAACTAAAACTGGGATAATTGAAACAGATTAACATTTTTTGCATTTCTGAGACCACAGAATCAGCAGCAGAAATGGCTGGGTAATTAATGAAATGAAAATCGTTGTGATTAATTTTCCAAAACCAACCTTTAAAAGGGGGTAGAGGGGGCGTTGAAGGTTGTGGAGTACTTAACTACTAAATCCGGGCACGAAGTCGCGGGTGAAATACTAGTAATGCATAAAGCATACATTTTACGGAATCAGTTGTCTAAATGATGGTGACACAGACACCAAAAACTATTTTTTTTTAAATAATTTTGTCATCAATCTCTTGCTCTTATTTATTTGGGGTCGACGCAATGTCCTCTTTTTCACAGATAGGTACCAATTTAGTATAAATAAATGCGCTTGCGCAGACGCAGCGTTCCTATCGAGCGGCTTGAAGCGAAAAAAGGACATCCGTTTGTATCTGGTGCGAATTCGAAACATCTCTTGATCAGTGTACATTGGGGTCAATGAGGTCGTGACTGTGCTAATACATATTTTATAGAACTAAACTGAATATTTCTGGGCCGAACTTTTGCGGGGTATTTGCCTAACACACAAAGTCAGGCAGTCGATCGCAAATTCTTTCATTTTTACAATTTAACAGTATTCATTGCGTGTTTAACGTTTCCAACCAGACGAATGTTGCAACATAAATGAAGCAATGGATTGAAATTCGTTTCGCGTTGTGATTGAATCTGATCAGATTTTTTTATGCAATTAGGATTTCGGGATTCATTTGTAATTTTACACGATTAATAAGAAAAATATATCGTATGACGTATTTTGCTTTTTATTTTTATCGGGAGAAAATATAATTATGTAGTCACAAAGAAAATATTGTTTTGGGGATTTTCATGGTACAGTTTCGTATGTTAACCCACACGAAAGTGTAGCACGAATGATGAGCGAAGTGCGGACGGGAACCAATGATGAGTTCCGTCCGGGAGTCCCTCCCTCACGTGTCGGCATAGTGGCGGCTCAGCTGTATGTGGAGCAAGCGCGTTTCGCGAACGACTGAGGACGAAGTCTGTCTCTTCTCTTGTGAAGATTTACACGTTTCTAAGTGCATCAGTTGGTCGTAAATTAAATTGTACCTTACAGACGTACTTATCCTTATGTAGGTACCTACCTACCATAATCCTCCAGCATCCTAATTTTTTCATAACGGCTTACCTGAGTGGAGACTACCCTCGATTCGGGAGATATTATAGTGTACTTACAAGTCTGCGCAAACGCAAACACAGGTCATAGTCCAACGGTATGGCAATTCGATACGACCGGAGAGTGGTTTGAAAATTGACGGGAAGTGTTTCTTGTGACCAGAAATATTTTTGTCCAACTTTCTTATGATTATTGAGATGGTTATTTTACAGCTGAGGCTAATCTTACTCTGAGGCATAACGTAATTAAGTCATGGTTATCCGATTATAGATATTTCCCAAAGCTATTTTATAACTATTTTATAGATATCGACCAATATATCGGAAATTAAAATTGAGTTTTATATTATTGTTTTTAGGGTTTCTTACCCGAAGGGTATCCCAACAGAACCCATTTACTAAACCTTCAGGGTCCGTCTGTCTTTCACCGAGCTGTATCTCATAAATTGTTTGTGTAAACAGTTAAAATTTTCAGTGTGTATTTTTACTGCCACTATTGAAAGAAACCTTTGATGGTAAAGGTCGAGATCCGCCCTTAATTCGTCTCGCACTTGCCCGGTCTTTTCTTATCAAAAGATTACATTTTTGGTAGCTCTTTAGTTTCAACAGAAACACTTTAAAACCTTCTTAATCCTAAGTGTCGTTTGAATATTTGTGGGAACGTCAAACTGTTCACTACCAAATGACCGAACTACAGTATACTTACGTCCGGGAATCCTTCTCTAACATGTCTCCATATGAGCGGGTCGGTCTGTATGTAGAGCGAGCAGGTATTCCGCTCGTCGAACGTTGCTGCTCGGCGCGAGCGCGTATGCTCGCCGGTGTTCGCTGCTCGAGAGTATTTGTTGTAATGGTGCACGTCCCAGTATCTGCAACAATGTGATGGTTGTTTAGAAACACAATCCAAAGCCGCAAAAAACATTGTGGTCCTAAAATGTACCTAAGTTTAGATGAAAGAAAGAAAGAAAAAGACTTTATTTGCGCCAAGCATGACGCATACCAAAAATAAATAAAAATTAAAAAATTATGCAAGTTGGGAAGATATGCGTCACATTCGCGCAAAACGGCCATCGCTCAGCATAATGCTGGAACTCATGTGCGAGACAGAGCCACAGCGCTGGTTTTCAGCGACAGCCGGCGCTGACGGAATGACGTCGATCGGAGCAGTATACAAAGTAATTAAAACGAAATATATAGGTATTTAAATATGTTTGGGTAGAAATATAATAGATAAAACATTACGAAGATGGCAAACTGACTTGCGCATACGATGGAACGTGGCTGACCAAAAGTGGCGCGACAATTCTAAAAAAGAAGAAACAGTTGTTTTCTGTTGTGCGTAAAAAAAACCGTACAAACTAAGTTTCATGCATGCACCTCCCTAGTATAAATAAGTGATCTGTGAAGCACAATGCACCCCACACCACAATGACTGATCAACAAATGTTGAGATGTATTGAGAATTTGATATGATAAGAAATGGAATTCTTGACCTGCGCAAACCACTCAATATGTTTTTGATGTTGTTGGATCGAGTGTATATTGTGAGTTGTTTCTGTGGTAATTCATAAAGATGATGTACGACGGTCCAACCGACACGAAAAGAAAAAGAAACAAAATGAACATGAAGAAGAGGATTAGGGCTAAACTTTCATTTATGGGCCGTCGCTTTGGAAGTTCATTTTTTTTTTGTGGATAGTACTCATAAGTAGAAAGCTTTTTACAAATTTTCAACACTCGGAGACTCACGGTTATCGAGTTAAAAATCTTTGAAGTTTCCATACAAATTGGAAAATAATACGCCATTTGTACATTTTTAGGTTAGATAAATTGTCATAGTAGACGTCAAAGTTGACATTTCACGTTCCGTTTATGGTAGAGGTGTATTTTATTCAATTTAATGTCATGGTTTTTACATAATTTACATTTTATATAATTTTATTTTCACGTATTCACATATTAAATTTGGTGGGTAAATAATGTGCTGAATAACCGGGCTGTATCATGCAAATACATTGACTTTTTCAAACAAGAAATAACATTTTTTTTTTTACACTGTGGAACGGAACGTGAAGCGACGCCATTTTGCTATAGCTGTGTTTCGATCTGTCAGTCGTGACTGTCAGTCAGGACATGGGGCACCCCGACTCGGACAGGTTAGGTTAGAAGGGGATGGCGGGGTCTAGTGAGCGAGCGAAGCGAGCGAACTGACCCCGCCATACCCTTCGTGGTTATTTTTTTTCAAACCCTTGAGCCCCGCGAAGCGGGGCTCCGACTTGCTATTAAGAGGACTAAGGATGCAAGAGGATTAGGCTTCAAAAAATGTTTTTTTTTGGAAACGGTTAGTTACCTTTTCATGATAGTGGTGCCAGGGAGGAGGGGGGGCACCCTCACCCCCTCCCACCTGCCTCTTTCTGCTACTGGATACGAAATTTTAAGCAAAATTTTTATCCTAACCTATAAACTTTAACCATGGATATCTCCATAACCATGGGGCTCCGGGTGGTGGGGGTGGTAGAGGGGGTAGCCCCCCTCCCCCTCCCCCCCCCCAAAATCAGCGGCCCATAAAGGAAAGTTTAACCAGGATTAGTACGTACGTCGTTATTCTTCGTGTCGATGGCAGACACTGTTAGATGTCATCATCATATCAGCCGAAAGACGTCCACTGCTGGACATAGGTCTCCCCAAGTGTCGCCACAACAACCGGTCCAGCAGGCCTAGACAAAAGAGATTTCTGTAGCGTTATCGTTAGACGCTCACGACAGAATGTATGGGAATGACATTAGGTGATGACGTTTTCTTTCCACACCTAATGTCATTCCCATACATTTTGTCGTCAGCGTCTGACGTTAACGCTACAGAAAAGTTTTTTGTCTAGGCCCCCTGTTCGTCTCGCTCCATTTGCTACGCGCTACCCTTACCAAGTCATCGGTCCACCTTGTGGGAGGAATTCTCGCTGCGTCTTTCGGCACGCGGTCGTCACTCCAGAACTTTTCGGCCCCATCAACCATCTGTTCTGCAAGCAATGTGCCTATTGCCTTCTTCCTACTTCAGTTTGGCAATCCTTCGGGCTATGCCTGTAACCTTGGTTCTCTTGCGGATATCATTATTCCTGATTCAATCACGCAAGGAAATTTCGAGCATTGCCCTTTGGGTGAGTGTTAGATACCTAATGTGTCAAAAATGTTCTGTCAAAGAGGTCGCAGAGGTCACCCTCTGCGCTGCCACCGACGATGCCGTGGAAGTAGCGAAGTAGGTATTGAGTCAACAATCAGCTTATTGATAAAAAAAATGACTTTGTCAAAAACCCGACCGCTAAAAACGACTATAAAGTTCCAAACAAGTCGCTTTTAAAGCAGTCTGATGCAGTTTGTGGCCTCAGATCAGTGACTGAATTCGACTGCCTAGTACTGATGCTGGAACTCATGTGCCTAAGCCTAGCCTAGTAGCCGCTGGATGATCCTATATTCTCATGGCATTAAACTTTATTGATTGTTTTTAATACAAAAGCTCAGTTGAATGAGATCAAACTAAATCAAACACGCAAACACGAAAAAGCTAGGCCAAAACAAAACCCTTGGCAGGTAGGTTACTAGACCAGTTCCCACCACAACCTATCAACCTATTGACCTACCGATAAACCAGTAACAGAACTAATAGGTCCTCTTTTAGAATAAAGATTGAACCACTTCACTTACGAACCGAGTCGTGTATACTGTGTAGTTCAGTGGTTTCCAACCTATGGTCCGCAAGAGCCAATATACGGTCCGCGAAAGGATTAAAATTTCTTTCTTCTCAGTTATAAAATAATATTGAGACAAACTGATTTTAAATTCTCATCAATGCTTTACTTATCTATGTCCAATAGTAGTATCTACATGGGCGGACTTAATGCAACAAGGCATTCTCTACATGTCAACCTTTGGGTTAATTAAAAAGACTATATATCCATCTCTATAATGTAAGTTTATTTTAAGATTAACAGTGTTAAACGCCTGCCGCGGGCGGCAGTTAGTCAAGAATGAAATCTTGACTAACTGCCGCCCGCGGCTCCGCCCGCGTTACTGTCGAAAATTATCCCAAGAGAACATACTCCCGGGATTAAAAATATCCTATGTCTTATTCCAGACTATAATCTACCTCTGTGCCAAATTTCATCAAGATCAGTTCAGCCGTTCTGATGTGATTGGGTCATTGATCCATACAAACTTTCGCATTTATAATATTAGTACAGATTAGTACAGAAGTATTGGTCCCTGCTAGCAAAAAAGAAATGAAAGTGGTCGTGAGTCAAAAAAAGGTTGGGAAGCACTGGTGTAGTGTGTACAGTCACTTAATTGGGCGTGGTTAAACTAGATTTTTTGCTCCCCAGCTCCGTTCCATCCACGTGTGGCATGTGTCAGCCCATGTGGGTAATAAAAAAGGTTTTAAACTTTTTTTGCTGTAGGGTACACGAATAATAATGTGTCAGCGGCGGGCCTGCCTCGAAAAATTTATGTTGTTTACCGTCGTTGTAAATTCTAAACAATTGCAATTGTGGGGTTGGCTTGTTTCTCTGAAAATAAGTTGTGAAACGATATTTTTTCGATACTTCATTTATTCAGGTAGCAAAGAAGCTTGCTAATTACCCTTTTTATCTACTTCAAAATAAAAACGAAAGTAAACTGAGGTTTCGTAGAGATTAACTTTTTAGCGTACTCACTATGCTGCAATGAAAAAAAAAAAGTGATTGTGAAATTTTAAATTAATTATCATAAGAAAGGAGTTCACATTGTGTATGATTAATCGAAGTAAAATATAACGTGCATTAGAAAGATAAAGAAGGTTAACGTTTGATTTATTGCTGAAGTTCAAATAAATGATTATTTAATAGCTTTATTATAACATGCAGTAAAATATTTACTTCGAATCGCACGAAAACAAAGACTCATAAAGATGAAATAACTGTGATAGAAGAGCTTCAACTTGGAAACTGTAAAATAAGTTCATCGTAAAACTATGTCTAGCCGACTGGGTAGTCAATGAAGTTTTTTTAAACTGCCATAAAATGCTGAGTCACAAGGTGTGACTCAAGCATTTTATGGCAACAATGGGGTTAGCTGCATCCTCATTTGATATAAAATAGGGCTAGGGCTGAACTGAACTAGTTGCCAAAGTCACCAGCATCGCATTGTAGAGCAGATTATCTGTCTGTCACCAAACAGGACACACAACGAGGAACAGGGATAGCAAGTTGACAACCAATGTCTCCGTGCAAACGTTGCGAAGACTGGCTATGTTTCCCAACATAGCCAGTCTCCAGTAAACTTGGGGCGTTCTATTAGCACTAGTTATGCTGGTACGGCGAAAGAGAATAGACTGAGCTTTTCATATCCAGAATCTAGGTATGAAGTGAAAAGAGGCAAAAAACTGTGAGAGAGATAAGCGATCGTGCGGCCTGTCGATGTCTTGGCTATAATGCTGATTGGGTCAAGTTATAAGCCTGCAGACTCTGCAGTGCCACCATCGTCAATACGATCTACAGGAAAGACACATGTATTGACCACACATTCGCTTTGTCTTATACTCTGGTATGGTCAATTTTGTGAAGGTATTGCTCAGTCTGTTTATCTTTTAGACAAATAATAATATACTGATACTGGACTTAAAAATACACAGTCCATCAACGAATGGTTGGTTGGATGGACAGTCCCCTGTACATTTTATATTTAGTGACATAATTACCTGGGTTCATCATCTCTTAAGCTGTTGGGGTGCGGAGGCTGGGAGGCGGGTGCATGATGCCCGAGCGACGGCGACGGCGCTGGCTGCGACGGTGTCGGCGCAGTGGCCGACGACGTCTGCGGCTCGTCGTCCACACCAGAGTTCTGGATGCGCTCCATCCATTGCACCACCTCGTCTGTGATGCCACAACCGCCTACGTGACCTGGTACACGAATAAAACCATTATTTTGTTTTATGGTTTTTTCAAGTCATTCTTCTTAATGTTGATGATACCTTATAGTTATTAGCTTCGACTAGAATTTAGCCACGGCGACAGCGTTAGCCTGGGGTTCGCACAGGTATTTCAAGGTGCTGGTGTTAGTGAACAAAGAGCAGGATAATAAATCAGGCATGGTTTGTGGTACTCTATCGTCAAATAAAACGATGGTATCAGACTATATTGTATGTATGGAGGTCCACCTGGTTTCGAAGTCGGATTAGGGATCCGATTCCAGGTGGGCCCATGGTCATTAATTTATGGAATGTCAATTTGAAGGGTAAAATTTAAGAAACCGGTACCTGTAGCTACAGCATTTAATGATATACAAACAACAATACATTACAACGCTGATACGTCTGAAGGCCAACTTAACGGTACTTGGTAATATAATAACTCTCAGTCAATCTTATTATGATAATAAATCATTATCATATTCATTAAGTTTCAAGGTAAATAACCGCCATTAATTCGGCACAGGCCCCAATCTGAGGCTACACACGGGAATATAATAAAAGAAAACCCTATATATTGCGACGGAAATTCGGTACCTACTACAAACGCTAGCTGAATGAATCCACTTAGGTCGTAATATCTGGAAAATGAGCCGAATATCAAAATATAAAACTGGCTGTTGGGCATGAAAAAAAAGGTAGTAAGTACCTAGCTGTAAGATCTCAATCGTCTACCAAAACAAGCTCCATGAGACTTTAAAATCGTACAACGCCATAACGGAGACGTCCCACGCTCTGTTTTTCGGTTCGCGATCCCGATACTGGATCTTCGATTTATGTATTCAGTATTCAACTATTCAGCCTACATTCACCCACTGCTCTGGTTTATACTATCTGCTATCTTCCTGAGGCAGTCTCGTGTATTTCCGCTCACATTGCCAATATTTACAACGTCACCATCTTGCCATTGTGCAGGGTTTATCTGACAGCTGTCGTCAGGCTCCAACCGACGACATTGCAAAACGTAAATTACCGCATGTTATGAAATCTTCAAAGTGCGTGAGTCAGTCTTGTGCAAGTTGATCTTTCAAATTGTTTTACTATCCCTGAGATTATGTTTATTTGACAACTTTTTTGTTTTAAAAACAGTATAAAGCAATCTTAGAATGTCCAAGAAAGGAATCGACACTATTTCACGTCTTTTAACAAAATATTACCACGCTTCGCCATGGGCATTACATCAAGCACCAAGTCGCATTGCCGTACGTGTCTTGAATACGATAGCTCGATTTATCGAGATTTATAATCCAGATCAGTCGTAGCTATAGAGTAAAAGAATTAATTTCATGTGTCGCTCTACGGGTAAAAAGAATACAATCAATACACTGACGATGCTGCTTCCCAATGACAGAATGTTGGAATATTCCACAAGATGATATTTTAAATTATTCATGATAAATCCCAAGTTAAGAAAAATACGTAGCGGACCTCTTCCCGCGCTCGACTCGTTCGTGGCGAAATAAATACCAAACGCTGACACCAAACTCTTTTCTATAGCGCTATTCTGAGATTTATTTATCAACCGAGTTCCTGTTAGATTTATAACCCTAATATATATTAATCTCTTTGTTTTTTCCTTTTCGCTGCGAGATGTAGGAAATACCCTAGTTTGGACTGATAGCTGGGTGGTGTTTTGCCATCTGCACACATGACATGGACCTGTTGGTTGGCTATAGACACAGCTTGCTGCTGTATTTTTTTTAATTATTATAAGTTACATGTATGTAGCTAGTACCTACCTAATATTCAATCATTTATAGATTGCGGTTGCGTCATCAATAGGAAGGAAAAATGAAAATTTCATATCGAACATTAAAATCGCAAACTAACGGCTACAGTTCTGATTTTATTAATAAGTTAAGTTAGAACCACTACCAGTAGCGTATATCCAAGTTTGCAGCTTCAAAAGACCTGTACTAACTTTGCAGCACTCGAAAAACTGCGAAATTTTATTGGTATTCTCAATATAAGTCCTAAACTATGCATTCTTTTTTGCTAAAATTTGAGACTAGAACCAGCTCTGTAGTTTCAACACTTATCGAGATATAGCTCTCCAAAAATTGACGATTTTTAGTAGTTGAAGAACTAGTCGTTAGTTTGCGATTTTAGCGATTACTAATGTTTAATATGACGGCCTATAAGGGCATTCGACATTTCTAAACTGCAACATTGAATAGGAAAACCATAATGACGCATAAAAAGTACAATGCGAGCGAAAAAGCGCAGTTTTAAAATTAAAAAGTGCTGAATAGTCAAGTTTTTTTTTCAGCTCGTGTGTGTCGTGTTAGAGCACATTGGCGTTTCGCATCCGGGCGGGCTGCATTTTAACGAACCTCCTGCGCGCGAATGCGGCGGCAGCCAGATAACGGAAATTACCGCCTGCTGGCGTACATAGCGACTTTAATGCCTACCGAGCTATTCAAATATCATATTTACTCGCAGATTTGAGACTTCGTGGTCATTATGTGTAACGGATTTAACGTTTTCTGAAAGATTTAGCTTTAATTGGTCTTAATGAGCAAAGAACGGCTTACGGGCCATACCTATCTACCACAATTTTGGTACCGGACAGCGTCCAACAGAAAAAGTGGCAGACCCAGGCGTTTTACAGGCAGGATTGGTCAACACTAGCTCAACATAGATGGAAATTCCAACAGGTTTTCCTTGCCTGTCTAACAAAGGTTGTAACAGACCTCGTATTTACAAAGTTTAATTGATAGTATATAAACTGCCTAACAAACTGTATTTTGTTAGGCTAAGTTCAACGTACAAAAGCAAAACTTTAAACTATTAATTAAAATGTTGTGCGCTGTAAGATCTCAGGCAAAACTTTAGCATGCCGTTTCCTATTAGGTACACAAATAAATTCAAGTCTTGATATTAAGTATCTTGTTCAAATACGAGGAACCTAGTTTATTGTTAGATTAATAACCAGTAATGGTAATAACTTTAACTCGAAATATTACGTACATTTATCATGCAAATGTTCCCGACGGTGCAGTTGGAGTCGTTGTGCCAACTCGTGCCCAGACAGAGTCAAGTGAACTCCATATAGAAATACTTAGCTGTCGATTGTTTGTTCTGTACGGAACATAATGTAAGTAGGTATACCGTCTGTTATTAAAGGAGCATTCACTCAGATCAGCCCGAGGACTGAACAAACATTCTCCATCCGTATCATCTTATATTTCTAAACACCATTAAAACTCGAACTTTTTTCAAAAATATCTGGAGCACCGAGCGTTTCTTTATACCAGCCAGCGCAGAAAAGCTGCTACAATATAATATGATTGGGAGAAAAGCGATGCGATGTAAGGATACAGATATTAAATGAAGCGCTTAAATAAGATTGTGTACAGCAGTTTGTGTAACGAAACGAGAACCTCGTTCGTGACTACTCGCGAGTTTGGACAATATTAAATTAGTGATGCTCCACAGTCTTCGTAGACGGTTTACAAGAAGTGTTTTCTACTCGGTTAATGCGTTTTATATGTACACGAATGGGAAGGTAAACAGCAAAATACAGTGTTATGTGTGTTTTGTTTGTCTTATCTAAATTACGGTTTGAGTAAACGACAATTTGGTATTTAGACAAAGATCCTACCTACGTAATATGTACGCGGCCTGTACAATTTCGTTTACAAGAGCAAAATTAAACATACTGTGATAAGAAGTCGTTCGTTTAGTTTTTCTAGCGTATCCTTGATTGTTTTAAAACATGAAAATTAAGTAACTTAGCACCGACTAGCACTGATTTCAAATAAACGTCAAGAAAAAAAGTACAAGGTAAGTAGTTCAGTGCCTTACAATTGCTTAATTAAGGTTTATTTTAACGAAATGGAAATCAAAGTCTTCAGCGTCTTTAGGAATACTAATTTACGGAATGCCTTTATGTTGCGATATTTTATAAGCAAAAAGTGTCGTAGAACGAAATTAGGTTGTCACCGTTCTTGTATTTTTTTGTAAGTACAAAAAGATCCTTTATTTGGTTGGTCGTGAAAGTCTTTCATATTCAAATAAAAGCTCCATAGAGAACGCGTAGAGCGGGGTCCCCCCAGCGCTGTTCAATAACTCGTAATGAAAACAAATGTAGCAACAAACGCGACCCTTCCTGCTCACTCAATACCTTCAGAATTTATTTTTCGATCAAACGTAATTTTCAGAAGCAAAACAAATGAAAAACCTTGTTAACAATACAAAGAAAAAGATCACCGGAAAAACGACTCGGTACTTCCCCAATACCCCGGCGGAATATACAATGTCGAACGAAAATTTTATCGCAGGTAGCAACAAGATAAAAATGATGTGTCTCATACTCGCCCCAGTTTATTATGGGTATATTGTCGGTATTCAAAAGCAATGCTGAAAGGGGACTTGTGTTTATGCAATTCAGTCGAGTCGCATATTCAGGTGGGTCGCTACCTCGCTACCACTACACAACTGCACAATGAAATTGCATCTACAACACAGTTGAAACGGCAAAAATGCAAACTCGGCAGGCGGAGCTGTGTTGTTGACGCGAAATTACCATTCCAGCGCAGCCTACGGACGAATGAATATGTAACCAACGTGGAATTTAGTCTGCTTTGATGACATTGTGAACCGTGCCAAATTTCATCTAAACAACGATAAAACATGATTTAAAGCATGTAAAGCTCGTCACGGCGAATTAAAGTCGACTGACTGAATTAATTTATGACAACGGCGCCGGCCAATAAATGAGTCGAACGTTCCGTTATAAATTATGCGAATTTTCCGATGCAAGCGGTGTTGCAATCAGCCGGTGACAGCGCGCCGAGCAAATGGGATTAAACTTTGTTAAACGACCTTGCGTTGCAATCCATTTGCCGTGCGACATACTGTGGCGAAACTTGCACGCGACTCGTTCTCCCTCCACTCCCGAACTCCCGGTCCCGACTCCTCTAACTGCACGTGTAGTTACAAATTTCTACACAGTTAATTTTGTTATTGCACCTATGCGAAGGAAACTTAATTGTACATAGCGTAATGGGATTAAAACCGTAAAACGCGATTACTTCATTTGATACGACTCATAAAATAGCGTATGGTACGGGGGAATACGAATCGGATTTTCCGCGCAACAATAATACTGATTCAGCATTGTGTAGCTTGAGGAGCTCGTGGCTAAATTATAACAGCCTGATCCGTGCGGCTGTTATAATTTAGCCACGAGCTCCTCAAGCTACACAATTATAACAGCCGCACGGACCAATCTTCAAGGTGAAGCAACGCTTGCCGAGGTTAGTCTGTGGATGGGTGACCATATTAACATACCGAGACGCCTCCGTGCCTCGGAAAGCACGTTAAGCCGTTAGTCCCGGCTGTCATTTGTAGATCTTTGACAGTCGTTACGGATTGTCAGAAGCCAGAAAATCTGACACGTCTTGCCAAAAGTACCGTGTTACCCAGTTAACGGGTTGTGGAGGTCTGGTAGGCAGCCGCTCCACGTTAAATACTGGTATTCAGCTGAAACCGGTTTGACTGGGAGCCGATCCCAATTTGTTTGAGAAAAGGCTAGGCAGATGATGAGCATTGTGTAGCTTTATAGCACAACTCCTTTAGTTCTTCTATTACCCGATCATGTTATCTAACTACGTTATCTTATCCACCGAATCATTTCACTGCTTCCAAGTAAAAGTATTTTAATTACTATGAACTCTACTTGCGCCAATAAATGAACTTGTACATCCCTAAACCTTCATTACTGGAGCTGAAACCACATCCACCCAGTGGTTTGCAAAATTGGCTCGAGCTTACAAATAGCTGTCTGCCGTGGCTTTGCTCGCATAACGTACAATTACGACTGGGAAATTGGCAATGTGTCATTAAATTGAGCAGTTTTTAATTCAAGGTTCAAAGGAGTACTTACCATGTCTGTGATGGGCGTATGGATCACCGACGTCACCCTCCTTGTAGATCACGGAGTGGACGCGCGTGCGCGTGCCATTCGGAGGGAAGTACCGCCGAGCATGTTCCACGTAGTACGAGCCATCGCTCGCTACAATCTTCCCCTCGAACACACCGTCCGTCACCGAGCCGAACACCTTCGATTGAGGATCATCTGCGCATAAACAAACACTATTATTTTATACCGCAGCTTTGCCTCCACTTTGCATACATAGAGCCTCATCTATCCCTGCAATAGCGTTATTCTGGGCTTCCGCATTAGACTAGAAGCCACCCTTCGTCGCACACTGCGAACAGCGGTTGGGTTTATATTCGTAAGCTGGGATTACTACTTTTAAGCTCTCGTAAATCTTGTCAGTTATGACAAGATTTTAAGAATAAACGTCTTGTTCTAATGCACTTTCTTGTAGCTAACTAAGAACGTTTCTGTCCACCTTTTCTACGGATTTTGATTTTATTAACAGGCAGTTTAACGACTATAATTTAAAGTCAGCTTTTACAAACGATATATTCTATTATTTTCTATATCGGTGAATATTGGAATGCGATCTGTCTTCTTTAGACACTGGACTTAGCAGTATAC
Source organism: Melanchra persicariae (assembly GCA_947386135.1). Classification (NCBI taxonomy): domain Eukaryota; kingdom Metazoa; phylum Arthropoda; class Insecta; order Lepidoptera; family Noctuidae; genus Melanchra; species Melanchra persicariae. The sequence goes on along the minus strand of OX376648.1, from coordinate 16,502,299 downwards.
GCTTGGATCCTTCTGTCTGCTTTTTACGATATATAAATATTGTGCATCGTAGCGTACAATACTTAGCCAAAAACACGAATTAAAATTAAACACACTAATATAAAGGAACAAAGTCGGAGCACTACTTACCGCTCAAAATTTCATTACTTTCTACGTATATTACAAGGCTTTCTAAAGTCTTGACGCTGTTTGCCTTCATATGAGTTTGTTATAACGAAATTGCCTCTATCAAGACGGTAAGTATGTGTTTTCTACTTGTCTAATATTAGCGTTATATTCAGAATTTTATTAGTAGCCGACTGCAAGGCCTATGACATGTTCTCCTTTATTCCCTTTTAAAGCCTAGACTACCTGGGTATTGGTGATAGTTGTGTCTCAAACAAGTCATCTTGGACTTTATTAAGAGATGCTATACCATTACCTTTTTCTTTCCTTGAAGTTTGTTACAAAACGTAACGTCCTATCTGTCTGTTTGTCCGTTAAGTGCACGTATAACTTAAAAACTACTTATCCGATTTACGTGAACCTTTTGGAATTCATAGAAATGTTCTCTGGCTACGTTTTAGGATTATATTCATCCACGTGACCGGAGCTGCGGGCACATAATTATCGTTTATGTTCATAATATCATCACGTGCTGCTATCCATGCTATGTCTCATTTGATTACTCATTTATTTATTTGTCTATGGTCGTTTCATTATCTACTGTGGATATTGATAACGAGTAGGAATGAACTATTAAGTGATCTAGTGTATTATTATCACGCAATAAGAGAAAGTATTATCACTTAGCTGTTCTACAGTGTGATACAATCTTATCATTGGGTTTATTGGCTTATCTATTACGAATATACATAATATTGTAAGATAAAGACTTGATTATCTTAGTAGTTCATTGTAAACGATATACTTTCTATTTGAATCAATGTGTACCCCGAGATAATTTCTTTATGTCTTATGTATCGGAGTATTTCATACAAAATCTAAGCATTAACACCAAAATGTTGCCTCGATTTTCAATCTCACTTGCCAAGTATTCGTACAAAGGTGTCGTTACTCAAAGGTATAAGTTTAATACTTCGCACCCGAGTCACGTTCAGCCAGTATCCACTAATGCTCCATATTTCGAATACTTGTCTTAACGATACCCCTTATTATCGGTCTCGGTCACCCGAGGCTCACAATTTGTTCGTACGATAACGACGGAGCTAGAGCTTCGACTTAACAATAGCTGGGTGTCGTGTCACAAGCACGTTAGTTTTCAAAGGTATATTAATAATGATAGCTAGTGAGTCACACCGTCGTCGGGCTAATAGGGGCCCGAGGTGTATTGTACGTAAATTGAACGTTGCAATTACATTTGCTAAGGCGTACCATTTGTTTAGTGTCCCCTGCCCACAGGACCCAGTGAAACATGCAGGTGTGAGCGGCGCGATCAAATTGATTACGCGCTTAAATGCCGCCGGAGACTATGGGTTTATTATGAAAATTATATTCGCTAGCATTGTTGTAAGGCTTTATCGTTTAAATAACAATTATGTAGCTTGCTAATAGTCTTGTATTAGCTTTTGTAAGAATACCAACATTATTGAGAAGAACAATATCCATAAATAGTCAAGGAATTTCTGACCTTTTAATGAACTAGTTGTCCGATGGACGGACATTCAACATCATCTAACAGAACTACTTGTTACATCGTCTAATATAACCTATATTTAGTTTCCGCTGTATCTCTGGGATCCTCACACGGACAATTATAAACCTCCAGCAAGAATATTCAACTTCATTCCTTTGTTAATCTAGGTATAAAGCTCTGGAGGAAGATCTGGTCTAATTCCAACCGAAATCATACATCATACTTTTGCCCCATAAGTTCTGTGATAAATCGTTCCTTTAACTTTTTTAACTTTTAAGTCAAGTTTTTACTGCAAATATTCTACTTGAAACAAAGAGGAAAACTTCGCTATAACAATATATCTTTGGTGAGAACCGATTCTGGCGAGACAATGAACTATAGAATTGACGACAGCGACAGTTCAAAGAACGGTTAACTTAGGAAATGGAGTGACCAGCGGCAATAATAATAACTGATAAGACAAATCATAATTCTTGGAATAAACAGCAATAATGACATGACTAAATCTCATGAGGATAATCAAAAGGATAATCTTGTTCTTGCTAATAGAGTTTCTATCTGTGGTCTACAGCGCACATAATCATGTGCACACAAAATAAAGTATATATTAGGAATGTACGGAGGAAACGGGAAATGTTTTCCGCACCAAACCGCAGGGCTCCGAAAATGTTTTTCAGTAAAATTCAAGTACGACGGCAGAAAAACTCGCGCACATTTTTCTGAAGTCAAGAGCACTGCTACCAGTTCTGTTTTATCATTCAGTAAATTTTTATATTAACCAAGTGACTATTCACATTTCATAACACAGATCTACGGATCTATTGTTGTGCTTAACGAAAGTGAACATTTCCTAGAAATAATTCTCGTATAAAACCCCTTGTTTACGCAATGTTGCTCATTCCTTGACGAGTTTCAATGGATGACCTAAATAGACGCAGAATTTATAGAATCACGTTTCATGGACTAAAAGGCGTGACGAATAGCTTGCATATTTATTGTTCGGAGCGTTGTCAGGATGCTGATATTTGTTAAATATTTTCTGAAACCATTAACTTCTTCGGCTTCAGGTATTAATTAAGGTTTAAACTTTAGTTTAGACCTACACTTATCGGATCAAATAGATTTCCAGCTTCGATTATAACTATAAAAACGCAAATCGTGTTTACAGTTGCTGATAAATATGTGGGGACGGTGGGTTGTGCATGCAAAACGTAGGTTGCAACTCGACGACTAAGTGCATCGGAGACCGCTGCCGCGCTGTAAGTAGGGCGACGAACTGCGATCGATGCCGCGCCGCCCTCCGCACAACTTTATCCATTTACACTGTTCCAAACTTTCACCATCATAACACCCGCACCCGAAGTCCCGAAGTCCAAGTCGCACCCGCATTCACGTAGATACGCATCACCATCGCGCTTTTTCATTCATCGATATTCTAACTGGCCATTTACACGCAATGTCTATTTACTATTGCACATCATCTTTACTATAACAATGCAGTTTATCTTAATTAAGATTATGAGAAATATCACGGAATTCAGTACCTATTTAAAGAACATTATTTTTATAGAAATTCGAGCAAATATTTGTTTTTGTACTGAAAATTTTATGAATTTCTTTAGAACATTTCTTTAGCATATTTCGCGAAACAGGAATGCGGGGCAAAATTTTCAACAATGTAATTATTTACATAGCGTAGTTAAGCCTGCGGAGCGTCCAACCATCGGCGCGGCATCCACCCGCCAACATTAAAAGTCGAGTGGCCGCCGAAAGCTCCCAATTAGCCAGGACTTTGACGCCGTCCCGCCCGTAATTGCAAAAAGAAATATGTTTTAGTGCTCTCCAAGAATTATTAATGTCGGGAACGAGAGAAGCATCTAGCTGGCGAGGCGCGAGCTGGTGTGGGCGTGGGCACTGGGCAGATGCGCACCGAAAGTTAGCGTTCGGCTTTTGTTTGATTAAAGAGAAACACAATCGCGGTCGACATACTCCGAGCGGGGGACTTATTAAATTTTCCCTCGGGGTGAGGACAAACAATAGCGTCTATCTTGGGTGTAGATAACGTCTTGGCTCCCGGTGTACAATGAGAGTGGGTCCCGAGTTGCGGCTGTCAGTCCGCCGCACGCCACGTTCAAAGTTTGTGTCTGTCTTTTCAGTACGTGAGTGCTCCGCTTCGCGCTAAACTGCTAAAGCTCTCCACTTCACCTGACTTCACATTTAAGTGAATAACTCGTTCAGTTTCGGTTAAGCGGTGCCTGTTTGTTATTTACTATCAAGACCTTCGATAAAACAGCAAGGAGAACGATTAGTCATGCACCTTGTTCCTCAAGAGCATGTACGGCTTGTGTCAGGTGGAACCTTTGCAAAAGTGCTTTGCAAAAATTCATTCATCACCTTCTCGACCACCACCACCGACCACCTTCTGTACATATTTTTAAATGATTCACTCTGTTAATAACCAAGTGACACTTACCGGCCAACTCTCCGTGATAAATGTGTGATGTGTCGACTTCATGTAACTGCCCTTTTGCGCCCTCAACCTGTACATAAAACGAATACATTGCGAACTAGTTGCATAACCTGAGCGACATTTAAGTTTTAAACAAGCTGCCATTACTTACTTTAAAGTCTTCGCTGAAAGCGGACAAGTCTCGCTGCAACCGTAGGTGGAACCTCCTTCCATGTGCGCGGAAGTGAAGTCTTAAGTCTTCTGGCGCGTCTATGGAGCGACGTGCACGCAAGTGTTGCTGGTGCAGCGAGCCGGGGTCGTAGTCCAGAGCCTCGTAGTGCTCGATGTACTCGCTCAGACGTCGGCGAGAAGCTGCGGGAAAAAAAGCCAGTAAGACAGACTGCCCAGAAAGTATAAAAGTTTTTATCCGTAAGCAAGAATAAAGAGCAGACAAAGATAAAGTAGATACGGACTACACTAAGAAATAGGACAAAAGGGATGGCCGTAAAGACTACGTAGCTTTAAAAAAAGGTTAATCCCAACAGTTGGTAAAAATGCAATTCAATTTACAAGGATAATAAATAGGCTTGAAAATGAACAGCGACCGCGGTTTTTTATTCGAGCAGGATTTTCGAAAGCCACTAAATCTTAATTCGACTCCTCCCACTCAAATGCTCCGAATTTCCAGTATTCCGCCTAATAACATCTTCCAGATTTTACCTGTAGCTGTGCTTACAGAGTATGTTTAAGGATAATAAGGTAATGTTTGAACAATTTTGGGTATGATAACAACCATGTTCTTTTTTAATGTCTTAAAAAACAACGCTACTTAAGTAACCGAGATTGTGTAGCGTGCATTCGAATGAAGTGTCGAGTCCTCCAGGCGACTCAAGTCACGGGTAATTGCGAGTTTTATGTAAGCTCATTTAGTTTACAGCTCAATCTGACGTGATAGTTACGAAGTAGTTCGTTGGCGTCCGGTCCGCCGACAGTCGGTGACTCCGAAGACGGAGCACAGCACTTCACACGCTTGCTCAACTCCTACACTTTGATTAAACGCCACTTGCGAAGCTACCGGTTTTCTCTTAACAAATTTTTCCTAACATTAATTATAAACTTTTTGGGGCGTCTACTCGGTGAGATTCAAGTTTAAGACACAATGGACTTATAAGTATAGTTAAGTTACTTTCAGCGGCGTGAATTCTCTATCAGAATTGGGAGTCTCGGCATTTGATAAAGAACATTATTTTTCAAGGGTATATTATATCAATGAACTGCTGATACGGAGACAGCTGTCGGTTGAAGACGACAGTAGTCTGTATTTTCATTAGTGTAATAATTACAGGTTTTATTACATCCTCTGTACCTACATATCTTACGTATACGCACGCACGTGTATCCTAGAACAATACGCGGCTAGTCTCCGACTGCGGTCAGTTATTTATATTCCACCATTGTGTGGTGTATTGTACACTACATTTATTATGTACAAGGTGTCCAGTACTGGATATGGAAGTTGTTACGTGGCCAGCGCATCGGGCACGTAGGAAGCTCGGCGCAAATAAATAGCCTATACGTTCTCGTTAGGCCTCCATTTCGAGAAAATGCAGTATGAAGCGACACGAACAATTTGATGTAGGGATTAAAGCGATGTGAGAAAAGTGGAAACTAGTTTTCGACATAGAGAAATTGAACGGAACTGGTGTTCTGTTTGCGATGCGATGTGCAGCGGGACATAAGTTACGAGGGAGCTGCAGCTGAATGCAATCTGAATGCGAGACAGCGTGAGACGCGGCGGATTTATTTAACGTCCCATATGAAATTGATTCCCTTGTATGCACGCAAATAAAATGCGCAACATGTCAGCGCTGTCGATACATTGCTAACATGTCGAATCGACATAGAACAAGTATGGCAATTTCAGTATTTTCTTCTTTAGCAGCAGGAAAACTTTGTGACGTCGAATGATTGCGTGCAAAAATAATAAATTGGTACAAAACCAAGTATTTGCACATTTGAATTCTACCCAATATGAAAAAGGGTGAAAATGCGACAAGCGTTTTAAAGGTCGTTAAAAATTCGACATATTATATCACGTTAAAAATACATTAATCATTTATCAGTGTTTGAGCAGCGTGACGTTTGTGGCTGGTCGTTCGAGTGTAACATTTACATACGCGTGTATTTGTTCAGGCGTACAAAGTGAAGCTTTTTGCTTTGGGCAATAGGCACCGTTTCACTGGGTCAGTGGGACAGGAGCGCCGTGTTCTGGACGCGGGTTTGAAGCCAACCTTGCACGCTGCCTGCTTTTATTCTCTCATCGTCTATTTTTTTTCAGACACGCAAAAAAACTACATATCTTTTTATTTTTCACCCGGAAAAGTTTGTGTTTTCTCCACTGCACTGCTGAAATAGTGCTCCTAAATATACTTGTTTAGTTTCGACATTCCTGCGAAAATTAAAGAAATAGAATACAAACCAAGTAGGTATACTAGAGGTAGTAATGGGCTAGCTTACATAAAATTATTAAATACTAGCACTTCGCCCGCGACTTCGTCCGCGTGGGGATAGTAGGTAAGTACTCCACAAACTGCAACGCCCCCTATACATATCCCCTTATAAAGGTTAGTTTTGGAAAATTAAGCACAACGATTCTCATTATTGGTTCAGCACAACTGTTCACCCCGTTCAGCCCGTCAGGGGTTGATTATGCAAAAATTGTTAGGTACATGATCTGTTTCAATTATCCCACTTTAAGTTTGTTCATAGAATTCCGACGTAAATTGAAGCAAGCTATAATTTCCTCCCCTAAAAACTTATTCACCCCTGCTTCACCCCTTACTATGTATGTACCTAGTTGATTTTCGAAAAATCCAAACATTTGTTATTCTTATTGTTTTATCGAAAACATTTAAATGCCGTGGTGTTTCAACTTCATCGGACCAAGCATTGATACGATTCTCCCCAGGTTCGCTCAAGCCGCGACATTTTTCTTACTCCGAGCATTTTTATTACCGTCGTAACTTTTGAACGAAAGGTCCGATTTGAATGATTTAAAGTGTAATTTACACGGATATAATCAACCTTAATTATCAAACCATTTAAATGGATAAAGATAATAATATATCATAATACCGAAATCACCATTTTTTCATATCACCAAGGATTTGATTGAATAATTTTAACAAAAAGCGGTCATGGTGACTTAACCATAATAGTTAGACATATGGTATCGTGGACTTTTTTGTAGACATTGATGATCTCTATATAACTGTTGTACATTACTTTGCTCTATTGTCAATAGATTCCGCAGCGTACGCGATATAAGGATTTTTTCTCACACCTTGGGTTATATTATCAAAGTTTTCATACGGATCCCTAACTTTTTTGAAAATATTCTATAGCCTATGTCCATCATCGATAATGTAGGATTCTAATGGTGAAAGAATTTTTCAAATCGGTCCAGTAGTTTCGGAGCCTATTCATTTCAAACAAACAAACAAACAAACAAATCTTTCCTCTTTATAATATTAGTGTAGATACTTAGGTCCCTTACTAGGCTTCAACACCTTGCGTGTGAGAATGATGTATGTAACCTACCTCCGTTACACGTACGTAAATGTAGATATTTACACACACATATTTGAATGACGAAAACAATAACTTTAATAGTGCTTGCTATCTATCTTCCCACGCAGTTGTTAGTATATCAACAAAAGGCGATGTAAACTAATTGTATTCAAGGGTGGACTAGTTGTAGACTATTGAAATACTTACACCATGTCTGCGTGATTCATTACGAACCTTCTAAATTGTAATTATGTATTACGCTTGCTCCAGCACCATTTGCTGTGTAGATTTAGACTCTGTTTAACGCTATTATAATCAATCACGAAACAGAATACTTAGAATTTGCGAAAACTCATGCAAGTACCTACAAAACGCAAACGTATTTGAATTTCCTTTAGAGTTAAAATGGGAAAGTCAAGTTTCGGAACCAGATACCAAACATGTTTCCTTGCTAAGACTTGCACTTGGACAAGTGAGGAACTAAATCTAATTTAGTATACTGAATAAGCACATGACCAGTGGCAGGAAAGCAGGTTTATTATTAAGTCAAAACACTCAGTTGAGAAAGAACACTAATATAACTATGATTCAGTTCTAATTACGAGTAAACGTGTGTAATAATATTAGGCAGAACTGCAACCCAATTAAACTGAGCTCTCTATACTTGAATAGACGTATTAAAGCCTGAAGCGAAGATTAACTTTGGGGGTAAAGTGATCTCTATGATTGATGCGTTGAGTATTTCGATGTTAGCTCGCAATCGCTTTAATTGGGTCGTGTATTAAACCGTCCGTCTACTTTCACATGTAAACAAGATGGGTACGAGAACTACGAGAATACGAGTTATAGAAGTGGTGATAGTCCTGCGGTCTCAAGTACCGGTTAGTTACCGACTATCATTAGAACATGGGCGAGTTTCAATTTGCAAATACATGTACCGTTCAGACGCATTATTATTGTGTTACTTACCTAGTAGGAAATCGAATTCGAAAATAATAATGATACTGGATGCTTGTAGGAAAATTCTAATACAATGAAATATTCCAAATACCCGGTGAATTGATTAAATAGCCTAAAATATTGTTAACTTCTAAATGATCTTACTTAAACCACCTCAACAATTCACAACTGTCAGTTCCTAGAACGCTAGTTTAGAATATTTGGCCAGTTTTTGACTGACACTGAACTTTATGCGACACCAGTTTTTTTGGCCGAAACTGAATGAAACCGAACCCATAAAGGACATGCTAGTTTCCTCGCGATGTGTTCCTTCACCGTTTTTTAAGTGACCATAAATTAATATCCTAATTCTTTAAATTAAAGCTTTTAAAAAGGATCTCTTCTCTGTCATAAACAGCGACGCTCCAGCGGTGATTCTCTTGTGGTTCATTACATTATATTATACATATTATAATATGGCAAGTTCCCACTAAGGTATCAAAGTTTAACGAAAAACTTAACATCTTGGCCAACTTGGAATGACGAAGTTACTCTATGGACTCCTTATGATAACATACAGGGTGATGTTGCTTAGTAGTCTAAGAAACTACGACATAAGTTTCTCAAATTTTCACTACCGCTCCAGGCCCGACATGTGAAAATTCCCAAATAAAAAATAAATCTTATGTAATAGGTAAATAATTACATTAAATTCGCGATTTATTCGCGACACACCGGTACAGGTGTGTGCCGGGGCCGGAGCGGTTAATATTAGTTTTAAGAGATGTCATCCAAGTATTTTAATGATCTCGGGGTCTTATTGCTACTTAAACATGTAATTAAGATCCTTTAAATGAGTAATTAATTATTAAAGTTACATTTACCCTTGCCAATAATAAAAAAAAAAACTGTTTCGTCGGGCCTGCTTTTATCACTCATTTGCTACATATTTGAAACCGCAATGTCGCTCGATAAACAAATCATTTAGTTTTAAATATTATTATACCTATATGAAGATTATTGTGTGTTCGTTTGCTGCGTTGGATAATTTGCGTTTTTACATTGTTATTTTCCTTGATTGATTAAAATAGTTTAAGTACTCATTATTCACAGTTAAGGAAAATGCAGTTAAGAGATTATTCATGTGTAATAAAAACCAGCATTGTTTTAAAATCTATAACCTTATTTATTTATTATATAAGTAACGGCTAAAGGTGGGTGTGAACATAAACTTAAGATTAGCCGGCTAACCTTAGGTTTATCCGGCTACAACTAGTTCTAACCTAACCTCAAAACACTTTAAGTTCCTACTTCTGTGGTTTAAAAAAAATCGGGGGTCGGGGTGCCCAATGACCGGCTAAACTTAGGTTTATGTTCACACCCACCTTTAGCCGTAACATACTTAAATATATATCAGTATTTTAACTAAGTAATGGTTATATTTTTTTTATGAATACGGCTGTTAAAATATAAGTCTCTTTTATCTTCTAACACGCTGGTTATCAACACGCCATTTTTAAGGTGATGGTTATAAATGCCTTCAGAATACCTAATTTTCAATCTATCGTTTTGCATCGCTATTCAAATTTTTCGAATGTAATCGAACACTTTATCGTACCCAGCCTGAATTTACTATCCAATGAAAAATAAATATTGCCGCATTCACGTCGTATCGTGAGGTATTAACATTTAAGTTACCTATTTGAGGCGATATTATGAGTAACGAGAAACTTGCCATAAAACTGTCTAACGTAAGCTTTACCGCATATTGATAAAGCAATCTAAAATCACATTTATTTCCCTCATTGTTAATAACGGGTACTTTCATCTCCTCGGTTGAGGGTTTCTATCAGATTTGGTTGGGTTAAGGTTGTGGTAAAAGTGGGTACCTACTTGACAACTAATACACGTTAACAACATACTACTAAAATCGCCTCCGTATCAAAACGTCCTATTAGCAGAACGTCCTAAACACAAGAGAATGGGAAAAATACAGTCATATCACACATTAATTCCTAATGGGTCTTTTTGAGAATACGACTTATTGATATGGAGGTCTAAAATCCAGTAAAGCTGTTGAGCTGTATATAAGGTAAAGCATGTATAAGCAAAACGTCCTGAAAACAACAGAATGGGAAAGTACACAGTCATCAAGAGCGTTTACGCGGTACGGCTTTTCATACAAACTTTCAAATCCTTATTTTTCGAAATTAATGAACCGATTTTAATAAAACCTGGTATGCTTACGTTAGATATCTAAGTCTAAATAGTTATCAGAAAAAAAATTCGAAAAAGAGTTCAGGGGGAAGGATATAGTGATTTTTCACTTTCTATAGAAAACTTAAAATCGCTCTCTCTCCCTCTAAAATCTTTATCAAAAACGTTTTCTGATAACTATTTAGACCTGGATATCTAGCGTATACATACCAAGTTTCGTTAAAATCGATTCATTCATTTTGAAGAATAAGGACTTGAAAGATTGTATGAAATGACATACGTATGAAATGGCGTACACGCTCTTAATCCCTAATAGGTAATTTTGAGAATAGGACGTTTTGATAAAGCATGTATAATCTGGATGATTTGATAACTTTCTCCTTTACAATGGATTAAATTTTTTTAAACCTTTACTAGACATAATGAAACTCCAACAAGTATCCTTTGCATCGTTATGTTTGCAAACCATAACTCAGTGAGTGGAGGGTCGCATCCTCATGCCAGTACCTGGGGCACGACGTGACGACCCAATATTATCAGAAGTGAAAGTACCCACGGAGGACGGGGGACTCTCCAAGGGATTTATGGATTACTCGACTGTCCCCCGGGATTCGTAACTTTGTTCTGCGTGAGGCCTTAACTTTGTTGTTGTTGGAATTGGCCGTACACAGTTATATCACGCGTTTTGAGGAATTAACGTTAAGTAATCATGTTACTGTAAGTAATGGTGTCTGACGGAGACATTTCGAAGATTGTTTTTTGTCCGAGTGTCATATTAAGATACCCTTTACTGAATGGACAGTACTTTAATTACATTATCTACAAGATTTACATATATTTCGATAAAATAAATTTCTTGGGAATAAAAGAAGCACGTAGTAATTTAAGCTCATTTTATTTCCATTATCTTTTATCCTCTTATGCGTAAGTTATTGTAGCCAACTGAAGGAAATGGCTCGCTAAACATTATGGGGCTCGTAAACGACGGATAGGCACCTCGTCACTACTAGCGTACAAGCTCTCTAAGGCAATCCTTATATTACCGATTTAATGTTACTGTACGTAGATTTAGCATTTTACATTAAATCACTTTCATTGGCACCTCTAACAGCTTTCTAAAAAGCAGCTTAAGTTTATTATTAGGTTCTATACCAAATACAGATGTACGAAATCAAAATTGCCTGCCTTTAACAATACGAGAATGTTCAGTAGGTAGTGATAATGGAAATGATTACGTATTTCAAAGAGGTAGTCTAAGAAGCCCAGGCAAGTAATAATATAATTAAACGAAGCTACATGAATAGAATATCAGAAGTAATTAAACATCAAACCAAGCAAGCGTTCCGTTGTAAACCTGAAGGTAGGTACTAAAGTAAATTGCCAATCGAGTAATTACTTCAAGATCAAATTCTACTACAGACACGTCTGTGCCTGTAAAATAGACTGCATCTCAGGAAATATATCAAAAGAAATCGATTAAGATGAGACAGTAACTAGATAGAGAAATCTAATTAGTTGGTGAACAGAAAGTGCTTTCGTTAACAGCACAAAACAAGCAAGAGCAGAGGAACACCCAAGGGAAGGGACCAATTACTTAGCGACCAGTTACGTCGATACAAGCTTTCCCTACACGAACTAACTCCAACACACAAAAGCAGTTTAGTACACTATTGACCAATTGAAACGCCACGCACATTGCACATTGGTGCAATAAATTAAAATACTGAGTGTACCATAAATGTTTCGTACTATATCATAGTATTATTAGTATTCGTAATTCTGAGTATTGTAAACAAACTGAAAGACCCAGATTCGGCACGAATGCTTTCCGACAAAACGATAAATATATTCTCACAAATTGAATTCAATACAATAAAACATCTTTCTAAATTTCAAAATGAGGAGTGGTGATTCGATTTGACTCACAATAGCCACATGAACTGGATACGAGGATTGCTCAATCAATGAACAATATAAATACTGATGGGACCAAAGTACCGTGCGATACGACCTAATTGATAAACTGGGTGCCTGGTGGAGCGAATTTGTGCAGCTCCCTCATCCAATTAAACTGACACAAACCAACCCCCACCGCGTCCCATTTCTTTGTTGAAAGTTTGGTTAAACAACTAAAAGTAATAGGTAGTTACAGGCGACGTTCGTGGACTCAGTTTCAGTCGTTAAGATTCAATTTGTTATTAGGCTTCTACCGAAATAAATTAGTCGGGAAGATGTTAGTTTCGAAAAGTAATTGGCGGACGTTAAGGACTCGTTGTGTAGGAAAAATGGAGCGCGTTGAAAAATATATGAGTAGTTTAGTGTGAATGCGAGAGTGGTGCAATAGTTGGAGTGCTCTTTCATAAGAAGACGGTGTCGACGGCATGTGTCGCTAATTGCCTTCGTTGGGCAGCCAGTGCGAGCTCGCGGCCACTCGTACCCGACACATTATATCTGTACCAAATGGCTTTGGCGCTCTAAATGCTCCCTAAAGTATTGTATGGCGAATATCGTGAACATTTGGTGCACGTCTGTTCGTTATTATCAGACGGCGTTTGTATTATAAATGCTATATTGAACTAGTACTTGTGGTTAAAAACTGTTTATTAAATTGTCTATTAATGAATAAAATACTTGATACCGGAACATTTGCAATACTAGATTCTGTAGTCTAGTAACGCTATAGTAAATAAAGACCGTCTCATAACATTCTTTATGAATCACTATGTTGATATAACAAAAAAGAGACGGTACGTTCAGTGCAGCAGGAAATCAGAGGAGTGTTATCTAGTGTGAACTCCCAAGTCCCACCCCCCGTGCTCCGGTGACCCAATTATATACAGCTTCATATTTTATCTCGGAGAAAAATACCTTCAGAGCTTGTATTACAAATCTAATCCAGTATACATTTATTTCGGTAAGAAATCTATCATAATAAAAAGTCTCTCGTTGATTTGTAGCTAGAGTTTCATCTCTATAATCGTTACTAATAAAGATTTCTTAAATAGAATAATTGCTCGGTCGATTAGGTAATTCTTTTGTAAGCGTAGCCAATTAAAGTGAAGTGTCCGCACGGACGGGTAATTACCTATTAATTTATGTAATACGCAAGATTGACGGCTTGACGAACGTATTTATATCCGCAACAATGCCATTTGGTGTTATGGACACGACACGTAATGGATGTATTCGTCTTTACCCGTATAGAGTGCAGGCGATTGATGTAAGTAAGTAGCAAGTCATTTTAAAAATGTTTGTGTTCTATAAAAGAGAAATAAGGCTGCGTTTCCACCAGAGATGTGCGAGGATGCGTAGCGAGGGATGTGTTTGTAAGAACCAATAGAATCGCTTGCGCTGAGCGAGGTTAGGTAAATGAAGCGATTTTATTGGTTCTTAACAAACACATCCCTCGATACGCATCCTCGCACATCTCTGGTAAAAACGCAGCCTAAAGCTGATTGTCCATTCATCGGTAGCTGTCAGCGTGCTCAGACATTTGTTTATGTTTGCAGGGCGCCAACTACTGCGATCTGCGACGCGACGGGCCGCCCGCCCGCCCGCCCTGTAGCTTGGATGCTCGCTATAGCGGGGTCAATGACCGCGCGCTCCCACTGCTCACAGATTTTAACATAATAAACCTAACTAAACCTTGTCCCGTAGCATTGCTACGTGTTTGAATTAAAAATTCTCATTGTTATTTAATTATTTCAACCATCATGCTACGTCCTATGTACTGAATAGGTACATTAAAATATATGTTAAAAAGATAAAATTAAAAAATCTATTTAACACGACGAGGTAAAATTACAAGTACATTGTACGTTAGTAAACACGGTTAGGCACCAGGAATTAACAGCTAAAGGAAAATTACACCGGTGCCGATTCTTCGAATTCGCGTATCACAAAACAACACAACAGTCAACAATGAGGAAACAAATTCAGCAGACACTTCTTATATTCATATAACAAAACGTCAAAGCCATCCAAATTTCAAAGCATAAAGAAGTGTATCCGTATTCCGTTATCATAAACAGACAAAGACAAGACCACGTTTCCCAGAATTTTTCTCTCAAGTCTGAGAGCGTTTAATTCTTGGGACGGTTTCCGTGGACAGTACTTAGGTACATACTTCTACTATCCCCATAATGACCACAGACTAACAACTAGCGGACCGTCAGACTTCGTAATTAGTAGCCATTCAACACGGGCTAATGGTTCAAAATTGTATTTTATTTTTACATTTAAAAACAGAGAGTCGGAGATAAATGCTCAATACTTAGGTACTTAAATCATGTATGAAGATGTTCGAAGGCTATTTTTGTTCACGTTAACCTACCTTGATATTACATCGTGCGAAATCTAGGTAATGGAGCGTTGTAATTGAATTATACGCTATCCAAATTAATTACATAACTTTAGAAGTTTAGATGAATATTGAAATTGCTGTTAAAATACCTAGAAATAAGACCTTCGCAGAAAACCAGGCTTGTAGGTATTTCTTAGTCAACTGTCAATACAGTCTGATATTTAAATATCAAAAACATAAATAAATCCATCCCAACTCCAGCCCCGACATGTGAAAATTCCCAAATAAAAAATAAATCTTATGTAATTGGTAAATAAACACTAAATTCGCGATTAATTCGGCGCACACCGGTGTGTTGCCGGTGCTTGAGCGGTCAAGATCCACTTCATTTCTTATAACATGGGTATAACAGAAACATTAAACAAACTAATGCTACACGAGGTAAATATCAGGTACGTATAATGAAGCCATGATGACAAAATATATAATATGTACGGCGTTTATTCAGAAATGTCTGAATTAGGTACCTATTAAATATGTTCCTAATAAAAGCTAAATATACGTTTAAAAGTACGAACAGTAAAACAAGTCTGATATCATTCACGACATGAATAAGCTTCTTAGAAACGACGCGACGTACTTATCAATTTATTTTATATTGACTGAATCAACATTTAGTTTTGAGCAAACTTCATTGCACGTAAGTTCCCAATATCAATATTTTTGTAGCTCTGAGAACGAACAGAACCATTCCAATATGTTTGGCTTATCTCAAGCTAACATGCTCTTACTGGTACTGATTTTTACTACAATATTTATTTTTACTACACTGTATTTCTTTTATCGGGACTCTCTAATAGTCTCTTCCAAATAAATCAGACAACGTAGTCTACGATAGAAATTACATTTGCTCAATGAATACCTCTTCGACTGTAACTGAAAAAGTAAACTAGCAAACAAGTAATTGAATTGTATCTAATAAAATGTATAGATATTCTCTGAAACATTTTGATTGTCTACTCATAATAGCTCTGTGTAATGAAAATAACGTTGTTTACTTAGCGAAAGTGGATGTTCTCGATAATATCTAGATTGTACAAGGTATAATAATGATTGACGAAGCTGAACGTAAAATCTGTTTATGGTTCTTTGTTAGAGCTCCATCCTGCATGATTCACCATAATATTAAACATTACTTAGGGAAACAAAATTTGATTGCTACTTTGACCCAAAATAGTAACTTAGGAAAATATTTTTACGCCAAACTTCGTATAGGGAAACTCGCTAACAGACATTAGCACAACAAAGTTTTCCAAGGATCTGGCAAAATCAAAGATTCTAGTATCAATTAGTGTTGATGAATCACACGTTAACAAGATTTGCAAGGAAAAATAAGGTTGGCGCGTAATAGTGTGGCCGAGATCGTATCGAAGGTACAATAGATTAAAGATATTGGCGCTGGGCTGCGTTGCCGCGTCATGCTCGGCGGAGCGTGGCCGGCCTCCAAGGCTGTAACACGATTTAGAGCCTCGGCCCAAGCTAAACAGCTCAGCGTTACTAATTTTTTTCTTACCATACGCAGCTAGGCAAAAGCTGAATCATAAACGACTCATATTGCGTGTTCCTTGTTGTTGTTATATTCTACTGTCCTGGCCAAGTCATTGGTGTTTTGCTTGGTACCGGATAAACATTAAAAACACTACCACACAATACCATAATGCGTAAACATACTTTGGCTGTGTCTAACGCTGGGCCGCGGTTCTTATAAAATAATGGCTCATTAACTTTAGTACGTCGACCTTCTACGTACGGCACGCGTGATCTTGACTTCAAATTACTATTAAGTAGCACGAATGAGAGCCGTGTGCTAGACTTACAAAAATTCATATAATTTTCGTGACTCGAGAGTTCCAGACAATAGTTTTAGCAGTGAAAATGTTGAAATGGTTAGATCCCTAATTCCCAGTATCATGATAGCTCAAGGTTACAATCTACCACTTACCGTCAAACTGACGGTATTATGCCAATATGTGTCAACTAATTATCTCGTAACAATGATTTTTAGTCAGAAAACCTATAGGAATTTAAAACCACCTCACATCAGGCTTTTCTTCCTCCTTCATGATTTTTTAGAGGTGTGCGCATAAGGAATGGCATGACGAAATTACGCAAAGAAAAAACACTTTGATTTCGAATACGCCATGAATCATGATTCCAAAAACTTAATTTCCTGAACTATGCAATTGCTTATGAAAGAACATTTTATCTACATTAGAGGTCCATGCCAGTCCAAAGCTAAGCCCTGTATTCGGCGATCATTCTAAACGTTAGTCAGCGAATAGGATATCAATGCACCTCTTACAGCCGCGCATTACCCATTCAGGGATTACCGTCGGCACGCGGCAGTGCCAGGCGCAGCTCTAACCGCCCGGTGGCCATTTTGGAGATTTGGCTCCGTTGGTACATGCTCGCATATAATGCTGAAATAGGACTGTTACCATAATATTATCAAGCCAAATAGTCAGTAAAAAAGATGCTGATGATTACGTTAATATGTGATTGCTGGCATACCCATTGTGATAGATTCTGATTAAGTTACTTACTGTCATTCAATATAAAACATAGCCATTTTTTGTGATGAGGTAATTATAATTACACGGTCATGAATCATGATACATGAACATGAAAAAAGGTTAATGTCATACGTTAAAATAATGGTGACCAAGTTGACGGTCAGAAAAGTACTTCCTGTGACATTATTCTGTTATCGCTAAAACAATTTATGGGTATTGAAGCGTGGTGCCTAACTTACACTAAACCGCACCGGATGAAACTTTAGACTGCAAAATATTATGCAAATTATATAGGTACCTGTTTACTAATTTGATTTTCATTATCTGCCTACATACTTGACCGTTTGCGACTGACAGATTGTTAAAGTCATGCTAACTGCTGTGATTCAATCATGAATGCTGACTGAAACTGAATTCCCAACAGTGCTGGGATCGGCTTCCAGTCTGTCCGGGTCCATTTGAATACCAGTGTTTAATACGATACCTTTCGGGCTACTGACTACGTAAGATCTACAGACAGCCGGACCAACCGCATACCTATCCCGCTTTCTAAGCCACGAGGGTTTCCAAAAGCTTGCCATCATTTCATTTTATGGTGTTGATCAGCCTTCACAAAAACGGTTATTGATCAACGAGAGCGTTTTGGTACACTATACCGTACTAGCACACGCGTGAAAGAAAAAGTCGTGCAGAAAACTCATAATGTTGTGAGAAGGTTCCACTACGTTTACATTACGTGATACAACAGACAATGACACTGTACACAGGTAAACGAGAAAAACTCGCGTCATACATTTCAAGTATTATAACATTTATAACATTGTTATGGCACTTTTATAATTAAACCTATCATATTTCATGCAAAAGTACGCAACCCCCGCGCAGTATTTTTCAGCGTCGCGCGTCGCGTGTATGTTTTTTCTTTTGTAACTTTTAGTTCTCGAACAATGTTTTATAGGTTATTAAATCAACGAAGGATCTGTGATTCTTTTGTTATCAGAATATCCAATTAAATCTATTTTAAAATTTATCAAAACGGAATATCCGTTAGCGTGCTATTAATTATTTTACAAGGAATCAAACTTATTTTTGTTGCGAGATTTAGTGGTAAAACAGCTAAAGTAACTACGTACAGCTTTAATCAATTTTGTTTTTAAAAAGACACGTTTTCCTTGTTTTAGATGCTAACTACGCATTTCTGCAGGATAGAAAATGAAAAGAGTTTTTTTGTACTTGTAGTGTTTTTTTTTTGGAAGTTGATTTTTTTTGTTCTATTTTTCACTTTTTAGTGGTACCCTACACCTAAGAATACCACTGGAAAGTCACAGGAAAGCAAAAATACGCAATTTCGTATGACGGATGATTTTTCCACATATTTTTCCCAGCTATTTGGATTTAAAAACCAAACTACTGAACTGATTTTGATAAAATTTCAATGGGACCAATCGAGAAGTATAATTATCCTTTCACATAAAACAATAATTTTTCAAATCGGTTCATAAATGACGGAGGTAACAAAACAAAAAAACATACAATCGAATTGAGAACCTCCTCCTCCTTCTTTTGAAGTTGGTTAAAAATAATAAAATCAGTATTTTGCTGCTAGTATTATAAACTAAACCCACTAAGGTTTAGTTTATAGCCTCGCCCTCACAAATCGTTCCTTGAACCACCATTATAAAAACGCGGATTAAGTACAACTTGACAAACAACCCTGCGTGGGAAGACTGTCGTACTTAGGTTAATATTAATGCTGCAGTACTTCCTGGTTCCCGTCAAAAGCAATTAAAACAATTTAATAAGCTAGCTAGTTACCTACGAAAGTATAATCCACACTTTTTTTTGAGGTCTGATCTTGAATGGTTACTTACATTGGTTGAAGATATTTCAGCCAGCCTGTCACAGCAGGTAACATGATTATGATCATAAGTCTAGCTTTGATTGGCTTTCAGAAACCCTGGGAAGTCTTTGGTGAGTTTTATTGCAGACAACTAATGCCTTTCCCAATACAGGGTTGAGGTGTTTTGTTATTGCATCTGTACACTAGTGCTATAAACGTTTTACGAGGCTACTTTCGACGAAACTGCCGTTCGGCTTGCAACGATTGCTTTGGCTTTGTCTACTTAACTGTGTCAAACGCTGTAAAAACTTCTCAACTGACTTAAACAGCGAGCGAAAACGTCGCGACAAGTCTTTTTTTCGCAAACTTTTTCGATCAAAATACGTGTTCCAAAGTAAATAGAAAACGTAAGTTAATTGAGTGTAAATTGCAAAATGTACTTTACTGAAGTACGCTCGTTTAAGATGTAAGTGGGAGATTACGTTGACAGTTATTTGATAGGGTGCCAGGAGACAAGATGCAGTTTTATCTAGAGCTTTTTGGCTTTTAACCTACACGAAGACTGCTGTTAGATTAGTTCCCCTTTAAATTCTTGTCATTCTTAATTTACCTTGTTTATAAAAATATAAATGAGGTAATTGCACTATGGAAAATACAACAGGTAATAAAAATAGTAATTTTCCTCAAGTTTAATTATTTAATGATGTTTAAATACTGCATCACTTACAAAATTAAATGCAATAAGTCGGGAGAGAGGCACACATGTAAGAACTTGAGAGAGTGTGGCTAAATTTATCTTGTTGATATGTCGCGAAAGGGCGCACGATATCCGGCGAGCGGGACACACGACACAAGGCGAGATCTAGCTATGAATGATGAGTGGAGGAGTGATGTGAGAGATAGTGTCGGGTCGAGTATCGCCCGTTGTCTGTCAGTCACTCGGACTTGGCATCGAGTGCGGAAAGAGTGTTTGTAAGCCGCACACGTCATGGGTGGACGTGACCTCGCCGGTTCAACGAACGCACCCGCTTCGCCGTCACAGCCCGCGCGCAACGCCGCGATGCGTCAACCGACTGTCTCATAAGAGCAGCGCTCAAACGATACAATTATTATTAACTGAGTCTAACAGGTGCTAATACTGTCAACTTTATACTATTCAACAACCGTATCTGCGCTGAATTGTGCAGTCTAAACAAAGAAGATTCTCAGTCACAAAGACTGACATCGCAGTAGTTTGCACAAACAATGCTCACAATTGTACAACATCGTTGAATTGAAGGAACTGTATAAAAACAAAAAGGATGCTCGTTTTCCTTGGAGACAAATTGCTTAATTTTTATTAATTTGTCTTTGAATGGGTTTGTTTCGTACTTGACGACAGTGAGTCATGAACTCATGAATGTCGTACTGCAGTGCTGAGTTCGGAGTTTGCTGAAGAACTTCATCTTGCAACGACTTTAACTATTGACACGTTTCAGTTGTTTATATAGAATTTTAGATGGAAGCTGCTGATAATTCATGATGAATGAGATTTGTATACGAAAGTCTGAATAATTCCATCCTCTTTTATTTTAATTGCTAAAGAAACAGTAAGTGTGGCAAAAACTTTACGAAAGTAAACAACGTGACGACTGACGGTACAGCAATAATTAAAGTTAATAGACTCAGTCGGTTTTTCGCGTCACGGTCGTAAAAGGCTAATTGTTTTAATTTAAAAGATTGGCTGCCAGGTCTAAGAGTGTGTAGATATTTGGGTGGTTGACAATTTCATTAAAAGTTGGTGAATGAGACATTAAAAACTCCTGCACAGCGTCTGCGTACACGTAAGGCTTTACGTATTAATAAAGATAAATAAAAAATACGAGGTAATTTGTGGCAAGGCTCACCAGATACCGTTATGCAGAGTAAATTAAGAATGAACGACCGAGCGCAAAACACGCTCTGCTGCGAAATAAATAAAATTCCTCGGAATCACACCAGTCAGGGTTAATCTTTTGCACTGATTGGCGATCATTCGGGTTTTTGAACCGAGGTTGCTTATTTAGAGTTGTTGGAGTATATTTTGCGTTCAATACAGGCTACTGTTGATTGTACACTAATAATTACATTCATTAAATCAACCATTTTCCGCATGTAATGACTTTAGGGATTTGCGCTGCTATCGCTTAGCGTAACCCAAGTTTGATATTTGGATAATTATGGCGAGCAATAAGTAAGAATGATAGATTATTACATCTAATAAATAACTAGTTATTCGAGTCTAACGGTGAAATAGAGCGAGAGAAGCGGACGGATGACCTGGCGCAGTTCGTTGACGAGACGAAACAAATGACGGATTTACGCAATCACCAAAACAATGGACTTCTCGATCGTAATTAGGTAGCGTTTTGTTACAAGGACGATCATGAAATCAGAAAGTTCATTAAAACGACTAATTAGCTAATTTTAATTAACTTCTAAGTATGTTATATGGATGTAACTCACATTCTCTCGTTGTAAATGTAGTAATGAGTCTAATAATACCTACCATTGGATAAACATAAAAACAAGAAGCAATTCAGAGCTAATAAACACATAGTAACAAAAGACTAAGTAAGCAACTATTGTTTACTTTCGATGCGGAAGAAAACAAACATAAAATATGTCATCTGTCTGCTTAACACCTGACTAAACAAGACTATTATTAAATAAATATGATCGATCGCACTCTAAATTAGTTTTACGTTTTCAATTAAAAGAATATTGTATCGACTACACAATATTTTAGCTAAAGGACAGGAAGGGTCATTTTAGTTGTAAAATAGGCGTTTTCCTATCTTTGGACGCCGATCATTGTTCTTCGAGGTAGGGATAGATAGCGCATGAATGTATGTTATTTCCTCCCGCCGTAACAGGGGCCATTTGCTTTTTCACACGAACAGAGCACCCTCACCTCTAGGCAACTGGGACAGGAATAAATCAACTTCACCTGCCTATAGCCCAGTTCTGTGCAAATATATTTTGGAACACGGAAAAAATAGGACTTTTCGATGAAGTCAACTTTTTTGGGGAAAAATAGCAAAACATTTAGCGATCTGCGATTGTCGTACCGTCAGCAAAAACGTACTTGAGTATCTTTAATACTTATTAATGGTTATTGTTTTAGGTAATGAAATGCACTTATAAAGCCTATTAAAATAAGTTGTCTATTACGATCTAGTAACTGTTAATCGCAGGTCCCGTTAGTAAGTACGTAATTAAAGACTCTAGTATATTATTGGCTAGCAATATTATGTATAATCAATTTCCTGAGTAAGTAGGTAGTTATTTATTGGCGGATCGGACAGCTGTTTTAAGCTGTCGAGCTACCCGTGCCTGCCCCGAATCTGATGGATCGAATGGAACTACAAACCAAAGGATGCAATCAGGTTTCCAAAGTGAATATTTCCTCTATTTATTTATAACATGTTCGAATTGTATTTTTTTAGGTACAACAATATTGATGTAAATAACACAGGTATATTCGTGACTTATAGGGAAAAGCATACAAGGAAAAGTGGTTAATAAAAGATATTCCTGTCTTGTTGAGCCAGGTTTTGAACCATCATCACCATACTGGCTGGCCTATTTATTATTCAACACAAGCTGTGAACAATGGCAACCCATCACAAGACTGATGCAGCTAATGATAGCAATATCCTGTTTCCTTAACTGGATTTTAATGACTTGGATAGGACAGGATAATCAACAGCTTCTGTTTTTTTCTTTATGTTTGAGCATTTATGTTATTACAGACTTATGTAGTTGGTTAGTTGGCATTACTGTAGCGGCATGAATCGCACAGGAGGGAATGAACAAAGCAAAATCCAGTATAAAGGGATGTGGAACCGGCTGTTAAGTCCCACAAACCTCAATGAGAAGGGAGGATCCTCTGACCAGACAACATCACCTTTCATTTATTCTTTTGTGAGTCAATGATTTGGTGATGCAATTCTATTTTGAGTTATGCAGTCATTTACTAAAAACACATTACATTCATAGATACTCTAGAAAAACATTTTATGCTTTATCATATACCTACCTTTTTATGAAAAGGTCAGCTGATATTCTTCATTAAATCATTGTCAATTAATTTATAGTATAATAAAAACCAAAACAATAATACTTATTATAGTAAATCATCTGCCTAGCCTTTACCCAACTTTATTGGGGTTGGCTTCCAGTCAAACCGGATTCTGCTGAATACCAGTATTTTACGTGGAGCGACTGCCTAGCAGATCTCATAGTAAATACTGAGGTCTTAATCATAAAATGTCATGAATGTTAAAAAATAATGAAGCTAGTCTACTGTTAACTTTCGAAATTGGAACTCACAAAGTAGATAGAGGTAGATGAATGACGCCTGATTTATGATGAGTCAGAATGTAAGAACTGGTTTTTCGCGCGACTGTTTCGACCATTGACAGCATAGGCGAACACCAAATGTGGAACAAAAAGTAGTATTGTATGTGTAGCTAGTTTAACTAGTATTTTGTTAGCAAGTTAACTGTTATCATTGATGAAAGTGTTTTAGACTCCACAACTAAGCGCGTATTTTGCGTGCAGTACCTACCCTATAGGTTTACCACTCTTAGTAATGAACTGACTAATAAGGAAATTGGATGAATTGGATTTGTGTGGAATTTCAAGGAATTTTCAACCTGACAGTGCACAAAACAATGAATAACATTGAAATAGGCATGTACTGTTTGTATTTTTACTAATTCTAGATATATTCACACTAAGGAACAAAGAGATGGCCCAAAAAGCCTAGAGTTAAGCTATAAGTGCTACAACAAATAGTAAAAAGAAAAACCAAGTTTTTCTGATGATTGTAGTTAGAAATATAAACCTGGCCTACTTCTTATATTATTTATTTTTTATACATTAAACAAAAGACCAGCAAGACTATAATTGCCAAGTATATCCAGCTGAAATAAGTTTTTTAGCTACTAGACCATTTTATTCCACAATTCGGCAATGGCCTACCTTTACTGATACACTATTTCCAAGCCTGCACTTTCTCAATTGTAATTTGTAGATAAATTCAACAAAACAAAATGGAGACGGTCCCGCGTGTGTGCACGCATTCCTGTCCAGTTCTCTTCCAGTCTTACACTTTATTGATTCAGTCTTTCACTCAGGTAGCAATTACTTACAAGTTTTTGTTGTAATAAAATTCACTGTCAATACTAAAACTATTAAACCTACTCCTAAATACATTTTCTTTGCTTGACTGGTTTGTGTTGTGAAAGCGCTGCTGACAATTTCTTTTTGTTGTTTCCCGGTTTCTTGTCAATACCTCAATTGTAATGGTCAGGCACTTGAAAAATTACTCCTATGTTTGCACCTAATTATTTTTAGTCATTAAGTGTTTTTTAAAGGACTTACTAAGTGACCAAGTATTTAGGCTGAATGATGATCACTGATTAAAAACAAAAATCACAGCATTACCGCAATCACTCAATTCATAAAAAAATTGTTTTGGAATTATAAGTAAATGCAACAGACTTTGTTTATTATTGACAAACGGTATATTATTATGAGACTAATAAAACAAATAAATAAATAATCTGGGTACTTTGCATAGTAAAAATTTTGTTAGACTATTATGTGGCCAAGGTGAACATTAAAGTTTCTTTATTTTTATTATAGTCTCTAATGTTAATGGTCTGTCGGAAACTGTGTCAAAGAAAACATTAAAAATATGATGCAGTCAAAGATGATTGGTAGTTTTTGAGTTTCATAATTTTGAAACTGTGTAATTTGAATCCTGCATTTAGATTTTTTCCTTAACACTATGATGATAACAAAATAATATGATGTATAGGGTATTAATTAACTTACTCAACAAAGTTTACATCATGGAAGAGAAAGGCCTATGCCCTGCAGTAAGACAATGTAAAATCTACCAGTAAGACTGAAAAGGCTGACCACTTTGTCTATGATTAATACAATGCTTTGGTCTTCCAGCCCTTTACAAACACAAGACAAAGCATTGTTTGTTACTTAGGTAGTAATGGACAAGTAAATAATAAACAATACTAACTTGTTGTCTACTATACAGATACAATTATTCTATTTACAATATTGTTCTATTGTAAATACAACTGGCTTAGAGCAGTACAGTTGTCTGCTGGTCATTGACACCTGATGTACATTTTTTAGACTATTCACCTTTGTTGATCAGTTGCTAAATGGTAAGACTGAATGCTTAGTCAATTTAATCATGAATTATTCACAAATTGTAGACAAATCATGAAGAATATTTTAATGAGGGAATGCTGATGAGGTAGTTAACATATTCAATGTAGATTGCAGAAAATCATTGCAGTTTTGAGAATTTCAAGGTAATCATTAAAAATATAGGTGAAGGGCATCATAAACACAATCATGTAGATGTAACTGTAAGCATAGGCCCATTCTATTCACTCAAACCATTTACGACACATTTCGGTTGGCAGAATAATTGCTCTATTATTGTAAGTGGGTTGCAGAAAAATAACTTGTTTCGGACTTACCACTTTCGATGTACGGTAGAGCAAGAAGTAGAAAAACTATGTATCCGATTTCACTGAACATTGTCGCTTGCAAACACACACTTTTTGTATCACTAAGTCATCGCACATAAAATACAGCTGATTTCCAAACCATACAAAAACCTTTGTCTGTTTTTGACACAAACGCATGCGCGAGCAAACAATATTTTTTTTATTTACATTACAACTAATAATTCTTGCACTTAAAACTAATCCGCACTTTTGTCACCACGAACATTTACTTACAAGACTACCGAACTTATGTTGAATCGAAACAATAAATAACAACATGAAACGTTTCCGTGTCTAACAAAAAGAGAAACGAAAACTTGAAACACGTTATTGCAACAGAAATGAATCATCAACAATGCACGAAGTTGTGCTGTTATAGCATAATTCCTTTTTTTATTCACAACGTCCTATTCCTATCCTAAAATATTAAAACTAAACTAAATTCTCGACTTGCCCAACTGCAACCTGACATATTGGATTGGAATTGGATTTTTTTTTTGAGCTTTTCTGAAGTTTACTTAGTTTGGAATCTCAGTATTTGAGTCTACCAAAGAGATTCTGACAAAATTTAGTAGTTTTTGGAATATTTTAAATTGTAACATTGAAATGCTAGTTCACAAAACGTTGTGCAGCGGACAAAATAACTATAAAGACTAAGCCTGACTAAGGTAAATCATTCTGAAAATGAATTATACAGAATTATCTATAAGGAACAGAAAGAGGAACTCAGGTGACGTCGTAGTCATTTCTACCATCTCGGTTGCAGCGTTCACGTTGAAACTTGATTTAATGTGCTTTTCTTTTATTTATGTGGATAATAAAATCCCTATCGCTTGAATAATAAAAAAGAAAAATCTGCATTTTTGGAAAATTAGGTTAGGATATTGGTAGATAAAATAATGGTAGAAATTAGGTACTTTTAATTTATGGTAGAAATATATATATTAGGGTATGGGCCGGTAGACGGCGACGTCCGATCAAAGCCAGACCCATGGACGGCGCGTTGTGTTCCACGCGCGCCTCAAAGAGATATCAGCATTGTAGAAGGAGCCCGTTAGGACCAAAGCCTGCCAGGGTTGCGGATTTTGTTCGAAAGTCACCGTTGCCTGGAACGCAAAGGGTACTAGGAGGAGCACTAAAACTCTCTCCCAAGAGCGGAAGGGGTCATTTGATGATATCTCATCCATAAAAAAAGGGTATTGAGAAATAGAAATAGGAAAATATTGTTTTTTTCCACTTTATTGAGAAAAGGAAAGCAATGGGGAGACCCAGTGCATATTATTATTATACTCTTTGCCCAGTGCCTTCCACACTTTGAGTTGCCATTTTTAGCTATCACTTCAATGCTCTTCCCCTACTCTCGACGGCAACGCACGTCTTCCGGTACCCAACCTGCGTAACGACTCTGGCCCATTTGTCTCGTGATGTATTTTGCAATATTTTTTCTGTTGACCTGTGAACAACCGGTGCGGGAACGTCAAAACCTCCCAAGTACCGCGCTGTATAAAACTGATACCCATGGTAGCTGACGTAAATAATTAAATAAGTCTGCAGAACAAGGAAAGGTATCTCGTTCTTGTGAATCTCAGAATATGGACTAACCCGAGTTGCACTGATGATTCTTGCGGACTGCAAGAATCATCACACCATCATTTGGACATTATCCTACACATCAGTGAAAACACCACCCTGCAAATCTGCTTGACTTATAAATTATCGTAGCTTTTCTTTTCATAAATTCTGTAACTTTGTTTTTAACCGACTGCCCTAGAAGGAGGGTAATGTTTTTGATTATAAAAGCTCGTGGCTAAATAATAAGTCGCACACACGGGTCGATCTTCAAGGTTAAGCAACACTTACCGGGGTCGGTCTGTGGATGGGTGACCACCATAACATGCCGAGATTCCTCCGTGCCTCGGAAAGCACGTAATGCCGTTAGTCCCGGCTGTCATTTGTAGACCTTTCGCAGCCGTTACGGATTGTCAGAAGCCAAAAAATCTGACTCGTCTTGCCAGGTCTGGCAGGCAACCGCACCACATAAAATACTGGTATTCAGCGGAATCCGGTTTGACTGGAAGCCGACCCCAATATAGTTCGATAAAGGCGGGCATACGAGAAGCGAAATAATACCCAGTTTATAGCAATAAGTTTTTTTTTTACAATAATTTTATTCTTACATGCGATTATAACAGTAAACAGTATAACAATCTTATAAAAACATAGGTATGTATTGTTTATGAGCTACTTATAGTATTTCGAATATTTTTTAAGTTAGTGGATGCAGTAAGTTTTGCAAAAATAAATATATTTCCGACATCGTTATTTGGAATCGATTTCGCTCAGTTTGTCGGGCGCATATACTCCTTTTTCTGTGATGATTCCAGTTATTAGAGCAGCAGGCGTGACATCAAACGAAGGATTCCAACAACTAATGCCTACAACAAAAAGAAACAGATTGGCAACATCTTTTGACAAAGTTAGTAAAATCATAGAAATTATAAATAAATCAAAACACAAATACAACATCAATAATATTTCTTGAAAGTTGCACCTAAATTAGGACGGGCGCGAGAGGCGTCGATATAAAATTGTCCATGATGTATCTTCGATGATGGAAGTTTAAACATACCAGGGGCTGCAATCCTATGCTCTCCAACATGAGTCATTTCTCTGTCTGGCCTCTCCTCTATTTTAATTCTATCGCCCGACCTTAGAGCCATATCTATTGAAGTGAGGGGCGCAGCTATGTAAAAAGGCACTCCATGGTGTTTCGCGGCAATCGCTATTTGATAAGTCCCAATTTTATTAGCTGTGTCTCCATTCGCAGCAACCTGAAATGGTCAAATAAGACATTTGCATTTTCCATAACTGTTAAAGTTGTTTTGGCTTTTACGATCAAGACAGTGATATCATGATTTGGATGACTTATAATTTATCAAGTTGAATAAAATTATTTTCTTTTATGTGACTTGGCCTAAATATTACAGTTTTTTAATTCTTCCACATTCATATATTTATTTTACAAATAACTTCAGTTATTAGTTTTTTCCTTTAACAGTCAAGTAAGCAAAGTAGCCAAGACTAATATGAATGAAAAACGACCAAAAGCCTGATATCCATGTAACTGGTAAATTCTAAGTAAAATACTCACTCTATCAGCACCTACAACAACAGCACTTATCCTCCTAGAGTTCATGAGAGCGGAAACCACACTGTCTACTATCAATGTGGAAGGAATCTTCTCATGAACCAACTCGTAAGCTGTGAGCCTCGCTCCCTGGTTGTAAGGCCTTGTCTCCGTGCAGTATACATGGTCTGAAAAATGTTTAAGAGGATGATCAACTAAAGTCATAGAGGAAGTATTAGGTCCTGGCTTAGGACATAGGATACTTTGTATCCCAGTATTCCATTCAAATTACTTATACACTTTTCATGTAGATAGTATTTATTCAGAAAATAAGCTTGTGCTATTTCAAAAAGATTAGTACCAGACAGCAGCCTGGGATGAATCAGACGAATGCTTTATACCATCACCTGTAGATGTTGCAAGAACCATTATCAAATGACCATTTTCAATCAAGTTAATCTTTAGTACAACTTAGGTTTTTATTACTCACCAAGCCTCTTAGATTCCCGTAAAGACCTAATAACTCCTAAGGCAGTGCCATACCCAGCAGTGGCCAGTGAGCCAGTGTTGCAGTGTGTTAGGATTCTAACTGGTCCATCACCTTCCAAAGTCTTCAATATAGCCTCGCATCCATACCTTCCTATAGCTTTGTTGTCTTCTATGTCTTTGCTTAGCATTCCTTCTATCCTGCTTACGAACCTGGTAATATTGGAAGTTGGGTGAGTATTGAAAAATTCATTACAAGATAGCCATAACCTGGGAGTCTTTAAGTCAAGAGTGAATAGGTTATTTCTAGGCAAGCATGCTCTATCGTCCTTCATATTGTTGCTTACCATCAGGTGAGATTGTTGTCAATGCAAGCCTATCAATAAAGAAAAGACTGTCATAAATCTATACTCATATTATGAAGCTGA
Organism: Melanchra persicariae; assembly: GCA_947386135.1. NCBI lineage: Eukaryota > Metazoa > Arthropoda > Insecta > Lepidoptera > Noctuidae > Melanchra > Melanchra persicariae. The sequence goes on along the minus strand of OX376648.1, from coordinate 16,472,162 downwards.
AGAGTTTGTTTGTTCGAATGTGCTAATCTCTGGCACTACCAGTCAGATTTGGAAAATTCTTTTTGTATATGATAGCCACATTCATGTGGAAGGCTATAAGCTATCTAGCATTATCCCTACGGGAACGGGATATGCGCGTACGAAGTCGCGGACAACAGCTAGTAATTAAATAAGTAAATTAAAAATATTTATTATTTTACAACTTGTGCACTTTCGAATTTTTTTGTAGTACCTAGTAGCCTAAGGCCACTTTTTGCAGGTGGGTATTAAAACCTGGAATTTCTAAAACCGGGTAATGTGCATGCAATGGACAACACCTACACTTGGCATAGGGCGGATTGAAGAACAAAACGGAGGGTTTTGTTTCAGACTAGACATAATTTTTTTAATTTTTCTGATCTGTTTCATTTATAAAAAATCTATACTAATTACTAGCTGTCCCCCGCGGCTTCGTTCCCGCCAACTGGGTACCTACCTACCCTACACATAGTTTACGTCCTATTCTCAGACCTACTGAATACTAATATTTTTAGGAAATCTATCTGACGTACTAATTAGATTTTTTAGTCATCTACCCTATTCTTGCTGGCTTGACCGATTCTTTTGAAATTTTTAGTGTATACAACATTTCAAAAGAATCGGGTCAAGCCGTTTCGGAGGAATATGGCAACAGACACTGTGACACGAAAATTTTATAGATTAGATAATTAAGCTGAAGAGTTGACCAGTTGGATTTGGAAAATTCATTTTGTATATGATAGCCACATTTATCATGAAGGCTATAGGCTATACGGGAATGGAAAATTCCTACGGTAACATAGAAAAACGGGATATGCGCGTACAAAGTCGCATGCAAAAGCTAGTATATCATAAACGTCGTTACCTATTGAAATTCTGTAGTGTGTCAACAAACAACACAATTGTATTCCAATAATACCCACCTGTCTTTAAACTCCTCAGGTGTAACACTCTCATCGGCACTCAGAGAATTTGCTAAATTTATCAGTTCATCAGCTGCCAGTTTTATGTTTACAGCTGTTGGCCTCGCCGACACTAGGTAATTAAGTTTACCTTCAATCTGTAACCATAGGAAATGTTGCCAATTACAAATACATGTTCTCATTAAAATATTTAGGTTACTATTAATACACTGTAATGTAAATTTAGTCATTGCAGTCTTGGCTATAAATATGAGAATTCGGCTGTTTCTCCATTAACAGCTTCAAAGTAACTTTTTTTGAGTAGTCCCATATTTAGAACTAGCTCTAAAATGCATACCGGATGATTAAAGAATTGGTTCCCCCGGACGATCGAGGTTAAAATAAATAATGATTTTCCGTGACACAAGCAAAAATTTTTACACCGGTTCTTGTAATTTATTCTGGAAATTTGTAAATAATATATTAAATGTGACTGCAGCATACCATTTTTGTTACATATGCAAATGTCATAAGAAATCTCTATCCTACCACTCCCACTTTTCTAAAGAAGTGATGATAAGAGTTGCTGATAACTCATCTCACATATTGTAACAATGATAAGGTGCTTATCTATTATTATATTAGCTCACATCATTATCAGGTTAGAGCTAAACTTTATACAACAGTGTGTATCTCTATTGATAAGTGTATGTTATAGTATATGTACCTACTCTTAGTTTATCAATAAAAAGGTGAAGGTAAACTGACCTCTTGCCTCATGATTTTTTTGTCCGCATTGTTGTCTTTTTCTAGTTCGACAGCCAGTGATAAGCATCCAACTATAGCTATGGCAGGGGCTCCTCGCACCTAGAATGTAGATGGAAATTAATTTTGAAATGATATTTTACATTTTTTGGGTCCTTAATTAACTGCCAACAAATCATAGTTCCAAATGTGGGTAAAGGTGAATGTAATGTTTCTGTATATAAGTACATTTTTGATCTAGAAAAGCATGTTCTGGACTTGCTCATTCTATCATTAACTTCATCTATCCCTGTTCAAGTGTGATTGGGATAAAGAGGAAGACTTGCAAAATAAATATAGCTCTATTGAAGCCCACCCCTAAGACTGACCGTAACCTGCCATTAATGAAACAGTAATAAAACAGTTCTTGTTTCACTGAACTCACTGCTGTCTTTAAACAAAAGCAATTTCTGATTTGAGTTGAAATCATCATCATCATCATCTCAGCCAAAAGACTTCCACTGTTGGACATAGGCCTCCCCCTGTCTCAATTGTCACCACAACAACCGGTCCTGAGTTGAAATATGATTTGATAAAAAGTCATGTTAAAAGTCATGTCCAATGTTATAGTTGAATTATATGCATTGAGTTAGGAGTTCATAGTGGTCAAATGAATTGATTAAAACAGTTTTATCTGTTATTTGACATGACATGTAAGACCAAGATTTACAACTAGTATTATGTAGCTTAGGAACCAATCGCTCGTGTGAGATAGATAAAGTAGCATATGCTGTTAAAATTAAATAATTACAAAGTTACATACCTGCATTTTATTAATAACTTTCCAGCCATCTTCGACACCTTGCACCTTAATGTATCTCGTTTGAAGCGGAAGCAGTAACTGATCTAGAATCTCTAAACTGCCTCGGGTATATTTTATGGATTCTAAACTCATTTTGTTCTGAAATTTTTCAAAAGAAGGAAATATGTAACAGCCGTTGACAACAACTTATTTGAAAGCTTATTTTTTACGCGCATACTTACTGTTATAGCTGCTTGTAGTTTTAGGTGGTAAGAAAATTCACACAGAATTGTGCTTTTACTTCAATTCTTACGAATATTACGTGTATGCCTTTTAGCTACATGAAATATTGAATCTGCTTACTGAAATTTTAAATGTCAGTTTGACAACTTTGACATTACATGAATGAACGTTCACTTTACAGGCCAGTTACTGCAGTTACTGTACACATTGGGCCATGCATACGATTTCTTGTTCTGGATAACACATTTAAAACCTGCTGCCATAGCATCTTCTCCCGATGAGACGTGGCTCACAGGAGGTGCTCAAAAAAATTACATTTATTTGTTGGTCGCCAATTCGCCATCCGAAAACTATGTTACCATCATAATATTATTCGCTGGCCCCAGTTTGTTTTCTATTCTAGATGCAAAGGACTTATCTTCCGATATATCTAAGCCGGATTGTGTCACTCCTTTTTAGGCAACCAAAAGCTCGTTATTCCCGATTCCTGATATACCAGTGACGGTATGTATGAGTGTTAATCATAGGGCCATTGGCATTGTCATGGCTGTCCAGTGCAATGTGCAACTGTACTTCTGGTCAGTCTAAATGAAAGAAAAACCAGCTATTCTAAACCAATAAATAAAAAAATAGCCTTACAGCGAAAAAATTGAAAGTAGTCAAAAAAAAAAAACCATCTCGATAAATCACAAACAAATCAACAACTTTTTTATTTTTAAGTATTATGATGGCCATTGAATGCCATCACGACGCCAACCCCCATTATTTCTGTACTTTTCACCATATTGACTTCTAATGGAATTTATTAGCAACTTTTGTTTTTCATAATTATTATTGGAAAATATTAACAATTTTCCAACACGTCATAATATTTATCAATTCGTTACATCAGTTTACAAAGTTACAAGATTTTTTACATGTTCTGAACGTCGTAGGATATGACGTAAGAAATTTGTCTATGCTACATACATTCTGTTTCCGCCCGCCCGGCATCGACAGGAGACGCATCGTCATTGTGGTGAATAAAATCTAATTCGTCTGAGACTCTACATAATAAAGCAATATGGCTTTACCTCGAGTTTATTTCGACGTTTCCGCTGATGGATCAGGATTGGGAAGAATCGTTGTTGAGGTATGTAACATCATGAAATTTCGGTTACATCTCGTCACACCGGTGCTCCGGCCGGCGTGATTTTGCACAAACCACGCTTTACGTCTTACTGCTATTCCCGTCGGATCTTATTACTTATTTTTAGTTTCATGAGGATATTCAAAACTTTTCCCATTAAAATATTACTCGTCTGGTTGTTACATGTGGAGATTCGGTATATTATCTATATATAGATGTATGTAAGCAGTCATATTAATTCTCGAGTAAGATTACCTACGCTAAGTGAAGGTCAAATCGTCAAGCTGTAGATAATTATGAGCGGAGCGGAATTTGCCATTATCATGTTTGTTATGTTTTTGTGTCTTGGTGTCTTGATGTAGGTAGCTTTCTTGGGTGTTTTGGTTACATCCACACGTAGGCGATGCGCCGGCGGCGGCTGCATTAGTTGGCGATTTGTATTACTCATTCGCTATAAACAAATCAGAATCGCTATAGTGACACCACACTGACACACCCATTATTGAAAGTCAAACTTCAGTGGAAATAATAACTTGACTGTAGAAGTTTTGAATAATAACGCCGTGGAATGATCTAGACGGCAAGAGGGCGACGTTATTTATACTACTTTTTTTTTGTTACAGCTAAGAACAGATGTGACCCCTAAGACTTGTGAAAACTTCCGTGCCCTGTGCACCGGTGAGAAGGGCTTCGGTTACAAGAACTCCACCTTCCACCGAGTGATCCCCAACTTCATGTTGCAAGGAGGTGACTTCACAAACCACAATGGCACTGGTGGCAAGTCCATCTATGGGGAAAAGTTCGTTGACGAGAACTTTGTTCTGAAGCACACCGGCCCTGGTGTCCTGTCGATGGCCAACGCTGGTCCCAACACCAACGGTTCCCAGTTCTTCATCACCACCGTGAAGACCTCTTGGTTGGACGGCAGACACGTCGTCTTCGGAACTGTTGTTGAAGGGATGGATGTTGTCAAGCAAGTTGAAGCCTTCGGCTCGCAGTCTGGCAAGCCCTCAAAGAAAATCATCATCGCCGACTGTGGACAACTGTCCTAACTTAATTCTGTAATAATTATAAAAGTATAACAATATTTTTTAAGTTTAAAACTCCTCCCAGGCAATACCTTCCCAGTCTTCAAGAGAATTGAATATGGTTCATTCCAATTATGATAAAACCTATTGCTATGTTTTAGGTTGCAAACTAGGGATTGCATTTATTTCTGTGCATTGTTTATTCATAATAAATTAACTTATATAACTTCATTGATTTTTTTTTGTTAACCCATTAATATCTGTTACTAACTGAATCCTAGCAATAACCAACACATTTCTCACTCCGACTTAATGGACTAACAAGAATAGCTAACTAAAGAAGTAATAAACCTTTTTACGATAACAATCGTGATCTATTAGTCATAATTACCAATTGTAGCTGTGTCAAGGGGAAAGCCAGAAAATTTTCAATCAGCCTTTATAACTATCTAATAAGTACTACCTGCCTGAATCATAACATTTAACTAGGTACTAATAAAGCTAATTATATGTCGATATCAAGTATGGAATTTCGGAGTGACGCAATTTATTATTATGTCAGTGAAAACTTCCTTATTTCACTGAAAATTTGTAAGTAAATAACCTTGAATAAACATTAGCGCGCTGTTAGTTACTTATCCGCCTAAATTCGATGTCTGAGTTAGTTTCCTCTATCCACCTTTTTCTCCATCCACTCTATTCACCTACACGATGTACTAGGTGTTCTATATCCGCGTTCGTTGACCTTTGCGGTCATGTAGGGCATTCTGGTATATGGGGTGCTAGGTCGAAATAGGTGCGCTAGGTACATTGTGATTCAAGTTAATTACTATATTATACCTCATGGAGCAAATAAAGGATAAATATTTGCAAAATGAGTCAGGTAGCTACATATTTGTACAAACACGGTAAATTGTGATATGACTTAGGCCTCACACCCTGAAACTTCATACACACTTACCTACATGGTAATTATCTTATTACGTAGAGTACCTAGTTGAAAAGTTAATAGCACTGATCGACACTAATATAAGTTAGTACCTCTAAGGAAAGATTGAAGTTCCTAGTCGCAGTTGATCTTGACGGGTTCCGCTTAAAAATCCTGAGTTGGTTAGTAAGTTCTGTTGGGTAGTTACCTACCTATTTGTAGACTGACGACCTAAGTAGAAGTTCATAATTGCTACTTTGTCACGATGAGTGTGCAGTTTTGCTGAAAATGGTGATCCAACCTCACTGTAAATACCAAATATTTACCTGTCCCACCCAAGCGTTTCTATAAATTGCTCACATTATTACGATAGGCATTCTTGTAAGGAATTCAGGATGTTGTGTTCTTTTAATTCGTGTTAATCGTGTTATATCTACCTACTGGTAAAGTTACTTACATATACATTAAATTATTTGCCTGATTACATACCGAGTCACTTTGGCTGCTGAATTGAGAATAAAGTTACCGATATAATCATTGGATAAGCGAAGTAATGCATTTGAATTAAAAGAAAAAACTTTTATCTGCGTTTCATTCTGGTAAAGTTATAACGTAGGTAAAGGTAGAAGGCTCTGGGTGATATACGTACAGCCTGTAGGCTACAGGGTGAGTTTTTATTAAGTGTGTGTATGGGGAATATCAAAAAACACTGAAAGGAGTCTCGAGCTCGATTTTGATGAAAACTAAAACTGCATCATTGGATTTTGCAAAAATCGTTAAGTATTCCTAGCCGGAATCGAACCGGTTGATTAAAAAAACCCCGATTCGAAAGTGTCGCTAGTAAGGATGACACTTTCGAATGGTGTAATAATATAGGCTGTTTTTTTTTTCAAAATCAACCGGTTCGATTTCCAGCTAGGAATAAGTGCCGATTTGTCCAAAATCCTATGAAATAATATTAGTTTTCATCAAAATCGAGCTCGAGGCTCTAGTGTTTTTCGTCATTCCTTATAGTTTCGGATTTGGCCATCCACGCACGCTTTAAAATTCACCTGATAGGTGGATATACGTACCTAGATATAGGGCAGCAGCATTATGACTAATATGACATCGTTTTCTTGTGGGGGGTAAGCAGAAAGTGAAGAACGTCGCCGCTACAACAGTCAGTGTAAGGTAAAACCATTATAAGAACAGGATGTTTTGTTCAGTAATCTTTATTTCATTAAATTTTTAAAAACATAGGTAGGGAATTTAAAATACAACCTTGAAGGATCATCACTACGTTTATGATATAATTATATGCAATTCATCACTACGTTTATGATGCAATCAAGAAATATTTGAACAAACGTTTGCATGAGTGGGCGTTATCGCGTTATATTAAAATTGTAGATGATTGAATTCCTCATTCTTACAGAAAAAGAGACAAGCTGAAATGGAAATCAAATATTTTGGTCAGATAGCTACCTATGGCCACCACACATACATATAGGCTATCTGTGTCAGTAGATATGGTCGTGGCAATATTGTAGAATTGGCGATTTCATAATGTGGCCGACCATTTCATGAAATGGAAAATACCCGCTGCCGCTGCCCACATCATGATATGGTCTGATCAGATCAATGAATAATCAGCGTTTGTCTATATTATTATGAACTGCTTAAATCACGGCTATCTCGTGATATTTATGGTAAAAAATTAGTAATCATGTCTATCGTAAAATAGTAACATTATCCACCGTTAGAGGCGCTGATATCGTTTTGTTTTTGTGATGCATCATACCAGCGGAAAATTATTTCGATGAAAAGCTAATAATAATACGCCAGCTAAAGAAAAAAAGCTATTTCATTATGTAGCCGAGGTTAGTTCAAGTTGGGTTTGAGGGAACTTAGGGCACCCGACACGGATAGGTTTGGTTTGAAGTAAACTTAGCTCCCGTCATTGTAAGTAATTACATGATGTGGCCAGACATTAATGATATGGCCAAACGGGGATTGACATATCATTAAACGTGTTCGTGTTCATGTAATATCAAACATTTCATGAAATTGTCGGCAGCATCATGAAAATTGGCCAATTCGATGATAAAGCTTCGACATAGATACAGCCCCATATTATGTCCCTAGCACCAGGTTGGGTGTAAATAGGTAGATGTATGTAGTACCTACCTACCCAGATAGGTACCGGTGTGGTTGGCATTACCTACCTTTAATATTATAATAAAATATTTTGATTAAAACTACCTAATCGCAAGGTTTTCTTTGGCTTGACTAATCCTAATAATAGCGCATTACCTATCTACATAAATACAATGTTACATTTGTGTAACATCCTCTTTCTTAATAATTTAGTTTTAATCCTGATACAGAATAATACAATCTTTTAATTCTCCTAACATTACGTAATTTTTCTGAAGGATTGAAAGCCGATATACAAATCTAATGAGAGCAGAGGGTAGGTACTTAAATATTAATGAAGATATTGAGAAAATTTGGATAAATACTAAATACCTCTATTTTTAGCCTTTATCATAAAATGTAGGAGTATAAACTGCAAGGAACATATTTATCAAGACATCCTGGAAAGCTTTTCTATTATTGCCTATACATAATCAAGATAGTTTTTATTTTTGCACGCAGATTATTGATAATGAAAACGGATGTAGGCAATATGTTTGATCATAATTATAGATTCTAGATTGGTTCCTTTCTCATCATCCACAATTACATATTGTTCCAAAGAATACCTGTTTTTGGTAAGACTTTATCGTCTATTCATCTTGTAGATAACAGGTTTTGCTTAATTAAAGTTTTCTTACGAAGGTAGAACGAGAGCAGAAAAGCGGTGATATTTTTATCCTCATTACATGACTCGATAGTGAACCATAGTGCCACATCTGATAACAGTGATTGATATTGTATTAGTTACAAAGTAGTGTTAGTTGATCGATATGCGGATATTAAAATTTCAAGATTCTCCCGTCAGTTTGTTTGGTACAGCTGTAGCTAATCTAAGACCAGAGGTTTAGTCATAATGAGAGTAGCAGGACAGCTACGGGCATGATAAGGAGGTCCAAAGCATTTTCGTCGGATCCCGATCCGTAGTTGCAGAGGGACGTGGTGCAGCATGATGTACAGGCGTATAACTTGGTGCGCTCTCCGATGACGATGCAGCCTGGCTCGCAGTGTTTTGTGCAGTTGCGTTCCAACGCCCACATTTTTGGCAGCGTTGTGGAATTCTCCGTAGACGTCGTGAAGGAGTATCGTTTTACCTGTAATGTGAAAAACGGTTGAAAGATAAATTAAACTGCATTTATTATTATTATACTTCATCACAGTTGCAGCCATATAGGTACCTACTTTGAAAGTACATGGTGAAGGTGGCAAAATAAGCCACAGTATCTATAATTTGTCGTGCTAAAAAAAGATATCGAAGTGTTGATGGTCGCGTTGCATCAGTTACTTGTTGGCTAGTGTCCAAAATTTTTAAAAATCCTCTAGGAGAAAAGGCGTGATGTACCTATGTATTTTGAGAGAAAACCTTTTCTTCTGAAAGCAAAGAGCCCTGTGTGTCAGGGAATCATTTAGGTATATACAAGTTTTCCTAAAACTGAGCCGATGAGGTACAGGATTACAGGAGACCCTTTAATATGATTGCATCGTCATAACCGGGAAGCAACATTACAGAGCACGACAAAAATTGTCTTTCAACCAGTTCAATTGAATGAAATCACTATCCACAATTGATTCTAAACGCAGAAACCAAGTACTAGGTCATCTAAGAATGTATCGTAGTATTAACATGTACCTACCATGCACATCCGACGATCATTGTGGCACTTGTGTATGAGTGCGGAGTTATTGTGACGTAGGTCAGCGCAGCGGTCATCCGGTACTTCGGCGAGGCACTTGTAGCACCACAGCTCATTGTTAGGTCTGGCTGCGGCTGAGGTCACGTGGACGCTGTCCCGGAGCAGGTCACACTCACCCTCTGAAAGACAATTATTGAACTGGCATTAATTTAGGCGTTACAGTAAACAAAAGATAGGCTGCATGATTGCTGGGTTTTGGCTTAGTTTTGGCCTTTGATGTGAATATGTTTGATTATAAAAACAATAGGATGTTCGAAAGCAGCTGATTGAAGTAAATTGGATTCATTGGTGTAACTGTTGCAAGGCCTTCAAATGCGAGGGTGACTAGCAAAAGTGCACCCCAATCAACATTCATTAAAAATATTGGGTACTAGCTGTCCCCCGCGGCTTCGCTCCCGTCAACTGGCTACCTACCTACCTACCCTACACTTACCCTACACCTACCCTACACCTACCCTACACCTACATGCACGCAAATAATTCTATTTTATTGAGGTATTTCTTTCCGACTTGCTAGACAAAAGTTGTGATAGCTCGGTTAATATACATGTTATAAAAATAATTTATAGCCTATAGCACTCAGGAATAATGTAGCTTTCTACCAGTGAAAAATTTTTTAGAATTGGATCATTAGTTCCAGAGATTACCCCCTACATACAAACTTACAAATTTTACCTCTTTATAATATTAGTATAGATTTAGTCAATCATATAATTATATAGGTAAACATAATAAACAATAGAATAGGTATAACATTGCTCAGAACAAATTAAAAGTCTCTATGCTTCTTGAATCTTGATTTTCTTACGCAAGCAATAAGAACAAATAATTTAAGAAACACCTACTGGATAAGCATAATGTAAAACAGAGATCATATCTAATCTAGGATACCAATACAGTAAACATACTTAGATCTAAAGATAAATATTTAATGACAAGTCCTGCAAATTCAGATTTATAGTACTCGCATAAAGAGTTGCACTTCTATTATCCTTAGTACGTTTCTATTACAGTACTAGACATTCATTTCAAAACGATTACATGTCCAAAACATAGAAAAATAGGACAAATTCTAGAATCAAAACAAAGATCGCGAGCCATAGACAATCCACTTTGACATTTGTGTTGTAAGATTCGTGGGTAGAGGCTATGATTTGTATAGGGATCAAGAAAACAATAATCACACAAATAAATCGGAATATAACGTCATCAGGGGATTCATAATTAGTATTAAAAACTTATTTTTACATACCTGAAGCGAGTAATGTCAAGACGAGCAGTAGCAGGGAGCGCATTTTGTTTGCAGTGCTCAGTGCGCATGATCCAGCCTCCGAGTATCGATCCAGTCTGGACCAGGACCTGTTGCTGGTCCCGGCTGCCCCACCCCCCCCTCACCCCCGCCTGAGGGCTTCTCCGAAACACTTTGATGGAGCAAAACAATCTCAACTTTCAGAATTCTTCGTGAAATTATAACTTTGTCGGTGGTCGTTATAGGAGTAACACTTCTTAGAAGATAAAGTAGAAATTACTTATGGTTAAAAGGAGATTTTACATGCAATGTACGATACTATTTTTAATTGGAATAGTTCAGTTAAAAAAAAATTGAAAATAAAAAGAAAATCTCGATTTATGAATAGGTAATGAATCGGCCATGTTAGATTATTTATCAAGTGCTTAATTAGGTTAATTTCTGTGAGGGTTTAACGGATCGTTGGACCTTTTATGATTGTTATTCGAATACATTTAATCGGGTGTAAAATTAATTATCTCAACCCAAGCTGGCAATTATTACATTGTTATGACTGGTTTAACGTAATTACCTAACATAGGTAACTATAAATTTCTGTTATTGTACCTACATCTATTTTGCTATAAAAAATCTTCGTTGATAAAAATCTAGTTCTTGTTCTTCAAATTTCCGGTTCGTTTGCAAGTCGGGTGCTATTTTCTGCCATAAGGACCTTGGTTGAAAATTGCGGCAAATCGTCGTCGATGAGATAAGACCGCACGATAATTTTGCCGTCACTCTTTATTATCCGGTGATTCTGGTCGCAGTGAATAATCGCGATGTTGCAGCGGTGAATTGCTTTCTTGGATTTTCTAAATAATCGAGTTTAAAATGTCTGTCAATGACTGCGTGGTGCCCGTAGCGGATATAGACCATCATCAAAGTTTATGTCCATCTACCTAAATGAAAAACCAGGCACTTGGACCATTGATAGGTTGTACAGACCTATTATATATAAAACTACTTGGTTGAATGTCATCAAAGGTATCATGAACGTTAGTAAGGAATCCTTACTAGTACCTATTATAAACGCAAAAGTTTGTATGTATACAAACTTTCGCGTTTATAATAGGTTGGTTGATACCCTTTCACGCAAACTTACTGAATGCATCTTGATGAAATTTGGCACAGATGTAGATTACAGTCTGGATACTTTTTATCCCGGGAGTATGTTCCCTTGGGATAATTTTCCACATTCATGCGGGCGGAACCGCGGGAGGCAGCTAGTAACAATATAAAACTACTGGCAGTGCTTGCTATTTCGTGAAAGCTGTTGTTAATTTTATAAATGTCCACTTTCGCTCCTGATACTAGAGTACTTAAATTATTTTGTAATGACATACCATATCTTAATTAAAACGACGTGGGAGTACACAAGTATTTTCAAAACGCAGCGCGCAAAACAAACAAGCTAGTTATATTCGTCGTTTTCTTGTTAATGTGATTACTTGAAACTAAAACATATTCTGAAAGCTCTACCTCGCTAGCAGTAGAGTTATAATTTGAAACATTACCTTAATGAGAGCCACTGACGTCGCGTCCCGACATGTGGCACGTGAAACAAGATTCAGAATTGAGGGTAGTTTTCCTTGGGGATGTTATGAAGAGGAAAATTATATTTATCCTCATTTATGGATAAAAATAAGTAACTAAAATAAAATAAATATATTACCTATGTCAGCATGGCTGCCGGGAGAGTTCCGCTGCTGGACGAAGGACTCCTCCTAGGGTTTCTACTGAGTTGCTCTTTTGCCCGAGACATGTCAATGCCATCATGAATTCGCTGTGAAAAAGGGATAGAGTTGCTCCTCCTGCATAGCTCCGTCTCTCTCTCACAACGGAATGATGACTTTGGCACGTCATAGTAGGGAGGTGTGTCTTGGGTAATATATAATATTAGGTCTTTACCTATGAAATTGCCGTTCTGCAGTACTGGCCATTTCAAATCAAAATAATTTTTGTTTGGCTAAGAATTCTAATTTCAAATTAATTTTATTTTAAAAACATGGTTTTTTTTTTCCAAAAGTAGTCATTTGTTTATTGATTAGTGTTACATTTTCATCGCATTTTAATCTTTTTCGTCATCATGGATACATTAAAAATTCGAGTAATTATGGAATATGAGTACCGTCGTGGCAGCAACGCGGCACAAGCGGCACGCAACATCAACGACGTTTACGGAACTAACACTACAAACCAACGCACCACCTGTTATTGGTTTGCTCGCTTCCATTCTGGAATTTTCAACCTGGAAAATGAACCTCGCGGTCGTCCGAAGACTTTGGTCGACAATGACGAATTAAAGGCGATTGTGGAAGCTGATGATACACAATCTACGGCTGAATTAGCAGCAGCTTTCGACGTTAGCGTCAAAACAATATTGGTCCATTTGCGTCAAATTGGCAAGGTAAAAAAGCTTGACAAATGGGTGCCCCACGAACTCAATGATCGCCAGCGCGAAGTACGCGTCGAGACGTGCCTTGCACTGCTCAACAGACACAAATGAAGGAATTTTGAACCGCATTGTTAACTGCGATGAAAAATGGATTCTGTTTGATAACCGTAAGCGCTCAGCAAGTTGGTTGGATCCTGGTTCAGCACCTAAACAATGCCCTAAACGAAAACTTACCCCTAGAAAAGTGATGGTCACTATTTGGTGGTCTAGCGCCGGTGTGATTCATCACAGCATCTTACCAAACGGTGTGAGCATTACTGCAGATGTGTACTGTGAAGAACTGAACACAATGATGGAGAAGCTGGCACATCTCCAACCAGCATTGGTCAATCGCTCGTCTCCGCTGCTCCTGCACGACAACGCGCGACCTCATACTGCACAGCAGACGGTCTCCAAGTTGCAAGAACTGGGGTTGGAAGCTCTCTGTCATCCGCCCTACTCACCAGACCTTGCGCCTACAGACTACTACTTTTTCCAGAATTTGGATAACTTCTTGGCAGGAAAAAAAATCAATACCCGAGAGGCAGTACAAAATGCCTTTGAAGAATTTGTTGCCTCCCGTCCAGCTGATTTCTTTAAGAAGGGCATCAATAAACTGCCACTGCGTTGGCAAAGATGCATTGATTGCATGGGTGATTACTTCGATTAATACAAATAAAAAATACATGAAAAAAAATCGTTTAAATTTTTTCATACAAAACGGCAATTTCATAGGTAAAGACCTATTATAATTATGGATTGCCTAACATTAAAAGTTACCAGTCAATAAACGAACATACCGTCGATATTGCATCGCTTGATCTATCCAGTGTGTCCTTTTGACATTTTTAAATCCGTTTTTAACGTTGTATATCACCCGCAATCGTGAGTGACCTACCTTTATCGAAAACCTATCTTACCTACTCAATAATAGCAGCCATAGCTGCCAGGTAGGTAATGGATAAATCAGGTGTTCCGACTTTTTCCGAACCTTTCATTGAACGTTATTTAATGTATTTTCAAATAGTAGTACGAGGGCCGTGTGTACACAGACCCCTTAAAGAAGGTCATTTCACTGAGTACACATACCTCGCAGGAGTGATTCTTGTATACATATGTTTATTGGTGTTTAATATTACTATTTGAAATATCCAAGCTGTTTTGATAGCTGGCCCTCTCTATTTGCAAAACGGATTTATGGTAGAAAATATGTTTATGGTTTAATTAGATAACAGCTTGCAGTCGCGTTATAGTGGGTCCACAGGATACTCTCAATTAAGAAAATCTATCACACCAACATTCAGTGGCGTAGCTAGCATGGGTGACCCCCCCCCTGAAATATATAAATATATGGGGTATTGGGTTGCTACTTTTGTTAATTTTCAGGGGGGCTGCGGCATTTGTGCCGGAAATCTTCTTACATCACTGTTTTTAAAGACAATATGGACTATATGTCGCTAGTACTGGTCGATGCGAGCATTAGAATTTGTGTGCGAGCTCGAAAAATTTTGCGCCACGCCTCGGATAGGTTTCTTATCTATTAATCGTCCATACCTAAGTCGAAGTAACTTTGTTCACAACTTCACATATAAATAAAATTTTTGCTACCCACTTGCGACAGGTTTCATTGCGTCAACCGTTTAGAGTTGACACCCGACCGTGACAAAAACAGACAACTCACCGTCGTGCACCCCGCTCAAGTGTTCTCTTCGACATGTTTACAGAATCGCTAGATCAGCCGGTCGATTCTGTCGGCATCTCACGGTGTTCACCTTGGCGGAGTGAACGACAATAGAGCTGTCATTCCATCTTATTTGTATGGTGTGACAACTCACCCGTCGTGCACCCCGCCAAAGTGTTCACTTCGACATGTTTACAGAATCACACTGCAGAGTCGAAGTCTAGAATCGTTATGGTATGACAACGCACCTAGACTAGAGTCAAGAGTAAAACTACTTATCTCAAATTAGAAAAATAGTTTTTCCTAAGCAACAAGAACTCCTGTGGCAGCAAAATCATGACTGCACTGTTATTCTTGACATATTACTGTAGCTACCTACTAGGTAGGTAATATCTTAGGTGAAAAATGGCACAGAGTTTCACCCAGCTGCGTCTGCTGTAGGGAAGTGCTAATTTATGCTTGACAAGCGTGTTCCTTATCAAGATGTTTGCGAATTTCCCGCCAGATATGGCGAGAAATGGCGCGTGTCTAAGTGATAACTTAGACACCCTAAAATAGTTACTTACTTCGCAGATATTACATAGATGTAATATATCAGCACCTCGTCACTTTACCAACACAGAGATTATGCTAATTCTCTAGTAATATTATAAATAACTCTGTCTGTTTGTTACAATTTCACGTCTAAACCACTAACCATAAACATCAGATGGAATGACAGCTCGCTTGTCGTTCACTCCGCCTAGGTGTACACCGTGAGATGTCGACGGAATCAACAGGCTCTTCACTCTAACTTTGAAGAGATTAGGGTTGGATGCGTTCGGAAACACAGATGTAGAGAGTTCCACTGCTTTACTGTGCGCAATTTACAAAATATGCGTGATCAGTACCTATCTAAACATAATCATCAATTCAGCCTAGAATGACGTCCACTGCTGAGTATAGGCGTTCCCCAGCTGTCGAAACATCGACTGTGTCTCGATTCCAGCGGATGTCCTCAGTAATATTGAATGTTAATAAAAATATCGGAATCATAAGTACCTACTTTGATCAAGCTTTTCTACGAACGACGTAGTAATTTTGTCATTTTAGTCTAAGCTTAGGCATCAACTGTAGGTACTGCAATTGTGAGTAAGTATTCTCTTGTAAGCCTCTTAAATCCAGCGGAGGGAAGTGACCATTGTGTCTACTGAATTACTACGCTTGGCTGGCTAATTAGTGACTTATCTCTTTGTTCTTACATAATAGGTACTTATATATGCTCAACTTTTACATCATTGAATCCAAAGCAAGCCTAGCTCTAGAACAGCGTAAACTACATCCTCCGTGTTCAGGTTAAAGCAATGAAAATTAAGTTTCCTTTAGCGTAGTCGACTTACACTGAGAAAATGTAATGTAATTCGTGGCGCTTGTAGCCCCGGCGGCCGGCGGCGCGCGGCGCGGCGACGGTGATGACGTGGTAAGTATCCGTCCCGTCCCAGGCAAGAAGCATGATTGTGCTATAGGTACAAGACACGAAGAAACTTAGCAAAGGAAAGAGCACATAGAAAGTTAATGAATAAATGTCACTAGGTACCTGGTCTACTTTTTTTTTTGGTTGGGATATCATTAAGTGACTCCTTCCGCTCTGGGCGGAGCGGGGGAACGTAAATCACAACCAACCAACGGATGGCCAAGAAGAGTCGAAAGATTGTCGTTAAAATGCTGAGTTTGTTACGATGATCTTCTTAGGGTAGTCGGCTAGGAAACACCAGCCTCATCTAGCTTAAACTGATCAAAGAAGATTGACGTGTTAAACTGATTTTAATCCAATTTACAAAATAAATAACATTGAGGCATGGAAAACACGATCCTGCCTTTCCTGTCGAGCAGTCAGGTGAAAAGTTAGCGGACAAAAGCTTCAAACGAAAACGCTGATGAAATTATGAGTTGAGACCAAAATAAATAAAACAATTGGGACTTTCTACGATTCTTTTAAAACAACCAGGTTTTTTTGTTAAAAGAGAAAGGAAGCCCTCTTAAAAAACTCAATAGGCCTTCTTTTATAGAAACCTGAGATAGCCCTTGTGGAAATAAGATCCCGTTTGAGACCTTTTGTGTTAAAAGGTAAAGAGTTGCTGTTCTTTCTGGATGGCTCTGGTCTTCACTCAGCTTTATGTTAAACAAAATAGTTGACAGTCAAATGAATGCCTAATAATCACAGATGGTCTAGCACGGATGTTTGACTATAGTAACGTAAACTTTATTGAATTTTCAATCCCTATAATAAAAAACGACAACTCCATATTATTTTGGTTCAATTTTATGCGACATAGGTACACAATTTGTAATCCAATTCAAATACTTAAACATTATGTGCGAAACGAGTACTTATGTATAGTTATAGGAAAATTTTACGTTATGTCAAAAACATTCTTGCTAGGCCTAGGACTGCTTGGCTATGTTGAAAAAGAAATCCCTCTATGTGTAATTGTCTGAATGCGTAATTTAAGTACTACGGAACTGCCTACTATTACAGTTAAGGATTTCTAGTTTCCCTGAAATATGTTTGAATGTCATTTCTGTCACATTAACACTTTTTCTTACTTAGTTCTAATTTTTTTTTTGTAGTTGCGTAACTAACGAGCAAGTTTTCATAGCGCATCGTGTCGCGTAACATAGCCTATAATTCTCGCCCAGGACAATGGGCCGCTCAACTATTGACCAACGAGATTTGGTGCTCACAATCGCGCCATTACCACGCTTCATGGAATCCAATTCGCTGTATTGTGTTTTTATTTACACTCGTTTTAGAACAATTTGGTTATGTAGGGTCAAATGGAGGACAGTGTCACAGAGGGCACAGTATAACATCAAGATTAGCTCTGTCCTTTTCTTATTTGCCTAGGTGTCTCTTCACGTGCTTTCTCAATTTAATGCGCCATCTTAAACAGCTGTCATCGGACGGATAATAAGAAAAAAAAAGAACATTAACGTTTTATTTTTTTTATAAAAATTGTTTTGTACCTGGCCCTAGTACTATGATATTGCTTTTAGATCAAATTCAGTTGGGATTCAACCAGTTACTCTCGAAAAAATATTATTGTTTTCTTGTCGTGTTTTCTAGGCCACGAAAAGCAAATAATCCTCTACAGTATTTACGGCGTCTAACGAGGGTAATAAAATTAAGAGGGTGAACCCTTTTGTACTAATAGTTTTGCTGGGATCTTCTTACGTCCAAACCCCAAACGTGCCCGTGCCAATTATGTCTATAAAATACCTTTGCGAGATTTATGTCTTAATGATCGGGAAACAGGGATAGAACAAGATATTAAACCTAAAGTAAATATTCACAACTGAAAGTGTATTTTAAGTTATAAACAATGGAACTGTAATTTAAAAAGCAATTACTAGCGATAATATCGTGTCGATAAACACTCATACCAAACAAACTCCCATGTGGTTAACATAAAGTTTGGTTAATTTTCATAGCGTTTTACGACTGTTGTACATTGTAGCCTATTACTGAATAAATAAGTCGATGGCTAATGTCCTTAGCAACACCTGAATGAATGGCTACTCGTATTAGATTAGTGGACAAGAGTCATCGATGTCCTTTCAATTAGATTACATCAATAATCTCAGCCTTTTATAGTTGGGCGAGCACCACGCGAAGCGAGAAACGACTCTTTGAGTTAGATATATCTTTGATGTCGACTTAATGGGCTATAAACGAATCTCTTAGAGCAAATTTCATTAAGGTTTATTGTTGCTGAAAAGCTGTGACCGCACCGAATTGCCTCACCTCGGAGAGAGAAAACGGGCAACGGAGGACACCGGGCTCCCTCACCGCATCGCGTCATAAATTCTGACACATTGGTACCTATTGGACACATTTTGCAATTTTGGACGTTGATCGTTAACTAGATTTTGGTAAATTCAATTACTGAAAATTTACATCTGTATTTTAACCTATTTGGATGGTAACTTGTAACCAATTTGATGATATTAGCCTTGAATGCGGTGTCATCATCATCATCATAACAGCCGAAAGACGTCCACTGTTGGACATAGGCCTCCAAATGAGGGGGTTTGCCATAATCGCCACGCTTGGCAGGCGGGTTGGCGATCGCAGTGTAGCTGTAGCAATGTACCTACAGAGAATGCTGCTGCCCATTCTCTGGTGAGTCCCTTAGTCGCCTCTTACGATACCCACGGAAAGTGATGGGATGGTGCTATTATTTTACGTCCGACACCATACGGAACAATGAAAAATGAATGTGGTGTGAATTATGAGAAATAAGTCAACTTCGAATGATAGCAATCAATTCTATGGCATTGACTGCGGGGACTATTTATTTATATGATCACGGTCGATATTGACACGTGTATACAACGATATACTATACGAAGTAGGTATCTATGTATGTAGTCGCCAGAACGAACTTTTCATATATCTAAAACTGAATACCCAATCGATACCTAGACAACGTGGTGTCTACATGCGATACTCGAGAAATTAATAAACCAAATTGTTACTAGCTCTTAGCAGTGAAATGAAATGCGCTATATCTGTTACGTACGGACGATGTTAATGTATAAATTGTAACGGTGGCCTAGATCCAATGAACTATTTAAATGATGTGGTATATACCTATAAAGTTGTAGTTCTAGAGTCCTCTCAGGTATAAATGGGACTCATTTGTTTGTGGAACCGTGGAAGTTCGGGGTTACCGATAATATTCGTCTGTTTCCCCACGTTCAGGTAAAAGGCATTGTTTTTCTATGAAAGGTTTCCATATTAGGTTTTCATGGAACTCTCGGCCGTTTGTTTATTGACAGAATCGTACGGTTTAGCGGTAAAATCGTTTGTGACTTTTCCTTTATCGAAAAAGATGAAATAATGTGTTTCAGATTCGTAGAAATGTGAACGAAGCCACAAGAAGTAAAAGTTTAGTGTCATAGTCTATTGGTTTTGTATTATGTAACTAAGCTAGCTTTGTGGATTCTTAGCCTTAGCTTATAATGTATTTAGAATTGTAATGTAATTTGCGAAGACAATTTACATTAAACCACGTACATGGTTCAATTAGGCAAATTAATTAATTAGATATGGTAGGTAATTTAGCTAGCTTGCAATTGAAGTACCAGTACAGTTAGCTCAAAACGACATGAAATAGTTAGATTAATGTTCTAGGTATACCTTGATTCAATAAAGGACAAAACACAGTAAGTATTGAAGGCGATTTCATTCGTCAAAAACACAAAAATAACTATTGCTTTTGAAAAAAAAAATCTTTGACTGAGAACCGAATTAGGACAAATAAGTTAAGTTCCAATAGTACATACCCGCGGGATAATTTCTGACTCAAAACGCGGTAAAACCGCAAGCAAAAGTTAGTAAATAATAGGCTCAGGCCTCACTAGTGTGTTGCGTTGCGCTTGCGTCGCGCGTCGTCGCAACGGTTCATCCGTTGTATGCCTCACCTGCGTTGCCACAACGCACGACGTCGCAACGCAAGTAGGCGACGCACGCCATCACAGCGCAGCATCTCAGTGTGGCTGTGGATGTCAGACTTACTATACGTAAGACTATCTAGCAGTTAAACATGGTCTGTCGTCGTACCGGAGCTACGACAGCGCAGCGCATCACCCTCTCCCGCCTTGTCTCTCGTCTGTCGATCCGTGGAAATGTCACGTGTGACGACGCAACGCATAATGTGGCATGTCACTAAAAATATATATGTAAAACGACGCAACGCAACGCAACACAGTAATGAGGCCTCAGTCCAAGTCACAGCACCTAATCTCTGAAAGTATAGCGTAATCCTTCTTCCTGTGAAATTCCATCGTTATCATTGTATTACGGTACCAAATTTTACACGGAAATCAGAACAATATTTGATTCGCTTTCAATGTTTCTCCGAATCAATAATCCGCTGAAACATTTCCATTGAAAAGGCTACAAAACACAATTTTCAGCGAAATTCATCCGTTACTCGCTTAAGGTCGATCGAGTAGTTTTCAATTGTCTGAAACAACACAATACATATACAATATCGTCGATGCGTGCTTCGGCAGAGTGGTCTCGTGGAGTCTCGTCGAGTTTCAATCCACAGAGTATCGAGACGCATCGGCCGCCATTACTAGACACGACAGTATTGTACCTTACCACATACAAGGAGAAAACCGACCGAATTCAATTTTATCAGCCAAAGTGACGTGTAGGTCGGGGTCTCAGAAAATGCTTTTGTGACCCTTCCGTCTCAAAAGAATTTTTTACTTGAAAAATTAGATATCGAAATTATTAAAAAAATATAGGTGAAAATTGACCATACCCTGAAAGTAATAAACCTATTATTTTGAAAAAAATACAGATTCATAATAGGTAGTGCAGCGTGAAAAAAAAAATTAAGAATACACATTTTTACGCAGAATACGTTTAATTTTGTAAATAATAAAAAAAAAGCCTAAATTAACTGACTACCAAAATGTTACGTGGTGCTGCTAACATTTGGGAAATTCGACAGTCGCTGTCGTCGATCGTACGTCACTTTGTCTAGATCTCCCAGATACTGCCTCGCGTTGTGACAAGCATCCTCAAAATTGCGTGAGGTGACACAATTTCTATCTGGAAATTGACTTTAATTTAATACTTATTTACTAGTACTGGCTCGCCCCGGCTTCGCCTGGATGTATTTTTTTTCACAATTTTCTTTCATACTAACCTCGTCCTCACAATAGGTACGAACACAACAAAAAATAATGATTTAATTCGTTCTCAAGTTACGGGATGACCAAGGGAAACAATGATTCATTTTTATATACAACGTGTAACAGAATAAACACAATACATCGTGGGGTCATTGTACTCATCATTATGAACAACTTTCACTATGGGACCAACCCTGAATTCTTAATGATGAGTACCTACAATGACCCCCTAAGAGGTATTGCGTTTATTCTGTTACACGTTGTATAGTAAACATGGCTATGATAGTCGATACAGCCCATACCATAGCTCAGCGCACATAAAGTATTGGTAACGTGCCGGCGGCGCGCGGCGCGCCGATCCATGCTCTATGGGGTACGGTTTATTCACGACATTTCTAGTACTCTTTAGCTCGATGGTGCTCCGCTGGGAGACGCCGAGCCACGTTCAAGGGAAAGCGAAACGGTTTTTTTAACTGATATGTGCGTATTTCTCTTTTTGTGTTCAGCGAGAAATAAAAGCTTGGAAATATATTGGCTTTGATTTCGGAGTCCGTTTAAGTTGGATCATCAATATGCTTGTTATTTATGCAAGTTTTTTCCTACTGTTATTTGGTAGAAGGCACCATTGTGTGCAGTGCGAATACTACTAATACTAGGTACTCGAAGCTTTAGTAGGTAATAGGGGGCGAGTCACAAAAATGGCAAAAAAGAAATCAGAAAAATATCCAGTTGATGAATCCCAAAACACTGACCCCCCCCCCCCCCCCCCCTCCTTAGAAACGAGGACATCATGCTTGCCAGCAGTAGCGCATACAACCACTAAGCTAGCGAGGCAGCCAGCACTCTGTTACCTTTATAGATTATCAAATATTTCTTAGCTCGATGTATCCCTCGTGAGTTATATAGCACAGAGTTCAATCGTCGGGTTTATTGCAATTTTCTAAGTATGTGTTGTGCATACATGTCGGGTGGTTCGACGTTTTGTGTTTATTTGCCGATAAAACATTTATTGAACAAGTTTCGATATTGAATTTCTATTATACCAAGCTTATGTTGACTTTATGGTGCCTCTTTTATCCGTTACTGTTTGTAAAGGCTATCGATCTCTTCATATATCATGTATAGAAAACTTAGCGCCTTTTATTAACATTTTCCTTTTGTCTTCGCCTGTAAATAAAGGGCCTCACGTCTACGTTTAAATAACGAAGCCCGCTGTGCTCAGTGATTTCGGTGATCACGAAGGTCTTGTTCAATTTCTTTTATCGTGAGGTCTATTTAGAGAACGCTCCATTGGGCTTTAAGTTGGAAGGTTACATTCTGATCTTGGAGTCTTTGGTATATACGGTAACGATACCGTTACATTCAACAGTTAGTTTTGAAATTTGAACAGTGTATCAGTTTAATCTGTTCTGGCAATTTTGCCAGAGCAGATTAAACTACTGATACACTTTTCGTGCGTAAAAGAGTAAGTTCCCAAACGCACGCGGTCAACTGAGGGCGGCTAACCGCGCGGCTACACGCTTCTCAATATTAATATGGAACCGCTTGTGATCGTAGGCACTTAACCACCCAGCGGTTCCATAATAATATTCAGAAGCGGCTGGCTGCGCGGTTACCCGTCCCCGCGGTTGACTGCTAGTGCGTTTGGGAACCTACTCTTATACGCACGATATTTTCGTTTCAGTCCATCCAAAGGTTGTCTGTAAGAGATTGCCTTGTGCGATAAGACCACCCATTGTACAAAAATTTTGCCAGAATAGATTAAACTACTGATACTCTGTTAAAATTTCAAAACTAACTGTTAAATGTTTATTTTCAGGCGAAGACAAAAGAAAAATGTTAAAAAGGGGTAACAATAGCATGATAATTTAAAAACATATTAAATTAACAGTAAATACACCTGACGCTCGACAAAGTACCTTCTAGTCGTATAGGCGAAACCGATAAAACATGTTTATCCTGAAAGATGAACATTGTAATTGGTAGGTAACTTAGCATATAATTTACAAAACAAAAAGAATACATAATTTGCTATAAATTACCTACGTGTCGTTTCATAGTGCATCCCTATACCATTTATTTAATAATTGTACACAAATATCACAAACAGATAAGAAGCTGGAACAAAAAAGTAGGTAGATAGGTGATGCTTACTTCTACAGAAATCCAGTATACCAGTGAAAGGAGATCCGAGAAAAAGAGATGTCATCTGTAAAAGTTATAGTAAGAAGATTCAAAGATGAAGCACGCTTGCCTAGAAGTACTATTAGTAAAATAAATGCCAATCTATTATTTCTAGTCCAAAAGTGATCGCACTTTGAGTCCTATCAGTGTCTATAACAAAATTTTCCATCAATTCAGTAATCTGCTGTGATTTTGACTGACAGCTGCTGTACTAAACTCTTTGACGACGTTGTAATCTGTTCGAGTAAATTGGATCAGCCGCTCCTTGTATTGGGTAATAGCCTTATTATTAAGAATTTCTATTAGATTCGCATTTATCTGTGTACTACGACACAATTTAAAGGTTCCATCAATGTTAAAATGAAGATTGAGAGAACTTTACAAACGCGATCTTCATAAAATAAGCGGCAACCGATATAGCTGCGACTTTGAGAAAAACGCGTTTAAAGTTTTTAACTCTTAATGTTATAGAACATTTATTTAAACGACAAAGAAAACTCAAATCACCAAACATTGCCTAGGTACGTTGAAAAATAATCTAACATTAGATAACGTTTTGCTACCAGAGAAAGTAAAATTTATCAAGTTTTGTGGTTGTTATTGCATATTTGCGTATTTAACTAGCGCTTCTATTTTCTTTTTGTTTGTGAATCTTTTAATTCTTCCCTGAGTTATTTTTATTACAAGTCGAAAAGTTGCCATTTTAATCATCAAAATTATGAGGAACTAACTGACGCCCGCCAAAGGCACACACTCCCGGTATAGCCTATAGCCTATTCCAGGACAGCCTATAGCCAGCCAGCCAGGACATGGTCTACCCACGTGCCAAGTTTCATTGAAATCCGTTCAGCCGTTAAGTTGTGAACCGGTACGAGCAAACCAACTCAATTTCGCATTTATAATACTTGTATTAATAGTTAGGGTATAAAGTGATCGTGTTTGACAAATTTACCTAGTCCAAGTAAACTTTACCTTGCGCCGTACTATACGCCGGAGGACTCGACGAAAATTCATATTTATAGCTAGCTTGTTGTTATCGATCTGTAAATGTCAGAGGATTTGATATGGGTCCGTTAGATTAATAGGTAACGGGCGTAGGTTATGATCAGAACACGTGTTTAGTACAGCGGTTATGTGCTTGGTGAACCGAGCTTGATTTGGGAGATGAACGATTATATTTATCTTGTTGTTGTAGTCATCAAGTTAAACTAGGTTTATTATCTTAAATATTCTTGTTACGTTTACAGGAGGTAAGGGAGAAGTGTAGTTATATTATAAAAACTGCTTCTGCTTACGTTCATGAACAACTTTCCGAACAAAGTTATCACCAGCTGATCAAAATTAGTATGGGCGGTACAGTTTTTCAAATATGACCTCACCTTTTGGTTACACCTTTGTAATGCCATAAATATTAAGTTATATCAAATTCTTTCCGGCAATAACTCAAAAAAATATATATGTATTTGTTTTTCGAACGAAAAGTAAGATCATCGAATTGAAATCTTTAATAATCGGATAATACAAATGTAATAGAGATCATCGTGACAATCTTCACATACCGAGTTTCCTCCGTGCCTCAGAAAGCACGTTAAGCCGTTGGTCCCGGCTGTCATTTGTAGATCTTTGGCAGTCGTTACGGATTGTCAGAAGCCAGAGAAACTGACTCCAGTTTTGCTAAGAAGTACCGTGTTACCCAGTTAATGGGTTGTGGAGGTCTGGTAGGCAGCCGCTCCTCGTAAAATACTAGTATTCAGCTGAACCCGGATTGATTGGAAGCCGACACCAATAAAGTTGGGAATAGTCTAGTGGATGATGATGACAAATGTTATAGAGATGGTAGATTTTCCAGTCAAGTTTGTAGACAGTAAATGCAGTTTACATCGTGTTTAACCCAACATCGGTGACACACGTACATAAATTGTACCGGTGTCGACGTCGCGAAGTCGTTCCTTCTGTCGACATACGACAGCGCACCACATTACAGTTATAAATGAGTGTTACGAGTAGAGTGCTGCAGCCAATGATATGCAGTTTGGAAAGTACCTCTATTACGTTGAGTTTGGAACTAAGTTCATACGGAGTGGGAATAAGCAAAAATCAATGGTCCTTTCATGTTTCTGATCTCCTGGTAGTTTCAGAGTCTTTATTGCATTTTTTTTATAAGATTGCTATTTTATATAGTCTTAGGGTTTTATTTTATCATGCCATGCTGCTTCAAAATACAGTCAGAATTGGCTTTTGTGGTCAATCGGTAGGTTATCTTTCGGAGGTAAATGCAGGCTTTCTTCATTTTGACATCAAATATTTAGTAGGTTGGTTATGTTTGCGATCTCAAAATTCAAAAAACTGAAGAGAGGAATAGCGGATTTTTATCCAACTGCCCAGAAGAAAGGTAATGTTTTCAGACTAGTATTTTATTTGTTGTGTTCGTATGTTCGTTTCTTTGGCTCTGTAGCCTAGACGTCTGGATAGATTTTAACAAGTTCCAAACAAGTCACTTTTCAAGCAGTCTGATGCAGTTGGACATATTAAATCTGAGATTGTACTAGAATAAATAATACTAACTGCATGTCTGCATCACATCACTTGAAAAGTGTCGTTTTTTGTTTCTTCGTATATTTGTTGGTCGAAACTTTATTTCCCACTTCGTTTCGTTGTCAATTTGGAACATTTATTTTTGAGGACCTGACTTCCATATTTTACAGCATGTTTCTAAATCCTGTACGGTTTAGAAACATGCTGTAAAATATGGAAGTCAGGTTTTTAAGCCTAGAAGCTTACAAACACATACCAGAGAATAATGATATTGACACAGTTAATTCACGAGTGACTGTATAACAACTACTCTGATTGGCTTCAGTGAAACAGGTGTAGATCGAACCATTTCTCTGAAAGGCAGCTCGATGACCAGACTAATTAGCGAACTCTCATTAATTCCACTGTCCGTCCACTGCCAAAATCAATCATATTATGAATAAATTCAATGGATTTTAATTGATATTGAAAATGTTTTACATAGTTCATCGATTTATTGAGTGTAGTGGTGCTGTGGTTTTCGACAGTGAAATATGGTTTGTATTTGGAGAGATTTTTTCATAGTGATGTGTGCTTAAGAATTTTTGTAATCGTTACAAAACTGATTTGTATTTTTGATCAATATTATTATTTGTTGAACAGTGTATTGTACTAGTCAGTACAGAACAGTGTAGTCTACTAGTTAACCCAAAGGTTAACTAGTAGATAATGCTTTGTTACATTAACTCCGGCAATAAACTACTAAATAAAAGATGTAAAATTTTTGGCAGTAAAAATTTCGTAGTTTTAATAAAGTTAACGCTACTTTTTGCGCAAGCATTTAATAGTAGTTTATGCAACGACCATATAAAAGGGGTTATTAAAACACGAGTGTGGGTTTATCACACGAGGCGTTGCCGAGTGTGATAATAGCATCACACGAGTGTTTTAATACCTAATTATATGCCGTTGCATACACTATTTTATCTTCACTCATACAGTTGAAATAAAATAAGTGGAAAAATATTTTATTCCAATATGGCGGATATTCTCATTGCCTATTCGAATGACAGCAAAGCGCGCGCATCCATAGACAAAGATAAAAGCTGGCTCATTGACTTAAGTCAATGAGCCCGCGCCAAAAAATTAAAAAGAAAAAGTGTGCTATAAAAATTAAAAAGTTATTCTATGATGCAGTTGTTTAAAAATCGAAGGAAAATAATAATAATAATAATAATAAATTTATTCATAAGTTCACATAAGTATAAATTATATAGAAGTTACATCAATACAAAGTTACATATTAATATTATGACGAAAACATTAAACTATGCCTAAAATAAATCTAGTGTATAACTTATATTATATTGGTTAAAGGCCCACTGAATCCAATAATAGCGACCTGCCTGATGTAGGTTTATTCAAACCTGTGTTTCAGGCCATCACTTAACAACGCTGAGGGTTTTAGTGGACTATTATGTTGCTGAACATAGAGCTAGCATTGATACATAATAATTATATTTTTAACAAATAATTGACTTAACATTAGTAAACTTATTGCATTACTTCTAGCAATTTTTCAGTGTCTGAGTAATTAAATGTCGCTAAGTATTCACTCAACATTTCACTACATTTTTTACAGTTTTCACTATATATACTTAGAGACTTATTGATTTTATTATATAAGAACGGACCTAAAAATACATAAAACTTATTTATAAAAGTATGTCTAGTTTGAGGCTTTATGCAAACTAAGTCTTTTCTTCTCTTATCTATAGGTATTGGGACATAAGGAAGTTTGCTATGCTGGTGCAGTACTGTTTTCAATATAAAAAGTTGACGCACAGGTAAAACCTTACATGCCGTGTAAAGCTCGTGTGTGGGAAATCTAAATGGGCGAAAGGTTGCTACCTTAAGGATAGCTCTCTGCGCACGTTCTAATGGCAATAGGATTGATTTAGCAGCCCCACCCCATGAAGTTATACAATAAGTGAGAATGGATTGACACAAAGCTAAATAGACCTGTTTAATTAATTTATAGTCCGATATATAACGTAAATTCTTAAAAATGTATATCAATTTACGCATTCGAGTGCATAACAAATCAATGTGTTTACGGAAATTCAGATTTGTGTCAATCGTTACACCAAGATATTTCATATGATCGGTTTTTGCTAAAGTAGGACAAAATGTTGAACTGTAATGGTTTTTTTTTTAATTTTACCTATTCACGAAAAAAAAGTACGTGTTTATGCATTCGTTTTTGAACTCATATTTGGAACATTACGTTGTGAGTGTAGATAAAACAATTTCCCGCATCCCCGATCGATGTACCGTTTAACATTATAGTATTACGAGACGTGACGTCATTCACGTCACCATATTAATTGACTCAGTGACGCTTGAACGTTGCTGAAATCCAGTTACCTGCCCTACGGCTACGCGGCTACGAAGCGCTACGGTGCTACGGGGCTACGTCGTAGCTCCGGGCTACAAACAAACCTCATTTGGGAAATACAGTTTGTGTTTGGTTGAACTATAAGGTAAATGTTTAAATATTATATGCAGTTGAAAGAAACAAAGAAGAGAGATGGGGGAGTACATTTCTGTTTTGTCGGTAGAGGATTTTGTTCGTGGAAATTCTAGCACTATTTCACTTTTGCCTCTTTGTAGCGTACCTGTTTGATACCCTTGGTATAGATTGTATAGACTGTGTATAGAGCTGTAATAAGAGTCACAAAAGTCATTTTAGCTTTGTTTCCGGGATGACAACGCAGCTACAATGCATTATGATAAATGTAATTTATTTTGTAAATAGGTCAAAAATAACACTTTTACACGTAAATTATTGTTTGGTAACACCGGCCGTGTTTCCTTTTCCCCTGAGAAGAAACATCGAAACAAACTCAGAGGTTAAAGTCGATACAATGGTAAACATTATGGTTAAATCTTTTTTTTTCTTTTTTTTTTTAGAAAAACGTTGCCCCACATTAGGAATTACTCCTGTATCGTGGGTGCGTTTTACAAACATACAAACTCACAAGACACAAACAGCCGTGCGGGAATCGAACCCGCGACACGCAGCGCAGCAGCCGATCTCTCAACCACCGCGCCAACCGTGTCGTCAAACGTAACGTCGGTTAAATCATATGGCACTACAGATGTCCAAATGGGGTGGTGTTCAATAACCATCAAATTGCCCGCCATTTATAATTGACATTCCAAAGCCGTTATGTGGTTTGTTACACATTACTTTGATGGTTATTACTCAGTACTAGGAACTCTCTAAGGGAAGCAATCTTTAACTTAAGGAATAACGTGCAACTGCTGCTAAAGCTTAATTCTATGTTTTATTTATGACTTCATTAAGTTTAGTGTCAACTTACTAAGAACTTGACGTCACTGAATTAGATTTACATTACTTAAGTAACTTTCTTAGTTCAAGCGTTCTGACGTCATGGTTAGAAATAATATTATAATGGAATTAGAGTAAACTAATGACATCGTAATTGACAAGAACGTCCTTTTGTCCAAAGGGAAACTTGTTAAATCAATGTTCAAGGTTAGTGAGTTCGATTTATGTAGTTTTTACTTAATTACTTTTGAATTAAAATACAGGTCTGTTATTGTCTGTCTCGAGGACTTTCTGTTTGAGAGCCAGCTTTTTATTTCGTATCTTTAAGATATTACAGAAGATAATTATCACGACATTAAATGATTGTCACCATGCTCAATTGGCAATTGAAAACATTAACGTACTATTTATTATAATTTTAGCCAAAAGACGTCCATTGTTAGACATACTAGGCCTCCCCCAAATGTCACCATTATTATCTTATTATTGGTGGTCAGCTGTTTTCCTTTGCCATCATACAGTTGTCGGTACCTTAGATAAGGCTGCTATTGTACCCGTAGAATGAACAACATAGGATAAGAGATATATTATAATTTCAACGTCCAATAAAGTGTATACTATCGATCTTTCCTTTCTAATAATGTAGGTCGACGTCAATTTAAAAAAATAATTTAAATACGCTCTCAAATATTCACATCACATTAAATAATCCTTCAATAATCCTAATCTATTCCAAAACTCCGTTCTGTTCCGTTTTAATCCGTTTCTATTAACGGTCAAAGTTTCGGGAAATCGGGTCCTTTCTCATTGTCGATGTGGTCGAATCGAACGAAGGCAAATTAATAATTCTTCTCAAAATACAACCTGATATTTTTATCTCCTTACATAAAAAATCCAGCAATAAGGCCAATCAAAGACACGATTTAAGTAAGTAAAAAACAATTATTTTAAAATCATAACTCTCCTTTTGCTTAGCCATAGTCGGATAAAAAGACCAAATTGACAAAATGCAGGAACCGGCTAATTTTGGATAGTGATGACAAAATCAAGAAGTAGGTATGTCCATTATAAATACTTAGGATATGATTGAAGTAGTGAACAAAGTCGACGATGAAGTGAACTTACCCAGAAGAACTGGATAAGCTCACTTCATCGTCAGCTTTGTCTCTGTCATCTCTGACCTAGACTATAGTTCGACTTTTAATTGTATTCAGTAACTTGACAGTTCAACTGTCAGATTAAAAAAAAAAAGTAGTGAGTTGGTGTATGAATGAACAAAATTGAATTAACTTAAATAATGTACTTGACGGCGCGCAGCTAAATTAAAAGTAAATCCAAGATTTAAGATGAGAGACTGATTGTGTTATTTGGTTGAATAGTAATTATTGTTTAATTCAAAATTAAAATGGTGATTTATTTCAATTGGTCGAATATAAATGGCGATTTATAAAATATGAGCGGGTAACCCCGAATAGGGTAGCAAGTTTGCGTCTACGCCGTGACAGCTGGCATTCTTTTGACAGACAGCGTACGAAGTGCACGCGTGCTAACCTATTGGCTCGTAATCTAGTTTCATCTTGTGTTTGCCCGTATATTTTGTTTACAAATGTAATCGAATGAAACGAGGGACTGTTAAGAATCACAAACGTGCTATTATTTCAACGTTTCTTCTACAACACGCCCATGATGGATGACTATCACAAAGATCGCTCCGCTGCCCATTCTGATATTCCGTCATCAGGCGTGGGATGTAACCCACATGGCCCACAAGGAAATTCGTGACAATACTAGTGAAATACGAGGCGTTACGTTTTGAAATGCAAAACACATAGTGACAGTGATAGTGAAAATTGCGGTTCTTTTTGAAACGCGTACGCTAATCCAGAAGTTAAAAACTCAATGTGTGCCGTGAAGTGCCCTGAAATTTGATCCGTTAAACCCAAGTTTGACGCCCGATCATAGTGCGGTATCACGGTGGTATGTTGCGTCGAGGATGCATTATTGTGCAGAGCAGCTAATTTTTGACCATTAGTAAGGCGCTCGAAAGCTTCGTGCCTTCATGCCTGTCGTAGATAACCTATCTGGGTTCAACGTAGGAAAAATTCAAGGAAAATTACGAGGTCAAGATTTCTTTTTTTCGAGTTTTATGCGACTACCCTCATCAACCTGAACAATGGAAAACCAGTCTAAAACGGAGGCAAGCAACTTCACAGCAACTGGCCAGGTCAAGGAGAAGTGTGTGGGGATATTCACGATAATCTGGTGAGCCATTTTCGTTTAGTTATTGCTGTGGAGGTGAGGTGCTAGTTAGTTAACATTTTTCTGTTTGTTTACGGGTGAACATTTTTATGCTGTGGAGACTGACTCACAGAGGGTTACGGTCTCATGATTGACGACTATCGATATTTGACAGTTGACTTGTCGTTTTATTGCTCTACGCTAAAGTGAGGTTGTTATTGTCGTGTTGGCTATCGCTTTAGTGTAGTAGTAGTTTAAGCGCTATAGCTTTGACGTTGACTGGTTAAGCGATGCTCTATATAATGCTCATGAAGCGATATTATTTTGCTATCGCTATTTGAGTAATTTACTTGATTGTTTAGTGTTATTGTTGTTGGGAATATAGTGGCGTAAATACCTCCATGGGACAATAAAACGCTATAGTCTCAATACCGTACCCACCTAACGCTTTTTCTGAAAACTGTGTTATTCGCAATAGCCATGTTTTGATTTACCATTACCTTCCATTGCCCGGGCTTTGCCCACTGCTGGGCGTGGGCCTCTTTTCTTGTGCCAATGTTTTGTTTAGTTTTCGATTTATTGACTTTATTTATTGACTTCTACTACTACCTGAAAGCTCTATTTTCAGCCACAGCTTTGATAGAACTTGTACTCTCGTAGTGTTTCTCAGTTTTCAGATATCGTATTACGGTGGATGAAGTTAGCAAGAGGCTAGCGGTTCGCATGCTGCTATAACTGCTGAGCAGCTGCAACTTCTGAGCAGTTCTGAGCGTGACAAACCAAAGGTCAACAACCAGTTTGCAGACTGCAGTAGCCGAGCATCTTGTCAACATCTGTGGGGTGTAAAAACGTTCAAAGCTATCTGGAACTGGGTGAGTCGCTCCCATTTTATTTGTATTGTGAGTTTAAAAGTTTCCAAATTCTTCATATGTATTCAGTGGTTGGTTTGATAGTGCAAGGTTATTTTGACATACTTAATACAAAGCGAGTACTTAGTTTTCCCATTGGCGGTAATAGTTTCAACATTTTGTTCAGTGCGAAACTTTAGAATGAGATAGTGCATGGCAAGGTTGCCATAAGGTCATGTTCCGACTTAGACGTTTTTGGTGAAAAATTGGACCCAGGCTTATGTACTAACGTGTCGGCGACAGTTTTCCTTACATACGTTTACATTTACGTACGTTTTCCAACAGTTAGTTATTTCGATAGTAAGTAAACCATCATGAACAGCAACTTGATTTTAATGACAATGATTAAAGGTTTACAGGCATAGAGAAATCATGCTATTAAAATTTCTAAATAGATTTTTCCATTCTCACTACTGGTTTGCCTACCCGGTATGTGAGTAAATACGGGTGAGATTAAAATAAGATTTATTAATTCAAATTGAACAGTGCAGTTATGACCGTGATGTTCGTAGATTAACGTAGAGTAATTCGTGAACGTAGCTCCTTCACATGAACGTTTAACGCAAACATTGTATCTTTTTGGAAGCTCCAATGTGCATAGCTTATCGGTCGGCATGTTTTAAAATCTCTTTATGGAGAAGAAGACACCCGAGGCAAAGTACCAATAGATGTTGTGAAGTAGATGACGAGTTAGTGGCAATTTAGTTTATGTGAACAGGTTCTGAGTTCTGTGTGTCAGTGACTGTACTAGAGTATCGTAGCAGTATCCCAGAGTGATACAGACGAAGGAATCTGTAACAGGGTTGCGGTAGTTCTTTGTCGTACAAAATAAAACTTACTTGATATTATTCCCATGGGGAAGAGCGAGTGTAGTAATTGTGTTGCGTTGAGCTATGATATGATAGCTGTTGACTGTGATGAGATACCTGGTCTTTGATTTTCTTTATTCAAATTATTGTGAGTTTGGTGACTTTTACCGGTTTTTGGACTTGGTAATCACGAATCTTGAATCAAACCGCATTTGTTTCAATTAGGTCACATACAGCCGCTCTTGAACTCTCAAACGGCTAACTGACTGACCAACACTAGTTTGTAGACAATTGCCGTAGAATTCAACGACAGCAAATAATGCGTCAAAAATGTTAGCCTTCATCTGTAGAGCGTTTGATTTAAGAAACTGCGAGACCCATAATTGATGTTTGGTTATGTAGGTACTGGAGTCGATTAGATGAGGTCCCTGAGATTTCATAACAGGGTTTAAAACGACGCGTGGTATAAGGTAAAGCTCAATTTGATTGAACATAAGCAGCTAAAGATTTAGTTTTCTGTTAACGATTTCATGTTATTTGAAGATTATGCGTGAAACCAGATTAGGTACGTAAAATCTTGAATTAAACGGTCCATTTAAGGATCATCGAAGGATCATCGAAGGGTTATTTACCTAGATAGATACCGACTAAAGGCGCTTAACTCTTCATGATGTGCAAGATTGAGGAAGATTCCCGATCACCAAGTATTCTCGTGTATTAGATGTCTTAGTCGAAGACAATGATGATAAAACGAAATCTTGTTAAGAATAGCTTGTCTACTCATACTCGAAGCTCTTGAACGCACCTCAGGTGGTGCCAATGGGTCTGACCGCACCCTATGAGTAACAAACACGTGGCGATAGGCATTTACTTAAGGCTCTAATAATAGAGTAGAACCTATAAGTATGCACATGGTCGAATACGACCTATGCCAGATTGCTACGTTCCATTGGAGTTGAACGTACATAGGTTTGAAGGCCTACTAATAGTGTAGAGTCAGAATGTGCCGATAACGACGCAGGTGAGTTGTGCAGCTGGATTTACTTGTTTACTGTGAAGGCCTTTGCTAATATTAACCATTGGTCACAATAGCCTGTGTGGCACTAGCCTGTGTGGCACCAGCCTGTGTGGCAATAGCCTGTGTGGCACCAGCCTGTGTGGCAATAGCCTGTGTGGCACTAGCCTGTGTGGCACCAGCCTGTGTGGCAAAAGCCTGTGTGGCACCAGCCTGTGTGGCAATAGCCTGTGTGGCAATAGCCTGTGTGGCAATAGCCTGTGTGGCAAGAGCCTGTGTGGCAAGAGCCTGTGTGGCAAGAGCCTGTGTGGCAAGAGCCTGTGTGGCAATAGCCTGTGTGGCACCAGCCTGTGTGGCGATAGCCTGTGTGGCAATAGCCTGTGTGGCACCAGCCTGTGTGGCAATAGCCTGTGTGGCACCAGCCTGTGTGGCAATAGCCTGTGTGGCAATAGCCTGTGTGGCAATAGCCTGTGTGGCAATAGCCTGTGTGGCAATAGCCTGTGTAGCACCAGCCTGTGTGGCAATAGCCTGTGTGGCAATAGCCTGTGTGGCAATAGCCTGTGTGGCAATAGCCTGTGTGGCACTAGCCTGTGTGGCAAGAGCCTGTGTGGCAAGAGCCTGTGTGGCAAGAGCCTGTGTGGCAATAGCCTGTGTGGCACCAGCCTGTGTGGCAATAGCCTGTGTGGCAATAGCCTGTGTGGCACTAGCCTGTGTGGCACTAGCCTGTGTGGCACTAGCCTGTGTGGCACAAGCCTGTGTGGCAATAGCCTGTGTGGCATCAGCCTGTGTGGCAATAGCCTGTGTGGCAATAGCCTGTGTGGCATTAGCCTGTGTGGCACCAGTCTGTGTGGCACCAGCCTGTGTGGCAATAGCCTATGTGGCAATAGCCTATGTGGCTCCAGCCTGTGTGGCAATAGCCAGTGTGGCGTTGACTGGCCTGTGTGGCGTTGACTAGCCTGTGTGGCATTGACTAGTCTGAGTAGCATTGACTGACCTGTGTGGCATTGACTAGTCTGAGTAGCATTGGCTGACCTGTGTGGCATTGACTAGACTGTGTGGCATTGATTCGCTTGTGTGGCATTGACTAGCCTGTGTGGCATTGACTGACCTGTGTGGCATTGACTAGACTGTGTGGCATTGATTCGCTTGTGTGGCATTGACTAGCCTGTGTGGCATTGACTAGCCTGTGTGGCACTGACTAGCCTGTGTGGTATTGACGAGCCTGTGTGGCGCCAACCAAACTGTATGACATCGAACAGCTTGGTTGGCACTAACTTGCTGTGGTGGCACTGAGATGTGTTATCTGAGATATTTGGTTATCACTAGTATTGAAAATGATAAATAATCAGATTTAGGTGCCTTATAAGTATTGCTTTAAATATGAGTCAGGGTGACCGAGTGGAGAATAATGTTAATCATTGTGTCTTTCTGTTTGACCGTCGATAGTGAAGATGAGAGCAATACACACGAGGACGTGTGAAGATGCAGGACGGCCGTGACGGCGCGCAGCTAAATTAAAAGTAAATCCAAGATTTAAGATGAGAGACTGATTGTGTTATTTGGTTGAATAGTAATTATTGTTTAATTCAAAATTAAAATGGTGATTTATTTCAATTGGTCGAATATAAATGGCGATTTATAAAATATGAGCGGGTAACCCCGAATAGGGTAGCAAGTTTGCGTCTACGCCGTGACAGCTGGCATTCTTTTGACAGACAGCGTACGAAGTGCACGCGTGCTAACCTATTGGCTCGTAATCTAGTTTCATCTTGTGTTTGCCCGTATATTTTGTTTACAAATGTAATCGAATGAAACGAGGGACTGTTAAGAATCACAAACGTGCTATTATTTCAACGTTTCTTCTACAACACGCCCATGATGGATGACTATCACAAAGATCGCTCCGCTGCCCATTCTGATATTCCGTCATACTCATTTATGCAAACTTTTTTATTTAAATTTAATAATTGTCTTTAAAAACACGTTTTTTTTGTCAAAATCTGACAATGGAACTGTCATGTTACTGAATACAATTAAAAGTCAAGAGCAAACCCATCAAAAAAAAGAAAAGAAGTAGGTATAATATATCTTTACTTATAAGATTAGAATGGCGTCACAAAAGATTTCAGATAGATGTCTAAGATGTTGGTTTATTTGAGCTCGTAATATCTAAGATTGTGGAATAAAACGAATTGCTAGAAAATATAATCCGAGAGCCGACGCTCTATTGTAGAGGTAGATAAATACTCTTTTTATCGGGCTTTTTTTAGAAAATATTTAATTAAAAGGTATTACTTTAGTAAAAAAGGAATTTCAAGATCATCTGGTTGAAGGCTTGTTTGTTCAGATTTCGGTTTTCTTTTTATTTTTCATTCGCTGTAAACACG
Organism: Melanchra persicariae; assembly: GCA_947386135.1. NCBI lineage: Eukaryota > Metazoa > Arthropoda > Insecta > Lepidoptera > Noctuidae > Melanchra > Melanchra persicariae. Next base: position 16,434,990 of record OX376648.1, on the reverse strand, counting down.
ATTGTATTTTCACGCTTTATTATTATTTAGTCAACAAAACTATAATTTCAGTGTATTGCTAAGGTAGGGTTGAGGCATTGAAAAGTGAACTGTATGTACAACTATGTTATTAGTGTTAGTATGAGGTACAATGTAGCGTATTGGGAAAATGTTGTGTCCTTGGTATCGAGAAGGTCGTAGTGCAAACGTTTCAATACAGAGGGTATAATGACGGTGTAGCAGTAAAACGACTCATTAGTGTTTCGGTTAAGGCCTGTTGCACAAACCGACTTAGTTTTAGCCCGGGGTAATTCATCATCTGCCTAGCCTTATCCCAACTTTATTGAGGTCGACTTCCAGTAAAAGAGGATTCAGCTGTATGCCAGTATTTTACGTGTAGCGGCTGCCTACCAGACCACCACTATCCATTAACTGGGTCAACGCGGTACTTCTTGGCAAGACTGGAGTCAGATTTTCTGACTTCTGACAATCCGTAACGACTGCCAAAGATCTACAAAACAGTGAAGGCTTGGGTGAAGTGATCACGAAGGGAGCTGTCAATCCATGTAATCAAGATGGAATGACAGCTCACTTCACCCGAGCCTTCACTTCGACATGTTTATAGAATCGACCGACTGGTATTTAGCTAAATCCGGTAAGACTGGAAGCTCACTCAAACATTGCTTAGAAAAGATTGGCAAATGATAAATGAACACCTTATTCGTAAACGAAATGATTAGTTGAAATACTGAATAGCTGATTCTAAATTCTCTATAGGAAAAATGGGCTGATTTTTAACCGACTTAAAAAAAAGAGGTTATCAATTCGACCCGTATGTAAAATTGTCAGTATTTCACAGTTTTTGTATATGTTAGTCTATACCAGCTTCTAAACATGAGTGCTAAATTTCATAAGTGTATGTATGTATGTTTGTTCAGGCGTATCTCCAAAACTGTAAGCCGGATTGCAAAAATCTTAATAATTGGACTAGGTATAGTCCAATTTAGAGAACAGTTTGTTGTTTTGAACCATTTTCATCAAAATTGGTTCAGCAGTTTTTGAGATAGAGAGTTAAGTGTGGCACCGACCTCAAAAAAATAGTTGGCTATACTTTAGATTTTTTAAAAGATAAAACTTCTATTTCTCCCTTTTTACTTGTTAAATAAATAAATTACAGTTTTGAAGTTGGTTTATTTTTAAAAAAATACTTTTTATTTTTACTGAATAAGGCTGATAATGTTTTATTGTGCTTATCCTTTGTCACAAAGGTTGCACGTCAAACATACGCCGCTGAGCTAAACAGCAAGCAGAATGCGAACACAGCTAGGAAGACACGACTAAAATTGTATCTAACGTGATTTGACGTGACGTGACGTATCGTGTCGAACCCGAGCCCGTGCCCGGGCATGCGGTCTAAGCTTGTTAAGGCTTGGCGCCAAGTGCCTATTACTTCTCTATACTATTATTTATTATATTTTCTATTACTTCTTCGGGGAACACTACGTGTTTAGGTAAGTCATGATGACTTATGACTTATGAGAGTTCTGTGTGTGGTAATATTGTAATAAATTTTTCACTGCGATCTTCAGGCTTATTCATAAAAAAATAACCCCATGCTTGTTTGAATACTAAGTGGGAGATGATCTATAGAGAAATTGCACTGAAAATTCATTAATTCAATCCTTAGATTTTTTATGAATAAGCCTAAGCTTCGTAGACGATAAAACTAAGCTCCAAATCTCCGAAAATAAATTGTAATCTCTGAATTCCTACGAAATAAAATGATTAGACTTATAAGTGTTTGGAGCCAGCAAATTACTTATTTAATTTTTCGCAGTAATAGTTACGCGCGTCGTCTTCAGACTATGAAAGACAAGTCCTTTGTGAGGAATTTACATTTAATTCTATAAAGGAGCGATGAATTCAGCTCCTTTGCGCCACTATGTATATTTTATACCCTCATTATTTTCTCGTAACATTCCGCTCGAACAACGGCGAAACCAATTTAAATGTCGGTTAAAATAAAAAAATACAGCAAATTTTCACGAAACATTTCTCTGTAATAGATATAAAAGTGTCGTAAAAGTTTTATTTCTATTACAACAGCTCTTTTTCCATTACGTTAATACTACCTGACTAAACAGTTAGAGCGTTTTATGTTTTTTTGGCATTTAAAATGGTTTTTTTTTCAGGTGAAGTCGTAAAAGTGAGACAGAGTGAATCGTAAATTATTCTGTAGCGGTGTCGGAGGGGTAGAAGTGTTTCCATCTCTCTTTATTATATGGAATCCAGTCCGCCACGAGAGATACTCGGCATGATATTACTTTGATTTATGCCGAGTCTCGTAGTTTTCAATAAAACGCTTTAGTTGTAGACAGTTTTGGGTGTGTGAAACACTTTTATTTGAATGCGTCCGTGTTTTGTGGTCGTACATAACAGACTTATTTGTGTGTGATAGAACTTTGATGAGTTAACAGTTTTTATTCCGTCGCGTGGTAAAACGCAGTAATAATAAACATTGAGTCATTAAAAAATCATGTGATCCAACAATATATTTTAAGCGTTCGGTAAAGCTAATGCACACTGAGACCCTCAGTTTCAATCCACAAAACATTGAAACGACAAAATCATATACCCATACTTAAATCAAAGCCAAATTAAAAACGTCTTTATAAAAAAGCATTGAAAATAACTGAAAAAAATGGAGGAGCTATTAACATTTTTTTAAGACCGACAAGCGAATCTTGAGCCGGGGTGGCTCATGGCTCGGGTGTCTCGTGGCTCGTGGCTAGGGTTACCAACCGTACTCTAAAATAGAGTACTGTACTACTGTATAAGTGCTTTCTAAAGCTAATAAGTATTTCATTTTTTAAATAAAAATTGCATGCATATTTCCTATTAGTAGAATTGGGCCTCAGATATGCTCTACCAGCTTTAATAGCATGTTTATTTTCTGCACTAAGCGCGACTAGATATATCCTTAACTACTTATTCGGTTGAGCTAGAAGTTGCTAGCGGTTCACCTCACGAGTCTACTCAAGCGACCCTGAGTTTATATATTTTAATTCTCATGCACATTTTCCCACTCTGGTACACCTCGGTCGGCACGGAGACGGGGTGATCCAGAATTGGAATTGTGTTACAGGGTTTTGGGACAAGGCAATAAACCTGTGTATTTGATGTAAGTACCTGCCTAAGGTTTGATGTTAATAAACTTTGTAGTAAATAGAATGGTACTTGTTTAATTCAATTTTTTTTTTTTCGGTATGACCACTAGCAAGTTAACACGCAGGGGCTATCAACTGCTTAACCGGACTATCCTGTGGTGCCTCAAATGAATTTAAGGCCCCCAGCCAAGGCAACAAAGCTAGCTACAAGCTAAAACTACTGACCGCTCGCTAAGGGCATTCCCTGTGGAATACGACCTCGGCTTAGCGGCATCAGTTTGGGACAGCAAGGGACAACAGGCTGGGTCGTTTTATTATTTAGGGGTTATTAAAGCTAAAGGATCAGCGGCGCGGGCTGGCTCGTTGGCAAAAGTCGGGGAGGGTTTTGAATGGGGCGTCGCGACGGACCTCGGCGGCGAGGTCGGTATCGGAGCGCACATCTTTCCTGAATCTTTGTGAGCTCGTCATCGGACTCAACGAGTGTATGCCGAGGACGGCGAATCTTACTAATACGAGAGGGAGTGTATTGTGAGGCCTTTGAAATCAAAGGGTTGCTGTGTTTCTCAGCTGATTCAATAAAACACTTTGTAAGTCGTTTCATGAATTGTTTTATTGTCGGGATTTTACTTGACAGTTGAACTGTCAGATTTTTTACAAAAAAAGAGTAATGAGTTGGTGTAAGAATGAACGAAATTGAATTAACTTGAATAATGTGAGTACATTATTCAAGTTAATTCAATTTCGTTCATTCTTACACCAACTCATCCAGCCCGCGCCGCTGATCCTTTAGCTTTAATAACCCCTAAATAATAAAACGACCCAGCCTGTTGTCCCTTGCTGTCCCAAACTGATGCCGCTAAGCCGAGGTCGTATTCCACAGGGAATGCCCTTAGCGAGCGGTCAGTAGTTTTAGCTTGTAGCTAGCTTTGTTGCCTTGGCTGGGGGCCTTAAATTCATTTGAGGCACCACAGGATAGTCCGGTTAAGCAGTTGATAGCCCCTGCGTGTTAACTTGCTAGTGGTCATACCGAAAAAAAAAAAATTGAATTAAACAAGTACCATTCTATTTACTACAAAGTTTATTAACATCAAACCTTAGGCAGGTACTTACATCAAATACACAGGTTTATTGCCTTGTCCCAAAACCCTGTAACACAATTCCAATTCTGGATCACCCCGTCTCCGTGCCGACCGAGGTGTACCAGAGTGGGAAAATGTGCATGAGAATTAAAATATATAAACTCAGGGTCGCTTGAGTAGACTCGTGAGGTGAACCGCTAGCAACTTCTAGCTCAACCGAATAAGTAGTTAAGGATATATCTAGTCGCGCTTAGTGCAGAAAATAAACATGCTATTAAAGCTGGTAGAGCATATCTGAGGCCCAATTCTACTAATAGGAAATATGCATGCAATTTTTATTTAAAAAATGAAATACTTATTAGCTTTAGAAAGCACTTATACAGTAGTACAGTACTCTATTTTAGAGTACGGTTGGTAACCCTAGCCACGAGCCACGAGACACCCGAGCCATGAGCCACCCCGGCTCAAGATTCGCTTGTCGGTCTTAAAAAAATGTTAATAGCTCCTCCATTTTTTTCAGTTATTTTCAATGCTTTTTTATAAAGACGTTTTTAATTTGGCTTTGATTTAAGTATGGGTATATGATTTTGTCGTTTCAATGTTTTGTGGATTGAAACTGAGGGTCTCAGTGTGCATTAGCTTTACCGAACGCTTAAAATATATTGTTGGATCACATGATTTTTTAATGACTCAATGTTTATTATTACTGCGTTTTACCACGCGACGGAATAAAAACTGTTAACTCATCAAAGTTCTATCACACACAAATAAGTCTGTTATGTACGACCACAAAACACGGACGCATTCAAATAAAAGTGTTTCACACACCCAAAACTGTCTACAACTAAAGCGTTTTATTGAAAACTACGAGACTCGGCATAAATCAAAGTAATATCATGCCGAGTATCTCTCGTGGCGGACTGGATTCCATATAATAAAGAGAGATGGAAACACTTCTACCCCTCCGACACCGCTACAGAATAATTTACGATTCACTCTGTCTCACTTTTACGACTTCACCTGAAAAAAAAACCATTTTAAATGCCAAAAAAACATAAAACGCTCTAACTGTTTAGTCAGGTAGTATTAACGTAATGGAAAAAGAGCTGTTGTAATAGAAATAAAACTTTTACGACACTTTTATATCTATTACAGAGAAATGTTTCGTGAAAATTTGCTGTATTTTTTTATTTTAACCGACATTTAAATTGGTTTCGCCGTTGTTCGAGCGGAATGTTACGAGAAAATAATGAGGGTATAAAATATACATAGTGGCGCAAAGGAGCTGAATTCATCGCTCCTTTATAGAATTAAATGTAAATTCCTCACAAAGGACTTGTCTTTCATAGTCTGAAGACGACGCGCGTAACGTTTTATTGTCGGGATTTTACTTGACAGTTGAACTGTCAGATTTTTTACAAAAAAAGAGTAATGAGTTGGTGTAAGAATGAACGAAATTGAATTAACTTGAATAATGTGAGTACATTATTCAAGTTAATTCAATTTCGTTCATTCTTCAGATATATTATACCTACTTCTTTTCTTTTTTTAGATGGGTTTGCTCTTGACTTTTAATTGTATTCAGTAAATAAAAAAGTTTCCATAAATGAGTATTTATGGAAACTTTTTTATTTTAAATTAAATAATTGTCTTAAAAACATGTTTTTTTTTTGTCAAAATCTGACAATGGAACTGTCAAGTTACTGAATACAATTAAAAGTCAAGAGCAAACCCATCTAAAAAAAGAAAAGAAGTAGGTATAATACATCTTTACTTATAAGATTAGATGGCGTCACAAAAGATTTCAGATAGATGTCTTAGATGTTGGTTTATTTGAGCTCGTAATATCTAAGATTGTGGAATAAAACGAATTGCTAGAAAATATAATCCGAGAGCCGACGCTCTATTGTAGAGGGAGATAAATACTCTTTTTATCGGGCTTTTTTTAGAAAATATTTAATTAAAAGGTATTACTTTAGTAAAAAAGGAATTTCAAGATCATCTGGTTGAAGGCTTGTTTGTTCAGATTTCGGTTTTCTTTTTATTTTTCATTCGCTGTAAACACGATTGTATTTTTACGCTTTATATTTATAGTTACTTAAAATACAGTCAACAAAACTATAATTTCAGTGTATTGCTAAGGTAGGGTTGAGGCATTGAAAAGTGAACTGTATGTACAACTATGTTATTAGTGTTAGTATAAGGTACAATGTAGCGTATTGGGAAAATGTTGTGTCCTTGGTGGAATTGTTGGAATTGTTTTATTGTCGGGATTTTAAGGTCGACATGAAGTCGTTCATTCCTAATAAACCACGGGGCACCCGTGGCTTTTCGGAGAAACCGGTTTTGGACTACTTGCATCTTGTTTAATTCAACTTATTCTCTATCTATATACCCCATAAATTTACTGTAGCACGGTTTAGTGATATCTCACACCCACGGGCCGGGTGACAGCGCATATCCCACTTTTTCCCCTTCCCGTAGGAATTTCCCATTCCCGTATAACCTATGGCCTTCCATACACAAAAATAATTTTCCAATTCCAACTGATAGTTCCAGAGATTAGCGCGTTCAAACAATCAAACAAACAAACTCTTCAGCTTTATTATATTAGTATAGATTTCTCCTTATTTCCTATAAAAAAAGTTGGCAGCCCTACTCGTGGCTCGGGTGACTCCGGTAGCTCAGGTCAGATGCTCGGTGCGCGAGACGGTGCTATTTATTGCCGTAGACACTTTACACCCTCTAAACGACCTCACACTTTTACTCCGTTTCCTTAAGGAAATATTTGTCACTTTGCTCCTTACTTGTCTTGGTAATGACGTTGGGCATCTAAATCAGCAGCTGTTGTCTACATTTTTCATTTTAGCATTAGAATATTAAAGGAAATATTAATAGTTATTGCTCGAGCTTGTGGGTACATAATAATAGCCGCACGGGTCGATCTTTAAGGTTAAGCATCGCTTGCCGGGGTCGGTCAGTGGATGGGTCAACATCTTAAGATACCGAGATTTCTCCGTGCCGTTGGTCCCGGCTGTCATTAGTAGATCTTCGGCAGTCGTTACGAATTGTCAGAAGCCAGAAAAATCTGACTCCAGTCTTGCCAAGAAGTACCGTGTTACCCAGTATATGGGTTGTGGAGGTCTGGTAAGCAACCGCTCCACGTAAAATACTGGTATACAGCTGAATCCAATTTGACTGGAAGCCGACCCCAATAAAGTTGGGAAAAGGCTAGGCAGATGATATTAAGGTTGTAATTAGGTAAGTAGTAATAGTAAGTCAGTTATGCGTAATGTAGCAATGACTTCATTACAGAGTTCAACGCGAATAGTACGTAAATAGGATAAGTACATTGTTTTACCTTATCATTGTGAAATATATAATACTCGTATATAATAACAGAGTTTTCCTACCCTATGACTAGCCGACAGTCGTGCGCAACTATGCGATTCCATGCATCGATACAAATGACAAACTTCCATTTGTACCTTTATCCTATTGCCCCAGAATTAAGTGATTTGATAAATAAAATGTCTCTAAAAAAAGCAATCGATTTGATGAATGCCTTAACTGTTTCATTGAAGTTGTATTGTGGTATGTAAACCATGCATTATTAAATGTAGAGTAGGTAATAAACTCCCACTCTCAAGTTTTCATCATTTCCTGAGCCTTATATGTCGCAGCCAACTAGCTTAATCAGCTGTTTAATTAAAAACCTAGTTTTTTCATTTAACTGCGCCGTTTAATCAGCGACTTAAGTGACATAGACAAGTTTAGTCATTAATTCATATTGAAACAAAAATTTCACTTATGTCGCTGATTACACGGCGCAGTTAAATGAAAAGGCTGATTAAGCTAGTTGGCTAAGACATATACATCATAAGGTTGCTTTTAAAATTTAACAGACTGTTAAAAAAGAAGCCCGAATTAATAAATTAAAAAGCCTGCTGATTCTCGTGTAACCTTCGACAGCAGATTGTTGAAGCTTTAGTTCAGAACTATACAACATGTAACAGAATAAACGAAACGCCTGAAAACGAGTTATTGTACTCATCATTATGAACAACTTTCGCGCGAAAAAAAAACAATAGTTCAGTACATTTTGTCGAGTTATGCGCACATTTAATGTATGGGGCCGATCGATCTTTTTTTGCGATTTCAATGTTGGACCCAAAGTAAAAGTTGTTCATAACGATGAGTACAATTAACCGTTTTCTGTTACACGTTGTATTGATAATTTAAAAACGTTGACATGCAAGTTAGGAATTCCTCTAACATACCCTTTTTATCTGCATAAATCGACTACAAAATATGACTAATCGCTCAGCTACTATCAACCCTATCATCAATAGTCAAGCCGCAATTACGATTTAATAATGCATACGTTTCACATATATGCTGTGTAATCATGCCATCTCAGTATCAAATAAATCATGTATCGAGTAGAGCGCAAGCTAGTTCGATAAATCATTAATCATTGGTCCGTGACAGGCCTGATTGGTCGCTGTGTCGAATTCCCGACGGCCTGGTACCTGATGTGGACATTTGTATGATGAAGGTGTTCAATACCCGGTAACCTGGTTCCTAAAGGCCTGTTCAGAGCTACGCCGGTATTCGCTACCTACTGCGGTAGCGATGAATTCCGCGTGGTAATGCGCGGTATCACCGCCGACAAAAATATATGAAAATTAAGGCTTTTTTGTCAGATTGCGACTGACATGCAAATGCGAATGTTGCTTAAAAATCAGAAGAATTGGCTCTCTGGTAGGAGGTACTTTTCGCTTGGTTTGCGAAACAGGTTCGGCCACGGCGGCGCGGGCGGCGCGTTAAATAGTTTCGCAAGTGATGTTGAGATATAGTTATAGTACTCTGGAATTTTTATTATAAAAACTTAATTTCGTAAATTTTTGTCTTTCTGATATTGAATTCATTACGGGTGAGGTATACTCGTACTTCTATCTTCCTCTCTTCTTTCTTCTTTTGTTTTTTATTTAAACTTAGTTTGGCCTTTTTGTGGACTGTTTTTCCAATGTGCTTTATTATTGAAAACCATTTTTCTGACCAGACTGTGTTATTATATTTACACCTGCCGTTCCAAGTCACGCAAAGCAATAACTTATCGACATTGAAAGACCTTCACAACTTGTGATAAGGCACGAGTCAATATTCTATGTTTACATACAAATAGTATACGTACAATACCTGTCCATCACTTCTTTTTTTATATTTTTTTTGACCGGAATTCTTAAAGGTATGACCATCAGAATAATTTGTACGTAAAACGTGGACTCATGGTAAAAAAAACTTAATTCAATACATGTGAAATAAACAATTAATAGGTACATTTTTTCTTTCAAATGTTTCATTCTCGTAATGACATAAGTGACGTTTTGAAGAATTGGCTTCTTAAGTTCCATTTTCCTCCAAATGAGTGGTTTAGCTTAGGTATCTGAAGGTTCATCTTGCTCCGGCCATTACCTGTATTTTATATCGGCTCAACATGCCTTATTTTGCCGCAGGTATTCAATTAGCTGTCATTTCAATGGTCACCTCCTTTCCTAGTCATATTATCTCTCACACATTAGATTTGGTTCATTACCACCAAATTAGGTCACAATATCTACTTACAATATCAAATTAACTATTCAATGAACAATTATTGCCTATCGAACAGAATGCTTCTGCTTCACTTATTAGGTACTCGAGATAATATTGCAGTTAAATCAGCTTACCGATCAAGTTGGTAAACAAAACGGATTTAGTAAGTAGTCGGGTGAAGAGAGAACGGTTGCTTTTCTTTTTTAAAAATCTTTAAATTGCCTTTAAGGATTCCCTTCGCAATATTGAAACTGCTCTCGTCTTTAAATTAGTAATTGCACCGAGAATAGTGTCTGAAGTCTGGTAATATACCTGGTGAAGGAGCCAAAGGATGTGACTACTGTAATGACGATTCATAGAGAAGTATGAAAGCAGAAGGGATTTGGGATGCATGAAGGAGCCTCCTCGTGTAGCGCAATTTGTTCCATCAGACACTCAACTGAACCTCTCGCTCGGCGCATCCTGGACAGTCTCACCTAACAACTTATAAGACTGGCCAATCCTTCCCTTACACCCGCCTGGTTCCCGCCGGAGTCCGGCGTCAAACAGCTGTATTTCATCGACGCGTGGGAGAGCCAGTGCCTCAAGGCATCTTCTGCGCACGTTCGCTCCATCATACCTCAACCATCGCTTTCCATCAGGCATGATCTTTTTTTTTTTTTTTTACGGGGGGAAATCCTCATGGATGTCCTCCGCCCTGGGGCGGGCGGAGGGGTCTGTCAGACTCTTACTGACTAAAACCACCCCAGTGTTCCATCTTCCACCTACGCCGGGGATCGCGGGAACATATGCGACTTCCGTAATCCCCGGCTGGTGCCGGCCCGCCTCTGCGGGCCACATCTCGTAAGCGGGGGGAGTGAGGTGTTTAACTCCCCCCGCGACGTCAGAGGGGCGCACGGGAACACCACGCGCCGCCACCTCGGGTCCGGATGAATGGGGGGCAACGGACATCCCCAAGTCCGCCGCCCCTGGACCCAATTAGGGGGGCCGAAGGAGGGCAGCGTACGCCCTCCTCCGACGCCCGGTGCGCCTGCTGCGGGCCGGGAGAGCACTCGACATCTCCCTCTCCGTTTCCGCAGCCTCCTTCTGCGCGATGACAGTTTCGCAGAAGGAGACCACCGCGTCCCAGGACTCCTCACCGCCGACCATAGAACGGACTACAGCCGGCAGCGAGAGGTCACTGCCTACCACAGAGACGAGGGCACGGCGCGGCTCCTCCCAAGCGGCACACTCTGCCAGCGTATGCCGCGCCGTGTCCTCCCGACAGTCGACGCAGTGGTGACACCGAGCGTCCGGCTCCCTGCCTATGCGACACAGGAACCTCCCGAAGCAGCCATGCCCCGTGAGGACCTGTGTCACACGAAACGACAGGGAGCCGTGCCTTCTCCCGAGCCACAGGTCGAGCACTGGCCGGATGGCCTCGATAGAAACGAGGTAGGGCGTGAAAGCCTGTTCCGCCATTCCGCCACCAGGACCTCGCGCAGCTGCGACCGACGCAGCTCAAAATGTCGCTGCGTCAGTCGCTTCCCGCGCGCCCGCGCGTCCTTGCGCCACCGATGCATTGACGCGAGGACTTTTGCCTCCAGGTCCCAGGGCGGAGATCCGGCCAGTGCGCAAGCCGCCTCGTAGGAGATCTTGCGATAACCCCTGATGACTCTGACGGCCTTCACCTTCTGCGGCTTCCGCAGAACAGAGATGGATGGACGCCCAGATCGGGGCCCCATGCAGGGCCATCGATCGCACGATCCCCACGTACAACCGCCTACAGACGGTGCTCGGGTCCCCCAGATTGGGAAGCAGCGTTGACAGCGCCCCAGCCGCGCCCAACAACTTGGGTGCCAGCCGTCGGAAGTGGGGTCCGAAATTCCACCGGCTGTCGAGCACCAATCCCAGGTACTTCATGGATCAGGCATGATCTAGGTCAAGAGCCAGCCCATTCCTCAATAAAAAAAAGAAGGAATATTGCGCAGACCCCAAACAAGTGCAAGAAAATAATGTTGAGCGAAGAACCAATCTGCCTAGCCTTTTTCCAACTATATTGGGGTCGACTTCCAGTCTAACAGATGCAACTGAGTGCCAGTGTCAGACGAGTGTCAGATTTCTCGGCTTCTGACAATCCGTATCGATTGTTAAAGACTCCAAATGTCAGCCGGAACCAACATCTTTAGTGCTTTTGGAGGTAGGGAGGAATCTCGGTGTGTTAAGATGGTCACTCATGAACCGACCTCGTCAAGTGTTGCTTAACCTTGTAGATCGACCCGTGCGGCAGGTACTATTTATCTACGATTGAAGAATATTGTCTATTTAAAAATATTCAACAAATTCTTATAATGCATGAGCAGTTAAGGAAATTGTCAAGGAACTCGTTATTTTGAAGCTTATTTAGAAGGAAAAATGTTAATACCAAGCTTATAGCATAAAATCGAAGTCTCGAGTTGAGACCCGCTGACGTGTAGGACGAAGTCGCTGAAGTCGGACGGACAGAAACTTTATTTTAACGAGCTTCAATTATAACTAACGAGTGTCAGTGTTCGACGTCGATATACTACACAAACTTGAAATGGGTTTTGATGTTTCAGCTTTAAAGCAGGTAGGAAGCTTAGTAAGTAATGTTTGACTTATTTTAACAGACATCTCACAGAATTATTATCTTCTCCAGCGTTAAAGCTTTTCTTATATTTTTAGGTACATACACTCAAATCTTAGCAGTTGTGTGTTTAAAGGGTTCCGTACCATTATCTATAAAAAAATACGTTTGTTGTATGGGAGCACCACTTAAATATTCATTTTATTCTGTTTTTAGTAGCGGCAACAGAAATACATCATCTAGGCTGTGAACATTTCAACTGTCTAGCTATCACGGTTCATGGGATACAGCTTGGTGACAGACAGACTGACAAACAGACTGATAGACAGACGGACAGACGTACAGACGGACGGATAGCGGAGTCTTAGTAATTGGGTCCACGGCGCGTTGTGTTCCACGCGTGCCTCAAAGAGATGTCAGCATAGCAGTAGAGGCCCGTTAGGGCCAGAGCCTGCGGAGTGCGGAGCCTGAGGAGAGCCTGAGTTGCGGATTATGTCCAAAAGATTTACCGCGTCCCTGGAAAGCAAAGGGCACTAGGAGGAGCACGGATGGGTTTTAGTCAGTAAGAGTCTGACACTCCCTTCCGCTCTGCCCAGAGCGGGAGAAGTCATGTGATGATTTACAATCCATAAAAAAAGGGTCCCGTTTTTACCCTTTGGGTACGGAACCCTAAAAATCAGCCTGAAAAATGAGATTTTTATGGTTCCGTACTTACGCGTACACACATAACAAAACTTCTGCTGTCTATCCGTCTGTCTAATGTCTATTACGGTACCCGTAAGGACAGACATTTGAACTTTTTTACAAAATGTGATTAAAAATTAAAAGGGTATAAGTACAAGAAACGTAATTTCAGTTCATGGAATCCATAATATCTTTTTCTATTGGTTGTATCTTTAGGTACGTGTATTGACTGAAAGTGGTCGATGATGAAACCGTTTTCCCTGCTGGACATTATCCTCACCCGAAACTACGTATTGTACAAAACTTAATATTAACAACATTTAGATAGTGGTACATAGGGGTGCCACTAACCAAAGGTTCTTAGTGAAGTAATCCTTCCGTATGTTTAACATTAAGTCACTAATCCTCTTAACTACAAGAAGGGTAAGCAGAAACTGAACTCGGTAGTAAAATAGGCTGGTAATAGAGAATGGGATACCCGTAATCACGCAAAAGCAGAGCTAACCCTTTTCTTCCTTCTGTCAAAGGCTACTAAGCGTTTTAATCTCGTGAGTACAAGCCGAGGTTATATTTTTAACCAACTTCAAAAAAAGGAGGAGGTTCTCAATTCAATTGTATGTTTCTTTGTGTTTGTTACCTCATATCTGTCATTTATGAACCGATTTGAAAAATTCTTGTTTCATGTGAAAGGATATACTTCTGGATTGGTCCCATTGACATTTTATCAATATCGGTACAGTAATTTGGTTTTTAAATCCAAATAGCTGGAAAAACTATGTAGAAAAATCATTCATGTATACGAAATTGCGTATTTTTGCTTTTCTGTGACTTTCCAGTGATGTTGTTAGGTGTGGCTAGTAACTATTTGAACACGAAACCTGTGTGTCGTATTGGGTCTTAACTATGTTGGATTAGGTATAATGTCATCTAAAGCACTATTAACCAAGTTTTACCATTCACTTCTCAGAAAAAAAAAGAATTTCTTAATCCTAATAACTTTCTTAAGGTATACTTACATCCATAATCTCTCTCTCGATGCAAGTCCCTGAACCGACTGCGAATTAAGGTGGGGTCGATGAAACGCAAATCTGGTGAAGTGAGGATATCTCGGCGGATGGTGAACGGCATCGCAGACAATATTCGGCCCTTTGTGCTCAAAAATCTGCATCCGAAGCAACTCACATGCGCTGCCAGTGATGATACATGATGATGTGGGACTGGTGTCGTATTGGGCCAGTAAACATTGTAGCACAATGTTTAGAACAAGTAGACTGAAAGACCCCCAAGTGGTAGCCATCAGGAAAATTATCCTGTTGGCTACCACCTGGGGGTCTTTCAGTCAAGAGTGAATAGTTTATATATTTTGAAAGCGTGCGCCTTCGTTGACCATATCATCGATTACCATCAGGTGAGATAGGGGTGGAACGCGACTCTACAGCCGGTCTATTTTGTCAACATCTCACCGTGTACACTTAGGTGGAGTAAATACAACACAAGAGAGACAAGTGAGCTGTCGTTCCATCTTGTTTGTCTGATTTTACAGCTCACTTGTCGTTCGCTTCGCCTAAGTTTTCACTTCGACATGTTTACTGCCGGTCGATTCTGTCGACATCTCACGGTGTTCACCTAGGCGGAGTGCACGACAATAGAGCTGTCAGTCCATCTCATTTGTATGGTATGACAACTAACCCGTCGTGCGCCCCGCCCAAGTGTTCACTTCGACATGTTTACAGAATCGCACTAATGGTAAGAAAAAAATTAGTGTCACGAAGAAGAAGTATGTACTACGTAATCTGTGGTACTACCAGAGGCTCTACTAGACAAAGTGCTATTCTACTAGCGAATTTCATGTCGAAGTGACAAAATACAAGGGATTGATCACGTGAAACGACGCCGCTTGTGAATCCATTGACATATAAATATCTCAATGTGTGAATCCCATACATTTTTGACGTTTTGACAACCGCCCTTGTCACGCGCTATACCGCTGACAGAATAACACTTGTCTGGAAACCGAGGTCCCACGTTAATGTTACAGGAGCTTAGCCTTCCGGATAGATTTTTTGGGGTAGGTATATGAGCTTACCCAACCACTCCGGCCGCTGTACCGCTTCGTTAGCCTATCACCTATCATTTACTTATATATATATTTTTGCGTAAAATCCGTCAATTTACATGTGCTCAGTATATTGTACACATAGGTACATAGGTCGGATTGTCTGTGTACCAATTTGGGATGAATCCGAAACGAAGCGTGTTGATTTATTAAAGTCGAAAATGAAATAGTCTGATAAATTCGATATGACAAGTTTTGATTTCTGAGTTGACGCTGCGAATTTTTGTCACATGTACCTATGCGAATACGCAAATATTGGTTAGGGCTATCAGCAGAAAACCGCGAAGGGACAGTGCTACCATGTATTACGAATTACAGCTTTCTATGAAAACGCGTTATGGCATTGTCGTGTCGCACCTATCTGTAGGGAGCCTTTAGTCGTATGTTGTCTGGCTAATAAGTCTTTTTCCATTTTCATGTTGGGTCTGACTACCTGTTACGATTGTCGAAGACGTAAATAGCAAACAACTGTTTAGCTGGCAGAGGTGACACTTGACTCTAACAAAAATTAGCACAAATTTCGCAAACGGAATCTTGTATGGAAAAATGGTTTTCACACACCTTACATATTTTTAAACAACCTTACAACGACACCCCACACCATAGGATAGACGACAATAAAAATCACCACTTGATGTGTACCTACCCTAACTATGCACATTAAAAAAAAAAAAAACGTTTTTTTTTATCACTTTGTCGGCGTGATTGATACGTTTACCCCATTACCAATTTCAACTGTCTAGTGCTAAGCGTCTTTGAGCTAGACCGCGGACAGACAGAAAGACAGATAGACAGACAGACGGACGGACATGGCGAAACTATAAGGGTTCCTTGTTGACTACGGAACCCTAAAAAAGGTATTTTCCGAACATAAAACTAGTATTTAATCGCCAATTTAGCATAGTTTATTACATAGTTTGGTTTTATAATAGAAATCCATTTTACTTATCACACGCCACCGCATGGAAGTGATGGGTATGATAAAATAAATAATACTCCCATATTTTATAAAATATATTTATTTAAAATAAATAATACTGCCATATTTATCTTTAAACGACACATTACTGTTGACATGTAAACGTACTCGTATGTTCAAAAATATGAAAGTACACATTATTTTTCCATCGTAAATTGACCTCATTTTCGTGTGAAAATGTATATCGTAAGTACTAGAACGGGTCAGTTATCCTGAGTTGAACCTTAACAACCAATCTACTTGTATTCATTATTATAGGTTCACGAATACACGCAATTCCTGAAAATGGGTCATTGTACTCAATTACTCATCATTATGAACAACTTTCACTATGGTACACTGAAATCGAGAAATGAAATCGACTGCCCCATACATTTATGTGCGGATAACTCGACAAAATGTAACAGCTGATTTTTTTTTGCGATTTCGGGGTTGGTCCCAAAGTAAAAGTTGTTCATAATGATGAGTACAATGACCCCTTAAGAGGTATTGCGTTTATTCTGTTACACCTTGTATATGTCGCAGGCAACTAGCTGAATCCGCCGTTTTATTAAAAGTTTAGCATTTTCATTGAACTGTGACTTTTTATCAACGACATAAGTGACATGTGTTAGTCATTAAAAGATATTGAACAAAAGATGTCACTTAGGTCGCTGAAAAATCGGGACATTTAAATGAAAAGGCTAGGCAGTCAATTAAGTGGCTGATTAAGCTAATTGGCTGCGACATATATATAACTTAAGGGTGTTACTACCCCATCGATCATCGATGGCTGATCGAAGAGAGAAGTAGAAACTATCGATCGACTTCGACTAATTCATTCTACCATCGAGCGATGGCATCGATCGATTGGTGTGGTAACATCCTAAAACTCACATCTTACCTAACTGGGTGTATTCAGAAACGTGGCAACATATATCATCAATAGTTAGCACTATTGAAGCAATAAAGCACGTTAAATAATACCTGAATCCTACAGCCTTGGGGTCTTTAAGTCAAGAGTGAACAGGGGCCTAACCACCAACTCTTAAAGCAGTATTACTTCAATATTACTTCCAGTGGGAAAGAGATGGAGCTATATAGGACGTATAGCTGCGTCTCTTTCCCACTGGAAGTAATATTAAAGTAATACTGCTTTAAGAGTTGGTGGTTTAGGCCCAGGTCACTTCTAGGCAGGCGTGCTCCATAGTCGACTACATCGTCACGTGGTTAAATGTGAGCTTATCAATAATAAAAAAAAAATCCTATATAACTCAGTAAAAAATAATATACGTACAACATTACGTAAGCCAGATCTAATTTGTTTTATTTTTTATTTAGCTCATACTGTCCTACTGCAGGACAAAGGTCTCCTCCAACTCCTTCCAAGAAATCTTTACCCACGCCACCTCGTACCAGCCCTCCATAGTACGCGTCCAGGTCGTCTCGCCACCTCTTTCTGGGCATATTTGGCAAAAGGGATGATTCCTGGTCAATTAGATTATCGAAAAATATTGGACACGTATTTTTTGTTTTATTAAATCAATAAAAAAAGACGAAGATAAAACGCATCAAAGATCAGGAGTGGGGGCTGGTGACCATCACGTGTACGGAAAAAGAGTACTTACAAGTGACGTCACATGAGTTTTCAACGCTCTGAATCGTTTTAATTTTTTGTTTACGTGAAAAAAGAAAAAATACGTGTCTAACATTTTTTGGGAACCTATCTGATGGACTAATTAGATTTTTTAGTCATCTACCCTATTTTCACATAACTTGTAAAAATAATAAAGCACGGTCTGCATAACGTAGGCCGGGTCTAATTTGCACATAACTTATCGCAGCCTGCCCTAGCGTGCAAAAAGCGGAAAAAAACCCTCTATTATTATCCCTCGACTGAAGGCCAAAGGCTCCACAAAGAGCCCGAGTATTTTTAATAACATTATAAATAAAAGAATCTGCGTACAACCCTTCAGTAGCTACACTATTAAATTGAAATTCTTCGAACATGTTTGCTGCGGTCAATATCGATAAGCCGTCCCGTTTGCGTAATAGCTATCTTTTTTTTCAAATAGAAATAAGGTTTTTATAATAACATTTTCAGATAGTGGAAGTCTTGACATTCAGCCTTATTTATTTAAAAAAACAACCATTTTTGCTTAGTTTAAATACTAATTTGTAGATTCATTATTCATCTACAGAAATTTTGATGTTGCCTTGGCTGGGGGCCTTAAATTCATTTGAGGCCACCACATGTTAGTCCGGTTAAACAGTTGATATCCCATGCGTGTTAACTTGCTAGTGGTCATTCCTAAAAAAAACAGAAATTTTGAATTTGCTAATCAGTATTTTAACTTTTTTAGGGTTCCGTACCCAAAGGGTGACCAACAGAACCCTATTACTAAGCCTCCGCTTTCCGTCCGTCCGTCTGTCAGCGGACTTTATCTCAAGAACCGTAATAAAATTTCAACTGTCTACCTAAAAGAGTTGAAATTTTCATTGTATTGCCGCTATAGCAAATGGTTTTTTTAAATAAATTAAATTAAGAATTAATGGGGTATCCCCCTTTAATTCTTAATTTAATTTATTTTCATACAAGAAACGTGTTTTTTTTCGGTTTATGATACGGAACCCTTCGTGTGAGACCGACTCGCACTTGGCCGGTTGTTATTTATGAATAAACCTTTTTTTAAGTGGTTCATATTTGAATAGCAAAAAGGATTAGGTTCCCAAATTAAAACTTACCAACATGCACTGGCCCGATGTGGTGAATTTGGTCTGTCACAAAAGCTTTTTTCCAAGAAGTGTTGCTGAAATAGGCTGGTTATGGAGGTACACACCTAAGACCTATTTAGACGTGTGATAAATAGTGGTATCTTAGTGAAAAAGGCTCGTACACTCCATCGCAGACCTCAACCGTATTTTAACATCAGGCAAGATCGATGTCAAAAACGGCTCATAAAAATCAAAAGTCATTTCTTTAAATTAGGCTGAGAGCCAGCACTTTCTTTCTTTATAACGCCCACCCGTCACCACTTCCAAATGTTTTAGTAATGGGTATTACATATACATTGTAGAATCATAGTTCCTTCACTCTGTATAAATAAATTACTCGACCTCTACAAAGAAGGCAACTCAAAAAGGATACATACTTCGAACAAGAATGCCCAACAAAAGGCTATAAGTTTGCGGGCTAGAAAACGTCAACGCATAAATGAGTTTGAAGATAAAGTGAGACATTTCTAACAGAATACGCCGTTAATTGCATAAAGTGGCCCATTTGGAGGCTAATTTGAATGTCAACTCAGTTTCCAGAATTAATTGTGTTCTCCCGGAGCGCAGTACTTGAGTGAGGCAAGTGCCAACCTCTAATAGACCTTAGTGCCATAGTGCAGTGCTCTTGTGGAATACATATTTAATGGAATATTCATTTGTGTTGAGGCAACGTAATGTTATTCAGACTACATTTTGATAATTATGTTTCAATTAATTTCATGTCGGTGTTGAGGTTCAATTGTATGGAGACTCATTAAAATAATTGGAACAATCAACGGGTTAATTTTAATTGAGCCTCGATTATAAAGCGACAATA
The DNA here is from genome assembly GCA_947386135.1 of Melanchra persicariae. NCBI lineage: Eukaryota > Metazoa > Arthropoda > Insecta > Lepidoptera > Noctuidae > Melanchra > Melanchra persicariae. Next base: position 16,415,230 of record OX376648.1, on the reverse strand, counting down.
AAAACCTGATGATTATCGTTTCAATTAGCTACATATTTGATTTTATTAAGGTTATTGATCATTTAATTTATTAGATACAATCCTTGTTTTTAAGGGTAAAATAGATGTTAATGATGCGCCACTTGGGCACGCTTGCGCAAATAATGCTATGTTTTAAACTCGGAGTTTGTTACTAACTCGAGGTTCATAGGTACTTACTCCTATATCTAGTTATTAATTATTATCTTTCTTTACTACGTGGAAAATATGTTGTCTCTTTTATGTGAATCTCATTTCGTGGAAAATGTTTTCGAAGGACGCATAGGTACTGGTATTGCTTTTCTAAGAAATCTTCGCAAGTCAACGTTTTATCGCTATTAGCGCAAAACTAACTAAAGATATTCCTAAAAATAGTTATTGCTCGAGTTCTGAATGTTAAATTCAAGGCAAACAGCTGTGCCTGGGTAGGTAGGTATAACTAGGCTTCTAGGTTCTTCCATATAGGTATAGAGCGGTTGAGTTGTGTATCTTTATCGATCTCAAACTTCCAAGGATAAATGGCGACAAGAAATTATTGTTTCGCTGTCGGCAAAGTTATGGAAACATTAACTATACCTACGACGTTTATTTTAACTTAAACGGTTGGAAGCTCACCTATCCAAGTAATTGAAAAAGTTATCACGTAAAAGTTGAGGAAATTGGTGCCGATGTCACTTACGAGTTTGTTCGGCTTCGTTTGTTGTTGAAAAATATGCGTCGGCGACTTTTGAGCTTCAGACTTTGAAATTATGAAAAACTTTTCTGGTTCTTGTAATAAGATGAGGAGCCAGGGTGCCTATATAAGTAGTCAAATGAAAATGCGGTATAACATCGATAAAAACTTTTATTGATTAAAGACGACAGAATGTCGCCTTCTTCTATTAAGCGTACGTTTCTCCCGACGTCTCCATTTTAATGTCTGCTATATGATAAAGTTTTAATTGTTTTAATGGTAACACTGGATTACAATACACAGATTGTGAACGAGACGGGTAGGGGCGGGCGCGCGGGGGGAGACCGCCACTCGGCGTGGAAAACGCGCGCCCGGTCATTACGAATATAATTCTCTATCTAACAATAAGTCAATATTCTGATCGCTAATATCAAAAAATTTACAATGAAAATAGAATTTACTCTAAAAATAATTTACGCGAATCAGGCGTCGGTCGTGAGTCGACTCAGGACGACCGGCGCCGGCGCGTGGTCTATCACATAGAAAGATTCATAAAGTACAATCAGGCGCGCAGCGGCGCGACCACCGCGGGTGCTGCGCGACACCTCTCACTCCATTTTAGAAACGAATCTTTACTCGACAACTAAAGGTACGTTATAATTTACAAGAGTTTAAATACACACGTGGTGTCTACACGAAAAGGTCTTTTAATGACGAGCAGAGAGAAGCATCGCAGCCCTCCGTCGCCTCCTCCTCCTCTGGCCTGTTGGGGTACCAGCGCTCTCCCTCCGGGCGTCCTGCCGGCCGCACCGTGGCTGGAATGTCTCGCGTCTTCAGTCGAACCTCGGTTTTTGGTGCCGTCTCCTTCACAACTACTGCCGTAGATGTCGATGCCCCTGGGTCTACAGCAGAACTCTTCCTAAGAAACACTTCGATGGCACTGCCGAGTGCACTTGCATCCACGACGGATCCCGAAGGTTTATCCCAGACCACAGCCGCCACGTCGCCGGGAGCTGGTTTTGAATCTGGGGCAAAAGTCACTTTGCTCTTCTTGGGTTCATTTTCTTGTTTCTTTGTGGCTAAGGTCTGATGTCTTCGAGTGAACCAAGTGGTGCCCGAGTCCAAGGGTTTGTCTCGCAGCGAGGATGCATCGAAACTGCTGGACCTCATGTCGGCTAGACGTCGGGTCCGCTCTGGCTTGCCGCAGCGATCGATCTCTGTGGCTGACGAAGTGAGCGCGTTGAGCATTAAGTGAAGGTCTGTATCGGTGCAGACCACTCCGACGCCGGCGCCGGCGCCGCTGCGTGGTGGAATGGGCGGCGGTGGCGGCATCTCTGAAGCACGGCGACGCGCTGGTATCGGTGGCAAGGGCGAGCCAACGAAGTCTGAGTGTCTGCGACCACGGTTTGTGTACCGCACGGAGCTTCCCATAGGCGAGCGCTCGTCCAACGGCTGCACTTCACAGACGCGTTCATTCGAAGTGTTCCAGAGACGCATGCGTACTTTGCGAGCTTGTACGATATCATCCATTATGTCTAGCTGTAAATTGTGGGTGCTGCCGAGCGTGTCTGTGGCTGGTGGGCCTGCAATGGAAACGAGAGCTGAACGCAAAACATGTTGGCTGTTCAAGTGAGAAACGTATGGAAAGATAAGTTTCTGAATAGTCAGATTCGCTCACATTTCTTGGAGCCGGAGTCCCTGCGCTGGCGGGCCAGAGCTGGGAACGCGGCAATGGACTCGCGGCGTCCGCGTCCGAACAGCGCCTGAGGCACTCGAGATATTGTTACTACGGAATGTCTGGAAAGAAACGTTTAATTGGAATTGGTAAATATAAACATCGACGTGGTAAAAAATCTAAACAACGTCAATTCTGATAATAAGTGGAAATATCTTAAAATTTTAAACAATGGCGTCATAGCTAAATTAGGTGTCGCGACAGAACATGTAGTTATAACATAACTGTTATCACTATATGTTCTGTTCTATTTTAGTGTAATAAAAAATAGTGTAATAAATGCAATCATATTTTTTACTCAAAATTATCTCTTTTATAATTAATAGGAATAATTCCTGATGAAACGCATGTAACTAAAAGGGTTATGCATGAATATAAATGTGGATGGATAGAGAGAAAGAGGAAGTTCAAAGAAAAGATGGATGGATTGTGTGAAGAGCGATATGAAAGAAAAGGGAGTTAGTGATAGTGTGACGGCTGATAGGACAGAATGGAAGAAAATAACGTGTTGCGCCGACCCCAAGTAACATGGGATAAAGGCAGGAAGATGAGGAATAATTCCTGAGTAAAAAATATGATTCCATTTTCTCTCCATCTTTCATCGTCAGTTAGATTATCAAAACATATTGGACACCTATTTTTTGCTTTATTAAATCAATAAAAAATGACGAAGATAAAACGCATTTGAATGATCTGGAGTGGGGGCTCGTGACGTCAAGTTTAGGTAAAAAGTGTACTCAAATGTGACGTCATACGAGTTTTCAACGCACTGTATCGTCATTTTTTGTTAAGGTGGAAAAAGATGAAATCGTGTCCAAATTTTTTTGGAAATCTAGAGAAATTACATTTTTTTAGTCATCTATGCTCATCTACTTATTGTATCCATCTATGAGAAATGCGTGCACTGACTTAATAAATTCACTCAAATCTGTGGTGTATTCATTTGATCCGGCTGAGGTTTTTCTTCTCAGAGTAGCCATATAGAAAATACTGACCTCAATTAGTTTCAAAGTGGATGTACCTAATTACTATTTTTCTGCATGACGTGTCATAAGGATGGTACCGTTTTATAGAAACAAATATAATACCATTTCGAAACAGCTCGCTGACGCGATAAGAAACTTATTCCTGAAGAATCTCACCTTCTGCCGCCCGGCTGCGGCTGTGTGGATGTCAGTGTCGCCAGGAATGCTGCCTCGCGCGCCTCGCGGGCCGCGCTCTCGCCTCGCTCCGACAGCCGCCGCACCTGATACACACGATCTCGTATTACATCTCGTTGCGTATTACACATAACATATTTTACAATACAGTGCAGCCATTTTTCTTAATTTCCCTCGGCAATCATCGCATTACCGAATACAAACGAATGATTATTTTCATGTCCATCAATTGTTAGATTTATCGTGTAAGTATAATAATTTGAATTTAGAACTAAGTGCTTTATTGTGCCTACCAGGGTTGCGGATTTGTTCGAAAGAGTTACCGTGGCCCTGGAACGTAAAGGCACTAAGAGGAGCATGGGTGGGTTTTAGTCAGTAGAAGTCTGACACTCCCTGCCGCTCCACCCAGAGCGGGAGGGGTCATTTGATGATTTCCCATCCAATAAAAAAAAAAAAAAAAAAAAAGTGCTTTATTGTTATATACTTCACACGGAAATCAAAACAACACAACAATAAAGTTCGCATTCATAATACTTACCTGGATTAGTACACCACTAGATACCCTAAAGCAAGGAACTTCTACTACAATCTGGAATGAGCATTGTCAATTTGACACCAATATAAAAATAAACCTTATGTTTATGAAGTTAAGTTCTATTACAGACAATCACTTGGTCAAAGAGAAATCCGGTCCGAGGGAGAAAGCGCTTGGAGAGCCCTGTGTCCCTTTCTAAAGTGTTGCCAGGAGGATTATTCCCGAATTTAGTAGGAATGGTAGGAAAAAATAATATTGTCGTGTCTTATTAAAAAAACATTAACTTTCGTTCTGATATATTTCTAATATTTTTAAATTATCTGTTAGAATGAGAACATTTTTTTTGCAATAATTTAGAGACTGTATTGAAATGTAATTAAAAAAGAAAAGATTATTAGTAGAATATATAATTATATAAGTTAGACTGGTAACCCACCAGCCATATTTATTTGTTGTAAAACAATCAATTTCTTTATTCGGATGTAATAAAGATGGTTGAAAAGTGTGCGATTCAAAAGCTGTTCGGTTGCAAAAGCGAATCCTATGCAGGATGCGGTGTTTCTTTCTTCAAGTAAGTATATTGCAATCCTAGAAGTAGGGTGCCCATAATGAACGAAATTATAAGATTATTTACACAATGCAGCATATAAATAGGAGGTAGTCTTCAACGTAAGCATAATAAAACTTTATATGTACCGTATACCGGTGTACCGAATACTTAAAAGACGTGATCATGAAATTTCACATTTCCCGAGGAACATTGTAGGGAAATGGCAAAAAAGTTTCAACTTCCCATATTAATCGCTGATTTAGGTGTGTTACTTCGTCCATTTGAAATAAATTTAAAAAATATAATTTCAGACTGCCTGGAGAAGAATCAGGGAGAAAAAATGGCTTGATGTCATTCAAAGTCATTCAAATATCAAAAATTATTCCGTTATTTGCAGTCTTCATTTCAGGCCCCAGGATATAATAAAACACAGTTTAATGCGTTTTACTTTAATCCATCCTTAAAGCATAATTATTATTAACTTATGAAATCAAATTATTGGTTAATATATTATATCCTATTATATTAGTCTCAACCTATATTACATTGGTTGGTCACCCTAATGAAAGGGACAGAGGGCTCTCGCGAAGCTATCTCCCTCGGACCGCGTATCGACAGCCTGTGCACATTCCAGGTTGTAGTAGAAGTTCCTTGCCCTAAAGTAAGTGGTGTACTAATCCATACTAATATGTAGGTATTATGAATGCGGAAGTAACTCAGTCTATTTGTTTATTACTTCTCCAGGTCTTAACGGATTTGAATAAAACTTAGTATTTATAGATTGTAGGTTGGTACCTACAATCGACAAATATCTACATATAGTTGTGATCATCACCAACTTGAAGGTAGCTATGCAAATATGATTTTAATCAGTGAATAGCCTCTGATTGAAACTCCGCGTCGTCCGTTCGAGTTAATTCCTGAACGGGTCGATTGATTATTATGCATAGGTGGGTAGTAACCGCATTAGTTGATATTTGCATGTCGGTATTCCGAAAATGGGGATACATCATATTATTATAATATCGTGAATTCGTATGTCGAATAAATCTGATTTATAAATGGTTCTTTTATCATGTATTTACATGGAGATTGGGTTGAGCTTTTTCTATCCAGGTTCGAAAAAAATAAACTTAAAGGTAGGCAGAAATGTGTGACAGAGATAAAACCATAGTGCGTAGTTGTTTTTATCTAAAATCTAGAGTGGTCCACGACACTACAACTTGGGCCTATTTAATTAAACCGACAGGTGCAAAGTAACAGGCAAAATTCTAATAATTTGCCAATTTCGTAAAAAACACAAACTTTTCTGCTTTTTCGCATTCAAAGAAGCAAAGCATTATTAACCATTTACAGGCACTTTTGAATTGTCAAGGTCGGTCAGAAAAAAACATTTCCACGTTCAAAAGCGTAGGTCTCTATGGGAAAGAACGTGCAAGAAACTCCACGGACACATAAAGGTACCTATTACAAAAATCTTGGTTACGTTATTTTTGCTGCTTCTACAACGTGTAACAGAATAAACGCAATACTATCAAAAAGGGTACACTACATTAATAGGAATGTCAAAATACCGAATTTCACAATTGCAAATGGTTCAAAATTCCCGAAATTTAAATATTCCTAACTTTTATAATTACTATTCTTAAAATACCGGGTTTCAATAGATCGAATTAATTATCACTATGTCGGAATTTTCGTTTGGACCCCGAAATCGCGAAAAAAAATTTGCTATTCAGTGCATTTGTCGATTTATGCGCACATAAATGTATGGGGAAGTCTATTTTTTTTTCGCGATTACACTGCTGTTTGTTATCCCTAATAAATAAATAAAATAATGATGACTACAAAGACCCCTTTGAAAGTATTGCGTTTATTCTATTACTCGTTGTAAATGTGAGGACAATGCTAGAAGAAAGAAACTAAAATCAATGCAAAACATAAAGATTTAAATAAGCCAGTGGTAGTTAAGAGATGATTAGTCTCAACTGACGGCACCGGTTCTCGAACATGTCGTGTATTGGCATCGTTCAGCTCAACCATTTTGAAGGGAATCGAGTGATCCAACACACGCGCCACGATCAGCGAAACATTTGTGTGAGCATGACAGGTTGTCGACTGCCATACTCGTTCATGTCAGTAATCATAATAATATGTAAATGGGTCTGTGGTAGGTACTCACAATTACAAAAATTTGGCAGTTATTATATGATAATTAATTGTTTCGAACCGTTTGGGGTTGAAATCCTTGGGCCGTGGGGCCCTTGTGCTCATAGCCTTTTCAATGAAATTTCGAAACGGCTAGTTGACACTTCCCATGACCTAAGAGCTGGCTTTTACTTTGGGCAGAGACTAAGCATTGCCATTCAACGTGGCAATGCCGCCAGTCTCTTGGGCACATTACCAGCTGCCAGCGTTGAGGACGAATTTTTTGATGCTATATTTTAGTTTGTTGTAAGTTTAATGGTTTATTAAATAAATAGCTACTTCTACCATTATTAACATTGTCACTTACTTTAAATAGGGCTCGGAGGTTCTAGGCAACGCTCCGTATCAGTGGTAAAGATCGTTGAAAAGTTGTGTTTGGAATTGACCAAGTAATTTTAGGTTATGTTTAACGAATTTATAAATAACAATACATAGTTCACCTAATAATGAGCTTAAATAGATGATTACGTAAGTAACCCGATTTTTTAAATAAAGTCATCACAAATGTTGACAACAAAAAACCCGTGTGTTCCGTATATTTTGCGATATGACCCAAGCCTTCGACTATGTGGATCATACGATATTACTAGAAAAGCTAGGGGCTTATGGCATTCGAGGTAACATATTAAAATTGCTAGAGTCATATTTAATAAATAGATCGCAATACGTAGAAATTACTAAAATAGATACAAAAACTAAACTCGAATGTATTTTTAGATCTAATAAAAGATTAATTAAGAATGGTGTCCCACAGGGGAGCGTGCTTGGTCCCCCGTTATTTTTAATTTACATAAATGATCTGCCAAAAGTAACCTTCCATCACATGTCACTATTTGCTGATGATAGTACCGTAACAATTAGTAATACAAATAATTTTAATTTTGAAAATGAAATTAACAAAACCATCCAATCAATAATCATATGGCTAGATAATAATAATCTCAGGATAAATATTGACAAAACTAAATTAATGTTATTCAGTCAACGCCCAAAGACATCTAATATGTTAATTAAACATGATAACAAAATTATTGAAAACGTAGGTGTAACCAAATTTTTGGGTTTAAGCATAGATCAAAAGTTAGATTGGAAATTGCACACAGATAAATTAAGTAAAAAAATAAGCAAATCAGCCTATGCTCTGTATAAGCTTTCCTCAGTCCTAGGTGCAGACGCTCTGCTTACTGCATACCATGGCATCGTGGGTTCAATTCTGAGGTACGGCGTTATCTTTTGGGGTAACTCGTGCAACAGAGAATTAATATTTAAGCTACAAAAAAGGTGTGTCAGAGCGATGTTCGGACTACAGAGTACTGATTCATGTAAGACTTATTTCATTCAATATAAAATACTAACGCTCCCGTCTCTATATATCTATGAGATTGCAGTATTTGTTAAAACAAACCGAAATCTTTTTAATAACCTATCAGATAATAACACCCGAAGTCGACGGGATAATAATAGATTATGTGTAAGGAAATCAAACACAGCACTTATGCATAAGAGCGTGTTCTGCATGGCACCAATAATATTTAACCACATCCCTCCACATATTAAAGAATTAAATGTAAACTTATTTAAAAAGCAACTCAAAAACTTCCTTATACAAAAGAGCTATTATAATATTTCCGAGTTTTTTGCAGATAAAGTTTTGATATAAAATTTTGGAAGTAATTGTTAATTTAATTTTGTAGTTTAACCATCCATTTATTACTTTAATTCAGATTGTTTAATTTTATTATTTTTAACAATGGCCATTGCCATTCATGCCAGACAAAGCCATTGTTTTGTCATGTTTCATGAACACCTTTATACTATGCACATTACTGAATATTTAATTTTATATGTAATTTTTCAAAGCCCACTGGGTATTGTATTTGTAGTAACAACCTATACTCAATATTTGCACACCAGTGACCTGATAGAATATGACGGAATCCCTAATGTATACTTGTCAGCTTGTTGTACTCGTATTCTTGCAAATAAATAATATTCTTATTCTTATTCTTATTCTTAACATTCAGCGATCAAGCCATTCTAGTAAATATTATGGTAAATGCAATTTTTAATCTTTTTTTCAAACACTGCAAGTGATTTGATATTGATATTGTATCTTAATATTATTTATTAGATTATTGTATAATTGTGAATAATTGTTTAATTTGGTTAGTATTTCTTAAGTTACCATAAAATACTTTATATGTACCGCATTAATATTATTTAGTTTTGAAATTTCGATAATCGTTATCACTTATTTCACTGATAGAATATTATCCGTTTATCTAGGGCCTCCTCGACCATTTCTCTGTATATGGTTCTTACTCTAAGCACACATTCATGGTCACAAGCACACCTTCATTTCCTAAAATTCCTTTGACATTATGAGTGTCTTGAATAAGCAGCCCATCTTTTTTTCTCTATTATTCTGAAGTAGAAAAACTTGAACACCCTTTTACGTATCAAATATGGCAAGTCACGAAGAAAAACTGTTTTTTCATGAGATATTAACATAAAATAAGCAGCTCTCAAAACACTTTCCTTGAAACCCGTTTCACGATTTACGGTATTCAACAATTTCGTGGATACAATGGTATCCGCGGTTACCAGGAAGTGTATCGACGGTCCTAATAGGCAGGATTCTATAATTGATATGGCAGAGGCACCCAGTAAAAGGTAATATCACGCAATAACTGATATTCCTCGAACGACTGTAATCAGATAAGCTTTGATAAGCTACCGATGATTACGATACGAAAGAATTGCTAATTTTCTCCGTATTAGGCACTGATGTTATCATGGATTGCTGTAGTTAGGCCTTCCGAATCTAATCAGGTAAACCAATTCAGTTATATTATTTGAAATTCACGCTTTCAGTAAGCGTGAATTTCAGATATTTTATTTTTAATATTATTTTATAAAATTTTTAGGGAACAATATTGATTTCAGGTTTTTGCATTAAACTTTAAATTAGCCTAGTCTTTTTATATAGAGCAAGATCCTAGAGCCTGTGTGGGATAGAGTAATGTCACTCTGTACTTTCAACGTTAACCTTTAAATGTTTATGTCACCGGAAGAGTGCAGACTCCGTAACATTGTTATAAATCTTGATTAGATTATAATTTCTCGATATATTATGAATCGTTTTGTATGTACAATAAATCCCATCCAAAATCAATAGTTTCCAATATATCCGTGTCTTATTTAGAAAAGATAGTTTTCAATTTCGCGCGATATTTTACAATCTTACGGCGTTTGCCATTTTCCGGCGACATATACACTGCTACTTTAGGCCACTATAACAGCTTGGCTATTACAGTGTACACTAGTCTTATAAAACTCAGTCCAATTCAGGCGAGAAAACTTCCAATTCTGTTCAAGGTTTCCCAACGACTTGTAATATTATAAAGGTTTCTTAACGATTTTCAAAGTCTATTCATGGTTCCTCAACGACTTGTAACATTATAAAGGTTTCTTAACGATTTTCAAAGTCTATTCAAGGTTCCTCAACGACTTGTAACATTATAAAGGTTTCTTAACGATTTTCAAAGTCTATTCAAGGTTCCTCAACGACTTATAACATTATAAAGGTTTCTTAACGATTTTCCGCGTTTTGTTCCGCGCATGTATATCAACGACTTATAACATTGTAAAGAATAAATTCAATGATTATTTTGAATGTATCATGATTTCCCAAGCTACTAACCTGACTAGCAGTTGGTCCAGTGGTACAAGACGGCGTCGGCAGCGAGTGCTTGCGCGTGTCGCGCCAGGGCGACAGGTGGTAGGGGTCGGGCGGCGACTCCTGGTCGATGGACAGGCCACGCGCGGGCGCCGACGAGTGCGGCGACGAGTCCGTGTCCTCGGCGCCGCTCTCCTCCACCACGATCAGCGGCTCCCCCCCGCCGATCGCTGGCATTGCCATCGAACCGCGCCGCATCATTGCTGGGTAACAGACAAGGATTTCGTTAAGCTTTTGTTGGATACATAGGAACATTTTAAATAATTTTAATCCTGAAGAGACACTTTGTAAAAATAATTATGTAAGATGCACAAATGTTATTGAGCTGAGCGGTAGGATTTTCAAATCTATTTCTTACAAAGCTGAGCGTTGAAAATGCGCTTTCACTTAGTCAATAATATGTCACCTAGTGTTAGTGAAAACGAGTTAAGGCATTAGTGTTGCATCACATCTTTGTGAAGGGAAATATCATATAAAAGGGAAGACCGTTGTCATTTAAAGATAGGTGAACGATGAAGATATGTAGATTAATTGAAAGCAGCCTAGAACTTTGACTGATATTAAAGAACTAGTTAAAACTCATAACTTGTTTTGCTTTGCCAAAATTAGTGACTTTGATCCCAAAAACGGGAAAGCAAACTCTTCCGGATTTCTACCAGCTGAGGATTTCCCCAAAATCTTATTAGAAAATAAGGAAGTTTATCCTTATTTGACGCCACAGTACCCGTGGTTTACGCGGTCAGTAGGTACCCTCAGGTGTCGGGTAACATCCGGACTTGTCTACACTATCTACACTAATATTATAAAGAGGAAAGATTTGTTTGTTTGTTTGTTTGTTTGTTTGAAATGAATAGGCTCCGAAACTACTGGACCGATTTGAAAAATTCTTTCACCAGTAGAATCCTACATTATCGATGATGGACATAGGCTATAGAATATTTTCAAAAAAGTTAGGGATCCGTATGAAAACTTCGATAATGTAACCCAAGGTGTGAGAAAAAATCATTATATCGCGTACGCTGCGGAATCTATTGACAATAGAGCAAAGTGATGTACTACAGTTTTATAGAAGTCATCAATATCTACAAAAAAGTCCGCGATACCATATGTCTAACTATTATGGATAAGTCACTATGACCGCTTTTTGTTCATATTATTCAAGCAAATCCCATGGTGAAATAAAAAATGGTGATTTTAGTATCATGATATTAATCCTTATCCATTTAAATGGTTTGATAATTACGGTTGATTATGTCCGTGTAAACTACACTTTAAATTATTCAAATCGGACCTTTCATTCAAAAGTTACGACGGTAATAAACATGCTCGGAGTAAGAAAAATGTCGCGGCTTGAGCGAACTGGGGAGAATCGTATCAATGCATGGGGGTATAGGGGGCGTTGAAGTTTGTGGAGTACCTACTAAATCCACCCGGACGAAGTCGCGGGCGAAGTGCTAGTTGTTGATAAAGCTGATTGGATGGGATAATAAACAAACAGAGGTATTCCACGTGAACGTATAAAATTAGGTCATTTGACACGCCATAAGGTCAACCTCGTAAATGTACTAGTATTAAATTATTATTTTTGCTTCGATGAAAAATGATGTAGGTACATAGTGTTATTGAGAATTTCTTAGTAGCACTACTTACTTTGAGTATGTGCACGGATAGTAATGGCAATTACATCGCTTGGTAAATAGGAGTATTCTACGTGGAACAGAATAAACGCAATACCTCATAAGGGGTAATACTCAGTACTCATCATTAATTATGAACGTCTTTTGTTATGGGAAAAAAACCCAAAACCGGGAAAAAAAAATTGGGGCAGTCGAATTCTGTGTTGGTCCATAGTGAAAGTTTTTCATAATGATGAGTACAATGACTACTTAAGAGGTATTGCGTTTATTTCTGTTACAGGTTGTATAACTAGCGTCATTTGGGTTCCCCAAATGTATTTATATGGACAGGAAATCATCAAATCACTCCTCTTGCTCTGGACAGAGTGGCAGGGAGTGTCAGACTCTTATTGCGTAAATTCGTTCTAGGGCCGCTGTAACTCCTTCGAACAATCCCACAACGGAACCATACTTCAGGACCTTAGGGCCGGGGTAAGGATAACGTACGTTTTGCTTTACAAAACATATGAAATGTGGGGTGTTCTAATACAACACTGACCAACCCTTTGAAAAACACAGGCGTAAAGTTTTGTTGCTAAGAGATCTAAAAGATAACACTGATCTGAGCCAAACCTAAGCTAGAAAGGACAATATATTAAGCATTCCATAAATTACTCGTGACTTAACATACTGCTGGTCAATAAAGAGCCTATACAAATAAGCCACAGCTCCACAATCGCTCAATTTTCAACAAAACGCACGTTAATAACCATTCCGAACATAATCTCATTATTAAAATTTTGAAGACGAAACTTCGCGAAGTTCAACTTCAAATTACTTTTGTTCATGTCTATTAAAGATTACCGGTACGTTACATAGGTTTAATTAAATATTAATTAAAGTTAGACGGTTTATTTGTCTTTATATTATATAATTAAACGTTCGGGAGGTTTTAAGCTAATTTCGTTAAGCGGCCGAGCTTCATTCCTATTAGTTGGTAATTGCCGTAAGAAAGTTAAATTATTTCAGTGATTTGTAATTTATTCAATTTTAAGTCCACCCTCGGTGCCCGCTGGTATTTTCTAGATGTTTGTTAGAGACTTTTAATGAGTTTACTTGACGACTTCATGTTTTGAATTAATGAACTTGAATTTGAATGGAATGTATAATTTTTCACTCATAAAAACCATAACAAAATGGTGGAGTCTGTAAACTGAAGGGACTTTGATATAGCATGTTATACAGATTTTATTTCATCTTTTAGAGGCTGAAAATACAATAATAGTTTTTACTACGGGACCAACCTATACATTTAATACTTAGTTTTATGCGAACATAAAACTATTGCGTTACTGAGTGATTGAGTGACTGTGTGACTGACAGAAAACGCACAGCCAAAAGATTATTAATAAAGAAAAAACACAAAAAAATAATTAAGTAATAATTGTTTTGTTATTACTGTACCTACAGTGTTGGGAATAAATGTTTATTTCTTTCGTTCTGTACTTTCTCTCTGTGACAGATTGTTGTTGAACTAAAGTGTTATTTTGAACTGTTTTATTTTGTTTATTATGTTTTTCTTCTGTGTCTATTTTAAAATGACATGTTGATATAAAATTTTGTTAATATTGACATTAGATAGGCTAGTAATAGTTATGTGTCTACCAAATGTTACAATTCTAAATTTTAAAAGACGATTTAGTTTTATTTTTTCTCTGTATAACGTCTTAGATTTCTAACCAGTATAATTATGCTATACATAAATAAATAAATTAAAGGTCACCATAAAAAGTTACAGTTGTGTTCGGTCACTGACCCGACCGGCCCAACATCAAAGTTAGGATTATGAATGGGTAATCACGGTCATGGGTAATGTTTATCATTACAATTTATGTTTTAATAAACATTGATGAACCTAAAAGGGAGGTGTTGACGGATGAAAAGCAGGAAGAATAGATTGCCGACCATCCCGGTTATGGTGGGTGCTGATTGATAGTTATTTGTCTATTGAGTATTACTATATTTAAGCGAGGTCGGTATTAAATAAGGTGATTTACCTATAATATTCAATGGTAAATGGTAATCTTTCAGAGGATGAAAAACCTTTTTCTTTTTGATGGTGACCCTTAAACAGTTTGTACCCAATAGGTGGCCATGGTTATACACGGTGTAACAGAATAAACGCAATACCTGTTAAGGGGTCATATGATCCCTTAACAGGTATTGCGTTTTATGATGAGTACAATATTGTACTCATCATTATGAACAACTTTCACTATAGAACTAACACTGAATCGCGAAAGAAAAATTGGCTGCTCCATTTATGTGCGCATAACTCGACAAAATGTATCTACTAAACAGCTGATTTTTTTGTTTGCGTGTTTATAATGATGAGTACAATGACCTGTTATGATGTATTGCGTTTATTTTGTTACACATTGTAGCAGCATCAGTGGTATTAATTATAACCTCAATAGTGCAGGTGTAAGGGCACTTGGGGCACTCCAACAAGCAGGTTATATTTTAGACTGGCTCTGTACCTATTCACAATTGGTGTCAAACGAGTCTGTAAAACCCCATTTTACCAAGTTGTAGTTGTAGTGGCCATATAGTCCACTCTAATAAGAACATAATCGACGCAAGTTTTACTTTGAAATCACTACAGTTGGGAAACACCGGCCTCATCTAGTTTAAAACGACTAATAGAGATTGACGTGTAAAAGTGTGCAACCTACTTACAAAATAAATATCATTAATGAGGAATCATGAAAAAAAACAGCCTTTCCATAAACATTGTTAGATAATATGAATATTTCAGAAACCCGTATTATAAGTTAATTGTCTGTTTACATACCTAAGTGGTTTCTCATTCACACCCTTAAAATCGTGTTTATCAATTATAAGTCTCCATTATATCTATCTATTGTTAAAGTTTCCACTATTTAAACGTTATTTGAAAATACTTTAATCAATTAAATTAAGTGTGTTTCCCTCTTCGTAGCACCTGTTGAAACTGTAAAGTATGAAGTCTGAAGTTCTGAACTACGCTTTACATTAAATATTCATGAATAAACAAAGTGTCCCACGTTCCAATTCCATTAATTTATTAGATAATTATTTAGTTACGAGTAAGTAATTAAATTATAACATAATGAATATTTGATTGCTAAGAAACATCAAACATAACTTATAATATTATATATATTTTCAGCAAAATTTTAGCTAGAGTTCAAGGATCGGAATATGGTTTTCTTAATTAAATAGGTGAACACGTGTAAGCAAAAGTCTTGGAGATAGTTGAAATAAGGACCTACTCTTGTATGAGATACTTTTGATTGAAGCTAATTGGATAACACTGAAATAGAACATAACATTTTTTGAATAATCAATAGTTTCATTAAAAAGTTAATTAAGTAGGCATTGGCTTGTCGAAACTGTTAAAACATTTTTTGTCGTTTTTAGGCGCCGTTTAAACATGCATTCTCATCTAAATTTTAATTGCTACGGGATTTCAGTTCTGTATATGACGTCTATTAAATATGAAGAAGTACGTGATCACAAGAAATGTAACTATAAACGTAAACCAAACAACAAACGCCACGTAAAAATCGAGGCAGGTCCCTTTTCGTAGTTTCTGCTTTTCCCATGGGAAATAGGCGTCAGTTTATGTATCACGTATACAATAAGATCTATGTACATTTTGTATGAAATATAAGAAACATTAGATCCACGACATATCGTCATCACTTCATCAATTATAGTGTACAAATCCCACCAGTGCACACGAACGGAACAAAATTATTAAGTAAGTAAAAACAAAAATATTCAATACGCAAACATTCCGCTTTTGGTTCTGTGAATCTCGGAAAAATGTATACAGTCAATATTGACGCTTCGTGGCGAATATAAACATTTATATGTTATTGAAAAGTATTTGGGAAAATAACTGTATTATATTCGTACAGTGATTTTCCACCAAAATAGATAGGGGTTCTGTAAACAACCATTTGTGTTGTACCTAAGCGGACAAATGTAAAAATAACTCATACGAACTGGTTGATTGCGACTTCTATTCTCGAAATTTGATAGGAACCAGCCCAGCCAAAATAAATAGGTATTTAATTCGGGTAGAGGAACTAAATCTAAGACTTTTCTCTCTAGTAGATTACGGTTGAGCTAGCCCAATTGCACAAAAACTAAACTCAGATTTAGTTGTTAATATAAAATACACAACGAAATGCTCGCAGTTAAAAGAGAATTCTGGATATAAATTGATGAGTACTCAAAATTCGCGGCGCTAAAGACAGTAAAAACCCTTAATTCATTACCATCACAATTCAATAAACACACAACACAAACACTGAAACTTTTCTACATAAACAACTTCCACAATCAGGCTAGCAATCACGATCGCACAACCGTCCTGAGCAGCCAATAACAGACATTATCTAATCGCGTGCTGCGATCATTTGATTCAGTATCAACAGGTCTGGATGGCAGCCCCGGCGGCAGGCCAAGGCTGCTTTGGCACTGACCCGCTTTCGACACACCCTCCCCCGGTCGTACTTACAGCCCCCCCCCCGCGCCTCAACCCAGATCCGCCCCTCGCCCGGGAGCATCCAGCTGCAGCAACTGTTGCAGGCGGAAATAGCTCTCCAGAACTAGTCGACTTAGCTGACAGTTTGTTGTTTATTTTATTAATTTTATGTTCAGGTTTAAAAATATTTAACTTGAGCGTTACTTTAAAGGTGGTTTATGCAATGGAGTTACGTTTATCTTTAATATTTATTATTATTAAACTGTTAAGGAAAATGCACCTACCTAATTTATGGATATTAGGAAAATATAGAAATGCATTTGACTTAATACACTTTCTGGAAGGAAGCGTTAATCTTAATACACTTCGACGTTAACGAATGAAATGCTGACCTAATTACATTTCAGTATTCATCAATCAACCGCCTTGTTATCTTGTGAACAAGGTGCAAACAAAAAGTAATTATAACGAAACCAGACAGTTTTTGGGCTAAGTTACAGAGCAAATGGTGTCAATTTCAACCACACTCATAAAAACCCCGAATTTTCTCGAGTTTTCAACAATCCCTCGCAATCGAAGAAGTGGAATGGTGTAAAGTTTCCATCGGTTTCCCGAAACGGAGCGGGATCCGATAATACCTACTGTATTATCGGATCCCGCTCCCGTTATGGATCATGAAAGCCCATTGCCAATGGATTATTACCGCGGACATGAAACTTTACTCTTCGTAACCGGAGTGAAGTCGTAACTTCATCGAATCATTTCTGAAAGAATCAGGGTTATGTTTTTTTGGAGCTGTTTATTAGTTCGGGGAACATCTGAGCTTTCAAGTAAAATGTTGTATTTGTGAATGAATGAGCTGACAGGTGCTATAACCGTACTTTGGATTTGAACCGTACTTGATGTGCTTCGGATATTGGGTTCATTCTATTTATTTATGAATCGGGCTCTAGACAAAGTGATATTCTATAACTGAATAGTTATATATTGTCAAAACCACGTGGCATTTAGCCAGTGCATGTTAATCCCATAGTTTTGTCAATCTTTATCTCTGAAAGAATAACATTTTCCTAATTCCTTAAAACTAAAAGTTTTGTCTAAAAGTCACTTTTCTTTCGTGAATTGTCTTAAAAGCGATGACAATTTTGATGTTTAAATTAATTAAAAAGTAGGAACTTTATTCAATAGAGTGTGGCGTTATCCTTAAGATACATCTCCATTTTCATCTTCACATCATGGGGTGAACAAACCCATTCCGTGTTAACGAGCTTGAAATGGGGCGCTACACATTTCTCACATTGAAATAGAGTATCTACAAACACTCAGGGAGTATAACATTCGAGAGATCTTTGTTTATCAAGCTTATTACTGCGTGTCTACTGGTTATGATGATAACCTAAATCTTCCGCTTATTCCAAATCTAAAGTTTCTTGATCTAGATTCCAGTGGGTGCAAATGTTTAGTGCTGGGTTCAAGGATTTATCTCAGGGTCTGGCGAATCGGGAAGTTAAGTACTTCTGGTTTTACCTTGAGGAAAATGTAAAGAAGCGCGGCTAGTGCACCTCTATAATAACCCAATGTGTATCCATGTAAGTATATAAAATATCATTCGATAGACTCATTAACCCTCTATGGTAGGTGCCAGATAAATGCGGAATAAAGTACATTGACCTTTCCTTAATATCTCTTCGTAGGGTACTCGAACAGTAAATTATGAATCGTTTTTCATTACTGGAAATGGAAGGATCACGATAGATGTCGATTTAGGGACAGCTTTAAGTCATTATTTCTGTTTTTGAAATTAAGTGTGTTAATAAATGTAGGTGGGTCAATGGCCGTTATTCCACATTTATGTGGCGCCTACCACAGTTTATATACCTACCTATATTCCTCAGAGTACCTCTATAAGGAATACAACCGTCAATCGTACAATCCTAAAAAAAGGAAATTAAAGGCCATTGAAGCAAAACTCTTCTCAAATGAAAAAGGCATCCCTTAATACTAAAAAGAAAACGGCGGCGGGACCTGTTAAGTATTTATTTGAAGGGATTTTAATTACCGCATTTAATGTGCCATCCGATCCAAGTAACCAGGGAAGGCTTCAAGATAGATCTACGACTTTTTACGATTTTCAAAGTTGGTGTGTGGCAAAAGGCTAGTAGAAAGTTTTGTTTTTTGTTGTTCCTGAATGTTCACGTCTTCCGGGTTCTTAAATGTGCGTAAATTAAATGTATGTCACACCACCTGCATGAAAACGTCAAATTATAAGTCATGCATACCTAACCTAAAGTACGTCATTATTGCCCGCGACGGCGCTGGTCCGCTCACGCTGCTAGGTGCATAGGCTAAGTGAGAGTCCAAATTCAAATCACATTATTGACCGTTATAATTAAATTCAGTACATTATTATTGCCCGGCCCAGCGGGCCAGGGTACAGCTTCGGTTGCGCGACCTAGTCCTAGCAGCGAGGACCGACCAGCGCTGCTGGTGGTTGTCAGCCAGCTGCCGGCGCTCGCACAGTTTGTTTCGCAGTAGGTGTGAAAGTAGAGTATGCTCCTCAGGGATAAAGGTGTCTTTGCCTTGGGCTAGCTTGAATCAACTACAGCTGCTTTTATTAACTCCTTCGCTTCGCTTGTGAGTTAAATCCTTTATTACAGCATTACATTCACCTGTTCAAGAAAGTTCTGGTATATGGACCTAAACAGTTTATCATGTTGATGGCCAACTGAATCAGAATAAAATATGACCAGTTTTTCATAGTAACAATAATTTTAAATGAGAAAGGAAGTTATAAAAAAAAATAACGAACAATATATCATAATGAATTAGGTAGAAATAAGTGAAGTATTGCTGTAATTAACTATGAAAATAACAAATAGAACAAAAACACAACATAAGCATACAAATGATTGATTTTCCTGTCAAATTCATATCTTAAATCTAAATGACCGAATGACATTGTGGTTTGTTTGTCATTTTCAAAGAAACCACCAGACCATCAATCAACTTTTCTATTTTTCCAGTATTGATCGACTTTACCTTTGATAAAATGTGAAATTTTTGTTATTTCAATTTTCATGCAACGTAATGCATGAAAATTGAAATAACAAAAATTTGATTGAAAAAGATTCAGAATAACTGAAATCCATTCCCATTTTAATAAAATGTTTCTGTTGTTTGTGTTTGTTCGTAGTAAACGATACGATTTTAGGAAAATGAAAATTGAAAACATTGTCCGGATCATTGCAGAATTCGGAAAAAACTGAAACTGATATATTCTGGCACGAATTTTATTTTATTTTATTAAATCATTCTCCACACTAAGATTGATTAAATTATTCACCAAAGGAAACGTAAATAAAATTATATTTAACATCATTTACCTTACATGCGACGAAAAGTAATTTTTCCCCGAAACTGAAGGAGAGAAAGTGACGTAAAATTAAGTGCTTTAAGTAATAAAAGGCACATCGTGGTGACTTTACTGCCAAGGTAAGGGCCTACACCTACGAAAATGTCTTTGTTCTATGTCGTACGAGTTCAGTGCCGTGTTTACGACCCCTGGACATGTTCGATATATTTGGAACGTTATTTTTGGGGTGTTAAAATGTTACGCACTTCTATTTTTGTGTAAAAATTATCGTTTCGTAATTGATTAACCAATTTTTTATGCTCATATCTACTCCAAGCGTCTTCCTCCATTGAAAAAAAGGGGTGAACTCAAATTATTACGTATTTACATAGGAAAATCCTCAGTGTTTTCTCATCAAGCAAGTGCTACTAGCGATTCTAGGGATAGTAAACATTTCGTAGGATACGGGGTATCATACATTACCTGAAGGTAGGTACATAATATTACGGTACATTTTCACGTGAACGCCTGTATATTAACGCAGAGCTTAGGAGAACGGAACATGTAAATTCGCGTAAACCGTATAATAACGTGTTCTTGTGTTAAATTCATGAACGCTTAATTACATTGTTGCTACCAAGAAATAATTGTTTATTTTGTGAGCCCCTGCTCGACACTGTTTGGATAGGCACTAGCATTTATGAATATATGCTACTAAAATTTTATATTATACTAGTGGTAGTGGCCCGCCGCGGCTTCGCCCGGGTGTATTTGTTTTTCAAAATTTTCTGTCATGAAGTTTTCGCCTTGACAATTACGAATACAACAAAAAATCAATCGATCAAAAAATCAATCAATCGATATATCTATCGATCAATTTCAATCGTTCAAGTCGTTCCCAAGTTATGGCGTGATCAAGGGAAACAGGGATTCATTTTAAAATAGACAATGCGAAAGTTTGGGTGGTTGGATGTTTGTGTCTCAATCACACCGGAACAAGTGAATGGATCTGGATAAAATTTGACACAGAGATAGTCTGGAATAGAACATAGGCTAAATATATTTTTTTTATCATTGATAGACACGCACTTGGCCACTATCTCACCTGATGGTAAGCGATGATGTGGTCGAAGATGGAGCACGCTTGCCTAGAAGTAACCTATTCACTCTTGACTTAAAGACTGCTGGGTTGTAGCTATCAGGAAAGACAGACTGTTTATATGTTTAGAGAGAGAGAGAGTATGTTTTCTTAGGATAATTAACGATATTCACCGAAAGCGAAACCTTTAAAAAACGGAGCAAATTTTAGTTAGACTTGGTTAAACAATTTCTTTTTTATTCCCTTCGTATCAATAATGTTAGTATTCACCGAGTTTTCTCTATAAATTGCTTCGAACACAAATATTTCAAAAGGGCACTTCAAAGAAAACATACACATTCACAAACATGTACCTACACATACATACACATAGACACACATACACAAACATAAAACATGTATACACACAAATACACAACAATACAAACGGCACAAACCCTGTTTTTTTTTTTTTTAAACAAGTCGTACATACAACATCACTAAAGCATACAACTACAGTTACACAAAGACCTGCTAATTAGTTTATAAGTCATATACCTACTGTTAATTTTTCATCCTAAATTTAAAGTTAAGTCACTTTTTGTAAAAATTGTGAAAGTCTCAATATTGTTAATAATTGGGAAAGAGCGAGATATGCCCCAACACAAGTATTATCAATTACTTACTGGCGATGTCTCATTTACAATCCATGTAACTGCTTTTGGGACAAATAAACATTTTTTCATTTTTCATGTTTCAAATGTGACGGTTTGGACGTTTGTTAATACGCCTCAACAGCTGAACAGTTTTTAATGAAATTTGGAACACAGGTAGACCATGGCCTGTATTGGGTCATGGGATACTTTTATCTATGATGGGTATGTTTCGTGCTGTTTTTGGTGATCAGTGGGCGAAAGCTTAGTAAGTGGAAAATAATTTGTCAATTTGTTTGTCAGATAAGATAATTAAAGCTTATCTGCGTAACACGTCATTTTTTTCTAGAAAACATAGGCTAAATAATAACAACCACACGGGTCGATTTACGAAGTTAAGCGACGCTTCTCGAGGTGGGCCGTGGATGGGGGACCATCCAAGACATACCGAGACTGCTCCGTGCTTTGGAAACACCGTGGTTGGCTATCATTTGAAGGTCTGTGACAGTCTTTACGGATAGTCAGAAGACAGAAAATCTGACACCAGAGGGCCAATTCTACTATTTTTAAGCAACGTTCGAATTCTCGCAACTTAGTCGCAATCTGTCAAAAATGTATAGAAATGTATGCTTTTTTGACAGATTGCGAATGCGAACGTTGCTTAAAAATAGTAGAATTGCCCCTCAGTGCAGCCAAGAGGCAAAGTATTACTGGTAAAACGGGGTGAATAGGAACTGAGGGGTGAATATAAACAAAACTTTGAAGGGAAATTTTACGTAAATTTAAACCTTGTTTGCAGCATTTATGGACTCCAATTTAATTGCATTGATATAAATTTAAAAAATATTCTCTCTTAGAAAACCAATATTATGATATTAAATTGAAAAACCTCATCAATGTTTTGTTTCTATTCACCCCGTTTGACGGTAGTGGGTTGAAGGGGTCAGATGGGTGAGATACTGATGATATTCGATGTAAAATACTGGTGCTCAGTGGCAGTCCGGTAAGACGGAAGTCAACCCCAATATAGTTCAGTACGAACTTAAAGGTGAAGTTTCTGAATGGCTTCAACTATTAGACTATCAGAAGACGGAAGACCTACTGGCGTAAATTGCGTAACATATAACATACAGTACAGTACTTTTAAACAAACTCTCACATACACACCATACACACACACCATCTCACACACAATAAACTTAAATAAATTGATATTAGAATAAGAATTGTCGAAAGTTATCCTAAGAATATTGTAACTATTGTACAGCTTGGCAAAAAAGAGTTTGGAAAAAATGAGGGCGCCACTATCTCACTTAACGCACCATAATATGCTGAATCTGCGTTACGCGCCGCAAGCGTGCCTCGTAGCCCCGCTCCCGTCCCCGCAGCTCCTCCCCGCAGCGCTGCCCGACCGACGCGTCCATCTGACCCATTGGTCACTGTGAGCACCCCCACTGCTCCCCCCGCAAAGCCCGTGTCTAAAACGGAAACGGACCGGGCTGATGATGACGGCTTCGTGACGGTGCAAAGGAGGAAGCGCCGGCAGAGTAGCTGTAAGAACCGCTGCGGCAAGGCTCCTGCGGAGCCAAACGAAAAACTGCGTGCTGCAAAGCCGAATACCCCGGTGTATATTTCCCGTCTCCACTACACCACTGATGAGGAAGACATCGTGAAGTACGTGCGCCAGAGGCTGAAGTACGCGCCGAGAGTGCAGCTGCTGGAGTCGCATCGCAACGTCAACTTTAAGGCGTTTGTGGTGCGCATACCAACATGCTACCTGCATCAGGTGATGGAGGAAAGCTTTTGGCCACAGGATGTGGTATTCCGCCGCTTTCGCGGACAAGTGCCACCGGAACGCACAAAGACTTAGTGCAACCAAGTGATACTAACGTAGTTTTAAGTTATTATATACTAACACAATTGTTATTATATGTATAGTAGGTTAAGGTATTTATCTATGGGTCTTTGTAACCTGAAAATAAATGGTTTATTATTATTATTATTATTATAATATGGGAAATCAGTAAGAGAATTTAATCAAATCGTTAAAAATAAATGTGGAACAATAAACGTTACTCAAAATCTAACACTTGTCGGCCAAGTAGTGTCGACATCATAGGTTTCCATTTAGTAAAATATTTAGTTCCACTTGTCACCACATCATACTCTTTTTTGCCAAGCTGTAAGTCTACTGCAGCGACATTCGAACCAATGTATTTGTATTTTGTTATGTTATACTTCCTGCGGCTGAACATTAAAATACAAGCTCAAGCTTAGTTTGGGAATCAGTAGCAGTACCTTTAATGCAATACATGAATACGATGCTTAAGTTAAATTACTTTAAGAAAACGAATGTATTAACTGGCGATTATTTATTTATGTTATTTATTATAGTTGAAAAAATGTAAGGCAGATTGATTCATCATCTGCCTAGCCTTTTCCCAACTGTATTGGGGTCGACTCCCAGTCAAACCGGATTCAGCTGAATACCAGTAATTTACGTGGAGCGGCTGCCTACCAGACCTCCACAACCCATTAACTGGGTAACACGGTAATTCTTGGCAAGACTGGTGTCAGATTTTCTGGCTTCTGACAATCCGTAACGATTGCCAAATATCTACAAATGACAGCCGGGACCAACGGCTTAACGTGCTTTCCGAGGCACGGAGGAGTCTCGGTATGTTAATATGGTCACCCATCCACAGACCGACCTCGGCAAGCGTTGCTTAACCTTGAAGATTGGTCCGTGCGGCTGTTATAATTTAGCCACAAGCTCCTCGGCAGATTGATTGAAAGACAGAATAAGACGTTATGTCATAAGATCGATTCATTTTAATAAAACCATTTATTTCCGTCGCGTATTAAAAGGGTTAAAAAACTCATATCCTCGGCTTAAGCTTCACGTAAACATAATTAATAATGCAAAGTAGGAGCGGCAAAGTAATTGATTTCCCTTCGATACTTTCTTACTTTAGCTTTTATGTTATTCATGTGTTTACCTAAGTTTTGTGGGTATTTGTTTGTTTTATCGACCCATTACCCATAACCATTGAGTGATGAGGAATGGGCATCAACTTTCTATTTTCTAGAAAATGTCTGTCTTGAAAAGTTTGTGATATCACGTTTCGAAATCTATGCAAAGCTGTATGTTTATGGAATTAAAAACTTGACCGTAACTGCAGAAAACAGTACTACATCCCGACCGAATTTCGGTTACGGTGGCCATTACCAACGGTGATTAGCCGAATTGAAATAAATAGAAATACTTAACTCTTTACTTTCTTTTCCTTTAGTCTCATAGTCTAATGGGACCGGCAATATTTATTTATTTAAACTTTATGTCCAATACATGGGCGGACTTAATGCAACAAGGCATTCACTACCAGTCAACTTTTGGGTTAAAAAGACCACTCCATGGTATACAACAAATAAATAAGATTTCCAATACGACACGACCTCTACCGGTGGAAAAACAAGCGAGTTCGAGGACCAACGAGTTCATGTGCTTGAAAAATTACAAAAAGCATACAGATTATAACGCCAAAAAGTGCTGAAAAGAGTAACATTTGATTGTTTCGTAAAATTATTAGATTTTTCTTATCGCCGTAACCATCACGCCTGACCAACCTACTAGTGATCAGAAGATACGAAGGTACGTTGTTATTTCTATGCACAAGCATAAGATACACTAGCACATCGCCCGCGACTTCGTCCGCGCGGATTTAGTAGGTACTCCACTAACTTCAACGCCCCCTATAAAAGGTTAGTTTTGGAAAATTGAGCACAACGATTTTCGTACGCCACGCCACCGTTGACAGAATCTCACTTGTCTCAAGCCCAGGTTCAGCGCAACTGTTCACCCCCTTCCACCCTGTTTCAATTATCCCGCTTTTAGTTTGTTCATAGCATTCCGACGTAAATTGAAGCAAGCAATTATGTCCTCCCCTAAAATCTTAATCACCCTTGCTTCACTCCTTATTATGTATGTAGTTTATTTTCGAAAAATCCAAACATATGTTATTCTTATTGTTTAATCGAAAACATTTAAATGCCGTGGTGTTTCAACTTCATCGGACCAAGCATTGATGCGATTATCCCCAGTTCGCTCAAGCCGCGACATTTTTCTTACTCCGAGCATGTTTATTACCGTCGTAACTTTGGAACGAAAGGTCCGATTTGAATAATTTAAAGTGTAATTTACACGGAAATAATCAACCTTAATTATCAAACCATTTAAATGGGTTAATATCATGATACTAAAATCACCATTTTTTATTTCACCATTGGATTTGCTTGAATAATATGAACAAAAAGCGGTCATGGTGACTTATCCATAATAGTTAGGCATATGGTATTGCGAACTTTTTTGTAGATATTGATAACCTCTATAAAACTGTAGTACATCACTTTGCTCTATTGTCAATAGATTCCGCAGCGTACGCGATATAAGGATTTTTTCTCACACCTTGGGTTACATTATTGAAGTTTTCATACGGATCCCTAACATTTTTGAAAATATTCTATAGCCTATGTCCATCACCGATAATGTACAATTCTACTGGTGAAAGAATTTTTCAAATCGGTCCAGTAGTTTCGGAGTCTATTCATTTCAAACAAACAAACAAATCTTTCCTCTTTATAATATTAGTGTAGATAACTTCAGACAGGCCATTATTCGCTACAACAACACTGAACACTTATTAATAAATGCATCTAAAACTATCCCGTTAGGAACTCAAAACTCCTAAATACACGTAGTAAGACGCTCCATCTACTTGGAAACTAGCTTGCAAACTGTCCAACAACTCCGTGTACTGTCTGAGGAGGTACTTTGCCGCGTTGTAATTTGGTTACTGACATTTTGCATGAATATTGTGCAAGTTACCGCCGTAATAGGGCTGTTATATATTAACTGCACTCTTCGCCGCGATTACAATAGTTCTTTGGAGTTATAGCTGACATCTTACTACGTTTATTTATGAAGGATTTCCGCTGGCTGTCGCTGGATGACAGCGCTATAGTTTGTCTCGAGACATGAGTCCCAACATAACGCTGAGCGATGGCTGTTGTGAGCAGATTTTGCGCAACACTCAAACTTAAAGCATTTATTTCAATTAAACCATTTACAGGTACTTTTTAATTGTCAAAGAGGTGAAGCTATTTACAACTTCCATGATTCTACCTATATAGAAAAACGTGCAAGAAACTCTACTTGCACTCTTTTAAATCAATAAATTGTTACAAAGTTGTGGTTACATTGTTCTTGTTTTTAAACCCAACCTTTTATGAATTGGTATGCGTCATGCTTGGTGCAAATGTCGCCCTTTCTTTCTATTATGATTGAGTTTACAGGAATATTGTAGCTAAACGAACCCCAATGTATACAATAGCTGTAAGAGCCTCTGTTTTGACAAACATATTTTTCAGATTTGTTACGGGTTTAAGTGTTTGTAAACACACCCACAAATTTCAAATAAAATACATAGCAAGAGAAAGCTTGGAACAGACGATACAAAAACAGTTTATTTATAGATTTTGTTTACGTTTACTCACGTGAATATTTCGGATCAACCTAAGAAGTAAAGCGTAAACAATATTGTGAATATGAATGTGGCACCAACATAAAAAATGTCATGACAAGAATGTATGAGGTGTCGTGCAGAAGATTTCAATAAACATGTTTTTTCACACTTGAAAGATATTATAACCTACTTAAGTTTATAAATAGGCACCTGATGCAAAAGGGCAACATTAAAATAGAAAGAAATATGGGGGAAAACTGCGATATAATCTTCTAGTTAGTGTCGGTAGTTAGAAGGCCCACTCGATCCTCGTAGGGTGATAGATCACGACAGATTTGACAAATGACAGTCTATCACTGTTCAAACTGTGATATATTAGAACACTTTGGAGTTTGTTATTAAGATGTGCTATTTATATTAAGTGGAGGGATTAATATGACTATAATTTAAATAAAAAACTTAAACGGGGCGTACTAAAAGTTGGTCATTGTACTCACTATTATGAACCACTTTTACTCTGCGGCCCAACTAGATTTCGAAAAAATCGGTACTGCTGATTTTTTTGCGTTTAATTTTAACACCTTGTGACCACCTTAAATACGATGATGACGAGAGAGGAGGGCGTTGTCGGTTAGAGTGAACATGTTCGCTCGCAGGTTTGCACGATGCTCACTTCCAGTCAAAGTTACGCTCTTTCGATCGTACTGAACTTCGTTATACAAGTGCAGCCTGTGGGCTAGATGTACGCAGAGATCATACGTGCTCTCCGTGTCCAGTATAATAACGCGTTTAGGATGCTGGTGGGGCTGCCCCGCTTCTGTAGTGCGTCGGGATGTTCGCAGATGCACATATGGATTGTTTCGACACAACAATGAGTAAAGGGTGCGCTTCCCTGGTGCGCAGGGTGTGGGGCAGTATTCTGTTCTATTCTTGTATAACTGGCAAAATGTGGGTGTACCTACTTTAGACATTTGCCTTACCCTGTGGGTAAAACAGGCGTGATGTTGTGTGATAAAAAGGCTTTGATATAAAAATAGCCAACGATTGATACAAACTGATTCATAACAATATTATAATCCGATATTTTCTCGGAAAATGAACAGCTAGGCTTCTCTTGTGGGCCGCCGCACTGAAAGACGAATCCGCCTGTGTGCATGAAATCATAAATAAAAAAGAACTACGCGATAGCGATACGCGAGATTATGCCTTTTTCATTTTCGCAGTACATCTAAAGATGATTAGGAGCCACACGAAATTGTGCAATTTAATGCTGATTTTATTTTATAGAGATGTCTTTAAAAAGTGATCCAATTTTTTTTATTTGTTTTTCATTTATTTTCTTTCCTTAATTTCTTTGGAGTGAATTTCAAAGACTTGGATTTTTTTATGAAATTAATAAGAGCATAGTTACGTGTCATAACTATAAAAAAAATAATATATTATGAAAATGAAAATGATCAAATTAGTGATCGAGCCGTAGTCCTGAGTGAATTTATTCACGTGATTCAAACACAATTTTATTATACAATGAGGCAACTTCAACGTCCTCATATCGAGCAGTAACCTCGCGCACTTATCGATGAAAATACATAAGTGCGCGAGGGGAGCGATAGGTATAGGTGGTTCTAGATGAAAAGTACTTGACTTTAAAAGAAAAAAACAAAAGCATTACAATTGAAAAGAGAGAATGCAAGAAAAAAACAGGCTGCTTCCAGTCTAAGTACAAAGATACAAAAGCACGAGGCTGATGAGGTAGATATAGATACGGAACAGTTTTTTTAAAAAAGATATTGATTTATTTAGCAACTTGTTTTATTTCAGGTTAAGGGGGATCCCTAAAGAGACCTCGCCATACATTTTCCAGGAGCTGTAATCTCCGTAAATAAACAGTTTCTGCAGAATAAAGCAAGTATAATGAGATTTTATAATGTATTGTGATCGCCTATCGCCCAAATTTTAGAAAAAAAACAGTCTTTCTATGAGAATTAGACCCAATAAAAAACGAAAAATCTTTACATGTGTGAGTGACCTGAATCGCGCCATCTGACAGAAATTTATAGAACCACCGAGAAAAAGTTCATTGCTGTTGTGTTACGAGTTTACGTGCGGTGAACATTTTAAGTAGATGGCGCTGTTCGAAAATTCGAACAAGCGCCAAGGTTATCGAGTGACGGACGCGGCGATGCGACGTTGCCATTCAAGACGCAATTTGGCAACAACGCGTGTTGCCAAATTGTTCCAGTCCATGCGTGATTGTGTGTCAAAATTGTGTTTCTAGCAAGTTAGCGCCGGCGCGCGGGTTTGCCCGCGGATTTTACATTTTATGATTGATGAAATGTTTTTTTTTAGGGAATGAGAAATAATGCTAGAAAGTGAAAACAATTATCTGCGATCTGCCTTTGGTTCACACAGATACAATACTAATGTTATTATTGTATTACTTATCTACTTTAAATAAATAGTGCCTACCTACCTAAAGATTTAAAAATCTTTCCACTGTATGTAAGTAGGTACTGATAAAACATTTTCTGACACGGTTAAGTACTAATTCATTGGTTTGGGTTGAATCAAATCAGAGAAAAGAAGTTCATGTAGGTATACTTAGGGTACCTATACCTAAATCAGGCGATCAGCGTAGGCAAACTTACCTATTTTTTTCCTAGCTACCTACGCAATGGTCGTCCGTCTGTCGGTCCGTCTGTCTGTCTGTCCGTCTCTCTGTCTGTCACCAGACTGTATTTCACGGACCGTGATAGCTACACAGTTGACATTTTCACAGATGATGTATTTTTTTGCATTTGTGTCGCATGATTGTAATATTATAAGTCGCGTAAGATTGTATATTTACAAGTACCTACTTACTTATAATTTCTTCTAGATAAGACAAGTATTGTAAACTATTGAATTTGGGTGTGATTCAGTGTATTCGAAATTATCTCTTCTCAACACATCATCTGTCTAGCCCTTTCCCAACTATACCTACTGGGGTTGGCTTCCAGTCAAACCGAATTCAGCTGAATACCAGTATTTTACGTGGAGCGGCTGCCTACCAGACCTCCACAATCCATTATCTGTTCTCAACATAATCATACGATTATAGTCTAAAACATAAACAAGATTTATTACAATCTTACGATGTTTGGAATTATCCGGTGACACATAAGAGTACTTACATAGATAGGTACCTACTCTAACCAACTAATACCACGATATTCTAAGCTGATAACAACCCTTTGCTTTGCCATCTAAAACCATTCCACCAAAGAACGCCAGTAATCACACTAATCACTGAATGTTATGACTGTATCACCTAAAGAAAACATTCTTAGATCGCGACGAATAATTGCATAAATAATCTTTTATTTATTTAGTACCTACACGTCACAATTTATTTACACGTTAGGTACTATTTAGGTTCAGTCACATTACAACAACCTGTGTAGGTACAATATACCTTTATTACCATTAGATACGGGACTTAGTCACAGCAAGCGGTCCTACTCAACTAAGTGATTGCCCGTAGTTGGCACTCAGTCGCGCACGGAAATCATTGATGTGACCTTCAGAATGATTGGCCAAAATGACCGATCAGCTTAAAAATATTACTAAGATCTAATACCTATTTGCTACTATTTGATACCTTTGTTTAAATAATTGGTACCTAATTAATAACTGAGAAAATGAATTTAAAAAATGGGCAGTCATTCTGATGTCAGGATGGACTGCCGACATTTAGGATCTCCACGTAAAGGCTCAAAAATTTCAATTCGCCTTTACAAAAATTTAGTACCTATTTGATACCTTAACATACCTTACCTATTACCATAATTTAACATAGATTTTTAAGGCAAAGAATTTTATTAGAGATTTTTTGTTTAGGTAGGTACTATGAATAAATATACTTACCTAGTTCTACCCACATGCTAGCTTTTATCAGTATCTCGGAAATTGTTATTAATTAGTAGTACTTATTACTAATTATCGTGTAAATTGAACTACCTTCACTGCATAGACTTGAAAAAAATTGACGTCACTTGACTTTCTGTATCAAGTAGTACCTACCTAAACATAGGAAACCAAAAATCTGTAATAAAATGCAACATGCTTTGCAGCTCAACAGTGTTTTAATAATACTAGGAATAAAAATAAGACACACCACTCGTAAATACAGCCAAAAATGTTAATTTGTTGAAAATAACAAAAATATTTTATCGTTTGCTTCGCCATGTTTGTGAGAGCGAGATAGATATTAAAAACATGCGTGAGAGACACGATACGCACAATTCGCGAGTTGTTGAGAGATTTTGTAAACAACGCGCGCGACGACTAGTACCAGACCGAGGTTGCGTAAGGTTAGCAACACAAATTTCTTCAAACATATTAATAGTTTTTTATTATTATTGTTTTACCAACCATGATTATTTAAATTCAAGTCAATTTTATTAATAATTGATAACAGTTATGTTTTACGCAACAGGTACTTATTTAAAAAAAATGTTTTATAAGACAAAGTCTAGTTTTTAGTACCTAATTGTTAGTGCAGAATCACTACTTCACTATATTTAGTTATCTTTATTACGCGACTGTGGCAAAGCAAACGGTTATGATTTCAAGGCTTCCTCGTAACTCCCAAACTGCACGTCATGTGCAGCCATATTCTTTATTTATTTATACATAAATGCATGATGGTGATACTTAAGGCTCTTTTTTATTCAGGTTTCCCAAAGATGAATTAAGGAGACAAAAGTGGCTTGTTATTGTCCGAAAACAAAGGCAGAAGTAAAGCTTTAGTAACCTTGCGCGATCGAGCGAACAATATTTCTTTTTTTAAGTACCTCAAAATAATTAATGTTTTTTATTTTATTTGCTAACGCTACCACATGCCATGTCATTCATAATCGTAAACATTCGTCAACATTCGGCAGCTAACGCGATTTCGCTCGCACGACAGCGCCGTCTCCTATCTCTATCCTTGTCTATCGGTAACAGTAGGTTGCGACTGTGATGACACTGATCACAGATGTGTGAGTTTCGGTGCATAGTCGTACGCCGAGCCCATGTTTACTGATTGCGATGTTAGAGCGTAACATGCAATGTTTATTACCCAAAATAATTTATCTGAATAATTTGTTATGGTGAAAAGGGATACCTTTTCACCACCAAATCCGATAGGATATCGAGCCTAGAAACAAAAATATGCATAGACCAATAATTATATTATTATTAATATTTGAAAATATTAGGTTTGGTAAGGATAAAGAAAGATAAAAAATAATTCAAAAATAAATACAACTATTGAGATTTGAACCCACACCAAGCCTAATGAAAGGCAGTCTCTAAACCGACAGTCTATTTGTACGGTTGATAATTGTTTCAAATAGCCGACCTTATTTATGTCAAGGTTTTTAGCTGCTCAGCTTCCCGAAAGTATAGCGTGATGATAATCATTGCTAAGGTTATATTAATAAGAAATAGATTGGAATATAACAATTTGATCCTCTGGACATTTTAATTTCCAACCATTTTTGAATAAAACGACATCTAGTAGGGTCGAAAGTTACTACTATTTACTTTGCATGTGTGTGTAAAGAGTAAATTCATGCGGCTAAATCTTTATTCTGCTGTAATCTTTGTATGGTAGCAGTTAACAAGCATAGTGATTATCTAAAAAAATCAAGTTAATGCCCTAGGTGTCGCCTATAATAAAGTTGTCTATTAAAACTTTCTATGTTAGGTGTAAAAATTGAAAATGTTCGAAATTGTGGATGTGTCGCCATCTAGCGACAAAATGGCAGTGAGAGCATTCATCCATTCACCTTAAGGAACCGTCTTTTCCTGCTTTAGTGGTAATTAGTTGCCTACTGTGAAATCGCTGCAGACTATTTGAAACTCACAGTTATACATCTAAAAGGTAGCTTTAATATCGATAATGGTACAATTAACATACTCGTACTTTTACTCAAAACCTTTCACAACATTATCATCATCACCTTTTCCATCATAGCAATTAACAGTCTGGCATCATTGTTTTATCTACGTAGGCGTACTAAACGAAGCTAAATGCTAGCAATTATGTATTTGAAGGCTTCAAAATGGCGTCAAAAGTGCGAGTCACCCGTGAATGGGCAGAGTTCATTAATTAACTCAATGTTTGCGCTCCACGGCACATTGCAGCATGTTTACTTTACTCGTTTATGATATTTTAAATCGACATTTTGTTACTGTTATTAATTACTGGGAAATTTTGCGTGGGGAGAGGAAATTGTGACAAAGAACCGCTTTTGAAAATTGGCCTAAATTTTGTGGATAATATTTTATATTCATCGCAGAATTTTCAGTTAGAGCGGCTTTGAATTTGTATATAGGTACGACATGAAATAGAAAATACTAGTTCAGTATGTATGTGCAACTTTTTCAAGCTATTCATGCTGGTAGAATACAAAAGCACAGAGATTTATTAAATAAATATAGAACTCGAGGATAGTGGAGTACCTACCTAAGTGGTATCTGTACGACAACAAGAATAAAAGCTGTCGCGGCAAACCAAGCTTTAGAATTATGAAATGTCGTCTGACATTTACAACTAAGAATAAACAATTGTTTAGGTTTATACTCAGTTGTGAACTTATAACAAGACAAATGCCAGTAAAAAACAAGCGTGTAAAATGCTGCTGAACTTGGAAAAGTCAAAGTTAATTCCTTTATTTCAAATTATACCATTCAAAGCTGCACTTTTTTATGTCATCATTTACAGTCAAAAAATCAAAACATGAAGTGAATCCACTCGCAAATGTGGATAGCTTATCACGGAGAAGAGTGGACAAGAAACTCCATAGTAACTCCCTCATATAGGTATATTAGTCTATGGTTACTACTATTTCTTAATACTTTTTTATACCCAAAATAACACCAATAAGCGAAGTACTTTCTTCCAAACATTTCCACTAACCCAAAGTAATATCGACAAAAAGTTTCCAAACGCACTAATATCCACTATTGTAAGTTTTATTACTACATTCCAAGGATATAAACAAAGCAATATCGCGACACTGAGCCGCAATCACAACCCAATAACGCCTTCCAACTGTAGCGAGCAAAACACAAGCTTTTTCAAATATTTATTCAATAAATCCGAGATCCGATATACTATTGATCCTTGTTCGTGTATTCTGTTGTTATTAAACAACAACAACAACAAAATAGAAGCTTCCATTTAATAATAAAACTAACATTGGATTAAGACTGTACCTAATGAAAGTGCCGACTGTTTGTTTGTATGGATGCGAATCTGTGTTTGTTTAAAAGTAGTGCTCATGCTAGTTAGTGTGTTAACTCAGATTAGTATTAACTTTTATCATTAATGTTGTGTTCCAGTTCTATTATGTGATAATTTTATGAAAATTGTCACATAATAGAACCCAATTTTCATAAAATTATCACAAATTTTATGAAAATTGGGTAAACTCATCAATCAATCTGCCTAAACTTAGCTCATCTATGTTGAAGTCGGTTTCCAGTTTAACCAGATGCTGCTGAATATAGACCGACTGCCTATCTGACCTCCACAACCCAGTAACTGGGTAATTGGATCGCCCTTGACCCAAGACTGTTGTCAGACTTTTCTGGCCACGTGTAACGACCGTCATAGATCTAGCTACAAATGAAAGCCGGGACGTGGTTTCCGAGGCACGGAGGATTCTTGTTAAACATGTCATATATATGTCACCGGTAAATTGCGAACGCCATTAGATTGTAAAATATCGCGTTAATTGTAAACTATTTTTTCTTAATAGGACACAGAAATATTTGGAAACTAAAGAAAGAAAGAAAGGACAAAATAACATTTATTTATCACATACATGAAACTATTGAATTTGGATGGCATTTATTGTATACAAAACGATTTTTTCATAATATATCGAGAAATTATAATCTAATAAAGATTTATTACAATCTTACGGGGTAGGTATGCAATTTTCCGGTGTCATATGCATGCACGAATAGACCTCGGTAAGCTTTGCTTCGCAATGAAGATCGACCCGTGAGGCGGTTGTTATTTAGCTTTTTGTTCTACAAAATTAGGTGTATATCTCCATCAAATCACAGCGTATGCCAAAGGATTTCACAGATTCCTGTACCTACAAAAAAATGAATCGGTAGTGCTGCAATATATTTAGTAGTAGTGCTATTTAGAAAAAACTTAACAAAAAACCGGAAATTCCAACTGAAATTTTAAATTTCAGGGTTTAAAATTTGTTATGTTAGGTACTCATTTCAAAAAAGCAATTTTATCAATTTAAAAAACATCAATTTTCAAATTGCCTATGTTCACAAAAGGACCGCACAAAATTATACTCCTTATTTCCATTTACATAACAAAAAGAATGCAACTAGGTCATCGTCCAAACATCAAATTGAGCAATGCATCCCAAAATAATGAGCACAACTTCACAAGCATAAAGGAGTAAATCCCGAGTACCACAGCATACCATAGCCACGGCTATAAAACAAATTATCTGACGTTCGTTTTAGCACCATCACGAATTATTTACTACCATCATGTCGGATTAAAGCGTTTCTATAGTACCTACATACTGGTGAGAATTTGTTCGTATGTACCTAAGTACATACGAACAAATTTATAACAGCCACTATTCCACTGACAAACAGTCGGAATTCTAAAATTCCGACTGTTTGTCAGTGGAATAGTGGCTGTTTTATTTTTCCTCATACTTCAATTTCTTTTATTTTAATAATTTCTTCTTTTTCCATATTTTTCTATTGGTCCCCTTTGATAGACGTTATCATATTTCACACAGTCTACCATTGTTTCTTCGGTTTGTCTCTACTCTTATGGTGGTGTAATATTCAAGGACATTGATTCGGCGTCTATACATCGTTCGCCTAAGAACCAACAAAGACGTGAATTTACTTTCTGTGTTCTAAATAATGCATATATTCGATTGAAACTAGATTAAATTCACGGACACTTCTGATAATCGTAAAAAATCCAAAACGCTTTCGGATATTGAAGTTAAGGCCAATAGAAACAAACCAAAGTGTCAATCCTAGTGTCATCTATCAACTCATCGACTGTCAGTGTCAATGTTGCTCGTTTCACACAGCGCTTTTAATCGCTTTATTTTCTTTGTAACTAAAAACCTTACTCATATGTAGATCAAGCGTTGAGAGTGCTGAGTTGACTGTATGAGCTACAATATCCTTTGTCTATTCATAACGTCAAATTGAAACAAGAAATAATGGCGCCGGGGAAATTTTCGAAATTATGAAGTGTAATAATATTTATTTATGAAAATTATATGTAAATGTAATTTATAGAAAAAAATCAGTTATTATGGTAAAGATTTCATACGTGTTGATTCATAGGCCATTTTTAACAATGCCCTTTAAGCTTAATGGTGGTCGGTGGACAGTTAATGACATTCATTTTGACAATTATAAAATTGAAGTATATTCTGGAATTGAGAATGAGAAGTTGAATGACCGGTTAGGTCACCACCTAACCGGCTTGTGCCCTAAAAATTGTTTGTCCTAAAGTTGGATCACAAACGACAACGACATAGTTCTTGCAGTTCGAGAGTTAAAAAATGCAGTTTCAAATTCTATCAGACAATATCTTAAATCTTGTCTATTAGGTATTCCAATTTTCAATTTTCAAAGAAAAGAAACCGATTTTCTGCAAATCGTTTTTCATTAAAATAAATAAGTTTTTCCGAGAATTAATACAATATGTTCCCATCACAAGTAATATTATATAAAAGTGGAGCGAATATTCTGTTGAGTGGATACGTAAAAGTCGATATGTTTGCGATATTGCAATCTTGATTCTTTTGACATACGTTCTGAAGCTATGCAAATAAACTCTGCAGCGATTGCCTACGTCTCGTTTAAAGGAATCGGATACGATCAATATTTGTTCGATTCAACTTTCAAGCTTATTTGCTCTGACTATAAATGTAGAAAAGAGAAGAAATTCTTTGGATGAAATATCTACGGACTTTATTTTTTTTGCTATTCCAATAAAGTTTTCTTCAGGCCGTGTTAATGTAATAGCTTGACCACATGAATGTTAGAGCAATTTTTACTCGACAAAATAGAAATGACAGTCATTATAGTTCAAATAAATAATTATTAACTTTAGAAAGTATAATTATTTGTTCAAAAGTCCTAATATTCTAGGCTCAAATGAGTCCATATTGATCGATTAGTTCTTTCAAGTGCCTAAAAACTTATTAGGACATGATAGTGAATAATTAAACAGGAATGAAGATTTTTCATCTTGGCATGTTATAACATAAACACAATAAGGCACCTGCCATATTGTATTCGTTAAACAAGTCAGCCACCACTGTTACTAGGTGGAAGCTTTTACGGGGGGCTTCTGAGGTACTTGTGGACGTGATCACGCGATTCAACAGTGTGTGCAAGTACTTTGGCATATGGACGCACCACAGGATATTTTTCCCTAACACAATATAGTGCTAAAGCACATAAAGAATTTATTTGGAAGTTTGACAAATATTCACTTCCATGTCGATTTTGATAAGATAAACATGGGGAAAAAATCTCGCAAATGTCGTTGCATTGAAGAAAACATTAATTATTCAATGAGATAACTGAATTTGACCTCTATAATATAATAATCAGACTATAATATCCGCACTACTGGGGAATGGGCCATAATCCACAAGTCACATGTCTTCAAATTTTTGGTCCCAGGACCAGCTTTTTCGATGCTATTCTTCGCCTATTTGAGATTAAACTCATCGATCAAAACTTACAATCTGTTTGCGAAATCACTTGGCGAAAATAAAATAAATGTGGTAGTTGCAAATACTGTGAATAACTGATTGATCTAATTTTATCCTCCAAGCCGAGTAATAGAGTCATAAAGAAAAAGTGTAGGTGGTTGTTACTATTTGTATATCCCACAGAACATGGATTATATATCTCGTCGACCACTACGAGAGGTGGCACTTTTACACTTGCCACGCACTTGCAAACTAAGGCCACGTTTCTAGTTGCAATTAACTCGCGTGGCAGTTGCATTACATGCATGCGGGCTACTGAGGTGTAATGTGATCATTCGCTCGATCGTGCCTCGCAGTGTAATTAAACTTGTGTTGCTTGCAGGTGGAAACGCGGTAAAAGCGTAATACAGTTTACTCGCACTACTGAAACTGACGGCTTTGAATTGTGGAAATGACACTCGATGAGTAAAATAAAAATTAAAACAATTTGTTTCAACACGCGTTCATCAAAATATTACATTCAAATAACGCTCAATCTTTTTGAGATAAGATTATTGTGAGCTGTAATAGATTTAGATCAAAGTTACTCGCTCACAGGTCTTTGTCAGGTAGTGGACCCGCATAGACTTTTCAACGGTATAGAAGAATTATAGAATGTTTTTTTGCTGTTGAGAATTTTTGTTTTCTTATTTTATGGATATTTTCTTAGGTAATTTATTCTGAATGCTTGGAAGAGCATTCGTCTAGACCCTTTTACCGTATTATTTTTTTACTTTCGGTAGTTTATACAAAGGCAAGTACGACAGGTTACGAAAAAGTTTGAAAAAAAAAAGTTTGAGTGATGAAAGCAATCTCGTCGAAACGAGAAAAAAAAGACGCTGGCGCAGTGGTATTTCCTTGTTCTGTGGTATATTCGTATAAACGCGACGAAACACCAGCTACGCAACGATTGATATAAACTAAACAGAATGATCGACAGATATCTTTCTCACGAAGGTAAAAATCGTTCGTAAATCATCGATTTTTGTTTATATGTTCAAGTTTAGTAGCTCTTGACTATTAATAGAGTTTATTAAACGTGGAGAGCACGAGGGCGGGTCAGCAGGTGCATTAGTGAGGCGATTCCAAGTGGAGTGGAGTGTGGAGTATTTAGCTATCTCACGAAATACGTC
The DNA here is from genome assembly GCA_947386135.1 of Melanchra persicariae. Classification (NCBI taxonomy): domain Eukaryota; kingdom Metazoa; phylum Arthropoda; class Insecta; order Lepidoptera; family Noctuidae; genus Melanchra; species Melanchra persicariae. The sequence goes on along the minus strand of OX376648.1, from coordinate 16,375,910 downwards.
GGTTCGATGAAAGGTGTAAGTGGTATTGGCTGCTGTGATTAGAAATGAAGTGCATTATAGTTTGTTTTGGATAGAATTGGGACGGTCGTTTCATATTGTATTGTAAATATATTGATTTTACCGTGCAAGCTAAGTAATAAAGAAAAAATAAATTCTAAGGAGAATAAAACATTTTTTTTGAAAGTGTTGTGTACCTATATCATCTCAAAACTATCAGACTTTTAAGCAATGTCATGCCATTTCTACTCTCCTCCATAACAAAATAACACCTTTTCACTTTTGATTTTGATTCTTAATTATTTTTATTTAATTGGGTTTTTTCCTCAGGCTCGGAACGTTGATTACACAAAGAGCCAACTGAAAGTTATTATCTTTAATTGCTCCGGTTTCTATTGGCGCTGAGAAATAGAAAACACAAGGAAAATGTCCTAATAAGTCGACCTTGCCAGACTTGCTTGATTGTCGTTAACAGCAAATTCATAATCGCTGTGTTTTTGTGTTCAAATATCTGAAATAATAATTTAATAGCAAAGGCTTTTACTACAGGAAAACGTTTCAAAGTAATTCTAATTTCAATCAAAGTCCCGAGGTTCCACAGTAAACAAATTGTTCGTGTAAATATTATTCTATCGCGTCTTGCCGCGTCAATATGGTTCGGTAAAAATCTCCGTAGTGGCAGAATGTCCGATGTTGTTCGTATGTAAATAAAGCTGATAATCGCTTTTACGAGTAACGCGTTAAAAGTTTATTTTAGGTATGTTGGTACTTCGACGTCAAACCTTTGAACGTTTGGAAAAGGAGTTGAACAGGTAAAAAAGTGGGTAATTTTGTGCCATCCCGCTTAAGGAACATTTGCACGGGTTTTTTGGAAAGTCCGTAATTGGAAATTCACTGCGCCGACAGGTACCTAAATGAAAAGTGGTCGGAGTGGAAAGAATGCAATAATTGAATCTTGATATTATTACTGAAATTAGCAGCTATAAAATATGATCAATTTGTAAAAAAACCGACCAAGTGCGAGTCCATGCCATGTCTATAAAAAACGGTATTTTTTTTTTTGCCATTTTTTATAGATTTAATTATTTTGTTCTGTTTTTAGTATTTGTTGTTATAGCGGCAACAGAACACATCATCTGTGAAAATTTCAACTGTCTAGCCATCACGGTTCATGAGATACAGCCTGGTGACAGACGGACGGACGGACAGCGCAGTCTTAGGTCCCGTTTTAGCCTTTGGGTACGGAACCCTAAAAATGACGTATACCTAACTTCAGGTGAGACATTGACATTTTCTTATTTAGTCTGATCCGTAAACGGCATTGTATGATTAAAATTAAATACATTTTATTTTATTTAAATTGTTTCATTCAAAAGTTTAAGTACCTACGAATTAATTTATGTTATTCAAAGATCAAAGGCAGACAAGTATTAGTAAAGTTCTCCAGTAGTTGGAAACTTATTGATGTAACAGTAATTAATCGCGAAGGAGATTATCAGAACGAGAAAACTTTATGTTGGTTATTTGTTTTGATGTTTAGGTAAACTACATCAATCATTACAAAAGAATATTCCTTACTCAATCATTCATCAGCAATGATGGCCCAAGTACACTACCTTGAGTGACAACTTTTCAATCTCAAAGTATCGTCTGCTTTTTTCCTACTGTAGGTATACGAAGATGTATAAATGTGTGAAACACGTTTAATATATGCTTATGTAGGCTCATCCCTGACCTTTATTAGGGACTTAAGCAAATTAAGCTCGGAACCTTTTAAAATTATCATATCGTTTGCTGCTAAGCGGTTGAAATTATGACGCCTGATTTGTTTAGCCCGGTTTAAACTCTCGCCGTGATGATTTTTAAGAAAAACTTGTGTAGAACACAGCGAAGTTAGTAATTTTAATTGAAGGCCTTGTTCGATAGTAAGTAAATTCATTTTGAGACCACATAGCGATGAAATTCTATATAAGATTGCCAAGCTCTTAATAAAAAAGGTTTTATTAAATTTTATTATATCGTTTACCCCACAAAGAAATTGATGGCGTCAGTCTTTATGAAGAACGATTAAAAACACTGATATTGCAATATCTAGGATGAAAACAATTTATTACTTCACTAAGTACTTTTCCTTTCTTTGAAAATTACCTATTAAGAAGTACAAATCGTGTTAACTGTCCGCCGTAGAAAGGTAACTTAAATCCAGGCCGGCGGCGGCGGAGTTTATCTTTAGCTAGATAAATGCCAGCAATCTGCTTTAACGTCACAGAAATGTCATCGTACATATAGGAAAAAAGAGCAAAAAAGTATTACCAACCTGACGGGTCTCCAGCTGCCGATCAGATATCTTCCAGAGAAGTCTCCCAGACTAGGGCATAGCCCGCTCCGAATCGGAAACTTGCTGTTATTTACTGAACAAACACTCGATCTTCTACGCCTAAAACAGTTTTAACGATATTCCGGTCAGGCACCATACATTTATCTTTGTTTGTAGCAATTATAAAGATCGTCGAATTAGAACTAGCGTTTTAGGTAAATTACACGAAGTATTTTCGTAGATTTGCACGCAGAATGTTGCGGGTGTAGTTGTAATTAAAATAAATAGGGCGGTAGACAAACAACTAAGTATAGAAAGGGTGATAATGATGAACAATATACTTCTACGTGGTGTGAACAGGTAAACAAAAACAGATGAGTGGATCTTCAGGACGTCGAACCCTATGAATTTTTAAACTAAGATTAAACGAAATCAAAAGCTTAACTGCGTTCGATGAGATGCCGTTAACAAAACATGCCAAGTTTAAATTATCTCCCTTTTTATTTTGAGCTTGACTGAGATGTTAAAAATGAACTCCCGTGGGATGGAAAGTGAATTAACAATATATTTTCGGGTCCAATCCGCTTTGAGCCACGAATTCAATAACGGAATCACGGAAATCCGTTCTTTGTTTCATTCATTGTGATCACGATATTTCTACAGCGTCATTAATGAACGATCCAAATGACTGGTGGAAATGAGATTGAGTCCGGTAAGTAATTATTAATTTGCAGTTGAAAGATTGAATAGTTTTTTTTAATCACACAAATATAAAAAAATAAATTTGCGATGCGTGATCTATGGTATTGGTATTTATTATACTTTTTTTTAATACGGCGAAGAAAAAATGTTATGATTCTTTTGAAGGAACGATATAGTTGGACTTTATCGATTTCGTTTGCTACTCTTTCGTTTTTATGTTTTAAATTTGCTGAAAAAATGTTTATTTCAACAATATTTGTTTTTATGATTTATCCAATTAGCCTTTGTAGCTACTATCAAGACACTCATCAGTGTTATAAAGAGTAAAATGAGCTTTGAACGAAGAAACAAGACAAAGTTACGAATTTCAACAAAGAAGAATACGGACTGTAACTTTATATTTAAGAACGAGCCTGAAATATCTTTTCTTTTAAGTGAAACAACAATAGATATTATAATTAATTGGCTTCATATTGTTTTACAGAAATATTGTAATATGAATTTTCTCATCAAATTTTACAGATTTTCCAAATATTTTGAGTTGAGTTTGGTAATTTCTCGGAATTTAAATATTGTGAGATGGATTTTTTTTGAAAATTTCTTTAAATTACATGTACTTATTGGATTTTAAAGATAGAATGGCCGAATCATTACGATGAAATAAAAATACAAGAAGAAATTTGAATTAAACGCAACTAATTAAGAAGAACTGTAGTTCTATCTACGGTGGCCATGCTAAACTTCAAGGGAGTGTTTGCAGAGAATACCTTGACCTAGTGCCGCCCGGGGCGAGACCTCGAGGTCGACGAAGAGATAGCTAGATGTGCAGATTGATATGAGAGCCAATGAGCTGTTAACGATGGCGAAGAACGAGTTGAAAACGAGTGAACTGGAAAACGAGTCCTAGATATTGATATCGACGTTTAGTTGATTTAGTTAAATATAGATAATGTTCTGATATCTTTTTATGTGAAGAGACTGTCGCTTAATGCAAAGCCAAAGTTACTTCTGATAAAAATAAAATTACGCCTTAAGTTAAAGGTTTTAAATTAAGTATTCTTCTAAGTTATGAAGATTGATTAGTTAAGAAAGAGGCAAAACGTAAATAGTATTATCCTCGTTGATTATAAAAAGGAGTCTAAAGAAGCTTCAACCTGCTTAATTCATCGTTTAAAACGTTAACAGACTTTGGAAGCTTGATTAAACGAAAGTTAAATGAATTTAGGCAGATTATTAAAGTTGTTTTTAAAGATTTTTGCGATATCGGAGGGCGCTCGGCCGAGATATAAAACTCTTATTACTGCTGAGCTTACAGGTGTATTTTTATTAATTTCTGTAGCATTATGAGCACAAAGTGTTCATAAATATGATAGGAATTAATTCAGTCGGCTGGAAGGGTTGGCATAAAGAAAGGTCTGTAAATGTGTTTAAATCTTTTGGCACGAATTTAATGTAAGATAATTTCATTGCAATGTTTCCGAAAGTTTATTTGTGTATTGTGACGCAGTTGCCTGATATAAAATACATAATTGTGCGTATTACGATGCAGAAACGTTTTTAACTGAAGTTGTGATAGAAGAATAACGAATTTGGTGCACCTTTAACTGTTTATGAGGTAATGATTTACATGTCCGACAAGAAAGAGCACCAATAAATTGACTGAACAAAGATCAAAATGAGAAAAGGGAATACTGATAGAAGAAACTAGTCTAATTATTAGAAAAAAATCTACAGGTATGAGGGGAAACTACTGTAGGAAGGTAGGAAGGAAACACATTCATGCAAACAATAGTGATATAAACTGCATCCACAGTGAATACGTATTGGGGGGACGTTTCATTGTTAATGACAACAGTATCGAAGTGTGGTGCTAATTGATGATCAACGTGTGCGTGTAATACGTATCCACCTGGCCGCGGAGGCTGCGGGGCGCGGGGGTCAGAAGCTTGGGGGGGTGCTGGCACAAGGGGTGAGGTGTGGCGGGGTTCAGGGGGGGCAGGAGCGGGGGGTGATGCATGCGTGTGTTGGTGTCGCGTACCGACCGGCGGGTGGTGTGGTGTGCGCGTCGCGGCGTGCGCTCGCTGCGGCGGTCGAGCTTCCACTGGGCGGGCCGCGCCACGCAGCCTCTCCCGGACCCGTCGCCCGCCCAGTCGCCCAGTCAATCTCTACTCAGTAAACTTTTGATGCATCTCTAAACGATTCTCACGCTAACGTCCACTTTACTAGCGCTCTAAATCTAAACACGCATTTAAAACTATATGTTTACTTAATGTCCTTAATTACTTGATTAAATTACACAAATAAAGGGTTAAAAATAACCTCTAATCAGCGCAGTGAATCAGTCTAATGGAAACATATCCAACGAAATGGAATTAGGGTGTGTTGAATGTTTTAACGGATGAAAGATTTTCGTATGTTATTGAATAAAACCTGCGTTTTTGTATGGATCACTGGCGATTAATTAAAAATATACCGAATGTTAATTACAGGATGGAAGTTAGCTCAAGCGGAATTAGTTGCACAATGTTCCAATTTCCGGGTAAAGTCCGTATTATCCTGGTCCGGCGGAGCAAGCTTAGCGCTAAAGCCTTTGTCCGATCTTGTGCACTGTGGATACTGCGGTTGCACAATCTACATGGGTGAGCTTACATCAAATACAGTACTTAACTACATTCCTTCTAATTTAGCACTTTGAGAGCACTCTCGCTTTGTTCCCGACAGTTCATTCAGACTGTAAATTTACTTAAGGCGGTATTTAAATAAGTACTCTGAATGTGCTTATTTGCTCGTCCCTCTTTGCTCCTACTCCGTGAGAATTTAAATAACACAGAAAGCTTGGACGAAGGCCGAAAAATTACGAAATGTAATTTGTGTGAATTTGAATGCGGCTCATTTGTCAAAGGTCTCAAGTTGTAGAAGTAAGCTTGTAGTCTCATCGCTTATTTATAAGTTGGAAGTTATAATTAAATTTGTTCAAAAGCCGCAGCAGTTTAGAACTATATTTAACATCGAGTTGTGACAAAATACTGCAAATTGTGTAACAGTAAAAAAACAGTAAATTATGTGACAGTAGAAAAACTGCAAGTTGCGTGACAGTAGAAAAACTGCAAATTGTTTGTGAGTAGAAAATCTGTAAAATATAATGTGATGAAAAGCTGATGAAAGATGAGCGAAATTAAATACAATGATTTTGTGTCATTTAATTAAGGAAATACTGAGAGGTTACCAAAACAAAAAATCTTTTCCATTACAGATATTGGGAAGGCTTTATTCTCTCAAAATATTTCCTGGAACTGTATCTCGCTAGCTAGTAATCCAACGGTTATTGCTCATTTCGAATCGAATGAGTATTTCCAGTTTATTATTATTAAGATAAAACCGCCCATTGTACACTTATTTTTATAAATGTTTGTCCTGTTCTTAGGTGTACAATATAAATAAATACATTATTAGGCGAAATGATAGCAGTTGGTTCCCGCAATCACGCCATAAAGGCACGAAAATTGACTTTGTTATTGTTGCAGTTAGTGTTTAGTAAAAATCACATGCTATCATTTCTTTAAATTATAATATACCTATGTGTAGGAAAATACCATTAAATTGTGAGTATTTAATTTATTTTTTCGTATCATGACAAATCAATAGTGCTAACATACCATGTATAAAACGGTACTGATATGAATACGTTCTAAGATTGATTAAGACTTTAGGTAATGATACATTAAAGAGAACGTCTCATAACGTTACGTGTGCAGACCATGAGACCAACATGGGGTCAACAGAACATGAGGCACACATTGGGGTGCTCTAAGTACCCATACACCTGTACTTTGGGGATTTAATTAGCACTAGTGATGTTAGCACTAAAGTATCCACCTACTGGGCCAACAACTATCTAAGGAGTTAGCCAAGAACTCGAAAAAAAGCTGAAGAAGGCATCTATATCAATTACACAAAATACGTTAAGTAGAAAACCTATAGACAATATATCTGAGTCACGATTGATCCGTACCTCCTTACCCTCGTCCAATAAAGTAACGAATCTATAAATAACTTTGCTAATCATTTACAGAATAGTATTAGCTCTGACAAAAGAGTTTTGTTGAATAAGCTTTAAGGAGCTTACCTAGAATTGAATAGCTCGCGGTTGGCAGCCATTTCTTTTACATGGAGACCTTTGTGCTTCAGACTTCACGGTTACCGAATGGTGAGACGTTCAAAAGTCTGCTATAGGCAATACATAAGGGGTAGACCCCTCAGATGTTGGTATTGGCCTAAGTATAGGACAAGATTTAAAAAAAGTAAATGCTTCGTACAAAAAACAAAGAGGTTCCTAAACTAATTAATTTGTGAGAGTGGAGTGGAAAACTCTATGTCTTTAATTAGGTTAAGGCTGATTAGAAGTATAGAAACTTACCAAGAGAAAATAGGAGGTAGGTACTAGCAGACACATATCAAACTTCAAACTATTTTCTATTATCTGTCCGCATCAACTTATATAAAGAACACTAGCGACGTCTGCTAGTGCAGATGACATAGATATGTAGTTCATTAAGTTTTTAGGTCGCCAAGTATGAGGGGACGTGAATTCATATCGCCGACTTAAGGCTTAGCTTATACAGAGACGTGATCTGGAAATGTATCGTCATTATACCCAGGAGCTCGAATTTATGGACGAGCGTCGTGAGGGAATGGCCGCCGCCTGTCTTTTATCGCAATATCCACATATATTCCCTATTGTCAACGCTCTAGTGCTGTTTTATTCCTTTGTACGAACGTTCCGTTATTCTATAGAAATTCCATAACTTCTACGCTTAACTTTGGAATGATTCAATACGACGGCCCCAGTATTTTTCCCGCTTTATCTGTGTCGCGTGTTCATCTCTATATTTTCACTGAGAGAACGATAAAATCTATGTTAGCATAGCGACAAAGGAGATTGCTCGGTCGTGAAAATATTGTAAAAAATACTGTTTAAATTGTGTTGATACAGGCTCGCCTGTGACGTTGTTTAATAGGTACAAAATGGCGACATGAAACAGGTCAGCCGTCTGAGATAAAAGTAACAAAGTTTGCGATCGCGACCTAACTAAGAATAAGGCTGTTTTTAAGTGTAGGCTGTTGATAAGTATTCCCCTCACGGTGCCATGAGGGGTGTGGGTGCCGGCGGACCTGTTGCGCACCGCGGCGTGGCCCGTCGGTGAGAGTCACGGGCGGCTGACAGGCGGCGCATTATGTGCTTTAGCATTTTGTGAATAAACACATTTGTGTAACAGTTGTTATTCTTTATCGTTGGTAATGTGGCGATCGAAGGAAGTTTTTATTGTTAGTACTTGTGGATATAGAGGCTCATGATTCGTAACTTCTTTTTCATGGATTTTGTTCTTCCTTTCGAGTTTTTGGTGACCCCTGAACATTTTGTGCCCAGTAGGTGATGCAGGTGTACTCCAACAAGTGCCCTTACACTAACTTTTTTTTTTTTTTATTAGTGATGGGTTTGCTCTTGACTCTAGTCAACTTACCTTTGCTCCAGAAATTGGAACTATTTACATTCTCTGTTTTCTAAAAGGTTTATGATGGGTGAAGGTATAGGGTATGAGACTTCGACCTATGAAACTTGTCTTGTTGAAACCGAATGGTATACTCGTACATACAGAAACATTGTGTTTTTTTATTTCAACTACTGGATTTGTTTTTCTAAACTTTTTTTTCTAAACGATTTCTGAATCGTCTATGATAGAATGCGTCTGATTTTTGAAATAGATGGAACTTACTCGTAAATTGTTGGTATGGAAGAACTAGTTTTGTGCCGCTGCTCTTTTTCTTTTGAAACTATTCACTGATTGAAAAGAGTGTCCGTACAGTTTCACGCACGATTTTGTCCATAGAGACCTAAGCTTTGGGACGTACAACTAGCTTTATCTTTTTGACTGACTGAACTTGGCAATTTAAGAGTACCTCTAAACGTTTTATTTGAAACTAGCTCCTGCCAGTGGCTACGCCCGCATGACTCATCAATAATTCAGTACAGTCGGAAATAATTTCAATCGGACGACATAATCTATCCGTACACCGTTTCATTTGAATCCAAACAGACATACATTTAATATTTGTTATTTTATTTGAGCTTGAGTGGAATTGATAAATTGTAACCGTATTACTAAATTCAGAGTTTTAGAGACCGGTAAAAAACTCTGAATTTATTTAAGAATGAATTTATTCTATAGGCCATTATAGATTTCGAGTCTTGGTAACTCTGTCAAGACCGTGAATTACAAGTGGGATGGCAAAGTGTTGGCAAAATGAGCCAAAATTAAATTAGACTCCTTAGGCGTGTCATATTATGTAATAAAGTGAGCGTTTAACGACGACATACATACATATACATTATATTACAGGATGTATGAATTTAACAAGCTACGATGTGAGTATCGGAAAATTGTGAAGCGTGTCGCGCATAGCACTGTAACGATTTTGTTACATTATTTTGCTGTAGAGCAATTCATATCAAGGTTATGTGATTAGTGCAATATTGTGTTTTTCGCCAAAGACAAAGGACGGGCTTCTGAATTGAGTACTAACCTAACCTAACCTAACCTAACCTATTTTGAGCTAAGAACGTTTCAAACCCTACTTTAATCTCAAATTTTGACAGGTTGACCTGAAAACTAAAACCGATACCTGTCAAAACCATGACAAGTTCTGACCGGTTTTCAGGCTAGAGTTTGAGAAAACACTCAACTTCAAATGATTAATTCAGAAATCGGGGTAAGGATAGTTATAGAGCAATTTATCAAGTGAACAAAATTAAAGCCTTTAAAACAGAAATCAACTTGATAATCAGCCATAATACGTCCAGTGTCACTTGGGGAAAGCGTCACTACATTGACCGGTCGCATCCAAAACTTACAAATTAAACTACCTACTAATTAATCCTGTTAAGTAAGAGACAAACGATGTGCCATAATATGGGCCACAGTTTTATTTATATTCATATAATTTATTTCCATTCCACTATGTATTAAATATGGTTTCATAGATCTTGCAGCAAAATTAAAAAAAATACAATCAAAATGCTACAATAAATATGAATACATAAATACGGATTCACACTTTCTTAAAACAAACCACAAACTAGCAGTATTCAAAATACATTCTATTTGTATTATTGGAAACCTACTATCAGTGATAAATAAAACGGATGATTCTAAAACCCGAGTCAGGGACGAAGTATCGAATGGGAGTGTTGACGTCGATCAATCACTCGAATGCGAGCCGATTGTCGCTTCACCGCGGTGCTACGCGCTACGAGCTACGGGCTACGCGCTACGAGCTACGTGCTACGCGCTACGGGTTACGCGCTACGGGCTACGCGCTACGGGCCACGCGCTACGGACTACGCGCTACGGGCTACGCGCTAAGGGCTATGCGCTACGGGCGTGATAAACGGGAAGCCTTGCGTAGCACATACGTGGACGATCGACAGTTTCCGATTGAACTGTTTATATTTTATATCTGTTTCAGGATTTGTTATTAGCGTTTGATTTTTTTAATATTAAATAACGAGAGTATGAATCAAAGCCACGATTTTTCCAAAAACTAAATATAGGTAATAAAAGTAGTTTGATGGTGATAACATAACATAAAATCTGGTGGTACATAATTTGAATTGTATCACATAACATAAAAAAATTATATGTAGTATGTTTATTTGTTTGGGTGTGAATTTTTGAGTTTGTTAATCATTCACATCTGAACGGATTAAACAAGACTAGGCCAAGACCTGAATCAAATGATTTTTTATCTCGTTAGTATGTTCTTGTGGGATAATTTACGATTGTCACATGGACAAAACCCCTGACAAAAGCTTGTACTAAAATAAATCCGCTAACTCGACAACTTATCCATTTAATACGAGGAGCTCACCAACTCATACGAATGAAGGTTATAAATGAATAGCAAGTTGCCTGTTTTGAGTTGATTACGCTGAGCAACAAGTCTGCCAACTTCCCCTCACTGAACGGCTAACGGCTTTCAAAGGCTAACGATAGACTTTTAGCCGATGACCGGGTCCGGCGATGCTTTAAAATGTATGGCTGCGTGGAGTTTATTGACTGTAGTTCGTGTGGGAGCTGTGAATACTGCAGGAGTGCAAGGTGTATCTTTTAATGTTGAACAAATGGTTCGTGAAATAATATTAAGTATGTCGCGTCATGGGTGGCCGAGACGCGAAGCTCAGGGTCTTCTTCAATCCAATATAGTTTTAGATGTGGACACTGTTGCAGGTTCTCGAACGAACGATAATTTAAATTAAAATAACTTTATTCAGACCAACAGTTTAGACAGGAAACAGACAACGTGCGTGGTTGGGCATTCAGCCGAGACTGCCTGAGCGCTAGAGCGACCACCTCTAGCCCCACCTGTACTCGGTGTCCCCTCTACCGACGATCGTGTCCAAGCGGTAGGCGTGCTTGCGTTTCCGATCACGTGATTATAAGGTTTCGAAACAATTTGTTAGATGGCGCTGTCCGTAGTCCCACAGTAGCGCCATCATTCTACGACACGGCCATCACTGACTAGCACCCGTCCTCGGGTGTAGTACCTGTGGACAAAATATGCTCAGAGAGTAGCTCTCTCTCTAGCTCGGCCATGTCCTGCCCCAAATAGAAGGGCTGATTCACTAGGTACCACAATCACCTGTCCTAACTCTCATACTGTGTGAGGGTTTCGTGCACAATGCTCCCCGCACAACTTTACTCAATGGAAAAATGTCCGATCTGACAAATTTAATTTCATAAGAAAATGCAGTCAACTCATGAAACTCCTTCTACAATCTGTGCACCAACACAGACCAGAATCGCACCAACGATTCCAACTATGAAGCTACAATATGTGCTACAACACATTAAGCACTGCATGCACCAGCACAAACAGAAATCGCACCAAAGATTCCAACTAAGCCCATCGCTTCACGAGAAGGGGCAAAAATAACTGGTACAGCAATAAAAAAATTGGTTGATTGAAAACCAGACGTTACGATTTGCTTTACTAAGATTCAACAATATTCTAGGCACCAAATTCATTCAAATTTCAAATGGAAAAGGTCCGGTCAACTATAACACGGTAATTCTAACAATTCTGTTACTTTACCATAATCCGTAAGCAATGTATACTCAACTCATTAAACTTTCTTTTTAGTCTGTGCACCAACACAGACCAGAATCGCACCAACGATTCTTCACATATCTGCCGCCACATATGCTACAACACATGAGGGGCTCTGTGCACCAACACAGACAAGAATCGCACCAACGATTTCTTGTAGACCCATCGCCACATGTTACTCATGAGGTGCGGTCAGCACTTATAGACCCATCACCTACAGGTTACTCCACCTGAGGTGCGGTCAGACCCATCGCCTACATGTTACTCTACATGAGGTGCGGTCAACACTTCCAGACCCATCGCCTACAGGTTACTCCACCTGAGGTGCGGTCAGACCCATCGCCAACATGTTACTCTACATGAGGTGCGGTCAACAATTCCAGACCCATCGCCTACAGGTTACTCCGCCTGAGGTGCGGTCAGACCCATCGCCTACAGGTTACACTACCTGAGGTGCGGTCAAAAGTTTCGAGTATGAGTATACAAGCCATTCTTAATCAGATTTGGTTTCACTACCACTGTCATCAACCTATGACATCTAATTCTCGAGGAATCTGGTGATCGGGGGAGAGTCAAGCGACTTTAGTCGGTATCCATCAACCCTTCGATAGAAAAGGTAACCCTTCGATAATCCTTGAATGGACCTTTGAATTTAGCCTTTTACTGGTTTCACTCTTAGTTTGCTAATAACACGAAATCGTTCACACGGAAAACTTCGTTGTAGCTTCTGCACAATAAAATTGAGCTTTATCATATTCCGCACATCGTTTAAAACCCTAAATCTTACGGTCTCTCTCTTTAACCGACTTTAGCATCTACGTCACTAAACATCAATGATAACGGTCTCGCAAATCCCCAAATTAAAAGCAAACTGTACTTCACCTTTTGCATCTTGCCACGATTTGCTATCGTTAATCGCTACGGTATATTGTGCCTAGAAATTTTTAAACACACAACGCTATTCCATGATTTCAGTTTTCCGACTAGTCGGTCATTTAATCATTGACGGTTCAAAAGTAACTGCAAATGGTTTACTTGAAATTTGAACTTTGAGTTTGATTTGCAATTCACTAGTATTCGAGATTACCTGGTCTAAGCACCAGTAAAGGTCGTCAAACTCACATCAATTTGGATAGAAAGAAAACCAATGACCAGGTATCTTATTCACAGTCACAGCTTTCTCATAGATCAGCAACAATTACTACACTCGCACTTCCCCACGGGAATGCAGACTCAACTCTCTCGCCTGCACTACCTACTCTACCTAGAGCTACCACAACGATATCCTGATCCAGACTCTCCCGTCCATGCCATCCAGGACTACCACTCGATTCCCAGGTACTTGGCCTTGGGCATCCTCAAACAAGGAGAATGTAAAACATACCGACCGGTAAGCTTTGAACGTCGGTGCTTGCGAAACGAGGAATAAGAGCTTGCGTCCAAAAACACATTTTAATGAACCCCGTTCACGATTTACTGCACGTTAATCTACGAACATCAGGGTCATAGCTGCACTATACGGTTTGAATCAATCAATCTTATTTTAATCTCATCTCATCATATAAACTCAAATACCTAGTAGGCAACACAGAAAAATCGATTTAGAAATCGTAACAGCTCAGAATTCTCTGTACTCGTAAAGCTATAAACATTGACATTAAAACCACTAACTGTTGTCGGAACATGACCTTTTCGCACTGAATAAAATGTTGAAACTATTACCGCCAAAGGGAAACTCTTCAAATACTTGCTTTGTACCAAGTATGTAAAAATTACCTAGCACTACCAATCCATCCACTGAACTGATATATGAACCACTTTAAAGCTTTGAAGTCAGAATCAAAATAAAACGGAAGTGACTCACTCGATATTCCAGTAGGCCTCAAACGCTCTTGTCCACACAGATGTTGACAAGATGCTTGGCTATTGCAGCCTAAAAACTGCTTGCCGACCTTCGGCCTGCTACGCTTAGAACTACTCAGGAGTTGCAGCTGCTCAGCAGTTGCAGCTGCTCAGCAATTGCAGCTGCTCAGCAGTTACAGCAGCATGCGAACCGCTAGCCTCCAGCTGGCTTCATCCACCGATATACGATATCTGAAACTGAGAAACACTGCGAGAGTACAAGTCCAATCAAAGCTGTGGTGGAAATGATGGTTACAGGTTAGCGTAGTAACCACATTATCAAAGTCAATCAAAATCTAAAACTAATCAGAACATTGACACAAGAAAGCCCACTACTACTACTACTACTAAGAAGACTATGCCCACCAGTGGGCAAAGTCACGCACTATAGTTGGTGATGATAAATCAAAATATTGCTTTTGCAATTATCTTAATTTTTAATGTCCAAACAGCAACAGCTCTGAACTGGCACTGCACTTCATTACTCAACCTGCGATAGCAGAATATTACCGCTTGGTTAGCATGATTTTAAAATGCCATTGCATAACCAGCAACACCAAAGCTATAGCGCCTAAACTACTACTATACTGTTTACAGTAAAGCGATAGTCAACATGAAAATTACAACCTCACTTTAGCATAGAGCAATAAAGCGAAAAAGAATTATCCAACATAGATAATCCATGAGAGCGTAGCTCTTAAATTTTCACTCAAAAACAAGGTAGAAAATCGATAACTAACGAGCACCCCTGCTGCACAGAAAATACAAACTGAAAATGACTCACCAGGCTGACCTAAAGAACCTTACACACATTCACGCACTTCTCCTTGACCTGGCCAGCTGTTATGAAGCTGCTCGCCTCCGTTCTGGACTCATTTTTCATTGTTCAGGTTGATGAGGGTAGTCGCATAAAACTTGACAAATGGGAGTTTGACCTTGGAATATTCCTTTATTTGGTCCCGCGTTAAACCCAGATAGGTGATCTACGACAGGCATGTTGGCACGAAGCTTTTCAGCACCTTAAGGTCGAAAATAAGCTGCACTGAACAACACTTATCCTCAAGAAAACATACCACCGCGGTGACGCACTATCACTGCGCGTCGAACTTAGGTTTATCGGATCGAATTACACAACACTTCACAACACACATCGAGTTTTTAGCGTCTGAGGGTAAGCGCACCAGTTTTTTGCATTTTAAAAATAAAGTGCAAACGGTTTTCACTATCACTTCACTGTCACGAATTTCCAAGTGGGCCATTTGAGGTATATCCCAACTTCTGATGTCGCGTCATGGGTGGCCGAGACGCGAAGCTCAGGGTCTTCTTCACAATCCAATATAGTTTTAGATGTGGACACTGTTGCAGGTTCTCGAACGAACGATAATTTAAATTAAAATAACTTTATTCAGACCAACAGTTTAGACAGGAAACAGACAACGTGCGTGGTTGGGCATTCAGCCGAGACTGCCTGAGCGCTAGAGCGACCACCTCTAGCCCCACCTGTACTCGGTGTCCCCTCTACCGACGATCGTGTCCAAGCGGTAGGCGTGCTTGCGTTTCCGATCACGTGATTATAAGGTTTCGAAACAATTTGTTAGATGGCGCTGTCCGTAGTCCCACAGTAGCGCCATCATTCTACGACAAGTATTTTTTTGATGTAGTATTAAGTTATATTATGTTGTCGTTTTGGTAAGGTTTTCCGGCGATGTGAATGACACCGAAATATTAAGAGGAAGCAAGGGCAAAGAAGAAGTTTTGTTGAGATTTTACCAGCAAACATGTAAGTAGATTTAATGCCCCATAGCATTTTATTTTTCCAACTTCACCGACAAGAAAATGCCATGAAACTTCTATATCACGCCAAAAAGACTCGTTTTATTACTAGTTATAACTTCCGGTGTCGCCCGCGCAAAATTCTGACGAGCTACCGGTTTAAAAATCCTAGTCCTAATACGGGTGCCTATCAGTGTGCAAAGTTAAATAGGTGCCTATCCGAGTGCAAAGCTATGCAGGTTCCGATCCGTGGTTAAAGTTATGCAGATGCCTATCCGTGTGCAAAGTTACGCAGATGCCTATCCGTGTGCAAAGTTATGCAGATGCCTATCCGTGTGCAAAGTTACGCAGATGCCTATCCGTGTGCAAAGTTATGCAGGTGCCCACCCGTGTGCAAAGTTGAGGCGTGATTGATTAACAAACATGCAAATATTAATTATTGGTACTATAAAATAGGAAGGATAGGATAGTGAAAAATACAGGAACTTGTACTGGTTGATGGGTCACCAAATTGACCAGTCCTTAGATTTAAGCATTTTGTTAACATTTTTTGTATTATTGATAGGCACGGGGTTGGCCACTACCACCTGATGACCTGATGGTAAGCGATGATGTGGTCGAAGATGGAGCTCGTTTGCCTAGTAGTAACCTACTACTACTAGGCAAACGAGTAGTCACTCTTGACTTAAAGACTCCCAGGTTGTAGCTATCAGGAAACACAGACTCTGGCAGGGAATTCCACTCTTTAGCTGTACGCACAATGAATGTATTCCCAAAACGTTGTGGAATGTAAAATTAATGAATATCAATATGAAGGCCTATGTCCAGCAGTGGGCGCTTTCGATATGACAATGAATCCCTGTTTCTCTTGGTCACGCCATAACTTGAAAACGACATGAACGATTTTTTTTTGTTGTGCTCGTCATTGTCAGGGCAAGGTATGTACGACAGAAAATTTAGAAAAAAAAAACACCTGGGCGAAGCCGGGGCGGTTCTACATAAAAAAAAACATGTTTAAAATGTTAAGATTATCAGAAGACCATTTCAAACTTTATCTTTCACATATTCTTGTGTCAAGAAAAATGTAAGATCTGTGAAAGTAAATGTTCCAAATAGCTTGGAACACAAAGAGAAATCATCAGGTATTCATTCAGCACCCGCTGAAAGATTGTAATTTACTGTATATTGTTTGAAGTGTAGAGGCGACGGTATAAATCTGTATTGTCTTGTGTGAGCGCACAGAAGATTGCTGTGTATTGTCGTGATATTCCTTTGGATCTCTGTGTGTAATTGGGGGCTCTGGGACAAAATTGTAATAATTGACTGTTTGTAGTTCATGAGATGCTTGCAGCTGGATATGGCACTATTATTAAGATTAGTGAAGTACGCCATAAATAAGTTGCAAGTCAGTTGTACAAGAATTTAACTTTATTCAAAGTTCAATGAGCGTCAAGATAGAGCTTTTAAAGATTAGAAAATATATCACTACTATTAAGAGTGGAGCCTTTTAATGATCTAATAATGTCGTTGTGTCTAACACCGTGAAATGCTTAATTTCCATGGTGTTAGACACAACCAAAATGTAGATAGGTTAGAGTTTTTTCAAAAAGCGAGAATTGCGCATCTCGAGTTACGTTGAAGTAATGTATTTTGTTTTTTTGTGTACAATATTTTAAATTAGCCGTGAAACAATACAAAACACGAATAAATTGTTCCAGATTACACGAGCAAAACACCCGTAATAGCCAATGTTGTATATCTTATCGGGCGTTTAGAATCTAACAACAGTTAATAAAGGTTTCTTAACTAAATTAGTATTCATCCCTCGATGGTCTACTTTACATTTTAGGTTGAACAGTACCTATTTATAAAAACCCAATACCTGTGCTTACTTGTAGATAAGAGCTTCCCTAAAATGTTGACTTTAGCTCTCAAACAGTATTAAATGGCTGAAGCCTACTAAGATGATACGTGACACGACTTTTAGTACTTTGGGAAACCTTTACTAACGTGCTCGGTGAAGTGTCAATCTATCAGAGAAGTTTAAGCGGATATTTAAGTGGCGAAGAAAACGTTTACGTAATCTGTGTTTGCGTGGATTTATTTTATCACTTTTCTCAAAAACGGTGAAGGAAAATAAAGTAAAGAAACCATGTCCTAGCATCAAAATTCCAAGGCATGTGACTTCTAGCAATGTGGTTTGGGTCTGCGTGGTGCATTACAGCCCACTCACTTCCACAGAGAGTTGGCCTGTGCCCCCAAAGTGGGAATAGTATAGGTTCATTATGCAGTATTTGTAAAACAGAACTATCTCATCATATCAGCCGAAAGACGTCCACTGTTGGACATAGGCCTCCCCCAAATGGGGGTTTGCCATAATCGTCACGTTTGGCCGGCGGGTTGGCGATCGCAGTGTAGCTGCAGCAATGTACCTACAGAGAATGCTGCTGCCCATTCTCTGTATAGTTCATTCATTCATTCCTCTTACGACACCCACGGAAAGTGATGGGATGGTGCTATTCTTTTACGTAAGAAAACATACGGAACTACCGGCTCTTTGGGATGGGTAGATTTTTAATTCAAGGGGAAGGTTTAATATAGGAGAAAGTATAATTCGTCCCTAAATTCCTACAGGAACGGGACAATGGGATATGCGCGTACATTTTTCTCGTTCCCATAGTTATTTCGGAAAAACCTCTCTAAGTACTACCTTACAGTCCCCAAGGAACCTAATACCCAGCTCTCTACGACCAGTAGTTACGGCTGTGCGTTGTCTGTCAGTTACTCGCAGTCATTAACAGAAGAATTTTATTTATTAGGATACAAAAACCCTTACTTATTTATATGGAGCTTAAAATATGGAGTCGAAAATGAAATCGAAAATTCTTTCCCGTCACTGTCGACTGGTCCAAAATACTGGCGGCATTCCCACGTTGAATGGCAATGCTTATCTTCTGGCCAAGGTAAAATAGATAAAATACCAGAATAGATACTAATTCTGCACAAAGAAGCAATCCTAATGAATTATAGGCTCGTCTTTGATGTCTAATTCGAGCGACTGCGACTAGAATCAAGTCTACGGGAACTAATCGATAGAACAGCTATTTCTGAACGAATCTAGTCAGCCAGTTATATAACGAACACAAGACTTGTTGTAACAGTATTCTGTTTATTGAGATGAGAAAATGTGAGGCTATGATGCTTAATAATGCTGGGTATATCCTTCTTATAGTTGTGCGTGGGAGTATGTTGTGGGGAATGTTCAGGGACGAATTTCGCAGATGAAAGTTCTTGGGGTAACTATCGGTTCAGGAACTTGTTACAACTAGTTATAATTACAACGTGTTACCTAACAGAATGAACGCAAGAACTAAAGGTGCTATCAAGATTTGGTGTGGGACCAACAGTGAAATCGTAAATAAAATAATCTGCTGTTCAGTACCTACATTTTGCCAAGTTTTGCACTCATAAATGTATCAATTTTTTTTTCGCGTTATGAAATCGCGTTATGAAAAAGGTTGTATTCGATAAGCAACCATGGGTCAAAAAAATATCAAGTCTGTATTTGTATTCTCGAAGGGTTAGGCGCACGTGTACATATAAAAAAAAAGGTTTGAGGATTAAGCAGCAGGAGAAGCAAATCTAATACAATTTTCTGTTATACATTTATTTTAATATAATAATCTATAATACAATTTGTTGATGTGAGGCAAAACCCGACCACTGAAGAGACAATATAAAATTTACACATTTTTAAGACTAAGTACACAGACACTACAACAACAGACAATCAGACACAACGTCATGTACAATCAGATTAAAGTGGTTTCCATTTTACCCAATTTTATAAATTCACAGAACCCACATACTGCTTCCTACAAATTCCTTTTCAATACGCGTATCATTTTCTAAACGCAAGCTTACTGCAAGATGTTAGAATATTCCGAGAGAAAAGCTTTCCTTGCAACCTACATTTTACCTACAAGGGGGCTTTACTTGAAGACGACCTAGAAATGTACCTAGGTATAAATCTAGGTATGAAAGTAGATATAAATTCTTTGCGCAGAATTCAATTCGTGCCTGTATGGAATATAATAATATTCTCTGAAGCAGGTTGTTTTATGTGTATGTTAATCCTAGATTAACGAACTGTCTTCCTGTTAACTTGTAGAACTTGATGTTAATTTATTATGATAAAGAGTTTGCGATGTTAATTCTCAGTTTGTAGAGGTATTTCTTGGATATAATAATGGAGCTCAACCTATCTTACTTCTTGAATTTGTAGACAAGCATCATACAAAGTTTAGTTAAAGGTAGGTGTTTTTTTCTGTCGTCTTTTTTAGGGTTCCGTACTCAAAGGGTAAAAACGGAACCCTATTACTAAGACTCCGTCTGTCTGTCACCAGGCTGTATCTCATGAACTGTGATAGCTAGACTGTTGAAATTTTCACAGATGATGTATATCTGTTGCCGCAATAAAAAAAAATACTAAAAACAGTACAAAATAAATATTTAAGTGGGGCTCCCATACAACAAACGGGATTTTTTTGGGGTATGATTTAAGCTATCGCCAATTTTATTCGTTTTGAATTTCTTTAATAATAGGGTTTGTCCTCAAAATAGTGGATCTGTCACCAAAATGTAGTTGCCAAATAATTGTAAAAAGCAATTCCATAATAAATCACATGTAATCCTCGGGATATATTATCAAGTATCAAATAAATAGGTTGGGATTTATTATAAAACGGGAAGTAAACCATATTACTGGGTGGATTAAAAAAATAACCACGAAGGTGATGGCGGGGTCTGTTCGCTCGCTACGCTCGCTCACTTGACCCCGCCATCCCCTTCTAACCTAACCTGTCCGAGTCGGGGTGCCCTAAGCTCCCTGTGCCCTATGTTCGAATATTAATATTTGGTGACAGATCTACCATTCTGAGCACCAAGCTATTATTTAAGTAATAAAACTATTATTATAAGAACGAAGTTTATATTCATGTAATGCACTACAATTTTATTGGTAATCCATCTCATATTTTACACATTATATTAACAATAATTTGGTAATTCATACCTGGGAACACTCTTTGTTTATCTGAGAACGAAAATATTTCGTGGCGATAGATCTATTTATTAGGTGATACAACTTGATGACAAATATAAATTTTGGTGACAAAAAATATAGTTCCCATTTTTTTGCCGTTTTTTTATAGATACCTACTGATACGGAACCCTTCGTGCGCGTG
This sequence comes from Melanchra persicariae, assembly GCA_947386135.1. Lineage (NCBI taxonomy): Eukaryota > Metazoa > Arthropoda > Insecta > Lepidoptera > Noctuidae > Melanchra > Melanchra persicariae. Next base: position 16,354,808 of record OX376648.1, on the reverse strand, counting down.
TCCGACTCGCACTTGACCGATTTTTTGTTTTATCCTATCCTATTAATACCACTCACCACCGCCCACCGCTCACTATAAGAGAAGTACCATGTAGTTGCTAGTACATAGTACTTAGTATACATGGTCATATTATAAATGTGACAGTTTGTGAGATGGGTGGATATTTTTTTGAAGTCCATGCAAACGAAGTCGCGGGCAGAAGCTAGTACAGCGAAATTTCTCCTACCATTTGAAAATGTTGAAAACGTCGTACAATTTATCTGTCGCTGTCTCAGCATAGCTCGACTTGATCGCAATGGCACGTCGTTAGGAAGCGCGGATGTCACTATGTCATCACAGCGCATTTCTACAGAACTAGGACTTCTTGATCCAATTTATTTAACGCATTTGTAAGAATTTCTTGTTCAATCGTATTTGGAGTATTGACATTACTAATGCATAGTTTATATATGGAAATTAGCTACAATCATAAATAGTAATCATTAGTTAATAATGCTTATTACAAGTACTGAATCAGTGATTTCAGCCTATCGCAACGCATTGCCGCATATAAGTCTTTCCCAAGCCGAGCCTCCTCGCTCAGTTTTCCGCCTCCCGCATCCAGTCTTTTCCAGATCGGTGGTCTACCTTGCTGATGGCGTCCGAAGCTACGCTTACCAACCGAGTCTCCAGTCTAGGATCGTTTAAGTCAACGAGCATCAGTCTTTCGACAAATATCGCCAGGGCACTGTCACATACCTAGCTTGCTAAACCAACAAGCTGCCTATGTGATGGTGCTGCCTGGATATGGTGACTTCAGTTCATCATCAACATCATATCAGCCAAAAGATGTCCACTGTTGGACACGCCACGAATCACCACCATAATCGCCACGCTTGGCAGGCGGGTTGGCGATCGCAGTGTAGCTGTAGCAACGTAGCTACAGAGAATGCTGCTGCCCATTCTCTGGTGAGTCCCTTAGTCGCCTCTTACGACACCCACGGGAAGTGATGGGATGGTGCTATTCTTGTACGTCCGACACCATACGGAGTTCAGTAGTTTTCCGGGTGATTATTCAATCAATAAAAAGCATTTCGGGGTTAACCCTTCAGTGATCCCAAGCGTAGCGCATCATAGCGCGTTGAGCGGTCACCAGGCCGGTCATTATCCACGTTTCGGTACCGTATGTCGCTACTATGACTTGTCATAGCTGTCAGGATTCCGTTGTGAAAAAGGGATAGCTATAGCTATACAGGACGAATGTTGTACTGTTCCTTTTCCAACGCTATGGCAAATAATGCCATACATTGGCATTGCCACGTCGTAGAAGGGCAGGACGCATTAGTTGAAGACCAAGTCATCAAACAATGATTTATAAAAGTGAGCAGAAGTCTGTACTATCTACGTAGGTTTATAAGAACCTCGTGTAAGCTAGGCATTATGCGAATTTTAATATCAGCTTGTTTAAGATGGTGAAGTTCTTCAGATTCTTGGGTAGGTAACTATTGAAGCGTAGCGAAATTTCCCCCGTTCTGGTTAAACTTGTTAAGCCAGTTAGTTACTAAGTATATCCTCTTTGTTTGAGCGAGTCGGCTTCCATTTTTGTTTACGCTAATATGATTAATTCTATCTTTCTGGAATTTTCATTTCCCGATAGCAAAATAGCAAAGGCAGAGTTATTTTAGTCGGGTTTGTGTGTGTTTTTTTAACGGCCGGATGTAATAAAGTGTTATCGTTATTAAATTCTTGTTCAATATGTACAAAACGTGAAAAAAGTTTTGGACATACCCAGTCTCTAGTGCACAAGCTTTATAAGTAAAGTCGGGTGTGATTTTTAGAAAACGAAATTGCAAACTGTCAAACTATGACAGGCATTTTTAACCGACTACCAAACAAGAAAGAAAGCAAAACCAAAATGATAACTGCATTTTGGTTTTGCTTACTTTCTTGTATAAGTACCCAAAAGTATTCAAAGGAGTCTCGGAGCTGATGTTTATTTTTTATTTAAACTTTATCTACAATAGTGGTATGGAACTGGTAGAGAATGCCTTGTTGCGTTAAGTCCGTCTTAACGCAACAAGGCATTCTCTACCAGTTAACCTTTGGGTTAAAAAGACTACACTGTGGTAGGTGTACCTACTACATAAAATAAAAAAATAAAATAGAATTTTGTTTCGGAAAGAATATTCAAATATTACCTATATATACATATACTAGCTGTGCCCGCGACTTCGTTCGCGCTTGCTTTTCGTATTTAGGAAGATATTAAGTACACAAACTCACTAAATGTATATAGGTACTCATCGTGATTATGACATGACTTACAAAATTACGAAGAACGAACGAATATTAACACTTAAACATTTCTTTGTAAACAATATTACTTGTTATGTGATATTCATCAGTACGTATACACAGGCTTTGCGCGCTGCTTACATGCGACAAAGCGACATACAGCCTGACCGTGCGAGATACAGGACTACCGCAGATCCACACCAACACGACTAATAGTTTGTCCCTGAGCTTGATTAATGGTCATGCCGAAACTATCAGAAGATAAGTCTCCGCAGAGGACATGGTGGAGTATACGGTGGAGGTCTGCCCTGCTTGAGCGGAGCATCACCGTGTCCTCGTCGAGGCGATCGGCTGCGGCGTCCTGGTTTACTCCATGGTCCGGAGAAGAATATAAGAATGAATGACAGCACGATTTGATAGTTATTCCTAGTTCGGGACCAATCGTAAGTCCGTAGGTGATACGGAGTAGAAAACGCCAAACACTAAGGCCGAAACTACAGACTTCGGGCTTAAGAGAGTAGACCCCCTCAGCCGCCGCAACAGAAAAAGACAACCCGGGCGTTGCGTCGGGAGTCGCAAGGCAATTCCCAGCCACCCTAAGCGCGGGCCCGCAGATGGCGAGCGTAGGTTGGCTCACTGTCCGAACGGAGCGGAATTTGTTGGAAAAGTCACCACGGCCCTGGAACGTTAAAGGCATAAGGAGGAATACGGACGTGTTTTAGTCAGTAAGAGTTTGACACTCTCTTCCGCTCCACGCAGAGCAGAAGAAGTCATTTGATGTTTTCCTATCCATAAAAAAACCCACAACGGATAGAGTAGAGTAGAGACTCCGTTGTCCTGGCTAAGTTTGCAAGCCTAGCTCCGCCCAAATGTACAAAAGCCACCAGTGTGCTTCACAGGTTGAGCGGAGAGACGACCGATAATACTCAACCCGCAAGGGAGTGATAATCTGAGATAAAAGTCAGCTCAATCACTTAGCACTCACAAACCTATATTTACCACCTGTATATGTACATTATGGATTGCAATAAACGATTTGATTTGAAACCTGCACCTCACCGTTCCGAGGATTTTTTGACGTCGGAAAGTCATGGCCAGGATGACGTAGCCGGCGTCGAAACAACCTCCGCAAATTGGGGTATCTGTAGTGCATAAGTTAAAAAAAATTAAGGGCAATGATCCGTAATAATAATCCCTATTATTACGGAGGTAATTTTTACTTAAGCTGAGAAGTCAATTAGTTAGTCACGTTTATAGACTTGTCATTGCCATTTTTCACTTTTTTCACCATTTGTTGTCATGAAGTTCAGTTGTTCTCTGGCAAATTCATGCACGAAACTGTGTGAAAGAAAGAAAGAAGGAAAGGAGCGGGTACGGGTCCAGCACTACCATCTCGAAACCTATCTTGGCGAGTTCTTCTGTGGCGTCATTGCCCAGGGATCCACAGTTCCCTTTGAAGCTCTGGAGTGTGAAACCCGCTACTGGTATTTTTTTTTTTTTTTTTTTTTTTTTTTATTGGATGGGAAATCATCAAATGACCCCTCCCGCTCTGGGTGGAGCGGCAGGGAGTGTCAGACTTCTACTGACTAAAACCCACCCATGCTCCTCTTAGTGCCTTTACGTTCCAGGGCCACGGTAACTCTTTCGAACAAATCCGCAACCCTGGTAGGCTCTGGCCTTAACGGGCCCCGACCCATGCTGACGATTGCTGGCTTGGCGCGCGTAGAACACAGCGCGCCGTCAACCCGGGCCTGTTCTGATCGGACGGCGAGCTACCCATTGCTCGCCGTCCACAGGCATCAGTCACTGCGCCATGCACAGGAGCATCAGTTCCTGGGCGGCGCAGTGGCTGACGTTCAACAGGAGGGGGTGAAATGGGGCCATTACTGGCACTCCATTTCAGCCCCCTCCGGAGCCCGTTGTAGGGGCTCTACTGCGGCTGTTGCAGTAGCAGCAGCCGCAGTGGAACCGGCTATGGCGGCGGAGGAAGCGGCGGCAGTGGCGGCGGTCGCGGCGGTCGCGGCAGAGACGGCGGTGGCGGAGGGCTTTCTCCGATTTCCGGCTTTGGCGGGTGGGGCGCAGGCCCTACCCCCAGCCCAGTGGTCGGCCGGCTTGCCAGCTGCCGCACAGACTGCGCAGTGCGGCGCGGCGTCGCAGGAGCCGGCCCTGTGACCGGGCTGACCGCAGCGGAAACATAGACCGCTGCGGTCCACCTCCGAGGTGCATTGTGCTCCTACATGGTGGCCCACCTGGCACCGGAAGCACCTCAGAGGTCGGGGTTCCAGCAGTTTGACCTGCGCGGAAACCCAACCCACCAAAAACCTACGGCCCTCCGAGATGGTCTTGGCCGCCGACACGGGACAGCTCACCACAATAGTGCGCATGCCCGTGTTGTCAGGACGTAGGGTGCCCGCCTTCACCTCCTCTGCTGAGCACCCCCCCGTCCTAACGACGGCGGCCACCACCTCCGCCTCCGTGACGGAGTCGTCCAGGCCCAAGATGCGCATGTCGATGCGCTTGGTGGGCCTGGACACTCGGGCATCGTCCGCGCTAAGGGACGCCTTGAGCCAATTTCTGGCCCTAGGCTGGTCACGACGAATCACCAGCTGACTGGGAATTGAACAGTTTTGTTTCAAAATTAACAGAAAATAATTAGGAATGAGGGAGATCCTGGGAAAGAAATTCAAGAGGTGAAGGTCTTGAGCATCGAAGCCGAGTTTTTAGCCTTTCGGTTTTCTATCAGTTGCATTTTGGGGAGTGTGCGACGGAATTGCATAGTTTAATTCCGCCAAGCTCGTTCCATCATCGGACCACAAGACGTACGGCGGTACGCCACCGGTACACGATGGACCTCACACCCACATGAACAAAACGTTTTGGAAACACATGGCGTGGAATTCCCTGACTGAGTCCGTGTTTCTGGATAGTTACAGCCTGGGAGTCTTATCAAGAGTGAATAGGTTACTTATAGGCAAGCGTGCTCCATCTTCGATCACATCATCGTTTGCCATCAGGTGAGATAGTGGTCAAACGCGTTCCTATCAAAAGTAAAAAAAAATGAAAACAAAGTCAGTGGAGCAATTTTATTTTTGCATCAAATGCGTAACGCCTGGTAAGTATCAAAAGAATCTTTAACTAAAAATACTTTTTGGTGTAATTCTCGTGCTGTTGATGGTAAGTACAGTTTCGCTCAACAGATGGCATTGCAAGTGTCATTAAAGATACTTACCCCTACTTACTATGCATCTAGATAATAAGTTGATTTCTTCTAGATAGCCATAATCCTATCAGGTTTATGTGAATGTTTTCTACATTAGTTTTGTATTTTTTATCGCGATGCAAACGAAACATAATACATATAAACAAAAAATAGGTTCTGCTTGTCTTTCTAAAGAGATATGCAAAATACAGCAATAACATATTATTAATATTTGAAAATATTAGGTTTGGTAGGAATAAAAAAATAAGGAAATAAATAAGATAAAAATAATTCAAAAATATTTTTATCTTATTTGGATTTGAACCCAAACCTAGTCTTTCGAGAAGCAGGCTTTAAACCAAACGGACTATGAGATCTGTTGACACTTGATTAAAATAGCCGATAGCTTAGCTCCCTGAAAGGGTTCCACATCAGATGCTCTAGACCTTCATTTTTTTTATGTCGACAGACAGTACTCATCATGTTGACCAACTATTCCTAAAGCGGTATATTAATATCTCTTATAGATTAGCCGGGCTGCTAAGGTTCCACGTCTTGTATTCAGATCTTCAAAATAAATTATAGCCTATATGTTGGCGAGGACTAATAGCTATACAACAAAAAAAGTTGCATTAAAATCCGTCCAGTGGTTTTTGCGTGAAAGAGGAACAACAGACAGACAGACAGACAGACAGACAAGAAAATAAAAAAAAATATTTTTGGCTTCTACTGTTTGTATAAAGCACCCCTCGAATATTTTTTTTTTATTTTCATTCAATGTACAGAATTGACGTCTTCTACAGTTTTATTATATGTATAGATTGTTGAAAAATAAAACCGCATGATGATTTTTTGCTACAGAAATAAATCAACTTAAGGTTAGGTGTAACTAATTCCAAGCCGAACCACATGAGACAAAACAAATCTAGTTTAATGTAATTTAGCGTCTGTTTCATAAACATGAGACGTTGTGGCCGGTGATCCGAACTAATCCTTAGTACGGCAACAATGGGTCCCCGGCCTTGCCATCAAAACTTACCTCACAATACATACCCGTGTATATAGTTACGTATACGAGCACTATTACGATGTGATAGTGCACTGATTAGAATATTAAGGTTGCTATGTGCCGGGAATTTCGGACCGTATTAGAAACATAACATAATCATCATCATCATCATATCAGCCGAAAGACGTCCACTGCAGGACCCCCAAGTGTCGCCACCCAACAGCTGGTCCTGGGCGTCTCGCATCCATCGGCTACCAGCGACCCCCACCAGGTCATCGGTCTCGCAGAACAGATGGTCGATGCGACCGCGTACCGGAAGACGCAGCGTTGCACAAGAAACATAACGTTGCGCGCTAAATCTAAAGTTAAAAAAACATAAGTGGGATAAGCCGAAAATTTCTGCTGCATGTCTGATGAGAAATAGGTTAGGGAACCACCGAATGGGGTCCCACTTAACGAAAGATGACATCGAGACACATCGCAAATGGCGGAACTGGGCCCGCAAAAAATGGAATTTAATGGAAAAGCTAAGTGCGTCTGCCTTGCCGTGGGAGTGAATCATAATGAGATAGAAATATGACATGTTTAAAAAGGGATTCAGCTTCTGTTTATAGTTTTATCTAGTTTACTTTTGCATTGTTTGTTATTCTATCAAGTTCTACCCTGAAACGTTGCATTCTATTTTCAGAAAACCCACGACGTAACTCTTCACCAGCGGTCAGTGTGCCGCTCAATATCCCACTTGAGTCTGGCAGCCTTTTTGCCCACGTCTATATTACTCCCGTTTTGGAGCGCAGCGGGTGTTTTCCATTTTCAGTCTGTTCTTTTTACACTCAAAATGCTGCGCTCCATGACTCTCGCAAACCCAAAGGTACCTTTATTTTTTGCAAGTCAACGAGTGACTGATTTTTAAAGACGAAAACTTTAAGTTAAGAAAAATATGATACCAGCTGCCGTTGACTCCGTAGTTTCCCAATTTAATTTGACCGTTTATATGTTTTCACAAAGTTATAAAGGGTAAGATGGTGCTACTCACTACGCATCGATTTCGACTGAAATAGCTTCATACCGGACCTGCCCTTCCTGTTATATCCTTTGCCGAAGTACGGTCAAGGGTAAAATATGTGCCTACATCGATGTTCCGGCTAAACGATCGAGAAAATAACGTTTTTTTAATCAAGTACAAGTACCTACTACCTACACACATTTTGTAGACGTAGGTAAAGAAATTTAATGCTTTTTTCTTTGGGGATGGCCAGGAACTGAAAAATCACATGAAAAGTTTTGTATGATTCTGTCACCTTATATTTTTTTTTATTAGTGATGGGTTTTTCTCTTGACTCTAGTCAATGTCAGAGATGACAGAGACAAAGTCTACGATTTACTATTACTTCGTCATTAAGGCGATGATAGCTGAACGTGCTTAACGCCTACTGACAAGATTGGTCCACACTTGCTCAATGCTACTAGAAATGGAAAGAAATTAAGGACTGTGCCCTGCTGTGGGACAGAACAGGCTGAAAACAAAGTAAAATAAATAACTTCAATAATTTAAAAACAGTTTCTCCTTAAAAACATGTGGAGCCAAGCTCTCAGGCGTAATGAGTAGATTAACACCCTCGGCGCCTTTACAATGCTTGTCACTGACCTACTTTCACTCCCACATTTTTTTCATCTAGCTTGTCGGGCTGACGGTGAACGCTAAAGGTAGAGGTTAAAAGCTTTTTCAGGGGCTGCACTCATGCAGCGATGTTTGCGCGAATATTGTTCGTAAAATAAAAGAAACTCCTGTAAATGCACGGTATATATCTATACTTTTGAGAGATTTAAATTCAAGGTTTGCTTTTTGTTACAACCGTTTGAATTTAATGTGTTGGGAGGAAAATTTGGATTTTGAATGTGGATGGTTATAGAATTAGAAGAAAAACGATGATGAAGGGAAACAATGGATGGATAGAGAGGTCATTGAGGTGACGGCGAACAGTGATAAAAGGAAGAAAAAGACATGCTGCGCCGATAAAATAAACTGGATCGGGTCAACAAGATGATTCGCTTCCAAATTTGCATACAGTTCCTCTGTACACTTGTTTACTAACGTGGATAGAGCGTAGATGAATCTACACACGCACAGGAACGTGAAGATTGGCCGGTGTGTTAAGTCGATAATGACGTAATGACTGGGAATATAGTACTATTCAAATACCTATCATTCAAAGTCAGCACTAGTTTGCAAACCTATTTCCCTCCTCTCCGATTAGCAAACATCCCTCAAATTGCCTCGGCACGTGAATGTAGAACGCTATTATGGGGGACGATGAGATAATTCGTTGAAATGGGAAGCGCTCAGAAAATCCCGATCCGATCGGAGCCCTGTCATATCGAGTGTCAGGTGCCAGAGGCATGCACTGTGTACCACTTGTGAGCTTTGTGCGGTTAAAATCAATGCTAAACCTAACACCGTGGTCCGTGATAAGAGACACGGTTTAATTTTCAAGTTATAGTTTGGGTACTTATGATTCTTTTTTTTAATGATTGAGAAAATAAAGATTTTTTTTAATCAAGTACAAGTACCTACACACATTTTGTAAATGTAGGTAAGTAAAAATGCCTTTTTCTTTGGAGATAGTCAGGAACTGAAAAACTACATGTTAAGTTTTGTAAGAATCTGATACCGTCTATTTCTGAATTTTGGCAGTTGAATATTCGTCGAACTCAACTTTAGCCTAAAAAACCGGTCAAACCTTTGCTTTAAAGTAGGCTAGTGTATAATGAATCGTTAATTATCTTTCTAATTTGCAAATAAATAAGCTTCAAAGAATGTTGGTATGGGCAAAAACACATTTGTAGGTAGACTTGAACTCTGTAGTTCAAGTCTACCTACAAATGTGTTGTTTCTATAAACAACTCTTAACAAACAAAATAAAGATGATGTTAATGACAAATTGTTTCTATGGTCAAGTACAGTCAATCGCACGGTGACTGTACTTGTTATATATGTACATAATACGGGAAGTTTTTAACCCATTAGTCGCATAAACTATCTATACATACTCGAACTCAACTTTAGCCTAAAAAACCGGTCAAACCTTTGCTTTAAAGTAGGCTAGTGTATAATGAATCGTTAATTATCTTTCTAATTTGCAAATAAATAAGCTTCAAAGAATGTTGGTATGGGCAAAAACACATTTGTAGGTAGACTTGAACTCTGTAGTTCAAGTCTACCTACAAATGTGTTGTTTCTATAAACAACTCTTAACAAACAAAATAAAGATGATGTTAATGACAAATTGTTTCTATGGTCAAGTACAGTCAATCGCACGGTGACTGTACTTGTTATATATGTACAAAATACGGGAAGTTTTTAACCCATTAGTCGCATAAACTGTAATATGACCAAGATTAATCATTTGGACGTAAAATAACAATAAAGACAAGAAACAAACGAAAAACAAAGGAATAGACTCGCCAATCTCTGGTAACATGAAGAAACGACCCATCTTTAGGCAATTTTTCTATCAACGATCTACGCTTTGGATCGTGCAAATTGCTTCATCTTTTTGACCGACCGACGAAATAAATGCTTTGAGTTTCGAAAAAAAAAGGAAAACTCTCGGACAAAAAATAAACAAATAAATAAAACACAAATAGAGATACCGCTAAGTAATCGTCGATTTCATGATCTTATCCATAAACCAGCGACTGTTTGGGATGAGACAACATTATTTCACGCCATTAGCCCCCAATGATTCCGCCCGACGAACGACGGCCGTCGCAGCCTCCAATTAGCCGATTGCCTTTTCCTCTCTCGTATTTCTCGGTTCGATCGTATTTCAAGCGAAATAACATCCGGCTTACGATGTTCACAGATTTTGTGTTTTACATGCAAATATTATTTGTGTCAATCTGACTAGCCTTTACCCAACTATTTTGGGGTTGGCATCCAGTTTAAAATTAAATTAAAAAATTCTTTATTTCGGACTAAGGTCCATAATTCTGATAGTATTTTGGTTTTAGTAACAATGGTGCTTATTAATAAGTAGGTTAGTATTGTTAATTTTCACAAATTATACCTTATTGTGACCTATGACTGTCCTCAACCAGTGTTTCTGAAAGGGACAGTCCGGATTGGCAGCTATAATTTTCAGGATGCTGTAGTAAGGAGGCCGTTTTCTTTCGCATGCATGGAATGGAAATCATCTGTGCGAGCCTCTGTGAACATTCCTGCCGGTCGATTCTGTCGACATATCACGGTGTTCACCTAGACGGAGTGAACGACAATAGAGCTGTCATTCCATCTTATTTGTATGGTTTGACAACTCACCCGTCGTACGCCCCGCCCAAGTGTTCACTTCGACATGGTTACAGAATCACACTGCTGAAGCGCTACAACGCCATGGCAGTCGGTGGTTTAGCCGGATCGGTATCCGGGTAATGATAGCTGATGGTCGGATAGGCAATCGCTCCTTCCGGTGAATACCAGCATTTCACATGGAGCGATTGCCTATCCGACTTCCAGAACCCAGTAACTGGTTAATACGATACCCCTTGGCAATACAGAGTACTTTTTTATGGATGGGAAATCATCAAATGAACCCTTCCGCTCTGGGTGGAGCGGGAGGGAGTGTCAGACTCTTACTGACTAAAACCCATCCGTGCTCCTCCTTATGCCCTTTGTCTTCCAGGGCCGCGGTGACTCTTTCGAACAAATTTCGCAACCCTGGCAGGCTCTGGCCCTGTCTACTTTGGTGACCTCTCTTTGAGGTGCGCGTGGAACACAATGCGCCGTCGACCCGGGCCTGGTTGTAATCAGACAGCGAGCCACCCAACGCTCGCCGTCCACAGGCCCACGCCTACGGTGGCCGGGAATCACCCTGCGACTCCCGACGCTCGGGGCGTCTTCTTCTGTTGTGGTGGCTAGGGCGTGAAGTTTGCCTCTCCTTCACGAGGCTCGCGTCCTCCTTCGCTAGCATTACTGCTTTGCACAAGGAGATGACGGCTTTCCATGCCTCCTCGCTCCGGACCATGGAGTGAACCAGGGCCGTTAGCAAGAGGTCGCCGCCGCCGATCACCTCGTCGAAGACACGACGGTGCTGCGCCCAAGCGGGGCAGACCTCCACCGTATACACCTGTGTGTCCTCCGGGCTCGCAGTCACCGTGATAAAACCTGGACGTAGTCTCTCGCCGAATCCGAAACAGGTAGCTCCTAAAACAGTCGTGTCCGGTGAGTACCTGCAACAAGCGGAAGGTGAGGACGCCGTGGCACCTCTCTAGCCACTCCTCAAAGAGGGGACTTATCGCCGCAATAGTGGCGTGCCCAAATACAGAGAGGATCTAGCACGAATGTTTTTGACGCATAGTAACGTAACGTAAAATTTTACTATTACTATAATACTCGTTTCGCACATAATATTAATTATATATTTGAATTTGATACTGTATACATATTTTTGTATGATACAAAGTTTATTATACTATATATGTATAGGGTTGTAGTTTTTTTTATTCAAAATTCAGTTATGTTAATTGTTAGGTCGTGCTTCGTGTTGGGCCATCTGAGTATCAATTCTAATATTTTTTAACCAACGTTCGCATTCGCATGTTAGTCACAAACTGTCAAAAATGTATGCCACTCTGATGTCTGATGTCAGAAATTCTGGTTATTGACTACCCGTCATGACTGTCAAACATGTTCAAATGACAGCAGGGACCAACGGTTTAATGTGCTATCCAAGGCACGGAGGAAAACTCGGTATGCAATAGATGGACACCCATCCACGGACTGACCTGGAAGTTCGACCTCTCACTTAAATTTCTTTTATTATGATCCATTTTGATTGTCTATTTTTAGTTAACATTCATGAGGTCAAAAGGTCACTGAAGAACAAAAAAAAAGCTAATATCCGAAATTCAATCCGTCAGGAAATCCCTCCGGCATTGAAACGGATTTTCAGATTTGTTTTTGTTCGCCGACAAAACAATCTGTTACTGAAATAACATTTATCTCATACGTGGACACAGTTCCCGGCAACTACTAGTTTAGTAAAACAAATGTATTTGTTCAAATAACAAGGTACCAAATGTGCCTAACCAGCGAAAACTAAATCTTATTCCGAGACGGGAACGTTAAAGTTTATGTGCTGAAAATAAGCGCTCTCTGAGAATAACGATATCCGAACCAGTCTGCCATTCAAAGCATTTTAAGAAGCTTGAAAAGTTTTATAAAAGCATATTTTGAAAGCGTATTTTTATGTAAGTAAATATACTTATGTACTATTTCACTTGTGTTCTTGCTTGCCCCCAGTTTAACTAAACAAATGGCAAAGTGACAAGATTTGACGACACGGTTGGCACAGTGGTTGAGCAGTTGACTGCTGCGCTGCGTGACGCGGGTTCGATTCCCTCATGGAACAAATATTTGCATGGCCTACAGATAGTTGTTCCGGTTCTGGCTGTTTGTGTATGTGAGTTTGTCAAAGTCAAAGCAGTCAGTCAGTCAAAAACATGAAGCTATTTGCACGTTCCAAAGCGTAGATCTCTATGGAGAAGAACGTGCAAGAAACTCCACGGACACTCTTTTAAACCATTTTATGATTTACAATAATCCGGGTTACATTATCTTTGTTGCTTCTACATGTGAGAACAATGTAAAGAAAGAGAAAAAAAAAGAATTCTAAGTGTCAAATAAACTATTGAAATAAGCCAGCGACAGCTAAGAGATGACCAGTCTCCGCTGATGGCGCCCGTTCACGAACATGACGCGTGCATCAGCACCATTCAGCTCAACCATTTTGAAGGGAACCGAATGATCCGATACACGCGCCACCATCAACGAGACATTCGAGTGAGCATGACAAACCCTCAACTGCCCCTGCTCATTCATGTCAAACAAGGAAACCATCTATTAACATAAAAGTCTCCTGTATGTTTGTAAACGCACCCACGATACAGGAGAAATTCCTAGTGTGGGGCAAAGTTTACAAAAAAAACATGTACGTCTCGGGACGCTCGACAGAAGTGATAATTTAAACTTAGCGCTGTGGGTTAGAGTGAGAGAGAAGGAGCCTGCTTACCACTGCCGTAGGCGTGAGAGAAAGGGAAGCCAGACAGACAAATGGCGGCGTAACGCGTAACGTTACGAAGCAGTTTACCCTCTCATAAGAAGTTATCACTTCAAAAAAAAGAAATGATAATTAGAAAAATTGTTTCTTCATCATTGAACATTATTGTACTTCGTCAGGTACATAGTTTGAAACATATTTTAACGAATAAACAATAAAAAAATATTTTTTTTTTTTTTTTTTTTTTTTTTTTAGGTATGACCACTAGCAAGTTAACACACGTGGGATATTAACTGCTTAACCGGACTAACCTGTGGTGGCCTTAAATGAATTTAAAGCCCCCAGCCAAGGCAACAAAACTAGCTACAAGCTAAAAACACTACTGACCGCTCACTAAGGGCATTCCCTGTTGTAGCTGTTGGGTTTCGGTGGAAGTAAAATAAAAGAGAGGAAGATTGATTTGATGACCGTCAGAACGAAATGCGCGGGCGCGTATTTGTTCGCGCGTTACGTGTACGGGAGGTTCAATTGGACACTGGTGTCAGGGTGGTTTTTGCAAAAGCAATCGCCGCCGCAGCGGTGAGCGGAGTGAAGGCGTCGCGCATTGACCAATCAGAGCGCTCGCTCGCAGTTCGTTCTTCCGTTCGTTGATTTATTATTTTTTTTAAAATTACAATGTATTGAGGCAAAAGCTTATGCAAACATACAGGTTTATAATAAACTTAGGCAAATATGGTACCTATTTACTCAATAATTAGATAGACGGGCGGACCATGACACCGTCGTCAACATCCTGCCCCTTAGTGTCGTCATCGCGACACTCAAAACTTATGAGTAAGGCAACTCGTGTTGCGGGCCGTTTCAAAATGCCTGTTTTAGTTTTAATATCTACGGTTCTTACCCGTCCATCAGCTCCCGGATACACTCGGTGGACGACTCCCTTTGGCCAGACATTTCGAGGGGAAGTGGGATCTGCTATAACCACTAGGTCACCTACCTTTAACTGTACGCCCTCGCGGTCCCATTTCTTGCGGGGCGCTAGTGTAGGCAATACTTCTCGGAGCCATCTGGACCAAAACAAATCGGCTAGGAGTTGTGCAATACGCCACTGCTTTCTGAGGTATAGGTCGCCGTCGTCAAAGATACCTATTTGTGGGAGATTGGATGAGGAACCCAGCAAAAAGTGGTTAGGTGTTAAGGACTCTGGGTCACGTGGGTCGACAGAGACATGAGTCAATGGACGGCCGTTTATCATGTTCTCGACTTCACACAAAAAGGTAAGCAAGGTCTCCTCTCTCGGAGCTCTTTCCTTTAGAACTACCTTTAAAGCCGTTTTAACGCTCCTAACAAGGCGCTCCCATGCACCACCCATATGTGGACTGGCGGGAGGAATAAATTTCCACTCAACCCCCTTGTTTAGAGCTTCAGTTGTTAACGCTTGTTGATTGTCAAATAGGTCTTTATAACTCCTTTTTAATTCCGTGTCAGCCCCTCTTAAATTGGTACCATTATCCGAGAACATGGTGTGTGGCCAACCCCTTCGAGCGGCCATTCGACGAAGCGACATTATCAGAGAATCAGTCGTAAGAGTTGGAACTACTTCGATATGGACCGCGCGCACCGTGAGACAAGTAAACAGTACGCCGTACCTGCGCGCCCTCTGCCGACCGACGGTAACTTCCATCGGTCCGAATAAGTCTACCCCACACATTGTGAAAGGTCTTTGGTGATGTGTAAGACGGCATTCGGGTAGGTCGCCGAGGCGTGGTGGTGAAGGCAAAGCTCTTTTAAAACGGCAAACTAAGCATTGTTTGGATATAGTGCGAACTGTAGGTCTTAATCGAATAAGCCAATATTTTTGACGCAACTCGTTAACTACCATCTCGTTACTAGAGTGCGCTGCGTTTATATGATATTGAGTAACGATTAAGCGAGAGATATAATCATTGCCATCTAAAATTATTGGGTATTTAGTGAGCTGATCAACACCCTTTACGTTACCGATACGACTGCCCATACGTAACAAATTATTTGTGTCCAACATCGGGGTGAGTGACCTCAAACGACTATCTTTATTTATTTCTTGGTTTAATCTAAGTGAATTTATTTCCTTTTGAAAGGAACGTTCTTGTGAGTAACGAAGTAACAATAGTTCCGCTTTATTCATTAATTTTTCGTTAATTACTTTAATTCCACTTTTTTTACATTTTTCGATAAACAATAGAACAGTAGCAGTACAACGTAATAATCGTAGCCAAGTAGAGAATCGCCTTGGCTCGGGAACAGGTAAGTCGCATAGTATATTACTGTCTTGAACCACTTGCACCTTTTCTAATATATCATCACTAATTGTTTTTATTTCAGGTTGTTGCGGCCAGTAAGAACGCGGCTGTTGTAAGAACGACGGGCCCGAGAACCACTCCGAATCACTAGTCAATACGTGATCATTATTTTTGGTCGCCAAGTCTGCGACGTTGACGTCGGTGGGCACATATTGCCACTCGTCCGACTTACTCAACTCGTCTATTTCTCCTAACCTATTTGCGATGAATACTTTATATGTTCGGCAATTATTTTTAATCCAATGTAAAACTGTAGTCGAATCTGTCCAGTAAAAAACTAAATTAGGTTGTAAACGATGTTCCCTTTTAATACTATTAGCTAATTTACATGATAACACGGCTCCCTGCAACTCAAGTCTAGGCACGGAAACCGGTTTTAAGGGAGTAACTTTACACTTACTCGCGATAAACGAAACGGTAACTTGTCCGTCGCTGCTTTCGCGACGCCAATAAGCGACAGCGGCGTACGCGCTCGGCGATGCATCGCAAAATAAATGAAGTTCCAAACTAGCCTCACTATCACTAGTCGTATCACAGGAAAAATAATGACGCGGAATTCTAATATTGTTTATTTCCTGAGCTTGATTAATCCACCTACAGAATAAATCATATAAATTATTATTCAATTTTTCATCCCATTTAATATTAAGTTTCCATGTTTCACGCATTAATATTCTTCCTTTAATTGTAAACGGGCCTAAAAAACCATGAATATCAAAAATAGACATAATAATGCTTAGCATTTCGCGTTTAGTAGGTATTCGTCTCATAAGTACAATATCTTGCGGAATACGTTTAAAAGATAAATCTAAAGCCAACTCATCGCTGCGCGGGAACCACAGTATGCCTAGTGCCCGCTCCGGCTGCTTATCAAAATTGAACTTTATTACCATGTCATTAAGACTGTCTTTTGGAATGTCACTTAACACATCAGGTTCATTACTAAGATAGTTACACATTTTAAACCCACCTTCATTATGAATAAATGAAATTTCTTTTATTATTTTCCGTGCTACCTCCTTATCCGAAAAGCTATCAATATAATCGTCCATGTACTGATTGTTTCGTATAGCTTCCACGGCGTCGGGCATCAGCTGACTAAATCGAGATGAGTTTTTATTTTGATTAATATATTGGGCGATAAATGGCGAGCAATTCGCGCCGAAAATAAGTGACGTCATTACATACTTATTTATAACATCGCTGCCCTTCTCTTTCCATAAAAATCTAAATGCATTTTGATCTTGGTTATGTATTTTAATGCGTAAGAACATATCTTTTATGTCTCCAATTACTCCTATTCGGTTCTCTCTAAACCTAAACATTATCCCATATAAAGATTGTAATAAATCGGGCCCTTGAAGGAGAAAGTCATTAAGTGACCTGTTGTCACTTTTGGCGGCGGCATCAAAAACTAATCGCAACTTTTTTTTATTTGGGTTATCAACACCAAAATGTGGTAAATACCAAACGTGGTCCGACTTGGAATCGAACCTGCACTCCGCCTCAGTCAGTTTTCGTGCGTAATTATTGTTAAGTAAATGATCAATACGTTCGCGGTATCTATTTTCATATTCTAAACTACAAGACATTTTTCTTTCTACCGAGTGTACTCTTTTTAATGCTACGGGATACGAGTCCGGCATAACAAAATTATCGCGCTTCCATGGAAGATTGACCCACCATTGACCGTTAAGTAACTCGGCTGATTCGTTAAGGATATTTACGGCTCGTAATTCCTCAATATTTTGACGAGGTTTGTTATTTATTCCAATGGAATCGAGTGAAAATGAACAGCGAATTAAATCGTGTAATTGGCTTAAATCAATATCTGTACAACATTCTAAGGTATCTTTGACAACAGCTGACTGACAAAATGATTCATCTACACATGTAGGTATATCACAACATGAAGACCCGCTCGCGCCAGCGCTGCCGTTTCTCGGGGACGAGTCGCGGTACGCGTGCGCGGCCGGCTTACCTGGGTAACTGAGGGCGCACGATGTCGCCGCTTGGTTCGCTGCGGCTGGCTCGTCGCCGGCGCCGCCGATGCTGCCGATGATGTTGACGTGCTCGGCGCGCTTACCAGTATAATCAGCTAGCCAGGCTCCGTGCACACACCATCCTAATAATGTTTGCGTGATGTATGGTCCGCCCGGTTTATACCTTTTACATAAAATAGGCGCAATTAAATCATAGTTATCCTGACCAATTAATATTTTAGGTTTAACATTGCTGTCACATAGAATGGGGTTATTATTACTAGAAATATTTTCACAATAGTTTACATTAGAGGTAAATAGCTGTAAGGGCAAATTAAGTTCTTTAAGTTTACGAGCTCGCAAGTCGAATTTGTTACCGTCACTGTTACTTATTTTACATTTAATTATCTCCGTCTCGCACAACAACTCCGAGTCCCATGCACCAGAAGCACGCATTACGACCTTTTCCCCGTGCAGCCCGACTTTGTCGGCAAGGTCGGCCGCGATGAGAGTCACTGTTGCTCCGTCGTCCAGAAGCGCGTGCGTGGTCACGCTTGACCTGGGTCCATGTATAGTTACCGGCACTATTTTAAGTATTACTTTTTTCTTTGGTTTTGACACTGATATTTCGTGACACTGCGCGGCGCGGGTGCTAGCGTGTGAGACGAGCTCACTGGCGGCGACGCCAGCGGAGTCGGACGTCGCGGGGTCGTCGGGATGTGGCGCGGAAGTTTCACGGCGCGCCTCTTCTGGCTTCTTCCAGTGCAGCATCTGGTGGTGAGCCCCACCACAGGCCTCGACGTTGCAGTTTTCGGCAGTACACTCGTTCTTATCCGGATGCTGAGCACAGAGACATTTGAAACATAGCTTGTGTGCTCGAACAAATCGCCATCGGTCCTTTCTCATGGCTCGCTTGAATTGACCACAGTCTGACAACGCATGCTTGTTCCTTTTGCAAAACTTGCACTTGCTGGCAGCGTCGTGGTCACTGACCTTAACAGATGTTAGCACGGAATGTTGATCGTTGTGTTTTCTCCCTTGTTGTTTATTCTTGTTAAAGTCACTCTGGTACTGTATGTGGCTAACTCCCGAGTCTGCTACCTTTTGCGCTTCTCCGTAAAGGAATTTCGACAGTAGTTCTAATTTTGGCGTGTCAGTGTGCATTCGGTTCTCGTGGAGGTATTCTACCCATTTGTTAACGAGTCCTGTAGGTAATTTGGATACGACGATTGTTAACATCTCTGGACTTTTCAAATAATCTATTTGTTTCAGTGTAGTTACTGTGGTGACGTAATTTTTTATTCTTATGGCAAATTTTACAATTTCTGCGTGGTATGCGTGTGGTAGCGGTGATAACTTTTTCAGCTGTGTTATAACTTGCCGCATGACATTTTCTGGTCTACCGAATCTCAGTTCGAGCGTTTCTATGATATCATGGGGTGAGCTCGCTCCCATTAATAATGCAGCTGCTGCGTCTTTTGCGTCACCACGCAGACATTTCCGTAGACGCCACAGATTTTCTGTATCACTGTACTTACATGCACGTGATGATTCATAAAATGCTTCTCGAAATTGTATCCATTCCAACGGATCGCCGAAGTACAAAGGCAGATCCTTCGAGGTGGCTAGCCTAGACAACAGCACCTTGTCGCCGGTGTTAGAATGAGATGCCTCGACAGCATTCTTAATCGCGCTGGTCAGCTCCGCGATTGCACGATGAGATTCTTGTGCGGTGGTAGGTGGCGTAGCAATTTTGTCGCTGTCAACGTTGCGGTGACCGTCACCGCCTCCGACAATCGCTTGGTTACAATCGTGCGACGTGCCGGGTTCAGCGACAGATTTTTCCAGCCAATTCTCCACTAATTTGCTTTTGTAGGAAACTGAGGACCGTTTTGAACACCGCGACTCAGATTCCAACTCGGCCAAGTCCATGGCCAATTTCTTCTCAACTAATTCTTTTTCAATTCGAGATTGATTTTGAATTTGCTTCATTTCAATTTCGGCTTTGAGCTGTGCGGCCTCATACTCAAGTTTCTGCCGCCGTGCTGCTGACGATGACGCGCGTGTGCTGCGAGAAGTTTTGCACTCACCGCCATCTTGTCGTACGCTCGAGTTGGCGCGTGGATGTACAAAATCTGAGTGTATTTCCCCGACTTTTTTCACTGCATCTATACTGCTGGGCAGCAAGTCTGATTTTACATCAACTTTGGTTTCATCCTCACTAGTTAGTCGCTCAGTCTTCTTTTGTCCACGTGTTTTCACCACACGCGGCGTTCGGACCAACGACATCCTGCAGCACAGGTTTTGTTCTTACTTCCAGTTCCAGATCCAGGCTCGAATGGACCAGCTTTGTAGCTGTTGGGTTTCGGTGGAAGTAAAATAAAAGAGAGGAAGATTGATTTGATGACCGTCAGAACGAAATGCGCGGGCGCGTATTTGTTCGCGCGTTACGTGTACGGGAGGTTCAATTGGACACTGGTGTCAGGGTGGTTTTTGCAAAAGCAATCGCCGCCGCAGCGGTGAGCGGAGTGAAGGCGTCGCGCATTGACCAATCAGAGCGCTCGCTCGCAGTTCGTTCTTCCGTTCGTTGATTTATTATTTTTTTTAAAATTACAATGTATTGAGGCAAAAGCTTATGCAAACATACAGGTTTATAATAAACTTAGGCAAATATGGTACCTATTTACTCAATAATTAGATAGACGGGCGGACCATGACACCGTCGTCAACACCTGTGGAATACGACCTCGGCTTAGCGGCGTCAGTTTGGGACAGCAAGGGACAAACAGGCTGGGTCGTTTTATTATTTAGGGGTTATTAAAGCTAAAGGCTCAGCGGCGCGGGCTGGCTCGTTTGCAAAAGTCGGGGAGGGTTTTGAGTGGGTCGTCGCGGCGGACCTCGGCGGCGAGGTCGGAATACGGAACGCGGTCTGTATCTGTTTATTCTAAGGGTGCTGGTTTCCCTACAGCTTTCCTGTATCTTTGTGATCTCGTCGTCGGATTC
This sequence comes from Melanchra persicariae, assembly GCA_947386135.1. Classification (NCBI taxonomy): domain Eukaryota; kingdom Metazoa; phylum Arthropoda; class Insecta; order Lepidoptera; family Noctuidae; genus Melanchra; species Melanchra persicariae. Next base: position 16,333,941 of record OX376648.1, on the reverse strand, counting down.
GACGAGTGTATGCCGAGGACGGCGAATCTTACTAATACGAGAGGGAGTGTACTGGGTTGCCTTTGAAATCAAAGGGTTTTTGTGCTTTTCAGCGGATTCGAAGAAACGTTTTGTAAGACGTTTCATAAACTGTTTTAGGGTCGGGATTTTAAGGTCGACATGAAGTCGTTCGTTCCGTACATACCACGGGGCGCCCGTGGCTTTTCGGAGAAATCTGTTTTGGATTACTTGCATCCTGTGGATTTGTTTTGGCTTAGTGTGTGCGAATACAGCACACGCATAAGTCATAATCGGTCGTATGCACGTAGTGTAGATGCGCAGTTTACATTTAAGTGATAGCTTGCTGCGTGCATTCAGCATTGCATGGAGTCTACCCAGAGCGAATGCAGCACGCGAACGTACCGCACTTATGTGCTCAGCAAAGGTGAGTCTATGGTCTAATATCACACCTAGATATTTGGCTCGCTTTTCCCAAGGGATCTGCTTACCAAACATGGTGATAGGACTCGGTGGATTGGGAATGAATTTCGTCCGCGGTTTGTAGAACAAAACCGCCTGACTTTTTTCGGGATTAACCTCAAATCTCCAGAGACGGAACCAAGCGCCTAGGTCGCTGGCCGCCTTTTGAAGATTTTTGGCTATTGCGTTTTCACTATTGCCGGAGCAATAGATGGCCGTATCATCGGCAAATAGAGCTAGCTGCGTCTTATTATTCTTAGGGATGTCGCTAGTGAACAGCGTGAAAAATAAGGGGGAGAGCACGCCGCCTTGAGGGACGCCGGCTCGTATAGGGTGGGGGGAGGAAAGCGCACCTTCGATACGATACCGAAAGGTGCGGTTCGACAAATAGTCTCGTATGATGAGGACGAGACGATCTGGCACGCCAAGTTTATATAGCTTATAAATTAAGCCATTGTGCCAGACTTTGTCGAAAGCTTTCGCTATATCAAAGAACACGGCTCCCGTTTTATAACCGCGTTGAGTGCGGCCGCTGATATGTTCAACGATACGGTAAACCTGTTGGACACATGAGTGATTAGCTCGAAAGCCAAACTGTTCGTTAGGTAAGAGGCCCTTTGCCTCGGCATAACCTCTGAGTCTCTTATAAATAAGTCGCTCATAGATTTTACCTAGGACCTTGAGCAGACTGATGGGACGGTAACTGGTAGGGGAGGACTTTGGCTTTCCCGGTTTAGGAATACCGATAACGGTAGCCTCTTTCCACGATTGTGGGAACATGTTGTTGGACAGAGCGCCGTTGAAAATGGCAGTCATCAACATGATAAGGGAAGCTGGGAGAAAACGGAACACCTTGTTGGTGATACCGTCTGACCCAGGGGCTTTCCTGGGTTTGAGTTTCCCGATTATGTCCTTCACCTCATCTGGAGTGATGGGGGGGAGGGGGTCCTCGGGGTCCTCAACGGGGGGGAGAGAAAATAAAAAAATAAACAATATTCGAGATTTTTAACGAACATTACTAAAAGTAATCCGAATTTATCCGTAAGATAACAAAAACGAGTGAGTGCACAAACGCCCCTAACTTTGAAAACTTGTTTGAGCTCTGCAGAAGCAATATTTGCTTTGAGTATTACGATCCTCCTAACCGCCAGATTTAGTTCTCTTGTAGATTTTCGCAAAGAGAGATTAGAAGATTACATCGATTGAGAGTGATGTGAGTGCTATAGGAGTACGTTACGATCAAAGAAACGATAATAATTATTTAGATTGTGTAAAGGATGATAAACCTACAGAATAGAAGAGGTGACTGCTGCGATGACGGCTAACAGAGAGGAGTATGGAAGAAGAATATAATGTTGCACCGAACCCCAAATAAATTAACTATAGTAGATTCCAGATAAATGTGCAATAACGGTCATTGACCCACATACATTTATTGACTTTCTTAAAATCAAAAACAGAAATAAAGACTTAGAGCAGTCCTGAATCTACTTCTATCGTGATCCTTTATGTTCTCTAGTGATGTAAAACGGTTCATAATGTATTGTTCGGGTATCTACGAAGGGATATTAGGGAAAGGTCAATGTACTTTATTGCAAGTTTATCTGGCACAAAGTATACTTGGCTTGAGAATGAGGAGAAACGTGATTATACATTCACAATGTGTATTTTGTAAGTTGTAGTGAAGTTTGAAGGACGATGGGTTCTATTAAATTAACAATCGTCGACAATCCCCTCAGTTCGAGGTCAGGGGGGCTCTTGTAATTACTTCCAAACTTCAAAGTTATGCGATCGTGGATTCATTGTTTTCTTAGCTAATTTCTCGTTACAGAGTCCTTTAATAGAGATTAATAATTACTTTATTATATATTATTTACTTCAACAAGTGAGAATTTTGTCTTTTTAAAACATGTTTTCCGCCATAATAATAAGCAAGTATTTCAGCTTCATCATTTTCTATATTTAATAACTTATAAAATTGTACTTTGTTCATAAATAGGTGTATACAATATAAATGTACAGTTATTGAATTCCTGAAATTCAGCAGATTTGATAGTCCATAACAAGTTCATTTAGTTATCACGTAACGGAAATGCGGCCGCCATTAATTATTCCGCGAATATAATGATATCTGCGCACAAAGCCGTTGCGTCACTGCTAATTCAATGAACTGGCAACCCTGAATGACTAACCACTGACCGAAAATTTAAATTATGAATACCACCCGACGAAAAATAAACATGGAATTCAATTTACTCGTGGTCGACTGCTCATATTTTGCCTGAAATATATTAAGTCATTTTAAGAAAATCTGAGGAAGAAATATCTCGGAAATTGAGAATACTAAGGAAGAATAGAATGGTCAGCATTCTATTCTTACTTAGTATTCTGTTGTTTTTATAAAAAGAAAAATAAGTCGAGGGAGCAGTGCAAAAATACTTTGGAGCTAAAAATACAACTGGTACGATCTTAGAGCGCCTTGAAAGCCTAAGTGTGGAAAAGTAAGCCAGTTAACATTAAACCAAGTACCATGTGAAAGAACATTAGCCAATGTAACGTCTCGCGTAAAATCACGTGAAATGTTATTTTATTGAGTGAAGCGGCTCGGCGGCTCGGCGTGACCAACGGACCAGTGGTCGGGTAACGTTGTTAGGTACCCTCGTCACGACTTGCAACTCTTCTAAAAGCTACTAAGGAAGCGACGATGAAGTTACACTTAGTGCACATCGGTTGAAGTTGGAAATGGAAAAATTGGGTTTGACATAAAGTGCATTTTGATTTTTTGTTTGACTATAAGTGTAAATATTTTATGTGAGAATACAGAAAATATTTTTCATTTCATGAATTAGGGTAGGAAGAGGTATATAAGATAGCTATCCTATAGATAGACTTTAAGTCTATAGATACAAGCTTGCAGTTTGCCTGGAACGCAAAGGTTATTTGAAGGAAAACGCGCGTGGGGTTTAATCAGTAAAAGTCTGACGCTCCCTTCTGCTCCGCCCAGAGCGGAAGAAGTCATTTTGATGAAAAAAAAGGTATAATAATGTATGCTAAATTTCACAACAACAAACACATCCGAACAAAGTTTCACCTTTTTTAATGTTGAGAAGGATACGTTATTTAAAAACTGAAATAATAGCGGTGAGCCTATGGTAGAAATAATCGTCACCCAAATATGCACGCGGGACTGCTTCTTCAATTTCTACCCTCCTTTTGCCTCAGTGTCAGCATAACTTTCTATTTCGTCCCATTATCTGCTTCTTTTTCGTGTCATTGCGTTTGCTTACGGGTTTTCTTTGTATGTTCAATCACATGGAAATATGTGAAAACGGAAGGTGGAAGGGTAAACGAAAACATTCGATTCGGAACCTCTCGAAAATTCTTCACAAAATTGTTGGTTTATATGATTGAATGAATATTTCATGCTTTAATTAACATTATTAAAATAATGATCCTGGTCTGTTTCAATTCATTCAGCAGTAGAGGCTACACATTCATTCATTCACAATTATATACCTAAAACTTTTTTCCTTTAAAGTCCAAGTCCAAGTCCAAGTCCAAGTCCAAGTCCAAGTCCAAGTCCAAGTCCAAGTCCAAGTCCAAGTCCAAGTCCAAGTCCAAGTCCAAGTCCAAGTCCAAGTCCAAGTCCAAGTCCAAGTCCAAGTCCAAGTCCAAGTACAAGTCCAAGTCCAAGTCCAAGTCCAAGTCCAAGTCCAAGTCCAAGTCCAAGTCCAAGTCCAAGTCCAAGTCCAAGTCCAAGTCCAAGTCCAAGTCCAAGTCCAAGTCCAAGTCCAAGTCCAAGTCCAAGTCCAAGTCCAAGTCCAAGTCCAAATCCAAGTCCAAGTCCAAGTCCAAGTCCAAGTCCAAGTCCAAGTCCAAGTCCAAGTCCAAGTCCAAGTCCAGTCCAAGTCCAGTCCAAGTCCAGTCCAAGTCCAGTCCAAGTCCAGTCCAAGTCCAGTCCAAGTCCAGTCCAAGTCCAGTCCAAGTCCAGTCCAAGTCCAGTCCAAGTCCAGTCCAAGTCCAGTCCAAGTCCAGTCCAAGTCCAGTCCAAGTCCAGTCCAAGTCCAGTCCAAGTCCAGTCCAAGTCCAGTCCAAGTCCAAGTCTTAATAATAAATAAGGAATAATTTTAATAAAAACCTACTTAACTAACTACAATAAGTTAACCCTAAAATTAGGCGTCAAAAATTCATGCGCATCCGGCATCGCTGTGGACTGGAAGTGTGCCCAAAAGTCTGGCGGCATTACCACGTTGTATGGCAATGCTTATCCTTTGTCCAAGGTAAGGATCCGTACACATCTGACGGAAGATGCGTCGAGCGTATCAACGGTCGCGTCTATTCGGTATAACGTGGTATATCGCATCATCGGTTGAGTGTGCAAGGTTGAATGTTTTATCGTCAAATTGTCTGTTCTGGCGGTACGCGACCGATAATACGCGACGCATTTTCCGTCAGATGTGAACCGACCCTAAAAGCCAGCCCTTGGGTCACGCGTAGTGTCAACTAAGCGTCTTAAGAGATCTTTAAACAAGTTATGAGCACTCTGACGGACCCCACGACCCGACTTTCAACCCCAAACGGCTCGAAAATATAACTACCAACGAGGTTGTTATATTTCCGCCGCTTGAGGTTCTCCGCAGCCGCAGCGGCAGCACCAAGCTATCTTTTAGTAGGTTCTGGGTACAGATTATGAATTAGTTTCCTCGTTTTAAGCTGAAGTGAATAGCGACTGCCGATTGAGTTTGCTGTATATGTAGTTACAGATCGTTGGTCAATTACTCGCCAGTCTCAATTCAATAGGCTTTGAGACCTCAAGCGGCTCGTCTAGCGCTCGAACCGCTTATCTTGTAGACACAGGATCGCTGAATGCGCTTTATCCACTTCACCAGTACTGATAAAATATTGAATTACTTTAAGCTAAATGTCTTATAGACATAATATTTTATTGACTGATTACATGTTTAATACTGTATTTATTGAATATTTAATAGATTCTGCCAGCGGAAAATATTACCAAGTAAAATCGGAAATAATACCAAGAGCATACTCCCGGGACAAAATGTGCTAATCAAGCTATAATCTATCTCTATGCCCATTTCAACCAGATCCGTTCAGCCGTTCCGGCGTTATTGAGTAACACACATCCATCCATCACTTGTTTATAATTCTTAGTCGTAAAATTTTTGTAGTTATTTTGTACATTTCGCCTTGGTTTCCGTACGTCATATTTTAGGTCGTCACTGAACATTTCAACCCGTGCTGTGGGCCGGCCCATGACATAGTATAATGCTGAGATGGGAGCCTTGTTGCCACAGGTACCACGTGCTTAGTTTCTGTTCCTTCCTATTTATTTTTTAGTTAGTTAAATATTAACTTTCGTTTATCTTAACCAACTTATGTAGTTTAAATAGATACTACTTTTTAATTTCTTACTTTCTAATTTTTAATGGGATATTTTTAAATGCACATCTGTATAATTTTAATGCATACCAGAAAAAATAATGCTGTGCAAAAAATCCCAATTGATTAGAAAACATGTCTTACAAAAAAAACTAAAAAAATCATCCAAAACGAGATGACCTTTTTATCGAATTCACACCAAAAATGTGGTTCATACATCGGATTTATGATTTATAAAACAAAAATACGAATTGTTTATCAAAAATACTAACTTGCACTCTAAATTGCACTTCCCTGAAATAGCAGGTGGTTATCATGGTTACAATAGTAGCCGGTCATTGGGCACCCCGACTCGGACAGGTTAGGTTAGAAGGGGATGGCGGGGTCAAGTGAGCGAGCGAAGCGAGCGAACAGACCCCGCCATCCCCTTCGTGGTTATTTTTTTTTAAACCACCCAGAAATTTTGGTTTCCGTACGTCATATTTTAGGTCGTCACTGAACATTTCAACCCGTGCTGTGGGCCGGCCCATGACATAGTATAATGCTGAGATGGGAGCCTTGTTGCCACAGGTACCACGTGCTTAGTTTCTGTTCCTTCCTATTTATTTTTTAGTTAGTTAAATATTAACTTTCGTTTATCTTAACCAACTTATGTAGTTTAAATAGATACTACTTTTTAATTTCTTACTTTCTAATTTTTAATGGGATATTTTTAAATGCACATCTGTATAATTTTAATGCATACCAGAAAAAAATAATGCTGTGCAAAAAATCCCAATTGATTAGAAAACATATATGTCTTACAAAAAAAACTAAAAAAATCATCCAAAACGAGATGACCTTTTTATCGAATTCACACCAAAAATGTGGTTCATACATCGGATTTATGATTTATAAAACAAAAATACGAATTGTTTATCAAAAATACTAACTTGCACTCTAAATTGCACTTCCCTGAAATAGCAGGTGGTTATCATGGTTACAATAGTAGCCGGTCATTGGGCACCCCGACTCGGACCCTTCGTGGTTATTTTTTTTTAAACCACCCAGAAATATCATTAGCCAAATATTCGTTCAGTAAAACAGTTCTGCAAATACCATTAAACAGTATATCTAATATGATTTATTTAGTGTGCATAATTTGTGTGCAAGTCAGTATTTTTGATTTAACTTTGAAATATTTTGTTCGAAAAAAGGGAAAATACAGATATCGATTTAATTACATGCCATTTTTAATTTCTTAATTTCTTACTTTTTATTAAACTTAACTAATACTCCTCAATCCTATCGTTGAGGAATATTAGTTTAAGTTTATAATTGGTATGTAATATTGGTATGCATTTTCTGACTTTCTTCTTTGTTTAGTTAATTTAACGGCCAAAATAATAGCTCAAAAAAAGGTGACCTTTTTCTGAACCATTCAGCCAAACAGCATTTTTATCGGCAAACAAGATGCCGCCGAATTGCTTTTAGATTTCATTGAACTCAAGGAGAAAGTAAACTGACTGATGTATCTTTTAAGTGGGACTAAGTTTGGTATTTAGGTTTGAATCGTAGATCTATGATTCCATCCTAAAATCCATATTATATTATATATTTTAATCTTAATATTTTCAGTCATCATGTGGTAAATTTTAAAGTGAAACGATGCCTTCCTGACAATAGAATTTAATGGATAATTAAGTATATATAAATCTATAGGTATTTATGGTGTTCTATCTATTTTACCTACTCCCAAAATTGACTGTTTCATTTAGTATGCCCGTTTCATAAATGATTCATTCATCTATCGAGCGTGCCGCCGTTACAATGAAACTAAAAAACAAAAAAAATCAAACGCCCGTATTCATTAACATTCAACGTTCCATTTTCCATTCGATCCATCAACGGTTACTTCGTACATCAATTCTAAAAAAAAAAGACAGAATGTACCTAAAAGCTTTTTTCGACATCAGCACTTTCATCAAAATGCAGTTTGAAAATAGATAACAACCTAATTCATATGAATTGGTTTCACCGACTATTTCATCGGCTTTAGTCGGTTAAAGCTCTGTTAAATCAGAGGTTGAAAACATTTTCGAGCTACGTAAAAAGGGGCAGCGGAAATTAAAGTCGAAATACAGATACAGTGCGTCATTCAGATTGGTCTGACGTCTGTCGAGTTATTAGGACAAGTCTGAATAGAGGCCCCTACTCCCCTAGTCTGGTTGCTCCGGCAAGGCCGGGATTCACACTTAATGGCATATTAATTCGGTTTGCTTACTTCGGCTGGCATAAATATTCCGCTAGATAAATAAAATCGTTGTGTTTTTTCAGATGAAAGCACTAATGGTTTACTTAGTTTATTTCACTGCTATGGACCTATGATAAGTTTTCTAATTGTGTAACGATTTCTTTAACTTATTAAAAACAAAACCAAGTTCTCCATACTTTTCGGGGGATGAAAAGAAGTCCACATCATTAAAATCCAAAGTGCAGGACCCTCGTCTCTTCATAAACCAAGTTACTGAAACAGGCGCCCTGCGTGTCGTCTGAGCAGATAACTTTTAAATTACGTCTCTAATGATTGCATAAATCCACGTTGAGCTTGTCTGGCAAGTAATAATTGTACGAAATATTAAGGGCCAATTAAATAAACAAATGCTTCCAATTACAAAGAAGACTTAAAAGTGAAAACGTTTTATAAACACTGGAGGAAATTGAGGAAACTTTCCTACCGTTTGTTTTAGTTTGTGTTTTCGTTTTTTTAACTTCGATAGGTAGGTACTTTTGCAGATTGAGTTGGGGACAAAGGCTGCGTCCCGTTTTCTCATTTCTGCCCGGAACACTGAAATTACACGATGCCACGCAGACGATACCTAAATACACTCGTTTTTTAAAGAATCTTTTTCCAAGAGCTTTGAAACGAATTAGAGCACTTTCGACTTCAAAATGGCAGTTCTAATGGTTATTTGGTGTAGACTTTTATTTATAAAACTGCTTTAGGATGTGGAATCGGTATCGGGAGCATTTTATTTCCACTCGTAATGATCTAGATAATAATAATGGAAACATGATTAACCCAGTTTTTGGTGACACTTACCTAACAATAACAAAAGGCACTTTTAGTATTTAGTCGTATACATCTAAACTATTATATACATGGTTCTGGCTTATCGAAATCATTGATCGCAATAAACTATTTATACAATAATATCAATTTATAGAGAAACCTTTCGCTCGCTGCTAATATTGGAAAACTGTGTTCCGCCATAACTTCCATGAGCTTTCATTACGTAGCTCCGATATGGGATTACATTATGTAGGTATGTAATGTAATCTACACTAATATTATAAAGAGGAAAGATTTGTTTGTTTGTTTGAAATGAATAGGCTCCGAAACTACTGGACCGATTTGAAAAATTCTTTCATCAGTAGAATCCTAAATTATCGATGATGGACATAGGCTATAGAAAATTTTCAAAAAAGTTAGGGATTCGTATGAAAACTTCGATAATGTAACCCCAGGTGTGAGAAGAAATCCTTATATCGTGTACGCTGCGGAATCTATTGACAACAGAGCAAAGTGATGTACTACAGTTTTATAGAGGTCATCAATATCTACAAAAAACTCCGCGATACCATATGTCTAACTATTATAGATAAGTCACCATGACCGCTTTTTGTTCATATTATTCAAGCAAATCCCATGGTGAAATAAAAAATGGTGATTTTAGTATCATGATATTAATCCTTATCCATTTAAATGATTTGATAATTAAGGTTGATTATGTCCGTGTAAATTACACTTTAAATCATTCAAATCGGACCCTTCATTCAAAAGTTACGACGGTAATAAACATGCTCGGAGTAAGAAAAATGTCGCGGCTTGAGCGAACTGGGGAGAATCGTATCAATGCTTGGTCCGATGAAGTTGAAACACCAAGTAAACCCACGCGGACGAAGTCGCGGGCGAAGAGCTAGTAAACCTATAATTGTACAATTTTTGAATTTCTGCCACAATTGATACGAATGCCTTTATTAATTTTGTTATGTTGCAATTTGCGCGTAGTAAATTTGCTGTGTAGTAAATTTACAACTGTACTTGCAGTAAGTCAAACGCGTGTCTATTAAAATAGGAAGGTAAGAAAGTATAACTTGATAATGCATATTGAACGTAAATGAAACATTCGATAATGTGAGTCTTTCTTACCTGTAATAGTTTATATTTTAGCCAATTCAAATTCAAGAATAAAGACTTCAAAGTTGGTTTGAAACACCGTGAGGAGTTAAGATAAACGATCCGTTTCAGCTGAGAGCGAATTCTACAAATTTTAGAACAAAATTCGCATTCGCGTGTCAGTCGCAATCTGTCAAAAATATAGGGAAATTAGAGGCTTTTTTGACAGTTTGCGAATGACATGCGAAAAGTTGCTTAAAAAGGGGTATTATAAAACGATCGAATAAAAAAATAACTTAGCGACTGATGATGAGATACTGTTTTAATAACTTGAGCGGTATGAATTTGAATAAGCGAAAAATTAGCTAAACTAACGACGAATATTGATTAATAATAAAATCAAGAACGAGCTTACAAAAAGTGGGTTGTAATTAATCCATTTCAGATATTAAAATTCTAATCGTGCGGCTAAATTACTAAGTGAGCGACTAGAAATACAGAGAGGGCAACTTCAATATTGAGATAGAGATGATTTTTCCAATTGAGGTTTTAACATTTTGGTGTTTTATTTGGTGCGCAAGAGCGAGTGATGCCAGCTCGGGATTTGGGGCACTCCGACTCGGACAGGTTAGGTTAGAAGGAGATGGCGGGGTCAAGTGAGCGAGCGAAGCGAGCGAACAGACCCCGCCATCCCCTTCGTGGTTATTTTTTTTTAAACCACCCAGAAATATCATTTGCCAAATATTTAAAAAAATGCAGGACGTAACGTTGACACAAACAAATATTAGGTCGCTCAAATATTATAAAGCTTCTCATCTAGTAATGTTTGTAAGTTGCTGTTCTGTTGATTTCTCGTCACTCGCAGTCAGTCGCTCACTTAGTAATACTATAACGTAAATTAATTATTTTTGTCACTTAAAACTTTAATTTACAGTCACTCGTTTAAATACTACCCCTTAAAAATTAGCCCTTTGATCATAGTTTAATACCGGGCAAAAATCAATCCAATATTTTTAAAAACTGTCCCTCTATCCGTGTCCATAAAGTGTGGTACAAAATATTTCAGTTTCAATGAAACGGCAGCCATAGAAATACGATGGTGTAGCCGCCAGCCAGCCGTATTGATCTCGGCTGCTATGATTCTGTTCACTCTCTGACAGTCAGCGGAATTCGCGCCAAAATGGAGCAGCCATTTTTTTTCAGGTACCTACCTATTACAATTTAGTTGAGATTGCTGTTAGTGACAGTACAGGCTGTTACGTCACGTTTTTTTTTTGTTTGTTTTGCTGTAAATATCTGCTTATATGAATAATTATGTTATTGTAATATGTGGTTGTTGTTGTGTTATCTATTGTTATTATGTTGTTGGTGTAGTTTATGTATAAAGTTGTGTAACTATTTTTGGTGTACAATAAAGTATATGTTTATCTATCTATATGGGCATGATAAACTTGATTAGACTTTTCAATGAAATAGCGAATATTCAGATAAAATAAAAAAAGCAGTAGATCTTTGCCAGCACATCAAATATCATATTCCCTCCAAATATTTTGATTATGACTATATAACATATGCTTTTTATGTTTATCGATTGCTTATTTACATACCTAAAATATAGATTGCAGTTCATGTAAGTCACAGCTGCAAAGTGAAGGTCCTTCGCTATTAATCAAATGTGCAAACAATGCACGCGGTGACGTCATCACCGAACAAAGCCACGAATTGATAGTCCGGAACAAACAGGAATAAATTAAGCGATATTGTTCTGCAATTTCATATTATGCGGAATAGCGTCAGTTGTGTTTTCTATAAAGTACTTACAGCGTAAATATGATCACATTTATTCATTTCGTTCTCAGCTTAAATGGCTGCCTTTCCGTCAAAGGAGATCCCTCAGATCCCTCTGCATGCTCTTCACTATTATTAATGATCCTTGTGCTCCTGATTATTTAAAACAACATTTTAAAGTGTTGGGCAGTTCTCACAGTCTTAACCTTCGAGCATCCAAAAACTTACTCCTTCATATTCCTTCTCACCGCACCGGTTTTATGTCTATTTCCTACGGTATCCCAACCATTAAACTCTGGAATAATTGCTACCCCTTGTCATCAAGAAGGCTGACTCCAAGTTTAAACACTACTTGAATGCCTGTCATTCTTAGTTTGGTTCATAATTATTATGAGTTCTCTCAATCAGAAATATTGTTATATAACATCATATTTATTAGTTTATTATTTTAGCTTATATATGTATTTTATTAGTATTATATATATTATTTCTTTATTATTTCCAAAATAAAATTCTATTTTAAATCTAATTTATTGGTTGTACACCTACCATAGTGTAGTCTTTTTAACCCAATGGTTGACTGGTAGAGAATGCCTTGTTGCATTAAGTCCGCCCATGTACCACTATTGTACATAGAGTTTAAATAAATAAATAACTAAATAAAATACTGATATACTCGTATTAGGGCAACGGTACATACACACTTAGGACGCCGTATACGTTGTAAAGCCCTGTCGTGATTAACAATGTCACAATTACTGACTACAGTGTATAGTTGCGATGCGATGTCGTGTCGTGTTTGTGTTTTGGCTTTATAATAATATTTTTTTTAATAATAATAATAGCTTTAACATAATATAGCTAAAACTTTGCAGCACCACAATGCACGAGTATTTATTTTGCTTCATAGATGTTCAGTATGATCACTGTAATTTCAAATTACGCAATGATAATGTAATTTAGTGTTTAGTGTAATTGCTATTGCTTTAAACTGCGTAGGTTTGGTTTAAAACCATAGTGATTTGGTGTTAACATTTACAATATATTTTAAAGACTTAACGATATTTTTCTAGCTGTAGTGAGAACTGCGATTTATTTTTCGAGTACCAATCTCTCGCCCCCCCTAAGCACTTGAGCACTCTTATTTTAAACGACGCGAAGTCTTCCAGCCCTGTTCCTAGAACTGCCAGCTTTAATGGCCGACCTACAAAAACTTGAGAGTCCAGGATTTGCATTTCAGAAGTTCCATTCAGCGTCGTTACCCCTGATTTATTGAATTCCAAACTAGTTGGAAATCAGATTAATTAGACCCCTTAGTAGAAAATGGGACAGCCAATTATTGTTGAGTATTTCAAGAATAAAACTTCAAGAAAGATTTCTGATTTCTGTACTTTGATGTTTATTCTCGAGTGAGCTTAACCTTTTTTCGTGGCTCTCGACGAAATATATCAAATCGAATCAAAGCATTTATTTCAAAGTAAAACGTTTACAGATATTTTGAACTGTCAAGAAGTCGGTCGACTGACTTCATCTTTCTGACTAGAAAGATGATGCTAATTAACTGCACATTCCAAAGCGTAAATCTATGACGCAGCCATAAGCTCTTCACTTGTGTAGGTAAAAGGTGGAACGTGATGTGCGTAGAGGAGACGCCACACAACTGCGGTTGTCAAAGATCTACAAAAAGTCATAATCTAGAGCCCGTTGTTACTCACTCCTGGGTATAGGCCTCTCTTTGTGCCAGTTTCCATGCTCCAGTGACACAGCCTCATTCAGGTTTTACATTATGTCATGGTTACAAACATCAGTCTAGCTTTATATTTTCTTAAAAATAACTGGCCATGTGCGAGGCGGACTCGGTTCGAGTTCCGAACGAATCATATTTTAAAACCATAGACTTCTCAAAGGTTTTCCTGTAATCTAAAAGTAAAGAACTATTTATAATATTTTTCTTCAAAATGAGCTCACTTTAAACATAATACTTTTTAGATTATATAATAATTATATTTCAGACCTTCATAATAAACCTTTTCATTTATATGTCGCACTGTACGGTTTGAAAACTTTTTAAAATTTTCTATTTACGTGAGTAATAAGTGCCACCGAATTTTTGGATTATGCACGTCCAAACGGGACGTGCATAATCCAAAAATTCGGTGGCACTGTATATCAAAAATTATAGGCACAAAATGTAATCACACAGACATTATCATAATGTGTTCGCCGTATAAATTATACCAGTGATAGAAGCGACATTATTGCGTCCCAGTTATGGCTGTATAAAGACGGGCCGGGAGAAACGAGGCATCTTAATAACACAGTTACCGGCGTGAATGTGGCCGTAATAAATCTCAAATTCAGGATGTGATGTCTCGATGGGCCTTTCATTTGATTTGTATACCTAACGTCGATTTCCGGTGGGGAATAGACAAATATATTATGCTCTGTCTATAGTAGGTATTCGCAGTGACAACATATTGTTGTCGAAGGTTCTGATTTTGAGTCTTTTGTTCAAGACTTTTTGTATCAATCACGGGCTTAACTTTAACATTAATATAATCGGCAGTTCAGCCGAGAGACGTCCTTTGCTGGATATAAGCCTTTTCCAATTATCGCTACACTGCAATTACAGTTAAAATATGGTTGTTCCGACTTGTTCGTGATCCCCTTACCTTGCCTAGGTATCCCTTCGAATAAAACTGTCGTCATAGTCTGTTGTAAACTTTAAACAGAAATGAAAAGAACGTTCAGCATTATTGCAAACAGAAAGGTGTCGCAGAAGATTTTCAAACCATTATGCAGTTAAAAGCACTTGAAATAACAACTGCATTTTATTCGTGTTTCTTTCATCCTAGAAACAGATTATTTTTATTGAAATAATAAAGCTCTGTTTCTGTTTATGTAAAAAAGGTAATTGTAGATTATGCACCGAGGGGATAAAGCAGTGTCTTATGTCACGGGCGTCATATTGAAGGAGTGCATATTCTACTATTTTTTAAACAACGATCGCAATCATTCATTCACATTTAATTCCAATCTGTCAAAAATTTATGGAAATTAAGGCTTTTTTGAAAGATTGCGAATGAGATGCGAATGGAACGTTTCGTAAAAGTTAGAATAAAAATGAGAAGTTATTTTATGGGGTTCTGAATAGGTGGATAAAACGGTAAAATCCACGTCCTTAATTGATTCGTTCTCAAAAATGGAGGAAAATTCTACTCGCTAAAATGTTCAAATCTAAATAAAAAAATATACAGACCATCCAAGTGTTTGTCAGTGGGATATTTTTGTTGTCCAATCTGTTAATTTGCCGCCACAGTGTGAAGAGGACATTTCGTTTTATAAATCAGCTAACAAAATTCGTTTCACAATTTTGCCGTCGTGTAGATAAATTTATATTTTCTATTTCATTTGATGTATTTTTTTTCAAAACTTTGTTGGTATCGTGCGCGTTTCAATGTGAATTTTGTTCAGCTTAAAGTTAAACATTTTATACATAAGTAAGAAAGATAGAATACTCCTCTATTTCAGTGGAATATTAAAGTTAAGAGTTACGAACAAATTGCTTCACCAAGTAAAGCCGTCAAATGAAGAATAATAATAAAAGCTTTCATAGAACGTAGCCCTCAAAGTCCGCTTTCATAACTACGCTAGCCGTCATAATCTGTCGCTAATCTCTCTATAAAATCTGCTGACGACACTTTTCACTGATTAAGTTCAGAAATATCGTGATTTCGAAAAATGGATCGTTATACAGTCTGTAACAGAATAAACGCAATACCTGAAAAGGGGTCATTGTACTCACCATAATGAACAATTTTTACTGTGGGACCAACACTGAAATCGCGAAAAAGAAAATCGACTGCCCCATACATTTAACAAAAAATGTACAGTGGCCTGCGAGGTTTAACGTTCTTGATCGCGTCAGCGTAAACGTCAATTTGTATTGAAACTGAATAAGCGCCGTCTGGTGACTATAACGGTCAACCTTTTTTTCCATACAATTTGACATACGCGAACGTTTACGTTAACGCGATCGAATACGTTAAAAAACTTGCACTAAGCCCTCTGAACAGCTGAATTTTATTCACGATCGTGATTTTGGATGACAGACCATCATAATATTGTACAAGCTTACATAGTTCGTTTCGAGTGACCCCTCAAAATGGTGGACCGCTTACAAAAGGTTATCCGGGATCGATTCCGATGAATGTCGACTCGTCGTGCCGAATTATTTCTATTTGATTGCGAGCATACGGCACTGACAATGAATAGTGTGTTTCTAACGTGGGGTAAACCAAATATAGATCGTCTATTTAGTTATGTAAATTAGTACTAACATTTGAATGTTTCAATCTGTTTTCATTTAATTCCATATTATTTTATACGTACTTTTCTGTTGAAGAAAGACAATAGTTCCCTCTCCTCAAAATCTTCCATAATTTCTAGGAAGCTGTCCGATTCTTAGTCGTTAATCACTTGTAAAGGAACAAGTTTGTATTTGTCGGTACAAGAGTGACGCTTTATCATAATCCATAAGGACTAAGATTGAGACAAACTTATTACGAGTATTTTACCTCTCATACTATACCCATCTTACACACAAAAGTAGGTACCTAGCTACTTTTATTGATCCTTAAGCAAGTAATGAAAGTCGATCTGATTCAGACACACACCAAAATCTCTGGTCTGGTCAAGTATCCGTTAGTTTTTCTTTCCTCAATGATACGCGATACGATACAATGAATAGCGGACAAAATCTTTTCCAGTACCGTCAGTAGCGTTTAAGCTTTTAGTCCCATTTTTCCTTGAACAGTTACCATTAAGCTGGCAAGTCAATAGTTCGAAATGTAGTGTGAATATTTCAATACCACAGTAATGGTTTCTTGGTCTCAGACCAACAAAAAAAGGTAGACAGCGCACTGCGAACATCAAAAGTGAAGCCATCTTTTTATCTATGTGTGTCTCGAAGGGTTGCCACTTTTTATTTTTTTTCCCTATAACTTGGGAAATAATATTTTATGGGTTAGCTAATATTGTCAAGTCAGCACAACTAAGATATTGTTAAGTATGGTATTGTAACTTAATTTTTTTAAAAGAGACAGGTACCTAAAAAAAAATTTACATCACACATACCTACTTAAGTACATTCAATTATAAGTTATAAAAGGTTGTCGAAGCGTAAGTCATAACATATTCGTAGGTATGAGTAATTATGTAAATTGTTTTGAAATAAAATAGGTAATTATATTTTCAATCAACTTTATTAAATTCTTAAATACCACCACAAAAAAATCACTGACTAAAGTAAAAGTAGGTAATATCAAGATCAAACATAACAAACATTGACGTGTAAGTGTTATGTATATGTATAACCTACTTACAAAATAAATATTATTTATAATTTATCATGAACAAAAAAAAGCATCTTTCGTCTCATTTTCTCTTTAGTAGAAATACTAAAGAGAAAATTAGACGAAAGATGTAGTTCAGTTTGCAATTTCGGGCTAGTTTCATATTAGAAACGTCAAAGATTGTTGCGGCTTTCCGACTGTTATCTAAAAACAAAAAGTTTTTTTCATAGCCTATTGTACTGTTTTCTCGCAAATGTATTGAAAAACATCAAATATTTAGTACATTAAAAAAAAGGAAATAGGAATATAACTCGAAGAAAGAAATAATTAAAATTTGCTTAATCGAATGGGGAAATTTTAAATCATATTATGGCAACCCTTGCACTTAATGTCACTGCTTTCGTTTGTTGACGTTTTTGTTCCAAGTAACCATAGTTAATTTATAATAAAAACGATGTTATTTAAAGTACTTACAAGTGAAAAGTTAATCCGTGAGACTTTTTTGTGTTTAGCTATTGTTTTTACAAATTTTTACTACACAGGGAAGGCATCATTATATTTTTCTATTAATGTTTTCTAGACGACGGCTCGTGACGTACTAAGAGCGATGAGCATGGTTTTAGTGTAGGTGTGTGCGTGAGCTTGTGTATTTATTTGAAGGAGCACGGTTTTGTGGCTTCACTTTTGATGTTCGCGGTGCGCTGTCTACCTTTTTTTGTTGGTCTGAGTTCTTGGTATTCAGCCAGGGTTGATGTCGAAACGTATTAATTCGTTTCGGAGAATAAAGGCATTTCTGTCGATTACATAATAAGCCGTATGTGAGGAGTTTAGTCGAACTGAAGTAAATTAGCGATTAGTATTCAACTCAGTCTGAGCTGTCTGCCGCGGCTTGGTATGGTGAAAATTTAATCAGTTCCGAACTTGACGGTGCCTATACTTACTCTTCACTCACAAGTTTCTGGAATTTTGTGGTAAACGAAGCCTTGATTATTAAGAGCTATTATTGTTGAGAATTTAACATTATTTACCTACAAGTACAAGAAGACAAACATTACAAGGTAATTTAATTGAGCCGGGTAACGGGATACATATTGATATTCCGTGTTAACAACAATACAAATCACTAGATATACGTTATTGCAGGTACACGACATGTTCGCTTCCACGGACGCCAATACACGATATATTGGATTTCTAATCACAGCACCTAATCAAATAATGGACCTTTGTTTGTTTAAAACATTAACAGTTCCAGCTTTGTCTGCTAATCGAATCAAGGGTTTAACGTGTTCGGGCGTAAAATGTAGATTTATAGCCAATTTCCATTTCAAGTTTTAACTGGGCGACGTAAAATTTGAGGATAGGTACGTCCGGACTGTTGGCTCGAGTTCTGGCCCGCACTTAGAATCGTTCTAACTTCGGATATTTCGACAAAGCGAGTTTCGTAAACTGAGCGTATACGCCGTCCACTTTATGGGACAGCTCTTCGGGAAGTTTGCGACACTACTCGACCCTTGTTTTCCTTTTCCTGTTATGTTATTAAGTACAAACGTGGAATTGAAAACTTGAGGCTCCGAATTCAATAAGCTGAAGTAGCTCTTTGTAAGTAATTTAACGATCTACAACATTTTCCAACAACATTCTTAATAATGAAGCTTGGAACAGATTCTTTTTTTTGTCACGTTTGATCTAAGCAAAGACTGTATAACCTAAGGGTCTAAGTATAAAATAGAGCAGCCGTGCAGTTTCCTTATCTAGCCACTTTTAATAAAACAACCACTAGAGCTGGCGATGTAATAAAAAGTATAAGGAGTAAAATGTTTGCAGCCATATTGGAAAAACGGAGACGAGAATATTTTTCCGCAAATATTTCGTATCTCGTGCAAGACGCGTGAAAAATGTTAATGAGCAAAAGGCAGAGCTTGGGATAATCTACGGATTTTTGTACTGGATGTAGGGTAGTGAAAATTAACACCGTATTTATATTATGCGGTCGTAAATAAGGGGCATAGAGTTATGGGTAAAGTTCATATTGTCGACTCCATAGCTTTGTTACCGCCGTTTTCTTAAGACCGATGTATTCTAAGAATTAAAATTCAATACTACACTAGCTTTAACCCTCAGTTTTGCTGAAAAGTGTTTTATTCCCGGAAAACGTACTTACAGTATAAAAAGGTCCTAATCCAGGTGTTTGTTGTCCAATTCGGTAGTCGAGGCGTGAATGAACAAGCTTCCGAAGATTTCCACATTTAGCATCCATATTGATAGAAAAAGTCGAACCAGGCATAGGATAGGATTTTGTGAAAAATCTTAGCACATAATCACTACTTCATATATAAAGTACCCCTTGATGATGACTTGATAGAGTGATTTGTGAGGAAGGTTTGCTGTATAATTCATTCTGGTTTTGTGTAAAATGGCTGAAATATGACGATCACGTTGCCGACTGGAAGCCATAACTATGCTCTGCTTACCCGTGCGACGCAGATCGCTTGTATTCCATAACAAAGGCAACCAATGTACACACTACAAAGCACGGCTTACAAAACAAATCATAGCTTTTCTCTTTCCTTATATACCCTGAGAATTTACGATTTACGTAATTGGAACGTGGCTAGCTCAAGTTTTATTTCGTCTTTTACCTTCATAGATATTATAGCACGAGTAAGCTCTCTCGAGCTCTCACGAGTAAACTCTCTCTTGGCCTGGCGTTTTCTCCAAGTATGAGTCGGCTCCAGTTTTCATCAGGTTTCACTAAGTATCTTGATTTAAGTGCATGGTCTTCGCAACTGTATTACCGAGAAATATTCTGAGAGAAAATGAATGGACAGGTTTGATTCACGTTTTAACAGGGCAGAAAAAGGCTTTTCTCAAATATGCTTGGAAATTTGAGCATTATTTTGACAACCTTCTTCGAGATAAATCGAAATTGCTGTACTGGCCAAATACATGCGAGCAGGGGCCGGCAAAGTACGAAAATCCATATCTGTCTAGCACCTCGGCTTCGCCTTGGCCCACATTTACACGTTCGTCCACCAATGACTCTTTTGCTGGCCGCTGCAGTAATGTACTAATGCCACTACCTTGAAGCTATTGTCGAACAACCCGACGATTGCCGATCGATCGACGTGTTTTAAAAGCCGTTTGTGATAGTTCTTTACATTTATTTTTGTAAAGAATGGTCACAAACGGCTTATAATGATTGACCAAAAAGGTAGGTTAAGGCACATAGCACATTATTTTGTGTTTTTTTTATAAAAACCATTTTTATAACAACATTGAAAAACTACAAACGGCTCTGATGCCGTATTCATTAACAAATAGAAAAAAGCTTAGGTAATTCCTAAAGCATAAAGTGAGGCAACTCATTAAAGCCACTCGATTGCCCATTGCAACTGACACAGAAATTGAAACTTTGTAAGCTGTTGTCAAAACAGCATGTTGGCTTAAATATTTTACAGGCACAAACATGTCTCGCGACTCAATGCACAGGTTGATATATCAATAAATATCGAGCTGCTGGGTTATTAATGAAATGGAACGCTCGAGGATGAACGATTGAACAAATAAAAACAATCAAAGGAGCACTAACGCGATGAATTTTTTCATCAGCCATCTGTTTGCGTAACCTAAAAAGCTGACCTATATTTTTAACCAGCATTTTGTTAAACAAGTAATTAATTAACTGTTTTTCTCTAGGTTGGAATGTTTTGGTTGCAGAGTGAACCAGTTACTGTTGAATGTTATGTAAGGTACTTCATCAAAGTATAAATCGGCAAGACAAATCTAGTTTAATTTAATAAAACACATTTTTATTATAAGAATAGCACATTTATTACGTGAAGTAGTGTACAATACATTATGGCACTTCGTTGCGCATTATTATTAGATATTATATTCCTTAACTAAATGCTTATAAATATGAAAAACAACGTACAAAATACTGGTTACACTGACACGGAATCTCCATTTGAACGAACAACATGTATACGCCTGTGATCCTTCGAGGGGCGCTGGTGTACCCCCAAACAACAAAGACGGTATTAAGTCCTACCTCCTTTATAATAGGGGGAAACCCGTCTAGCTACGAGTATTTCAACAATAATGAAAATATTCCTAGTGAAAACTGCCCGAAGACCCAAGACTTCTCACCAATGTATGGTGGTAACTATGAGATATTAAATCTTCTACCCTCTGAAGTGTTCTCGTAGCCTCTGAAGTATTTTCAAATAGAAGTTGGAAGTCGTTGTAGCAGTAGTTCTTCAAGGGGCAAGGTATTGTCTTACGAGCTGGTCACTATCAAAGAATTCCCACTGCGGTTGGAATTTTTCTAAAGAACACCTTGGACCCCAATGCATGTGGCGGTAACGATGAGGGGTGGTTTCATTTAGCCGTAGCCCATGAAGTGGTTTCGATCGATCAATCGGCAGGCGTTGCAGCAATACTTTCTGAAGGGGGGCACGAGGCAGTGCCTTGCTAGCTGGTCATTGTCGAAGAGTTCGCAGTACTGCGTGGTGTCCGCAGGGGGACAGACGGGACGCGAGCGGGAGCTACAGTGTCGCACTCGACAGCGCCGGTGACGCTCGCGTGGTCGAGGACCGCAGAGCAGCTCGTCTGATGCAGGACAGACCAGCGGACGGCGGGAGATGCCGCGACCGCATGTTGTTGAACACTGTAAAGAAAGCGTACAATTTTGAGTCTTGGTTCCACAAAAAAAAAAAATCTTTTAAGCGAGACTTAGCAAGCTGGAGCAAGGGGGTTTAGCAGTAGAACCGCCTATAGTTTGAATGTAGCCGCACTTCTATGCTTGTATCGCCCTAGGGAGAAACAAGGATAACAGAAGCCATCTCTTGCCATCTCTTGAAGCCTGTAGTAGGTGAGCATCCAAAGACTAACCCACAACAGGCTTCAGAAGACTTCAGTCGTCCGATTTTACTCAAAAACCACATGAAAATTCCATTCAAAAGTCACAGTATCCAAAAATGGAACTGTAATGCCTTTCACCACCAAAAGTATCATTATTATAAATATTGACCTATATCATACTCATAATAACATCTCGTAAACCGCCAATTAGCGGCGGCTACAGTTCAGCGAACTAGTAAATCAAACCAATTTGCAACTTCATCTCGACTACATTTGCACGAAACATTGCCAGGTTTCTAGCTAACTGGACCGCACCACGGAGCGCAGCCGCGCTTTTTACAAGCGTCGATATCACAGATTCGATAGATGCTGTGGATATGTGAACATTATCCTTTTCACGATATTTTTAGCTTGAAAGCCTCTTTGTGTAAAATACACCCAGACTATACAAACTAGGCCACTCATGGCTTCATGACTTTTTCATGAAGGTTCCATTTACATTTATATACGGGCACCTCGACATGTTTACGGTTGGTTACGCTCGGGCCTTATGTAGATAGGTTACAACATACATATTTACGTAGCAAACAATCCGGAATTTGTTCGTCTTCTCATTTTTAGAGGATAGGTACGCGTACTATATCAGTAGGTACTGCTTTAATCTTTGGAAGCTTTTACCCGCAAAAGAGAGAATATTTGATGACCGCAGTTGTTTGTAGTTGCTTTGTTGTCAGCTGGCGTACAAATTATGTATTGTACAAGAGTTTCTCGTTACAAAATAGCTCGGTGTGGATGTGTTTTAATTAGTTACGTTTTTGATTCCAAGGTAATGTCATTCATAATAATTATAAGAGCGCAGACTGACTGAGGTCTGACCTGACGAAGTTCTGATTACCAAAAGAATTTTAACAACTGCACATACTTGCTATATTAAATTTTGCTCAGTTCTTGTGGATAAAAGATAAGTTATATAGCTAGGTTAGTCTACGTCACCTGTGTCCACGGCATCTCTCTCCAGTACACGGGACAGGGCAGGCGGTTGCAGGGCTGCCGTATGTCCGGCTTTGCTGATGTACATAGTGCCGGCGACACGCTGTTCTTTATTAGTTCTCGTCTTGATGATGTACTGCAAAATTAACATTTAATGAGATAGGAAGAGTACAGCATTGAAATTCTGTAAATATGTCGAAGTGAAGGTTTTGGTGAAGTGATCACGAAGTGAGATGTCAATCCATGTAGTCAAGATGGTGATCACTTCACCCAAGCCTTAATTTCGACATGTTTAAAGAATCGACCGGCAGACATGCATAAACAACGTATAATAATATATCATAGTATATATCATTATGAACAACTTAAAAGCTGTTCAGAACATTTTGTCGAGTTTTGTGCACATACATGTTTGGGGCAGTCGAGTTTTTTTCGTGATTTCGGAGTTAGTTCCATAGTAAAAGTTGTTCATAATGATGAGTATAAATGACCCCTTTACAGTATTAAGTTCATTCTGCTACACGTTTTATATCAACCATGGCCTCTCGGAGAGACTGGACCTGTGACCCACCAGCTATTCCATTGGTCACGAATGTACTTCTCAGCAACAGTGCTGTCGTGTGCATATCCAAAGGTAGCTATCGGGCTTTAGTAGCTCATTAATGTGCAGCAAGAACAATGTTGCCGAGAGTGCCGACCCCTGAGGGACTCCGGCATTAATATCCAATTGACCGGACGAGCAGTCATCGATAACCACTCGGATGAACCGATCTCTCAGGAGTCTCTCTAATAATGTATTTTTAATGCATGGATTCAATTATCTCTATAAATCGCAACATCTCTATGAATTGCAACAAAGACATGTAATGGCCAAAAGAACAACAACAATATTTTAGTTTATATTTGGTTGAGAAAGCAACATTTTGCGATCAACCATTGTACCTCTAATATCATATGAAGATCCCGACGACAGCACTTCAAATTCTTTACGCAAAGTCTTTGATGTTTTAGCTGTAGCCTATATTTCCTGCTCTTGAAGTTACGGCACATGTCAGTCGCTCACGGTTTCATACAAAAAAAATATTGCCGTTCAGTATGTTTTTTCAAGTTACCCATGTAATGGCGTTTAATTTTTTTCCCGATTTCAGGGTTATTCTCGCAGTAAAAGTTGTTCATAATAATGAGTACCTACCTACAATGACCCCTTTTTAAGATTTGCGCTTAATCAGTTACTCCCTGTATATTGAGAAGGAGATTCCGTTGATACTGACCTGACGTTAAGCGGCACACAGAACAGCTGCCTCTCTTGCATGCCGTTGTCTCCACAGGTGGCGCTGCACTCCTCCCAGTCACCGCTCGCCCACGTGAACTCACAACTGTGTGACAAAACCAATATTAAGAGCATAAGCATAGGAGGGCTGAGCTCGTAGGCAAGAGGTCAAGAAGTTATCACATCTGAAAGACATTTTTGTCATTCCACTGAAATTATGTTAGTAGTACCTATATCTTCTCTCCTCTGTAAGCAGGGCATGACATTTTGTAATTGAATTCTTTTGAGATTCTAATTTGTCATCATCAAAGAATATTGTGTAGCAAGAAAAGTTACTGGGTATAATACTGAGACCGTTTAAACAATTTTCGCGAGCCTTAATTTAATATCATTTGTTACCCTAATGTTTTCAGTCAATTTTACAGGTGAGTATTAATTCCGAAAACAGGAAAACACAAAGGACTTTATTCACCCGTCTACCTGATTTAAATCACAAATTGAAGATAATGACAAAGTTGTAAAAGAGCAAATATATTTGTGATTTATGAATATTTAACGATGGACCTTTTTGGGGATTATTTGTTAACAGTTATTAATTTAGGATCGGGTCGGCAACCACAATTAAATATTGAGTTGGGATGGATCGATGTATTCGATGTCATTACGTAAGTAGATAAAAAAGAAATGTGTGCACAGAAGGCTAATTCTCTAAAGAAATAAAATTAGCATGATGATTATGAAAGCAACTGAAGGCTTTTGCATCAAATATTGTTATGTCCACTATCAACGCATCAGCTTTGGTAAATAACGAACGTTAAGAAACAAATGGCACCGGGACGCTGCACGTAACGTTTGTTTCTTGGGTTTGATAGAAATGTTTCCCTGTTAATAAATAAATAATAAATTTATAGCTGTATTTATGCGTTTTAGTGGTATTTACTTGCGACTTTGCAGCGGCGCCACATACGAACTACAAACCTGACGTCACACAATTCCTAAATCGCGGTATCAAAGTTCTCGCGATTTGAACATTTACATCAAGCATTGGGTAGTAGCCTTCCAGACACAATACCCATCTGGGCTCGAGACAAGTGAGATTCTGTCAACGATGGCGTGGAGGCGATTGTCAATACGTCAAAAATGTATGGGGTTGACAGATGCTATCGAAATGTCACGTGATCAAATTCCTACATTTTGGCATTTCGACAGTCGCATTCGCTAATTAAATGGTACATTGTCTAGGGCCTCTGGTCAGAGGATCGTGGATTGCGGGACTTTACACCCTGTTTTGTATACCTCTAGGTATACTTTTCTCACTTCTAGGTATGAGGAGTAAGTCTTCTTTACCATCAATTTAATATACAGCCTGCAATGCGACTCTAGCTAAATTTTTGATAGGGGCGGCACGTGGGTGGCACTTATGGAAATTAATCAGCCCGCCGCCACCCGACTTTATGACGTTGTGGCGTGCTGCACCGGCTGCACTGCATTAATCGGATGCCTCGTTACATTCCTGTTATTGCTCAGTCAATACGGAAATGTAGACATTTTGTTTGTGTTTCATTTGAAAGTTGCACGCAATTTGTACATAAAACTTTGTAGTATTGTCTCCTGATTAATGAACAACCTATCAGGGGCTCGATTCTGCTATTGCAATCGTGTCTCAATGACCGGTCAGTGATCGAATATTTGACAACTTTGACAGTTTTTGTATGGGAAATGTGTCAAAAGTTTGACGTTATACGTCAAAAATCGATCATTGACCGGTCATTGAGACACGATTGCAATAGCAGAATCGAACCCCAGGTTGGTTTTGTTATGTTTGAATTGTCCTCACATCCTTGGTGCTGTGCTGTATTGAAAAAAAAAACCGGTCAAGAGCGAGTTGGACTCGCGCACCGAGTGTTCCGTACCATCATGATGATTTCTGAAAAAGTGTGCTTTTTAAAGACAGCATTTTATTTTTACTGTAATCTTTACATAAACTTCTATCACATAGAATAATTTCAGATTTTTCTCTATGCAAACTTCAGAGATAAGGCGAGGGAACCGTATATTTTCTATTTTTTTTTCAAAAGTCGTAAACGCGACCGTAAATGCGACCTAAAAAAATAAGTAAAAATGTTTGAGAATGTGCAATAGCGCTCTTTCATATGAAACCCCATATGCCCCAGTAGCCCCACTTTGATTTTTAAGACCTTCTTTTAGTCTTTGTTGCAAAAAAAAAATCATTCTTAATTGTCAAATCGTTGCGCAAAAGTCATTCTAAAACTACTCCAAATTTCAAGTTGATAGCATTAGTAGTTCTTGAGATATCCAGCTGTGACAGACAGACAGACAGACAGACAGACAGACAGACTGAGTCGCAATATAAGGGTTCCTTTTTACTATTTTGGTACGGGGCCCTAAAAACATGGCATCATGTGACCCAAAACTTACGAAATTTCATAAAAATTTTCACACGCTCATTTTACTTAATTATGGGATGAATCAATAATCCTTTTCAGCGCTCACTTTTGTGTTGTTATATCCATATCTAAGGAACTCTTGTTAATTTCTTGGACCCAGTTTTAGGCTGTGCGTTGTATATCGATGTTTGTTATGTAATTAACTCAGATTATTTTTTTAGTGGAAAAACAAAGTTAGTGCGTTAACACAAGGAGGAATATCATGCTTTGTTCCTTTTACTCATTGTACATGATTAGGGCTATGGTTTGTGTACCTGTGCGTATTACAAGCTTCGAACATGACGGGAGCGCACTTGTGGTCGCGCAGGCAGCGCGGCCGCACCACGCGCACGCCGCCGCCGCACGACGACGAACACGGGCCACGCTCTGTCGTCCATCTGACACATACAACAAAATAACATAAGACTAGCTTATAAGTTGGTTAGGTTCGCTTGCACCAGCCAGTCTTATTATCTTTGTGTTACTGGCATACCTATGAAATATTTGTGATTTAATTTTACCTTAGCAACCATTGCGGAATTTGTTTGTTTTTTCTTTTTTGTGCGTCATTTCGGGGGGAATACAAGTGTTTTCTTTCTTTTTCTTTTAAAGAGTCACCGCGAACCACCCGGCGTGAGTCACCCTGGAACGCAGGGCATTTGGAGGAACATGGATGGGTTTTAGACACTAAGAATCTAACACTCTCTTCCGCTCTGGGCGGAGCGGAAGGGAGTGTTAGATTCTTACTGTAATTCATTTGATGTTTAGCCATCCATAAAAAAACAACCAAGTTTGAGTTAAGTTTTTGGCGCAATTCATAAACAAAAAAACACGTTCATATAGTTTTAATAGGTTATTGACAACAAATGACTTTTCAAGCTGTTTCGTTTTTCGTAGTCGATTTTTTATTAAAAAGGCAATTTTTTGGTTTGCTTCCTTAATTCCCTAATGAATATCAGCTACCCTTAAACATCACCCTTAAATATGACCATACACTTCTGGGACATTCTGTATAACGAAGTGGCAAGACGGTAATTTCCCCGTGTCACACTCGCTTGAGGAGGTGGCGCCTTTGTGTCAGCAAGACACAAATAGCGTGCCTTAACTGTCACGGGAGGGCGTTTAAAAATGTTTATGGGTTAATACTGCCTTATATTTTTCTCTTTATTTCAAAATGAGTTTCCATAACCATACAAATTTAAAAAGAAATAGCTTAGGAACGATCCTAAAAAAATATAATTATGGGTTTGCTAGTGTCTAAAAACAGGTCTATATCAGGTTTTTTTATCCCCAAGGCCTCAGAGAAAACCTGTTTGAAAGGTTTCAAGAATGTACCAATATCAGTGAGTGGGAGGCAGTTTCAGTAAAATGTCTTAAAAAAAGAAACTAGGATTTTATCTAGTAACAGCTAAAACTGATGCGTAAAAAGTTAAATTAAAAAGCATGAACAATATTGCCATTACAATTTTACTTCTGTATTGAATGTAGGCGCAATATCATTTTAATATCCTCCCTCGTGTTATCAAATCAAATCAAATCATTTATTTAAATTTCTTAATTCTAAATTACACTGTAGTACATACAATAGCCAAAGGTATTAATATCACTGTCGCCGAACTAGGAGGGTCCTGTGTTTCAGGCGAAATCATATATCGTTAGTTAAATAACATCAAATGTTACACAAATTAATGGCTAGTATATAAATCTGGAATGATATTAATACCTGTGCGCAGTGCACATTACCACATGACAGCCCTCAGTTTGCCCGATGTTGTGTTTAACAGATTTATACGTAAATTAGTACCGAGTGCCGACACTAGCGTGACCTTTAAAGGGTGAACTGTTTGATCGAACGTGTTTGAAGTGTCTCTGTGTACTGATCGAGTAACCTGAGAAACAAATATTGAGCTTTACATGTAAACAGCCTAATTCATAAATGAACTAAAGCCTAAATAGGTAAATGGGAAGGCAACTAAATAATGGCTACAACCAACAAAAGCAATGTCTTGTATATCTTACGCGTGACAAAAGGAACGATACCCCAAATTCACAATACAAATGCGACGCCAAGTAAAGGATAAGTTATTGTCTACAATAAAGGAAACTTGTAGCAAACCTTGGAAGTCTACAGAACTTACTACAGTTCAAATATTTGTAGTAGGGCTCAATTCAAAGTTGGGAGACAGTGTCTATTAGTTATAATGGGCGATACAACGAATACATGTTTGTTCAGTTCACTTTGGTTCCACGGTTCCACTATATCCTACTAATATTATAAAGGTGAAATTTTGTATGTTTGTGTAACAATCAGGCAAAAACGGCTGTAAGGATTTGTATGAAATTTGGAACACATGTAGTTCATAACCTGGAATAAGAAACAGGCTACTTTTTATCCCGGTAAGTAGCATGGATTAATGGAGACTAAGGAGGAAGTGGAAAGTCAGAGCCGATGCTGACTTAGTACTTCAGATTCACAAGTACCAGGAGACCAGAAACATCAAGTATCAGGAGACCAGAAACATGTCATAATATTTTTTAGGCTGGTTAGGGTAAGTGTATTGTAGGGTAGGTGTATGGTAGGTGTATGGTAGGTGTAGGGTAGGTGTAGGGTAGGTGTAGGGTAGGCGTAGGTAGGTGTAGGTAGGTGTAGGTAGGTGTAGGGTAGAGAAACCTCCCTATTTCCGATTTTCACGCGGGCGAAGCCGCTGGTAGAAGCTAGTCTATAATAAATCGTGATTTATGTCTGCGCAGCCATGAATCTGAAACGCTCATTACTTAAATAGTGACAGTGATATAACGGCGAGTACGTGATATCATATAAATGAAATATTCTCGAAAAGGATGTCGTAATGCAGTCATATTTTTCGTACGACCGGACCAGTGACAGGAGTATTCGGTTTGCATAAATGCATGAGTTCAATTACAAAATAAAAATCCCGAAATCGTTTTTGTTTTTGCAGGTTATATTCGTAGCATTAAAATAATCAAATCAAAGACGCAGGCTCTAATAAACAGTACCTACAGTAGATTGTATGCTGCAACAATTCCCTCATCACTTCAGTCGACACCGAGCACAATCAAAGCGAAGCGAGCGAAAGAACTCAATTGTGATAAGAAGGGGACTAAAATTTCCACATGAGAAGTCTTCTTTACCATCGCTCATGTGAAAATAAATGCGCGACAAATTGTGACTAAGTTTTGTCATTAAAGCAAGTTTTTATAGCTTAGTTCTACGTAATTATTTCAAGAACACTTCTTAATTAATTACTAAAGAGACATATTTGATTTCTAAGACTCTTTTCAAACTTTTAATACGAGGCTATTCGTATTAAAAGTTTCAATATGATTTTTTTTTTAGAGTAGATCCGGAAAATACCTCAGTACAATATATTTTATTGTGAGTTAAATTCTATTTCAAACATGAAACTGTTTTCGGATTTCAATGGTATCTAAGTACCTAAAAACTGACTTTAAACTACAAATGAAAACTGTAATACCAAACATTCTCAAGCTTGGAATTCAGCCCCTGCTAGATTAATGAGGACTATTAATTAAGTCCAATTAGTTTTCAGACAAATAGAGCAAGCGGAACAATAGCGAAACCTACATATATAGGCACACTACTAACAAACTAACAAGGCCCACTCGTAAAGCTACAACATAATCAGAATATATTGACACAAGTTTTCAAATAAAACTATATCTATAAACAAATCAGACGTAACGGAGAAAGAATTTTCCGGGACGCGCTCGATATGGCCAGACAGAGGTAACTTTTGTATCACTTAGTAGTACTGAGCGAGTCTGTCTCAAAGTTTATAAGATACATTAGCGTTGCTTGTTCTCAGCCATACGGCGAGGGATTTGCTCAACTTGTATGTAACAATATTTATGTATATCTACATCATACTTTTTGTTACAAGTATTCTTGAGAGCTGTATCTTTGTGAAGTTATTTGTATTGAAGGGGTGCGCTGAGAATGTTTTATTCAAATGTGAGTATTGTGAAATCTTGAGGGTTATTCTATAAGTTGTTATTATTTTCTCTTATAGTATTTTTTTTTATCTACTCTCGATCTACTAAACCTAACTATATACATACTAGACCAATAATTGCGAAATTATGTACAAACGTGTATAAAAACAAAATAAATCATAAATCAACTCAAAATTGAGTTTTCTCCCAGCAAAGCTTTGAGTGATAGAGAGATATCACAATAGAGGGTAGGATCAACTGCACACATTTTATCATACATAAATACATACAATATATTATACACATACATAGCTACGAATGTTATCTCTTTATTTTTTTTTTAATAATTAAGATGGCCAGTAACATTGCTTTGCATAAAATAAAAATTATGCAAAGCAAAGTAACGGAACACAGTAAACGGAGACAATGAAAAAAGATAAAAATCAAAAGTCGCGCAGACCGCACAAAAAATCAATGTGGTCGGAAACTTTCTTTGAAAATTAAGGAAAATTGTAAAAAAATGCTGTTTCCTTTGATTTTCCAGAAAGGGAAGTTTCTTTGTGGGATTTTATCCTTATTAAGCAGCGTTATAGCTTAGTCAAATAATATAAGGTGGTATTTTTGCACAAAACAAGCTGAGAAATAATTGGTAGACACCGAGTGAAATATCTGGCTGTTAAGTCAATGACCTCTTCTATCTGTTTGATTGAGACGAGTTTCACGAGTCTTTAATTTGATCAAAGATAAAAATAATCTAAAAAAGTTTTAAGTACCCGTCATTATCAAGTCTTAGAAAATTATAAGTTTTATTAAGACTTTTTTATTAACAGATAAATAAAAACTCATTATGTAGTATATGCAAGCTAATAAAAATATCCGCTCAGGCCCAACATGTGAAAATTCCCTAATATAAAGTAAATCTTATGTAATAGGTAAATAAACATTAAATTCGCGATTAATTCGCGACACACCGGTGTGTCGCCGGGGCCGGACAGGATATGCATAAATCTACAAGAGGGATAAAAAGGATGGGGAAAAATTCGTTGCTCATGGCAAGCAAATAAAATTGATTGATTGATCTAATTTGTCCACATCGCTGTCAACGGGAAATGTGGCAGCATTATCTACCACGTTGAATGGCAATGCTAAATCTTTGGTCGAAGAAAAGACCAGTCCACTGGTCACGTAGGTACAGAACGGACTAACTGCTTGCTGATTTCACGCAAAACTTGATGATCACTCGGAATCACATTATAACCCTGGTGTTTAAACCCAAAACGCTCAAATTATAAATGGAGTATTTTATTTTTAAGTAGGATGATAAAAATGAGAAAAGTTCGAACAAACACTGCTATACCTCTATCGTAGGGTGTTACCACATCAATCGATCGATCGTCGATCGATGCCATCAATCAACTTCGATCAACGTTGATCGATTGGTGTGGTAGCTTTGGCTGATACAAGAAAGAAGTAGAAACTATCGATCTACGTCGACTAATTCATTCTACCATCTATTGACGATCGATCGATTGGTGTGGTACCACCCTTATACATGAACGAGACAGCTGGCAAATCTTTCATAAATCGTGTGGGCAGTAAGGTCTTACGACCCCGCACACCCTAGTGTCAGAGTTTCTAAACCGCCTCAAGGGCCTCTGACATGGTTTGACGACCGCCATTTGGTAAATTGGTAAATTGTACGCTTTACTCTTATTTTAATACCTGGGTATAATGTTTATTGGCCAAATCTCAATTTAACACTGCTCAGACGATAGCTTTAATTGAAGCAATGAAGAAAGATGGTCCTTACTCTTTATCCTAAAAACCTCGATACCAAAAACTTCAAGTTGTAATATTTACCTGTATTCCAGAGGTCTGGTTCGACTGGCAGGAGTGCTGTAGTTCACGGAGACCTCCACCGTCACTATTTCTCCGGATACCACTGGATGTTCAGGATATGCCTGTGCAACATAATAATAGCATTTAGATTGTGAGCTTATAATTTTTGCTCGATTTTGCCGAAAATTAACAATACTTGTTTTGTTGCGAATCTAGAAAATGACGAGCTTCTTGCCGTGGCTTCGCACACGAAATTTAACTGAGGCAAAGACAGTGAGCGATAGTATAGCTTTCCATCACAGAAATAACTATGGCAATCGGACAGTTATCCTATACAATATGTATATTTATAGAACAATAAAAGTCAACATTGCAATGCAAAAAAGCAATATTTTTTTAAGTCTGTTGGAGCAGGATTACTTAACCTAAAGAGCTGTCGTGTCTACATTATTCCCGTCGATATACTCAATTTACGTTTTATCAAGGTATTGTAATATTCCAAAAGATTTAGCAACAAATATAACACAATTGAAAGTTTTGATTTCAAGCGTACCTACACATGGATTTTTACACTTGGCTGAGCTACTCGTAAGTATCCATAACTCTGAAAGCTGGGAACAGGTTATAGCGATAAAATGCCAACGGTAACAGCCTTTCATAACACTTTATATAACATTACGGTAAATACTGACACGTGTACCTAATGGACTCTGAGTTACTTTTGCTTTATAATGACTTATTATGAAACTAAAAGGTAACTTAAAACAATGCGTGTGGTGTATTTTTATTGGGTGCCGCTCATTTAGTATAAGAACATTTGCTCCATTTTCGTGACATAACAACACACACATTCCTCATCTAACAACACTTTACATAATTTTTATATAATTAATAGTTCCGTACTTATATCATATAACAAATTATGTTATAACAACACATTCTCTAACGACGTTCGTTTAGGACATTCTTATTTAAGTAGCATAACGTTCTTTAGATCTGATAATCATCCTGCATTATTAACATTTAATCTAATTGCTGAAAAAAGAGCAACCGCGCCAGCAGTTAGGAACTTAGGGCACCCCGACACGGATAGGTTGGGTTCGAATGGGATAGCTCCCGTGATCTCCTTCATGTTAGGTACCTTTATAATGTTTATACCCTGCAGGCAAAAATAGGAAACCCGCGCAGTGGGGCTCCGTCAACTTCTCTTGGTCAAGACCGTAATTTAAGCCGAATGTACATTTGATAAAATTAGTGAACATCATGGTGTTTCCAAATACCACTTCTTATTTGAGACGGCAACTTGGCCATAAGTAAGCAGGACGTATAATTACTAATACCGTGCATGTCATATTGACGGTTCGAAAGAAATCTTATAAAATATGAGTTTTAATAATTACATCAGTTGTTATTACAATAGATGATTACAACAAAAAAAAATTATATAAAACGAAATTATATCGTTCGTTGTTAAATTGAAAATAGTCCATTATACCTGACATTACACATACGTTTTTATTAGGTTTTATAAAAACAAAAGATATACGCTTTTGTTTTATGTGCAACGCCAATGTCGTATGTATAACAATACTGAAGTGGAACTAAAACGACAACTCTGCCTGAAACTGTACGGTGACCATTTTACAGCTGAAAACCGAGCTCAGTTTTAACCTTTATAAAAGAAAGCTCTAAACTAACCGCAATCGTGTATTGTTAAGAACGATCCTCTTTGAATAAAAGACAATGAAGAAAAATGAGATATAAAGTGTGTAGCGTGAGTTCCAATTAACTTCAGCGGCGGAGTTGAAAGCGTTGTTGAATAATTAACGGGACGCGGATCCGACCCTTATCATCCAATGTTTCGCTTTATTACACTTTTCATAGTTCATTCTCTTTTGTATCATGTAACGTGTTGTGTTTAGCAGATATTCACTGAATTAGCTAGTTCTCCTTTCATTCAAAATCTCTGAAAATAATTGCTGCGAATGAGGATAATGGGTGCCCCGGCCGTGAAGAGAGACCTTACTTATATAAAAAATTAGCGACGTAAACGCTGACATTTATTATTTCCACGTGGAAAACTCGGGGTTTTATGTTGAAGTTAAATTATAAAGCGGTGTTAGGTGGAGACTGGGGGGATAAATAAATGTGTACGTAGAACGACCGGAATAGAAACAATATATAATGTTGGTAAACTCTAGAATTTCGATAGTAATTGAATAGTGTGCTAAATGGTCAAAGTCAAATCATTTAAATAAAAAGCAAACTAACAGAAGTGAGTAGTAATCCACTCGCAAAGGCCTCATGGAGAAGAAGGGACAAGAAACTCCATACTTATTATTTTTAGATAAATGACGGGTTATGGGTAGTCAAAGTCAAGTCAAAGTTAGTCTTGTGTTACCCAGTCACTGAGTTATGGCAGACAGTCGCTCCATGTTACCACAGCTGAATTCTTGGCTGACCCTTTTTTTAAGTATGGGGAATCATTAAATGGAGCGGAAGGGAGTGTCAGACTCTTACTGACTAAAACCCATCCGTGTTCCTCCAAATACCCTTTTCGTTCCAGGGCCACGGTGAGTCTTTCGAACAAATTCCGCATCCCTGGCAGATCCTTGGCCGATCCTAACATAGTTTGAAATATTCAGAACAACATACGAAAACTCATAAAATAAACGAGACTAGAAGTGCCTTTTCAATATATCATTCAAATTAGCTTCTTCGCAATACACTTTGCTTCTTTAGAACGGGGAACGTATTCACCCTGGCTAACATAGTCGGGTATAAATCCTGTCATAATCCTCTACAGCATAGCTAAGTTTATTCGTAGTGAGCCAGAAGCGACCGCTTTCAAAGTGAGGTATCTCGTTAATAAACGCTTGGAATTCGTTGGAAGTTGAGCGGAAAATTGGAAGCTGTACGAAAAGTAGTAATGTTTATTGGAAAAGCCATTTTTCAAAACTGATATCATGACGGGAATCCCTTGTTCCTGAATGTTACTACAGGTTGCATTCGGGTTGAATTTGTTATAAATGATGTGTAGCAATTTTATGTTCGACATCAATGTTATCTATGGAATTTTTATATTGTGATTTTAATTGATATTTTGTTCGTTTTGTTTTTGCCTGGGGCTATTACGTTTTAAAACTATCATGTTTCCGGTGTAAAATAGAAAGGACCTAAGTACAAGAGGCATTTACTATCTCTTTTTTCACAACGGAATCACGACAACATGCCATATTAGGTCCCATTAAAAAATACACAGTATTCACCGCGGGCCTGGAACGCAAAGGTCATTAGGAAGAACACGGATGGCTTTTAGTAAGTAAGAGTCTGACACTCCCTCCCGCTCCGCCCAGAGCGGAAGGAGTCATTTGATGATTTCCTATCCTTAAACAAAAGGGTTTTGAAGTGATTCTACACTTTTGCAAGTAAAAAACCTATCATAATTTATCTGCCAAACGCCAATCTTCCAGTCTACTAACAAAATCAAACTTTGGATAAC
Source organism: Melanchra persicariae (assembly GCA_947386135.1). NCBI lineage: Eukaryota > Metazoa > Arthropoda > Insecta > Lepidoptera > Noctuidae > Melanchra > Melanchra persicariae. Next base: position 16,297,892 of record OX376648.1, on the reverse strand, counting down.
TCAAAGAAAATTTAAACTCACCATTATCATTAAGTCGGTCTGGAGCCTCGAGTCTGAAGATATAAAGACATCTGTGTCAGTCCTCGTCCAGCGGAGCAGCGTCCCCCCCGCGACCACCTCCCCCTCCCAGCGAGACCCTTCCTGTAAGGTGAGGAGACATAGCATTATGTTTGAAAAAAGACATCGAGCAAAAGCTTAGGTACAGCCGGTCGATTCTGCCGTCATCTCATGGTGTTCACCTAGGTGGAGTGAACGACAATAGAGCTGTCATTCCATCTTATTTGTATGGTTTGACAACTCACCCGTCGTGCACCCGCCCAAGTGTTCACTTCGACATGTTTACAGAATCGCACTACAGAATGGTTTACGTAACATGAAATGTAACACATATCAGCCGCCCGAATGTGTGCAATGCAACTTGATTTGTGATAACTTAACTAGGCGATTTTTTTTCAATTCAAAACCAAAAGTCAAATTTAAATTAGCCCGAGAACCAGAACTTTTTGAACGTCTACGTTAATATAAAAAAAACAGTCCACCAAAACGCCCGCCTGTTACCACTTCTAATTGTTCTAGCTGTGAAGAAGTGAGGCACAACAAACTCGCTAGCATTTTGCTTATATATATAAGCAAAATGCTAGCGTATATATTATAATTTATTTCTATATAAGTTATTTCTAGGCAAGCGTGCTCTACTGTCGCCCACATATTCGATTTCCATCAGGTGAGATTGTGGTCAGATGCGAGTCTATCAATAGTAAAAACCATTCGTAAGAAATGCTCGAGAAAATGCTCAAGTGCATACTGACCTTTATATCTATGACATGACTGTCCACTTCGATGATCTGTAGGTTCTGAGGCACATTGGGATCATACTTCAAGTACTTGTCCTGTTTAGAGTCGATGTCGTAACGTTTGGAGTGTTTCATCAGGTCCAGCATCTGTTTGTCTCGCTTCTTCTCGCGCATGGCTATGCTCAGTGGGATCGGGGTGGCGATGTGGACCGAGAGCTGGTGAGCGTCGTGCGGGATCATTGTCATGCGGGTCCAACCTAGAAATAAAAAAAAGTAAATTAGGTAGTTATATAATTAATTTTAAACGAACCTACTGATATATTAGGTAGGTATTAATTTTTCAACACTGCAATGATTATGACTGAAATGAGAAATGCCCACGTAGGAATTTGTCATTGCAGTCGGCTCCATTACGGCTTCGCATTTAGCTCGGGCGTCTATTTCATGCATCAAAATGTACTTAATTCTACAAAGTTATTAATGATGCCAGCTCAAAGATTTCTCTGGTCTGCAGGAATTCAAGAAATAATTGGCTTAAGGATTGTAGCAGTAAGAAACTGTATAAGATAACGTTGTCTGTAACCTCTAGACATAGGTAACCTTTTTGGCTTTCAGGGTGATAACCTTTAAGATGAACTATTATTTGGAATACAAATCAGTACAAATACCAGTATGCTTAGTTCTCCTTCAAGATTCTCTTTGTAGCGGTGGTGGTGTTTTACAAATAAAAGATTTGAATTTGAATTTGAATTTGAACACTGGTTTAAGTACCTAAGATAATTAAATTCCATCTCTTGTTCTTAGATAAGTTTTAGTTTCTCAATCGCCTAGGCGTATTAATTCCATTCCTAGAAACCGCAGGAATACTCAGATATTCCACAGTTGGATGTCCCAGCCGGTCCTTGACCTTCACAAAATATTACAGAACTTAGATTCAGTCAGACGTAGTTTATCTTATTCGTCGACTGAGCTATTCTGAATGAAATCTAAGTGAATTACTCTTTCGCTCCAGAACGTTCAGTTATTCCCTAAAATCTCGCTCCTAGATAAAATCGAGGGGTTCAACTTGCTCGTTTTGTTCGTTGGCGTTTGAAGCAAAAGTTTTAACTATCCAGGCGATAAAATCTTTTAATTGTTTTAGTAGTTAATTGTTTTTTTAATGGCGTTTTGGTTCGGTTTAGGTCATAGGAGTTGGGTCAATTTTGGAGTTGGGTCAATTTTGAATTTGTTTCATAATAGGTTTAATTGTTTGAGAAACATTAAGGTATCTAAGGTAATGAATAATATTTTATCGATCGATGAGCATCCTTACGATTGCCAAGTTGTCGTGTGTAAACATGCGTGTTATTGTTGCAGTATCCATCTGGACACCAGTTGCAGATGCTGTCTGAAGAGTTGCAGTGTCCTTGCACACACGTACCCTGAGAAAACAAAACGAAAAAAAATAATAACACAAGCACTACAAGCTACTAGCTTCTAGCTTCTGCTAGCTTCTTTTTACTAGCTTCTTCCTCTTCTAGTGGTGTTTTTGAGTTTCGTTCTCGTGAATGCCTAAAATTATCTCTAAGAAACATTCACCCGTGATAAAAACCATCTATCCACTTGCCAATTTTCAACCAAATCCGTTAAGACGTTAAGAGGTAAGAAACCGACAAACGGAGGTGTATTTTTCAAAATCAACCAGTTCGATTCTTGGCTAGGAATACCGATTTTTCAAAATCCAATGATGCAGTTTTAGTTTTAATCAAAATCGGGTCCGAGACTCCTTTCAGTGTTTTTGGATATTCCTCATAGTTTCGGATTTGGCATCCACGAATAGGGCAAAACCGGGATAGATGCCACACTTTTTGAAATAATTTTATATTTCCCAGTACAAAAATCAAAATATTTTATTTGCAAAACTGGCAAGTATTTTGGTTTTTTATTTACAAATTTATTAAAGTAAAAAACATTATCTTTTATATTTCCAGAGTATTAGCGATTTTTGCGGACCTCTATATTTTGGGACATCTATCCCATATATGGGATAGTTGCCTAGTCCATATAAATCACGTTTAGGATAGAAGACCCGCTGAAAAACAGGGCATCTATCCCGAAAAAACTTTGATCGCACTTTGCCTTCCCATGCAACCACACAGACATGAGACACGATCCACTTAGTGGTAGTTGGAAAGTCTCTCGATAGATAAATAATAAAGCACGCGATTCATCCGCGAAACTAGAGAAATTGCAATTAGGGCACCTATACCACTGGGGCATCTATCTCGGCTTTACCCTACTTTAAAAATTCATTCTGTCTAATAGGCACATATATTCTTTCAGAATAAGACTATTTCACAGGTCTGACAAACAAAGTCGAACATTTTCTCTCATAACCATCTCTTAACTCGATGTCCATTGTAGATATAAGTACATTGGTAAAAGGAAAACGGTGTCACAAGCACAAAATTAAACGATGAAAAATTAAAAAGCATTTTTTCAGGGAAGTTCCGTTGAGAGTTTTCCACTTTGCCCTAAAAAGTGGCTCGAGTTGGGGACCCTTAATTAAGTTGATATTATAATTTCTGCACTTTATTATAAGTGAGTGGTGTTTAATTTATTTTTATTCCTTGGTAATTTTTTGAATAAGTGTTTTTTCTGGCATTTATCTTCTATAAGACTTTGTCCTGACTGATGGATCAATGCAGAAGCCTAAACCACTGGTCGTCGAGGCTCGAAATTTGGAGGATGTTATCTTATATGATTTAAACATTCGATAAGAAAGAATTTTTGGAAGTTCGTCCCCTAAGGGTCACCCCCTTAGGGGACGAACTTCCAAAAATTCTTTCTTCAAATGTACAATCCACGACGTTCCCTTACATTACTTAGCTTAAAGATACAGTGTAGACTATCAATAGGTACTGAAGATTTGATTCAGCATAGTTTACAATCAGCTTACATGTATTCTTTCAACATGCTACATTTGCGTATATAAATGATAACGAACCCTTTTGGCGCAGTCGTGAGGGTCACATTCGTATGTCTGTGTACCGTGCGTGTTTACGTAGTGTGGCATTTTTTTCTTCTTTTTATGATAGTTTGTCATAAGTTACCTGGAAGCACACATCATATGGTCTACTGTAGCTACACGGCGTACCATCGGGAAGAGCTCCGAAATTGGAAGGACCTCCGCCCCCGTAGTCCACGCACCAAACTTCACAGTGCTGGGTTTCTGACAAAACAACATTTTTTTGTAATTATAGTGCTATTTCAGCAGTTATTTTAATGAAAGTGAAACGAAAAACAAATTTATTAAAAATACATACTCAGAGCAGTGTCTTACGAGGCGCTGCAAAATTGTAGATACTTAAGTTTTCGGGGATTTCCAGTCAAAAAGTCATCATTTTAATATTTTTATGGTCAGTCACACATTGTCATTGTGATTGAGGCCTTACGGAAAAAATTGGTAAATGTGGTCTATATCAAACCTGCCAAATGTGCTGTACAATATAGTTACACTTCTCCCGAACTATTTGGAAAATAAAGGCGTCGACAAAAATGAAAATATCCTTCTTAATATTCTTTTTGAATCCAGTACGTACCATTAGGATGCAGGTAGGGTATGAACCTAGCATGTTGCCTCAGACAGATGTCAGCGCGTGCGTCGCGTGTGTTTGCGCAGGTCACTCCCGCCCAACAAGTGCGGACTTGAAAACCGGCGCCCTCGCAAGCACTCTCGGATGTAATGCTGTGAAGTCCAGGTAAGTGTTCGAATTAGTAGGTCTATTGAAGGATTATTGCTTGTCACTAGCAATCAGTTAATAGGTCGGTTTAGATGTAAACGAGTTTTTTTTCTTTAAACAGGGATACAGCATAGCGCAAAACTATCCATAGTAAAATGTAAAGAATTATAAGAAAAAATGCTTTTAATCTTGTTCTGGTATTAATTATATTTGTGGTCGAAGTCTATCTTAAGTAAAACTGGACTTTGGAAGGAACTTCAAAGTTTCAGATTCTTTGAGCACATAAAAATAAGCATAAAATAAACAATTAATATTTGAATTGAGTTTGAAAGGTATTAAAATAATTGTGTCTCATAGGTCTTCACGTTTAGACCGCAGTCGCTTATGCATTTAAAATGACTATTCCACTCACCCTTTATACCTGCACCGTCTGATGCGCGTACGCAAGCCATACCCGCAGTCGGCATTGCAGTCACTCCACTTCCCCCAATCGCTCCACTCAGGCTTCTCATTCTCCCTCTCTCTGTCCTCCACCTTATGCGCTATCACCTCTGTTTGCTTTCTCTCTGACTCAGTCTTTATAGCGTGGCCGGGCATCGGCTCGCAGACGCGGTCGACGCACCACTGCAAAAAAACAAATGTTTAGAATAAGAATCATCATCTGTCTAGCCTTTTCCCAATTATATTGGGGTCGGCTCCCAGTCAAATCGGGTTCAGCTGAATACCAGTATTTTACGTGGTTTATAATAAGAATAATTCATTGTTACAGAATAACTTTTATCTACAACATATAATATTTATCTTATCTGTAACTATATTTGGCAATTCAGTTTGTTTATCTGGTGGTCCTCAAACTAAGTAGAACCTGTATTTTGGGCCCCTGAGTTGCGATCACATTCAAATTATAATTGGTCGTAAGAAGATCGCTAGTAAGTTATAATATGAAACGAGTGATACCTATGATTACGCTCTATGACAATACGAATATGTCGAAATACTCCTCTGCTGAAATACAGGAGATAGTAGACATATACATATTAATTACAGTTGAGTGAGATGTATAAATATGAGTTTTCTTCACAGTAACTACTAATTTATTTACTAAGATAAGCTTTAATCTAGTGGCATGTGCCAGGAGATGAAAGCTGAAAACCTCACCATCAAATATTTATAAGATTAGTCAAAGTGGAGTGGCGTGGATTCGTCGGCAAGACTTTCGATTCATGAAAGGCAACGAAAGTGAACGGTAATCGTGGAAATGCGATACAAATCTGTTGATAAATTTGGATTCAGCGAATTTTAAATTCGATTTATCAATCCGTGCAATCCTCGCCGCCAATCTTTTACGCTCCAAATGGACACAAAAGTTATAAAACGGAAAGCGTGTCTGTTATTGGATATAAAGATTTCAGTTCAAAGGAAATTGATACAGCCAATAATACTTATATTTTTACTTCTCGCTCCCTTTGGTCCAACAAAATACGAGTATAACAGAGAACAATAAAATTATTACTATCCCGACGTTTCTGTATAACCTTCAAGCAGCTTTATTTTAAGGAGATTAGAAAATCCTGCAATTTGAGGGCAATTTTATGTTTGTTTCTTTTTATAATTTAGCTACTTTGTATTTATTTGACTCTGAGAAAGAACGTAGTTTTAAGATGTGCTTTTAAATGCTTCATTTGGGTACAAGAACGTACGATACCTAATTGTTTTTACTATCTACGATTAATAAATCATGAATATACACGAGTCACGCAAGCTTTGAACTCTCGATTATAAGCTTTTGAAGAGTTCCAAGAACAACATTGAGTAGCGTTGCGTGCCCTCTTAAAGCTAATTACTTTCTTAGAAGTTCAATGAGAGATCTAACTCGTCAATCAGAGTAAAACAGGCTGGTTTTAAATGAAATGTGCTCAGTCCTTATTGAAATGTCCTCGGATTGAAATTGGTTTTAAATTGTCATTGAATTTCGAATTGGCATGAAAGCGCTCTAGGACTGCTGTGTTATTCCACGGCTGCGCACAATGGGTCTCGCTCGGCGGTGTTTATCTGGCGGTGCCAGCACTCGTCATTTGCATAGCTTGAAAAACATATTCACAAAGGATTTCATCGAATTTATGCGCACACACGTGCCCCCTACGCGACCGATGGAATCCTTAGTAAGGTATGCGACAGTGGCACGCGAACACGAACTGTATGTACCTATGTTTTATTTTCCTAGAAATGTACTCGTTAAATACCGATTTAAATATTGTTCAACTAAGTACGACATTAATTCAGATATGAATGCTAATCAATCTTCTTCCTGTCTGCTGGGATTAATATCGAATGTTGTCGGCTTTATTTTCACTTTGCAGGCCTTTATTATGAGTACTTCAGAAGTTGGCTTCATTTCATATTACATTTATTGTTCATTTATGTACCTGTAAACGTGGTTTACAACATGCATAATAATGTACAATTACTGTCTACACGTGTGATCCAAGTTTCCTGTAACATTATAGTATGGTTACAGTTCAGATACAATTTTGGCCAAATGTGTGTGTGATTTGGTGCGTTACCTTGTTGTGACCGCAGGGCGTGCCCTCGAGTGGCGGCGCGCGCTTGGTGTGGCAGACGTGTGGCTTCGCGCGGTGGGCACACCACAGCCGCGAGCAGGCTGACCGCACCTTCACTGACTTGCATACTGAGAACCTGGAGAAGAGGAAAGTTCAACAATAGTGAAAAAAACATGTCTTGAACTTATATGGTAAGTAGTAAGTGTAGTGTGAAATTCAAAATGTATCTCTATCATGTCAATGGTCGATCGATGAACGGAATCCCGTGTGTCATGCATCCAGAGCATTTTCGCGGCTTTCACCTGTTCATCGGTTCACTTTGTGGGTGGCCTTCCGACACTGCGTCTTTCGATACGCAGTTGCCACTCCAGAACCTACCCCATCCACTATCTGTTCTGTTCTGCAAGCAATGTTATCGCTATTTAATGTAAGACTTCAATCTAATCCTTATAGTCTGAAAAGCACATCTTATCTTATAGCGGTAACGTGATCTTGGTTGTCTACGAAATTCCTAAACCCAGTCAGTCCCCAAAGTAACGGTATTGAATCTGAACAATATTTGGACAAAAGCCTACAAATATTCGGTTACATGAAGTTACATCTGGTCCAGGCTGTAACTTGTAAGTTTAAGGTTCCTATTCGCTCAACAGCAAATTGCTAGGGATGAATACAGTTTCTTTATATATTTCCCACGTTTATACCAATCATGTTTCAATTAGGTAATAAAAAACTGAAATTGAATTGGAAGAGAAATTGAAGAATCTATCTAACTGAAAAAGCTTTTTCAACACACTTACTCGAAAATTGCCCATGTTTTTTGGGCACGTACTCACTACGTGCCTAAAAATCAGTTCGCACTAGTGCGGCAAAAGTCGCCGAGTGTTGAAAAACGTCGTTTGATACATGTGATACCTTACACTATTCTATTGCCGATCATTTGTTTACAAGGTAATGTACAGTGATTAATTTGGCCACAATACCTTCCAATCCATTGTAGTAAATAATGTGACGATCCTATTTGCATACAAATAGTCTGAAATGTCATTAGTTATGCGCACATACACAGTTCTGTAGATATCGCTTGTGAATCGTCACGAAATTGGATTCAAAATGTATTTAAATTACACGATGATGAGATATTTGGACTGTAGTAGGCTTTATATTATGTAATATTCGTATGTACAGTGTCTTCTTTATATCGTAGCCTTGATAGCACAGCTCAAAGACGTAGAGGCAAATAGATAAAAACAAGATGTGTTTGGTGTTATTTTTAAAACGACGCGACTTTATTATTGAAGAGAGATTAAATTGTTATCATAAAATTATTAATATCAACTTTCATGTTAATAAGTTAGAATAAAATAAGTCTAAATCTTCAGATATTCCTCACTTCATTGTTTTAATTCCTATGAATCCTTGCAGCTTCTTTTCTTCAATTTGATAACAATCAAACACGCTGTACAAGAGTTACGAGATCTTAAAATTCTCATGACTTATTTATAAACAACACCATTGAACGAGATGATAGGCTGTTGATACGCTCATTATTATGCATTGAAAATGTTTGAATAATATATTTATCGTAGGTACTTTTACTGGCTCTTACGCTAAGAGCCCTAGAAATTGAAGAGGCAAGCTAATTTTAGGGCTTGGAGTATTTTACCCAAAGAGAAGTCAAAGACTTATGAGAGGTTAGGTGGGTACTTGAAGGAACTACTTACATGTAATAAAAGCTAACGAAATGTAGGTAATTAAGAAAGGTTGGTATTATGACTGATTTGATCCTTATAAGTTGGTATAGTGAAGGCGCTGTGATGAATTAGGAATATAACGTTACCCATCATCCTTTGTTTTTGCTTTGTAAGATCTACTCTTGTTTATTATTCTTTATATGCGATAAGTAATAAAATTACGCATTTTTTTTTAATAATGGCCACCAAATACAGGTCCAACATCAGCTAGTCACTATATACCAGGTGAAAAAATATACGTATACCTACATATCTTTCAGAAATGTAAATAATCTTTAAATAAAATCCTAAGAATTTAACTGCACAGTCAATTAAATTAAGTTCGAAGTGTGTAATTAAGATAATGATTGGTTATAAATAAGACGTCCGCAATGTAACAAGATACTGCAGACGCAGACTTTGTAGCTAGGATTTCAGAGCGGGTTCAAAGGATGCGACGGACGGTACTAATAAGCTGAAGACAGCGAGATTGTGCTCCGGGCCACAGAGCTACAGATTAGTACAGATACAACCATCATGAACATAGCGCAGGGATCGTGAACCTTTTCACATTTGTTGGTATTTTAACTTTAAGAAATAAAACTGTTTATGGCGGGTCACTAATACCAGAAAAATAAATAACGCATATCAAATATTACTCTAAATATTTATTGGTATGTCTTGACACCCAACGGTCGCGTAGCAACAGATAGCCCCTCATTAAAGGCTTCACTGATAGAATGCTTACCTTTACTGAGAGTCATAGGCTTCTTATCCAGGAAAAATTCACGGTTTCTATGGCATATAAACTACGGGAGCGAAGTTTTTCGAATAAAACTAGTGCATCTAAAATAGAACGATTTCGTACACATATAAACCTATATACTAATAACATAAAAATACTCGTTACCTTTCAGGATGTCAAATATTAACATATACGAGGCTTAACGTGCTTTCCGAGACTCCTCCGTGCCTCGGAAAGCACGTTAAGCCGTTGGTCCCGGCTGGCATTTGTAGATCTTTGGCAGTCGTTACGGATTGTCAGAAGCCAGAAAATCTGACACCAGTCTTACCAAAAAGTACCGTGTTACCCAGTTAATGGGTTGTGGAGGTCTGGTAGGCAGCTGCTCCACGTAAAATACTGGTATTGTTGATGTTGACCTTTCAGGATGTGGAATATGTACAAAGTAGAAATTACCTAATCATTTTGTTTTATGACATCACATAACTGTAATTTTGTAATTTTTAGGGTTCCGTCCTTAAAGGCCTAATGATGTGATCGAAGATGGAGCAAGCTTGCCTAGAAGTACCTATTCACTCTTGAATAGGTTACATTTTTTTTTAAGTTCCAGGCTTTTGTAAATTATTCCTGTAAAACGCCGTGAATACTTACAGTATCTGTTCGTAAGTAAACCTTTAATAAATAAATAAATAAGTAGAAGAATGACCTACCCAAGATTTTCAATGACGTACCAACAAACGTGCCATAGGTTCACCATCCCTGCCATAGTACATTATGTATAAATTTACCACAGATATGTATCTCTGTGTAGTGAACCAAGTTCCACTATGATTGTGTTATAGTTAACATTGAATATGAGTCACGGAGTCGCTTCAGTTGTTTCAGCTGAACATTTTGCTTTAATGTGTTTAGTATGAAGGAGAAGTTTGTTTTGTTAGTACTATGCTTTTCAGGAAATGTGAAATGGATAATTGTTAAGTGATGTTGTTTCCAGTTTCATGTTACATTTTCTTGCATATCTAGACTCCTTTAATAACTTTATTAAAGTGTTGTGTAAAAAAGAGGCTGGTGTAAGTATCGACTAGTAGATTTTTATAGGAGTCAACCGTTCAAGTGCGTCTGACACACCGGTGAGTCGTATTGAAAATGTTGTTGAACGCCTCCGAGTTCCGACTCACTAGTGAGTCACCCGATTCACGCTTTTTAAAACTCTATTATTACTATAAAGCAAGGTATTTTATAACATATATATTATATTAAATGCAAAATGCAAGGAAAGGCTTGACGGATGTTGATGTGTGACCAGTTGCGCCGGCTTTTAGAAAACCTTGTGGGTGCTCATGCTCACTGCTCGACCGACAAATAAATAAACGTCCTACTTACATACTGCGCGACCCTTGCGTCTCAATCGGCGCTCTAAACCACTGCGCTAAACGGGTCGTCGGGTAACGAAAAAATGCCCATCCCTAAAAGGCGATTACTTACGGCGGTTTCTTGATGCCTATTCTCAGGGGTACTCGGCACCCACTGTTTATTTCTCATGGGTGCTCGAGCCCTCAAGCACCCACGGAGTCGGCACCCCTGCGTGTGATGCGTGCGATCCTTAAGCGGGTGAGAAACTTAGCTAAGCTTACGTTAGCACGAGTATGTTCGTTGTAAATTGGTTGCTACCGGACAGGGTATAGGTCCGTAGTTTCACAGTCAATCTGCCTTATCAAAAGATTGCGTCGTCAGCTTCTATGTTGGAGTCGGCTATGCTATCAGTCTAACCGAAAGTAGCTCAGTAGCAGTATTTTACAGGTAGCGACTACCTTACAACCGACCGATGGATGCGAGACGCACAGGACCGGTTGTTGTGGCGACACTTGGGGGAGGCCTATGTCCAGCAGTGGACGTCTTTCGGCTGATATGATGATGATGATGACTACCTTACTAAACTCCACAACCCGTTACTGGGTAACACGATACCCTTGACAAGACTGGCGTCAGATTTCTTGGCTTCAAATGTTTCAAAGATCTACAAATGACAGCCGGGACCAACAGCTTAACGTGATTTCCGAGGTACGGAGGAATCTGGGTATGTAAAGATGCAAGACCCATCCACGGACCGACCTCGGCGAGCGTTGCTTATCATATGTTAAGCAACGCTTGCCGAGTGTAGCCGTTATTATACAGGATGTTCCAGAAGTGCATGGTCATATTTAAGGGTGATATTTTGTAGCTGCTAGTAGGTAGAGTAAAAGAAACAACATAAAAAATGCACGGGTTGCACTCCGGGAGTGCCGGCAGAAGTGAAAACTTGAACATTAACGTTGTGCATTTTTGAATATTTTGGAACGTTTAGGGAATAATTTCGCACGAATTGCTTTATTTATCAGTATACGAGTAAAAGTACTACCATTTATGTGGTTAAATACAATATTCATTTATTGCGCTATCGTACACAAACACGACAATTTATCATTATCCGTTTTACGAATTTTCGATATTATTATTATTATTTTTGTTACTTTTTGTGTGCGAGGTACAAATAAATATTTTTCTTTCTTTCTTTCTATCAGGTCACGTGTCCTAGTCCTGAAACGAGTTTAACATTTTTTACCCATCCCAAAAAGTGCACAACGCCACTATAGAAGTTTTCACTAAAAAAAATGTCCTCGAAGAACGACTAAAAAGTAAAAAAGTCTGATGGAGTCGGTGGCATCGAATCTGTGATTGAATTAAAATAAACTCAGACAGCTTTAAATGTGATTTTTACTTAACTTTTTGTTTATGCGGTCGTTAAAAAAAAAGTATTTTTATAAATATCTTTTCCTAATTGTATAGCAGATACAGAACACCACCCATAAATATGACCCCGCACTTCTGGAGCACCCGGTACAGCCACGAGTTCCGCACGTAGTATCAACATTAACATTATTAATGCTAATTCTCAGAACAGCTGGTAAAAATACTCTGTATACGTGAGTTTGATCGATTGGCTTGCCAGTTATCAGCGAGCATCATTCATCGCCGTCATTCAATCCAATTTATATAAACTAAGCAATTTCACGTTTCATCAACGTAAATAAAATCGAATGAGTAATCAAATAGAGTTAATTCTCTAACTGCTAACTAACGTTACGCGAGACAATAACCAATCATCCTTTGTGTCCGATATTAGAGCACGGCAGCTTTAATGAATGACCCAAATACCGGATAACATATCGAAACGTATCGTTGTGAACCAATCAAGTGATATGAACATTATATTACAGGAACATTTAATAGAGATATCAATGCACTTCGTGCATCCAGTCATGGTAGTATTTTGTGATAGGTTGGTCAGGTTTTTTTTAACACTTCATAAAGAAGTTTAGTGTTTCCAGAGTTGGAATCATGAGAGGTAACGGCTCACCAACCTGGAGACCAGGAACATGAAGATGCAGGTATTTCTGGGTACTGAAATTTATGATCGGTACAGATTTACAGAAAACACAAACAGATCATACCAGAAGAATGAAGAATTATTTTTACAATATTTCTCATGTAAAGCGATAGTCATCACGTTGCTCCAGTTTTTCTTCCCAGCTGAACACTAGGAAGATGTACACACGACTCCAGCCCCGACATGTGAAAATTCCCTAATATAAAGTAAATCTTATGTATATGTAAATAAACATTAAATTCGCGATTAATTCGCGACACACCGGTGTGTCGCCGGGGCCGGACAGGCAGGGGGGCGATCGCGCTATTTTGTAAAATGAACAAATGTCTAAAGATCGGTTTTGGTTCAACTCTGTCTGTAATTCAGTTATAACGAAATTTTGTATCGCGCTAAAGTTTAAGTGATGACCAAAGTCGAACTGAAAGTGAACCATTCTCATAATCAAAACATTAGAGGTGTATCCTAGTATTAACATTGTAACCTAGTATTGTTAGTATAATCGACCGTCGACTCGGCGTTTAAATTGTTGTACCTCTAGTTTTGACAGCACTTGTCTATGAGTTATGTTGCTTTGGTTGGAGTTTAGGTGGGAATTTCGAAGAATTTGAAGTGGTGACTGAAAAAATGTCGAGGTATGATTTCAAGTGGTTACCTATTTAGCTTAGAAATTTACTTGTATCCTTTCAACATCTCGGGAGTGAACGTGTTTTAAATATTATCAAAAAATCTGTGAATTATTTTATATTGGTAAGTATTTTAATTCTCTTGAAATAATAGCATTTATTTTATTAATTATAAATATAGTTTAGTCATTCTGTAAAATAATTGATTTATGAATAAGATGACCCACTGAACAAGTTTAGAAAAATTCTAAATCCTTTTGGAGCAGTTAGGACGGCAAAGGAATGGGCCAAGGTTTGTAGTTCTCTTTATCTTTAAACTTTTTTACTTATAGAAATAATACTTTCATTTGGTGCTGCATAAAGTTTAAGTAAGTAAGTATAACAATACCAACTAACTTGTTTCAGGTGTGGAATGATCAAAAGTGCAAAGTACGGGCTAAATTGGTTGCCATCAATTCTAGCCAACGGGCTACTGGTGGTGGGCCTAGTAAAGAACCCATTTAGAGCCCGCTGGAGAATAAAGTGGCCTGTATTATAGGCATGGATGTTGGCCCCCTACCTGATGTAATGCAAGACCAATTATTACCTTCAAGAGCTGTAAGTATTATTTATTGAAATAAGTTAAGGTGTACTTATGCACATTTTCCAATAATATTATTCTCTCATGCACTGCACGTAATCCTATCCTATTTATAGCTTTTCATGCTTTAATTATTATTTCTATTCATTATAGGATGATGGTTTAGACTTAGACATTATTGAGGAACACATCATAGAAGAAAATGAGGTTGAGGCTGGAAATATTTCACCACAAAACAGAGTGTAAGTGGTATAAAATAATAGGGTCATTGGCTGTTCAAGCACTAAATATTTTATTTTAATGCCTGTATTTATCAGGCTCAGACTAATAACGATTTATTATTTATTTTCAGCTTTGAAATTCCATTTGGTGAGACAGTAAATGCTGCTGCTTCAAACTCTCAAGTAGCAACAGAAACATTTGCCCACCAAGCTGCTGTTCATATGACAGAATCTATAGATACTCCAAGGGCATCTACAACAGGTTAGTATATAGTTTAATACTGTTTGTGATAGTTTTTAACATCATGCGAAAACCATAGAAATAGTGCGTAGTACATATATATATATATGTACTACGCACTATTTATATTAACTTTTAATGAAAGTAATTAATTGTATTATATTAACAGACAGTTGTCTTTCGGGCGCGTGACCGTCGTAGGGCTGTGAGCCGAAGGACACACACTTCAACTTCAGCACAGGAACAAGCTCCACACCAAGCACAATGTAATAATGCTTTGTAGTTAATGGGCCTAATATCAAATGTTTTTTTATTTTCACTATAAAACAACAACATTTTTATTTATTTCAGCCAGCAGAAGCATGTTGGATCAGTCAAGGGAAATGGTGCTGAAAATTGAGCAGCTGAGAGCAGAGGCTGCTCTGAATAACTCCCAAGCTGCTCTTCAAAACGCCGAAGCATTTAAATTAATGTCTGAAAGTATAGATAGATTGACGCAGCAGGTAATAACAATTTTTCTATCAATTTAGGTAGGAAAAAAGAAGTATAGTCAACTAAGAAATGTGCCCTAAATTAATACTTAGAGAAAAAAATGTATACCTAGATAATATTATTTATTTTTTTTACTTTTTCTATATATTCCTTATGAGTACCTACAGTGTTTTCCTATAATTTTTATTTGAAAATGATTAAGTACTTGTAATTGATGTATTCATGCTATCATGTAATAGACTTCTAGACTAGATATATACTAGACTATTTCTTTTTCAGTATTTTTCCCAACAAAGAAGAGAAGATCAATAATAATAATAAATAAATAATAAATAATTACACATATTAATATACATATTAATTAAACTCATTTACTTAGTTCAATTTGATTTATTTTATGTCCTATTATTCCACAACTGACTAATAATTGCGTTCCTCCGTGCGCGGCCCAGCTCCAACTCGGAGAGGTGGCGGCGTGCTGCAGAGCGTTGCCCAAGGCCTCCGCTTGCGCCCTCCGTCAGGCTGCGCTCACGAGCTGCCTCCTCGTCCGTCAGCGGAATGTATGCCACATGAGCTCTGTGAGCTATGTTATGTAGCACACAACAAGCATTTGTTATTCGCGCAGCCATGTGCGGTGCGTAATGCATCTTCCTATCTACCAACAGGCACCTGTGAAAAGGAGAAAAAGATAGCTACTGTTAGGTTCATCTATTTGTGTTGTTTTATAAATTCAAAAATTGACTTTGGAACACCTTTATTTACCTGAAGCGAGCTTTTAAAACTCCTATGCAACGCTCAACTACACTTCTGGCAGACAGGTGGAGGTTCTGGTAATACTCCTCTGGAGTACCTGGACTGGGGTTTGTGATGGGAATCATCATAGTTACCCTCAAAGGGTATCCCGAGTCTCCTGCAAAATAATTGTACATTGTAAAAAATAATAAGTTTCACTGTTATAAAATATTCAGACTTACAAAAAAGAAATTAATTATATAATTTAATAAGTATCATACATACCCAAAAGATAAACATCTTCTCCCTCAACCCTGTGAAGCCTATCTAGATAGGCATTTAAATAATGGTTGGCCCATACAACACTATCATGTGTAGAACTAGGATAACTGGCGTCCACACATAATATATTTAGATTTGAGTCACACATCTGAAATACAACAATAATATGTCAATTAATCAATCAAAACATTTAAAACTTTTACAACACCAAAATAGACAAAAACTTTAACTTATCAATCATAACATTCATAGAATGATATACCCTTTTCTGTTTTTATATCTCTCCCCATGTTCATTAGGGGTAACAATTGCCACATGAGTGCCATCTACACAAGCCAGAACCCCAGGCAATCTATACTTTCTGAAGAATCTGAAAATAAATAGAACAACTTGTCAGCTACACAGTCCAAACCATTTTATTACCAAACCATACCAATAGGAAATCTAAAATGTGAAATAGTGGTAGGTAAAAATTAGAATTGTATAATGTAATATAGTTACTTACTCCCTTTTAATTTGCTCCCTATCATGAAGTTGAAAGGGGAATGATACATAATATTTGTTGAGAATTTCTGGCTTGTTGAGTGCCAAGGTCACTTGTTTCACAATTTTGGAGACACTTGACTGGGAAACAGTGTTTCCGACTGTCTCCCACAATCGTCTGGTATGAGCCAGTAGCATAAAATGCTAAAGCAACTAGCACCTAAAACAAAGTTGTTGGTCAGTATTTGAATACTCACCATATACTCACTTAGTTCTAATTTAGGCAAGGAAGGAAATGGCATATAGCAATGATTCATATTACAGGCATGAGATGATGTACCTAATACATTTCTAGTTCTAGCACTTCGCATTGTGTTACTAACCTTCGTGGTCACATCTAAAGCATCCGAACGTAGTGTTGGTGGCAAATGAGGGGTTAACTCGATAATTAGCCCTCGAGCTAACTCCTTCGACAGTCGATATCTCTTGATGAACTGCCTGTCGCTTAATTTGAAAGCTGCACTTTGTAACCTTGCACTCAGATTCACTTTTTTTGACTGGGCCCGTGCAATGGCCACATCACACTCGTGCGCCGTTTCTATGAAGTCTAGGTACATCATTTTAACGATTTTCACTACTTTTTATCACAAAAACACTAAAACAATTCAGAAAAAGTTGCTTCGTAGTAACTTTAACAAAACTTGTGGTTATGATTTGGTTTGTGTCTCTGTTCTAGTCCAACTTCGGTTCAAACATCTGTCAACACATTAGCGCGATACGAAAAGTACTTAAAATCGGGTTTCAGTTATGGTTCAGTTTTGATTTGGTTGGGATTTTTTAGCGCGATCGCGCCCGGGCGCCTTGTTTTGACTAACCGTCCGTTTTGGTTTTTTTTTTATTTCTGTCTTACAAAAAGTGATGCATTTGAGCCTATTTTGAATAAATGATGATGACTTGACCACTTTTTTAAACTAAAAGTTAAGTTTTAGTTGAGTCTTTTATTTAAGTGTGTAGTTATAGTTGCAATAAATGAACTTTTTTTTAAAGCTTAAATGTACTGCACAAATATTGAACTCAATTATTTCCTTACGGAAATCAAATTTTTATTTGTTTTCCGGATCTTGGATTAAGTACTTATTAGGTAAAATAAAACCTTGGATTGCCCTCACTAATCCAATGAAGTAGTTGAGTCATCATCATCTGCCTAGCTATTTCCCAACTTTATTGGAGTCGGCTTCCAGTCAAACCGGATTCAGCTGAATACCAGTAGTTGAGTCATGAGTAATATAAATATGTGCAGGTACCTATAGATTGATATTATATATGTGTATTAAAAAACATATTACTCAGAGTAAGTGTATAATGTCAGGTCAAGGACGAGTCAGTCAAGGTAGAGTCAAGGTAGCCGCAAGTTCAAACAACAAAGGAAAACATTTTAATGGCTGATAATCTTGTTAAGAGTGGACGGAAGATTATTTACATTTAGTTTTGCGATGAAGGGAGAGAGAGGCCTTTGTCCAGCAATGCGACCAAATAGGCTAGATAAATAGATAGCTTAGATGTGGGTATCTAATTAACCAAGTAAACAAATGAAAAATTTCAAGTCTAATATAAGAATTTAAATCTCATTGAGCTAGATATTCTGTAGACAGTTTGTAAAACGTTTCATCTGCCTAGTTTTTTCTTGACTATATTGGGGTCGGCTTCCAGTCAAACCGGATTCAGTTGAAAACCAGTATTTTACGTGGAGCGACTACCTATCTGACCTCCACAACCCAGTAACTGGGTAACACGGTAATTCTTGGCAAGACTGGTGTTAGATTTTCTGGGTTCTGACAATCCATAACGACTGCCAAAGATCTACAAATTACAGCCGGGACCGTGCTTTCCAAGACACGGAGATGTCTCGGTATGATAAGATGGTCACCCATCCACAGATCGACCTCGGCAAGCGTTGCTTAACCTTGTAAATACTGACTTTTTCCCGAGGCTTCACTCTCGTAGCCTATTCCAAAACGAAAAAACATTCACGACTGGATGCATTAGGATTCATGCATTTTACGGGTTAAAAGTTCGCCACCTTTTATCCCGGAAAAATACAGGCACTACGCAATAGTATATGGCTTTCTATCAGTAAAAAAATCAGAATCAGAGTTTCGATTCTACAAACATATTAAAAAGTCAAACAATTTTATCTAGTATGTTGGCATTGTTAGAAACTTCCATGTCTGGTTCACATTGTCATATTGTATGTGCCAACGCGAGGCATTCCGTGTTCCTCGTCCTTTAGCATGCGATACCGATATCGCACGAGATACAACACCATTCTATTTTTAAATCCTTTCAAACACTCGAGACACGTAAATAAGGTTCTCTACCCATGTGACAGGTGTAAAAAACTTTTTGGTGCATAGAAAAGGAACGTTTTTCAAATAAAATATTTATTAAACAACACACAAAAAAAGAACAGCCAGAAACATTACTGCTTCAGTTTGTTGGTTAAAAGAATCATGTCGGTACGTCCTTTGAGCTACTATGTCGATCCTCGCTCGGGGCAGCGAAAGAGCTCGCCTTCAAAGGGTGGGCACCCTTTGTTACCAACCACTGTTTTCATATGATTAAAAAAGCAATGGCAGTTTCAGTTACTGAATTAACAAAAATACGAGGCATACAAATGAAAATACGAAGCCTTATTTGTGTTGGAGTAACGTAGCTACATAATTATAGCAATGTTGTGGCAGCGAAGTCATTGTTTCATTTAATTTTTTAGTTTTGCTGATTGCTTCCAGGAGGTCTACTCTCTAAGCCCGAAGTCCGTAGTTTCGGCCTTAGTGTCGGGCGTTGTAGTGAAGTCCGAAACTACTGACTTCGGGCTTGGAGAGTAGACCCCCAGATCATTGCCGCTATAATATATTTCCAAAAAATATGTTGAATTTGGAAGTTTCCGATATAAAATTAATCATAGTAATACACCACCTACGCAACATCATTTTACGGACTTCTTGTTCTTTGCGTATTAACTGTACTTCTAACTATTATGTTTGGGCGCAGTAGGTGACCACGTTTATTGCAGCATCGGAGGCGTTGACAGACTAAATAAGAATTCATACATAGATAGGCACGGTTACGACTCAATACAGACAGAGGCAAAAGTCCTGGAAAAGGCATTTCGAATAATGAGAACTAAGTACCTATAGAGTGGCACAACTACCGCTCAACTGCGCTATTTGGTTCATATTCTAGAGTAGGTATGTTAATGAGTACTGCCTTCCTCAAATTACCCAAGGTGTTGAAGAACTAGGTAGCAAACGTAAACAATGTAATTTTCACTCCCATAATGCAAATAGTTATTGTTCTGAAACTTGTGAAATGCAAAGCTTTTCCCGGTATTGTTCAATATTCCGCTTTGTAATATTCAAAAGCGTGTTATTGTTATTCTTGGGATTTCAATTCTACTAACACACATTAGCCGAGTCATATGTTTTGCTTTTATATAACAATATAACATGTTGGTAAACTGGGTATTTCCACATATATTTTTGGCGCCACGTGCCGCCGTTGAGAGCAGATAAACAATAACAGCCTTTGCCGAAAATGTACTATTATTTTGAGCAATTTTATTCGACTCGAATAATCAAACTATGCGGAAACGTGGTTGGTTAATTCTGTTTGTTTTGCTGCTCAACACGATCAGATAAATCTCAATAAGCGGTACAATTGTTTCATTGTCTACAAGTGGCAGCATGGTATATATGCAAGAGATAATCTTTTAATTTGTTTTACGGCAACAAAACTCGTATTTCAAGTTAGGCACACGTGTTCAAGAAACTGTAAGTGGTCTAGCAGTAACCAGCATAGGTATAACAGTGTGCAATAAACACATACTTAAATTTGCGTTTAATGTGCCAAGGGACGACAAGCAACACTTTAATGTTGCGACGTTACGACCGCCTGAGAGGCTGCAGAAATAACACGGCTCCACAGGTGCCTGAATAAAACTGTACGTGAAAACGTTTCCCTATTTCGTAGCCACAATTAACTCAAGATATTTTGGTTGTCACGTTCCCAAATATTCGTATGTTCATTTATAATGCAATCCGCCGCAAATGTATTCCACGCCGCCTGCACAGATTCGATTATCTCCACGTAAACAGATTATCGGAAAAATCTCAACTGTAGTGTCCTATGTATAGCGAGTTTCCCGCCCGCACAACGTACGTACCTCCACCATGTTGGTATCTATAGGAAGAATTTTTACGCTACACAAGGTGTTAAGCCATACAAAACCTAATTGCAGTATTGCATCACGGTAGCAAAACACTATTTACAGTGTCGTTAAGCTATTTCTGGATTGATTGAAACGTGATCCCAACAGATGAAAGCTCTTAATTAATTAACGTTTCAGGTTTCCGAGTATGCACGAGTGCATCGATTTATTACCCGTTCCAATAACTGCGACGATGTTAACATTTTAATGGTTACATAAAATATTTATTGCACTCCACTTGAGTGTGTAAAGTTATACAAACTGATTTACTAATGAATGTCTTTTCCAGTTAATGTTGTTTCCAACAGAATTAAATATAGTCATAAATAACTGAACCGGATACTTACATCAAAATGAATACATCAATTTTATTATGTAACTTATGTGAATGCATAATTTAAGTTATTTAACAAACTACTATACAATTCGACAAACCACTCCTCATATGATTTGAAAGCTTTGATTTTTTTTTTATAATTGAGCCCGCATCCAGAACCGACCACAATTAATAAAAGTCAAATAACTCAATTGACAGTTTGACATGTTGTCAATGAACCGTGCCGCCGTATCTTGTTTCATTCATCAATGTTATGCATGAAGTACATAGGATACTCGTACGTTGATTCCCTTATTAGTTTGACAAAATCAATCATTTTAAGTTGCAGCTATTGCATTTAAGTACAAAGGGAGTTGGTTTTATTAGGTGTGAAACACAGATCACATAGGCTTCTGTGAATGTGTAAATGAGTACTTATAATATGATTTTATGAACAGTGAAATCAAGGCAGCGTTCAAACAGCGCCTACCCAAAGGAAAAACAAGTACAGTCAAGAATCAAAAGTACAGCCGCAATCATCCAAAGCTAAGGTACCTAAAATTTAGTTGTAAAAGAACATTAATGGCCCATGACTTGAATCGATACTTTAGATTCTGCCAGCGACCCGCCCCGGATTTGCATGGATGCAAATTATGTACATACACAATTTGTCCTCGTTAATCGCTATTTCTATTAGTGAAACCGTATCACATTCCGTTGCGTGGTTTAGAAGAACTAAGAGGAAAACAGAGACAGCTTTGTTTTATACAATTTAGAGATTAACGATAGATCAGAAATTTTACACTTACATTGATTGGACTTTTTGTGAACCATTTACCTTCCTATAATATACCTCTACAAAAAAATAACAGGCATTTTTTTGGGAGATTGCGTCTGCACTTTTAACCTTTGATTGTCCAAAATTTTGCTTATTTTTATAAGCACTATGCCTATGTCAAGCCATGCTTCATCAGGACATTCTTGTCGTAGACAGGTAGGTAGTATCAACGTTACCCTTCTATGTTTACGTCCGTTTCTAGTTCCGATCAGGGGGCCTACCACAACCTCTTAAAACAATATTACTTTAATATTACTTTGTAATTTCTGTTGTTGGATTTTCAACGCTCGGATCAGCACCGAGAGTTGAAAATGCAACAACAGAAATTACAAAGTAATATTAAAATAATATTGTTTTAAGAGGTTGTGGTAGGCCTCCTGGGCCCAAACCACCAACTCTTAAAGCAGTATTACTTCAATATTACTTCCAGTGGGAAAGAGACGGAGCTATACAGGACGTATAGCTCCGTCTCTTTCCCACTGGAGGTGATATTGAGGTAATACTGCTTTAAGAGTTGGTGGTTAGGCCCCAGATCATCCGACCATTGACAGAGTAATCCGAAGCATGCTAATTAGACCACAGCCTAGTTCGCTACGATAATTGAAGTGCCTGTACAGAAAATTGCAGCCAGCGTCTCAGGTTTGTGATTGAATTCTAGGAAAACCTGGTTCCAATATTCTCAGTTAGACTCGCGTAGGTACTGGCGTTAGATATTATTTGTTGTTTTACATGTAGGTACCTACCTAAACAGTTCCTTCATACGAGAATAGAAACAATAACCGTTAGATTTTAACAATTACTCAAAACTCAAAGCAGTTATTTCAATATCTGTCACCGGAAAATTGAAAACTTCGTAAGAATGTATTAATAAATCTTTATTAGAATATAATCTCTCGAAATATTATGAAACAATCGTTTTGTATAATATACAATAAATCCCATCCAAATTCAATAATTCCCAGTAGGTAGGTACCTATAAATATCCGTGTCTTATTAAGAATTTTTTTTTTTTTTTTTTAATTATTAGTGATGGGTTTGCTCTTGACTCTAGTCAATGTCAGAGATGACAGAGACAAAGTCTACGATATGGAGCGAGCTTACCCAGAAGGAGCCTGTTCGCTCAAACTTTGAAGCGATATTTTACAACCTTACGGCGTTTGTAATTTTCACACACTAGAGAGTTTCACATACAAGCACTTTTTAATTGTCAAGGTCGGTCAGGCAAAAAGATGAAGCTAGTTGCACTTTGGAGGTGGTCAGTAACTTACTGGCATTATTACTTTATCGTTAAATATTAGGTAGGGACCCAAGCTTTTATTTTCCAACTGTATTGTTAAACTACATTAATCTTATATTATATTTTTATGAGTCTTCAAACATTTTATGCGGGCCTCTGGTTCAAGAACACTATGACGTACTCAATATGGGTTACCATAAAACAATTTTATCGGTTTCTTGTGGTTTAAAATGACTCAGAAGGAGCAAAAACCTTAATCCATTGTTTGGTACAAAAATAGAGTAATGACCCATCAAGGACAGGATTAAAACCGCGTTCTTTTACGTAGGTACAAGGATCATAATTGATTGAAGAGTTACGTACTTAGGTACCTACTTTATGTTTCGATTAAACAGAAACAGCGAATAACGCAAATACGAGTATGTTAAAAGCTTTTTTCGGCATAGCATACACTCTAGATTCCAGATTGACAGTATTACTATGTGTCTGTCTGGCATTTATATGTATCACTTAAAACTTCTCGCTGGTATAATTGATTGGCTACACCGAGCTTCAATTTTATTCTCATATAGCACTCACACTTGAGCAGTAACAATGTTTTAGATTTTTAAGTAGGTGTATATATTTTTAACCTTTTTTTTTTTTACGGGGGGATATCCTCATGGATGTCCTCCGCCCTGGGGCGGGCGGAGGGGTCTGTCAGACTCTTACTGACTAAAACCACCCCGGTGTTCCATCTTCCACCTACGCCGGGGATCGCGGGAACATAGCGACTTCCGTAATCCCCGGCTGGTGCCGGCCCGCCTCTGCGGGCCACATCTCATATATTTTTAACCTAACCTAACCTAACATGTAAGAATGTCCAACCCACTGGGTTTTGGAGGTCAGATAAGCAGATGTTCTATGAAAAATAAGGATATGAATGCCTGACATTCAGCTGTACTGAAACCAACTCCGACATAGTTGGGAGAAAGCTAGGCAGATCTATCTTGAAAAGAGAACAATGCGTGCCCTTGTTTTTTCGATTTTTATATTCACATGCTAGCGCTCTCAATCTGCTTTCAATCATTTAGCTCGAACTAAATAAAATACATATAATGTAGATTACGAACCCTTCTCCAAACTCCGTCCGACACTGCTCATCCATTGTGAACACGTAGTGGGATATCTCTTTGGCACCACCCAGCACCACACCTTCGTCTTGACTCCGTTCATGTAAACACCACCAGCGCCTGTTGAATTGTTAACATCTAGTTAATAATGTGAAACTATAGCGGTAACAATGGAGAACATTGAGCTGACGTCTACTGCTGTTGTACCTCTATTATTGTGTCGAGAAGCGATAAACAGTCTCTTTGAATGACGGTTCTATAATTCTTGGCACTTATAATTATCATATCTAGCCCGAACTGTCCTCTAGAAAACATCAACGTAGCAAAATCTACATCGCAAAAAAAATAACCGCAACGCCATCTATCCCGCCAGCTATGAACTAACTGAACGAAATCCTGCATCGAGGTATCAGAGTATTCCGTGCGATTGGAACATGTACAACAGCCCGAGTATCAACTATCGGGCTGTTGCCCACCGGACACAACGACCGTCAAGTCGGAGGATCCTCCCTTTGCAATGGAGGTTTGCGGGACTTTACTCTCTGTTCCGTATACCTCTATAGTCCCACTGCTGGGCAAAGGTCTTCTTCCATTCTTTCCACCGTTACCTGTTCTGTGCCTCTTCCTGCCGATTCCCAAGGAAGACATCCAAGTCGTCCTGCAATCTCCTTCGTGGTCTGCTGCGGTTTTGGGATTTATCTTAACTAATTTTATAAACCGGTTAAATTCTTTGTTTGTGTTTAGGAGATAGATAATCTCATCATGCGATTTTCATAACCGACATCTTTTCATAGAAAAAGCTTCAATGTCATCGAGTGTCACATTTTTCATCCCGATAATAATAATAATCATTTACTTCAGACTTGGTCCTATATATAATAGTTGATTGAGATAAATAATGAATTAAATGTTTTACACCAAATTGTAGCTACGACTAATTTAATAGTGGCTAGCGACATATCCAAAACATGTAACAAGTATTTGATTAATAGTCATAAAAAACAGCTAATTAGGTATCATATTTAATCATGACATGATAAATCAATAAGCAAATAAGGCAATACTGCTGTCAAATAAATTCCTATGACAGTCAATTTTTACGTCAACCACAGGAAGATGTCGTAAACGAAACAAAGGCGGAAAAATCCTATCACAAAGTACGTACAGGTAAGGACCCGAAAAATGAGTAAGGTTACGTATCTATTTCGACGTCGGTTTGACAAATTGGATTATTACAATAGAACCTACCAACCTTCTCGTAGTTGGTATCGAATTGATTTCTTCAACTTACGGACTTGTATTCGTTCGTCAGTATTTATTTACCCATGTTTTACGTCGTTAGAGCAGCAACAATATGACTAATTAGCATTTAAATACGTCGTTATTACGTATTAGTTATGAGGATGGCTAACTTAACCATATGTACAGGTGATTTAGGAAGGCATGACGTCACAAATTGTAGTGAAAATTGGGTTCCTTATCAAACTAACGTAAGCTGTGTCATTCAATCTGTCCAAATATGTATTTGCTTATTTCCTGTGAATGATACAAAAAATAAACCAAGGTATTGT
Source organism: Melanchra persicariae (assembly GCA_947386135.1). NCBI lineage: Eukaryota > Metazoa > Arthropoda > Insecta > Lepidoptera > Noctuidae > Melanchra > Melanchra persicariae. The sequence continues at coordinate 16,271,921 of OX376648.1, read as the reverse complement.
TTGTGTGGAAACGTTGATATTATCCAAAATAACCTTAAGGTTTTTTAAAATTAATCTACATAGATCATCCGCGAAGCGTCATTGCTCAAACATTCACCAATAACTTTCTGATAGTAAGTACTCTCATGTTAAGACTATTCAAGGAGATCGTCCCAGCCTGACTGTTTATTATTATTCCTTCTCTTTGACTTAGAACATAAATACTATTTTCATAATAATATTATTCATCTGTTGATCTCGTAAATTCTCCAGTTCGTTCGCCTCAACAAGTCAACCTGATCTAAAATTCCTTTTCGTACAAGAGCAAAGTTATTTGGCAACATTTATTGTATGAGTACGTCTGCCAACTGGAAGCTGCTTCTTTTGTAATAAGCTCAAATAATGTGGTAAATTTATTGCTACGGAATATGGAGGGTATTTCAGCCTAGAGTTCAGCAGTGTGAAAGAAATAAGAAAGTGAAAATACGGGCACAGTTGGAAGGACCGCTATTGTTGTGGATAATGGCGAGACAATTTAGTTTTCGCTATAGCAGAGTGTAATTTATTTTTCTACATTACAGTAGTATTATTATCTAGGTGTTTTAGCCGTTGTCGTTAATGCGATTACGTTTAATTCATCGACGAGCTAATAATATGGTTACAAATGTCTTGGCAGCACCGCTATGTCGTTAATTAGGAGGACAACGTACGATACAGTGTTTCTAGACAGTCGGGCGCTTCCACCAATTTGACGACCGCAGCAAAACTAAGTCAGGCAATTGGACGACGTCATTCATTGTACCTATGTGCGTTCAATTTCACTGAGTACGTAAGATACGTTCCATTTGCTCCTCCAGCATCAACCATTCAAAGCTTAATTTACCAGTTTTACTTGGATGAAGGAAACCTACCTAGGTAATAACGCGGTCCTAAAATAATATTTTCTATTGCGGAATTCCAGAGATTTCTTCACGCACCTGGGTGGCCTACGTGCTATGAATATAGCGACCAATAAAGCCAAGTTACTGAAAATGGATACGCATAGCTGGAGTGCCGGAGTGCCACAAAAGATAATTAAAGCATCAGGTTGGCTAGAAGAATTTACTTATATTGCGTGATCTAATGACACGACTCACACTATCAGTTGCTATGCCTCATTTACGGGTGCCGCTCATTTAGTATAAGAATATTTGCTCTATTATCATTATCAAAAGCTATAAACGCTCAAATAACGTAATCGTTGACTTCATCTAACAACACTTGACATAATTTTAACGTTCAGTGTATAGGTATAACGACATATGTATTTATAACAACACTTTTCCTAACGTTCGTTTAGTATGTTTTAATAATACTAAATAGTATAAAGTTCTTTTGGATGTAATTTAAATTTTGTATAACTAACATTTGATCTAACTGCTGAATAAAGAGTGAACGGAGGCCAGCTCGGGAACTTAGGGCACCCCGACACGGATAGGTTAGGTACGAATGGGATTACGGGAGCTAGAGTGAACTTAGCTCCCGTGATCCCATTAATGTTAGGTTCCTAGTTTAAACCCAACAGGCAAAATTAGGAACTCCTTAGTTGACTTTCGTTGGTCGCGACCGATCATTTGAGCCGAATGTATATTGGATTAAATTTTATAAAGCATTAACTAATTGCATGAGTTTCAGGTCTTTGGTCACTTGATTTTTAGCATGTCACGTTGACGGTTGAACCTTTTTTTTGTACAGCATGAACATTACATAACTTATAATCATTAGTTTAAGTGTATATTACATCAATTGCAGCTTAGGTATATGAAATGAAATTATATCTCTTGGATGTTTAACCTAAGTTATTATACACTTACTAATTATTAAAAGTTATAGTGTTTACATTTTATAATTTTTTTTCGATTCGTCAACACGACATGCACGGAATTAGTTAATGCGTTCTGCGTACTTATGGTCAAGTTGCCGTCTCAAACAAGATGTGGCATTTGGAAACGCCACAGATCATGATGACTAATTTTATCGAATGTAGATAAGCCTTAATACTATATATTATGGTTGTGACCAAGGGAAGTTGACATAGCCCCGCTGCGTGGGTGTCTTATTTCTGACTGCAGGGTTTTTAAAGGAACCTAACATGAATGGGATCACGGGAGCTAAGTTCGCTTGCTTCGCTCGCTCAATCTAGCTCCCATCATCCTATTCGAACCTAACCTATCCCTATGTTCCCGAGCTGGCGCGGTCTCTCTTTGTTTATCGATTAGAACAAATGTCAATTATTATACAAGATGATAATTAGATCAAAAGAACGTTATACTAAATAAGAATATGCTAAACGAACGTTAGAGAAAGTGTTGTTATTACATAATTATGTTAGTATTATAGTAACGTAGTTATATTTAATGAACATTATATAAAGTGTTGTTAGATGAAGTAAACGTTGTCAATTGAGCGATAAAGCTTTTGAAAATAAACCAAATAGTACTTATACTAAATGAACGGCACACCTCACATACACCCTGGTTTAAGGCAATAATACTTTAGCTTGATACATTGACAGTCAGTGTAACATAAGGATATCGGTACTCTGCCGTAATTGGGTCGCGGTGGTCAGATTACAGTCACTCTGTGTTTCTGTCATTCTGTATTTTGTGGGTAGGCTGAGTTACGGATAGAATACCAAAGATACAAATAGATGTATTATATTAAAGTTGATGTGGCTAGAAAGAGGGTGATTACTGAAATATTGGATTATAGAGTTGCTTTAAAGAAAATGTTGCTGTGGGCCTAAACCACCAACTCTTAAAGCAGTATTACTTTAATATTACTTCTAGTGGGAAAGAGACGAAACTATACGTTCTGTAAAGCTCCGTCTCTTTCCCACTGGAAGTTAAATTGAAGTAATACTGCTTTAAGAGTTGGTGGTTAGGCCCCAGTTCTCAAATAACAGACAACGGCATGAGGGACCTGGGTCCCCAATCTTACGTAGTTAGGATTTGAGATCAGTCTTTTTATGGATGGGAAACCATCACAGTGTCAGACTCTTGGCGTAACTCAATGAATACTTACTTGGACTTATCATGGAACTGTTCTTTGGAACACGAAGACCACGCGAAGTTGTGAAGTGTGGCCAGGACTGTCGGCGCCATTACAGAGCCTTTCACTGCCTCACTCTGGCACTGGCTGTCTCCGTCGTGAGTTAGTCCTAACCTGCAGAAATAACTAATATAATCAGGACTACTCACATAGGTAGATAAGTACGAATGGTACGATATAAGTTCCGAAACTTGAATAAATAAGAGATAAATCACGTTTGAGCATGAAGATTGGATTAAATTTTACAAAAAAAGCTGTTTTGCGTACCTAACGAAGAATAGAAAAAGCATTTTTAAATGTTGTTTTTTTTTGTCTTCTGTACCGATCAGTTTCCAAATTCCAAATTGCCTAAATACAACGTTGCAACGCAATAAAAAAGTTACCAACTCGCAATAAAACTGTTTTCCACGCGATAGGTACGTAAGTTTTGGTCAATAAAAATATATATATGTAGGCTCCTAAATGACGAAAGGACATTCCGGAATTGCAGCAACAAAGGATTTTTCTCTTGGAATGCAGACGTAAACTCAGAATCAAATCCTATTTTTAGATTTTTCTCTCGTTTTACGAGGACAGTGACATGCTCATATACATATGAAGTAAGTATGATAGTGACATTTATGCGCATCGTTTCTCCTGCCGTTGATTCAAAACAACTTTATGACTAGACGTGCCTAGGCAATTACTACTTAATTCAAACATTTTTAATGGCAATGAGCAATATGTGTGGCCTAGGCTACATAAGGGATTGATCTCACTAAATCAACGGTACACGAAAAATGTTGTATTTGTTAACAAATTAAACAAAGAAAACATTGCAATCTCTCACGGCAAGAAAATAAAAATATCCCATCTCAAGCAGACATCCAAGAAGCCTAATAAATTTCCCATCGCGTCTAAAAGATATTTAGGTGTCAATTACACCATGTATGTTCCAATAGCCTTTTCAATTTGCCGCTCTCGGCTCGCGTCTTAGTTTTAGTTTCAAATGGAGCGGTTTGGCTTTGAAGTGGCCTTTTATGAAACTTACGAGTACGTCGGCAATTAGCTCGTGCGGGCTTCAACATGACTCAACAACCACCCAAATGTTGGAACATGTTGCCAGCCGCCATTTTGGACGGGTAGACGGGTGTTACCAAATTGTAGCGTTACGGGAAGCGGCTAATGATGCCAATGAAATGTTTGGGTGTTCGGGATTGTTTGCTAATTGATTAAATTATTGTACTTACATACTTGGATCTGTGAAAAGCTTTTATTGTAAAAATAACGATACTCACATTACGGGTTACTCTTTTGAATAAACTGTCCATAATTTAATTTTATTAATAACTGCGTCCCTATTTTTACGCTGTTCGCATTGCTGTAAGATTGTTATTTGTTTTTTATTGATTGGTTTTCTTTAAAAAAAAAAATTGTTTTACTTTTTAATTTTTGACAATCATCTACTTAAATATTTTCGGCCAGTTAAGTTTTATATTTCGTGGTAAAGACTTTTTGTTTTTTATTTCAAAGATTAGTACCAGTAAGATAATTAAATAAAACTCATAGGTAGAATTAATAGTTGTGTTACTAATGACTAAATTCCTGTTGCTTCTAAGTTATCAGTGTTCGATGTTTGAGCCTGATAAAACCCAAATATTTTAACATTCACCTCAGGTTGAGATATTAGCGAAATTTCGAGTATTATAATGATTAATATCCTTGCATGTTTGCCCAAGGCCTCCCTTCGGGCGAATTAATTAATCCTGGTGAACGAAGTTAATTGCGCGTGTGAACGGAGCACGCCGCCTCCATGTAGCTGAGTTCTGCCGACTGTACCGACACGACGACGTGACGGATTAATCGGGAGCACGATTGGAGAAATTGTACAGAGTTTACCTACATTTATGTAAAGTTACGACATAAGGGGTGACAGACGATTTGTGTGTATTTTACGCAGTGTTTACCAATTACCTACTTTGTGTTTCAGTTTATGCGTGTAAGCTCGTGCAGACTAACGACTTCTTTATGTGTACCCACTGGTAAGGAATTCCTCAAGCATTAAGTCTGCCTTTGGAGGTGTATTTTAATTGAGTATCAAGATTTAATAAATAAATTAAACAATGGTGAAATTGGCCCTTAGCCTCTTTCTGGCTGACCGACACTAGCAGTTCAAAAATGCCTCAATTTAGTTAATTGAAATGAATGCTTGCAATTTGATAAGGCGCTCGTATGTTCTTCCTTATATGAAATAAATTTTATTTTATTTACAGTCTTACTGAATCGTTGTGAGCCTTTTTAGAGGTTTTATTAATTAACGGTTTTTGCCAGATAACGCTCAAAACTCTAACTTTAAAAAAATCCATTTGTAAGATTAATATAAGGCTATAGGGATTAAGCATCACCGGCTGACTTTAAAGTATAAGTAATATCATAAAAAAAGTTTAAATAAAAGAGAGAAAAGTATCAAAATAATTCAAAGTAAGTATTCACCATGTGACCAAATCCTTACCCAATTTAAGTTTCCAATATTATTATCCTATCGTCCGCATGCGCATAACCACGTTACTAGTTATTACTTACAGGATTCCGGGAATCTGGGCATCGTGTATTTATATATTTCTATCTACTGACCATACAATCTTGTTTATGGTGTACTTTAGAAAAGTCAATCTTTGTTATGTCCAAAGAAGAATTAGACAAATAGGTATTAGGTAGGAATTGGTGTATTTTTCTATTTGTAGAATTTTTTTTTTTTTTCTTTTGTGTCAATACCACTGAGCCTTTGCCTTTGGTCTCGCGACTGCTGTGCGTGGCTCCTGCAGGGGTTCGATTCTGAGGTCAGGCAAAAAATGTATATTTATATTGGGTTTTCGAGGGGTTTCTCAGTTTCGACTTGGAGTTGGAAGTCAACGGTGTGACATCCCCGTGCCTCGGAAAGCACGCCTTTGGTCCTGCGCCTGATCTATTCCTGATCGTGTTGAATTGCCATCTCATCGCGCTATGAGAGTAAAAAAAACAGACTATACCTATGTGTTTTTCCCCACAGACTTGTACACTATAATATCTCATGTGTACTTGAGTCTCAGTTGACCGGTCACCGGTACCATCGTGAAACTGAAAAACCACGCTAACTGTGAGATCAAAATATTCAGTAGGTAGGTTACATTCGCACGGCAGCCGCGCCCACAATCATTAGACCAACAAGACAGATTAGATAAAAGGTCAACAAACTTCTAATGTAACATTAAGTAGGACTGAAACTATGCTCTAACGGATTCTAAAAAACAGCTCAATCCCAGTTTAATGTTATGCCTACCTTTGAATAAAAAACGGCTTAAGTAGTCTCCTCTTAAAACACTATCACAAATTAATAAAGGAAGATATCTATCAATGACAGCACTGTTTTTTTTTTTACACAGATGTTCAACTGTTTTTCGAAAACCGTCAAGAACGAAACGAAGCATTTACCCAAGGGGCCAGAGATTTTTTGTACCAACACCAATATTTATTGTGTCAACAACTGTTGATTGTTGACACATGCATGCCTTGACCGTATTTATCTTAATTCCAACAGCCCAAACAATTAGGTTGGTTAGATAAGGTTTCCTTATAAATCATAAATCATTTTGTTCGTGCCCTCTATGCTATCTATGTTAGGTACAAACAACACCGTATATGTACTGCAGAATTATCTCCGAGAATGCTTACGTGGCTGCATTTGGAGCAGTCAAGCTATAATTATGTCTACAATATAACAAACGTTTCTCGGTTAAATTCAGTTATGGGCCAAGGGCTTACTGAGTGCAATATGTAAACCAAATTATTTTTGTTCAATGGGTTATTTCGTGTTTTACAAAATTCGTGTTGACGTGTTGCTTATTTCTTGATGATAAATTATTTGGGTCGTTCTTCTTGTTAAATAGGTTGCAGTTAAACAATCACTCGCGCACAAGGTCACGATCAAGCAATGAGATTAAAATAAATAACACAAAACAGAATAATAAAAATTACTTTCTAGCGGCTTGTACCGCTTATTTTAGTACCAAAGTCTGCCGGAAAATAATCGAGGCGTGTACTTTGTACGTGCCCCCGGGACCCTTGTTCCAAACTGTGACAGATGACCGCAACGGAAATACATTTGTTGAACATACGGCGTACATCAAAAGGTCAGGGCATGTGTGGAAACACTTGGTATATTTAGAACTGAGCGCTAAATGAGCTCAAAATACGCGAACCGGCTGCATAATGCATGACACAGTACGTAGACTAACTACGAACTCCTCGCGACTGCTGCCGTCTTAGTACTTCATTCATGTCGTCATTTTATTTTGGGCTGTCATTACGTCATTTGGAAGCAAGTGTGAATCCTTTGTGACTCATCGATTGATGACCTGAGGTTATCTAGGCCTAATGTTAACAACAAACAGTTTAGATAAGAGGGCTATATTCTTTAATGGCCGTTGTTTTAGGAAGTCTTATGGCTTTTTTATGGAGTAGGCATCATCAACTGAAACAGCTGTTTTTACTTTTAAGTAAGCAGATATTTGATACATGTTTCCAGTATAAAATCGTATAAGGTAAACATCCTTATAAGTGATGTCATTGATCTAAGAGTACTGGATTAAGGCAGGGTATCCAATGGCAGTATAATGCTGTGACAAACATGTCACTATGGTGACAATGGATGACATCAGACCACAGCAAAAAATCTAAGGTTTGTCTTTACAAACACGAGGCAAATAGAACAAACTATTTCATTACAAAAATGATTAATTTGATAAAGTTTAAGTACGATCTTTATTTGGAAATGTAAGTACAACCCACTCAAATGAAGTCCATAATTTGAATGTTGCTTTTTATAACACTCTGTATATGGTATGATAATAACAATAAACATAGTCTTGGTTGGGATAATTACTTGGTTATGGGGAGTTGTAAAAAAGTTTTTGTGTCAACAATTTAAAGCCTAAAGTTTATGCAAGGTTGGACTACACACAGCTTGCACAACATTTTCTGATGCAACAATAGTTTCAGTCAAGCCGTCAAGCGATACAGTCAGTAACTCGTCTTCAGCAACACAAAACATGTTACTACAACCTTTTTTTTTGTTAATTGGTAGTCTCGCGTTTGACAACTGATGGCACCTGGATGAAGTGGTCAACGATGGAACAAGTTTACCTAGAAGTAACATTTCGCTCTTGACTTTAAAACCCTAAGGTCATACTATCGGGAAATTTAGACACCGACAGGAAATTCCACTTCGTATAATATGTACGTACTGTGAAAGATGTCCCGACGAGAGCAATAAACAACATCACACAATTAACTAGATACATCATTTCTTAGGCTACCACTATCCTTTCTTCGTTAAACTTTAATTAAAACAACAGCAGACAGAATTAGTTCCACCTAGTTTCTATAAATACAGGAATAGGACACAACCTGACGGCCGTGTCTTCCTCGAGTCGTGCTAGAGAGCTATTTACGGGCTAATTAAATGCCGGAACACACGAGCTTCCGAACTCGTCAGCAGGGATATGCGGCTGAGATGAGTTAGTGAAAACGATTACATTTGACTGTAGAATGCATGTCCGGAATTATAAAATGTCTTTTCGTTAAATCATTTATTAGATAGTTTTAAATTAGAATATTCAGGACTTTTCCTGTTATAACCCACAGTAGGCGTCGTGTTTTAAGATGTTTCTAAAGAAAATTAAAATAAGAAAGAAAAAGAGTTTATTTGCGCCCAACAAAATCTTTGTTCTTTATGTTTCTAACTGTAATGGGATTAGCCATTTATCGATCAATGACTGGATGTTTTGGACACAAAGTGAAAAAAGAAAATCGTAGCAATTAAACATAAGATCTGTTTTAGACAAAGAGTAATAAACATATAAGGAAGGACACAATATTCGTCACTGACAACTTCCGACGTACCCATGAATAAGATCTACTCGATAATTTTACTCAGTTCCAGCTGTTTTCTGATTACGTTAGGCTACATATGGTGGAGCGACCTATATGACACTTAGCCTTTTTTATGGATGGGAAATCATCAAATGACTTCTTCAGCTCTGGGTGGAGCGGAAGGGAGTGCCAGACTCATTACAACCCATCCGTGTTCCTTTTCAAGCCCGTTGCTTTCCAGGGCCCCAGTGAATCATTCGAACAAATTCCGCAACCCATCATCACATTTAGCCTAACTTCATTTTATTTCGGTGTCCACAAATAATACGACAGGAAGCAATAATCATACCACCCATGAGAAACAAAAGATTGACAACCGGAAAAGGATCATCACAATTGAAGACAATTACACCAATCACGGTACATTTGGTACCGTTAATGTACTTATAAGTGCTTCCAAACGGTACCAACACTTAGCATTTTCGTACCGTTTGATTTGGCTTCCTCCAAGACATTGTCAGTGATACACATGCAAAACATTCTGCTTTACCTGGCAGTGACATCAGCCCGTATTGAAGCTACTATGTTACACATTGCAATCACGTTGCCATGCAATTTAAAATTCAGATTACATTAATCATTTATTTTTATGTAAACACGAGTGGGTATAATTAATACGAATTGTTTTACATGGCGTTTGATACTGTTGTCTATTGTTGGCTTTACATGATTTTTGTTTTACAGATTTATATGAAGTGGTTTTGTGCAATTTTGTGGTAGAACTGGCACGTGTAAAACAAAATATTTTTTGTGAAAAAAAAAAAGTTTTCTTAGCTTTAAAGCACCGACTAGAATAAATAATGTGTTTTCTTTATAATCTAGCCGTTGCTGGGCAAAGGCCTCCCTTGCAGACCTTCTCTTGCGCAGTTTCAATGAATAAACCGCCGCGCTCCGCCGTTTAAAAATATTTTGTATGATGTCTTATCGACAAAATAATCCTGATGCGTATTATTTATGTGGTTCAGCAACTTCATCTCAATGTTAAAAAAAGATAAAAAGCTAGAAAAATTAAAGAAACTCTCAGCGGCTTTTACAAGTATTCGGCTCCACAGTGCAGAATTCGAGAACGACCGCAAAGCGACTCAGGCGCCGCTTGCGCATAAAACTTACAATTTACATTCATGCATTAACAATGTTTACGATTGCCAGATAAGCTGGTAATACTTTACTTTCCCGAAATTAATTAAAAACTTGATGGATCTTTTTATGTGATGAGTTTCACTTTATCGTTGTTTAGTTGCAACTGTCGAAACAAGCACAAGTACTCAACATGCTTGCTTGTCGGGCTTTAGAATCTTGTGTTCGCAAATCGCGACCGCTACTAAAAAACTCCATTGGATGTTGAATCCCTACTATTTTTGGAGCTCCTGTTTTAATTTGTTATGATGTACAATAAACGGGTTTTATATTCTACTCTACTACTGAGAATGAGGTCCTGATTCCACGTAGAATTAATTCAGAGTGGTAACTCGGGGAATGGATTCGAGCCAGTTGATGAAAAAAAGTCAAAAGTGAACAGGTATCTTCTGGGCACGCTTTCAATTAGGCGTGTTCGAGGTCAAGAGCAAGCCCATTCCTCAATAAAAAAAAGCTGGCTCTATAACATAGTACTTATACATACTCTAACTAGCGAAATGTGGGGTACTAAGGTACATTTCTGCCTTACTCTACGGGAAATAAATGCGTGTTTTTATATTAGACTAGCAACAGCATTCTCTGTAGGTACATTAAGTACTACAGCTACACTGCGATCGCCAACCTACCTGTCAAGCGTGGTGATTATGGAAAACCCCACAATTTGGGGGAGGCCTATGTCTAGCAGCGGACGTCTTTCGGCTGATATGATGATGATGATGAAAGCTGTCCTGAATCGACTTAAATCGTGATCTTTTACGTTCTCTAGTAGGTAATGAAAAACGGTTCATTATTTATTGTTCGGCTATCTAATCTAAAAGGGACAGAGGGCTTAGTGTGAGTTTTTAACGTACTCGATCGCGTTAACGTAAACGTTCGCGTATGTCAAATTGTATGAAAATAGAAAAAAACAGGTTGTCCGTGAGTGTCACCAGACGGCGCTTATTCAGTTTCAATACAAATTGACGTTTACGCTAACGCGATCGAGAACGTTAAAAAACGCACTTAAGCCACATGTGACATATACGCACGCTTTTCTTCGTGCTACCGTTCTCTAAACCAGCATCATCTAAATGAGGCTTAAGCTTGGTAATAAAATTCACTCGTGGGTGTCACTAAAGCTCATTAAGAGATTATTTAAATAAAAGTGATGGAACAGTAGCACCATCCTCATATGTTAATATCGTCCTACGATTATCTTAACGTCTTCTAATCGTGTTTAATAATTTGGCAATTACTTCTCCCATAAACATTCATTGATTTTATGAGCATAGTTAAATTATTACTATGGGTGGGTTGTCGAATCTGAAGCCAATTAATGTACTTAATAGCCCAAAGTTTGTATTGTATCTGTGCGATAAAGCGTTGTGACCTAAATTAATGGTGGTTACAACTGGGGGCCTAGCACGAATGCTTTTGACGTAGATTACTGGCCCATATTCCAAAACGTAAATTTCAACTCAACTCGAACTCCAACTCCAACGCACGAAAAAGTCAATAAAAGCTTGTCTTACGAGTATTTACGAAACAAATGCAAAAACTCTCAAAAACTTCAATTTAAGACAAGCTTCGATGGAATCCGAGTTGAGTTGGAGTTTACGTTTTGGAATATGGGCCTATACCTAAATATAATACTCGTTTCGCACGTATTATTTATTTGAATTGAATACTAAATAAATTCATATTTTTTATGATACAAATTGTGTTTGTCGCATAAAATTAAAACGAAATACCATGGGGTTGTAGTTTTTTATATTCAAAATTCACTTACTGTAACGTTACTATACGTCAAAACATTTGTGCTAGGCCGTTTGTTCAGGCGCCTTTTAATATATTAAAGTACTAGCTTTTGCCTGCAACTTCGTACGCGTTTAACACGTTTGTTCCTGTAGGAATTTCCCGTTCTCGTATATAGTTCTCGCCCATAGCCTTCCTCATGAATGTGGCTATTTTATACAAAAATAATTTTCCAAATCCGACTTGTAGTTCCCGAGATTAGCGTATTCAAACAAACAAACAAACTCACCAGCTTTATTATATTAGTATAAATAAATAGTATATAGTATAGATTACTCTTTCATCATAACTGGCGAAATGTACTAACCACATCTGCCAAACCCTTTTGTCAAATACCCATCCGGCGTGACGTCATGCATTGTTTATAAGTATCTACGAGCCGACCGGAGTAGGTACCCATACCCAACCTTGGTCGTCAATATCAATCAGCTGGAAGCGATCGGTACCAAAATAGATGAAAGCTCCAGATTCTAGAGTGATCAGCCGACTCGATCTACGAGATTATTTAAATGTATGTGTTATTTGATGGAGTAAATATAGATCTGGCACTGACACTGATAGTTTTATTTAAAATCTGGTTTAAAGATGATGTTTGTTTGCGAATAAGTGTGTTACTGGAAGGAATGTGAGATGGAAACTTTTTCTATCAGTTGGCATAAAGAAAACAATAATTTAACCCGATTTATCAGACTTTTTGTTTGAATTTATTTCAAAAGATCACACTGAATTACTCCAACAAATTAGTACGATTATTACGAAGTTAACACCACAACACAATGTTGATAAAAACGGACTTGTAAACTTTTCCCTGAACAACAATTATTCACTTTAAGGAAAACGTTCTTTAATTCCATAACTTGGTGTTACTGCCATAAAAATAACATTCATTCATTTGTGTTAGGGTTCTTAAATGAACCAATCGGGTGCTAATTAAGAGGCGGACTGTAGGGTTCCTTGTGGGGTTCAGTACACTTTGAACCCGCGGTCCCACACTGATTCACTACTTTATCGTCGGCCGCTACATTAGGATAAAAGATGTTTTATGACGCGAACTGGCGAACGAGTGACTGACGAGGCCGCGGCGGGCACTTTGTGTACAGTCAAACAAAGAGATGAGTATTTAAGGTAATGCCATTTTGAACCCGGCTATTCAGGAAATTGGAAAGGCCTTTTTAGTGATAAAAATCCCTAGGTTCTTTAAGACCCTAGTTATCCAGGCTAGACCGTACTTTTAAAGAATCGTCGTTAGCCCGCGCTAAAGATTCAAGTATTTTACGTCACCTCTGTGTTTTCTAGCTTAAAAAGTAACTGATTATTCTCCTGCCTTTATGGCAAATTATTTTTGATGTTTCTGTATACTAATTTGAATAATAAACATGAAAAGTGACAGCGTTGTGGAAAATTTATATTTTTTACCTGAATACTCGACTCTTTTGATGACAGTACCTACTTACATAAAAAAATTTAGGAGGCCGCAACAAAATGCGGTCACTCACGTATTGACGTACTTTTTAAAGTTCTCAAACTGTTTTATGGTCACCGTAATAATATATTTTATGTATTTAATTAAGTGATTCAATTACCCACCCATGTTGTGTGTTTCCAAGTGCTAATAAAACATTAATTTTAAAGTGCACATACGTAACTTAAGAAAACGTTGTGCACACTTTAAAAGTGTTACGCTTGTCACTGCCTATTATTAAACATAATATGTATGTTTTTTATTGTGATTTGTTGCACATAGAAGGGTCATGCCTTTCTAACATATTTGTATCATACTTTCAACTAAGATTATAAGTGTTATTCAACGACAACTTGGTTGAAAAGATTTGCAAGAAAATTATCACACCCTACCCGTGTGATAATTTTCACTAATTTATGCCGGATATTCCAGCATATCCTGCAACCAATAGATATTGTAACGTCTATTGTACCATAATATTCTAACAAAAAACATTTTTAATTTGATTACAAAGACAGTAGTAGGAGCAAGCCCGGGTTATATTATTGTGTTGTGTCGTGTCGTGGCACCTTCTGATGCAGTTGATTGGCTACGAAACCCGCTGTGATATGACGTAGGCTTGAAAAGGTTTGTGTAATTGGTGTATCCCGTGCCACGACACATTCCAACACAATAATGTGAACCTAGCTTTAATCCTGCTGTCTATGTGGTAAAAAGTATCCTTTGTCTCAACAAAGGATACTTTTCACCCAGTTAAAAATATTCTGTATATGGATCAACCTGTGCCAACAGTGTGACTGTGAGATAATTTCGAGTATCACGTAGGACAAGCCGCTATTGCAAAAGCTTGTCTTGCTTTGCTAGTTTTACACCTCGTATCCACTAGGCAACATTTGACGCGCGATGTGATGCCCAACATGTTGCTCCTCATGTTGAACGGCAACAAGGAACTTTTATTTAGTAACATGGTCACTGTTACGCGCCTGCTAGCAACGTCGCGCGTTGTTGTGCAACGTTGCTGAATAAGTTGGGCGTCACGCGGCTTTAGTTAAAAAAAACTCGGTAAGAAATACTCGTAGATATAGCAGGCTAACATTTATTAGAAATAAATTGTCAAAGTTAAGACAGGCGCCTCTTCTAATTTATGTCTATTCCATTAATTGTAATTTTATTTCTAGTAAACACACAATGCGTCATACTGTCGCACATGGACTAACAAAGGGTTTTGTTCTAAATTAACTTCCGTATGTGATTCAAGATAGACATAATTAAAATCCTACTTAACAATACTTAATACTAGTAAATATAAAGTCAGGAAAATTTATTAATTTAAACTTGTGGAAACAATTCTTCGAAAATATTAACTTGACTTTGTCTATTGATCCCCAATTTGAAGTTGAGTAGGCATCTCTCAAACTGTAGCCTGAAAACCTGAGAAAACTTTGGTTTGCCATTAAGTAGGGTTTGACACGTTCCTGACTTCAAATAAGTACTCAATTCAGAAACCGGCCCTAACTGTGACATAGACAAATATACCAATGACGTACAGACGCCAGCTCATGAAGCTACCGAGAAACTGTCAAATTGTCCTAATCAACCTGGAACCTAATGCTTTAGCAATAAAGTTGAAAATCTATTAAAGAAATTTGACATATTGTTTTAATGATTCTACTAAAGAAAGTGACTATTCATTAATAATATGTTATGTTTCATTAATAATATGTTATGTGAACAATTTCTCTGACTGACAACGCGCATGACAGTGGCAGAAAAGTAAAAAAAACGGCTCAATATTAGCTACAAAAAAGTCTGACTTCTCCTACTCTTAGACAAAGGGCGATAAAGTTATCAATCGTTACATATGACAGTTATCGATGTAGGTACCATAAAATATGGATGTTGTGCTAGATATCCTGAGAAAAATAGAATTGTTTTTTTCTATATCTTTCTACCAAATTAATAGTTTTGATTTATTGAAGAGCAACTCAGCATTACTGTTAGAGATAAATGAGATCCTATTAGAGATAAATGAGATCCTAAGCTGTTATTGAGTCAGTTATATTTAGACAAAAGCTTTTATTACGTATTTTAGTTACATGAGTTCTATAAATTATAGAATAAGAACGACACATTAAATTGCTGTCTTTCAGTATTTTCTGTCATGAAAAACTTCTATTAAAAAGAGAATGTCCTTATATCTATCTGGCTTTGGTATGATGCCCGTACACGCTGCGCTAACGTCACGTTTCTGCAGTTTGACAAACGCCTGCGCTGAATGATGAGGGTGCCTAACTATCAAGAATTGGAAACATTGCGCAAAACCCATTCATTCCTTCAATTAATCACCTCTTTAGCTAAGTTTAGCTTACCAAGAACTTCTCTAAAAATAAAACCCCAGCAATGGTTGATTGGGCCTTTCATGTGGTCAACATACGTAAGTAGCCCCCTGACTGCTGCCATTTTACCGGCCGGGCTAAGTGCGGCCATTTCTGCATTGCTCATAAAAATATTTTCCCCTCGACGTTAATGGGTTAGAAAAATGTGCTCGTATGTAACAGAACGGAAAAGCTTTTTCAGGCGAAGCTTAATTCGGTAAAGCGATATTTTTGGACGGATTTGCGGGTTTGTGAAAGTATACGTAGGCTTTGAATTAGGTAGTACAGTAGGTATTGTAAAAAAGCACCCAGGGGCTTCGAGCTTTTAAACGTACGCGACCTTAAATCGCTAACGTTCATTGACACTTTGCGTAGACAGTAAAAGATTTCCAATATCGTCACCTGACGGCGCTTATTCAGTTTCAATGTATAATACTAAGGCCACAGATACCGAATACTCGTAGGTACGTTCCATGACTGTTTTCAACAAATTTTGTTTCAGATTAGCCTACAATATATTAAACGGATGAATTAAAAGTGAGTTTGGCATGGTCGATAGTCTGCATAAACAACATAAGTACAATAATATATTTAGCATTAAAAAGTGCGCTTCAACAAGTTATAATCTACTTGTCTAGTAAACCTACCGAAAGAAAATAATTTTTTCTACAGACAGATAATTAGTCACAATTTTGATAAAGAAACATTGTTTGTGTGACGAATAACAATGTCTATAGAAATAATAGAAACGTACGAAAATTCTGACACAATAATGAAGAATAAACATAGCTGCGTACTCCCAAGACCTTCAAATTAAAAGCAAAAAACGTACAAAAATATTCATAAAACTTGAATATTTAGATAGGCGCCTGACACCAATTCCTTTTTAATAAATATTTCTCCGAACATTAATTTAATAAGGAACACGATATCCTGTTATTGTCATTTTATTTCGTCCTTAGAAATTGTAATGAGACAAGAGAGTGGCTACATAAATAATTGGCAATTTTAAATTCTAATCAATGTGATTCAGACGGCAGCTACGCGTTCCTAACTTGTTGGAAAAAGCGGGATTCCTGAGTCGTAGGACATACATAGTAACACACGAGAATATCGTTGCCAAAAGTATTAATTTACGTAAGGGACATTTCTGCATTTTTGGTAAATGCCACTTTGGTAATGGATGTAAGGTATATTTTGGCATTTTGGGTAAATGTTCCTTACGTGAACTGATACTTCAGGTGTGAATTAAAAATCAGCATAATTATATACCCTTGATGCTCAAACATGCAAGCTGTACCGCGTTTCAGAGAGAAATCTAAATTGAAACAGACCAGAATGTATATACAGAATGTTCCAAAAGTGGATGGTCATATTAAGAGTGATGTTGGGTAGCAGATTTATGGAAAAAATAGCAATACATTTTTTTTTTAATTCGACCACTATATTGACTATAAAGTTCCGAGCAAAATGACTGATCAAACAGTTTTTTAAAGTTGGTGGCAATTACTTTAGTTCAATCAAAGATTCGATGTCACCAATTGCATCAAACTTTTGAGTTGTTTTATGTGGTCGATTTTTTTTAGTCACATTAATTTTTGTTTTGCTATTTTTTCCATAATGTTAACCGCTCAGGCCCAACATGTGAAAATTCCCTAATATAAAATAAATCTTATGTAATAGGTAAATAAACATTAAATTCGCGATTAATTCGCGACACACCGGTGTGTCGCCGGGGCCGGACTATATCAGAAACCCAAAATCATCCTTAAATATGACCACGCACTTCTGGAACACCCTGTATGGACTTGAGAATGTAAAGCTTACTGTAGCAATCGAGTAACCATTCAATGTCGTGAGGATATCGTAGATGAATGAATATATATAAAATCGAAATTTCGTGGAAGACATAGCAGACAAAGCGCATCCGCCGCCATGCCACGATTAGTATGTTTCCTCACACCTGCTGTTTACGATAGAGCTTCATTGATTGAAGGATTGTTGACTGCATTCAAACAATTCCTCATAAACAAGGAATTTATATGCGTGGAGCCAGACGAGCGTAACTTGGCGTAATTTATAACTGGTAAAAGTGAGTCGATGAAATTGCATACAATGTTGCGGTATAAGTAAAAGAAAATGAAATTGTTGGCAGTCACCTCAATTTGAATGATTTTATATGCAAGACATATTTTGCTACCCACAAACACGGTAAGTAATCACAGCTGCCTATGGACATCTGCAATATCCTGGATGCGTTGCTTTAAGTCTATAATACCCTTTTTCTTCAATATTTGCTTGAAGCTTTTCATGTCGGTGCTCGGCAGTAAGTACACCGTGTTCCGCTCATCTTACTTAAAAAATAAATTTACTCACAGGTGTGCCAGTTCATGTGCAATGACGAAAGCGCTGGTGAGGCCCTCATCTCGGTCTATGGCGGCCGACCTGGTTTTTGTACAGACTCCACCGACGGGGGCAAAGCCCGAGGGCCCACCTAGCTGCGCTCGAGTCAGCCATACCGCAGCGTCCCATCCAGTGCTGCCTGCGAATTCGGAAGTATTTTAAAAATGTGACCTGGTTAAAATAAAGCGAACTGAAATATTTTCTAAAAGTTTGGTCATAAACAGCCAAACAGGAGGGAAGGAAGACCGTAAGAATGCTGCAGTGCGATTCTGTAAACAAGTCGAAGTGAAAACTTAGGCGAAGTGAACGACAATTGAGGTGTCAAACCATACAAACAAGATGGAATGACAGCTGACTTGGCGTTCACCTTCACTTCGACATGTTTACAGAATCGACCGGCTGTAAACATGTCGAAGTGAACACCCGAGCGGGGCGCACGACAGGTGAGTTGTCAAACCATACAAATAAGATGGAATGACAGCTCTATTGTCGTTCACTCCGCCTAGGTGAACACCGTGAGATGTCGACAGAATCGACCGGCAGTTGAACACTGGAGATTAGCATATTTATCGTTTACATGAAAATTCGGCTTCCTTGAAAAGTATTTTAATCTTTGAAGCTCGCATTTTGGAAGAGAGGGCTGTTATGAAATCTGGAATTAGCACAAATCGCTGTAGACAGACGAATATAATTATTAAAATGTATAACAGTGAACGCTGAATATATTACAGATTTGTAATAAATCGTCTGTAAATAAATATTTGATGTTGTTATAAGGCAAACATTGATAATAGTGTTAAAATTTATTAAATCAGATAATATTTTTATTTGCTTCAAAATATATGGACTATTTCAATTCAACACACATGTTTTAATATAAATCTTGGAATATAGAGATGTGTAAACTGCGTAGGTACATTTTATATTATAAGTATATACGCCCAAAGGCGATATAAATCTGTGAGGAAAAAAAGTAGAACATGTGTCATTATAGCATGATATCAGAGCTGTGATTTAGTGCTCATACCGGAAGTTGTTATAACGCTACAAGTAAAATAAATCTTAGAATAAACCGTAACACGTGACACACACTGCTACTGCTAACCCTCGGTCAGCTACTCGTAGATAGAAGAAAAGTGCCATATTAGAATGATCGTGTTTCGACGTGTTGTGAACTATTCCAAAAAGCGTAGGGCAACAGTAGAATAGATAGGAGATAAGTGACAGATTAGAGTTTTCATGTTTCGACATGTTTTGGAATAGATCTATACATGGGAATTTATAACACAATGACAAATATATGGATAGTGTATACAGCACCTGCCGGCAACTTCATCAAATGCCTGTAGTTCCACTTATTCACTGCTTCCAAAGACTTCCTCACATTCCCGTACTTTATTATAGAATCTTTCTCTTCGTACAGATACAGTTTGTTGATGACGAGCGTCATGTTCGAGTTCAGAGAGGGATCGTTGAAGATGGCACTGACCTATAATGTGTTACATAAAGATTCAATGAGTTAAACCATGCACCGACAGCGTCGTACCAAAATAAACAGCCGTGCGCATGCGCATCCAGTCTGCGGCGACCGGCGAGCTTTCATACTCACGATGTTCATTAATGCGAGAATGTAGTGCTTCACTCTCTCCTTGCCGTGGAACTTGAGCATCGTATGATCGGCCACGATGGCCATTTCGAGCCACAAACCCTGGACACCTGGAAAATTAATCACGAAATTGGACATCCAGGTCACAACTTATCGGTTTCTTCAAATTTTTAACACTAAGCCCCACCTGAAACTGGTCTACTGACAGTGAGGGGTGCTCGAAAGTAGTCATGTTCGGGATAAACACTGTGTCGAGGTCGCACGTGTGGCTCCGGAACCGGGTCGTCCTCCTCGCCGAAGTCAAGTTCAAGGTCGGCGACCGTGTCGCCGGTGAGGTTATACGCGGCTGCCCACTCCGACAGCTCCACGTCTCGCCGGCGCAACACGTGCGCCGAGCTCTCCTTGCGTGTCGGCTGCAGCACGAACTCCTCGCTGCCGACCTGCAGCAGCCCATACAGCTGACCCTCGCAGTCTGTCACTGTCGCTGAAGAGTTCTCCTCATCTAACACTTTGCCTTTGTAGAACTTGCACTCATTGTAGTAAGGAGATCGTATCTGCGTGTTCTCGTGCAGCTCCAGGCGCCAGCCGAGCAGCTGGAGGTGGCGAGTGCGGGCTGGCGGGTCCCCGGGCTGGGCGCCGGCGCCGACCGTCACCGCGAGCAGCAGGGCCGCCCACAGCCAGCGCGGCATCGTCCGCGCGCCGCCGCGAGCTCCGCCTCTCTGCCCGACGCCGCTCGACGCGCTGCGCTTACGCATCTACGCACATGGCGGGCGTCTCGTCGCGCGGAAGGTAAACGACTCCGAGACTTATAGATTGCAATGTGCTTCATGCCTCATGCGTCATTTGTAAACAAAGGGCGAGCGCCTGTTTTTGTTTTATTATCGCCTAGCGTGTAAAGTGCGGTATATCTGTGTATGTACACGTGGAACTTCCGATTGATTCGTTTTAAGAATATTTATTTACTGTAAAACCCATGTAGGTAGTGCATACGATGGATCGTTTCCTTTCGCTGCGACAGTTATTGCAAACTTTGTAGTAAATATTGATAAGAGTTGTGCGATAAATGTCAAGTGCATGAACTTTTGCTCCGCTAATTGACCTGATAGTGCAGCGGGGACCAACAGTAATATTTTCAATTATTTATTTATTTTGCGATAAGTTGCGTCACTGCCGGAGTGGGTATGAACTTCGACTGACTCTGCACACATGCAGTTCCGAACTACCGAGTTCATTCGGGATCGCTGCTTATTAAATTTTGTTTTTTATTTACAACCCAGCGGCAGTCTTATACAAGCATTTGTCAGTGCCTTTGCCTGCGAGATATTGAAAATTATCCCACGGGATCGTAATACCGGGATAAAAAGCATGTTAAGCCTTAATCCAGGACATGAACTTCCCGTTCATTCAATTCGGTTCAGACGTCGTGGTGTGATGGATTAATTAACAGATACCCAATCATGTAGATTTTGGATGTTTTTATTGATTAAGTAATGTTTGACAACAAAAGTAAGACAAATGATCATTTTACAGAAAACTATATAAAAGCTAATCTTTTGACAAACTCTAAATTTGCGATTTTTCAAAATGACGCGTGACGGTTTGTTACTTAATTGTATCGAAATATCGAAAATTGTTGTACCTAAGCTTAAATATCTGATAAACTTTTCATTCGGGCCCGGTAGATCCTATTGTAGTTTGAAAATAACCACGAAGCCATCCCCTATTCTAACCTAAGCTGCCTGAGTCGGGGTGCCCCAAGTCTTGATTTTGTCAAACGTTATTATTTTATGCATTGCGTTGGTTACTAATTAATATGGATATAAAAAGATTAGTTTGTCAAATGATGTTTTGATATAATGAAATGTAACAACTTGTCGACTGTTCACGTGATCAGAGGGCTGGGCTTTTCTTTGGCCAAAGAATCAGCATTGCCATTCAACGTGGCAATGCTGCCAGTGTTCTGGGTACTTTTGTCATTGACAGAGATGTGGATGAGTTTTTTAATACCCAATGATTTATTTTGTTTTTTACACGTTTGTACATAATTTTGCAATTTTTAGTCTAGTTTTTATATAGTTAGGTATAGTAGATATAAATAGTTAAGTTAGTTATGTACATTTATTGGTTACCTAAAATAAAGAGATAATGAAATGTTGTCTTTCAATAATTTGTCAAATGAGTTATTTACGGAAAGAATAGTTTGTAAAGTGCTAACTTTATCAAGTATATTATTTACCTAACGTTATTTTAAAAATGTACTTGACTAGTTTTTTGTCAAATGACAGGACACCGTTTTTATTAGTAGGTACCAAGGCCGCCTTTTTACTGAATTTATCAGCCTACTTTGTCATATTGTAAACCTTCGAGCTCGAAACAATTTCAATACAAGGCTTTCGAGCGAATTCCTAAAATGCATCAATGTGCCGGTGAAAATATTTCAGTCACGTGTACCGACGATGCATGTTCCATACATAGTAGGCAATGGGCACATTCTGCGTGCATTGTGTTATGCTGTGGCCACACTTTGGTATAACGCTTGTAACATAATTAATCATCGCCGGTGCCCTGATTCCCACATTACATCATTGGGCCCATATTCCTCGAAGAGTAAAAAATACATTTAGGTATTAGTAGGAACCTGCATTTTAGCAGTTAGGTTTTACTGCAATGTTACAATTGGCGTGTCTCTCGCCAATTCGAGGTAAGTACAAATCAAGGCTTAACACTGCTACCGACATTTTTTATTGATCGAGATCGAGAGCCAGCCGCTCAATCCCAACTTATCGAGTTACCGGAAAAAAGCAATTGTAGACAAAATAGCTTTAAGGGTCCTAAATTAAGTTGTTCTAAGAGCACCCGGCTCTCGAACCATTATGGGAAGAACCCAAAGACACTGTAAGACCCGAAGATCAAACGTAGGAACTCACGAGCAGCTGCAATTGACACCATCGACATAAACAAATTGACGAAATAACAAAGTTTTAAGTCCATTCGTTCGTCTTCTATTCGTTGACTGCCTTGTGGGACCCCCCTTCTATTATTAGAACTAGAAGATTGATTTATTTAAAACTCAAACGTTCATGGACGGTTATTTATTTTGTGTTAATTAGTCGCAGATGTCATTTGTTTACGTCAAAGCTTTCGATGTTTCCCAAAGTATAGATGTGGCATTAGACATGCACAAACAAGCTTGTCGTGTTATTGACACAATATAATATCTTGTTTCGCATGCGAATTATACAATGCAGTGGATATTTAAATAACTATGTCTGCTTAATATTCTTATTATGTGTATTGCATTTCGTCGCTGTCAGACATGGTTCAGGGTCAAGCAATCTTTTACGAAGATGTTGGCCTATTGTTTTAAATTCGGAAATACAAAATAAATGAAGATTAATACTCACAGCATACAAATAATATTTGTCATGACTTGTTTCAAGTAGTAGGTATAGGTACCTAGGCTAAACTTTCCTTTATGGGCCGTCGCTTTGGAAGTTCATTTTTTTTTTGAGGATAGTACTCATAAATAGAAAGCTTTTTACAAATTTTCAACACTCGGAGACTCACGGTTATCGAGTTAAAAATCTTTGAAGTTTCCATACAAATTGGAAAATAATACGCCATTTGTACATTTTTAGGTTAGATAAATTGTCATAGTAGACGTCAAAGTTGACATTTCACGTTCCGTTTATGGTAGAGGTGTATTTTATTCAATTTAATGTCATGGTTTTTACATAATTTACATTTTATATAATTTTATTTTCACGTATTCACATATTAAATTTGGTGGGTAATTAATGTGCTGAATAACCGGGCTGTATCATGCAAATACATTGACTTTTTCAAACAAGAAATAACAATTTTTTTTACACTGTGGAACGAAACGTGAAGCGACGCCATTTTGCTATAGCTGTGTTTCGATCTGTCAGTCGTGACTGTCAGTCAGGACATGGGGCACCCCGACTCGGACAGGTTAGGTTAGAAGGGGATGGCGGGGTGTGAGCGAGCGAAGCGAGCGAACTGACCCCGCCATACCCTTCGTGGTTTTTTTTTTTTTCAAACCCTTGAGCCCCGCTAAGCGGGGCTCCGACTTGCTATTAAGAGGACTAAGGATGCAAGAGGATTAGGCTTCAAAAAATGTTTTTTTTTGGAAACGTTTCTAGTTACCTTTTCATGATAGTGGTGCCAGGGAGGAGGGGGGGCACCCTCACCCCCTCCCACCTGCCTCTTTCTGCTACTGGATACGAAATTTTAAGCAAAATTTTTATTCTAACCTATAAACTTTAACCATGGATATCTCCATAACCATGGGGCTCCGGGTGGTGGAGGTGGTAGAGGGGGGTAGCCCCCCTCCCCCCTCCCCCTCCCCCCCTCCAACCCCCCAAAATCAGCGGCCCATAAAGGAAAGTTTAACCGGTACCTATATTTTTTTACTTTTTATTTTTTCATACTAGTCTTTCCAAGGCTTGTAATATTTCACAACTGAAATTTAGCCCTTGAAAGGCAGTAGCTCCGTCTGAGATACTGATATTCAGCTGCATCCGAAATTCCGGATATATTAGAAAAGAAATGATGATTTTCTCACATCGGCACAAACTATACTTACAAGATTAACTAGCGAAACCACAGCGTGTTTCCCTACCATGAAGTGTTAAAGCGTGAGTAGTTCGAGCGAGAAGGAGGGATGGAGCTATATAGGGTGTTTAGCTCCATCCCTCCTCGCTCGAACTACTCACGCTTTAACACGTCATGGTAGGGCCGCTGAACAGATAAAAGAGCTGTTCTGTGAGCGACCGACGCAGACAAGACTGGTATCGATAGCAAAATATAATTGCTGATTAATTAGGGTTTTCTTCATTTTATTTGAGATTAAGTAATGTAAATTAATTTTGTATTCTCTATTCCACTTTGCTTTGTCTATATTGTTAATTAATAAATATTTGTACGCCATATTATGGCAAGGTATGCTGGTACCATTATCATACCACCTAATGTACCATATTCTGATAAATAAATATTTGATTGATTGATTGATTATACAATTGGCTTTTTACCAGCTTCGGTACAGAAATATGTCATTGATTCTTTCAGTTATAATTATCTGACTATTGAAACCTTAGTCTAATATACTTACCTATGTAGTATAGAAATCGATAGTTGCTAGTTAAGTAGCATCTCTCAGAACCACAGCGCAGATGGCTATGATGACGTCACTGAGCGTGAATTGCCAGAATTTCGCGACGGACCATCACTAATAGATCATTGTTAACATTTACCGCACCTCCGAAGTTTCGGGTATGCCCGTATAATTCACTCTTTGTTATGACATGACCAAACTCGGAAACAACTTAATATTCTTAGACATCATCATAAACAATACCTAGCTATCAAAATTTACTGGCATGTAATGGCAGAAGAAAAAGACAACAAAATAATTTTAAAAATTGTGCTCCGCGTGTTATAATATTCAGTGAGCATGGAAGGGCGAGTTTTTAATTGAGTATTTTGATTTAAGAAAGTGTCACATCGCCTTCGTATGAAAACGTCATTCTCAGATCGTCGCATTAGCAAATCATTCTATTTGTAAAACGACCTTTCTCGCAGAACGTCCTGTTATCAAAGTATAATATAATAGCTATGTTGAATCACAAATTAGTATTTCCGGGTCTGGAACCATCATGAGTAAAAACTCACAAACCACCTCGAGATCAGAATCTTGGAGAAAGAAGAATTTCTGGATGGAGCCCCTGGCAAGATCATAACATTTTTTTATTTCACTCTGAACCCAATTCTTCCAAATGGATTTCCCCATACATTTATGTGCGCGTAACTCATCAAAATGTGGGTACTGAACAGGAGATTTTTTTTCGCGATGAGAATAGTTATTTTTGAGACAGAGCTCCGTCTCAAAAATAACTATTCTCAAAACGCCATAGTAGCAAAAGCGGAGGCGTCAAGTCCTTCTTTATCGCCTTACGATAGGTTTTCAGGCTAAAGTAGAGTTTCTAAAGTAGAACTTCAAATGACTAATTCAGAAATTGGGACTAGGTCCGCCTTGTTAGGTACAAATGTAAGTTTAACACCACACTTTACAAGGCACTTAGTCGTACTGGTTGTCTGGTTTATTGGTACCAATACAGCTGTAGATAGATACATGAAGTTTAAAAAATTAAAGCCACAGTATATTTTAAAGGTTTATTAATTACAATCACTGCTAGATAAATAGTGATACACCTACTGCCAATATTTATGAATTATGGCTTTCAATTTTTGTTCGTGAATAAATCATCAGCTAAGTGCTAACATCATGAAATAAGATCATTTTAATCTCAAATTAATTCGATTTATTTGTTTCTTCTTCTCTAGGGTCTCGAATTACAACAATTCTGTTATGATGAAGATGCTGATTGTTTAATGCTTCTAATAAAGGACGAACCCTTTCTTCTGGTAGTCCATCTTTGCGGATCAAGAATGAATGGTTTTCGAGTTTTTTCAAAATCTGATCTTCCTCACTTGAACCCTTGTCTTTGAAAGTGAAGGTTACAATCATACCTTCATCGTTAGGGTTTCCTTCGCCATTAAGACAATATTCTAGCAAATTTTTCGATAGAAACATCCCGACATCGCCAACGCGGTTTACACGATCGTTCTTAAAAGATTCTATATCGAAGTCTGGGTAGCTCTTCAGGTAAGTCGATAGAGTGTCTAAATCAGCAATTTTTAGAGTTACATCATCTAGATCTGGACCGCGACCTCCTAATATCTGAAAATAATATAAATATTCAGTTGTTGGGGTTGCAAAATATGTTTTGTAGACAATTTGAGACTTATTAAAAATGATTTAGAACTTTTTATCTAACGCTTTTTTTTTCTGCGTTTTTCAAATTTGAGGGCCATTAAGAAGGTATATGGAAATTAAGGTTTTTTTGGTAAATGGTGATTGAGATGTAAATGCGAACGTTGTTTAAAAATTAGTAGAATTGCCACTCTGATAGCCTGCATTTATATGCTCAAACCGAGTAAATTCCCCGGAACGTACATGTGGAAACTGTTGAACTAACCTAACTATACCTACTAGAAACTTGGCCCGGGAAGTCGAAGCATGTGAAGAGGCATTTAGTACTTGAGTTAAATCTGCAATCGGACTTCTCACCTAACATCCTTATAATCTTAAAATACGTTTACAGTTCTCATCAAATAACTTTGCCCCTCTGAAGTTAGCCATTTGCAAAGATCGCGCAGGTGCAGTCACGTAGACTCCCGTCTAGCAAGCAAGCGGGACGCAAGCATGCATCGAACGTAAACGAGCGACTGAGACATAAAATCGCGCCCCACCCCCATGTCTCTTGCGCATGCGCAGTTGCAGTTTGTTTGTAATTTTGACTACTACGCAGCCACTCGTAGCCAACTTCAAAGGGGCAAAGTTATTTGACGAGAACTGTACGTAACGTTTAACCAGTATTCGAAGCTAATTCAAATACCAACACTATTTAATTCTACCTAGCCCTTTCCATCAGTTTCGTTCGTAATCTGCTACAAGACGTACGGCGATGCGCCACCGGTACATGGTGGATATCCTACCCATACGCACAAAATTCTCTGGGAATACTTTCACTGTCCGTGCAGCTAAGAAGTTCCTGAAAGTTACAAATTCTCCGTCGTATATCTAGAGTGGATACGTAGTTCTAGGCTAGCGTGCTCCTTCTACGAGCACATCATGGCTTTCCATCAGATGAGATTGTAGTCAAACGGGAGTCTATCAGTAACAATAAAAACCAACGTGTCAGATAGTTATCAGATAAAAAGCCAATAACTGCATATGTTTATCAAGTATATAGGCGATGACGACAGTGCCAAATGTCGCATGAATAGACTTCGGATCCGGTTCACACATCGCCTGCTATTAATCAAAGTGATGTATTGTCGCAGTAATTTCACGGAGCGCTAAGCAGAAGGGGAGCCTGTTTTTTTAGTATAGACTATATTGAACGATGCAAATGAACCTATATCGGGGTTGCCACCCGTACTATAATATACAGGGTTATTTGTAAAACACCAGCAACCTTTCAGGGGGTGAAAGTACTCATCATTATAAACAACTTTTGCTATGAGGCCAACCCTGAAAAATCGAAAAAAATATCTGCTATTTCATACATTTTCATCGGGTGACTATTGCATTTTGTATGAAACAGCTGATTTAATTTTTGATATTTTAGAGTTGGTGCCATAGTAAAAGTTGTTAATAATGATGAGTACTTTCACCCCCTGAAAGGTTGCTGGTGTTTTACAAATAACCATGTATAGTGTTGTACTATATTTATATTATAGAAAAATAATATAGTACGCAATAGACTTTATTTTCATCGCTAACTCAAAAGCAGTTTGAAGGTGTGCTAAAATTATTGAGCTGCGCTCGCTCTCGTGGCTCTGGTATTTCTAAAGTTATTCAGCATAAGTTTATAACTTGACTCCTATTTCTGTATGAAAGGCCCAAAAACATGGGATGTGATGCTGATTATGATTCTTACATGCCTTCTAAAAAACATCAAATAAAGGTGAGGAGGTTCTAAAATAAATTTTAAATGTGTATTCCTTTTTTTTCTTGATTTTCCAAAAAAATCTCCCAAAAAAATGTGGCAACCCTATAGATACATAATCATGTCCCTGAATATCGAGAATCATTAGGTGCAACAATGTCACAGAGAAGAGAGGTGTGCTCGTGTGCTTTCATTTAGATTGTTATAAATAGTGTAATGATGATTTTGAATTAAAAAAAACCACTTTGAACCCGAAGGTTTCTGAATAGAAAATTCAAAATTGTACTCAGTTCCGAATCCTCAAACTCTTCTTGTCAAATCCTTTTTGTTGGGTCTAGAGAGCCAATTCTTCTATTTTTTAAGCAACGTTCGCAATCGCGTGTCAGTTGCAATCTATTAAAAAAGCCTTAATTTCCATATACAGGATGAAATTGAATTCATGGGCATCCTTTTAAGGGGTCATTGTAATCATCATTATGAACAACTTTTACTATAGGACCAAACCTGTAACCGGGGAAAAAATTCAGCTCTTCCCTACATTTGGACGAGTTATGTGAACATAAATGCAAAGAACAGCTGATTTTTTTTCCCGATTTTAGGTTTAGTCCCATAGTAAAAGTTGTTCATAATGATGAGTACAATGACCCCTTAAAAGGATGCCCATGAATTAATTTTCACCCTGTATTTTTGACAGAATGCAACTAACGTGCAAATGTGAAAGTTGCTTAGAAATTAGTAGAATTGGTCCTACCTTGCCATCATCTTGAATTTCAAATGTTTCATTATTGCGACCTAAAATTCTATCCACCAAAATAATTATTATATATGCACTGTACTTACATGAAGATTAGACATCGCCAAAAAGTATGCCACTATATTCATGCTGATATATTTTGATAACAAGATAAGATCCAATGATAACACAATGTTCAATAAAACTGTCTCACTTCGGTCCGTTCACAACGTACACTTGTATACAATGCTTGAGGCCCGCCACATTTTCACACTATTTATAATTTGTATTAACACAGCTTTGACTAATTTTTCCAGCTGCCTACTTACAGGTAGGCAGGTACGTTTTGTACGAATGTTAATAAGGCTGTAACAATGTACGCGAATTACCATGATAATGTACAAAGGTGACTGGTTAAACTAAGGACAAGGGTACCTACAAAAAAATGAACATATGGAAGGAACTGTTTCGTACAGTATGGAAATTAAATTGGTCCTTAATATGTGGCCTTTTACATTTTGAACGCCATTGTCACACATATGTTTCAAACGAAAGTTTACCTAGCATACCAACGTCACAAATATGTGACAAAAATACGGTTATGGCTTGGCGTGGGGGTACACCAATGCATTTATGAACTGGCGTTCAAAATGAGAGGACAAAATTTGTATAAGCTAAGAAAACTGATCGGATACATAAGTATATCGGAAAATAACCCACTTCTGATCAAAGGTGCAGTCTCGCGCAAATGATCCAACATTAGGTAAAACTAGAGTTATTTTCTTAAATTTTCCTCACGATTTGAGTGGTGTTTATTATGTCTTAAAGCAACCAAGTCTGTTGTTTAACCAGTCATACTGTAAGTTCTACGTATACTGTGTTTCGTTTATTATTGTTAACCTAAATTGCGTCTATATTTTGAAACGTACATACATACCTTCTATCACGAGATGTGAGGAGACGTTTCGTCAACCAATTAATGTTTACAACGTGTAACAGAATTAATGTAACACCTGAAAAGGGGACATTGCACTCAACATTAAAAACAGCTTACTATAGGAGTAACCACGAAATCGTGAAAAATAAATCAGCTGTTTGTTGCAGTACATTTTGTCTAGTTATGCGCACGTTAATGTATGGGGCAGTCGATTTGTTATTCGCGATACTGTTGGTCCCATTGTTACTCGTTGTATAGCGTTTTACCTTGTTTGTATGAATCATTGATTTTCCAGAACTTTTTACCGTCAGGCACCAGGTGTAGACTGTAGGTCCCGACAAGGCTTCAAAAACAAACACTGAACACTTTTCAAAGTTTCAGGTAGGGTTACCGCTATGTAGGGACTGAATATTTAATAAGTCGAGAGGTAGAAGTTCTATTTTAAACGTTGTCGCGCGGTAAACGGTACTTTTAGTGCAGTGTCTGAAAGTTTTTCTTGTTCGTATCGTTGATTTCAAATTGTAGCTATGAGTTTCAAGCGTGACGGACGGTCCCTATACGCGGACCGACCTCTTAGAATTATAAAACAATGCAATTTCCATATATATCTTATCTTCGATTTGTATTAAGTATGTCTAAGAGCGGATTTCAGTTTCATTGGTGAAATTGGCCCTAAATCTTTCCAAATAAGCTAACAACTTATGCTATCCTGGTAGAGCGTTCATACATTAGTGTAACGACATTTTCGCTATTTCTGGCTTATCTCGATCACAAACAACCAACAAGTGCGAGTTGACTCGCGCACGAAGGGTTTCGTACCATTAGCATTATCTATAAAAAACGGCAAAACAATCACGTTTGTTGTATGGGAGCCCCAATTAAATATTTATTTTATTCTGTTTTTAAGTAGTTTTTATTTTTGTTGTTATAGCGGCAACAGAAATACATCATCTGTGAAAATTTCAACGGAACGGAACCCTAAAAACGACACAACCCTAGCAGCTAAAACGGAACATCGTTAAAAAGCTCTTTGACTTTAACGTAACTTCCAAGTGACAAGCTTTCGAAACTCTTTAGCAACTTACTGAATCACGAGATAAACATACTCGTTATACATAACGCCTATGTGGCGACACGACAGAGAACACTCATAGCGAATAGACACAGGAGTTCAGTCTCATTTCACTAGTTAGATACTTGTCCCATCACATCATCATCATCATCATCTCAGCCGAAAGACGTCCACTGCTGGACATAGACCTCCCACAAGTGTCGCCACAACAATCGGTCCTGTGCGTCTCGCATCCATCGGCTACTAGCAACCCTCACCAGGTCATCGGTCCATCTTTCCATCTTCGTGTCCCATATCTTTGCTTAATATGAATCCTAGGCCATGTTTATGTCGCAGCCAACTGGCTTAATCAGCCGTTTAATTGGCGCCCTAGCCTTTTCATTAAACAGCGCCGTTTAATTAGCGGCCTACATGAGGCTGGCAGATGCTTATCGGTACATAGAATAGGGTAACTGTGCGACGAAAATGTATGAAATGTTTAATTTTGGGAATTCTAAATTAAAACAATCAATTTCAAAATCTAACCTCGACGACTCTTATTTCTGTCTATGGTTTAAAGGAACCTAACATGAATAGCATGACGGGAGTTAAGTTCGAGTTTTAATTCCATTCGAACCTAACCTATCCGTGTCGGGGTGCCCTAAGCTCCCTGTGCCTTATGTTCCGCTACTTGGCTAGGCAAGTCTTTAAACGATATTTGACCAAGTCATTTGCCTGGCTGTTCAATTAAATGCCGGGATATCACTTAGGTCGCTGATTAAACGGCGCCATTGAATGAAAAGAGTTGTGTGCGACATTTATACTTGCAATCAATTCTCATGCAAGTAACATTGCGTTGTTGGATACCAATGCATAATATTGTGATCATTGCATGCATTGTAATCAAACTTATAATACCTACTTGCGCTTGAAATCACTAAATTCAGCAAGTCTCATTTACTTACTCATCATAGCGTCTAATCCGTTGTTCTCATGTTGATATAAGATATTATGAGGGCGTGTGCGGAACTAAGTATTTAATTTTACCATCTGCCTCTTTTGAAGTTTCGGTCCTTATTTTCTCTGTGTAAGCTTTCATGCCAATCCTTTATGCCTCCATAGCTCTATAGTTACTTAAACAAACTAAGCTAAAATATCAATTTTGAATTTATGAGAAATTCAGTTTCCTTTTGTACTTTAGTTCAGAAAATAGGTAGGTACTACACAAATCCAAAATAAACTTTGATAAGTGGAGGTAGAGTTTTCTTAGAACACTTTGATTTCTTACAGTTGTATCCCCATTGAAGGCCATATTCCTACCATGTGCCTAGACATCTCTGAAATTGTCTGCTAAGCGACCCCTTGACTCAGCAAGTTGACAAAATTATAATTTAATTTCACAAGAACACTAAGTAAACACCCGGAAAGTTTGTTTAAATGCTCACATCAAGTCAATAAAACTTAGGTCTAAAGTCTGGCCTTGGTAATTTGTCCTGGCCCGAATATCGTGAACAAGTAACCCTCGTAACAATTTATTGGGGACTTAGGAACGCGCCAATGTTGGCCATTATGGCGGTCTGCTCCTAATGGCTCACGCCTGTTTGGCAAAATATTAGAATTTTTGTAGGTTGCCTTCGCTCTGTATTCGTTGGTGGATTTAAAAGGCCTTTTTTCTATTTTAAAACACATTCAATCGTAGGTCCTATGATGATGTTATAGAAATTTCTTCTTTTCGAGTCATCATCATCATCATATCAGCCGAAAGACGTCCACTGGTGGACATAGGCCACCCCCAAATGGGGGGTTTGCCATAATCGCCACGCTTGGCGCCTGGCGGATTGACGATCGCAGTGTAGCTGTTGCAATTGCAATGTAGAGAATGCTGCTGCCCATTCTCTTGTGAGTCCCTTAGTCGCCCCTTACAACACCCACGGGAAGTGATGGTGATGGAAATGTGACTTTTCGATTCGGCGACCCTTAAATATTTTGTGCCCACGCTTATAGCGGCATCTGTGGCACTCATTAGGAGGACCTAATGAGTGCCACAAGCGCTATAAGCGTGGCCACCTACTGCGCGCCACCTACTGGGCACAAAATCCCCCAAGTGCCCTTGGGGCACTCCAACAAGTGGGCCATAGCCTGTGATGTGTGCCCTCAGAGGTATTGTTTTTTGTTGTGTGGTCCTTACGATCTGACTATGTCTGATAACCCACTTATGATGAAGTCCCTGTTTAGTTGTTGACTTCTAAGAAATGTAGTAGATTGCGTCCATTGCATGCGTTGCTCTCTTCCAGCGGTAGCGGGGACCCTATCAGAAGCTGGCAGATTTTTGGGACATAAACTGGTCGGAGTGCGGTGCCAGCCTCTCCTGCGCCGTCGCGCTGATGGTGGTGTCGTCGGTGGCAAGATGTATGCGTTGATGGAGCTCATCGCAACTGCAACGTCCGGAATCACTGCACTTATGGCTGGAGCAGGTGCCAGCGGCTGCGAGGCGAAGCTAAGTGAATTAATATTATAATATAATAAGAAAATCAAAAATAAGTACGCCGTTGCCAGTCAATATCACAAATTACATTTGTGACTGAATGACACCAATAGACAGATTTTGAGATAGCAAATGACTACAGACAAATGATGAATGAAGAATGTATTAAAACAAAAGCTGATTTATTTTACTAACTAAGATAATAAATAACTTCGAAACTCACTGTTTGTAAGGAATGTTGTTATTCAGCGAACGACCTTCTGACATCGGCGCTCTCATTAAAAACAAATAGCTTTAGTTATTGTCATTAAATCTGTAATCAAATAACTGGTATTCTTAGAACCTTTTATAATTTAATAGAGTGCTAAAAAAGCTTTGTCTATCTCTTTATTCATACAAGTAATAATAGAAGAATACGTTTAATTCTGAGTTTTTTAATAAACGTTTAACTAACTATATACTTACACTAGAAATAAGAAGAAAAACTCCTAACTAAGTTAACCCTAAAATATGGCGTTAAAAAATTCATCCGCATCGCTGTCGACTGCAATGGAAGTGTGCCCATAAGACACATCTTGAGGCTCCCCCAGACAGCCCAAATGTGATAAAGTGACAAAGCGTCTTCACAGAAATTAATCAACAGAATATTGTAACAATTTCTACGAAAAATCGTGGCCGTATTGTCGCTTCCCTTCTGTCTGCGTTCGCCTTAATTCATCTCTTACTGGTTGTTCGTATTTATGTTTTGATTCAGAATTTTACAGAAAGGTAGGTACTCTTTGTAATAGATAAATACACTTAAA
This sequence comes from Melanchra persicariae, assembly GCA_947386135.1. Lineage (NCBI taxonomy): Eukaryota > Metazoa > Arthropoda > Insecta > Lepidoptera > Noctuidae > Melanchra > Melanchra persicariae. The sequence continues at coordinate 16,237,580 of OX376648.1, read as the reverse complement.
GTGATTCCCTCTCTGTTTCTATTGTTATCGTAACTTTCAAATACCTTATCGGATAACGGATGGGTACCTACATTGTTAGGCGAAAGTTCTCCCAAACTTTTAACAATCTAAAAGTCGAACAAAGGTTTGGAACGTTAGAAGAAAATCTATTTTGGTGTGAGCACGTTATTTTATTTATGTATCTTTAACTAAGCTATGTTCCGTATGGTGTCGGACGTAAAAGAGTGGTACCGTCCCATCACTTCCCGCGGGTGTCGTAAGAGGCGACTAAGGAACTCACCAGAGAATGGGCAGCAGCATTCTCTGTAGGTACATTGTTACAGCTACACTGCGATCGCCAACCCGCCAGCCGAGCGTGGTGATTGTGCCAAACCCCCCTTATTTGGGGGAGGCCTATGTCCAACAGCGGACGTCTATCGGCTGGTATGATGATGATGATGATGAACTAAGCTATGGTACAATTTGGTGATCTGGTCATTGGCCACTACCTCCAATCCTTGTCCATTGCTGGACTGCTAGAAGCTATGCCGCGCTATAAAGTTATACAGCTGACCTATTCGGTACCTACTCCTCGACTGTCATCAGCATACATATCATGAATTCTTCGGTTTACACCATTTTTTGATCGAATATAATCACAATTTTATCACTATTTTGTTTGTGAACCGATATCAATTGCAATGACCTACAAGCGCACTAAATCACGAAATAATCAAGGTGGATAGATCAGAGGTAAATAAAAGTTGACATAAGAAGCGGGATCTTTACCACCACATGCGAACTACAAAAATAGGTTGCGGGACTTTCTACCCTCTTTCATGGATGGTTCACGGAATCTGTGGGGGAGACATTTGAAAGAATAACGAAGTATGGTAAAAAAAGTAAGGCGGAGCGTTTACGAGGTACGGCTTTTCATACAAACTTTCAAATCCTTATTTTTCGATATTAATGTACCGATTTTAATAAAACATGGCATGCGTACGCTAAATATCTAGGTCTAAATAGTTATCAGAAAAAAATTTCGAAAAAGAGTTCAGGGGGAAGGATATAGTGATTTTTCACTTTCTAAAGAAAACTTAAAATCGCTTTCTCTCTCCCTATGAAATTTTTTTCAAAAATGTTTTCTGATAACTATTTAGACCTGGATAGCTAGCGTATGCTGTTATACCAAGTTTCGTTAAAATCAGTTCATTCATTTTGAAGAATAAGGACTTGAAACTACTTGAAAGTTTGTATGAAATGACATAATACGGCGTACACGTTCTTAATACGAAAGATAGATTTATCTAGGTACAAATATTAATGTTGGCTGAACTATTTAATCCACCACACTATAATACCTATCTAGGACGTACAGAAAAGGGCTTGAAATTGGCTTTCCCGATAATAATACCTATATATCGGTAACGAAAGGACGAACCATCTATTATAATCTCCTCGAGCGCAGGCTTTTGTAAAAGAGACTCGGATCGTCTTCCTAAAGATGGGCGCGGCTAAGCTCTTTCCCTTTTAGACGCGAAATTATTTCTTGAATCACTTTTTTTCCGCGGCGTCACTGCAGTGCCCTATCCCACACTTAATTTGCATTTTTTTTTTTTAAAAAAGGCTGGGTAGCTCAGTTTAAGTGTAGCTTTGAATGAGTATGTGCGTACTAAAATGGGTACTTACTAATCAAAGATAGTTGGTGATTTTTGTTGGTGGATCACATTTTAAGATAGTCCTTCCTCAGCTTTGTTGTTAACCAATAGATGTAACGGCCTTATTTAACAATATAAGTACGATATTTTGCTTCGTCTAGATTTATAATAATTACTTAATCAACGCAGAGCTTAAGTTGCTGATGCTTCGTCCCACAAATTTACCTCTGCAGCATAAAACTAAGCTTTATTGGATTGGTAATATAATAAACTTTTTTTTAATGATGGGTAATCATCCAATGACTCCTTCCGCTCTGGGCGGAGCGGAAGGGAGTGTCAGACTCTTACTGACTAAAACCCATCCGTTTTCCTCCGTATGCCCTTTGCGTTCCAAGACCGCGGTCACTCTTTCGAACAAATTCCGCAAACATAAATATGGCTACAAGATTATTTTTCTTCAAAAAAAATTCTAAGATGATCGTCGCATCGTTGTCGCGTTGTCAAGCCACGCCTGTCAGCAGGGGCTTTACCTATCTACTTATAACGTTTTCGTCTTCCGTAAATCAAGACAATTACAAGCTTCCAACTAGATATCTCGTCTCATCACACAAACACTAATAATGCAATGATCGCGAGTCGCCGATCGCAGGGGTAAGCGAGGTGCTTGAATATTTTATCAGCGGAGTTCGTAACGGTCAGTGCCATTTCCCTTACAGAGTTATTAATCGCAAATAGAGCGGAGTACTTAGTTTGTTTATTAGTTATTACTTGGAAATTATAGTTATCTGTGAAGCTAATTGACTGTCAATGTCTGGATTGAGGGCTGAGGGGGGATTTATGTAGGGATTGGATTGTGTCTTGTTAAGACGCTGACAACATCAAAAGCTTGGTCACTCTCGGACTGTATAGAAAAGAAAGAAAACGCGACGACACAATGCTTGCATTTTACTGCCAAATATGAAGTTTTTTATCGATTTCCTCAAAACAAAGTTGATCTAATAAAAATCTAAAACAACAAAGTTTTGCATTAAGATTCGGTTCATTATTTGGTATAATTTTTATCGGCATAAGTAGGCTAGTAATATATAATATACTATCGAGGATATTATTTTTTTACATGTTTCGGAAACAACAGTGTTCTTTGAAATATAGTTTAAATTAACATATATTTTTTCTGCAGCTTGAAACCAAACAGGATTGGCTAATATTGCGTGAGGAAACCAGCAATTTTCTAGTTTTTGCTGTTCACAGCGCCTTAACACGTTCATTAAAAGTTTATACCATACTGAAACTCTTTGCCAGAATAGGTGTGTCCTATCACCTATATATAGGTACCTATCAGTCTTCAAAGCAAGAGTTAACAGTCTGCCCATTCTATAAACATTTCAGCGTGAATATTTGAGAGAAGCGAGTGTGAAGTGATCTTTCATTCCTCCTAATGCTAAGTGTTCTCAACTCACTTCACCTTAGTATTCACTGTGAGATATTTACAGAATACCTAAAATAGGTTGTATATTTACTCTACTACATTATCTTTTTCGTATTTATGCAAATAGATTAATTAAATATTGTTTCTGTCTATTTAATTATAAAACATTCAAATTACGAGTTCCAAAAGACTTCAAACGTAGGCAGTAGGAATATCTTCACACATTTACATTAGGTATGTTGTACACAATTAACAGCATTCCGGCTGTTAATTAACAACAACTCCAATGTAAACCATGGTAAAGGTTGCTTCACCCAAATGAAAAGCCAAAAGCGAACCGCGGCGAAAACTCAAAGTCAATTCGTTTATTTCAATTATACCATTAAAATGTACATTTGAACATCAACATTTTTTTTTTAAGTTTGGAAATCATCAAATGACTCCTGCCGCTCTGGGTGGAGCGGGAGGGAGTGTCAGACTCTTACTGACTAAAACCCATCCATGCTCCTCCTAGTGCCTTTTGCGTTCTGGGGCCGTGGTAACTCTTTCGAACAAAATCCGCAGCCCTGGCAGGAACATCAACATTTAGTTAAACAAATAAGTTATTATGAGTCACGCGTTATTCAATAATTATACCTGAAAGAATAGAAAGAAACTTCTTCACTTCCATGCTTTGACAGGCCTGCCTGCTTTTCGAACATGGGGTGGCTCCCAGTGTAACCAAATACCAGTTTTGACGTAGAGCGACTGCATATTATATGACATCCACAACCCAGTTGCCGGGTTACACAATACCCCGGCAAGTCACACGCTTTTATGATAATATTGATTATGCAGGCATTATCAATGTTATCATCAAGGTCAAGCAAAGAGGTTTTTTTAATATCTTAGTTCTTCTTTTGTTGACCACACCTTATTCTAGTAAGGGACTTGATATACGAGTACAAAGGTGACAGGGCGCTGACAAAAAAAAATGTATGACGTCAAAGAAACGAAACATACTTTGCGTCGCGCGTCCAAACTCCATACATTCTAGTCGATTCTTTTCGAGCACCCGCGCGCCTGGAGCGCTTTTTATATTGTCCCTTACCGTAAAACTGGGTTGATAGAAATGCAGGGTTGAATCGAAATGAAGATTCATTTCGATTCAACCCTGCACTTTTTAATTGGGATTTGTACTGTAGAACTCCAATTTTTAATCAATTAACATTAAACAAAATGGATGTTGTTTGACAATTAATAAATAATAATGCTTTTAAGTGAAACCCCAATTAATAATAAGTTTTTTTCCAGCCCTGCACTTCTATTCACCCCGTTTTCTGGTACCTGCTTACTTCCACAATATTTATCCTAAAGAAACTTCTCGTGACTTCTGGCAGTGACGTTTGCGTGTCGACTACTACTCGTCCCATTGTTATGCTAAGCGAGTGGCTCCGGCAACAACAAAGAACATCACTACACCAGCTGAATTGTTATTGCTAATATATTTTCAAGTTCTTTGTTAAGCCGACATTTTTGTCTAATAAAAATAGATTTGCATAACATGACACGAAGTGACGTTTTGATTTGTTGGGTTAGAATAATAGAATTTTGAATCATGCAAAGAATATGAAATATTTGGTAGGTACATAATGTAGTTATATTCGGTCTGGAACATCTTCATTTCGTATTATTTTGGGCCTGAATAAGACTTCAAACCTCAGCTATACCTTCGCGAAATTGTAACTCATACATAACATACAAAGATCAGAATAAACACCTTAACAAAGCAAGTGATGATGTGAAAACCATCTAAATTCCTAATGTGAGATGGAAAAATCTGCAAGCAGACCTATTTTTCTTTCACAGTCACATTCGTAGGACAACCAAAAAATAAAATGCAAACAAATTTGAAGCACACAACATGTTTAAAGGACAAACAATAATCATTTATTCGTTTTTGTTTACCTACTGTTTTATTTTGTGCAGTTTTTTAAATTGTAAGTATTTGGGTGCGTTTTTAACTACCAAATAAACTTTAATTCTACATCCAATAGTGACCAAAATTAATCTTCTCAATTTACTAGTGGCTCGCAGTAAGAAGAATATTTAAAGCGCTGTACGAAGCCTTCAGCTGACACATAATAAAGTATCATAGATTAAGTTCTCAAACTTTTTTCATAAAATATAAAGTTATCAAAGAAAGCAGTTTGACGTAGAGCTAGATACATTTTAATAATGTCGATGAAGTTTGCAAAATGAAGCGTAAATCAAAGTTAGATTCATATTTCTTGCTATAAACTTAACTGGCCTGTGTCAGACAAGCGGGGTGGGCCTTTATATTTGTTAGCACCAGGGAGTTTACTCTCTAAGCCCAAAGTCCGTAATTTCGGCCTTAATGTCGGGCGTTTTCTACTCCGTATCACCTACGCTACGGATTTACGATTAGTCCCAAACCCGAACTAAGAATGAATGAAAACACGATTTGACAGTTGTTCTTAGTTAATGTACAATATGTTTTCATGGGATCAACATTTTAGCTCTTAGCAAAGGTTGATTATGTCAGCAACAAAATTTAAAAAGTTTAGGAACTGAAGCAGAGTGCCTCTTCAAAAATAATTAAATCAGCAATAAATATTCCGGAGTCTGCTTTAGTTTCCTGGTAGCCTGGTACCTGGGGTCTTTAGATAAAAGCGAATAACCTATTCGTTTTCTAGGCAAGCGTGCTCAATCATCGACCTCATCACCATCAGGTGCACTTAAGTAGGCTTGCGTTAAAAAAACAGTATTATTCTAACAGTAGTTTAAGAAGACAAAGAGAGAGGGTACATGCCGCCAGCCAGGAACACAAGCGGCTTGTTGGACCGCACTATCACCAGGATGATGGTGGCGGGTGCGCCGGGCGCCTGTGAGATACCACTCTCCCAGCCTGAGAAGTACGCTGATCGCCCGAGGTTACGACTCTACGAGAAAAATAATGATTTATTTATTTTAAACCTTCATGAATAACGGCATAACGGCGAATTTAATGCCTGAGACTTTCTCTACAAAACAACCAAGGGTGGTGAATAGGTAAATTAACAGGTGCATTTACAGTTTTGTGCCTCCTGTGTCCAGTTGATTCGGGCAACCTCCACAGGATCGTCACCTGTGAAAGCTTGAGCAATAATTAGTAATGGTACAATATAATCAGCTAGTGAGCGAATGATTGTGGGACTTTCCAAAATGCCAGACGAAGGTAAACATCATTTATAGTAGGCGCCAGATAAACGTGCAATTAAATACATTGAACTTTCCCTAATATCCCATCGTAAATGCATACCCAATCAATAAATTTTGAACCATTTTGAATTACTAGAGAACGTAAAGGATCACGATAGAAGTCGATTCAGGATAGCTATTGGTAAGTCTTTTTCCTGTTTTTGATGTTAAGAAAGTCAATAAAATGTATGTGGGTTGGTGGTTATTGCACATTTATCTGGCGCCTACTATAGTTTTCATTTAATGCAAGGGTTACAAAAATTCAGCTTCTACCTCTTAACAGATTCTGCTGAATTTCAATACCTTCTAGCTTTACTTGAAGCGTTCTCTAAATATCTTTGCAACCATCGACACAAGTAACAAGACACGTTATTGTATAATAATTTAACTCTGTAATTCGGCTCTTATTAATACGGATGTAGGAAGCTTTAGAAACTTTGAAAGACGCACAAGAAATTCTTTAATGTTGATGCAGTATATAAATACCAACTTGTATGATTTCAGTGAAAGCTTTAATTGCTGCACTTGATATTGCTTATACTCATATTTCTGTTCAATGCCAATAACTTAAGGAACCGGAAGGTGCAGCGGTCGTTACCAATATGGACCAACGACCTGGTAATGGTTGTGAACATTTTTGTAGGGCGCGGGCGGGTTATATCGTCAGATTAGGCTAACCTTCGTATGAACTAAGATGTCATTCGGCTCAGATAGAGAATAATGAGGTACGTAGGTACCTTCACGGTGATTTCATCGCACCATTGGCAGACGAGGTACAGAGTGAATATGGTGTAACTCAAATACAGTAGTGACATTGCGAATTATCCCAAGTTTCCTGAAGTCCTTAATGTTGATGTATCTACATGATGTACGTCTGTGCTCTTGGCGCAAGTTTTTATATTTACGATCTCGATTGCGTTAAAGTAAAAACTGAACAAGCACAGGTGGCAATTCTCTTTTTTCCATACGCTGACGTTTAAGTTAACGCGAAGTAAGTCAAAACACTCTCACTAGGCTCTCTGAAACAAAATGTTGTAAGCCCTCCGACTTTAAACAGTAGGTATGTGGGTAAAAACACGATAGAAAATGTATGTGATCATCTTCTTTACTCTGCTGTAGCGATATTTATTTACGCGACAAACGCAAATTCGGGATGAATGCCTGTTCCTTTTCCCGTATAGATGAACCAAATCGACGGATCGCAAATTGACACGATCCCTCAACCTCATAAATATATAATGTCTTCCGCGAACAAAAGCCCTACCCTTCACCAAATTGGACCTCAGCATAGATTGTGAAGTCCTACTACCCCGAAGTCCCCATACACACATCTATTCAATAAATCCTTTCCAATAATCGCCTTTCAGTTCAGCGCTGGTAGATTTATACCCGTGGCTTTTAAGCCGAATCAATTTAACTATATGTCATCGAGAAAGCTTTGCGTCGGTTTCAGATTTAACATTTGAAACTTTACTCACTGTTGTAGCTTGATATCCGATGAAGCAGATGAGTAAGCCACTGCAGGCTAACTGACCCAGCAAGTATAGTCTTTAAGTCCATAGTTTGGTTAAAAAGAAAGAAAAACATAAACTTAAGGCACACAAGACGTCTACAGGAGAAAAACAAAGTGGTAAAAAACAGTAAGAACAATAAACAATACCTATGATTTTGACGTCGGAATAGTTCTCCAGAGATAATATTTAACGTATACGCCATCAATTTTAAAGTCAAATCAAGATTTAAGTGAAATCAAACCAAAGCCTTTTAGGTCCCACTAGATAATCATATCTTTGCTGCCTGACTAGGCTTTTCCGTCTTTCGTTACTTATGTATTTATCTATCTCAGATTTATGTCAAAAATAAATCAATGTCATCTAAGATTGCCCGATGTTGTGTCACCATGTCGCGTATTTCTCCACAAACATGTTGTTGACCAACTCGTGAATGGTTATTTCTGGGAAAGAAGCTGAACAAGCATTTAATGTAGGTACTTAACTCGGCTTCGGCCTATGTTTTGTGTTTAATTAGGTTGTAAGAGTTCATGTTGTGTGTTTAAATTTTTAATTTTTGCAAAATTACCATCAGGTGAGTTAATGGTCAAGCGCGTGCCTGTCAATAATAAAATACAACTTCTATTTACACTACACTTGAATTTATAAGACTGTAATGAATTCTACAGCTATTTTCTGCTTCAATAAATTAGTCTTCAGAATGTATTTTCTCGTCACAGTGAATATTTAACCATGTACAACCCGTATAGTACTTTACTAATTAACCCAGCTTTTGAGTTCCAAGAATTTCGTATGAATGTGAAACACTTCGGGAAACTCAAACAGAGTCAATTCCCGGACCTGGCATTTGTTCCTGACGAATTAACACGAGTTTTTCATCAGTAACTGGTAAAAGGAACGCATGCATCCGCTTTTGACGTCACTACCTTTTAATTTGCCTTTGCATTGGAAGCCTTAACCACGAAGTGAAAGGAACAGAAGGTGCGCATGATCATACAACGAGCAAGGAAAAGCGATTGCAACCGGATTTGCAGTATTTTGCACTTGACTGGAATTTGGTTGAGATCTCTGTACGAAAGCGTTTAGGTCTCCTACACCGCGGGTAGAACTTGAATGAGGTTGGAGCAAGTGTGCGAGGGACCAGGGGGTGGTTTTAGTCAATAGGAGTCTGACAGACCCCCATCCATTAGGATTTCCACACCGATGCCAAAAAAAATCAAAAAAGGGTTTTGGGGACTCGAGTTGTGGTGATGTCCCAGAACTCCTTTTCTGAAGATTTCTGGGCCCAGACGCGGGCAAAGAAGAGGGAGCCCAGCAGTGGGTCACGCTGGATGGGTCGCGAATGTCATGTGTAGCAGTTCACACGGCCCACTCAAGGCACATGCGAAGTTTTTAGTGGGAAGCCCCACATAACCACGTCGTCTCCCCGGAAAAATTAGGCAACTTCTTCGCTCAAAAAAAAAGCTTGGGGATTCGCACAGGCAAATAGAGTTATATGCCCAGTAGTGGGCGAGGTCAGGCTGGGGATGATGACGATGATGACACTTATATTTCATTTAGGTACATTTTTTTTTCAAGTGGTTCACACTTATTAACATTTTTCATTCAAGTGGTTTAACAACGATGGTTTAAACTCAGCAATCATTTGTGGTCCAAGTTAGCTTAAGTATGTGAAAGTATGCGAACGCTCGTTTTCGCTTATTGAATGGAACTAACCTTCTGTCCATATCTCTTTTGTGGAACAACGTTGCACCGAATTTCTGAAGCTGTATGAATAGCTATAGACCGGATGGTTCTCATTAAAATGATTCGCTTCAATAGGGTTTAACTTGGAAATCTGTGTTGTTAGCTCGTAACACTCGGATAATATATGTGCACGTGTGTATTCATACAGGCAATTTGGGTCAATTCATGTCAAGTGCGGACTTTCATTCCTGGCTTATTATGGCTGTACCTTCGTTTAATTAAATACCATGTTGCTTAAAAAGAAACCGTCTAACCAGTATGGCGAATCTGCCGGTCAATTGAACAAGCTAATAGCATGAAGTGATCTGTCATTCCATCTTGTTTGTATGGATTGACATCTCACTTCATGTTCACTTCACTAACGATGAGACACTTACAGAATCGCAGTGCTGGTTTCACTCTAGCTGCGGCGGATATCGCACTCTGAATAGTCCTTTAGATTTTATCTTTGTTGGAGATTTTGCAGCTTGGGAGAACCTAGGTATGTCCAACAGTGGTGACTGATAGATTTACCTTGAAATTCCATAGCGCATTCTTCAAAGATATTCTCAAAGCAGTTTGCAAGAACATCAAACGGGCAGATGAGTGGTATCAGATGAGACTGCGTGATGACCTCAGACATGATCACCATGCGTAAGCGAACATTATGCCCACCGCAATGTAGGTCAGAATGTAGCGTAGAGGATACCCGTCGTACTCATAGGGAACTTTTACGTCCACCATCAGGTTGAATTCCACTTCGTCCATCAATGGGAATACTTCCCTGTAATGTCAAAATCACCACATGATATAATCACAAGCCCGTTCTGTCCCACCATTCGATAAAAACCTCATCATTAATTTATTTCGTTTATCGCGATGTTTATTCATTTGTGTAGTTTTGAACACACATAATACATAAAAAAGAAAATTATACTTAGAGAGAAGAGCTTATAGGTCCCAGGAACCTACTGTTTACTTCAAAGGCTTCTTCTCGAAACTTCCTGTTTCTTATCTTACCTACCTCTAGAATTTTCGAGAAGAAGTCTTTGAAAAAACCAGTGCCTTTATGCTCTTTTCTCTAAATAGTTGATTTGATTAATTACCCAAAAAAAATGGAGTGAATGGTAGCGTAAGGACTGATTTTGACAAAGCAGAATGGAAAATGAAACGTGTTGGGCTGACTTCGACTCTGAGTAACATGGAACAAGGTCAGGAAGGTGTCGGTGATGATGGAACTTTTTGACAATAAAGACGATTTTGTTACGTTTGACGTCATAAAATCGAGAGAATGGAAGTTGAGAAAAACCAACTACGACATCAAGGCGAATTTTAATAGAAGCGTTTTGAAGCGAAAGAAAACAAAGATCTTAAATGAGACAGTGTGGCCCTTAAAATACCCAGAATGCCCATAAAATTAAAAAAAAACCCATTTAGTAACAAAGCTCGACTGTGAATTTAATATTGGTACCCAGAAAACAAAAGCAGTATCAACATGGCGACTACTTCCATGTTTAAAAAGGATGTTCCTAAAGTTTTAGATTAAAAGTATCTCAGCTCATAAAGTTGAAATAGCCTAAGTTGCTGTAGTCCAACTTCCTATGAGTACCGCTAAGCGCAGCGTAAATATATTAGGGTCTTGGAATATGTAATCAACTGACGATTTACTGTATATGTGGCTTTAAAAACTGTATATTTTGGAAAATCTTTTTATGGATGGCAAATCCTCAAATGACTCCGCCCGGTCTGGATGGAGTTGGAGGGAGTGTCAGACTCTTACTGACTATAACCCATCCGTGTTCCTTCAAATGTTCTTGCGTTCCAGGGCCACGGTAACTAACTTTTGTCTAATGGCTCGTTTAATACGCAACCTTGTAATCATCTTCCTGCCATTGTCTCGTGTTACTTTGAGTCAAACAACACGTTTTTTCTTCATTTCTTTTCTGTGAACCGTCACTGTGCCACTGACTTCCTTTCCTTCCATATCATACATTGGAAGATGGATTCCACTATATCTTTGGCTAGCTAGTATAAAACAAGGTCACTGTCTGCCTCTGTTTGTTTCTCCGCTAACTGCTTCTAAACCACTTAACGAAATTTGATCCGGGTTTCGCTACTAAAGAGAGCGATAAATGCAAAAGTTTTTGTGAATATAATTTGCATCCATGTGAAATCGGGGCCGGTCGTTACCAATCTAAAAAATAAAGAAATGTATTTACCAAATTATCAGGATAGAATAGGCTATCGTCAGTAAAACTCTCAGATATTTCCTGTGAGTATCGGCCCAATATTTCACAAACGCCTTCCGCCTTTGAGTTGATAATTACCTATATCAAAACTAAGCGATTCCAAAGCCTTTGCCAGTTTCTTGAAGACGTTTTCGTTGCTCAACTAAAACGCGTATAGAATTTTTAAAATAGGTTTGCAGCGTCTTTCAGGAAGTTTCCCAATATTCTTTCGAGGGATTGAGCTCCATTGTCTGTCATGGCCAGAGTTGAATTTTAATAAAAAAAAATAGAAGAAAATTAACACTACAATAGTGTAGAAGGTAAGACGACCCTGCCTTAACAACACCTAAAGGTTACAAAATCTTTATAATATGCCAAATAGTCTCTTAAACAAAGCTATCTCTCCCAATAATATTTCTTATTTTCCGTATACCTGGAAACTTAGAGTGGCTTCAGTATCTGAGAAAACAACCGATACTCATTTTAAATTGAAAGTTTTCTGCGATACTGCCGCTGCTTAAGTGCTTGAAAGATATCAGAATTTTCTTGTCTTATACAGTTTTCCTATCCAACTGAAGTATTTTGCATTTAGGTAGACTAGTTACGAGAACCTGCTCTATTTATGTTCTGAGTGCGAGAACGTTTTCCCATTGTCCATTTCACTGTGAATGTGGCCTGCTAAAAACTATGTAGTTTAGTCCCGGTAGTGAGTGAACACTGACTACCTCTTTCAAATATTAAAACATTATGCCCATTGTTACCACACGTTATCTAACCGGATTTGTGGATGCAGTAACAGGCTTTCACGCCGCACCGATAGTGTGCTGCCTTGAGCTGTACCCGTCATCCATAATGTAGAACCTTTTCGTATACCAGCAGGTGTTATGAAGCTGATAGCAATAGTGTTTGGAGTTCATACAATAAGTTTTAAACTATAAACTGTTATTATCATAAACTTTTTTAAACAAATGGTCACTGAAAAATAAACTTAACATAACCACGTCAAAGTCGACATATGAATTGTTAGCGATTGAATCGACATTTGAATTGTTGGTGATTGAATCAAATTATTCCTGAATTCGATTCTTCTGAACACTTGTGTTAGAATTTACGAATATTGAAATTTACCATAATCATAAGTTTCCAAACGGTGATCAAGTGTATGAAAACGACATTGGCGCTGGATATCATGTCATCCAGGATCAGATCGTTGTCAAGCAAGTTCCATATCTCGAGGCAGACTAGGAGGCTGCTGATAGTCCTTATGAAGGTGCTGAATATGGTGTAGAGAAGATAGTTGTCAGATGTGGAGACCCCTGGTGAACGAATGGCTAAGTATCAATTATTTAGACACAATGGTTAAACAATCAGCGAAGACCACATCTCGTATCGGAGTTCCGTATGGTGTCGGAAGTAAAGAATAGCACCATCCCATCGCTTCCCATGGGTATCGTAATTCGAAAGAGGCAACTAAGGACTCACCAGAGAATGGGGAGCAGCATTCTCTGTAGATACTTTGTTACAGCTACACTGCGATCGCCAACTCGCCTGCCAAGCGTGGCGATTATGGCAACCCCCATTTGGGGAAGGCCTATGTCCAGCAGTGGACGTCTTTCAGGTGATATGATGATGATGATGATGAAGACCACATGTGGTTCATGGAAGTATGAAACGGTTAATACTGATGAACTTATATTTAAAAAAAAAGACGTGTGGCACTCGGAGACTGCCGCGGTAAAGCTATTGCAATAGCTTAATAATAATGCAAGCAAAACCGCGGGAAAGTAGCAATACTAATTAATAGGGCACCAACCTCAAAAAGTTCAAAAGAGGTCACATTGCATTTGACAGCTCAAGAATGCCACTCGCAACTTATAAAAATAATTTCAAAAAAAAACAAAACTTTCAAATTAAGAACACAGATCGTCATAGAAACAAAAAGTATCACCGCTGTGCCGGTCGGAGTGGGGGGTGTTAGGTTATTTTCGTTACGGAATTTCTGGATTCGGTCTCCACGCTCAAGGCCCGCGATAGAAGCTATGCAATAGCTTAAAATTGTAACGTAAACTAAAAACAAGTGACGGACGTCTTACTAACCCCTAGATTTTTTGCTTTACTCTCATGCGTGACACAGCAATTTTTAATTTCAATGGAATTTTTTTAGGCGGACACATGAGTAATGTGCAATTTGAGGTCCATGAAAATTTCTTATCTCATTGGTAAGCAATTTCTACGATCGACGTTGTGACGTGTGGCGTTACTCTTCATGAATATCGTTAGGAAGAACATTACTACAATAAAAAATAAAGCTGATTGTTTACTTTACCTACTATAAAGAAGAGTCGATAAACGGATTCAAAGAAGGCTTTTTCCATCGGGCCAGCGTTACCAATAGCATGACTTTCAGGCATTTTCCTCCAAACGTACTTCAAGAACCTTATCATTGTGTGTCCGTGATTGTCCGATGTGGTCAAATGATGCCTTCAACCGATATTAGGATGTGTGTCTTCTCGTTTCGATAAAGTAGGTCTACCTTTTAATTAAATGTTTATAGAGGAGAAATAACGTGCACTTCAAGCTTGTGTTGGTTTCCATTGTCTCTCCGTGAATTCGGTTCTGCAATATTTTTATGCATATTTTAATTCGTATTTCTGTTGGCTTTTCATATTTGTAATTTATGTGGTTCATCAGTATATACCTTCATAATATTGAATATTTTAAATATATAGTTATAAACAGCAGGGTATTTATTATTCACTGAATATGAAATTGCTTTCCAAATAATTTAATACTCATGAAAAGATATATTTTCCTTACGCTGTTCATCATCCAGCTATCTAAATATTATTATAATGTTTATGTGTACAACGTGTAACAGAATAAACGCAATACATCTTAAGGGGTCATTGTACTCATCATTATGAACAACTTTTACTAGATTGTCAGAAGCCTGACACCAGCCTTGCCAAGAAGTACCGTGATAGTTAATGGGTTGGTAAGCAGCCGCTCCACGTAAAATACTGGTATTCAGGTGAATCCGGTTTGACTGGGAGCTAACCCCAGTATTGTTGGGAAAAGCAGATGATGATAACACTTTGCATTCCTCAAGCCTAAACTGATTCGTGATTATTTTTTATAATGCTTTTAGTTAGTGGTTTTTGAGTGTTTTTTTTTACTCCTTTCACTCGGGGCGGAGCGGGAGGGAGTTTCAGACTCCTACTGACCTAAACCCACCCGTGTTCCACCAAATGCCCTTTGATTTCCAGGGCCAACAATTCCACAATATTGGCAGGCACTGGGGCCTAACCACCAACTCTAAAAGCAGTATTACTTTAATTTTACTTCCAGTGGGAAAGAAACGGAGCTATACGTCCTGTATAGGTCCGTCTCTTTCCCTCTGGAAGTAATATTGAAGTAATACTGCTTTTAGAGTTGGTGGCTTAGGCCCTGACCTTAGCAGGCCGCGTCAACGGGATGGTCTAGTTTAGTATATGGACTGGTATCTGTAATATTTTTCAATCATATTGTACAATTGGACAGTGGGCGGTCCCTTTTGCAGAAAGTATTTAATTACTCTTTGATATTCGTTTGTTCTATTATGTCTAATTACAAGACACTCTGACATGTCTCTTGTATGAGACACATGAGACATTTCAAAGATGTCTTAATAATTACAGTTCCATCTCGATTCTGTAAACATGTCGAAGTGAACACTTGGGCGGGATGCACGACGGGTGAGTTGTCAAACCATACAAATAAGATGGTATGACAGCTCTATTGTCGTTCACTCCGCCTAGGTGAACACCGTGAGATGTCGAGAGAATTAACCGGCTGGTCCCTGTGTCTGCGAGGTGGAGCTGAGTGGATTTATTATATTTTTTAAATAGAATGTCTTTTTACAAAAAAATACACCGTTTCCAATCGAATTCGTTCAATGGCAGAATTTATATCTGTGACTGAATGTCACCAAGAGACGGGTTAAAGATAATAAGTGACTAAAGGCATATTTAAATTAAGATATATGACATGTATTAACAAAAAGTTGATTTCCTTATTTCAACTAAGAAAATAAATAACTTCGGAAGTCACTGTCCATAAGGATTTTTTTTATTCAGCGAACGACCTTCTGACGTCGGCGCTCTGATTAAAAACAAATAGCTTTCGTTATTTTCATTAAATCTGTGATCAAAGAACTGATTTTCTTAGAACCTTTTCTTATTTATAGAGTGCTATAAAACCATTGTCCACTACTTTATCTATACAAATAGTAGTAGAAGAATAACTTTGATTTTAACCTGCTAAATTACTACTGTTTTTTACTGTAATTAAATTAAAAAAATTTTCACAAAAAAAAGAAACCGACTTCCAAAAAACACTACAAAGTTCAAAATAACTTTAATTTCGGTAGTCGGTGTTGCTTCTTATTTATTATTTGACACCGACTTCCGAAAATAAAGTTATTTTGAACTTTGTAGTGTTTGTGGAAGTCTTGCGGCTACTTTTGTTTTTAGATATTACATTTTCCAGTATTACACCTTTATTATTTTATATTACCATGCGTTGTTATCATAGCGGTATATTTACTCTACTCCATTGTCTTATTCGTATTTATGCACACATATCGTTAAGTTACGTGTAATCACCACAGTTTATCTCAAAATAAACGAAAATATAATACTAACAGTGAAAATAGAATCAAAATATTCAAATTTTAACAACTATTAAGCAACTATTACTAAATACACACTTAAATAAAAGACTCTTAACTAAAACTAAAAATAATCTAAAAAATGGCGTCGAAAAATTCCTCCGCATCGCAGACCACTGGTAATGTACCCAAAAGGCTAGCAGCATTACCACGTTGTATGGCAATGCTTATCCTTTGTCTGAGGTAAAAGCCAGCCCTTGGGTCACGCGAAGTGTCAACTAAGCGTCTTGACAGATCGTTAAACAAGTAATGAGCACTCGGACCCCACGACTCGAGAGTTTCAACCCCAAACGGATCAAAAATATAACTACCAATAAGTTTATTATATTTCCACTTGAGGTTCTCCGCAGCCGCAACGACAGCGCCAGCACAGCACGAAGATCTAGGAAGATGGGATGGCACAAGAGTATCGACACAAGTAGCGTCCCACACTAATGGCCTACCCTTCTTCCATGGAAATAACGACATGCCGTCCGGTTTCTTGCCATCGTCGCGTGCCAGGCCAAGAGCCAAGCCGACGGTGACAAGAGCTCGTCTGATGATGTCGATAATATTCGCGTGCCACACTACGGCTGCATGACAGGCGTGGTGTCCGTGGCAGTTGACATGAGCTTCGCCACAGTGGCAGCGATGAGGAGAAAAACAAGGAGCGCCAAGACGCAGGGAAGCAGCGAGGCGGAAAGTTGTATCGCCGAACAAGGTGTCTATGTTCGACGACGGTAGTGCGTGAAGCCAGAGTCCCGACTCTCATTGACCCACAGCCAGCAGGCGAGCACGCTCAGACCAGTAACAGATGTGGCCAAAAGGTTATTCTGAACCTCTCTGCAGAGTGGCTCGTCTCAGCGTCTCTGGGATGATGGGTAGTCGGGTGGATTTAGATTCGGGCAAGCGAGTCTCCAGGCATCCATAGCCTCAGTGAAGCAAGGCACATCAAAACTAGTCAGTGAGGAAGCTAGGATATTCCTGACTAATTTCTCAGTGCCATGAACCGAAGATATGAAAGCCGGTAAACTGACACTAGTAATTTTGCGGACGCCGAGGCCTCCCATACATAAGAGTAGCTTGTGCCCAAGCTCGGTCGTCCATGGCCACATTAAAAGTGAAGTTAGTGTATGACGGATGATTTGGTCCATTTTTTCCAAAAGGTGAGGGTGCTTCCATAAATGGCAAGCACCCTCACCTTTTGACTGACGTCTGGGAGGAACTTTTATCAGAATGGCAATATAGGTGGGAAAATTCCATCAAAGGCCGTCACCTTTACCAGTTCTTTCCATCCGTTCGTGAGCGGCTGGATAGGACATGGTTGGAGATGGATCACTGTGTTACCCAATTTCTCACAGGTCATGGCAACTTTAAGAGTAAATTATTTTCCTGTAAGCTTGTGTCTTCTCCTTTCTGTCAATGTTCTACATCTGACCTTGAATACGAACAATCACATCATATCTTATGGGAGTGTATTCTTTGGCAAACTGAACGCAATTTTATGTTAGATTGTATTCAGGTTGCATCTGGAGTTGTATACTATACGGACCTTGTAGAAACCAGAACAAATTTCCGTGCGTTCAAGCGATTACTGGAATCCAAGTAGCTCACAATTTAGGACCCATTATTCCGTGGTGCTTGGCAACTGGGCTTAACCCAGTTTTATATGCCCCTTGGTGCCTATTTGGCCTAGCTCTGTTCTGTCTCCTGCTTAGTAAAGAGGGAATTGGAATTTTTTTTTTCTTACTCCTCCTATGTTATTTTCTGATTAATTTCGTTGCGGTATCCAAGACAGTTGAATCATTTCTCTGGGACTCGTCAAGCTTCATTGTTCAGTGGTCACCAATGTTGATTCTGGCTTTTCGAAGTTGCAGTGGCTTGGGAATGTGGTGTGGTGGGCTTGTCCCAAAAAAAAAATGGGAAGCACGAAGAAAGTAAGTTAATTTAGGTCCGAAACAGCAGTAACAAATTAAGGTGATTGCCGAATGCGTGTTAATTTTGAGTAATCTTTCCGAAATGTCATTAAAATTTTGTGTTTTCTCCTCAACAAAATTGGGAAAGGATTGCTCAAAAATGGGAGAAAGAAAGTTACGTGTATAGGTACTTACTATTTATTGAAGTATGAGGTATTTAAATTTATAGTTCTCAATTATCACTCAAAATGAAATCAAACTTACATTTTTAAACGTAGCCAGTGTTTCCTCACATTTACAAAAATTATTAAACACAAATAACAGCATTGTGACAGCTAATTAACAAAACCTTCAGTGTAAACAATGGTACGTTTGTTCCATTGCTATGACTGATTTTTCGTCTGAAAGATATGGTTGCTTCTTTCTTCACCAAAATGAAAATCCAATAATGAACCAAGCAGTTAAGTGAAGTTATGTATGAGTCAGCATAGCCTTTTTTTGTGAGAAATCATCAAATCACCCCTTCCGCTCTGGGTAGAGCGGGAGATGTCTGACTCTTACTGAATAAAACCCATCCGTGCTCCTCCTAGTGCCCTTTGCGTTCCAGGGAGTCTACTCTTTAACGGAAAATATTTCATTCTCCATACAATTTGACATAAGCGAATGTTTACGCTAATGCGATCGAGTACGTTAAAACTTACACTAAGCCCTCATAATATGTTATTAAAATAAAAACCGTCTAAATCCTGTTCAGTGTGAGACGTAAAAATCTGCAAGCACACCTGTTTTGCTTTCTTTAAGGGTATGATATTCTCAGTCTAGAGAGTTTTCGGTTCGGCCACAGCCACAGTCATAGGAGAAACAAGAAAGAAAATACATTTAGCACAAACTAAAAGACACACATGTTTACACGACAACACAGGTTAGAAAATAGACAACACTCATTTGTTTTTTTTTTCTGTTTTATTTTGTGCAATATCTGATTATATAGGGGTGTTGTTTCTAATGACCAAATATACTTTTGTTCTACATCTAAAGGTGCCTATCCACTATGTTTGCGAACCTCTTGCACTCCGCGCTCCTGCAACTGCTCCAGATAGTGGATACGTTTGCTAACCGAGTGCGAACCAAATTCGCAAACGCATCTACTATCTGGAGCAGTTACAGGATCGCGATGTGCAAGAGTTTCGCGAACATAATAGCGTTGAAGAATTTTGATCCAAAAATTTCTTCTCAATCTACTAGTGGCTCGCAGTAAGAAGAATATTTAAAGCGCTGTACGAAGCCTTCACCAGCTGAAACATAATAAAGTTATCATATTAAATTACAAACTTTTTTCATGAAATATACCTAAAGTTAACAAAGAAAGCAGTTTTACGTAGAGCTATAGTATGCGCCAGATAAACAAAGAATAACGGTCATTGACCCACCTACATTTATTGACACGCTTAATTTCAAAAACAGAAATAATTACATAAAGCTGTCCTGAATCGACATCTATCGTGATCCTTACTGTTCTAAAACGATTCATAATTTACTGTCCGGGGGTACCTACGAAGAGATTTTTTACTAAAAGGCCAATGACCTATTCTTCATTTACCTGGCGCCTACTATAGATATATTTTAATAATATCGATAAGTTTGCGAAATGAAGCGTAAATCAAAGTTAGGTTTATTTCTTGCCATAAACTTAACTGGCCCGTGTTAGTCAAGCGGGGAGAGTCTTTATGAGGGATGGGCAGAGGAGGATCTCTGTCTTCTGACAACCCGTGAAGACTGCCAACGATCTACAAGCAACAGCCCAGACCAACGGCTTAACGCGCCTTCGTCTCGGTATGTTAAGATGCATGCTCACCCATCCAGAGACTGACCTCGGCCAGCGTTAATAAACCTTAAAGATCTACCAGTGTGGCTGTTTTTATTTAAAAATTCCATGCATTTTCGGATACTAAAAAGCAATGCAAACGTTCATCAGCAGTTTAATCTTATTTGGCCATAACTTTTTCCCACAGCGATTCGATACTTGTCGCCATAGTAAAAGTCGTAGAAACATACATGTAGTGGCAGCTTCAAATTAGCAAATGTCCCTACTTATGCATGATATTTAAGTTTGTTACAAGTCTGTAAGCTTTCTTCAAAATAATTTAAATAAATAAGAAATCCTTTCCAACGACATAATCGCTTAACGTATGGTCATTAGGCTGAAATGCCGGTCCTCCTTTGCCCTTCTTCTTGACATCAGGTGCTAACCAGAATAAAGACTCTCCCCATTTGTCTGACATGAGCCAATTAAGTTTATATTAAAAGTTGTAGAACATAAAATATTTCCAAGGAAATATTGCTTAACGTTATTGGTCATTGGGCTGGGCTCCATACATTCTTGCCGGTCCTCTTTTTCATTATTAATCGAGCACCAATATACCTAATGACTCATTCATCAGTTTTCCTAGACTTACGAGCAGGTTTACCTATATTTATTTCATCCTGAATTTTCATGGTAATTTGATATTTTGCTCTAAGCAGTACCTAGTTGATGTGCCAGCATAGAGAGAATAAGTTAAAAAGCTGAAAAAATGCCTCTTCAAAAATTTTAAAAAGTAGTAGGTAAATAATGTATATTCCGGACTCTGCTTTAGCTTCCCGGTAGCTTTAACCTGGGGTCTGTGAATCAAGAGTGAGTAGGTCACTTCTAGAGGAGCGTGCTCCATCGTCGACGTCATCAGGTGAGATAGTGCTCAAATGCAAGCCGATTTTAGCCGATCTATAAAAAATCTTATTATTCTTACATTAGTATAAGAAGACAACGAGAGCGGGTACATGCCGCCAGCCATGAACACAAGCGGCTTGTTGGACCGCGCTATCACCAGGATGATGGTGGCGCGTGCTCCAGGCGCCAGCGATGTGCCACTCTCCCAGTTTGAGAAGTACGCTGATTGCCCGAGGTTCCAACTCTAACAGAAATCATTTTGGTTTATTTGTGCACTTTTTCTTTGTAACACTGCACTCCAGAAATCGGTGATTTATGTGGCTCAAACGGTTGCTCGACATATATGGGACTGGGCAGGACATATAAAATATTTCTAATGCCTTTAAACAGATTCTGCTGAATTCCAACACTAGTTTTATTTGAAAGGTTCTCTAAATAACTTTGCAAGCATCGACTCATGTAACAACCCCGTAATTCGACACTTCTTAATAGGTATGGAAGCTTTTAGAAACTTTGGTGGACGTCCTTTACGAGTACGAAACTCCATTATTTGATGAAAGCCTTCATCGCTGCGCTTGCGTTGCTATTCCATATCCACATCTTTCTGTAAAATGTCAATGCTAAAGAACCGGAAGGTGCAGCGGTCGTTAACCCAACCAAGATGGACCAACGACCTGGGAAAGCTTGTGAAAATTTTTTAAGATGCTGGTTACATCGTCAGATGAGGTTAGCCTTGTGCAAAACGTATGAACTAGATGCCTTTTGACTGAAATAGAGAATATGAGGAACGTACCTTTACGGTGATTTCTTCGCACCATCGACAGACGAGGAACAGAGCGCACATGTTGTAGCTCAAATACATTAACGACATGGCGAACTTTCCCATGTTTTCTGAAATAGTCTGCAAAACAATTAGTGTGCTTAATGTGAATATAATTGTGATATGTCGTCTTAATCTTGTATGCCTGAACTCATACCAGTAATCCGTTTGAAACAAACGGTTAAATATCGTGATAAAAATGTATGTAATCAATGATCTTCTACTTTACCGTATAGGCCATAGCCTTTTTTTGTTTTTATGGATGGGAAATCATCAAATGACTTCTGCCGCTCTGGGCGAAGCGGGAGGGAGTGTCAGACTCTTACTGACTAAAACCCATCCGTGCTCCTCGTAGTGCCCTTTGCTTTCCAGGGCCACGGTAGCTCTTTCGGACAAAATCCGCAACCCTGGCAGGCTCTGGCCCTAACGGGCCCCGTCTTCTTTGCTGACATTTCATTGAGGCGCGCGTGGAACACAATGCGCCGTCGGCCCGGGCCTGGCTTTGATCGGACGGCGAGCCACCCACCCCTCGCCGTCCGCAGACCCGCACCTACGGTGACCAGGAATCGCCCAGCGACTCCCGACGCCCGGTGCGTCTCCCTATGTTGCGGCGGCTGGGGCGTGAGGGCTGTCTCTCCCTCACGCGGCCCGCCTCCTCCTTCACTAGCATTACTGCTTCGCAGAAGGAGGTGACGGCTTCCCATGCCTCCTCGCTCCGGACCATGGCATGAACCAGGGCCGGATAGGCTATAGCCTACCATGATAAAATGAATATGAAATAGAAATGTACGAAATCGACGAATCTCTAAATGATCCCTCAACCTCATAAATATGTAATGTCTTTAGGGAACAAAAGTTAACATACCCATTACCTAATTGGGGACCTTGACATAGATTGTACAGTCCTACTACCCCGAAGTCCCCATACATACATCCATTCGATAAATCCTGTACAATAATCGCCTTTCAGTTCAGCGCTGGTAGATTAATACCCGTGGCTTTTAAGCCGAATCAATTTAACTATATTCCATAGGGATAGCTTTGCGTCAGTTTTTGGTTTAACATTTGAAACTTTACTCACTGCTGTAGCTTGGTATCCGACGAAACAAATGAGTACGCCACTGCAGACTAACTGTCCTAGCATTGGAGCGCTTAGAATTTTCTTGAAGTCCATGGTTAGGCTAAAACAGGGTTAATTTACAGTTATATTTATTGTGAAATACGAGTGTGGAACTTAAGATAGAAACACGCTTGTACGATACGACTGTACGCACAAAGCAGAGCTAATAGAAATCGCTATTCCTAGACATCACGTTTCGCCAAAAACTTTGTTGATAGAAAACATTTTGCGTAGATATCTCGGTCCATAGGAAACACTGTTGACAGACATGTCTGTTTATAGATAGCACTTCTTACCGTAAACTTTGTTCATAGAAAGTATAGAAACTACTGTTTCCAGATACCCTTAGTTCAAAGAAAGAGCCTTTGGAAAAGAAACTAAACATATATTATATTACAAAATTTTGCTTTTCTGGCTCTGGCAGATGTCTTTAATAAAAACACGTTTATTTCATACAATGCTGCCATTTTAATCAAAAATGTTTCGGCTTTTTAATAATAGTATGGATGAGATATTAAAGAAAAACTATACTAACAAAAAAATACTCGATCTAATTATAATAATATTGTTAAAACACAAAATTTCGTCATTAGTAAATTATTTTCATATGCAAAATTTGGGTTATCTACGTAAAAAAAAAAACCGGCCAAGTGCGAGTCGGTCTCGCGCACGGAGGGTTCCGTACCATTATCTATAAAAAAAAACCGTAAAAAAATCACGTTTGCTGTATGGGAGCCCCATTTAAATATTTATTTTATTCTGTTTTTAGTATTAATTGTTGTTATAACGGCAACAGAAATACATCATCTGTGAAAATTATTTTTGAGTTGATTAAATTGCGGTTTACGATTTATGACGTATTAAAAAAAAACTACTAACTAGATCTCGTTCAAACCAATTTTCGGTGGAAGTTTACATAGTAATGTACACCATATATTTTTTTAGTTTTATCATTCTCTTATTTTAGAAGTTACAGGGGAAGTGTCTCGCGCAAACTATTCAGTTTGCCGGAAAAAACTGGCTGTGACATAAGGACGGACAGACAGACAGACACGACGAATCTATAAGGGTTCCGTTTTTTGCCATTTGGCTACGGAACCCTAAAAAGACCATCTCATTCCTTCCTCATTGCTTTGGCATTCCTGGGCCCATGAGATAAAAATCTATTTGCTAGTTCAGGTTTTATCCGCGTTTCGTTGTTAGTTTTTTTCTGTCACATACCTAAGTACTCGCATGTCTACTAAGATAAATCAATGTGGGACTTACTCTAAGATTGCCCGATGTTGTGTCACCAAGTCGCCCAACCTCTTCAGGTATTTCTCCACAAACATGTCGTGTTTGACCATTTCCTGTCTGTTTATTTCTGGAAAAGAAGCTGAACAAACATTTAATGTAGGTTAATCGGCTTCGGCTATTGTTTTTAATTTAATAAGGTTGTGAGAGTTTATGCTGTGTGTTTAAAACTTTATTTTAACACTATAAACTTGACATAAGTTATTTGTTTATTGTATGTGCAAAAAATACGCGCTTGAACGTGGAATTGCGAACATCTACCCGATATATGTATAATTCAATTTTTATTGCATGCCTTTTTTTAAAAGCTTTTATTTAACTTGACTTGTATGTTTACAAATCTTGCAAGTTTAATTTGACCCACTTCCTGGTATCCGATTGAGCTGATTTTTATTTTTAGCTTCTTACTGTTAGTACCTATCTAAGCAAATGGTAAACATATTTTCTTTGAGATCTCCGTGCAAACGCGTAACGAATTGGCCACCTTGCTACTACCGTGGTTTTAAAACAACACTCAGAAAAATAAACTCTCATCTCAAATGAGTGTAGTGTTGAAATATTTATTTAATTTAATTCTGTAGTTAAGGGTCCTGTCAGATTATTATGTGATTTTATGAATCAGATTAACAAGCAATTTGTGTGTTATCCAGAATTAAATCTAGATGTTTTTCGAAATAAGTTTTTTCAAGGTATACACATAACATTGTACCTATTTATATTTTTTAGAACCTTTATATAATCTGAAGGTTTATATATAATAAATATATTCAAAATAAAAACAAGTTTTTTTTTAATTTATATTGTTGGCATTGACCAAGATATGAAAAAAGCATCAAATCGGATAACAAAATATGTTTCAGTAACATTTGGGTTAGGTACATGATATCTAAGTTGGAAATATAGCAGATGAACACAATAACTCTAGTAATAGTTCTCAAGATACGTTGGTGGTGGTAGGTTCTAAAAACGAGCTGATGTCGAAGACAAAGGACCGGGTGTTGTGGCGCAGTTTGGACTTATTTTACGCAATATAGTGCGATAGTCTGATCTGAATAATTAAATTACCTTGAAAGTCGATGGCACATTCTTCAAAGATATTCTCAAAGCAGTCTGCCAGCACGTCGAACTGGCAGATGAGGGAAATCAGATGAGATTGCGTGATGACCTCAGATATGATCGCCCAAGAGGAGAAGTAGGAGAACGATACGCCCACAGCTAGGTAGGTCAGGATATATCGAAGTGGATATCCGTCGTACACATAGGGAACCTTTAAGTCCACCATCAGGTTGAATTCCATATCGTCCATCAATGGGAAGATTAGCCTGTAATGTTTCATACCTCATTACTAAACACCTGTCAACTTATTTATTTAACTTATCTCGAAGTTCATTAATTTATTTAGTTTTGCACACAAAGACAGCTTTGAAAAGAAAATTATATTTAGAGAGAAGAGCGAAAAACTTCTTTTACTGCTTATTTCAAAAGCTTCTTCTCGAAAAGTCTTGAGAATTGTCTTAACCATCCTCAAGAATTTATATATTTTTTAAAGTTGGCAGCTCAGATTCTAAGTCCTTTCCACCCAATAATGGAGTGGAAAGCGAAAGAAATAATTGACAGATTGTGTGTCGCGTGAAAGAAAACTTTTGACAAAAAAAATACAACCGACTTCCAAATTAAAACACTACAAAGTGTAAACTAACTTTAATTTCGGAAGTCTGTTTTTGGTTGTTTTTTCGTTTTTTGACACCGACTGCAAACACAAATAAAGATTTGCTTTAGAATGTTTATGAAAAACATTGTATGTGCCTATAAAATTTAAGGGTTGCCCTCGGTTTCCCTGGGATTCCATAATCTATGATGACTTGGTGACAATTCAACCACTTCAGCAGGCTATCGAATAAAAAAAATATGTTGAAAATCGGTCCAGGATTGCCGGAGAAATCGGTGGACATGCATAAAAAAATGAACATACAGTCGAACATGTTATAACCTCCTCTTTTTTGTAGTTGGTTAAAAAGGGAGTGGATGGTAGCGTGACAGACTGACGCTGCGAGGGGAGAATGGGAGAAGAAAACGTCCGCGACCCAAAAGTAACATGTAGTAAGGCCAGGAAGGTAACGGTGAGGATCGAGAACTATATGAAGATACAGAAAATGGAACTATGCAACGTGTAAAAGAATAAACGCAATACCTCTTGAGGGTCATTGTACTCATTATTATGAAAAACTTTTACTACGAGACCAAACCTGAAATCGCGAAAAAAATTGCAGCTGTTCAGTACATTTTGTCGAGTTACGCGTGCAGAAATGTATGGAGCATTTGATTTTTTTTCGCAATTTTAATGTTAGTCCCATAGGGAAAGTTGCCCATAATTATGAGCACAATGACCCCTGAAGAGGTATTGTGGATATTCTGTTACACGTTGTAGATAGTAGGTATAGATATTAGTATATAGATTTGCATCCGTGCAAAGTCGCTAGTAACCAATATAGAAGTGTATTAATATTTACCAAACTATCAAGGTGGGATAGGCTACCGTCAGTAAAACTGTTAGATATTTCCTGTGAGTATCGGCCCAATATTTCACAATCTCCTTGCGCCTTTGAGTTGAAATATCAAAACTAGGCGATTCCAAAGCCTTGGCCACTTTCCTGAAGACGTTTTTGTTGCTCACCTAAAACGAGTATAGAATTTTTAAATAGGTTTGTTCATTCTGCAGGTTCTTTCAGGAAGTTTCCCTACTTTCTTTTCGAGGAATTGAGCGCCATTATCTGTCCGCCAGTGTTAAAAATTGAAAATAACTATCACTACAATAGTGTAGAAGGTAAGATGACCCAATTTTTACGGGGGAAATCCTCATGGCTGTCCTCCGCCCTGGAGCGGTCGAAGAGGTCTGTCAGACTCGAACTGGCTAAAGCCCAGTGTTCCATCTCCCACCTACGCCGGGGATCGCGGGAACGTACGCGTCTTCCATAATCCCCGGCTGAGGTCAGATCACCCTGCCTCAACAACACATAAAGGTTTAAAAAATGTAATACTATTTCAAATACCTTCCTTCCTTTAAACAAAATTATGTCTCTAATTTTCTGTACCTTGAAACTTAAAGTCATTCTTAGAGTCAAACTTAGAGTATTTTATTGGTTTCACATTGTCTGAGAAACCAATAAAATACTCAATTTAAACGTTTTCTGCGGAACTGTCTCCACTTAAATGTCTGAAAAGAGATCAGAATTTTCTTCTTTTGTATAGATTTTCTATCCAACTGAAGTATTTTATTTTTTATTTAGACTATTTACGAGTAGCTGCGCTGGGCATGATTTGCGTATTAAAACTTTTCCCTTTGTGTGGCATGCTAAAACCTATGTACTGCCTGTACGCGTTAACTTGGCACCTGGCTCGAATTACGTTATAATTAAATATCGAACGACCATTAAACCGAAAATTAAAATAATGTAAGTTTATATTGTCGAATATTGGTTAGATAACTAATTATCGACAAACGCGACATCGAAACGCTTAAATATCGAAGTACCTACAGAGTATGTAATGTCCTAAATATCGATATTTATTTTATGTTGTGCTACAGAAGTTAGTGACAGAAACAATACGCTGTAAAACACCACGTGGTCTTGTGAAGTCTTGTCTGCCCTACCCCTTTTTTTGTGCATGGGAAATTATCAAATGACTCCTGCCGCTCTGGGTGGAGCGGGAGGGATGTCAGACTCTTACTGACTAAAACCCATCCGGTAACTCTTTCGAACCAAATCTGCAACCCTGACAGGTTCTGGCCCTGACATGCCCCGTCTACTATGCTGTTCTCTTTGAGGCGCGCGTGGAACACAACGCACTGTTGACCCGGGCTTTGATCGGACGGCGAGCCATCCAACGCTCGCCGTCCGCAGACCCGTGCCTAAGGTGGCCGGGAATCGCTCTGCGACTCCCGACGCCCGGAGCGCCTCCGGCTGAACTTTAGCTACCAGTAGCACGAGGAGAGGGGTAAAAGGGGTCAAAGGTGGTAGGGATGGGATCCCTGATTATAACGTTATCACTCTTATTAACGGAAAATGCACATTTTTCTAGAAATTCATAAAAAATGTTTCTAACCTAAAATCACATAAAGAGGAAAAACGAAACGTAAATTTGGGCGATTGACAACCAAAACTGTACCAGTATCTCCAGTATATTATCTATGGTATAAAATGTCGTGCAAAAACGGTGAAAGGAACGTAAAAAAAAACCGAAGCTGCAGAGGTGAACATAACCCCCACCCCTCCCAACCCCCTATTCGTGCTACTGGTTACTTACACTTATACCAGTCTTGTTTCAGACTCCCTGATTCTATTCTCCTGCTTAAAAGCGACAGTAATTTACAGCATGTCAAAGGATCTGTATCATTCACTAATTCAAAAATAAATTTAAAATACACAACGCTATACTCGATACCTGAATTGGTGGCGATGGAATCAAATTACCTCGAATTATAAAATTAAGTGTTAGGAAGAATAGAATTCACGAATATTTGAAATTACCACAATGATAAGTTTCCAAACGGTGATCAACTGTATGCAGACGACATTGGCGCTGGATATCATTTCATCCAGGATCAAATCGTCGGCAATTAAGTGCCATATCTCGAGACAGATTAGGAAGCAGCAGATACTCCTTATGAAGGTGCTGAATATGGTGTAGAGGAGGTAGTCATCTGATGCGGAGATCCCTGGTGAAAGAATAGCGGGTTAGCATTAATACTGACGATGGTCCAATCGACATATTTCCTATGGCTTTGACACAGCAATCGTCCATTTAACAACTTTTTTAAAGTTCTCGTTTAAGTGGACATGTCCCCGGGTTGTTGCAAATGGAGTTTTTTTTTTCAATGAGACGGATATATTGGAAACTATTGAATTCAAATGGGATTTAGTCTAATTATTTAAAGTTTTCTGTTCACAATATGTCGAGAGTATACCTAATGAAGCTTTAATATAATCTTACGGTGTTTGCAATAATTCGGTGACAGACAGATTACCAATGTGCATCAATGAGTTCTGTAGAAATTAGTTACCTCATTGGTAATTTATTTCCGCGACCGGTACTCTCCATATTTGAAAATTCATTTGATTGTGGAATAAAAGATCGAAAGGTAGGTTGGATTTCACTATTTGTTGAGGCTGTTTGACTTTGAGACGTGTGACGTTACTTTTGATGAGCATCGTTAGGTGCTAACTAAAAGAAAAAAATAAGACTTATTTTATACTTTACCTACTATAAAGACGAGTCGATAAACAGTTTCAAAGAAGGTTTTTTCGATCGGGCCAGCGTTTCCAATAGCATAGCTTTCAGTCATTTTACTCCAAACACACTTCAAGGCCCGAATCATTGTGTGTCCGTAATAATCCGATGTGGGCAAATGATCCCTTCGACTAGTTTTATGTGTGTCTTAACGTTTCAATAAAGTAGGTCTAACTTTGAATTAAATATTCGTCGAAGAGGTAATAACGTGCACGTCAAGTTTGTGTTGGTCTCCATAGTCTGTCCGGGAATTTGGTTGCATTATTTTAATTCATTTTGGTTGGTTTTTGGTAGTTATTTATTTATTAAATACTTTTTTTGTTTACCTCATATTATTATGAGGTATTTAAATTTTAACAAACCGTCTCTTCATCGGTCACTTGATTACTGTTTTAATTGAAACTATTTTAACAGTATGGATTAAAGCCAAGGAAAT
Organism: Melanchra persicariae; assembly: GCA_947386135.1. NCBI lineage: Eukaryota > Metazoa > Arthropoda > Insecta > Lepidoptera > Noctuidae > Melanchra > Melanchra persicariae. The sequence goes on along the minus strand of OX376648.1, from coordinate 16,207,542 downwards.
CGAATAAATCCTAAACCACACACATTTTTCGAATAAGAGTACCTTAATTAACGGGTTGGAATAATTTTCAAACCACAGTGTACAATGGACATAGGCTCCATGCAGCGGACAGTGGGCGTTCCCTTTGCAGAAAGTATTTAATTACTTTTTGATATTCGTTTGTTCTAGTCTAATTACAAGATACTCTGACATGTCTCTGTATGAGACACATGAGACATTTCAAGGATGTCATGTTAATTGTAGTTCTAACTAACATTATTATGGAAAATTATTTTAAATGAATTCAAGATAATATACTAGGGAATCTTTCAGGCTTCTTGAATGAGGTTTTTTTTTAAATTGAAATTGTAGAGGTTGGATTATTACTTTTAAGCAGCTTTATGTAACAAGAACGAAATACTACAAGACTGAAAATCATGGTAGGTAAATAATAAAAAAAAAACTTCAATTTTATTGTGTGCGAAATTTATATTTTGTTTATATTATTCTATGGTGTGAACAGAGAACAAAATAAGCCTACTATCTCATCGGTCCTGCACTGATGAAACTTAAGCATTTGTTTATTAATGTTGCAGTCAAAACTCTTAACCAGTCAAAAGTACTTTTGACTGATTAACACCTGTGCTAAGATAGGTCGACGGAGCCTCGCTTCGCGGGGCTCCTATTTCGGGGTGGTTTAAAAAGAAATAACCACGAATGCTAAGGCGGGAGCTCCGCTCCGCTTCGCTCCCGCCTTAACCTTCTAACCTAACCTATACGAGTCGGGGCACTCTGAGTCGGGGTGTTAACCATAATTACGTTTTTAACTCTACTAGCAAAATCAGTCAAAAGTACTTTTGACTGGTTAAGAGTTTTGACTGCAACATTAACATAGAAAGTGAAATGTGCTGCAGAAGTGATATGATAAGTACAATAATTTATGTATGATATGATACAATAAGTAATATTTCAAAATGCTATAATTAAGCATCTAGTCATGTCGGAATCGAAGCAGCACCGTCAAAGCACTGTAGGACGTCTTCACCAACTGGAAACAAGAACAGTTCGTCGATATTTAAGTAAATAAAGCTGAAAAGTAAAATAACGATTTTGTTGAAAATTATATTTTGAGAAAGAAGCCGATTTTGAAGACAATTTTTAGATCAGGAATTAAAACAGGAATTGATTTGTTATGTTTTAAGGTTATAACGGATTTGATATACTCTTATTCAAAATTAATTACAAGAATACTTCTACGCACTAATAAAGCTGCCTGACTTCATTATGGGAGCACCATTCACAGCATTGGTTTAGGCTAGCTTAGGCACAAGTCGCATTTTGAAACTTCCCCGTACCAAATCATGACCCCCCAATAAAACACGAACAAATTAAACAGTAACCAGTTGTTTGGTAAACATAATTAATTTAGATATTAAGGTTGGAAGCCACAAAACAGTTCGCCGCGGGCGAGGCGGTGCGACCACAATGAGCTCAGTTGAGCGAGCCCTGCGCCCCCGGCCGTATGTCTACGTAAAAGCGAAATTCTTTGTTTTAAAAACATGTTGTATTTTCTATTTTCCAATACTATTTATCTTTCGCGTTTTTCGTCTTTTTCTGCAATGTTGATAAAGTAAATAACATTGAACAGGAAAAATCACTGAAAGTTATCAATTCTCTGAACTAGCGAAGTCGTTCAGTCACGTCCACAAAGTGGTTCTTTTCAAAGAATCAGATAACCCTAGAGTAATTTTACTTTAGAATAACAGCATTTATTTCAAATGAACTTTTTGAAAGCTACATTCCAGTAAGACTCCAACCAACTTTTACCAAAGTAAATTGTCAAACTTTAAAATTGCTTGGAGCTTTCTCGTTCAATTCAACTTACTGTCGTATACGAAGTGAGGGAGAGATCGTACATCCCTCCTGCTGTGAGGACCAGGGGTTTGTTGGCCCTCGCGATCACAAACAAGATGGTGGATCGCACTCCAGGTAGTTTGGAGAGTCCGCACTCCCATCCTGAGCAGTAAATGGCCTCGCCTACTTTGGCGCTCTGGAAAGATTGTAAAAAACTTCTTGTATGTTTTTGAAATAACGAGTTTTGAAGGAACTAAGTTCGTTGTTGCCTTGCTTATCAGATGGGGAGCGTTCGGCTGTGGAAATTACATTTCTCACAAAACATTTTTTTTTTCTCTTACCTTAACATGATACTGGTAGAGCGGAAGCTTTATTTACCATTCATCATCTGCCTAGCCAGCTTTTTCCAACTACATTAGGGTCGGCTCCCAGTCATACCGGATTCAGATGAATACCAAAGTTTTCCGCGGAGCGTCTGCCTACCAGACCTCCATAACCCATTAACTGGGTAACACGGTACTTCTTGGCAAGACTGGTGTCATATTCTCTGGCTTCTGACAATCCGTAACGACTGCCAAAGATCTCCAAATGACAGTCCGGAGCGGGACCAATGGCTTAACGTACTTTCCGAGGCACGGAGGAGTCTCGGTATGTTAAGATGGTCACCCACCCACAGACCAACCTCGGCAAGCGTTGCTTAACCTTGATGATCGGCCCGTGCGGCTGTTATAATTTACCCACAAGCTCCTCCAACACAGCTTCAACCGACTTTTTTTACCGACTTCAAAAAGGAGAAGGTTCTCGATTCGTCGGAACCTTTTTATTCTTTTTTTGTAATGTAAGTATGTTCCCCGATTACCCGAAGATAGCTGGACTGAATGGATGACTTTTTTGTTTTGTTTGAAAGAGTATACTTCCCAGGTTGTCCCATGATCATCAAGTCAGGATCTGATGATGGGATCCTGGAGAAATAGAGAGAACTCTTCAAATTTTATAGGCACACTTGAAGCGATTTGGTTAGTTCTCGGAGGAATTGAAATGGGACCACCCATTTCAATTTGGTGAAGATCTGATGAAGAACTTCGGAGATAGGTAACGGAAGTCCTCAATAAATGATAGCAAATGGACTGGGATTGCTGGAATCTCATGTCTGTCTATCGTTTACACCAGTTTATAACATAACATCACGCCGGTACGCTATGAAGGCGTAAGCACATGTGAAACACTAAAAAGTGAAAAAAAGAACTTTTGTACAAAAAAATACAACCGACTTCGAAACAATGCACTACATAGTACAAAATTCGAAGTCGGTTGTATTTTTTTGTAAAAAACGTTTTATACATTATAGTTGACATAATAGTTACCTGATTCGTAATTTCCTCACACCAGCGGCAAATGATGTAGAAATCAAAAAGGTTGTAGCCAAGAAACAGGAAACTCATTAAACATTTGGCGACGCTCTCGTCCAACGTCTGAAAATTAGTTATGACTTAGTTCAACACTTGTGGTAAGTACCAAGTTTCGGCTAAGTTATGAGAATACCCACATTTTCGACCCTCAATCCCTCAAGAGCAACAACTTTTGATGTAGGTAAGTTAGGTATTGAATATAGTTTTAAGAAGTTTAGCATTAGGTACTTGATTTATAACTTGAGAATTTCATAATTATCTATCGTTTTACTAAACTGAAGGCTTGTAACTTGGCAAAATTGTATAAAAGTAAACATAAGCCTTACTATGACGTATCAATGCCAACATGATTCCTTCGTGGAAAAGGGATAGTGCTATTCACTCTGTATATAGCTCTATTTCTCCATTACAATAGAATCATTGGCACGTCACAGTAGCTGCTATTTTGATGGAAGAGAATGAAGAATCAAGATAAAAAAAACACTGTTTGTGCCAAGTACAACGCAAACCATTAAAAATATGATTAGTATAATTACTTTTTGAATAATAAAATACAATTCCCAATAGCCAAATTTTTAAATATTTGACTATATCTGACGTATACTGCCGTAATTCGTCCACTACTGGGCACATCCCTCCCATAAGCGTTGCCACATCGAAAGGTCCGCTTCCTCTCGCATTCAGTGGATTTTGACTATTCACATCAGTTTAGTTCAGTTATAGTTTCAGCAGTGTCCCTGACACTAGCATGGATCAAAGATTTTAATTTTAATAACACAAAGAATTAGTCGCTAATTAGTCGCCGAATATCAGAATTAGTAGATCACTGGTTCAAAAGTTATATATTATAGGGGTTTATAGGTGGCCGATCTGGAGCGAGTCTAGCTTGGCCCAATTCGGATCTCAAAAGCTAGGGCACCCAGCGATGATCTGTTTTCTCCCAAATTTAGTCGGAATAAGTCGCCAAATATAAGAATCTGTTATTGCTAGGTGCGCTAGCTTTTGAGATTCAAAAGCTGGCCATGCTAGGGAGGGAGACTCTCCTGATCGGCTGCCTATAAACACTTATAACTTTAGAACCAGTAACCGACTAATTCTGATATTTGGCGACTAATTTCGACTAATTAGCGACTATTATCAAAAATTAATATCCTTGACGGTGGCCATCACAGTGTCAGGGACACTCATCAGTTACCTATATTGACAAATAACTCGACATATGCATTAGACTCATAAAAATATTTCAGTCGATAACTTCAGCACATGGAACTACAAACCTCTTGTTACCTATTTGAATGTCCACTCACCGTAGTGGCCTGATAGCCGATGAAACAAATGAGCGTGCCGCTGGCCGCCAGCTGGCCCAGCATGGGCCCGCTCAGCGTGTCGCGCATGTTCATCGTGTTGCTGCTCGGGAACAATGGTTAATGGGCTATTAGCATGTAGGTTTCAAGAATTTTATTTCTCATAAGAACTTTAATATCGGTTCACTTAAAATGAGATAATTGGTGCTTACATCTATATAATAAAATCATATTTAGATAGATATCTTCTATGACTTCGTCAACCAATAAGATGGAGAAAAGATTATTATAAATAGCCATAGACATAGACTGGTCTGTGCGTTCTCAATCCACGTATGAAGTGAATAGTTCGCATCACATAGGTCGTCTTGGCGCTAGACGGTCTACAAAAGTGTTAAATGTTTGTGTAAAACGTTCGATAACAAGCGACTCGATACAGTAAATGAAAAACGTAAGAGAGACCTAAGCCCTCCAAGTTTTTGCATGACTGAAACACAAACATCCAATTATATTTATAACTAGCTGTCCCCCGCGGCTTCGCTCCCGGCAACTGGCTACCTACCTACCTACCCTACACCTACCCTACACCTACCCTACCCTACACCTACCCTACACCTACCCTACACCTACCCTACACCTACCCCTCACCTACTCTACACCTACCCTACACCTACCCTACACCTACCCTACACCTACCCTACACTACTTTCATAACTGAGATAAAAAAATTTGAACCAAAATATTGTGTCCTGCGGCAAAATAGCATTCACAATTATGATCCTGAGGATTATAATATATCTAGTGGAAAATGTGCTTGTAACAATAAAAAGGCGAAAAATTATATCCCATTGTGGAAATAGTAGAACAATGTCAGCATTAGTCCAGAAAAATTATTCTTTCATGATTTTGGTCTGTGGTCACGCAGAGAATAAATAAATGTGTGTGAAACGTGACACCTTTACTTTTTCTTTTATATAGGACACGGACGACGATATTTTCGGATTTAGGGAACATTGCTTCGGATCCGAGTCGGATCCGTTTTGGCTCCATCTTTGATTTCCAATCCCCATTACGTAATGACGCGATTTACGCTCACCAAAATTGAAAAAAAAAACGTGACAATAATTTTATTAAGGTTTCGTTATGACAAGATTTTGTTGATTTGATTTATTTTGTTTGCTTTGATTGAGCTCAAGCTTTTTTTATCAGAAAACCAACGACGCGACACATAAAAAAAAAAATTCCCTTTAACTATTTCATAAAAATGAAACTCCGGTGGGAGGGTGGTCGCGAACCAGGCGGGTGTTAGCCCTACCACCGCAAGGGAAGGATTGGCCAGTCTTATAAGATGTTAGGTGAGACTGTCCAGGATGCGCCGAGCGCTCGGTTCAGTTGAGTGTCAGATGGAACAAATTGCGCTACACGAGGAGGCTCCTTCATGCATCCCAAAATAAAAGCTTTGCATTTCGTAATGAAAAATTGTTCAGTTTTTTTTTTATTAGTGATGGGTTTGCTCTTGACTCTAGTCAATGTCAGAGATGACAGAGACAAAGTCTACGATGGAGCGAGCTTCCCCAGAAGGAGCCAGCCGGTCGATTCTGTCGACATCTCACGGTGTTCACCTAGGCGGAGTGAACGACAACTGAGCTGTCATTCCATCTTATATGTATGGTTTGACAACCCACCCGTCGTGCGCCCCGCCCAAGTGTTCACTTCGACATGTTTACAGCCGGTCGATTCTCTCGACATCTCACGGTGTACACCTAGGCGGAGTGAACGACAATAGAGCTGTCATTCCATCTTATTTGTATGGTTTGACAACTCACCCGTCGTGCATCCCGACCAAGTGTTCACTACGACATGTTTACGGAATCGCACTGAATCGCACTGCTGTTCACTCTAACTTTGAAGAGATTAGGGTTGTAAGCTTTTGTTATTCAATTAGGGATTTACGCCATAACTGAACAAATTTTAATAAAATTTCGTATCCAGATAGACTTGGGCTGAGTTTCTAGAAAATGTTCGTGACAAAATGTCAAACACGCGCTGGCTGCTGTGACTCGATGGATCTACTTTGACCTGCATTTAATTTATGTCACTTCTTCCGAAAAATGCCCCCGATTTTCAGTCAGGACATTTACTTTTTATCCCAGGTGAAGAATGGCTTTGATGGTATCAGAGCGAAATATGAACTCAATATAAATATCAAATATTTAAATTGAGTTCATATTTCGCTCTGCTCCTATTGTGATACATTAATATTCTCGGAGGCTGCAATGCAACACTACTCGCTCTATGGAAAGCGCTCCGTATTTCCACGTATCGCCGGTTTCCGCACACACAAAGGGGAGCGAGTTTCAATGTACGCATACCTTTTCAGAATACTTGGTTAAAGCAGGACTCAGTTGATAGGAGAATATCTACAGCGAATATTCAGTATCATAATTATACCTAGTGGCTCTTTTTTATCAAGTTATATTTTTATTAAAATGCGGAGAGTTTATAGATGGAATGATGTGCAGGCAAAACTTGCACCACGTGTTTACTTTTTTTATCAATAGGTTCAAACTGTTAAAAGAAATAAAGCAAAGCCTGGAAAGGAATCACTGTACTAATCACTGTAGTTTCCATAAATACGAAATCATAATGAACAGCTTTTTCTATGGAACCAATGCTGAAATCGCGGAAAAAATATCAGCTGTTCAGTAGAATTCCCTATGATTTATTTTCCGCGATTTCAGTGTTGGTCCCATAGTAAAAATTGTTGATAATGATGAATACAACGATCCCTTTTCAGTTTTTTTTTATTATTAATTTCTATTACATTTTGTATAACTTCGCTCTTAGCCCCGATCTCTATACTAATAACCTGTAATAGAACCTGAAGAGAAATAAAGAAAAAGCCTTCCTCTTGCTCTAGGCGGTTCATCATCATCAAATCAGCCGAAAGATGTCCACTGCTGGACATAGGCCTCCCCTAAGTGTCGCCACAACAACCGGTCCTGTGCTTCTCGCATCCATCGGCTACCCGCGACCCTCACCAGGTCATCGGTCTACCTTCCAACGCCGCGGTCGCCATTCCAGAACTTTTCGGCCCGAACGACCATCTGTTCTGCGAGCAATGTGCCTTGCTCACTGCCACTTCAGTTTTGCGTGCAGCTAAAGACTGGAATTCCTGCCAGAGTCTCTGCTTCCTGATAGCTGCAACCTGGGGTCTTAAAGTCAAGAGTGAATAGGTTACTTCTAGGTAAGCGTGCTCCGTCATCGACCACTTCATCGCATTCCATCAAGTGAGATAATGGACAAACGCGACACTACCATTAATAAAAAAAAAACAATACAAATAAACTTGGCAAGTTAGATTATCCACCTTATTGTTATATTTTTATAAACAAGCCTTAGTAAAACTTTTGATTATGTTAATAACATTTACCTTAAAATTAGCTTGTGTTGTTGTACGAGCTCGCCCAGTCTCTTTGTGTACTTATCAGCGAAACTTTTGTTGTAAACTAAATTGTTTTCAGCTACATCTGAAACGGTCGTTAAAAAGTTTCAGCGTTGTTAGTTCGTTTGAAAAGAGAAATAAATTTACTTCATCATTTGCTTTTGTGAAGGTTGAAGAGCTCCTGGCTAAATAATAACAGCCGCACGATCGATTGCCGAGGTCGGTCAGTGGATGGGTGACCATTCATTACATACCAACACTCCTCCGTGACTCGGAAAGCACGTTTATGTGGTCACGGCTGTCATTCATAGATTTTATCAGTCGTTACCAACGGATAGTCAGAAGTCAGAAAATCTGACACCAGTCCTGCCAAGGGTTGCCGTATTACCAGTTACTGGGTTGTGGAGGTCAGATAAGCTGCAGTCGCTGAATGTGTAAAATACTGGTACTCAGCTACATCTGATTAGACTGGGAGTTGACCCCAATATAGTTGGGAAAAGGCTAGGCAGATCTAACTTTAACTTTTGATAACTTCTGATAAGGTATATGTATGTCTTAATAATGCTGGACGTAGTCCAAAAGTCATCCTATGCTTCTCGCATGTCGACCTCCCGGACTAATTTAACTTGAAATCATTCATTTAATCAGAAGCCATCTTCACAATGAAGAAATGGTTTTTTTATTGGTTTTAAGGGTCATAAAGATACCCGAGTTTGCCAAAAGCGAAACGTGGAGAGTAAAATATCGATTTGCTCGGGAATTTTATTTTACAATGGCCCGCTAAGGCCGCCACTAATTGAAAAAGTCGGGATTGCCACTGTTACGATGAACACTCTAAAATGTTGACAAGCGAATAGCAACCTTAAGACAAGAAGGACTTAATATTGTCCAGTTATTTGCTCAACAGTTACTACAGAAGCAACAAGATTACTTACAAGATTGCGTTCGGTTGACCACCATTCGATATTGACCGCCTCAAAAGTTTTGAGGAAAAACCATTACCTTCCATTGTACGTACAGCTAAGGATTGGAATTTCTTTGTCAGAGCCTCTAGTCCCTTATTGCTGCCTTACTAGCTGCCTTGGGTCTTGGGTCTCCAATGGGTCACGGTTAGGCAACTGTGTTTTTTTTTATTGGAAACCATCACAAACTCTTACAAAATTCACAGTCAGAACAGTATAAATGATACATTAAAACATACCTTCAAATCCAGCCCGGCAGTCTCTCAGCAAGTTCTCGAAGCAGTCAGCCAGAACTGTGAACTGGCACAGCAGATGCATCAAATGAGTCTGCATCTTCAGGTCAGTCACCATCACGAAATGGGAGATGTAGTAGAAGGATATCACCACGATTAAGTAGGCAAGCGGGTACCGGGTAGGTGTCATGTAGTAGAATGGTAGACGGATTCCTACGATGAGGTTATAGTCCACGTCGTCTACTAGAGGAAAGATGAACCTGAAATATTTCCTTTATATTAGTAAAAGTGTGATTTACCATAGCTCCGGCTTTAAACCTTGCAATTAAAGCCGCATGGCATGCAAGCCATTTGTGACCTGTGTAGCAAAGGGTAGGTACCTGCTACTTCTTGTCAAAATTGAAACCAGTTCCTTTACCATAGAAATAATGTGATTAATCATTATTGCGAACAGCTTTTTTCTTCTGGTTAGAACGTCTGACGATGATCCTGGAATTCCAAGCTAATATTGTCCAAATGACTAAGATCATCCAATGAGACCTTTAGGCTACCAGGGTTGCAGATTTTGTTCGAAAGAGTAACCGCGGCCCAGGAACGTAAAAGGCACTAGGAGGAGCATGGGTGGGTTTTAGTCAGTAGAAGTCTGACACTCCCTGCCGCTCCATCCAGAGCGGGAGGGGTGATTTGATGATTTCCCATCCTCAAAAAAAAAAAAAAGGCTAGGCTTTTTTAAAAATATAATTAAAGAATTTTTTATTGTTTTTATTTACCAAGCTGCTAAAGTACAGTTCCCCAATGCGAGCAGAAGCTTCAAATATCTCTCGTTCCTTTGATACCAAAAGTCCACTAATTTCTTCCTTTCCTCCGTTGAAATATCGAAATACGGAGACTCCATGGAACTAGCCAGTTTCTTGTAAAAGTCACTGTGTGCCATCTAGAATATATCGCAATATAAATGAGATTTTTATTAAAGATTAGTTTTATTGGGTTCAAAGGTGTCTTAAAGGGCAGGGTCACTTTTGTGAAGGGTCAATTTTGTTAGGAGGAAAATTCCAGACTGTTTTTTACGTTCAAGCATTATTTTATTGAATAGCTGCAACCGACTGTAAACCATTACACAAAGATCTTGAATAATGTTATTGTTCACAGGGTTTTCAAGGTAGCAGTAAACGCCTCATAGAGATACTTCAAAGGAACATTCCACTCGACCCTTTACACAAAGCAAATTTATGAATGAGGAAAATAGAAACTGACGTGAATTCGTATTATAAAACGATTTACTAACGTATAGCGATTTTCTGGGCCATTGTGGCACATTAAGACATGACTAAATCTAGTTTAGTCATACTATATTTTTGGTCCTGTTATTGCGTTGTGCCTACATCTGCGTACCTACCTATTTTCTTTATTCCATTGTTTGTTGCGTATGTAATAATTTGAACGATGTTTTTATCTATTAACTACTTGATAGTCATACATAACTCAATGGGGATTATTCCTGCTTGAAAATAAATATATTTTATGAGACAGTTGGATTATCAAAAAAAATTAATACGTATTTTTTGTGTTATAAAATCAATAAAAATTACAAAGATAAAAGTGTCAAAGCACACTTTTAACGTAGACGTGACGACACGCACAATTTGAAAGTATTGTCATATTGCATGGTCGTCATTTATTGTTTAGGTGACAAAACAACAAAATTACGTGTCCAAAATATTTTAATTATCTAACTGACCGACTACATAGAACTTTTTACGAATCTACCCCATTGTTGTCACTTTTGAACTTCCTCTAATTTTGGTGCAGATCTAATCGATGCGCTCCATAATAAAAGAAATTATGGGGAAAAAATAGACAGGCTGAAGTGGGAGTAAGCTGGCCACGGTGCTCGAATGCACCCGAAGATCATCACTCACTGGACGCCTGGGGAAGGACGTCGCCGTCGATGTCGACCGCGGCGAAGCTGGTGTGACGATATCCTCATGTGTGTTGGGCAAACTTAGCCAGAGATCGCCCATGCCAGAGAGGTTTGGAGAAAGGGGAGGCCTATGCCCAGCAGTGGGACACACGTGAAGGCTAACAAAAAATCGCTTCACATATTACACATTTGAAATAGTAACTACCTATAATAAACTGTAATTTCAAGTTCCTTATTTATATAAATGGCTCATGACGCAGAAATACCGTTATAAAACAACCAAGGCGTTTAATTTACCATATTTTTGTATCTATAAATGGTTATGAACTGTATAACTGTGGCGTTAATGCTGGCCGCCACTTCGTCCAAGCCTGAGGTCTCCGTGAATCCGTACCACACTTCGCCGCACACCAGAAGGACTATCATCAACTTCACCATGTTGCTGTACATCAGGTAGAATATGTCGTGGTCCGACGTGGACATACCTGGTGAAGCGGAAGAAGTTTGGAGTTTAGGTTCGTTTATAGGAGGAGAGTTTCTCGCCTTAACTCGGCGACTATTGGACTCATTCTAATAGTCGCCGAGTTACGGCGAGAAACTCCTAGAAAAGGTGACTCGCATCAGTAGACAAGATACATATTTGCATGTTGTGACTCAACAGTCATTTCGAAAGGCGAGGATCGTGTTTCCTATGGAAATTGGAAGATTCTGTACCTACCTTTCCGTGCAAAGAAAAGTCATTTTTGTATTTGTATAATTGCAGTTCGAGAAAATCGCCTGTCAAGTCTCCTGAGAAATAATCGCTGGCGAGTTTTTGTCCCTTGTTTAAGTGGAGTGGAGTATTTATTTTATTACACATGAGTGCAATAATTGCTTCGTAGACGAAGCAATTATTAAGCGTGTAGGTGAGGCTAGAGCCTCACCTACACGCTTAATCGCATGCACAATTCGATCATTCTCGCCTTTTAAAGAGCGATAAACTCTCCTCGTTTAAGTATCATTTAAATTAGCTCAAGCAAATAGTCGAGAACGTTCCATCCAAGTCTGTGACAACTTTAAACTAAGTGCAACTTACTCCGGCGCTTTGAGGAATGAACATTAAGATGAGTTGGACGGCTTGGAGTGTGAAATTGTTGATTAATGCAGACAAATGCGAATTGTGTCTGTTGATTCAACTGGTATTCGTAATTTATGAGTTCCTACCCGTTATTATAACTTAGTGGTTTACAATTACGAATTAACCTTTGTTTTACCAGATGGTTACGATATAGACAAATAGGTACAGCACGATAATACTCAAAAGGAGTGTTCAAACGAAACAATTGGCCCAGAAACGTCGTAACTGCAGACAATCTGAGACCGTGAAAACGAAAAAACTTCTTTAGTGCTAAGATTAGCATGACATTTAACTAAAGCATACGGCTATGGTTTTCCATAAAAACTTATACAAGTAACAGCCTACTTATATTTGAATTGTACTTTTAATGCATTCTTAACTACAAATGGTCCCTTAAAAATCATCATAAAATACAAAACACTAAAGTTGTTGCCCAGCAGTGAGTCATCTGGGGTCATAACGGGCTGGACTAGATCAAAGTGGACTAGATGTATTTGTTGTGTTTGTATTTAGTACATATTATTTTAAAAAAACATGTGTGGATGATCGCTGTCTGAAACAAATTAATTGAATTGAAAGTCGATACCTTAGTTGGTGGCGATGGACTGGAGTAAAACTATGAATTCGAGTACTTATCATCATCATTTTAAATCGACAGTGTTAATAATTAAGAAGATGAATTTGAAGAGTTAAAACCTACCAATAACATTCACTAATAAAAGGCAATCTCATCCTGAAATAAAGGTCATCGTAAAGCACGAAGCCACCGCAAATCCCCAAAAAACAATTTACCTGTAACGTAAGCAATCCTGTAGATAGACTCAAAGAATACAGTCTCCAATCTTCCGCTTGATTGCTCCAAAGCCTTTGTGTGAGTCAATTTTCCCCAAAGATTTTTGACGAGATCCATTGTTGGAAAGTCCCTTTGATAACGTTCGAGTGTCAAGCCCCGTCTAGTGGACGCAAGTACGGCCCTGATTAAATGGTAAATTAATTGTCAGTGCGTTTCCATTGTATGAGGATTATCGTTGAGCAGATTCGATCGGATTTTGAGGAGTTCTCCGATGACCCTTAATAAAGTTTGATTTCGCTGTGGGACTAGTAGGTACATACTTTGATTCTATTCGTTGGGAACCTTAAATATAAAACGTGTAACAGAATAAATGCTTCATAAGGGGTAATTGTGCTCATCATTATGAATAACTTTTACTGTTTGTGTTGGCACAGATAGTGTTGGTCCCATAGTGAAAGTTGTTCATAATGACGAGTATAATGACCCTTATGAGGTATTGCGTTTATTCTGTTACACATTGTTCAAAGATCTACTCACGAGAAAATATAGCCTTTATAAAATCTTTCAAAGTAGGATTTCTAATTTGCGATTCTGAAAAAAAAATCCTGTGAATTCTCTATATTATCCTATCCTTTACGTTAGTTTATCAAACGAGATTTTCGAAGATATATTTATCCTTCGTTTGCTTTCCAGCAACTCAACGATACTCAATAGAAAATCTCCTTTTCACAATATGGCAAGGAAATATGAAAAATCCATCTCGTTATTATTTCTAAGAACTCTTCATAAACGTTGCTAGAATTACCCGATGAAACTTTAAATTCAACATCATCATTATCATATCTGCCGAAAGACGTCCACTGCTGGACATCCGCCTCCAATGTGCCCTGCCCACTGCCACTTCTGTTTGGCAATCCTTCGGGCTATGTCAGTAACCTTAGTTATCCTGCTTAACTCTAAATTATCTTAACTAATTTACTTTAAAAGTATTTAAGATGATTCTTTGTCGAGAATCAAATTCAATTCCGAATTTGCATATACCTTCACATGAATAAAACTAAGGTACTTAACCAGTGAAGGTAACTCTATTGTATTTCGATGCTACATTGAAAACAAAGGCAATAAATAATAGAACACTTGGAAACTATGTAAATCACACCATTCATTATAATCCGATTATATTTATCCATTTTAAATCCATTAACATAACTGTATTTTAATAAAAGGAAATAATTATAATTTGAATGATTTATTTGATTCATAACAGACAATATACTTTGATTTATACAACACTGAATATATCACAAACATCGAGAGCTGTGGTTACAGTCTTAACATATTTTAATTATCTTAATTACTTTATTTATTCATTATACACAGCTACCTTACTGGCAAAGCTTTTTCCTTATATGTCTTATTTAGTAAATAAAGATGATACCTACGAAAATCATGCGTTTCCGCAACTTTAATTGAAGCATGAACTTCGTAAATAAGTTAAAAAAAGATTGGATTACTTTAAAAGTGCTTCAAATTACACATTTTTTCTCAGTGATTTAAGTAACATGACCCAAAAAAGTACCTACTACTTATATAAAGAAAACACCAATTCAATATCTCATTTATTTTTTCTTAACAATAATGACTAGGTTTGGTTTGGTTGGTTTTTAGGCGTTTGCCTTGTTACCCGGTAGTTTTGGATTCGATTTCCATTGGAAGCATACTTTGTAAAGTTGTTTACAGTTTGGCTAGAACATTGCAGACCTGAATCACCTGATTGTCTGATAAAAAGATGATTTCGTGCTTCGAAAGGCACGTATAAGCTGGTGGTCCCGGACGCCAAATGGCGGTCGTCAAATAAACCATGTCAGAGGCCCTTGAGGCGGTTTAGAAACTCTGACACTAGGGTGTGTAGGATCGTTAGACCTTACTGCCCACACGATAAGAAGATCATCACCATCATATCAGCCGAAAGACGTCCACTGTTGGACATAGGCCTCCAAAATGACAAGGTTTATGAGCGATTTATTATTATAATGTCGTTAGTTACACGTGATTACAGCTGGTTGAGAGTTGCTGGATATCGAGTTGAATGCATGGTGTGCACTACGAGAGGCCTATGTCTACCAGTAGACTGCTAAAGGCTGATGATGATGATAGATAGATAGATAGATAGATAAAACATTTATTTGATGCAAGTAAAGAAACACGGCACACAAAAGAGTAACACAAATTATGAAAAATACGAGTAATACAAAGTAGTCTAAGCAAATATTTGAAATAACAAACAAACAAAATAACAAAAAAAAAAAAAACAGCACTATGATTTGAGTAGGTCTGTATGGAAATCTGTGGCAGAAGTGCCAAACTACCTACCTACATAAATATATTTGAATTTGACAAAAGACAAAAATAAATAATTATAATCTTGTGCGGTGCGTGTCTCCAAGCTGCGCCAAATGGGAGTCCAGCTCAGCATGTGCCAGGCAAATGTACCTGACGCTGGTATTCTGCTGGATCCATAAAGTGACATACGGACGTCGAGCAGATACAGAACAGTTAGAAAACGTGAAAAGTGAGTAGTGGTTTTGAGTTAAGTAACTGTTTGGTGAGTGTATCCACATTTGTATTATTAGGTGTGTATGCAATTTTAATAGACATAATTATATTAATTAAATAAAAGGAATGATATTTGAAGTAAGCGATTGTACAAGATTGGCTGTAATTAACTGTGTTTACAAGATGTTTTGCTTTTTCTTTCCAGTCCTGCAGCGGGTACCCACGGCCAAAACTTAAATTAACGACGTGTTCGAAATCGTCACGCCCAGTTCTTTCTGCGTGTTAATAAGGAACTGTCGAAGCCGACTTCTAAAGGTATCAAGTATTTTAATGTTTCTTATCGGCGGGGGAATATTGTTCCAGCATTTGGATGCAATGATGATGACACGTGATTCCATAAAATAAATTATTTGGCCAACTCTTAAAATATTTATTTTTAGCTTTTATTTACCATTACGTCTAAAATTAAACTCGAATCCATCCCAAAGTATTTACTCTTCACATAGAGTTTAAGGATAACATTTTTGAATCCTCTTCTTAGCGTCAATAAGCCAGATTTCTAAGATTAGACAGATATTTAGGTTTTTAAACAACTTACTTAGATTCATAAATACTGAGATTTAAAAAAAGACATTCCAATTTGCTTCTGTTTTTTTGCTAAAATCGAAAGCATCAGAATAAATGTGCATTTTATTTTCGCGCCATGGAACAATGTCGTTACACCAAATAACGTCTACTTATTCTATAGAATAGTTTAGTCTAAAATATAAAATATTTTACGATATACATAGATATTCATGACTGCTAGTTTATTGCCTTTATAAATTACTAAACAATTATCAAGTAGTTGTAGCAAAGTTTAGAGCAAGAATTTATATTGATTTAAAAAGCTCTCAATTTTCATGTGCCAGGGTTTCGGTTAGTTCAAATCCTATCACAAAAGATACGAATCTCAAGTTGTATAAGACTATGAATCCAGGTTCTTAAAAATACATAAATGGTGCTACAGTCGTAGTTGCAATTGCTATAAAATACGAAATAGACACAGTGCACAGGTAAACAAACAATATTGAAATGGCAACCAAATATTCTAGGCAAGTAATTGTAGACGCCACAATAATTGCAAGTAGTGGAATAGCTACGAATAATTTCAAAATATTGTTTATCAAGAGATCAATAACAGTTGATTGTGTCAGTGTTTGTCGTTAAACACTGACACATTCAATACATTTAATACATAACCATCACTGCAAAGCAATCAAACTCATAGTTGTGCCAAAAACACACACATCAAGAATCAGCAATTTACAATTAACTATCCAATAATGTTAAACTACTTTACAGATCCAGGTACGTAATCTTAGTAGCAGTGACTGCAGCTGCGGCCGCCAACGTAGCAGCGACTGCGACTACTGCAGCTGTGGAGCCCATCGCTTTGACCGCGAAGCCCATGATGAAGGACACGAGCAGTTGTGCCACGAATACGCAGCTGCTGACGACGGCGACGTCTGTGCCGATACCGCGAGCCTCCCCGCAACCACCGCCGCCGCTGTCCCACTGTTGGGGAAAAGGGGAAGTGAAACAGATAGAATTGTATATTATTAAGCTTATTTACGAGAATCTATAGCTACCGAAAAAACAGGCCCGCACTAGTAGAAAACAGATTTGTGGAAGTTTTTCACTACAGTGAAACACCATCGCTAATTAGATTTATGTGACAAGCCAAGGAATAAAAACCAAAAGGGGAATACTTCTTACAGGAGTTAAGGACTATAGGCAGTAAAAATATCGTTGATTTCATGAAAAATAAGATTTCTTTATTTTTATGGAATCGGCATCTGGAATTATTAA
The DNA here is from genome assembly GCA_947386135.1 of Melanchra persicariae. Classification (NCBI taxonomy): domain Eukaryota; kingdom Metazoa; phylum Arthropoda; class Insecta; order Lepidoptera; family Noctuidae; genus Melanchra; species Melanchra persicariae. Next base: position 16,190,118 of record OX376648.1, on the reverse strand, counting down.
AAATGTGATTGCAGAGAAAAATGAGAAGGTTCCGAGAAATCCTGGTACGTTATCATGGAAAAATAGAATAAAATATAGAAATAAGAGATCGCCGGTCACAAAATATAACCACATTCTTTCTACAAAAGATCAATGAAAAAAAAAATCATATTTGCACGTTTGTTTTTCCCTACAAATGGACACAGTTTCAGAGTCGTTTAAAGTTGATGCATGATCATTCTTAGCTGCAATTAGCGATCGTTTAATGAATTACAAATTACAGGGCACAAACAGTTTAAAATACCGGGAACATCGCACATCAAAGGATTTATACGCTGAAATATTAATCGGTTGGTTGAAGCTAAAACACATTGTGTATACAATAAATTGACATTTCCCAGCGATTTATTGAATGGTCACAATATTTAAACAGTGTTTTTGACGTAAATTCACCTTATTTATTAACACAAAACATGCTGTTTCCTGAAATTATCGGTAGTTCATTGAAATGATACCCATCACATCACTGGGTACAGAAGGGTTATTTTAGTCGCGTATATTGCAGCAATTTCTGAATTTAACATGGTGAAATAGTTTAGTTGTGATGCGCAAGAGCACTTTATGGGGCGAATGTCTTAAAGGAAACAGTGTCATAGATGACGCGATCACACGCACTGAGATGACAATATTCTAAATGGTGTCGCTTGCGAGAACAGCTTCGTGCTAATATTATAAAGTATAGTATAGATATGATTTTTGAATTATATTAAAAAACCGGAAGTACGGGTCGGACTCGCGTACGAAGCAAACAGAGTTATATAGCTCTCCAAAAGCCAAAAATGGAACCCTTATATTTTCATCCTATCCACCTGTCCAGATGTTATTGTTACTATTAGGTGGCAAACACGCAGGCAGTCTACTTTTTTCATAGGACCAGCCCGCCACACATTCTCAATCACTGCAACTCCTGAGAGCCTGAATTAACAGCAGCCGCATGGGCCGATCTTCAAGGTTAAGCAACGCTTGCCGAGTTTGGTCTGTGGATGGATGACCATCTTAACATACCGAGAACTCTCCGTACCTCGGAAAGCACGTTAAGCCGTGGGTCCCGGCTGTCATTTGGCTATCTTTGGCAGTCGTTACGGATTGTCAGAAGCCATGCAGAATATCTGACACCAGACTGGCCAAGAAGTACCTTGTTACCCAGTTAATGGGTTGTGGACGTCTGGTAAGCAGCAGCTCCACATGAAATACTGGTATTCAGCTGAATCCGGTTTGACTGGAAGCCGATTACAATATAGTTGGGAAAAGGCTAGTCAGTGAATCTCGACGAAAACGATTGAACTGTCTTAGATTCCGCAAACAGTGGAGGAGTAAGAAATGCATGATGTCCACTTATACAGGCAGCCTACTTATGAAAACTATGAACCGCCTATAGCCATTTTCAATAAAAGATCCATCCCAGGAACGTTGTTATTCCCAAATAAAAGCCTGCTTTTCCTTAAAATCCGGAACATAACAATACTGCTGCGACAAAACAATATACGGTGGTAGTTCATAAACGGGCATCATTGCAAAGATACAATGCATGATATTGTATGTCTAGGATATTATTATTTTCAGAATAGGTATATAAACACTTGTTTTTGTTTTTTATGCTTATGTTAGACAACAAATTTATGTGTGTGCGTCACTTTCACGTGAACAGACAGATTTTCTTTCTTTCTTTCCAGTTCCCTCGTGTTAATACAGATTTTCGCAAATAAAAAGTAGCCAATTACCGTCTCCAGGGACCCATTATCCCTTCACCGTGGCCCTGGAACGCAAAAGCCACTAGGAGGAGCGTGGATGGGTTTTTATTTATTTGATGATTTCACATCCATAAAAAAATAATGGTCCCATTATCCCTGTATCAAACTCGGTTCTGCGATTTAACCGTGAAAGCGTGTCAGACAAATAAATTTGCCTTTACTTTTAGATTATTAATTAATATTGAAGTTAGGATTTTATTGACATAAGGTTAAAAAAACAAAACTCACCATGCCAGTAGCGTGGTAGTGCGCAACCAGGAGGTAGGGCATGGTGAAGAGTGTGGAGTACATGACTCCGGCTGTCCAGCTGCAGAGCAGCACGGCGGCTTTGGCGCGGATAGCGCACAGAGCCACCATGCCGCAGCTGTAGGTGCAGAGCCCCCCGACATAGACGCGCTTAGCTCTGAAATGATATTTACAGAATCCTTTATCAATACATAATAAAGATATTAATTATAAATATGTAAAATAAATTAAAGATTAAGCTAAAGTCAAAGTCAAAGCATTTATTTCAAATAAACCATTTACACTGTACACTCCTTGTGTACAATATAAAAAATAGTTTTATTTTAGCGTTGAAAAATGAGCAAACCTAGTGTGGTGCAACGTTTATAAAAAATATTCATCTCAACTTGAAGCCTATCATCACCAAATACCAAACTGCATAAACAATTAATTCAGACGTCATTCCATTACCACAAAAGCCACATACACCAGACCTGGTATTAATGTTAAGGACTTTAAGAGCATAATTAGTGGTTTATGGTCGAGCTTGTTGCTAATAGACAGATGGCTGAGGCTGAGTGAGATTAATGGTACACATGCAGATTCACTAACTAGTAAATTCGTTTTTTATTCGTTTTTAAGCGGGTTGGATACTTGGAAGAACTATGTCATCAGATTAATCCGTTGGTGTGTCAAATGATGTGCAATTGGAGGGATCAGTGGCCTGTAGTGGTCTGTTACTATATGCTGATGATGATGACATTTTATTAGTTATATTTACTCTCTGAGGAAGGATATCACATCGGCAAAATTGACGAAGTTCTTTCTCTTCTTTACCTTTGTTTTATTAGGAAAGTCCGTGCATGATTTCATGCTTATCACACCTACATATTCCTTCTTAGTTGTCTGCCAGTGAATAAATTTAGGATTTTTACTTACAATCTAGAAGTCTCAAGTACAAGATTTTTAAGTATTTTGTCTTTCCACAGTGTGATAAATTGGTATACTTTTGGGTCGTCAATCTTTGACGGAGCTGCGGAGGGAATAGACTCTTCATAGAAAATTTTCTCGGTAAATAAATCCGAGATATAACTCGTGTGATCCAAACTAGAGTGTCCTCGATTTGCTCGCACCATTTGTCGATAAATTCAATTTTATCAAGTGTAATGCTAGGTTCACATGGGCCGACAAACATTTTTTTTCAGACTTTCTCACTATACTCTGTAAACACTTTTCAAGTATTCGTTTGTTATTTTAAAAAAACACAGTTTATTCTACACCCATTCATGTGTTTTACTATCGGAAAATTCGGTGAGCAGGTAGCTAGGTATACAAAATAATAAGACGATGGTTTTTAACTTTTTTTTTTTTTTGACGGTCGGAAATCATCAAATGACCCCTCCCGCTCTGGGTGGAGCTACAGGGAGTGTCAGACTTTTACTGACTAAAACCCACCCATAATCCTCCTAGTGCCTTTCTTTACAGGGCCGCGGTAACTCTTTCGAACATATTCCGCAACCCTGGCAGATAGTTTTTACCTGCATACAATTCTTAATCGACTATTGAACACGCCCTTTCGATCCTAAGGGTTGAGACAAGTGAGATTCTGTCAGCGGTAGCGTGGCGAAGGCTAATGTCAATACGTCAAAAATGTATGGGATTGTCAGATGCTATCGAAATCATGTGATCAAATTTCTACATTATTTTGGGCATTTCGACAGTCGCATTCGCTAATTGAATGGCACATTGTCTAGGGCCTCTGGCCGGGTCATACAGGTAACGGTGTTGTGTCGTGTCGTGACACTATTGACTTTAGCTAATCAAAACTTGTGATTTTTTGTAGCCGTTACAAGATTATGAAGACCGTGGCACGGCATGGCAAAGTTACTTTAGGAAATATGCATTTAAAATCTATACTAATATTATTAAGCTGTATTGTATGTTTGTTTGGTTCTTCTTCTTAACGTGTCGATGGCAAATAGAGTGATTACTTTTTATGTTTGGTCCAGTACTCAGAAATGGTAATACCATTCGCTGGCACAGCCATCCATAATGTCAATTTGAATTCGAACCAGTAGTTCCTTGGATAAGCGCGTTTTTTACTCGACCGCGCGACGCAAGGGAGGGTAATTTTTTGGTTGAACGCGCTAGTCTCAGGAACTTATAGTTCGAAATTAAAAAAATATTTTAGTGTTGGATAACCCGTTTATCGAGGAAGGCTATAGGCTATATAACATCACGCTACGACCAAAATGAGAGGAGCAATAATGAAAAATGTAACGCACGCAGACGAAGTTGCGCGGGTGAGCTAGTCTGCACATAATCTTTAAATCCAGGAAGAAACCCACAGTGTGAACCTCCCCTCATGGGTTCTAGACGAGCTAAGCCTGTAACGTTATTGATTTTTAAATCACTTCGAAGCCGGCAAAGTGTTAGCCAGGAAGAACGTCACAAAGTCAAGGATCCGTTGATCTCATTACAACGAGATACTGTTTACTAGAAGTACTTACAGTCAGCTGTCAAGTTGAAGGGTAAGAGCGTAGATAACACGATGATTGTATGAACGATCGCCTGATATGGGAGACGTGAATACGTGATGTAATCTTTGTAGAAGAAATATTCTAATTTAGATATCGTTTTACGAGAATGTTTGGTGTACAGGTAACTGTTTTATTAATAGCTAGCATTATATTGTAATTTTGTGGAGATATATAAACATTACTTAATTATTATTATTTACTGACTCGCATTTGTCCGCGGCTTCAATTACGTTAATAGAAATTTTCGCAAATAAAAAACATCGCAACAAAACATAGTCTCCATGGGTCCCAGGGATCTACCTATGTCCCAAAATTCTAGAAAATCGGTGTAGGGATTTAGGCGCGATACCTAAGAAATATTAATTAGGATTTGGGAAAATGCGTGCACCATTAAGGTATATCACAATCATAAAAACAGTGAGAAAAATCCTTATCTTATTAAGTAATTTAAAATATCGGCTGACGTTGTTTAATTATCTGAATGCCATTAGCTGAAAATCATTGATGGTGTTAAAATCATCAAACATTAGTCTTAAATTTAAAACTAAAAAGCCGAGATTCATATCCAAAGTCTCAGCTGTAAATCATGGTTGAAAGGGTATATTTATATAGACTAATTTTATTTATCTTGTTACTATGCGAGTTTAGATGTCCAATAAAATTGAAAACAGTTATCTAAACCCTAGTTTCAACTTTAGCGTATTAAAAGCTAATTTTATTAAAATAGGTACCTACTTCACTAAATTGCTTTTGAAAGTTTGACCACAGCTCACAGACTCTTTGCTTTTGCAATATCTCTGGGAACGTTTTTAATGAAACTGTCTGTCTACTCATGAAAATACTTGCTGCTTACTGTAGGCGTGATTTTTCTATTAATAAGGCTGGAAAATTTGTGCTATTCACAACAAGCTTCTTTAATACAAACGTGTTGGTAAGATATGCTTATTATACTTACTGTAAGTAGTAGATAATTTTGGAAATTATTTTACTATTAAGCATGTGGTCTCCGCTTATAAGAAGTTCGTCACTGTTCGACATATATTCAAGATTCTAAACCTTGAATACAGAACAGAAACAAGGGTTCATGGTCAACCATGCACCATGGCTATGGTAAACAAACTTTGCAAACATTGATGTCTATTATTCAAGAGTCTCTTTAATTTATGAAAATATCAAACTAACCCAATTCTTTTAATGAGTTTTTCAATGATGGTGGAATAGCAAGCACAGGAGAGTGAGTACATCGCCATGCCCCAGCAGCCGAAGCGAACGCCTTCCTCGTAGTCCGAGCGACTTATACTGCCCACCGGCGCCTGAAATTAAATTATAGCAATGTTGTAGGAAAGCAATTTCAGTTTCGTTGCTCATATAAATTCACAAGTTTTCCGTACCAAAATATTTTATAACGATATTATATTTTCACAGCACAAGTTAAATCTACGTTATTCTTATGACTTGCTGGGGTCTCAATCCGTTAAAAAATTTTCAATGGGATTATCGGTAACGATGTCGCACTTGTGAACGAACCGAATCGTCTGCCATTTTACTTATATAATATACCTACTATTTGCGGCAAATGTTTCAGTAGGCGCTACATTTGAAAATAGGGGTTTGTTTCAGCAGGTTTCGTGAACCATACATTTTCCGTAAATAATGTCTACTGATGAATGGCATTAGAACACCACTTAGAGGTGACAATAGATAACAACAATGTCAGTATCTATTAACTAATCGTGAACCATTCAATATAACAGGTTGGTAATACCACGGTAATACCCACACTCGAAAGTAATGAATCATATAAATAATCCATTATCACAAGTTAATGACCGGGGATCAAATAAAATAAATATATTAATAAGTAGAAGCAAAAGCCTCTAAAAGTATGAAATAATACTATCGCGCACCATAAAGGCTGGTTCGAGGTGGTGCAAGAAAAGCGTGTCTGGAAAGATATGGCAGAGACCTTTGTCTGGCAGAACCTATAGGATAATAATATAATTATACTGACCGCTGGATCCCCTCCAAACACAGCTTCTCCGACGAAGTCGGTGAAGTACAAGGAGTAGCAGACATGCGCCATCCAGCAGAACAGATTCGTGAGGCAGACCACGCGCAGAGAGCTCGGCATCATCACGATGGACTTCAGGTAGTGGCTCAGTGAGAGGTTCCCACCGCCGTGACCAGCTTCTACCACGTTAATGGGAGCGACGTACTGGAAAAGCCAGATTTGGTGAAGATTTAGTTTAAATTGAAGTTGAAAATTGAGACAGACCTAAATTCGGCATTCTTGTTAGTAGTGGATTAATTTGGCAAACAATTACCAATAAATCATAAATGATGATTATATTTACATTCTACAGGGTGTTGCAGAAGTGTGTGGTCATATATAAGGAGGATTTTGGATGGATAATACTACGGAAACAGTAGCAAAACAAAAACAAAATGCATTTTCTTTTTTAATACGATAACAAAAAACCGGCCAAGTGCGAGTCGGACTCGCCCAGGAAGGGTTCCGTAGCAGCAAGTAAAAGGTAAATTGCGGTTTACGATTTATGACGTATTAAAAAAAAACTACTTACATCAAATATTTTTTTGTTTTATTTATCTCTTATTTTAGAAGCTACAGGGGGGAGGGACACACATTTTACCACTTTGAAAGTGTCTCTCGCGCAAACTATTCAGTTTAGAAAATAATTAAATTACACACAATACATCTACTTACCAAGTTTCAACAGTATTATAGTTTCGGAAAAAAGTGGCTGTGACATACGGACGGACAGACAAAATCAAGTAAAATCAAGAAATCAAGTAGGTATGATTGTCGTTTGTTGGCAATTAAATACTTTTTCTTACTTTTTTTCTTTCTATGGGTTCCGTTTTTTGCCATTTGGCTACGGAACCCAAAAACGGCAAAATAATCACGTTTGTTGTTTGGGAGCCCCACTTAAATATTTATTTTGTTTCGTTTTTAGTATTTGTTGTTATAGCGGCAACAGAAATACATCATCTGCGATTTCAACTGTCTAGCTATCACGGTTCATGAGATACAGCCTGGTGACAGACGGACAGATGGACGGACGGACGACAGCGAAGTCTTAGTATGTAATAGGGTCCCGATTTACCCTTTGGGTACGGAACCCCGGAACCCGGGAAGGATATAGAGATTTTTCACTTTCTATAGAAAACTTAAAATCGCTCTGTCTATCCCTCTGAAATCTTTTTCAAAAATGTTTTCTGATAACTATTTAGACATGAATATCTAGCGTATGCATACCAAGTTTCGTTAAAATCGGTTCATTCATTTTGAAGAATAAGGACTTGGAAGTTTGTATGAAAAGCCGTACCGCGTAAACGCTCTTAAGAGGTATTGCGTTTATTAAGTTAAACATTGTATAATAATTTCGGGACGTCATATAACAAGATCAGGAGCTGTCTATTTCGCTGTAATACGGTGCAACTTTAGCGTGATAAAATTTATCATCATGCCTTTATACTCCTGAAAATAGGCAGAGGCGTGTGTACATCGTGTAACACACAAAAAGAACTATAGCGTTAATTCTGTTATACGTTGTATAGTGCATCCACATTTCGCCAATATTCGGTAATGCAAGGTAGGTATGTCTCGAAAACCCTAGCCCTGAAATTCACGCACTGAAAAATCTCTTATGTATTAATAAATGATATTTAGATTTATAGAATAGAATAGAATACCTATTCTATTCATATTTCATATTCATCTATAAATCTAAAGATAATCCTTTCTTTCTAAAATAAAATGATCCCCCAATTTACCTGGGTAAATATGAACATCGAAAATGTTCTCGAATGAGCGAGTTTGTAGAAAGAAAATTTTACCCTCGATATTGAACCTTTGCTAATTAATTGGTAGGCGGGTAAAGTTACCTTTGGTAATAAACATGGCTTATTAGACAAAAGGAGTAAAGAGGTCGCTTGTTGCTTCAAGCAATCGAAAAGGTAAGACCAAGCTTAGGAACATGTAAAGTCTGTTAATTAATTTGAAGTTATTAACGGTTGGTAATAATGCCTAAGTCGAACAATTTGTTATGAACGGCTTTTCAGCTTTGCACTGGTATTATGGTGATTTGTATGATGAATCCATTAGTATCAACATTATCATAACTTGCCTACTCAAAGGATTGTTGACTCTTGATTGCTAGACGTTCCTAATATAGTGTTCAAGCGCTTGCCTATCAATAATAATAAAAAAAAATAAAAAAAAATATTACAAAATAAAACTGAAAATAACACATACGCTATAATTTATAAACGGGGGATGTACTAATTACGACCGGACTAGGCCGCGGGTGGGAGCATAGTATTATAAATGGAAAGTATACAGGGTTATTTGTAAAACACCAACAACCTTTGAGTGGGTGAAAGTACTCATGATTATAAACAACTTTTATTAACAACCAACCCTGAAAAATGGAAAAAAAAAATCTACTATTTCACACATTTTCATTGGGTGAACATTGCATTTTGTATGGAACAGCCGATTTATTTTTTGACATTTCAGAGTTGGTCCCATAGTAAAAGTTGTTTATAATCATGAGTTACTTTCACCCACTGAAAGGTTGTTGGTGTTTTACAAATAACCCTGTATACGATATGTTTGAGGAACACGGGTAGTGCATAGACTACTTTTTTATCCCAGTGGGATAAGGGAACCTCCCTTGGGAAAATTTTCGTATAAATGTAGTGAAGGATATGACAAAGTTCGCGTCCACCTTACCTCAGGTTGATTCAATGCTCCGTAAGTAACATTTTCCTTCTTCAAATTCTTCTCCGGTCCATCGGTCCCCTCGTCAAAGCTCTCCTGAATCCTCTGCGTCTCCGCCTGTCTCCTAAACTCCTCTTGTTCTGTCAGCTCCAAAAGTGGGATCTCTTTGAAGCTGGTGATGGTCGCGGAGACGCAAACGACGAAGATGATGGTGATGAGGGAGAAAACTGCACGGACGTGGCCGCCGAAAATTTCACCTGGAAATGGAGTTGGTAGAGTTTACTCCTCGCTGTATTTTATATTTATATATTTAATTGTACACGATTAATACAAAAATAAAGGATAAAAAAAAACAACTAGTGGCCTTATCGTGTTCCGCGATCTCTTCCAGGGAACCTAGAATGAACAGAGATAACCAGGACACTAAATGGAGTTCTCAAAAGGGAAAACAGACTTATCCTTTTTCTTAGAAATGAAAGAAAGAGGTGCTCGTGGCTATTTATTAACAGCACGGGTCGATCTTCAAGGTTAAGCAAAACTTGCCGGGGTCGGTCTGTGGATTGGTGACCATCTCACCATACCGAGATTCCTCCGTGCCTCGGGAACAACGTTAAGCCGTTGGTCCCGGCTGTCATTTGTAGATCTTTGGCAGTCGTTACGAATTGTCAGAAGCCAGAAAATCTGACTCCGGTCTTGCGAAGAAGTACCGTGTTACCCAGTTAATGGGTTGTGGAGGTCTGGTAGGCAGCCGCTCCACGTAAAATACTGATATTGAGCTGAGTCGGGTTTGACAGGAAGCCGACCACAATATAGTTGGGAAAAGGCTAGGCAGATGACGAACAAGTAAACAACTGAGCCCAAAACAGACAGCCCAGCTCTTTTACGAGAAGTTGAATTAGAAATCTGCTCATCATTTGCTAAATAGTTCAGAGAATTTTAGGGTTCCGAACGTCCGTGTATCACTCGTGTCTGTCCGTCTGTCACAATTTGTCTAAAACTACTGAACCCATTTACATAAACTTCTTTTTTTTTTCACACAGCACTTTTCACTAGCTTGCACTTCAAAATAACACAGAAGATATCCGCGTATCGTAAACGACTTCATGGCTATTGGCATTGCGTACACTTATTGGATGCGTGCTCTACAGTACTGCTCTTAGACCTGCCTACCCTAGTTGCTACATGATTTCTCTCAGAAAAAAAAGGGAGAGAATTAAATAAGTCCTGCCCGCCAACCAGAATCTTAATCACAGTAAAGGTAATCTAACTTTCATTACTCAGCTTTAATTTCAATTTAAAAATTTAATAACCATAATCAGTCTACGCGGGGCCGCTAACGTAACTTGGTTAGTTAGCCGTCCCAGTAAAAATTAAACTGCGCGGTTACTGTATCATATTTAGTTTAGAGAACCAAATAAGTAAAGCATAAAGTGTGAAACTCGACGGGAAGAAATCAATAAGTTACGGAGTACCTTAGGGGTCCAGGTGTATTAGTGATAACTCGTACAAGTGGGCCTTTTTTTTGGGACAAGCTCGCGAGACTATTCCCAACCAGCTCCTGAGAGCTTGAATCAACAGTTTTTGCGACCACCAGAAAAACGCCAAGTCAATGAAGCTCGACGAGTCCCGGGGAAATGATTCAACTGTCTTGGATTGCGCAACGAAATTAATCAGAAGACACAACGGATCAGCTTAGCAACATAATCATAGATAGCATCAGCATCTTCATTTCAGCCGAAAGATGTCCAATGCTGGACTCGGCCTCCAGGCTTTGCCCCAACGACTGATTCCGTGTGCTCGCCAGCGGATGGTCTATTCACATGTGACTTACTTAATGATAGGGATTTACCTAGTCGAGTATCGTCCCAGTTGATGCCGCCCAAGGCGTATCCCATGAAGCCGCCTAGTCCTGCCATCACCGTGAAAGTACTTAAACCTTTTGCATGGTCCTCTGTGGAAAGAAAGAACACTCATTAGACTCAACATTTAGAAACAAACATGAACTTCATGAAGAAACAAAATCACTACACGCAGTTGGTGGCATTTATTTTAGTTCAATCACAGATTTGATGCAACCAATTCCATCAGACTGCTTGAAAAGTGATTTGTTTGGAACTTATTAGTCGTTTTTTGCGGTCGGGTTTATTGATTCATAGTCCAGTCAAATTAGCTTTGAACCTTGCAAAAATTCCTAACTCTGATTTTTTTCTTGAATCGTGTATTTGACCTTAGCTCTTCTAATAGTAACAAAAAATTAAACATTTTCCAGAACCGGATCACGGTAAAAAAAACAAAAACGCGTTTATTTTAATAAAAACTCGGAAAAAAATATTAACTCGAAAATGTTAGTTACAATATGTCGAGAATAGGTAAAGTAAATTATTTTCTTCAAAATTAAACATTTTCACCCTCGGGATTTTTGAAAAAATAAAAAAAACTAAATTTTTGAATTGTACTTCAGGCAAAAATATTAACTCCGATTTTTTTTCATAAAATTATTCAATTAAATACCTTAGTACTCTATGCAACAAAATTAAACAATTTCTGTTAACGGAAGATATTAATACCTGTTTTTTTGAAATAGCGGCTCAGGCAAAAATGTAACTCAAATAAATTTAGGTTAACTTTAATTTTTGGACCATGTCTCACATAATTACAAGAAAATTAAACACATCCAAGCAAATCGTAACGATTTTTTAAACTATTAAAGATTGTGTAGTGTATGCACGATTGTGGTGGCGCGTCATTCATTCACCAGCCTTAGCCGGGAGCATACGTGTTCTGTATCTTGCATACCCTATATCCACCTGAGTGCTTATAAGTGTGTTTTATTGGCTCCTGAGACATTACAAGTGGCGACGAGGATAAAAGTAAGCTTACAAAACATTTACCTACCAAAAAAAGGGTAAGAATGCACGCTGAAAAATAATGCACGTTGAAAGTTGTTTACGATCAATTAAGCGACTATATTTCGATCTGATAAGGATCGTTAGCAGTTTGGATACTGAAGTGAAAACAGAACGTAGTCACGCTGTACCCACCTACCTACACGTAAATAAATCGTTACCAAGGTAGATGTTTACAGGTAATGATTACTTTGTTGCCCTCAGTTTCGTAGGATTAAGTAACGAAAAATAACAATTCTGCTTCGATTGAGGTAAACAACTGATAAGCGTAAATGTTACAAAGGCCATGCAGTGAGTGTTGTTTACAACAAAACAAAGGGCCATGCCTGGATAGTACGCAATTATTTTAAATGTGTTGTAATGCAAACAGTAAATTATTGTTAATTATTATTATTGAGTAAGTACTTTCATTTAAATAACAAGATAATTGAGTTATTTGCACGCTTCTTATTTTAAATAAAAATAGTAACCAATTGTTATCATAAATCTTGGACATATTTAACTTTTTGTTGTAAATAACCTACATACCCACTTATTGTAAATATAAAACAAAATCAGTAGATCGATACTATTTTAATCAGGGCACTGGTTTTGCTAGGATCAATTGTTTGCATTTCGTCACGGAAATATCAAGGTCACGCAAATACTATCCGCACATACGACCATGCTTAAAGAATAAATGTGAGAAAAGACCGGGAAACGTTAGTGTAAGCATCATTAATGGCTCACACGACGACACGGTTGGCGCGATGGTTCGTCACGTGGTGGACGAGCGATCGGCTGCTGCTCTGCGTATCGCGGGTTCGATTCCCGCACGGAACAAATATTTGTATGGCCTACAGATAGCTGTTCCGGGTCAAACAATATTATTTTATTACATTTTAACTGTAACATCTCAGTTATATTGTCTGTGATATCTGATTGTTTTACTTTTAAACTATTACCTATACAAACAGTAATGTTGGTATTAGAATTATAATTATTGTTTGTTAATAATGCCGCCATAATATGTTTGTAATTTGAGCCTGGCATACAATAATTCTGTGTAGAATAACTCAGGTTGTTACAAACTAATTTACCTAAACCTCTTCCAAAACTGTCTGAGAACATAACTGAATGATAACCACTATTCACAGACGAAAAACCACCAATTTCAGGCTGTTCAACTTGAACTGAATCCTGTCCAAAATCAATTTTATCTTGTTCAATGATACAGCCTTGAGACAAATTCTCTGCCTGGGACGGGACCACCGTTACCTCAGGCTGTACAGCATCAGGGTTTGATACTGTCTGGCAAGTACACTGACACATGACTAACTCATTAGCAGCGAGAATGTGTTCTTTTATTTGGTTCTGAGATTGTACATATTTATTGTAAAGAGAACTCAATTTTGCTTTAAGTATTTTAATATCAGACTGTAAGTGCTGTGTATCAATTTCATATATATTTTTGCTGTCTTCTAGTTTAATGTAATAATTCTTTAATTTATTAATCAGGTCAACACGTTCTTTCCTGAGTAGAATACTTTTAGAAAAGTTTTTGTGTTGCTTTTTAAACTGATTACATTTTTTTATGATTCTATTCAGATTTGCATATTTTTTCAATTTGTTATGACTAGATTTATAACTACAGTTCTGTTTCAATAAGGAATCTTCAGTTAGGTCAATTGTGACTATTGAATGAGGGTTACAGTTAGAATTTAGCAATTCATTAAATAAGTGGTTTGTTGCCTTAACCTGAGTACTTTGTTTTTCATTTTGCAATTTGACAATACAACTGTTTGCCTGAATTAGTTCATCCTCTAAGTCCCTAAATTTACGTAAAGCCTCCTCATACAAGTTGCTACAGTTGTTGAAACCATCCGTGATCACCCGCAGTTGGTCGCGTTCATTAACAACATCTTGATATTGCTGACTGAGGTCAACGAGCTCCCGTTTTAAGCATGTATTTTTATGTACCATTTTTCCTACCTCCACCTCTATTTTATTAATGGTTCCAATATTTGTAAATATGTGAGTACCATGTACTTATTAAGAGAATGAAAAAGTTTACCTCTGCTGGTAATACTTTGATTCCTAGAAGTAGTATACTCTAGGTGCATCAACCTCACTCACATATATATTAAAGTTAATTTTTGTATTCAAAATATAATGTAAAACATTTATTTGAAAAGAGTAACTATGGAGTTTCTTGTCCGTTCTTCTCCATAAGAATTTACCTTTGCGAACGGACAGTAGAGTCACCTTATTTTGTATACATAGTATTTGGATATAAATGATGACGTTCAAAAGAGCCGTTTGATGGCCTTATTGAAATGAACGTTTTGACTTAGACTTTTATAAAAGATAGTTTGGGAAGCAAGTGAAGAAAAAAGGGAAGAGTATGGTATATAACTGGAAATAGGCGAAAATTATTCATGAAAAATGTATTGAAAATCTGTAATCTGCCTATTTAAAGTATTAATAATACTTACAACATCCGATGAGTTACCAGTCATATTATAAAGATTTAAGTTTTGATGTAATTTTGAACTAATTTTAATCAATTAAAATAAAGAAGGGATGTAGTATATGCACGATTGTGGTGGCGCGTCATTCATTCACCAGCCGTAGCCGGGAGCACACGTGTTCTGTATCTTGCATACCCTATATCCACCTGAGTGCTTGTAAGTGTTTTATTGGCTCCTGAGACATTACAGATGATATTGTCTTCCTAATGCGGCCCTGTTGTTTCAAACCCATTTGTCAGATTGGACCAAATTGAGCACATTTTATCACAATATTTGTTTAGTCAGAATTTAAATAACTGTGAAAAATCATCTTGTTCTACAAAATGTGTATCGAAAAGATGTTACCTACCTACTGTGTTTTGTTTAGCGGCATAATTATGGCAAAGTTTATGGATTTAACAATTATATCAAGATAATGACTATGGTTTATTTTTTTGTTGGTTTTTATTAGCTGTAAGTCCTATAATAATTTTACCTAGCATATTCATTAATATTCACGTACACTACTACTAACAAACGGTTTACTAGTATATACTTTCGAAATCACAATCGTCGTAAGGGTTTATTAAAATACAGTTATGTGCAGTTTCATAGACTACTTTATTTTAAGTCATGCAAAATTTGCGAGTATTTTGCATTGGGAAACGTAGCACGTCAAACTTTAACCTTGTAGGTACGCATTAACGCGTAGTAACAAGTACAAGAAATTGCAAGTCTAATCATATTCGCAAATTCACATCAACTCTCAACTTATCGGTCAGTTTTCGTATATCTTGCACTTGCAGACGAGTCTTTCCAGGTGACATCTAATGTCAGATGTGAGTGTTTTGTTTAACATGATCAACTTCTATGAACAAGACTTCTAAATTAACTGCAGTCATACGTATAAACAGACATTTTCTCGACCGTCTTCCGTCTATCTGTATTATTAGGAAACTCAGCCTTATCCTGAGCTGCTATTAGAATTAATGCATTACAATTGCATTTTGTTGCTAATGCACAAAAAACGGTCAACTTGGAATAAAACCATATTTGGAATGAGTTTTATGAAAACATACCTTTAATCCCGTTGTCCCCGTATGCCATATCCCGTCATGGGGACAGCGGGACGTGATTAAATTTATTTTCTGTTGTCCCCATAACATACATTCGGCTAACGGGGAAAACGGGAAGTAAATCATATTTCTGGGTGGTTTAAAAAAAATAACCACAAAGGTGATGGCGGGGTCTGTTTGCTCGCTTCGCTCGCTCACTTGAGCTCGCCATCCCCTTCCAACCTAACCTGTCCGAGTCGGGTTGCCCCAAGTCCCGAGGTCGCTCCGCTCGCTCTTGCACCAACATAATTTGAAAAGTATATTTAATTATTACAAATTAACTGGAACAACGGGAAGTAATTTTTATTATTTTATTCAATTTCCTTCGTACCCTTTAACGGAGATATGGCCTACGGGGACAACGGGAATATACTAAAACATATATTTCCCGTTGGATACCCGTTGAATATACTAAAACATGTATTACATGAAAAGAATTCATAGACTTACTAGACTATCTGATGAATACATATTTGTCAAGGTGGCGGATATTATAATAAACAAACAGTTTAATACCGCTCAAGCACTGTCAGCACACCGGTGTACCGCGGGATTTTCATGTTTATTATTACTATTACGTAAGATTTATTACATGACTTGGAATTTTCACATGTCAGTGCTTAAACGGTTAAGCGTCATATAATTTCGGCAGTAGATTTTTTTTAAGGATTGGTAATCATCAAATGACTCCTAACGCTCTGGGCGGAGCGGGAGGGAGTGTCAGACTCTTACTTACTAAAACCCATTCGTGTTCCTCCTAATGCCCTTTGCGTTCCAGGGCCGCGGTGACTCTTTCGAACAAATTCCGCAAGAACTTTGTTATCTACGAAATTACTAAAGCTCATCCTTATCCGATAAACTTTATCGTAAGGCGTCATACAATTGAACTCCGCTCTGGGTGCGAAGGAGCGGAAGGGAGTATCAAACTCTTACTGGTTAAAACCCATTCGTATTCCTTCTATTGCCCTTTGCGTTCCAGGGCCGCTGTAATTTTTTCGAACAAATTCCGCAACCCTGGCAGGCTCTGGCCCTAGCGGGCCCCAGCGTCTTTGCTGACAGCTCTTTCTGGCGCACGTGGAACACAACGCGCAGTTGACTCAGGCCTGTTCTGATCGTATGGCGAGCTACCCATTGCTCTCCAGCTATTGATGCCTGCGGACGGCGGTCCGCAGGCTTCCTACGTGGTTGCACACTTGGCAGAGGAAGCACCTCAGAGGTCTGGGTTCCAGCAGTTTGACCTGCGTAGAAACCCAACCCACCAGGAGCCTTCGGCCCTCCAATATTATCTTAGCCACCGACACGGGGCAGCTCACCACAACGGTTCCCATGCCCGTGTGGTCAGGACGTATGGTGCTTGCCTTCACCTCCTCAGAGAAACCCCCCGTCCAGACGACGTCGGCCACCACCTCCTCCTCCGTGACAGAGTCATCCAGGCCCAGAATGCGCATGTCCATGCACTTCGCGGGCCTTGACACTCGGCCATGGTCCGCATTTGACGCCCCCTGTAAGCCAGCTTCTTGGAGCCCGGCTAGGTCTGCTCGGAGTTTTGCGTTTTCATTTTGGAGAAACTCCGTGGTGGCCACCAAGCGGGTGACCTCTGCCCGCAGCTTGGACATTTCGTCCGACGGAGGCCCACCACAATTAGCCTCAGCCGCCAGAATGGAAACCAACGCTGCGCTTATGGCCTTGTTTTTAGAGGCCTGCGTCCACTTCAAGGCCACATTGCGGACCGCAGCCTCCACGACCTCCGCAAACCTGACCTTACGCTCCTTATCGGAACCGCTAGCGATATCCGGCTCACCGCCGAAAGGAGCCGAAGGGATAGCCCTTCGACCGGTCGCTCTTGGGTGGTGCCCCTCCTCGGCAAGCTTAGCGGCTCGCTGGGCTGTCTCCTGGGAGGTGAGCACCCTCCACTTGCTTCCTTCTCGGCCCTTACCTCGCCTACTGGTGGGGATTTTTCGGGCCAGAGGCCCACTTTTCGTTGGAGGACAAACCCTGATCATCCTCTAGTCTGGGCCACCTACGGAAGAGCCCGGAGTTCTCCGCAGCAGCCCCCATTCCCTAACGACGACAGCTCGCTCGCTGAGCTGATGCCAGATACAGAGTCGTCAGAGTCTAACCCCGCACCTGCACGACGCTCAAACGAGCCCCTCTTCCAAAACTGGGCGCCTAGACCAGTGCCATATGCTGCGGCAGGTTATACAGAAGACCGAAGAGTATAATCTGCCCCTCTGCTTAGCGTTTGTGGACTACGAGAAAGCCTTCGATTCGATCGAGACTTGGGCTGTGCTGCAGTCTCTCCAACGGTGCCAGATCGACTGTAGTTACATCGAGGTGCCCAAGTGTTTGTACGAAAACGCCACCATGTCAGTCCGACTTCAGGATCAGACTTCGAAACCTATCCTCCAGCAGCGGGGTGTGAGGCAGGGAGACGTCATTTCTCCGAAACTGTTCATGGTCGCAATGGAGGATGTCTTCAAGGTTTTGGACTGGAGAAGGCTAGGCATTCATGTCAATGGCGAGTACATCACTCACCTTCGATTTGCTCACGTTATAGTCGTCATGGCTGAGACCATGGAGGACCTCAGTACAATGCTCGATGACCTCAGTAGAGCTTCCGAAAGAGTGGGTCTTAAAATGAACATGGACAAAACCATGGTCATGGGATATGTAGCACCCACTCCTATCAAGATCGGAGGCTCTGCAATCGAAGTTGTTGATGAGTACATCTACCTGGGACAAACGGTCCAGTTAGGTAGGGCTAACTTCCAGAAAGAGGTCAACCGTTGAATCCGACTCGGCTGGGCGGTGTTTGGGAAGTTGCGTGATATCTTCTCGTCTCACATACCACAGTGTCTCAAGACGAAAGTCTATGACCAGTGCCTGTTGCCAGTGATGAATTATAGGAACTGAAACGTGGTCGCTCACAATGGGTCTTATCAGAAGGCTTAAAGTCACCCAAAGTGCAATGTAGAGGGCAATGTTTGGGGTTTCCTTGCGTGATCAAATCAGGAATGATGAAATCCGCAAGAGAACCAAGTTAACCGACATAGCCAGAAGGATCACCAAGCTGAATTGGCAGTGGGCAGGGCACATTGCTCGCAGAACTGATGGTCGATGGGGCCGAAAAGGGAGTGGCGACCGCGTATCGGAAGACGCAGCGTTGGAAGGCCTCCCACAAGATAAACCGATGACCCGGTGAAGGTTGCTGGTGGCCGATGGATGCGAGACGCATAGGACCGGTTTTTGTAGCGACACTTGGGGGAGGCCTATGTCCAGCAGTGGACGTCTTTCGGGTGAGATGATGATGATGATGCAATTTGATGTGTTTTGATAAAGTTGCATGAGTATAGACGACAGAGTAGTTTGTGAAACTGCATAACAAAGTTTCAAAATGTATTTTTTTTATTATTTCTAGTTTTTTTAATAATTTCAGGTAAGTATGTAACAGTTTCATAAACTACTAATAAAACATCAATGCAGCTCTTTCGTCTTTGCTGAAATAAGACGATTTTGTGAAAAATACCGATTTGCTGCAATCATTTCAAGAGCAGCACATTTTTGCATGATTTTATTTATAAATAAAAAATGGGTTAGTTGCACCATTTGTAATTCAAGAATGATCTGTTTTTTATTTTCCTTCACCCTGAATAGCAGAATAAATATTTTAAAAAAATTGAAGAATTCACGAAATACAAGTTATGAGCAAAATTCATTTTCTTACGCATTTTGTACTCTGACTGATTCTGACACATGAAAGAAACAAAACACGGATGAGCTAATTCTAATAGTTGAACTTAACTGAGTGCGGCAAAAAGATGCCACTTTATTAACAATTAAAGATATAGGTAATAAATAACGTCTGATTTGTTTAATTTTGATAAATTATGGTTTGTGTTTGTACATTTTCCATTATTAAACAACTTTCAGGAGAGTTACATTTTTGCCTGAAAACTTATGTGACAATTTCTTACATCTCGGAACCCCGAGGTGGTATTGTTTTAATTTTCTCAATATAGATAAACATGTTAATTAAAATCCATTTAGCATTATTTTTGTCAAGTTAATATTTTTGCTTGAAGTACAAAGTCAAAAAGTAACATTCTTCAAAAAAAAGTATAGTTCCGTTGATGAAAAACGTTTAATTTTCTTACCTACTTGTACAGCTCAATCTGTTCTACAAATGTCCCAAACTAACATGCCAGTTAATATTTTTTCCCAACGAGTTATTATGAAATTAAATGTTTTGCTAAAAAAAACGAACATCCGGGGGTTAACTTTTCGCGGGATACATTTAAACATACTTCTCTGCTTATACTCTACACATTAATGACAAAAAATCGGAGTTAAGAATTAATGCTAAGTTTGCCTTATTTTCGGTGTAATTTGACCGGACTATCAAGTCATTTTTTACAAGCTTTTATTTAACTTGACTGTTCGTAGTTTGTAAGTTGTCCGTCAAAATGTTCAAACCATTTTTCGATATTTTGTTGGTATTACGATTGAGTTGGAATGTTGCATACTTACACCTTTATTTCTGGTGACAATATAACGTGCAATACTCAATATTGTAATAATTTGAATGTAACCGCCGCCGCTCCAAGATGGCGGATAACATAATATTTTTTCGCAACGCCCTATAGATATCAAATGAAAGGGATTGAAAAGTAGAAAACGATAAAGTTAGTAACATCACATTAAATTAAATATGGCCGCTACATAAAAAAATGTTTTTAAAGTAAAATTGAAATGTTCTATTATTTCATAAATTGATATCAGCTACAGAACATCACCCTGAAATATGACGACGCACTTCTAACACCCGTAATAGGTAGATTATTACTAGAAAAAGCTCCTAAAAAACCTACAGTAAAAAAACAAAATCAATTAATTGAAATAGCATTACCCAATCGAAACGGAACCCATACAAATGGAAAGGTAAAATATCGCATTCTCCTCTAAGTATATACGCATATCAAGCTGTCGCTATGTTCCTACGTATGTGACATCCCACGATTTTCCAGTCACTTCTCACGGCAAAATGTTTAACGAATAAATATTGGCTGAGAGATGAAAATGTATATATGAGAGTCAAACAGACTTCCACATAGATAATACATTATATACCTACCAGTAGCCATGTATAAATAACATAAAATTGTCGCAAGTAGACTATGGAGCTAACAAAACTGTGTACGGTATATTATGAATTACTAAGAAAATAATGTTTTAAGCCAATATTTGTTGACGGTGTTCTTATAGTGATATATAATACGTCATAATTCATTTTTATTCAGGTTGAACGGTTGCTGTTATTTACTTTTAAGTACGTAGCACGTGCTTTTACTGTTAAATGTTTATATACAATGTTAAGACTTCGTAACCGGGTCATCAAATGTACTTGATCGCCGCCTTCAGTGTTTATGTACTTTTTATGGCTTTAGTATTATCATTGGGAAGTGTTTATTTCATCACATTAGCCTGTGGAAGAGCCCTGTCGAACATGAGGTTTAAAAAAGATTAACATTTCAACGACTGATAACTTTATTCTAATTCTCTTTACCGTTATTGTGGTGCTCAATGCTCACTACTCAAAATAGGTCTCCCTATCACGATGTAAAAAAATATCTATCTTTATATTACAAGATCAAAGAAACTTATATGTCATTTATGTTATAAGTTACAAGAAAAACGACTTATATTCGAAAAAACTTTATCATCACTATACTAAGAAAAGTTAAAATAATCATGTCGTCAAGGTATATCTTTAAAAAACCCAAATATAAACGCTTGGCAGCGAGATAAATCAATCACGGCCAGACGTAAGCTGATAAAGAGCCTGTTTTGTAGTTCATCACTCTCCACGACGGAAAAACTGACAAACACACATCATAGTCACATGGCGTGACGTAGCCCGTACAAATATTAAAATTAAATTATTTTTTCTACAAACTAGGTGAAGGATCTTACCTAATAATCTAACCTGGATTGTACGTCAGAACCTCTTATAAAATTGCACAAACAACAGTAACTAATTTGATTCACAGAAACTGTTCTGATTCACTTTGACGTCAATTTCTGACTAATTACAAATCTAATAAATGGTTCAAGTGTACTAGGATTAATGAACTGGCAAACACAAATTATTATCTTGATTCTATCATGACGAGTACGGCCGTTCTATTTACAGTAACATCCAGTCAAGTAGACATTGTTTAATGTGAAATCCTCTGTTAATTGCTAACGTAAAGATACCTTGTATACCCACTTGAGGGAATCGGTTATTCAAGTGTTCGGCGTGTTGTTCACCTTTAGAGGGCTACGAAGCCCCTGCAAACAGAAATCGGACGAAAACGGATTTAATTTTCGGCCTTAACCGAAACTAGAATTCAGTGCTAGGTGCATTTTCAGCTGATAGCTAAAAACGAAACCTATGTTTCCTTCCTGTGCTTTTGTATAGAAATAGTTTTGTTTGTCGAATTTCGAACAAGCTTGATTTCTGAAAATTTAACATGCTTCTTTGGTAAAAACGAAAAATATTTTGTCTGAAAATCAAAAACAGAATCGCATTTGAGCTCTATCTGCAAATAATATCACCAAGTTACCAGGCGAACTGGCACAAAGCAAATATTATGACACAAAGGCTATATTTCTTTCTCTTAAAACAAATCTGACCTGGAACTGTCACGTCGAGCAGATAAGCGCGGGCCGGGCTCTGGCAAGCGTCTGCATCGAAGTCCAAGAAGACTGTGCCAAGGACAGTGAATAGGACTCCCCAGGGGTGATAGTTGCTGTGTTCCTTGTCCAAGGCTGAGCTTCGGGGTCCCAATGCAGATGGTACCTCTGTTCGGTTTACTGGTAACTCGTCGCCTAGAGCATAGCCTATATCTTCTCCATTGGGGACTAAGATTAAGCCTGTAAAGTAAAATAATGTTTAAAAATGACCACAGTTTTGAGAGAGAGCACAGTTACAGAGCCGAGAAGAATGGAAGGAAGAAAAGGAGGCCTTTGCCCTGCAGTGGGACGGGATAGGCTAAAAATAAAATAAATAAATAAATAAAATAAAATAAATAAAATTTGAACGTACTTTGGCGACTAAAAATAACATCCCAAAAGACAAGACTTTTTGCCCTTGTAACCAAATTCAGAACAAATATTTTTATTCGACAAACTTACGGCCTCATTAGGTAAGTTCCCACTCGTGATTAGTATAAAACTGAATACCTACTTAATTTCATATCTGTCTTTAATATTCAAAGTTTCTGATTTATGCATTCGCTAAGGCAATAGATTTCGATTTCCTGAAGCTGTGAAAATTGGCGCTGAAATACTGACTGAAATAGGGCGGAAATTGCAAAATGCCACAGAACACCCATTTCACTATAGTGAGCTGTTGCAAGTCCTATTAATCTTGAAGTGTCTACAAACACTGATTCATTTATTTTAGTTCAAAACCGTTCAGAGTCTATTGGGTTTCAGAAGTGCGTGGTCATATTTGAGGGTGATGTTGGGTAGCTGGTTAAGCTACCCAACAAGAGACTCAAGAGACTTTAAAAAAAAATCGACCATAGAAAATTACTAAAAAGCTCCAAACTTACCCCTTTTAGCAGTCTGATGCACTTATGGCCAATTTCACCAATGAAACTGAACGCGATCAGCGAATAAACCACGTTTATGAGCTGTCAGTGTCATTATCCTTCTATGGAATATTTACACTGACAGCTCTTGAACGCAGTTTAGATGTACTGATCGGGTTCAGTTTCATTGGTGAAATTCACTCTTAGTGACATCAAATCTATGATTGAACTAAATGGCCACCAACTGAACACGTGCTTGAAAAGTAATTTGTTGGGAACTTTTTTGTCATTTTTAGTGGTCGATTTTTTTAAAAAAGTTACTTTTTTTTGTTTTGCAATTCCTGCAGCACCCTTATAATATGACCACAGACTTCTATAACAACGTGTTTAAGTAAATAGTATATTACCAGGTTACTATGAGAAGTGTTACATACTTGTTACTTTAGACCTGTCTCAAAATACAATAAAGTAAAAAACTACAATCACATGCCAGTCTCATCAACAAGTTGACTCGCAAACACAATTGGCACAAAAAAGAAAAGCTAATCCACAATTTTCGTCACAAAACGTCCTTGTTTACGAACTTGGCTCCGACGCCTGTTGCTTCAGCCTCTAGCGTTCCTCCCACGTGACAACATAATAGACCTTCATTACTCCACTTGATTTTCTAAAGCAGTAATTCCGGACATTTCGTTATCTCGAAGTAATAACTGTTTGCTTAGGATTCCGGGACCCCGACAGTGAATGCCTCCATTACCAAATTTAATTTAATCCTTCAGATCTTTCAGTAAATTGGTACTCAACTCTTTAACAAACAGGTGGGCTCTGTTTAGACAAGTTCTCGTGCTGAGTAATCATTCAATTTTAATATCTATATCAAAGATACTTAGTTCAAGTAAACGATGTTAAAGTAAATAATGGTCTTATTTATGTAGAATTTACTTTTATTAAATTGTAGTTTCTTAGTTATCCTTTGAGATCTGGCAGTGTTTTAAATCAATAAGAAGAGACTCACCTAACAACACTCCAACAGACATGAGAACAATGAACGGCCTTCTCCTCCCAAACCTTGATCGACATCGGTCACTGAGTGACCCCAGTAGAGGGGTCATGAAGAACCCAATCAGGGGTGACAAGGCCCACACCAGCGTCATTTGTTGATGGGGCACCCCTATTTGTAGCAGGGTTGGGGATACGAAAGCCGTTTCTCCAGCATATGAGAACTCGATCCCCATTACTGCAGCTGATATGCGCATCAGCTCGATACGACTTTTTCTCCTGAAAAATGTATATTTTTAACCAACGAAAAAAATGTGAGTAATGGGAGTCTGTTAATGGTTTGCTGAATGGAATAAGCACAGGCCCAGCCTATTTGGCGAAGTTCTAGAAGGCCTATGTCCAGATGAGGACGTCATATCCGATAGGTGACTTTTGTAACTCGCATTGCAGGAGGATTATGATATACGATATATTGGAAACTTCCTCCATTATTAAGGGTGGACAGTCGATTAAATTGCATTATCCATCGATAACTAGGTAACACGATTAATGGCTTATTACCTGTTACGTCAATATTATCGATAGTCAGGTAAACATGTGTGAAGTCAAATCTAGGTCAATTTTATTGTAATGATTATTATGATTGAAAGCAAACTTAGAAGCTTTGCTTGTTACCCTATTATAGACATTGACTTGTCCTAATTATGTATAACTTTGATATAAACACGAGTTCGGTACTTAGCAAAGTAAGCCTAATGAATACATTGATTTGTCCTACATACAAGTTTGTTACAAAGCAAATATCTTATAATGTTTGTTCAGCTATATTAGTGTTCGATCTATCGCTGCGATGTTATTATTTGTTTTGTCTCGCAGTGGGAATAGGTTGTAAAAGAGGATATGAAATCGAGTTACATATCGATTGTCTGCTACACTTCAATCGCTCAATAATACGATTACTATTACCATGTGCCCGAAAACTTAGTGCAAGTTTTAATTCTAGGCAAGCGTGCTCCATCTTCGACCACAAATTGAAAATAAAGCTTTAGAAAAATACTATGAAATTAATGCGAATCATGAACAACTTAATCCATATTCTTTAATTTCAATTAGACGACTATAATGCACTTTTAAACGGCAACATTTACAATCAAAAGAAGTGATTCTAGTGTCCATTCGCAAGATTCTTATGGAAAAAAATGACGAATAAGAAACTACATAGCTACTTTTTCATTTTAGTTACTTATTATAGACGCCTTCTAAGCTATTTCTAGGCTACTTCCAATAATATTAGTGACGTAAAATGTCAAGCTACAAAAATACATCTTACTTAAATAATATTGCCGTCGTCGTTCCAATTATAAGAGGAAAGTCTACTAACTAAACATTCACAAAATGAACTAACTTACCGATACAGATCGCTATAAGCACTATCCTGCCAGACCCTCTCCCTCGGCTCATCAGAGTTAGGTATACCGAACAGGGTCTCAGCGACCACGTCCCTGACGCCTCTAGGGTGCTGTTCCTTCCACCTGGACCATCGCTCACGGTACCGGTCGCGGGCACCGTGCAGCCGGCCTGTGACTCCCTGGTACTCGTGGAGCTTATCTGCCATGATTGATGACTTATGACGTCAGAAGGAGGTTATTTGAACATAACAGGAATCTTATATGGAGATTTTGTGAGAATGAAGTTGGTGATTGAATTTTTGTTGGCACTGTTATAAGATTTAGTTCAGTATCACATTATGTGGAGTGTTTTGTGTAGATTTTTGCAAACGTATTGGGGTAATTAAACGGGGATGAATTTAAGATTATTCACACAGACAATGAGGCTGTTTAAAACATTACTTCATTTCTCACTCCCAAAATAAACAAACACTTAGTAAAAAAATATCACAAATCAAGTCAAAATGGTTCTCTAGTCACTTCGTAATATCCAATTAACACTTCAACTGAAAACTTTTCTTGAATAAATAACAAGCTTCAGCTTCGATACAGTCGTAGTTGAAGCAAAGTTATCGGTTAGCGGGCAGACTGGGCACAGTGGGCACAGTTAGTGGGCAGTTACGGGCACGAGCGGCGGAAGTTGACTGGGCGCGCGCGCCGCCCTCGCTCGCTAGCCGCCCGCCCAGCATCTACTGACCGATGTCGATACTTTTTACTGGAAGAGATACTTTAAATAAACTTTTGCTTTTTATGTTTTTTTGCTGTAAAGTGTGTTTGACAATTAGTCTGTTGCGATTATTTTGGTTAGTTTAGAATAATATGAAGCATCTAAACAAAGTGTTTCTAATAGGTGCTCTTGTATTTTAGCGCACGAAAGGTGAAAGGAATGGAAAGTAAGAAGTGTTCACTCAAGAGTGAAACAGAAGAGTCAATCAAGAGAAAAAACTATTTCGTTTTTACCGAGAAAACGCCATATGTAGGAATCATAGAAATATAGGCTTCATATTAACTGTAGAATACTTAAGATGATTTTATCAGGCTTCTGTATTAAAGTACGGATAAAGCCTAAATTTAATACTAATAGGTTTATCCTTACCCGGATGAAGAAATAGGTATGTTTAAACACGAGAACAATTAGGCGCACTTAAATAGAGTTATTAATTTAGAACTTATAAAAAAAAACAGACAAAAGATTTGATCAAGCAAATAAAAATCCTTCCAGAGTATTATTGAACCTCTTCCCATTACAATAATATTACGAGAACTGAAAAATAACAGAATTAAAATCAAAGTGCTCCTTCCATTTGGTCTGGCAGCAAATAAAATCATTTTAAAAGTCGCTTCTAACATTATATTTCCCGGTTCCCCGCCTCGGGGATTACGCTTATTGCGTCCCAGGGAGTCGCCGACTGATTGTATCCTCCAATACGGCCTTATATAAACAAACTGATTGTCTGTTCGTCTTATTGCTTTCGCCTTTCTATCTTTAGACTGACGATCAAATTGAAAGTAACGCCCGGATTTACCCGATGAAACCGTTTATTGCGTGCAAATCCTTATCGGGATTTGATTATGTGTCGGATACTTTTCACGTTTGTGCAAATGTATTTGGTAAATCAAATCGTATTACGATTTGTGAAAAGCCGTTTTGACATTTATTATTAACTTTAGTTTTTTTTTTTCAAGTAATGTGAAAGGCTGATATTAGTTCTTGATAAGACAAAAGTCACCTTTTATCTTTGTGTCGGTCACCTAAATTTACAAATGTTAATGAACGTAATTTATTTGTCTGTCATGTTTGTGTAAGATATATTCTTCTAGTAAAGATTAACTGACTGAAAATAAAAGGGAGTCAGGATTTAGATTGACTAGGTAGGTACATATCCTGAACATTAATCTGTATTTCAAGTTCACAGACAGATCTTATCGGTATCATGTATCGATAGTGCAAAATAATCTAATGAAATATGTCGCAATGAAATCCCGATAGTAGTTGAATACATGCAGTATCTACCAATGAGTTAACTTTACACCATAACAAGATAACTGGCGCCCCACCATAATATTTACGTACCTATATGAGTGAACGATTCAACTTGCACTTGAAACTAAATAAATGCGTATCTATTTGCCTTGTGAAATAATTTACAAGGTGCAATAAATAATGAGACATTAATATGTGGAGTAGTTGTGTGCACAGGTTATTTATACAGCATTGTTGGAAGTATAATATCATAATGAACAAGGCTAGTTCCCGCACGATGCGCCGGCGCCGACCAACCCTCGTGACTCGAACAAAACAAGACCTATCTTCGTACTGCTCATTTGAATAAACTTTTGTGAGAGCAACCGTGAAAAATTAAAGGAAGAAATGACAGGAAGGACATTCACAACGATAGATGTAGCGCATAAAATTGACAGTTGTGTTTTGTTATCTAGATTTAAATCTACTATCGAATTTGCACGCATACCTAATAGTGGGTCCACACGACGCAGACTTTTTTGGAAGTCTGTACTGTACCTATTGTGTGAACCACAATGTGAACACAGTGACGAGTTCAGGAAAATATGACTTCAGTGCACTCTTTATAAGATTGATGAACTTGCCTGAACTCAAGTCATTAACGAATTATGCAGACAGCATTATGTAACTGTCTAGTCAGATAATTTTCATAATTAGTCTTCATAACTCTTTGTTAGTTGCACTTATTTTCGGAAAATCGCTTTACTTCCGGAGCCGAATTTTATAGCCATGGTCTCGTAGCTCGACCTTGACAGAACTGACGCACGGTTTCTGAATTAAGAATTATTTCAAGTTGAATATTTGTCAAACTTTAAATGAGCCTGAATGAATTTGGCATCAAAGCAGAGTTTGACACATTTTAAATTCCAAATTCTCTATTCAGAAACCATAAATATCAGGAATCAGTGAGTTCGTTAGTGTCGAAGTTGGAGCGAGGTACCATTCAATAATAGGCTTATTTGGGAGCAGACATGGAATGTTATTCTAAGATTTATAATATATTTTTTTTATCATCATTAAAACTGCCTTTGGCTTGACTATCGTACTGCCTTTTTTTACATAAGATTCGTATTAGTGTTTGTATGTCTTGTTATTCATAAATTGCCGTTAGATTTCTAAACTTTTGAAGAGGTCTGGTGGTGAAAGAGATCAGCTCTATAATACCTTTCATATCCTCTACTTCTTTTAGTCACCCATCACAAAGTTATGAAACACCTCAATCAATGGGGTATCCCATACGCTAAATACCTTGAAGGCCGCATTCCAACCTTGATACGTTCAAAGGTTTCCACCAATCAGCCTTGCTTATCAATCATGGGCTGACAGGTGACAACGGTCTCTGAACACAAGATAAGACATTGAACTAGCAAGTGTTAGCTCATCAAAGAAAGGCTCCTTAGATTGGGTAACGTTTTTTCCATTTAGTTTTCCCAGACTATTTAGGTTTTTATATTACTTTGTCATGAGTCTGTTCTAGGAAACTGCTAACGTATCGTTTGTTTTTCTGACGTTACTTTTGCGTCAGTGCCTTGTGTTTTACAGTTTCTATTGTTTGTGATATTAACTTCTCCGTCATTCTTTCTTTGTACATTCTTTTGATAGCACATTTTTTAAAAGTAAAGCTTGTTTCAGAAATGCCAGTCTCTAATATCATGTTAACCAGTGTAGGTACATAATGATATGGCAATTTTAAACCATCAAAATAAAGTTCGTTGATCACCTAAATTTAAGATACGACTTAGATTATTTTACTGGTTATATTTTCTGGAATTAGATTATTACATTTGGAAAAAATTACACGCTAAGAGATATTTTAAGTTTCTTATCAAACTGCCTTTACGATTAGGTACGTAAAGACAAAATGAGACGATGGAAAAACTTACGTAATAAAAATTGAATGATATGCAAAAAAGTGTAGGTAGGTACAGACACACCCCAATAGTTAAGGTATACAATTCGACATATGAATTGAGTTACATAATGTGTTTTGCTAAGTCTCAGTCAGTATAATACAAACGTTGAACCGAAAGGTTCCTAAAGAACAATGCCCAACTATATTTGCCTTCTTTTGATAACGCTTCCTGCGCGAGTGCAAATATACGATCAATCACGTGTGTATCATTCTATAGATAAATCGTAATGTATTCATGTTTGTACAAATCTTACGTGATCTTATCGTATTGCTGTGGAAATAAGAAAAATCGCATGATTCATGATGGATAATGCATTGCCTGGATAATCTGCTAAGCCTATAAGATTGTTTCAAGGTGTTTGTTTTTAGGTAAGTATAGAATCTTTCTCAAGTTAGGTAAATATCACTTTTTAGATAAAGATTTTAAAACCTTTCGCCGATTTTGGCAAATCAATTAGTACGAGGGCAGTAGGTTGAAGATTTTGACCTGTCTACGAACGTGTAAGTAGGTTTAGCATAAAAAGCTTTTGAATTTCCCACTGTTGCGACCCAAGCCTCCACTTTGTAAGAAATCCACCTAGGCCCTGTTCAGCTTGATGGGTGACACTTTGAATTTTTTGGATATTCGACGCTATGCCGATTTCCTCACGCTGTCCCTTCTTTCATTGATGATGAAACTCCTTATACCTTAAACCTAAAATACCATATATACCACACTAGCGTCTGCCAGCGGCTTCACCCACGTGAAAGTCGGAAATTATCCGCAGAGAACATACTCCCAGGATGTTCTATTCTAGAACATTGTGTACCCGTGTGCCTGTAAAGTTTCATTCAAATCCTCTCAGCCGTTAAGCCGTGAAGATGTAACAAAGGGACAAACGAACAGAATTGCTTCCGCATTAAAATATTAAAAGCCCCCAAAGAAAACACAAATCGTCGACGTCACTTAAAAAGCAGCAAAGCTTAAGGCCGGGACTCCACCAAAGCGGAGAGGAGAGGAGATGTGTTGAATAAACCAATCCGGTAAAGCGGAGAAGAGATGTGGAAATAACGAAATCGGATTGGTCTATTCTACACATCTCCTCTCCTCTCCGCTATGGTGGAGTCCCGGCCTTAATGGGACTGGGCCGGACACGTCTGCCGCATGTCAAACGATTCATGGGTAAAAACAACCACAATGTGGGTCCCAGAAAATGTCCGGCAGCATCGCGGCAGACCCAGGCGAAGATGGCGGGACGAGCTTGACGCCTATCGACAGGATTGATCCACACTAGCTCAGAGCCAGGAAGAATGGAAGAAAGAAAGGGAGGCCTTTGCCCTGCAGTGGGACGGAAAAGGCTAAAAATAAATAAATAAAAGATGATGATACTCCAGAATTTGTCTTGTACAGTAAACTAATACTTGAAACAAAAGATGCCTACATTTCACGTACCAGTGCGTTAGCTATCGTCCGTGTATTGATATTCTTGACAAAGTTAGGTAAGTGCTGGCTAGCGGCAGGTAATAGGATTGATAGCTATTACGGCTTCATCAGACGTGGCTAAACTGCGCTTCGTACGTCACGCACCGGTAGTCTGACGGGACTAAGATAAGTATACCTACATGTTCGGTTGTTACGTCACGTAAAAAAATTATATAGCATTTGACCACTATCTCACATAATGGTAAGTGATGAATGATGATGAGGTCAAAGAGAAAATATTGGAACAACAGTAACGTCGTCTTCTAAAATATAATGTATGTTATATAATATAATGGTTTAATTAGTGCCTAAATTAAAACAAGTGTATTAAGGTACAATGATAATTTAAGTAGGAATTTAAAATGTATGTAGGGACCTGCCCGATCTAGATCTATTCAAACCTGTGTTTCAGGCCATCGCTTCATCGCAAAGAAAAAAAATAACCTCAAATTGTCAAGCTCACTTGGAGGAAAAGGCCACCACAAAATGGCTGATTAGGCTAATTGGCTGCGACATATATACCGGCTGATGAGGTTTGAGTGAATCAGTCTGCAATATAGCTGTTACAACAAAAACCATTCCCAACCAATGCTAAAGTTTGTGGGAGTACATGTTAGATACTTTTTAAGTTTTGCTAAATATCTGCGGAATCCATTATGGCAGATGTGTAGATTTGCAAATCACAATCGAATAAACCGATGTCATTAATTTATCCACATGAACAGACTCCCTGCATACATCAACCAAAATAACAGAGTAATTAATGGACAAATAATTCAAAATACCCTCGTCCAGCCTTCAGATTTTTTGCGAAATTCAAGTAACAAGACTATATTGTTAATGAACGACTTAGCATTTGTAAATTAGTTCAATTTGTATGTAAATTATTTAGAAGACAATGGATCGGTCCGAGTTCGCAGATGTCACTTTTACGGTGCTCATCAGTGTCTCAAACACGAAATAAACTACCGTAGCGTATTTTCAAATTTTTGTTTTAGTCTTTATTGGGCCTCTTATAAACGATCGTGACAAGTCAAAATCTTAAATAATAATTTCTCAGCAAGAAAAATAGTAGACAAAAGTTACGAAAATCCCAGAATTATATTTATGTTATAGTTTTTTAAGTACATAGCAGACACATAATACCACCCTTAAATATGATCACGTAGGTACGTCTGGAACATCCTGTATTAAAAATGCGAAAATGAGTTTGTTTTTTGTCTGTGTGATGCCTACATCACTGAACCAATTTTGATGAGTTTTGGAAGAGATAGATGGGACTCTGGAGACAGACTACTTTTTTGCGAAAATAAAACTGGAATGTGAGCAAAGCCGCGGATAAAACCTAGCATCTTGATGAAATAAAAATAACACTTACACGTAGGTCAAGGTGTGAACGGGCCATCGTTTTGCAATATTTAACAAGTACCAGTTGTCCTCATGCGTTTGGCGTAATTAAGCATTAAATTAAGACTTCGACGTCAGATGCCATTGCGAAACTCTGATTGAATTTCCCTGTGAAGGAAGACATGTTTTGTTATACGTGTATTCGTGGAAAAAACTTTGTAAAAGGTGCCTTTTCTGGTGTCAAAAATCAAAATCCATTTACCTATTCAAATAGGCTGAGAGCCAGCACTTTTTGAACGTCAAGTTTTACATAAAGACAGTTCCCCGAAACGCCCGCCCGTCATCCCTTTCTAGAGTTCCTAGTGTATTAGCTAGGAAGAAGGAGTGGCGCAAAAAACTCCCCAGGAAGATATCATCTCATGTCAGATAAGTCTGTTTATTAGTTCATCTGCAAATAAAACTCACGGAGTGTTATCAAACTAGTCCTGGGGCCTAACCACCAACTCTTAAAGCAGTATTACTTCAATATTACTTTTACTTTACCTTAGCTTAGACTATAATCCGGAGACTATTATTGAAACATAAAAGTTATGAGTTAGTACACAGAATTAGATACGTCGTAAAGGCCTCCCCTTTGTACTACTGTGGGACAATAAAAGCTACTTGGATGAATGGGCGTCATCCATCACCGATACAGGTCTTGAAAATGCAAGCGGGACGACCTAAACTCGTTCGTGACTGGGGGTCTACTCTCTAAGCCCGAAGTCCGTAGTTTCGGCCTTAGTGTCGGGCGTTTTCTACTCCGTATCATCTACGGACTTACGATTAGTCCCGAACCTGAACTAAGAATGACCAAACGATTTGACAGTTGTTCTCAGTTCGGGTTCGGGACTAATCGTAAGTCCATAGGTGATACGGAATAGAAAACGCCCGACACTAAAGCCGAAACAACGGACTTCGGGCTTAGAGAGTAGACCCCCTGATTAGAAACGGGACGAAATTCAAAGAAAAAACAAGGAGGCATTTTTCCAGTTGTACAGTAAAAAGAAGTAAATGTCGTAGCAGAGATATGTTTCGGAGACGTTAGCTTGAACACATTATCAATATAGTCAAACCCATAGTTCAAAAGCCTTATTTATTCCATAATCACTCCAGTAACTTTACATATTACACCACTTAATTACCCAACACTTGATGTGCTTCCTTTCGACGTACCAACCGACGGTGAAACCCCAAATAGTTCCGAAGGGCACACGTCGCATCGCGTCGTCACTTCGACGTATCAATCGTCACACAAAACGGTAAGGCCACGCATACACTAAACAATTTCGCACGCAATATTTCGTGATACGTGAGCTGGTTCGAAATAAGAACACTTATTGAAATTAAAAGACAACGTTGTTTATGATAAAAGTTTGTAAGACAACCACTTTGCTTTAGTGGGCCACAGCTGAACTGTCCTGGGTTCAAACCCAGGCTACATTACACTAGGGATTTTTAAACCTGACAACTGTTGTAGCCGGATTTACAATCAGCAAGAGACCGGGTCAATTTTACCGACTCATCGTTATTAAGGTCAACATCAAATTAGGGACGACCCCTCTTGTTAACATAAACAATTTTCAGAAAATATACGTACCATTAAGTGGTCGGCTTTCCATTTTTCTTTGAAATTGAAAATAGCTATAACTAGGTACTGATTTCAACTGATAACTGATATCTACACAAAAAAGCACTGTAGATAGGTACATGCATGCAAAAAATCTGTCGTTTCAAATGATGTATTGCCTTAAACATGCAACGTAGCGCTCAAGGATTATGTTAAATTCGATTTTGCGTAAGACGAGATAATTTTTGAGAGTGATACAACAGCTTTTTCAAGCAAAACTCCAATATTTTTCAGATTTGAAAACGAAAATTAAAAATTAATTTGAAATAGTTTGGGGTTTTAGATAAAGATATTAATCTCCATTCCTTAAATATGAAAAATGTAGCGATGATCACAGTATACATATTATGTCAACATTAGGCGGCAGTACCATTAGGCCAAAAGTAACCGATGTTTGACGAAAAAACATAAATGCAAAAGTAATTCAATGTGTCTTTTTACCCGACTGCCAAGGAAGGGATACGTTTTTAGCGCGTATCTTGTATGTGCGTATGTTTGTTTGTAAAGAAGAATGAACTTTTTGGTACAACCTCTCAATAGCAATAATATATACAACAGTGGATAGGTAATTTTTAACAGAACAATATTTACTATGGCGGCATTTTCGAATTCGTTGTCTGTTCGGAGTTATAGACATAGACATTTATTTATGTTTATTTTTTAAATTCATGGAATAATATCGAATGGACTTTTGAAAATGGAACGATTGCGCAATTGTTTATTGTGTCGACGGAGACTTTTGTTTTTTTCGTGGATTCGGACATTGTTGTGCTCTGTTTTAACGTTTACCGGCTATTATATCTCAAGGACACTGAACTGTTTATCGAATGAATTGTTGAAAATGGAACGATTGCACAATTGTGTAATGTGTCGACGCGGGCTTTACCGCGGTAGATACCAAGAACACATTATAACTGGGAACCTTCCAAGAGCGCGACCAGAGGTTGCAGCTTACATACAACAACACGCAGTATTAGAGGTTAGTACTTAAAAAGCTTATTACTTTTGTAAGGTACCTAAACTCGTCAGTCACCGGACAACATACCCAATTGAAAATCTATTGTTCTGGTAAACCGGTTTACCAGTTCAGCAGTACGATTCTGTAAACATGTCGAAGTGAACACTTAGGCGCCCCGCACGACGGGTGAGTTGTCAAACCATACAAATAAGATGGAATGACAGCTCTATCATTCACTCCGCCTAGGTAAACACCGTGAGATCTCGACAGAATCGACCGACTGCTCACCAGCTCACCAGCTCACGATGATCGTTTACCGCCCACACATCGTTGTAATATTCATACAAATGAGTATCTTAACACATTCCCACTAATAAACCAACACAAAACTATTAAAATTCAAAAGTCATTGACGGCGCCGCTGTAGTGAAAAAATCTTATACTAAAACTTTTGTTTTAAATATCTTCATCTTTGTAAATCGTAATTATATTACTTTGTATTTCCAGGTGTCGTTTGACGGGACACGACGTATATGCCACAGATGTTGGCAACGAATTGAAAGTACTACACGACTTGCAATACAAGAGCCTAATATTGTGGAGGTGCCACCAGTGCAAGCACAAAATATAGAAGAGTTTAATGTTCCCGATTACACTAGAGCACCTAACACCCCGGGGCATTGCATATTTAACTACTGTATTAATGAGACCCGTCATCGAATACCAGACAGCATCAAAGCCCACATCTTTTGTGATTATAAGCTGTACATCCCGCCTGGTGCACGAGTATGCAGAGACCACCTAACAGCAAACACTTGGAACGATCTCCCACAATTCTGCAACGTAACTCATCGTTTTACTCCAGCACAATTTAGTGACGTTTGTGACATTCTACGAGCTACTATCCAACGTAGAACGAGATTAGATTTTAATATGCAAGATACTTTGACTGACGATGATTTACACTTTTGGATTGGACTGAGCAATGAGCAGTTCAATACAATTTTGGAACAAACACCTTCGCTGACTCAAATAAACAGACATCCAAGAACGACGTTAGGAATATACTTAACTAAACTTCGCACTGGAGAACCTAATCAAAGACTAGCGACTTTATTTAATATGTCAAGAGTACACCTTGAGCGGCATCTATCTAAGGCACGCGAGTGCCTTACAAGCGAATACGTCGGTCTCCATTTAGGATTAGATCGCATCGACCGAAACAATATATTGCAGAGAAACTTAATAATCCCGAGATATCTTTTTGGAAACGAAGAAAACACCAAAGCAATTATTATATGTGATGGTACTTATATTTATATCCATAAAAGTTCAAACTTTTTATTTCAGCGGCAATCTTATAGCCTACATAAATATCAGAACCTTTTAAAACCATTTATATTGGTAAGCACTGATGGCTATATAATAGATGTAAAAGGACCGTACGCAGCCACTAAAACTGACGCAAACATAATGCGAGATATAATGAGGGATGTAACAAACCCAATTCATTGGTTTTTGGAACCAAACGATGCATTTATTCTAGATCGAGGGTTCAGGGACAGTTTAGAAGACATAGAAGCCTGGGACTATGAGTATTATGTACCACCAACCAAAGACCGCGGAGAGACACAACTTACAACTGAGCAAGCCAATGCAGCACGAGCGGTGACGATATGCCGATGGGTAGTAGAGGTTGTAAACGGTAGATTTATACGCAATTTTAAACTTTTACGCCAAAAATACTTCAATAAATCGCTTCCAAATATGTTTAAGGATTTTAAAATCGCTGCAGCCATTTTAAACCACTTCCACGTACCTATCGAAAATAATGCACTTGCTGAAGATTTTTTGACTCAAATAAGAGCAAAAAGAGACTCGCCAAACATCTTATACGACTATGTGGAAAGGATGCGATTAAATACCCGAAGGCCTCATTTTCAGCGCTTGGAAGCTAGTGTTCTAGAGAACTTCCCGAGGCTGTCAGAAGAGCAAATAATTATCCTTGCGTTGGGTACATACCAGCAAAAACTGGCCAGGTCTTATTGCGCTGAACATATGCAAAATGGCTTATATTTAATAGAAGTTTATAGAGAAAGCCGTCTTCGCGACTCACATATTGATAGAAACGATGAAGATGTCTGGCTTTTACGTGGCCGTATCCAATCTCGGCACATGCGAGCCAGGACATATTATTGTTATATTTTATTAAATAATAATATTGAAAACAATATAAAACATTATTATTGTACATGCTTGACAGGTCGACGTACCATGGGCACTTGCGCGCATCTATTGTCAATTATTTGGTATCTAGGGTATGCAAGACATGTAGGATTTACTGCTCCAGCATCATTTTTAAATGATGTAATAATAGATGTGCCTTAAAACATTTTATTTTTAAGTTAATAGTAATAAATAACTATTGTTTTTATTAACAATATATGGCTTGGCATATAAGAAATATGTTTTCTTTATATCTTCGTGTTTTTAAATAATAAACCGTCTAAAAAAGACAGAAAAAAAATTAAGTATAAATGATGTTTATTTCGGAACCGACAATGAATTGAAAAAACTCGCCATAGTAAAACTAGTTCCTATAGAAAAGTCCTTTCCAAAAATATATAATTTATCGCTATTGGAGGGTTGTACCAGATTCCATACTTTGATGGGCATTGTTCTTTCTTTATTACCTCGTATCTTCCAAAGGGCTGGCTGGATGGATTTCGACAGCTGAAGTGTCGTTATATTCACCGCTCCGGCCCCGGCGACACACCGGTGTGTCGCGAATTAATCGCGAATTTAATGTTTATTTACCTATTACATAAGATTTACTTTTTTTTGGGAATTTTCACATGTCGGGGCCGCAGCGGTTCATCTCAAAAACCATGTTTATAAAAAACAAAATGGCGCATTTTTGGCGGTAAATTGTGTCGGGTTTTTGATTTTTTTTATTTAGTGTTTCCTCTTCACGTGATAGTGGCTGAACGAATTTGGCAGTCGAGTAGACCATGTCCCGGACTAGGAGATAGGATACATTTTTATACCGGGAATATGTTCCCATGGGATTTATTTGACTACCTATATCTATTATAGCTAGTAAAAAAATAACTGAAGTGGACTGGTCACAATAAAAACAATAAAAAATGCACGAAAGGCGCAACGGAATAATTTCTTAGGAATGGAAAAAGAAAAAATGACGTCAGAAATATTTGTATTTGTTCATAATATTATGACTGTAGTGTTGGCAATAAATGTTTCTTTCTATCAAATCGAGATAGTCATTTGATGACGTCCCATCAGTCCCATCCTTATTTTTTTTTTATTATTCAACAAGATTTAAAAAATTGCGTTAAAACTGTACCTACTGTCACCAAGAAAATAGTTATTATTATATACCTACCTTTAGAACTTCCTTATGAGCGTAAATCTGTAGATAGTGTTGCAGAAATTCATAATCGGCGGTGGTAGATGTGTCACTTTCCTTCTTTATCAACGTGATCCATATTCAACTTTGGTTATTACTGCATGTCAAATTATTTTTGCAGCGTTATTCTTCTTCTTTAACAAAATTTTGAAGAAACCAAATTGATTATTATTAAAAAATTGGTAGTAATTTCAAAACTGCATTGTAAACCTCATTTTTTGTAATCATACGCGCGATAACCTTTTTGACAGATTTTAGGTATTGTCAAAGTGAAATATGTAACACAAAAATAGGCTGATCGCAATGAAGCTTTGAAATGTGTTTGTTTTATAGCAAAGTTAGGATAATGAAAACTGCATCTCGTATTGAAGTTTTAAGGATAGTTCGTATTAAAGTTTTAAGCTCATTTTATGTTGGTCTGAGTTTCAAGCATAGTTTATTATATAATTACAAATATTAATTTACCTACAAGAAAAAACGGTGAACTCAAAACGGACTACGAGAACATTTCAAGAAAGAAAGTTAACGACATACTGGTACACTGCTGATAACCTAACATAATGTCTAATCGTAAGTAAAATAATTCTATAAGATAATTCTGGGAAATAGAAAATGCGAAAATTGCATTGAAAATTGGGGTTGGAATGTCATGTCATTTTCAGTTCTGTCTTGTTTATTCTAAGCAAAAACAAAAGGAGTGTCATGGAGTAAAACCTCTACAGAGGCAAGGAATGGGATTAAAAACAAACGGAAAACCAAAAACACAAAAAGTACACAAACAGATTGAGAACAACAAATCGATCTAAAAAATTAAATGCATTTGTGATTGATCGGTTTCACGCAGAGATAATCATTCTATAATTAAATGTTTATCTTCCGTCTCCCATAATAGGTAACAAACTGCAGAGTTATTCTAGAAAGCTACTTAGGTATCCTGCTAGCTTCCGGAAAAACAGAAAATAAAGGTGTAAATAAATAGGAACTGTCGTAATTTATCAGGAAATGCAAGAACTAAGTTGGAGGTGTTTATTGCATGAAATGCTTCGGTCATTTTATAATGACATATTAACACACACACTAGCTAGCCAATATTGTTTTTATCCCACTGCAGGGCAAAGGCCTCCTTTCCGTTTTTCACAAAATTCTGTCCTCTGCTAGAGCGAGCCAGTTCTTCAGGTAGGAGTCGAGCTCGTCCTACCAACTTCGCTTTGGTCTGCCACGATGTCGTGTTTTGTTGAATGGAACCCATTCGATGGCCAAGATTTTTTTACACTTATCTTATCTTATCTTATCTTTTTCGATCAATAAAAACTTTTTAGTGTGATGGAACAACACAGACAAGTAAGTGCGGTGCTCTGGGCCCTACTTCACTCTACTAGTAAAATGTACCTAACTTTTGCGTCTACTGGCCGCAAGTATTACGTATAAAAGAAATATGTACCATCAATTAGAACAGGGTTGCGGAATTTGTTCGAAAGAGTTATCGCACTAGTACCTACGCAAAGAGCATTAGGAGGAACACAGATGGATTTCAGTCATTTGATGATTTCCCGTCCATAAAAAAACCATCAATTACAAAAGAAGATTGCCCTATGATACTGGCTTTCGTCGCCAAAATCTTTCGTCATTACAAAAACTTCGATTAAAAAAAGGCGTAGGTACATTAATTTTCGATCGACTTAAGGTAGAAGAAAAATACGTTTCGTAACATGCAAGGAGGTCGAGGTCCTCGCATAAATGTTATTTGTTTCCTTATCGCTTTTAGTATTCAAGTGGCGATCGCCATCGACCCTACAGACTGTTACGTGGCTTGTTTATTACCTAACAATTATCTTCACACCTTTAAGTCTGAACTTTAAATAAAATTATCGAGAACCTATTAAAAAGTACGAGAGATTAATTGGAGAATGCAAAACGAAAATAATGGAAAGCTAGAAAAGAAAAGAAAGAAAACTGAGGAAAGTTCCTTTCCCCAGCTTTCCCCAGCAGGACACTTTGTTGACAAATTGCTTACGTAAGAATTTTTGTTTCAACCATTGTTTCCTAATGCTGGGGAATGGTTTCCCTAGCAGTGAAAAGGCCTAAGCAAGTATATCCCTCCCAGCGTACCACGCTGCTTGCTGCTTGGTACAGAGTCCGCATGGATATCTCTCTATCTACCTTAAAATATAAATTCAAAAAATTATGTTTTTAGCCGAAACTTGATCAAAATCCCTGTGATTTAAATCACGTAGAATAAACCTTTTAAATCACCCAAAAGATTTATTTTCTCTTAGTGACGGCCATCCATCAGTGAATTCACCCAAATGTACAAACGACCTTAACATCACAAATGCGCTGTGACTACCAAAATTTGTTTACGATCGAAATGTTAGGAGGTATCTCAGCTGTACTAACAAGGAAAATAGTATCCCCTTACTTAATTTCGAATAGGAAAACACTTGAACAAAATTCAGGAAATTTAATTAAGTACTTATTAAGAAGTAACCACCAATACGTATTGCATGTGCTAGATTCAATCAGATAAAATAACACTTGAATGTCTTTTCCGAGAAGTTAATTATCGTTAGTTAATTTCTAAGACATACAAAAGTGGAATGTGCCTCATCACTAGGTACAAAGTAAATAAATAAAATGTTGCTTTTGTACTATGCGTAAGGTCCACAACCCTAGTCGTTCGCCCAAACATGGCAGGTGGTCGCACTTGACCGAAAGACGACCCTGTATCAAGCCAGTAGTAGGTACATATTGTAGATATTACTGCGAGTTACCACTATAGGTTCACGTGAGCACATTCTCGTTTATTGTCTTCAATTCAATTCAATTTATTCAGTAACAATATACATTTCGTTCGAATATAAACATCATAAAAATAAACATTAAATTAAAAGTAAACACAATTACAACCATTAAGATTAAGATAATAAATAGTAGTAAATTATATGTAAGCATAATTAACAACAATTTTCAGGAATAAGTAATAACTGTGTACACAACTATTTTAATAATGCTTACAAAAAAAAGGATAAATTAATGATAATTCTACAAAAAACAGCGCTAAGAATTCTGAAAAGTGCTGCCCCTACGTTGTACAAGTACCTACCTAACTTAACATTATTTCTTTGATTGTTTTAACCAGAGGATCCAAACCAGCCGCCAGACCCCAATCAACCACCTGGCCCCAATCGACCAAGGGACCCCAATCAACCACAAGACCCCAATCAACCACAAGACCCTAATCAACCATCAGGCGCCAGTGGGCAACCGGATGCCACTCAACAACCTCAATCTACTCAGCAACAAGGCCCCACTCAGCAACCAGGTGCCACTCAGCAACCAGATGCCACGCAGCAACCAGATGCCACGCGGCAGCCAGGTGCCACTCAGCAGCCAGGTGCCGCTCAGCAACCGGGTGCCACTCAGCAACCAGATGCCACGCAGCAGCCAGGTGCCGTTCAGCAGCCAGGTGCGGCTCAGCAACCGGATACCACTCAACAGCCGGGTGCCACACAACAACCAGGTGCCACTCAACCACCAGCAGCCACTCAACAGCCGGGTGCCACACAACAACCAGGTGCCACTCAACCACCAGGAGCCACTCAACAACCAGATGCCACTCAGCAACCAATTACCACGCAGCCACCGGGTGCCCCAGCGGAGTTGATTTACCCACCCACTGAAGCACCGACCACCAGCAGACTCGACAAGCAACCCTCAATGTTAGAATGGGGGATCGCACCTCGTGCAGCTACGTTTTTAGAAGAAAGCGATCCAGACTACGAAAAAAAAAAAATGGAATACCTACACCCTTCGTTTATTTTGAGAGGTCGTGCATATTTCAGTGGTAAGTGAAGTTATAGCATTTTTATCTAGATTAAACCTCAAAAACTGGCTTACTTGTATTTCATTGGCAATATCTCAAGGGGTGCAGCTGTTCTGAAACTACGTTTGCGTTTGCACTCGACAAAATGTAGGGCTGTTTTATTTTCAGTACCTATTTGTTCCATAGTTAAACTTCTATAAATTAATGGACACTTCTACGCCCTAAAAGATAGCTAATGGACTATAATTTATAAGTCCGTACGTAATATAACAGGTCTGTTCTTAATGTTTTATTCAATATACAGGATAATTAATAATACAGAACAGACCTGTGATATTGCATACGGAGTAGCTATGTGTCTCCTGATATCTATAATCTGAGGTAAAGACTTCAGATTGTAGAAACCAGGAAACACAGACTTCGAATTGAGAGACTCTTGACTCCAGAGTCAAGACTGAATAGGGTTACTTCTACGTGCTCCATCGTCGCCACATCGTCGCTTACCATCAGTTGACATGATGGTCTAACGCGAACCTATCAATAATAATAAACCGGCTAAGTGCGGACCACGCAGTCTAGGGTTAACTGTGCGAAACAACAACGAAACAAAAACAAAAAAAAATCGAGCGTTTTTCGGAATAAGCGGTCCCGAGATCCATGAAAATTACACCCATGATGAACATCAATTATCAATGCCTACTCAAGTTCATAAAGTATGAAAACACCGAACATTATAGAGGTATGCGGAACAGAGAGTAAAGTCCCGCAAACCTCTATTGAAAAGGGTGGATCCTACAACCAGACGGTTTTGTATCTGGTGGGCAACTGCCCGATAGTTTAAATAATATTCGGAAACACTATTTGAGTCTCGTTGTTACTCGTACGGAAAAATGCAGGATTTCGTTCAGTTAGTTCGCAGCTGGCGCGATAGATGGCATCGCGGTTCTTTTTGTTGCGATGTTGATTTTGCTTTTTTTGAAGCGGCATTGATGTCGCTACAACATTACAATAAGGCTACCACCCAATTTTTAAGATCAAATCGGTCCATTTCCTCTCCATCGTCTTAGTGGAAATTCATTAGGTAGGTAGAACTTTGGATTACAGTAGGTTGCAGCAAGCACAATCCAGCCAATCGCGGTATCATACCCCTGTCGATATAGTGCAATTTTGGCGCCCATGTCTAGACGATGAACATCAGTTAAAGTTTCCGAAGCGTCCATACACCTGCACTTCTAAGGACATTAAACGCCACTTATGCCGCGATTGTCGTGGCAACTTACTGAACACACACATTTCGCCCCAACCGGTGTTTTGGCCAGCAAACTCGCTCCCAAACTGGTTAAGCATGTCAACGCCCGCCAACAACGAGGAAGTCTACCTGTGAGGATCTCATCCTTTCAAGTGCCCAACAGTCTTATCCCACAGGGACTCTCCTACTGAACCCGATGCAAAAAGCTTTCTCA
Organism: Melanchra persicariae; assembly: GCA_947386135.1. Lineage (NCBI taxonomy): Eukaryota > Metazoa > Arthropoda > Insecta > Lepidoptera > Noctuidae > Melanchra > Melanchra persicariae. Next base: position 16,146,201 of record OX376648.1, on the reverse strand, counting down.
GTTTTGGGGGCTTCCCAATCCCGTCCATCCCAGCGCTAATGGCTAAACCCATTCCTGCGCCATTTCCGCGCTAGGCTTCAGTAGGCAGGCTCGTTCTCATTTTGGCCTGTAGCATTTTCGATGGGCAGTTACGCTTGAACTTTTTTTTGTAACGGTGTGGAAGTCCTCATGGATGTCTTCCGCCATGGGGCGGGCGGAGAGGTCTATCCGACTTATTGACTAAAATCACCTCGTGTTCCCCCGCACACTTGCACCGGAGGCTACGGAAGCACTTAAGCAGTTTTCAACGAAGCCCCCGACTGGTGCCGGACCGCCTCTGCGGGCCACGCCTGGACAAATGGGTGGAGTAAGGTAATTAACTCCCCCCGCGACGTCTAAGAGGGGCGCGCCTTCAGCGACATGACATTTTCGCAGAAGGAGATTACCGCGTCACACGACGCTGCACTGCCGATCATGGAACGAATCATAATCGGCAGAGGTCGATCGAGATCACGTTTGCCCTGATATCGGCTACGCATTTTTTTTTGTATGTTTTTTCAGTGATATTTTCGCCAATTGTCAACCGATTCTGATGATTCTTTTTTTGTTTGGAAGAGTATTTTCCCGGACACTGGACAGGTCCATTTTAATTTGGTGAAGATTTGATGAAGAACTTTGGAGATAGGTAACGGAACTCTTCAATAAATTATTGCTGAAATCGCATGTCTGTTTATTGTTTACACCAGTTCATAACAGACCATCAGCCGGTACGCTGTGAAGAGGTACGCAGATGTGTACGAGTCAACCATGGTTTTGGGGTTATCTATTCTTGTTTATGAACCGATCTTGATGATTCATTTTGCGTTGGGTTTAGTTAAAGCTAACCACTAAAAAGTGAAAAATAAAAAACTTTGTTACAAAAAAATACAAAAAACGCTCCCTATCCATTTGCATAAAACTTTAAGACCTAATATAACTTAGCATAATTTTATTTGGCAAAATTATATTTTCGCATAATATAATTACGCATAACAGCTTACGCATAATTTTTTAAGCATAAAGTTCTAAAGCATAACTTTTTTAAGCATAAGATCCTAAAGCATAAATTTATTTACGCATAATGATATTAAAACATGTTTTTATAGGTATAACAATTTATTTCGACGATTGGAAAAAAGCCATATCTCCTGAATCAGGTAATATATAACATATTAATATAATACATATAACGTATTGAACAATTTTGTGGGTTTTTTTTTCGCTGTAGGAAGCATACAGCATGCAAGCAAGCATGCAGCAAACAAGCCAGCATGCAGCATGCAGCATTCAAGCGAGCATGCAACATGCAGCAGGCAGGATTTCTGTCACGGCTCCGGCGCTGCGGGCACGCGTGCTTACCGTCGCAGACGGCTTTCGCTCGCAGCCGCCTGCTCCTCAGACCGCGGGCCGCCTCGCCCCTACGCGCCTACGCGATTTTAAATTACACTCTAGGGGTAGTCGGTTTTGCAGCAATTCGGTTCTGTCACTAACTTTTGTTGCACAGCATATTAAATTCAGTCGATATTAAATTCATTACGCCTACTAACGTTATGCTAATAGTCATTAGGCCTACTAACGTTATGCGAATCAAATTTATGCCAAAACAAATTAGTCTTTAAGATGATTATGCCAACATAAAATGTATGCCAAAAAAAATTATGCCCAAGTATTATTATGCCAAAACAAATTGTGCCAAATCGTTATGCCGAAGTATATTAGGACAAAGAACATTATGCGAAAAGATAGGATCCCGAGTAAGTAATTTTTAGGCGTGTTTTTTAATTACTTGATAACTACATAAGTTGATTACAAATTTTGCAGTTATAAAACATATTTGTATGTGCTTAGGTATATGTATATACTGTCTTGTCTCGTGGGACTGCATCTGGCCAATTTTCGTGATTCTATTGAACGTGAAGCACCCTATTGGTCTTGATTTGATTGCAAAGTATCAAAATATAACAAAAACGTTCACCTAAAGAAGGAATCACTAGCTCACGTCGTAATTTAACCATAAAAATTGTCCAGTCAGCACATTTGGTAGGGAGGCTGACAGTTCAGTGCCCAGAATATATGACACATTACCTGAGGCAGATAAAAAATTTGATATTTTTGTTATCATAGTAAAGTATACGGGTGCGTCTTCTTGTAAAAAGATGAGATTAATAAAAACAAATCAAAGTAATCGCCTTACGGAGGCAGCTCATTACGAAATGCTCTGCTGGGCCCCAGAGGGACGTACCCACGCTTTTGCCTTAAGGCCAGGTTATCCGGAAAAACGTTGTTTTACATTGTGTAAAATTGTGTTTTATTCGTAAACAACACGGATTTAAATTTTGAAAAAAATATATTACATATTTCACACTTCGATCTAGATATTTTGGCCGTGCGATACACGATTACCTACTTGCACTTTACTGCATCCAATTAAATCGCAAAGACACTTGTCTGAAAATTATGATGTAATTATCATTTCATTTGAGTTATATAAGGCTTTGAGTAATAAAACTTATACCACAATAAAGGTCGTAAAAAATGTGATATAAATCGGCCGTCATAATGTGAAATATAAAAATACGTATACCACTAATTCCAAAATCTAGTGATTTCGTCTTTTCATGCGCGCGCCCCGTGTCATTTAGTCCCGAGCGGAACGTGTTGGAGGTCGGACGTGTGCCAATTTTTGCGAACTCGCCAACCCCGCTAAGTTCTGTTACTGGCTAAGCCTAAATTGATTTTAAATAATAATACTTGTATACAATTTTGTTTTCAAACAGTTGTAATATAGTTAGTTTTTATTAGATACTTATGTAGCTTTTGTAAAAAAAATGGGGGGAAAAAAGGTTGTCATCAACGGCTCTTCGTAGATCCAGCGATGAAAACTTTTTTTTAATAAACAAAAAAGGTAAGAATGCTTTGACAATATTATTACTACATTGTATATTATACATAATTTACTTTACTAACTAGGTAAGTACCGACACGGAACTGATAAATTTTACACACCGCAAACATGTGTGTAAACAGTTGAATTTATACCTTATTTCAATACGCATAAAGACGCCACGTGCACAAAAGCTTTAGTGGTTTAGTTTTCGCGCGTAATAGATTTACCAACCGCATCAAGCATGTGAAGCAATTGAATTTGAACCCTATTTCAGAGTGCATAAAGCCACCTCGCGCACATGATACAATGGTTTACTGTTTTCAAATGTCAAATAGGTAGTTCACCCCGCTACGTTAGTCTGGGTGGTTTCGGAAAGTTTGTATTAGTCTTATAATATTTGTTATTTATTATAAATGTCCGTTTCCACTTATCTTACTCCTAAACAAATGCCAAAAGAAAAGCCCGAATTTCCTACGTGAGAGTTGAATATTCAACAGTACAATAATATTTTGGTGTTCATTTAGGAGTAAGATAAGTATAATTATACGCTAGGTAGCTAGTAGCTACCTACTCACAGCCACCACAACACAACAAATAATAATAATATTTTATGGTGTTTGCAACGTTTTTGTAGGTCTCGTCTATGCTAACTAATACTCACAGCGCACTCGTGAGTCGTGCCATAGTGTAAAAGTGTTACAGTATGGCCATTTCCTATAAAAATATTATAATAACATATTTTCGGTAACATTTAGGCTACCGGACTAGCTCATTTATGCGCTGCACACTGATGAACTGAACGGATGGTTTTCAAAGCTGGTAATAAAAGCTACTCTAAAGTACCACTTATCACACTGGACGGCTTACCATTATAAAGAGTTACTAAATTTAAGTACTTGGGCCACTGGGTGACTGTGACCTTAAAGATAATTTAGATGTGGAAAGGGAGCGCAGGTCGCTGGCTGTCCGATGCTGTATGTTGGCCCGTAGATTCGCCCGTTGTACTGCACGAGTTAAAGTAACGCTTTTTAAAGCCTTCTGCCAATCCCTTTACACGTGCAGCCTGTGGGTGAACTTCACGCAGAAGGCATATAGCGACCTGCGCATCCAATACAACAACGCTTTCCGGGTGTTGTTGGGGCTGCCGCGTTTTTGCAGCGCGTCCGGTATGTTTGCCGACGCAAATGTTGACAGCTTTTCTACCGTCATGCGCAAGAGATGCGCATCATTATTATATCGGTTTCGCGCCAGCCCCAACACTATCCTGAGGACGTTGGCAGACCGCTGGGACTCTCCGATACTAGGACGCTGGATACGACTCCATGCAGTGAAGTAGATTGGGATGGGAGAGGCTCTAGCGGGTGTACCTACTTAGTTTAAAAAGACAGTGGGCAAGAATGTATGAGAGTTGGTCCAAGCGTCGCCAAGGATGAATCATATACCAAATGAGAGGGTAAAATGTACTGTTCAAACATGCAGAAGGGCATCAAAATCTGTCCGAGAGATTTCGAGAAATGATAGCTTATTCTTGCCTCAGAAGATACTACGAATTTTTTATTTTGCTTTTTTGTCGAGTATTATTATAGTTTTTTCTTGTTATTTATAGTTAAAAATCATTACTTCATCATTACCTCATCCTTCTAATCATCATTATTCATCATCATCATCCATCATCATCATCATCATCGAGTAATGATAGATTTTATATTTTGCTACGTTGTCGGTATGTTATTTGTTATAGGTAGGTATTGTACGTATTTATAGTTAAAAATCTTCGTTCGTTGTTGATCATCATCATGTTTATTTCATCTTTTATTATCATTTCGTTTATTCATTTTTCTTATCTTATTTAGTATATTTTTAAATATTTCTTAAATAAATACAAAAAAAACATAAAATAATATGAAAAATACTAGCCCCCGGTGGGCTACTATTTTTAGTAGTCCACCGGTATCGGGAACAGGGTCCAAGCTACCGGCGCCGGTCAGGGCTCCAGAGAGAGGAACCTCCTAACAATGCGGGCCGTGTCCACAAGTACTGCTTTCTGAATCAAGCCCCTGATCCAGCTGCCTAACGAGAGCCTCCTGAGGTGTTGGTCGAGGCTCGTGGCTATTAAGCCGTTGGCTGACACGACTATCGGTACAATGATTGCCGAATTCACATCCCACATGTCGACAACCTCGCGAGCTACATAAGTCAAGATATTTGATTTGTTTATCTTTCTCGGCTTTCGTCATGCGGAACGGTGATATCTACAATCATTGCACGCCTCTCGATTCTGTCCACCACCACTATATCAGGCTTATTTGCAACAACAGTCCTGTCAGTGATGATGGACCGATCCCAGTACAATGTGATACTGCCATTATCGAGAACTGGGTCGGGCACATACCTGTAGTACGGCACCTCCGATTCCATAAGAGAGTTTTTCAGAGCAAGTTGCTGATGGATAATCCTGGCTACAAGGTTATGTCTATGCAAGTACTCTCCGTTAGCAAGACGAGAATAACCAGAGATAAACACGTTACCGGTCTATAGTTTTTGCTGAACTGCCCCCATTTCTGGTAATGAATCGCATGCCCCTTCTACCTTTCGAGTCCAATCTCCTTCGGTGTGACTGACAGGCACCGACCAGATGCTGTGCCAGAATGAGAACATGGCGTTATCTTCTGGCAGGCGCGTGTCAGTCACACCTTGTTCTGGTCGCTCCCAAGCCCTGTATACCCACCTTTCATTACTTCGGAATGTGCGATTCAGGGTGTATCGCTCCACTCGCCGCCTATACCTACGAATACGGTTTGCCCATGCGTACACCTTCTGCTTCAGGAAGTCGATGTGCTCTGTGACACAGGACATATAGTCTTGGGGGCTGATTTCAATCCCCGAAAACGCCCGTCTCACAAAGCGCATCACTCTAGGCCGAGTGTTGCCCTCCCTGAAGCAGATCAGTTTGCCGATTAACGCTCTGGCCCCACCGATACGACGCTCGATCCTGCACTGCCAGGCCGGTACGGCTGGTTTTGGTCGTGTAACTCTGTCATTGGTTATTTTGACGTGAGCTACACGACATGCCGCTACAGCCGCGCAGTACATTATCCAGTGTGCATCAGTGAGATCGCAGTCATCAAAATAATTTGACAACTGCGAATCCAGAGCTGCCATCAGCGCCCTGTTTTTGTTACGCATGGGCTAACGAGGTAAGCGTGGTCTAAGTTCAGGCGGCATATAGCTATATTCCCGAATAGCGTTAGCCACTTCAACCACCCAACGGCACATAGTTACCATTCTCGAGTCGTTAGATTGCGACGTCGTTAACTGACGTTCTCCCCTGTTCAACGTCTCTGGCATAAAGGCTTCATATCCGAAACTTCAAGATCCGGAACAACATCCCTAAATCCTCTATGCAGAATGAACTTGTCCCCATGATCAAAAAAACAATGGAATGAGTGTTCTTCATCATTTAACATTTTTTTGTAAGAGGAAAAAATAACCACAGACATTAATCCATTAATTAATTAGTGAGTAGCAATGATATAATAGATGATCGATTAATAATGATGATTATAAAAACACAAAGTTAAAACTATAGTAATATTCGACAAAGAAGCAAAAAAAAACTATAATAACTTAGTAAACTTATCATTACTCGATGATGATGATGATGATGATGAATAATGATGATTATAAGGATGAAGTAATGATTTTTAACTGTAAATAACAAGAAAAAACTATAATAGTATTCGACAATCAATCAAAATAAAAAATTCGTAATATCTTCTGAGGCAAGAATAAGCTATCATTTCTCGAAATCTCTCGGACAGATATTGATGCCCTTCTGCATGTTTATACAGTACATTCTACCCTCTCATTTGGTATATGATTCATCCTTGGCGACGCTTGGACCACATTTGCCCACTATCTTTTATATAATTACCCGTTAGATTAGTTTATTTACTAACACTAGATATAAGGCATTTAATACTGGTACTAACAAATTATGGAACTCGATTCTGAATTTTATGTTTTATTATTATTTCCTTTATTCACTTTTACACATATATTTTACATTTTTAAATATTTCTATAAAAAACAATAAAAAAAACATTTAAAAATATAAAAAATAGTAGTCCGCCGGTGTCGGGAGCTGGGTCCAAGCTACCGGTGGTTAGGGCTCCAGAGAAAGGAACCTCCTCACAATACGAGCCGTATCGAGGAGAACTGCCTTCTGTATCAGGCCCTTTACCCACCTGCGTAACGCCAGCTTCGACAGGTGGTCGTCGAAGCTTTTGGCAATCAAGCCATTGGCCGTAACGACTATCGGCACAATGACAGCCGAGTCCACATTCCACATGTCGCCAACCTCGTGTGCTAAGTCAAGATACTTGATTTGTTTCTCTTTCTCAGCTTTCACGAGGTTCTCGTCATGTGGAATGGTAACATCGATTATTATTATTATTCTCTTTATTCATTTTTTTACACATATATTTTATATTTTTAAATATTTCAATAACAAAAAATAAAAAAAAACATTTAAAAATATAAAAATAGTAGTCTGCCGGTGTCGGGAGCTGGATCCAAGCTACCGGTGGTTAGGGCTCCAGAGAAAGGAACCTCCTCACAATACGAGCCGTATCGAGGAGTACTGCCTTCTGTATCAGGCCCTTTACCCAACTGCGTAACGCCAGCTTCGACAGGTGGTCGTCGAAGCTTTATTATTATTATTTCTTTATTTAAGGTACATACATATAAAATACATTTTTAAATATTAAAATACAAAGATATCAAATTATTTAAAAATGTAAAAAATAGTAGCCCACCGGTATCGGGAACAGGGTCCAAGCTACCGGCGGTCAGGGCTCCAGAGAGAGGAACCTCCTAACGATGCGAGCCGTGTCCAGAAGTACTGCTCTCTGAATCAAGCCCTTGATCCAGCTGCCTAACGAGAGCCTCCTAAGATGTTGGTCGAGGCTCGTGGCTATTAAGCCGTTGGCTGACAAAGTCAAAGTCAAAGTCAAAGCATTTATTTCAAATAAACCAATCACAGGTACTTTTGAATTGTCAAAGTCAGTCAGTCAAAAACATGAAGCTATTTGCACGTTCCAAAGCGTAGATCTCTATGGAGAAGAACGTACAAGAAACTCCATGGACACTCTTTTAAACCATTTTATGTTTTACAAAAATCCTGGTTACATCATTACTTGTTGCATCTATATGTGAGAACAATGCAAAGAAAGGAAAAAAATAAAAGTATTCCAAGTATCCAATAAGTATTAAATATAGAAATAAGCCAGTGACAGCTAAGATATGACCAGTCTCCACTGACGGCGCCCGTTCACGAACATGACGCGTGCATCAGCACCATTCAGCTCAACCATTTTGAAGGGAACCGAATGATCAAATACACGCGCCACCATCAGCGAGACATTCTAGCGAGCATGACACACCCTCAACTGCCCCTGCTCACTCATGTCAAACAAGGAAACCATCTATATTATTAACAGTATAGGCTCCATGGTCCTCACATTTACAGGATTTTAAAATAAAAAATGCTTCTACTTTATATAAAACTATGTATATCAATTTTCAAAAACAGAAAAAGAAAAGTAGTATTTAAAACATAACATAAGAAAAGTGGAAATTTTTATTAGTCTACACAAAGAAGGGTGAGCATCTCTTCCAAATATCTTAACTAGAGGAACCAAGCGGCTGAGACTGTGGAGCAGGACCGGCATTTAGCCAAGCATTTTTATCAAGTATATAATCTTCAAGTTTATAATATGCTTGTTTACATAGTGTGCGTTTTATGCATGTTTTAAATTTTCTCTCATTCAGTTCTAGAATTTCAAGAGGTATTTTGTTATAAAATTTAACACAGTACCCCATAAAAGAAGTGTGTACTTTTGCCAATCTGAATCGGGGTTGATCTAATTTGTTCCTATTTCTAGTATTAAAATTATGCCTATCACTAATCTTACTAAAAAGATGAAGATTTTTCCGAACATACATTATGTTTTCGTATATGTATTGACAAGGTACCGTCATGATGTTAATATCTTTAAACAGTTCTCTTAGGGAATCGCACCGACCCAGATTATATATGGCTCTGATGGCTCTTTTCTGCAGAATAAATATAGACTCAATATCTGCAGCTCGTCCCCATAATAAGATACCGTAAGACATGATACTATGAAAGTAACTAAAATAGACCAGCCTCGCGGTATCTATATCAGTAAATTGACGGATTTTTCTGACAGCATATGCTGCTGAACTTAGCCGTCCCGCAAGAGATGTTAAATGAGGACCCCATTGTAGCCTTGAGTCCAGTGTGATGCCCAGAAAAACTGTGTTTTCGACGAATTCAAGTTTCTCTTTGTTCAATACTATGTCGCAATGATTACTTTTGACATTCGGTAAAGCAAATCTGATACACTTAGTTTTCTTTTCATTTAATACTAAATTATTAGCAGTGAACCAATTATGGACCTGCTGTAGGGCGTTATTGACGTCGTCCAGATTTGTAGAACGTCTATCTATCTTAAAAATTAAGGATGTATCGTCAGCAAATAACACCATTTGTGGTTGATTTTTTAAAAGATGGAGAAGATCATTTATGTATACTAAAAAGAGGAAAGGACCCAATATTGAGCCTTGTGGAACCCCCATTTTGACTTTTAAACCCCTTGATTTAACACCGTTTATTTGAACTTGCTGCTGTCTGTCATTTAAATAAGACTTCAGTAAGCTGAGTGCAAGTTTATCACACGACTATCGGTACAATGATTGCCGAATTCACATCCCACATGTCGACAACCTCGCGAGCCAAGTCAAGATATTTGATTTGTTTATCTTTCTCGGTTTTCACGAGGTTCTTGTCATGCGGAACGGTGATATCTACAATCATTGCACGCCTCTCGATTCGGTCCACCACCACTATATCAGGCTTATTTGCAATTTATTATTATTATTATTATTATGACAAGACATACAAAAACTATGTGGTCAGTTTGGACAATTTTTCCAATTCAATGCATAACTTTATCAGTGTTTATTGGCAAAAATGTGTAGAAATTTTAAATTACATACACCAAACTGTTTTTAATTGACTTTAGTATTGTATATTATGTTTATTTATTGGTTATGCCACGCAAAATGGAATAATAATAAAAGAAATCCGGCTTGAAATGTTTACATCGGTTTTTAATGTTTTAGACTTAGAGCAATGTAGTTGCAGGCCAAGCGCGGTGCGCATGTATCAACTAATGATTCAGCGGATAACGAGTAAGTTTTGTTTTTTATTTTAGAGACAATTACCGTATTTTATTAAATATTTGAATAAAATGGAATCTCATTATCATTATTGTAACGCCATAAAAATACATAAAGAAATTAAACACACACCCCCACATATATACATACCTATTTAATTATTACAATTCTACCTATTTATTTATAACTGTTCGCTATCTTGCTATCTATGTTTCTGTGTATGTGCGTCTGTGTGCCTGTGTATCTGTCTTTGTCACTGTAGCTCGGTTATCTTTATTGAACACGCTTATTTAGCAGGAATATTTTGCAAGTTTTTAAAGTTTTACTTGTTAATTACCAACAAGTCAAAATCAAAATTTGCGGTACAGTTCAATAGAGCATGCGGAAAGGCGTGACTTGTCTCCATTAATGACTTTAGAACCTATTTATTTAAATAACTCTAAAATTGAGGAGTAAGTGGAAAACGAAAAACAGGCACTACAACAACTGGAACGACAAGAAAATGTAATGATTGATCCCTTTTTATTGACAAAAAATACCCATTTATTGGGGCTACACCCGACGGTATAGTTGGTAACGATACCATAGTCGAAATTAAATGTCCAATAATTTTGAAAAGGGATAGCTGCTATTAAAGAAAACAAAATACAAATATTTATATTCGATAGAAACAAAATACAAGAGCTATAAACAAAAAAAGTAATTGAAGTGCAGGGTCAAGTCCATGTATGAGAAAGAAAACAATACATTTTTAGAATATGGCCTGGTGAAAATCGTCAACTAATAATAGAAAATATTTCAAGAGATGACGAATTTTGGTGGGTGAATATGGAGAAAAAAATTAAAGATTTTTATTTGAAATATTTAGCGCCAGATTGTGGATCCGTGCCAAAATCGTGGTAATATGCTCATACGAGACATAATATTGAAAGAAAAAGTTATTGATAAGCCTGTGCAGCCAGGTCCAAGCAAACCCAAGGAACGAATTCAGAGTCAATCAATCAGCTGGGTCCATGCAAACCAAGACAGCTACAGTTCAACGAATTGTAGACAGTTGCATTGGTAACTTTTATTATAATGACTATTTAATAAAAAAATATAAATACGTTTTTAGTTTTTTTTCAATAACATCTAGGCTAATTCTAAACCAATTATACTTCTAAGCCTTCTTACATTACAATATTCAAGAATTGTAACATAATTTTCGTAAAGTAAGTGCGTCTACCAGTACCTACTACTCGATTTTTACGAAGATTTCGCACAAAAGTCAAATAGCGTGCGGCACGTAGTTTTGTATCGTACCCGTATTCATGATCTTCGTATCAGTCAGATTTTAAATCCACCATGTTCACAAAAATAAATATGTATACCTACTTATTTTTAATGATTAGTAATTAGATTCAAGTTTGTACAATACGTACCTAATCCATCTATAACCTTAAAAATAGTTACTACAAAAATTAAAAAAAATAAACTTATACTAATCAATTCAAGTTGATGTACTGCATTACTTTATCCTGTGACGAAACTTAGTACCTACCCGAGTTCGTGTTCGTGAACTCAAGAGCGGTGCGCGCGTCTCCCGCGCATCGTAACTTATTATGTACTGTTACTCCTTGCGGGGCTTGGGGTAAGCGTTAGATGCCTACACGCCCGGTATAACCTCGCCTTAAAAAATTACAATCAGCTTGAGTAGCTCCCGACTTGCGTACCTAATGATTGCGTCTCGATCTAAAAGCGCATTTAGTTGTGTTTGGTATTTTACATAAGTACTGGAAACAAGTGATTGAAAGGACTTAAATTCTATGACGTAATGTGAACACGTCAGAAAATTTAATCCCTTTCAATCACTAATTTCAAATTCTATTTAAATTCAATTTCCAAACATCACAAAACCACGGTTACGTTAAAATCAGAAAACTTGAATTCCACATTTAAATTGGTTTCATATTAAAATATTAAATTAATAAAAATGTTGATGGACGAAGAGGGAGAGGAAGGCCAAAGAAAAGTTGGATAATCACCAAGAAATTGACAAACACCGTAAGATTGTAAAATATCGCGTGAAATTGTCAACAATTTTTCTAAATAAGACTCGGATATATTGGAAACTATTGAATTTTGGTGGGATTTATTTTATACAAAACGATATTTTCATAATATATCGAGAAATTATAACCCAATCAAGATTTATTACAATCTTACGGGAGTCTGCAAATTTTCCAGTGACAGATGGATTGTGTGAAAAGTACTGAAGAGTTATATGAAAGAAAAGGGAGTTAGTGATAGCGTGACGGCTGATAGTACAGAATGAAAGAAAAAACTTGTTGCGCCGACCCCAAATACCTAACATGGGGTAAGGACAGAAAGATGAAGATTAAAAAATTGTTAAACACCAACCTGAATGGCATCAGTATCTATTCATACCTATTCGTACAAGTAAGCTCTCATCTTGAAATTCTCTTAATTGTATTACTTACATAATTATGTTTATTAAATAAAAGCACACAAACAACTTCTTCACAAATTTATGTTAGAAATTGTACAAGAAGGGCTTCTGCAACTTATTGCATAATTAATTACCCTTATTATAAACATTTTTGCCAGACGATTTAGTTACGTAACAGTCGATATTTGATGTAGATACACTGAGTGAGTGATAAAATATATGTTTAACTTTGTTAGTATTGTGACTTTAATCTACAAATAATATGTTTATCAGTTTAATCTAATGTTATTGGAGTTTGAGAAAACCGCGAGAAAAGAATTAGAGCTGAGACTAAATTATCTTCCATATTTGTAAAAATAACAACAAAGTTACCTTCCATGTTACGTAATAGGTTTTTTAAAGCACTCAAGAGCATGACAACAATGAGATGTTGCGGACAGATCGATCGTGGTCTCCGTCATCGGCCGTCTAGATAAGACAAGATGAGCGATCGAGCATCGGCCTTATCGTTATCTCGAGTGGAAGGAATCTTAGGCGGGAGCCGGTAGCGAGTCGGCATTCGCACAGAAGCCTCAGCAGGCAGCACGCGACATCCTTGAGGCTGCGAGACGCGTGCGCCGACAGAGCCGGCCCGCCCAGTGCCCACGCGCATCCCACAGTGCACTCGCAGGGTGACGATGAAACGTTGGTGATAATTGACCGCGAATTAATCTCTTGACGTGATCTCATATTGGACTTATAAAAGTGAAAAAGTGAATTCAACAAAATGGGTGAGTATGTTGATAAAATGTTAATTATAAAAAGTTCGCCAGTTAATATTATTTACAGAAATCAGAGTTGCAATATTTCACAATTAATCAATTCTCTCCGAAGAATGATATTTAAATTATTGGATTAATTAACATCGGCAAAAATCATAATTAATTTTGATTCATAGAAAATGTATCGCCATCTAAAAACAGCAGCAATTGAAAAGCATTTAAAATTAAACGAAAACGAAACCTACCGAATTATGTGCAGACTGCGGTTATGTCAGATAAATACCTGTAATACTTAAAAGTATTCAATGCAGTCGTTCACATTGGGGCATTGAAAAGACCTGTCACACGATCTTGAGCGAGCTTCAAATCAATGTCGCTCAACTTTGCCGTCGAGTTTGTCTGGACAATAGCTATTATGACGATGTCCACAAGTCAAGTCACTTCGCAAATCTTCAGCACACGCCTGTCACTCATCCCCGAGACAATAATTGTTAGTTTTTGACAAAAAGTTCACTAACAGCAAGTACATTGTGTCCTTTCTAAAAATATCATTGACTGTCTTAAGATGGCCTAGCAAATCAATACTGGATGTCGTATTTTGCGATGGGAATGAAAAATTAGATAGGTAGGTAGGTGGTACCTATTCAAAATGACTCGACATTCTACAAAATTCTTAATACACCTATATATTATTTGAGTTTGGGCAAGTTATCTGTATATTCCATAGCCTATATTTAGGTTTTTATTTAAAATCATGAAATCTCATGATTTCCCTAAATCACTCTTTTGTTTTTTTTTGTGGATTAACTACTATGATGAAAAGGAAAACACTAAATCATTCCAAACATCAATATATTTATCAATGATAAGAATTTCTATGACAAAGTTTTCGTATCCAATTGATGCAATTCAAGCGCCATCCTTATCTTATGCAACTATTATAAACATTAATATTAAGAGGAAGAGTCGGCAAAACCCACTCAACCTGATGCTCATACCTATCTAACTCTTCCGTCGTACGCTGAATAGATATTCTAGTAATTATTATACCATGCAGGTGCAGGCTCAGCCAAACTCATTATTTTCTGATTTAATCATCATCAATTAACACAATAGTACCTGATGCATTTACTTATATTGACAGAAATGTAGTGTATACGCAGATAAGTAGATAAATATTTCATCATTATCTTCTGGACAAAATCCAGGATCAGACTTCATAAAGATCTTGGATTTTCTCCAAAAGACAATTACGTCAATATCGGTATATTGATTTGGTAATCTTGTGTTAATTAATGATGATGAAATCAGAAAACAATGAGTTTCTATCCAGCGTGGGTCGTTGGGACTGTTCCGCGGTGAATTTGGGATCTGTCACGAATTTTTGCTTTGGGCACAGCGATAGTTCATCATTAACAAAGGATAAAGTAGGTATTTGACGAAATGCTATCACTCCGAAATCGACCTAGCCCTATTTTATCAATCACCTTTTATTGTCACTACTTCAAAATATCGTACAAAGCACTACTTCCTAGTTAGCCAGCCTGCTATTGTTACTATAATAAAGTAGGTATACTAGTATTGTTCATTACAATGTTTCCGAAGTTGGTGAACCTACGTCAGAGAACCGAATCGAAAGAGAATTTTACAGCATTCATTGATCTCATTATTCATACTCTTCTTGAGAGTTTCAAAACGCGACAATTAATTAATTTGTCTCATTGAAATGCTAAAATAATTATTGAACAATAAGAACGACAATGTCCAATGCAACTGGACTGATTGCCAAAATTAGTTGCGAAAAATAAATTAGTCTTTACTCATTAGTTTTGGCATAATTTTAAACAATTACCTAGCTTCTTAATTGCTCGTAAAATTTATCTAGTTTTCTAGTCTTAAATGTAAAAAAGTTTTCTAATTTTACGCTTTTATTACCTACCTACTTTATCATTTTTTCTTAGTCCGTAAGCACCACTGAAAAGTCACATGACAGCAAAATACGCAATTTCGTTTACTTGGATGACATATTTTTTCCAGATATACCTAATGATTTAAAAACCAAATTACTAAACCAATTTTGATGAAATTTCTTGATGAAAATTAGATGAAATTTTTTTTTACGAATCGGATCATTAATGACGGAGTTATGAGGTCTTGGTAGGACAAAGCTCCTGAATTTTTCGAATTACATCAAATAAGTAGATAACAAGTCTAGATCTCAACTAGAAATAAATCCGGAAAGTTTGAGCTTACAAGCGTACAAGCTTCAATTTTCCGGAAGTTTTCTGTAATGAAGTAGGTACCTACTTAGGTACTACGGTTGTACTTACATATAAACACTGAATTATTTTGCTTTATTCTGTCAATAGATCACAACACAACGTCATAAATCGAAAAGCCTGGAATAGTATATGGTATATTCAAAGCACTTTGAATATATTGTGAGTGGGCTATTCCAGGCTTTTCGATTTACTTAATTCTTTTCCTGTCTATAGGTATGAAAGCCTGCGGTAAATCGAAAAGCCTGGAATAGTCCACTCACAATATATTCAAAGTGCTTTGAATGTAGGTACCTATGTGAGTGGACTATTCCAGGCTTTTCGATTTACCGCAGGCTTTTCATAGCTAGCGACAGGGAAAGAATTCTTCATAATTCCAGCCTTTCGCAGAATGTAAAATGCAAAAGCTAAATACCTACCTATAGGCTACTTGATAAACCCAGCGATTCCACCTATAATGTAAAAAGCAAACCAGATATGCAGCATAACCCATACGTCATCCGTGTATAGTAATCAGTTCAACTATAACTCATTTAGTTTTTTCTTTCATTTAGTGTGCTGGTTACATATACGGGCTCAACCTTCGCGCCTGCGCAATGTCACCATTAACATATTATTTTCACATCACTATCCTGTTACTTCAATTTAAAGTGGTATACCTACACTTTGCATTCTTAACCATTAATTTTGCAACAATGAGTAGAGACTTTAATGTTGGTATTTATATAACAATGTGTACATTGTGTTTCGAGTTAATTAGACCTCTGGGTATACATGATCTTTCCAGAAATATAGTTAAGGTACAAATTAGGTAGGTAGGTACTTTACCTAGATGACTGTTTGTAACTGGAAAATTTTCTTAACAAGAATAGGGTTTGTTGCTACTTGCTTGTACTTCATTCAGTCCATGTAATTTCTGTTGTACAACTGGTATTTCAGATGTCATTAGGTTAAACCTACCTACCATTAGGATACCTATTCATACGGCAGTGTAATACCATAAGCCTTCTAGTTCTTTGGCCCAGCGCCCACTGGCATCTCGGCACAGCAAGGGAGTTTTGCAATACAGATGATTTCGAATCTTATTTAACACTTAATACTCACATTTCATTGATACGTTACGTCACAGCCTGCTTCGGCATCCTTTGGCACGTTCTTGGCATAAAAAGTAGGTACCTACTCAAATCATTTGCGCTTTCAAAAATCCCTTGCCGTGCCGCGTCGCCAATGGGCGCCGGACCTTAATAATCATGCTGTTGCAATAGAACTTTTACCCGTTACAAAACTCCGTCCTTGAGTGAAGCTACAATGCCATCGCATTGATTCGACGATGTCATTGTCACATATTTGTCACCACTAATCACTGCGCACACAGCATTCTGATAAAAAACCTCCTATGTTTACTCATGTCAGGTTGATTTATTTACGATTCTAAGCCCTTCATCTCGCCTTCACAATAAAATTGATTAATCATACGCCGTTGGTTTGAGTAAATAATGCTACCTGTACTTTCATTATGAGAGATAAGATAACGCTGACAGTTGTTAACAGTTGAATTAGTTTGTTTTAAAATAATCACAAGTGCTATTTGATTAACCTCATTCGGAGTCCTAGAATAACAGTAGTCCAAAATAAAAGAATTATGAAGGATGGATTACATGTGTTGACTACTGTTCAGGTGCTGAAATTGTCTGTATTTGACAGAAAATTGCTGACGACCCTGTCTTAGATGAAAACTGATATTTTATTATTATTGATAAACTGGCGCATGGCGTTTGACCACAAATCTCACCTTGGCGGGAAGTCACGACAGAAGTGCTTACCGATCGCCTGACGACTGAATTCGGTGGATAAGTCCTAAGACCGCCCGCCCGTACACAGGCAATTTCGAACGCGATCCACGATCAGAATCTGCAGTGCGATTCTGCAGTGTGATTCTGTAAACATGTCGAAGTGAACACTTGGGCGGGGTGCACGACGGGTGAGTGGTCAAACCATACAATTATAATGGAATGACAGCTAACTTGTCGTTCACTCCGCTTAGGTGTACACCGTGAGATGTCGACAGAATCGACCGGCTGATTCGAGTGATTGACACTACTTGTATAATTTATCTATACTAAGTAGTTTTAATTGGTTTATCTACTGGAGTGCTTCCATATTTCTAATAGACAAGGAAATACATTATAATCAGGCTCCATCCGCACAAAGTGTAGACACATGCTACGATAGGAATTGACTTATTTGTGTCAACTTAAAATCGAAGGAGGCGATGAAACTGATAGGTACATAAGTGTTTCATTCTTTGTATGGCAGTGGCACACAATCATTAAGAGACAAGTGCTATAAAGTAAATTAAGTATAGTAGGTACATAACGTACCTACATAATACTTAATATCTTCATCATCATCATCATCTGCATCCACGACACGACATTTTATTATTGATGGACTGATCGAGTTGTACCACAATCTCACCTGATAGAAAGCGATGATGTACCTACTTAATCGACGATGGAGCATGCTTGCCTAGAAGTATAACCCATTCACTCTTGACATGACGCCCAGGTTGTAGCTATCAGACACAGACTCCGGCAGGGAAATCCACTCCTTAGCTGTAGATACGCACAATGCAAGTATTTATTAGACTTCTTTTCCTATGCGTATAACCACGTTTCTGTGCCACTATCATTTAGGTTCTACCCGCGATGGCTACAATATCGTTTGCCAAAATAATATCTTACCTAAGTATAATAAATTGTAAGAAGTAGGTAACTAAAACCACTGTCTGCTAAAATTACATCTGATAGTGATATATATGTCGCAGCCAATTAGCTTAATCAGCCGTTTAATTGGTTGCCTAGCCTTTTAATTTAAATGTGCCAATTTTTCAGCCTGAGTGACATCTTTTGTTCAATATCATTTAATGACTTGCCCATGTCACTTATGTCGCTGATTAAATGGCACAATTAAATGAAAAGACTGGACGTTTAATGAAGCGGCGGATTCAGCTAGTTGGCTGCGATATATAGACGAAGATTACCTACCTACTTCTGCACCGCTCTCAAATAAAATAGGTAAATGGGAGGATAGAATACCTAAACTGCAGTTAATCCACATACCCACCTACTTAATTTCGGGATCATGTACTTTTAATATCGGGATCTCGGGACCTAAATATTTATTAATTACAATAATTGAAGTCTTGTCAAAAAAGTACAGAAGACAAAATTACGAAACCAACTACTCTTTGTATCACAGTCTGTTAAAATGAACACGGAATGGAACTGAAATATGTGCCCAAATCCTCCTAATTCCACCCTGTTAGTCGATGTTGAACAAAAGACAGTCGACATAGATGTTTTGAGCAAAGCCCTGACTTGATCGCTGACTGCAGTTCATGTACCTACTAGCCGACCTGTGTAGCCGACCAACTTAACAAAACAACGTTATTCATAAATATTTGACGGTTTTGTACCAAGATCAGTCGGTTTGGCACCTCTCTTGTACCTGCCTTGAAACGGGGTGGACGTTCTACCCAGTTAGTTATGTCTTTAAAACATTACCTACAGGTATTATTTCGGAAAACGACCTAGGTTTTATTAGCCAACTCTAATCAACACGTCTACTCAACCACTCACCGGACCCTTGAAACTGACATTATCAACAAGAAAATAAAAACAAGTCATCCATAGTGTTTATCAACACTTCAGGTTGTCGGCTTTGTGAAACAAACAGAAATCTTTATCGATCGCGGTTTTTCTTTAGTAGGTAGGTAATCCCAAACTTGACTTGACCAAAATACTTATTCAATCCCAATGACATTGGTAGGTAAAGGTATTAGACACACCATACGTACAAACAGTAGATAAAACCTTATTTGGACATAGGTTTGTTATATGTAATTCCACGGTATAACTGTGGCTATGTTACGCATAATAATATTTTGTAGAACAAACAATAAACATTGAGTAGTATTTTGCGAACAGGTAAAAAAACATAAACTTAAGTTTTAGTATCCCCTAAAAACGTATTAAAATAAAAAGTAGGAGAAAAAAACAAAAAAAAATCTAAAGTACCTATTGATATTATTAAATCTGCGTCATGTAACACTGTCAGAAAAATGAGGGTAATTCGTTATTTCTAATGTCGGCACAGTATACCTACATATGAAAGTTCCACATTTAAAACAGACGACAATCTCGAGAATTTCGTGTGTTGTCACATCAAAGTATTACCTACTAAAACCACATCATCGCTTACCATCAGGTGAGATAGTGGTCAAGCGCGTGCCTATCAATAATAAAAAAAAAACCATTTACGATAAATAAAGTGTTAATCTTATTCAAATTCAGTTTAAAATTGTGTGAACATATTTCTGCACACGACATCATTTACAGTCGTATTGTATCATAGTTGGAAGCCAGTCAAAAACGTGCCAATATTTTAGTTATTTGCGGGTGAAAGACAAAAGCTATAGTAGATTAATATAAAAGTGTATTTGTTTATTTATTTATAGTATGAACGTCCCTGTGTGAGAATGCCCACATAAAACGTTAAATATGAGAAAAGAAATGCATATAACTATAAGCCACGTAGTAATCAGGCGAGCTTTATCAGTTAAGTTAAAAAATCCGTTGTGTTTTTCTTCGTCACAGGTTTTCAAGAACTTTTTTCTAACTCGATCAAGTTTTTATTATAATTTGAATGTATATTTACAGGTCTAGACTTCTTGGAGCATGGATCAGACTTCGAACATGCTATCTCGGCGACAGGTAAATACAAAGATTTGTCTTATAGTAGAGCGTAGAACTACCTAGCCATCCACTATTAACTCGCCTCTCGAAAAAATCTGATTGAAGGTGATAACCGCATCAGAATCGGACATGTTACAGAGCCCTGCATCTACATAAATACGCAGACAATTGCAGTGTGAAGACTAAACAAAAATATAATTACTTATGTCGATTTGTACCGTCATCGGTATATTGATGGCATTAATTAAAATTTTGTCGTGTGTGCCAGCAAAAGTGATCTAACAGAGACTGGTAACGCTAGGGCAGAGAAAATCACAATTAGAACAATAGATCGTAACTAGTTGAACTAAGTACCTACCTATCTATTGATTGGCTTAGATAAATACATACCTATTTGTAGTTGTTTCATTAGTGTTTGTCAGCTTATCCTTGCTAGGTTTCAATCTCTGTGAAACCTAGCAAGGAGGCCTACCTTGATTAATAAAAGCGAAGGACTGTCATTGATAATTATATTTTTTGTAGACCGTACCTACTAAATATTCCAAGAATAAACCTCGATTTAGGGTCTTAATCGAGGTTTTTTCCTATCAATCAATGTGAAGAAGGACTACGATCAAAAGAAAAGTTGAAATAAAAAATTAAGCAGACTTCAAAAACTGTAATTTAATTCATAAATAAAAAGGGAGAAAACCTTTAGGTTTTATCTTTTAAGGACGCGTTTACAGATGGGTAGTCAAATCATTACTTTTTTACACAAAAGTATGTTTATTAAATAAAATGCTTTGCATTCTTAAAATGTTTTTCCCATGAATTGTTGACAGAAAAATTAAAAAAAATCACTTCGGTACATTTATTGAGAAACTGTACCTATCTAAAATTATATTTATAGTTCAGAATCGTACCATGCACATCTATCAACAATTCATGGGAATAACATTTTATGAATGCAAAGCATTTTATTTAATAAACATACTTTTATGTAAATAAGTAATGATTTGACTACCCATGTAAACGCGTCCTTAAAAAATCTTAAGTAAATATGTCAACTATTTTTTTACTTCGGTGATAGCCTTAATACCTATTTGGAATAAACGTTGTCACTTGGTATTCGTATACTAAGTATATATCGTACGTCGTTTATCGGTATACCCCGCCTACCGCAGTTAGGCTGTCCCGACTTCAAAAAAATTGTTGGCATATTCACTTTATTTTAGAAGATGAAACTTATAATTTTCCCTTTTTTTATTCATTAATTATTAGAGAAAATGGTATCGACTAACATAAAGGTACAAAAACTGTGCAGTTCTAACAATAATAGGTACTACATAGGGTCGAATCGATAACATCCTTTTTTAAGTTGTTTTCAAAAATTGGAAATTGACGGAGATCAGCGATTTTTTCGCGATATTCATGCGGATAGGTATGTCGAAAAAATATGATAATAATATTAAGCAACAGTAACAGTCCCAATATTTTTTCAGGATTCGGTCGCTTCCACTTCTGCCTGCTGGCGGTCACGGGGCTGATCTATGCAAACACTGCCGTCGGCATCACTATAGTGTCGTTTGTCTTGCCGTCGGCGACATGTGACTTCCGCATGACATCATCAAACAAGGGCTGGCTCACTGCCGCTCCTATGTTGGGTGAGACCTCAAATACCTCGATATAATGGTGGAAGAAAGAAATCATTATAATGACGCAGTTTCTGTGTAATCTGACCCTTGGAAACTGTGCTTGAGTCAAATTTCTTAACGAAATTAGTTAAATGAAGTTATAGTACTGTAACTTAATTCTTACATTTTGTACACTTCGAAACTGAAGTGTACTTTGTACACTACAGTTTCAGTAAAATAGCTAATACAGGTGACCATGCATTACGATCCTGTTTTTTATGGATGGGAAATCATCAAATAACTCCTTCCGCTCTGGGTGGAGCGGGAGGGAGTGTCAGACTCTTACTGACTAAAACCCACCCGTGCTTCTCCTAGTGCCTTTTGCGTTCCAGGGTCGATGCATGATCCTGGGTTCATATCCTGGAACTGGAAAATTGTTGATGGGTTTTTAATAGTATACGTCCAGTAGCAGCCGGAGACTTGAATTGCGACACGGCTAAACGCAATAGGCTCAACCCACATCTGACGCAAATTTACATAACTGGTGATTCATGAATTTCTAGCCACCCTTTGAACAGAAGTTGGTTTTTAGCATGGCATATGTGTTCCCAACACATATGCCATGCTAAAAACCAACTTCTGTAAGTATGTATGTTAATGGGTATTGTTTCCTCGCAGGTATGGTGTTAGGATCATACTTCTGGGGCTGCTTGGCTGATACCAAAGGTCGAAAAGTGGTGCTGGTTTCGGCTCTGCTGATAGATGGCGTCATTGGAATTGTGTCGTCCTTCGTCCAAATCCTACCCATTTTCATGGCCTGTCGATTCGTTAATGGTTTCTCGTAAGTATCTGAATATTGTTTTTTGCTTTTAACTAAGAAAAAGTTTTTTGTGACAAGAATGGCGTATTTCATTAGATTATGAAAATTAATAGCTTCTACACATTAGAGAAGGGTTTCCCAACTTTACGGTAACCTTGGGATAAAGACGTCCGAAAAAAAAACAGATTTCTTGTCATGGAAGCGTTGACTTTTTTATTTGATATTTCTATGATCTGCCATTGTACACGCTACTTTATAGTTAAATAAAGGATTGGGTGATCAAACAAAACTAACCCATTAATGATGAGACTTTATGTGTAGTCAACAGTTAATAAATAAGGATCGTTAAGGCGTGCGCCACGCATAGCTCGTTAGAAAAAGAGCGTTGCAGACATGCGGCTCTGCACGTGTTTAGTAAGACATTAAATCATATTAGGCCTATGAAATCAGCGGTATAAAGTTCGCACAGTGGCTGTAGTGGACGATTTGCTTATTTTGTGACCATCAACGATGTCTAGGCAATCCAGTGACATCACTACTTACGCTTAAATTGCTGCACCTTGTTAGTAAAACGCAATGTACCTACATACAAGTGACGTCACACGAGTTTTCAACGTACTGTAGGTACCTATAATTTTCTTCTTTTTTTTTTTAATAAAACGTTGCCCCACATTAGGAATACGAACGAACGTTTGTTTACGTCAAAAAAGAAAAAACGCGTGTCTTATATTTTTCGGAAATCTATCTGACTAATTAGATTTTTTTAGTCATCTAACCTATTGGAATAAGATGGAGCGATTCGATGATCTGGTGAAGGCAAAGTGAAGGCCCCCGGAATCAGCTGGATGCGAGACCCACGGTCGGTCGATGTGGGGACAGCAGAGGACGTCTTTCGGCTTAAATGATGATGAAGAATTGACAAGGGTAGTAGTGTAGAACTAGGGAAAAGCAGAATGCCTTGGCGAGTGAAAACAGGATCATCATATTCGAGGAAAGTTTTAACGAGTTTTTCGGCTCGACATGATTATACTTTAAACGCAATAACGAGCTACCTGCGTTTTTCATAGCCTCTTTAGGTATTTTTCTCCTTTAGAAATAAACAATGGTTGCCACAAATCATGTGGACAGACACGCTACAATTGATTCCAAGCACACGCTTCCATTTACTTATTATTATCGTACTAAGTACAATAATGACGAGTAAAATGGTGTCATCATAGCCATTAACCGAAAACCAGTTTGATCGATCTGTTTATAATGAAATCAAACATCCGGACAGGGACCTTTAATCAGAATAGTTAATTTCTTCATTTCTCAACTTAGTTATAAGCAAATTATAAAGTCGTAAGTATTTCCATTAAGTTTCAGAGCATATGAATTTAAATAGGTTAACAAACCGTTAAGCCTTCCATATTGTTAAATGATCCATGTGAATATAATGTTCTCCAGAGGTCGATTGTGAGCCAATAATCTTATGATGAGTTTTATTATCTTATAGTCAAAAGGTTTAGAATACCTACCCTTGTATGCTCTATAACAAGAGAAGCGTATGACATGTCATCATCATCATAATCATTCACAACCCGTCGTCGCCCAGTGCTGAGCATAGACCTCTTTTTCCTGTGCCAATCTCCAGACTCCTTAGCCACCCTCATAGGTTCTACTCGCGATGGCAAACATTTTGTATAACTTGTACCTAATATCAATTTATGTTTGCAGTGTTGCTGGCGCTATGGGTATCTGCTTCCCCTACCTGGGTGAATTCCAACAGACCAAATACAGAGAGAAGATCCTCTGCTGGATGGAATTGTTCTGGACCCTCGGAGTCATCTTATTGCCATGTAAGGAATAATATTATAAAAAGCAGGTAGAATTAAGTAGATGATGCTCGCTCTAAGTCTAGAGCGAGCATCATCTACTTAATTCTACCTGCTTTTTATAAAACTGGTGTTAAGCTTTATGAATCTTCTCAGCGCTGGGATAGGCGGTAAGTCTAGTCAAATTCTTACTGACTTTCACTGCACGGTGTCCCTTCAATTGACTTTGGCACTAGACTAACTTGTAGTTTGTGATAGTACAATCATTGAACCCTTCTTTAGACAACCTTATGATTGGATTGGAAGTCTATATACTCAACACACATCATTGGGTAGAAGGCCAATACTATATCACCTATTTGTTTCCAGTGATCGCTTGGGGCATCATCCCTATCACAGGAATCCGTATTGAGAATGCGGATAAGACCTTCTCATACGACTCATGGAACTGGTTCGTGTCCGCGTGTGGAGTCCCCTCGCTGTTGCTCGGTTTCTGGCTGTTGTACTTCCCTGAAAGCCCTAAGTTCATGATGGAGTGCGGTGACTACGATGAAGCACTCAAGGTCCTACAAGACATCTACAAGATAAACACTGGTGATGACCCCGACAACTACCCGGTAAGAATTAGAGATTACCTAATTACAATATATTTCTCCTCTCGCATCTTGTATCCATCGAATTTTAAACGAAAAACCAAAAAAATGCCTAGCGGTTTGAAAAATAAAACGATTTTGACAGTGTCCTATTAATTAAAAATATAGTCATGATCTACCATGGTGATACCATTTACTCATTATCAGTGCAGCATGTCTTAAATACACCTCTATTAGCCGCCATCTAAGGAGTCACACCCTCTCTAGATATTTATTGAAATCTTTAATTCTCAGATCAAAAGCCTCAAGGAGAAAGTCCGAACTGTATCAGTCGGCTCCCAGACCTCCATCAAGTCCGTCCGATCATTGAGCATACGCAAACCCAAAGAGCTCAAACGATTGTTCTCCGAGATCTGGATGCAGACCAAGGCTCTGTGCAAGCCGCCCTACCTCAAATACACGATCCTTACTTGCATCATCCAGTTCGGCTTGACCACGAGGTGAGAAATTATTTTTTATTACAACGACCATGAGGGTTCTGTTTGCTAAACTATGTTGCTACGTGCTCTATTCAGTGCAATAAAAATGTGTCGAAAAGTGTTTCGACAATGTTAGACCTATAAGGTAGCACTTCAGATACTTTTTCTGCCATGTCTAAACCTGCTCGTATTACGGTAAACAACATAAGTCGATACCTACCACTGCAGTTTTATAAAGGGATGTATCAATTTAATTTGAAATCTGTTCCTAAGTACTGCGTTAGTTAAAAATATAATTTACTTAGTGATAATCTTCCTTCGTATCTAACTCTTTCACCTCCCTTTTATCTACCTAAGATATAAAATTTTATTTGTTAATTTTTGTATTTTAACCACGCCACGTTGCAACAATTTCAGTTACTACACCCTCATGATCTGGTTCCCCGAGTTATTCAACCGTTACGAGGAATTCGAGAAACGTTTCCCCAACACGTCAGCTTCCGTCTGCGACGTCTCCGGTATTGTGGTCGTTGACGATTACGATGGGGATCCCTTCGACTGTGAGAAGACCATCGACAATAGCGTTTATATGCACACCTTGATCGTCGGTCTCGCTTGCATCCCAACCTCGTTGTGGCTGCCTCTCTGCGTACATAAACTTGGTGCTAAATTCTTCTTGAGTAAGTGAAATAACAATTTATAATGACAAACTATCATTCGCCTAGTTTAATTCACTTTAAAATCAAATTGCCACATTGCATCAATATACTCTTGATATGTAAGCCATAAGTACTAACATAACACCGTACGGTTGGCGCAGTGGTTGAGCGATTGACTGCTGCGCTGCGTGTCGCGGGTTCGATTCCCGCACGGCACAAAAAATTGTATGGCCTACAGATAGTTGTTCCAGGTCTGGCTGTTTGTGAGTTTATATGCTTGTAAACGCACCCACGATACAGGATAAATTCCTAGTATCCCCACACTAGGAATGTGATTTTTTTTTTAAAAATTCGACCAGAAAAAAAGACTAAAAACTTCCGAAGAAACGCCTCTTCAAGCAGTCTGATGCAGTGGGTGACATCAAATCTGTGATTGAACTAAAGTAAATTCCACCAACTGTAACAAACTGCTTGAAAATCATTTCTTCCTAACTTTCTTGTCGTTTTTATGGTCGATTTTTTTAAAATAATTCACTTTTATGTTTTGAAATTTTTATCACCATAAATGACCACACCTTTCTAAGCTATGAATTTTTTCACGTCTCCAAAAACAACCGTTTAGCTCGCTGGCATGGCTGACAGACGATTAATTCAATTTTTTTAGTAAAATACCCTATTTACCAAAAAAGAAACTGAACATAATAGGTACTTTGAATTCCAGTCTTCAGTTTGAGCATCGCCGGCGTAGTGACGGTCGGCTTGTACTACGTAAAGAACTCCACACAGAACTTGGTGTTATCGTGCATCTTTGAAGCCCTCACCTCCCTCGCCATCAGTCTGGTGTTCTGCGTGTTAGTCGACTTGTTCCCTACAAACCTCAGGTAAATTTAAAACCAGTGTTACCTTTTGAACGCCAGATCATAAGCGCATCGGCGAAAACCGATTTTTTGGGAGCCATTAAAAGATAGGTAAGTAAATGAAAAAAAAAAACGACCAGACCAAAGTTATGTGGAAGAGGTGGCATTATCTGCCTAGACTTTTCCCAACTGTGTCGGAGTCAACTTCCTGTGTAACCAGCAGTGCGATACTGTAAACATGTCGAAGTGAACACTTGGGCAGGGCGCACGACAGGTGAGTTGTCAAACCATACAAATAAGATGGAATGACAGCTCTATTGTCGTTCACTCCGCCTAGGTGAACACCGTGAGATGTCGACAGAATCGACCGGCAGATGTAGCTGCATACCTACTTTACATGCAAAGACTGCATATCTAACCTGAACTAATGGAATCATTGTTTTCTCTTTAGGGTAATGGCAGCCGCACTGTCCCTCACTGCGGGTCGAGGTGGTGGTCTCCTCGGCAACCTGTCCTTCGGCTACCTCATAGACATCAACTGCGTCATCCCCATCGTCGTGTTTTCGGCATTCCTTTTCCGTAAGTAAATAATAAGCACACGAGGTTGTCCACATGTGGAATGTGGACTCTGCTGTCATTGTGCCGATTGTCGTTACGGCCAATGGCCTTCTGGCCAAAAGCTTCGACGATCATCTGTCGAAGCTGGCGTTACGCAGTTGGGTAAAGGGCCTGATACAGAAGGCAGTACTCCTCGATACGGCTCGTATAGTGAGGAGGTACCTTTCTCTGGAGCCCTAACCACCGGTAGCTTGGACCCTGTTCCCGACACCGGCGGACTATATATTTGTAATTTTTTTTTTGCATCTTTTAAGAAATATTTAAAAATGTAATTAATAAGTTTACAAAAATGAATAAACGAAATAATAATACGGATAAGCAATCGAGCACTCGATCTTGTACTGTGTGGCTGCAGCGGCATGTCGTGTAGCTCATGTCAAATTTCCCAACTGTGACAGACCTAAACAACCAGCTGTACCAGCTTTGCAGTGCAGGAATCGAGCGTCGTATCGGTGAGGCTAGAGCACAGATCACTCATCGTCAAACTTATCTGCTTCAGCTCTCGCCGAAGAGTAATTCGCTTTGTGTGGCGGGCGTTAGATGACCCGCGTCACAGAGCGTATACCTAGACTTCCTGAATCAATCTATGCTTGGGCAAACCGTATACGTCGGTACGAGCGGAGTGTCGAGCGATACACTTAGAATCGTAAATTCCAAAGCAATGAGAGGTGGGTTTATAGGGTTTGGGAGCGACCGGACCAAGGTGTGACTAATACGCGCCTATCGGATGATGACGCCATGGTGTTATTTCTGGCGCAGAATCTGGACGGTGCCTGTCAGTCACATCGAGGGTATTTGGACTCGAAGGTCGAGTGCGTGTGCAATCCGATACCAGAAATGGGGGCAATTAACATCAGCTCCCAAGATGACTGCTCATACAGTCCGTCCGTTTCCGCTAACTGGAAACCTTCACGGCCGGAGGGGTTGCACAATTTTTGGATCAAATGGTTCAAAAGATCGCACGCTCGCTTGGCATCTCAATTCCAATCTGCCTTAGAGTCCGGGGGTTGCTGCCCAAGTTCCTAACTACAAGAATAACCCACCTGCTCCATAAATCAGGTAGCACCGCGAAGCCCAAAAATTATAAACCGATCACGTGTTTACCGACGGTCTATTACATACATATACATTGATTTTGAGAGCAAAGATTACCCATTACATTGAAAGTAATTCAATAATCTCTGCCCCTCAGAATGGATGTAGCAACAGGTCCTGCGGTACTAAGGAGCTGCTCCTCATTGATATTGCCATTAGCCAACAGGTTCGCCATTCCATTCCTTTTTTTCGAAAGGATCTGTCAACATGTTGGATAGATTGTAAGGTCTATGATTCGGTGCCACATACATGGCTCATGAGGTTGCTGGAGCTAGATAAAGTTGATCCAGTTCTACGCACGGTCCTGATTTCGTGTATGGGGCAGAGGATGGTCCTTCGCTATCCAGGATGTCAACAGATCTAGGCGAGCGGCGACCTGAAAAGGATCGAGCGTGGCATATTTAGGGCGACCTCGAACCTGAGTCCACTGTGGGCTCATCTGGCCCTCAACCCTCAGTACACTGCTGGGGGTTTCGGGCCAAGGCTACCGGTTGAGAAGAGGTGGTCTGGTCATATCGCCTCCTTTACATGAATGACTTGAAACTATGTATGTGTCGCAGCCAATTAGATAAATCAGCCGTTTAATTGGTGGCCTAGCTTTTGCGTTTAAATGCGCCGATTTTTCTGCGACCTAAGTGACAGCTTTTGTTCAATATTGTTTAAGCTAGTTGGCTGCGACGTAATGCATTAAGATATTGTAGCGGTGGACAAAGGCCTTACCGCGCTCTCTTTGGTATGCCAAGGAGAGCGCAAACTGGCGCAAACCTGTGGTATTAGATAATAATGACCGCAGGGAGGTATGGCAGAGCAAGAAGCTTCACGGGCGTTTTTATCGGGTCCTGCATGAGCCCGATGTAGGTTTTTTAACGTCCGTAAGCTGGCTGCGTTCTGGTGACCTCTTCGGGGAAACCGAAGGTTTTGTCTGCGCGATTATGGCCGAAGTTATGATGACGACAACTACCGGAAATACATTGCGAAGGACGGTACGGTTGACATAAATGTGGGGCATGTCATCGGCCCGGGGAAAACATCCGCCACATTATTTCTCGTTGTTCTTCTCTGGGTAACGGAGACTATTTACACAGGCACAACCTTGTGGCCAGGATTATCCACCAGCAACGTGCTCTTGTATTGGGATCGGTCTATCGTCACTGACAGAACTATTGTTGCCAATAAGCCTGACATAGTGGTGATGGACCGACTAGAACATCGCGCAATGATTGTTGAAGAAAGAAATATCGTACGGTCGGTGTGTGGAGAAAATATCCACTGTATTTATCTAGGAAAATATTACTATTGTAGGCGCCAAGCAGCGTCGTTTTGTTCTGGTTTGCAGGTTGTGGATTCCGGTGTAGGTACCTAATTGCAAGAAAAGGACATTTTAGCTTCGATTTTTAGGATGGCAACCTCTCCAATACCTCTGGTTTTACAGATGTCAATAGTTAACATGATTGTACAGTCCAGATTTCCCGAACCATATGGGACAATAAAATATTATATCAGGCCTCCTCTATTTCTACTGCCATTAAGTTCTTTTGCGACATGAAAAATAACCTATTTTCTTGTCATCCACAGTTGCTGCATTACTCTGCTTCTTCTTGCCAAAGACCGGACAGGAAGCCTTAGATTAAGCCTACAAGTTGGTTATACATAGATAATACAATTTAGACTGTCTACAATACATAGTAATTATCACTGTTCAGTGTGGTTGTACATAAAGGAGGATGTAACGAGGACGAGTATTATTTATTGTGTCGAAGGACGCCAAGTGTCGTTACCGATTTACTGTGTTAGCAGTATGCAAATCATTGTCGTATCATAAGTGATGAACATAACAGTATTTTAGAGTTGACTGTGTAATATAATTCAATTAAATTATTATTATTATGTTAAATAATTAAAGGTTGATTACCTACCTACTTAATTAAATGGGTGTTTTTATTTCCTATTAGCTAACGGCTTCGCCCGTGTGAAAGTCAGTCAGAAATTATATCCCAAGGGAAGCTACTACCAGCTCTACCTTATGTCCTAATCCCGGCTATGGTCTAAGACACATGTTCCAAGTTTCATCCGAATCTGTTCAGCCGTTGAGGACATACTGTAGGTAAATATCCAGACTTTCACATTTAGGTATAATATTAGTAGAACAATAAGACCATGTTGTCGGGCAATATTTGATTTGAGACCATGCACGAGTTACGCAATGTGTTTTAAAAAACATACGATCAGCATTATAGAATATGAGCACCAAGCTCCATAGACGCAATCAAGTCCGTGACTACTACCCTATATTATAATGTAGTCTGTGGTGACTACCGTGGATTACGAACGCCAATCGTTCCCATATTTGGTAAATAATTACTAGTACTGAATTGGTAGGTACTAATCAGTACCTACCAATTCTCGAACAACAAAATTAGTACCTACCTTAGAAGTTTTTGAGAACAACGAGTTTTAAACTCGCTGAACGAGCGCGCGTAAGTTATCATATAGCATCACGAGGCGTAGCGCTGCATGGTGCAACGGATTCTGAATTCTCACAATGAAAAAAGATACTCTTTTCGTGTAGAAAATAAAGTTACATTTTGAGTTGCTCTTTTAAAGCGCACACTTTAAAAGAGCGACTCAAAATATAACTTTATTTTCTCGCAGCGTCGCGTCGCGTCGCGTCTGGTGTGAGCTGACCCTAACGAAGCCACACTTAAAATAACCTAAATATTGAGAAAACTTTTACAGTGGTTGACAAAGGTATTATAGTAATAAAACAAAACAGTTATAAAGATAATATATATTTAACTTAAGTATACAAAAATAATAAGAACTAGATTACATTTACATAATTATTGTTACGGCAACTAAGAAT
Source organism: Melanchra persicariae (assembly GCA_947386135.1). Taxonomy (NCBI): domain Eukaryota; kingdom Metazoa; phylum Arthropoda; class Insecta; order Lepidoptera; family Noctuidae; genus Melanchra; species Melanchra persicariae. The sequence continues at coordinate 16,114,370 of OX376648.1, read as the reverse complement.
AGAATTTTAATCACAAAACAATATTAGAATATTATTGATTTCGATTCACTTTGCATGGTTAAAAATATTGAACCCGGTTATAAAAACAAGTTGTTCGAATTCCTTATGCAGATTTTCACATCCTACAGAGTTCCTTTAAATTCAAATGTAGGTTTGCAAATGCATTATAAATCCACAGTTAAGGAATGAAAAGGTTAAGTTATTTATTTATTTCATATTATGTCGTACCAACATTATGATTGCAAATGACAGTTCGAAAAGGTGAAATGTAAGGCCTCGTTTACGGAGAAGCGGGGAGTCTCGCGCGTGGCGTGCGGCGTGGCGTCTCGCGGCGGGTCCGACGTTTTTTCCGTTTACAGACAGGCGGCGCGTGCAGCGGCCAGCCTGCATCACACACGCGCAAACACAAACACATGGCTATGTTTGTTGTTTATAAAGTTGCGAGACGTGACGCGGCGCGTAGTGCGCGGCGTGAAGAGTAGCGGTGGCCGCCTGCTTGGTCCGCGGTGGCGGCTCGATGTTGAAATTGCCCGCCGTATGTTCGTATTGCCGCGGGCGACGCCGCGGGCCCGTTGCCATCCACGGGCTCCGCCTGCTCTCAAGCAAACGCGTGTAAAATCGCTTCACCGTAAACGCTCTCTCTCATACAACGCCATGTTTGAATTTAGTGCGGGGCGCGTCGCTGAACACACCGCGCGACGCCCCGCGTCTCCGTAAATGAGGCAAAATAAGTAATTTTTCAAACTCCGCTTTTAAATCGTTTCGTTACATGACTGTACATGATTCACTTTAGAGATCATTGCAATATTTCCTACAGAAACAGATGTCTATAAATTCGAAAGATTAAATCGGTGAGGTGGTTACTTATAAAATAATTTTAAAACAATTGAGTGCTGTTTCCACATTGAATGGATAATATAATAAAATTAGGTGGTTACAAAGTGACATCGTGTTGCTTTAAGCTCTTACTACAATTCAACATAGAAATAACGTATTATGTTTGATGCAGTACAGGTACCATTTGAAATTACAGATTTTATGATAATATTGAGCTAAAATAGTATAATATTGCAATAGAAGTATTAGAACAATGTGCACAGAAGTGTGTTGACCTGTGCACAGTACAATTTACTGCACACTGTCTGGATATTACAACTATACAAATTTCATAATTGTTACTTAAAAATTGTTGTTAGGTACATTGCACAGGGTGGACATGGTGAGAATGTCAAATGACTTTAAATACCATCGATAGACAACCTTCCTGTACTTATACCGTCTAACAGCAGATACACGGAGTTACCTAAGCCACATACAATCGATATTTAAAAAAAAGTAAAAAAAAAAGAAAGATGCTGCAATTACATAAGTAATCAAAATGACGAATTATTCAAAAAGCGAAATTTAAACGCCTACCTGTACCGCATAGCATAGCATATGACGTCGCGGGCTCAGCGCGAGGTCTGCACAGCGCTGGGCACCTGTGGCAGTCCGAACTCGTCGACGGGGACGCCATCTTTGTTGCGGATGCTGTCGGCGCCCGGCTCCTTGTCGGGCGCCGCGGGGGCCTTCACTACGTCGTCGAGGTAGGAGGCATCGTCGTCCAGGGCTATCTCGTCACCTGACAAAATGGGGCAAGAATATACGTCACGCCCACAAATTGCAGGCAGTTAAAAATGGCAATGCCAAGCTTACATCCGCGATTAACAAAACGACTTCTTAGCCTAAGTAGAAATAATTTCAGAGCAATAATAGGGACAATTATGAGCCATTTTCTTCTAACCAAACATATCTTTAACATAGACGTAACCGACCGTCCAAGTCTGCAGAGGCTGCTTTGATGCCGAAAAATCAGCCGCCCACGTCATCCTGGAATGCGAGGCCGTGGCTACTCAACGTGAAAAAATCCTCGGAACAGTGAAGTCGCACCGCGAAACCTGTGAAGCCCCCAGGAAGCTTCTGTGTTTTTGGGGGGCTAGCTACCCCGGAAACACAGAAGCTTCCTGGGGGCTGGCCCACTTAGCCTGGACACCCACGCACAACCGACACCGAATGGGAGTCTAAGAGCGGAAAACGGAGTCCCTACTCTACTCACTACTCTCTCCTCTCTCTTTGAACTTTCTTCATTTGCCAAATTATTTATTTCCCATATTTTACCGAAATAACATTTTACGGAATATTATTTAGTCACAAATGTATAGCCGGTTACTTGGTTGCATTTTCAATATTAAAATAGAGTCATAAAAAATCAATTATGTTGTGCTACAAAATTTAGTGACAGAAACAAATCGCAGCAAAACCGACTTCACGCAGTTATGTCTGCCCTACCCCTAGAGTGTAATTTAAGCCCGCGTGGTCTGAAGGCCCGCCGCCGCAAGCCACCAGCAAGCCGAAGCTGCGGTGGTGAGCGTTAAAACCATTTGCGACTCTTCTGTCGCAGGTATTTATTTAGGTATTTATTTAAATTTATAATGTGCGTTTTGTCCATGCATATCAAACATATTTTCTTTCTTTTGGTTCTAGGTATACTGAAAAAGTTGTACCTTGGTGCTCTTCTCTCTGTATATAATTGAAGGTTCTCAATGTTTTCTATACTTATTATTTTTTGTTAATTTATTCCGGCAGTAATCGGCACAGCCGGGCGGCAAATCGAATTATGATATTATGATCACTGTTGTGTTCGGGAAATGGCCGCCCAGATATGCCGGTCGGGTTTTGGCGATCAATATCAGTTTAGTTGTTATTTAATAGACTACCCGATCGGCACTAGCCGAATAAAATACAACATTTGTAGTAATTGATTCGGGTCGACCTTGTCGTTCACCAAGGTCTACCGAACCGATTGTGCCGACCCGGTTATTAAATGTGTGTATGTGCGGTCCATGCATAAATAAAGTAATAATTTACCAAGAGCGTCAAGTTCGGCGGCGAGCTCATCATCATCAATCTCCGGCATTCCGTACTGGCGACCCAACGCCTCTTGCACCTCGTCGGCTTGCTCCAACATGTCTGCCAGATCATCGTTAACATCCTGTAATGATTGTGTCAATCGGTCAGAATAGGGATGAATCGTGGTTAAAAAATATATGATTCTATGTAGTCCGTTTGTCGGTCAGTCGTCAAAAAATACGTGTCCAACATTTTTCGATAATCGAAGTATATCGAGAAATATTGAACACGTATTTTTTATCAAATCATAAAAAAATGACGAAGATAAAACGCAACAAAGATAGAGAGAGAAGGAGTGGGGGCTGGTGACGTCAAGTGTACGTAAAAAGTGTACATACAAGTGACGTCACACGAATTTTCAACGTACCTACTGTATATTTTTCATTTTTTGTTTACGTGAAAAAAGAAAAAATACGTGTCTAATATTTTTGGAAATCTATCTGACGGACTTATTAGATTTTTTAGTCATCCACCCTATTGTCTTGGCTATAATAAACAACAGACAATAGTTTCGTTATTTCTTTTTTCTTTTCCTTTCAGATCGAAAATCATTCGCAAGACTATGAGTTAAATTAACGAAACTTAGTACTGCAAGTAATATGTTTTGTTTATTTTTATTTTAAAACAAAAAAATCTGGAGCGATGTCACAAGGATAATTTTTCAAATCACACAATACCACCGGACTACTTCAAAGCTCAGGAACTTTTCCCCTTAGGACATGAACTGTAGTGGCCTATATGAAAGCCACTTAATTGGTTGCGCACCCAGATAGTCCGATTCAACACAACTTGGCAAAATAGGGCTAAACCGGTTGGAGACCAGTGTGAGTGTGCCTGTTCACAACATGAGCCATGCGTTCCCATACAATGCATTTTGGTAGACTTAATTAATGCCACCGATGCTGCAATTAACGTAGCCACCTACTGGGTCCAAACAATCTAAAGAATTAAATATAGAGTCCATATTAAATTCTTTAAAAGAAGAACACCAGTATGATATTGTACTACTAAAAGACAAATGTCTGTTTTCATACAGATAAGCTACAAGCAATAATCACACTTGCTCAATGTGGGTAGACTATTTAGTCTTATATCTAAAATTACACACTGAAATGACACATAATTATTATTGCTCTGCAAAAATTACTGCCAAAGTATGAGTGATTTATTTTCATGAATTTCGTAATGATGTAAAGTCAGGGAACTTGTGATTAATAAAGACATTGTTTGCACATTTACTTGCAATAAACTAAAACTCACTAATAATTTGTCATTCTTTGTCTGTCATAGAAAACCTGATCAACTATTAATATCCCTGACTGTACATAATGCCAAAGGTACAAAAGAGAATTAGACAAATGTAAACAGGAAAAAGAAGCATAGACCTACATGGAATCCTAGTGAGAGTTCCAGGAATCCAATCGATTTAAATGTAATTTCTAAGACATCAATTATTCCATTCCATTTTGTTAACTCACCTCAATAGTATCAATATTAATCTTTTTAAACTCTTTCTTCATCTGTGTGACACCATCCTTCATGGCTGACACAGTAGCGTGTGTGTCCTTCAAGGTTTGTGTAGCATAGTTGGCCTGTTCCATGTTGAAGGATTGTGCTCTTAGATTGTCTAACTGCTGTTCATACCTGGAATAGTATTGGCACATACAATTATTTGATGAGTACTTCTCTAATGTTTGGCCAGCATCCTGTCACACACACAGCCACAAAATAAAATAGTATAGAAATCCCCTTTTTTGTTCGATGGGAAGTCATCAATTGACCCCCTTCTGCTCTGCGTGGAGCGGGAGGGAGTGTCAGACTCCAGTACCCTTTGCTTTCCAGAGCCGCGGTGACTCTTTCGAACAAAATCCGCAACCCTGGCAGGCTTGGCCCTAACAGACCCCATCTACTACACTGACATCTCTTTGAGGCGCGCGTGGAACACAACGGGGCCCAGACCTGGGGGCCTACTCTCGGCCTAAGCCTCTGATGGACTTACAATTAGTCCCGAACCCGAACTAAGAACGACTGTTAAATCGTGTTGTCATTCATTCTTATTCAGGTTCGGCACTAATCGTAAGTCTGTAGGTGATACGAAGTAGAAAACGCCCGACACTAAGGCCGAAACTACGGACTTCGGGCTTAGAAACTAGGCCCCCTGGCTTAGAGAGTAAGCTCGGCATGTGGCTGGTTTGTCTACAACACTAACATCAGAATAGACCATCAAACGAGTACCCACCATGAACAAACAGATCAAAGACAAAAACACTGAATCAGTGATGCACATAATCTCATCAGTTTATAATTTTCTCCTACTAAAATAAATGACAAATCTGATGAAGTGCCTAAATGGATTGGGATGAAATTGGGAACATGGACAAAGGCTACATCAGGATATTGGATACTTTAAATCCTGGTAGTACATTCCTGTAGACGATGCTGTTGGCGAAAGCAAGTGCATATAATACAAATAAATATGTCGAAGATAAGTAATAAAAACAGTATTATCTCCAGTTGAATATTAACATGCCGCTAAAAAAGTGTTAAGAATTTATGGTCAACAGACAACAATGACCTAGTCATGAGAACAAGTAAGTACCTAGTTATCTAGTTTATACATTGAATATATTTAAAAAAATTATCTGGTTATCATTTTCTTCATGATATTTAAGTGGTAAAACAAGATAGATTATGTTTAATAGGGAAAAAAGTCTTTTATTTTTGCAAAAAATATAAATAATGCCAGGAAAAATAATCTGACCTGTTTAGACATTATTATTTTCAACAGGTTATAACAACCTAAGATATTTTACTATCCAAAATGTATGTAGATTGAGATTAACCAAGTAAGTACATATTATATTATTGAAAATAGAAAAAGGGCAAAAATAACAGTACCTACTTGTTCCACATAGAACATTTTGATAACAGTGACATTAAAATTACATTAAAAAATATTATGAATACACGACAAGTCAAAACATAATAGTTACAAGTGACGCACCACTTCTTTCACAATACCCAATTTACTAAACCAAATATCTTTAACATTTACGACTCAAATAATGGATCCAACAATAACTTACAAACAGCCAAAACTGTCTGTTAAAAGTAGGTACCTCATTCAGGGCACTTGGTAAACCACAATACTACACACTTACAGATGTCAGGAGGTTAAGATCTCCTCGCATAACGATAAAGGTAACAATGACGTGCTCTTACATTTTCTTCTGCTTCAAGACCCTCATAGCTTTCTGTTTCACAGAATTCTTTGCTGGTCCCTCTCTCATTTTGTTCATCTGGTCCTTGTATTTCCTAAGTTCAGACTCCAGTTTCTGAACCTTTTGCTCAATATTATCGGCCCTGCTATCCACCTGGAATTTACAATCATTTGAACATTTGTACAATCACGGAAACATGAATCATCGACGAAACTAACATCTATACACGTCTAGGACATTATTTTTTATAAACTTACATTGCTAATGCAATCATTGATACTTGGGCCAGGCTCCTTAGGTTTTACTCTTCCAAATATTCTGTTCATCGTGAATTATTATTTATTTCAAACTAAAATCAAAACCAATACGACTTCTCGACAATAAAATCTCACAACAATTTTGACGTTCAATAAAAAAAAAAACTTCATCATGTCTTTATTGACATTGACAATTAATTTTGTGTTACAAGTAAGTAAATCATTTGAACTTCGGCTAGAACTACCGGTATTACAGAAACAAACAGTCCACAGCACCCATCCTTTTATATCCGTCGGTGTCTCCTAATTAATTAATGAAGCTGGCATCAAGCTCTTTATCAGCTGACTAGGGCTTTTCAATTTTTCGAGATCATATCATAATGATTTTTTTTTTAAGCAAAAGAGGATTCAAAAGTTGGCTAACGATTCGAAACTGATAATGACAGCTGTTATCCAGCTGGCAACACTCAAAAATTCAAAATCAATGTGAATGTGATGAAGTTTTAAGAATTTTCTAATTTTCTATCGATATTTTAATGATAACACATTCTCAAAAAAGGTCATTGCTTCAGTGCTTTAGTGCTACTTTATATGAAACTTTCCCGAAATATATCTCGTCGCCATGACTACTAATGGAACCGACGGAAATATGGGTGAAGTGGTTTGTATCATATTTTGTTTTTAACAAAAGTAGTAAGTAGGTAGTGCACTGAGTAAAGAAACTAATACTATAAAGAACCTGCTTTTAAATAAAATAATGTTCTAAATATCTCAAAAAATCAATAGCCGAAAGTCTCTTCTGACATTGAATAATGATAAAAATGATAACACAATCAACAAGTTCAAGTGCAAATCAATTTCCTGGTTCAGCATCTTAATAAAAAAATATTAAAGACAGCCAATTGAACCATTGAAGCTTCATTATTTTTTTCTTAACTCCAAAGAGATGATATAAAATTCAAGACAGAAATTCAAGGTTTTCTCATAATTATCACTTGTATTGAACAAGATTCACTATACCAATACATACTCCATCTATTTCATTAATTTCTGTTATAATGTTGTGTTTCTGTTATCATGTCATGAAATTATTACTAGGTGAAAATGTTATGTGACCCCGTGTGTCCGCCAACCAACCGCTGTAAACAACCATCTTGTACCGTTAAATGCTGGAAATGGGATGTGTCCCAAATTGCTATGAACAATCATGTGAATTGCAAAAAGTATGGTATACTTATTTTGAATCGGCCAATCACACAAAACCATGGATATATGAAACATTTATGGAATAAAGGTATGATTATAATTTGCTGTTACTGTTTTGTTGAAATAAAATAAATTAATTTGTTATTAGGTATCTGAAAAAAAAATCAAGTGGGCTTGGAGATCTTTGAATAGGAGACAAATCAATTTGGCTGATTATTTTGAATACTATGTTTTGACAAAAATATATTAATTTATTGTTTTTCAGCTAATATAAGAATGACTGTTGATGGTGGCACAAGACAATGGGACAAATTCCTTAGTGGCTTACCAAATGAAATGCAGAACACAATGAAGGATCCAGACCTCATCTCTGGAGATTTTGACTCTATCACTGATGAAATATTAGAAAAATACAAAAAGAAAGGTTGTAAGGTGAAATGCTGTTTTTATACATTTTTATTAACTTATAGTGCCCCACTACTGGGCAAAGGTCTCGCCCACACTTTTCCTAAGACTCTTTTTGCGTTACCTCAAACAGCCTTTGTAATGTGTACCCATGTCACCTTGCCAATGCTTTTATTATACATTTATTTATATGAATTCATTAACTATGATTGGATGTTGGATGAGTCAATCATGGCTAAACAGATAGACCCTTAAGTAGGTATAATTAGTATTAAAACAAGAATGTAAACCCATAACCATAACATTGTAAAAAAAAATATTTAAAAGAGTGTCCTGGAGTTTCTTGCACATTCTTCTCCATAAAGATCTACACTTAGGAACATGCAAATAGCTTCATCTCTATGACTGACTGACCTTGACAATTGAAAAGTGCCTGTAAGTAGTTTACTTAATTGAAATAAACGTTTTGAGTTTTTGGCTGTGTAATCAATAAATTTGAGCATAGCGAAAATGATATTATAATTTTTTTAAATTGTGATAAATTTTTATTTCTAACTAGCTTCTACCAGCTGCGGCTTCGCCCGCGTTAATATCGGAAATAGCAAGGTTTTTTATTTATATTGTACATTTTTACTCAGGAAACACCCACCCTACACCTACCCTAAACTACCCTACACCTACCCTACACCTACCCTACACCTACCTTACACCTACCTTACACCTACCTTACACCTACCTTACACCTACCCTACACCTACCTTACACCTACCTTACACCTACCCTACACCTACCTTACACCTACCCTACGTCTCCTGGTACTTGTGAATCTGAAGTACTAAGGCAGCAGCGCCTCTGAGTTTCCACTTCCTCCTCAGTCTTCATTAATCCACACCACTTACCGGGATAAAAAGTAGCCTATTTTTTATTCCAGGTTATGAACTACATGTGTGCCAAATTTCATCCAAATCCCTTCAGCCGTTTTGGCCTGATTGTTACACAAACATACAAACATACAAACTTTCATCTTTATAATATTAGTAGGATTATTCTAAACAACTTTTTTTTGTTGCAGAGGATTTTTAACGACTTATGCCCGGTTCCTATATTCTAGAAACGATTCGTTTTGCTTACGGATGGTAGAATTGTCTATGAGGCAAAAGTGTTCCTATAAAAACATTTCGTTAGCAGACTTACCATAAACGGGTGGTAGATGTTATACAATGATGATCCGTTGAATATAGGAATCGGGCATTAAATAGTACTATTTCATTAATTATACCCATTGTTCTTTATAAAACCATGTATAAATCAAACTTAATTTTTTTTTTTCAGGTTATCCACACTCCAGATCAAAACCGAACAGACTTTACGAAAGCACTTATGGAATTAAATGTGCATAGGAAGCAAATTGGAATGGAGGTAATACTATTTACTATATTTACTACTATTTTTTTTCAACTTTGCCCCACTAGGAATTTCTCCTGTGTCATAGGTGCGTTTACAAACATACACAAACAGCCAGACCCGGAACAGCTATCTGTGGGCCATACAAATATTTGTTCCGTGCGGGAATCAAACCCGCGACACGCAGCGCAGCAGCCACTTGCTCAACCACTGCGCCAACCGTGTCTAAATAAAAAACCAGTACAAAGTACAAAATAACTTTAATTTTGAAAGTTGGTGTACCTATCTGGTGTGGTTTCTTTGTTTTTAGACACCAACTTCAAAAATTAAAGTTATTTTGTACTTTGTAGTGGTTTTATTGCTTTTCACTTTTTAGTGCTACCCCCCAAATATTCCAACTGGTCCATATCTATTTAACTGTCTCACCGACCAAAGTTCTTCAGCAGATATTTTCGAGATTTAAATGGGACATTAAAAATTCACCCTCTGTATGACGGAGTTATGCTTGAACATACACACATAAAAAAATATTACACATTATTATACATTCGAATTGATAACCTCTTCCTTTTTTGAAGTCGTTTAAAAATGATTTTCATTGTATGAGAGCATACTCTAACATCCTTTTCCATTTTTTTTTCAGCTATCCCATGTCATTGCAATCGCGCAAACATCTGGCCGTTTTGACCAAATAGTAGGGAATGTCCAAACCTTGTTTCTAGTAAAAGAAGAGTTGTTATTAGATCCAAACACAAATGTGTTTTTAATATCGGATGATTCTATATCATGGTTGCTAATGCCTGGCGACCACGTGATTTATATTCCTGAGGAAACCAGGGAGCATAAGAGAGCGTGGTGCTCTTTGGTTCCTGTAGGCGAAAGTTGCCAATATGTTACTACTACTGGATTGAAATGGAACCTTGGTAAGTGGTATTTTTGCTTATTATAAGCTAGTGGCCCGGCCTGGCTTCGCACGGATGTTTTTTTTTTCTAAATTTTCTGTCATACAAACCTCGCCCACACAATTACAAACGCAACATAAAAAGAATTATGTAAATCATTCACAACAGTACTTAGTTGTTACATGAAGAGAAGTGTCAAAAAAATAAAGTTTAAAAAACTGTAACCCGACTACAGAAGAATAAAACTGATCTGAAAAGTATGAAACAAGAAAATATTTCAGAAAGAAATCAACACAGATACAAAAATGCTCAAGTTGAAGCTGTAGTAGCATGCCTCGATTTCTTTTGGTTGCAATGATGACGAACCTTACCATACTGACTTTTTCATTTGTATTCATCTTGCAGACAACCAGCAGCTGCGGTTTGGTGGAATTGTAAGCACTTCCAACACTTTCGATGGTTCAGAGAAGGTTACAATAAAGTGCAGCCATACTTTGATGTGGTCTATGAGACTACCCATGATTGCAAGTAAGTTGTTAAACGTACGTTGACGTAATTGTAACCATAAGTTCTTTGCTTTGACCAAGACATCAAGTAATTACTTCAAAATTAAAATACCTACTATAAAACGGTAAAACTGTATTACGAACATTATTTCACTAATTAAATTTTCACTATGGCTCAGTCTCATCGGCTACTTCTTAACCAACTTCATTATTTCGAAAAATATTTACGATTTCAGTGGAATAAACGAAGCCGTGATGAAAAGCTTATCTGTAAATATTTCTATGAAAAACTCACGGGAAATGTAAGTCAGCCTTTTCCCATGAGAAAAGGCATGAGTTTATTTTAGATCTTAGATTCAGAACTTGGACAAAATATGGCAGGATGGAAAAGCAATAATAATTACTGTTATTTTAAACAAGTATTCTTTGTTTCAGCTTAATGAATAGAACGCGTATATAATAATATTGTAGGTGCTACCTAAAGGGCCAACTTCATAGATTTGAGTGTACATCAACGACTGTTTTATAATAAAGCAGCCGACTTGAACTTTTGTATGTGAATTTGTAACTTAGTAATTAAATTCCATGGTAGGTATCCTAGTAAGATTTAAAAAATAGTTGTATAAAAATAAACATACAAGCAGGTCAAAGACATGTCATAATTAGGTTCTGTTGTCATAAGAATTTTATTCCATTTTAAAAGTTGATTTTTTAATAGATTCCTATGATTTTTGCACTTTTGAATAACGGAACCCTCTTGGCCTCTTCACAAACTGTCAATGTCCAATTAAAAGGACGAAGGAAGGAGATTAGCTGATCCAATTAAGATTCAAAATCATTAGAATAGTGTTGTCCCTTTTTCCATAATTTGAATCATAAAATTTTGTGAAATGTGCCTACTCAACATTCTTTAAGAATATAAGTACTTAATATAAGTGCTCTCCTATGAAAAAAAAAATGCAATGACACTACGAATTGCAATCATCATCATATCAGCCGAAAGACGTCCACTGCTGGACATAGGCCTCCCCCAAGTGTCGCCACAACAACCGGTCCTGTGCGTCTCGCATCCATCGGCTACCATCGAATTGCAATAATAATGTTGAATTTAAATTAGAACTAACTTTTGCCCGCGACTTCGTACGCGTATACCCGTTTTTCCCGTTCCCGTAGGATTTCGGGAAATCCTCTCTTAGTGATTCCCTATACACTCCCCAAGGAATCTACATACTAAATTTCAGCTTTCTACGACCAGTAGTTTCGGCTGTGCGTTGTCTGTCAGTCACTCAATAACGGAAGAGTTTTATCTACATATTATATTGATTGCCTTGTTGTCTCTGCTAGTGTTGGTACCTATGACTGTAAGTGCATAGAGTAATATGAAAATAAATAAAGTAAAATATTTAATCAGTCGAGAAATAAAATATGAATAGTTCAATACAACAAATTAAGTATGTACTACGTTCTTATTTGAAAAGTAAAAGGTGTGAGTTTGGGCTCCCGTTTCGGCCAAAAAATGTTGTAATAGACTAAATGAAATCTAGCGAAATATGGATTTACTATAGGTACAGCCCTACCCACCCGTTCGGGCATGAGTCATGATGACGTTATGTTCAACTAGTGTTCACTGACTTACTGTTTATTTACGTCGTCTATTATGCACGCATTTTGAAGACTATAACTCAGTGTGCGCAATTTTGTATATTTTATGTATGTAGAAATATGATTCTGGAAACGAATCGATAAATTAGCCAAAGCGAACGCCAAGCTGTAAGCAGTCCGGCCACAAACTTGCCTGCTTATTGATGTATACCGGCCGATTGTTTATCACAAACATTAGGCAAGAATCCGCGCTGATTAATCGTGCCAAAAATATCCCTAAAACCGATGTGGTAAACACCCTAGCAGATCGCTTTTTTTCTGGCCCCATTTTCATGCAAATAGTTATGAGTAGATCAATCAAAAAAGTGATATATGATTTGTAAAAATTGCTCGTTCATCAAAAAAAAAACAACTGAGTTTAGAACCTCCTCCTTTTTTTGAAGTCGATTAAAAACAAAACTTTCAGCTGAGTGCATTCATTTGTTTTTCGGCACATTCGAGGTGCGAACTATTTTATTTGCTACCTCACTGGAATGATTTCTATAATGGGTGTTTCATTGTTACAATGAGAGTCTGAATTCGCCGCTAGAGGGGCTGGTGTATATTATAAATAACCGATTAAATATGGCAGATTAAGATGTGGTCCTGCCAGAGTGCCAGCCACTGCTTTAAGATAGCTTTGTCTTTCGGAAATTGATGTCATTCTTTTTTTTGGCAAAAACGGGACTGCGTAACTGCAATAAGAACTCGATTTTATTTAATCCCACTTCTTTTACGGCTTAGGAAATCATTTTAACTTAAACGTTGGTTCCGTACGCGTATTAAACACTTTTAACAGCTAACCTGGTGGGCACGAAATCGCCCTTATTATTTTTAATGGGTCAATACTTAGTTCTATGTATCGTCTTATGTCCATTTTAAAACGTATAATACCAATAAAACACGTGCCAACAGTGCCTATTGTATTACTTGCTGTTACTTTTTTCCATTGATTTAATAGCAGGTATAATGCTTGAATATCTAAGTACCTTATAAAGATTTGATTTCCCATTGTTTTATTTCACGACTGATGAGCAATTATGTTGATAACTTGATATTATTATGTACTGACTAGCCAATAGCCACACACATTACGGTGAACTTGGAAGCTGTAGAATAGGACAAAAAATGTCACATTTACGTCGTGGGAACGATATAAAATATCTGCGTAATTCAATTGTACATACGTAAATTATAAATATTATCGTGGCGGTAGTTACTTAAATCATAAATATTATTTTATTTTTGTTTCGAATATTCTTTTTGTTGATGTTTAATTTAGTCATCTTAAAATTTACTTTATATGTAGACATACTGTTTCACATGAATGACAAGTGTCTCGAATTGTTGATACCTAGGTACCTACGTCTCTTTGGTGTATCGTATTTTGGTTGATTGTTACTTTATGTTCATTTTCATCAGGCGACAAAAGTTGGGCAATATTATGGGTCGTTTGCACATCAGATTGTAGGTAGGTAGGTACTACATATTTGAAGCTTTATTTTTATTTCAACAGATTTATTAAAATAAAATTAGCGAAATAATCATTAAAGATATATTTGTGGTTGATATAAAAAGTTAATAGAATTGAATAGTTTTTTTTTAGATTATTTATAATTTTTGAAACACAAGTGCATTTTCGACTTTGCATATCTGTCGATTGTTGTTGTTTTTCATCAATACTTCAAAATGGATGATATGTCCGTTGGGGCAAAAGACATGCCCATATATCACACGATGCTCATGACCATTCAGCGTCATATTGCACAAATGTTGTTGCCAGATGAACTACCCGTTCTACCTCGTATGTTGTTAATTATATTATTGTTCCTTGTTTAGTTTAGTTTAATTTGTTAATTATTCGGTTATGGTTTAGTATGGGAAAAGGTCGTGTGAACTGTGACATAGGTTTATGACTATTTTAGATTATCGAATGTGATAGGTTTCTGTAGCAACCCATTTCCTATTATTATTTATTTATTGTATATTTAAATAGTATATTATATCTAAGACTATTAGGTGTAGTACTGATTCTCCTTCTCTCTTTTAAATCCATCGAAAGGTTGTCTTTAAAAGTTCATTTTAAGCAGTAGGTAAGGCCGCCCATTGTGTCACCCTGTGTCAGGAATGGCGAACCAGTGGCACGCGTGCCTGTTAGCGGAAGGTTTATATGTATGGACCACTTAACTTTACGACCAAAAATCATAAGTGTTATAATGAAAGCAGTTTATTATTTTAATTTCGTAGCACCTTTATTTACATAATATAAAAGTGTTAGCCCGAATTGTTTGTGCGTTTGATTATTATCAAACGCACAAAAAATTCGGGCTAACACTTTTTGATATAAACGAAGAAAACTGAATGTATCGCACGCGACAAAATAATTCGGGCACGCGATTACGCGAATTTTTGTACTTGAGCCTACTATAACTAATAATTTATATAAAACAGTAAGTAGAGTTTTGAGTTAATCGCTACGTTAGCTTTATTTTGTGTGCATCTTTGACGGCATGTCATGGCAACATTTAATTTTATTGATAAAAAAATGGCACGATCAACAAAAATTCGCCATCCCTGCCCTATGTAATGTTTTCTTTTTCTATCTTTTCTGTAACGTATGTGGTGTAATGTAAAATAATAAAAAGAGTATTCTATTCTGTCATGTCTCGATCAAGTTTTTTATTTTTTTTATGGCACATCATCAGCGCAAACACAACAAAATAATGACATATTTTGTTGTGTTTGCGCTATATGTCAACTATAAATTTCTACTGTCAATAAATATTTGTTTTGTTTAACAGTAGGTATGCCCGTTTTTACTAACAAAAAGGTTCATCTAAATTAACGCCAATAATAATTTTAATTTGGATTTCCTTATACTTAGGTGTCATCTAATGTTGGTGAAAATGCCCATTAATTCCTTATTTATATTAAGTAGGTACCTAATAGTACCTTTCGATCTTCGTCTGAATTTTGCAAATTAACCGGTTAAGTAGCATGACGATTGTTCAAGGCGATTGTAATTTTATTGCCACGTACCTATGTGTGTAAATATTAATAACGATTACTTACTAAACGATTAATATATTTAATAGCCTATTGCATCCCACTCCTGGGCAAAGACCTCCCCCATATCCTTCCTAACACTCCACACAGATACGTTTACTTGTAAGACCAAAAACATTTAAGTTTATAAAATAATGTAATTTTATACGGTCCGCAACGAAAAACATGAAAAGTAGTTTCTTGTAAGCAGCTGAGCTTATAAAATGTCTAAAATATCGTTAATTTATTTCAATTATATTTAAAAGAATTGGTGTCAATCACCTTCCATTGCTGACCGTACATTAGATAAATATTCGCAATATCCACGCAATATATTTGTTCTATTTTTATCAATATGGGTAACCTTCATATTATATAGTATAGTATAGTAAAGGCTGTAATAGACTTAGTTGTGAACCAAATAGAAATAGATTGTGTGATATTTTCATAGGATATTTTTGTGTACTTATGGTTTTGTTGTTTTGCCATCCATATGAGCAAAAAGATACTTTTCTTTTAACAGATACCAGACTGAACAAATTTTATTTTATTTATGTGACATCACGTTATGTAGCAAACATACTCCTGTTATATGGTAGTTCATAAGGGTCAAAATATGGCCCGCGAAAGGTTTAAAATTTCAATTTCCTGATAAATGCCATTGATCCAATCTGATTTTAAGTTTCTATCAGAAATGTTGTGAACATTTAGATTAACATACCTACTTTAATTTCTTCTTGATTTCTGGTCCCTGATAGCAATAAAAAAGTTAAAGTAGTGCCGGGTCAAATAAAGGCTCGGAACCACCGTAGATCACTGATCTACACCGGTGTTTCTCAGCCTTAATTTGACCCCACTTAACGCCTTCTAAATGTGTATATTTCAACTATGTATTTCACAGTCCCGTCAGTTACCAACTAGGCTAATTTTAGCATATTAAATTATTGAAAACGTCACCTGACAACGCGTATAGGTACTTACCTAACTTATAAAAAATTAAGTTGTTAATCATAATATGCAAATTATGACATCTTAGTCAAACTATAAGTAACGTATGTATTGCACCATTATTTGTTTTTATTCTCAGTTTATATAGAACAATTTTGTTTGTTACTTAACTAAATTATTTTTTTAATATATAATATATGTTTTTATATGTCTAAATATTAGGCTATTAATGCCAATGTATGTACTTACCTACTTATTGTCAGTAAATTATACCTACTTATTGTTTTCTAAATATTGTTTTTTTATTCATAACAGTTCCTTCCACTGTGAAAAGTGATACACTTACATAATGAAACTAAATTTGCTTAAATTACCTAAGTGCCTACCATTACCTTGGATAAGGCCTCAATCACTGAAAATTGGAAGGCAATTGGCATAATCACCAGTTGACTTGAATATTGATTATGTCGCATACCTATATGTTTGTATCACGGAACATTAAATTGTGAATGTTATAATAACACAAGGTAATGCTATTTTTTTTTAAATTTGCATCTTTCTCAGAAGAATATTAGAATTCTTTACCTATAACCCTATGTATAAGTGTTATTTTTCGTAGCAGCTAGTTTAATTGCTTTTTAACATGTTGTCATTAAGATAACATTATCTCCAATATATTGACATTATACCCTTTGCCCACATTATTTTCTGCTTTTGTAGCTATTATGCCTACCTACGTTTAGTCTAAAATTAGTCCAAGTTGAAGTTCAATTTTGTCAATCCATTACCAGAGTTTACGTAAGTAATTATTTTACCGCAGTTCGAATCACGCAATGATGAGTCGAGGCGAGGCCGCGGAGGCTGCGCGGGAGCAGTGCTACCAACCGCACGGCGCGATCACGAGATAGCTCTCATCTTCCTTATCATCAGCTGATGTGAAAATAACATAGACACGACTTCTTCACTTGTGTGGATTTTATTTTTGCGGTATAACAGCGCTTTTTTCCATACGTGAGTAATTTTTATGTTACTTTTATTAGATTACCTACAATTAAATAAAAATAATTACTAGTTTTTGCTTTCGCTACGCCTGTCAGCGTTATTTATGTTCTACTGATCTGTTTAGCCGGTAAACCGCGAGAAAATTAAGTTTTAATTTATAAATTGCTCAGTGTTATTTACATTAACTGTAGGTAGCTATATAAACTAACGTCCAATTTAATAGGTTCGATGTAATAAAAATGCCTTGTAATAATATAATATAGTTTACGTAAACGGGATGTATGTAATAATGATTAAAAATGAACGTAATAATTACAACTATGCGCGTGCGCAGATACAAGTAAATCCCTTTAAAACGAGCCTACAAATACATGAAAAAGAATATAATATCCGTAATATTAAGCTACCCGTAAGGAAATACCGAAGTTAGGGAACAATTTAACGATCACATCACGAAGTTAGCATGGTCACATGTTCGGCGGCACCAACATGGCAATATCAGACGAACGTCAGTTGCTTACCGCGCGTTCCTCGCGCCAAACGTGTTACCGTGAGGGGACTGCGATACGAAACACGATCACTGGTGCGTCCAATATCTCACTATTTATTCTAGCAATACTAATCAAACCTAATCCTCTACCTGTTAAGGTTCATTTCCGCAGTGCACTCCATCAAATTACAAAAAATCCTGAGTATATAATTGCATTGAATGTAACGTACGAAGCGATAGCAGCCGCCTTGACTACGAATCGAGCCTTTGAGTAAATACTTGATGAGTTGAATCGAACGCATTTCTTCTTAACGTCTGTTGGTAATTAGTGAGGAAATTGTGTTTTGATAACTTTTCTGATTAACTGACGGTGCTAATTGGTATAAAGCAGAGTGTGCATGCCCGTGAAACTGTTTCATTAGTGTTATTCAAGTAATCAATGCAATTTATGTTCTTTTGAATTTCTTCTGTTTTTTAATATTTATTGTTACTAGTTGTGATGTAATTTTGTGTTTGTTTTAAGAGCAAATTGTTCTGTAAATATTTTAATTTTAGCTGTCTTAACAACTGCCTTCTGAATTTGAATAATTCATTGTTATGTTAAACATTTTAAGTGGCTTTGAAAAACCTTTCGTGCCAGTTATATTATGAAGTTCATAACTCAAACACTCGTTCTGTCCTCTTGACAGTTTTATCTTAACATTGCCCCTCAACAGTATCTCGTTCAAAAGATATACCTACTTAAATATTTTATCTTCGCCCAGTTCTTGTTAGCATAAAGTGATCTTTTTAAAGAGTTTTGTTATCATTTGTCCGTGTAAATATCTGGGTAATATCTATGTACCATATTTATAAGTCCAGTCAAGTCAGAATCAGCGTTTTCACCCAAATCAATACATTACGATCGAGCTGTTTCTTTGCAAAAGGCATCTACATCCAAAGGCACAGCCCGACTGCGCAATGCTGAGCATAGGCCTCTATTTTCTTGTGCCAATCCTCCGTACCTATGCCAGCCTCATCCAGGTTCTACTCGCAATGGTAACAATGACGTCTACCAACCGCGCCGCCATCACAAATTTTAGGCATATATTGTAATAAATCACGTGCCTCAATCAACTGTTACGCTTAGTCATTTGAAACAATTTCAAAAGCACATTATTCTATGAGGGTTTTTTATTTCGAGTATATTCCTTAATGGTTAATAGGTTGGTTACACACTGCCGGCTTTTGGTCTGACCTTGGTAAAGTTTAAATACTCGGAACTTTTTTTTATGTCGCCGGTTGCAAACTACAGACAAATAGTCACCTGACAGAAAACATTCTTCCGAGTTGAATGCGAGCTCTTTACGAATGAGTTTACAATCGTTACTTCCTAGGAACCTATTCGAGGGCATTTCCTGCATGACTTTGATATCTTAATCTATAGCGAATCTATCTTAATTAATAATTATAGCGTTGAAACTGCCTCACATCTTAGATTCTTGAGATTAAGCATGTCTAGAGTCATCCTCCCTTTATTCTAAATCATGTCTTTTTCTCCACATCTATCAGTAATTTTAGAGTCCATCCCAGCCATGTTATTATCGCTCACAATCTCTTATAGCCTTCCACATTCATCATGTATAATGTCACATGCTCTTCAAATACACATCTAGATATTAAATTCAATAAAAGTCTCATATCGTCATGTCTATCTATTACATAAATCTTCCAATAGTCGCCTGGTCGTGTCGCAGTCATTATTGTCGGCATCAGACATGTGTGGCCATCGTTTCAGTTGTGCTATCAATTTAATTCTATCGTCTAGTCGAGCGCGGTGGGTCGGCCTGAGGTGTTTGTTTAGCGAACGATCAATTCAACTGAGGAATCACGTGCTCGATAAGGAACTCACAACTCACTACCACATTTAGATAACTCGTTCAGTATTCATCTCATTGCTTATCTTTCAAAATGGACTACTGAACACTTCAATGTGATATCAATCATTGAGGTATCTGTCTTGTTGCTCTAGACATAAGTGCGAAACTTCCATAGATTTTATACTACCTATATCAGAATAGCTTGTTGACAAGCCTACCTGTGACAGTTTTAAATTGATCACCTTGATAGGAAAGTTTAATGGACGACTATCAAAGCTATTTATAGTTTTTTTTTCCAAGACACCGGTTATGTAATACGTAGAAAACTTTTACCCTGTTAAACTGAGAATGAGCTTATAATTTTAAAGGCATCAAAGTTTGTTGTAGTTTATAAAAAAATCAGTCGATCGTTGACGTTTGTGTAACTCAACCATATTTTATAACAGAAAAAGTAACTAGGTAGGTACTTGATATTGTTGTCTAAGCATGAGCAGTAAAGTTAACATAAGTGAAATTTAAGAAATCGCGCGACCACTCACTGCACTCCTTGGCATGAAAGTTACATTCTGTAATAACCTCGACTGGCTCGAAACTAACCACCTTTTAATAACCATTAATTAATTTGTAAGACTGCCAACTTTTCGCCGCTTACATAGATGCATATTGTACACTTGCAGTAATAAAATAAATGAAATAATGGAGCTGTTTCGCTCAGAACATTTACTTCACTGTATGTGCAGGCAATTACAGCAAATATTGAAATATTTCCATGAGTAATGAGTGCAAGGTTTGCCTTGCGACCAGCGTTATTAAAAACAATTGTTGAATGAACTGTGTAATTTACCACTGACGTCCTTATTTCTGCACCTACTGAAGAATGGCTTTCCTGAGAACATTTGCCTTTAACAGCTTGGTTACCCCCTGTCAGATGAAGTGCTTGTTACGTACTGTCATCTCTTACCTACCTGGCTTTCTTTCTCTTTTTAGCAATGCAGTTTCAAGGTTAAAAATAACGGTCCTAAATGTTCTTATGTGGATTGGATCCTTTCCGATGCCCTTGGACGGTGGGCTTGACTTATTCCAGACACAAATTATTAAATTGGCAAAGACCGCAACTGTACCCAAACCGTACTTCCCATTCAGTGTAGGTACCTATTTCAGCAAATTTACTTTCGGTATTTTGCGTGAATGTAACTATAAATAATGCAATTATGAGTTTCCTGCTGCAAAATGTTCTCAATAGCAATTTGTAATGGGTTGTCATCCCGTATCTGTGGTGATGCAGCGATGTTCGCGATCGTTCAGCAGCTAAAATAACTCAGTTTAGGTATATTGTACTAGTAGCCCACCCCGGCTTCGCCCGGATACATTTTTCAAGATTGTCTTTCATACAAACCGCGCCCTGGCAATTACGAACACAACAAAAAACAATTGGTCGTTCAAATTTGTAGCGAGACCAAGGGAAACAGGGATTCATTTTTATAATATAGATATTATAATTATTTATTTCTGATAGTGTCGAAGTATTCCTGTACTTTGAAGTACCTAGGTACCGTGCATGATTTTTCACAATAACATGTTCTGGCGGCCACAATTTATTGTTACAGTCCGTCGAACTTTTTGTTTATTAAACATGTAGGGTTCGGCCTAAATATAAGCATCTTACTCAGAATATTCGCCGTCTTAATACCTATCGGTGGAAATTAAAGCTGTTCTTGTATCGCTATGGTAACACCATATTGGAGCATGAATTTAAGATAGGTATAAAATGAGAACGACATCTTTCAACGAGAACGCGCTTTCCTTAAGTGACTAACTATCGGCACTTAAAACGCTCGTTAAAATCAATAAATCACATTATTGTACACTTAGTATTTATTAGACAGCAATACTTAAGTTAATTCTATTGACTAGATCCTGCAATCACACCTTGATTTACGACCTAAACGCCAAAGGATCTAAAGGACACAAAATCAATAAAAGCCAATGATTAATTGCGTTCGATTACATTCCATTCCAGTAAAATACCGAAAAGGTCAGATAATCGGAAGCGAGATAAGCGGCAGTTGTTACCGGAAGCCAGTGTCGGACGAGTGGCCTTTGAGAGCAGAGCATGTATCATAGGTGAAGTAGGAACATTCGTATGCACCGAGTACTACGTGCTAGCCTTCACCGCGCGGCTGCGATCTATCCTGTTCATGACGTCGTCGTTCACGAAACTCCTGCGGTGTCGGCGCAGGCGCCGCGAACGAATTTATTTACCTAATCAAAGCGTTTCAACTTTCAAATCTTTCGATTTGTGACTTATCTTGTTATCTACTGTTTAATTACTTTTCTATTGCTTATTAACAGTTTATATTGATCATTATCGTAGATAATTGCTTATTTATATGTTATACCTACCTACCCTAATGATTTAATCACGGATGCAGATAACATTCTGGCTTATATATATTTGCTTCAAATGCTATCTCCTTCGTATCCTATCGAACTCTTATCATACTCCCTCTTTAAATATTGATTTATGTACATTCTTTAAATGAACTGTTCCACTTACAGCCGTGAAGAAAATGTTTGTTTTTTCACACTGAATTGTTCGATACTGAATTTATTGCATAAATGTAGGGCATCGAAGATATTTAAACAAATGCCATGTTTAAGTGCGATTACAATGAACGTGTTGTAAAAACTTTAAAGTAAATTCATTCAGTATGTTGTAAAAGCCAATATGTTTAATTGCTTTAATTTTTGGTAGGCACTGTTCTTATAATATCTTCCGCCATTTTTTGTTTAAATAAGGTAGGATTAGTGAACACTATTCAAAAGAGGTTTCAACCAGAATTGAATAGGTAATTATTTTTAAAATACTGGAACAGAGGGTGTGTAAAAATATGTAAGAACATTACATACTAACAAACAAAATGTAGGTAGGTATGTATATGTATAACGTCTTCTTCGCTGTTTGTGTCTGGTAAACGTTACCAATCAACCTAACTGCTCCGTCAATCATTTGTTATGATAACTACTTAGCAGCCGTTCAAATTATCTACTGCTGGTTACTGAAATGAAATTCTTTTGTTTCTAGAACTTGCGTCATTGGGTTTGTGTTATTGTGCAGATATCATTGCCTTTATCTTGCTGTTTTAAAATTAAAAATTTGCACGGTTTTTAATCCCATTATAATTTTACTTGTACTTAACTTTATTCTGTCATCTGTGGATAAAGAAGTGTTATTAATGAGGGATCAAATAATGACAATTTAAACTTTGTTCATTTTGTTTCTCCCATGCATATTTGCCATATTTTGTATGCCCCTTAATAAGTTACATCTATTAATGAAGTCCCCACGTCATTAAATGGGATTAAACTCAGAACTGCTTTGTAACTTGCACAAACTCAACTTAGTTTGCTCGTAACCAGGTTATTTTACGCGGTAAAACAGCAAATAAAGGTGTAAATCCGTGTAAAAAGATATCTCTATTTGCGTTTAATGGCATGAACTGATTACAGTAAAAATAAAGTGCTGAAACTAAACCCACATGAGCCCGTAGATAACTATCGTTTGAAAATGGCAAACATTTCAAGAAAAGTTGTTTAGGAAATGTAAGATGCGTCATACTGCCTTTTTGCCTCAATATAAATGTTTAGGAAGTAGTGTCGTTATAACAATACAATCATCATCATGGAGAATAATAGAGTTTTCTCATAAAAACTGGACCGCAATAGTCGTCGGGCCACAAAAACTATTGGCCTTGCTACTGACCGCGAGCCGCGAGCGATAATTCCTGCTTCATTGGATGGGAACGATCTGATAGACGACAGTTTTTATCTAATCACGATTTGCATTTAAACATGGTTGTCTTTCGATAAAGCCTATAATCTCAAGTAATTTAATCGGATTAGGATAAATTAAGAGCCGCTCTAGTTAACTCTTTTTTTCTTCTTCAATGATCTGATTTCGATTGTTTAGAGCTGTGACTAGAATGCTTTCCTACCTGTTATTTCTTTGTTATTATTAGTCTATAGGGACTTTATCGTTACAGGGCAAACTCATCCCGCCATCGCCACCTGGGCGGGAATTCTCGACATAGTTACCGATCGCCTACCGACCGAATTCGGTCGATAAGTCCTAAGCCCGCCCGTACACAGTCAGTCTCGACCGTTAAAATCAAAATCAATGATTGATCTGTGGATCGGGTTCGAGATTGACTGTGTTATCGACCGCATTCGGTCGGCAGGCGATCGGCAACTATGTCGAGACTCTGCCCTGAACTTGGGCCCCCCGCGTTGTGGCCTGTCATTTAACAGTAATTAAAATAATCGATCTGTTCTTAGGCTAGGTACACACACATGAGTATGATCGAATCATTTGTTGTAACAAAACATTTGAAGTAGCACTTCAAAAACAATTATAAGTACCTACTCATTGTGATGCCCATTGTTTTTACTATCATTGTATCTCTAAGTAGGTCTTAAATACTCCAAATGCTGGTGGTACAGCGTCATCAGATCTAGAGGGTGTTGTTACTCGTGCCAAGAAAAATCTATCTGCTGAGATCATGATTTAAAGCATGGACCAAGGGTTTTACTGCTCCGTTTTAAGTTCTCTCGTTCAGGCCTATGCCCTTGTGCGCCAGCGCATTCAGGTCTTACCTACTCGCTAACGTGCTTGTTGAATCAACAGTTCATTTGACGACTCATGGCAATCATTCACTCAGAAGCAATTTTCCAACTGTCTTGATAATATGTCCAAGTTTGGTGGACTCTGAGCAATTTTGCTGTCATCACGCCTTTGTGCTGCCATCACAATATCCACGTGACATGAGGATAAACATTGTGTATGTATTAGTCAAATGAATAGGCCTTCCTCCTTTTCAATTGTTCAAAATACCATGACGATGATTTTAGTTCAAGATGATGTCATCAATTATGTCTAATGACATCATTTATCATCATGGAACAGGAGTCCTCATACAAGAACCAATAATAAAAGAGTTCTGATTTAAAAATTAGAACTACTTTCTCAGCCTCCATGTTCGTCTCAGACGTACATGATCTTAATTAGTCGATTTACGTCTAGTGCAACTGTTTGCTTTTAAAAACTCCTTGCACGCATGAGTACGCGGATCGAATCTTGTTACGGTCGGTGGCCACAACTCGTTCAAGATTTAATTTACTAAAAAGTGGCACTAGCACTAACCCGTTGGTAATTGGTAGCATGAGTCATTTGATGTTGATTCTACTGCAATTAAACTACGCCATCAATAAGCAGACTGATTAAATTTTCTAAGCCCGGATTTCCATGATAGAAAATTGGCACGGAACATGACTGACAGCAGCTAAACGGTTGACTCGAGACTAAACCGCTGCGTAGATATATGATTATCTATTTCTAATTTATCCAGCTGGTTCGCTTGCTACATAACGAGTTTCAAATGGCGAAAGTGTCGCTTCGGTGCAATAATAATGTTATATTCATCGTGTACAAGTTTTTGTTGATATCAGACACATATATCTTCTTACGCATTGGGATTATCTAGTAGATGTAACCTTACATAATAGCTTTACAAACTTTTTTTACTACCTGAATCAACAAAGACTGTTAGCCACTTTTAGTCCATATTTAGCCGCCAACCATTCTTCTTTGGAACACAAAGCACGCGCCAATAACCGCTAACATTGTAACTAATGTAGCCTGCTACTTATATAGAAATCGCGATCATTGTTAAATAACGAAACTAAATATTGGCCGTTCCATAAGTAGCCAATAACGAAGCAATGTCGTTTCTGTCAATTCACATGTTAACGATAAATTGCAATAAGTAATCATAAGTCAACCTTGTAAAGTTGTGACGTTGAACGATAATAAGTTGCAGTTGCCCCCATTTCAATCAGCGGCCGCGAAAACAAATTGCCTACGATTGCCCTATTGTACTCACATCTATAGGTAAAGACAGACAGGTGTCAAATATGGTGTGACACTGCAATACGAGACCTCCAGTCTACGTAGGTAACTGAGAACAGCGGCATTCTGATTATTTTGATAAATAACATCACCGGATCAAATTAATTCATGCTAAGAAATTCTTTAGCGATACGGATTTGGATATGGTTAACTGTTTCAGTATTATTGTCTACATTTTTTTATTGCTATTGAATATGTGATTGAAATAGGTAACTTTACTGTAAAGTACCTAGTTTTCGGAATATGATGTTTTCTTGCCCTTTCGTCCCACTCGTGGGCAAAGATGACTCCTTCACACTTTTAAACTAGAAGCTGAATGGAATGATGAGTTTATTTCGTTTTTCGATGGCTCATTCGCTTAATTAACGATGTCTCCTTCTATTTACAGAAACAGGTGCGGCACAATAGACCACCATCATGGGGGCCATGTTCCGCAGCGAAGAGATGGCTCTGTGCCAGCTCTTCATCCAGCCCGAGGCGGCTTACACCTCCGTCTCCGAGCTGGGAGAAGCCGGCACCGTGCAGTTTAGAGACGTAAGTATCATCATCATAAAATCGCACTTACATGTTAAGTTTCCTTCACAGCAGTTATGGATTGGCACTGACCAAATAGACCGTAGCCACTAACGGCCGCTTTCTATATTATATCTCAATCCCAATCTTGATCCCGATCCTTGTCTGTAACCAATCAACGGCCGAGTTTGTGTCCTTCACCACACAATCCTCACCTTTGATTGGTTACAGACAAGGATCGGGATCAAGATTGGGATTGAGATATAATATAGAAAGCGGCCGTAAGCCACCAGAACTATCAGATGATTTAAAAATGGAACAAGATAGAATTTGGATGAATCAGTTAGCTATGGTTAGTGTTCATCGGAAATTCGGAACACATCTGGAGTTGATGGAACAGGCCCCTTAGGCTGCGTTTCCACCAGATACATGCTAGGATGCATAGCGAAGGATGTGTTTCTTAAGAACCAATAGAATCGCTTAATTTTCCTAGCCTCGCTCAGCTCAAGCGATTCTATTAATTCTTAACAAACACATCTCTCGCTACGTGGAAACGCAACTTTATTGTTGCGGTGGGGGAGTATAAAGAAAGCTCAGCTCATTCTGTGAATTCCATTACTGAATTAGAAATAGGGGACTAATCTAACTACAGGCAGTTTATTCATGTAGGTATTCATTTTGGGCCTGTATCCATTGTTTCTTCCATACTTGTTATCTAGATTATGCGAGTAATGTAGGCCATTGTTTTACGCTTGTATGACCAACACTGTCAGGACAGCCACAAAGTAAGAGACTACATACAGTGATGAACATTTTATTCGACTGCACATTCCTGTGCCAATTTAAAACCGGAATACAAGGCATTAACAATATTGATTAAAAACACTCATCAATATTCATAAGGCCAAATGTGCAAAAATAAAACAGCTTTTACAAACATCCTTTCGAATTTGCACACACATGGCACTTGTAGAGTTCGTCAAGACGAATTACGAATAAAAAAGGCTTGCATAATCATCAGAAAGTTGTAAGCGTGACGGGTTAGTTTGGCTTGCTCAGCGGGGCGAGGAGGTAGGTAAGGTTAGCAAGATGGCAATTCGGGGCCTTGGGCCCGCAGGCCGCCCGGCCCGCTTGAAGGTGGCCCTGCAAGGTCCCAAGTCGCCCGCGGCGGATCAACGCATACGCATAAATTAACCAGTCTGTATTCGATGGCAGTTTATGTCAATGGTAGCAGCTCGAATATTTTCCTTATTGAGTTTCTAGGACTTGTTTTTCTAACGCTCTGATAAGGCTACGATTGAGGTGAAGTATTTGATTTGAATAAAACATTTTAAACCTAATAGTAAGTTATTTGCATAAATAAACCATTTAAAAAAATACAATACCTACATAAACGAGAAATTCTAGTCAGTCTGCATTTTGATACTTAGGTACCTACCTACAGTTCATTGCGTCATCATCAACTAAGATAGTGAAGACAATATTGAACTCTTGTAATCTCTTGTTATCTCAACTAAGTAAATATGCGCCATTTTAATAAAGCTAAGTTAGAAGAACTAGCTAAATATTTTTTCTCATATTAACACGGACGACATTCTACAAACTTACCTCAACCACAAGAACGGTATTAAAATAATATTAATGGCATGTCGTTATTGATTTGTCTAAGAATACTTGAAGCGGACAACACTTTCCGAAGACGTGTTGCAGTTTGAATTAAACCGGTTTAAAAAATACTTAGTTCTGAATTTTAAGTCTAGTAAGCGCTCAGTCAGCAGAAATATAATCAATAAATGTAAGTACTTTATAATAATATTTATAATCAATAAATATATGTATAATCAATAAAGTTTGGTAGGGTTTTAGTTTTAGTCAATTAGCTTAATCAGCCGTTTAATTGGTGGACTAGCCTAAGTGACCCATAATATGTCACTTATGTCGCTGATTAAACGGCGCAGTTCAATGAAAAGGCTAGGCTTTTAATGAAACGACTGCTCAAGCTGTGCTGCTGCGAAATACACGTTACTAAGACACAGCCCTATAAGATATTCAAAGCTGGATAATAAACTGCAATGCGCACTGACAAACTGACTCGGTAAGCCGTGCCTAAGGATGCAATGTGCCGACGCTAAGGTTAGGCCCCCATCAAACTGGTTTCCATCCACACGCGCCATGATTTACGCCACAATGCCTTTATTACCATAGGATCCACATTAAAACCTCCACAGATAATATTTACTTGTTACGATTACATTACTGTTATGTAAATAGTTGAAAAGCAAAGTTCTACTGAGCAGAAAGCAAATTCTACTCATTTTTAAGCAGAATTGGCACTCTATTCATCTGTGAGTCAGTAATTCATTACATTTATTTTTTGTTCTGCAACTCAACTTAAACAAGACAATACATTTTTTTAATGTTTCTAGTTTAATTGTTTTGTTTATTGAAAAGAGATAATGCAAATTAGTTCGCTTTGCATGTTGTATGTAACTTCTTACAATTTAAAAAATAAGTGCCTCACATAGTAACAATCACAGCAATGAAAATAGGGTACCTAGATGACTTAAAAAAATCTAATTAGTCCGTCAGATAGATTTCCAAAAAATATTTGGACAATTTTTTTTTCTTTTTTCATTAAAACAAAAAATTAAAACGATAAGTACAGTGCGTTGAAAACTCGTGTGACGTCACTTGCAAGTACACTTTTTACTTAGGTACACGTGATGGTCACGAGCCCCCACTCCTGATCTTTGATGCGTTTTATCTTCGTCATTTTTTTATTGATTTGATAAAGCAAAAATACGTGTCCATTACTTTTCGAAAATCTAACTGATGGACTAAAAATATATATCATATTATTATATACATATTTATTAATCAGGAATCATCCCTATTGTGACGTATGAGACAGTTTCATTTCGATCTGCCTATCAACCGGTCTTTTCTGTCAACTTCTCACCATGCAAACTTACGTGGAGTGAGCATGAAATGAACTGTCATTCCATCTCGTTTGTATGGATTGACAGCTCACTTCATGTTCCCTTCACCTAAGCTTACACGGTGAAAGGTTTACAGAATCGCACTGCACTGGGATATGGTAGGTACCTCGGTAATATGCGAACGGGTCCCTTTTCCTTTTAATGCCAAATGAAATCACGGCAGACAAAGGCGTGACTTTTTTTTTTGACGTGGCCCCTCGCAATTTCAGCACAACGGGACGAGGTCGACTCGTACTGAAAAGACTGGCCCAAACTAAAAAGGACAGCGTTGTGTGGAAAAGGGAGAGGGCAGCCCTGTCCAGCTGTGGGATAAAATAAGCTAGACAGATCTGTGCATAAGAGATTTATGTCTGTCTACACACTCACAATACTTACCTACAAGAAAATTCCCAGCATGAGACAATGTTATAAAACTCATAATTCATCATTATGTTCTTGTACTTAATTAAAGAATTTAAAGAAAGTGATGAATCCTTTAAGAATTTTTCTTGTCCCATTTGGAAAGAGTAAATAGCTAATACAAAGAGTTCTGATGTAACTTGAAGCCCTTATCCTGTAGCTACCTATGTACCATACCTACATACTGTACTGAGTATTTTAAACATTACCTACAATAATGTGAAATACAGCGCGTGAGAGCTGGCAAGGTCTCCTACTAACGCCTACAGTCCCATTTTCTATAGATGACCTCTATATTAACTTGCTATTATTTCTATCACTATGTAAACAGTACATGACTGTTTCTAACAACAATCTACTCCTATTTAGCCTGTAAAATCGTATTCAGTCATGTATTATGGCGTCATAAATACAATTTTGCATAAACTCGAAGTAATTTACATAAAACGGTTTCTTACGAAGTTTATTTTATATCTTTCTATGAATGTGATGTTTTTATCAATGTCTGTTTTGTAACAGCTAGATTACATACTGGGAAACTAGGAAGAATCAATTGAATTTGGGGTTGCTGCAAAGTCATTAGATGATACCAGGTTCTACTTCAGGTGGAAACTGAATATAGACATAAATCTACCAAAAAAGACCGTCATTGTTGGCCGAATACTCACTGTCATAGAATTACCAACCTGGCTACAAATACCTCATTTACCTATATATATTAATTAGATTAGTAACTAGGTATACAGTTGAAATATCAATCTAAGGGTTTGTGGGTGGGTGTTGCGGATTTTGTTCGAAAGAGTTACCGCGGCCCTGGAAAGCAAAGGGCACTAGGAGGAGCACGGATGTATTTTAGTCAGTAAGTCTCACACTCCAAAAAAAAACTTGAGTCGGTAGCTTCCAAACGCTTAGTAGGGTAGGTAGGTAGTAGGATACTCCTAAACCAATCACTCGAGCGTCTTGCAATGTCATCCATCGATTCGACGTCGACTACGTCGAATCGACAGTTCAGGGGGCCTACCACAACCTCTTAAAACAATATTATTTTAATATTACTTTGTAATTTCTGTTGTTGCATTTTCAACTCTCGGCGCTGATCCGAGCGTTGAAAATGGAACAACAGAAATTACAAAGTAATATTAAAATAATATTGTTTTAAGAGGTGGTGGTAGGCCTCCTGTCCTATTACCTACACGAAAAGCCTGATTGATCGATTGGCGTGATAATACCTTATCTCTAGGGTCCAACCATAGTCCATTAGTAAAGTAATAGACAGAATCATTCGCATGTTTATGTTCTGCCTTTCCAATACGCGTTTGCGACCATTTATGTCAATTTAATGTGAATCGTATTACTTAGCGGTCGACCCTGCTCTCGGATACTTCTGCCGGATATGGTCGCTCAAAAAAATTGCTCTAAGGCGCCAAACGTTAGGCTAATTAGCTGCTAAGTGCTACTGTCAATTATGCATGACAATCTATTCTAATTGACATACACAATCTTAACAACCTAGCTACAATTAGACGGTACATACCTATTACATTATGTGATTTACTGTTTAAAACCGTAGCTAAAGAAACGTTTAAGACCGTATTGTACCCGTTTTCTGGGGTACCTATTCTTAATTTTATTATTGACGACCCGTACTGGCTTTGCCCGGGTTCATCATCATCATCATATCAGCCGAAAGACGATGGACATATGCCTCCCCACATGGGGGGGGGGGGGCCCGGGTTATATTTACATAATAATATAGGGCCTATGTCCATCTGGAATAATGTAGTAATATATTTCAATAGCAAAAGATTATTTCAATCAGGTGCACTGGGTCCGGAGATTACAGTTCTCGTCAAATAACTGTGCCCCTCTGAAGTTGGATACGAGTGGCTGCGTAGTAGGTAGTCAAAAATTACGAACAAACTGCAAATGCGCATGCGCAAGAGACATGGGGGCGGGGATTATGGCGGCGCAATTTTATGTCTCAGTCGCTCGTTTACGTTCGATGCATGCTTGCGTCGCGCTTGCTCCCGTCTACGTGACTGCACCTGCGCGATCTTTGCAAATGGCTAACTTCAGAGGGGCAAAGTTATTTGACGAGAACTGTACCCCAGATGATTATACAAAAACTTACAAAATGCGCACTCTATCTTTTTATTCGTTTTATCCCTACCTCATACGATGGTAAACGATGATGCGATGGAGCAAGCTTTTCTGGAAGTAACTCTAGATACACGCTTGAGTGAAAGACTCCGCGGATAGGTACAACCTGGTATCAACACAAACTCCGGTAGAGAACTTCCTCTCCTTAGCTGTAGATTTTATCTTTTTTCAATGCAATCATCGCATTTCTGAAAACTCAGATAAGAAAAAACCTCTACTATTAAGTTAGGTAACCTTAGGCTAAGGTGTATTAATAAAACAACATGTTGAGCTAAATTATACCGAGTTAATAATAGTAATTTGTAACCTGCTTTAATTTGTATAACGCATGAGCATGACTCACTGTTTTGGTTTTACAATGTTGTATTGATGATTATAATGTATAAATACATAACATACATAGGCATTGTGCCTGTAGGTCAGCTGTAGTAACAATGCTCAATATGTTTTGAAAATTCTAGATGAGTGAATGGAGTGCGAGATAGCAAGTCTACATCTACAAGAAGGTTTTATATTGAGGATACACTGATGAACATTTTATAGGTTGAAGAGTACACAGTGTGTTACGGAATGGTACGGTCATATTTAAAAAGTGCCTCGGCCCACGTTGATGAACGCTTTCTTTTTGGGGTCATAGTTAATTCGTTTAAAATATTGTAGGTAGTAAATATACTGCAGTCAATAACTTTTTTTTGGGAATTGTCTATGACTTCTTTGAACAAAGCTGGTCGTGTACATGGACAGAGCTGTTTAAAATGACCACACCTTTCCGTTACAACCTGTACCTAGATACCAATCGTCACAGGTTGTAAGAAGCAAAAAATTTCCTTCATTATTCTGTCTGCCGTCCTTGCACTAAACAAAACAAAATTTAAATACAGCTTCTTAACTTATGCTGACCTTTTTAATACAATCAGGAAATGCAGAAAAGGTTGCCATTACGATTCTTATACTTTGACCCAGCACAAAGTCCTTATTGATATAATTAGAATCAGTATAAAGAATTGGACTTGGTACTTTAGGCTATGCATGTGACCTCTCGACTTACACTTTGGCCTGTTTTGTTCAGACCACCTCAATAGGTTTTGGATCCGGGAACAAGGGTCAGTTGCTTAATTTGTGCAAGTCAGTCAGAATTTTACCTAAAACTTATGTAATTCGAACAAGGAGCATTTTTTATCACATTTGCTTTATCTGTACGATGCACCCAGCACCTATGTTTTAGTATACCTACAAAAGACATGCCACATACCTACTCATAACCCTTGGTTGCACAGCTAGCATGCCTAATATGTTGCGGAATTTGTTCGAAAGAGTCACCGCGGCCGGAACGCAAAGGGCATAAAGAGGAAAACGGATGGGTTTTAGTCAGTAAGAGTCTGACACTCCCTTCCCGCTCCACCGAGAGCGGAAGAAGTCATTTGATGAATTCTGATCCATAAATTAAAAAAAAGCGTGCCATATGGCCAAGGCAGGCCCTCCCACATTCCATCTAGGTATACTCATGTGTATGAGTATGGGTGCTTCTGCTCGTTAATTCTTATTGCAAACATAACATAACTTCACACCTGTTGTAACAATCCCGCGGAAGCGTTGATGTTTGTGTAGTGCAATCTTCACTGAACTTACCTACTACTTATCAACATTCCTAAATTAACTTATTCTCTTCAGCTCTAGAAGCATGATAGCTTGCACATAGTTTTATTTCATACCTTTCCCAAAGGGGTTTCTATGGGAATTCGTCGTTTTTACCAGACTGCCCCAGAAAGAGGATAATGTTTTATTTTTGTTGACGAGTAGAAGAACCCGTCGAGCGCATGCCTTTTCTTGAAATTATTTTGATCGAAATATTTGCATCACCTGTTATTTCTACGTAGGTACCTACGTAATACTAAAATATGGACATGCTTCTTTCCTTCCAGTTAAACCCGGACGTGAACGCATTCCAGCGTAAATTCGTGAATGAAGTCCGTCGCTGCGACGAGATGGAGCGCAAGCTTCGGTACATCGAAGCCGAAGTCAACAAGGATGGGGTACACATTCCTGACGTCAAGGAGGCCCCCCGAGCCCCCAACCCGAGGGAGATCATCGATCTGGAGGTAATTAGGAATCCATTCATGGTTCTTAATTTTTGTAGGTGATGACAACTTATGACGATTAGTCCCGAATCTGAACTAAGAATGAATGACAACACGATTTGACAGTTGTTCTTAGTTCGGGTTCGGGACTAATCGTAAGTCCCTAGGTGATACGGAGTCGAAAACGCCCGACACAAAGGCCGAAACTACGGACTTCAGGCTTAGAGAGTAGACCCCCAGAACAACTACGGGTAAACGGATTTGTCACGCAGATAAATAACAAGATTTTTTTATCTGGGTTAATTAGTGATGTAGTATTTTCCTTTATGTTTCGAGTGGCTTGTATGTAAAAACTCTAGGTTGAGAGCAGCGCTTGCGTCAGCGCATCTCAATAGCGCAAGTGCAGTAGAATAGCTACCTAAATGATCTGGTTTCGATTACTAGGACAGAGTAGTAGATCAGACAAGAAAAGTGTTACTGGGATAGAA
Source organism: Melanchra persicariae (assembly GCA_947386135.1). NCBI lineage: Eukaryota > Metazoa > Arthropoda > Insecta > Lepidoptera > Noctuidae > Melanchra > Melanchra persicariae. Next base: position 16,079,933 of record OX376648.1, on the reverse strand, counting down.
ATTATCAGCATCACCCACTCAGCAACAATTTGGAATTGAGTCAGAAGATTTACTCTATTAAACGGAATTTCGAATGATCGTAAGTGAAATGTTGCTATTTATTTCACAATGGAAACCCCAATACCTGCAAGCCACCACAGTCACAAACAGTTTCGAGTAATATTGGGAAATTCCTCCAATTTATCAGTTTGCTATATTCGTCACGCAATTATTAAGTTATTTATACCAAGCACCTCTTTCACTCCCGGCCTCATTTATTTTATAAAAGACTTCTTGCATCAAGGTTAATTTATTTACATAAATAAACGGGATAGGAGATAAAGGGGACAGCGATAAGTATATCTGAACAAAGAGATTTTTAACCCGATCTGACCTCTATTGTAAGAGCATGTGGGTCTCTTCTCGTTGAGCGACATGCGTCATGGGCAGGGATAATGGACCACTACTCTCACTTCCTGAGTTACAAATTGTATGTTATGACAACAAAGTAATGTTCGAATGGAGGCGAGTACACAATAGGCCTCTGTAAATAAACAGTGCCATACCTTATGATCATGAATCCGCTGGACAAGTTGCACTGTCAAAATTCTGGCAATTATTCAGATAGATAAGTATAACCGTTTAGGAACGCGTAGTTAATATCGCACTATGTAACTAGACTCGTAGTTTCGAGAGTGTAACGGGGATTTATATTTTTGGCCTATGAAGGCTGGAAATTCAAAATTTCTCCGTGTTTTAGCCCCTCATCGGCTTTGTTTCAACCTTTTAGACGTAGTTAAAACTAACTACCGCATATATTAAATTCGTCAACTTCATGATGATGTCATCGGTACCTGCAACCCTACATTCAACATTAATTATTGCTCATTAGAAATTCGTCATACCTATTCAAAATAGTATCATAACAATATAATTTACCTTCTACCTTCCCAGTAAGATCTGATTGATGGTTTCATCTTTCCTAGGCCCACTTGGAGAAGACAGAAAACGAAATCCTGGAGCTGTCCCACAATGCGGTGAACTTGAAACAGAACTACTTGGAGCTCACTGAACTGAAACATGTGCTGGAGAAGACTGAGGCCTTCTTCCAGGCTCAGGAGGAGATCGGCATGGACTCCATGACCAAGTAAGTACAGATATACAGTGGCAAATGTTGATGTGGCCTAGAAAAAATAGTATTTTTTTTTCCTTTTTTTTGGAAAATTCCCCGGGATAAACTCCGTCTGAGGGTTTCAGGACGGAGTGATAAGTCAGACTCCTATCAACTAAATCCTCACTATTTATATCGCTAAATTGAGTCACGGGCTCGCTCGGTATACAATTAAATTCATGCGCACCTCCGACTAGGACGGTATATTTTCCTACGATAGAGAAATAAAACGATTTAAAGAAATATTTTTCTGTAAGCAAAGAAGTTTACATCCGCAAAACACATGAAAAAGCCGAAAATAAAATCAGCTGTTCAGAACATTTTGTCGAGAAAAGCGCACAGAAATGTATGGGGCAGTCGATTTTTTTTCGCGATTTCAGTGATGTCCCACTGTAAAAGTTGTCCATAATGATGAGTACAATGACCCCTATATACTAGGACTAGAAATATGAAATTTTGCAGGTTTTTAGTTGAGCACTAAGAAGGAAATTCAACCTTTAAGGAGGTGAAATGGAGGAAATTGTTTGTAAAAAATCTGCGCAAAGGAAGTCGCGGGTGAAGTGCAAGTCATTACATATTGCCGCAAACTAAAAACTACCTACCTGGGAATTCTATTGAAGTAGGAAAATCAAACGAGGATACATGACATGATATTATGTTCCATTTATTTACTTAGTTCGCAATTTCGAACCGCAAATCATCATTATACCAAAACAGGCTTTGTGCATCCGCACAACAACATGCGAAATTGATAACACTGTGCAAATTAACTAATTAGCTGCTTTAATGTGTCAGAGCAATTTACCTTACGTAATAATATGTAGGTAAGTTTACAATTGAGCAGACAAAACTAAAGGAAAATTTTGTGGAGGAAATTATTGACTCACAATTAAATTTAACCTTCTAACTAGTGTGATGAACTGATGATTCCTAGTTGTGTGATGTAATGACGGCATCGTTTATGTGTTATTGACGGTACCTACAGCCTATTACAGTCACATAATCGTATTTTAGGAGATGAGAGGTCCCATCCCTTAGCTTACCGCCTTACGGTTATGAATATTATGAAACCGTGTAAATACTTAAGGCGTTTCACAACTTCTTGTAAAGTTTAGTTATCCGGAAAACTATTTCGTAATTGCCAAAAAACGTCGTATTTGTCAAAATATTCGCGTTACTTGGAAAATAGAAAGCAAGTTCTTGATTGGCCTCGTATAAACTGTATCCTTCCTTCCCCAGGTCACTAATCACAGACGAGACCGGCCAGCAGGCCGCCACCCGCGGCCGCCTGGGCTTCGTGGCCGGCGTGGTGCAACGAGAGAGAGTGCCCGCCTTCGAGCGGATGCTGTGGCGTATCTCTAGAGGAAACGTCTTCCTCAGGAGGGCTGAGCTTGATAAGCCGCTGGAGGATCCTCGAACTGTAAGTATTGATTATTTCAGATATCTCTATCTGTCTGTTACGCTTTAACGCTAAAACGGCTGAACGGATCGTCAGTTTGGTAGATATATATAGCCTGGGATATGGAAACGGACATAGGCCTTTTTACGCGATAACCGACAACCACACGGGCGGAGCCGCAGGCAGAAGCTAGTAAATTATAAACCGTTTTTCATTTCCATAAAATGTAAAAGATCACGATAGATGTCGATTCAGGACAACTTTTGTCTTTATTTTTTGTTTCTGAAATAAAAAAAATCAATAATTGTAGATGGGTTAGTGAAAATGTTTGCTCCAATTCGATAATTTTATGCAATGTTTTATAAAAATCGAAACCTGGAAACACCCACACTCTGTTCAAATTGTACGTCTATATGACCAGCATCGCCCTTAAATTTCTTATAATTTATACTAAAATATACACCGCAGGGCAAATTCTTAACTCAATCCACAGCTATCCGTTACCAGTCCTTTAAATTAAAATCTAGTTTCAAAACACTAATCATAACTTCGTCCCCAGGGCAACGAGATCTACAAGACAGTGTTCGTAGCCTTCTTCCAAGGAGAGCAGCTGAAGTCGCGCATCAAGAAGGTGTGCTCGGGCTTCCACGCGTCGCTGTACCCGTGCCCGCCGTCCAACACGGAGCGCCAGGACATGGTGAAGGGCGTGCGCACGAGGCTTGAAGACCTTAACATGGTAACTTTATTTATTTAACTTTTTATCTACACATACAGGAAAATTATTTTCAAAGTGTATTTGTCAGCTTCAATTTATTAGTAGTGAGTTTTTGGTACCGGTTAATACTTTTTCTGAAAATCATCTTGATACTAACATGATTTTATTTAGAGCAAGATTGAACGAGAGAAAAGAAAATCAAAATATGAAATTGCCACAAAGCAGCCGTGCAAGTTATTGATAAAGTTTTAAGCTAGAAATTCTTACTGCGAAAAAAAAAAGATTCCACTTAGCATGATTCTGCGCGATGGGAGACTCACAGCACGGCGCTAATTTGCGATTCAGTTTACTGAAGTAAATTCCCTTCATCAAATCTTTACGTTTGTCACAGTTTTAACAGTCCATAAAACAAAATTTTGCTATTTTAGAGAATACTCATACGTCAAAGCGAGTATCAAGAAGGTTAGCTCTGAGTATAAAAAAACATACAAACAAGCAATATTATGGAGAATAGCGGAAACCAGGATCGCAAATGCGATAAAATAGACCATTGTGCTATGAACTAATGATCACTGTCCTTTGTTTTATTTTTACCGTTAAAATATAAATTATAAAGTAACAGTTTTACGTACTTGCCTACTATTTTAAATATGTTTTTTTTTTATAAAAGCGATTAAAAGACTGTACAAAACAGTTAATTTTTCCAATTTATACCTTATTGCTTTGACATTGGATTCACATGAGGCGTGCTCGTGAATTACATAATCTATTGTTAAAAGTTAACGTATTTTTATCTCATCTTTAGACTGAATCAATTAGTACCTAAAGCTAACGGTGTCTATTTCTATTTATTTGGTTCATCCGTCCATCTGACACACCTACGTATTCCTCTCTCTCTCTCTCCCTGGTCCTGGGGCCTAACCACCAACTCTTAAAGCAGTATTACTTCAATATTACTTCCAGTGGGAAAGAGACGCAGCTATACAGGACGTATAGCTCCGTCTCTTTCCCACTGGAAGTAATATTAAAGTTATACTGTTTTAAGAGTTTGTGGTTTTGGCCCACTCCTTATTGTCTGAAGATCCTGGTCATGATGGGATGTAATTCTGGAACGGACAGTCTCCATCGGCTTCTCTCAGTACCTAGCAATATTAGCGACTGTATAAAATCACCTTTGTACATGATATATAACTTAACTCCTTCCACAGGTACTGAACCAAACCCGCGACCACAGACAACGCGTCCTGGCCAGCGTAGCCAAGGAGCTGACAAGCTGGACCATCATGGTCCGCAAGATGAAAGCGATCTACCACACGCTCAACCTGTTCAACATGGACGTCACTAAGAAGTGCCTCATCGGCGAGTGCTGGGTGCCTACTGCTGATCTGCCGAATGTGCAGAAGGCTTTGGCTGATGGATCTGTGAGTATACTTATTAGAAATTATCGCAGAATACTAATTGAATAATAGTTAAAGTCCGGTCTAGACTTTCTACCGCTACAGTACCCATTCCTTGAAGCAACAGGGACAGTAATCTAAAACTGCTTACATTTGTGTTTCAGAGTACGACCTTTTTAAATCTTGACTGTTATTGTCTGACCGGCAGCCAATATGTACCTCCTACCCCTAAAAGGAAGAAGACCTCGCACGGTTCAATTAATTATTTTATTAAACGGAATGTAAAAAATCAAACGGGGCTGTCCGAACGAAGGTGTTTTACGTAAATTATCGAAATTCATCATGAAGCCTTCATTGGTTTCGTGATATTTCTTTTATGAAATGAATTTTGCACCTGTTATTATAAAGATGTTACTGTTTAATAATTGTAAAATCCGTAATTCTATCATGTCTCTCTAGAACGCATGCGGCAGTTCGATCCCATCGTTCCTGAACTGCATCGAGTCGGACGAGGAGCCGCCCACCTTCAACCGCACCAACCGCTTCACGCGCGGCTTCCAGAGCCTCATCGATGCCTACGGAGTCGCCTCCTACAGGGAGTGCAACCCCGGTAAGTGTACTCACTACTATTTGTTCTATTAAGACTTTTCCCACAGTTTGTGTATTGCTGATATCAAAACAAACAGCCTAGCTACCGACATAGCTGACTGGCTTATCATTTAACTAAGGCATGAGCTGCCTCCACAGTTCAAAGTGGACCTCAGTTCAAAGTCAAAGTCAAAACGTTTATTTCAATTAGGCCATTAAACGGCACTTTTGAACGTCATCATTTACATTTAAATACTATGTATATAAAGAAGTGACTACTAGTTCTGTGACAAGTCATGGAAAATTTCTCATAAGCAAACGTTCTGCTTATGGTATGGAACCTAGCGCAAACAAAGACCGAATGGGTCTGGGACCACTCAATACTAATATACGCAACCCAGAACGATAAACGAAGGCATCGCTCATCAACTATCTAAATACGTAACAATTGAAATTCACAAGTTTTACTAATCATTCATTTTCTTTTTCGCCTAGCTTTATACACCATCATCACTTTCCCGTTCCTCTTCGCCGTGATGTTCGGAGACTTGGGCCACGGCTGCATCATGGCCATGTTCGGCGGATGGATGGTCTGGAAAGAAGTCTCCCTCACACAAAAGAAATCGAACAACGAAATCTGGAACATATTCTTCGCCGGTCGCTACATCATTCTCCTCATGGGTTGCTTCTCAATGTACACTGGACTGGTCTATAACGATATCTTCTCGAAGTCCATGAATATCTTCGGCTCTTCGTGGAGTATTCCTTACGATAATTACACCATGGAACACAATGCGGCTATGACTTTGGACCCGAAGGACGCTTATAATAACAACCCGTACTTCATTGGTATTGATCCTATTTGGCAGGTAAGATATATTTTTTTATTAGTGATGGCTTTGCTCTTGACTCTAGTCAATGTCAGAGATGACAGAGAGAGTATTTGCTTTTTATTAAAAAAAAACTCATGGTCATTTGATACTATCTTATGATGATCACTGTTATAATTGTATTGTTCTTTCCCACAGACTGCTGACAACAAGATCATCTTCTTGAACTCGTACAAAATGAAGCTGTCCATCATCTTCGGTGTCGTGCACATGATCTTCGGAGTCTGCATGAGTGTGGTTAACTACAAGTAAGTATCTTGAATTAGGTTTCATGCTTTAAGTACAAGTCAAAAATCGATCGCCTGCACGTTTTAAAGACTCGGTGTATTTTTTTCATTTTTACCGATATTCCCGCCCCAGTGAGGGCAGCAGTTACTATGAGTCTTTCCCGCCAGGTGGGAACCAGCGTTTTCCACCCGCTACTCGGATCAAACAAACACTACTTTCTGAGTATGAGAAATAAAAATGTATTTTGTTTGTTCCAGCTTCTTCCAGCGCCGCTACTCGATCTTCCTGGAGTTCTTGCCGCAAGTAATCTTCCTGTGTCTGCTCTTCTTGTACATGGTGTTCATGATGTTCTACAAGTGGATCGCATACAGCGCCTTCTCTGAAGGTAAGACATATTATTATTTTTGTACTTTCGTACAATTATTTTCTAAATCCTAGCCAGAGAATCCATGGATAAAAACACGTTGTCTTCAAATCAGTACATAGTTCATCATCATCATATCAGCCGAAAGACGTCCACTGGTGGACATGGGCCCCCAGATGGGGTTTGCCATAATCGCCACACTTGGCAGGCGGGTTGGCGATCGCAGTGCAGCTGTTATATCCCTAGGTAATGCTGCTCAGAGAATGCTGCTGCCCATTCTCTGGATTCCCTTAGTCGCCTCTTACGACACCCACGGGAAGTGATGGGATGGTGCTATTCTTTTACGTTCGACACCATACGGAACATATAGTTATCGAGTTATAAATCTGCTAACGGAGACACAGAGAGACGTGCCTTTTAAAATCTACTTCACTTAAAAGCAACTTTTATTTGAACCCTTAGCGCTTCTAACTCGTCAATAACTTGATTGGTGATCATTCAAAACGGACGAGATTAAGTAAGCCGATAAGGTCTTTAAACCCATGAGGGACGGCCCGCATGTTCTTGAACATCATACACGGAGTATGTGCTGGCCGTCTGTCCAAGAAAATAAACGAATCTACCTCCACCCAAAGCAAGAGACTGCCATAAACACTTGATGGAGCCAACTAACATCTTCAATATTTCTTTCCAGACTTCGCGTACTCGCAAGGCTGCGCGCCGTCCGTCCTGATCCTGTTCATCAACATGATGCTGTTCTCCAGCACGCCGCCGGCGGATGGCTGCAAGGAGTTCATGTTCGACGCGCAGGGCACCATCCAGCGCGCCTTCGTGCTCGTGGGGCTGTGCTGCATCCCCGTCATGCTGCTGGGCAAGCCGCTGTACCTGCTGTTCGCCGGGAAGAAGAATAAGGGAGCTAAGGTGATTATAAAACTAATTATTTTGTAAAATATACTAGTTAGTTTGATACGTCTTTTAGGACTGTTCAATTAAATTTGTTAATACCTTAGAATAGCCCAGGCAAGGAACAAGAGATGTCTCACTTTTTTGCTGAAAACTGCTTTTCTACGTGGATTTCTGAATCTTAGGCTGTGACATTAAATCTTGAAGTTGACCGGCTGCTGCCGCCGCTGTGAGTGTCTAATGCACACAGTCGGCAGCAGGTTTTTTTATTTACATACCTGCACGTTCTGGTGCAAACGCGGCCTAGCATGTTTGCTTCAGTGACGCTTTACAACCAACACTATAAGGAAAGATCTGTCGAGAGATAAAGTTAACACTTTCTTGTACAAAAATCAGATTTTTGATCGAATAAATTTACTGAATTTCACCACCTCTTTACAAGTTTATTTTAATAATTTGGCTAACTATTGCCTATCATTGTTAAACAGTCTTAAAATGTTCCCTATCCCCAGCCCGAACATTCAAACGGCAGCGTGAACGCCGGCATCGAGCTGCAAGAGCAGACCGAGCTGGGCGACAGCGCGCCCAAGCCCGAGCCCAAGGCGGCCGCGCACGAGCACGACGACGAGCCCTTCAGCGAGATCATGATCCACCAGGCCATCCACACCATCGAATACGTGCTCAGTACCATCTCGCACACGGCGTCCTATCTCCGGCTGTGGGCTCTCTCGCTTGCTCACGCAGGTATTCTTTTTTATTACTATCGCGTTCCTCTTCTTCGTGTCGCTGGCAAAGTAATTTAGATTTCGGTGGCCCAAGACGTTGCCACTTTCACGGCATCGTTGGTGGCAGCACAAAAGTCACTTCGACTGCATGTTTTGGGGCACAGAGGGGAGGATAGGAGGTTTAGCTGGGTTTGTAACTCGGTTCCACATCTACACCCTGCAGTTGATTGCGACTCACCTGATGAAAAGCGGTGTAGTGATCGACGCTGGAGCACGCTTGCCTAGAAGTAGCCTTTTCACTCTTGACTTAAAAACTCTAGGTTGTACCTATTAGGATACACAGACCCCGGCAGGGAAGGCGGCTTCTCCCGATTCTGGTAAACAGCGAGGCATTCTTTGTTATGCAGAATAACGACCTAGAAAACGCAGTCTTAAAAATAGACTAAGTAGTATTATCAATTCCAGAATACGTACCGTCTAACGGGGTGAATAGAAACAAAACTGATAAGGTTTTTCACTTTAATTAAAACATAATATTGGTTGTCCATGAAAGTAACTTTATTTTATTTATATATACCCAATCAAATTGGAGACCGTAAATGCTGCAAACAAGATTTAAATAACGTAAAAATAGCCTTCAAAGTCTTGTGCCGATTCACCCCGTTTGTAGGTACTTTTTATCGGCTTTATCCGCAAAGTAATGTATACTGTTTTTCAAATCTCTTCTACTTTTCGCAGAGTTATCGGAGGTGCTATGGAACATGGTGCTGACGTTCGGTCTGAAGGACAGCGACTACATCGGCGCCATCAAGCTGTACGTCGCCTTCTGCTTCTGGGCGCTGTTCACGCTCGCCATCCTCGTCATGATGGAGGGGCTCTCTGCCTTCTTGCACACACTGCGTTTGCACTGGTACGTTTCATTTTGTTCTAAATCAGTTGTTTTTTTTTGACAACGATAACCGAAGCACAGGACAAGTCGGTGTGGCGGTGCTTGGAGAGCTGAGTTCTGCTATGCACGTCTTCTACGCCTGTATTTCTCAAAAGGAGAACCACACCCACATGAGAGCAACCCATGAGTTCTTTTTATTTCGACTATTAGTGGATAGCGGGCTATATTCTGGTCCTCCAATCCCCCTTCTGACTGTATAAGACATTGAATCTTAATCGAACCGACAACAATATTGTGGCAAAGACGGGAATACTGGAACTTTGCACCAAAAATCGTTTATATTATACTAAAATTGAAGCAAGTTGATAGACTATCGCAGATTAGATCCAGAGAAAAATAAATCATAAGATGAACAGATGCTAACGTAAACGCAAGGCGGCAACTTTTTGTCAGTGACTGATTCTTACCGGCCTCATCTAGTTTAAAACGACCAAAAAGATTGACGTGTAAAATGTTGTTTACAACATAATGTTGAGTGAGTTTGGAATACATGCTCATCTCATTTTTTTACTTTATTTCAACTGTATGAGTGAAGATAAAATAGTGAATGCAACGTCATATAATTAGGTATTAAAACACTCGTGTGATACTATTAACCCCTTTTATATGATCGTTGCATAAACTACTATTATCGTTTATATCATTTACAGACTGCTATTTGTCTACCTTCGACCTGAAGACAACATATGAATCTAAACTAACCTCTTTCCAATTCCCCAGGGTGGAGTTCATGAGCAAGTTCTACTCCGGTCTGGGATACATCTTCCAGCCATTCTGTTTCAAGACCATTCTCGACGCGGAAGAAAACAAAGATGACTAAACTTAATAATTAGTAAATAAACAAGTAGTGTAGATACAAAACAGTATTTTTGATTAATGTTTCATTACTAAATAATTGCAAATGTCACAACAGACGAGTGAATTGAAATAAAATATATTTATGCATGTTATAGGTACAGCGGTTTTATTGTGCATGTTTAATTATTTACAACATCAAAATATTTTAAATATGTAATTGCCATTGAGTTCTGAACAACACATTTATTCCTATAGCTATAAAGCCTCAGGCTTACTGCAAGATTCACAAAGCGCACTTTGACTTCTTTATCCTAATGCGTTTAACGCAAATGTGAGCAAGTGTTTCATGCGAGTATGTAAGTACACTATACGAATAATGCTTTTATTCTAATAAATCGCTGACGTAGGAACTAAAGATATCGCGCTCTGTGAATCTAGCCCTTAGTAGTTGCGGTTAGCAATCATTAGGATATCCAATTCAATGTAATAAAACGCCCTTGTATAAGTATAGTACTAAATAACCTAACTCTGTGAATGTCCCTTGTTCCATACACTACGCAAACTTTAAAATCAAGTTCTCAAATTAGTTTTAGCCTTCTCCAATATCTCCTTCTTTATCTTGGGGTAGTCTGGGTGTACTTTCAGTATGTGTCGGCACACCACTATACATTCTGGGTACTTCTTCAATTTGAGGTAGGAATGTGCCAACTTGTAGCCTACGGCGAGATCGCTTTTGCCACCGTGAGACCAGGCGTTATTGTAGTTATGTGCTGAGCTTTTGTAGTTCTGGTCTTTTTCTGCTAGGTAGCCTGTAAAGAGAAAATATGCTTAGTATACAGGTTAGAACGAGGTCGAGAGCGATCCCAATGAAAAGAGTAAGACGTTGGTTTTCAAAAAAATTTGTAGCCTGTTCCTATATGTCCGTCGTCATCGCGGCAGACACAGGCGAAGATGGCCTGCAGTGGCCGTCCCACTGCAGGGTAAAGGCCTCCCTAGTAAATAGGCTAAAAATAAATAAATAAATAAAATACATAATAATCCTACTGACTTCAATTTGAGATAAAAGAAAACGATGGGCTTCGCTTGTTTTTATCCACTGGAATTACAGCTACTCTTTCAAATAGAAAGATTCAAACACAAAGTTGAAACAAAAATATTGGACACTTACCTAAGTATTGATATGCTGTTGCGCAAGAGTTATTATGGTTCAACACTTTGGTGAGCAATTCCTTTGCCGCATCCATTCGTCCCGAGCTTATCTGGCCATCAGCTACTTCCAACCAACACCTTAAAACAATATTTAACGCGAATTTTATCAACATTTTCGTTTATTGCAAATAGAACCTTAGGTCCATCAACATAAATGTGAAGTTCGCCCAAAAATATCATCGTTCAAGACACTTACCTTTCCAATCCATCAGCTTTCTCGGGAGTCCAGGGAATAGCAGACACCGTTCTTTTCAATATATTCTTCGCACGAGTGGGTTGCTTTATAATATTGTATCTGAAATACAATGAGGTTTGTTTGTCAAATCTGGACTGAAAACACTAGCAAATTTCAGTATCCCTACTATTTTCTAGTGTTTTCGAGAAGTCTAATGGCAAATTGCAGAACCAAGAAATTAAATGACTTATGATGTGTATGTGTTACGGCTAAAGGTGGGTGTGAACATAAACCTAAGTTTAGCCGATCATTGGGCACCCCGACTCGGATAGGTTAGGTTAAAATCTTCAAAAAAAAATAACCACGAAGGGGATGGCGGTGTCTGTGTTCCAAAACAAAACCACACAGAAATAGGAACTTTAAAGTGTTTTGAGGTTAGGTTTGAACTAGTTGTAGCCGGCTAAACTTAGGTTTATGTTCACACCCACTTTTAGCCGTAACATATACACTTCAATCTTTAAGATCTACACAGTCATGAAAATAAGGCACGGAACAAAGTTGACACAAAAATTAACAGAAGAAAATTGATAAGAACGCCAACGCTTCACTATCTGGAGATCAATTGGTTGGAAAGAGCAAGAGCAATATATGAGCACCACAACCCACGTTATGGATCATGACAAATTACTAGTATAGTACTTACGCGTTAGCAATAGCTAATATCGAGTACGGATCATCTTGGAAGCTATCTTCAGTGGCCAATGGGAGCAAGTCTTGCAACACCTTTTCAGCTTGCGGCTTTTGTTTAGTTGCAAGCTGTAACATGGCTTGCAACGGCTTGCGGTCAATCGGTGACACTTCACCTAGAAGCTTCTCTGCAGTTCTCAGGGCTAGTAGTCTTGTGTCACTGAGAAAATAAAATTTAAATTATTGAAGGTTTTTGAAAGATATAGTATTTTAGAGGAGATATTTTATAGTCTACTTATTTCGATCTCTGGTTATCAATCAATATCAAATCTACCAGCTAATAGTGTTTTAGTAATAGATGCCATAATAAAATTATTAGTTACACCCCTGAACTCAAACACTACTAAACCAACAATTATAGCTTGGTTGCAGTAACATAACATTCCTCATAACCCAAACTCATTGAAGATCGATTTATATGACATAGTTAAAAAAATAAAGAAAGATACTCAGAGTTTCCCATTAATCGCATTATGGACGAACATAGTCATACCTTTTTACGATTGCCACCATATCATCCGGATTTTAATCCCATTGAAAACATTTGGTCTCAAATTAAAGGATATGTAGCTATTAAAAATGTTGCATTGAATATGACAATAATAAAATAAATTATAATGGAAAAAATCAATATGATTGGCCCTGAAGAATGGAAAAAGGTATGTGATCAATTGATTCAATTCAATAAAATGTGAGGATAAATACAGAACTTCTTTTTTGGAAGTCGGTTGAAGAAGTAAGTATTACATTTTGTTAATAGTTTTATTAATTTCCATGGTATACTATACAATTGCATAATATTGAAAAGGAGTAAGTAAATGTGTTTATAAATACAGAACCTCATTTTTTGAGGTTGGTTAAAAAGGAATAGTTATTTATGATATTAGTGCGGTAAGTTGGTTTTTACAAACGAGTAGACGAATGTAAGCACGAGACGAAGTCGAGGGCTTACCATAGTTACGAGTTTGTAAAAACCAAATCCGCACGTGTGTCATACAACGTTTTTCGACACATTTGCGAGAAAACAGTACAATAAGTAATGAAATAAAAAAAATTGTCTTTAGAAATCAGTAGGAAAGTCGCAACAATCTTTGACGTTTCTAATATGAAAATGGCGCGAATTTGCAAAGGGCGCCACATGCGCGTGGTGAAAATTAGAACCAAGTCTTTCATTTATTTTTATTTATCTTCTCTCATTTTCTCTTTAATATTAAAACGAGACAAACGTATACAGCAAAAGCACTTCCAAGGAGGTTCGAATCGGTTCGATCATTCAGCTTATATTATTCTCGTGATGTGAAACTCCTTGGTGGAATTCTTATTAATTTTATGGAAATTAAAAAAAAACCGTAAAGAATACGCACGGCGCTATACAACGGAGTTAGCGGTAAAATATGTACTTAAGTGAGAGTACCTACTTTGCCGCACGCTCCATTGTGTGGTGTATAATTTTGAACTTTCGAACGATGCATACAGGCTTCGTAAATGCATTTTTTGAGCAAATGTGTTGAAAAATATTTTTACAGCTCTATACAGTTCACACAGAAATCACAACAAAACAACAAAAAAGTACTTAGTTCTTAATTCAAATAATTATACACGATGAATCTAATCATTGCTGGACATGGAAATTAGCATTCGTTTGTATTCGGAAATGAGATGATTGCCGAGGGACATTAAGACAATAGTTGTACTGTACCCAGTGTTTACATAAGAAAATATTACAGCTATAACATGCGAGTTATACTTACGAGTCTAGTGCGGCAGTTTGGAAGCTTTCACTGAGGGAGTGCGGTGCGTGATGAGCTAGACAAAGAAGCACCATGCGCCTCGCAGCCCGCCCTCCCCAAACCGATGAACGACGAGCGTGGTTCAACTGTCGGAGAGCTGCGTTCGCGCGACCGGCGTATGCGCTGCACACTCCGGCGCAGTACCAGTGACCTGTAAGCGGTTTAATTATTTAGATATCTAGCTTTATTTTAAACAAAACAGATAACGTACACTCTTTGAGAGATCTTCAAGTCAAGAGAGAATAGGTTACTTCTAGGATAGCGTGCTCTATCGTCGACCGCATCTTCGCTGGTGAGATAGCGATACAACGCGAGCCTGTCAGTATTTTGAAAAGCTACGTTTTGTGTCATCGGCCTATAATCATTCCAGAGCAGAAATACAAGAATAGAATAGAATAGAATAGAATACTCTTTATTATGTACACCATATAAGTTACAAGCCTCAAGCCTCTTCTTAGTGAAAGGAGGCCGTTATCACGACGCGAGCACAGTGCAGGTTGGTGGAAGTCACATCATGTCTTCGAATTTATGGTAATGGTAAAGATATAACGGTTCCTCATCGATTAGTTCGATCTAAATTAAAAAAAAAACTTTTCCATGAAAGAGGACGAAAAGGTAAAGCAAGAGAAATTCGAAAACATCCTCCTCTAGTTGTCTAAAGTTCAACTGGAAACGTCTTAACAACTTACCAGGATCCTCATGTTCGCCTAAGGCCAGCTTAGCAGCATCCAAAGCCTGCTCAGCATCAGACAGTTTCCCGCGGCGCCACTGCACCTCAATCAGCTGAGCGAGAGCCTCCCAGCTCATCGGCTTTACTGACAGGATCTGATTCAAGTGGCGCTGAGCTGCTTCTAGGTCCACCTAATGGAGATGATGAAGTTTTTTTTTCAAAAGTGTTGTAAAAGGGAATTAGCGTTTTATTTAATAAGAGGACAGACCCACCGCGGCGCACGGATAGACCACGCACGTGTGTTACGCTTCGCTTTGCAAGATGTGTCTGTAGGTATGTGATTGTGTCTACTGCAACCCACGTATACGCTTTTTATTATGGATGGGAAATCTTTAAATGAGTCCTTCCGCTCTGGGTGGAGCGGGAGGGAGTGTCAGACTCTTACTGACTAAAACCCATCCATGCTCCTCCTAGTGCCATTTGCGTTCCAGGGCCGCGGTGACTACGCATCAATTGACGTCATTGGCACATGAATCGCTTGCTCGAATATGACGCTCACATAGCTCAACGCTGTCAACGCTATGTGCGCTGTGCATGCGGTACACACTATACACGAATATTAAGCCACGACGATGTACAACTGTATCGCAGCACCTGTGCGCCGCGGTGAGCCACGCTACAGTTGTACATAGTTGTGTGTGTGCAGTGGAAACGTAGACCCACGTTGTCAAACAAATGAATCCACGCAGCTAAAATGCGCCGAGTGCCCGTGCACAGCAGGCGCCGCAGTGGGTTTGCGCCTTTACTGTAATAACAACAAGCCTCTAAATTATCGCGGATATTGTTCGAAAGAGTTACCGCGGCCATGGAACGCAAAAGGCACTAGGAGGAGCATGGGTGGGTTTTAATCAGTAAAAGTCTCACACTCCCTGCCGCTCCACCCAGAGCGGAAGGGGTCATTTGATGATTTCCCATCCTTATAAAAAAAAAAAAACGGATCCTCTAAATTAATTAAGATTATACAAACAAAACTGATAGTAGTTTCTCTTACAGCAAACCAGCAACAGAGCCATTTTTTTTCAGTGTGGAAACCCGCTCGGATCTGAACATGGTTTGTCAGACTTGTACTAGCTTAAACCACCACGGTATCTCCTCGTACCCTAGCGTCCGCGGCTGCGGGTACCTACGTATGTGACTACCGCTGCCCCAGACTAGTGCTGCCTCGCCTCGTAGTGGTGAGTGGAGTATCTTCCTTTACGTTTAAAAGAGGCGCACGTGTACCACAACGCGACATGTGATCGGGTCAAGCGATCAAGCCTACCGTAATCAACCTATCGCTTTTTTAGTTAACCTGTAAGACATAATTTATACTCAGCATACACAATGTGACACTGAGGATACCTTTACCTTTCTAAAAGCAAGATCAGCCATCATGACAGCAGCAGACTCGTTGTTGGGATCCGTGTTCAATAGAATGGCGCACGTTTGCTCACATTTCTCCGAGTTGTTTATCTGTAAGTTTACCATTACTAATTACGTCGACATATGAATAAAATAATTAGCAAGGACAGATAAATGGGTCAACTCCATCTTTTAGTGTGTAAGGAGCTGTTTAGAGAAGGTTTTTCGAACTGGTGGGGCACGTCCCACTTAGGGGGCGTAGAATGACACAAGCGGGTTCGGCGACTATAAAAACCGACCAAGTGCAAGTTGGACTCGCGCACGAAGGGTTCCGTACCATTATCTATAAAAAAAAACGGCAAAAAAATCACGTTTGTTGTATGGGAGCCCCACTTAAATATTTATTTTATTGTTTTTAATATATTTGTTGTTATGGCGACAGCTGAAATACATCATCAGTGAAAATTTCAACTGTCTAGCTATCACGGTTCATGAGATACAGCCTGATGATAGACAGACGGACTGTCGACGGAGAGACAGACAGACGAACAGCGGAGTCTTAGTAATATAGTACCCTTTGGATACGGAACCCTAAAAATCACTTGATGCTAAAAATCCAGAGGTAGCAGAGTACCCTTTGGGTACGGAAACCTAAAAATCACTTGATGCTAACAATTCGGAGGTAGCAGAAATCTGTAAGTATTTACCAAATTCAAGATTCTTGACGCTTCTTTTTATTTAGTTTCCTCTAATAGGCTAGGCTAAAATCATTACGCCCCTTGCGTAATGATTTTAGATGAAAATTAAAAGAGCGTGTACAGTCAAAGATTGGGGACAACTGGGTCTACTCACATGAGCATACAATTTAGCCAATGCCAACAAAGTACTAGGATCCCTTGGCGAATGCACCAACGCTTCAGAATACAAGTTAGAAGCCACAGCGGGTTCCTTCAAAGACTTCGCTTTAGCCAAAGCACAGAGAATATTCGACAACTGCTGCTTCTCTTCCTGTATATCTCCCCTCAAGTCTATCTCTATTCTTTTAACCACAGTTGTTTGTAGATCTTTTGCTTCTGTTAGTATTAAATGCACGTTAGAAGAAGTTGGGTTCTTTAGGTCTCGGCCCTTAGCTTGCATGAGAAGGAAACGGACGCGACGTTTTAAATTGTTGATGTCTTTGTCTCTGTTGTACATCTGGTTTAGTTCTGATGATATCGAGGATTCCACTTTGTCGTATTGCTTGAGCTGTATGAAATACAATACAATATTTTAGCTTATATCCTTTTTATAGATATCTTTCTTTAGACAGCAACCCGTATACCCTAGCAACGAGAACGACAGTATATAATTACTATTATTAGTGAAAATCAGAGTTAAAATAGCTGTGAAAGAACTGAACAATGGTGTGATATCGGCGGAAAACAAAACATTGAGTGAACAGTCTTAGCTGATCTCTCAAATCCCATACAAATTATTGTCAGGGATAGAAACTGTTTCACAACTTTTCTGTGCTTACCTTGATAAGTAGTTCATAAAATTCAAACTGCAGGTCATCATCATTCAGTAGTCTAATAGCGTTTTCATAGTGCTGGCACGCCTTATCATACTCGTGCATTTTCACTAAAGCCACCCCAAGCTTCTTTACCAGCTGCACGTCTTTTGGACTGCCTTTCAAAGCGGCTTCATAGGCTTCTGCTGCCTGCACAGGATCTAGAATTAAAAATCGTCAATGAATCGAAAAAAATCACGTTTCTTGTTGGCTCCCAACAAGAAACGTGATTTTTTTCTGTATTGTATTTGTAGTGCCTTTGTATTTTAATTACTTATTATTCGTTGTTATAGCAGCATAGAAATGCACACTCTCGAGGGCCACTAGCACAAAGCAGTTATTTTTTTTACTCCGAGTTAGTCTAGCTTGGGTAACCCCAAGCATTTATGTATGGAATATTTTTTATTTTAACAACTAACTCTGAGTTAAAATATAACTCTGGTTTGCGCAAGCGGCCCAAAAACTGTCTAACTATTACGGGTCATGAGACACTGCGCTCAGACAGATAGCAGAGGCTTAGAAATAGGGTTCCGTTGGTTACGCTTCGAGTAAGGACCCTAGAAATGTTTTCTACTTCATCAAAACACTATTATTAAAAGGCTGAAAGCTTTTACTATGCCCGCCCATATCTCCAGTCCGTATGGATTGAAAGTTATCACACTCGATAAGGTCACGATATCCAAGCGTTTCGCTTCATTATCTAAAAGTTTTTAATCAGCCTGCAAGTCAGTATTATTGATATTATTGGACCACACTTTCATCTTTTGAATGGCCATGCTGGAAACGGAGGACAAGGGAAAACTGCTAAGCTTACAATGAAATTTGAAATTATACCAAAATATAGAGAGCATGCAAGAACTATAGCACAGAAGAGTTTGTGTCAAATATTTATTATAAGGTAAAAGTTATTTACAGCGCTAGATGGTACAGTATAAGCCGGACCCGTTCACTATTAGACTCACCATGAATGGACATAAAAGCATCGCCCATCATTGTATGCGCGTCCGCCATCGGATGGTTACTAACAATCTCTTTAAAACAAGCAGTGAACATCGCACGGTCGTTCTTATCCTTCAAGTAAATATGCGCCATTTTGCTATGAGCTTGGAAGTAATATGGCTGCCCAGGTTTGATCTCGTTGAGAAGGTCTATAGCATTGTCGATGTCACCTTTCTTCAGGGCTAGTTCTGCTCTAGCGATCAGTAAGCGGCTTTCTTCAGATGTGTATGAAAATTCTTGTATGGCTTCCTATAATAAACATCTTTAGCGTTAAGTTTTTGGTTAATCATGATCCTTCATTTTGTTTATTTAAGTATTAGAGGGGGGTCTACTAGGGGGAGGGGGGGGAAGAATACACGTTGCGCCAGTTAAAGTGATAAAGGCCAGAGAATGATGAAGTTCTCCAAAAAAAGAGTCAAGACGTCATATCTACTGCCTGACCCAACTTTCTTTTAAGGTCAAATGTTATCTGTCATCATACATTGAGGAAAAAAATTACGACGCCATCAACACTCCCAGTTTCTTCTTGTAATTATCAAATTAATGACGGAAGTCGTACATATTAAGGTCAAGTGACCGTTCAAAAAATAAAAATAGTTATTTGTCTGTTGAATAAATATCGATTCGTGACAGACAGAGACATACCTAATACTATTAAATTTTAGCTTGGCTATAACCATTGCAATTTTCCTGGTTGAATAGCAGTAGCAATATAGAAATGATGTAACTTGAATGATTCTACAACAAGCATTTTCCCGCATTTTTTCACTGGAACCATGCAGTTTAAATTATGAAATAATATATTGGGTCAGTAGTTCCAGGGATTTAAAAAAAATGTTAACTCTTTTTCTCTACAAAACAACAACTGTCTTACTAATATTGAAAAACGGAAAGTTAATGTATAAGCCATAAATCCAGATAAACAACATTTATAAATCCTTACCTGCATAGTCTTTCCAGCTTCAGCAAACTGCTCCAAAGTAGTTTGTATTTCAATTATTTGCAAATACAAGGTAGCTTTGTCAATAATGTTCAGATCTGACTCATATGCTCTGTTTGCATTACCTACTGTACTCTTACTAGTTGCTATCTGTAGGCTCGTCAGAAAACTTGAAAGAGATTCTTGGAGCTGACCGACACTCTTCAAAATTACTCCGTTAAGAAAATGGTACATAGCACTGTCTCTGACTTTAAAATTGTAGCTCAAACACATTTCTAGACTCTGTGCAGCCTTAGTATAAGCCTGCTGCTGTATATAAATCTGGGCCAGCAAAACTTGACTCCCAGCATGTGTGCTGTCCAACTCAGTAACTTGCTGAGCCAACTTCTGTGCATCATTTGCATATCCAAACAGAAACTTCAACTTTGCTAACTCATACAAAGCTGTTATCAGACCAGGACACGCGTCACATATTGCACCCAGAATCTTCAAACAATTTGTCACAACAGGATTCTTAACTTCTTGAGAATACATCAAGTAACCTACTATGATAAATGGCTTCTTAGGCAAGTGTTTCCTAAACTCTTTATAAACTTCCAGGAGGAAATCAGGATCTAAATCCTTAACATAAGTTAAACTAAAAGGGTTACGATTCGCATAGGCAATCTTGGCTTCATAAGCATTATTCAAAAACGATATTGCACTGGAGGAGTTCTTCAGGTTCAACTGTGCGGACAGATGATAAAGAACAGGCAGTTTGTTAGTTCCTTGCATTTCAAACAGCAGCTCTATCTGTTGTGCAATCTGTTCAGTGGGACCGTGCTCATTCATCTGACACAAAGTTAAGCCACAGAGTGCAGTGATTGAGTTGCTGTCCAGCTTGCTAGCTGCCTTGAAAAAGCTCAGGGCATCTTTATACTTCCCCTGAAGAATGCACTGATATCCAACTTCACTCAAGTAATCCACATTACCTGGGTTCAGTTCTGATGCATATTGCGCAAATCTGTACACTTGGGAGAGTACTGCACTAGACCTGCTGCAAACCCTTGAGAATATCTGTGTTGTGTTGTAGAACTGATATGCATTGTGTGATTCTTCATTTTCTAGTACTGTAAAGAACTTGTTCAACTGATCAGCTGCTTCTATGTAATCTGCATTTTTGCAAAGGGCAACGAAAATTCTAAGTTTTAAAGCCTCAATATTGTCTGGATCAAGAGGGAATATTCTTTCCATTGTGTCATAAACTGCATCCCATTTTTGCAAAGCAAATTCATTTTTCATTTTCTCTACCAGTGGCACCACTTGTCCTGGATTGTTCACAATCAGCCTGTCTAATGTTAGATTTGATGCATCATAGTCTTTGAAGTAATATTTAAATTTCGCCAAACCCAGCAAAGCATCAATATTTCTATCACTTTTATTGAGAGCTAATTCTAAACAGTCCAATATTGACACCTGGTTGTCTCCCAGATTCATGAACATGTCATTCCAACCTTTTAAGATAATTACTTCCAAATTGTTAGCATCTTTTCTCAGTGATTTGTTAATATATTCAGATGCCTTTTCATACTTTTCTGCAAATGATAGAAAGAGGCCTGCATAGAAGAAAGATAAAGCATTGGCTTGCTTCTTTTCCTCCTTTAGTTTTGACTCCAGGCTGTACAGAGCTTCTCTCTCAGTTGGACTGCTCAACTTATAGCCATAAATAAGAGCGATGACCACAGCCAATTGAATATCTTTCTCAGATTGCAAAGGAGTCAACTCACTGATCCCCTTTTGTACTTGCCCTTCCAATATACAAGCCAGTACGCTGTAAAATAAAAACTCAGCGGCATCACCAAACTGTTTTGAGGCTTTATAAGCAAGTTTTTTAGCATTGCCGTAACATTTTTCCCGAAAATAATAATATATATTACTCCTTATCCAAGCTAAGTCCATGGTTGAAATTGTTCTATTCATCTCTTTCCAGATCCAATGTTACTTTGAGGCCCTGATAGTTGTTTTGATTCTCCTTAAAGAATTTTGCTAAAAAGTGGCACTGACAAATCACATCTAATTGATTTTTGTGAGCATGGTCAAAGGCAAACTGTAAAATAAAATAATACTTTAAAAAATATAGTCCTAAACACACATCAAAGAAACTTGTTTGTATGGGCAAATGCAAATTGCATGCAAAGATCGCCGCGCGCGCCTCTAGCGGCGAAATTTAGAAGTTGCCTAAGAACGACACTTGCAGCATTGCCAACACCAATGTATAAAATTTCCCAAAAATCGTAAAACGTGGAAAAGGTAGAGGGAGGCTTTTGCCCAGCAGTGGGACAAAATAGGCTAGATAGATAGATATATTTCGAATACATCAGTCAAGTGATATAAATCAATTTAAAAATTGAGGCACTCGATATCCATGAGTAACCTATGAAAAATGTTATGATAAGTATTTTGATTTCTTGAAAAAGTGTTCTGACTGGGCCCGGACTATCAATATTCAAAATCCCCACATGATGCCAATCCCCAGCCAACTTGAGATTCCACGCAGTATGGGGAATTCCCGACATGTTCGAAACCCTGTACGAAAACTGTAAAAGTGTTGTTTATAGGCAGATTCATAATTTGCCTCTATAGGCGCTATTTAGAATCTTTGCATCGCCATTAATTTGGTAAATTTTCAGATTATTGCAAACATGCTAGTAATTAATCTGATGACATGATAACTCTCAATATGCACATTGACAGTTTATTTTAAAGACAAAAATCCCAGCAGTATTTGATGGTTTAAAATATACATCTGTCTTGTCAGGAGAAAGAGTATAGAATCTCATGAGATCTATAATGAAATTGAGTTCCCAATCTTATACAATTTATGATAAACTTCAGTGTTCGCAATAACACTCAACACATAATTTAACTCCTTAAACAATTATATGTAAATGTAATTACCAACTTTAGTAATAGAAAAGGCAGTAAAATGATTAATAGTCATATTACATAGGTACCTTAGCTAGTAAGCGGCCAACTCCTTTGCCCTGGAATACTGGTGGAACATCAGTATGCACAAATGTTATGTTTTTTCCTTTTTCCTCATAGTTCAACACAGCATTATCTGGAACAAGCACTGGGCATTAAATTATTTACAAAATGCAATAAAAATTGTTGCATATTTTAGTTTTAAACTGTAGGTACAATTAACAATTTTGCTTAGGTAAATTTGGAAGATAGTAGTATGAACTTGATGCCTACAGACAGGATTTATCTGTACCAGATGGAGATTTAGAGAAGCAGAAAGAAGAAAGAGCTGTTTGCCCTGCAGTGGAACAACATAAGCATAATTAATAATTTACACATACAATATTTTACCTTTGGATATCACTTCAGTTCATCAGACTAAGCTACAACTAAATTAGAGCCTGTTGTTGATGAGGATGTTGCTCATCGACTTTATTAAGATAGGTAGGTTAGGTTACCTTTAGGCGACTCTTGTAAGCTTCCTCCAAACTTTACGATTGGGACTTCCTAACTTTAACCATAGAATCTTTACTATATAGGTTTATGTGTAGAACATGGGATTATTCTATGAAATTATTATTAGGTTCTGACAAGGCACTTACCATTGGCCAAAGTTATTATAAACTGTTGCTTAGCAACATTGTTGACAACTTTCAACGCTTCCGTTGAGAAAAGCCTTACACCAGCTCGGGTTAACATTCCAAATACGCAAGCAATCCACCGATTTTAGTAAGAAATGTTTGAGCAAAAGTAAAAGGCTTGTAAATTGGACTACAAGTACTAACTACAAAGTTTGGCAAAACATAAATTACGCATTTCAAAATGATAATTTGACTGACAATGACAATTGACATTGACAATGACAAAAGTAAACTTTTTGACAGATTGTTATTATTTGTCGCTAATTTCGATCAACAAAAATTGTTGATCGAAGGTCCGGAAGCTCGCTAAGCTTAGATATTATGACATTCGACGACAGCGAGTACCACTCCAAGTTGTTTACCTATTCATTTATTATTTTACCTTTTGCTGTTTTCGTTCTAC
The DNA here is from genome assembly GCA_947386135.1 of Melanchra persicariae. Lineage (NCBI taxonomy): Eukaryota > Metazoa > Arthropoda > Insecta > Lepidoptera > Noctuidae > Melanchra > Melanchra persicariae. Next base: position 16,056,300 of record OX376648.1, on the reverse strand, counting down.
ATAGTTCAGATAAACCAATTTATATAAATCATACAGTCTACACAGACGAACAATGGATCAATCACTCACGCACGACTAGGCTATGTTCGACCCAAAGACGACTAAACGGCGTCAAACTTGCCCGGGAAAAAACAAACGTTTTGACTGACATGACAAGCACACGCATTTTTTCTAGTGTTGCTTGCCTGTCAGTCTATAGAAGACCGACAGGCAAGCAATACTACGCCGATGAGCCAGGCTGTGAAGCTTAGCCACCAGCGTTTCGTCGCTTAGGAACCTTTTTGCGTTCCACCGAGTCCAATACCTACAGCAAGCTAGTATTTTGCTGAGCCGTCCCATAAGTGGCTGCAATACTCCTTAAAGGAACGGACTTATGCTTTGTAGGTCAGGACTTATGGTTTGTCCATATGTGAAGTATCGCCTAACCCTATTTAGGATGCTCAGTATTTTTTCTATCTCAATGATGCTCAGCTTCTTGGCTGCAGTCTGTGCTTTTGACTCGATGGTTGAGCCGAAGTTGAGATTAGACGTCAGCTCCATGCTCAAAAGCTCTAGGCGATCTGTAACAGGTACAGACGCATCTCGGAATGTAAGAGATAACTGAAACGGCCTCCTTTTGGCAGTGAAAAGACACGCCTGTGTTTTCAGAGCATTGAATTTGACCAGATTGTCGTCACCCCACTGGGAAATGAGATTTAAGGTCAACTTCATTCGCTCTACCATGACCTCTCTAATAAAAGCCGTTTCCTCTCTGCTGGCTCCTGCACTGAATAGGTATCTTTCTGAGACTGTGCTGTCATCTGCGTACCCGATTGCACCTAGTTGCAGCAGGTCGTTGATGTGCAGCAGAAATAGACTCGCAGAAAGAACAGACCCCTGAGGAACACCGACATCAATATAACCATATGATCCGATGAGCAGCCATCTATGACCACTTTGATCGATCGCTCACTCAGGAAGTCGGAAATCCTGTTGCAAAAATTAGCAGGGATGCCAAACGCGGGAAGCTTACCCAGCAGACTAGCATGCCAGAACCAGCAATGCATAACATACACAAGAAGATCCCCACTTACCCGACCACGACGAAAGCTATACTAGTGATTACTGAGGAGCCCATTGTCTTCCAGGTATGCTAGTAGCTTATTGTTAAGTACCCTTTCCATCACTTTACACAGGTCGGAAATTGATTACTTCGGTTTGTGTAATTAAGATCCTCGATGTGTAATTAAGAGCTCCGTTCAGGAACAAATGCGTGCGCGTCTGTCAGATGCGCAACATGGGTTCCGACCTGGACGCAGCACTGCTACAAACCTTATCAACTTTATGGTACAGGTGGTGCCGGCAGTAGACTCGGGGGTACAGGTAGATGCTGCGTACTTCGATTTTAAAAAGGCGTTCGATACGGTGGATAATGACATCTTGTTAAGGATGCTCGCAAAAATAGGATGTACACTGCCCTGCTACAGTTCTTCGCTAGCTATATGAAGGATCGCCAGCAATATGTCGACTACAATGGCTGTGTATCTCAACCGTATTACACGAGATCGGGCGTGAGCCAGGGCAGCAATGTAGGGCCTCTCGAGTTTATTGTAATGATAAATGACTTGCCGGAAGTCGTCAGACATGGGACTTGTTTATTGTTTGCGGATGACCTGAAATTGCTGCTCGAGGTTCGGGATCACTCGGATTGTGAACGCCTACAGGAAGACATTGACAGAGTGGTCGAATGGAGCAATGACAACAAACTGCATTTTAATGTGGCTAAATGTTCGGTGATGTCGTTCACTCGCGCGCGAACTCCCTTGAGTTATCAGTACAAAGTTGAGGATGTGCCGATGCAACGAGTGTCTCAGGTACGAGACTTAGGGGTAGTCTTCTCTCAGGAACTAACCTTCCGTGAGCATATCAATAAGATATGTAAAAAGGCATACAGAAACCTAGGTTTCGTACTCAGGCAGTCCCAAGGATTCACCAACATCACGACACTAAGGGTACTATATGACGCATTAGTCAGAAGTCACCTCGAACATAGCGCATTCATTTGAGCTCCTCATGAGGCGAAATATAGTGTAATGTTGGAACGTATCCAAAATAAGTTCACGAGGCACTTGTATTACAAGCTGTATGGGGTATATCCATTATACCCATTGATGTACCCTACACTATTTGTTCTGGGTATGGTAGGGTATAACACTGTAAGAGTACGACGGGAGTTTTCGCTCGTAGCGTATGTAGTGAAACTACTACGTGGCGTGGCGCATAACCCGGGAGTGCTGCGACACCTAAAGCTGTACGCGCCCGACCGGTAAGTGTGGAGGCGGCAACGCCCTCTGCTCGCGGTGCCTGCAGCCAGGACCAACCTACTGGCGAGAACTCCTCTCACGAGAGCCATACGCGTGTTGAATGAGGTTCACGGAAGGGTTGATGTATTGTGGTGCAACTTGAGTGAATTCGCAAAAGTTACACTATATGTAGTAAGTTATTTAGATTAAGATATTTTTTAACTAGGTATAAGGTGTAGATTTAGGATTTAGTTAAGCCACTCTGTCGCATTGGATCATAGATCTGTAATGATAGTGTAGGTAAGATTGTTGTTATACAAAAATAAAAAAAAAAAGATATTTTTTCAAAGGGCGGCAGAATTGCGAGAGCGCAGTCGGATGGGTGCGCGACGAGAAGCAAGTTTGCCGCCATGGGTAAGATGCAAAGAAATGCCGCATCTCATCCCAGTCTCTTGACCCGTACTTCCATACTCGCCTCGTGCCTCTAGGGCTTAAATCTGAAGGAGCAGCCGTTCCTTATGATGGGCAGTTATCCTTCCTCCTGCTTTTTACGATACCTACTATCTCGATATTTTCTCCTTCTTTCTTCAATAGCTGCGTCATCTAATCATGCCCAAGCACGACGTATGCTTTGTTTTTTTTCGTTCTCGACGTCTTCTCTATTTTTCTTCTGTCATTGTCATTCTTCAGCGATTGAAATAAAAAAAAATGACATCGAGTGTAGAAGCCAATCAGCTTCTATTTCGTAAGTGCGTTAAAAATATTAATAAAAAGCCAAAACCGTCCAAATGTGAGTAAATTGAGCAATGGCTATTATATTAAAAGGTAATAAAAACAAAACAGTTAAAACGATTTCTTTTGAGAAGTAAGTACTACTTATGACTGTCACTGTGTGTCAGTATACAATACACTGTCACTGTCACACATATTGCAGATAAGTGCAATATTATGCACTGCAATTATCCATTCTGTTGACAGTCGTCCCTTCGGTGAACACAGAAACACAGAAAAGATTTCCACAGAAGAGACTATCTTGTACAAAATTGAATATAACTTAACAAATTAAATTAGAAAAGCAACAATGAAAAATTCGTAAAGAAGTCAGATGGATCTTCTTTCAATCTTTCGGTAATGTCTGGTGTAGTGGTTTTATCTTAAATGTTCTGTTTTTCTGTGGTCTGTAGTAGTTTGACTCTGATCATTCTATGGTTGCTATTGAAGTTGATGTTGTTTATGGAGTTGTTGTTGTTGTCGTTGAAGTCCTGGAATGATTTGCCTTTTTTGGTGTATAGTCCATCTGATAATGTCACGTTTGGGAAACTTGGACCCCTCTGGCTTTCATGTGTCCATATTATATTTCTTCTCTTCGGGTTAGAAAATGAGATTACTTACAGTTCTTCAGGATAATTATGACTAGGGCAATTGGCAATTGGATAAGTAGGTAGTTATGAGTTTGAACCCCAGCATTTAAGTTTTTGAATTTTATGATTTCAATTTCAAATAATGCCTACAGTTTTATGCGTATTTTACATAGGTTTATAAACATAAAAGTAATACAAGACTTATCTTACCAAATTTTTGGAAAATCTTAGTGGTTGTGTTCGTCTTTGAGTAGCCAGTTAACCCCCAAAATTTCTAGGGACGTGGGATAGGTATAGCTAACATTCATAGAACCGCGGTACTTAAATTCCATCTCCTAAAGATCTACCTAATGGTTTATTCGTCCACTTCCATATAAACCTGCTACCTGCTAACGTAACCTCAACATCAATCACTGCACCTAACCCATAACGAATACGCAATAACTTTTAATATATTCCAATATTATGTATTCCCCGATGGACGGTTCACAGCAGCTCATGAATGAGTCAACAACAGCCGGTGGCGACGGCGGCGGACTTGACGGCGGGTGCGACCTGCGCGCGCGCCAGTCGTGATCCGTGCGCACAGCGCGCGACGCGCATACCTCGCGACACAGACGCGACAACATGTGAACTATTTAGGATCTAGTTTTGAATTAACACGAGTGATCAGCTGGGCTGTATTAAGACAGCTACTGTGACAAAAATGTACGGTGAATTTATGAGCGGTTTTTTTTTTCTGTCAGCACCTTTTAATTTGTGATAATATTGATATTTTTTTTAAAAACAACTGCATGAAGTTTGTTATCAGCGTTGTTAATAAAAGTGTAGACTAATATAATTCTTAACATAAAAAATGCTGTCATAAAATTTTAGTTTATGTCCACGATTCTATTCACACGGCCTTCGGGATAGGAAAAAAGCGTTTTTTGCTTACGCTTCTTTAGTCCTCTGTTGATTGTATGCCTGTCTACTGGCTATTATAAAGAATCACGAATCTTACCAGAAATATGATAAATATAATAACTAGGCAGATAGGTACTAAGAAACGACTTCAAAACTGATCTATTTTTATAATATTTATTTCCTGTATTTATGAGTGAATACATAGATAATGGTGTTTCATTCATACTCATAATAAAGATTAAGAAAGTTAGCTATTATTGTTTTCATACACTTGATTAGGTACCTGTCTCACTATCTTGTTTAATGATAATGAATAATGATAAACAAATTAAGCCAATCAGATCGGTTCAATTGTTTTCCATAATCTTCCGGATAGAGATAACAATTAACTAATGCAGTGTTCTTCAGGCAAACACTATACACACCTAAAAATCTACTTACACCTTAAAATTTACAAATGATCAACGATTGGTTGATGGTCAAAAGTTTTTAAGTAGATATCAGAATAAGTAGATATCAGAATAAGTAGATAGGTATACCAACCTTTCTGATAAAAGTTTCAAGTCAAAGACTACAATAGTATACTGGCTATTTCAAGTCTATAAATACCTTTCCCTCGGTAACTTGCTTGTTAAGCAGTAAAGATATACCAGCCTTATTTAATAAAAACTCTTAAAAGCTCGGTTTAAATACTGAATAGAGCCGATTTTAAATTCAAACTCTTCCTACAAAATTTGAATTAGGTACCTACCTGAGAACCTGAATTTCAACTAATCACATCGCTTGATTTTTGATCTACCCTGTATATTTCTACAAAATGCTCCATTTTTTGTCGATTTGATCTTCTTCCTAAACAACTGGATCGATTGTAAAAGTTCTTTTTGTATGACCCGAGTTGAACTACGCCCAGACATATAAAAAGTTCAATTGGATTCAATTTATTGGCTTTCGAGACATTTCCGGACAAGCATCTGCTTTTTTTCTGTTATGTTCAGCTAACATGCACTCTAATTTAGGTCCAAATTTTTTACAGTTACTTTTAGTACTTTGCAGCAAAGCAAAGACAAAAATAGCCAGGTTTCACTGTATAAAATACAAGGAAACAAAACCCAAAGAAAGAAATACATAACTGATTCCGGAAAACGAATGACATGGCTTAGTAATGAAGTTTACTTAAATTATAAACCAATTAGTCAAATCGAAGATATAATCATAGTTGAAAGTGGCTTTGATTCAACTCAAACCTTATTCCTTTTTATTCGACGAAAAAAAAACATCGGCATCTCAGTATTTTTTTCGACCTACCCATATTTGTAAGACATGGTCAAGTGTGGGCGTCGCATTTAAATTCAGACTAGGTAGGATCAGTTGACTCGAAAAGACAAAAAAAATATCGTTTATTTCGTTCGCAGATTCGTATCGTGAGAACGTGAAGTCAAGTGAAGTATTGTGTGGTGAAGTGAACTAACGGTATATGACACATGTGATTTGTTTGGTGCGTGTGACGGGCATATGGGGCAATGCGTATCCCGGAGTCATCCGGGCCCGTACTCGTTCTCTCGTCATTATGACGCGGAGAGCCTAGCTAGTACTGTCAGCGGAGCTGTTAGGAGGGTAAGTCCATTCATTATTTTTGTTATTAGAAGTAAGTAGCATAGCAAAGCATCATTTACTTGTATAATTTTTCCAAACCGCTAGGACACAGGCTTCGTCTTTATGAGGTACCTACTAGCAGCACACTGCAGTTTCACCCGCGTAGTTCCCGTTCCCGTGGGAATACGTAAATTAAATATAGCCTATGTTACTCCCTTATAATGTAGCTTTCCATTGGTGAAAGAATTTTTGAAATCGGCACAGTAGTTTTTGAGTTTATTCATAATAAACATACACACACACAAAAATACAAATCTTTCCTCTTTATAATGTTACTATAGATATAGATTTACCCCTATATCCCAAGTCATGTCTTCCTACTCGACTCCACCTTGAATCATCAAATTGACAGTTTATACATAGCTTATTATTGAATTAACCGAGGATTTTTTCTGCTATCATGGCGAATGTATAGTGGAGGTTTTAAACCCTGACTTGGAATATTATGGGTCTTAGAAGCGTATGCAAGATTTAATAGGTAACAACATAATATATTTAGAACCTAATTCAAAACAAAACATTGTAAAGGTGTCTCGTTTGATGAGGCGGAAAATTAAACTGTTGCTTTGTTAAAGTCAAAACATCTGCTACGTTAACCTTTTATTTTTTAGAGGCCACTGTTACAATACTTGCATTAAGTATCTTTAGAAAACGAATGTTTTGACTTACAAAGAACATTTCCAGGCATTTTTTTATAGAAAACAAATACGCATTGAGATTATTAATCATACATAAAAAATAAGTATAAATTAGTAAGGCATCTTTATACCGGTGTAGAGTTATAACTTCCTTAACGACTTGTCATTAACAAAGTTTCCATCAAAATCGCATCAAACCATAAATGCTTAAATATTAAACTATCATCATAAAATATCAGTCAAGAAAATATACTGCAACAAATATCTCGTTCACTTAGAACGCGTATAAAATCGATATTTTTTAGTGATTCGAAACTCATTAAAACTTTTGTTGGTGTCGTAAAAAAACTGGTCAAACAACTCGGAGATTGAATAAAGTATCAGTGATGTAAACTTACTAGTCATTTCTTATAGCGAAACGAATGTTATTCAAGTCAAAAGCCGAAGCTTTGTAACCGCATTCGGCATGATATCTTATCTAAACTAACATTACGAAGAGGTGCAATTTGTTTGTTCGTTTGTATGTTTGTAAAATGTAATCCCAGGAAGTGCTGACCCGATTACGAAAGTTATTTTAGTCATTGAAAGCTACACTATAACAGTCAAGTGCTTTTGGCTTACTTACTAACGTACAGATACTTAATTTCTTATGTCCTTTTTTTTTTCCTTAATCATAGTATAAAGCCGGATCATAGTATAAAGTCAGGATACAAAATTGCTTTACTAGTAAGTATGAAACAGACATGAAATAAATCTCTTTCGCACTTAGTGATAAAAAGCAATCTTTTATCCGTCTCTATTTAGCTGTCAAATCCGACTTCTTAGATTGTCTACACTAATATTATAAAGAGGAAAGATTTGTTTGTTTGTTTGTTTGAAATGAATAGGCTCCGAAACTACTGGACCGATTTAAAAAATTCTTTCCCCATTAGAATCCTACATTATCGGTGATGGACATAGGCTATAGAATATTTTCAAAAAAGTTAGGGATCCGTATGAAAACTTCGATAATGTAACCCCAGGTGTGAGAAAAAACCCTTACATCGCGTACGCTGCGGAATCTATTGACAATAGAGCAAAGTGATGTACTACAGTTTTATAGAGGTCATCAATATCTACAAAAATGTCTGCAATACTATATGTCTAACTATTATGGATAAGTCACCATGACCGCTTTTTGTTCATATTATTCAAGCAAATCCCATAGTGAAATAAAAAATGGTGATTTTAGTATCATGATATTAATCCTTATCCGTTTAAATGGTTTGATAATTAAGGTTGATTAAGTCCGTGTTAATCACACTTTAAATTATTCAAATCGGACCTTTCGTTCAAAAGTTACGACGGTAATAAACATGCTCGGAGTAAGAAAAATGTCGCGGCTTGAGCGAACAGGGGAGAATTGTATCAATGCTTGGTCCGATGAAGTTGAAACACCACGGTATTTAAATGTTTTCGATAAAACAATAAGAATAACATGTTTGGATTTTTCGGAAATAAACTACATACATAATAAGGAGTGAAGCAGGGGTGATTAAGATTTTAGGGGAGGACATAATTGCTTGCTTCAATTTACGTCGGAATGCTATGAACAAACTAAAAGCAGGATAATTGAAACAGATGTACCTAACAATTTTTGCATAATCAAACCCTGACGGGTTGAACGGGATGAACAGTAGCGCTGAACCTGGGCTCGAGACAAGTGAGATTCTGTCAACGGTGGCGTGGCGTACGCGATTGTCAATACGTCAAAAATGTATAGGATTGACAGATGCTATCGAAATGTCACGTTTCCAAATTTAACCTTTGTATGGGGTATAGAGGGCGTTGAAGTTTGTGGAGTACCTACTAAATCCACGCGGACGAAGTCACGGGCGAAGTGCTTAGTCACGAATATAAGTGTAACTACTTCTGTAGTGTATTTGGACTACCTACTTAAAGATAGATAGATGATACAACATTTATTCGGTGCAAGAATAGAAAACACAGCACACAAAAGCAGCGTTACATAAACTATAAAACACAAATATAAACTATAGAATACAAATATGAAAACGAACAAACAATAGAAAAAGACAGCACACACACAAGACACAGCACTATATATATATACAGCAAAACACAGCACTATGATAATAGTTATCTATAGTAAGTAAGTAAGTGCTAAACTATCTGCTTAAATATACACTTCTGGACACATCTATTGGCCCACCATGTATTTTCAGTTTCGTTTGGTCCTAGCTAAAATTTTATATTAGGTCGAGCAAAAAGTTTTTATGCAGTTTTGAACCTGGCACATTCACAATTTCATTCAATAGTCTTTTTTTGAATTTCGAACACAGAATTTAAAGAAACAAAAGACAATTTGGAGCCTGTTTGTTGATATCAAACAATCGAATACTAAGAAAACTTGGTTTTATTGGTTTACTTGGATTTAATTCTTGAAAAAGTGATTGATATCTTTGTTTTTGCAACAAACATTACTTATTCTTAACATTAAGGTGAGGTTCTATCAATAATCTATGGATACTTCACCTGAAGTCGCCGCCCAAGCTGTGGCACTTATTCAGGCCGGACACAGCCAAATAAACGTGAGTGCTCAACTTAATTTAAGTCGATCTGCGGTCCGAAATGTTTATCGGAGGTACCTAGAGACTGGCGGCTTTGTTCGTCGCCAAGGAAGGCCACGATCTCGGGTCACAACTGAAAGGCAGGATCGATTCATCGTGACGACCAGCTTGAGAAATCGTCACCTTACCTCCATTGAGATACAAAACCAACTTCGCGACTTCCACGGAGTATCTGTGAGCGCTCGAACTGTTCGGAGAAGGTTAAAAGAACGCGATATGGTACCACACAAGCCAGCTAATGGGCCCAAACTAACGCGAGCCCACCGAACAGCGCGCCTTCATTTCGCACGCAGTCATTTAAATTGGACACAGCAAGATTGGAGCCGTGTACTCTTTTCTGATGAGTCTAAAATTTTGTTACATGGCAATGATGGAAGGAAGAAGGTCTACCGACGTAAGGGAGAGCGTTTCGCACAATGCTGCTTTGAAGAGAGGGTTGCTTATGGCGGTGGCTCATGGACTGTCTGGGGCGGTATATCCGCGAGCGGCAAAACTCAACTTGAGGTTGTTACAGGACCACAGCTGCCAACATTAAATGCTGAAAGGTACATTCGTGAGTGCTTAGAACCTCACGTGATACCATACGCGGACTATGTGGGCCCAAATTTCCTTTTTATGCATGATAATGCAAGAGCCCATGCGGCCGGCATCGTCAGGGAATATCTTCGGGATGTGAACATCACAGTTATGGACTGGCCAGCCAGAAGCCCAGACATGAACCCCATTGAGCACATGTGGGACGAGCTAAAAAGACGTGTTAGGGCTCGTCAGCCAGTTGCCCAGACGATGCAGGAGTTGAAAACTGCCATAGAATAGGAATGGGAGATGATCCCTCAAAATTTCATAGAGCGGTTGATAAACTCTATGCCTAATCGTATGAGAGCTGTGGTAGATGCCCATGGAGGCAACACGCGTTGTTAAATTAAACCTTTATTTGATAAAACATGTTTTTTATTCAAAAATCAATTGTCTTTAACAAGGCGCATATCCGACTTGTTAGGCGTAGCTCCATGTCGTATGGTATTCTGAATTCAAATTTAAAACAATACGATCGAAAAAGATGGTAAAATGTGTCAGGTTTAAAACTGCATCAACAGTTTTTGTTCAATCTAGCAATCATATTTCGGTAGGGGCCATCGAAACCTAAACTCTAAGGTGGGCCAATAGATGTGTCCAGAAGTGTATTTAAAAATGGAAAAAACTCCCCATCAGACGCCTTCTACCCCATCTAGGGCCTATAGGAGGCAGAGGGCATCTACAGTAATCTCCTTTTGTCCCGGCAAGATGTCCAGCAGTGCGATTCTGTAAATTAGCGAAGTAAAGGCTTGAGTGAAGTGAGCTGTTAATCCATGTAATCAAGATGGTAAGACAGCCCCATTCGTGATCACTTCACCCAAGCCTTAACTTCGACATATTTACAGAATCGACCGGCTGTTCTTGTATGGATGGGAGCGAAGCAGTACTAAATGGCTAGTTACAAATACACACAATGATTGACACCAACAAGTGGAACAAACATTATGGCTGCAAATAGAGCTTACTTTAGAACCCAAAGTGTTATGAAGGTAGAGTAGTAGCTGCAATTATAGTGTGTGACGACAAAAGAGTGTTAGTAATAAAATATAACGCTTATAGTCACAAAGCAAGTTTATAAGAGCAATGTATGAAGGTTAAACGCGTAGAGCAGCGATTATTATCCCTACAATATAGACCAAAGCTTCTGTGTAATAGCTTTGAACGAATCTTACGACTATAAGATCCATATAAGAAATTAACATATACTATTAACTTCTAAAGTTCTAAGCAAGCTACCACAAACTCTTTCGGAGCGCTGATAGTTGCACAAAAGGAGCAATTAACGCTACTAGCTCTACAATGGTGTTCATTAAATCTTTTACAACACCAAACTCCTTAAGGGATACAAAACTCCCTTGTATAATTTAAGGCTGAATAGTAGAGATATTTCTCCCTATTAATAGAACTTATAGTGTCAAGTATAGCCTCTATAAACTCCTAAAGGGATACAAAACTCTCTTGTATAATTTAGGGCTGAATAATAGAGATATTTCTCCCTATTAAATTATTGAGTTCGTTACCACTTTAGTACCGTGGTCCCGTGTATAAAATGGCATCGCAACATAAACATTCTTGTCTACTATTCAACAATGTTTATTTTAATAGAAAATAAGAAAAAATAGGTACTAGTACTTAACCTAAAATAGCTGCTATTTGGTAGTGATGTTTCTAAATGGCTAGTATTCAGGTATTCGTTTTTCTATTATAATTTTAATTTTATTTAATTTTAATTTAATTTATATAATAATATTACTTTGTTTACATTTAGATAAGAACACAAAGATACATATCGAAACATCTATTGGTTATAGCAACAACTAGCTAATAGTAAACAAATATATTTTAATTTGTCTTTGTAACTAAAGGATATAACTTATACTTACTTAAATCAGTTATAAAATTATGTTGGTTATTGTGTATTGTTAATAATTAATGAGTTATAGCAACAAAAATAACCTTAGAAAATATAAATGAATTAAAAAATTAGCATAGGGACTCTTCTTCGACGTCGATTGAATCGTCACTTGGGGCTAGTATTACGGAATCATTTTTGATTCCAGGTATATCGCTGAGTTGATTTTCAAAATTATTTTCGGCAGTTTCTGCGAATGCTATGTTATGATTTTTTTCAGTCTTGTTTGCGTCTTGTTCAATATTTGCGGCACTCTTTAAATCACTATCTTCTTGTGTTTTGTCTATAAAGTGCACTTGGTTTTCAGCAAGCACACAGTAGGTATTTGTAGGTATACCCAGGATTTGGTTATCTGAAGTCAAAATGATTTGAGAGGAAGACTCGCTGGACTCATCGGGTACAGAAATAACGGGTGAATTGTATTGGTTAGTCTGAAAAAAAACACAAAAGGTGGGTTGTGTATCGTAAAAAAATCTCAGTCTGCATTGTAAAATAGTAGTTTATGCAACGACCATATTAAATTCCATTGCTACAAATATTCAGGCTTTAACTGGCAGAATTGTACAGTATGTATTTAAATATGTAGACAGACAGGGACGTGTGCGAATCAAACTTCAATCCATCAATAGATTTAGCACTCGTCTAGCTATGAGATACGTGTACTAGTCGTGCGTAGGCTAGGTAGTGGTTTTGGGAAATGACTACAGATCCCCAAATTCATGCGCCCACCATTTTTAGATTATGAAGTTAATTAAATACAGTAAAATGTATGAAACGAAAACTTAATACAATGAAGGTATTTATTATTCTAGCGTATAATACCTGGGTCACGACAGTTTTAAGTCAATAGGTTAGGTTTTGTTACGTATTTAGTAAAAAAAATGTTTTGCTCCATGTAAAGCAAAACATTTTTTTAGATAAATACACATCAAAGAGTGGGCCCTTCAATTATTTGCTAATAATACATACACATATTGACAGTTTACTTACCTTCGCAATGAAAATTTCGCTTCAGCTTCCACTAACAATAAGTTAAAATTTTAGCACTTAACTCCGCCATTTATTTTCGTAAACACAATGATTGGTTTTTTGACAAGGGAACATATTATTCATAACAACGTTATAAAATACATACCGCATAGCCGGCTATGAAAAAAAGTAAAAAATTATATCCTTCGACGCTATAATTTCCTAATGTATATCCATACTGCAACTCAAGGTGTAACAATTTACCTTATTACCACCCTCTAACCGCTCAAATAGTAAGTAAGATACATCATAGATCTACTATACCCCTTACAGATATTATATTCATACATTTGCTCCCTTTATAGCGCTCAAAAAGTCAGTAAGTAGCATGTAGTTCTATCATACCGCTTGAGGAGTCACTAGTCACTTAAATACTACTCTCACAGAGCTTTAAGTCTCAGTTAGCGCTACTATACCTCCACAATTGCTCTAATATATCTCTTAACTTCATTTTGTAACTCCACTACATCGCCATAATGGAACCTAAGACCATAAGAACTTGTGCCCAATCCAGGGGTATAGTAGAGTTATAGCTCGCTATAACTCCCATGTGATAGCACTTATTGATGACCTTAGGATCTGTTTAGCTCTTTTATATATCTGTTCTAACTCTTATATTAGCGCCTAATGTTAGTTGGGGGGTGACTGGGTTCATCTCTGATAGCGCATAACAATGAGGCCTGACGTCACTTCAACATAGAATAATTAAAACATTACTCAATTACGCAGGTTTCATCGACCTGAATGTTTTGGTTTGAATTGTTATGAAGATGAACTGAATTCAACAAGTTCATATTGCGAGTATACCATAAAATTAAACTAATTCTGCATTATTGAGGTTGTGTGTAATTTCAATAGTCATTATATCATAACACCGATATGTGGCTTACAGTGTTTTGGTTGGAGCATGCCGCTTCCTGACCTTCACATTTGTGTACATAGGTATGTATAAAACATCACCCTATTACGTTTCCACTGCTGGGATACAGGCCTCCTCTCTGTGGGAGAAGGACTGGGTCGTAATTCCCCATGCGGACCAAGTTCCTAATCAACCCCCGAGACGACGAAATTACTCGGGATTTTGTCCGAAATTAAATTGCTACGGTTTTCGTAGCACCGTAGCACTTCGTAGCAGTAGAGATGAATAGATTCAATTATTCACAGATAAGTGAAATTTAACTATGTATATATGTGGTCGTAATAACATGTCATTAAAATACAGTATGTGCTCATGTGCCTCTTTAAAGCTTTTATTTAAGTACCTATATAATGTGCAGCAGAGCAAAACTGCGCCCTGTATCATTCGGGGCCATCGACAAAACTAACTAATTATTTACCTTTCGTGTGTATGTGAATGGTTAGGCAAAGGGTATGTTATTAGCACGTTAAATGGTTGTAAAATTATTACAGTCGTCATCCGTTAGTTCATAAAATAATTGGTATGGATTGCAACATTTGTTTACTTCTGATGAGCTTTACATTTGACTTGTTCCTCTTCTGATGGTAAATGAAGATGAAGCCTACGAAGGAACGTGCAAGCCTTAGTTTGAGTTATTATATTATACGTAGGTTCTTACTTGATCACGTTAACGCAAATATTCGCTTTAAATATCGAATTGTATGATAAAAAGTGGTTTTCTTTTATTGTCATCAGTCGACGGCACTAATTCAGTTTTGAGGTTTGCGGTAACGCGATCGAGTACATCTAATAACGTTAGAAAAACTCACAATAAGGCCATTGTGACTCTTTCTTTGAAGACCGACGGGTCGAGGGTGGTAGGCAGCACAGATGTTGGCAGACAGTTCCACAGTCTGGCTGTGAGCATGGTCTCCTGTGGAAGAGAAGCGTTTGGTACTTCTCATTGGTATATCAATCAAGTGCAGATGTTACCCTTTTTTTAGCTTTTATAATCATGAAATGACTCCTTTCGCTCTGGGTGGAACGGAAGGGTGTATCAGACTCTTATATCTTACTGAGTTAAACCCATCCGTGTTCCTCCAAATGCCCTTTGCGTTCCAGGCTCGCGGTGACTCTTTCGAACAAGATGAAGATGCTACCCTGCATTTCAATAACTTGTCTTATAATCACGTTACAAGTTTAATTATGATTCATCACTATCAATAGTCATCATTGTCGCTTCCTTAGTCATAACTTTAGCTAACAAATAAATAATATATAGAATAATTATGTAGGTATGTACCTATACACATTACTGCACCGCACCGCACCGCTAAGTACACTTCTGGACACATCTATTGGCCCACCTTGTATTTTCAGTTTCGTTTGGTCCTAGCTAAAATTTTATATTAGGTCGAGCAAAAAGTTTTTATGCAGTTTTGAACCTGGCACATTCACAATTTCATTCAATAGTCTTTTTTTAAATTTCGAACACAGAATTTAAAGAAACAAAAGACAATTTGGAGCCTGTTTGTTGATATCAAACAATCGAATACTAAGAAAACTTGGTTTTATTGGTTTACTTGGATTTAATTCTTGAAAAAGTGATTGATATCTTTGGTTTTGCAACAAACATTACTTATTCTTAACATTAAGGTGAGGTTCTATCAATAATCTATGGATACTTCACCTGAAGTCGCCGCCCAAGCTGTGGCACTTATTCAGGCCGGACACAGCCAAAGAAACGTGAGTGCTCAACTTAATTTAAGTCGATCTGCGGTCCGAAATGTTTATCGGAGGTACCTAGAGACTGGCGGCTTTGTTCGTCGCCAAGGAAGGCCAAGATCTCGGGTCACAACTGAAAGGCAGGATCGATTCATCGTGACGACCAGCTTGAGAAATCGTCACCTTACCTCCATTGAGATACAAAACCAACTTCGCGACTTCCACGGAGTATCTGTGAGCGCTCGAACTGTACGGAGAAGGTTTAAAGAACGCGATATGGTACCACACAAGCCAGCTAATGGGCCCAAACTAACGCGAGCCCACCGAACAGCGCGCCTTCATTTCGCACGCAGTCATTTAAATTGGACACAGCAAGATTGGAGCCGTGTACTCTTTTCTGATGAGTCTAAAATTGTGTTACATGGCAATGATGGAAGGAAGAAGGTCTACCGACGTAAGGGAGAGCGTTTCGCACAATGCTGCTTTGAAGAGAGGGTTGCTTATGGCGGTGGCTCATGGACTGTCTGGGGCGGTATATCCGCGAGCGGCAAAACTCAACTTGAGGTTGTTACAGGACCACGGCTGCCAACATTAAATGCTGAAAGGTACATTCGTTAGTGCTTACAACCTCACGTGATACCATACGCGGACTATGTGGGCCCAAATTTCCTTTTTATGCATGATAATGCAAGAGCCCATGCGGCCGGCATCGTCAGGGAATATCTTCGGGATGTGAACATCACAGTTATGGACTGGCCAGCCAGAAGCCCAGACATGAACCCCATTGAGCACATGTGGGACGAGCTAAAAAGACGTGTTAGGGCTCGTCAGCCAGTTGCCCAGACGATGCAGGAGTTGAAAACTGCCATAGAATAGGAATGGGAGATGATCCCTCAAAATTTCATAGAGCGGTTGATAAACTCTATGCCTAATCGTATGAGAGTTGTGGTAGATGCCCATGGAGGCAACACGCGTTATTAAATTAAACCTTTATTTGATAAAACATGTTTTTTATTCAAAAATCAATTGCCTTTAACAAGGCGCATATCCGACTTGTTAGGCGTAGCTCCATGTCGTATGGTATTCTGAATTCAAATTTAAAACAATACGATCGAAAAAGATGGTAAAATGTATCAGGTTTAAAACTGCATCAACAGTTTTTGTTCAATCTAGCAATCATATTTCGGTAGGGGCCATCGAAACCTAAACTCTAAAGTGGGCCAATAGATGTGTCCAGAAGTGTATAATCACACGATTGTAATTAGCGATGCGGAATTCAATAGTCATCCTTTCAAGGATCTCCTTGGGAATCAAGACAAAACAATTCAATTGTTGAAAACAATTTTGTTGTAAACATGAATGAAAGGATGTAGTAAGAGGTCGAAGCACGTGCATGCATCAATATCTTAATAATCTGTGGCCAACTACCAAGACATTGAACTAACTTACCTCTTACGTGTATAATTTCTAGCTTATTCTTATAGCTTCACTCCTTTCACCTGGCTAACAGGGCTGCACATTTCCCGAGATAATAAGGAAGTATTCCTATGACACCCAGCAGTAGAATAGTTTTGTTTTGCTTTTAAAAAACTTTTCGAAAATGAATGAATAGTTTCAGAGATAAGCTCCTACAAACAAACTTACAAACTTTATCTCTGTTACCGTTACATAAAGAGAGTACATTAAATCTTTGTCTAAGAAAAACAAAACGAGAAGTCGCAGCAAACAGCAAAGGAATTCCGTCGCGAACGCAGGCGCCGCATTCAATTTAAACGCGATTTTATCGATTTGTAGCAAACCGAGATACGTATCGGAAAGCTCTCGAGGCGTGACTGTGTATGAATGGAGGCTGTTAGACCCTCACCAGATAGTTATGTCTGATATTCCTCAACCGACGTGCCCGACAATTAACCGCTGTATCACATGGCCGGCAATTGTTGGCCACACAATGGGGCCACTGACCCGAACTACTCTTATCCGAAGGTACCTTCACCCTTCTATGTTGCCTAGTTGCGTGAACATAATAACATATTCACTAAACGGAAAATTATATATGATGGACTTGTCTTACTTTTCATTGTCGGATTCTCAGTCTAACGCAACAAAACGTTTGCACACTTCGTTGCACAATGTAACTGTAGTGTATGATTTGATGCCTGATTGACATTTAGACTTAGATAAAGTACAACTCTTTTCTTAATTTCCCTCGGCAATCATCGCATAGCCGAATACAAACGAATGCCAATTTCCATGTCTATTAATTATTCGATTTATCGTGTATCTTAATTCAAATTTGAATTCAGAACTAGGTACTTTATTGTTGTTTTGTTTTGATTTCCGTGTGAATTTAAAACAATAAAGTACTTCGTTCCGAATTCAAATTTATCTAATTATTGATGGACATGAAAATTAGCATTCGTTTGTATTCGGAAATGCGATGATTGCCGAGGGAAATTAAGAAAAGAGTGTACTGTGCTATAATTATTAACACATTTTGACGGTCAACCAATCACGAATTTTGTTTAACGCTGTTTAACGACAAAGAGCCTTAGAGCTTGCTTTGATAAATTCAATATGACCGACAATCGAATTGCCTTGCCTGTGGATCTTTCAACAAAGTCAAGAATCTCTTGTGGACAAAACGAATAACTGCAGAAATTGAATGAACGCAGGCAAATAAAATTGATTCACAGAAGAATTATGCTCGAGCTTTCTTGGTGATTGAAAACGAAACTCACAAAGCTAAATCAAATTAAAATGACCGGATGGTGTTCAAATAAAACGAAATGGAGATCAATAATAGATTTTAATCAATGGTTTCTGTTAGCCATGGTCACATGCGAACCGCAAGCAAGAGCACCTTGCTTGCTGGAGGCAGATTGATAAATAGAAACTAATACCTAGGTGCATTGCATTGCATTTGGAAACCACAGAAGATTATTGTAGTACGTCACCCCATGATTATTGCTGGATTTTCAATTAAAACATTGCCTCGTATTTTCGAAGAATATTCTGATTAATTGGAACAGTCTCGAATAAAACAGTATCAGTATAGGTTATATCCTCGTAGAGAAACGAACCTCGTCAGGGGAGAAAAGCATAAAAGAAGCGGGCCTCTAGACTTAGCAGTGGGTGGCACAGGCAGCCAATGACGGATAATGATGAAAGTATATTTATGACAATCGTAGAAAATCAAAGTACACGCAATATTACATCGCGTAACAAGTCAGTTGGCAACAAAGGCAAGTGTTTTCACCATCGTGGATCCACGGCGCATGGCATGGTGGCGAGAGTTTCCAGCCCGATGCACAGCAAAACCTAGTAATTAAGTAATATGTACTTACTTACCTAGATTATGCAGCTTTCCTATTACTGCTTAATCTCAATGTTAGACTAAATTGCTTTTTAAAGCGCGAGTGTTATTCGAAACTGGATTTCTAGTAAGCATTAGAAAACTTAAAAGAATTAGAAAACTGTTAAAAGCTCTCTTCTCTAAAAACTTAAAAGCATTAGAAAACTCTTTTACACCCTCTTTTTTTAAGGATGGGAAATAACCAAATGACTTCTTCCGCTCTGGGCGGAGCGGAAGCGCGTGTCTGACTCTCACTGACTAAAACCCATCTGTGTTCCTCCTAATGCCCTTGCGTTCCAGGGCCGCGGTGACACTTGCCGCTCCGTCCAGAACGGGAGGAGTCATTTGATGGTTTCCCATCCTTAAAAAAAACTATCGTATTGCAATGTTGTGGCAAACGGGTACTTACCTAAATACTTCAATTATTGTGCGAGATTATAGGTAAAGTTTTCACTTAATTCTGATATTAATATAGGAGAAAGAGTCCTAAGAAATTGACCATTAGTAGAATGATTTCATTACTAAAAAGGTAGTGAAATATTTGCGATAAAAAGTGGAATCCAGTGGCGCGATGGCGTGCCAACCCACAAGCCACATGCTAACTTTAGGTAAGTTTGCAAATAAACTACCTACTGTGCTAACACATTTGTAACAGAATGTCACTTTATCTTGCTTACTATTATGTTGAATACAATGGCCGTAGATAGAATGTAACGACAGTGCCTGCACTGCATTATTTCAAAATAATTCGTTCCGAAGTTACGCACGAACAAGTTTTACGTCAGCTGCTATTTATTATTTAAATAAAAAGGGTATTATAAACCAACCTTATTTTACTCAGAATTTATTAATTTTACTTACATAAAGAGCCACTCGCTGCCTTTTAAGGTACAAGTTTTTCGATTTCACTCTTGCGCCATGCAGGGCCGAAATTCAAAATAAAAAGGTGATACTTACTGTGGCATTAATTTACTTTTCATTTCATTTAAGTACAGGTTATAAATAAATACACTTTTACCTTGTTGCATTGAAGCTAATTTGTTATCGGTTCATAATAAATACAAACCGAAATAATTGAAGTTTGCCATACAGGATGTAGAACTGCAAGACAAATTAATTACCTGACAAGGTAATGTAGGTACATACATAGATACGAGTGAATTTCCCGGGACCAAAAATTGCGTGGCATCAATGAAATTGGTACTAAAAAACAAAGTTATAATGTTCTAACATTTTTTTCCGGTTAGGTGAAATAGAAATCCACGTGTAGCACTAAATATTTTATTAATAGGATTAATGGATACTCCAAAATAATTAATTAAACCTCGAAATATTTCATTGCCGTGTTTGTCCACACGTCACCTTGTTGTGTATTATTCCTCATTGATAAAAATCTATTGGTTATTTATATTAAAACCTAGTTTTATTTGATACATTAATAGTTAAAGTATTGTTACGGAATATATTTATTCAAATATTTCAACAATACAACGAATGGTTAATAGAAATTCATTTGTCCCAGAACTACCGTTCATCGCCGTGTCCTAATCATGTTCAAGGATATTGTTTTACCTAATGACTTGCGTCCCCCCCGCGGTGCGCTAAACGTTTCGTATTAGTGCTGCCTAAGTGCTCGACGTGGAAGGACGTACACACATGCCTGCGTTTTCGAGCCATAATGTAAGTTATTCAATTTTTATGTTACTGGACATTTTTTCTTTCATCGCCGTGGATAGGTATAACCTCATTTTAAATTAAGTTTGTCTTCTTGAGTAAGCATTCGATAGAACGCCATTTCTTTTATGTTTATTTGTGAAGTGTTTATTTCTTTAAATAGTTAATAGATTTTTTGTTATTTATATTTTTTGCCTTGATTTTCATCGCCGTGCTTTCATTGCCGTGGTGTTTGTGCGCGAAATTTGCTATGGCAATGAAAAAAAAGACACGGCAATGAAAAAAAATTCATTGCCATGCCTTGTAAAACAATTTATTTTCATTGCCGTGGCCAGGTATTTCATTTCCGTGACTTGTGTTTTCATCGCCATGGTATGATTAGGCAAAGAAAATATCTTTATCACCTTTTATCTGTTATACAGGTAATACTGATTACTGACATTACAGGACTCGTCAAGTTAACTCTCTCTGCAATGCGATAAAACATTTAAGGATAGACTTGATGAGTTTTTACTATACAGTCAACTACAAAAAGATTTTTTCATGGTAACGTAACAAAATGATGTAACATTTGGTACACTATCACACGTATAATACACCCTCACACACGCATGCACCCCCACATACTACAGTCTGATTTTAATAATAGATTGTTTATATTTTTAGGATGCCAACATGCCTAAACCAAAATTATCTAAAGAGGTGAGAAAAGAGAGGAAAAGATTGGCGGAAGAAAAGCGACGTCAAAAATTAAGAAGCGACCCTGTATTAAGAGAGGAGTATCTAAGAAAAGAAAGAGAACGATATCTTAAAAAGAAGGCTGCAGGAGTAGTTCTTCCTCGAAGTGCAATGACTTCGCAATATTATAGGAGGATAAGGTCTTGATTCCAACACTTGTGTGGGAGTAAAATTTGGGAAAGGAAATATTACAAAAGAAGAATGAGAGTACAATAAGTAAAGAAAGACTGTTGAATTACACTCGCAACACTACTTAGAGATATCAATACCACAGCCTTTATTCTTATACATACTCCCATTCTTCCTTTTGTAATATATTATCTGTCCAAATCTTACTCCCATACACAATTTGTCTGGGTTTGCCTTTCCCCCTCGGAGAGATATAATATTTTTCCATTTCCATGGATTGATTCTTTCATTCCCATGGCACAGTTTTCTCATTGCCGTGGACGCTTGTTTCATTACCGTGCACGCATGTTTCATCGCCGTGGCACGGAATTTTTAATCCTGTATATCTCGTTAGTTTTTTAAATTATCTGCTAGACATTAAGCAAGAATACAATACATTATCAAAAACTTTAATAAAAGCGTTTTTTTTTTTTTAAAAACCTTAAGATAAAAAAATACACGGAAATGAAGATTTTATAGGACCTGTTGAAATTCACTCATACACACCATACAATTCAAATAAATAAATTGAATTTGAACATTTGTTTTACAAATTACGGCATAGGTAATGACTTGTGTATCTACTAAATTAAATGACCATACGTAACAGACATTCGATTAAATACTAAGTAGGTACTTACCTAATAATTAATTAATCACTTTGTAAACATAGAATAAAATAATGAACTCGTAATTTTGCAAATGTAACATTTTCCGCAGAAGACAAATTGCATTGCATAAATCTGCATTCATGTATAATCAGATTACATTTTTAATCTATGCACGGGCAGTGTATTAAATTATTCCGTCAAACAGAAAAAAACAATGCATAGCTTTCCCTCTTAGTAGATCAGTTTACAATTGTGTGCATGTGGTCTCATGAATACGAAATAAAACTACCTATTTGCGAACTTAGCTGGATATCGTTACTTTGTCTCTTACTTTCACACGTAATCCGAGATGTTTGGGAATTCGCACTTTTTGTGGTCGCCGTTGATATGGAGCGTTCAACCAAATGATTCCGACATTTATTTATTTGATTTAAATATCTTTATGAATCTGTCACAATAAATAACTTGCCTATTTTTTTTATTATTTTGTAAAAAAAAATATATCCAGTAAGTAAGGTTCACTTATGCATCAAGCTAGCAAGTGGAGTAATGCATCCAGGAAATGATGAAAACTTCTTCACTGCACAAAGGCGCACGAGCTAAAGTTCAAAGGTGAAGAGCGTGGGCGAAAATGTGGTTGCTTGTTTTATCATAAAAAAAAACAAGTTGTATTGTATCTATTCATTCACCCTCAGACCCTCATTTTAATTCTGTAGAAATAATAATATCATGACTGACCTTTCATTTATAAGAATATCTTAATTTTTACCTACCCACAATGACTCACTAACGTCTAGCAAAAAGATTATTTTTATCAAATCGAGACAAAAACAACAAGTCATTTAAATTGAATGTTGCAATATTGTACAACACAAATAAAACATGGCCGCTTTATATCAAAATAAATAGCCGTTAGGCGTGATACAGACAATGGGTTTATAGAGAGCAATAGAGAGTAGGCACGGTAATATTTATTGCCCGTGATTTTCACTGAGTGATGTCCGGCACGAGGCTCACGATGTCCCCACTCTAGTCGTGATACCAGTGGCGGATCCAGAATTGGCGTTTGGGAAGGGCTTGACCCCCGCTCGCTGAGGGTAGGTTTTAGGTTTTTTTTTTGCCCTAAATATCGTTGCTTAAAAACCGTGCTAGCTCCCTCTCTATAACAAGCCGCCCAAGCCTCGGATTACTTTTCGCATGTTCCTCAGTGGCTTTTCGTTAGGTTTCCACCACTGTAACAGTAATTGTCAGCCATTCCGGTTAAACTGCCTTCGGCCATTTGCGAACGAAGGTAGGTTTTATTATTTTTAACGAAAAGAACTCAGATGCTTTGGGGGGGGGATTGAGTCCCTTAGCCTCCCCCCTGGATCCGCCAGTGCGTGACACACTGCGGTTCACGATCATTCGCCCCTTCGATTGCTTCCTGCTCTCCTCAGACCTCATAACTGTTCCAATCACGTAGAACGGGCTTTAAATACTCATATGGGAAACTTTAATACCAATAGCCACTTTTTCGTGGCACGCTGTGCATTTTTATTATTTTTTTTTGTCGCAGTAGCCGGCTTACGTCACTGACTTGGATATTGAAGTTGTAGTAAAAAGAAAAAGCGCGGAAGTGTATTACTGTGGGAATGCCGGTGGATATACGGTGCATGCACTAGAAATCAGTTTAAAAATAATGAGGTAGGTACCTACAGAACACCCACCGATTCAGAATCAACCTTTTCACACAAAACCAAAGAGAAGCTTCACACAAGTACCTACGTTCCTACGCAACTATCTTAATAGCAGTACAATTGAGATTTAGGTACCTAAGTACTTAGCCAGTAGAATGCTTTTCAATGCTTTTCCCAAGCATTTAAGTGAACAATAAAATAACAAGAGCATAGGAAGATTGCAAAGCTCATCTTGCGTTGAAAGCTATCGATTGCTATGATGTCATTCGTGTTAATCGACGCAACAGAATCCACATGGATTAAAGAATATACTATAGTACCTAATAAACTATGGATGTCATAATTTTGATGAATTTGCCATGCTATCAAATCATGTCCAACGCCCCTTTGATCGAATATTCGTAACTAGCTTTTTGCCCGCGGCTTCGCAACATAAAACAATATATAGGGTCCCATCTATTTCTGTAACAAAATTCATCAAAACCGGTTCTGCGATATAGGGAAACCGTCACAAACAAACTCACTTTCGCATTTTGTAACATTAATAAGGATTTAAAATGTGAATACCTCGCTCGATTCGGTGCAAATGACCCAATCAATTTTGTTGTCCCCTCATATTGATCTAATCAATTTGTTGTCCCCTAATGACATTATGTAGCTTTTTATTCTATTTACAGTCTCAGTAGGTAGTGTCAGTAAGTTAGTATCAGCTTTCTAGGTCAATGGCACCACGGGCGTACTTCGTATTGACATTTACTTTAACAGCAATTACTTCTCAGACCAGACAACTAGACACGATTTATTAGAGGACAATACTCAATAGAGCATCTAATCGATTCTACAGACAGTCAGTTTTTCTTTTAGATTTACAATAACAATTGATAGACCTTGTGATCTTTTTGGCAATTACCTTCTTTGGTAGCATTTTTAGTTTATTTTTTGTTATTTAATAATCTGGAGATCTGGTAAGTAATGTTTTCTAGGATCTTATTTTTTTTTATTAGTAACATTAGCACTTGTTTTCCTCCTCGGGCGGCTCCACCTTAGTAGTTTTTACTATTGCCATATAACATAATACAAACATGTTATTATACCTACATGGTTTCAAGGCGCAACCTCACGTAGGCAAGCAATATCGCTTTTCTTTAGCAACACCAACCAAGGAAAAATAATGCGACACTTCTTACTTATAAGCTTCGCAATGTTTTAGCGTTCCCTTACAAAAGCGAGTTCATTGTTTATTTATAGTTTAAAAGGAAAACTTTCTCTCTAATGAACATTATACGTATGTACAATGTCGCATTGTTCTCTATAAATCGCATTGTTAGGACAAAAAAGTTGAATTGCAGGCAATCTCGCGACTTCCCAGTCGCAGCGATTTGCGACGATTGTTCCAAGTAATACTGGGATCGAATGGCTGCCTTCATTACTCCTGACTGCACCTGTGTAATGGCTTGGAAATGTACCTGATGGTATATTATGTCTCGTATTCTGGGGGGGGCAACAGGGCTGTCCACCAACCGTTTGCCGATGGCAACAAGGGCCGAGGAGGCCCCCGATCCGAATTATCCGAGGAGGACCCGATCGGTAATAGTTTTGGCTCGCCCGACAGAGTGTCGGTCGGGCGGAGCGCGACAAGAGGCGCGCTATATTGGAGGAAGGGCTCGCCTGAGCGTCACCCGGGTGCAGAGTCGGAGTCCGAGTTGGACTCCGACGACCTGGTGACAGTTAGCTCGGCGAGCTCTGAACCCGAGGGGGCAGGGACTGCAGCGGAGGACTCGAGGTCCTTCCGCAAGCGGCCTAGGCCGGAAGACGACCGGGGGTCGTCTTGTAGCGAGGAGGTGGCCTCGGCCCGTAAGATCCCCACCAGCAGGCGGGGTAAGGGCCGAGAGGGAGGCAAGGGCAGAGTCCTTGCCTCCAAGGATGCTGGACGACCCCCCGAAGATGGCGGTCGTGGGGCTCATGGCTCGGAGTCCTCCGGCGGCGAGCCGGATGACCGGAGGGCCGGGTTTGCGGAGGTGGTGGAGGCCGCGCTTCGCGATGTGGCCTTGAAGAGGAAGCTTTCCTCTAAGAACAAGGCCATAAGCGAGGCGATGGCCTCCATTCTGGCGGCAGCGGAGGTTACCAGGGGTGGGCCTCCGCCGGACGAGATGTCCGAGCTGCGGGCGGAGGTCGCCCGCTTAGCTGCCGCCACGGAGCGTCTCCGAAAGGAGAACGAGGGGCTCCGCGCAGACCTGGCCAGGCTCCGGGGAGCCGGCCCACAGGGGGCGCCGCAAGGGGGGCGCAAGGAGGACAGCCAGCCCGTGCCGCAGGAGGGGCAGGTGCTGGACCTTGTGCGGCAGGAGATGGCTGCCTTCCAGGCGCGGTTCTCCGTCCTGGAGGGCATCGTCCTGCGCCCCCCGTTAGCGGCAAGTGGGAAGGCTCCAGGCCGGAAGGCGGCGTCGTACGCAGCCGCCGTGGCTGCCACACCGGGGTCGTCCGGCCAGGACAAAGGGTCCGGGCCGGCACCCGCGAAGCCGGTGTCGGGCCCGGCCCCGGGAAGGAAGAGGAAGGGTGGGGTTGCTGCGCGGACGGCGAAGGCTCCTGCGCCGTCTGAGCAGCAGCTCCCCCCGGCTTCCTCGCCTTCAGCTCCTCCCCCGGCTCAAGCCGAATGGCAAGTTGCTGGGGAGAAGAAGAAGGCGGGAAAGGCAGCCAGGGCGGCAAAGAGGCGGGAAAGAAGGCGGCGGCAGCGAGCGCGAGGCGTCGCGGCTGCGCTCCGCGCCCCGAAGACCGCGGCTGTAGTCTTAACGCTGCAGCCGGACGCGGTGAAGAGGGGCGTGACGTATGCCAATACGCTCACCAAGGCCAAGGAGGCCATCAACCTCGGTGAGCTTGGCATCGTCGGGGGTCTCCGGCTCAGGGTCACCATGACCGGGGCCAGGATGCTCGAGATCCCTGGAGCAGGCAGCGGTCCGGCCGCGGACGCTCTAGCCGAAAGGCTTAGGGCGTCCTTGGGCGCGGATGACGTCCGAGTGTCCAGGCCCACGAAGTGCATAGATATGCGCATCTTGGGCCTGGACGACTCCGTCACGGAGGAGGAGGTGTTGGCCGCCGTCGTCAGGACGGGGGGGTGCTCTGCAGAGGAGGTGAAGGCGGGCACCATCCGTCCTGACAACACGGGCATGCGAACCGTAGTGGTGAGCTGCCCCGTGTCGGCGGCCAAGAAAGTCTCGGAGGGCCGAAGGCTTTTGGTGGGCTGGGTCTCCGCGCAGGTAAAACTGCTGGAGCCCAGACCTCTGAGGTGCTTCCGTTGCCAAGTTGGCAACCACGTGGGAGTACGCTGCACCTCGGAGGTGGACCGCAGTGACCACTGCTTCCGCTGTGGTCAGCCCGGTCACAGGGCCGGCTCGTGCGACGCCGCGCCGCACTGCTTCGCATGTGCGGCAGCTGGCAAGCCGGCCGATCACTGGGCTGGGGGCAAAGCCTGCGGTCCACCCGCCAGGGCCGGGTCGAGGAGAAAACCCTCCTCCACCGCCGCCGCCGCCGCCGTCGCTTCCGCCGCAGCCGCCGCCACCGTCGCCGCCGCTGCCACTGCTCGGGAGGGGGCCGAAATGGAGTGCCAGTAATGGCCCCATTTCGCCTCCTCCAGACGAACATCAGTCGCTGCGCCTCTCAGGAACTGACGCTCCTGGGCAAGGCGCAGTGACTGACGCCTGCGGACAGCGAGCAATGGGTAGCTCGCTGTCCGATCAGGTCAGGCCAGAGTCGACGGCGCGTTCACTCCAAACGCGCCGTCAGCAACGAGCAGTCAGCAACGGAGACGGGGCCCGCCAGGGCCAGAGCCTGCCAGGGTTGCGGAATTGTTCGAAAGAGTTACCGCGGCCCTGGGAAGAAAGGCACTAGGAGGACTAAGGGTGGGTTTTAGTCAGTAAAAGTCTGACACTCCCTGCCGCTCCACCCAGAGCGGGAGGGGTCATTTGATGATTTCCCATCCTATAAAAAAAAAAAAAAAAAAAAATGGTATATTATGTACTTTCCTCGTCTCGACGGACGGAGTGTTATAAAGTATGACTACTGATGAAGTGATGAGATATAATAATATAATACTTACTTAGTAAACGATCGATGGCATGACAAAGTATCCCTTGCTATCTAATTTCCAATATCCACACTTAAAGTGAGTATTTTCCGTCTGAACTTACAGAAAAATCTTCGTCGAAAACCGTGAAGATTTTTCACTCTCTCCCAAATGCCTGCCCAAGTAATATTACGTTTGCAAGACGGCCTGAACCGCGTCTAGCTTTAATACGAATACGTGTACCTACTGCTACTGAAATGAAACTCATTTTCGTAAAAGCAAACGTCAGGGAGGTGAAATAAAATGAAAATTCCTGCGCGTACTCCATTCTGTCTGTAGTTGTACTAACACTACTAACATTTTCTCATTAAACCCCTCGACAGCGACTGGCTATTGCCTCGCAATTGCTTGCCTTTTGTCATTAGTAATGTAAGTGCTCCTAGGAAAATTACAAGCCCACTATTACCCAGCTTTATCGAGATGATCTTCTTCGATAGGAGAGAAAGCAACGTGAAATTATGATCACGAGGATTTTGTTCCGTCCGGACGGATGCTCATTTGGAGATCTTGGATCTTCACTGACAGATTGTATTGTAGGTACTTACGGGTATTGTTAGCGCAGGTTAAATCTATTATGTTCTGTTTTATTAGCAATTTCTGTGTAACGAGGACAGGCAGCTGTTCTGATATGATGAATAATTATATTCTTTGTCTATTGTTCCATGAAAATGATTGTTTCTATAATGTTAATTAATATTGTTTTGTTTATTTGTTGGTTATACTTTCAAACCTAACCCGCTGAACCGATTTTGATGAGTTTTGGTACCGAGATAGACGGGAACTAGTGATGGTTATAGGTTAC
The DNA here is from genome assembly GCA_947386135.1 of Melanchra persicariae. Taxonomy (NCBI): domain Eukaryota; kingdom Metazoa; phylum Arthropoda; class Insecta; order Lepidoptera; family Noctuidae; genus Melanchra; species Melanchra persicariae. The sequence continues at coordinate 16,027,552 of OX376648.1, read as the reverse complement.
TTTAACGCGAATGAAGCTGCGGGGAAAGTAAGTACTTAAATTATTATAAAATTAATTTATAATTAATTTCTAACACTATTCGTTTCTGATTGCATGTTTGTTTTATTAAAATATCTTGATTGCAGTTTAATAACGGATAAGTACCCAAGTACCCACGAGTATAATAGCCCCAAAATGAATAACTTTGCTAGAGCTTTTAAACCATTAGACATGCAAATGTGGTAGAAAGTTGTGACAAACTCGATAACTTGTGGAGGCTGAACTTTGAACGAGTTCCTGATAGAAGCGTATGTGTGGTCTAGAAATTCTAAAATTGAGTAAATAGAAACCACATAAATCTTAAACCGTTTATAAGAACACCTAATTCTTTGTTTGTTTTTAAAAGGTATGGTCTCTGGAATTTCTGATCCTGTTTTGAAAATTCTTTCAATTTATGACGTTGAGTCGGTCTACTTTTATTTGGATATAATAATAATAATGGGTAGCATAGTTCGTATGCTATGGGATATATCTGTATGGTCGCTGAATAGACCATATTATTGAAGCCGCGAGTATAAGTATCTAGATACTCAATCATTCAGAATGATTTGTTTGAGTATTATTTGTGTTTCGAAGCCTTGCGTGCGATTATTTTGGGTCCTTTTTTGTTTCTAGTTTATATAAATGATTTGCCCTATATTTTACAAAATAAACTTAATATGGTGTTATTTGCTGACGACACATCTTTAATTTTTAGAATAAATAGACATGCTAACAATCTTGACGATATAAATAACGCCCTAATGCAGGTACATGATTGGTTCACTGCTAATAATTTAGTATTAAATGGAAAAAAAACGAAGTGCATTCGATTTACTTTACCAAATGTCAGATGTAGTGATTGTGACATAGTATTGAACAGGGAGAAACTAGAATTCGTCGATGAAACAGTTTTCCTGGGGATTACGCTTGACTCAAGGCTACAATGGGGTCCTCATTTGACATCTCTTGCAGGAAGGCTAAGTTCGGCAGCATATGCTGTTAGGAAAATCCGCCAATTTACAGATGTTGAAACCGCGAGACTAGTCTATTTTAGTTATTTTCATAGTATAATGTCTTACGGTATCTTACTATGGGGACGGGCTGCTGACATTGAGTCTATTTTCATTCTGCAGAAAAGAGCCATCAGAGCCATTTACAATCTCCGCCGGCGCGATTCTCTAAGGGAACTGTTTAAAGAAATTAACATCATGACGGTGCCTTGTCAATATATCTATGAAAATATCATGTACGTTAGGAAGAATCTGCATCTTTTTTGTAAACGTGGTGACAGACATAACTATGTCACTAGAAATAGGAACCAATTAGTTCAACCAGGTTTTAGACTTGCTAAAGTAGCCACATCTTTCATGGGGTACTGTTTAAAATGTTACAATAAAATACCTCCCCATATATTAGAATTAAATGAGACGAAATTTAAATCCTGTATTAAACGCACACTATGCAAGCAAGCATATTATAAGTTAGGGGAGTATATTGAAGATAAAAATGCTTGGCTCAATGCTGGTCCTGCTCCACAACGCCACTAGGTAGCCACTAGGGGGCTCGAAAGTAATGTTAGCATTTGATAATATTGTTGGTCCGGCTGAAGATTGTAAGAATGCAATATTTTTTATTGTATAGACTCCACTTATTTAGCAATGTATAATTTCATGCACATGTGTGAGTACTGTGTATCTTTAAATTATAATGATCATTTTGGGTAGGTCTTTGACTTGAATGTACCCTGGCGATTGGGGATGTCATGCTCACTCAAAAGTCTGGCTGATGGTGGCGCATGCGTTGGATCATTTGGCTCCCTTAAAAATGGTTGAGCCGAATGGTGCTAGCGTATGCGTCATGTTCGTGAACGGGCGCCGTCAGCTGAGACTGGTCATCTCTCGACTGCCATGGTTTATTTTAATTATTTCTTTGAATTGTTTCTTTTTTTACTCCGGACTCTTTTATCCTGCACGTCTTTTACATCGTTCTCACATATATGTATAATTTCAATATGAATGATGTAACCATAATTTTGTAACAAAATATTATTTTTAAAAGAGTGTCCGTGGAGTTTCTTGTACGTTCTTCTCCATAGAGATCTACGCTTTGGAACGTGCAAATAGCTTCATCTTTTTGACCGACCGACCTTGACAATTCAAAAGTACCTGTAAATGGTCTAATTGAAATAAATGCTTTGACTTTGACTTTGACTTTGAAATTAACACTAAATAAAGTCACAAAAATAACCTGAAACGATGAAATTTACAAGTTATTACAATACTGAATGTTGATATCAAGGTTAAACTGAAGCCAAGTCCTGCCCTTCACAAAACTGAAGGAAAACTTAGGAAAATTCCGTGTTTGTCAAGGTTCCGGTAAAATACTACGAGGAGGTTTTCGACTAAAAGCTCGTTATATTGAAATAACTTCGTGATTTAGAGTTTATTTTGATAGGAAAGATTCATATTCAGCGGAGATATATATGTCGGACTATTTTTTTTTTTAATTAGTTGAACTATTTTTCCGCTACTAAATGTGTGGGTAGTACTGTGTGGGAGTTGATATTGTAAGTATTGAATTCAGTAACTACCTATAGTATTAGACTTAATGATTATTCTGACTTTTATGCCTATATAAACAGAGTCGATAATATGAAATACAACTGCTCATTCTATGTCTCAAAACTGTCAAAACGGGGCACTAGGTACCTAATTTAAAATCAGCATAATAATACGAAATATCAAACCTAAAATGTAAAGTTTTATGTAAAGGTGGGAATATTAAAGTAAACCATTTTAAATTGTATCCTGTTTGAAACGCCTTGAACGTATTCAAATGAACGTAGCAGTACATTTATTCCATGTTTTACTGATATGTTAATATAACACTTCACGGTATCTAAGTTGTAAACGAACTACCCACCTATGTACGAGTATATGTTCAAAGATCAATACATACAGTAGGTTACTTGTAATATAGTTTAGAACTTTCAATTTCTACACAACAAGCCATAAAATATGTAACAATTACGAGTAGGTACCTATCTACTTATGTGTGTGATTTATCTTGACATGAAAGGCGCTAGATAAACTTGCAATAAAGTACATTGACCTTTCCCTATATCCCTTTGTAGATAATCGAACAATACATTATTATGAACCGTTTTACATTAGGTACTAGAGAACGTAAAGGATCACGATAGAAGTCGATTCTATAATAAGAAAGTCAATAAATGTAAGTGGGTCAATGACCGTTATTGCACATTTATCTGGTATCTACTTTGGATGCACTTAGAAATCCAGTAGATCGTATTCAAATTAAGAAGCTTGTAAGAAGCTTTGTAAGTAATTTGTGTACAGCATTTCCCGCGACTTCATTTCCGTGGCTCATGTCAAGGCTCATAGGAACTGTTTACATATCAGGGATAAAATGGTGGTAATGGTAATGGGTTGTTGGACCCATGACCCGGTGAGGGTCGCTGGTAGTCGATGGATGCGAGACGCACAGGACCGGTTGTTGTGGCGACACTTGCGAGAGGGGAGGCCTATGTCCAGCAGTGGACGTTTTTCGGCTGATATGATGATGATGATGATGAAATGGCCTGTTGGACACTCAGCGATAATATGGGTTTCTATCAGTGAACTCAGACCAACAAAAAAAGGTAGACGGCGCACTGCGAATATCAAAGATGAAGCCATCTTTTTATCTATGTGTGTCTCGAAGGGTTGCCATTTTTTATTTTTTTTCCCTATAACTTGGGATAATATTTTATGGGTAAGCTAATATTGTGCAAGTCAGCACAAGTAAGATATTGTTGAGTATGGTATTGTAACTTAGTTTTTAGAAAGATCTATACCTAAAAACAAATTTTTACATCACACATACCTACATTCAATTATGTAACCTAGTTAAGTTTTAAAAGGTTGTCGAAGCGTAACAAGCGTAAGTCATTATGTAAATTGTTTTAAAATAAAATAGGTAATTACATTTTTAATCAACTTTAATAAATTAAAAAAGACCACCATAACAAAATCACTGACTAAAGAAAAAGTAGGTAATATCAAGATGAAACATAACAAACGAAACAATAACGTGTAAATGTTATGTTTAACATGCTTACAAAATAAATATTATTTATCATGAACAAATAAGTCTTTTTCAACACATTTGGTCAAAAAAATGCATTTAAGACTATATATTATTCGAAAGTTAAATATAACGCACCACACAATGGAACGTGCGGTAAAATAGGTACTCTCGCCTAAGTACATATTTTACCGCATACTCCGTTGAATAGCGCCGTACGTATCCTTTACAGTTTTTTTTTTTAATTTTCTTATAGGAGTATAAATAAGTACGAGAATAAAATATTAAGGCGAGCCTGACTTGAGTGCGTAGGCATCTAACGCTTACCCCAGGCCCCGCAAGGAGTAGCAATACGTAATAAGTTACGATGTGCGGGAGACGCGCGCACCAAGCGCACCGCTCGCTCATGAGTTCACGGACTCGGGTAGGTACTAAGTTCCGTCACAGGATAAAGTAATGCAGTAGATCAACTTGAATTGATTAGTATAAGTTTATTTTGTTTTATTTTTCTATTAAGTATTTTTTAAGGTTATAGATGGATTAAGTACGTATTGTACAAACTTGAATCCAATTACTAATCATTAAAAATCAGTAATAATACTTATTTATTTTAGAGTATATGGTGGATTTAAAATCTGACTGACACGAAAATTATGAATACGAGTACGATACAAAAATACGCGTCGCGCGCTATTTGGCTTTGGTGCGATACCTTCGTAAAAATCAAGTAGTAGGTAGGCACACTTACTTTAGGAAAATTATGTTACAATTCTTGAATATTATAATTCAAGAAAGCTTAGAAGTATAAATGGTTTGGAATTTGCCTAGATGCTATTAAAAAAAAAACAAAAACGTTTTTATCTTTTTTAATCAAATAGTTAACATAATAAAAGTTACCAATGCAACTGGCTAAAATTCGTTGAACTGTAGCTGTCTCGGTTTGCATGGACCTAGCTGAGTAGATTGACACGGAATATGGTCCTTGGATTTGCTTGGACCTGGCTGCACAGGCTTATCATTAACATTTTCTTTGTTTTCTTTCAATATTATGTCTCGTATTGGCATACTGCGATTTTGGCGCGGATCCACAATCTCTGGCAATATACATTTCAAATAAAAATCTATAATTTTTTTCTCCATATGCACCCGCCAAAATTCGTCATCTCTTGAAATATTTTCTACTACTAGTTTTCACCGAACCATATTCCAAAAATGCATTGGTTCCTTTCTGTTACATGAAGTTGACCCTGCACTTGGTAATACCAATTACTTTTTTTGTTTATAACCCTGGTATGTTTTATTCTATCGAATTTAAATATATGTATTTTACTTTCTTCAATAGCAGCATTTCCCTTTTCTAAATGCCGTTATTGGACATTTAATTTCAACAATGGTGTCGTTCCCAACTATACCGTCGGGGGTAACCCCAATAAATGAGTATTATTTTGGAGACAAGTCACGCCCTTCCGCATGCTCTATTGCCCTGTAACGCAAATTTTGATTTTGATTTGTTGGTAATTAACAAGTAAAATTTTAAAAACTTACAAAATATCCCTGTTCAATAAAGATAACGGAGCTACAGTGCCAAAGACAGATACACAGGCACACAGACGCACGTACACAGAAACATAGATAGCAAACCGTTATAAATAAATAGGATAGAATTGTAATATGGTGTGTGTTTAATTTCTTTATGTATTTTATGGTGTTACAATAATGATAATGAGATACTACTTTATTCAAATCTATACTAAATAATATTATAAAGTGGAAGTGCGCTAAGTGCGCTGTGGTAATAGCTAATTATACGTAAGTACCATGTACAACAAAGATATTGTTTTTCATTCGATCTAAAAAAAAGTCCGCGACGTTACACCTATATCTATCTCTTATAAATATGCCACACTAAGGCATTTTATGTCAAATAATTTATTTAAAAATTAAAGGTGGTTTTTCAGCATTAATATTAGGCAGGCATATTAATCCTTACTAGCGAAAGTTACTTCATCATCAAGATAATTTTATGAAGATAAACTTTGTCTTTTACAGCATGTTATTTGAACTCACCGTTTAGGAGATAATGTAAAATTAAAATAATTCAACAATATTATTAAATCGAACGGGCGGTGCGCGAGACGCGGCCACCAAACGAGAACGCGTCGAGCCTGCGTGACTGCGTGCGACGCGGTGCAAGAAATTCTTTTTTGTATTATGATTATGAATTTATGATAGTTACATTCATGGGGAAGGCTGTACGGCTATACGGGAACGGGAATTCCTACGGGAATGAAGAGTTCCGTTACCTGTCTCCGAAGTTCTTCATCAGATCTTCACCAAATTGAAATGGGATCAGTCCGGGAAGATACACTTCCAAAGAAAATAGAATCATCAAAATCGATTGACAATTGGCGAAAATATCGCTGAGCAAACATACAACAAAAAAAAACAGTCGATTTGAGAACCTCTTCTTTTTTGGAAGTCGGTTAATAATATACAATACAATAGTCAATTAAAAACAGTTTAGTGTATGTAATTTATAATTTCTATACATTTTTCCTCTTGCCAATAAACACCGATAAAGTTACGCATTGGATTGGAAAAACTATCCAAACTGACCACATAGTTTTTTGTATGTCTTGTCATAACTTGATACATTGTTAGTAATTAGTAAGAGGATGGACTCTAGTGTACAGCGCATAAATGAGCTGGTCCGGTAGCCTAAACGTTACCAAAAGTATGTTATTATAATATTTTCATAGGAAATGGTCATACTGTAACACTTTTACACTATGGCACGCGACTCACGAGTGCGCTGCGCGTATTGTTTGGCATAGACGAGACCTACACAAACGTTGCGGACACCATAAATATTATTATTTGTTGTGTTGTGGTGGCTGTGAGTAGGTACCCACCTAGCGTATAACTACACTTATATTTCTTCTCTACATGAACACCACAACATTATTGCACCGATATTCAACTCTCATGTAGGAAATACGAGCTATTATTTTTGCATTTGTTTAGGAGTAAGATAAGTGAAAACGGACATTTCTAATAAATAACAAATATCATAAGACTTATACAAACTCTCCGAAACCATCAAGACTAACGTAGCGGGGTGAACTACCTATTTGACATTTGAAAACAGTAAATCATTGTATCATGTGCGCGCGAGGTGGCTTTATGCACTCTGAAATAGGGTTCAAATTCAATTGTTTTACATACTCGATGCGGTTGGTAAATCTATTCCGCGCGAAAACTAAACCACTAAAGCGCACGTCTTTATGCGTACTGAAATAAGGTTTAAATTAAACTGTTTACACACATGTTTGCGGTGTGGAAATTTATCTGTTTCGTGTCGGTACTTACCTAGTTAGTAAAGTAAATTATGTATATACCTATATACCTTTTTGTTTATTCAGCCAAAGTTTATAAAAAAAGTAGTCACCGCTGCAACGAAGAGCCGTGACAACTTCTTTTTCCCCCATTTTTTTTTACAAAATTATAGCTACATCTAATAAAAACTAACTATATTACAACTGTTTGAACACTAAATTGTATACAAGTATTATTATTTAACCACTCGACACGTGAAAATTCCAAAATAAAAAATAAATCTTACGTAAATAAACATAAACATTAAATTCGCGGCACACTGGTGTGCCGGCAGTGCTAGAGCGGTAATCAATTTAGGCTTAGCCAGTAACAGAACTTAGCGGGGGTGGCGGGATCGCAAAAATTTGGCACACGTCCGACCTCCAACACGTTCCGCTCGGGACTAAATGACACGGGGCGCGCTCATGAAACGACAAAATCACTTGATTTTGGAATTAGTGGGATACGTATTTTCATATTTCACATTATGACGGCCGATTTATATCACATTTTTTACGACCTTTATTGTGGTATAAGTTTTATTACTCAAAACCTTATATAACTCAAATGAAATGATAATTACATCTTGATTTTGACTTGTCTTTGCGATTTAATTGGATGCAGTAAAATGCAAGTAATCGTGTATCGCACGGCCGAAATCGCAAGATCGAAGTGTGAAATATGTAATATATTTTTTTCAAAATTTAAATCCGTGTTGTTTACGAATAAAACACAATTTTACACAATGCAAAACAACGTTTTTCCGGAAAACCTGGCCTTAAGCTGAATGATTGAACCTACTTGGAAGCGCTTTTGCACAATACGTTTGTCTCAATTTAACACTAAAGAGAAAATGAGACGAAAGATGTAGTTCCATTTGCAAATTCGCGCTATTTTCATACTGCAAACGTCAAAGATTGTTGCGACTTTCTGACTATCTAAAAACTAAAAGTCATTATCTATTGTACTGTTTTCTCGCAAATGTGTTGAAAAACTTCAAATCTAAAATATTTTATATATTAAAAAAAAAGAAAATAGGAATATAACTCGAAGAAAGAAATCATTTATATTTGTATAATCGAATGGGGACATATTTAATCGTATTATGGCAACCCTCACACTTTATGTCACTGCTTTCGTTTGTTGACGTTTTTGTTCCAAGTAACCTAAAATTCATAGTTAATTTATAATAAAAACGATGTTATTTCAAGTACTTACAAGTGAAAAGTGATTCCGTGAGACTTTTTATGTGATTTGCTATTGTTTTTACAAATTTTTACTACACAGGAAGGCATAATTATATTTTTCTATTAATGTTTTCTAGACGACGGCTCGTGAAGTACTAAGAGCGATGAGCATGGTTTTAGTGTACGTGTGTGGGTGAGCTTGTGTATTTACTTGAAGGAGCACGGTTTTGTGGCTTCACTTTTGTTGTTCGCGGTGCGCTGTCTACCTTTTTTTGTTGGTCTGAGTCAGTGAAGAAGTGTGTGAAGAATTTTCAAAATCGGAATTGTAGGTAGTGCCTGAGATTACCTTTTACTAACACGTTTTCAAAATACAGGATTTTCATTGATTGAATTTCATGGTTCTTACTCATTGCTAACAGTCATAGAAACAACACTGATGTAACCTAGGCTAATATCATAGCCCAATAAATAAATGACCTATACTTCCTTATTAATTTACTTACATTAAGTACACTAACCATAAATATTAAGAGCGCTGTTACAAATGGGTAGTCAAATCATAACTTTTTAACATAAAAGTATAGGTATTTATTAAATAAAATACTTTGCATTCTTAAAATGTTTTTTAAGCGTTCTGTTGATAGATGTGCATGGTACGATTCTGAACTATAAATACATTTTAGATAGGTACATTTTCTCAATAAATGTACCGAAGTAAAAAAAATCACTTCGGTACATTTATTGAGAAACTGTACACTACTGTACTGTACTGTATAGCGCTTCTCTTCTTCTGTACCTATAGTCCTTCTGTTATTATACGAATATCATCGTAAGTAATTATAGATGTTCTCATAACTCGATACAGGTGCCTACAGCCTCCACTCCGGGGCTGTGCGAGCGCAGGTTTATATGTAATACAAGAACTTTCGAGCCCTTTCACCGTCCCTTGGTACGATTGGCGCAATTTCTTCGTCTGCAGCCGATCTGCCTTGAGTGCAATCTCACCTGTTCGAGATCTGTGCCAAAGATATCATTGATCATGGTATAGAGAGTGAATAAGCCCAGTGTCCGTTGTGAATGACGTTGATAACCATCGCGATGCAGCTGGTTGCGAAAACCTGTTTGTTTTAAAACCATGACGATTTTGTTGATTGCGAAAAAAATTGTTCGCACTTTCGCTGGGTGTGTGAATTTTATTGTATTTTTTTAGACCTTTATGTAGGTAGCTATTGTTTGTTTTATTGTAAATATAATTTTATTATTAGGTGTGATGGATTTCCGCGTAAGATCAATTTAAAAATAAAGTGCATGCCCAAAGCTACTGCTATATACTCGTAGCTGACTCTACGGCAGAAATTCCGTCTTTCTTTACGTATATCACCGATCGTAAAATTCGCAGTGAAGTTTATTTTATGTTGTAGGAAGATTTTCTTTTATTTAATGTTCCGGGGAAATTCATTGCACTGACTGTTTAAATGTAATCGCAGAAACGTTACATAACAGTTGGCCATCGTATGGTAAATATATGTAAGTAGGTATAGCTATATGTAATACTATGTAATCTTGCACATGGAGGTTTAAAAGGTTCAGTGCCTTTACTGAGATGTTCACTTGCACCGGGAAAAGAGACTGAAGTAGATTTTTTTTTCTGACGACATGCCTTCGAAAGGATTGTGCAAAACACTAATAGGCTTATTCATAAAAACCTTTTAAATCATTACTTAGTTAAAATACGGTTTATGAGATTCTAAATTCAAATTCTCCATACAACATTAAAAACACCTCTATTGTACCTACATAGAGTTTAAATAAATAAATAAAATTTCGAAAAATAGAATCTGCTTAAATCAGTATTCAGCTAAGTAATGGTTATAAAATTTTTAGGAATATCTACGGCTGGACATTTATCAAAAAAAGGATTAAAAAATTGCTTAATATTTTCGTTCCGCGAGTGTGAACATATCAACACATTTAATTCACAAAACCTGTCGGCTTTAAATTATGGCATGTAAAAATATCTTCCTAATGTTCACACAAGCCGCGAACATGCACTACATGACACAAAAAACGTCGAAAGTAACGAATTCACAAGGCGTGACTAATAAACTTGTCCTTCCAAGATTCTGATCAGTTTAGCTCCATGCTGGCAACACTACTCGGTAATACTTTTCAACACTGGCAACTCTCCCTTAGCTACGTTGTGTAATGGGTATGTACGTCGCGATGCTAGACGCCACGATGCGAAGTAAGAGTGTAATTAATTAACTAATTATTCTCCTCGGGAACACATGCGAGGGATTACGTAACCGGTCTGTGAAGTGCTAGTAACGTACGGGCTACGGAGAATACTAACGTACAGTCGGCGACGCAAATCCATAAACATCGGATTGTATCATGGAGTGGCTGCGTGATAAACACTGTTTGTAGGACCCAGAACTAAGCATGGCAGACTTGCAGTATCGTTCACTAAGAAATTGTAAAATGGTTCCTAAGTTGAGAGTTTTTGGGGAGTAAACTGACGTTACCTAAGTAGATTTTGAAAAACGAATAGTGCCCCTTACTTTACACTAGATTAAAGTATTAACAACACGGCTTTTCAGTGTTTCTTAACGGTACAGACCTACGTAGTATCTGTTTATAAAGTATTTTTACCTATCTAACTAAATACTATATTCAAAAGTAATGCCTAAATCAAATTAAATGTGGAAGAACTTTCGTCACTGACTGTACATTACACACGAGTTAAACCACGTTGAACTCCTTCATAATAATCATAATTGAAGCAACATTCCGCCTTAAAAATATTCTACAAATCTTCACAGGCGTATAATTGCTTGTACGAATGCTCACGATAATGAAGATGGTGCAACGTGAGGTATAAAACCACACGTAAAAGATGGATTCCGATAACTTTTGAAGCAAACATTGAAATAAATTGGGACATTATTACGTGACCGTGGTATTAGGTTAACATTGATATAACTGTAGAAGCTGCTTTCGATAATAATCCTTTAGATAAGGTCCAGATTATCGTGGATTTTATAATCTCTCTTACGACCGTGTACACCGTACGGCATTTCATACAAATTTTTAAGTCCTTATTTCTCGAAATGAATGAACCGATTTTAATGAAACTTCCTACGCACAAGCAGAATACATAAGTGTATACAAAAGATATCAGAACATTTTCGAAATGTCATATTTAAAAAAAGATAATTGGAAATCTGTTTCTATGTAAAAAGGTCGGTCGAATTAAGCTGTAGGTACCTAACACTATTTTTCGATAACGTTCTCTGATAACTTCAAGGATCATTTTAAACTTAACATCTGTAACTTGTAATTACCTACTTTCTGTGCAATAAACTAACTATTCTATTCTAACGTTTTAGACCTATGTATTCTGTTTATGGTTTATGCGTATGAATTTTAATTAAAATAGGTTCCTTATTTAAAAAAATAAAGACTTGGAAGTTTGTATGAAATGCCGTAACGATCTTAACACCTTTACTAATGCCGGTGGGACTGTGTTGAAAGATCATGGTCAATCAATGAGTGTGAGGTTTCGTGGAGCATTTTATCTATGTGCAGACATACAGTTGTAAACTTGTAACTCATTGTTTAATTAAACATCTATTCAAAATACTCGGTGCTGTTAATTTACCAACATAACAAATAGTTACAATCACAATGGCGTCCTGTCATATTTTTAACGGCACTCGTGACTTGAAGAACTGCTTAAGGATAGTTTTAGATGCTGCTTGGTTTCCAATCGAAGATATATTTTTGTTTCAAACGTGAAATAAATTATTCGTAGCCTGTTATCCTGCTGCGGAATTTGTTTGAAAGAGTCTGGTTCAAACAGTTTTATCAAATTGGCATGAATGTCTGTGGGAAAATTTGATCAAAAATGAGTCGTCAAATGGCATGAAGAATTGGGCGCGGATGACGTCCGAGTGTCCAGGCCCACGAAGTGCATAGACATGCGCATTTTGGGCCTGGACGACTCCGTCACGGAGGAGGAGGTGTTGGCCGCCGTCGTCAGGACGGGGGGGTGCTCTACAGAGGAGGTGAAGGTGGGCACCATCCGTCCTGACAACACGGGCATGCGAACCGTAGTGGTGAGCTGCCCCGTGTCGGCGGCCAAGAAAATCTCGGAGGGCCGAAGGCTCTTGGTGGGCTGGGTCTCCGCGCAGGTGAAACTGCTGGAGCCCAGACCTCTGAGGCTTCCGTTGCCAAGTTGGCAACCATGTCGGAGCACTCTGCACCTCGGAGGTGGACCGCAGTGACCACTGCTTCCGCTGTGGTCAGCCCGGCCACAGGGCCGGCTCGTGCGACGCCGCGCCGCACTGCTTCGCATGTGCGGCAGCTGGCAAGCCGGCCGATCACTGGGCTGGGGGCAAAGCCTGCGGTCCACCCGCCAGGGCCGGATCGAGGAGAAAACCCTCCTCCACCGCCGCCGCCGCCGCCGTCGCTTCCGCCGCAGCCGCCGCCACCGTCGCCGCCGCTGCCACTGCTCGGGAGGGGGCTGAAATGGAGTGCCAGTAATGGCCCCATTCCGCCTCCTCCAGACGTACGTTAGTCGCTGCGCCTCTCAGGAACTGACGCTCCTGGGCAAGGCACAGTGACTGAGGCTTGCGGACAGCGAGCAATGGGTAGCTCGCTGTCCGATCAGGTCAGGCCAGAGTCGACGGCGCGTTTCACTCCAAACGCGCCGTCAGCAACAAACAGTCAGCAACGGAGACGGGGCCCGCCAGGGCCAGAGCCTGCCAGGGTTGCGGAATATGTTCGAAAGAGTTACCGTGGCCCTGGGAAGAAAGGCACTAGGAGGACTAAGGGTGGGTTTTAGTCAGTAAAAGTCTGACACTCCCTGCCCCTCCACCCAGAGCGGGAGGGGTCATTTGATGATTTCCCATCCTCTAAAAAAAAAAAAAATGGCATGAAGAAATACGAAATTTCGTATTTCTATTTGATCAAACAGTTTGAACCAGCCTGTTTGATCAAATAACTTGACCGTGTATGGCCGGTATGGCCCGCATAAGTCGTTGAACCGATTTTGATGAATTTTGGTGGCTAGATGGCTATAGGTCTTACAAAGACGCGGACAAAAGCTAGTATACAATGAAAAAATATAAAAGAATTAATAGTTCTACCTATATAAATACAGTTACTAAATTTGTAACATGTGGTCAAAATGCAAGAAATGCTCTTAAATATATACTACGAGGACGAACTCCGTACAGCTTCGAGGATCTCATCACAGAACGTTCGTCTAGTTTATATAAACCCGTAGAGAATTCCTTTGATATTTCATGAACAAACAATCAAGATAAGAATTTCCCCTGTGTTATTAAACCACATACTACGTAGTGCGGTGTGAGTGGAAGCCCGCGGGTGCCACATTACCAGGTCCCCAAGGAATGCAGCTTTGCAGGAAACGGGCAATGACCGCCGACTGAGCCGGCCATCGCACGAACAAACACGGGGACGGACGCTGGTCATTCATATATTTGCAATACAAATGACCATTACACGGGGAATGCTAGAATGAGATCTCCGGTTTATTGTTTTGCGGTAAAAGTATGGAACACTTGTTTTGTAGGTTATGTCTTTGCTTTGGACTATAGAGGTTTAAGAGCGAACTAGTGTTAGCTGTGCGCTTTAAAACTATATAAGTGTAAATAAAAAATATGTGGCTAGGTAATATGTACCGAGTTTAAGTGAGAACATATTTCTTTGGAATTTGCAGTTTATCATTTAGAGTGCTTGATTGCTATTAGCTAATTCGTCAAACAAGTGGCGTGTGGTCCAGTTAAGTGGTCATCAAGGACATTGCTAATAGCTACAATTTTATAATCTAAAGGAGTCTACTTAGAATCTAAAAGGACTGCATTCCATCTCCCATACCTATACTTTTTTTTGGAGATGTAAAACTTTAAAATCTCTTTGCTAATAAATGTTTTTAATTAATGTTTAAACTTCTCTGTCTGTTCGTTAAACCGCCATACCTATCAATTTTGTAAGTAGAAATAGAAAACCTTGAACCCCTTTTTTTTTAAGGATGGGAAATCAAATGGCCCCTTCCGCTCTGAGTGGAGCGGGAGGGAGTGTCAGATTCTTACTGACTAAAACCCATCCGTGCTCCTCCTAGTGCATTTAGCGTTCCAGGGCCGCGGTATTTTGAACAAAATCCGCAAATCTTGAACCCCTAGGAAGATCTTAGCCAAACTTTAAAAAAAATATATAATTCTGAAGGGGTGAAATGGACTTCCTATTTAAGCTCTTTATGATAGGGCTGTACGGCTGTACCTATTCTCTTTTAAAATTTATCCACACTGGTTTATCCGTGTGCTTGCAGACGAAGCCAGAGACAAAGCGCTTGTACACCTCTAATAATAGTATAAAACAAAGTCGGTGTCGCCCTTTTTCTGATCCTCCGCTTGTAAACCACGCAACGGATTTTGATAAAGTTTTCACAAACAGAAAGCTATGAGGAAGGTTTGTGTATGTCCTTCCTACTAATACACTTCTGGACACATCTATTGGCCCACCTTGTATTTTCAGTTTCGTTTGGTCCTAGCTAAAATTTTATATTAGGTCGAGCAAAAAGTTTTTATGCAGTTTTGAACCTGGCACATTCACAATTTCATTCAATAGTCTTTTTTTAAATTTCGAACACAGAATTTAAAGAAACAAAAGACAATTTGGAGCCTGTTTGTTGATATCAAACAATCGAATACTAAGAAAACTTGGTTTTATTGGTTTACTTGGATTTAATTCTTGAAAAAGTGATTGATATCTTTGGTTTTGCAACAAACATTACTTATTCTTAACATTAAGGTGAGGTTCTATTAATAATCTATGGATACTTCACCTGAAGTCGCCGCCCAAGCTGTGGCACTTATTCAGGCCGGACACAGCCAAAGAAACGTGAGTGCTCAACTTAATTTAAGTCGATCTGCGGTCCGAAATGTTTATCGGAGGTACCTAGAGACTGGCGGCTTTGTTCGTCGCCAAGGAAGGCCAAGATCTCGGGTCACAACTGAAAGGCAGGATCGATTCATCGTGACGACCAGCTTGAGAAATCGTCACCTTACCTCCATTGAGATACAAAACCAACTTCGCGACTTCCACGGAGTATCTGTGAGCGCTCGAACTGTTCGGAGAAGGTTAAAAGAACGCGATATGGTACCACACAAGCCAGCTAATGGGCCCAAACTAACGCGAGCCCACCGAACAGCGCGCCTTCATTTCGCACGCAGTCATTTAAATTGGACACAGCAAGATTGGAGCCGTGTACTCTTTTCTGATGAGTCTAAAATTGTGTTACATGGCAATGATGGAAGGAAGAAGGTCTACCGACGTAAGGGAGAGCGTTTCGCACAATGCTGCTTTGAAGAGAGGGTTGCTTATGGCGGTGGCTCATGGACTGTCTGGGGCGGTATATCCGCGAGCGGCAAAACTCAACTTGAGGTTGTTACAGGACCACGGCTGCCAACATTAAATGCTGAAAGGTACATTCGTTAGTGCTTACAACCTCACGTGATACCATACGCGGACTATGTGGGCCCAAATTTCCTTTTTATGCATGATAATGCAAGAGCCCATGCGGCCGGCATCGTCAGGGAATATCTTCGGGATGTGAACATCACAGTTACGGACTGGCCAGCCAGAAGCCCAGACATGAACCCCATTGAGCACATGTGGGACGAGCTAAAAAGACGTGTTAGGGCTCGTCAGCCAGTTGCCCAGACGATGCAGGAGTTGAAAACTGCCATAGAAGAGGAATGGGAGATGATCCCTCAAAATTTCATAGAGCGGTTGATAAACTCTATGCCTAATCGTATGAGAGTTGTGGTAGATGCCCATGGAGGCAACACGCGTTATTAAATTAAACCTTTATTTGATAAAACATGTTTTTTATTCAAAAATCAATTGCCTTTAACAAGGCGCATATCCGACTTGTTAGGCGTAGCTCCATGTCGTATGGTATTCTGAATTCAAATTTAAAACAATACGATCGAAAAAGATGGTAAAATGTATCAGGTTTAAAACTGCATCAACAGTTTTTGTTCAATCTAGCAATCATATTTCGGTAGGGGCCATCGAAACCTAAACTCTAAAGTGGGCCAATAGATGTGTCCAGAAGTGTATTATAAATGCGAAAGTTTGTGAGGATGGATGAATGTATTTTTGTTACTCTTTCACGCAAAAACTACTGAATGGATCTTGATGAAATTTGGCGCTGGTCGGCTAGTCTGGATTAACACATAGGATACTTTTTATCCCGGGAGTACGTTCCCTTGGGATAATTATCGGCATTCACGCGGGTGGAGCCGCGGGTGGCAGCCTTATATTTTCGGGGCGGGTCGCTAAAGCTTAAAGTTTCACCACTTGTATCCTCCACAGTAACATGGAGTGTTTGTACAGCAACAAATAACAACAACAACAGAAAGGTTAACAACAAGAGCCAGGTTGTTTTCCAATCTTTACGAGTATCATTGCGCATGGGCAGTAACTTGTTTCAATTAACTCTCACTCACGCACTTTGGTACCTACCTACAACAAGAAGTACCCTCGCTTTATTACACTAGTAAATAGAGATCATAATAACCGAACCCCGTACATAATAGACCTCTATTGACTGATTCACAATCCTCCGCCTTCCGTTTCCTGTTTAAACTAGCCAGATTGCCTGGGCGAGAAGCTTGAATTGACTGAAACGTCAATATCACACTAGCATCTGAAGGATTCCATAGAAGTGAGTACCTATATCCATACCTTTTTTTGGATGGGATATCATCAAATTGTCTTGTCTCGGAGCGGGAGGGAGTGTAGACTCTTACTTATAACTATAGTCCTACCTAACAGTCTCATTTTCGCAACCTGCGGCCCTACCATGACGTGTTAAAGCGTGAGTCGTTCGAGCGAGAAGGAGGGATGGAGCTATATAGGGTGTATAGCTCCATCCCTCCTTCTCGCTCGAACGACTCATGCTTTAACAGTCATGGTAGGGCCGCTGGAATATGAAGTGTTCGGTTAAGTTGGCTCAAATTTTGGCATTTTAAAATTGACTAATTCATCACTACCATTATTTGCTTGCCCATGTCTTATCCCAATTTATTTTTAACATGTCTGTTCATCTTATAAACTCTCCTATTCGACGAATAATACAATAGTCAAAATACTAATAAGAAAATGTCTATATACTAAGACATTATCTTTTGAGAAAGTCCTTTGGGAGACACAGTTCCTTGCCATCCAAATACCTATAGTAGGTACTTATAATAAAATTCAATAGGTGACGTATAAATCTTGTGGAAAATACGCCTTAGTGAAAATACTCTGGGATTAGGTGACAGGCGAAATGTGGGATGATTAAATGAAATTCCTACGATAGAAACTTACAATAACTTGATTGTTAAGCCTAGCGTACACGGTCCAGAGGTAATTTAGGTTGCGTCTTATGTAACCGGCTTTATTCTCAGAGGACAATGGCACATGACAGGAAACAGTGCGATTACGCGACAATTAAGTCATGTTCTTGCGACATTGCAGTCGCGTTGTGTCGTGCTAACTAAGTTGTGAAGTAGGTACCCATATTCTGTTTTACATGTCTAATCTTTCCCAACCATGATGGGGTTTGTTTTCATTCTAACTGGATGCTGCTGAATACCAGTATCGTTCATGGAGCTACTGTTTGTCTGATTTTCATAACCATTCACTGGGTAAAACGATATCCTTTGGCAGGACTCAGATTTTCGCCTTGCGGGCGTCGAGTCTACCTGAAAAGATTGTCAACGATTTATAAATTGCAGCCGCGACCGCGACCATCCATTATTTTTAGGAACCTCGTCTCCGTCGTTATAGTAGGTATGTAACTAATGAATGGTCACCCATCCATGGATCACCATTTGCAAACGTTGCTAAACCTTGTAGGTCGACCTGTTCGGGGGTTTATTATTAAGCAACGAGTCCAAAGTTGTAAAGTCTAATATGGGTGCTTATTGTATTGTAAGTCGTGTGTTTTCAATAATTTTATTGATTTGACATCGCCTTGACCCGCGAGGCATGTGAACTGCACGTAGTGAACGAAATCACGTTCACTATATTTTGCTCTGCATTGAGAATAACATTCTATGAGTATTTTAAAATGCAGTGGTTTTTCGTCTTTGTTCATGAACATAAAATTTAAGCATCTGCATAACAAGTTCTTTGTTCATACAGGGCTTAAACGTCAAATTCTGCAAGAATATGTACGCTGAAATAAGGAAATAATTAAATATACCAATTAAAATAGATTTCTTTAGTACCTTCCTACAAACTACTAATGTACGAGTACGAATTACCTACGTAAAATGAAAAGCATGATGATCATTTCAACTAAAAGACGTCCATCCACTGTCTTGACATAGGCCACATCAACCGGTCCTGTGTTACTCGACGCATCCAACGGACTCCCGTGGCCCTCACCAGGGGGTCGAGTCTGCTATTGCAATCGTGTCTCAATGACCGGTCAATGATCGATTTTTGACGTATAACGTCAAACTTATGACACATTTCCCATACAAAAACTGACAAAGTTGTCAAATATTCGATCAATGACCGGTCATTGAGACACGATTGCAATAGCAGACTCGACCCCCAGGTCATCAGTCCACCAGGGGGTCGATTCTGCTATTGCAATCGTGTCTCAATGACCGGTCAATGATCGATTTTTGACGTATAACGTCAAACTTATGACACATTTCCCATACAAAAACTGACAAAGTTGTCAAATATTCGATCAATGACCGGTCATTGAGACACGATTGCAATAGCAGACTCGACCCCCAGGTCATCAGTCCACCAGGGGGTCGATTCTGCTATTGCAATCGTGTCTCAATGACCGGTCAATGATCGATTTTTGACGTATAACGTCAAACTTTTGACACATTTCCCATACAAAAACTGTCAAAGTTGTCAAATATTCGATCACTGACCGGTCATTGAGACACGATTACAATAGCAGAATCGAGCCCCTGAAGGCATGTCAAATATCATCTCAGTGAGAATCAATATAAAAACTTGCCCAGGGAGTATTGAGAGAATCGCCCCTCCGATCGCAAATTCCTCTACTTAAAAGTTCAACTAAAGTCAAACACATGCCTAAACCTTTTATTAATTCAACCGAAGTCACATCAAGACACGTGCATTCATTATTTAACAATTAGAATTGCGGAAGATATGTTGATTGCTATCAAAGAGATGTAAAAACTGTTGCGCATCATAATTCTTGCCTACACACAAAATAGTAAAAAGATCGAGACGCGACGCAGGCGCTTGCGCAAGAACGTGGGTATTACTGGAGTTAAAAGTAAAACGTTTGTTTCAATATTTACTGAGGTCTGAGAACTAAAATAAGATGGGTTTGATAGATGAAGTGTAGGGAACGCTTGCTTCCTGATGGTGAACACGCAATTCTATAGGCGCTTTTGTGGTGCACACACATTATTTAATTATGAAGAGCTTACAGAAATATAGAATGTAGGTACATATGTACATTTGATTATTGTATACTTACTAGCTTTCACTAGCGGCTTCGCTCCCGTCAAAGTCGGAAAGTAGGTAAATCAAGGGAATAGACAATCGGAAAAAAAGCTTTCGTCCTTTTCCAGGGTATGTTATACCCGTGTGCTAAGTTTCATCCAAATCCGTTCAGCCGTGAAGCCACGTATCCACTAAGCAACATTTGACGCGCGACATGATGCACAACTCACAACATGATGCTTTTCAAATCATATTGAACGGCAACGACGAACTTTGATTTAGTAACATTGTCAATGTTGCGCGCCTGCTGGCAAACAGACAATGTACGGATTACTGATTAAAATATTGAGATTTCACGAAGTAAATTATATAAATCATTGTTATTAAAATGAAATTGAATACAATATGAGATTAACTATGATTAAATTTATAAGTTGACAAGAACCCCTCTCAGTTGAAGGCCTCCTGCAGAGATTGCTATGCTAAGACGATTTTGTTATAGGAAGGAAAAGTCTGGGTTTACATAAAATACTGTTTGTCATTTAAAAACCTAAACTCAAAATCTTTAAAAGGTTCGACCCTTTTTACCAAATTTTCGTTTATTTCATTAATCCGGTTTTAGACCCTGGCATCCGTGGCTACATTCAATGCTTACCTAGTATACATTTACACAAAAATGCTTGAGTATACAATTCTGAAAATATTTTAGAATACCTACATACCTTTGGGAATGAAGGGCTTAAAGCTTTATTTCGTTCTTTTATTAAAAGTTGTTCCATTCCTATTTAATTCTACAAACAGTACCAACCTACCGTAGGTATAATCTGGAATAATGGGCAGATTTAACATTTTTCGTTTCCCTCTTTGTTTTACATTATCCAGTAAGCTCCTTATCCTTTAATTTATTGCGTCCTCATAATGGCGTTCAAAAGAAAGAGTAATATACCTTTATTTATGAATAATGCTCCCCTATTTGGCTACGAGGAACGAAATGAATGATCTTGGGGGGATAATACAATCACTACGTCCGGTGGGCGATAGCGACAGCGACGGCGGAGTCGGCGTATGGACGATGTATGTTGTATAATACAATGATGTTACCATTTTAGTCGGCTTTTATTACAGCTGCTGCTGAGGAGTACCTACCTAATACCTATATAATTTGTGTGAGCGGCTTGTCTGCTTACTCGAGGCTTCCGGCGACTGGGACCGCAACTAATTAGGACCGCGGTCCCAGTCGCCGGATCCGTAAAAATAAATATTTTTCTTCCGGCGACTGGGACCACTCATAGATAACTTAAAAAAATCTATAATTCAAACCAAAATCGGTACAGTCAAACGAAATTTTTTTTAAAATCAAAAAGGTTTTTCCTTCAATTATTACATCTAAAAATTTTTCGTATGACTGTACTTTTTTTGATTTCAGTTATCATTTATGAGTGGTCCCAGTCGCCGGAAGAAAAATATTTACTTTTTACCGATCCGGCGACTGGGACCGCGGTCCTAGTTAATTGCGGTCCCAGTCGCCGGAAGCCTCGCTTACTCAACTGGTTTGTGTGTTTCTACACATGCAAAGTTCGTTTATATTGGCAGTACCTACACTACTGCCAAACGTCTATATCATCATTTAAGCCGAACGACGAACTCCTTGTCCACTGCTGGTCATATTATCCTGGCCTAGACGTATTTTTAAATTGTCTCTTGTGTAGAGTTAGGCGCTGGACACACATGAAGATGTGGTTAATTGTGATTGTGTAATTGTGTGTGACAGCGAAGCGCGAGTCCCGGCACCCGCTCCCACCCGCCTGAACCCCCGTTCTCGCCCGTCCCTCGTGCCGTGCCCCGTCCTTTCTGTATGTTTTTACAATAGGGCGCAGACGAGTAGGTAAGCATCGTTTTCGCGAACCTGTCCTTTCTAAATGTTTGGCATCGTAACGCTTCTATTCATTTTGTATGAAAGGGACGCCGAAGAGACAATTATATATCTGCGCCCCGTCCTCGTCTAACGTTTTTTCTGTGTGTCCAGTGCCTAAGAGCGTTCTTTTGAAATTATTAAGTTTAGTCTGCAAATTATGAAAGAGAACACCGCCAAGTTGCAAAGAATACGTGTTCGCGTACGAGGACTTGTTTTATCCAACCCCTGCGATAATGTGCCAATGCCATCATGATTCCGCTGTGAGAGAGAGACGGAGCTATATAGATACCTACTGCACGAATAGCAATATCCCTTTTTCATAACGGGTCCATGATGGCAATTATTGGCAATGACATGTCATAGTATGTTACTTTGATACCTACTACTAAACTGGTACTGGCTTTAAAGTACCTACTTACTTACAGGACTGTGATGCACTTGGGTCAAAAGTTAACTGCAGTTGACAACACACCGTTGCGTGCGACAAATGAAATGACTTTTCACCGTTTACATTTAACTTGCCACTTGACCTTCTTAAGAAAGAATGTCGTTTGGTTCACTATTGTCAAGTCTTGTTACACAAGCTGCTGCTAAAGAATGGTGATAGCAATCTATCTATACTAACATTATAAAGCTGAAGAGATTGATTGTTTGTTTGTTTGAACGCGCTAATCTCTGGAACTACCAGACGGACTTGGAAAATTACTTTTGTTTATGATATTTCATTCATGACCTTGTCCTTGTGTCCTTGTCTGTAACCAATCAAAGATGAGAATTTTATTGTGTGGTGAAGGACACAAACTCGGCCGTTGATTGGTTACAGACAAGGATCGGGATCAAGATTGGGATTGAGATACCTATGTTATAGAAAGCGGCCGTAAGTTACCTGGAAAAAACGGGATATGCGCGTACGAAGTCGCGGGCAAAGCTATTACAGATAAGACAGTTATGAGACTTGTCACGAGAAGGTATTTAACACCTCAGATACGGTCATTGGCCAGCAAGTTACCACAAAGAATGACTGGTCGCAGGTAGGTTGCTTTGTGCGAACTGTGGTGACTCTGATTTAGGTATCTTGTCATCAAATGTAAGATTGTTCGTGGTTTTTAGTGATAGTTTCCACCCCTGTTGCAAAATCAGTGACATTACAAATTAAACTTTTTAACACTTTTCGGTACTGTAGCAACGTAGTTTTCAAACTAATTTCAGCCGGTCTCGATATTTTGTAAAAATCTTACTCAGATGAGGTGCGCTGTCAGTCCACTTGATGCCAGAGATTGACAGCTCATATTCGCAGTAGAATGTTTTACAGAGAAAGTTATCGGAATAGATATTAATTCTTTATTGTACACAAAAAAAATATATAACGCAGTGATTATAAAGATCATGTTAGCTCAAAGACGAGCTTAATTCAAAGTTGTGTTTTGTCCTAGCAAACCTTTGAGTGATAAAAAGAGAAATAGGATCTAGTGTTCAATTTTAATAAATTCTTACTTATATTTTTGGGTTCCGTAACACAAAAGAAAAAAAACGTAACCCTTATACTTCACAGGAGTTTTCCGTCTGTCGGTCTGTCACGACTTTTTTCTCAGGAACTCGTGGAGGTTGATACCTCTGTTGAAATTGTAGTTTATCATCGATTAGTGTTCATTGCTATTTATGCATAATTTTTGCGACATGTTTTTGGTATTTGTAAGTACTTAAATCAAAATCTATGGAACCCTCAGTGTGCGAGTCAGACTCGCACTTGTCCGGTTTTTTTTATAATTTATTTTACCCACTATAAGATTATTGCCACATTTTATTTGGTGAGCTTGAGCGGGAGTGTGAGCAGAATGATTCGTTTAATGTTATTATAAAAATACTGCTTGTCACGGGCGTAGCTATAACTTTCTTTTACTCAGGCTTCACGCAGAAACGACAGAAATCTGAAGGTGAATCTCATTCGTAGTGTTAGTAAAATTATATTTTTGAAGCACGGGTTATTCGTTCCAGTCGTCTAATATTTATTGAATTTTCATTTTTATTGTATGCTAAGGGGGATCCGGAACACCCCTCCCCCCTCTAATATACGCCCATGCGGAATATAAAAATATTGTAACAACAAACACAAACAATATTGCTCTGCACGAGCGTTAGTTCTCATTCAGGTTGTCGTAACATTAAAATGCTCCCTTGACATTTCGTAACAGCCACGAATTCACGACTGAGCTTATTCTGCCTGCTCTATCATTAATAATATTCCACAATCAGACCTACCTACATAATTTATCAACAGTACAGTCAGGAAATGTGGCTGATTGAATTAATGATACAAGTCTAATGACGTAACGACGAAATTAAATTGATCCTAATTATTGTACTTAAGAGCAGATTTTAATAAGGATAATTACCAACCTAAAACCTACTTTGGGTATACAATAAAAATCAATGATTACTGGGAACAGAGGAAGCTGACACAGGCGCTTGCTTGCCACTGTTACGAGTACTTTTTATTACTAATTAATACAAAAATGTTATATCCACTAGTGGGTGAAGTTGATCTGTGGATGATGACGATAAAATTAAATGATAATGATCCTAAGGTTCTGAAAATATCATAAAAATAAAGACACATTATTTTCTATCAAAAGCTTAGATACAACAACGTTACTACCATACGCACGTGCTCGATATTGATTTTATCCAACCATTTATTTCAAAAACATGTCCACTCCAGCCCTTTCAAGATAAAAAGCACACAACCAAGTAAATAACTACCTTTGGACCTCAAGTACGTCTTTCTAGGACAGTTACGTTGACATGGACCTGTTTACGCACAAGGGTTATAAACTATGCGTTATGGTACAAGTAGAGCACAGTGAACGTTCCCGATTGCCTTGACATAGTTCCACGTGCTTTATTCATAGGCAGGTGCCTTTACAACGTGCCCCTTCAAACTGAACTCGTTTTGGGTAGGTAGGTCATTTCGGTAGGTATTTAACTATGGTAGGCGCTAAATAAATGTGCAATAACGGTTATTGACCCACATACATTTATTGACTTTCTTAATATGTATCAAAAACAGAAATATAGACATAAAGCTGTCCTGAATCGACTTCTATCGTGATTCTTTATACGTTCTCTAAATAAATTATAAACCTTTTTTAATATTTAGGTACTTACTTTTAAAAAAAAACTGTTAATAATTTGTTGTTCGGGTATCTAGGGATATTAGGGAAAGGTTAATGTACTTTAGATAAACTTGCAATAAAGTTATTGCAAGTTTATCTAGCGCCTACCATATTATGTGAATGATAGTTATCATGAAAGGTATTTTTGTTTATTATATAACTAGCTGAATGATAGTAATTATGGTAATGGTTTGCGTGTAAAGTTGTTTGGCAATACTTCGACTGAGTTGTTCATACGTATCATAAAGGCAACTTATTTTTCCAAAGCAAACATAAGAACGCATATACTTCAGGAAAGCTAGATCACAGCTGAGTTCTTTGGTATGACTGTAAAGCGATTAGAAAATAAGTCGCGCGAAAATTTGAGTAAAAACCCGCAGATTTATGGAAACTTTATCAGTTTGGTTTTTTTTTTTTTTTTTTTTAGGTATGACTACTAGCAAGTTAGCACACTTGGGATATTAACTGCTTAACCGGACTAACATCAGTTTCGTAGAATTGTAGAATTTGGTTGCAGAAATTTATTCAAAATCCTTCCTAGATGGCTACAGTAGTGATAACTTAGTACCACATACCTATGAAATAAATTATTTTTATTCGGGGTTTCAAATAGGCAACCTACCAGAGTTAAATTATTGCGTAGGTATTTGAAACCCTGAATTTATTTTTACATTTAGCTACAGAAAAACCAGAACGAATTATAAATAACAAGAACACCTGAACCCAGCTCATAAGAAAACGTCCGCATTACATATTTACGAGGGAGGAACGTACTCGACCCCACAGGAATTTATGACGACGAAATATTCAACCTTGTTGCCACCTTTACATTTCAGGTCTACCTTCATAATTCAAAACTTGATTTCATAGTTTCCCTTACAGACATGCCAATAATTCAATTTAGTTTTAAATTCTATATCTCATCCTCCTTATGTTATTTTGTATGGAAAATCACTGCTTATCCGCAATAGATATTTTAATTGTAAGTTGTAACTCATATTTACAAATAAAATGCTATTGTACGTTTGTATGTATCTAATTACGCTTATATTGCATAGTTTAACAATCAAACTATTTAAGTAGGTATTAGTACCTATGTTTTCAAACTTTTTTGTTGAAGTACCACGTAATTCAACAAAAAAGTTTGAAAACAACGGTATCGAAAATACTCCTCAAATTTATTTTACTACATTTTAATTTTGTATCATATAAAAAACCTACTAATGAGGTCTTATCAACAAGGCGTCACAACGTACACACACATCATTTTATGAAACTCTATTTCATTTAAAACACAAAGAACGTGATGTGTAGGTTGACTCAAGAAAAAATGCGTTGTTACAGCAATATAAACATATTTCATTATGTACACACAAACAAACATACACAGTACGCACGTACGCACTTATGTGCAAAACTAATGTGAATACTTTCCATTAAAGGCCTGTCTACATTCACCATCTTTTTATAGGTAGCCAGAGAATTGCTATAATTGAATGAAAAAGCCTCTAAACCAGTTGTCATTATTGTGGTGCCATAAAAACAAAGTGAGAACTAATTTTTCTATGATGTAGCAGTTTTATTCAATGGGAATATTGAACGCTACTTTTTTCTCCATCGACGTTACTCGCTTTATGTCTAATGTAGAATGTTTTCATAATTCCATTTGCTTGTATATTTCTAAATGTGTAAACTACGCATATCCTCGAGGAAAAGTCTTGTGTTTCTCAATCTGCAATAGACGTGTTAAAATAAGGGCTCCCCCCGCAAATGTCAAAACAGTCGAGAAATCTGAAAGGGGACATGCGCAGTAGGGATCCGATCAATGCACCCCGTCGAGTGCGCGCGCCACCCTCGCCCCGGCCGCCGCTATCTACGCAGTTGCCACAAAAACACCAGCCAAAACCTAGCGCACTCAGCGGATCGCCCTTGAGCAACAAAAAATACACAATCAATCGGCTCATCCGCCTGTTAGTACCCAAAAAATGTAAAGTGAACGCGCCTCCTCAGCTAGCGTGTGATTCAGCTCGTTAAGGACACCCACACCTTCCGAGTCGTCTGCGGCGCGAGCCAGTGTTGCACCTAGTCAGGTCGCTGTCGCGTGACTCATCGGATTATCCAGAAGATTTCGATCGTTAAATTCGCTACGATAGTGGAGTCTTAGAGCCGGTGTCGGTGTGTTACCGTATAGGTAATTAGTGCAAGTTCGGATGCCGGTGGTCCGGCCGCGTGCCGACGTAGTGCCGGCGCCGGCGGGCGCTGCTGACGAGTGAGCTGGCCGCTAGCCGCAGGGATGGACGACGGAGACACCATCTTCTATGACGACGACGGTGAAGCGCAGTGCGATATGGTACGTCCCTAGCGATAACCTTGACAAAAACCTTCGATAATCCTAAACAATGCAATTAGTGCGTTTCATGTTGACATTATTTCAATGCTTTCAATGTATAACTGTAGATTAAGTGGATTTCAGTGGTTATATAACGCGGAAACATCGTTGAGAATGTGTGCACAAAATGGACGATCTGGCAGGTTTTGCAATGATGCAATACCGTGTGCCTTTTCGATATTGGAGATCAATTTCTTCTGCGGTTAGAATAGGCACATTAATGGTTGTTTTATAGCATCATAACTGACAATATCATTGATTTACATCGAGAGCGCTGCATCGCTTGAGACCTTGAAACTTGGAAGCGCTTGGATTATTCCGTGAC
Source organism: Melanchra persicariae (assembly GCA_947386135.1). Classification (NCBI taxonomy): domain Eukaryota; kingdom Metazoa; phylum Arthropoda; class Insecta; order Lepidoptera; family Noctuidae; genus Melanchra; species Melanchra persicariae. The sequence continues at coordinate 15,999,555 of OX376648.1, read as the reverse complement.
TGTTTTGCTTCATAATCGTAACAATGAAACCGCTGAAAATTAACATTCTTGCTGAACATAATATGCCATTGTTGTCATTCAGGCAATGTAAACAATTATTTTTAATTTCTGAGATTTTTAAAGCTGCGTTTTTAAGCATTCCAAAAGAATATTCGTGTTCTATTAGAAATCATTCAGTACCGTTATGGCCGTTTGTACCGTAAAAGCGAAATCATGTATCGCCTAAAAGATAAGTAAAATCCAACGAGGCATTTCTGTGGGAACATGTTGTTAATTGCCTCTAACTTTAGAATTAGTCAATTAAATACATATTCCTACCTTGTAACAATTAATTAACTGCCTTTCCATGATAAGCACTTTGGTAACTTTGATTGCTAATTACTACAGTAAAACTCTAATTATTACCCACATAAACTATGTATTAGGTAAGATATTCACAACATTAAATTTATTAAAAAAGAACTTGACTCAGGAAGTAAAATCTACAATATTGAATGAATGAAAGAAAGAGAAGAAAGCAATTGGTTAAGGTATGTAGTTTCTTTATCCTACACTTTCCTAGACTTTGTTAATTACTTGGACAGATATCTTATATCTTTAATTACTTGCTAACAACTAGTTTCAAAAGAAAAACCAATTATTTTTCTAATTATTCAGCTGTATTTTCATTTACTTTAGCAGTTAAATTTAAAATGGTGTTTTGGCCGGCACTGCTGTCACAACCGTTCACCTATCGACAATAGAAATTGTTTTCAACGTTCAGACTAAGTTTAATTCTTACCATGATCAGCGGCTCTAAAATGCTCTTAAGATTTAGGAAACAAAAATTTTAAGACAGTGACAGACATCCACCGACCTGCAGCTGCTTTCGATCAGTCCAAAGGTTGTCTGGTATATCTAATAAAAGAGTTGTAGGTGCCTAGTATTGTTTTGGTGTACAATAAAGTACTATCTTTATATCTACACTAGGCACTCTTGGTTGATTACAGCCCACTCAAGGAGGAGTGGCCTGATGCTTCTCCCATATTTTCTGACTCCATGAAACTAATTGACTACCGTGATGATGACGAGCTTAAAGAAGAAAAAGACATGTTAATTGTGTCACCGATCTCAAAAAATTGTGTCGTCGCAACAAGTATGTTTCTTCCATACCTACTCGATATAGCGTCAAATTAATGATGAAGAGTTCTCAATTTCCACGAAATCACGCAAGAAAATTCTCACTCCCACACAAAAACACATGTCATCAATAACACTGCAACAAGTTGAAACACATAACCTGACATTACGCAATCAACTTGATGCAGGTTCCTCTCGCTGCAGTAATCAATCATCAAGCGGACTAATGATCACGACGTCATCGCAGTTCAGAGAAAGTCACACGAAATTGGTGTATTAATCTTCATTATGTCGAAGCACCCACGATTCTTCACTAATTGTCAAGAACAATACGTTCTTAAGAACGTTCTGCCGTCTATAGAAAAAGAGGCACACCTGCTTTTAGGGCACAATTAAGTAAACCAGGAACATATAGTTCAACGAGATGCTGTGCTCGAGTTTACACTCTCTTTCAAAGCAAGAGTGAACAGGCAGCTTCTGGGCACGCTCGCTTCATCATAGACCTCATCTATCGCTCTCCATCAGGCGTGATCGAGGTCAAGAGCAAGCCCATTACTTAATAAAAAAAAGAAAAAACTAGTGAAGTGATTAATCTCGCTGAACAAATGTTGACGATTTCAAATAATTTTTGGTGTCCCGTATCCGAAGGGAAACCAAAGAAACCATATTACCGCCTTCCCTGTTCGTCCGTCTGTCTGTCAGTCAGCAGACTGTATCTCATGTACCTAAAAAGGTTGAAAATTTCACAGTGTGTAGGTATTTCTATTGCCGCTATAACAACAAATAATAATGTTGCCGCTATGACAACTAAAAATTGAATATAATTGAAGGGACACGCCATTTTTCAGTTTATTGTACTGGACTCGCACTTAGCCGGTTATTATTTTCTTTCTACGTTTTGTATTTTGGTCAGAAGCACCATTTTTACTTTTGGCGGCAGCCTACATCTATTTCTTCTTTAATCGTCTTGTGTTCATTCATTTCCGAGGTCTATTGTTGCTTTAAATAATCGCCATGTTTAATTTAATTACTATTCTGATATGAAAGTTCATGAAAGCTAATGATTAGTAAGTTGCAAGTGATGAGATATCTGATAGGTGTAAAATTGCTAGTTCACTTTTTAGCTTCGTGTCTGTGCTCGACTGGATGATTTATTATAATTAGTTCCACACACGTGGGTCGGTCATAGCTCGGAGCCTTGAATTTTAAACTTCGTTGCTTTCTTTGTTTCCACTTTATTTGGTATAGAATTTCTCAGTAAAACTCTGGCTGTGACAACAAGCGAGAAATGGCAATTATCATCGTCATGTTCAAATGTTTTCACCCTATGTATCTGTAATGAAAAGTTGAAACCTTCCATCAACATTAATAAAGGTCATATACGAACTAATTGACCTTTTGTTTCATTACTTGTAGTAATTATAACATTCATCTAAGTAGATAAATATTGAGAAATCCATTCAATTCTCTTACGGATTATTAATTACCTTTGTGTTCAAAGTTATTATAGGATCGTTATCCTTGAAGATGCAATTACTATTTATAATGAGTATTATTCACACAGTATCAAATTAATAAGATAGTTAATGTACATAACATTTAAAGTAGAGTAGAGTAGAATATTCCTTATTTATTTTACACCCAAAACAATTACGCAATTGATTCACAAGGAACCTTTTTAAGGGTACCGATCTAAAAAATGTGAAGAATTGATTAATACCTCTCCTACACCTATAGTTTTTAGGGTTCCGTATCCAAAGGATAAAACGGGATTACGGGACCCTATTACTAAGACTTCGCTGTCCGTCCGTCCGTCCGCCCGTCTGTCACCAGGCTGTATCTCATGAACCGTGATAGTTAGATAGTTGAAATTTCATAGATGATGTATTTCTGTTGCCGCTATAACAACAAATCCTAAAAAACAGAATAAAATAAATATTTGACGGGGCTCCCATACAATAAACGTGATTTTTTATAGATAATGGTACGGAACCTTGTGTGCGCGAGTCCAACTCGCAATTGGCCGGTTTTTTTTTAATTCTCGGATTCTTGCCCTTCTTCTTTTCGTGTCGTGTGAATTCTCAAATGTTGTCCGACTAGTATGTGGTCATTTCGCGGTTTTAGGTAAGTACCCCAGATACAAATCCTAGATACTTTTCTGCTATTGTGAAACGGTGAACGACCCAAAATGTCTTTGTGTTCATTGGTCTTCTGCATTCATCCTATCTTTAAACTATTAGGCGTAAAATGAGAAATATGAGCTTCACAGTTTCGTCACTTGATGCTAATTTCAGGACGCCTAAGGACGTTTCATGTGCTAATGAAAAGCTATAAATCTTAATCACCATTTACACGAGTCATTATGTCTTCGTTAACACCAATTGTTTTAGTGTTAATTACTTTAGAGTTAAATGTGTTGTAGCGTCGGCAAATAAATTGATTACCTATCAGATTTACATTCAATATATACCTAGGTATTGCTACCTAGGTATATATTGTATGTGAATCTGATAGGGCTTATAAAGAACTAAAAGTGTTTTGTTTATTACCCCACGGGAATTGTACTATCACGGTTAAAAAGCTTATATAGGTTTTGGTCTACCCGCAGTTTTCCAAAACCTGTTATAGACTTTCGTACCTATTTAAAACATTAATGGGATGTAAGAGAGATGACATGACTTGTGATTAGAATAAACGCTTTTTTCATTATTATTCATAGCCTCGCGTTTGCCCACAATCTCACCTGATGGTAAGTGATGGCGTGGCCGCCGACGAAGCACGCGTGTCTTGTTGTAACCTATTTACTCTTTACTTAAATACCCCTAGTTTGCAGCTGTCAGGAAACACAGACTCCGGCAGGGAATTCCACTCCTAAAATGTATGCATGTCACCGAAAAATTGCGGACGCCGTATAATTGTAAAATATCGCGTGAAATTGTAAAATCATTTTTCTCATCACATTATATCGAAGAATTATTATAATCTAAAAAAGGGTTCCCTATCCATTTGCATAAAATTTTAAGACCTAATATAACTTAGCATAATTTTGTTTGGCATAATTATATTTTCGCATAATATAATTACGCATAACAGCTTATGCATAATTTTTTAAGCATAATTTCTCTAACCATAATAATGATTAAGCATAATATTCTAAAGCATAAATGTATTAAGCATAAAGTTCTAAAGCATAACTTTTTTAAGCATAATATCCTAAAGCATAAATTTATTTACGCATAATGATATTAAAACATAACGTATTGAACAATTTTGTGGTTTTTTTTTCGCTGTAGGAAGCATGAAGCAAGCAAGCATACAGCATGCAAGCAAGCATACAGCATGCAAGCAAGCATGCAAGCAAGGATGCAGCAAACAAGCAAGCATGCAGCATGCAAGCAAGTATGCAGCATGCAGCATTCAAGCGAGCATGCAACATGCAGCAGGCAGAGTTTCTGTCACGGCTCCGGCGCTGCGGGCCTCCGTCGGCCCCACGCGTGCTATTCGTCGCAGACGGCTTTCGCTCACCTCGCTCGCAGCCGCCTGCGCGACTTTAAATTACCCTCTTGGGGTAGGACAAACAAGACTACGTGGAGTCGGTTTTGCAGCAATTCGGTTCTGTCACTAACTTTTGTTGCACAGCATATTAAATTCAGTCGATATTAAAGTCCATATTAAGGCCTACTAACGTTATGCTAATAGGCATTAGGCCTACTAACGTTATGCTAATAGTCATTAGGCCTACTAACGTTATGCGAATCAAATTTATGCCAAAACAAATTAGTCTTTAAGATTATTATGCCAACATAAAATGTATGCCTAAAAAAATTATGCCGAAGTATTATTATGCCAAAACAAATTGTGCCAAAATCGTTATGCTGAAGTTTATTAGGACAAAGAACATTATGCGAAAAGAAGGGATCCCCTAAAAAAGATTTAAGTATTGCAATCTTACGGAGTTTGCAATTGTCCGGTGACATGCACATTGAAAGTAGGTATTACCGCGCGGGCCTGCGGACGGCGAGCGTTGGGTAGCTCGCCGTCGGATCAAAGCCAGGCCCGGGTCGACGGCGTGTTCTGTTCCACGCGCGCCTCAAAGAGATGTCAGCATAGTAGACGGAGCCCGTTAGAGCCAGAGCCTGCCAGGTAAAAGGTATTTCCAAAACGTTTTGTTCGTGTGGGAGTAAGTTTGGCGACTGATTTCCCTGATTTTACCTATCACTATCTGCACACACAGTATGAAAGTAGGTATTCCCAAAATGTTTTGTGAGTATGAGTGGAAGTCAATTTGGTAAACGATTGATTTCCCTGACTTTACTTACCTACATAGTTGAGGTGTTACAGGAACATAAGTATTTAGCGGTAATGCCTTTCTAGTTTTAGCATTGGCGTTGCATTGTGAGTTATGGTGAACGGCGGTGACCTTTGCAACCATGCGATTATGGTGCAATTTCATTCTAATGGTGTTCCTATCATAGCTGCATAGTTTTGTATGCATGCTACATTGCAACAACGTTGTTTTCTTTAGGGTCAATGGATTTTCATCATAACTTTTCAACAATCATACATAAACTTACAATAATTTTCTAGTGTTATTGGTCAGTCTAGTAGGTAGGTACCTGACTGGATTGTAGACCACTGAGATAAGCAGTAAATTATTCTGCCTATGGTACGCGCCAGATAAATTTGCAACAAAAGTTCGTTGCCCTTTCCTTAGTAGCTCTTAGTAGGTACCCGAAAATTAATTACGAATCGTTTTTCATTAGAAAAAAAAAGTCACGGTAGATGTCGATTCAGGACATCTTTACTTATGCCTTTATTTCCGTTTTTGAAATTTAGAATCTTAATAAACGTAGATTGACTGTTATTGCATATTTATATGGCGCCTACCATAGCCTTATCCTAAGTATGGTAGGGTCGGCTTCCAGTATTTTACAGGGAGCGACTCCTTATCTCAACTCCATAACCCCGTAACGCGACACCTCTTGGCAAGACTGATGACAGATTTTTTGACTTCTGGCAATGGCAACCCGTAAAGACTGTCAAAAATCTAGAAATGACAGCCGCGACACCTCTTGGCAAGACTGATGACAGATTTTTTTACTTCTGTCAACCCGTAAAGACTATCAAAAATCTAGAAATGACAGCCACTACCAGGCACTTAGGAGTCTCGGTACGTTATGGATGGTCATCCGTGGACCGACCTAGGCAAGCGCTGCTTACCCTCAAGGGAGAGGGGGGGAGAGATCTTCAAAGATTTATCCTTGCGGCTGTTATTATTAGCCACCAGCTCCTCAGATAGGTAGATAAACAGTCACTTTTAGTAAAATATTATACGGGTAATCAACTGCATCCGGGTCGACTGGCAGCCGAAACCAATTAGGTACTTAGTTAAGTAATGATGTAAAGTCGAGAAAAAGAAAATACTTAATGAAAAGTCTGTTTATTTTTTATAAATAAGGTAAATTGATTGACATGTTTAGATATTTTTTATTAACAATATTAGGGAATGACTAAAAATAAAAACAAATACACAAACTGGGCAGTGGCACCAGCATTTAAAGGAAGATATATGATAAGTGGTCAGCCCACTTACTATAATGTGAGTGACGCAAAAAAAAAAAGATTCAGATTCAGATTTCAGCAGAAAGACGTCCACTGCAAGACATAGACCTCCCCCAAGTGTTGCTACATCGACCGGTGCTATGCATCTCGCATCCAACAGATTCCCTCGGCTTTCACAGGTCTTCGGTCCACCTTGTGAGAGGCCTTCCAACGCTTCGTTTTCCGGTACGCGGCCACCACTCCAGAACCTTTCGACCCTATAGACTATCTGTTTAGCGAGCAATGTGCCCGCCCTGCCCACCAAACCATTCTGAATGAATTCCCCAAGCAAGTCCCATATTTTCAATTATTAACAAACCTTTAAACTAGTACCGATCCCCAATCATTTTCCGACTCAGGGTTCCTTTTCCACCTTTTCTGTTTGACCAGCCTCAAGTTGCTGTGCAATGTATTTCCTGATCGCATCCTTGGTCGCTTCTCTCTTGTCATGCACCCAGCCTAATTTCTCACTCAAGTGTATGAGATAAGTGCTAACGTCGATGAAGTGACACCGCTCAGCTGACTTGTAGTCGAAGGGCAAGCATGGTGGTAGTTGTGCCATCCTTCTCCGCCTGTAATTGTGGCGACGATCCAGTTCTCTGCCGGTCTCATGTTCCTGAAAATAACAGAGAGTTAGTTGTCTGGGATTCGGGGTTTCCCAGATATGTACCTGTAGTCATAGTCACTCACGTTTTGGACCCTCACTTTACTGATTCACCTTTAAGAGTGTAGGTATAAGAATACCCTCTGTTCCCAAAAACCTGCACCCGACCCGTCTTCTGCGCTGCCACAGACTACACCGTAGAAGTGGAAAAGATTTGGAGAAACTAAATTTAATCTATAAACAACCGGCCCAGTGCGAGTCGGCCTCTCGCACGAAGGTTTCCGTACCATCTATAAAAAACGGCAAAAAAATCACGTTTGTGGTATGGGAGCCCCCCTTATATATATGTTTATTTTAATTTAATTATTTCTTTTTTAAGTGAATATATAACTAAGTATTCTGTGAATATTTCAAGCGTCTACCTGTTGCCGTTATCAATATCGAGCAAAAACGAGCAATAAAATCACGTTTGTTGTATGGGAGCCCCCTTAACCTATTTTATTATTTTTTTTAGTATTTCTTGTTATAGCGGCAACAGAAATACATCATCTGTGAAAATTTCAACTGTCTAACTATTACGGTTCATGAGATACAGCCTGGTGACGGAAGGACAGACAGCGGAGTCTTAGTAATAGGGTCCCATTTTACCCTTTGGGTACGGAACCCTAAAAACGACAACTTTTCATCATGAAACTTATTCTCTTGCGAATAAGAAAGCATACATTTTTGCTCTTATAATTTTGAAAGGCTTTAAGTGTAACCTAATAACAAATCTTAGGAATTCCCGGTTTTCCGATTTTTTCCTTTGTACACTGTTCTTTCCTAGCTGGATACCAAATTTGAACTTACTAGGCCATCTGGAAGTGGGTTAGGTTTTTGATCTATTAGTCAGTGAGTGAGTCAGTCAGTCAGTCAATCATAAAAATATCGGTTTTTAAACGTTAATATACCAATAACTGTTTGGGCTACATTCATGAAATCGTGTCTAGATAACTTACTGTCGTGTCAGCAACACGAAAAAGAAGAGCAACTAACTGATCAGTTAAATAAACTGTTTTGTCTATATAACTGTTGTTGAATCTATGGTATATACCTTCAGGCAAAAAAATATTCTGTCGTCTATGCAGGATTTATAGACGACAATACAGAAGGTACCTACTGATGTTATAGGAGATGAGTTTCGTTGCAATAAGAGCATTCACCAAATACGCGACATCTGAAACTACCACTGTCAACAACGTTATGTATACCCTTGTACGACCATTCATTCCTCAATACGGTAACTAAGCGCATAGATCGAGGTTTTGGGCTACAGAAAGCAAGCAAGTAGTAGTGACATAGTCCGAGGGTTTAGTGTGAGTTTTTGAACGTACTCGATCGCGTTAGCGTAAACGTTCACTTAAGTCAAATTGTATAGAAAAAAACAGGTTGTCCGTGAACACTCACGGACAACCTGTTTTTTTCTATACAATTTGACTTAAGTGAACGTTGTGTTGTGTGCTGTATTGAAACTGAATAAGCACCGTCTGGTGACACCACCAGACGGTGCTTATTCAGTTTCAATACAAATTGACGTTTACGCTAACGCGATCGAGAACGTTAAAAAACTCACACTAAAGGCCACTGGTATGTATTTCCTCATCCGCACCCTTTGTGTCGAGCTATACTCACTTCACCAAGATGGCGTTGCATCTGCCAACTTACTTGTTATAAGGCTTGTAGCCCAAGGTGTGTGCGAGGCTGCTGACACACAGCTCGCTGTGGTACACGAACAGGAACCGAATGCCACACTGCCACGCCACAGCCACTCTCCAGTCCTCCCCCCACAGCAAAATACCCACCAAAGTAGGAATAATTAGGCTAGCCAGTGGATTTACAATGTTCACATGCCTAGAAATAAAAGAAGGTCCTATTGCAGATATACATAGCAGATTATCACAGCTCAGATACAACAGAAGGCCTATATTTAAGGATCGCCCGGAGGACACGGTGGAGCATACGGTGGAGGCCTGCCCCGCATGGGCGGAGCAGCGCCGTGTCCTCGTCGAGGCGATCGGCGGCGGCGACCTCTCGCGTCCGGCCCTGGTTCAATCCATGGTCCGGAGCGAGGAGGCATGGGAAGCCGTCACCTCCTTCTGCGAAGCAGTAATGCTAGTGAAGGAGGAGGCGGGCCGCGTGAGGGAGAGACAACCCTCACGCCCCAGCCGCCGCGGCATAGGGAGACGCACCGGGCGTCGGCCACCGTAGGTGCGGGTCTGCGGACGGCGAGCGTTGGGTGGCTCGCTGTCCGATTAAAGCCAGACCCAAGCCGACGGCGCGTTGTGTTCCACGCGCGCCTCAAAGAGATGTCAGCATAGGAGTAGGGGCCCGTTAGGGCCAGTGCCTACCAGGGTTGCGGATTTGTTCGAAAGAGTTACGGTTTAATATTCGTGTATAGTGTGTACCGCATGCACAGCGCACATGGGGTTGACAGCGTTGAGCTATGTGAGCGTCATATTCGAGCAAGCGATTCATGTACCAATAACGCCAATTGATGCGTAGAGTCACCGCGGTCCTGGAACGCAATGGGCACTAGGAGGAGCATGGGTGGGTTTTAGTCAGTAGAAGTCTGACACTCCCTGCCGCTCAACCCAGAGCGGGAGGGGTCATTTGATGATTTCCCATCCAAAAAAAAAAAAAAAGGCCTATATTTAGAACAGAAGGCCTACACTAGGATGTTCTCCTGTATCGTGCAACTATCTGTAGGCCATACGAATATTTGTTCCGTGCGGGAATCGAACCCGCGACAAAGTCAAAGCATTAATTTCAAATAAACCATTTACAGGTACTTTTGAATCAGAGTCAGTCAGTCAAAAACATGAAGCTATTTGCACGTTCCAAAGCGTAGATCTCTATGGAGAAGAACGTGCAAGAAACTCCACGGACACAACCGTGCCGTCCTGAGATTGCTGCCGCCCTGGGTAATAAGTATAATAACGAATATGACCTATGGATAAATACGCTACTGGTGATACAAAGAAATTCTAATGCTGAAAAGTACAAAATAAAATTAGAGAATTCTACTAAAACTACTACTAAAAGCTTGAGGCGTGAACTTCCAACCTACACTGTCTTGAGGCCAAGCCTCTCAGGCTCAAGCTCCTTAAGTTTTATTTTATACTTTTTAGTTAGTTAAAAGCTAGTCTTAAAAATATTCTTTACTTCAATTTTTATTTTTATTCAGAGTTCAAAAACTGCGCAGACAAAAGTCTGTATCGTGTGGAGCAACTAATAAATAACCCCGATATTTGAGTCCCATCTCGACTCAATTAATTTGACGGTTATAGTTTGTTAATGACATAAATCGAGGGTTTTTTTCCATTGTCATGGCGCCTGATTCGATTGAGGTGGAAAAAGTCTCCTTCAAAAGGACTTCGAATACCCTTAGAAATAATAGAACCTGTATATGTGTGACCTCACAAAACTCACTTTGTGTGCCAAGTGATGATCGGATCCTTCTCAATATCACTCATATCAGTTTCGTTGAATTTGCTGATCACCTTCTGGTTCTTCTTCATCAGAATCCAGCCAATGTGAGAGAAGAATAGGCCTCGCTCGCTGTTGTGAGGGTCGGCGTCTGTGTCACTGTACTTATGGTGAATGCGATGGTTGCGCACCCATTGATACAGCGTGTCCTGGGTGGAAAATAAATCATTTTATCAATTAATTTTTAATCACAAACTATGCTCACGCTCCTATCCGGCCCTCTGTGCCCCAAAAGACCGCCACCAATGTTGCCGTGGAATTAGCAATATTTTGGGCCAATCAAATTTGCGATACATTCGTTTAAACGACACGAAGAAAAAAAGAATACATTCACTAACAGACAATGCTCAGAATAAAACGAATTTAGAAACTTGAAATATAGCAAATGAGTTCTTAACAGGACGTAAGTGAGCAATAACAAGGGATTTATGATAATTCAACTCTTGAAGGGTTACGCAGGGAATGAAAGGTGGTGCAGAAGGTATTTATTTACAACGACGGAAAGTCCCATCGTCCCTTGAGATCATAATAGAAATTAAATGTTACCTGTCCAGATGCTGCAAATCCTAACATCATGATAACCCGCAATGGTGTAGAAGCTTTGAATGTCTTATGTGTCCAGTATCGGTGCGCTCCGGCGGTTACGCCAAACCCACTGAAGATATACATCGCATACGCTGCGAAATAAACGATATTGTTATTAATTGATGAGAAGGTAGTGGAATAAGATACCAAAGTATGGATGGGATTGGATTATGGGAAGAAAAAAGGAACGATAGATCGTCTTGGAATTCAAAAAGATTATTCACACCACCTGAACGAAAACGTTAAATTATATGTCATGTCAACCTAACCTAAAGTGAGTCATTTTTGGCCGGTGGCACTGCCGGGCAATAATATTGTACTGGATTTCATTATAACCCGCTGGTCAATAATGTGATTTAAATTTGGAACCTCATATGTCTGCTCAATTGGCAGTATATTAGGTTCTTACAACGCCTTCTGTCTCTGTCTCTCTCTTTCTGTTCCAGAAAGAGGAAAGATATTCTCGATACTCTTACTACTTAGGGATGATATTCTCGAATTTCTACAAAATCATAAGGATTGACCAGGGTCCAGGATTGAAGACAATATTATAAGAATAATTGGTTATGTACGGATTATTGTATAAAAGGATAAGAATAACACTTAAAACCCATCTATAGTCAATTTATTAATTTAAAAACTATTTTCTCGAGCATCTCCTATGACGTTATAAATTCAAATTGCATGCGTCCGAACCCATTCTACCAGCTGATATAAAGCTCTGTATAAAGCTTTGAGTACACATAAATTATATTAGGCCTGCACATATTCACTTACCCACAGAGAAGTAAAAAAAAAAACGAAAATCGAGTTGGTCGTGGCCGCTATGTGGTAGATATACCGAGTGGAACGGAAAAAAGGCGCGGATATTGCAAATCCGTATGGTATTAAACTAACTTTTTTTAAGTAGGTATACAGTATAGTTCTAAATACATATCTCTACTTAGTGTTTGTAAATTTAAAATATTTTGTTTTTCGTATTATGGCTTCTTATTTTCTCACAGGAGGTGTGAAAAGTGGAGTATCCTCCTCGGGGATAAAGGTGTCTTTGCCTTGGGCTAGCTTGAATCCCTCGCTGCATTCAGGATTCTTGTATTAACTCCCTCGATTCGCTCGTGAGTTAAACTCTAAACTCCCGAATCCTTCATTGCGTTCGAGATTCAATATGACGCCTGTGACACAAGACACTGCTTTATCCCCTGTGTGCATAATCTACTATTATGTACAGAATGCACTTGTTACTTTGACTATCAGAATGTCATTTTATCTTGAGCCTGAAATCAAACCAGAATCCAACTATAGTATGCGCCAGATAAATGAAGAATAACGGTCACTGACCCACCTACATTTATTGACACACTTAATTTCAAAAACATAAATAATGACATAAAGCTGTCCTGATACGACATCTATCGTGATCCTTTCTGTTCTAGTAATGAAAAACGAAGGAAAAACGATTCATAATTTACTGTCCGGGGGTACCTACGAAAAGATATTAAGGAAAGGTCAGTGACCGTAATTCTTCATTTATCTGGCGCCTACTATAGATTTTTTTGGAACTTTTTGCACCGTCTTGCATTTAAATGATCATAGGCTTTACATGAAATTCACGAATTGCATCATTCGACTTACCTACATACTCGTATTATGGCTCATAATTTGAAAATCCATGATAACAAGACAAAATCTTGGAATAATGAGATTAGAGATAATTTATTATTCTCATAAGAATTACAATCAATTACATAAGAATTAAAACTAGACATATCACAAAAATAAACTATTTAGGACGTATTACATCGATTACAAAACAACAAAAACAAAAAAAAAAGACAAAAACAAACACACAACAACAAACAAAAATTAATAAGTCATTGGGCTCACTAAACAGTTAAAATACGTTAAAGTAATAATTTATTTAACTCACCAAAAGCAAGGGTCTGCCATTTCATTGGAAATGTGTAATGATAAATCATGTAAGCGGCTAGAATGTGGTAGCCTAGCACGATGAAAGTGGTCTTCCACTTTATTTCCGTCTCGAGCCCTATCCACTTCTCTACTTCTCTCACTTTTGACAAAAAAAAGGACTCCTGTTTAACTTTCGTCATTTTTAAAACAATAGATTATGGTTCTTTTTTTTAATGTGGTTCCCTTGTGTTCTCGACGACTATCCAAGGTGTAATCTTTATTTCAAAAGTTTTTCTTTTTATATTAACAAAAGATATTAGATAATTTAATGTATGCAAATTTTAATGTATGTAAATTATTAAAATCATCTATAAGATGATTTTAATAATTTGCATACATTAAATTATATAGACAGAAATTACATAGACCAGGTACTAGACAATAGTGTATTGTCTAATAATTTAGTGATTTATGTATTTTATGAAACGGTTTGTACACTGTTGAGCAGAAAAACGTCATTTATTCTGTTTTTAAAAAGTGTCCTTTACCACTTATAAACACAAAACTTTCGCCCTTTCCTTATTGATATTTTTGTTGTTGCTGTATTTCATTGCTTTCTTTTGCGTTAAACACAGAGAAATCCTTACTATCTATACTATTTTTTTTTATTAGTAATGGGTTTGCTCTTGACTCTAGTCTATGTCAGAGATGACAGAGACAAAGTCTACGATGGAGCGAGCTTACCCAGAAGGAGCCTATTCACTCTAATTTTGAAGAGATTAGGGTTGTAAGCTTTTAGAAACACAGACGCAGGCAGAGAGTTCCACTTCTTTGCTGTGCGCATTATAAAAGACGTTTGGAAACGCTTAGTGCGAATTGGTGGAATAGCTACAAGGTAGAGATGGTAAGATGCAGTGCGTCTGGATGTCCGATGGTAGAAGGGGGCCGGTGGGATGAGGTCGTAGAGTTCTTGGGCAGACTCACCGAAGTACAATCTGTAGAAGACCGATAAGCAGGCAACCTTACGGCGATGAGCCAAGCTATGTAGCTTGGCATCCATCAGTTTTGCGTCACCGATGAGCCTCTTAACTCTGCGTTCCACCGAGTCAAGCGGGGAAGCTGAGCCATCTCAAAGGTGGCTACAATACTCCATGCAGGATCGGACTTGTGCTTTGGGTTAAAAGCTGCCCAGGCCTGAAATATCGCTTCACCCTATTTAGGATGCCCAGCTTGGCCGCAGTTTGGGCTTTTTTTTATTATTGATAGGCACGCGCTTGACCACTATCTGACCTGATGGTAAGCGACGATGTGGTCGAAGATGGAGCACGCTTGCCTAGAAGTAACCCATTCACTCTTGACTTAAAGACTAAAGACAGGTTGTAGCTATCAGGAAAAACACTAATATTATAAATGCGAAAGTTTGGATGTTAGGATGGATGGATGGAAGTATGGATGGATGTTTGTTACTCAATCACGCCAAAACTACTGAATGGATCTTGATGAAATTTGGCATAATAGTAGTTTATGCAACGACCATATAAAAAGGGTTATTAAAACACGAGTGTGGGTTTATCACACGAGGCGTAGCCGAGTGTGATAATAGCATCACACGAGTGTTTTAATACCTAATTATATGCCGTTGCATACACTATTTTATCTTCACTCATACAGTTGAAATAAAATAAGTGGAAAAATAGTTAATTCCAATATGGCGGATATTCTCATTGCGTATTCGAATGACTGCGCAGCGCGCTCAAACATAGACAAAGATAAAAGCTGGCTCATAGACTTAAGTCAATGAGCCCGCGCTAAAAATTAAAAAGAAAAAGTTAGTGTGCCATAAAAATTAAAAAGTTAGTTTATGATGCAGTTGTTTAAAAATCGAAGGAAAATGTTGAACTGTAATGGTTTTTTTTTTAAATTTTATCTATCCACGAGAAAAAAGTATGCATTTATGCATTCGTTTTTGAACTCATATTTGGAACATTACGTTGTGAGTGTAGATAAAGGTAGATTATAGTCTGGAATACTTTTTATCCCGGGAATATGTTCCCTTGGGATAATTTTCGACATACACGCGGGCGGAGCCGCGTGCGGCAGCTAGTTATAGATATATAGCGACGTGAATAAATTAGTTAGGTACCCTAAATCTGTGGTTGTTGCAATGATTTCCAACAAGAACAGCTGCCGGTGTGCCGCGAGTTTATCGCGAATTGAATGTTTATTATTACTATTACGTAAGATTTATTTTGGAATTTACATATGTCAGTGCTCGAGCAGTTAACATGTGAAATCCACGAGTGGCGGCGTCTCTGAGCTACTAGGGCGTACCTTGAAAAGTAAAGAACATATTATAAAGTGCACACATTATCGTTGCAAGCCACAATCTCAACGGCACGCGGCGCCTGCTAAACACCATCAATTTATTACAGCTACGAGCGTAGAAAGCCGTTATCTAGGACGGAGCGATGAAGAACTGGGACCAAGGGCTCAAAGTCAACGGTTTCAGAATTATTAGTAACGAGGTAACAGTCGTATCAATAAGTAATAACTTTATTTTTATCTCCCGTCCGTGTTGTAAGTTTGACGTGTAAATATGCCCGTCTGAGGCATCGTACCTAGCTCCTTAAGAGCGTGTAGGTACGCCGTATGTCATTTCATACAAACTTTCAAGTCCTTATTCTTCAAAATGATTGAACCGATTTTAATGAAACTTGGTATGCATACGCTAGATATCCAGGTCTAAATAGTTATCAGAAAAATTTTTTGAAAAACATTTTAGAGGGAGGGAAAGAGCGATTTTAAGTTTTCTATAGAAAGTGAAAAATCACTATATCCTTCCCCCTGAACACTTTTTCGAAAAAATTTTCTGATAACTATTTGGACCTAGATATCTAGCGTACGCACACCAAGTTTTAATAAAATCGGTTCATTAATTTCGAAAAATAAGGATGTGTAAGTTTGTATAAAAAGCAGTACCGCGTAAACGCTCTTAAAAAAAAAAAAAAAAAAAATGAAAAAGCGTTTATTTTTGTTTTTGTAACTGTTACAATAAAAATATTACCTCTGCCAAACTGTAAAACAGTTTGTTGGCAGATGCAGCTCCCGTATTATATTCATACATATATTATATAACATTAGTGTGGGTACTTTTCCATCAAAAACATAATAATAATAAAAAATAAATAAAAAGTTACCAATCTAAACACAAGAATTGTATGCATTAAAGTTTTACAATAGCACTATCTTATGTGATCTATATTTTGCATTCATCATCACTTAAGAGGTTTTGACAAAAAGAGTTAAAGAGAAACTTCCCCATTTTATTCTTGAAAGATACTTTAGTGGTACAGCTACTTAGCAAATCTAAAGGAATGTCATTATAAATTGATGGTACTAGGTATTTTCTACATCTTTGCCCGTAATAATTTACAAAAGTGGGCACCACAAATTGTCTGACACATTTATTTCTATGAGGTCTAAGGTTTACCGTATTAACTTTAAACTCATCCTTGTAATAATTATCTACAGCCAATAACAGTACCACTCTTTGATGAATCGGCAGCATCCTACATTCTAAAAATAATTCTTCATAACCACTAATTTTACAGCGTTTTTTTGTGTTTTTATCAACTAAAAGTTTCATAAACCTTATTTGTAACAATTTTATTTTATCAAGATAGGTTTTAAATGTATTACCATAGCATGCCAGCCCATATGAAAGTAGCGAGTCCACCAGCGCATAGTAGATCATGTACAGAGTGGCCCTATCGAGTACAAAACTAAGGCGCTGTGAACAGCAAAAACTAGAAAATTGCTGGTTTCCTCACGCAATTTTAGCCAAATCTGTTTGGTTTCAAGCTGTTAATTTTAACTATATTTCAAAGAACACTGTTGTTTCCTAAAAATGTTTAAAATAAAATCCTCGATAGTAATGATAGTCAAAGTTACCTCTAACTTTGACCTCAGAAAAAAAAATCCCATATTACTAGCCTACTTATGCCAATAATAATTATACCAAATAATGAATCGAATATTAATGCAAAACTTTGTTGTTTTAGATTTTTAATGGATCAACTTAGTTTTGAGGAAATCGATAAAATGCTTCATATTTGGCAATAAATTGCAAGCATTTAGTCGTCGCGCTTCTCTTTCTTTTCTATGCAGTCCGAGAGTGACCGAGCTTTTGCTGTTGTCAGCAGCGTCTTAACGTATGAACCGATTTTGTTTTTTGAAGTGAAAACTTCTTTAACGGCGTTGTGCACTTTTTGGGATGGGTAAAAAATGTGAAACTCGCGTCAGGACACGTGACCTGATCGAAAATTCGTAAGATGGATAATGAAATATGTAATATAAATTGTCATCTTTGTGTACGATAGCGCAATAAATTAATATTGTATTTAACCACATAAATGATAGTACTTTTATTCTGATATATAAAGCAATTCGTGCGAAATTATTCCCTAACCATTCCAAAATATTCAAAAATGCACAACGTCAATGTTCAAGTTTTCACTTCTGCCGGCACTTCCGGAGTGCAACCCTTTGTTTTTTTTTAATGAATGTTAAGAAAATTCTCAATTAAGTCACCTTTCATACGATGATTTAAGGAAATCCACAGGCTCGCCAGTAGGTGACCGCACTGTTTGCTGACAATTCATACTTTTTTCTGGAAGCACTCCTCTATGGTGTTTATTTCATTTATCATTTTCATGTAACAAACAATGACTTGCTCCTTAATTATCCAATCTTTCATCCACCAATGTTTGAAGGGGATTATGGCATTATTTAATTCACTGTGAATGCTTTCCATTGCAAAAGTACACAAAATTCGGCTTTTAGCATAGAACTGGCTCGGACTGTCTCGTGAATTGGCTTTGTGGCTTGTGTATACTTCTTGCAAGTAACAGGCATGCAATTAAACTAATGATTTCACAGCGTGCCAGTTAGGTTACTGTCCGGTTTAACAGGCGTGAGTATCCCCGACTTAGGCTTTTGCCAAAATATTTCATTGTTCTGTTATTTAGAATGTGTACTTAATTTCTCTCGGCCGCCATTGTATCAATTTGCATAATAAATATTATGCTAATGCCGAGAGTTTGCATAAAATTTATTAATGCGTGATTAACGATTCTCTATTGTTTTTTTTTGTGACATGTGATTGATAATCCTTCAAATGGGATTTTCTAGAGCTAATTTCCAATGATTTTCACCAGGTTAACTTGGGGACCAGTCCTCGCTCACAGTTGTGAGGATCAGAATCTGCAGTACGATTCTGTAAACATTTATTGGTGTAAACTTATTTGACTTAAAAATGACGTGAGCCACCTTAGTTTACACGGTGAGATCTTGACAGAATGAACCGGTGATTGCGCAGTCCATTGACCATTTTGTTCTATAAGAAGATAAAAACTTTTTCACAAAAAAAAACCGACTTCCAAAAACTTCCTTGGTTGCTTCTTCGTTATTTGACACCGACTTCCAAAATTAAAGTTATTTTGTACTGTGTAGTGTTTTATTTGGAAGTTGGTTTTTTTTTGTGAAAAAGTTTTTATTTTTCACTTTTTAGTGGTACCCCACACCTAAAACACCACTGAAAAGTCACAGGAAAGCAAAAATATGCGATTTCGTATGATTTTTCCACATATTTTTTCTAGCTATTTGGATTTAAAAACCAAACTGCTGCACCGATTTTGATAAAATTTAAATGGGACCAATCGAGAAGTATATCCTTTCACATAAAACAAGATTTTTTCAAATCGGTTCATAAATGACGGAGATATGAGGTAACAAACACAAAAAAAGAAAAAAATACTGTCGAATTGAGAACCTCCTCCTTCTATTGCCGGTAAAACTGTTGCAATCAACATTTACGTCCATACCACCGAGCTTTAGCACCCGAAATGGCCTAAGGCTGTCTAGACTCCGCTATGTTTTACGATGCACTTTGAATTCGCCGTCTGCGCATACTGGATAATAATTCTCTGGTATTACCTGTTCGGAAGATGTAAGCTGAATAACATGAATAACTTCAATGATGTGGAATCTATGTGCTCCACCGGTTATGCCAAACCCACTGAATAGGTACAGAGATCGTAAATGTATAGGTACCTACTCTAAGCTGGGATGAAAGCAAACATTTATTTTTGATACTTTTTGACTTCTTGCATTGGGAAAGAGCATTCTGATACAGTTTTATGTGTTCGACATAATTTTAAGGAAAGGAATCTTTTGATGCTTGCCATTAATTTTAAGCCATATTAAAATATTATACCATTAATAAACTTACCAAGAGGAGCTCGTGTCTAAAGAATTACAGTCGCACGGATCGATCTTCAAAGTTAAGCAACGCTTACCGAGGTTGATCTGTGGATGGTTGCCTTCGTGCCTCGGAAAGCACGTTAAGCCGCTGGTCCCCTATACGGATTGTCAGAAGCCAGAAAATCTGACTCCAGTCTTGCTAAGAAGTACCCACTGTGTTACCCAGCTAATGGGCTGTGAGGGTCTGGTAGGCAGCCACTAAACGTAAAATGTTGGTACTCCGCTGAACCCGGTTTGACTGGAAACCAACCAGAATATACTTGGTAAAAGGCTAGGCAGATGATAAATGGACTTACCAAAAGCAACAGTAGGTAGGTCACAGGTGCTGTGTAGACGATGAAAGTCGTCGTACACTTTATTTCAGTAAAAAAAAAACCATACACGTGTTTTCATTTGGCACCAATAATCCTCACATAACATTAGAAATTATTAAATAATTTATTTGCAAAGTTCATAAGGTCTTGGCCGTGTGGCGTTCTGCCAAGTGCATGCTAGCTCCAAGTCACATTGTACTGCATTTGTTTATACTTCGTCGTCTCGCGTAGGTGCTAAGTATTTGAGGTGATTTGCGGTATGAGATCATGATAACTTGTTCCTTATAAATTATTAATTAATTTTAGTAGCTAGGAAGCGTCTGGGACTCTAGTGTTTCGATGCACTCGTTTGAGAACGCTAGTGTTTTTGCTGCTGCTTTAGATCCTTACTGGAATAAAATATTAGGTACTTTGGGCACAGATACTAGGCCGTCTTTGGGGATGAGTTTACTTTGAAAAACGACATCGTCAAGAAACTGATCAAATTCTGGTTGGAAATTATGTATGATTTTTCTCGAGCAAAGGAAGTGTAGAAGGACCGTAGCATGATTGTGGCGTTCTGTAGTAGGTACGCCGCCTGTGTTCGTAGTTTTCGTTTGAAAAGAATGGATTTTCCGTATCTTGAATTTAGTTTCTAACAAACTGCCAGGCCCTATTTAAGGCTAATATAAATTACAGATCTATGCCGATAAAAACAAAACACACGATTTTATTGAATACAACATTGTTTTACAACTTCGTATAGCCGTGCCCATACATATACAAGTTTATCGATCGCACAGCTCCAATAACTCTCTCCCGGTGACATTGTAAAGCTGTCGAGCGCATACATTCACGTCACTAGTCACCTTTTTCATCGAAGTCAGCTGTTTTTTTAATTTTTATATTCAAAGGCATAGACATACCGACAGGGGAGGGTCGCAAAAGTTTTCGTTTTTTGTAACGAACATTTGCAGAGGTGAGAGGTTAATGTCCTTGAGTATCAAAGCTATTGTTCATTCACTGTGTTTGTATGGTTTAGTTCGTTATTGAACATAATATGTCTCCTAAAGACAGTTGGTGATTTGACATCAGCGGTTTTGTGCTGGAAGTATCCATTGCATCGTCACGATTTGAAGTTTGTTTTTCGCGGCACATGAACATTCCGCTTCCTACAAATATTATAACTATGAAAGCTTGTATGTTCGGATGTCTGTTAATCAATCACATACCAACGTCTGAATTGATTCGAATGAAACTTGGCATAAGTTAGTCCACAACCTGGTATACTATAGTGTATACTATAGTGTGTTTCCTTGGGATTATTTCCGAATTCGAGCAGGCGAATCAGCTGGCTATATCTCGTCTAGTAAATACAAACTGCTGACCATCGTCGTGTCTTATAAAGCCTTGATTTAAAATGATCACCAAAGGTATGTACACCCACAACCCAATATCTGATGTCAGCATTCGACCAGACAAGGAGCTGTTGATAGAATATAATTATAACTTAATTAATACTCAATGAGTATTATTTAGATATCACGTTGTTACATTGAGATGTCTGTTGAGACCAATCCTGACTGTAGGTAGGTATAGATAGGTACCGACTGCAATAATTTAGATAGGTCCATTGCCCATGCAACATTGGGCGTACTTTCTTACTGAATTTTAATTTTTTAAACTAATAAGTAGTACAGCTTGGCAAAAAAGAGTATGATGTGGTGACAAGTGGAACTAAATATTTTACTAAATGGAAACCTTAGATGTCGACACCCTACTTGGCCGACAAGTGTTAGATTTTGAGTAACGTTTATTGTTTCACATTTATTTTTAACGATTTGATTAAATTCTCTTACTGATTTCCCATATTATTGTGCGTTAAGTGAGATAGTGGCGCCCTCATTTTTTCCAAACTCTTTTTTGCCAAGCTGTACCTACCTACTCTTGATTCTTCAAATTCATTCATAGTGCAACCTTGATTTCATAGATCAGAAAAGGAAAATTCATTATCAGAAGCTTTCCCACGAACGCATTGCCTCTAGATTGTGTTGAAATTGTAAAAAAGCAATCCTTTAATTAGACAACAAGCACAGGTACCTACGTACCTACCCATCTTACATTCCGTACTAGTTTTCGTCCTGGGCTTGGTGCCCTTGGCCTATTCCTCTTGAACCGTGCATTTTTAGGACTTTCGGGATAAAAACTAGGCGATACCTAGTGTTGATACCTATTTGTCAGTGAAAGTATTTTCGCTATCGTTTCACCTTTGATTACCACTCCATCCGAGTAGGTAGTTAACTAAAGGTAAACAAAAAAACCACGTAATACCAGTCTATTCAGCTGTCATGATACGTCACAGTTGTACTCTTGAATTTAGCAACGTTATTATTCGTTAATAACGTTGCTAATTGAAGAGTACAACTGTGACGTAGCATGGCAACTGAAGTGACTGGTATTACGTTTAGCCGGGTAACCCTGTCACGTGGTTTTTTTGTTTACCTTTAGTTAATTACCTAACCAAATGGAGTATACAAAAAACAACAAAAACAACAATTTTATAACACCTCTTTGATTCTCTATCGGGCCCTAGCTCAGAGTTAATATAGGAAAATATGATAACGTAACTGACTGCGGTCAGTCGTCCATAACGGTACACAGGGATGCGTGCGCGCACGTTGCTGCCGATCGTCCACTTTGCGGCAGTTGCGGGCTTGTGGCCCAGGTTTGCGGTCAGCGCTGGATTGCAGCCGGCCGGCTAACTACTACCATATCACAACACTTTAATTATTTAATAGTTGATGGCGTGGGATAGGATACTGTGTGCTAAATTATGCAGATATAACTTCGGTGCCGGGTTGACTGTATTTATTCAGCCTGTAATTAGGTATGCCTATGCATTTAAATGAAATGGTTTCAATTTATTCATCAAAACCATGATAATAGCCAGGAATGACCCATTGCTGTGGAGGAAGCCACCTACTCTTTCCTCTGTGAAACTCCCCGCGACTTTGCCAATGTCGTACTTTATATCTAATAATTCCCTTTTCCACAACTGTTGTTGCCCGAAATCTCCATAAGTCTACCAAGTGAAAGCAGCCTTTGAAAGTCGCGTGTGTAGGCTTACCAACATTTTGACGTGCCAAACAAAACATACAAGGTTACCGCTGTTTGTATGACTATCATAACATGTTACTACAATAGGCAGTTTAAAATAACGTCTATTGTTAAAAAACTAGGAGAAACTTTCTTTTGTTAAGATTTTGCGAAAGGGCTCTCAAATTAAATGATCTAAATCTTATCGTGGCCGTCATACAAGATTGTATTTGTAAAGCCGTTGCCCCATTGTACGTGGAAGCGTAATGAAATGACTGCAATCTATACTATCCGCCACACAGAGCTTGGAAAGACCTCAGCGGCCAGTGCTAGAGACTCACCGATTATGCATAGAAATTGGGGACTGGTAACCATTTTAACTGTGAAAGTTTTAAGGATGCATGAAGGAGCCTCCTCGTGTAGCGCAATTTGTTCCATCAGGCACTAAACTGAACCGAGCGCTCGGCGCATCCTGAACAGTCTTACCTAACACCTTACAAGACTGGCCAATCCTTCCCTTGCGGTGGTAGGGCTAATGCCCGCCTGGTTCGCGACCACCCTCCCACCGGAGTTCGGCGTCAAGCAGGCTGCTGTGTTTCGTCGACGCGTGGGAGTACCAGTGCCTTAAGGCATCTTCTGGGCACGCTCGCTCTATCATAGTCACTCATCCATCGCTTTCCATCAGGCTCGATCGAGGTCAAGAGCTAACCCATTACTCAATATAACTACCTATGTCTGTGATAGTTGAAATTGGACAACTGAAACCAATTAGAGAAATGAGAATACTACATATAAGAGCAAGCGGCTCCACTCGCATGATAGTCCGGAATTATTCCAAGGAAACTTACTACTGGAATAAAAATTTCATCTAAATTCGTTCAGTCGTTGAGACTTGATTTGTTCCAGAATTTCATATTTATAAGAAGCTGGTTTCGCATTGCTGCCGTAGAGGAAACACAAAATGTTCTATGCAAACAATAAGTTAACAATGTTATGGCAGCGCATAAAGTTTCAAAAGACAAACAATCATTGAGTTTTGTATTTTTTTAAATTATTATTATTCACTTCAAAGGAGGAAGTCACTGCAGGTATGGCGATCCCCTGCTCTGTGGTCTACCATCTAATATTATACAAAGTGTACTTTTACTCAGCCTGCGTACTGTGAGATACGGCTGCCAATGCTGCCATTGTGCGAGAATTCAATGGTCCACAGAAATTCACAGAATCTTATTACATCCACTTGTTCACATCGAATCTGTTTGTATACAAAAGGTGGGAAAGCTTTTGATAGATTTCGAAATAGATCGATGTTATCTACTTTATCAATACTGTAAATGAAATTGGATGATGAGAAACGATCCGGACGGACGGTTGTTTTTTAAAGCAGTGCATTGCACGTAAAGGAAATAATAATTTTGATTTGATGTTTTAAATAAATGCTGGAAGGTGAGGTGATAGACTCGCTCGACTGCGGTTAGAATTAATGGTGCGCATCATGTTTCTCACAGTGGAGCCATTACGATCGTAAATGTTAACCGACAACCAATTACCAGAGCAGACACACGTTTTTATATTTTTTCCAATATCATTCTCAAGTCTTCACCGGTTTATCTAGCTAGTTCATAATAACCAAGTAGCAATAGAGGCTAGGGTTGCCTGACGTAAAAATCATCTTCTACAAATCTTCTTTCAGTCCATCGAAAGGTTACCTAATCTTATTATCGACTATATTCTACTATATTATATTCTTCTGTTCAGTTCTTTTTCAGTTATTACCTCAATAATATGTAGTTACCTTTATTTTAGTCCATCCAAAGGTTGCCTTGGCAGTTATCGCCGTCAGCAATAAGACCGCTACTGCACCCAAAGAATTAAAATTGTGAACGAATCTAACTCAAAGATTAATGTAATATAGTCGTATAAGGCTGAAGAGTTTGTTTGGTTGAACGGGCTTATCTCAGGAAAAACTGGTTCGAATTGAAAAATGATTTTAGTGTTGGATAACCCATTTATCGAGGAAAGCTTACGGGCTATATAACTTTTGTGACGCAGACAGTTGCGCGGGTCACCAAGTATAATAATAAGTCGTGCTATTTTAGTGTCCATACAATAGAGTATACCTACTCTTATTCTATCTGTCTGTATAAGCTCCTGACTTTTTAAATGTTATAAAAGAGTTCATTTATCTTTGTTATTTTATGGTGATTCGTCTCGCTGGTCGAGTGCAACCAACCGTCAATATTAGTTTGGCTTCAGTTTAAAGACTGCAACAATGATCCTGCTTCAAATTCTCACGAAAAATCCATCTGTGACACTATCCCATCAATTTCAACGTTTTGTAAAATGTAAATAATATTATTGATTGGTTGCGTATCGTTTGAACCGCAAAGCATGAGGGCTTGTTAGTACATACACCAATATATCAATTCTTTGGTAAACGCCCGTGATCTTTGTGTCTGAGGGATATTTATACGCCATCAGGAGTGCGATTCTGACAACTTCGTGATATTTTAGAATCTGACGGCGGCGTTTGCAATTTTTCGTTGACATTTACATCTCACCGTGCAAACATAAGTGAAGTGAAGACGAAGTGAGCTATTAATACATGCAATCTAGTAAGTAGGTATGACAGTTCACTTCAAGCCCGCTACGTAATCTGCGCCGCTAAACTAAAGTTTTCACGATAAAATGTTATCAAAATAGACCGGCAGCTCTGAAGGCGGTGACTTTTCACATGCACCCCACGTATGCTGACACTTGGGCCCTGAGCTGCCGACTCCTGCTCACCAAGGTAACCTTGCGCCTCTCATAGATTTCTGACTAAGACTCAGATTTGATCTGACTATAGTAGATTCCAGATAAATGTGCAATAACGGTCGTTGACCCAACAGAAATAAAGACTTAGAGAGAGCAGTCCTGAATCTACTTCTATCGTGATCCTTTATGTTCTCTAGTAATGTAAAATGGTTCATAATGTATTGTTCGGGTATCTACGAAGGGATATTAGGGAAAGGTCAATGTACTTTACTGCAAGTTTATCTGGCACAAAGTATAATAATTACATTTATATTGTTTACCAACGTCAAAAATCTTCAATAGAACGGGTCCATTCACTTAGCAGCCCTACGTTTCTCCGTATAACAATCATTAACATAGAATAACGTTGTAATCTAGCTGTTGGCATACTACGGCCTGCTGCGGCCTATTGCCTATGCATGAGAACCTCGCAATGATACCATCTTGATTTGTTCTGACGTGCACATGTGTTTATGACGAAACTATTCTATAGGTGTTGCGTTTTAGCAGGGTAATGGCGTTCATTGACCCACCTTTTATTGACGTTCTTAATTTAAAAAAAAAAACTTTTTTTTCGACTAATAAATTACTACCTATACTCGGAATTTTAATTCGATTCCAGATTTGACAATTTCAGTGTTGCAACGTTATGACAAGTACTAAATAGTGACGTTGCGAAATTATTCGATACGGAAATGGAATATTTCCGGATCGATTCCTCTCGTTTATAGTAGTATATTTAAACAACTACTACTTTAATAGAAACTAAGTAGGTATATCAGGAAATTAAATATTTCTGAACGGATAATTTAGTTATGAGTTCTCTTGTATTATAAGTTTTGTTTTTAATATAAAAAACAAAAATATTAACTTTTTATTAAATAAAGCAGCGGTTACTAATTATTAAATAATTATTATGAATAATTATGTATTTATTTAAATAAAAATCAATAATTTAGTCTTTACTTGGCACACCAATATACATAAATCGCGAATTACATAAACATAAATCGCGATTATTTATCGATTTTTTGTGTTCATCACTACACATATGTATGATATGTGGTATCATTATTTTACAAAATGACAGTAGCTAATGTCAAATGTGGAATCCAATTATAATTCCGAATACAGTAAAAATAACAGGTTTTTACTATAACGCTCTAAAAAGATGAAAAATTTTGTCCCTGTCCTGTTGAGGAGTTGGTTCGTCTTGAGCCAACCCTAGATCAAAAATCAGGTCATAGTTATCATACAAACTAAAAACTGATCCAACATACACAATTTCAACTCTGTACAATAAGAGGAAGTGGTTCCAATTTCTTTTCTTCTTCCAATCTTTCAAGATTTGACCCCAACAAATTAACAAATATGACGAGAATTTTGGATAGGGCAATGACTGATATTGTCAAGCTAATAAGAAACTACTTTAGCATTTTTCTTTAAACGTTGCCCCATAATAGGAATTTCTCCTGTATCGTGGGGGCGTTTATAAACATACAATCTCACATACACAAACAGCATTCCTATATTCGTATATGTCGCAGCCAATTAGCTTAATCAGCCGTTTAATTGGTTGCCTAGCCTTTTCATTCAAATGTGTCGATTTTTCAGCGACCTAATTGACATTTTTTGTTCAATACCTATCGTTTAATGATTTGCTCATGATTTGCTCAAACGGCACAGTTCAATGAAAAGTCTAAACTTTTAATGAAACGGCTTATTCAGCTAGTTGGCTGCGACATAATTACAATTCCAATCCGATACAACGTTGTATCGGATGGGAATTGTATATGTCGCAAACTAAATAAGAATAGGTACCTACCTATGTACTTACTCTTATTTAGTTTGAATGTTGGAGTCAAATCGAGTCGTATCAGTTTTGGGTAGCATCGGGAGGCAACCGGTTGGCATGAGTCAGTCTGTTTGGGTTCGGAATTTTGATTTTGAAGATCTCACTAAAACGCTCAATAATTTTATTCTAAACAGGTAGTATAAAGTTGTTTAGTAAGTGAGTAATCATGGAACGTAGGATTAAAGTCCCTGTGATAAAGCAAAAAATTCAATCTAAAATCATGGGTATGATGATTTTAGATTGAATTTTTGACAGTTGCTCAATACTGGTCGCCAAAATGTATTGTTTTATATCAATCGAAAAGAAGAATGAGTATCTATGCTACACGATCGATAGGTGTTTAAATAACTTCGTAAGCTACTTTTAATAAAAAAAACACGGTTCCCGTAGAGCATGCTACGGAAACGAAGCCGGGAAAACAGCAAGTAGGTCAAAATCAACGAAATGAGGTGCTGTTGGTCAGCGATTCCGAAAAGTTGGTCCGCGGAACCCTGGGGTTCCGTAGAAAGATCACAGGGGTTCAGCGGTCTATCAAATAAAATTGGGAACCTCTGCTGTAGGTTAATAACAAGAAACAGCACCAAAACTAATGTTGACTGAAATGATTTATCTCATAGCTAGTACTCTTAGTCATTCTACAACTTTACGACTGTAACGGAAACTAGAATCGTGACTTCAACTTAGTTTAGAACAAAAAAGTGCTAGAAAATATATGATTTATCTACACTAAATGCCAATGATAAATTATAAAAAATATTGCAAAGGAACCGTAATAATCCACCGTTTAATAAGCTTATTTTCTGCGATGACAATCAATTTACCGCAACTGTTTACTTTGATTTACCTAAGTTCATGGAGTGCAATTTTGTTATGTAAATCAGTATTAATAAGCAACTGTTGGCGACACTTTGGGGTGGTCTATGTCCAGCAATGGTCGTGTTTCTTCGGCTGAAATGATTATGATGAAGCAACTATTTATTTTTTAAATTTTAATGATAGAATAATATATTGTTTCTTGTACTTGCCAGGGTAACCTACCTTGGCAAGGTTTCCACGTAAAATACTGGTACTCAGCTGAATATGGTTTGACTGGAAGCCGACCCCAATAAAGTTGGGAAAAGGCAAGGCAGGCAGATTGTTTCTTGTACCTACTCTCCTTTGAGTAACGTACTTATGTACCGAGGCTTATTTGAAGAGTAGTGCAATCTGTGTAATGTGAAGTTTTCATAATTAAAAGTCACGTAAGTATTTAAAACTCTCGAAACAAATGCAAATTATTATGCAAACAATAAGCTTACAAAACCACAAAATGATACGGCCTCCTAAACCGAAACATATGGCTCCAAAAATGTCGGGATGACGTCATTTTACAAACATTACTGTATCCGCGTTGCACAGCCAGGAACAGCATTGTCTTGTTTGACACCACGCATTGTGATCGATCTGTCGAGATTGTTCTATGCAGCCATTCAATTTGCTTTACGAAATGTAGCTGTCCAAATACATATATAATAGGTTTCTCAGCAGACGTGTGGCTAAACTAACGATGTGGGTTACTTATTTCATGTTTGTTAAAAGCTTTCAAGTGTCAAAACTTAGATAACAGAAACGGTGATTGCTTTTTATGATTGGTGACGAAAACCCGTAATACCTAAGTTTATAAGAATCACTTTTGCGAAATGTGTCTAACTATCTAATTGCAATCTGAAATCTAAAAATTATGTCATTCGTCGACCCAAAACACACAATTTAAAAGCGACCATAACCGTTTATATGTGGCAGCTTATAATTTTCTTGATGTTTTATCACCCCCCTACCGGCCCCCTACTATGACTTGCCAATGTTATTATGATGCCATTGTGAAAAAGGGATAGTGTCATCAGCTACGTCTCCCTCCCACACCGAAGTCAGGACGCTGTGTTACCCTAATCTAAATTGTCTAGCATGCGTTGTTCTGCAAACACTAGTGGTACTATTTCCACTATGGAAAGCAGTTAACAAATCGGCGTGATAGTCTCTAACAATAGGCTCACGAACTCACGATTCAAGAAGAAGGTAGTCACCAAACACGTGTAAAGCTTTCACTGAATACCAATTTCCGAGATCAATTTACACTTAAAGTGCAAATAGTTGAGCCAGAAACTTCTCTGATCGAATCTAATTTACTCATACAAAAGCACCTTAATCTGACCTTGTAATAGTTGACGCTTTGACACCAAATAAAATAGTGTTTATGTAACCAAATAACATGGCGATTTACGTTTGATTGTTTCTATAATGCGGCATAAATATGCGGCGTCTGTGTAAACAGTGCTGTATCTAATAGAGTAATTAACCTTTGGCTACAGTTCAAGCCTATTCCTTGCACACGGCGTCTACCTGTTCGTTGATGCGCGTGAAACTTACCTAGGCTCACACGCGACTTGTTGACCTGCGTGCAAATCTAGCTAAATATTAGTTTGTTTAACATTCTTGCTGACCCCTAAAACTCTAGTCGATAGCTAATTAGGTAGTTTGTAGGCTAGTTTATAAATAAGTAAGCATAACTGTTCTACTATATTACGCAGGTGTTTTCGCTTCAATTTTTATCTACCTGTACCTGTGATCTGCGAATAGGTTTAAGGTTTTATCAGGAACAAATAATACTCGTATATATTGTTCTTCTTTAGTTACTTCAATAATAAATTATGTAGTTGAGCCTACCATTCAAAGAATTGCTGGAAGATAGTTCAACTTTGAATTATCGCTGTATTTCAAGTTGTTTGGTGTCAAATAAAAAATTAAGTAATCATTCAAACCAGATAAAGAGACAGGCAGGATTATTTCCCTATTCTAACTAAATAACGAAGCAAATGGAATACCTACGTACCCAAAGGATACGTACCAAACCAGGTGGCGTTTTGAAATTTCTGCCAACCAAT
This sequence comes from Melanchra persicariae, assembly GCA_947386135.1. Classification (NCBI taxonomy): domain Eukaryota; kingdom Metazoa; phylum Arthropoda; class Insecta; order Lepidoptera; family Noctuidae; genus Melanchra; species Melanchra persicariae. The sequence goes on along the minus strand of OX376648.1, from coordinate 15,968,931 downwards.
AGGGAGATAGTCGTGAGTTTATGTAAGTCCAACTAATTAGTTTTCCAATGTTTTTTCTTGGTCCAATTAAGTAATTGAAAAGCTGAAAGCTATGAAAGTGACCTTTGAAGACGCCGCCGTGCCGCTCTAGACCGTACCCATTGTTATACGGTCTTAACTAATTAAATGACTGGTTTCCAGTCTATTAAGTAAGTCATTAACGAAGCCCTAGGCAGGCATTAAAAGCTCAGACTACATTTAACTATGGAGCCCTAGTTATAAAAGCTACAGCTCTATTGTAAAGGTCAAGGACAGCTTCAGTTGACGTGATATTTTCCACACGAATAGGAACGTTCACTTCAGTAAGAAAATTCAGTGTGGGTGGGTTTCCATCGTTCTTTTTTACATTTTCCTTTGAATATTTTATAACTAACTTCTGGGGCCACCAACTCTTAAAGCAGTATTACTTCAATATTACTTCCAGTGGAAAAGAGACGGAGCTATACAGGACGTATAGCTCCGTCTCTTTCCCACTCGAAGTATTGCTTCAAGAGTTGCTGGTTTAGGCCCTGGCCATGGTTGGCATGTTGATTAAAAGTAGGTAACATATTATGTTCTTTTTCAGGCTATATCTATGCTAAATTTCATGAATATCGGTTCAACGGCTTCGACGTAAACATACGGAGTTAATGCCGTAGTATTCATCGTGGTATAGGATTATTCAGTTGGAAACACATTTATTGGTTTAGTGGTAATTGTGGTGTTAATTCATGGTAATTTAAAGAAACCTTTCTCATTTGAAGGAGTACATAGCAGTCTCATACGTGGCTTATGTTAAAGCTACAAATTAACTTCGGTTTAAACACGAAGTTAGCCGACAAAGTCTTCCTTGGTCAAACCGTAGCAAATTAACTGTGAGTCTAATAAATAAATATGCGATTAATTGTAATTTTAAACGCAATTTGCACGTAAAATTTTAATTAGTATTTTATTGTTTACCTTTTCATAAGCAGTGGTAGTTCTTAGTAAGAAAAGTCTATTTGTAATCATTATCACCATAGGAAATCAGTATTAATGTTCCCACTGCTTTTACACATGCCACCGCCCGCTCTGTGAGCGGGGTGTGAGCTATCATGATCCACCCACCACCATGCGGCTTGCTCGATGTCAGTCTAATAGCTCATGAATAGGAGGTGTAGGTACCTAGAAGGTAAAAGCGTGGGCATTCGTTTATTTTCAACGAACCTTTTCTTTTCATAATAGGTATTCTATTCTTAGGGCGAATTTCACCAATGAAACTGAACGCGATCAGCGTATAAACCACGTTTATGAGCTGTCAGTGTCACTATTTTTCTATGGAATATTGACGCTGACAGCTCTTGAACGCAGTTTAAATGTACTGAGCGCGTTCAATTTCATTGGTGAAATCCGCTCTTAGACATTTAATTATGTAACAATAACAAAAGAGTTTTTTTTTCGAAGAAATGTTAGTAGGTAAGTTATTTTGCGTATAACCTTATAGTTGACCTCTGACTTTTAGAATTCTAAACACGTGGATATATTATTCCAAACATGTACGCTCCCCACTGAGATAACATTCAAGATGTTTATGTTATTATGAGTTAATAATAATAAACCAATTATTTCGGACGACTTGGCCCATGGATACCTTACCCTAAACATGACATGTTTTTATAATTAAGCAATGAATAAAATAAAACTATAGGTAAACTTTGCACACAAAGGGCTGTGTTGGCGTCACGTTGCGCTTCGTGGAGTCGTCTATCCTTCCACGAAAACGTCGATACAGATTCGCCACACATTTCGGCCAAGAAATCTTTCTTCATAAAGATCTGTATTCTCTAGGTCCTAAGTTGGAACCCGCAGCACAAAAGTCCTGATGTTGCAGCGCGTCACCAACTTTTCTACCCTGAGGATCGACTTGATCTTCATGCAAATGCAACTATTACTGTATAATGTCTTTAGTCTCTGACTTTTATACAGCTGCGTAGTCGGTGATTGATGCAGGACCATAGATATAATATAATAGTGCAGGACGCAGCAATATATTCGATCTCTACAGAGCAATACCGCATCGATTTCGGAAAGTAGGCTCCTTTCGCTTCGAGTCTGCTGTTACAAAACCTACCTACTTGTCAGAAATACAAATCATAGTTAACATGCACAAACTAAGTAAAAACTTTTTCCAATCTTGCTAAGCATGTCCTCTCTTCTTCCCCAGGGTCACTCTGAGTCGAAGGGTGCAAAGAAGCGAGAGAAGAGCGCGGGGGGCAACGGCAACGGCAAGCCGAGCCGAGGAGTGGCCACGTCCTTCGGGTTCCGCCGCCGTCCCGCCAGCACCTCGCGAGCCGACGATAATTCGCGCAGAAAACAGAAGGCTCATGATAAGAATGGGAATGGAGGTAAGGAATAATTGTTGTAAGTAGGACATAGGGCAGGGAAGAGATTCCTCAGGATTGCGAAATTGTTACAGTTACAGCGGCCTTGGAACGCAAAGGGAAACTGAAAGAACACGGGAAGGTTTTAGTCAGTAAGAATCTGACTTAACCTACTATGAAAGAAACCTAGATGAAGTAAATGTTATGTCATTTGAGCGTTATAGCTTTTGAAAATATAGAACAAAATAATGTTCTTATTATATTCAAAATGAGCGGCACCCATAAGGGATAAATACCTACATACAGATTTTAAATAAAAGAAAATAAATTGCCATAGACCAGACGTACTGTATTGATAAGCTTACCTATAAGTTATAATTTCTTAGTAAAAGTAGATACTTAATGAACTAGTGCTTATAGCAAAACATTAAACGAAAACGAAAGTACTCGAACGTGCATGCAGAAAAGTTGCAATAAGAAACCCGCAACTTTAATTACAAGTGACCATAAAACATGTTTGTGGCACCTAAGATGTCCATATTTAATAATCAACATTTCACGACAGGTTCCACGGAGGATTTGCGTCCGGAGGAGGTGCTGTCAGGCCGGTCCACGCCACTCGCGAGACCGCGCAAGGAGACGCCCGGCCAGCCATTACGCTCCACTAGGTAACAAACCAGATCACACTTGCACCTTTACGTAATTATCGAAAGCAATCGCGATAGGGAAATGAGAATGACATAAGAAAACCGCGAATTACTTATTCATAAATTAGAAAGTTCTATTCTAATTCTAACCGTGCATGCAAGGCACAAATAGAATGACTTGAGTCGCCTGATGTGTTCGGAAAGAAACTTATTGCCATTACAAATTACGTAGGCGTTTTCATTTAAATGGTTGCTTTAGAACGTCTGGCGGGCAGAAGGACTATAAATACAAATCGATACAAACAAGAATGCTAATGTTTACTGACATTTATTGAAAAACATTCTTAGAGAGAAATAAAGTTGGTTGTAGTGCTTTTTGCTGATTGAAATACTAGCACTTTCTACTGATATCTGTCTTATTATTGTCTCATTTGTTAGGTTCGGTTTCAGGCAACAACACGCTAAGACTGCGAAGGTCGGGGACGTGAGCGTGGCCGCGGAGCAGGCCTTCGGAGCCACGCATAAGGATAAGGAGACGACCTTCAATAACAATGCATTAGGTGAGCATGCGTGATTCGATTTGTAACAGTATGTCATAACATAATTAACATACAATCGGTATGAATAGCGGTCCAAAAAAGCGTGGAATACCTCCCCTTAACAGGATGTTGGTCGTATACAACAACCTGAAGACACTTAGATGTCTACCTACTTGTACTTCTACAATGTCTTCGCACTTAGTTAGAAGTCTCGACTCTCGACAAACCAGTACAGAGTGACACGTCTGGCGAAGAATGACGAGAAGAGCTCACATTAATGGGAAAAGACGAGCAAAAGAGACTTTTACTTCTTTACCTATATTGATTAGGTACTTAAGGACTTTCGCGGCCCTGGAACGCAAAGGCATTTAAAGGAAACGGATGGGTTTTAGTCATTAAGAGTCTGACACTCCCTTCCGCCCCGCCCAGGGCGGAAGGAGTCATTTGATGATTTTCCTTCCATAAAAAGGTAAGTAACTTAGGTAATCAAGATCGATTAGTACCAATACTGGTTTGATCATATGATCAATATGTAGGTTAACGCCTTACTTACTTCCTTATTGATTAGATCGAACATTCTATGAGAAAGTGCATGTGGGTGGGATCAATTTTGGGTGTGTATGTTAATCAATTTCATGGTTTCATTCACTCGAATTAGATCATGGATATCGCCTTTGAATGTCTTCTGCAATGATCTGCATTGGAAATGCGGTACATAGCTACCAGTTTAGGTTTATAAGCCTGTAAGCCTACATTAAAGTTACATATATAAAGGTGAAACCATTTAGGCAGAATTTTCTACGAGGCCGACATTTTTTATTAAGTAATCCTATGATTCCTCAATCGATTAATTCTTCCGAGCGATTTATTTTTCCAACTCAATGCTTCCCTTTACTGGCTCTGGCATTTCTTTAGATATCATATGAACATATAGGTACATGTAGGTAGAGGTAGGTAGATGGCCAACAGAATGATACTCGTATTAAGAAACCTGATCAAAGACTTACCTGCATCGATCTGGGAAGGTTTACACTATCTACGATAAGTGACGTGCACATAATCCGCTTATGTAAACGGCCGATTTGAAGGTATTCCGTATAAGGTAACCAAATGGAATTTAAGAGTTTAAGAAAACACTACGCTCTAAGTAGGTAACAAGTATTTCCTTGTAGGTACTTACTTCGCTTTCATCGAATTCACATAGTCATGATCCTCTTGACTCTTGATGACCAGTATCATTATTTTAGCCGAAAGAAGTCCACCGTTGGACATGTACTCCTGCCCCTCCCTCTAAAAGTGGACAAAACTTGGCGAAGACCGCAGGAATCCAGTGAATGCGAGATACACAGGACCGGTCTTGACCTGCAAACCCCTGCAAATCGTTTCCTGCATTATAAACGAGTATTTTTACGTTACTGCTAGTTGGTAGGCTACAATACACGCTGCGCATTCACGACCTAGTTCGTTCGCCAATCTGGCGCTGTAGCTTCTCCATTGCCTATTGACATACAAAACTGTTCTCATCACTTTAGCACTATCTGTCTGGGTTGTTACAGTTTTACACCTGGAAGTTGATTTCTACCAGAATAGGTTAAGATAGGTAAACAAAGAAACGACTGATGGTACTAGTCACAAACGAACTAAAGTGAATAGTTACTTACATGATGAATGAGAAAGATAAATACATGCATCTCTAGCACTACCTAACCCCGAAAAAATTAGGATGGGCAAGAAAAATCGAAAAAAAAATCAGCTGTTTCATACATTTTCATCGGGCGAATATTGCATTTTGTATGAAACAGCCGATTTTTTTTTCTCTAGGGTTGGTCTCATAACAAAAGTTGTTGGTGTTTTACAAATAACCCTGTATAAGATGATATTATGACCTTGTGCAGCTAAATATATCTTAGTCCACTGCTGGACATGGGCCTCTCACAAGCCATACCAGAACAACGGGTTGCACTCAGTGGGTGTATACCCAGTCACCCGTGTATTAGAAAACTTTTATCTTCGATGAGATTGATAGCAACCAACTCTCATGTTTCAGATAAGAAGAGTATAAGTCCGGGGTATCAGCTGCCGTTGCAGGCGACGCAGGTGTCCTCCACCGGAGTGACGACAGTCGTGGGAGCGGGCGGCGTGCCCAAGACGCTTTCTAAGCAGACCGTCATACTGACGTATCAGCCGCAGCAGATTCGTGCGCAAGTAAGTTGAACTCGAGCTTCATAAGTCGGGGTATCAGCTGCCGTTGCAGGCGACACAGGTGTCCTCCACCGGAGTGACGACAGTCGTGGGTGCAGGCGGCGTGCCCATGACGCTTTCTAAGCAGACCGTCATACTGACGTATCAGCCGCTGCAGATTCCTGCGCAAGTAAGTTGAACTCGAGCTTCATAAGTCGGGGTATCAGCTGCCGTTGCAGGCGACGCAGGTGTCCTCCACCGGAGTGACGACAATCGTGAGCGCAGGCGGCGTGCCCAAGACGCTTTCTAAGCAGACCGTCATACTGACGTATCAGCCGCAGCAGATTCGTGCGCAAGTAAGTTGAACTCGAGCATCATTCTTTTGTCTTTGTTCTTCTACATCGCCTTAAGGCACCCCGCTCCAGCACCATCCACCACCTAAGATCAACTGGTAGAAAATGCCTAAGGCATTAAGTCCGCCTCAATTGTGAAAAACACTATACAAAGGCCGTCATTGTGAAATTTCCATAAAAGTAGCTTTATTGTGGAAATATTATGATCCAATTCAGTAAAGTCCGGAGCATCAAATGCCTCAGGCAGCTGACTTCCGCAGGACTTTAAAATACTGAAATTGGGTCATAATATTTCCACAATAAAGCTATTAAGAAATAATACAAATCATAACGAAATTAAAAATTTGCTATGAGTATTATGGACTAGGTATAATAATGAAAAAGGTTTTGTTGTTTTTTATCTTTCGTTGACCTAAAAATCTATGGCTTAACTCCATAGATTTTAGTCTATGGTTTAAGTCCATAGGTAGTAAATTTCATAACATGTTATAGGCACTTATAAAAAAATTAAATACGAATATCTCGGTGCAATAATAAAATCTGCCAGGCCTTATCTTCTGAATCTTGCACAAGTTATGAATTGAATACAGTCCCACATAATGCTTCCCGTCCGTTTCTTTTCCGTCTTTTCTGGGTTAATAAGTATAGTAGGTACCTAATGCACTGCATTATGAATACCTAACATTTAATTTGACTTTCACACACTTTATTTATCATAATTTTCCATTGTAATAATTTGATACTCGTGAAAATGTCCATCACACAGTAACATTGGCTTTCTCATAACGTTTTCAAATTCAGAATTTCCCAAAATATATAAAATTATATGTATTTTCCTGAAAAAAATAACAATTTAGTCCGTCAGTTACCAAAAAATATAATATATTCTAACAATATATATAATATTTCGCCAGTAGGTACATTCCTTACCATCAAGTGACGTCACCTCTAAAAGATAATAAATAGGTACATGTTCAATATTGTTTTGAAAATCTAACTGATGGACCAATTGACATTATTATTTTTCTAACCTAATTTCTTGTCTTCTGATCTTTTTTCTAATCAAAGTGTGGTCTTTCATTCTTACTATCACAATCTCGTTTTAGGAACAGCGACCAACTAAAAGCGTGCGGATAACAGAGCCGGTCTCCACCCGGGGTGCATCCGTGCCCCGGGTGCAACCAGAACCTCAGAGGGGACATGGTCCTGGGAAGTACACCTTCCAGACGACACAGCTGCCGCGGCCTCAGTTCCCAGCTGTGAAGACCATTGATGCTAAGACTACTAAGCAGGTAAGCCGCAAGAACGACCTTCAAATATAAACAACACTTGCTGAGGTCTGATCGTGAATGGGAAACTCCTCCAATCCTCGCAAAGAACGTTAATTTGTCGATCCCGTCTGTCGTAATAAATGGACCTTCGATCACTGCAGTGCCGTCATATGAAAAAAGGACGTATCTACATAAAACGAAATAACCAATTTCCGACATAAGAAAATAACTCAAGGTTCGAAATCGGTTACTTCGTTTTGTGTAGATGCGTCCTTTTTTCTTATGACGGCTGTGAGCGTTACTTTGTAAGCAACGCTTGCAGTGGCCAGTCCTTGGAGGGTTACATACCGAGGCTCCTACGCGTTGTTCGCGGCTCTCATTAGTTGATAGACAGTCGTTATGGGTAGTCAGAAACCCGAAAGACTGAAAAACCAGTATTGCCAGTGGATAGATGATGATTGAGATGTTAGCTACTGGGTTGTGGAGGACAGATGGGCAGACGCTCCATTTAGAATACCTACGACTGGTGTTCAGCTGCGTCCGGTTAGTCTGGAAGCCAACCCCGAGATAGTTCACCTCACTCTCCCTGCTTAACGAGACGGGGTCCGCAGAAGCGGGCCGGCGCACCAGACGGGTGTTGCGTTGAAGATTGCTTAAGACAGTGCTCCGTTAGCCCCCGGTGCACGTGTGCGATAGGAACACGAGGTGGTTTAAGTCAGTAGGAGTCTGACAGACCCGCCCTAGGGCAGAGGATTTCCATGAGGATTTCCACCTTGATACCAAAACAAAAGGTTCGGCAGCATGATTGACTACTGAGTAGTCTACCTTCACAGGCCACGTGGCCTTTGAAGGTTGAATTTACGAAGCAGTTGCGATGCGCCACCTGCATCAAACAATGGGAACAGATAGATGATTGTTGGTACTATATTCGACTATTAATAGATCGAGATGTTTAGTACTGTAGCATTTATGTCCTAGTTCAGTTCATAGAGTACTTTCATCGCCACCAGTTGTACAACTAGTATGTATTAGGACAGCTACACATAATTCTTAGTTTCTAACATAATTGCATTTAAAGTGCCATTGATCTTCGTTGAAGAACGTCGTCTCCCGAACCTTAGGCCTCCCCCAAGCGCTGCCACATCCACCGTTGCCAAACCAAACCCAAGTGCCATTAATATGTAGGACATTAGGGAAGTTAGAGACATTATAGGGATACTGATTGTGAATGAAGATAAAATGAAATATGAGAGAGCATTAAGCATAAATAACTGAGGACTCGAAATCAAAACACTACCGCTGTCCCTAATATCTATGACGACATTTTTTCACATTTAGCATTTTTTAATAGACGTTAAGTATTCCATAAATTGCATAACAGGTTCCTGGACAAACGATAACAACCTTTATAATTAGGCTTAAACCGTTTGTTTTCCTCTGAAGCTGAAACTGGGTCACAACTTGTCTATTTCAGACTTGTCGTGTGCGATGCCGGTCGCCGTATACTCTAAATATCGTCGGTGCACAGTGCATCTAGCGTAGACATACATGAGAGTAGAGAAACGAAGATCGGGTTGTCTGATTTCATATGCAAAATGTTTTGCTCTACTTTTTTAAGTATGACTACGTATTTAAACCGCAACTGTTTTATTTATTACCCACTTGGTGTTAAAACAGTACATTCCTTTACAATGTTTTCAAAATGATGATATATGAAATTCACAAACAAAATTCTTTCTCCAAAAACATCGTCCAGATCCACGTTACTTGCATAATTGAAAAGTTAACACACATTCTCGTACATACCTACATACATACATAATGTATTTTGCAATGTATCGCGTTAAAAAGCAAAATTAATTAGACGTTACATTTTCCCCTCGTTCTGGACCGTGACAAGACGTGTTTGTAAAAAGTTTTATTTCATTATTCTTTTTGATAATAAAAGTCGAAATTATATATTTTAATTAGTTGTAAAATTAAATAATTGACGAAGAAATTGGAAGAAAGTGAGTAGTTTGAAGAGTTTGTCGTGAGATATGTATTAGTTGCGTGTCTACGTGTGGAGTTGGGTTTATTTTTAAAGTTAACTTGGTTTGAATACGGGTCGTTTCGACATCTGTTCGCGTAACATTAGGGATGGTGGCCGGGTTCATTCACAGTAATGCACTTCGGCTAGAAACACGACATGGTCAATATATACATTTTTAAGTGCAGTGAGAAAGTGAAGTGAAAGGTGGACACAATGTTTAATAAGTGTTTTTATCTTCAGGTGGTGAACAACACTAGGAAGTCTGGTGTTACTGACGGATGGAGGGAAGGTAAATGATTTTTTAGGCACTGTTATCTGAAGCCTTAATGGCTAAAACAATAAGTGAATTGTCCGCAGCTGGTCAGTTTGCAGACCATGGATAGTCTAGCTAGGAGTACCTAGAGCTGCAGTAATCGAGACATAATCTTCTTCATAACTTACTAACAGCAAGCAGCGTGGAACTTTTTTGATTGCACAATTTAATTTGACTTGATTATGCATACCTATGTATTTACGTTCGCAATCATTAAGTTTTTCAGTTTAGAATCTTAGTTATTTTTCCATTCAAGTTTATTTTGTGCGTTTTCTGGCGGAATAAACAGTTTTGCTTTCTTTCTTACTTAAGATTTTCTTTCATCAGGCAATTTAATATTCTACACTGCTATGCAGGCATAAAACTTTAGCCCTCTTACTAATAAACACGGAATAAAGTTATACCAGGAATAACAAAGGAATAACCATATATTTTCATAGGTTTAAACTTGGAATAACTTTATTCTGTAGATATTTATTAGTAAGAGGGTAGTATTTTAATAAAAAGATCTAAATTAACCTAATTTCGTTTAAGCACATTAAGTACTCTACAGAACCCAGCCTTTTTTTATGTTTTTTTTTTTAATTCCGGCCGTTCCTTATCAAAAACTTTTAGATGCTATTAAATATTTTTTCTTATTTTCTTTTTTAATTGTGTTTTATGGCTTTCACTACAACACTTTGATGATGACTGGTCAGTCTTTTATTTAAATAATCGAGCACAACCTTCTTACTGATATTATTAATAACAACTGTCAAATACCAAAATATAAAAAAACCGGAGGGCCAATTTCTTTAGAGAGTCAGGCCCATATTCCAAAACGTCAACCTGAGTTTACGTTTTGGAATATGGGCCTCAGATTGCGACTGGACATGCGAATGCGAACGTTGTTTAAAAATTGGTAGAATTGGCACCCGGGTACCTATAGATCTTCTTCTTTTGTGTCCTACTGTACTACAGGGCAATTCTTTCCCAATTGATTGATCCTACTTCTTGTCACATCCAACATAATAGATGTCATTCTTGGTTTACTTAATTAAAACACGAAAGGGGTTACATTAACTGCCGCACCAATCTATTCTGCCGGTCGATTCTGTAGTGCGATTCTGTAAACAAGTCGAAGTGTAAAATTTGGCGAAGTGAACGACAACAGCCGGTCGATTCTGTCGACATCTCACTTATTTGTATGGTTTGACAACTCACCTGTCGTGCGCGCTGCCCAAGTGTGCTGCTGAGCTGTCAAACCATAGAAACAAGATGGAATGCCAGCTCACTTGTCGTTCACTCCACCTAAGAGTACACGGTGAGATGTCGACAGAATAGACCGCACTGCTGCCATTCCATCATGATTATATGGATTGACAGCACACTTCGTAATCACTTTGACATGTTTACAGAATCGCACTGCTGTCAACGTCACGTGGAGTGAGCATGAAGTGAACTGTCATTCCATCTCGTTTGTATGGATTGACATGTTCACTTCACCCTATTATAGCTTACACGGTGTGATGTTTATAGAATCACTCTGCGGATCATTACAAACAAATTTTACTTATAGACCTACTAGTGAATATGCATAAAAAAGATAAAAACAAATATATCTGTCCCTCTCGCGAAAACGCTGGTTTGTATGGTAGCTGTATGGTATGTATAACTCGGCTTCATGGACTTTGACGTCAAAGTCCATATCGCACTTCTCTTTCTAATTGTAAACTTTGAAGCTTTAACTTTATCACCGATGAAGTTATTTTAAAAATGATTTCATAAGTCCTTTCTAAAGCTAATAAGTATTTCATTTTGTACTTAAATAAAAACTTGCATGCTTATATTATGGCACAGTTTGACTTGTGATATTTTCACCGTGTTAACAATAATATGTTCTCCTCAGGTGCCCAATCAGCAGTATCAAGTGATTCCGGGGTATGGACGGGCGGGGAGGGCGGGGGAGATGGCTCGCCGCGCATGCGCCGTCGTCCGCGCAACCTCGAGATGGTCATGCGCAACTCTCACTGCTTCCATCTTAGAGAGCTGCAAGTTTCGGACCTTGATATTATGGGTAGGGATTAGAAAGTTATTTAAATTATTCTATTGTCAAGGACCCTGCAAACATTCTGCATACAGTAAAATCGGGTTACTTTGGCCTTGAGATATAGGTAACTTTGACCCTAACTAGTTAACCAATAGGAACAAATCACATTTTGTTTACTGTGTTCCTATTGGTTTAAACATTGTGCCAAAGTTATACTTATACCCCAGGGTCAAAGTAACCCCACATAACGAGTAGATAGAGTGCAGTTAGCACAAAATACGGAAACACCGCGCGGATAAAACACTGATGATACTGGCGATACTGCTTATGGCACCGCGTATACCTCTTTTATTGGCTAACAGCTTCCCGTCAGTATGAGAGCTAAGCAGTGCCACCAGCACACTAAAATGTAATGACTCTAAACCAGTACAACCAAAAAACATTTGAAAATCCAATTTATTTTTTAAATGTTAGATACATTTAAAAAATAAATTGGATTTTCCAATGTAACCATTAAAAAATATGCAAAATGATTCAAATTAATTGGATAGTTAAGGGTCTTTAAGTACTTTGTAAGGCTTGTGCATAATTAATCAGTCATGTCACTTGTTCTCAGACGACGCTCTGATAACCGGCCAAGCAGTAATTCCTCTCCCAAAGCTGCCAAGTTCCTTCGACGACGAGCTGACTCCGGAGTACGAGGTCACCCCAGCACCAACGTACAAGCCACCATCCCCTATCCTACCAAAACCATCCCCTGTGTCAGAATCTTCTGGGAGACAGAACTCCCCCATGTCGACTCTGGAACGATATAGGAATAGGAACCGACCTTCCTTGATACATACCAACCTGGACGAAGAGAAGTTTGTACTGGATAGAGCGCAACCTGAGAAATTGAATAAACAGGTAAATATTTATATAAACTTTATGCAGGGTGTTCCAGAATTGCATGGTCATATTTAAGGGTGGTGTTCTGTAGCTGAGAGAAATAAATACTTTAGAGAAACCATATCAACATATTTATTTCTTGACTTAAAAAAACACTCAATACTTTTCAAGCAGTCTGATGCATTTGCTGTAAAGCAGCCACAGAACACCACCTTAAGTATGAAGACGCACTTCTGGAACACCCTGTGTACAGTACCTAGTAGTACATAGATGGTCATAATGCAACGAGACATTTTCAACCAACAACTTTTTGTAACAAAAAGTGAACAGCAAATAATTAAAAACATATTAAAATATAAAATAGTGTCGTTAATATAACCTGTAAGTACTAATAAAATACATCTGAATACTAAAACAAAAATATCAAATGTACAAATATCACAAAACACAGACTAAACCAGCAGTGCGATTCTGTAAACATGTCGAAGGCTTGGGTGAAGTGATCACGAAGTGAGCTGTCAATCTATGTAATCAAGATGGAATGACAGCTCACTCCGCGACCAGCAGAAGGCTAGCTCTGGCATGAATCTTGATTTCGTTAAAATCAATCAAGTTCCGATCAAGCGACATTAGAATACGGACCTAACTAAGTGAGAAATAATATTGCATGCTAAAATACTAATGAGGGCAACCTCGCAATAGACAATAGAAATCGTTGAAGAACCTACAAGAAACGTACTAATAAAAATATGATTTATCGGCCTGTATATTGAATAAGACAAGCCAAGAACAGTACTGATTGGTTCATTTGTACATTTCTAGAATTCATTTGTGAAGTCTTCAAGCGGCGTGGTGTCTCCGACCACAGTGAACTCTTCGAAGGAATCCAGTCCATCTTGCAAGAGTGAGGAGAGTCACTTTGGTAACAGCAGCGCTTGGCAGAGCCACGCGGCTGGCGAAGCTATGGCTAATAGGTACGTCAAGTTTTGTAACACTTTGACCAAGCCAATGGTGGCTTACCTTGACAAAGCTTACAATTTTCGGGCCAAGTCTCATTCACGGGCCAAACACGGGAATGTTAAAGTTATCATAGTTCTAATGCGAAGAATAGATTCCCAACAACACATAACATTAACATTTATCTATACCTATAGATAAAACTATTACTATACCAATATTTAAAATGCTGAAGAATTTGTTTATTTGGTTAAACGTGCTAATCTCAGGAACTGGTTCGAATTAAAAAAAAACTTTTGGAGTTGGATAGCCTATTTATTGAGGAAGACTAATATCATTATGAGCGGTATTTTTTAAACACTGAATCCATTGAGACTTTATTACTCTCAACCTTTGTGGCCCCTGAGTATCACAAATATTATAAAACGGCGTAAAATTTCAAAAACAACAGAAAAAGGAAGGAGTCATTCAATAAAACTAGAAACACTGTTCCATTGAAAAGACAACCATTTAAAAAGCAAATCCTCTTTCCAGATCACAAGACGACGTATCCCTAGCACTGAGTGTGTCCAGCTGCGAGGACGAGAAGTCGAAGTTGGAGAACAAAGAAGTGGTGGCTCCGAAGGTGGTGGAACCCGAGATCCCGAAGAAGACGATAGTGATCATGGACGAGCCCCCTGTCCCGCACCCGCTGCTCATGAAGTCATTGACCATGAGCCAGCATGATGCGCTCAGGAGTACGATGATGGGTGAGCAGCCTTAACTTTTAGTTGATCGGATGTTTTCGGATAGAAGGTAATTTACTTGGCGTGGCCGAAGAGGAAAAGGGAAAAATGTTTTAGTTTTCAGTATTACCTACAAAGTTCAAACATCAGTGCATATGTTTTATGTACTCATGTTTAAGGAACGATAACAAACCAGACCTATTTTGTAAGTTACTGCAGCAGGCTAGAACTTTGAATAAATTATTTTTACCCACAGGTTCAATGACAAGTTCAAACTACAGCACGACAAGCACATGCACAAACCAGAGCGGTGACCACCACAACCTCACACTCACCCTCGAGGACTCCAAGTTCGACCTCTCAGCCCTAGAGACCTCCACGCAAAGCATGTTGGATGACGAGACGTCCCCTGCAGACAGCCTGATATCCTCCACCAGTACGAGTGACTCCAATAATGATCTGCAAGTGGAAAGGGACCCGCCTTCCATCAGCTCGGCGTACCAGACAGCTAATACTAAGACCAGGTCGCCAGAGCCGATGCCGAAAGAAGAGGATAATCTTGATGGGGAGGCGATGCAGCCTATGAAAGAAGTTGTGATGTAAGTGTATCCTCAGGTTGTTTAAAATAAATTGTTGAAATTTAGAAGTTTTCAGATTTGCAGGAAAGTTTGTATAGTCGAATTATCTTGTAAATTGTGAAAACTTGCTAATGAAACAAATCATTTTGCATGCATATTGCCGCTTATGTAGCCAAAACCGAGCAAGCAAACAAATTAGGTATTAGTAGTACTCCGAATGCCAATATTTATCTTTGAAGGCTATCTTCGGGAGACAATTTTTTTTATATTTGCGCGCGACTTTGGTAGAGGGCTCATTTGCATCAAATTTTATTTTTCAGTCGGGTAGAGTTTGATGCCTGTGGATCACCACAGGCATCAAACTTTATCTCACTGCACTATCTCCTTATTGTTGTAACCATTGAAACTGATACAAATTCTTTCTCTACAGTGAATCATCCAGAAACAAAGGTGACAGCGGCGATGGCAGCAAGAACCCGACTCCGGAGTCCCCGGGCACACCAACACACGCGTCCGGGTCACTTTCTCTGTCCGATGGACGAGACTTCTTCGATGACGAGATCGCTGACCAACCAGCTCTACTGTTTAGGAGTAAGTTAACCTCGTTTTTTTCTCTGACTGATTGATTAAATTAACCGAAGACGTAAGGTCACGTCTGTATTTCTTGAATGGTTAGGCAGAAGTTCTATGTAATAGGGGGCGAGATTATTGTCAACAACCGGACCCAAATTCTGTATTCGGGCCGTTACTTTGTTGTTCCAGATGGAAATCATAACTTTTATTTTATTTTGTTTCCTTATTACCTCCTCACGTCTTAATGGCTCAACGGTTTTTGATAAACTTTGGCACACGGTGAGACCAAGGACATGAAGAACAGGACGGGGTAACCCGTGTAAAATATTCGTGTAGAAGTATTCTATGTCCCAATCCAGGAGGATTGTGTCATTGAATACTTTTATACCGGGAGTATATAATGCCTCGGGATAATTTTCTAATTCACGCAATCGAAGCCGCGGGGGCCAACTAGTACCCGAATATTATTCGGCCCGCGCCCGCGGCTTGGCGAATAATGATTTAATAAACGATTCTACGGTATCAGTGAGTGTACCTAGTTATTGGTATGCAAGCAGTTCATGACAGAAAATCAAGGTTTCTGTCAAGGTGGCTGTCATTTCAGAGAAACCAAATACACTGTTACCTTATCAATATATATAAAACTCTTTCGTTACCTAGTGACTGAGTGATTGAGTGACTGAGTGACTAACAGCCAACGTACCTACTACTGTTCGTAGAAAGCAGAAAATTGGCATGCAGATTACTTGGGGAGTGTAAAAAAAAAAAGAAAGCACTAAGGATTTCCCGAAATTCCTACGGGAATGGAAAAAACCGAGATATGCGCATACGAAGTCGCGGGCAAAAGCTAGTTCAATCAGAAAAGGCGAAAAGTAAAAATTGAGCTGGCACAGAGTCAGGTTACAAGATAGATGTTTGTGTCCACATTCTAAAAATCAGTAAAAGAAATACGATAACATTCATCTCAAAATAATAAATGACGATTCGTGAAAAGATACACATAAAAGATAAAACATCTGAAATTTTACGTTTCTGTAATTTTTGTTCTAGAAAATGCAGACGGCAGCCCTTCAAGTAAAACGCTCGAGTCAGACAACAGCAAACATCTGCGAAGGTCAAGGGAACGCATCACCTCCAGTCCATTGGTTCAGAGGAATCGTAAAAGTAAGCAACATAAAATTTAGCTAGACCACACACAGTAGGTACCTACATGATGAGCAAGATGAAATGGTGCTAGTCCTCTTAACCAGCTACTAAGCCTTGTTATTTTAAAAATAAACATTCAGGCAGGCATCATTAATTAGACGGAAATTAATAAATTGAGGTCAGACAGATTTTAACTACTTCTACGAATAATAAAAGTAGCTCAAAACTACTTCAACGTATTAGTAAATGTTATAATGGCTTTTTTTATTTGAACCGACTTCAAAAAGTATAAATGTTAACCGATTCCTCCGCCAATTGTGAACCGATTTTAAAAAATCTGTTTTATTCGAAAGCTTATACTCCTGAGGTGGTCCCATTGTCACCAAGTCAAGATCTGATGATGGAACCCCAGGAAAAATGTTTGTTCAACCGACACACATACCTACTTGATTTTACTAAAACCTAAACGATAAACACTATCGTTTAGGTTTTAGTAAAATCAAGTAGGTATGTGTAGTAGTAGTTCTTAAAATTATGTTAGTAAAGACAAATTAACAAATTATTAAGCATAGAACTATTATTATTTAAAATATTGAGGAATAAAATTTAGAAAAAAAACCCATACCGGAACTCAAAGAAATAAAACCTCTTTATTAATTTAAAAAATTGTGGACTCAGCGATTCATTTGTTTTTTTTATTACCTTCATATTTTTTTATCTATGCTTTTGCAAATTGGCGGGAAAAGTTATGAAAAAACACCATTTACTTTTAAAGTTTTACAAAAATATAAAATAAACCGTTTTGTTTCTATTTAAATAAACTGTCGTGCGTCGTCGTTATGTTTATTAACAACGTTTTATTGAACTCAGTGTGCGGTTTGCGGAACGGCGGCACGGAGCGAACACCATCGCTGGACACACTGTCCAGCCTCGCGTCTGACGATCTGATGATGGACCAAGACCTGGCGCAGTCCATCACAAGCTTGCAGAGCGTTGATGATTATATTGAGAGGTAATAATCTTTTTTCTCAATCAATACAAGCCATGATCAGTTGCATTACCGATCCCGGTTAAAGTTCAAAATCAGTAAATAAGAACAAAAAATCGTGTTCCCTAGGTACTAATTTCGTAGGGCGTAGACTAAACAAAGTTCACAAAGTTTTAGTACCTACCTATCTAAATCATGCCTAATGCGCTGATATCTATAAATTATATTGATGGAACTACACATTAAAAAATGTATAAATTAAATATTGGTCAGCTTCTCTGCCGATTGCTAACGGCTAATAAGATCGGCTTTGGAGTTGTGCGTGATATAGTCTTTATTTTTTTCTATTTAGTTAAAAAATTAATTGTCTATTTAGTTTGCTATTTTGCGCGTCTTTTCTGGCGGTATAAACGGTTTTTCTTTTTTCTTTTTTTTTCTTTCACTTCACCACTGTCATCAATGAGACAGCAAACATAAAAAGATTTAATCAGATGCTCATCCCTTAGGTTGGACAGCTCACTACGCAGCGGCCTCAACTCTCTAGACGAGAGGCAGCTTCGCCAGGAGCTATCCTCGTCCAAGACCGCGGTGCGGCAATGGAGCCAGCTGCTGGAACAGAACAATATGCTGGACCGGCAGCTCGCGGCCATGGCGCAAGGGATTAACGCTTCAGACTCGCTTACAGCAAGCAACAATAGTCTTTCTAACATCGGGTAAGTCGTAGCTTTGTATCTGTCACCGGCTTATTGCAAACAACCTTCTTGTCTCAATAATACACGGATCTATTGTAAAGTAACGACTTTGGATGAGATTTATCGTATACATTTGAAATTATCTTTTCATAGTAATTATATCGAGAGTTTATATTATAATTACAAACTTATGGTGTTTACAATAAACTGGTGAAATATCCATAAATTTAACGATCGAACGTTTGCATATAGGTACGTGTAAACCATACAAGAAACCCGGATTTTTTTATGTCTTGCGCAAACGTTACAAAAATTGCCGACCACATGATGAGTTAGTTCGCTTCCGTCTAGACGTGTTACAGGCCAATTTCTGCCGTCAGAATAACATATGGTACGCTCTGTCATTGCTATTGTGTATCCTATGTTCTGTGTGACTGTGTGTATCCTAGGTTTCAGCTGGATTATGCATAAAAAACAAATGAAATATAGGTACCTTTTTTTCTTAACGATGGTAAATCATCAAATGACTCCTTCCGCTCTGGGCGGATCGGAAGGGAGTGTGCATAACATGGTTATTTAAATCACAGACAACTAGGACAAGAAGAAAACTCAAAACTCTAAGTTTCACTGTATTCCGACTTAACTAAGCTACCGCATTGTTTTTTCTTAAAATAGAAAAATCCTTATGTCTCTTTATTACGTAAACACAATACATACCACTACCTACATACCTAGGTAAGCAAATGGCTGCACCGTGGTCTTTGTTTAGCGTCAATGAAGCGTCCATTGTGAGGCACGTGTGTTGGGGTGTCACAGTTCAGTAGGGGAGAAGAACTGCCAGTACCCATTCCGTTACATTTAGTCTGCATTTGCAACTAAACAGTTTAATTGACTGAAGGAAGCGCTTTCGTATGTTTATAAGCAGAAACATACGAAAGTTCTTAACTTGTAGGTGAAGTAATTTTGACCGAAAGGCAGAACAGATTTTTGTATGAGTATGAGTAAAGGAACAGCAGGGAAACGATGAATGGATTGGGTAAAACATAATAATATGGCTATTAAAATGACAAGGAATTGACATAGGTACTTATGTAAAAAAATATCATTTGACACAACAATACAGCCGGTTGGAAAGTCATATTTTATGTGTGTTACAAATTCATCTGATTCTTCCAAACCGCGACAGGGCTTGTATTATTGTGGTTAGTGGTTCAGCCATGATACTTATTTGAAAAAGTAGATGTTCTGAGAGATGTCACTCATTACCATAGTAAGTTTTTCTTCAAGATGGGTTACACTCTTCGTAACAATTATTATTTAAGAAACAATAGGTAAAAACAGTAACAAAGACAAACATTTAGCAACAACAGAGTTAAGGTGCACGCCCTTACCTATTTACAAGGAAATGTATGAATGAGCAAATCAATCGGGAGGGCAAGAGGATGCTGGTGAGGTACACTGGCTAAGAGGCTCCAGCAGCCACCCAAAACTCCTAAATTGCTTTGGTAGGTAGTCTACAAGCTAACGAAGTCATTGAGTTAATATATCACAACACTAATCCAAGGAGGCTTGTTATAAATGCGTTGAGCAAGCAAAATAAAATTTTGTTTACTTTGCTAAAACCATGCTAAAACCTAAACGCAGCGGGGTCAAACCCCTCCACCTGGACTCTCTCCCTCCACCAAGGACAATCCTGGATCTGCCACTAGTGAGGTAATGTAATATAAGTTTTAAATCGCGAGGTAGCTACCTACAGCACAATTAGACTTTCAGAGACAATCTTACATGAAAGGAAAGTGGGTTGATGAATCACAGACTGGCGCTTCTATGAGTAACAGCTTAACTATCTATTGTCTTAATTTAAGCGTTAAGAAAATTTGAATACTTAGGTAATATCTAGGCAGGAAAATATTTTTGTCTTTCTAGCAACCTTGTTCTAAATTACATCATACATCTTACGTCTGTAATCTCAAAGTTTGTTGTGAATATGTAATCACATTGCATTTTGCTGATAATAGTAATGACTTGATGATAAGACGCAAGCACACTGGGTAATATTCATCGAGCTTACCTACTGCAAGAAATAACTGACATAACGTGCGGAAAAGTCTAGTAAAAAGTTCAAAAAAAACAGGAGCATCAAATGAGGGTTTGAATATCACATCCTCTGAAAAAACGCATGATGAACGAGTTGGGAGCCATGTAATCTTTAATTCTTTAGTTTGTTAACTCATAAGGCAGTTCGTGTGAAAATCGTACAGCTAAGTGCCCATTCTTTAATATCTAGTTTTTTTTTAGAAATCACGACATTTTTCTAATTCTTACAACTAATGATGTTAAAGTTTGGTTTAAAGAATAACCCGCTATTTCTGAAATAAAAAGTTAAATACTGATACATCCTTTCGCATTAAACTGGTTTTGAAACGTTCTCAACTCCAAACACTTATTTCAGAAACCGGCCCTTAGAATGAATGACTAATGAGTAATCCCAAGAACGTCAAGCAGCTTTTTCTCAATACAAATATATGGTTCTCAATGTGTCTGATATCCCTTTTATTTACGAATACCTAGACCGCACCCATCTTTATGTTGACAGTTGGTATTGTTCGCGCTCATAGATACTGGGACAATCGAACAAAAGGCATGTTGACAGCGTTTGAGCAAACAAAGAGTGTCCTAAGAATCATATCGGAACAAACAAACAATACTTGAGACCTGGATGCTTTCAATGATATGTTTGAGTGCCTAGCATGTTGAATTTAACATTATTTACAAATGCTTTCTTTATTTCATAGTAAATACATTGAAGAATTTGGATTCTCGTGCGTGTGAAATTCTCTGCCGGATTCTGTTTTCCCTGAAAGCTTGTAGGCAAGCGTGCTCCATCGTCGATCATGTCATCGCTTTTCATCAGGTGATATTTGGTCAAATGTGAATGCCAATCAATAACAAGGAAGATGCAAAAAAATACAGAATATTATATTACAATTTTGTGATTAAAATGACATTATGATAAAAAAAAATATAAAAGGTTGTAGTGGCCCTACACTGCAACGTTTTTATCTTAGTTAATATTGATTTTTCGCAATAATTACGAATTAAAATAACGTGAAACGGGACGTATTTAAGAACAACAATCAGCGTCTAGTGACGTCACTGCTGTTTTGACAACGAAAAGACTGCCTTATTTATTTGAATTAAGACAGTTCATTACCAGTGACAGACAAGAGTGACGTCATCGTCCGTTTTCGCGCGAAAATTGAATCTGTTAGTTCAAAACCGCAATTTTGAAATTATAGTCTTTTAATTTTTAAATTCCTGTATGGTCTATTTTACACGGAATTCTTCAAAATCAAAGCAAGATAAAAATATTGCATGTTTCCTAATAAAAAAATCTCCAATACCAGTTATTGTTCCAGTATCTTAGCACTGTAATTTAATATCATTCTTTGTATGAAAACGTATTTTGAATAAACAACAAACGCGACAAAATCTCTTTATTTTTAAAACTACCAAATTACAGCCTACTAATTGTAAGCTACGTGACTGAATACTATTTAAGCGTAGATGCTTAAATAATATTATAATACACTTAACTACATTTTTATGAAACCATGATCACAAAAGCTTATCACCATAAGTCTGTAAAACAATATTTTTGCCTACGTTATTCAGGGCGTGACCTTTACAAGAAGTCAAGCGAAAAAATGGTTCAAATTACGCACTTTCTGTTCAACCTACCTTAAAAATCAGGAAGCCTTTGTAATTTTAAGCCTAGTGGCTCCTTTACTTATCGCATTAGCTGCCCTACCCTAATGTAATGTACAACATTATGAACTCCGGCATTTAAGAGTAGTAGTTACCTACTGGTCCAAAAATAAAACACATTTAAGATAAAGGGGAGTAATTACTTCAAACGCACTCGTAGGTATAGTCAACTGCAAGTAATTGTCACAATTTGACGTAGACAGACCTTTTAAATCGTTGCAATACGAGTGCTTTTTGTAGCTCATGTGTTGGTACTGTGGGGTTGACTGTACCTAAGTACTATAATTTAGTTAATTGCCGGGCTACTGTTCTTGAACCGATTTGTTCCAAACTCACGGCTTATTAACATTTAAACAATAAGGTCGGTTCAATTATAAAATATTTTCAAAGTTACTTTCGGCTCATTACTTATTGCAAATATCAAGGTGTGGTTCTACGTGATTGTTCCGTGTTATAACGTATATTTTGCTGGTATTGCGTACGTTCCTGATACGTGTCGGTATTCGTAGCTTTAAGTCAGGTATATTTTTTTTTCGTTCACGGTGAATCGTGCAGCTCTGGCGTGCGATTTTGTTCCTCAATTTTTTTATGAAAAGATAAAAAAGTACCTAAGTTTTTTTGACTTGTGTTATTTATTGTGTAGCAACTGCTAAACATACTTTTATACTAAGCCCTATTCTATTCTCTAACATTTAAGTTAAACAACTGGGTAGATGTACCGTACCTCAATTTTGCACATGCATAAGTAACTAAACATTCGTACAGTATAAAGGTATTTGCGCAAGTGTTCGTAAAAATTGAAACAATGCCAAAGCACCGTTCCAGTTCCAATTATCAGATTAATTGTGTGGGTATATGTTTGACCTCCATGCGCCTGCGCCGTTGCGTGACACCACAATAGATATTTATGACAATGGGAATGGTTTCCTTGCGTCTTGCAGCTGGGGCCAGGTAACCTTCCGCGGCATCTTTGATTAGGTACTACCATGCATTTGTAACAAAACTAGAAACTAAAAAAACATACAAAAGTTTTGCATTAAAAAATATTAGTATCTATGTTTTTCTCGTAGCAATTTGCTACGAAAACCTTTTTTCGTAGCCTAAAAACAAAATCTGCATCTTCGCATTTTTTTTAGAAACTACAGGAAAATCATCGTTCTTATTTACCTAGGCACTGTCTTAATTGTGAAAACAGAATCTCAAGCTATCAATTCAAGTAACGACAAACATTTCGTAAGACTTTCGCGGTGCGGCCATCGATTTTCAAGGTAGATTTTACGGCGGGCTTTGTGTGTCGAAAGGTCCTTGCTCCATGAGGTAATCAGATAAAGTAGCAAGCGGCGCAGCTGGCCCGAGCACTCGGGGAGCCACGGAGCCGGGGCTTCGGTTCATCTCGCCGCGTGTTTGCGTCCGCGTGCCACGCCGAGCCAGTCGGGATGTTAGTCTGTAACTCGTCGCGCAAGCGGACGTACGTAGCACGCAGCACGCCACGACACGTGCCCGCGACCTCGCGGAACACGACCCGATCCGATCGAGATTATTATCTTCCTTCGATATCGAACGCACGGGTCACTGAACGATCGTAATTCAAGTATTAATGTGCAGCTGCGGTCAATCGCGCAGTTTCAATGTTTACGTTACGTTTAAATTAGGATGCGTCAGTGCCTAGCGTGATTAAAATCAGGGTAACGGCTCCCAAGGATGGTTGTTCCTCCTTACGTGCAGTGAGATACCTAGGTAAAGCTGGTAATTTAATTATGAGGCCGTAACCCTGCTCAAAGTGCCTATATTTTTCTACTAGCTACTGGGAACTGGTCGTAAAGTGGCAACAAATAGATGATGTTTAAACTAATTGACTCGAACTGTTGTGTGCCTAGTTATGATCACAATGCAATGTGTGGAATATGGTTATTGACCCTTCAATAAATAAAGAGCTATCAGTTGTCTGTAGTAGCAGTACCAACAAAGGATGTTAATTTATGCGTTTCCTTTCACAAATAACGCTGATAAGCTAAATGTTTGACAACAACAAATTAGTGAGCAATTTTTTGATAAGCCGGTAACGCTCACACACAATCATAAGTTATTTGAAGCATAATATTTTTATAAACTAGGGTAAGAGTTGTTTGTTAAATATTCAACGACAAAACGAACTTTGAAAGCTTTTATTCAGCTGCTAACCCTTTGCATATTTTAGGAGGGAGTAAAATATACTGTACCTTAACTTTAAAAAGATGTAATAAATGTACCTAATAATAGTACTCAGAACAGATAAAAGTGTGTTCTGTGAATACGTAGGTACATTGTTCTTTATAATATGAAATTGCCATCAGTAAACAGAAAAATGGAGCCAAGTATTTAACACCTACCCTCAATCAAACAGTGTTGTTACTAACATTATCTTATCACTGTGATAGATAACCCGAGTGAATTCCGATCTGTTTATATGGCTTTAGCAATATATGTTGCACATTAATCATCACAGGACATCTGCAGGTACCTACTTTGTAAATGTCGTTCTACACACATAGCTGTAATGTATACCTCACGATAAATCGTTGGTGTGGTCAACTCGTTACATAGTCTCACCTTCCAATCCTGCCATAGAAGTAAATAGTTTGAATACAGACTTATGTACTTACATGACATGACAGCCCGCAAAAAAAGTAATTTATCTTCTAAAATTAATAGTCTTCAATCTCTTGAAATTCATAAAAATCAGTTAAGCTAATAAGACGTGAAATTTTAACAAACAAATAAACCCACTTTTGCATTTATAATATTAGTTGTAATTATATAAAGTAATTAATAAATAGTTTAAAAATATTCATAATAACAAATCTATGAGGTCTATGCGCTACGAAAAATGGCAACAAACTTTTGTGTTATTAAAAACAAATTGCTGATTGCTGATTTCAAACATTAATAATACCAGGATCACGTCATTGTCTGATCTCTTAAAAACTTATTGCCATACAATTGAATTGATATTGATACATGGTTCAATGTGCCATTGTTGTCCAAATTCCGTTGCTATGGCAACATTGAATAGCTTTATTCAAAGCTTTTAGTATGGGCTCGGCTCGGTACCCCAATGTCGAAGCTTTAGAAATTATTTGTTTAAAATATCGTAGTGTATAATGTCTGAAATTTGTGATTTATATTATGAAGAATGTGATAGTGTTGGCGATTCGTGAGTGTTATATTATAATAAAACTTTGTGCTGTAGCTTTAGAAGGATAAAAAACAAAACCATTCTTCAAAACTGGTTTATGCTGCGTTAGTTCATACATTAGTATACCTACGTTATGGTGCTAGTCATCGCAAATTGTACCGTTTCTTGGAGCTTCGTTGGTAATTAATGCTTACATACATAATGTATTTTGTATTTTTTGTCCATTGTAAATAGTCTTGAGTTCATTATTTGAATTATTTTAACATGTTATTTAAACTTTCTCATCAAGACACTGTAGATGTAGTTTATGAGGTTCCTCTTAGATGTTAATGAGAAAAACAACTAATGGATACTGTTATTGCTGGCCATTTGTTACAACTTACTATTGCATTACCCGCTAAGATACTTTCACGCTAAAGTTCCATTCATAATATGCA
Source organism: Melanchra persicariae (assembly GCA_947386135.1). Lineage (NCBI taxonomy): Eukaryota > Metazoa > Arthropoda > Insecta > Lepidoptera > Noctuidae > Melanchra > Melanchra persicariae. The sequence goes on along the minus strand of OX376648.1, from coordinate 15,943,261 downwards.
TAAAAGAAGTCATTCTCAGCACATTAGGTACATACGTAGCTTTCATACTAATCCGACCTTAGTTCCATCATAAGTGACCGCACTCTAAATTATCCATTAGCTTTATATGCTAACTTTCTAAGTATTTAAAATAATTTCATACTCTTAACTTTTACACTGAAAACTTTCAGCTTGAAAATGTATCTACCTTTCACATTTTGCCCTTATTTCACAACAGAGGGAATGTGCAAATAATTAAATTAATAGTACGACTACCTAAGTATCAGATTACCTCAAATTAGTTACCACGTCGAAGTGTCGTTAAATTATACTAACACTGAGCAAATACCGAGGTCATGGGAAAAGTTCATTGCAATTTTTGCAAGACTAACAATTTACAGTGAAAAATTCATTAGATTAACGCAATCGATTGTGGAAACCAATCGGCGATAAATCAAAGTGATCTTGCTGAAGAAATCAGCATAAAGTTGGGTAATGTTTCTCTTTGAAATGAGCTTCAAAGATGAACGGTAACTAAAGGCTAACCCATTCTAGTGAAAAACAGCTTTATGAGCACTTATATTTCGTAAGAACAATCTTAAAAGAAAATCTAAAGTAATATTTTAATACATCGGATGCGAAGTGCTTTACCATCAGTTCGTCTGCGTCCTACATTTAAGAGATACAATCATTCAAATCACCATGTTCCAAAGTTTCGTAATTCACGTCACTTGTCAAGTTTGAATGGCATGTTATTACATAGTCAGTCAGTAACTGTGACTAGGTAACGGCGTCTGAATAATTTCCCAGCACACACCTGCTCTATCGCCGATACTTTTTTATTTTAATTAATACCGGTATCATGTCCGCGTTTAATTTTATTGAGAAATCACTTGTCCCTGTTTGTGTATTTAATTATTATGTGAACGGTGGTTAATCTGGTTAACGTTTACTGACACTTCGCGAAGACTTAAGAAGTAGGTAGGAAGCATTCAAGCGATAGGTACAAGGACTTGTAGGAAATACGTTTAACGTAATAAGGATTGTGTTCCAAGTTGCCAACGGCATCGACATCCATGCCTTTAAAGGTATTATACATGAGTAGTACCTAGTAGAGCATTGTGAATGATGGATGCCAGGCTTCTTTATAACCTTCTTGGTGATATTGAAGATAGCCTTAGGAATATCGTCTTCTTAAGTGTCACCAAAACTAACACTAAAAACAACTCTTATGGCAGTTTTATGACTTAAGGAATGTTCATGATTAACCTATCCTTTGGGGGCACGTTTACCAGCTTTGAAATATACTTTCAGCCTATAATGTAGATAATAATAAAACGAACCATATCTTGTAAGTCACGCAATAGGAAATTGCGTAAACCAGTGTAATAGTGACAGTAGTGAATAAAACCAGAGCTGTGATGACTATGGAAAAGCCCATGATGACGGAGAAGGAAGCTCCGGTCAAGGGGATTGTGGCTCAAGTCGTCACCATGCTTAATGGCCAAGCACAAAGGTACGTACTTTCATAGTTCCTTCTTTTGTCCTCTAGACAAATAATGCTACGAGTACTTGAATGGTGTACTTCATTGTAAACATAATTTCCAGCCCTTAGTTGCTCATTTCGAAGAAGAACCATCGAAATGGGCAACTAGGTATGTGTTTGTATATCTAGGTATTTACTGCCCCGTTTTTCTATCATCATAAAAAGAGAGTTGATTTTTCAATAAATCATGCCCTTGATTGAAAGTTGATTTTGAATGGTGATAACAAATCACACTGTCAGTAGTTATAACTCCCCTTTTCCTAATAAACTGTGTATTGTTTTACATAAGGTTTTTTTTTTGAGAATCGCAGCAGATGTCGATTCAGGATTTATATTTTTTTTAAATTAAGAATGTCAATAAAAGTAAGTTATTTCCATGCACATACACGACAGCTATTGCTTCAAGACTTCGACTGACCGATCAATTTTTGAATAGGCCAAATTCATTAATGATTTGAGTGTTTGCAAATATCGATACAAAATCCATTCAGAAGTATTGTTATCTCACTGCATTTCGTAACCGATGCGTAAACATATCGAACATAAAAGAAACGTTAGTACTTAAAATTTGATGTTTTTTTAAAAGCAGGACAAGCTTTCTCCCTATAAAACTGTTGCGTTTAGTTTCCTTATATAATTGAGGATTTTTTAATGCAATTAGCTTACGCAATGATGATACTTTGTATTTTTTAGGATCGGTGCCGAAGCTATTTATTTTGTCGTGTATAACCTACCTTTTATAATTATCGGAGGTAGACAGACATATTTAGGTATAGGTACAGCAGCCAAAGATTTCATGCATCAGAATTTATTATGCTCTAGCTTGCGGCGAATTTGATTTAATTTAAATTATTTTCGGATAACTGTTAATTTACTGTCATGTTTAAATGATTTATTTGTAATCGATTCAAATTAAATTACTTAGAGCTATTACAATATCTCGACCATACGTGATAAAATGTCTCCTTCGAGTCTAATAGCCATTCAAAAGAACACGGCAAAAACGGTATCGACTAGGACTAGGTCACAAAAAAGTCGATTGTACCGTTGAAACTCTCTACAAAGTCACAACATTATAAAGTCATTAAAAAAGTTGAATAGGCCAATAATTAAACGTAATCGCCGAACGGGGATCTTAAATTATGTAATGAAATGAAGATCAAGCTTGGTCTCATATTTTACTGAAACAATAAGTAATTACGATAAATAAATAAAGTACCTACTATTACCTAACAAACCATTCCAATAAAATACCTACACCATTATTTTTATCATTTACTGTTTACACGTAACGTCATGGTTAATTCCATATACAATACATTTTTATACTTTCAAATGCGAATGACATAATCTCATACAAATAAATACACATAAAACCGGTCAAGATCGCTGCACAAGCACAACACGAACTCGAACTACACCTTGTCCAAGAAACTTGTGCGTCTACATTTCCATGTTACATTCCGTTATCGAGTGACTTGGATCTCAGATTCAAACGACAGATTACAACAGAAATAACCCACTAAAACAAACAAGATAGTTATAATAGCTTTATTCAAATAACTAAACTAACATAAACGAAGCTATCTTCGGGTTCTAAAATCGATAGCCTGAAGCCTAGATCTTTCGGATTAACTAAGGCACGATTTCGAAATAAATCGTTGTAAATTGGAAACAACATTTATGTGAATCAAGGTTTTCTCGTGGGATATAGTTTTGGTGGACCTGTGCTACTTACGCCCACTCTAGTAGCTGGCTATAAAACTACACATAAAAGGCTTTAGATTTAGATTCGATCATTTAGCACGTTTTAATGGCTTTTACGTGATGCAGGTAGCTGTTAAATTGGGTAATTTATCGTAGCTAGAGCTTTGTTTAAGTTTACAAGTACACAATTTCCAATATTCCTAGTACATACGTATTACGCTACGTCACAACTGAATTTACTAGCTAAGTTTTGGGGTAACACATCAGTATCTAGCCATTATATTGTACATCGCTATAAATATTATACTGAACATAGATAAAAGTTAACAAATAAAAAAATGACAATAAGAGGCCTCAATTCCCGAAAATACAAGTATAATAACCAAAAATAACAACAAAATGCATTTTATTTTGTGCTCTTTCGTTGACAAACTGTAAAAACTTTTTACAAAAAAATACAATACTTTGTAGTGTTTTTTTGTTTCGAAGTCGGTTGTATTTTTTTGTAAAAAAAGTTTTTTTTTACTTTTTAGTGGTTCACATGCGCTTACCCCTTCACAGCGTACCGGCGTGATGTTATATTATGAACTGGTGTAAACAATAGACAAACATAAGATTTCAGCAATCCCAGTCCATTTGCTATAATTTATTGAGGAGTTCCGTTACCTATCTCCGAAGTTCTTCATCAGATCTACACCAAATTGAAATGGGAACACTTCGAGAAAGTACTCTTCCACAAACTAACCAAATCGCTTCAAGTGTGCTTATAAAATTTGAAGAGTTCTCTCTATTTCTCCAGGATCCCATCATCAGATCCTGACTTGATGATCATGGGACCACCTGGGAAGTATACCATTTCAAACAAAACAAAAATCCAAATCGTACCAGCCATCTTCGCGTAATCGGGGAACATACATAAAAAAAAGGTTACGACGAATTGAGAACCTCCTCCTTTTTGAAGTCGGTTAAAAATATCTGTTCATATTTTATCCATTTTACATTAACCTTTGTTACACTTCGTGGAATAGTATTCATACATATTATGTTAAAATAGAAGTACCTAGATACTTATATTATCCTTATCATCACGAATTTATCATTATTTTCCTCATGAGTTTGGCAATTACGAACTAAACTGTAAAAGTTAACGACCTCAGGTGCGTCGGTGCCTTTTAATGAACAACATAATGAATGATAGGTATGCTTACATAATAATAGTTCTATGAGAGCCGAAGTAAAAAAATATCCCATTTTGTTTTGAAGACTTCGCGCTCCGTACTTAAATCGAATGATTGGCGGGTTCGATAACCATAGGAAAACGATTGGTGGAAAGTTATTGAACGTATCTAATACACAGATTACGTTGGAACTGTTACGCACTACTAATGTTATATTTTACGGTTAGATATTTTATAGGAAGCAGAAAAAAATATAGAGTAACAGAACTTTATTTGAAATCTGAAATTTTACCTATGCAGGAAATTTTATACAAACATAGGTACCTACTTTTAACAAATATTCCAATTCTTGACATGCCTTAGCACCTAAGCTTGCAAATAATTAAGCCTATGGTATCCAACCCAAAAAGCATACAATGAAATAGTTCCAAAATATATAAACTTTGCAGACTTTTAGAGGTATTGAATAGACTCATTAGATATGGTACAAAAACCTTCAAAGAGAAGACCCACAATTGCCTGTTTCGCTAAATGCCAAATGTTAAAACATGCACTTCTAAACTGCCACGCTAATGTCACATGCATATGTATAAGATTGGGGTAAAACCAACCCCTTCACTGCAATGGTAAAGTTTCGCAAGTGCTTTTTATGTGAAAACATTAATCCTGTAGCCTTTGCGTGTAACGCTTCGGTTCGTCTGCATCGTACATTCATACCCCATGCAATTCCTGTGTCGACTGTATACATAGATAGAAATACATAGGTATAGATTATGTCTAGACGTTATGCAATTTGCTCTGTTGGAAAAAGATGGCAAATGATAAGTTTATCGTATTAAAACTTAATGTTTCCGGAGCACGAAAGATCCTATAAGACTTTACATGCAATGATAAATCATAATACAGTTTTTTTAATTAAAACTATAGCATAAAAACAAGCCTATAACTTTACATAGCAGTGAAATGTTCGCAATAACACAAACAATGCACAAATTGCGTTGTATTAATTAGCAAAGCAGACCACGGTAACCTGAATCCACGGTGAGAAAGAATTGGTGCCACAAAATAGAAAGAAACAGAAGTGCAGCTTGCATTCGACGAGAGGAAATGCACGTACACTTAGACACGCGTCTACATTCGTCGAGAGTTGGGCAAGTCTTGACCAATGGTCTGCTAATGGCATTCGCATGAGATAGTTATGCACGCATCTGTGGACAACACAGAGCATGCTATCGCGGGCAGCGATAACTACTATTTTTCAAGCCCTGGGTAGACTTGAAAATTTGTTGTTGCACTGAGCACAAGTTTCAGCTCTCACAGGCAGTATTACTATTGTTAAAATATTGTCACGGGCGGGCTGTTAGTTTCTATTCGCAATGGATGACACTCACTGACACGCTTTACTTGTTATGGAAGGTTTTAAAAATACTCATTGATATACAAAATCCTTCGAATCTCTAAACTGTTTAGCAACTGCTAAGTTGATTCTTTATTCAAATGCTCTAAAGATTCTGCTAATCAAATTTAGCAGTTTAGCGATTCGGCTAGTCTAGTAGCGCCGCGGCCACCGAATCTACTCCGTGCTCTGTCGTGTGTTTGCTCCTGTGTCCGTCCGTTGTTTGGAGTTGGCCTTCTGCACCTATCTACTCTGTGGTGGTACTATATCGTTTGAATAGAATCGCCTGCGGGTTGCGGTCGCTTCGAGGCCACATTACGGCGCCTGCGTTACATGAACATCATTAATTAAGATCCTAATTTAAACTTATGACTTCTGGGTATTATCACTATTGTTCCCATAAGCAAACTATAGCGTGGCTATAATATCGAGCATAAACGTTGGTAGTTAGAGTCGACGATCATTAGAAACTTGGTCAACTAAACGGAATTTAATTGTGTGTAGGTAAACTAAACATGTTGACTTATTTACATTCAGTGTTTAAAAAATCAATGAATTTCGTTGGTGCTGAATTTAAACTTTATTAAAACATGATCGATTTAATTAACTCGTATTAATTACACGAACAATACCGCACTAACCACACGATTCGGTTTCTCTAGTTGCACAAACAGTAGGCATTGTAATTTGGTGATTAATTTAGTGCTAATACCATTTATTTATGTAACAGGCTCCAAAGACCAAATACTTTTTATCAAAAGTGTCGGAAACTCACAATACGTATATCATGCATGATGTACTATTTCTATCTAATGTTTCTTCTCATTTGAAAGTACAACACACTTCTAATGAAACGCTAAATAATTTTACCAGGAACATTAACTTTACTTAGCAAAGCTATTCACACCAGCCAGTGTAAAATATCGGGCGCGGCGCCTAGTTACAACAAATTAATGTAGAACAATGTACTACCATTGTTAATGACTATGATTAATATTGTAAGTTGGTAGTACCAACTTCATAAATATGTATGAATCCTAAACTTCGAATGGATTTTTCTCTCTCGGCGTCGAAGCAGCATAGAAGCTGACTCCGCGTAGACCATGCGTAGCAGCCACGCAGGCCCTGCGTAGCAGCCGCGTCGGAGCCGCGTAGGCCCTGCGTAGCAGTCGCGTAGGTCCTGTAGCTATCTAGAGCTGCATGTCGGTAACTTTCGCACGTAATCTTGTCCTCTGTCTGAAAATTTAAGAACATAACGTATAATTTTAATTTAAAGAGCCAACATTAATATTATCCATAATTCCATTTATTTAATCACACATGCAAGCCCATAAAAAGCTTTTCATAATTATCTTAGCAATATTATTTATTCCCTTGCTCAAAAGGAAGCAGGAAACAAGCTGTATCGTAAAGCCCACAGTCTAGTTAGCTGCCATCGTTATAATGGAAGTAATAATTAGTTAGACGTGCCTTGCCTCTTATGCGGGCGTTCCCCCGGGCTCCTTGATTACTTGGCTGTTAACGCAAGCAATGCATGATCAGATCACGCATTTTGTTACATACATCCCTCACTTGTTACATACGATATTTGCATACGTTATGGGCTTAAATAAACATTAATTATTCAGCAATATACAAGTTGTTTTTTTTTTATCAACATCCATTTTTTATTCCAGACTAATCATTTTATCTAATCTTTTCCCATTATATTGGGGTTGGCTTTCAGTATTTTACATGAAGCAATAGGGATGTTTCCTGAAAAAAATAAAAATTCTATTAAGTCTGTCAGATTACCGAAAAATATTGGATTCGTATTTTTATTTTCATCAAATAAATAAATATTTACGAAGATAAAACGCATCAAAGATCAGGAAGAAGATGAAGATTGTAAGAATGCAATATTTTTCATTGTTTTGACTCAATTTATTTAGCATTGTTTAATTTCATGCATTAACGACACATGTGTGAGTACTGTGTACCTTAAATTTAAACTATAATGATCATTTTGGGTAGGTTTTTTACTTGAATGTACTCTGGCGATTGGGGATGTCATGCTTACTCAAAAGTTTAGCTGATGGTGGCGCAGCCGTTGGATCATTTGGCTCCCTTAAAAATGGTTGAGCCGAATGGTGCTAGCGCATAGATATATATATATATATATATATATATATATAGATATAATATTATATTTTTATGTGCTAGCGTATGCGTCATGTTTGTGAACGGGCGCCGTCAGCTGAGACTGGTCATCTCTCAGTTGCCTTGGTTTATTTTAATTATTTCTTTGAATTGTTTCTTTTTTTACTCCGGACGCTTTTATTCTGCATGTCTTTTACATCGCTCTCACATATAATAATATGTATAATTTCAACATGAATGATGTAACCATAACTTTGTTACTATATAATATTTTTGAAAGAGTGTCCGTGGAGTGTCTTGCACGTTCTTCTCCATAGAGAATCAAGAAATCTCTTTGGAACGTGCATTGAACGAGCTTCATCTTTTTGACCGACCAACCTTGACAATTCAAAAGTGCCTGGTCTAATTAAGTAAATGGTCTAATTGAAATAAATGCTTTGAGTTTTTTGAGGAGTATATCGGTCTGTGACGTCACACGAGTTTTAAGTAATCGTTTCTGCGGTTGTTAGCGAATGCTTGGCAAAAAAATAGATGGTATAAAGTCATTTTATTATAATTTGTTGTCTGTAATTGAATTAAGTATGTCTAATCGAATTTCTCGACCGTTTCTAACTTAGTGAAAGAGTGAATGTGAAGTATTCTTTCTCTATTAATTTTATTAGATTAATCATGTTTTCTAGATTTCTTGCTAATAAGTGTGAGAATAATAGTGTCTACTTTTATGAACCGACTTCAAGAAAAGAGGAAGTTCTCAATTCGGTTGTATTTTTTTTTGTAAAATCGAATATGGTTATATTTAGGTACCTTTAAGTACATAGATAGGGACGCTCCCTGCTTCATCAAACTAGTTCTGTTATTATGTGTTTTGTTTTAAAATAAGGACATAATAACAGAACTAGTTTGTTTTGTTTATTTCTGGCAGTTGGTTCAGGACGGCAATTGTACCCATGGTAAGTTACCGTATTTTTAGACAATTGCGTTTCGCTTGGCCAACACCGTCGCCAGCCCAAACCGTGACCGACACAGCTTTGCTTCCATTACCGCCCCTTGACTCAATACTACCTCTAGGTACTGTACTGCAAATAGTAACGGAACTTACTCCACAACTCATTAATCCACGAAACCAATATCGCCTTTTAATAAGCCCGCGCTTATATTTTTGCAACTGGAGCGTAAAATGTCTGCTGCGCAAAATTAACTTGAGGTTCATCTATAAATAAAAAAACCGTCAGATAATAAACATCAGATTACTCCCTGGATACAGATAATGTGATTATTCTATTAGACGGCAAAATGAAAATGTTCTGCAAATGCTGTCAGCTACAAAAACGACGTCACACTCGGGCTGAAATCGATTATGACGTCACCATTCGCATTTTATGTTTTCATAAGCGTACGAAACGTGAATATAACATAAAACATTTCAAATACGTTTTCATTTGTAAACGTTTACTCAGCTGCTGCGTGTAGAGGGAGAATATAGAAATAAATCAGCTGAGCTGGGGGGTGATTATATTGAACGGACTGGCGCATGCGCGGTGCGGCTCTACTCACTAGCAGATGGCAACCAGACTGGCGACCCTGTGCAAAACAAACAAACGCGTCGAGACATTGACACTGACCTATAAGACCCCTAATCATTATCACACCCTCCGACTACTCCTCCGTCCGGACGTGTGAAATAATGTATAGTGTTGTGTGAAACAGTGTGAAGTGGTATTTTTTACGTGCTACAAATTTCGACCCGGTCGTTCCGGACACTATCTGTATAATGGCACAAAACAAACATAATCACGTGCAAAAGAAAGTGCTTGCGGTGGCAGTGCGCGGTCAGCGAGCGTGACGCGCGCTGTGACGACTCAGACATTAGAGTCGCTCGTTCAGCTTCTCCCTTTCCGACACACCTCGCTGCGTCATTTGACATGCCCCTGTTGCCGAACTAGGAGTCAGTAGCCTCAGTGCATTAGCATCCCGTGTTATGATGCTGTTATGGCAAACATTATGATAAATAATTCATCGAAACCGTGCCGTTATCACGGTGCGTAAACTTGTAGGTTTAACAGTACAAATAGAGTGTAACAAAAAGAAAACTGCGTGATGATTATGATCCGTTCGGCATGAATGGGTAGGGTCGACGCCACGAGATCTGATTTTGCCGGGCGAGCTGGTGCGTCGTCAGCGGCGGTGGCGGCGCCGATAGCGCGGGCGGCGTCCGCACTTCAGTTGTCCGCGTGCGTGCGCGCTGTGAAAGTCTCCCGCGCGACATGCGCTCAGCTGCGGCCACGTCTGCCAGCGCCGGCCCGGCCGGGCACGCCCAGCACCTGGGGGCGCGCCGCCAGAAGACGGACCTGCACGTCGCCGTCGCCGAGCCCGCCACCGCGCGCTCCGCCAGCCCCGCGCCCAGCCTGCGCAGCCAGAGGGCTAAACAGTACAGGTGGCCAATAAATACATCTAAAAAATATGACCATTGCGTGTGACCAGTGTGCGGTTTCTGTAATTTAAGATAGAAAGTGACATCAAATATGAATGAAACACAGTTGTTTTTCTTCAAAAATCATTCATCAGAAATATAATTCGTATAAAATCAAATCGATATCGTATCTGCTAGGTGAAACATGAGTGTTATCTTACGATATGAAGTGGTTTATGTATCACCGAGTGTCGTGTTTTCAAAATTCTGTGTTTATGAAACTAATATGTGGAACATGTACACACGCTCCACATTTGTGGAACATAATTTTTTGAGTCAAGACGACGGGTTTGCTTCATTTTGCAGTCGAGTTTCCTAATTAGGTCGTAGTCGACTGTTATTTTGTTCACAACCTCGTCCATCTATGAGCAATATTCGTACTGTTTCGTGTGTATTGAAAGGCCAAGTAGCCACCGCGGCCGCAGCAACATCGCAAGGCCAATGGAGAGGTACTGATTTAGGCTAGCTGAAGCTACTGTAGCACAGTGTAAATGATTTATAAACAAAACGGTGTGGATTATCCTTATTTGTTTAAATTGAACATGGCATAATACCGTAGGTAAAAACAATGATGACAGGCGCGCATTTAATGTGATATTTATTTGCAGTTTTTTTTATTTGCGTGGCTGCTTAGAACGTCTATTTCTACTGCATTTTGTTTCGTTTTGTTTGGTTCTACCTTTCCTATACGCTCTATTGGCTGATGATTTCATAACCGGATGTTATTGGTTTCTTTCCCAACAGCACAACGTCACTTTATTGTGGTAATCCACGGTATTACAACGTATATTGCACAATCAAACTTTCCTTTGTTTGTTTGTTTTCGTCTATTGTCTTGTTTCTCCAAGCTGTTGCTTGCTCTCGTTATAATGAGTTCTCGGCAAAACTGCGGCGAAAACAATTCTCCTAATAATTGCTGTACAGTTAGTTATGTATAAAAGAAATATACCGATACTTAATAAAACCGCTGTATTTCAGACTCGCTAGTTCGAACCATGTTTACTTCAGTAATTAATATTTTAATAACGACTCGCTTTACACGTTCTACTTCATGTATATACCTACTACTGTTATGAATAGAGATATAAACAAATATAGGTGCAGAAAATCAATTAAAAAAAAGAGAAATAAGTAATGGGATTGTTTTTTCAAACAAAGGGAAAACAATGAAAATAACTGAATCGAATTCTAATGAATCAAAACATCGGCATTGATAGACGAGAGAGCAGACTTTGACGCACAAACACTAAGCTTCTGCTTAGTGTTTGTGCGTCAAGGTCTGCTCTCATCTTCTGATGGCAACAGCTATGAGAAACTACATTCACAACAACTTGTAGAATGTTGGCTTTCCACGAGGCACGCACCAGTTTCAGTTCCATTCATAGGTATAACTAGTCCGGAAACAGACTTGGATCGACATTCATTAACAAGATTGTGTTCAACATAACTACCATAAAGTTATAGTTTTAACAGGTGGAATGACGACTGTATCATCGTTTGTCGCCCTAGTTTAGCTAATTAATTTGAGTGGGCGGGTCGGCTCGCCCATCGTCATGACCCTCTAATGGAATCAGCAAACCATTACTCTGCCCATTAACTTTAGGGGATTTTCATGTCCTACCTTCCTACTCGCCGGAAATACAGAAATGGCTGAACTATTTATGGAATTGCCTATGATTTAGTGAAAGGCGATAAGTTCTCGATATTTACAGTGACATCCGGAATTTATAGATGATGTATCTAAATGATAACAGCTCTCGTCTGCGTCTGAATGTATTGATAAGGTATTAATAACAAGGTGAAGACTCGATTTAAGATCAACATAAGTACTCGTATCTTTTGCATCAAGGAAAACTGTGAGAAAAACGGCCTTGTTACCCGTTCAAATGAGAATAAAGAGGATTTGCTGAGCAGCCATCTTTTATAGGAAGAGTTAAGCAGTCGTCTTTACGTATAGCCTACATGATTGACGTTTCTTAATAAGGTCGCCAACACAAGTTAGTCCCACTGCTTCTTTTTAGTGAATGGCCAATATTTTGAGATTAAAACGACTTGGAATGTACGCACCTTAACCAGAGAATATTCTTTGAAATACTTTTAAAGTACCTCAAATAAATTATTAATACTAAACCTAACCGTATCTATAGGCGTTTTAGCACCCATTCGAAACGTGCCCAGAAGACTGGCAGAATAACACGCCACGTTGAATAGCCACGTTATGTTTATAAATACACATATTCACACATTATGACATATTTCTAAAATTATAGCAGATTATAAGACAGTATTGCAGTATTTTTACCTTTCTTCTTATATTAACAAGATGCTATACATTTCCAGGGCCAGTTTGCCAGTTCGCACAGCGCGGCTTTTGCAGCGCTCCCGGACGCAGACGCCATCGGACGCCGGCATCAGCGATGGCAGCGCGTCACCGGCGCCTGCGCCCGCGTCGCTGCTGCAAGACGTGGTCGATATCAAGACACTGCTGCTGCAGCTCAAGCGGGTCTTACAGGAGGTCAGTTTGATGGTAGATGTGATACTGTGCATGAATTTATCTACGAATCAAATACAAGGTACGGAAGCGGGCGTTGATACAACACATCGACTTTTATAAAGAGATCTGCATTGCAATTCTGTAAACATGTCGAAGTGGAACACTTGGACAGGGTGCGCGACGGATGAGTTGTCAAACCATACAAATAAGATGGAATGACAGCTCTATTGTCGTTCACTCCGCCTAGGTGTACACTGTGAGATGTCGACAGAATCGACCGGCAGGTAGAGTTCGTCCCTGCTATCACTCGCATATATTTGACAGTGACAACCAGCAGTGTGATTCTGTAAATATGTCGAAGTGAAAACTTAGGCGAAGAGAACGACAAGTGAGCTGTCAAACCATACAAAAAAAGATGGAATGATAGCTCACTTGTAGTTCACTCCACCTAAGTGTACACGGTGAGATGTAGACAGAATAGACCAACTGTCTTGGCAAGTGGCTTGTGGAGTTCAAATAGACTGTCGCTTCATGTAAAATACTAGTTTCTACTCAGCTGCAAGCAGATAGACTAGAAACCGATCCCAACACTATCGGGAAAAAGATGGGAAAGGGCTAGGCAGATGATGAGTCAACAAGCCGAACTCTTTATAAAACTGATGTGTCATATAAACGACCGGTGACTGTACCCTTGTACTAAAGACTGTTTTATGACCAATCCAGTAGTTGCCAGCCTATTCCGATATACCCAATCCTTACCAACCAAGTTTGCATGCAATCCCTTTACCATAAAACGTATTTCCATAATTATTATGTACGCAGTGTACATAATATGGAATATAAAACATAAACATTGCCTACGTTTTTCTAATGAGCAAACATTTTTGCTTAGGTACTCGGTCGATATAAATAACAGTTACGTTCTACTTTTAATGCAACAGCTAGACATTTGACATGACATTAGCCAAATAAATGTGCAAAATGACGCAGCCATTATTTTGCTCCACTTTACCTCAAGACTCACTTTCTCAACTATTTCGTGTCTTATATAAGTTTCTGTAGTCATTACAATAGTAATTTAATGTTCTTATTTCTTTGTTCGTGCGTGTGTATGTATCTCGTGTCTCAAATGAAACTGTGTCTATTCATATGATCTGTTTCAGTGCACACGTATATTAACAATTTGTGCTACTGTAGCGTTTTTACTGTGAACCATTTACATTCATTGATCCCATTCAGAGATAGTGAATCACATAGTTTAAACCAATTAATATGGATTTTACTTTCTTGGCTTGTCATAATTAGGTTAGACCAACTTAATTACATTTGCTGAAAGTTTCAGCTTACGGGCTTATAATTATTTTTAATTAGCTAGAGCTATAATTATATGTATTAATTTAGAATTTGCAGACGGTAGGAATAACTATACTGTCTATTAGTATATTTCTATAGTTGCATTAAGTATATCTTAGTTGAAGATAAATAAAATTATACTTCTTTTGGCACACCAAATCAAAACATAGCAAGCAAGATATTTTATTTCCCATTTCTGTGTAATTACACTCGCCAGTAAATCATAAGCTTCACAACGGTAACCCAATATTATTGTCCATTTCCTTGTATCGATGTACAAGTAGTTCACAATTACATGTTTCTAGTTGTGCATAACGTAACTGCATGTTTGTTTGTACGTTTAGCATATTATTAAGTGTACTCACAGTTAGTGTGGCGGCATAATCAATTTACCATTTTCTTTCTTTTGTCCATAATAAGTAGAAACCAGGTCCCCCTTCATTTCCATTCCATAATTTCCCATCCCAGGCAGTTACCTACAGTTAACTCAGTGCACAGATTTATATCTGAACTACTTACACCTGATAGAAATCTGACAATGACTGAGTGCTATTGAAACGCTTTGTACTAAAAACAGTAAGTTTTTGCCTTTGAAACCATCCTTGATATTCAATAGAGTTGCCGTTTTAATGTTGTTCTAACTGACTGTTTTCATTTCCCTTTTTCTGTCAGTAGTTTCAGTATTTTGATGTTTTAATTTTTGTCTGTATTTTGCACCTTAGCCCATTGAAGTGTGCAACGATAAAAGATGTGAAGTTGATATTCAAACCGTCTTTGAACGTCATCACATTTCAGAGGGTACTGGTTGTTTCACTAAATAGCTTGTACTTCGCACATTTAATTTGTTTGGCGTGTTGTAACGTATATGTTTATTTGGTTGCATCGCCTTGTTTGCCGCATGCAGCCCGGGGAGGAGCATCATTCGATGAGTGTAAGTAACCCTGCCGACGCAATATTGCACTTATGCACTTTGCTATAGCAATGTTGGATGGACAGTCCGAGAAATGTATTGTTTGGCAGTTTGACATGTGGCCAGTTCATACCAATATTAAAGAATTGCAGATGTGATTAGTATATACCTACAGTCAATTAAAGTTACTAGTCAATTTGCCAAACAACCTGTTTCCCTGACTGTACCAACTTATAAATAAGGATCCGCCATATTTGTTCCTTCCTTTTCCTTTTGCTTGTAAGTAAATGTAACAACAACGTTTTTGAACGCATTATCCTTCAACTTTATTGCAACGTGAGTAGCTATAAGCTGTGCATAATTAAATTGATATTATTTCCTGATAATATGCGAAGGTTACAGTGCACGTAGAACTGATTATTTGTTTATTTAGTTTTCAATCACTGAGTTTGGTCGAAGCACCTAGCTGAATCTTCTATTTTCTTAACTATCTCTGTTTTTGAGTGTTGTTTCTCACAATTTGTCTAATTTGCGGCGGGGCTGTGTTCAGACAAATGACGCAAAGGCATTATACACTAATATCTTATCATTTCTACATCTGAAAGTATGTATGTAATAAACAAAACGTCGCTCGCAATTACCCAACATTAAATTTAATTGCTGCAGTTGTAACTAACTTTTCAGGCGAAAATAATTTTAAGTTATGTTTAAACGTGAGATTTGGTTAAACTTCAAAGACAAAACTTATAACAAACTACTTTCAAAATGATTCCATGGTAAGATATCTCGAGATGAAGATTAACTACTCTATGTCCTATTCTAAGACATGATCTTCCCGTTTGCTAAGTTTCATCCAAATCCGTTAAGACCTGAAGAGGTAACAAACAATCAGACAGATTTAATTTCGCATTTATAATAATAGTAGCTTTTGCCGGCGGCTCCGCCCGCGTGGATATCGGTTATCGCATAAAAAAGTAGCCTATGTCCTTCTCCATATCCCAGGCTATATATCTGCCAAATTTCATGACGGTCCGTTAAGCCGTTTTAGCGTGAAAGCGTAACAGACAAACAGACAGACAGAGTTACTTTCGCATTTATAATATTAGTAAAGCAAATAATAATATGTACTATTAACGTATGAATACCATAATAAGGTGGGATGCCAAGATAAGAGGATTCTTTAACTAAACTGAGACATTTTTCCCGCACCTATTGACACACATTGATTGTCTCGTTCACGAAACACTTTTATTCTGTTATTGGCTCTACGAAACTATTTGGAAGATAAATTACACTGAAGTTATCATAGCAAAGCTTTTAAATCATCCATTGATTTCTATTATTTCGCCTCACAGACAGAAACGAATTGACAAGATTAGATTTGGGAAAACGACCAAAAATATTGAGTCGGTAGGTACGAGTATAATGCGTTAGGTATAGAATGAGGCCGAAGACAGATGACCTCGTTCAAATAGAAGTTAGTTTGCTTATAGGTTATCCTAATCCCCTAATCCTTTCTAAGTCGGAGGTTCATTAGTAACAATATCCTTCCTTACTTAAAAGCAGAAAATGAATAGGCGAAAAGTAATTTATTACGTTTTGAGAAAATTAGGAAAAGACAAATGACAGTAGTAAGTTAGAAACGTAATGTGGGCCATACACATTCAAGTAATTTGATCAAACAGGCTGCATCAAATTGTTTGATCAAATAGAAATAAATACTAACGAAATTTGTTTTTTTTTATATCGTTAATACAAAAGAATACAAGATTATTCCTATTAAATAGCTACCTACCAAAAAACCACTAAGATTTAAACTTGCTAACTTCGTGCCATTTGACAATTAATTTTTGATCAAATTTTCCCACAGGCATTCATTCCAATTTGATATAACTGTTTGAACCAGTTTATTTGATCTAATTAATTGAACGTATACGGCCCGCATAAGATTGATGGGAAAACTGAACTGAACAGGATTACGAATAGTAGTAGTGAAGGAAATGACGTAGGTAATTAATGTTAAGGTTATAGATTTAAGCAAAATAACCTTGACACTGTAACGAAATACACCGGTAATACAACACCGACCGTGGTATTGGGTGTTACAGAAGGTCGACGAAAGCTTACGTTCATTTCAATGACACAAAAACGTGACACACGAGATTTTTATCGGAACAAAAGCCGAATTTATAAAAGACAGACAGACCGAGTAAAATAAAAACTTTTTTTATTCCGTATGAAAACGAAAAAAAAGAGGCTAGTACTTAATAAAAGAAAATTAATTACGATTCGGTCCTTAGAAACTCGTGTTTCTCGTATAAACGGCCTGTCTACCAAAAAGTTGTTTGAAAGATACAAAATTAGCATAAATTCTGAAAGCCCTTTACCGGGCCTTACCTAGCTGACAAGTTGTAAGAATGCATAAATAATGGACTTCTTTACTCCATAAAAGGGGATAGTGAGCACCTGAGTCAACTTTTTCAACTGTGACTGTAACCGATGATATTTTATTCTTTAGTGGCTAGTCTGAATAAATTTTTGTTTAAGTAATTAGGTTATTCGTTCTCAACTGTATCGTATCCTTTTGGCTCTTGTCTGTATCCTCGTGCTTATCTGTCAGTAAGTAGGTATTCGGTATCTATGGAAGGTTATCTTTGTAACTGATTTTTTTACGAAGGAAGGACCCTTGCGTTTTGAGTTAAATTTTTTCACTACTCAGTTTGATATCTACCAATCTAAAATTTTCAGAAATTTCTACGCAAGCTTTTTTTAAACTTCTTTTGGCGTTATATGCATTGTTATCTTGTTCAGCACCTGGTGGAAGGTTCTTTCGGCTTGTTTTATAGGTACATTATGATCTATAATACAGTGTGTTCAAGATTGTAACATCACCCTTTAAATATGCAGAGCGAAACTCTCGACCCGTTGCTGGCGGCGTGCGCGGAGAGCCCCGCGCGCGGCAACGGGCGCCGCCCCCCCGCCTCGCCGCTGCACCCCGACGCCTGCGCCGAGATGCGCCGACAGATACTGTACCTGCAGGTGAGCATACACTGTACACGTTAAGCATAGAACAACGAACACAACGAACCGAATGCGAGTAAGCAGCCGCATGCGGCCTACCAAACGCATGTGGGCAATCACTTGCATGTGGCCAACTAACCACGTGTAGGCAAAGTAGCCGCAGGCATCACCCCGCATGCGTTTTCCGAACATTGCCGCAAAAGCAAATACAAATATCGCGAAAGGATTGATCGTGGGAACATTTTTAACTACTGTTTCTTTCATAACGAAACTTTAAATCTTGAATTAGTCCATTAGCATTCATTTGTCTTCATATGTAATTCCAACATGCCCTTTTAAAAAGTAATTAGATAATTGTCGTTCATCGAGCCTTGTTTGGATAAACACACTTAACCTATTAGGCCTTAATTTAAATAAACACACTTAACCTACCCTAATAGAGGCCTTCTAATTATGGCAATAGACTAACTTTATGCATGGGAAACAAGCTCTTAGTTTATCTCTCTTAAATACGAACCAGAGCATAAATAAATAGGTAGGTAACTAACCAACAACTACTACTACTAAATACATTAACATTTAGGGCTTAAGATGCATAACCAGCTCGAACTGGAGCAGGTTAAAACTGATCAGAAATTTTATACGAAAGTGAAGTATTAGTTACTTTCTTATAAGTATAAAACCACAATGAAAAGAAACTCGGTCAAACCATTCCAAATGAGACACAGCATTAATTAAATGTATGGACAGCAGATAAAATGAATAAGTCATGGAACAAATTAGTACAATAAGTGATAAAGGAACAATTTATCACTTAGCGAAAGTTCTGAGAACAATGGGGAAACAAGAGACAATGCAAGTCTGAGACGATGTGCAAACAATCTCTAAGTTGACACTTGAGATATGTGCCTTTTACCTCATTTTCCTCTTGCCTACCTCATGAGTGGAAACAATTAACTCTCTGTGGACTTAAGTAGAATCTCGATATGGACTTCGTTTGGAGCAATCAAGACCTGGACTCGGTAACAAACTGAATGCAAGGATATGCATCTAGTAACTGTAGTCCATCTCGTTTAAATATATTTATTGGCTGGTGACTGCGCATTTCAATCAAAATGATTGTTTCTAATATTTCATTTAGTTTTCTCGAATAACGTTACTGTACATTGTGATAGTGCACATTGGATACATCGCATCAGTTTAAGTTATTTTGTGATCAGCTCGATTAACTCGATCTCGTCAGACAGAAAGTGGACTATGAGGTTTACGATGGAACGAGCGAGCCAAGAAGCCTTTAATTTAAAACTAGAGCGACCAGGCGGTCCCTCTAGTTTTAAATTAAAGGCTTCACTCTTACTCTAAGTTGTAATTTCCAGAGTCAGCTAGAAGAGCGCGACCGGTTGGTGCGCGTGCTGCAGCAGCAGATGTTGCGCATGGCCGAGAGCCACGAGCCGCGACAAGATGACACCTGCAACGTCGCCACGCAGACCGACCGGGTATGTATCATTAGCATGAACATAGTGAAGAGCTGACCGGTTGGTGCGCGTGCTGCAGCAGCAGATGTTGCGCATGGCCGAGAGCCACGAGCCGCGACAAGATGACACCTGCAACGTCGCCACGCAGACCAACCGGGTATGTATCATTAGCATGAACATAGTGAAGAGCTGACCGGTTGGTGCGCGTGCTGCAACAGCAGATGTTGCGCATGGCCGAGAGCCACGAGCCGCGACAAGATGACACCTGCAACGTCGCCACGCAGACCGACCGGGTATGAATCATTAGCATGAACATAGTGAAGAGCTGACCGGTTGGTGCGCGTGCTGCAGCAGCAGATGTTGCGCATGGCCGAGAGCCACGAGCCGCGACAAGATGACACCTGCAACGTCACCACGCAGACCGACCGGGTATGTATCATTAGCATGAACATAGTGAAGAGCTGACCGGTTGGTGCGCGTGCTGCAGCAGCAGATGTTGCGCATGGCCGAGAGCCACGAGCCGCGACAAGATGACACCTGCAACGTCGCCACGCAGACCGACTGGGTATGTATCATTAGCATAAACATAGTGAAGAGCTGACCGGTTGGTGCGCGTGCTGCAGCAGCAGATGTTGCGCATGGCCGAGAGCCACGAGCCGCGACAAGATGACACCTGCAACGTCGCCACGCAGACCGACCGGGTATGTATCATTAGCATGAACATAGTGAAGAGCTGACCGGTTGGTGCGCGTGCTGCAGCAGCAGATGTTGCGCATGGCCGAGAGCCACGAGCCGCGACAAGATGACACCTGCAACGTCGCCACGCAGACCGACCGGGTATGTATCATTAGCATGAACATAGTGAAGAGCTGACCGGTTGGTGCGCGTGCTGCAGCAGCAGATGTTGCGCATGGCCGAGAGCCACGAGCCGCGACAAGATGACACCTGCAACGTCGCCACGCAGACTGACCGGGTATGTATCATTAGCATGAACATAGTGAAGAGCTGACCGGTTGGTGCGCGTGCTGCAGCAGCAGATGTTGCGCATGGCCGAGAGCAACGAGCCGCGACGAGATGACACCTGCAACGTCACCACGCAGACCGACCGGGTATGTATCATTAGCATGAACATAGTGAAGAGCTGACCGGTTGGTGCGCGTGCTGCAGCAGCAGATGTTGCGCATGGCCGAGAGCCACGAGCCGCGACAAGATGACACCTGCAACGTCACCACGCAGACCGACCGGGTATGTATCATTAGCATGAACATAGTGAAGAGCTGACCGGTTGGTGCGCGTGCTGCAGCAGCAGATGTTGCGCATGGCCGAGAGCCACGAGCCGCGACAAGATGACACCTGCAACGTCGCCACGCAGACCGACTGGGTATGTATCATTAGCATAAACATAGTGAAGAGCTGACCGGTTGGTGCGCGTGCTGCAGCAGCAGATGTTGCGCATGGCCGAGAGCCACGAGCCGCGACAAGATGACACCTGCAACGTCGCCACGCAGACCGACCGGGTATGTATCATTAGCATGAACATAGTGAAGAGCTGACCGGTTGGTGCGCGTGCTGCAGCAGCAGATGTTGCGCATGGCCGAGAGCCACGAGCCGCGACAAGATGACACCTGCAACGTCGCCACGCAGACCGACCGGGTATGTATCATTAGCATGAACATAGTGAAGAGCTGACCGGTTGGTGCGCGTGCTGCAGCAGCAGATGTTGCGCATGGCCGAGAGCCACGAGCCGCGACAAGATGACACCTGCAACGTCGCCACGCAGACTGACCGGGTATGTATCATTAGCATGAACATAGTGAAGAGCTGACCGGTTGGTGCGCGTGCTGCAGCAGCAGATGTTGCGCATGGCCGAGAGCCACGAGCCGCGACAAGATGACACCTGCAACGTCGCCACGCAGACCAACCGGGTATGTATCATTAGCATGAACATAGTGAAGAGCTGACCGGTTGGTGCGCGTGCTGCAGCAGCAGATGTTGCGCATGGCCGAGAGCCACGAGCCGCGACAAGATGACACCTGCAACGTCGCCACGCAGACCGACCGGGTATGTATCATTAGCATGAACATAGTGAAGAGCTGACCGGTTGGTGCGCGTGCTGCAGCAGTAGATGTTGCGCATGGCCGAGAGCAACGAGCCGCGACGAGATGACACCTGCAACGTCACCACGCAGACCGACCGGGTATGTATCATTAGCATGAACATAGTGAAGAGCTGACCGGTTGGTGCGCGTGCTGCAGCAGCAGATGTTGCGCATGGCCGAGAGCCACGAGCCGCGACGAGATGACACCTGCAACGTCACCACGCAGACCGACCGGGTACGTATCATTAGCATGAACGTCGTGTAAAACATCGATAGAAAAAGAAAAGAAGCACGAACGTATTATGTACAAAGAAAAAAACCAGCCAAAGAGTCGGACGAAGAACTAAATCCGTTACTGTTAAAAGTGTCACAGGAAAAGCAATAGTTGAAAATGCGAAACACCATGTGAAAGATGATTAAGAAAGATGCGCTGGAAATTATAGAATCACTTGACAAGAATTTGTGCGGTGGCCTCATAATTAAAGCCATAACTAAGTCATCCACGAGGAACTGATAGACTCCAACACAGATCAGATCGAAATTCTCCCACAAGCAACATTCATTGATCCAAATGATAGTAAAATCCGTGTGTTTCAATTCCAGTTGCGGCCGCCGATGAGCTCGGCGTTAACGAGTTCTGACAATTCCGGATTAGTGAGGTAACCGCATCCTAAACATTTCTGTACACGACACTTGTCACACATACCGAGTGCGACACCTACTGCTTCCATATTGTCTCATACAGCTACCTCACTTTCTATTTACCTATTCATACTAACTTTCCTTTCTCTATTACATTTTATTTATTCCACCATCTACTTATCCAATATTTTTATTTATTGTTTTAGGTTTATCTTCGCTACAATAAAGTCCATTTTTCATACACTGCACTCATCCATCATCTTAATGTACATACCCCCCAGTATCCCCTTAAACATGTCACAGTATAAAGAGCATTGCTCATCACTCGTACATCATACCGTCTCCAAAACTCAGACATTAGTAGCAAATCTTAACAATTCCAAATGGATCATCATGTTCAGAGACTACATGAATAAGAAAATGACATTCGCACCAACATCCATGTGTAGAATCACTTTAACATTGTCTCCCTATTTCACTGGTATTTTTATTTGATTTATCACATTCATGTATTTATTATCATGTAATGAAGAACTGACGTATCATCCGTATATCATATATAATTTGTCATCATCATCATCAGGTCCTTCAAAATTTTCATTTTGTTCTAATTCCTCACATGCTGCTTTAAATTCCGAATTGGATTTTCATTGAAAATTCTCGTGATGTTGGATATTGGACGCGGCAGTTTCCACTTGGGTGGCGGGAGGGTTCGTCCGTCGGATCAGGTAGCGTGGCTCGACTGCTTGCTCGCTGTGTGCCTCTTGTGTTCCGTCCATGTGTTGTGCTTACTGCATCTCTTGTACCAGACCAACGACGATGGCGTGTTTCTGGTCTCGAATAGGGACATCGACGAATATTGCTACAAATACATCAATTGACCTCGTCACTGCGCTAGTTTGCATGAGGAATAAAACATGATGCGGTAAAAGCAGAAACTGTCCAAATTGTAAATAGTTTGTAATGTGCCCAAGCGTGACACTTAAAGGCTTAAAGCACAATAAATATGTAAGGTGTTTGATCGGTTGGTTGTGATAGTGAGAAACTGATGGTGCTAGAACTGACATCGTGAAGAGTATAAGCATGGATAGTCAATGAGTTTGGTTTGGCACGGCACTGTTGGCACGTACTGATTAGGCGATCAATTGGCTTAGACAGTTAGTGACGATTGTTTTGTATTGTTTGACTGTAGGTAGTCGTGTGGTGTTCTACACTTATATTGTAATATTAATATGTAACATTTAATTTACTTTGATTATGAAATATGTCTCTGTGTTGCACGCTGCCTCGACAGAACTTAAAGGTGAGGTTTTAAACACACACAGAATTTCTATAACGTTTCAGCAAAATATTTGAACAGTCTCCATGGCTGTCCTTCCTTTAACATAGAAAAACTTAAGTCCTAACAAAGCTTCATACCCTCTCCAAGTACCGATTTAACATATAATTTTGTGTCCGCAGTTGGAATGAACAAGCTAGCGTGAGGAAGCTGCCGTCTTACAGTGAAGCACAAAAGACTAAGAGACCTGTTACCAACGGGACTGTGAACAAATGCCAGTGTGGTGTTAGGAAAGTGAACGGACATACTAATACTAGCGGAGACGAGAACCTTTTAGACAAGCGAACAGACACCGTGCACCTGAAAACGAACAGTCGTGTCGGGACTAAGTATCTTCAAGCTCTCGCCAACTCGGATAATACTAGGAGATATATCAAGAGGGATTCCTCAGTCGGGGATAAGTCAGATCGTAGGGCTGCGCTCTACTCCAATAGATCTCGTTCTATAGAAAACTTTCAGAACCAGTACTCAAGCACCGAGCGGACGCTGACTAAGAACATCGTGATCGAGGAGAGTCCTCTCATCAAGCACCACACTTCGTACGGCGACTTGTACAACGGCAGGATCAGCTCCAAGGAGAGCGTGAGCCGGCACAGCCCGAGCCTCACGGGACAGTCCACGGACACGGACTACAGCTCGGACGGAGGCTACAAGTCGCTGCCCTCCTCCATCAACTGCAACACGTCGCCGAAGAAGGTCAGCGGTATCCCGAGGAGGTCCATCGAACAAAAATTCCTTTCCACTAAACACGTCAAAGCGAGTGCTATATGATGTACTAATAAATTCCGTTTTTGAAACAGTTCCCTCATTGTTGTGATATATTATTTTTTGAATCGATTTGCTGGACAGAACTCACACAGTCAAATAGTTCCTGTATGAAAGTTTCGCTTGAATGTTACTTCTCCATTGTTTTAGTCCACCTGTGTTGAGTGTGTGAAGTCTGCCCGCAGGTGCGGCGTGGTGTGACTGCGATTGTGACGTCATCCGTGACGTCACTAGGGCGCTAGAGCAACGCTTGTTCGCATTTATTTCCACTCATCGTAAAGCTAATTAAGTAAGCTACGTTTAGTTGAACGATGCCAAATTATATCGATGTTATAGTTTGATCTAATATCCTAAAATCACTTGGTAAGATTTTAGTTTGACGTGAAATTTAACATTTCGTAATCCGATGCTTAGTGCATTTTATTTTACTGCAAACAAAACGAATATTGACCTCCTGTATTATACAGTTAGTGGATTACCTTTAACGGAAACTAATTTTGTAGATTTAATTTACAAATTTGTATACAGGCGATAAAGTTATCTTAGATTTTCTATGGTAGACAAACTAGTAAATAAAGCTGTAATATGTGATAAGAGTGGCTGTAAGACCTTATATTTAATTTATACCCACATGATATCTTCCCTATTGTTAATCAGTAAGTATTACTACTTGTGTATCGAACGTCACATAATCAAAAATATTAACTTATATGGATGTGTTCCGACTATTTATTTGCTATGTAAAGTTGTTTAGACAAAGTAGGTATCAAATAGGTACAAACATCACTCGCTTGTAAGGCATTTTAAATATCCAGATGTCATTTTAAAGCATTTGTCGAATCAGTGTTAATGTAATTTAATGTTAAAGGTAGTGAATCATAATATTTTCTTCTGCAGAGCCTAACGTTAAGTATCCTATATTGATACCTAGAACGATTACCTACCTATGTACTTTAACAGAAATATATTTCAATTAATTGTGTACTTATGGCTACTTATATCTCTCCAATATATTGCGCTTTCCTACGTTAGTAATGTAAGTTTAAGCCCACTAGCTTTAGTAAAGATTATTTAATTTAAAAATTGAAGTTGTTTCAATAAATAATTTTAATTTTCTTTTGTTTTCTTTATTCACACCCGCTAGCCCTTTTTTTCGTTATTTCCACGGCAGAAAGTAAGTGAGAGAATTTTCGTCGATAGCTATATTATTAGTATTAATTGCCTCCGCAAGACAGGTTCAGAGAATTTTTAGACAAAACTTTTCAAAATAGCATCAAGTATTGTTGAAAGACATATCAGCAGGATAGGGGACTGGGTATACAACGTGTAACAGAATAAACTGCACCTCTTAAGGGGTCATTGCACCCATCGACTGCCACATACATACGTGCGCATAACTCGATAAAATGTACTGAACAGCTCATTTTTTTGTCGCGATGTCGTGATTAGACCCATAATAAAAGTTGTTCATAATGATGAGTACAATGACCCCTTAAAAAGTACCTACTGCGTAAATTATGTTACATGGAAGATCATCATATCAGCTGAAAGACGTCCACTGCTGAACATAGGCCCTACGTCCAGCAACGTCCATACGTATATATAATAAATTATGTTGTAGACAATATGGATCAGATGAGAGAGAATAACTTCTTGAAGATAAGAACAATAGGCCGTAGTGCCAGGCCGGACCTGTAATCCACAGACTACAATCTGTAATCGAAGCTTCGTCACGCCAGATAGGCAACTAAACCAGTTAGGCTGGTTACTACTGGTTAGGCATCACAACCTGCATCAGTTTAGTCTGGCATTTTATATGCATAGGTACCTAGTCGCTAATATTACCAGTGATAGAAGCCGAAGTCTATGGACGCCGAAAAGGAGACAATTTGTCTGTACCGGACTTACAAACCACCATGGCCGTGTTCTTCAGACATGAAGCGGGCGGCCAGAAAAAGAGACCTAGCTACCGTACGACGTAGATATTTTAATTGAAAAACCATGTAAAAGAGAGTACTTACTTACTCCAATCAGAGTTCCATGGCCTTGATACACTAAGTAAAGTCTGGCTAGATATTTAAAACAGCCTTAAGTGCCTGTGCCTTCAAGACGAACTTTTTCTTTTTCCTGAGTTCATGTAACATAATTCAGGAACCTAATAAAAGAATCTATGGTTGGAAAAGGGAAAATCCTTTAAGAGTACCTAAGGTAGGTAGCTACTATTGCACCGAACTATTCCAGATTCCACGATTGCTAATGTGTAGACTATCGATATCAAACCCAGTTACGTACCACTGATGTCATAGCTCATAACGACACAATCACCTCATTCCTTTAACTATTGATTTTACAATGACTTGTGGAGATCATTGTTAGTGTTTACATTTGGACCTTGGACGAATAGATACTCGATAAGCGCGGGAATCACGTCTTGTCGGTCGGGGTCGGCTGTGGCCTGTGCGCAGGGTTCGCTAGTCATTCGCCAGCCGCGCTTGCGCAGCATCGCCCGCGCGTTCCCGCCATTTTGAAATTTCACATTTGAAGTTCTACTTCTGACGTTCTGACAAACCGAATCGGACTTGTGTGTTGCACTTTAGATGACTTGACGCTGATAAAATTAAAAGGTTTGTCCATTTATTTGTTGTAATTATTTCATTCAAATCATTTTACATTGATAAACGACAGTAATCACTCGATTAGTCTGAAGTCTAATTTACAGTTTGAATTTCAGATTTTTTGTTTATTTATTTATTTTTGAGTTCTGTCAAACTAGAAATGTCTCATAACCAAGGATAAAAATAGTTTACAAACACCAAGAAGGTTTTTTAGTGATTGCCATTGACTTATTGATTGTACAATAAGTAATAAATCTACCCATTGAATATGTCCATTTAATTAATAAGGTAAGTGTCCTCAACGATTTTTTATTAAAACTCAAAGAGACGGAATGTTTAATATACATTGCAATGTATATTATACAGCTGAAAATGAAATACGTTGTATATTCATTTTCAGCTGTGTTTTCTTCCGCTATGCGTGATAGGTACGTCAATAATTACCTATATAAAACTATGTTACGTTTTACAAAGGATGAGACAGTAGGTGATAAGTTCACTATCGCATGCAATAGGGTCAGCACAGATAGAGAGGAGTCAACACTAGCATGGACGTTCGACCGGATTCTAAATAAATATTTACGTAAATCTGACTGACGTGTGACTATTCTGCAACCCCTGCGTCAAGCCTAAGGCCGTTGTTTACAGAAATCTGTGTACTAGGTTTACACATGTGTGTAGTACTTATCTACCTACAAATATATAGGTATATCGCATGCCGTTTGAAGACGTTATCAGTCCCACCACAAATAAACCGTGTTAAACAGTAGCTTAGTCTAATTATTTTCTTTTAACGTTTTAATTAACTTAAGCCTGTCGGATACTAATTCAAATTTTAAAATAATACAGAGGGTACACAATAACATAAAACAACTAATGAATGTCCCAAAGTGTGTTGTTTTATAGTATTTATTATTGAAACAATGACAATAATTAACGTCTCTATTTGTCGTAAGTAATGAATTCATTTAGAATTTACTTCAAGGTTTTAAAGTCAAACATAATTAACAAAAATCTTAAATGCTTTAAACTTTTTACATATATTTAGGGTTCCGTACCCAAAGACCAACGGGACCTATTACTAAGCCTCGAAAGTTTTCTGTAACCGCTACAAATATTAAAAATGAATTTTAAAAAAGTACGTGGTATTAAATCTTGGACGATGGTATTTTATGTACGAGTCCGGCTCGCACTCGCACGGCCGGTTTTTAATGATTTCTTCTTCTTCACTTTAATAATTTTAAAACAAGTACATGTATAAACAAGTAGGTACATGTATGTGTGTTCCTACCCTACCTACCTGCGGATGATGGCCTAAAAAAATAAAAACAACAACTAATCCCAATAGAACAGCTGTTATCAGAGATTTAGATACCGTCTAAGTATGTCTTAATCATGGCCGTTGACCTTTCAAATTTAATTACACAAAGATAAAAGAAACAGAAATACATTAACTAATATAGAACTAACCAGAATAAAGGTTTCATTCTTACATAACAGTCGGTAAACGGTAAAAGTTTACATAAAACCACTTTCGCTTTTAAAACAAAAAACTGGAGTACTAGGTAGATACAGAAATACAATCAAGTGTTTAACTTTAAATTCGTTTGTGTTAACAATGAATGTTTTGACTTTTGACTCTTATTGTTAAAGCTTGGCATAAAGGAATATTTTGATCTTGAATTTTACTACAAACTTAAGATTTTATGAATGAACGCAGGTACAACCTTTCACTACCTAAGTATATTGAGATGATGGAGAAAGTGAATGCTGAGCTGAGATACTGAGATATCGTTTGTCAGTCATCTACGAACCGCAGTGGACAAATAGTGACCTTAGCGTTTCAATTAGTAAATTGTAGTTACGTTCAATTTAAACAATTGGTGATTTGTTTAATGTTTGCTATAGTGAAGCGGATTTAGATTGTGTATTTTTATCTAAAAATACCTACTCTGTTTCTACGAGTTTTTCAAAAGTCGAACGATAAGTCGGAAGACAAACTGTCTCATGAGATTGACATGGGCGTGGTCCGTTTTCAGACCCTAGGAGGTACATGAGAGCATTTAGGCTCTCTGCTGAGCGTGAAAAATACGTTGCGTGAAGATGTGTGTGAATCTTGACGGGACTCCAAGAACAGGTTTTTATCGTCTTTCTTTAATAGGTATAATTATTAATTGTAACAGCATTTCATTACATTCCATGCTTCATCGTTGACCACATTGTCGCTTTCCATCAGCTGAGATTTTGTTCAAACGCGAGCGTTTCAATAAAAAAGGCCAATCTTAATGTTTGCCTCTTCTTTTGCCAATTATTTTAAGGCGGCTTCCAGTCGAACCGGATCAGCGGAGCCGTAACATATTAATCCAACTTCGCCCATCTTTTCTCGGGCCCCACGCTACTGTTTGGCACAGTAGCGTGGGGCCCGAGAAAAGATGGGCGAAGTTGGATTAATGTTTGCCTCTTCTTTTGCCAATTATTTTAAGGCGGCTTCCAATCGAACCGGATCAGCGGAGCCGTAACATATTAATCCAACTTCGCCCATCTTTTCTCGGGCCCCACGCTACTGTGCCAACCTCATCCAAGTTCTACCCGCGCTAGTAACAATAGCGGCTGCCCACTTCGCCGCCGGACGACCAACATTTCTTCCAATCCTCTTCCCACAAAGTTTTCATAATGCCAAATACCTATCTACGAGTATATCTATAACAATCATATTAAAAAAGATTCTTGTCCATCCAGGCAGAAACGTAAATGTTTATATAACTCAATAAGTCAATATTTCACGTACAATACCGGTAATTTCATAACACATATCGAGGCTAACATTACTATTACACGCGCATAATTGGCTAGCTAATTAAAAGTAAGTAACTGTGCAAACATTCAACGAAATGTTTAAGTTTGTTTATAAACAAATATCAACAAAGATCCGGGAAACAACTAAAAACAAGCCGGTAGATCAAATCTGACCAATCATTATTATCTCGCAATTGCAAAAAGTATGTCAAACCAATCGAAACATTAAAAGTTACCCACTTATCTAGATACGAGACAATTGTTTATAAATAAATGAAATGTTATGAGTTTCACAACCAAATAAATGACTAAAAGCAATGCATTTCAAAGTCCATTGCGAGATGCACTTTGCCCGCGGGAACCATGATTTCATTGATATTGTTACGAGCTTAGGGTTCGTGACAATAAAAATAGCCGATTAAATAACCAAAATGACACTTTAATTAATCAACACTAATTACAACTTTAAACTCACTAATTATAAATCACAATTGCACTACTGATCACTTTTATTCGCAGTCGAAGTTCGCTCTCGAAGTTGTCGCTTGTATCGCAAATTCAATACTGACTCGGTCGCAGGCTATGCGGTCCTTATATAGGTCGGCAGATAATTCCAGAACCTTCTAGTATAGAAACATCTAGAAAGTTCGAGTACATACCGGCCCCGACTAATCAGATAACGAAAACTCTAGAATGTTCTAGCATCGAAATGTCTAGAAGGTTCTTGACTCTACTAGTTCTGCTACTCGATACTAGATGGCGCTAGTAGTAACTTTCATCGTCATGTACCCGGCATTAATTCTGGCGCGTAACAATATTTTGAAATGTAAAAATTATCATTTTCCTGTCGGAAACATCTGCCAATCAATAATTAAAAAATGCAAACATTCGAAATAAATAGATAATGTTGCAGTCTCAATTATCTTCCTTTAAAAGCTGTAAGAGAAAGAAACAAACCTGTAATGAATGCTTTACGTAGTCAATATGAAGAAATAAATAAAAAGATTTTAACCTTATTCCACGTACGCATCTAACCATTCAATCACTAACAACTTGCGTAAGATCTATATCAGTAGTTATTTCCTAAGAACAGCGAACATAAATCACAATAGGAAAATAACAATATTTAGGAAAATCACAAACAATATTGGCTATCGGTCTAATTGTTTTCAATCGGTTCAGTTGTTATCAGCGATAGTTTTGAAACCAGGCAACGAACCGAGTCGGATAATAATCAATAATATTCTCTTGCGTGCATTCAGTACGTACTTTACACGCATGCACTCAATATTAAACATGCTTATCCGAAACGATGACGTCATGTTAAAGTTCCCAATGATATTTAAAGGAGAACCTTCTAACGGAATGCTTCCAGCTTATGTTAACTGATCGAACAGCGATGGCTCACCCGATGGAGAGCGGTCAACTTAGCCACCTGCAACAGGCGTTGGCAACGAAAAGTTACAATACAACGTGTTACAGAATAAACGCAATATCTCTAAGGAGTCAGTGAACTCATCATTATGAACAACTTTTACTATAGACCAACCCCGAAATCGCGAAAAAAAATCTGCTGTTCAGTAGTTTGTCGAGTTGTGCGCGCTTATGGGGCATTACCAATGGGGCAGTCAATTTATTTTCGCGATATCAGTGTTGGTCCCATAGTAAAAGTTTTTCGTTATTATCATGAGTACAATGACCCTACTCACTAAGAAGGCTAAGAGGTAAATTGCGTTTGTTCTGTTACACATATCTGACCAATTATGTTGGTAAGCCTGAAGTTTCAATAAAAACTGAACAGTCTCGTTTTCGTCCAAGCCAAGTTTTGGCGACCAAAAGGCAAACAATTATCTAAGAAGATTTTGTGTCCTAAGTGTGTGTCCACCTGTAACATTGTCTTTAACTTTTGTGTACGACCAAGTCTTAGAATAAGAATTAACTGACTCTTGGCAAGTCTTACGCTTACCGACGCGATATGGCTCCACTTGCTAAGACCACTATCGAGAGAGAACATGCTCAAGGGCCGATCAAAAACTAGTAAAAATAATGTTTAGCCTATAATAATGTTCAGGTTTTGTTTATTTTATAGTTAGTCGCCGCTACGGGAGCGCTATGATCGTAAAGCGCCGAGGCGTGCGCGAGCGCCTCCTCGAAGAGTTCTACACATATTGTGCCTTCTGGCTCGCCGTGTCCGCTCTCCCAGTACTAGCAGCCTCTTATGTTGGTAAGTAAATGTCAAAATTGGTAAATTCCAATTTACCTGCAAAAACACTACTTACTACTTAGTAATCTACCTAGAATTTCACAAATATGTTGGGGGCCTCTGGTTTAACCAAATGCAGCCAAATACGAGCACTTCTTCAACCTAGAAACTGAGTTACACGATCTATTTGACAAGACTGGTGTCAAATGTTCTGGCTCTGACTACCCTAACCGACTAACAAAAATCTACAAATTTCAGCCCGGCCAACAGAGTAACATACTTTACCAGGCAAGGAGCGAGTGACTGCACAACTTAACAAACGTCTAAAATGTATATCCACCTATGTTACCCATCATAGTCTATCTATGCAATTTGAAGCAATACAATGTTTAGCTGGCTGCAACATAATATGAAACGCAATTACTGCAATGTGGCAGACCAATTTTAATAATCTATCTTAGAGTGATTTAGGTGCCTTTGTCATGGATCACAGTATATATATCTGTTACGGCTAATAGCCGAAGTGCGGCTACACCTAGTTTTAGCCGGGTCATTGGGCACCCCGACTCGGACAGGTTAGGTTAGAAGGGGATGGCGGGGTCTAGTGAGCGAGCGAAGCGAGCGAACACAGACCCCGCCATCCCCTTCGTAGTTATTTTTTTTTTAAACCACACAGAAATAGGAATTTTAAAGTGTTTTGAGGTTAGGTTATAAGTAGTTGTAGCCGGGTTGCACCTAGTTGTAGCCGGCTAAAACTAGGTGTAGCCGCACTTCGGCTATTAGCCGTAACATATCTATTTTTTTTTTTTATCTTTGCCCCACACTAAGATTTTCTCCTGTATCGTGGGTGCGTTTACAAACATATAAATTCACATACACAAACAGCCAGACCCGGAACTACTATCTGTAGGCCATACAAATGTTTGTTCCGTGCGGGAATCGAACCCGCGACACGCAGCGCAGCAGTCAATCGCTCAACCACTGGGCCAACTGTGTCGCCAATTGCATGTCGATTATGAGATTAAGATATTTTATCACATACTTACAAAATTCTCATCTACATAATTATTTTTTCAGTTGTACGAGTTAGTAAATACCTCTGGCTGAAGCTACTATCAAGCAGATATCCACGTCTAGAATTCATCTGGACAGACACAGTTCGTTCTTTACTTGATACACATAGAAATCAAGGGATCATCAATGTCTTACTTTCTGTAAAAGGTACGCAGAAATAATAATGTCAAAGGCTTTCTGATATAACAAGATGCTATTAATTTCCGAGAACACTAATAACTAACCTTCGTCAAAACTTAAATCCTACAAAAAAAATAGTTGCTTTTAAAAACGTACCTTAGAAACAACTGATTTCGAATCACGCTTAGATTCAAGAGGAGACTTCAATATTTGACACATTGAAGTCTCCTCTTGAATCTAAGCCTGATTCGAAATCAGCTGTTTCTAAAGTACCTTTTTCTAAAATATTATTCGCTTAACGAAGTGAATAGAGTAGGTAGATAAGTACTGCAGCCTCCTCTTGCGTATTCTTACATATTGAAGCATCAGCTGTTTTAAAATGTTATGTCAATGTTATGTTGTGTTGCCGTTTTGTAATTAATTACATAGAGAGAGGCTTTTGGCTTCAACCCAAAAGAGAGATGCAGATGAATTTAAGTACATTAATCTCTTCCTCAGGCACACTAGACCCAGAACAGCTAAAGAACCACCTAACAGAACACGTAATAAACAAACGCGATAAGAATGGTGGGCTCATGTTCCCGAGACTGCGCCATCAGCTGGTGTCCCGCTGGGGCAACTACGCGTGGGATGCCAGTGTCACCTTCAGACCTGAGAACCACTTCATTGTGGCTAGTGCTGTATACCGAGGGCGGCAGGTTGGCGAGAACAATATTCAGGTGAGACTAACTGCTCCCAATGATGTTGATTGATACCCCATACCCGTTGTATATTAGCATTACATCAATGAAAAACTAAATAAATTAAAATACGGAATCTGTGACTTGACTTATACATTTATCTACTTGACATACCTATGTAGTGATCGCAAGTACGACTGTTCAGCATGATCTTGTGAATAGATTTTTTCAGAAACAGCCCGTTGTGTGGATTTTATTAACTTTAACCTGATTTATGTTTTCAGGAATACGTCAGCGATATAGTATCAAAATACTTTGCAATCGACCAGTCCCCATGGCAGTACATAGTCATCCCTTGCGTCTCAACAGAACCGAAATACTACATCTTAGTTCGCGTCCACCACCTCCTGCTTTCAGGGAAGAAGTCCCTCAACATTGGAGACCTACTACTCATGGAACAGATACATCCATCAGACAGAATTAATACTTCACAAACTGAATATACGCAACAAAGTCCTTTAGCAAAGTTGTCTCCAACGCCATCAGCCATCCCGGAACTATGGGGCAAAGTCAACGAGAACCTATCAAATGCGTGGAACGAATTCGTGTCAGAATACGATCCTGTAGAAAGTCCAAGGGCGTTAAAGACTTTGCCTGGAGCGTTCCATGTGGCAGGCTTAGTGTTGATAGCTACAGTAAGTGCGCTGAGGGAGCTCAATAAGAAGTCCAATGGAAGAAATACGACTTCGGAAGCACCTGTGACTGCATTGACACTTTTGGCGGCGATACAACGGGAGTGTAATAGACGAAATTTGACCATACCAAAGGTAACTTCCACGATTGGATTGGGTCTTATACATATCGGATTGTAACAAACATTATTTGATGACTCAGATTAACTTAATACAGCTTGCTTACTCTTGCAAACATATCTCGTGTACCTAATTTCTTTTCTTTAATAATATTGTTTGATCCACAGATAATCCTATCACCACTTATAACAGCAGACCCTCGCAAATGGCCAGGCATGGCTTTCGGCGCGGCATGGTCTTCTTTCCGACAGTTTGTGCGACTCCCTTTCCGAATCCGCAACGAGCTTGTGGCACTAAACGAGTTACGGACATGTGGTCATGCCAGACAGACAGACACCTTGACGTGGAAGTATGCTGAGCTGGCACAGCTTTGCGTGGCTGCCGTCAGTGAAGCGTGGCGAGGGGCGCTTGAGGCCTACCGTGCCCCGGCTAGGCTATGGACTGATACCATCGGAGCTGATGATGGACATAGGCATCTATTGCAGACTGTCTCGTTGTGTGGACGAAAGGTACGTACCTATTGCTAGAACTTATTGCGAAATGTTCTCACCCCAGAAGTATCATAATTTTGTTTAAGATATAAAAATGTAACTATTAGCACTGAACAGGGTGAAGTTGGTTAAGTAGGTCCTGAGTGCCAATTCTTCGCATCTCAATCGCAATCTGTCAAAAATGTATGAAAATTAAGGCTTTTTTGACAGTTTACGACTGACATGCGAATGCAACAGTTACTTAAAATTGGCCCTCAGGTTATAGTCGGAGGATGGCCCTAATTCAACAATGATATTTTGAAACATTTCTGCCATCCCAAAACCAATTCAATTCAAACTTTTAACGATCAACAACATAGGTAATACTCACATTTTTCTAGTGCACCTTGCTATTGATAAAAGATCAGAGGTTAAGACCAAAGAGATTTCCTGGAATTCAACGTTTAAAGACTACAGAAAGCTAGTGTATACCGAATACTAACATCTACCATTATTACCAGGTTACAGCATGGTCCAGACCTGTACCCCGCGCGGGAGTAGAACGCGCAGCCAGAGCGCTAGACGTATCTTCGACAGACATAGCACTATACGCGGCCACGGAAGCACTGCGGGCGTTCTTCGACAGTGCGCAGTCACATCCACCTGAAACTGTGCTTACCACCGCGCGCGCTGCGCATGAAGACTTCCTCTACACATTCGCTGAAGGACACGGGAAGAGTTACAAGAAGACACAAAGTGGCGGTAAGGAAACGTAGATGCAATTCTAAAATTCAGTAGAATCTCACATTGACTTGTTTTTAAGCAACTATGGTGATCATACCAGTCTTTAAACAGCTGATAACTTTCTTTTCAGGCATGGTTTGCTTAGCCCTCTCTCCGGGCGCATCCCCCCGCCGCGTGTGCGCAGCGGTCTCCCGCGCATGCGTACGTCAGCGCGCGCTAGCAGCAGGGTGGGCAGCACAAGCGCGGTGCGGGGCACTCACCCGCGCACTCCCCTCCCCCTTCGCTCGCCTGGTGCTCAACGTACTGTCCAGACGGTACGCGCTGTCCTATGCGGAGATTGACTCCCCGCCGCACGCGCCGCGGAGGAAGACATTGTGGGGACATGATGTGGATGCTGTTGTGTATTGGAGACCGCCGCAGGCTAATATTAGTTAGTATCAGTGTGGTATCAGTTTGAAACGTTCTAAAGGTTGTCTAGAAAAGATCGCTACTAGCGATCAAACCACCCTAATAGAAACACTCTTTATTATACACCATAACAAATTACGTAAGATCTTAAAAATTCACTCTCCTCTTCTCTATTCCAGTACTATATAATCTTAGAGTGAAATACTTATCTTAACTCAAAAACAGAAAATTTAACTAGGGCACCTCACAACCTACCACACCGGTAGACTACCCAAATCAAAAAAAGATTGAAAAGAAATTCCCATAACACCGGACACACAAATTCCGAGTGTTACGGTTTTCATTAGATCAATACAGAAAGCCAAACAGACAAATTTCACTGCATTTCATTTTTTTTATTGACAATTATTCTCTTTGTGTCTCCAGGTATGTCCCTTACAGTCATCCAGTACGGCGACACAGTCCGGCTGGCGGTGATGGCGGACGCGCGGTTGGTGCCCGCACACATCGTGCCCGCCACACGCTGGCCCACGGCCATCGAGCAACTCGTCGCCAGGATCGACCAGGAAATCGCCAAGATCACTGCCAGAGCCCACCTCGCTGCCGGCACTGTACCACAGATAGTAACCCCAGAAGAACTACCTAGTACTAGTACGGAAACTGCTGAAGTGGAAACAGAACCACATGTTCAAGAGGATTCAGTAGACACGCTCAGACCTCCATCAGTCACGGCCGTCAGTCCACCTCCAATGCGCAGACGCATAGCCAACTAGTTAGAGCATAAGTTATAGCTTCTAGCTAAGCGAAGTAAATTCAGCGCTGATATGGTCAAAAGACCAACCGAGGTCAGGTCCGAACTGGGAATTGGGAAAAAACGAGATTGGAGATAAAGAAAGGTGAAAAGTGGGCGTTAAGAAACGTCAAGTGTATGTTAAATGACTCGCACGAGACGACTGCTAGTTTTAATTAAACATGTACCTACTGTGACAGATGTGTTTATCTATATTTTGTTGACTTTGAATGTACCTACATACCGTAATTATGTAAGTTCGTTATTTTATTTGATGATGTAATTCAATTAATGGCAAACTGTGATCATGTCAATGTCGAATTGTTAGATATGAAATTATATTGTTGTTGTTAAAAGTAATTACTACTGTATTCGCTATTCATTTCATCCACTATAAACCTACAATCTCACATTAGTAGCTTGTTTCAAAATTATATTTTTCAATCAAATGTTTTCCTGAGTATCATGAAAACTTAGCAATAAGCATTTATTATATTCTAAGTAATCACTTATAGGGTTATTTCTTACACTTATTGGCTAGCAAGGTCATCCAATAAAATTAATAATAAAACTGCAAAGCGTTTAGGTGTTAAAACTTTAATGATATGCTTAATGACATAATTATAAAGTGTCAATGTTACTAAGAAAGATAATAATATCATGCAATACTGTGTCACAATCCGGTAGATTCAGTAGGACTACTCTACAAGATTGCCTACTTTTTTTGAAGTCGATTAAAAACATCGAATCCGCTGGACTGCAACTTAAAGAGCTAACTGTGCAACAGTACGTTTCAAACGTGGAGGGCTCGTAGCGTTGCGTAGTCGATGCGCTACGGTAACAGTTCGTAGTAGTGCTACGAAGCTACAACTCGTAACTCGATGGCTTCGTAGAGTTGCGTAGTCAATGCGCTACAATTACAGTTCGTAGCAGTGCTACGAAGCTGCAACTCGTAACTCGATAGCCTCGTAGCGTTGCGTAGTCAATGTGCTACAAGAACAGTTCGTAGCAGTGCTACGAAGCTACAACTCGCAACTCGATGGCCTCGTAGCGTTGCGTAGTCAATGTGCTACAAGAACAGTTCGTAGCAGTGCTACGAAGCTACAACGCGAAACTCGATGGCCTCGTAGCGTTACATAGTCGATTCGCTACCGTAACAGTTCGTAGCTGTGCTATAAAGTTACAACTCATGCGGAGACATGCCCTCATGCGTGCTAGCGTTGCGTAGTAATACTTGACGAATTTGACGTGTTCAAGGAAACATTTAAAAATCGACATATGCAAGACTTGCTAGCCACTAGTTACAATAGTAGCTAATCCTAAGTGTCGAAAGTCCGCAGGAAAG
Source organism: Melanchra persicariae (assembly GCA_947386135.1). Classification (NCBI taxonomy): domain Eukaryota; kingdom Metazoa; phylum Arthropoda; class Insecta; order Lepidoptera; family Noctuidae; genus Melanchra; species Melanchra persicariae. Next base: position 15,904,692 of record OX376648.1, on the reverse strand, counting down.
CGAAATATGAGAACGACGTTTTCAGGATCTGAAAGTAAAAGCATCAAAGATAACATAAACTGTACTGTAAAGGTTTTCGAAACGACAAGTATTGTTTATGTGCAAAACAACGAGTCTAAAAGCCCACCTACCGAACACAGCGCACTCGCAGGCAGTTCTAATCACATTTGCTACAAAATATTATTTATTGTTTCTTCGAGAGTGTTTAAAAACGTCGTTAGATATGTCGCAGCTAATTAGCTTAGTCAGCCGTTTAATTGGTGGCCTAGCCTTTTCATTTAAATGCGCCGGTTTTTCAGCGACCTTTTGTTCAAAATCGTTTAATGACTTGCCCATGTCAATTGTCGCTGATTAAACGGCGCAGTTCAATGAAAAGGCTAGGCTTTTAATAAAACGGCTGATTAAGCTAGTTGGCTGCGACAGAGACACGAGGTCATTTGACATAGTAGTCTAACCAAGTTTACCCACTAGCATCAAATTGGACTATTGAAAACTTACCGAAGCCATAGTAGTGACCCCCACGTCCACTAAGCCTCCAGCTTTTACGTGGATCGGTTCCTGGACCTTTATGAGAAAGATGAGGACGGTCCTGCGATTCTTAGTATCCATGTACTCCCACGGCACGTTGTATACTGCGTCCTTTAACTTTTCACTCTGTTATATATAACAAACATAATTAATATTCGATTAAAATAATATAAATATAATAAAAATAAAAAATATTTTTTTATCAATTTATACTTAATATTATTATACCTAATTAATATTCGATTTAGTAAGAACAATAAAATAATAAATCAGTAAAGGATCTCCGAAACAGACTATACAAAATTACAACCAATAGGATTTGTAAACATTTATAATTGCAACTAAAATTGCTTGATAACATCTCAAGAACTAACACAAAGTCGAGTTAGATTTAGTGGGGTCACAATATTATCACTAGCTTCGGCCAGCGGCTTGGCCGGAAATTATTCCAATGGAATGTATTCCCGGGAGTATAACATAATTCATCAAAATCATTGGTTCAACGGTTAAGACATGAAACAAACAGACAGAGTTACTTACTTTCGCTTTATCGCGATCATATTTATAGGTGGTGTTCTGTAGCTGCTATGGAGTAAAGAAGCAATATCGAAATAAAAATATATTGACTTTTTCCAAAAAACCCAATTACAAAAAACTACTTACTAAAAAGTAAAAAAAACACTTTTCAAGCAGTCTGATGCAGCCGGTGGCATTGGATCTGTGATTGAACTAAAATAAATACCACAAGTTTTTTTTTTCCTAAACTTTTAATAATTTTTGAGGACGAGTTTTTGAAAAACGTAAAAAAAATATATTTCCTAACTGAATAGCAGATCCAGAACACCACCCTATATACGCACTTAAGGAACCTCCTGTAGAAGAAGTGTGTATATTCAAATAAAATAACTGTCATAATTACCATGGTGCCGATAGTTTCAAAAATGATAGAGAGCAGAATCAGTTCTCCGAACATAATGAAGGTAAGCGGCAAGTATCGCGTAAGAGCTGCAGCAGTCTGGAAGACACAACAAATAGTCAATTTTAAACGAGAATGCTAGTAACTGTAGTGACTGAAAAATTTAAAGGAAATCTTTTATCGGTATGTTATGAATGAAGGAGAATGAAAGGTATGTGAGTATAAGAGTAATGATTTTAAATGTTGAAGAATGGAGCGAATAAGGAATTATATAAAAGACTTTGAACGACGCCTTATAGTGACGCCTTATAACGATTCCCTGGAACGCCTTAGGACGTTGCCTTAGAATGACGCCTTAGAACGATGCCTTAGAACGACGCCTTAGGACAACGCCTTAAGGTTGAACTAGTCGCGGGCTCGAACTCGCTGGTAAGCGTGGCCAAAAAGCACGCTGTCTCACCGGGCATCGTGCCCGATAGAGACAGTATCAGTGATGAGCATTTAGATGCTAGTCTAAACGCACAATGTTTAGTTTCCACGCTCAAAACACTGTTCCGAACGAAAACAACGTTAGACGATGCACGAAAAGACTAATGGAAGGTTGAGTTTTATGAAAAAACCACTGCATAAATCCATTACAAATAAAGTTTATTGAACTTTGTTTGTCGGTGCCGACTTTGTTTTTGAGATTTTAAACTTCTTTTATTACTTATTTACGCCCGAAGTTGCGTTAAAATTGGCAAAAAAACGATTCTTTGTAGGCTTATAACTTTTTAATGGCTTTTCATTTCACTATTCTGTTTCCGTACAGACAAAATTAATAATGAGATAAAACGATATCAGGCTTAACTTTGAATGTATAATGTCAAACAGTGGAGTAATACCCCCCCGAAATCTGTATGGAGAAAATATCGAAGAGTGTAACCTTAAGACGACGACGCCTTAGAGCAACACCTTAAAACGACGCCTTCGAACGACGCCTTCGGACGACGTTTTAGTGCGACGCCTTAGAACGACACCTTGGGACGACGCCTTTCTACGATGCCTTAGGATGACGCCTTAGGACGACGCCTTAAGGCGATGCCTTAGAACGATGCCTTACAACAGCGCCTTAAGACGACGCCTTAGAGCATCACCTTAGAACGACGCCTTGGTACGACGCCTTAGAGGGAACAACCATAGTGGTCACAGAAAATGCAAATCGTTAGAGATAAGTATTCAAATAAAGAGGCGCTAAGCGACTGCAGGGTGCCAGCCTCCAGTCGCTGGCGCCCCGGTCTCTTCACTCTCTACACGGCGGTGTATACATTTGCCATAAGCTCTACAGAAGTTAACACCGCTTAAATATTTTTTTATGCTCAAACGAACTTCTGTCTTTAGTTTATTTAAGTGTTTATGTTGTATTCTAGGAAGGAAAGTGACGACAAGGCTTCTTTCGCTTCGTGGTCTTCCTGCAGTGCTATTCTGTAAACAGCTCTCAAGTCAGTTCTGGTGAAAAACAGTTCACTTCACACTTATTTCACCAAAGTTTTTGTGGTGATACTTTAAAAGAATAAACTAAACTGGCTGATTCAATTATAGTATAAACACGTTGTGGTCTCTTTACTCCGCGTTGTATATCATTAGTTGTTAGAATCATCACTCACCATGGTCGAACATTCAAGTAGTAGCAAACAGCCGGTGATTTGATGGAAAGAGTAGTAAATAAACAGCGCCATCCCGAATGCATCCGACATGTTGTTTGTGAAACTAAACAGTTAGATTCAACAATATAATTAATTTCAAGACTTTATAGAAAAATGCACACACCTCTAACAAAAAAAATTAAGAATAAATTTCCATTAAGGGCCAGTTTCTAGAAAGACAGTTATGGACTTGATATACAAAGCAGACAGGGCTGCGCGGCCGGTTCTGGTATGATAAAATGTATGGCGTCAAAGGAACGAAATAGCGTCTCGGGCGCGCGTCCACACGCCATACATTTTCGTCACAGCGCCCGCCGCTATCACTTGAATGAATTTGGAAAAATTGAGGGTTGATCTCGCGATTCATGAGTTTTTATTGTCACAGACTAGGAGCTATACCTACTTAGGTATTTTCATCAGAATGTCCAGCTACATTTGTTTTAATGAAAACTTACTCGACGATAAGCATGTGATACTGTATGGAATCTTTCAATTTAACCGCCACATCATCCAGTTCAGCCTGCGAATACATCTCGGAGCCCATCCTCATGCCGCTTCGTTCCTCTCCGGCTGCATCCACCACCTCAGCCGCAGGTCTCGGGAAATTCTCCAAATTATAAATGAGAATCTTAAAATGACCCCACAAGTTGAAGATCATCAGGCAGAGAAAAAGGTCAAACATCGACACACTGCTTCCACATAAAAATGTGCCGTACCTACAAATAATGATAATTTGAAAATATATTATCTTTACTTGGACAATAATTGCAGCCCAGCATGACGTCCAATAGCAAGTTCAAATGCACAAATCTAATTCGATTTACTATTTCCACGTATACACTGATCTTCCACATACACTTATTAAAAAAAATGTTATTTAAATAGGCACCAACTCGATATAGTATATCAGTTGAGCTTAGGGTATTAATACAAGTCATACAATCGGCTTTGACTGTCCGTTAAAAACTACTTACGAAATTCTGGACACATCAAGACGCCTTGAATAGCTGCATGCTGCATCCAGAACCGCTCGTAGAAGAGTGAAAAGCGTGCATGTGGGAGTAATGATTCCACGCGAGTAAACGAGTGCGCAGCTTTGGCAACGTCTTATTTAAACATGATAATAATATTTGCACTTCTACATATTTTATTTATTTAATAACTTTACCATCCACTCAATGTAGCTACAGTGTAGCCGCTAAGACTGGTCTCAAAATTCCAAGGATACAAGCACGAAATGGCCTGCTCATAGGTCCTGTTCTGCAGGTCGTGAAACTTGCCAGAACTGTAGTTGGCGTACATTGGTATCAGGTTGAACATGCAGGCAGCAATTAACAGCATACAAGTTAGGTATACCGTGGAGAAAAACGATAATACGTGGACCGTTACATGTATCTGTAAAAAAATACTTATTTATTATCCTTTTGGTTTCTATTCTTTTCTTTTTAGATCTTATAAGTGGCTTAATAATAACAGCCGCATGGATCGATCTTCGAGGTTGAGCAACGCTTGCCAAGGTCAATCGGTGGATGGGTGACCATATATTATACACAGGGACTACTCCGGAATGCACGGCACAGATAAGCCGTTGCTCCATAGAAAATACTGAAATTCGGCTGCATCTCATGTTTGACTGGAAGCCGACCCCAACATAGTTGGAAAAAGGCTAGGCAGAATGATTGATACCTCGTCAGCCACTCAAACTGCTAAAGCTCAAAATAAAAGTTTCTGAAAGAAGCAAGTGAAACCAAAAGCATTTTATACTCACGTTCATAGCAAAGTCGGATTTATCTTTGAAATAAAACAAATGTATTTTTTGCATAAATATTTTTGCCACATTCCGGTATTTCTGCGATAGGCATAAAGTGAATGCACGGGACTGCGAAAATGAAATTGAGACATGTAAATTTATGATTGGGCTCACAGAACAATAAATCTTCAGCCGCCATAATCGCAGACACAATTGTAAAACAATGGCGCGTCGACTCCAACCGGTTGATTCTATCGACATCTCACCGTGTACACTTAGGCGGAGTGAACGACAACTGAGCTGTCATTCCATCTTATTTGTATGGTTTGATAACTCACCCGTCGTGCACCCCGCCCAAGTGTTCACTTCGAAATGTTCACAATGTGCAGTGCGATTCTGTAGGTAAACATGTCTATGTGAACACCCGGGCGGGACGCACGACGGGTGAGTTGGAGTTGTCAAACCATACAAATAAGATGGAATGACAGTTCTATTGTCGTTCACTCCGCCTAGGTGAACACCGTGAGATGTCGACAGAATCGACCGGCTGCATCGCACTGCACGAGTCGTCGTTACAGTTAAGAGGATAACTCAAGTAGTGTAGGTACCTACTTATTAGGCCCAGTTTATCAAACAAAAATTATCACAAAATTACAGTGGCAAATTGTCAAATGCGCATTATCTAGCAGTGATTGGTAGAATGAGACAGCCAATCGCATGACTTTTTTTTAATGGATGGGAAATTATGAAAAGACTTCTTTCGCTCTGGGTGGAGTGGGAGGGAGTGTCAGATTCTTACTGACTAAAACCCATCAGTGCTCCTCCTAGTGTAGTTGCGTTCCAGACTCGCGGTTACTATTTCGAACAAAATGTGCAACCTTGGCAGGATGCGTTTAATTTGCGACGGGTAGTGGAAAAGAGTGGAAAACGATATGGAATGAGGAAAGTTTGAGGGATATAAGATCTAAAAACTGATAGTTGACGTAACTGACGTCTTGACGTAAAAGATATGCTTAGAAAGGGCAAGGGACTACTAAGATGAAAACTATAGAGAAGTTTAAAAAAAGATTAATTATGCTGTTCATGTTCTGTTTTTAGGATAGTAACGAATAAAACAAAACGGTAAACTTACTGTACACAACGTATTCATCAATAACACTATGTACAACTGTCCCAATTCTAAAAACTCAAATTTATGCCTATTCTTTTTCAGATAAGCTGCACCTAAGGCCAGGTATACTAGGGACAATATGGTATTATAGTACGCATGGCCCATTCCCTCGATCCTCAGTGTTTTCTCTCCAAGAGCCTTTCCTGGCCAACCGCTTATGATCCGAAGAACAAGGCGTAGGGCCTTCATGTATTTGTAATCCATAGGGCTGTTGATGCCGCTGAAAAGAAAAATGCGAATATGCATGTATTTGTTTTATTTGCTAAATAAAATACTTATTATAATAATATTACACAAATGAAAGAAATTTTAAAATATATTCATCAGCACTGTTAAGCTTCAAAGATGATAGTTGAAAGTTATTTTTTATTATCATCCGGATAGTCAGTCAATTCCCAATATACCTACTCGTAATTCGTAACTCTCCAGCTAATTGATCAGAGTATGATAACTTTTTATGGACAAAACTTTCAAAGTCCATGGCGCATACAGCTGCCATACAAGACAGCGTTTTCGCGAGCGGGACAGATATATTTGTTTAAAATAGTTATATCTCGTTGGTTTTCGATCAATTTTGATTCTATTTTCACTATTAGTATTATATTTTGAGATAAACTGTGTAGATAACAAATATTTTTTTCATGCACATTCCCTATTGTTATCAATCTTATGTCGATTGCTATGCCTAGGCGTGTTTACATTGCATGCAATAAAGATCTATAAAATATCACCATCTTCCCATTACATCCAGCAGGTCTATTCTGTCAACATCTAAAGGGAACATATACTAAGCTGTCAATCCATTCAAACGAGATGGAATGACAGTACACTTCATGCTCAATCCACCTAAGTTTACACAATGCGATGTTCACAGAATAGCACTGCTTATATAAGTTAATGATAAGTTGAAATTACCGGTAAATAATCACATAATTACTTACACAACAGCCTCTCCAGCAATTTTTTCAAGTTTAGCAAACATTTTTAAGCAGTATAGTCGACAATCCTAAGATCAGTAACGCACGAAAGCCTTTGTCGCAGTAAATTACTAGAATAAAATATCTTTCTAATAAAATGTGACATGAATATAGTTATTAGTGTTATTGCGATGTCCTCGCGCACTCGCTTATTAAAGATAATGATTGTAATACGTTGACACCTAATTATAGTTTGAAAGAGAATAAAATATTGCATGACAATTCTAGACACATGGTTCTAAGGGTCAGTTCACACTACTCGAGACATTGTGTGCAGATGCTTGAAGAAAGTAGCTTCTTCCAGAAGCTTGCTTTCGCTATGTCACTGATGATATGTACCTTTACTTGTAGTAAATAAGATGTATATGTCGCAGCCAATTAGATTAATCAGCCGTTTAATTGGTTGCCTAGCCTTTTCATTTAAATGTGCTGATTTTTCAGCGACCTAAGTAACATCTTTTATTCAATATCGATTGATGACTTGACCGTGTCACTTATGTCGCTGATTAAACGGCACAGTTCAATGAAAAGGCTAGACTTTTAATGAAACGGCGGATTCAACTAGTTGGCTGCGACATATATATGTCGCCAACTGGCTTAATCAGCCGTTATAAGCCCAGCCTTTTCATTGAACTGCGCCATTTAATCAGCGACATAAGTGACATGGGCAAGTCATTAAACAATATTGAACAAAAGATGTAACAGACGTCGCTGAAATATCAGCGCATTTAAATGAAAAGGCTAGGCCACCAATTAAACGGCGACATATATAACGTATCGCATAGCCCAGTGACGCCTCACGTCTCGTATCCTGGGAACTAACCTACGCTTTACAAGTGGCACCTTCACACGAGATTACACACATTTGCTTCATGAACTTTATATTTCTACTAAGAAATTTTCCAAGGTAAAACCTAACAGCACTTCCCTACCCAGCGATTGAACTCAAGAAGCTATGATCAGCAAGCGCGCTTACGACTACCGAGCCAATAGAGACATACTTACATTTTATCCCAAAAAAATATGATATGAGAGATTGAATAATATTATAGAATTGATATACGTTAAGATATTAAAACACACTTTATTCGTAGACAGCAATATAATCATTTCAATATGTCATACATATACTTATATAAACCATAGTAAATCTAAGAAGTAAGTAATAGTCTACTTCTTAGATTTCTTCTTAGCACTCTTATTAGGTGTTGGTTCTTTCCGCTTCTTGTCTTGTACCACCGTAGAGTCAACTATGTCGACCTCCATTTTGGATTCCTTAGACTGTTCAGCATCCGTGGTTTCAACGCTGAACCCAGGGATGTATGGTTTCACTAATTCGAAGACCAGCTTCTTGTGTTGAAGGTTGGTACTGTCCAGACTTAGACGTACTGTCAGCTCGTCAAATGTCTTCAGTACTATGTCACCGCAGGTTTGTATGTGTTCCTGAGGACGAAATATTATAATGAAATATAGTTCATAAGGCCTGTAAAATTGATGATCTTCTAGTGCAGTGTTCTGCTTAACATAACAAAACAAATCCCTAGATTTTTCTTAGGATCTGTCTGACGGCTGACAAACGAGCATAATAAAAAAAAATATGTTGCCCATCTATGTATTTTAGCGTGAAAGTCGATTGCGGTCGGCACCGGATCATCTAATCACTAATGAGATCACTCAAGCTCCAATGCTGGGAGAAACCTCAACTATGAGTTAACTCGCCGTTGTACATGAATTATCTTATAAACAGTGCCAGTATTCCCTGGATTTAGTGACCGTTATATTAACATGGATATGCCTTTTGAATCCCGGGCCCAATGAGTAATATGGCAAACAGCATCGCGCGGGACCAGCTTATACCGTAAATGAGTACTTTGATATGTCGTCATGTACACTCATGTTATCTTAAACAGTTTAACTTCATTTAATACATCAACATTCTGAAAAATCCCAGGCATGTCCATATTAACATTATCATTCAGTTTTATTGACTCAAAATAGCACGACCTACGCCGATCACTGCTAATAACAGTGTACTATGTCATGCTTGGTATAATTAAGAATAGAAAATATCGACAGCTCAGATCGATTCAGTGTATTGCCTACACCGCAAATGGATTGGGTAGATTATTAAGTCAAGGAGCTGTACACTAGTGGCACGATATTCCTTTTGAGTGATATTTGAAAGTGTCATCGATCAGCCATCAATATGTTTTGAAACAATTTCGACTTGTGGATGTCATTTACCGCAATATATATTGATTTTTAAGAGAATAACTAAAAAATAAATAAAATATTATTTTGCAGTCATAAAATAGTCGTTACGTGATTATGTATTCAAACCACTTACCTCTTCATTATAAGAGAACTTATCAGAAGGCAAGTACAGAGGTCCTTCCAGCCCGTACTTCGGTATAAGAACGTGTACCGCATTCCGTTTCACTGCAAGCACGCTTGCTGATTCCACTTCTATGCGTTTGTTGAACAGGATCTGTAAGTAAAAAATGACTATAGTATTAATCTGCAATCGTCATAATTTTCAATGAAACAAGGATATATCATTGGCCAAAAGGGTTTTTTGGGCTGCAATAACTCCAGCACTGATAGAAATTAAATTACATAAATAACATCTGGATTCATCTGAGGACTAAGTGGCAATTACTGGATACCAAACTGAAGTAAGAGTGAGAACAGCAAGAGCTACTTTCTTCCAATCATCAATCCTCACGCTCGTTTCAGCGCGGGTGTAAACGTTATTTTAACGGCTATTTGAAATTACTTTTAAGCAACGTGTTACAGAATAAACGCAATACCTGAAAAAGGGCCATGGTACTCTTAAGGTGAATGGATGAATGCTCTCACTGCCATTTTGTCGCTAGATGGCGACACATCTACAATTTCGAACATTTTCAATTTTTACACCTAACATAGAAAGTTTTAATAGACAACTTTATTATAGGCGACACCTAGGGCATTACCTTGATTTTTTTTAGATAATCACTATGCTTGTTAACTGCTACCATACAAAGATTACAGCAGAATAAAGATTTAGCCGCATGAATTTACTCTTAACACACACATGCAAAGTAAATAGTAGTAACTTTCGACCCTACTAGATGTCGTTTTATTCAAAAATGGTTGGAAATTAAAATGTCCAGAGGACCAAATTGTTATATTCCAATCTATTTCTTATTAATATAACCTTAGCAATGATTATCATCACGCTATACTTTCGGGAAGCTGAGCAGCTAAAAACCTTGACATAAATAAGGTCGGCTATTTGAAACATTTATCAACCGTACAAATAGACTGTCGGTTTAGAGACTGCCTTTCATTAGGCTTGGTGTGGGTTCAAATCTCAATAGTTGTATTTATTTTTGAATTATTTTTCATCTTTCTTTATCCTTACCAAACCTAATATTTTCAAATATTAATAATAATATAATTATTGGTCTATGCATATTTTTGTTTCTAGGCTCGATATCCTATCGGATTTGGTGGTGAAAAGGTATCCCTTTTCACCATAACAAATTAGGTATTCAGATAAATTATTTTGGGTAATAAACATTGCATGTTACGCTCTAACATCGCAATCAGTAAACATGGGCTCGGCGTACGACTATGCACCGAAACTCACACATCTGTGATCAGTGTCATCACAGTCGCAACCTACTGTTACCGATAGACAAGGATAGAGATAGGAGACGGCGCTGTCGTGCGAGCGAAATCGCGTTAGCTGCCGAATGTTGACGAATGTTTACGATTATGAATGACATGGCATGTGGTAGCGTTAGCAAATAAAATAAAAAACATTAATTATTTTGAGGTACTTAAAAAAATAAATATTGTTCGCTCGATCGCGCAAGGTTACTAAAGCTTTACTTCTGCCTTTGTTTTCGGACAATAACAAGCCACTTTTGTCTCCTTAATTCATCTTTAGGAAACCTGAATAAAAAAGAGCCTTAAGTATCACCATTATGCATTTATGTATAAATAAATAAAGAATATGGCTGCACATGACGTGCAGTTTGGGAGTTACGAGGAAGCCTTGAAATCATAACCGTTTGCTTTGCCACAGTCGCGTAATAAAGATAACTAAATATAGTGAAGTAGTGATTCTGCACTAACAATTAGGTACTAAAAACTAGACTTTGTCTTATAAAATATTTTTTTTTAAATAAGTACCTGTTGCGTAAAACATAACTGTTATCAATTATTAATAAAATTGACTTGAATTTAAATAATCATGGTTGGTAAAACAATAATAATAAAAAACTATTAATATGTTTGAAGAAATTTGTGTTGCTAACCTTACGTAACCTCGTTCTGATACTAGTCGTCGCGCGCGTTGTTTACAAAATCTCTCAACAACTCGCGAATTGTGCGTATCGTGTCTCTCACGCATGTTTTTAATATCTATCTCGCTCTCACAAACATGGCGAAGCAAACGATAAAATATTTTTGTTATTTTCAACAAATTAACATTTTTGGCTGTATTTACGAGTGGTGTGTCTTATTTTTATTCCTAGTATTATTAAAACACTGTTGAGCTGCAAAGATTAAAGATTTTATTAGGTACAGATTTTTGGTTTCCTATGTTTAGGTAGGTACTACTTGATACAGAAAGTCAAGTGAAGTCAATTTTTTTTCAAGTCTATGCAGTGAAGGTAGTTCAATTTACACGATAATTAGTAATAAGTACTACTAATTAATAACAATTTCCGAGATACTGATAAAAGCTAACATGTGGGTAGAACTAGGTAAGTATATTTATTCATAGTACCTACCTAAACAAAAAATCTCTAATAAAATTCTTTGCCTTAAAAATCTAGAAAAAATATAGGTATGTTTAGGTATCAAATAGGTACTAAATTTTTGTAAAGGCGAATTGAAATTTTTGAGCCTTTACGTGGAGATCCTAAATGTCGGCAGTCCATCCTGACATCAGAATGACTGCCCATTTTTTAAATTCATTTTCTCAGTTATTAATTAGGTACCAATTATTTAAACAAAGGTATCAAATAGTAGCAAATAGGTATTAGATCTTAGTAATATTTTTAAGCTGATCAGTCATTTTGGCCAATCATTCTGAAGGTCACATCAATGATTTTCCGTGCGCGACTGAGTGCCAATTACGGGCAATCACTTAGTTGAGTAGGACCGCTTGCTGTGACTAAGTCCCGTATCTAATGGTAATAAAGGTATATTGTACCTACACAGGTTGTTGTAATGTGACTGAACCTAAATAGTACCTAACGTGTAAATAAATTGTGACGTGTAGGTACTAAATAAATAAAAGATTATTTATGCAATTATTCGTCGCGATCTAAGAATGTTTTCTTTAGGTGATACAGTCGTAACATTCAGTGATTAGTGTAATTACTGGCGTTCTTTGGTGGAATGGTTTTAGATGGCAAAGCAAAGGGTTGTTATCAGCTTAGAATATCTTGGTATTAGTTGGTTAGAGTAGGTACCTACCTATGTAAGTACTCGTATGTGTCACCGGATAATTCCAAACATCGTAAGATTGTAATAAATGTTGTTTATGTTTTAGACTATAATCTATGATTATGTTGAGAACAGATAATGGATTGTGGAGGTCTGGTAGGCAGCCGCACCACGTAAAATACTGGTATTCAGCTGAATCCGGTTTGACTGGAAGCCAACCCCAGTAGGTATAGTTGGGAAAGGGCTAGGCAGATGATGTGTTGAGAAGAAATAATTTCGAATACACTGAATCACACCCAAATTCAATAGTTTACAATACTTGTCTTATCTAGAAGAAATTATAAGTAAGTAGGTACTTGTAAATATACAATCTTACGCGACTTATAATATTACAATCATGCGATACAAATGCAAAAAAATACATCATCTGTGAAAATGTCAACTGTGTAGCTATCACGGTCCGTGAAATACAGTCTGGTGACAGACAGAGACGGACAGACAGACATACGGACCGACAGACGGACGACCATTGCGTAGGTAGCTAGGAAAAAAATAGGTAAGTTTGCCTACGCTGATCGCCTGATTTAGGTATAGGTACCCTAAGTATACCTACATGAACTTCTTTTCTCTGATTTGATTCAACCCAAATTAACCAATGAATTAGTACTTAACCGTGTCAGAAAATGTTTTATCAGTACCTACTTACATACAGTGGAAAGATTTTTAAATCTTTAGGTAGGTAGGCACTATTTATTTAAAGTAGATAAGTAATACAATAATAACATTAGTATTGTATCTGTGTGAACCAAAGGCAGATCGCAGATAATTGTTTTCACTTTCTAGCATTATTTCTCATTCCCTAAAAAAAACATTTCATCAATCATAAAATATAAAATCCGCGGGCAAACCCGCGCGCCGGCGCTAACTTGCTAGAAACACAATTTTGACACACAATCACGCATGGACTGGAACAATTTGGCAACACGCGTTGTTGCCAAATTGCGTCTTGAATGGCAACGTCGCATCGCCGCGTCCGTCACTCGATAACCTTGGCGCTTGTTCGAATTTTCGAACAGCGCCATCTACTTAAAATGTTCACCGCACGTAAACTCGTAACACAACAGCAATGAACTTTTTCTCGGTGGTTCTATAAATTTCTGTCAGATGGCGCGATTCAGGTCACTCACACATGTAAAGATTTTTCGTTTTTTATTGGGTCTAATTCTCATAGAAAGACTGTTTTTTTTCTAAAATTTGGGCGATAGGCGATCACAATACATTATAAAATCTTATTATACTTGCTTTATTCTGCAGAAACTGTTTATTTACGGAGATTACAGCTACTGAAAAATGTATGGCGAGGTCTCTTTAGGGATCCCCCTTAATTATGAACAACTTTTGTGTTCACATTGTTTATTAGGCTGAAGGAGTAGGCTGGCCACGTCGAACGGATGCACCCGGAAAGATGGACGAAGATCGTCACTCATAGGGTCGTCGAGGTCCACCACGGCGAGCGTGGCGGCGACTATCTGATCACGTTTGCGGGACGACCGGATAGAGCAGTATGGAAGAGAATAACTTTGCCCAGTAGTGGGACACAAATTTGTCACGTCGAGGGCACGTTTAGTTCATCGATGGCGGAAAAACAAATATTACTTCAATTTTCATTAGGCCTATACATACTGTCGGTGTCGGTAGTTGAGGTTGTCGCACAGCTTGTCGGCGGCGTGCACGTCGAGCAGTGCGGTACAGGCGATGTACTAACACTGTTAGTGATACATACATGTGTGTTCATAGTGACGGAGGCGCGGCCCGCGTACTGCGCCTGTCGGTGTCGGTAGTTGAGGTTGTCGCACAGCTTGTCGGCGGCGTGCACATCGAGCAGTGCGGTACAGGCGATGTACTAACACTGTTAGTGATACATACATGTGTGTTCATAGTGACGGAGGCGCGGCCCGCGTACTGCGCCTGTCGGTGTCGGTAGTTGAGGTTGTCGCACAGCTTGTCGGCGGCGTGCACGTCGAGCAGTGCTGCATGTGTCGAGTCGCAGCCGATGCAGGCGGCGAGCAGGCGGTGCACTATCACGTCTGCGTAACTGTGGGAGCAGGGATATCAGGAATTAGGACTGTAACAGTATGCCCACAATGACGCATGAGCGGTGGAGCAAAGCCTTGGAGTGGTGAAAACATAGCGGCTGGCGTAGCGTGTGGCATCCCGGAGCTTGATAGACTAACTATCTTAAAATAATGGCTGGGACGGAGTGGATGTCGAAGGGGTACGACCGGGCGTTGAGGCCTAGTTAGAGACCTATTTCCAACAATGGTCAGCAATAGATTGATGCTCACTATAATAACATTTACAAAGCAGCAAAGCGCGATGAACGTGTCACTATTTCTTATAACGAACGCCTAGAGACTTTACTTGACGTCGACTAAACGAGTATTAAAACGAAACTGACATCGAATGGACGCTGCGTTGGACGTAAACGCTGTGCTTACATCCAACAGACGTCTGCACATTCTAGGATTTATTAACCTAAAGGATATAAAGAAGCTATACTAAAGTTGATCAGATTTGAATTATTTAACTTACCGTCGAATAGGCGAAGTAAAATGCGTATAAATGGGACAAGCAAGCCCATAGTGATAATACTCCTCAATAGTCTTGCTGCCACTGGAGAAGTACTGCGCCTGCTGCATGCAGCGCGTGGCCATGATGCGTAGGAGCGTGTTGAAGAACGGACGGTCCGGGATCACCGCCTCGTCCAGGGACTTGGAGAAGGACTTGTTTGTAGATACGTCTAGGTCGAAGCCCTGTAAAAAAAAATGTATTTTTTAATTACAACGGAATCTGCATTTTCATCTCAAAAACGGACCACTATTTCTCTGCAAGAGCCTCGAGCGATATTCGCAGAAGTTAATAATATTTGTTTATGGAGAGGAAAAGAGAATCTGATAAAAACTATGGGGACGATACGAATGGAAAGGAGTGAATGATAGAGAAGACTAAAACGTCAAATGGAAAAGAAACTACTTGGGAATAGATTGAGAAAAGGGCAGAAACACAGGTTGTCTCCAAAACGTGTTACACTGATAACTCACACATAATATGTAGGTACTTTATGTGAATTTGTAAGTCTTCATGTAGTTGTTATCCGGCTCGAAGGACCATTTAACAGATAATAAATCGCGATAAGGGCTTGCTGCACTTTCACATAACACTGTCGTTCTGGTAACTTCACTTAGTATTTTTTAGTTTAGTTCTCACCTGTTGTTTAGCAGCCTTGAGGAAAGTATTGAAGTTAGCCGGCGGAGGCGCGGGATGTCTCCTCAACATGGCGCACTGCGGGAACTCTGCCGCCAGCTTCTCTGCCACGCTGATGTTGGCTAGCAACATGAACTCTTCCACCATTGAGTTTGTATCTAGGATCTTCTTCGCCGCTACTTCCACTGGGTCATGGGTTTCAGAGTCCATCTGGTTAAAGAAGTTTTAATTAGGTAGGGGCGATTCCTTGTTGGCCAACTTTGGTAAACTTCATGGATTAGCCATATGTGAGTTACCATGGAACATTATTCTTGGATACGAATCATATTCTACATCTGATCTTCTTCTTCGTGTGGGTAGTAAGGATAAATTATTTTCAACAAAAGCAACAGTGTTAACCCAAAATCCAATACATTGAGCTTGGATTGCACTGTAATACTAAACACCATTACATATCCAGACAATTATAAATATGAGGTACAGCTTGGTAGAGTATTATGTGGTGACAAGTGGAACTAAATATTTTACTAAATGGAAACCTACGATATCGTCACTACTTGGCCGACAAGTGTTAGATGTTAAGTAACGTTCATTGTTTCACATTTATTTTTAACGATTTGATTAAATTCTCTTACTGATTTCTCATATTGTGGTGTGCTAAGTGAGATAGTGGCGCCCTCATTTTTTCCAAACTCTTTTTTACCAAGCTGTAAGTCTTCATCAATCAATGAGGCTTTTATTCTGAACTTTTAAGATGGCCTAAACTTGTCACAACAATCTAAGAAGCCCGATTTGACAGCAAGATAAAACATTGCTTTTCTAGTGAGTATGAAAGAGTCATGAAATAAATCTCTTTCGCACTTAGTGGTAAAGCGATCTTTTATCCCTCTCTACTCGGCTGTCAAATCGGGCTTATTAGATTGTGACAAGTTTAGTAGCCTAAATTTTAGTAGTCTTTATAATTCTACATATTTTTTGTTTTGTATGGGAAATCAAATGACTCCTTTCCTTCTGGGTGGAGCGGAAGGGAGTGTCAGACTCTTACTGACTAAAACCCATCCGTGCTCCTCATAGTGCCCTTTGCGTTCCAGGGCCGCGGTAACTCTTTCGAGCAATTCCGCATCCCTGGCAGGAAATGTACATACCTGGAACCTAATTTCAGGCGACGAAAGCGACAAAGCCCCTTTGTCCAGACGTTTCCTGTTGAGTTTCTTGGCGAGTGCGTTGAGTATGCGCAGGGACGACACGACTTTGTCTTTACGAGACTTGTCGTCGATCGCTATCTGAGCCTCCTCATACGTCATCGCTGCTGAAGACTGGAAGTGGTAGAAATAAAAATAAAGTTACTCCCGAACGAATGTAGGTCATGGTGGCCAATATCAACGGAGTCTGGATAGGTGAGCAGGAGATATTATAGTGAACAAGTCGGCGCGCAAGCACAGGTGAACTCTCTGTGTCTTTTCTCTCTTAGTACGACAGAACTCTCTTAGTAGCAACCCGTCACTTCCAACGAAAAGTCAATGAAAATTAAAAACAATTTGATTACTTGTCCCACGTGTGGTACTGTTTACTGGCTTCGGTAACACTTGAGTCTTTCAGACAGTGTCTTGATCAGTATCTGATTGACCGGCATTTTGTCGTGCATCAGGACAAACCCACACAAAAGCTTCTCAATGTAACGCTGAGCAAGATAAGTTTCAAAGGAGCTCCAACAACTCTTGGTTTTGACGCTTGCTGGTCTTTGTTCTTCTTACGGATCGTTTAGCTACAGACATTACCCGTTGTCAGTCGTAGGCGATATTATAACTGAGCGTTAGACTGCATACTGGTCCTAACTACCTATTTGATGACTTTGTTAATCGTGGTAGCTATAATTCAGCACAACATAGTAGCTACAACTTAAACAGGTTATTTCACAATTTTTGCCCACCCACTGTTACTTCGAAATTCAGACGAGATGTAATTAAAATTTCCAATTGTCAACTGTTAAAAGCAACCCCTATCCAGCTAGGATAGCAACACAACTGGTCACTTTCATGCAGATTTAATTTAAAACCCTTTGCAACTGCAGTTGCGTTATCTAGATTTTAACAGTAAATTATAGGGGCTAGCAGATGCAAACACTACAATTACGATCGCCACGTGTTTTATTTACCCTTTCCCCTTAATATTTTCGAAACGGGATATGCAAAATTTAAGTACATACCTACTCGTCATATTAATGCGATACTCTCGCCAAATGGGTTGTCCAAGCGGATAGCTATTATTTGCAACATTCATTGAGATGAAAGAGTGACCATGAATCTGGCAGCCGGCTTGAATTCCATAACGATGGGGGCACGAATTGTGATTTGCAATTTTAGGTTAGCAAAAAACTGTTTTGCTTTGATGTAAACTTGTAAAGCATGGAGCTTGCTTTGTTTAGTAGTACACAAGAAAAATATAAAGCTCTGAACATCTGCGCCGATGGCTGGTGACCCTAGTAATTATTTTTATCGCAATGCTATTTCGAGAAAGTTAGTAATTATAGTTTCCGCAGCTGGACATAGCGGTGCCGGTGGCACCAAAATATTATTACAACGGTTTTGCACTATGTAGGTAACAGATTCTACATTGCATAGTGTGGGGCCAGATTAATGTTATAGCAATGCTTATTTTTTCTTTGTTTTTTTTTTTTTAAATTTGTATATTAACAAGCACCTCGCTATCAAACTAAAATGTTTGGCAAGTAAAATTGTAAAGAGAACAAATAGTGTATGACAATGACAATAAACCTGTTTGAGAATAATAAAAAAAAAACCGGAAAAAAGAATTCGCGATTCGAAGACTCGCGCACGAAGTGTTCCGTACCATTATCTATAAAAAATCACGTCTGTTGTATGGGAGCCGAGCCCCTTAAAAATTGGTTTTATTTCAATTTTATTATTTATTTTTAAAGTGAATTAACTAATTACTTTTGAATTATTCTGTGAATATTTCAAGCGTCTGCCTGTTGCCGTTATCAATATCGAGCAAAAAAAGTCACGTTTGTTGTATGGGAGCCCCCTTAAATATTTATTTTATTCTGTTTTTTTAGTATTTGTTGTTATAGCGGCAACAGAAATACATCATCTGTGAAAATTTCAACTGTCTAACTATCACGGCTCATGAGATACAGCCTGGTGAGACGGACGGACGGACAGCGGAGTCTTAGAGCGGATTTCACCAATGAAACTGAACGCGATCAGTACATCTAAACTGCGTTCAAGAGCTGTCAGCGTCAATATTCCATAGAAAAATAGTTACACTGACAACTCATAAACGTGGTTTATATGCTGATCGCGATCGGTTTGGCTTCGTGAAAATGGCCCTAAGCAATCTAAATATAGGTTCAATCAAACTCGCAGATCTGCAAGATACAGCAGTAAGATTTAAAATCAAATAGCAGTAAGTACTCACTTTAATTACACTTTTGTGGAACTTGGTGTTTATTATGTTGGCATTGTCATCGATTTCCCAGACGCAAGAGAATGCTAGACGCTCCTCACCGCCTCGAAGTGAGCATAGATTTGAACTTAGGAGATCTGAAACAAAAATTATAAGAAGAATTATACATCTAAGTACAGGTCGACATTTGTTTTGACTTGTTTTCGTCATGAGTCTGTGTTAATGAAGTTTAAGAATTCGCGTTATACACACTATTACGCATGGCCAATCATGCGTAATATTGTGTATAACGCAGTTCAAGGAAAACGTACTAGCGAATTTTTAGTGAGTACCATATCCGAATTAAAAAAAATATCTAGCTCTGCTGGTATTACTTTATTACAACCAGTGCATAGTTCACTCTAAGTGCACCGTGCTCACACATAATAAATAAATTAATGTAAACCAAATATAGTAAAACTTTTACTTGAAAAGAGTAACTATGGAGTTCCTTGTTCGTTCTTCTCCATTTGTGAATGGACACTCTAGTCAGTTTATTTTATACAACGTGTAACAGAATAAACGCAATACCTCTTAAGGGGTCATTGTACTCGTCATTATATACAACTTTTACTATGGGACCAACACTGAAATCGCCAAAAAAAAAACGACTGGTTCATGCGCTTATCTCGACAAAATGTACCGAACAGCTGATATTTTTTCGCGATTTCGGTCTTACAGCAGTATATTTTGTGTCATTAGGTTTGACAAGTTTTTTCGGATGTGCGAGATTGTATGCATAATAATATGAAGTTATTTTATCCGATAATACACCACCATGATAGCTTATTACAAAGTGTAGTCGCGAGTTTAAATTGGGCCAATGAGCAAGGCTTTAATTCCTTCCCCTACTTTTTTGTTGATAATCAAAAAAAAAAATTTAAAGTATCTAATAATAATACAAACCTGGCACCATATCAATCCTCCTGTCAACCAGGTACACAGTAGTCGACCTGCTAGCGGCCTCCTTATCTAGCGCCGTATTAGGTCTCACGAAGTGCGTGACGTCAGCGATATGGACGCCCACCTCGTACCGCTTGAGTCCGTCGCCAGTCTTGCCGCGCAGCAGCCTGGCGTGCAGCGCGTCGTCTATGTCCGTGCAGCCGGGAGGGTCCACCGAGCAAATGCATTCGGAGCGGAGGTCTACGCGTTTCTTTATTTCCTGTCAAGATTTATGATTGGTTGTATAACCTTTTAAGGTTAGGTGTAGAGAAAAAAAAAATTAGCTAGCTTTAATGAGAGTGAATTTTTCAAGTAGGCTTGGATAGCCAAATCCGAAAATATGATGAATAGCGACAAATACTCTAAAAGTCTCCGACCCAATTAATGAACCTACTTTGTCTTCTTTTGTGTCTTTACTACAATCACCATTATGTCAGTTGATAATCATAGTTTTCTTTCCAGTTTATTATAAACAAATGATTAACTTAAATGTTGACTAATTTAATACTGGTCTTATTTATTACTTTGCTGTAAGTATAAAGAGCGACATGTCATGCCAATAAAGCAATACTGGTACATTTTTGGGAAACTTAGCATATTATGACAATTGCTCAGAAGAACATCTACAATGATTACTTACTTCTTCTGGTATAGTCCAGTCATTAGGTGGCAGACAAGCGAGTACGGCTTCACTGAACCGAGCATGCGGCACATCGTGCTCCAATAATATCACCTCATTTTCAGCATCCTTGTCACCTGTCACAAGAAAAAAACATTTTTAAACCTACTTTTAGCGTCTTCAGTGGGCACTGAAGACGCTATAAGTGGTCGCATAATATTTGCGACCGACATAATATTTGTGGGCGGTCGCATATAATATTAAGAAACATCGAGTTTTAGAAAAAGTTCAGTTGTGTATAGATTCGACGGAAAGCAGCAGATATGAGATTTGAGTGACGAGACAGCAGGTCTTGGGTCTACAAGTGACCAAAAGCTAAGCTTTCATTATAGCATACCTGTGATTTTTTAACTATACTGGTTCTGCTAAACTTATCTAGTGCATAAACTCTTTAAATACTTAATATGAGCACAATATTTCAATATTTTCCACTACAGTGGCCAAGGTTGGGACACCAGCGGCCCTACCATGACGTGTTAAGGCCAGGTTATCCGGAAAAACGTTGTTTTGCATTGTGTAAAATTGTGTTTTATTCGTAAACAACACGGATATAAATTTTGAAAAAAATATATTACATATTTCACACTTCGATCTAGATATTTCGGCCGTGCGATACACGATTACTTGCACTTTACTGCATCCAATTAAATCGCAAAGACAAGTCAAAATCAAGATGTAATTATCATTTCATTTGAGTTATATAAGGTTTTGAGTAATAAAACTTATACCACAATAAAGGTCGTAAAAAATGTGATAAAAATCGGCCGTCATAATGTGAAATATGAAAATACGTATTCCACTAATTCCAAAATCAAGTGATTTTGTCTTTTCTAGCGCGCGCCCCGTGTCATTTAGTCCCGAGCGGAACGTGTTGGAGGTCGGACGTGTGCCAATTTTTGCGATCCCGCCACCCCCGCTAAGTTCTGTTATTGGCTAAGCCTAAATTGATTACCGCTCGAGCACTGCCGGCACACCGGTGTGCCGCGAATTTAATGTTTATGTTTATTTACGTAAGATCTATTTTTTATTTTGGAATTTTCACGTGTCGAGCGGTTAAATAATAATACTTGTATACAATTTAGTGTTCAAACAGTTGTAATATAGTTAGTTTTTATTAGATGTAGCTATAACTTTGTAAAAAAAAATGGGGGAATAAAAGTTGTCATCAACGGCTCTTCGTTGCAGCGGTGACTACTTTTTTTTTATAAACTTGGCTGAATAAACAAAAAGGTATATAGGTATATATATAATTTACTTTACTAACTAGGTAAGTACCGACACGGAACAGATAAATTTACACACCGCGAACATGTGTGTAAACAGTTTAATTTAAACCTTATTTCAATACGCATAAAGACGTGCGCTTTAGTGGTTTAGTTTTCGCGCGGAATAGATTTACCAACCGCATCAAGTATGTAAAACAATTGAATTTGAACCCTATTTCAGAGTGCATAAAGCCACCTCGCGCGCACATGATACAATGAGTTGCGTGCCATAGTGTAAAAGTGTTACAGTATGACCATTTCCTATGAAAATATTATAATAACATACTTTTGGTAACGTTTAGGCTACCGGACCAGCTCATTTATGCGCTGTACACTAGAGTCCATCCTCTTACTAATTACTAACAATGTATCAAGTTATGACAAGACATACAAAAAACTATGTGGTCAGTTTGTATAGTTTTTCCAATCCAATGCGTAACTTTATCGGTGTTTATTGGGAAGAGGAAAAATGTATAGAAATTATGAATTACATACACTAAACTTGACTATTGTATTGTATATTATTAACCGACTTCCAAAAAACAAGAGGTTCTCAATTCAACTGTTTTTTTGTTGTTGTATGTTTGCTCAGCGATATTTTCGCCAATTGTCAACCTATTTTGATGATTCTATTTTTTTGGAAGTGTATCTTCCCGGACTGATTCCATTTCAATTTGGTGAAGTCACTTGTCTCGCGTGACTTGTCTCCAAAATAATACTCATTTATTGGGGTTACCCCCGACTTTATAGTTGGGAACGACACCATTGTTGAAATTAAATGTCCAATAACGGCATTTAGGAAAGGGAAATGCTGCTATTGAAGAAAATAAAATACATATATTTAAATTCGATAGATTAAAACATACCAGGGTTATAAACAAAAAAAGTAATTGGTATTACCAAGTGCAGGGTCAACTTCACGTAACAGAAAGGAACCAATGCATTTTTGGAATATGGTCCGGTGAAAACTAGTAGTAGAAAATATTTCAAGAGATGACGAATTTTGGCGGGTGCATATGGAGAAAAAAATATAGATTTTTATTTGAAATGTATATTACCAGAGATTGTGGATCCGCGCCAAAATCGCGGTATGCCAATACGAGAGATAATATTGAAAGAAAACAAAGAAAATGTTAATGATAAGCCTGTGCAGCCAGGTCCAAGCAAATCCAAGGACCATATTCGGTGTCAATCTACTCAGCTAGGTCCATGCAAACCGAGACAGCTACAGTTCAACGAATTTTAGCCAGTTGCATTGGTAACTTTTATTATGTTAACTATTTGATTAAAAAATATAAAAACGTTTTTGTTTTTTTTTAATAGCATCTAGGCAAATTTCAAACCATTTATACTTCTAAGCTTTCTTGAATTATAATATTCAAGAATTGTAACATAATTTTCCTAAAGTAAGTGTGCCTACCTACTACTTGATTTTTATGAAGGTATCGCACCAAAGCCAAATAGCGCGCGACGCGTAGTTTTGTATCGTACTCGTATTCATAATTTTCGTGTCAGTCACATTTTAAATCCACCATATACTCTAAAATCAATAAGTATTCTTACTGATTTTTAATGATTAGTAATTGGATTCAAGTTTGTACAATACGTACTTAATCCATCTATAACCTTAAAAAATACTTAATAGAAAAATAACACAAAATAAACTTATACTAATCAATTCAAGTTGATCTACTGCATTACTTTATCCTGTGACGGAACTTAGTACCTACCCGAGTCTGTGAACTCATGAGCGAGCGGTGCGCTTGGTGCGCGCGTCTCCCGCGCATCGTAACTTATTACGTATTGCTACTCCTTGCGGGGCCTGGGGTAAGCGTTAGATGCCTACGCGCTCAAGTAAGGCTCGCCTTAAAGCGTGAGTCGTTGGTAGGGCCGCAGTTCCATTATAACAACTCACCAATGGGTCCGAGTGCTCTAACGAAGTGCCCCAGCGGGTAGCGACTGTTCCTGGGCCAGGAGTCGAGCGCGACCAGGATGCGTTGCATCGCCAGCACGTCGCTTTGCCGTGTCTCTATGCGCACGCGCGGGATTACCTTCTCAGCAGGCGTAAACAAGTGACGGATGGCACCTGGAGAACAAAATTACGATCTTGTTGATATTTTCTCCTTCTCAGTCAAATCTATTCAAAGGTTATCTGTAAAAGATCGCTTGTAGTGATGCCCGCCCCGTGCTATCGCGATTTTGGGTTTAGTCCCATGTTAAAGTTGTTCATATGATGAGTAATTACATTGACCATAAAATACACATAAAAGTATTTTGCTTAGTTATTTTTAAGTGTGAAAAATAACATGTCTCCAAAAATCTTTTTTTATTTGGCATTCGTTGTGTAGATGACACCGAGCATGTAGACAAATTTCTTGCCGATGATTTTTTAACACCTTAATTTTATTGGGATTCAGTATTCCGTACTTAGTTTTTATGGTGGACCATTGTTCATACACCATTCAAATAATTCAACAATGGAAAACGATGAACAGTAATTTTGTTAAATGAAATAGATTTGCTTCTTTAAATAGTCTCTTATTTAGTTGTAATTTTTGTCGACCAGTATTATTATTGGAGAGCAATAAACCTGGGGTGAAAGAAGAATCAGTTACACAAATTCTGTATACTAGCAAAACTTTTTTGTTCAAAGTTAACAAATTAATAGACCTTCTGAAGACCCCGAGTAAAAATGAGACTAGGGCAGGCACAAGAACTAGAAGTACAAATTATGGTACCTATTAAATTTGCTGCAGTGCAAAATGCCCGTGGCAATACTACCGCCACTTATAAATTAAATTAACTAAATTATAGCCTATGAGTTATTTTGATGTATCTGTAATTGCTGTAGTTCCATAATTATGAATTCAGTAGCGTTTGCATGAAATTATAACAAGAATCTAAACATCCATCTAAAATTTCACATTAATAATATTTATTCATATGATCTACCTGGATATTTACTCTTCATCAGAATACCACAGTATTGCCTCCATTTCCTCCTTATAATCCCCACAACTTTGCCGGTTGGTGTAATTTCTTCATCACTCTTGTCCACTGGTTTAGCAACTGTTAGAAGCACTGCTTCTTCTTCTAACTTATCACCAGGGTCATCAGCTTTGTCTTCTAGGACAATGTCACTTGGGCGCCGCCATTCTTCTTCAGGGAATATTTCTACAGCTATGGTGTCACCATCCACTGCTCTGTTTATTCCGATGTGTCCTTGTAATAGAATCTATAGAGAAATCAGTTTTTTTTTGTTTCAGCTGTTTACTTACATTCCAAGTTCTACCCTACATACTAAACAATGTCACTCAGTCAATAAATTCAGTGTCAGGTTTTTTTCAAATTTGCTCCAAAATTGCAAGCTACACAAAAAAACTATATGGTTCAAAATCCTATGACAGAATTCGGCACAACAGCCTGCAGGTTTGAAATGTCTGCATACATTATAACTAAAATGATTTGATTTCGAGCCTACTGCATAATAATCAAAAATATTGAATACTTACAGGTTTCTCAAACCCATTGACTACTGCAGTACCTTCCAGGAAATTGTCCCTAGAGGCACGGTATGTCCCCTGATATAGCTTCCCATTCCGAATTCCTTCATGGATTTGTGATGGTGTTAAGTGTGCAGGATACAACGCATCTCTTGAACAAGCCTCCGGTCTTACATTCTTGGCCAATTTGTCTACGAGGCCAATGGCACCTTTCAGACTGTGAACGTAGTCTTCCACTGCAAAGAAAATAATGATTTATTTGTATATGAGTAAGCTGAGTCACACAACAGTTTACAACTTGTAAGACATCACCTGTTGATGACAGAGGGAATGCATCTTTTTAATACACACATAAAAGTGTGTTTCCAGGTTGAAAACACAAAATTTAACTTTATTTTAACTAAACCATTTTCAGGCAATTGTGATTGGTCAAGTTGTTCAGTAAGATGAAGCTGATTTCATTTTTCAAAGCAAATAATACATATTGTTGACAACACAATAGTAAGCCCGTTTATTAGGGAAGCCTATACTATGTAACATCACACTACAGCCAATAGAAGTGGAGCATTAATCAAAAATGTGACGCAAATGAAGTTGCGTGGGTCAGCTAGTAAGAAATATGAATCTAAAGTAACATGTTAAAAAAAAATATTTGTTGGGAAACCTTTTCACACAATGACTACACTTGTGAGACCTTCACTTAGCTGGTTTACACTTACCTGTACAGCTGAGTATTTTCTTTTCCTCGGCAATTTTCCTGTTATTCTCGTCATCAGTAAGCAGCAGTATCCTAGAGAATTTTACGTCCTCACTGTGGAGACTTAGGTGCTTCTCATACCAAACACATGCTTGGCGAATGGCTCTGTCATTGCGATCATTTTGTTTTTCACCAGGATAACGCTCAATGTAGGTATGTCTAGGAGAATAAAAATACTGAGTTCAGCGAGGTTTTTAAGTTGACTTAATTTCGTTTTAATTCTTTTACAATAAAAATGAATAATTATTTCAGTTTACAATTAAACTTACTTGTGGTGTTCATTAACAAATGAATAGAATTTTCTCCGTTTATTATTTATAATCTCTAACAGCCTCTGGTAAATAGCAGTGTTCTGATGTTTTACTTCTTCAAGTACAGTTTGAAGTATGATCACATTCTGCAGTGTATTTTCCTCCAAGACGTCGATTTGGTGAAGCACTACGTTAGTGTCCAGGACCAGGTAGTGCGGAAATTCAAACAACATAGAGTTTGACTCGGGTGCTGCATCCAAAACCAACTCGTCATCTTTATGAGGACATGCTGTGCAAGAAGCGGACCCACACAGCAAATCATCACGTAAATAATGTTCCCTTACTATCTGAAAAATACATCAAAACTTACACTAAGTCCCACTACCGTAACCAAAATAACTTTTGCTTAATTATGATTATTTAACCTTACTTTAATAATGTTACCGCGCTTTGTCTTGGTTAAAAAACATTTTTTCGTCCACATCGTGTGAGCTGCAAATAGTTGCAATGATTATGAAGTGCCTATTTATAGTGTTAGTTAGTGCTAGGTTATTATCTTGTTTACTTTCGTATGCCTATTTTACATTTCGTACCACATTGACACGAAACAACAAAAGTTGATGGATTGAAACACAGAACACTGACATACAGGTACTAAGGGTAGAGGTGAGACATATATACTGGATGGAATAGGTTTTTAGAATAGATTTTCGTGACTGGACGTGTAAAGATCTATTCCGTACGCACAACAAACAAAACGTTTCTCGAGTATTTTGTCGTATGGCGTTTGACACTAAAAAGCAGTTGATAGCCCTTGCGTGTTATCTTGAAAGAAAAAGACACTAAATTCGCGTCTCTATATCGAGTGCTGCGACTTGCAACCCGCAAGTTCGGTCGGTTCCGGAGACGTTCGGTTCGGTAGTTGATTTACTTGTTTTGGATTTCTAAACCTAATTTCCATACAAATAGAATCACTTTTACTTTGGTAAGCAGCGTGCAAGCGTTGCGATAACTTTGGCCAGTGGTAAGTACTTTTCAAAACAATGTTCAGTGACTATGTTTATGTTAGCACTACTTGATTTTTAAATCAGTGCGTTACAATACCTACACCACAACATTTTTTTTCTATGTTTCTATTAATATAAGCTGACAGTTTTAAGCCTGTAAAAGGGGAAGTTTTCAGTAAGATTTAATTTTAAAAAGTAGGTATTATAAAATGTAGAAATACGAATACCAATGCGTA
Organism: Melanchra persicariae; assembly: GCA_947386135.1. NCBI lineage: Eukaryota > Metazoa > Arthropoda > Insecta > Lepidoptera > Noctuidae > Melanchra > Melanchra persicariae. The sequence goes on along the minus strand of OX376648.1, from coordinate 15,876,851 downwards.
GTCTAATATACGTTAATAATCCATAAACTGAAAACATCTGAATTGAGAACCTCCTCCTTTTTTAGAAGTCGGTTAAAAATACTCCATTACTCCGATTACTCGATCTCGAATCTACGAAGACTCGCTAGCTATGGAAACGTCAACAAACTTGAGACGTCTAAATACTCGTGGAGCTAATTTTTGGAATAAGTATTTAGGCGGACGCGTACTTCTAAGACTCAATACTACGCATTTTACCTAGTATGTCTCACCTCTACCTACTACTCTTGTACTCGAGTTTGTTCTGTTAGTTGATATTGTTAAATCTTACATTGTTTATGCAGACTCGAAAATAACACAATTTTTGCGAAATCGATCTGTTAGACCTCTACTTTCTTGACGAATAAATAAATCAGGTTCGATTCGAATCAAAATAAAAATCGATCTATTTCGAAAAAAATTGCTATCCCTAAGCAGAACAAACTACCCTAGCAGTGTTACCAACTTTCAGAAATCATTTCCCCTTATCAACAAAGTCAATCAAAACCACTAAATCGCTGGAATTGTTCAATTACTACTGCGTAACAGCGACTGCTAACTGCAAGATTATTAAAAAGGATATAAAAAGCCTTTTATTTCCTGCAAACTACACATTATCTTAAGAGCGTTTAGAGTTCAGAGGGAGTCTATCCGTCCCCCTAAATCCATTTTAGAAAATGTTCTCCAATAACTATTTAGACCTGGATATATTTCGAACGAAGCGGTCGACCAACACCAAATATGAAGCTCTCGTTAGGTAGTAGCTGGATCAAGGGCTTGATTCAGAAACCAGTGCTTCTGGAGACGGGCCGCATTGTTGGAGGTTCCACTCGCTGGAGCCCTGACCGCCGGTGCCGCCGGTACCTTGGACCCTGTTCTCGATACCGGCGGGCTAGTATTTTTTATATTTTTAATGTTTTTTTTCTGTATTTTAAGATATTTAAAAATTTAAATGTTTGTTTAAAAATATGAATGAACATAATAATTTTGATAGATTTTATTTTGCTGGCCTAACTGGCGACCCGTTGCCGATCGTAAAAATTGGTTATACCCTTCCGAGTTGCCTAAATGGCGAAAATTTGCCTAATTTGGCAACACTGACTTGTAGTGTCAAGTCAACTTTCAATGAAAATCTTTAGTTTACTTACTGCCAATACTGCCATTTTTGCACGATAGGTGGCGCATTTTCGATGCATTGAAAGCTGTCCATTCAAAACATTTCATTCTTTAATTTTTCCGAGTGTTTCCGAAAATTACTTCTTTTGGACTGACAGCGATAATTAATCATGAACTGCTACACAGATGGCGGGAAAAATAGAAGTTGAATTGTTAATTTGACAGAAACAAAATAGGGCGAGGCGTGAATGATGCGATTGCAAATTCGTCAAATATATAGATGAATAGAATCGTATCAGCTCATAACGTCAACTTCGCAAAATGTCAACCGGTCGCAAAACGTCCACTTCTCACAATGTCAACTTCTTAGAATGTCAAATTCGCATAGTGTCAACTTCTCAAAATGTCCATTTCTCACAATGTCAACTTCTTAAAATGACAAATTCTCTTAATGACAACTCTACGTAGGTTTCGACTTTAACAAGATAATTATTTTAAAAAAAGTTTATAATTTACTTTTCATAAATTAACTCTTTCAGCGCTATCTGTCCGCATCGCGGTGAAACGTTCCAATATAAAACTTTGGTTGTGCTGATCCTACCACAGAACATACCTACTCTATGGATTCTATTCGCGGCAAAATTCGTTGGAGTTGACAACATTTTTTTTTATTCTCAGAGAATCAAAATTATTTTTTAGTTTGTATTATGTTATTTTTTTCGTCGTATTTGTTTAAGGTGACACACCATATTACAGTTGTTTGATTATACATTTTGATATTTCATTTTAAAAGTCCTCAGATGCATATCTTCATATACCCTTTAGTATAAATTATGTATACCTAGCTATATCTATAATAACATTTAAATTATCTTCATAAAGTAGAAACTACGTGGAGTTGTCATAAAGCGAATTTGTCATTTTAAGAAGTTGACATTGTGAGAAATGGACATTTTGAGAAGTTGACATTATGCGAATTTGACATTCTAAGAAGTTGACATTGTGAGAAGTGGACGTTTTGCGACCGGTTGACATTTTGCGAAGTTGACGTTATGAGCTGATACGGAATAGCGTATCAGCTCATAACGTCAACTTCGCAAAATGTCAACCGGTCGCAAAACGTCCACTTCTCACAATGTCAACTTCTTAGAATGTCAAATTCGCATAGTGTCAACTTCTCAAAATGTCCATTTCTCACAATGTCAACTTCTTAAAATGACAAATTCTCTTAATGACAACTCTACGTAGGTTTCGACTTTAACAAGATAATTATTTTAAAAAAAGTTTATAATTTACTTTTCATAAATTAACTCTTTCAGCGCTATCTGTCCGCATCGCGGTGAAACGTTCCAATATAAAACTTTGGTTGTGCTGATCCTACCACAGAACATACCTACTCTATGGATTCTATTCGCGGCAAAATTCGTTGGAGTTGACAACATTTTTTTTTATTCTCAGAGAATCAAAATTATTTTTTAGTTTGTATTATGTTATTTTTTTCGTCGTATTTGTTTAAGGTGACACACCATATTACAGTTGTTTGATTATACATTTTGATATTTCATTTTAAAAGTCCTCAGATGCATATCTTCATAAACCCTTTAGTATAAATTATGTATACCTAGCTATATCTATAATAACATTTAAATTATCTTCATAAAGTAGAAACTACGTGGAGTTGTCATAAAGCGAATTTGTCATTTTAAGAAGTTGACATTGTGAGAAATGGACATTTTGAGAAGTTGACATTATGCGAATTTGACATTCTAAGAAGTTGACATTGTGAGAAGTGGACGTTTTGCGACCGGTTGACATTTTGCGAAGTTGACGTTATGAGCTGATACGGAATAGAATGAGTAGGTAAGTTACCGATTATTCAACAACTGTGAATTGTTTTACTTTCTTGACACAAGAAACTACATGCCTAAATCTACAGTCGTAGATTTAATTAATTCTACGAGAGATGTAAGTAACATCTTTGTTGCTTAAGCTTTGTAGTATGCTGATGATAGTAATAATTTGCTATAGCACGATTAACACTGATATGAATGCGTAAATCTGACTACTTGTATAGCTATTGGATATCAGTCTGTATCTGTAGGCCATGTTTGTAGTCAATAGAAGTGGCATATTATCAAATAAAAAAGTTGGATGATTGCGCCTCTCGGCGCGTTGCCGCAGATAAATATATCAGTTGAGTGGTGAGCGGCGGACGGACGCCGGCTGCCTACACCTACGTAGCGCGCTTACTACGCTCCAACCAGCTCTTTTAAAATAGAACAATTTTCACTGCATAAATTGCGCGTAATAATTGTGAAGAAATTAAAATTTTCTGTGCTTCATTAGACACGGTTTAATTCATGAAAGTGATATTTTTTAAAAGGTGTTAAATTTTCAACAAAGACATGCCTAAAAGGAGAAGTTTCAAGTCACCCCAACAGATATGGGAAATATCATCTTCAAAATCAGTTCATTTAGTTGAAGGATTTTTCTTCAATCTTGGAGTGCTTGTGGCAAGACATCCATGGAAGACAGTTATTTTGACATTCAGTTTTGTGTTGCTGAGTTGTATTGGATTGATAAGATTTCACATAGAAAAGAATCCTATGAATTTATGGGTTCCGCCAGAGTCAGACTTCTATTATGACACAAATTGGTACATTGATACATTTGGTACAGGTTTCAGACTTCAGAAAGTAATTATAACTGCCGATAATGTGCTTGAGCCAGAAGTTTTATCTGCAATCAACAACCTAACTAATAAAATAAATGCAATCCAAGTAAATTACGAAAATGAAGTATATACTATGAAAGAATTGTGTTACAGAGTACCTGTTGTGAATTTTTATAGTTCAGGTCGAGACAAAAGATCCTTGGACATATTACCAGAAAACAATGCCCATTCTAACACAAGTGCTAACAGTGATAGTGATTTTTCAGACCCCACACTTTGGGTAAACGATGAGTTTTATTGTGACTTCTTAGAAAGTTTTCAATACACTTGCTACCGGCTTAACATATTGGATTTATGGAAGAATAAACAAGAAGAAATAAACCAGGCAACGAAACATGATATCATAGAAAAAATTAATAAAATTAAAACAAATCCTACCACTGGTCATCCTACAGATTACACAAAACTATTTGGTGAAATGAAATATGATGAACATGGTGCTATTGTGTCTGCTGGATCAATAATTTTGACATGGTTTACACAAGTTAATATGACCAGTATTAATGTGAATGAGGTGGGTAACTTAGTTGGTACTGAAGACTGGGTCTCCATCCCATTAGCTATGTGGGAAAATGAATTTTTAGGTGTAATGGAGTCAATTTCTCATAATTTTTCTGATATTAATTTGTTTTATGAGGCTGGGAGAAGTTTTGCAGATATAAGTGGTAAAGCAATGTTTGATGAATTAGACAAACTGTTTTTAGGTATACTGTTGATGTTTCTGTACATACAATTTGCTTTATCTCGCTATAATTGGCTAGAAATAAGATTAACATTAGGAAGTGTAGGCCTTTTGTGTGTAGGATTGGCCTACATAACTGCTGTAGGTTGGTGTTCTGTTCTTGGTATATCGTTTGGTCCGATTCATTCTTCTCTACCATTTCTTCTCATGGGTCTTGGAGTGGACGACATGTTTGTGATGAATGCCTGTTGGAATAATTTACCTGAATCAGAATCCTCAAAAAGTTTACCAGTTAAAGTAGGACTCATGCTGAAACACGCCGGTGTATCCATTGTAATAACGTCATTCACAGACATTGTCGCTCTACTTATTGGCGCTATTACGATACTTCCGTCGTTAAAGTCTTTTTGTATCTACGCTGCGATAGGCGTGTTTTTCATATTTTGTTATTCAGTAACTTTTTATGTTGCTGTATTTACGTTAGATATCAAAAGAATTCAGGATAACCGAAATGGTGTTTTATTTTGTTATCAACATAAAAGAGAAATTAAAGTCTCGACAACTAAAACAATATTTCAGAAATTTTTAGAAGACTTTTACAAACGCGTCGTCTTTACTATTCCGGGTAAGATTGTAGTTATTTTGTTTACGATCATTATTACCGGTTTTAGTATACAGGCTATTCTTCACTTAGAACAGAGGTTTGATCCCAAATGGTTTATCCCCGACGACACGTACTTCAAAGATTTTCTCAACTCACATGATTATTATTATCCAGAAGAAGGAAACATGGCCATGGTGTTTTTGGGAGAAATGAATTATAACAAAGAATTCATCCGATTACATGACATGATTCAAGAATTAAAGAAGGAAACATACATTTATGATGCTAATACCTGGGTTGAATACTTCCATCAATACGTTTTACAAAATTATAATCGAGATCTCATAAAAAATGCATCGGCACTAACAGATCAGGAATTTAATCAACATTTATCAAGATTTTTATATAGCCCGATCGGGGGCCGATTTCAAGTTAACTTTAAATTCTCCGAACATTTTGAGTGTGGCAATCCAGCTACACAAATAGAAGCTTCCACAATGCTTTTTAATTTCGCGAAATTCGGAGGTCCAGACGAATACATACCGGCCATGAATCATGTTAGAAATATAGTCAAGTCTACAAATATTACTAGTGGTGATGGTTATCGAAGTGTCTGGTCAAAGGTATTCGCGAACTGGGTCACAGATGAAATCATAGCTGTCGAAGTTGAAAGGAACATAGAGCTGGCCCTACTTTGTGTAATGGTTTGCACTGTTATTTTGATAACTAATCTACAAATGTGTTTGTGGATATTTGTTTGTGTGCTTTTAACCATTCTGAATGTATTAGGTTGTATGCAAAGATGGGGTATGACTGTGGATATAGTATGTTGTATTGGCCTCGAGCTCGCGACAGGTTTGTGCGTGGATTACGCAGCTCACGTTGGTCACACATTTTTAACATTGACAGAAGGTTCTAGCGCAGAGAGAGCTTTCAAAACGGTCACAACTATTGGATCTGCGGTGTTATTGGGTGGAGGCTCCACTTTCCTCTCGTTGTCGCTCCTTAGTATGTCCAAAGCATACACTTTCCAATCCTTCTTTAAGATTTTCCTTTTAGTGATATTATTTGGACTATTCAACGGCTTAATATTTTTGCCAGTTGGTTTATCGTTGATAGGGCCAAGTGCGTACAAATCAAACAAGCACAAAATTACTGCTGAAATGGTAGAGTTGAATGGAAAACACGAAACAGTAGAAAAACAGTTAGAAGACGGATGAAGTGAAAATATTGTAAGATTTATTGGGTATACCCACGTGTGATAAGTAATCTATCGTTGTATGTGATAACTGATATTAGTGACAAAGTAATATGTAATTATGGGTTAATGTCACAATCTGAAACAGAAGATGATACGTTGAAGTATCATTTCAAAGTGATTTTTCTAAATGATATTCATGAATTGCAAACATGTGAGATTCCTCATGTGCTTGTATTTCTTGCATAACATAATTATATAGGTTAATAAGTATTTGTATTGTTATGGTGCTATGTGAATTAAACTTAGGTACAATTTTGAAAACTAATTTTACAAGTTTCTGTCATCTAAAAATCGACCAGTTCCTAAAGAAATCTGCAGATTTACTTGATAAATATAAATTCCAGCAGTACCAACTAAATGATGCGATGTTAATAAAATGTTTAGAAGTTGATGCCTTATATTATAATAAGACTTACAGTGTTAAATGCGGATGTTTTTCGTACAGCATTATCAATGTTAAAGAGGTATTCTCGATTTTCTTAAACGAAAAAATAGCTATCAGTTCTGTTGGGCTCTTTTTGGACCGTGAGTCGTGACATTGCATCGAAGTACATCGTACTATACCGATTAGACTTAATAAACTTCAAAATTCATTTTGCTTGTAATGTGATACAATACAGATGATTAATTTTGTAATTACCTACTTAACATTAACACTGCTGGTACATCTGTGGTATTTTCCAATAAATTAATTCTAAGTAGTTAAGTACCTACCTCTAATAGACATGTATGAAAATCCGAATGTGTTCGTCAAGTGCCTGATTATTTATTAATAAGTACTTTGGTTTTGTCGAAGTATTTTTACCTGAGAATAAATGTTTTGTAGTATCTTTCTGAAATATGCTTTTTTTATTATAACACTGAATAGACCTGGGATCAGTGTAGGAAGTTATTTAAATATGAAAGTTTAATTCAGTTAGGTAATTCTTATTATTATTAATCTTTTTTGCTTACCTACACAAATATAAACACAAGGACAGCTTATGCACAATGGCGAGCTTAACTTAATAACTATTTTGTTTTTATACACGTTTATAACTAACTAGCTACTTCTTCAATATAATGTATATGTTGCAGTCAAAACCCTTAACCAGTTGAAAGTACTACCTATTGACTAGCAAAATCAGTCAAAAGTACTTTTGACTGATTTTGCTAGTAGAGTTAAAAACGTCATTATGGTTAGCACCCGACTCGGAGTACCCCGACTCGGATAGGTTAGGTTAGAAGGCTAAGGCGGGAGCGAAGCGGAGCGGAGCTTCCTCCCGCCTTAGCCTTCGTGGTTATTTTTTTTTTAAACAACCCAGAAATAGGAGCCCCGCAAAGCGGGTCTCCGTCGACCTATCTTAGCACAGGTGTTAATCAGTCAAAAGGAGTTTTGACTGCAACATATATACCTAATTTAGAACTAATTTATAAATTGACCGGTTACTAGTCATTTCTATGATTCGAATACCCACTCTATGTCATTAAAAAAACGGGATACTAAATGAACCTAATTTTCTGTCACTTTAAATTATTTCCGAATAACTTTTATTATTCGGGTCATGGATGAGAACCTGAGGTGCAATCACATACCTATCTGCTTCATTGTGCTATTGTATTTAACGAGGACTTTCACTAATAATACCTGTATTACCTAGATCCGGTGTAGGTAAACCGCAAACATTTTCAAACTGCATCGCCTTCTTAACAATAAAAATATGAAAATACCTCTTTTCGTTTTTCACATGTTCGGTGTGAAACTGGTCAAACAATGAAATAAGTTTTAATATAACAGGTTAAATTCAAAACTTAGGTAACTAGCTATATCATAACAGCTATGTATAAAAAAACATGGATTACCTACATTGACTTGGTGATTAACGAGGATTAAATAAGGCGCGAATGATAAATTTTAATATTATGAATCACAATACCTAAGATTGGCTGCCAATGGCTTCATAAAGTCTTATCTGCCTTAGTGATATTGGATCTGCAGCAATTTTAGATAATAAAATAATTAATTATCGCTTAAATCCCTTTAAGAAAATGATAGAAAAATACCATTTTCCCGAGTTACCTACTTATTGCCTTTATATAACAGCTTTACAGGTTTTTAGGGATGTCGGTGACATGTTGTCATACTCAACTGAGCTGAACTTCTTGGCAAGACTGGAGTCAGATTTTCTGGCTTCTGACAATTCGAAACGACTGCCAGAGATCTACAAATGATAGCCGGCACCAACGGCTTAACATGCTTTCCGAGACACGGAAAAGTGTCGGTTTGTAAAGATGGCCACCCATCCACAGACCGACCTCGGCAAGCGTTGCTTAATCTTGAAGATCGACCCGTGCAGCTGTGATAATACACACACATTACGTAGGTTTATTGCCTAATTGGCAACCAGACCATTGTCAGTCTTTACAGTTGTTTTTGCACCACCGTGGTTTATATTTGATAAAATAATCAGCAAAACTTGAACGTAAAGATTACAACGATTTTTCTGATTTTTGTGTGACTTGTCTCATATCAGTACCAGCTGTGCTAATTAAACAATAATCATGACGTTTACAAAGATATTTTAAATCTAATCTAGCTACTTAATGACAACAATGTTCTTATCCAGGCACACTTAAAATTCTTGCCTCAATTAATATACCAAATTAACGCATACGATACGAACTTTCAATGTTGCACGTGCTAAAACTTGGTTTTCACACCACCTGATCGAAAACGTCAAATTATATGTCATGCTAACCTAACCTAAAGTGAGTCATTTTTGGCCGGTGGCACTGCCGGGCAATAATATTGTACTGGATTTCATTATAACCCGCTGGTCAATAATGTGATTTAAATTTGGAACCTCATCTGTCTGCTCAATTGGCGGTATTTGGTACTCACAACGCCTTCTGTCTCTGTCTCTCTCTTTCTGTTCCAGAAAGAAGAAAGATATTCTCGATACTCTTACTACTTAGGGATGATATTCTCGAATTTCTACAAAATCATAAGGATTGACCAGGGTCCAGGATTGAAGACAATATTATAAGAATAATTGGTTATGTACGGATTATTGTATAAAAGGATAAGAATAACACTTAAAACCCATTTATAGTCGATTTATTAATTTAAAAACTATTTTCTCGAGCATCTCCTATGGCGTTCTAAATTCAAATTGCATACAGCCAAGCGTCCGAACCCATTCTACCAGCTGATATAAAGCTCTGTATAAAGCTTTGTGTACACATAAATTGTATTAGGTTGCTAACATTAGGCCTGCACATATTTACTTACCCACAGAGAAGTAAAAAAAAAAACGAAAATCGAGTTGGTCGTGGCCGCTATGTGGTAGGCACTAGGCATACCGAGTGGAACGCAAAAAAGGCGCGGATATTGCAAATCCGTATGGTATTAAAACTAACTTTTTTTAAGTAGGGAAACAGTATAGTTCTAAATACATATCTCTACTTAGTGTTTGTAAATTTAAAATATTTCGTTTTTCGTATTATGGCTTCTTATTTTCTCACAGGAGGTGTGAAAAGTAGAGTATCCTCCTCGGGGATAAAGGTGTCTTTGTCTTGGGCTAGCTTGAATCCCTCGCTGCATTCAGGATTCTTGTATTAACTCCCTCGCTTCGCTCGGGAGTTAACTCCCGAATCCTTCATTGCGTTCGAGATTCAATATGACGCCCGTGACACAAGACACTGCTTTATCCCCTGGGTGCATAATCTACTATTAACTGTTTTTACGATGAAATAGGTAATGATCCGGTGCTTCTTTATGTAATTTCATATCCAAGTACTTATCTATTTCTTTCTATCTCGGGTAGTAAAATAAGGTCGTATTTACGTAACACTATAACCTGGTTCAGATCCGACTCATCAGAAGCATTATAATTTTTAAGACAAACCCTTTGTCTCTGAGCAAACAATTGCAATTGGATTGAATCATTGCAGCATGCCATAAGTACCTAAAATCAAGGCACAAATTTTAAGTGATGGACATGAGAAACTCGATAGATAGGTAACCAACAAACGGTCAAAGGGGAAGTCATTGTAATCCTCTTGACGTAATCACATAATTGCTCTCACGATAGCGGTTGGGGCATGGTGCCCTTTTCACTGGTATAACTAACTGGTAACTATACGGAAATAATAGTAGTTTATGCAACGACCATATAAAAGGGGTTATTAAAACACGAGTGTGGTGTTACACTCGGTTACGCCTCGTGTGATAATAGTATCACACGAGTGTTTTAATACCTAATTATATGCCGTTGCATACACTATTTTATCTTCACTCATACAGCTGAAGTAAAATAAGTGGAAAAATAGTTTATTCCAATATGGCGGATATTCTCATTGCGAATTCGAATGACTGCGCAGCGCGCGCATCTATAGACAAAGATAAAAGCTGGCTCATTGACTTAAGTCAATGAGCCCGCGCCAATAAATTAAAAAGTAAAAGTGTGCTATAAAAATTAAAAAGCTATTTTATGATGCAGTTGTTTAAAAATCGAAGGGAAATGTTGAACTGTAATGGTTTTTTTTTAAATTTTACCTATCCACGAAAAAAAAGTACGTGTTTATGCATTCGTTTTTGAACTCATATTTGGAACATTACGTTGTGAGTGTAGATAAAAGCATATTATGTTAATCTGCATCTTCCTGGGCCTATAAAGCGTTTGGCTTCAATGCCTTTCAATTCGCTTCGTTTCTTTTGTCCAGAGTGCCATTTAAAACCGGAATATTTAAAAGCAATCGACCGTAGTAGGTACTCTCATTACGATAGTAGGACCGGTCCCTTTAATACACGGAATTACGGACCCCGACAGAAGGTCCGGAAGCTGACTAGAAACAAAAGAACGTAGGTATCATCAAACGATAACTTTGACGCAACAGGATGCTGGTGATGTGTTCCTGATTAGCTAATGACTACAGTCTAACTCAGAAATTGCTCTTTGACCCGTCATCGCGACAGTAGATAATTCCAGTCATGCGTGTATTGATATAAATTTCCAGTTTGAAAAAATATTCGTGTTCCCATTGCTTATCTTTTAAATTAATTAAGTAACGTAACTACACATGAAAATGACTGAAAATATTGTAGATAATATACTTAGTTGCGTTCAGTTTATCGCTACTTTTTATTTTTTTTATCTGTCGGTTCTGTTTCTAAAAATAGGTATCTACATATTAATGACATTGACATGCATGTGATGTGGATTCCAGCGAAATATGTTTTTTTATTAATTATGTTAAATTACTGCAAACTTACAGGGTCAAAATGTCAGAAACACCTAGTCGTGTGTTTTTCAGATACTATATAGGTATACCAAATTTTGGCATTTATTTGTTATTTTAGTCAATGTGGTAGTAATTAGGTACGTGTTGTACCTAAGTATTTTTACACCGACTCAACTTAAATATGTGATTCCGTACCTCAGTATTTGGAAATATGTAGGTTGGGTTAGTTTAACTTGAGCAGCAATATTTGCTCCACAATATCACAATGACAGCAAGGTCATTGAAACAAGCTGCCCGGTCGCGAGTGCTATGTCCTGAGCAACCGTACCTTTATACAAACACTTTTTATCGACCAAGACGACCCAGTATTTTTACCTGCCTCGTCAATTCAATGATTATAAGATAACGTGAGAGTGGAGTCCTCCCACTCTCACGTATCCACAAACATACACAGAGATACCTACTGGTCGGAAAGAGCAGGATAATGGAAATCAATAAGTATGTAGATGTAACCAATGCATTATACAAGATTATACGGTACAAAACGACGTCAATTTGAATAAGAATCGATATGTAAATTAAAAAGTAGTAAGCAGCCTTCCGTTCGTTGAACTCACACTGAGTCCATATTTAGCCAGTAGATATTTTTCGATAGGTATAAAGAAAATTTACCTACGTATTTGATTACGTCAAATAATCCGCAGCTTAATTCAAATTATTAAGTACAGTCAGGGTCAAAATTCGATGAGCATCTTAAAGTTCCAAAAGTCATCAACATCAACCTTAAACAACAAAAGTCACTAAATAGCTTTGGCCATTGGCTACAAAATGCAAATCAATCTAACAAAATTCGGTTTTTTGACCTTTTTCTTATTATGTATTTAAAAATAAACTTGTGCAATCGAAAAGTTCGTAATGTTTTCAAAATATTTTTTTCTTTAAGTACTCCCTTTTATTAGCAAATAATTGTGGACGACAGTTTATTCCAAATTCAAAACAGAATTAAGTAATTCATTTTATTTTAACCGACTTCAAAAAAAGGAGGAGGTTTCAATTCGGCTGATTTTTTATTGTATTTTTTTTTTGTATGTTTGTTCATCGAAATTTTCGCCAATTGTCAACCGATTTTGATGATTCTTCTTTTGTTTAGAAGTAGAGTATTTTCAAGGACTGGTCCCATTTTAATTTGGTGATGATCTGATGAAGAATTTCAGAGATAGGTAACGAAACTTTTCAATAAATGATAGCAAATCTACCGGGATTTCTGAATTCGCATCTCTTTTTATTGTTTACACCAACAGTTCATAACATAACATCACGGCGTCATCACAGGCGCTGTGAAGGGGTACGCAGATGTGTACATGTGTCAACCGTGGTTTTTGGGGTTATCTATTCGAACATAACTTGATTGTTTATGAAGCGATCTTGATGATTCTTTTTGCGTTGGGTTTAGTTAAAGCTAACCACTAAAAAGTGAACAATAAATTGTTTTACAAAAAAATACAACCGACTTTCGAGAATAGTTTTTTTATAATATTGTCAAACTGCAGTTGTAAGTTTTAGTAAAAATGTTTGAGCCATAGATACAGTTTAACTACTTCATTATATCATGAGCCATTAAAAGCCGATACTGAATTAGTTTTAAAGCGGGGAATATTTAAAGTTTGTTTGTTATTCCGCACATGGTGCACTTAGGACATTTTAAAAACTATGTCGACACGGGCATAGAGTTGTGCAATTTTGACCATTGTGTTCAACGCAGGAATTCTGTTTTGAGAATAATTTTCTAATAGAAAGGAGTACAAAAGAATTTTATTTCGAAAACATATACGAACTTTTCGATTGCACAAGTTTGTTTTTAAATAATAACAAAAATGTCAAATAACCGAATTTGGTTAGATTTGATCTGTTTACCGCATTTTGAAGCCAAAAATTATCAGTACCTACTTATTGATGTTTTAGGTGTTGACGGGTGACCTTTGTTACTTTGTACTTGCTCATCGAATATTGTTGCTGACTGTACCTACCTGCTACTTACATAATAATAAATTATTTATTACGAGTACCAATGAGACTCAAATAGTGTTAGTAACAAACATAAACTTACAACTATGTTAGTGAAACAATTACATCAAAACAAACACAACAAAATAATCATTGCTTCAGCATTCCAGCTGAGATACTGGAGCAACGATTTACGACACAACAGTCAAGCCTGTCAGCAATCATGCCCAGGATGCTCTTGGAACTGGCTCGCGCCCTGCGCACCATGGAGGCACATCTTTTACGCATCAATGCATAAAAGCAATCAATACGCATTTCCGCAAACATCCCTGATGCTCTACAAAAACGAGGCAGTTCCATCAGCACCCTGAAAGCATTATTATACTGAACGCGAAGGGCACTGTACGATCTCTGCGTAAAATGTACCAACAGGCTACAGGTGTAAAATGAGGAACAGAAGGTTCTAAAAAGTGTTCTTTTAACCTCCGTAGAGAAGCACGCTGTACTTGAACGAGTGCACTCTCGACAACGGTGCACTATTTATTTTTATTGGAGGTACCGTTTCTGGACATTTCCCACCAGCCCTAAACACCATAACGACACTCTTTTGTACATTGTACTTCAGGCCATGAGCACTGGCGTATCTCTCACACACACTAACCAGCTTCCTCAGGCCACAGACTGAGGAATGAATGAGTGCATGCTTGCATTCAAGATCCATTATCTGATTAGATTACCGACTTGGTCTTGAGTAGGTACAACAGCTAATATTATAACGCACAGAAAAGTTAGCCCTCTATAGATGAGAACATTTTATAAACACCATGTAATTTAAATTCTAATATGCGTAATTGCGTATACGCACTAGCAAGGTAGTCTTATAATTTATTGTTATAATTGTAGGTACTGGTTCCGGAATAGTAGGTACCCAAAGGAGCTACATGTAGCATAACATCCCGTATAGATAAAACTTGTATTTTAACTACTTGTTTACAATTGCTGGTTCATATAACTATTTATAGCTATATAATAATCAGATCTATCTTTATTTTAAATGTTAATTTAAAGTGGCTGTAGAACTACCGGCCAAGGTCTTTATTTAAGGTTACTTCGTGTACAAGACTGACTTCTGTCCCACGGTTATCAGGCGGTTTTATTATTAGGGTACCGTACCCAAAGGTTTAAACGGGACCTTATTACTAAGACTCCGCTGTCCGTCCGTCCGTCTGTCTGTCTGTCTGGCTGTACTCATCTCATGAATCGTGATAGCTAGACAGTTGAAATTTTCACAGATGATGTATTTCTGTTGCCGCTATAACAAGTACTAAAACCGGAATAAAATAAATATTTAAGTGGGGCTCCCATACAACAAACGTGATTTTTGCCGTTTTTTTTTATAGATAATGTTACGGAACCCTTCGTGCGCAAGTCCGACTCGGACTTGGCCGGTTTTTTTTTAGGTCGTTAGTAGTGCACTTTGAATTCCAACAGATTAGAGTGGGATATTTTATTTTAGCTTATTCAAGTTATTAGTGCCCAAGGGACATAACAGACAAAGAAATATGACGTATATAGGTAATCAAGTTGCTTAAACGTTGAAAATTAATTGCGTAAAAGGTAGGTATAGGGTTTTCTATAGATTTATTGATGCAACGGTGACAACAGTTGCCTTTAGGCAGTGAAACTGATAGCTAATAAATGGTATGTTCGGAGTTACAATTATTGGTAGAATGATACTACCTATACCATAATGTGTGCTAAGCACTAAACGTATTTGTAAATTTGAAATTAAGGCTCAAGATTTGACTTTGCTAGCTTTTAGCAGCTAGTCAAATTTTTAGAAGAGCAATATCATCATCAGTCAAACCGGATTCAGCTGAATACCAGTATTTTACGTGGAGCGAGCGGCTGCCTATCAGACCTCCACAACCCATTAACTGGGTAACACGGTACTTCTTGGCAAGAGTGGTTTCAGATTTTCTGGCTTCTGACAATCCGTAACGACTGCCAAAGATCTACAAATGACAGCCGGATCGTGCTTTCCGAGGCACGGAGGAGTCTCGGTATGTTAATATGGTCACCCATCCACAGACCAACCTCGCCAAGCGTTGCTTAACCTTGAAGATTGGTCTGTGCGGCTGTTATAATTTAGGCACGAGCTTCCTTAGAAGAGCAATAAACCTTTTAATATAAAAACTGTAACTTGCGTATAACATAAAGATGGAGTTGAAGATGAAGTTAAGCCACCCTCCCCGACTTTTGCCTAACGAGCCAGCCCGCATCGCTGAGCCTTTAGCTTTAATAACCCCTAATTAATGAAACGACCCAGCCTGTTGTCCCTTGCTGTCCCGAACTGACGCCGCTAAGCCGAGGTCGTATTCCACAGGGAATGCCCTTAGCTAGCGGTCAGTAGTTTTAGCTTGTAGCTAGCTTTGTTGCCTTGGCTGGGGGCCTTAAATTCATTTGAGGCCACCACAGGATAGTCCGGTTAAGCAATTTTCAAATTAGTTGATTGGTGGGATTACAAATATTTCAAATACGTAGGTATTCCCGGGCTTACAACAAACTCATTGTTAAAAGATAACTCTGGTTAATGGAAGTGTGCCTTATAATAAAATCGCTGCATTCTCCGTATCAATGTACCGAAAATAAATCGAGTCTGGCAAGGCATAAGACAGATAGGTAGGTACATGATACATAGGAGTGATTTGCTTTTAAGATAATAAACCTTTTCAAAACCTAAAATCTTTTGATTATGTTAGCGTTTCTAGTATCTGTTATAATAACTTGGGCTGTTATATAATAATACTACCTACCTTACTCCTTTAAAATGTTAGCTTAGGTTATCGCATAAGGTCACTTTCCAATTAACGTACTTGGAAACCTGGCAGGTGTAGTGGTGTGCGAGTATTAACTACCTACCTAATGAGTCTGTACATCACAGGTCACAGAATCACAGGTAATGACTAATGAATGACATATCGTAGTAAAAACACCTAATAACTGATGATGTAGGTTACAGTAAGATAGCTAAATAGATCATAGCTACAACCAAGAAGAACATAAATTCCGTGTCGAATTGATGATACAGCATGGGACATAAGAAGGGAACAAACAGGCGATATTATCGCTCGTTTATGACTAAGCATAATGTAGGTTGGTGAACACTGCATGTAGATAGTAAGATCAACGACTTGATTGAAAGGAATTCTACTTCCTATTTATATTACAAATGTGAAAGTCTTGTTTTTTAAATGTTTCAATCAATGAAGCCTGAACGAATTAGGGGTAGACCATGGCTGGAATTACGACAACCCGTGCCTATTACGTTCCCAGGGAGTAATAGAAGTTTACGCGGGCGAAGCTGGTTGAAAAAAGTTACAGTCGTTACTTAATTACCGACCGACCTACATAACATTAAAATAAAAGCATCTATACCTAAGTGCGCTTGATCGATGTTTGACTGGTTTGGGTCAACGTGAGTAAAAAAAAGCATGAGTGAATAAAATATAATGCTGAATAATACTGTAACTTAATGCAATTTATCAACTGAAGTCGGTTAGCAGGACGTTCTGTCTGACAGTCTAGTTACGTTGTGATTGGTTGCCTTGGTTGGTCAGTGTTCTCTATCTCACGGCAATATTGGCTAGGAAGGTTACATAACAGTGATGTAGCTATTTTTAAACCAGATATAACGTTCATTTCTAGTTTACTTGCTGCAAAACCAGTGTTATTAACTTCTTGCGATAGCGATTCTGTGTTCGCGTTCGTTTTGGCAAAATGACATGTCACTGCAGCTGTCTGTGAATGTTTTTTTTTTATATTTTCTAAAGTCGGCATTCAATCAGCTTCTGTTGTGCATCTCTAATTAGCTACTTAGGTTGGCCATCAAATCCGCATATTTGCCTTTACCTATCTTTTTCAAGGTTATCCGCAAACTCATTTACAACAGGGAAACCTCGTTTCCTCTATAAATACCTACAAGAAGGAATACGCGTCTCTGTTTTGGCGTCTTTGTCTAAGAGTCCAAAGTTTATCTTCCCTGTTGAATTGAATATTTTCATAGGAATCTAAATAAGTAGGTACTTAAACATAGATAATACCTACTAATAAACAGCTTGTAGCTACACTTACCACGTCTAGTTACTTTGAATCGCAATCTGGTGCAGAATTAGAAAGTATACTAAGTATATTGACGAACAGCCTATAGGTACATCAATTACTAAGTAGGCATATGTAGGTACACACTTCCGGAATGCATAAAAAATAATTATTAAGTAGTCATTGCAATTTATAATCGTAATCTATTAATAAGCCGATTTATCAGATATAATTTATGACGTCCGAGTTATTGTACCAAAGTTTAATTTTATCATAAATGATCCTATTTGAAGCTGAAAATCAGAGCTACTTAATCTTAAATCAAGTGATTTAGGTAGCTATGATTAGAATTATAATGATGATTGAAAAACGAACTCGTTTGCATTGTACCTAGGTTCTATTTTAAGTTTAATATTATGCTAATCGTTTGATAACATGAGTTCGTCTACCTACCTAACTAGCCTAGGGTAGACTGGGTAAGGTTGTAACAATTTTGCTTTTATTGCTAATATCATTGCTACCACAGCTTTAAGAACTTACAACGTTACAAATTGAATAATACTCTTTTGAGTTAACGTTACACACGTTATAATAAATATCTTGTAACTTGTATTTTTTTGCCAGTTTGTGTGCCACTGTTACAATCGTCCGCATGCCGTGGACGGTTGTAACAGTGATGGGGGACGGTCTTAACATATCCAAAATAAAGAAAAACAAGTAATTTCAATGAGTTTTACTAAAAAAAACAATACATTTAACAAAGGTAATACCGTACTATTATTATCGTTTATAATACGGTAAAAAATAACAAAAGGAGAATTACAAATACCAATCAAAATATATTAAACAATAAAATTGACATTTACTTAATCAGAGTCATTGCAGTTATGACAGACGTAATTTCGTCCACCATCAGTGCAGTCTGAATGAACCATAACTTACAGGCCACTTAGTTGAGTAAGACTCAACACAATCGAGACAGTAAAAGTCTTCATCCTCTGAAGATTCTGAATCTGAAGAGTTCTTGATCTCTTTCGCCTCTAGATATCTTTCTGACACGATTTCTTGGCATCTACAATGACAAAAAAAACTCTTGTTTTACATCCGAAAAACAAATATCAAAGACAAAATCCCTTTGCTCAGTAGTGGGACACTTCAGGCTAGTATATTGTTAAAATCATAACCACAAAAATTATACAACCGTACCCAATACTTTCTGTGCCAGTAAAACGGATCCACGTGCGAAACAAAATACTTTACACTCAAACTAATAATTGATTGCACACTGTGAAAGTTTAGCAAATTTTAATACGAAAGAAGAAAAATCTATGAAACATAATAAATGTATTATTAATGTAAAGATAATTTGAAAAGAAATCGACCAAAAATACTTACTTTTGATGCACAAAACACAATTATTATAACCTCTTGCACGCGTATTAACCACGCGAACGGCGCCGTGACAATGGTTATTGTGTGTGTGTATTACCTGCCTGCCGTGTCCCTTGCACTGGTACCCCTCACTCTCCTGTAGATAGTTTAGGAAATATTCGTGATGTCACAACCGTACCCTGTTACAACCGTACCCAGTGTACCCTACTGTCTAACAAGTTTTTTGGTATGCATGGCGAGCGTTAATAAACCAATTTAAAAAACAGTGCCTAGGCAGTGAATTGTAATGAAGCTGGGTTCAAGGCAGGGAACTATCCCAGCTGAGTTTTACATGATTGTTGGCATATATCATTTAAAAAAAGAAACTAGCAACACGCCGGGGCTCCACACGGTTGCAATTCATAGACATTCCTTCCTCGTTGATCGTTATTTTCATAATTCGAAACGATCAAAATCCGCTGCGTGGTTTATGAAGAGGTAAGCGGAGAAACAGACAGAAGGTAGACTGCAATTTTGTTTTACATTGTATACCTAGTGATGAAGTTGCCATGATCTGGTGCAATACACCTACTATAAATAGTCATATAATACTCTACATTATCAGTAAACGTCAATGAACATGCACAAAGATAACACTATGCTGTGAGAAAACAACAAAGGCTAGGTACTTAGATGGACTTCCCGAGTCATGAACTGGTTAATCAATCATTATGTTTCTTTATTGTACACCAAAAATATAGACACATAATGATTGCCTGTTGGTCTAGTGGTTAGTGACCCTGACTGCTAGGACGGAGGTCGTGGGTTCGATTCCCACACAGGACAAATCTTTGTGCGATGAGTACGATTATTTGTTCTGTATCTGGGTGTGTAATTTATCTATAATATGTATGTATATGTATTTAGAAATATATAAGTATGTTTATCAGTTGTCTGGTTGCCATAGTACAGGCTCTGCCTAGTTTGGGATCAGATGGCGGTGTGTTGATTGTCCCAAGATATTATTATTATTATTCTCTTTATTCATTTTCTATACATATTAATTATATTTTTAAACATTCCTACAAAAAAAAAAACATTTAAAAATATAAAAATCGTAGCCCACCGGTATCGGGAACAGGGTCCAAGCTACCGGCAGTCAGGGCTCCAAAGAGAGGAACCTCCTAACGATACGAGCCGTGTCCAGAAGTACTGCTCTCTGAATCAAGCCCTTGATCCAGCCAGCTTGATGCCTAACGAGAGCCTCCTGAGGTGTGTTATTATTATTATAAAGAAAAAATATACAATTGGCGGCCTTATCGCATTCCGCGATCTCTTGCAGGCAACCTGTTATGGAAAGAGACCTGGACACGAAATGGGGCTGCATTTGGTGCAGATATAAAGTTTAACAATTCACATTTCACGTTTTAGGCGTAGCCTGAAGATACTGTAAATAAAATACCATAGGCACCACAACAGAAAGTAACTAGGTAGAAAGTAACCTACCAACCTAGGTCAATTTCTGAACAAAGGCAATTTATAAAGTAGGTACAAATTGTACATAGGTATATGTATAAATTTGGCAAAAAGCCACATTGGTGTAAGTAACACAATTCTAAATTTGAATTCAAATTTGGAATTGTGGTACCTACACCATTGTAGATAGACTGAACTGACAGCTTTCTATGGGCGTATTTTTTAATGGTAGGCTCTTTTTTATATCCCACAGCTAAATAGTACCTACTTGCAGTACTGTTTCGATTTTGTTGTTGAAGTGTAGGTACTATGCACTTACATAAAACTCTTGCGTTACTTGGTTACTGCCGAGTGACTGACAGACAACGCACAGCCGAAACTACTGGTAGGTAGTAGAAAATTAAAATTCGCCATGTAAATTCCTTGGAGAGTGTAGGGGAGAACTAAATAGACTGTAGAGAATTTCCTGAAATTCCTACGGGAACGGGAAAAACGGGATATTCACTTACGAAGTCGCGGCAAAAGCTAGTAACTAAAATCCAGAAATAAAAGAGATGTCAGTGCCAGCCTAACTGCGGTAGACGGGGTGTACCGAAATAGGTACGACATACGAAAAATAAACGAATAAATGTACCAAAATGAAAACGTAGCTATTCCAAATAAATTAAGGCTGGCACCGACCTCATAAAATAGTTAGTAAGTATTTAATTTAGATTTTTTTTAATAAAACTTATTTCCCCGTTTTTAGTTACTTATTATGTATTATTATTATCTGACACTAGGGTGTGTGAGGTCGTTAGACCTTAGGTACTGCCCACACGATAAAGAAAAAAGAAGTTATGTAAGTACATACTTATTTATTAAATAAATTCCAGTTTTGAAGTCAGTTTTATTTTTTTCAATTATTTTTTTTATTTTTACATTATTTAATGGACTGTACCTAATACGTCAATCAGGGTGTGCTGTCAACTTAGCTCACGTCGTGCGTGCATAACCACTAATAGTAATAATAATAATAATAATAATAATAATATCTGATCCCAAACTAGGCAGAGCCTGTACTATGGCAACCAGACAACTGATAAACATACTTATATATTTCTAAATACATACATATAATAGATATTACACACCCAGATACAGAACAAATAATCGTATAATAATAGTAGCTGTGCCTACATGCGTATTAGGTTATTTATTTTCAGTTTGAACCAGTTTATAATGTCAGACGTGTCAGTCGACCTGATTTAACAATGAAATTAAGAATATAGAATCCTCCAGCATTAGTGACGTTTGAATTGACGGATATTCGCATTACTCCGCAGGTGCGTGCGTGATGTGACCATTGTCAATGCCACAGATGCAAGCGTAGGTACATAAATCTAAAGTACAGAGGGATCGCCCGATTGAGCAATCCTCAAATTAGTTACAATCGACTTGACTGAATTAGCGGCATCTTTCTAAAGTTTAGGATGAAAGAAAATGTGAACTTTGCTAAATCAAATATTGTTATTAAATCAAATTATTTGTTAAATTTTATTTATTTTTTAAATCAAATAATCTGCTGTAAGTATCAATAGGTTTTGGATTCGGATGTCTAATAGATATGTACCTAAGTACCTACCGTACTTTATAATAATTTTAATAAATCAACGCACAAGTACAACAGCTTCCCGTGTAGGCAGCGGACGCGTTGTGGACTCTCACTTCCGTCCAATATAAATTACTTACTCACTTAAAAATTGTTTCGTACCTACTGATAAAAAAGCAGCACCCACGCGAATTGTTATGTCCGAAAAAAAGACGTGTCTTGTGTGTAATAGTTAATAATGGCAATAGAACTAAACAATTGTCAGAATGTCAACATTCTGCTTATTACGTACCTACTCACATTACGTACGTACGGTTCATGAAACGACGAGACTGACGGATGAACGAACCGCGTATAAATACAGTCTTGGTTTTTTTCGCAAACAGGCAGGAATAGGAGAATTATCGCTGTATCGAAAACGCCTGGAAAAGCTACTGGCTCATGAAGACGCCAATGAAGGGCAATCTACCGATCTTCCTGATGCTCAGCGACTCTTTCGAACAAAATCCGCAACCCTGGCATAGCTTAGGGGCCCGTTAGGGCTTTGGCCCTAACGGGCCCCGTCTACTATGCTGACATATCTTTGAGGCGCGCAAGGACCACAACGCGCCGTCGCCGTCGGCTCGGGTCTGTCTTTGCTCGGACGGCAAGCCACCCAACGCTCGCCGTCCGCAGACCCGCGCCTACGGTGGCCGGGAATCACCCTGCGACTCCCGACGCCCGGGTTGTCTCCTTATTTTGCCCGCCGCAAAATAAGGAGACAGACACCCCGGCCTGCTTTGCCTTATTCTGGGGCATGACGGTTGCCTCTCCCTCACGCGGCCCGCCTCCTCCTTCATTAGCATTACTGCTTCGCAGAAGAAGGTGACGGCTTCCCATGCCTTCTCGCTCCGAACCATGGATTGAAAAGGGGCCGGTCGCGAAAGGTCGCCGCAACCGATCGCACAAACGCCACCCTGCGGTCAAAAACCGGGATCATAGACGCAGGAGAAAAGGGATTGGGCGGGACACGCCAGCCCTATGCGCATTGACCCCTGAGCAATAGTCGAGGCCGGCGGCATAGGAAGAGGTGATGAGGCGACCTAGATGCCTACCGCAAAGTCTGGTTCGAGTTGGCTAGGGAAAAGAATTCCTCGAAAAATAGATGAGAGAGAAGTATCGTGTGACTTTTCACTTTAGTAGTTAGTAGAAAACAAACACCAAATTGCCCTCATTGTCGCTAAACTAGCAGCAAGATCTTATAATTAAAAGTTGCAAAGGAAATTAAAGAGCTATTAAATTATAAACGCATTACAGTATGTTAAGTAGTCTTTGTTCGGCCAATCCATCTGATTTATCGGCTTAAAAATTAGCACATGATAAACCACCCATATGCGTGACCCACACGCATCTACACAAAGTAAAACTGAAGTGTCTGTTTGTAACATCAAAATAGTTTTTGACTAATACATTATTATGATTGTCATGTTAATACGGTGGGTTAAAATACTGTTTTTTAAATAATTCTTTTTGTGTTCGTTACCCAAACAGCTCGACTGATTTTGAAAGAACTCTCACTGGCTGACTTCTACTTTTTTAAGGTTAAAAGTAATTAGATTTCCACGAACAAAATTCTTTATGAAATTGCCATGTAATTTGTGCTGTTTGAGTTGAGGGCGGACAAAGTCGCGGCGAATAACTTGTTTTTACACGTACTTTTAATGTACCTATATCTAGTAATTTAATTGACGGTCGATGCATGAGTCTGCAGAAAATATCAATCAAAATTTTAACTTGCCTTCATATTATTGGGTAGATTTTCTTTTTAGCCGGAGAAAACAAAATTGGTTACAAATCCTACCGAGTTAGAAACAGCCGGAGAAACACCGTGATTTGCTGGTTCGGAGGGTCTACTCTCTAAGACCTAAACCCCCAGGTTCCGGTCCAAACGAAGAGTGCTTAACGTATTTGCGAATATAACTCTGTATGTCTGTCTGTTACGCTTTCTGGCCTTGGTATATAAGACAGATTGGAAAAGTACAAAGGATACATTTTCTCGCGGAAGTTGTTCCCTTGGGATAATTACCGACTTACCCGCGGGTGGAGCGACTGGCAGAAGTTAGATCCACATCAATATATGCATTGGGTAGATCACAAATTTTAATACCTACCCACTTATAACTTACCTACTGAGAAGTTATAAGTCTCTTGGCCTACAAACTTACAAAGTAATCAAGTCATGGATAGATAAACTGGTTCAAACTTGTAAATATCTTGTTCATTTATAGTAACAGGTTCAGGGTCATAACTACGTGACTTCGTAATTTCGTGTTTAAATTTAAATCCGAAATAGTTACCTATTGCACTAGCGACTAATAAACATTAAAACACGTGTTTTACTGATTAAGTCCTACGTGATCGATCACCGGCCCTGCCGACGGAATTATCAACGCATATCAGAATATTATTTTACCAGCTGTATTTTTTAACACACACATTTTTTACGACATAACTTATTAGGTATTTTTTATCTCTTTCGTACTTCCCCTCATTCGGCCTATATTGCAGTCAAATCGAGCAGAATTGGGCAGGTAGCGTTGACTGGACGACCATGATTGGGTATCTACACTGCCTGTGGAGTCAGTGGGTAGTGTTTTCTGTCCAAAAATATAAAAAAAATAAAGATTGGTTGAGCTCCTTTCTAAAACCAACCAGGTGGTCAGCATCTGCAACTGTCCCTCTGGATCCTCATAAAGATAATTTATGAACCCCCCGTACTACCAGCCTCTAAGGGTACATTACCTGACAAACTGAAGTGCGAACTGTACATTCCCGATTCAATGAATACCATATAATTTACTTTCTGGTATAATTTTCTCCAGTTTGATTTACCTGGTTCCCAGTGTTATTATTTATCTACAAGGCCAAGGTTCCATGACAGTGCAAAGAAATTGCTAATCTGCTTTTTTTTTGCGATACTGTGTGTGTGTTATTGTGAGTGATTCTGATTAATTATTGCTTACGTGCCGTGCTTCAAGGAAGCATAAATTGTAAAATATTTATTTTCTGAAATGTTCATTAAGAAATTCATATTATTCATATTTGAGCTTAAGTACCTCATATCTAGCGAATAGTACCTAAAAATATATAATGAGAATATAATGAGAATCTTCTTTTTTTTTAAGTTGGTCAATAAGCCCTTACACGTGTCTTGCATGGAGTTACTTATTTAGACAGATAACATTTTTTTAGATAATAAATTGACTTCCTAGATACGGGCACTAGCTTAGGTATAACGGAGTAGGTAAGTATATTTTAGTACTTATCTAAGTTTACAAAAAAATTATGACACACATTAGTCGTCGGCTCTCCTTTAGGTATTTTATTCCTAATCATGTAATCGTTCCTACTGAACCGACTTGAAATACTATTACTAACACTTTTGCTTAGTGTCTTACGATAGGATCATCCCTAATATTATTAATTGCTTAGTGTCTTACGATAGGATCATCCCTAATATTATTAATTGCTTAGTGTCTTACGATAGGATCATCCCTAATATTATTAATTGCTTAGTGTCTTACGATAGGATCATCCCTAATATTATTAATTGCTTAGTGTCGTACGATAGGATCATCCCTAATATTATTAATGCGAAAGTAAGTTTGTTTGTTACGCTTTCACGCTAAAACGGCTGAGCGGATCGTCATGAAATTTGGCAGATATATAGCCTGGGATATGGAAAAGGACATAGGCTACTTTTTACGCGAAAACCGACATCCACGCGGGCGGAGCCGCGGGCAAAAGTTAGTAGGATATAATTATGTAGACCATACTATTTTGTAAGAAATATCACCCGGACGAAGTCGTGTGTGATTGATTATTTACTAAGTAAGATTAGGTATACCTAATAGGTAGGTATCTACTTATGTTACTATGTGTACTTAGATACTAGGTTCTTGATCCTTGCTGGATCTAAGGCAGTCGTATCGTTTCTCCGGAGATCTACGGTTTTGTTCTAGAGGTCGCCATCCCGTTGATTCTGGCTCTCAGTTACAGGAGTTACAGTGGTTGGGAATAGAGTGGCGGCCCGGGTTTGACCCAAAAAATGTTAATAGATAGTAAGTAAATCCTGCCAGGGTTGCGGATTTTGTTCGAAAGTAAAGGGCACTCCGAGGAGCAGGGATGGGTTTTAGTCAGTAAGAGTCTGACACTCCCTCCTGCTCCACCCAGAGCGGAAGGGGTCATTTGATGATCTCCTTCTTTAATACTCTTAATAATACCCAGGTAGGTACATTCTTACTGACATATTTATTAATCTGGCTGCTAAACGATTAGGTACTATATGTATAACAGTTAGATTTCTAGTCATTTAATTTTATAGGCATAGGCATATTTTTATAGGAATAAGTAGTTATACCTATCGAAGTACCTTCCTATACAACGTGTAACAGAATAAACGCAATCAGGCCCTAGACAATGTGCCATTCAATTAGCGAATGCGACTTTTGAAATGTAGGAATTTGATCACGTGACATTTCGATAGGATCTGTCAATCCCATAAGTGCATTTTTGACGTAAGTATTGACAATCGCCTTCGCCACGCCAAAATTGACAGAATCTCACTTGTCTCGAGCCCTGAATCAGCGCAACTGTTCACCCCGCCAGGGGTTGATTATGCAAAAATTGTTAGGTACATCTGTTTCAATTATCCCACTTTTAGTTAATTCATAGCATTCCGACGTAAATTGAAGTAAACAATAATGTCCTCCCCTAAAAACTTTATCACCCCTCCTTCACCCCTTTACTATGTACTTATATAAGTAGTTTATTTTTGAAAAATTCAAACATTTATTTTTCGTATTTTTTTATCGAAATCATTAAATACCGTGTTTCAACTTCATCGGACCAAGCATATGATAGATTCTCCTCAGTTCGCTTAAGCCGACATTTTTCTTACTTAGGGAACAAACCCGAAATCGCGAAAAAAAATCAGCTGTTCAGTACACTTTGTCGAGCTAAGCGCACAGAAATGTATGGAGCAGTCGATTATTTTTCCGCGAATTCGGTGTAAGTTGGTCCCATGGTAAAGGTTGTTCGTAATGATGAGTACAATGAACCCTTAAGAGGTATTGCGTTTTTTCTGTTACACGTTGTATAGCTGTGTATAATGCAATTTCATAACCGTCTTGAAATTGGCATCTAGGTACCTGGCTCCTATGTGATTAGTATTAGGTACCTACGCTACATGGTTGCCACATTACTTGCATTAGGTAATTGATTAAAACCTACCTAAGTACTAAGTAGTTATAATTACTGTCCTCCAGTGGTCTTAATTGCGGGTCTCCCTTGTTTTACCGAAAAGAAATTGCCAAATTATCACTTCCCAAACAAATTTTCGCATAACTTCATTTGCCAAAATATTACTTACCAAACAATCTCTTTACAAATAATTGTTACGAAAACCTATGTTTGGCAAGTGAACGTTTGAACAATAACTTGTTCACCAACTAGTACTTTTACCATTTTTTATCTAGTCAAATATTTCAGTTGGTATAACATATTTTACGCAAAATTAAATAGCCTAGCCTAGCCTAGCTCGA
Source organism: Melanchra persicariae (assembly GCA_947386135.1). Lineage (NCBI taxonomy): Eukaryota > Metazoa > Arthropoda > Insecta > Lepidoptera > Noctuidae > Melanchra > Melanchra persicariae. The sequence goes on along the minus strand of OX376648.1, from coordinate 15,849,088 downwards.
TAGCCTCCTAAAAATAATCTCTTTTTTCCATATTTTTTTCTATATAATCTAGTCGTTTCTGGCACTCGCCGGCCGCTGCCGCGGCTCCGCTCGCTACGCTCGCTCGGCTCGTGCGTAGGTGGTCACAGTTTTAACCTAACCTAACCTAACCATTTTTTTTTAATTAATAACCTACTGTAACTAGTTCCATAAATAACCTATTGTCCATAAATTTGACTTGTTTCAGACAATGATTACCTATATTAAAATAAAATTGCATTTTTAATTATACAATTCCCAAAAAAATCTTATTTTTGCCTTTATATTTTTTGTCATAACAATTCATTTGACTAAACGTTTATTGTCTAAATATTGTTTGCTGTAATAAATCATTTGATTAAAGACCAAAAACCTCAATGACATTATCCTTGGTAACAATCTGCCAAGTAAACATTTGACCAAATGAAAATGTGCGTACTAAAATTATTCCAAATATTACATTGGTATAAAAAAAGGTTGCTAAAATTTGTTTGGGTAATGAAAATTTGGCAAAATCTTTTCGGCAAAACGGCAGGATCCCCTTAATTGCTTTCACTTCCTCAGTAATTAAATTATAATAACACTCATAAATCTTATTAACACAATCATCTGCTTACAAATGGGAAAGGTAAATTTGTTCATTACTCAAATTGCGCTCCTTGGTCTGATGAGTTCACTTCCGACTCGGCTTACTTTCGTACTAGGTGCCTAACTTAGAAACCTAATCCGGGTGTGTTCCGCGTAACGTGAGCATGTTGATTCAGTAAATAATTACTTGATACATAATTCATTTCATTTTATTTATTGTTGGAACATTCAACATTCAACTTTACGAGAGAATCTACGCAGTAAGTAGCTCGTAATCTTTTGAATAAATTGTTTTGATGACTTTGTTGTTTATATTTTAAACAATAAGTAATGTAATTACTAGCTTCTGCCCGTGGCTGCGCCCGTTGTATGTTGATAAAAAATATAGAATCTACCTATCATAAATCCTCCAGGCTCTAAGGTCATAATTGGGTGAAGGGAAAGTGAAAACTTAACGAACACTGCCGGTCGATTCTGTCGACATCTCACGGTGTTCACCTTGGCGGAGTGAACGACAATAGAGCTGTCATTCCATCTTATTTGTATGGTTTGACAACTCACCTGTCGTGCGCCCTGCCCAAGTGTTCACTTCGACATGTTTACAGAATCGCACTGCAGACAGATGCCCAGACAGTTAGTAAGCATTACAAAGATATCTATCAATGTCATCTCGTCACCCTTAAAAATTCACAAGTTCATAAAAAAGGGAGGTCTTTGTCTCGCAATGGAAGAGACTGCACAACACGAGGAAAATCAGCATAATATTAAGTAAGTACCTACATACTTAACATCAATTTAAATGAATACATGGCTAAAATAAAACGTTTTACATAAATGGCATAAGTGAACATAAACAAAGGAATACATTGACTGCTATTGTTAGATGTATGTGTCACGTTCTGATCTTTGTGACCATGACCCCAGCGTACTTAAATAAAATATAAGGAAAAAGGACATGGGATCTATTATAATGAGGCTGTTTAAATATAAGCTGCCACAAACACAAATACTAGTTGTTCACACATAGTGATACCTGGACACATTGTTGCAAATTGCAATGGAAGACAAAGCACCTTTACCTATTTATGTAAAAGTAAATAACAATATAACAATATGTACGTAACTTAATATTAACTACCTGTTTATATTTACCTATCTAGTTTGTCTCATAGTCGTAGTAATGTTTAGACATTACTACGACTATGAGACTAACTAGATAAGTATTTTCTGAATTCAAATCTGAAAGATTGCAAACTAGGTACCGTCTTCGTCGAAGAGCTTTCTTCATTGCACAGAGTTCATCCAAGACTGTCCACCAAATGCGAGAACCAAGCTGTGGGTAAAACATCATTCACCACCACACGACTACTTGTAACACCAGTAACATTGCCACCTGGACGTGATCTGCAGTGACCTATGGAAAGCACTGAATCGGTTGCGCACCCAGCTAGGCCGCTGCAGACATAACCTGGCAAAATGGGGCTTCATACACCCGTCAGATACACAATGTGAGTGCGGCGCTCCTGTTCAGAACATGAGCCACACGTTGGAGTGCCCCACGTGGGGCAGACTTTGGGGGATCTGATGAATGCCACCGACGCTGCAAATGCCGTAGCCACCTAGGTACTGGGCCCAAAAATCTGAGTTAACCATCATCGATTCGAAAAGAAGAAGGTATCTAGATTACCAATAGGTGCCTAGTGGTCAAGAATAATATGCCTGAGTTGCAGGTTGATAAGTCAATAACTTCCGACCGTCCAATTTTTTTAAATGCAGACATAAGTGACCATCACTTCCCGTGGGTGTCGTAAGAGGCGACTAAGGGACTTACCAAAAAATGGGCAGCAGCATTCTCTGTAGGTACATTTGCTACAGCTACACTGCGATCGCCAGCCCGCCTGCCAAGCGTGGCGATTATGGCAAGCCCCCCTTAATTTGGGAAGGCCTATGTCCAACAGTGGACGTCTTTTGGCTGATATGATGAAGTCAAACTCAAGATGGTTTAGTGTGAAAAAATATGAAATTTAGAGGAATATTTGTTTTTTTAGGAGCCATGTCGCTTTGCTGTAGTTCCGAAATGGTATTAAAATCAATAATGACACCTTATAATAAAAACTTTTTATTAAAGTTGTTATAAGTACTTAGATTTACTGTAAGTATAAGTATTTATAAGTTTTATAATAATTACCTAGATCAGATATATTGTAAAATTATAATGTAACCCATGCAGCCATGTTACTATGACATAAGAATTAACTAGACCGTCGTATTCAATACCAACTAAGAGGTCGAACTCAAGAAGTCGAAATGGAAGCAACTTTTTAACAAACAGGACAGCTACTTTTTATAGATAACGAAGGCAGTTTTATCTAATTTTGACATCAAGATTAAAGTGACTTTCAAAAAATCTTTATAAGAAACCGGCCAAAGCGAGGCGGACTCGCGCATGTAGTGTTCCGTACCATCGTACAATATTGAATACAATGTACTTTTTTGTATTAGCAACCTAAATACACACTGAAAAGGAGATTGTTCTACATCCATACATCTTTCGCCTCAGATCCAACAGCGAAGGAAGTTTACTATGCGTGTTCTAAATTACAAGTATATGCCCATATAGACAAAGTTTAATGACGCGTGACGGACACCTTGAAGAAAACAATTATTTAAAAATAAAACAAAGATTTTGACGTTTTTTTTTAGTATGAATGAATCCCTTCTAATATTTATTTAAGATCAAGGGGAGTTTCGAGCGGGCGGTGGTATAGTGTCACGATTTTGGAGTCCCCATTTGTTGAGATGAACAAGACAGTACATCAATAACAGGGTCTTATTACACTTTAAAAAAACACACATACAATATATACGATACTATCAAATGTCATTATTTGTATTTATGAAGACAGACTATTACTATTATTGAAATAAGTTTCCAAAAACATTTCGTATCTACACCGAGTACTCAATAAATCATAACTAGATTTATTACACAATAATTGATAGTAAAATCACTTAAATCAACAACAACATAAACAAAACAATTCTGCAGTTTGCATAATAATACATTTTGACAATTACCCACAGTTGTATTTGATAATAACCATCTCCGACATATAAACATGCTACTGAACCCTTAAACCGACCTTGGATGTTTTTTGTTAATATGTATCTCTCAAAATGTAATTATAATACTTAGGTATATCTAAGTAATGCAAAAAGTAAAGACTTAAATCTCAAAAACAAAAACTGATTGAAAAAATTCTTTGACAGGGTTTACTACCTTTGAATCAGGTCGCCTCTGTCAAGGTAAACGACTATAATACTTAAATGTCACGTGAAATTGTCAATATAAATTCAATGTAAGTAGGTACTTACTTATAATATACTTACTTATCTGTTTATTATATTTATATGGTTCTTATTTATCTGGTAGGTAAGTAAGTAGGTACCTACTTTATAGATTGTTTTTTATATTTCTATGACCTACCCAAATTTTGGTTACCCTGCTGCAGTTTATTTTATAAGTACCTAGGTACCTACTTTTACAAGTCCAGAAGTGGTTTGTTTTCAAAATACAAATACAAAATTATTAATTTCGAGTTTTTTTAAATACAAAAATTGGAAAATAATAAGTAGGTAAGTATATTAAGTTGAACCCGATAAACAAACACCAGAGATCCTAACGATATTTTTCCAGGCAAATTCAAAATTGCATTCAGTTTCTTAGGTTAACTTTGACCCAGAACTCTGGGATTGTTGTGATGATGCCCTGGATCCTCTGGGAAGGTTTCAGCATTGGTTTTCCATCGGCGGTGGATACTTTGAACGTTTGCATGAAAGCTGAAAAGACCTGGAACATGGACTGTCGAGCGTAGGTCTCTCCGGCACAAAGTCTTCTTCCTGTGGAAAATATTGTTTTAATGAATACTGTAGGGATTCGTAAGCAAGGGTCCTTATCCTTACAACAAAACTAGGTACTTCGAACCAGTAGCGTAGCTAAAGGGGGGTGCGGGGCCCCAGCTTTAAAGATTGTGATGTAAAAAGATTCCTGGAAAAAATCTGCGGTACAAATGCAGCAGCCCTCCCCTCGAATAATTAACGAAAGTAGCAACCCATATCTAATTATTTGGAGGGTTCATTTGTGGGGTGCCACCACGTTATCCGCACCGGGTGTCACCCATGCTAGCTACGCCACTGCTTCGAACTTCCGTATCTAAACATGGCAATCATTCGGCAAGTAGATACCTACTTACTGCATGGTACCAAATTAATAACCTACCGTGTATCATCTTTGAGATAAAACATCTCAACCCAACATCTAAAGGATGAAGTACATTCTTTAGATGTAGGTACCTACACAAATATAATTAGATTTACATAGCCAAATTATTTGATGAAATCTTAGGTAAAACTGTGGAAACTAAAACAATCACGTTAATAGGATTATTAGATTAAGTAAATGACTGTGTCCTTATGATTTTGGATTATAGATTTAAATAATCTATTTTTCTAAGCTCTTTGTGATAGTGCCAATTTTTTTATGTTTTTGTGTAATCTAATGACTTCATTAAAAATAATCAGCGTAATTAAAGCATCTCCGAGGTAAGTACCTACTCGTAACTACGGGCCGTACCTAACTCATCGTCAACAACAATATAAACACAGGCAATGCATGTAGATGAAGCTTAAGTAAACTCTTAGGGCCCTATCTAACTACAACAAAATGTAGGTATGCAGTTTTGTCGTATAAAGGGTACCTCGCCTGGTATCTGTTGCCGGCAACCGAATCACCCGCTGGTGGCAACACACTAGGTACATTTTATTGGTGGGGCGCGACCAGTGGCCGCCACCATGGTGATCCCAGTGAGATAGGGCCCTTAGGTACCTATCTTTTTGCAGGAAGCATATCTAGTAATCGCAGCCTTGTAAGTAGGTAGATACTAGATAAGTATTGGCGTTGCCTAAGCCATAATTTGTAGCAGTTTTTCAACCGTTTCGCAGCTGGCATAAGTATGTATTGCACAACGAACCTGTGACAGGTTTCTAAACTAGCGCATTACCAAGTGGAAACTATATTTCTAGTGCATTATGCTTTGCCTCTTGCCTAACTATGTTGCATTGCTGGCATTGAGGAAAACTGAGTCCAAAAATGTCGTTTATTTTATGTACTTACTAACTTTTGGTTACTAGGTTATCGCGTAAAAAAGTAGCATAAGGCCTACTCTATTTCCAAAGGCTATATACTTATCTGCCAAATTTAATTACGATCCGTTTAGCCTTTTTAGCGTGAAAACGGGACAAACAAACAAACTCACTCTAGAATTTATAAAATTAGTTATGATAAGGTACCGACAATGTTAGTCACATGGACGACCGTTTTAAATAGTACCTATATATAGGTACCTAATCAGTCCAAGATTAAAGAGCATTGCAGTAGTCAAAGCCGAAATGCTGCAGCATCTTATATAAAACTAGTTAAAAAACAAATATAAGGACCTAGATAAACCTTCTTCAGGAAGCTCGAATTAACAGATGATGATGATGATGTTATAGTTTAAGTACCTACTTACATAAGTAAACGAGAAACACGTGTGGCAATGATTGCCTCGTTTTAGAGAAAGCTTCAAAGGGTTGGATACTGACTGAGTCTTTAGTGTGAGTTACTTATTAAACGTTCACGTAAGTGCGTCAATTCGAATAGAAACTTTTTTTCTGTCACTCGTCAAATGGACGCTTACGGCGTTAACGCGATCGACTATGTTCAGAAACTCGCACTAAGGCCACTGGATGTAGTAAGGTCATACCTGCACCAAAAGGCAATGATTTGTCGAGGGAGACATCCAGCTCGCCGTTCCTGAGGAACCGTTCGGGGCGGAAGTTATCAGGGTCGCCCCAAATCTCCTTGTCCATGTGCAGCATGACCAGATTAGCGCTGATCATTGTGCCCTGTAATAATAAACAGAGCTTAAAATGTTGGTAACCTTTATGGATGTTGAAAACCTTTTTTTTATGGATGGGAAATCGTCAAATGACTTCTTCCGCTCTGGGCGGAGCGGAAGGGAGTGTCAAACTTTTTCTGACTAAAACCCATCCGTGTTCTGTTATGCCCTTTGTGTTGCAGGGCCATGGTGACCCTTTCTAACAAATTCCGCAACCCTGGCAGGTGGTAGGAAACCTACCAAAGCCATCTTCAAAATATCGTTTACCCAGTTTTAGCGGTACCTATTCGTCAAACATCCTCAGCAAATAAAACTCACGAAATGTTTGCTTATTTTGTTCCATGTGCAGGTTAACTTCGGTTCTTAGAAGCTGCTTCGCAGAGGGTAATCTATTGCAAAACATTTCGAACAAAACAGCTAAATTATGACATTTTCAAACACGCTATGTTGACATTCATCGTTTTTCTGTTATCTTAAATTTTTGTTTATATCACTACTTATAATTGAGTCTTGTTTGATTATTAGTGGCCTTGTTGCAACTGAGATAGGTACCTACCTACTTAAAATAATGACTATAGATAATAATAGTACCTCTGGCACATCATATCCTGCGATCGTGGTTGTCTTCATGGCTCGGTGTGGTACTGAGAGCGGGACAGTTGTGTCGAACCTCATCGTCTCGCGGAGACACGCCTCCAAGTAGTGCATACTGCAGGAAAGTAACGCTATTAATCTCCAAGTTAAGTAAGTAGGTAAGGTTTAGGCAAATCGGCAGGTCCTAAAACTCGAAAGATTTTAAGAATTTAATTTTTGGTAGGTTAGTATTTCTATGTAAGTAGGTACCGTATTTTATTGTTTCAAACTGCACCAAGCCCTTCATACGCATACAAAAGAATCTTTTTTTATGGATGGGAAATCATCAAATTTGAATGACTCTTTCCGCTCTGGGTGGAGCGGAAGGGAGTGTCAGACTCTTACCGACCAAAACCCATCCGTGCTCCTCCTAGTGCCCTTTGCGTTCCAGGGCCGCGGTGACTCTTTCGAACAAAATCCGCAACTCTAGCAGGAAACACAAGAATCTACAGTCTCATTTCCGCCATGCTTATTGGACCACAAGTAGGTACTTTTCAGTCAAAATGTCTAGTTAGGTAATGCTAAGTGCATTACCTAACTAGTCATTTTGACTGAAAAGTGAGAGATGGTTTGCATGGCGTGATTGCCAAGGACAGATCAGAGTTCAGCAGATGGTACCTACCTACAGAAACGTAAAATACTATTTAACAGTGGTATATGCGGTCACTATGCGGTTATTCTTAGCATACAAAACCACTGTTCCGATTTCTTTGCAATTGCTTTTGATGGATGGGTAGAATGGTTCGAGCCAGTAAATAACTGTTTTGTGGTGTAACGCGTTAGCCAGTATAGAACCGTAATGGCCTAGCCGTTAATAGCTTCGAACCGTCAACAAAACTGTACTTACTCGTAGAAAACTAATTGCGGCCAAATCAGTACCTACATTGCTATTTGCTATCTACTTACTTAAGTACGAGATTTTGAAATAGGTCCTCAAGTAAGTACTTAGGTATTAACCTACTTTTTCTGATATCAAATTGCATGTCAAGAATCTGATAGGTAAGTAGGTACTGTAGACCACAGGGCTATGGCCTACGTACAAGATAATATGAATAAAACTCAGTATTTTAACTATATATCAGAATATATTGGAGCACCATGGCTCGACGGTTCGAATTACATCTGACAAAAACGTTCTACGAATATTTCCTAATTCAAATATTAACTTATTCTTACCAGCCACTTCCAAAGTAGATACGAACAGCCAGAGGCTGCATATAAGAAGGCTCTTACAGTACCAATTGTCCAAATTATCCACGGTGAATTGAAAATATTTGTTGATCACATACTACCTAAATATTAATTAATAAAAAATAAAATTCTCATGATTTAAAAAATCGAAGTTCTCAAAGATTTGCCGCCCGGTTCAAATAGGTACCTAACTACAATTTAATTAAAAAATATAATCAACTCCAGAAAAAACTCTAAAAAGTAAAAATACTTACCTATGTTTTGAAGCATTTAGGTACCTACTTACTTAGTAATACGAATATTTTGAACCAAAAGCGTCTTCGCCTCGGGAGACCACAATTTTTTGCATGCATTTCCATTTACTAAATAATCTTTTATTTATTTAATAATTTTAATAAGTAATAAATTTATTTATTTTCAATTACATACATTTTATGTCAATACAATAATCATTTAAGCTTAATCTAATAAGTTTCTGAACTAGATAAATTAATATCTGTATCTCATACAACAGCGCACTTCTATCAAAACATATTCTTAAATAAGCTGAAAAGGTTCTAATGGAGATTTATTATTAGCGGTCACCCGACGCGATGACGCTTGGGCCAAAATATTCGCACAATTAATTTTCCAATATTTTCCACCAATCAAGTTTGAATTTTGAATTTTGACGCACTAACTAGGTACCTGCTTAGGTACTTTTCAAACGTCCTTGGTGTCAATGCTCTTGAATCGTTTAAAAGCAAAAATCAATTTCCTTGTCAATAATATAAACGTTGTGTTGGTAATACCTAGGTACTTAGGTACTTAAGATTTTAAACAACATGACTTGAACAAAAAAATTGCCTTGTTCTTAGGATAATCATCAATTTAAGGTTGACCAGAAGCTGAAAATCTACATATCTAATCGCCACATTATCTACTACATTGTTATCAATATTCAGATACTTACACGTGACAAAATGTTGTGATAGGTTAGTACTTAGGTACCTACTTACTAAATTAAACCTTGATTCAGATTAAGATTACAAACGGTAAGCTTAATGATGACCTTAATTTTGAATACTTACATACCTAACCCAAATGGTTGACGTAAAAACGTAGGCCGCAAGTTTTTAGTCACCAAAGAGTCAATTCTACAAATTTTTAACCAACGATTAAAAATGCAGCAACAATTTCCATACCTACCTACATTTTTGACAGATTGGGGGACTGAAATGCGAATGCGAATTTGCTTAAAAATAGTAGAATTGGCACTAACATCTGTTTTAAGGGATCCGTACCCAAAGAGTAAAAACGGGACCCTATTACTAAGACTCCGCTGTCCCTCTGTCTGTCACCAGGCTGTATCTCATGATCATGAGCAATGATTGCTATAGACAGTTGAAATTTTCACAGATGATGTATTTCTGCTGCCGCTTTAACAACAAATACTAAAAACAGAATAAAATAAATGTTTAAGTGGGACTCCCATACAACAAACGTGATCTTTTTTCCGTTTTGATAAGTAGATAATGGTACGGAACCCTTTGTGCGCGAGTCCGACTCGCAAATGGCCGGTTTTTTCTGATTAATTTCGTTGCGGGACCCAAGACAGTTCAGTTTTGATTCGGCGCTGTTCTGCTGGTTGCCACTGTTGATACTGACTCTCAGGAGTTGCAGTGGTTGGGAACAGTGTGTCGTGCTGGTCCCAAAAAGAACTAAAATCTTTATTTTATAAGACGTTTCGATTTCTTTCCTAGTAGATTCCCTATACAAAATTATTCGATAAAAAAACTGTAACCGATAAAAACTGAATCAAATAGCCCTCGATGGAGTTTTACTGAGAAGTGAAAGGAGATAAGGAGGGTTAAGCCCCTCCTTATCTCCTTTCACTTCTTCACTTCTCAGGGCTAAGGCCCTGCAGTGGAAACATCAGGCTAAAATAAGGATTGACTAAGTAATAAATAAAGCACTGGTCACGAACCTTTCTAGGAGTACCTAAGTACCTGATTCACGTGAAATTATAGAGCATAGATTGTTTAGTTTAATTTACATTGTGAAAGTCTGTTTGGTCGTTGGCATAATTTCTACATTTAGGTACCTACCGAGATTCGTTACGGGGTCTGATTATGAAAAAATAATCTTGTTTCTTCCGCAATACTGTGTAATTAATTTTGAAAAACAAAATCCATGTTTCTTCTCGGCCGGAATTCACATTAGCCAGTCGAGAAATCGATGATTTACAAAAAGGTGCAGCGCGTACATAAGACGGGGTAACTTTGACTTTAGAGGTAACTTTGACACGTTTCTTTTTTTAACTACCTACTCTACTTTCTTGACTACTTTAAGTTTCTGCATCTCTCACCCATGCGGACTCGCCCCTAACACGTGTAAACCGAATTTTAGGGCTTTATTATAATGAGCCCCAAACACTGTCAAAGTTATGCTTAAAGTCAAAGTAACCCCGTATTACCGGTAGTCAGTCATTTCTATGCCGCTATTCTTGTGGGCAAACATTTACAAAACAAACCCAACGGTTTATCTGTGCCATCGCGATTAAGGCCCAAAAAAGAACAAAAACCAAGCAATCTAACGCAAATGTAGGTAACGGGCACGCCGTACAGAATATAACAGTAGGAGATAGTCATCATGTCCAGTTAACAGTACTTTAGTACCTGTCTACTGCTTACCTGAGGAGCTCAAGTCATACAAAGCGAGGTTCAGGTTTATGCTTTTTGCTATTTTGAAGCCAGTGCGAAAGAGAGAGATGGGGATTTAAATGATCGATAGCACCATCTTTTTCTCGGACTTGAATCATGTTAACACTGCATAAATAGGCCCGTGCACCCGCGCATTCGTTGTGCTTCCGTTTTGTGGCAACGATTGAGTTTCAAATGTTATTATTGGAAACAATGCCAAATAGATAAGTAAGTACCAATATATTCAACCGTTTACTCATTCCGTAACATTTTTATTATGTGTTTTTTTTTATGTAGGTACCAAGTAGTAGAAAATTATGTTATACATGTAGGTACAAACACAGTAAACTTCTAGTAAAATCGGCGGAAGGCGGAAGTAAGATCTAACATCTTGCTGTCATGCGACTTTTATTATTCGTAGTGTAGTGTCATGCTAATTCGTATGATACGGACGAAAAATCAAGTGGTTCGCAATTTTTCATGGTCGAATGAATTGATTAGGTACGACCTACCTCAAAAAGAACTGAGTTAGTTCTGTACGTGTCATTGACACCAGATATATGCAGTTGTATGTTTGTTACTCTTTCACGCAAAAACTACTGAATGGACCTTGATGAAATTTTTAAGTCAGAAGTAGATTATAGTCTGGAATAAAACAGGATTCTTTTTATCCCGGGAGTATGGTCCCTTGGGATAATTTTCGACATTCACGCGGGCGGCGGCTAGCATAATACAGGCTCAACATTCCAAACCTAGCGAACCTCCGCAGATATGATAGGTCTAGGAGAGAGAGTTATCTGATGAAGGTGAAACAAAAAGGAAGATTATCAAAATCAAAGAAAGAAAGAGAAGTAGGTACCTACTGTAGCGTAATGAATAAAGAAATGAACACTCTTTACGCTTGGTACACGTATAATTTTGTAAATTAAAAAATAAACCTAAATTAAATGATTAAAAATAACAAAACTGGTGGATTAGAAATAGCGAAAGCGATAATAATTTGTTAAAACATAGACCTAATTTATTGCTCGAAAATCATTACGTAATTTTATTTGAAATGGTAATCAAATTTTTCTGACCAAATATCAGAAAACAAAGAGGAATAGAAAGAAATTAAGAATAAGAATTAGACAACGAGGAAAAAAAGAACAAGAATTATAAAAAAAAGAGAAGAAACCGTAGGTACCACTCAATAGTGCTGTTGACCCAGTCTACCCGTAGGCAGCCGTAGCTAGAAATCGAGTACAATTCATTTGTCTATGGAAATCGAGTTCGGTTCATTTTTTGTTGTATCGATTCGTCGGTATTTTTTTAAATAATATCCCCACCACATCTGTCGAGTTACCCTAGGTAGTAATTTTATTTGACCCAGTATAAACCATGAAACTGATAACTGGCGGATGTTCAAGTTTGATATGTAGGTAGGTACGAGTAGCAAGTTATCGCAGTAAGCATTATTATTGTTTGGAATTTTCGGGCGTCGGCGTCGCGTCGACTGCAGATAACCAGGTTACAATGTGACCTAATAAGATACTTACCATCCGATTTAGGTTATAATGTAGGTGCGTCTGAAATTCACTTGACACGGCTGTTACCGTCTCGATATTTTATTACGATAGGTACCTAAGTACCTAAAATTTGAGTTGGCACTTTACTCATATAAAATACATAGAAGATAGTTACATCGACCAGAGGGCCAATACCAAGTATAGTATAATTATTAATACATTTATTTCAGATAACAAGGCTCCATTGGGTTAGTAACAATGGTCTTAAACCTATGTTAGTATTTAATTAATAACCTTGACAATGTACTGTTGACAAGCGACCGCACCAACGGGCTGTCATGCCTATCAGCTATAGCGCGGGGCTGGGGCTGCCCCGGAGTCTGTTTAGCAGCGAGGCCGCTCTCTTACGCCGTACAGCATTGAAGCAGTCGGTACGTGCTTCAGCGAACATAGACGACGCGCTACAGAACCGAGGCAGACGCAACAGTAGGTACTCTAAATGCGTATGTACCTACTCTGTGGGGCCAATTCTACAATTTAATAGGCAACGTTTACATTCGCACGTCAATTGCAATCGGTCAAAAACTCCTGTAATTTCCCTACATTTTGACAAAATGTGTGATAATTTACAAACTTTTTCATCAATCGTTGTATTTACATAAATGTAAAAAGAAGAAACCATGTTGTCACTGTAAAAGATATAATCAAATGCCTCTAAACCCATTCAAAGAAAATATGGTTCAGTTAAAACAAACGTTAATATTTGAAATATAACATAAAATTCGGAATTAAATTTCGATCGGTCAGCATTAGAAAAAAAAAATGCATCTTCAATGAGCACTTGTTTGTCAAAAACAAGACGAAAAATATCAAATAAGTAGGTAACAAAAATAAGGGTTTCTTTTGACTATTTTTCAAGAGTCAAATAATTTTTTGAAAAATTGGGTGTTGTTATTTGAGCCTAGTAATCACACAGTCAGTCTGTCAGCAAATAATCTCCTTTGACAGATAACATTAACTGAACCCTATCTATTCTTGATTAACTGCTGAAATCCCATCCACCCTGTTTTAGTGGTCTTCTTCTTTTTGAGTAGAATTACTCAAATTAAATTTTAGTCCGACCAGTAGGTATTAACGAGGCCAGTGGTAGTGCTGTTAAGGAACAGCACTATCACTGGCCTCGTTTAAATCCTGGAAGCTGCAGTTTGTTGTTCACGACCGGCAATTCAAGAGGCCACGGATGTGAAGGGCTTCCACAGTAGCACTGCGTTTGGAATAAACTGAACATTATGTTGGAGTAGGTTTTAGGATTAAAAATACAATTAGTGGTTTAATAAAGTGGCTTGACAACAACAATTTAGTTATTAATCTCCAAAAAACTAAAATCATGCACTTTTACCAACGAATATCTGCAGCCGTTTTGGATATAGACTACAATGGTGAAACCATAGGAAAAGTAAACAGTACAAAATTTTTAGGAATCATAATTGACAGCCCGTTAACTTGGAAGCCTCAAGCAGAAGATATATATGTAAACGTTTAAGCAGAGCCGCGTTTATGCTACATAATCTAGCAAAAAAAGTAAATGTACCGACTAGATTAGTGGCTTACCATGGTCTAGTGATTTCTATCTTAAGATTTGGTATAATATTCTGGGGTCACTGTAGTGAACGAGAAAGCATTTTCGAAGCCCAAAAGCGCTGCTTGAGAGCTATATTTGGACTTAAAGTAACAGACAGTTGTGTACCTATATTTAAGTCTCATAAGTCATAAATTACTAACCTTCCCATGCCTTTACATCTTTTAATTAGCAATATTTGTAATAACAAATCGAAGCTTTTTTGCAACTCTGATAGAAACTAGAAAACGAAGTACAGCTATGAGATCTCAATACCAGAATCTACTATGTACGGGCGTATTCAAAACTAGCTTATTAAAAAGAAATGTACTTTGTATGGCTTCTGTAATCTTTAATAAAATACCTGACTAAATTAAAAACTCACCGTTGCAAAAATTTAAAAAACGATTCACAGAAGTACTTCTATTTAGACAAATGTTATTATTCTGTGCAGGAGTTCTTAAATGATAATCTTTTGTAATGGCTACTTACTTTGTATAAATTTGCATGCTATAATAAGGCAGAATGTACATGGATCCTAAAAGATATTTTAACAACCCATTTTTATGTACCTACATTCTAAGCAAATAAAGAACTATTCTATTCTATTCTATTCTAGGTAAGTACCTATGACAATGATTATCTTTCTTAGTATGAAGGTCCTCTCCTCGACCTGCGGTAGTGGTCAAAGGAACAATGTCACTGGTGTAAGTGGTATTAGAATCGTCATCGTATAAAGTCGGCTTCTTCTCTTCCTTTTCCTTAGAAAAATATGTATAGCCCAAAGCGAGGGCCCGGCAACGAAATGCAGCACATCACCTACATAGGTACCATATGATGAATAAAGGATGAATATTTTTGAAAACTATTTTTAATATTGTATAGATGTCCAACATAATTTTTTAAACACATAGCTCTACTCGTACCTACCTAGACATCTACCTAACAAAGATGATATAAAAGTATCTATCTATAATATTATCTATCACCAGCTTTTTTTTAAGGGTGGGGAATCATCAAATTAATGACTCCTTCCGCTCTGGACTAAAACCCATCCGTGTTCCTCCTATTGCCCTTTATGTTCCAGGGCATGTATTTTTTCAAACCTAAAAAAAAAGGTAAGGGTAGTTACCTTCCCCACCAACCGTGTCTCCACGTTGTCGTCGTGGTGGGGCTTGCGTGTCTCAATGATCTTGGGGGCTTTGCCGGTAGAGCCACTCATGCCGGAAGGTCCCAAGTGAGAGACCAGACCAAGAGAGACACAAGAGGGGCACACCGTTCGGAGACTTGAGCAGTGTTCGGGTCCTCGGACGGTGTGCGTCTCATTGGCTTGCTCGCTGCTCTCTGGTACGCGTCTGATCATCAGACGTGACTGTGAGGGCAGCGAGCAGGCATTAAGAGAGATGGGGAGATAGGGACCGCACCCTCAAAAAGGAAAAAAAAATGGATAAGATCAACGAAATAGATTTACCCCAGGGCGGTACGGACTGCACAGCAGAAAGAGAATCCGCCACGCTTGCGTCATGCCCCACGTATTCTGGGGGGGGCAACGTTGACTTTTGTCCACCACTTGCCATTGGCAACAAGGGCCGAGGAGGCCCCCGATCCGCACAACCCTCCTTTGAGGAGATGATCGGCTTTGATTTTAGTTCGCCTGACAAGGTGTCGGGCAGGCGTACCGCGGACACTCCCTCCAAATTTTGGAGGAAGGGCTCGCCTGAGCGGCGAGGAGAAGCAGGGTCGGATTCCGACTCTGCATCAGACGCCAGCTCGGCGAGCTCTAGACGCGAGGGAGTGAGGGCTGCTGCGGAGAACAATGAGTTCTTCCGCAAGCGGCCCAGAGAGGAGGACGACCAGAGGTCGACCTCGAATGAGGAGCTGGCTTCGGCCAGGAAAATCCCCACCAGCAGGCGGGGTAGGGGCCGGGAGGGGACCAATGGGAGAAGGCCCGCCTCCCTAGAAGACGAAGAGCGGGCTGAGGGGCTGGCCAAGGAGGACGGGCGCCCCGGAGTAACGGCTGGGTTTGCCGAAGTGGTAGAGGCTGCGCTCCGCGATGTGGCCAAGAAGCGCATCTTGCCAAGCAGGAACAAGGCCTGCAGCGCGGCCGCAGCCTCCATCCTGGCGGCAGCGGAGGAAGCCTACTTCCACCGCGGGTCTCCGCCCGCGCCCACGGACGAAATGTCTGGGCTGCGGGCGGAGGTCGCCCGCTTGGCGACCACACTGGAGCTTCTCCAAAAGGAGAATGAGAGGCTCCGGGCAGACTTAGCCGGGCTCCGGGGAGCCAGCTCCAGCTCCAGCTCCAGCTCGAGAGAGGTGCCTCAAGGGGGGCGCAAGGACGATGGCCATTCCGTGCCGCTCGAGAACCAGGTGCTGGACCTCGTGCGGCAGGAGATGGCCGCCTTCCGGGAACGGTTCTCCGTCCTGGAGGGCATCGTGCTTCGCCCCCCGCTAGCGGCGAGTAAGAAGGCGGCAGAGCAGAAGGCGGCTACTTATGCGGCTGCCGTGGCTGTCACACCGGTGCCGACCGGCCGGGCCAACCCAGGAGCTGAGCCAGCTCCTGCTAAGGCACCGGCGAAATCGGCACCGGCCAAGAAGAAAGGTGGGGCGGCTGCACGGGCGGCGAAGGCTCCAGCGCCGGCAGTGCAACCGCCTTCAAAGCCCCCGTCTTCCAAATCTCCTGCGGCTGAAGAAGAAGCCGGTTGGCAAGTGGCCGGGGAGAAGAGGAAGGCCGGAAAGGCAGCCAGGGCAGCCAAAAAGCGCGACAGGAAGCGGCGGCAAAAGGCCAAGAGGATCGCTGCGAAGCTCAGCGCCCCGAAGACCGCGGCTGTAGTGATTACACTGCAGCCGGAAGCGGTCAAGAGGGGCGTTACATACGGGGACGTGCTCACCAGGGCCAAGGAGGCGGTGAGCCTTGGTGAGCTCGGCATCGTCGGGGGACTCCGGCTCAAGGTCACTATGACCGGGGCCAGGATGCTGGAGATCCCCGGAGCATCCAGCGGTCCGACCGCGGACGCCCTAGCCGAAAGGCTGAGGGCGTCCTTGAGCGCGGACGAAGTCCGAGTGTCCAGGCCCAGTAAGTGTATCGACATGCGCATATTGGGCCTGGACGACTCCGTCACGGCGGAGGAGGTGGTGGCCGCCGTCGTCAGGACGGGGGGGTGCTCTGCCGAGCAAGTAAAGGCGGGCACCATACGTCCTGACCACACGGGAATGCGAACCACTGTGGTGAGCTGCCCCGTGACGGCGGCCAAGAAAATCACGGAGGGCCGAAGGCTACTCGTTGGCTGGGTGTCTGCGCAGGTAAAACTGCTAGAACCCAGACCTCTGAGGTGCTTCCGCTGCCATGTGGGCAACCACGCGGGAGCTATGTGCACCTCGGAGGTGGACCGCAGCGGGCTCTGCTTCCGCTGTGGTCAGCCCGGTCACATGGCCGGCTCGTGTAGCGCCGCGCCGCACTGAGTAGCATGTGCGGCAGCTGGCAAGCCGGCCGACCATTGGGCTGGGGGCAAGGCCTGCGCCCCACCCGCCAACGCCGGTGGTAGGAGAAAGCCCTCCGCCGTCGCCGTCTCCGCCGCAGCAGCCGCCGCCACCGTCGCCGCCTCTGCCGCCACCGCCGCCGGTGCCGCCGCCGTCGCCGCTGCCACTACGACAGCTGCGACGGCCGCAGCCGAGTCTTCACAGGGGGCTCGGGAGGAGGCAGTAATGGAATGTCAATAACGGCTCCATTACGCCTCCTCCAGGCGAACATCAACCACTGCGCCGCTGCTCAGGACCTGTTGCTCCAGAGCATGGCGCAGTGGTCGATAAATATCGCCGTCGTCGCTGAGCCGTATTTTGTCCCGCCCAGGGAGAACTGGGTGGAGGACCTGGACGGCTCAGTGACCCTAATTTCGTCGGCCGCCGCCGGCACCCCGTCCCTCGAGAGTGTCAAGAGAGGACGGGGTTGCGTAGCAGCACGGTTCGGGGAGATTGTCGTGGTGGGTGTCTACTTCTCCCCGAGCCGAACCCTCGCCGAATTCCACATCTCCCTTACGGAGTTGGTTGACGTCGTCGCCGGGTATCGTTCCCTCCCCGTGCTCGTTCTCGGGGACTTCAACGCCAAACATTTGGCTTGGGGTTCCCGTTACACGGACACGAGGGGCAGGATGGTGGAGGACTGGGCTCTGGAGACAGGCCTGGTCGTCCTAAACCGGGGTACTGTCCCCACGTGTGTGCGGATGCAGGGCGAGTCAGTGGTGGACATCTCGTTCGCCAGCCCTGCTCTGTTACAGCGTGTCGTTGACTGGCGCGTCTTAGAGGAGGTGGAGACCCATTCCGACCACCGGTATATCCGGTTTGACGTCTCCGCCCAGACCTCGACCGCGTCGGTCCGACAGGCCCCGAGTGGTCCGCGGTGGGCGCTGAAGCAGCTGGACCGGGAGCTTCTCCTGGAAGCCTCGATAGTGCAGGCCTGGGTGTCACCACCAGACAGGCCTGCCGACATCAACGACGAGGCGGAGTGGTTCCGGGAGGCCATGTCCGAGATATGTGACGTGGCAATGCCCCGGGTCCGGCCAGGAAGCGCCCGCCGCCAGGTGTACTGGTGGTCGCGAGAGCTGGCAGCGCTACGCGAGGCGTGCGTTGCTGCACGGCGCCAGTACACCAGGCAACGCAGGCTTCGCATCCGCCCTCCGGATGCGCAGGCCAGGGAGGCGGAGCTATACGAGGAGTACAGAGCGGCGAAGACCGCCCTCCGAGCGGGGATCCTGCGGGCCAAAGATCTGGCCCGCAAGGAGATGCTGGAGTCTCTGAACGGGGACCCATGGGGACGCCCTTACAAAATGGTGCGGGATAAACTCCGCACCTGGGCACCCCCGTTGACGCAGAGTCTCCGGCCCCAGCTCGTTGAGGACGTGGTGAGCGCTCTGTTCCCTTCGCGAGGCGAGCACACTCCCCCGCCCATGGCTCCGCCACCTGCGGTGCCTGTTGCGGACCACAGCGACGACGGCGACGACGACGACGATGTCCCGGAAGTGACCGAGGTAGACCTGAGAGTGGCGGTTAACCGGCTGAGGGCCAAGAATACCGCCCCAGGACCCGACGGCTTGCCTGGAAAAGCCTGGGTCCTGGCCTTGGAGGCTCTCGGGCCTCGACTGAGGGGGCTCTTCAGCGCATGTTTGGAGAGGGGCCAGTTTCCACTTCGTTGGAAGACGGGGAAACTGGTCCTCATTAAGAAGCCGGAGCGCCCTGCGGACTCTCCGTCCGCATACCGGCCCATCGTGCTGCTCGACGAGGTGGGCAAGCTCTTTGAAAGAGTCATTGCAAACCGCCTCGTCGCGCACTTGGTGAGGGTGGGGCCGGATCTGGCGGAGAACCAGTTCGGTTTCCGCACGGGGCGCTCAACGGTGGATGCCATCATGCGCGTGAGAGCTCTCACGACGGGGGAAGCGGTATCCCGGGGCAAGGTCGTCTTGGCGGTGTCTCTTGACATCGCCAACGCCTTCAACACCATGCCCTGGAGTTGCATTAGGGAGGCACTCCGGTATCACCGGATGCCGACCTACCTCCGTCGCGCGGTCGAGGCCTATCTGACGGATAGGGCCGTCATCTACCCCGGTCACGAGGGAGAGTGGATTCGGCGAGAGATGTCGTGCGGTGTTCCACAGGGAGCGGTTGTGGGGCCGTACCTGTGGGACATCGGTTACGACTGGGTGCTGCGCGCCGGCCTCCCTAGCGGCGTCAGCGTAGTATGCTACGCTGACGACACGCTCGTCTTGGCTCAGGGGGGGTCGTACCAGGCGGCGGCCGAGCTAATGACACGCGGGGTTGCGATAGTCGTGGATAGGATCCGGCAATTGGGTCTCGAGGTGGCCTTGCACAAGTCCGAGGCCATGTGCTTTCATGGTCCTCGGAGCAGGCCACCACCGGGATCCCAAATCACGGTAGGAGGGGTTCACATCGGCGTCGGGTCGACGCTCAAGTATTTGGGACTCGTTCTCGATAGCCGGTGGAACTTCGTCGAGCACTTCCGACGTTTGGCTCCCAGACTGGAGCGGGCCGGGGCTGCCTTCAAGCGGCTTCTGCCTAATCTGGGGGGTCCAAACGCCTCCTGCCGGAGGCTCTATGCGGGGATCGTGCGGTCCATGGCCCTTTACGGGGCCCCAGTGTGGGCGCTGGACCTGCGGAAGCGTCCAGCCCAAAAGCTGAACGCGTCCCAAAGGGTCATGGCCATCCGGCTTGTCCGGGGATACCGCACGGTCTCCCGCGAGGCGGCGAGCCTCCTTGCTGGATTGCCGCCATGGGATCTGGAGGCGAAAGACCTCGCGCACGTTTACACGTGGCGCATGGAGGCGCAACGCCGGGGCGAAACTCTGCTGCCGCGGCATATTGCTGCGCGGCGGACGGAGCTCCGGCAAGATACCATGGCGGTATGGAATCAGCGACTGTCGCAACCCAGTGCAGGGCACGCCACAATTGTGGCGATAGTGCCCCTCTTTGAGGAGTGGCTGGAGAGGCGCCACGGCGTCCTCACCTTCCGCCTGACGCAGGTGCTCACCGGACATGGTTGTTTCGGTAGGTACCTGTTTCGGATTCGGCGGGAGGAAACGCCCGGGTGTTTTCACTGCGAGGATCGCCCGGAGGACACGGTGGAGCATACGGTGGAGGCCTGCCCCGCATGGGCGGAGCAGCGCCGTGTCCTCGTCGAGGCGATCGGGGGCGGCGACCTCTCGCGTCCGGCCCTGGTTCAATCCATGGTCCGGAGCGAGGAGGCATGGGAAGCCGTCACCTCCTTCTGCGAAGCAGTAATGCTAGTGAAGGAGGAGGCGGGCCGCGTGAGGGAGAGACAACCCTCACGCCCCAGCCGCCGCGGCATAGGGAGACGCACCGGGCGTCGGGAGTCGCTGGGCGATTCCCGGCCACCGTAGGTGCGGGTCTGCGGACGGCGAGCGTTGGGTGGCTCGCTGTCCGATTAAAGCCAGACCCAAGCCGACGGCGCGTTGTGTTCCACGCGCGCCTCAAAGAGATGTCAGCATAGGAGTAGGGGCCCGTTAGGGCCAGTGCCTACCAGGGTTGCGGATTTGTTCGAAAGAGTTACCGCGGCCCTGGAACGTAAAAGGCACTAAGAGGAGCATGGGTGGGTTTTAGTCAGTAGAAGTCTGACACTCCCTGCCGCTCAACCCAGAGCGGGAGGGGTCATTTGATGATTTCCCATCCAAAAAAAAAAAAAAAAAAAAAAAAAAAAAAAAAAAAAAAAAAAAAAAAAAAGGGTAGGTACCTTACCTTTTTTATTAGTTTAAAAAAACTCACGTTTAGAGAAGTTCCTCAGACCTCAGGTAGTAAGTAAGTATGGTAAGTATAATAAAGACCTACATAATAAATCTATGTACACTCAGATTATAAAAGAGAAAGATGTAAGTTCCTAAGAGTAGGCTTGATTTCATTTTGTGTAAGGTTTTTAAGGAACACTTAGAAAGCCCTATCAAAGAATTACGAGAATGTGATTGTGTACCATAACCCGAAAAAACACGTTAAAAACATCCCCCTTTAAAAATATTATTTTATTTTATTATTTGTTGTTATAGCGGCAATAGAAACACACACTATGTGAAAATTTCAACTGTCTCATGTCTACCTATTACGGTTCTTGCAGTGAGATACAGCCCGCTGACTGGCACTGACAGATAGACAAACGGACGGACAGCGAAGGCTTAGTAACAGGGTTCCATTGGTTGCCCTTCGGGTACGGAACCCTAAAAACAAGTCAGCAGGTTTCAAATCACTATCAGGATACAGAAATCCACTGCTGGAAAAGTAGTAGCCCTCTCCAATAGAACAATTAATTAAAGTCGAGCATAACCTTTTGAATCCCATTGTCAGCTATTTGTGACAAACGAAAGCGTAGGTAGGTAGGTACCCTGTACGCCAACTTCACAAATGCGCGATGATAAAGAATAAGGTGTTTGTAGCTTGGCGTGGGTACGACGATGTGTTTCACCGTTCATAAGTTTAAAGAGGTTAAGATTAGTAAAACTAAGTACCTACTAAAATTGGCACGGCCCAAGGTTCAATAATTGGCCCAACAGAGTATTTATTATATGCTAATGACATGTGTAATATTATTCCGGAGGACTCTGTATATCAGTTTGCCGATGACACGTGTTTGGTAACCCACCATAAAAACATAATTGAGGCTCAAACAGAAATGCAACGTTTATTTGATGACCTGTGTAAATGGGCACACGATGCAGGCCTGATAATCAACGCCAGCAAAACAAAGATTATCCATATACACTCCCCTTATATGAAGATTAGATATGTACCTACGGTAACTGCGCATGACCACCAGTGCCTGCATCGTGGGCCCTCAGCACGCATGTGTGCGTGTCCTACGCTAGAGGCTGTCGACCAGCACACCTACCTCGGCCTCATTATAGACAAGCATTTCAATTGGGGACCACACATTGAGAGTTTAAGTAACAAACTTAGATCTATTAACGCCAACTTGGCTATCCTCAAATACAAACTTCCCTTCCACACGTTACGCATGCTGTATCTCGCTCTGGTGGATTCAGTCATAAGCTATGGGCTTACTAGTTACGGACGTTCTTACAAAACCTATGTAGATAAAATATAAAGACTACAACTGAGTATGCTTAAAAGTATTGTGCCAAAAAGGATTAAACTTAAAGGCATGTATTTAACGCGGCGACAAACTAACCTGTTATAGGGTTTTAAAAATAATTAAGATGGGTAGCAAAAATAATAGGTTGGCAGCTACAGTGAAGTAGCATTTTAAGTATAAAGTAGCAGCTTTATATAGAGTTGTGAGCTCTGTTTAAATTTAAATTGGCAGTGATTCTAGTATAAATAAATAAATATTTTTGGGTGGTTTAAAAAAAATAGTCGGGTCGGGGTGCCCCAAGTCCCGAGCTCGCTTCGCTCGCTCTTACACCAATTATTAGCCGCCAAGTCATTATTTTTTGTAACCAATTAGTTAGTCGCCTAATAAGTTGTTATTCGCCTCAAAAATAATTAGCCAATCTTAAATATAAAGATGACGAGTTCGTTTTATCTTAGACAAGTTTATTTATATTAATTCATTAACTTTAAACAGTAGACCAAAACGGTTACGTGATCTTAGTTACCTGCCAACATATAAACTACCTACAACTGTAAATGTGTATGGTATGAGAACGTGGGAATATATATTACCTGATACTTTAAATAAAATACCTAAAAATGCGCAGTCTAACATTGTCACTAGCATTAACATTGTCATTGGTATAAGTTATTAACCTATTATATATATATTTTAAGTAACATAACCTGTGATCGAGTTTGCTTCCTCCACTGTGTCACATAAACCTTTAAAGGTTTAAGACTAGTGGTATATGTCTTCATGATTATGTAGTGTAAATTATGTTGGAAAATAAACGAAAAAAAAAAAAAATTGCTGTCCAGGCACCTTGCTAAGTTCGTGGCTGAACTTGGCCCAGGGCGAGTTTCAGATAAAAATCGTTGGTAAATCCTAGCCCGTTCCATCATCAGACTACAACCGCCACCGGCACATGGTGGACATCCCACTCATACGCACAAAACGTTTTGGGAACAGTTTTATTGTGCCTACGTACAGTTAAAGAATGGAATGCCTGCCGGGTATTTAGTTTGAACGGCCCAAAGCGAATGGACCGCGGGTCATTCGACCGTAACCAAAAATCGTCTACGTCCAAAGGACCGGTGATAAAATGATTTCAAAATTAATTTAAAGGGACAGTCGCATACATTTTAATAGTCGCTTAATTTATGAATTTTAACTATTTAAATATTCAATAATTTGAAATCACCTAAATAAACAGAATACATCTTCATAACCGGTTGGCACGACTTCAGGTAGCTAGCTCAACAATGACCTTTTTACTAAATCTTTTTGTTTAATTGTAATTTTGTTGATTTGTTTCTATAAAATAAGACTGATTTTTATTTAAAATTATTTAATTACCAAATTTAGCTTTGTAATATTATTATAATTTTATATTATTGTTGATTGTTTTTCTAAGGAAGATAGTACAAATCTAAAAAAAAATCAAACTTTTATTTCAACTTTTTAACTTTTGCACCCGAATGTACTTAATGTAGTTTATGAAACTGAATTTGTTTACCAATTTTTATCACCGGTCCTTTGGAACGTAGACGATTTTTGTTTGTTACGGTCGAATGGCTCGCCGGCCATTCGGTTTGGGCCGTTCAGATTAAATACCCGCCTGCCGCCCTGCCGGCGTGTGTGTTTCCTGATAGCTACAACCTCGGGGTTTTTAAGTCAAGACTGAAAAGGTTACATCATTACTTTCCATCATGTGAGATTGAGGTCAAACGCGAACCTACTTTAAAAAAAATATATAATGAAACATACTTCTTTCTATCATCCAGATGGGGAAGGCGGTCTCTACCGACAACGCGGTCTACCTCCTCATGGATCTTGTCCTGGATCTCGGGCTGCAACAGCATTCGTTCCACTAGCATGGCCAGCACGACCTGAACCGCTGACGCCGCAGGAAAGGTGTAGTCTGTGTACGTCAATATCAACTGGTCCACTGGAAACAAAACGACAAGAGAATAAGCAATCATTTTATAACTGAAGGGATTAATTTTGAAGGGCTACACTGTGACCACAAACCCAGCAAAAATTCAAACTTCGGGACTGCTAGGTACTGAGAATATCTATATAATATTAGATTATGCGTCGAAGGGATTAACCAGCGTCACGGGCGGCATATTGAATCCCGACTGTAATGAAGAATTCCGGAGTAATCCCCCGAGCGGAACGAGGTAGTTGAAGGTTTATCTTGCGAGGGAATTAGGTAGGTAATAGGTAACATTATAGAATCCTGAATGCAGCGAGGGATTCAAGCTAGCCCAAGGCAAAGACACTTAGAAAGGTGATAACCACGAGGAGCATACCTAGGTACTCTAGTTTTCACACCTACTGCAAGATAATTCTTCGCAAGCCATGAAAAGACGTGGCTGGCCCACGCTCGCAGGCTAATAGCAATATTAATTTAGTGCACTATTTATACAATTTTTTTTATTGGTATTTAAAAGAGACAGCACTAATAATAAAAATCAAATAGCCTAACTAAGTTAACCCTAAAAGATGGCGTCAAAAAATTCATCCGCATCGCAGTCGACTGGAAGAGTGCCCAAAAGACTGGCGGCATTGCCACGTTGTATTACTTACCTAAATTTTTTGTTTTTTTAGTCAACTTTCACACACCAAAATACTAAAAAAAACACAATATATGTTATCAAGTCATTAAGGCCTTTTATTTTTACTCAAGGCTCCATTAGTTAAATAATAAATAGGTATATAGGTAGGTACCTAAACCGTTCGATTTTAGTTAAATGTATTAGTTTTCCGCTTTGCAGCCGTCTTGCGTAACGAACGTCATAGATCACTAATAAATACTTTATTAATGGGATAATCATGTAAATATCAATAGTAAACATAATTAAGATGTCGTTTGGAACTCGTTTTTAAGACCTAGTTTATGTTTTATTTGTGTTATGTGCTGACCTAACGAGCCGAGCACGTGCTCAAGCATATTAGGGTCATTGTCCATATCTAAGAATAGGTAATCTAATACTTAATTTTGTTTACCAATATCCAACATTCATCATCTGCCTAGCCTTTTTCCAAACTACATTGGGGTTGGCTCCCAGTCAAACCAGCTGAATACCATTATTTTTCGTGGAGCGGCTGCCTACCAGACCTCCACAACCCATTAACTGGGTAATACGCTACTTCTAGGCAAGACTGGTGTCAGATTTTCTAGCTTCTGACAATCCGTAACGACTGCCAAAGATCTACAAATGACAGCCGGGACCAACGGCTTAACGTGCTTTCCGAGGCGCGGAGGAGTCTCAATTTGTTAAGATGGTCACCTATCCACAGACCAACCTCGGCAAGCGTTGCTTAACCTTGAAGATCGATCCGTGCGGCTGTTATTATTTAGCCACGAGCTCCAATATCCAACATTAAATAAGAATAATTAACTATTTTTGATAGATTTTATTTGTGCACTATTTACTCGTACGTATGCCAATAAATAAATAGGTACTTATCTACTAAGGCCTAGTAGATAGGCAGTTTACTATGTACCTTATACCTTAGCAACATAGGTATCAGGTAGTTGTGTATCTGCCACAGCCAATTAGCTTAATCAGCCGTTTAATTGGTGGCCTGCCTCTTCATTTAAATGCTCCGATTTTTGAGCGACATAGGGACATCTTTTGTTCAATATCGTTCAATGATTTGCCCATGTCACATATGTCGCTAATTCTTTCTTTCTTTCTTTTAAAAAAACGTTGCCCCACACTAGACGTTGATTATAAAAAACGGTGCAGTTCCATGAAAAGGCTAAAGGCTATAGGCTTTCAATGAAACGGCTGATTAAGCTAGTTGGCTGCGACATAACTATCGTAAAAGTCAGTAGGTACTGAATACTGCATTATGTATGAAACGCGTGTCATTTATTATAAACAATAAAATATTGAACGTAATCGATAAAAACCTTTTGCGCGTATCCGCTCAAGATAATTCATTATTTATGTAAAATGTCCTTTGATTTTGTACCTACCTAATTAATAATTATTTATTAATATATCCCTGTGGTGAAACGCAAGTGATAATAATGTTATAAAATATAATAAAATAAATCATTTAGCAGTCGACAATTTACGATTACATTTCTAAGACTTTAAATTAATCTGGGTTTGTCGTGAGTTGTACAAATTTGTCCTATTATAGTACATGATTTACTTGACATATCTAGGGCGCGCTAGCGACAAAACAAACATTATCATTAATATTGTCATTATTTGCAACAACAAACAACGACCAATGAACTTTGCGTTGTAGTTCAGCATTAATAGTAGATATTATCATCCTTGTCTATTTTATGCCTACTTAGGCCTATAGGGCCAGTGCCCTCGGCCCTTCTAGGTCATTTACCTCTCCTAAGGACTACTTGTACCACAAATCCCGATCAGTAGGATTGTAAAAGAGGATTTTGATCCGTTTTTTCACAATTTGTTTGTGTGTAGGTACTGTAAGAGCCTCCTTGCGCAGCATCTGGCTGTTCATATCTCCTTTGGAAGTGGCTGGTAAGAAGAAGAACATTTGAATTCGGAAATATTAATATAACGTTTTTTGTTTAAGTAGTGTCAGATGTTATTCGAATCTCCGAGCCATGGTGCTCCAGTATATGTTAGTAGAACTATAATTCGAGTATAATTTATAATAATTGCTAAGTAGACCCCAGGCCATTGATAGCCCTGTGGTCTACAGTACCTACAGATTATACCCCTGCAAAATCGGAGCGCGTCGCGCTATCCAAGAATACTTACACAAGCATTAGGGAATGCTTGTGTAAGTTTTCTTGGAAAGCCGCAGCGTAAAGAAGCAGGCGTCTTGCGTGTCCTGCTTGCGTGGCTGTATATTCTGAGGTCCCTCCTAAAACTAGTCACCGTTTTAGGGAGACAATTTACGTACACCCAAAGAGGAAGGGTGGGAGCTGATAGACTAACAATCCCAAGAGTGAGAACTGCGTTTGCCACTTGGTTTTCACTATTTATCCCGATTCGAGACTTCAACACTATTAATAAATGTACACTAAAGATCCCTGGAAATCATTTGAAGCCAAGAAAATATTAAGGAGATGGTTGCAAGATTTGACATAATATGATGAAATTGAAAGTATTTTGTGCCCGTTGAGATGACTAGCATGGACGTACACAAACACCCTGTTCTAGACACGGTTTTCCCTGATCAACAGTACATACGCATACACACCATAATAACACTACTCACTCTCACACCCCGCCCCTCTTTTATGTGTTCTGTATCTGTTTTATTTTGTTTTCTACTTTAATTGTATTTCTGATTTTTAATTTGAATTCTGTCATTTATATATCATTAATCTTTTGTTTTTGAACTTTTATTTCTATTCTGACCTTAGTTTATGGTATTTGAATTTAATTTTAATTTTAATTGAGTGATATTATTGTTTTTTTATTTTTTTAAATGTAGTTTTATTTGCTTGTTTTTGGGTCTCAATATTTAATTCCTAATTTTGACACATTCTTATAGTAACTATCTAACATCGTGCTGACACACAATAATATTTTAATATGTCTATTCGGTAATCCTGGGCCACCAAGATACAGGCTGTGCCTAGTTTGGGGCCCGTGGCCACCTCTGTTGTACCTATCTGATATTGGTTTTATTTTTATTCCTCATTTGTGTGTGAATTGTTAACGAGAAATAACTTGTGTGTGCCAATAAAAAAAATATTTATTAAGTACAATTTTATCATTTACCCGAATATGTGCTGCGTCCCTTCTCTCTCATTTCTTCTTTCATTTTAGTAATGTACACGTCCAGGAAATGCCGGTCATAAGTTTCATCGTGAGTTTTATGTGCTTCGTTCACAAGTTTCTGAAATTATGGCAATAATTTTCTGTTACTTACATCTATTCATTAAACCCAAAAAAACGCTTAAAATGACGATGTCAAGACGTTTATTCAAATTCCCAGAAAGGTCGCAAATGTCAAGTTAAGTTTATTTTAATTAGGAAACACAAAAAATTTAAAGGTTGACTGAACCTTACAAGGTTCGTTTTTGCTCTCAAGTCAATACTAAGTAGAGCCTTCTGCAGAAGGTTTATAGCACAAATTTTTTGACGTATCTGTAGTAATTTAACAGTAAGCATCGATAACGTGAGTGTATTTACTATTATAATAGGTAAGTACTCAGTTCGCACATCATATTTTTTTTAAATTGAATAGGTAGGTACTATATTCATAATATTGTATAATACAAATTGTGTATGTCACATAAATTAAACCAAAATACCTACTACGTTGTAGTTTTTAGAGTTCCGTATCCAAAGGGTAAAAACGGTAAAAACCCAGTTACTAAGACTCCGCTGTCCGTCTGTCTGTCTGTCACCAGGCTGTGTCTCATCATGAACCATGATAGCTACACAGTTGAATTATCACAGATGATGTATTTCTGTGGCCGCTATAACATCAAATACTAAAAACAGAATAAAATAAATATTTAAGTGGGGCTCCCATACAACAAACGTGATTTTTTTGCCATTTTTTTATAGAAAATGGTACGGAACCCTTCGTGCGCGAGTCCGACACGCGCTTGGCCGGTTTTTCATATTCAAAATTAACTTACGTTAACGATACTGAACGTTACTATACGTCAAAACATTCGTGCTAGGCCCTCAGTTCACATGTTCAGGCTGCCAGGTGTCCGAGGAACCATAGATATTTATACGTAGTAGATAAACATGATCTTAATAAAACATCCGCCTCCTTTACCCGCTAACTAACTAACAAGGCAAGTTAAACAAAAGCTTGTAACAAGGTGAAATAGATATTTCCATACGTACCGAAAAGAAATCCAGAAGAACCTGATTCCCTTTAACCAGATTATTGAAACCACTGTAGTTGGGCAGCACATCTTTCAGCCAAGGAGTAAGGGACAAGGCGCCCCCCATGTCAGTCGAGTTTCTTTGGAAAATCAGGGTGCCTTTGGCTAGAGTCCATAGAGCATGGTACTCCGATCTTGGGAGAGTACTCCTGGAGAAGACTTGGACCACTCCATTGATGAAAGGGACGGAGAAGAAGAATGGCATGTAGACGAGGTCACCCTTGACTATTTCCTGAAAAGAAGGATGCATATAGGTTAACCGTTAAATGGTCAGTGAGGGAGGATCTCAGTAGCGGATGTGTGTGATGTGTGATCAGCTGTTTTATACGTTTACTAGCTTCGGCCAACGGTTTCACCCGCGTATCTAATATTCGAAAATTATCCCAAGGGAATAATATTCCCAGGATTAAAATATCCCATAGCATACTTTTATCAGTAGAACATATCCTACTCCAAGACATGTTCTATGTAATTATCATACTTTGAAAACCCTTTTCGCTCGTTAAAGATTCTTCCATACAAACATCTCCTAAATCGACTTTTGGGGGTAGTTGTGAAAAACGAATTAAGTAGGTACTTTGGCTAGTATTCGTACCAAGTTTCAAGTATATTGGCCCAAGGAATATTTTTTTTTATATACAAACTTAAATCCCCTATTCTTAACTTTTATTTTGTATTTTTATTTTATTAAGAGCGTGTACGCCGTATGTCATTTCATACAAACTTACAAGTCCTTATTCTTCAAAAGGAATGAACCGATTTTAACGAAACTTGGTATGCATACGCTATAACCAGGTCTAAATAGTTATCAGAAAACATTTTTGAAAACGAGTTCAGGGGGTAGGATATAGTGATTTTTCACTTTCTATAGAAAACTTAAAATCGCTCTCTCTCTCCCTCTGAAATCTTTTTCAAAAATGTTTTCTGATAACTATTTAGACCTGAATATCTAGCGTATGCATACCAAGTTTCGTTAAAATCGGTTCATTAATTTTGAAAAATAAGGATTTGAAAGTTTGTATGAAAAGCCGTACCGCGTAAATGCTCTTAACTTATATCTCCTATTTCACCCCCGGAAGAACTTTCAAAAATTATTTCTTGTCGGATGCCTACATAAATAAGGATTACCTACATTCTCCAAATTTCAAGTCCCTACAACCGGTAGTTTCTCTCACTAATAGGTCGTTAAATCGTTCGTTAAATTATAATGTAATCGGTCGGATCAACAAAAACCATACATCATTATTCGATCAATCAACCACAGCTATCCATTATCAACCAATCAGCCGTTACATTTTCATAAATCAAAGTCGGTTAGATTACACTGAAAATATTATGCGTTTGATATAAAATCGTTAATTAGCCTCATCTTAGTCATAACTCACATTAATTGCAAAACATGTCCCCAACTATGTTGGGGTTGGTATCCAGTCTAACCAAAGGCAGCTGACTCCAGAGGTCTCGAACGTCTTCATACGAAATCGATAGATCTGCCTTTCTGAATCGGTAGGTATATTTGTACTAATTTGAACTAAAAATATGACAATAAATCGGTATTTCTACTGAATTCTGAGACAGTGAACTCAGTGACAGACCTTAGATCGAATTAGAGGTTAGAGAACACTGGCTGACACACAAGGACCACAACCCAGTGATTATGTTGCAGGTTATCCCTGGGCAAGACTGGTTGACTTTCGGGCTGCTGACTGCCAAAGATTTACGAGTGATAGCCAGGACCAAAAGCTTAACGTGCTCTGTGAGGCACGGAGGGGTAGAGGGGTTTTGAAACGGTCGTCCACCCCCATTCACGAACCAACTCCATCGAGCGTTGCTTAATCTTGGAGATCGATCGACGCTTATTTAGCCACGTGCCTAATTAAAAGCACTTGTTCTAAAAATAATTATTACGAGTAGATAGTCCAAGAACTGATTTGATCTAATCGGATGATGCCCTACCCTTATTAAAAAAAATGAATATTCAGAATGATCAGCATTTTTCGGTCGAACTACAGAGTAACCCAGTTAGAATCGAGGCAACCCAACAATTAAGAATAACTTATCTGTCATAATGCGAGAAAAGAAGAGAGGAAAAAAAGGTAAAGTTGTAGTGTGTTTCATTTTTTTTTATATGTTTGTAAAAGATGTTCTCTGAAGGTCCTCATGTTATTCCGATTTTATCTTTAATACTCGTAGAACTACTTTGGCTGGGTGTCAAAGATTTTTGTCCCGATGAAGTACAGTCTCTGTTGAATAAGCCGTGGGCCATGTGATAGTAACAAATAAAGAAGTTCATACCTCTTCTCCTGGGTACTTCGGTCCGTGAAGTCGCATGTCCAGCATCTCTTTGATCTCGGTGGACAGTACTGCCTCCAGCGAGTCACAGCGTCTGCCAAACCCGTAGTCTCGGAGGTAGCGCAGCGAGAATCTCCTCTGCACGTGCCAGAAGTAGCCGTCCGTGAAGAATATACCTGATGAGGGAGAGAAAGTTACATTCAGGTGGCAAAAACTTCGTAAGTTTTCTTTAACAGTGTTGACACATGAGATCTAAGGTACTGTGAGAGCTGATCTTTTTCATCATTAAAGGGATTATAGGAGAGTAGGAACATGTATGAATAACAAAAATAAACTCTAATTTGAATTATGCGAAATAAAATAAATAAATAAACACTAATTAGAATTATTATCGGTCATAACACTCATAAGTGATTATGACCGATGAGATCAGAGATGTAGGAGGCTGTCAATGCCATGGGCGGGATCGGGGGAGAAAAGTAATGGCTCAGTGGTAACAGCCGCGAATTACGAGTCGGTCGTGGGTTGAAACCCGGGTAGGTTGTTGTTGATTTTTTTCATAACTACTACCCTTAAAATGGCACAAGAAAATATCGTGAGGAATTCAAAAAAATCATCATACGTGATATCTTGTTATGTCCCGGGCCGTGTTCATTACAGTCCACTCCATAGGCTCTCACTATGTTCCACCAGTGCAAGCTGTACAAGCTCATTGCAAATCACTTTAATTTCGAAGAAACAACCAAAAACACCAACTTCCGAAATTAAAGTCATTTTGTACTTTGTAGTGTTTTTTTTTGGAAGTCGGTTTTTTTTTTGCGAAAAAGTTTTTTGTTATTTTTATTTATAAATGGATGATTTTTTCACATTTTTTCCAGCTATTTGGATTTAAAAACCAAACTATTGAACCGATTTTGATAAAATTCCAATGAGACCAGATTTTTTCAAATCGGTTCAAAAATGACGGAGATATGAGGTAACAAACAAAAAAAAATACAACCAAAATGAGGACCTTCTCCATTTTTTGAAGTCGGTTAAAAATAGGGATCTATTTTTAAATGAATTGCATAGACGTGATTTCAATAGAGCTCCTACACTGGCTACGATAAACAACATTATATTAATGTAAATAATGTTTATTACCAGAGGAAGTGATTTCCTGAATAACAAGGTTTCTAAGATTAAGATAAACTCGAATGAGCGTTATTCAAACAAGTTTAGTCAATGTTAATTTATGACCGGTTGTCTGACCAAGGGGTTTTTGTAATGCTAAGTACCTACATTCGTTTGTAATTTTTTTATTCGCCAAAATTTGTCGTTGAGAGCCAATTAAAATCCATGTGCCTACAATAAATTAAATTATATTTTTCCAAGTAATTAAGAATGCTCGTCAAGGTATATTTACCTACTGATTTTCTTTTACGAAAGGTTACATACCGTGATAGATTAATAGTCTATGGTTCAATAAAATAATGAAAAGGGTCTGTGGTAGACGGCCCTCTTGTCTCTGCATCCTAAAAGCTGAATCGGGATTGTGGCTTGGACAATGACTTGGAGAATTAATTAGTATTAAAATGTGATTAGTAACGAAGTCTTTTTATTACAACTTATTTACACCTATGATATTTGTTCACAAATGATTGACGTATGGAGACGGCATCATAAAACATGGTAACACGGCGTCAGCTCAAATTAAGCCCAAGAGAAAGGTGTGAAAAAGTTAAAAAGATAACGGTTCTAGACGATTAGTGGACACATCACGCAATGTTTGTGTTTGACTGCACACGCACTTGTTATTAGCAAGATAAACCATGATTTCATAGAGAAATAACAAATATTGAACTTTTTTGAGAATTGGTTGACTGGTAGAGAATGTCTAAGGCATTCTCAAGCATTTTTTACCTTTATGCCGTTGCGCGTTGTGCAAAAAATCTAAATAAACCAATGTTTATCATTCTTTAATAGCTTCCATATATCTATGTAGCAGTAGGTAAATAAGCGCCTATCATAGCCGAAATCAAAATAAATGTTTAAGTACCTAGTTCTAGGCCTGTACTTGCCTTTTTTTTGGGGGGGGGGAACCTTCAAAAGGCATCTGATCTTTTGGGGTAGGTAAAGACCAGGGAGTGTGGGATTTTTACCTCACTAAAACCACCCCGGTGATCACCATCAGCACATAGAACTCCGTTAACACTGTACGTGCTTTGAACTAGGTAGGTACTTACCTATACTTCGCCTGTTAAACTATATATTTCTGGCCCGGTATGGAAATCGCTTGGTCAAGCGATTTCCATGTGTGTTTTTGGGCAAACCGACAAGATCTAGTACTACGATGTTTGCTGCATTCTCGCGACGCAGTTTCTATGCTATTTCAGTTTTGAGGTGTGTCCGCCGTCCGTGTTGCCGATCCGCAAGTGGATAAGATAAAATTATTATTTCGTCGATAGTAGAAAATACAAAGAACAAAAAGCTGTGACTGCTAATTAAGACAAAATAAATAATAGGTGGGTACTCACACTATCGCAAAGATTTTGTCTAAATGATTGATATTTGCATTACCTACAGTTGTATCAAATATTAGTAGGTATTATTATAAAAATATAATACTAGTGGCTGCCACTAGAAGCCAGGCGGATCATAAATCCTAAAGAAAACTCGTAATAAAACTCAAAATGTATGTCGAAATAATAATTATGGTTCGATTTGAGGAAATGAGGGTGTTCTATACTTAGGTTTGCCAACCGTACTCTAAGATAGAGCATTCTATTTATCTCTTTGCAACCATACTCCCCCCGGAATCGGTGTGAATTAGCCATTAGGTCTGGCGCAAGCGCCTGATGGTTTGATCTTTTCAAACATGCTAGGAGCCGACACAAGTATGTATATCAACGCGGCAACATGTCGCACAAACACAACTACTTAGAGCGACTTTAAACGAATTTTTAAATATGCAGGAATAAGTGACTCACGTATAGTTCCGTATGGTGTCGGACGTAAAAGAATAGCACCATCCCATCACTTCCCGTGGGTGACGTAAGAGGCGACTAAGGGAATCCAGAGAATGGGCAGCAGCATTCTCTGTAGGTACATTGCAACAGCTACACTGCGACCCGCCTGCAAAGCGTGGCGATTATGGCAAACCCTCCACTATCTGGGGGAGGCCCATGTCCAGCAGTGGACGTCTTTCGGCTGATATGATGAAGTGACTCACTGCGGTAGGCTCTTAATTCAAAGCACATCAAATCGTAGAAACCCGTGTAAATTGTAAATCTTTTACTGTCGTTACGTTATAAAGAGAATTCAAATTACCTGACGCAAGTCTTGACAATAGGTACTGTAAACTCCTTGGCTGCAGGTCACTGGCAGACAAGTTAGTCGCTGGAACTTTGGAAGCGTCCAACAGAAATATAATATTTGAATTATGAATATAAAAATATGTATTGTTTTCATACGGTAGTCATGTATTAGCTACGTACTAAGCCGGATGGCCTAAATAAGTAAGTATTACAATTATATTAAGTAGTTTCACGGGCGAAGTCCTGTGGTGCAGATAGTCAATCCCGCCATGTAAAATACAGTTATTCAGCTGCATCCGTTTAGACTGGAAGCCATAACCAACATAGGAGTGAAAAGCTTAGGCAGATGGTTTGACTCAGCAGCAAGCACTAATAACGCGTGACGAGAATACACAAATGTGGGCACGTATTTATTACCATAGACAAATGTTAAACTTGTTATATTATGGTATTAATCGAACGAGATATCAATTTATTATAGAAATGTACCCGCGTTATGCGTAATTAATTAAGTACGTTACAGGCACTACGTATTGGCGCTTTTAGGTAATAATATTGTAATCTAAAGTAAGTACTTACTTTGATAAACAACATCTGTCATTTGTAGGTACAGAGTACACGCTAGATAATATCAATAACAAGTAGGAAACCTTTTTACTCTAGAACTATCTGTGAGTAAACAAAGTTTTTACCTCCAGTGCAATGCAACTGACACAGTCACTGCAATTTTTTTACTAGATTTAGACAGGGATAGATTTTTTAATAGATCATTATCATAAACCACCAAGTTTGAGTTGGACAGTTTGCATACCTACGAAGAGTTCCGTACGATAAAATGAAAAAAGTAAACAGCAAATTCCGCATAGTCTTTGCTAATATCACACATGTGGCGTTACGAAGATCCACAAGTCCGCCTCGCATTTTACCGGTTTTTATTATTTGTTGTTATAAGAGTACTAGCACTATAAGTATTCATACAAAGTTTGATGTTTTAATCTAGAGTCTAGACTATAATTTACTTTAAAACAAGACTAGACTAGAAATAAGATGACATGAAACTAGGTTTTTCGGCACTTTTTGCGTTATGTATTTTGGTTTTCGTTACCAGGACTGGATGCCTCGTTCTTATAGTCTAGACTCTAGACTTTTTTGACGACACGGTTGGCGCAATGGTTGAGCGATCGGCTGCTGCGCTGCGTGTCGCGGGTTCGACTGCCGCACGGAACAAATATTTGTATGGCCTACAGATAGTTGTTCCAGGTCTGGCCGTTGGTGTATGCGACTTTGTATGTTTGTAAACGCACCCACGATACAGGAGAAATTCCTAGAGTGGGGCAACGTTAAAAAAAAAAGGCTAAGAACTAGACATCCAGTCCTGGTTCAGACAAGTA
The DNA here is from genome assembly GCA_947386135.1 of Melanchra persicariae. Lineage (NCBI taxonomy): Eukaryota > Metazoa > Arthropoda > Insecta > Lepidoptera > Noctuidae > Melanchra > Melanchra persicariae. The sequence continues at coordinate 15,812,451 of OX376648.1, read as the reverse complement.
CCTAGACACCCACCTTCTCTCCTTTTTACTAAACATGTACCTTTGCTGATAGTTGCATACTTAACGTACAGGAACGTTAAATATGCAACTGTACATGTTTCTAACTCTTAAAATGGTGTTGATCTAACGCCATTAAACCACAAGCGTAGATCTTCTCGGATAGTTGTCTTGCCTTAAACTTAGTTGCCTCGTCTAAAGTTTTATGCAAAAGACATCGACATTAATGAATCTGTAGTGTAGAAAGCTTTTGTCTAAAACTCTAGCTGCTTAGGTATATTAAAAATAATTATTTAATCAGAAACTCTTTGACTAAATAACAATAATTTCAGTCAATTTTATTCCCGTGATTGAAAAGCGCAAAAGAAAGATATCCAATTTGGTTTCTTCATCGAAATGGTCTTCTGTAACAGACCTTTGATCTAACGCGCATCTTAGACACGGGTCGTCGAAGCTTTTGGTCATCAGGCTGTTGGCGGTAAGTACAACACGGCAGGACATAAACTTACCGAGCTTCTTCCAAAAAGACCTCAATCGAAACAGAATGATGTCCATCCGTCCATCAAACTCCTCGCGGTTCAGCATCTCTTTAATAAGGGCAGGGTCGTTCAGGACGATGGTAGGAACTGGCCCCATGTAGCAGCCAATGACTTTCGTCTTGTACTTCTCTCCTAACTTGCGGAAAGCTGTAGCGAGGTCTTTGAACCCGTATGCCAAAACGATCCAGAAGGCACCGTATACTGGCAGGCTTGGAGGACCTGGGTAAAAGAAAATTGTGATTAACATCTACACTAATATTATAAAGAGGAAAGATTTGTTTGTTTGTTTGAAATGAATAGGCTCCGAAACTAAAGGACCGATTTGAAAAATTCTTTCACCAATAGAATCCTACACTATCCGTGATGGTCATAGGCTATAGAATATTTTCAAAAAGTTAGGGATCTGTATGAAAACTTCGATAATGTAACCCAAGGTGTGAAAAAATCCCTGTATTGCGTAAAATCCTTATATCGCGTACGCTGCGGAATCTATTGACAATAGAGCAAAGCGATGTACTACAGTTTTATAGAGGTCATTAATATCTATAAAAAAGTCCGCGATATCATGTCTAACTAACTCAAACATAATCAACCTTAATTATCAAACCATTTAAATGGATAAGGATACCGAAATCACCATTTTTCATATCACCAGGGATTTGCTTGAATAATTTGAACTTAATGTTAATGAAGTTCCCGACTTAGAGTTTGTATGAAATTACAGACTCAGTCGGATCCTTACGGCCTTGAATTTTTTGCCCGAGGTAGTTACCAATGGTCTGTAGGGCAAAACGTGGACGGGCGCATGGCACAGCAGACTGTTTCTCGTTGTTATATTGTATACTTACAAAGTTTTTAAATCCATAACAAAACTTTTTTTAAATCCAAAAAGACCCAAAATGCAGACTGCGACACAATACGACTTGAAACTTTCTGGTGGAATGTGTTTCGCGAATTTTATTCGACACGTTTTTTCTAAAGAAATTAAATTCAAGTATTTGAAACTTGTATCATGCCTACAACATACGACTTACGAGTACGTAGGTGCATAAAAACAATTCTCACACAGTTTTCGAAATCATTGAAAAAATGTTTTGCGCCCGCGCAGTAGCGCCGTAGTTATTTTACTTGATAATACTTTGTTTCTAAAAATAAATTCCAATGGAAAATTTATTTAAACTTATCTAAAAGCTTTTGATTGTTAAAAGAAATAGACATAACATAACATTCGTATATAATAATTGCATAATCATGCAATTTTGTTTACCTACTGTAGCTACGTCAACCGAGGGAGATAATAACCAAATAACCGATACCTACTTGCAACTGTTGTATGTACCTATTTACTAGGTACCATGTTAAACTACCCCCGTTTTATTAGAGTTCTGTAGTAAAAGAAGGGGGATCCCTTCTTTTCGCATAATGTTCTTTGTCCTAATATACTTCGGCATAACGATTTTGGCACAAGTTGTTTTGGCATAATAATACTTCGGCATAATTTTTTTAGGCATACATTTTATGTTGGCATAATCATCTTAAAGACTAATTTGTTTTAGCATAAATTTGATTCGCATAACGTTAGTAGGCCTAATGACTATTCTGCATGATTTTGTGTCCTAGGTATATTTTCCGTTTCTAGGTGGTGAACTTTTAGTGCCCCATACATAATTCTGATCAAACCAATTTGCTATAGTTTCTCCAACAATTAAATAATATTGTTGGTTAGAAATTTAATATGCTGTGCAACAAAAGTTAGTGACAGAACCGAATTGCTGCAAAACCGACTCCACGTAGGTAGTCTTGTTTGTCCTACCCCTAGAGTGTAATTTAAAAACGCGTAGGCGCGTGGGGCCGCCGGAGGCCCGCAGCGCCGGAGCCGTGACAGAAACCCTGCCTGCTGCATGTTGCATGCTTGCTTGCATGCTTGCTTGTTTGCTGCATGCTTGCTTGCATGCGCTTGCTTGCATGCTGAAAAAGTTATGCTTTAGAACTTTATGCTTTAGAATATTATGCTTAATCATTATTATGCTTAGAGAAATTATGCTTAAAAAAATTATGCGTAAGCTGTTATGCGTAATTATATCATGCGAAAATATAATTATGCCAAATAAAATTATGCTAAGTTATATTAGGTCTTAAAATTTTATGCAAATGGATAGGGAACCAAAAGAAGGAACCCTCATAGTTGCTCCATGTCCGGTCTTACACGGAGACTATTGATGCTATAAAGATGTCATTTGGCATGATTATACCTAGATATTAATCATGCCGACAAAGTTGTAAAATCTGGAAAATGGTCTTATTTGAAGCGACCTTCCATACAAGTCTTTACTTGTGTGGCGGTCTTGTGTGGGATGTTTTTTTTAGTCGTTTATTTCATCGTGTGGACAGGTATTTCAAAAATAATAGAACCCCTAATTATCAAACCATTATTTTCTGATTCAGAGATCCGTTTATGAATTAGGTATTTTTTGTAAGTCATGTGTCCTATAAAAACTAAACCGTTTGTTGGATATACGAAAAGTAAGCACAATAGTAGTATACACATATGTCGCAACCAACTAGCTTAATCCGCCGGTTCATTAAAAGCCTAGCCTTTTCATTGAACTGCGCTGTTGGATCAACGACTTATGTGCATGGGCAAGTCATCAAATTGATATTAAACAAAAGATGTCACTTAGGTCGCTGAAAAATCAGCGCATTTAAATGAAAAGGCTAGGGCACCAATTAAACGGCTGATTAAGCTAATTGGCTGCGACATATAATATAACGAAGTTCAAAGGAAAACTATCACCGATAACTGGGCTTAACATTATAAAATGTAACTAAAAAAAATCCATAGAAAATGACTTAAAACTAACTACTTATTTGTAAATTTTGTAGTCTTAGATTTATAGTAAAATTTGTTACTTATTTGTCATGGTTTACGGGGCGGGTAACCAAGGAACTCTTCACTGTGCGTGGCCTAACACGCACTTGGCCGGTTTTTAGAGTTCGTTCAGTCCATCCTTAGTAAGCCTAGTAGATGTCTACTGGATATTGCCACCACCGATAAATCATACAAGCGGTCTATTCAGTCGACATCTCACTGTGTACACTTCTAAGGTGGAGTGTACGACAAGTGAGCTATCATTCCATCTTGTTTGTATGGTTTGACAGCTTACTTGTCGTTCACTCCGCCTAGGTGAGACCGTGAGATGTCGACAGAATCGACCGGCAGAATTGCACTGCAGCACCCTTCGCGTTGTTCATCAGTGATGTTTGCGGAAATGCGTGTTGATTGCTTTTATGCATTAATGCGTAAACGACGTGTCCTTAATGTGCAGGAGTGAAGAGAAGTTAATGTGCAGTTCCAAAAGCATCCTGGCATGATAGCTGAAGAGTTGGACTGTTAATAAACCCGTCAGCTATTATTAACGCTGGTAGACTGAACCAATGATTGACAACGTGTTACATTGTCTTATGTTTTTATTGTTACCTAACACTATGCATGGTGCATTAATACTTTTAATAAATAAATATCTATATTATAAAACCGCCCTTGTATCACATAGAATTAGCAATATTGTCTCCTACAACTACATCTGCCTAATAAATGAGGTTTCTTTTTTATTATTATTGTTCGGTGAACTTAGTCAATAAAATGGTTTTTCAAGGTATTTGATTCTCACAAAACATGTCGGAATCATAACTAACTAGGTAGACCTACTTAGGAACGTCCATTAAATCACTTGTTTATCGATAAAAAGGATTTTCTAGAAAAACAGAAATGCGTGCGAAATTGAGATAATTAAACCAGATGAATTGTCATCTTGTTTAATTATCTCAATTTCGCAAGCAGTACCTACTGCAGATATGTCCTATACTTTTGAAGACTATCTACTTTGATAAGGTAACTTTAGGTACCTGCACATTATCTATACGAAACTGCATAGAACTAGGTACGTAATATACTCTTAGGTAGGTATTTATGCAGTCACGCCGTATTTTTATCAAAATACGTGATCTAATTAATCTGTCAATTAACAAAATTATCTTCATAATTACTATAAAAATTCCAACTGACCTCTACAACAACTAGACAAAGGTTGCACCCTTTTTTTTCTGGATGAGAAAACATCAAATGACCCCCTTTCGCTCTTGGTGGAGTGGGAGGGAGTGTCAGACTCTTACTGACTAAAACCCATCCGTGCTCCTCCTAGTGTTTTTTGCGTTCTGGAACGCAAAAAGCACTAGGAGGAGCACGAATACGGATCTGCAACCCTGGCAGGCTCTGGCCCTAACGACTGAGGTTATTTTCAAAGGTCTTGTTAATTACTTTATCTCGTAACAAGACACTCCGAAAAATAAAAGAGCAGAAACTAAATGAAATGGTGATGATACTATGCTGATATCTCTTTGAGGCGCGCGCGGACCACAACGCGAGCCACTCAACGTCATTTTAGCATTCCGCATTAGGTATATTTTACACGCGCAGTAAAATTGATCTCTTTTCTCTTTCTGGCTTTATAAGCGACAAGCTGTTTATCTGACTCTGACTGACTTTCTCTTGCGGCTTTTCTCCTGCGGCCTCTCTCGAAGAAACCGTGCATTTTTACCAGGATTTACAATAATTATGAAACTCAGCAATAATGTAGCTTAATAACAGCGAAATATTTTTTATGATTGGATCGGAACTTCCAGAGTAACCCTTTACAAACTTGTGAACAAAGTCACAATTCTACCTCTTTATAAACTAACGAGAAAAAGGGAAAAGGAGGTGCTCAAGTCGTCCCGTTTTTGGTCCGTTGGTATGATAATGGAATTTAAGGCAGTTGTCGGAACTCCTCAACGGTTCACAGGTAAGGAGCTGCCTCGTGTTTGGGCTTATTTTATTCGTCTTATAAAGAGAACTTTATACCTAAGTGGCATCGAGGGGGTATTAAATACTATAACATTCTAGTTAAAACAAAATTAAATCTTTTTCGTTTTTCTGTCCCTTTCTGTTTTTGGCAGTTTATTTTTTTATGACGTTTATTAAGCAAGGTAAACTTTTCAAACAAACTTTCTTAATTTTAACCGACTTCAAAAATCGACTGTTATGTTCTGTTCTGTTCAACTGATTTTTATGATTCTTTTTTTTATTTGGAAGAGTATTTTCCCGTCTGGTCCCATTTCAATTCGCGCCGGTACGCTGTGAAGGGGTACGCAGATGTGTACAAGTCAACCATGGTTTTGGGGATTTCTATTGGGGCATAAATGTATTGTTTATGAACCGATCTTGATGAACTAAAAAGAGTAAAATAAAACAAAACTTTTTCTACAAAAGAATACAACCGACTTCCGAAAAAAACACTAAGTAGGTACAAAGTATAAAATAACTTTGATTTCGGAAGTTGGAGTCAAAAAACGAAGAATCGACAAAAAGACCGACTTATTTGTATAAAAGATTTTTTAAGTGTTACTTAAAAATAATCGTATTTTAGGTAAGTAGTTTTAATCGTTCGTTTAAAGCAATCGAGAGCCTATTTCAGTATCAAACTCTATCCATGTAGAAGTCTTGTAACAATGAACACTATCACACATATAGTGTAATTTCATACGAAATTATCACGTCAATCATCACGAATCACGCCACACTTAATCTTGAAACACATGCCAAAACACACCTTCCAACCGATATCAGCAATCAGAAACTGAATATAGGTGTGGGTGGGCTTATATATATTATTATACTTAATGAAATATATTTTATTACATACCAAATTAAAAATACACAAGTAAAGCAAACCATAAACTACAAAAACGTACAATTTTCGGTCAGTGGGTCGTCTTAGGGGCGGATTTTCGGCCTTAAAGGCACACGGATAACCTGCTTTAGGACAAAGTATATTTTATTGTTAAGAATGTTCTCGCTGAATAATTCATTTGTTTATTAAAACTTTATGCACTAGTAAAAACACTGTAGGTACAAAGCCGGATTTAATGCCTTAGGCATTTTCTACCAGTCAGCCTTTAGGTGGTGCACAGACAATATGGCAGGTGCAACTTAAAGGATAGACAACCAGAGAGAAAAAAAATACAATACATAATACATAGCTAATAATACATAACATTAACAACGTTCTTAAGAAAAAACCTATAAGGTAATAACCTAAGGCATCCGTGTTTACCTCCATCAGGTTTTAGAATAGAATATGTATTTATTTTTGTACAACATTAGTACCTACCTCAGGTCTAAATTAGTTAATAGGATGTAGATTAGTTTATTTATTTTCGTAGGTAAGTATACCCATTTAAAAAGGTGCATTTTGTCTGTGCAGAATAAACAATTTTTCTGTTTGTTTGTTTTGTTTTGTAATATTGTAAACCAGTAAGTAGTCGAATGTTTTCCTAATATTTGCTTGTCTGTTCTTCACGGATTAATTATTGGAATCTTCAACTTACTGAGACGTGACTTTTTAACCGACTTCTTCCCTCCTGGGAATCCCCGGGCTACTACAAAATTATTTTTCGGTCGACCACATTTCGCTCTTACCTCCTTAGCTATAATTTTGTAATGTTGATGATTGTATAGATTCAATCTCTTGAGCATAACATGATTGCATGCATTAAATAATGGTCACCATTTTAAACATTTTGAGTTTGAAAGGCTCGAATCACGCCGAACATTTTTCATATTTGTTTCACGAATAATATTATCGGGAAACAAATATGAAATGAACGTGCTGCCACCTGTCAGTGAACCCGATGGCCCGATTTTTAAAACGTTTTAAGCGATGTGGAGCATCTCTCCCACCTGGGCAAGTCACCCGGATTCCCCCTAAATGTTCTAGATTTCTATTAATAAAATTGATTGACGCGTCGATATCGCATAGTCGTGTAGTGTCTGTCTGGGGAAGCTCGAACTCGGGGAGAAAGCATACAAAATTACTTTTCACTAGCTTCTGCCCGCGACTTCGTACGCGGATCCAGTCCCTTTCTCGTTCCGATAGGAATATCGGCAAGAGTTTGAACTGTGCGTATGTCAGCCAATAAATCAGTCAAAACCGATGAAGGATTTCGATTAAGTTTGGTATAACTTAGATTGAGTGTTGTAGACTGGGTAGGTTATAACTTCATTAAAATATAAAGGTAGAATTATTTTCATTCCGAAAATATGAAGCGAAATTAATATCAATTAACATTACTATTCTAAAAAAATCTTTATAAACTATAGTGTTGGTTTTTCCGTCGGGTGCCAGAATATAAAGCCCGGAAGCGTTGCTAACCCTTGAGAAAGCAACATAAAGTTGGCCATGAGAAAAACAGCTGGTTCTCAAATTAACACCAGCAGCTTTTAGTGTCTGTCCCTGTGACTTGTTTATTGTCATGGCAAAGCATGTAGTCACAGGAAAGTGTGTGCGTTTAAATTGAAAGGGGAAATTGTTGGGGATGAGTGGTATGCGCGGTAAGAACACAGCCTCACCGGCACCACTCTAGTGAGGATTACAGCTACAATAATATTGCGTTGTAAAGCCTCGACTATAAGTCGGGTTCCATTACACAGTTTCGGCGGTGTCAAATTTCGCATCAGCATTATCAAAACACCAACTTTGAGTCTTATTTTATGAGCAAGGAGACCACTCGCTGTAAGTGAATTGAGGAACTCAAATGGGTAATTGGTGGCGTCGTCCTGATCGACTACGTTATCAAAAGAAGTGTAAACGACTTCATCTCCAATAATTTCCTCCAAATTTTTTTCATTTATTGATGTAGCTTGTTCGTTTTTTGGGGTTAATATGGCGCGTTCACATAACCACGAATTTTCCTGGTTTCTTATGCTCTGAATGTCTCCAAATACTGATTGTATAAGGTCCTCTTCGGAGGCAAAAAAAAATCCAAGTATATCAGGAACAGTCACCAGACCATTATGTGCAGGAAGGAGACCTTCTCCAACTTTTAATAATGTTTCTGAAAACTCTTGGGCATGTGAATTACCACCAAGCTGGACTCCTTCACCGCGTGGAGGTACTACCAGCTTATGTAATATATTAGTATAAAGTGATTTCCACATCAAATGTTTCTGATCCTTGATTTCTATTATCTCGGCGGAAAATACTCATCAGACCAAACAAATTTCTATTACTATATATCTAAAAACAAAATGTCATGTCTGTATATGCTAGTTTAGCTGTGCTCTCCGAGTTCCACATTAGATGTTTCAATCTTCGAATTTTATTCTCCCAGCAGAAAATACTCATCAGACTGAACAACTTTTGCAAAGATGTCATTCCTATATATGTTATGGTTTAGCTGTGCTCTTAGAGTTCCACATCAAATGTTCCGATCTTCGAGTTTTATTCTCGCAGCAAATGCTCATCAGACTGAATAACTTTTGATAAGATGTCAAACCTGTACATATTATAGTTTAGCTATGCTCTAAGAGTTCCACATCAGGTGTTCCGGATCTTCAATTTTATTCTCTCACCAGAAAATGCTCATCAGACACAACATTTTTTTCTAAGGCGCCATTTTTATAACTCTTATAGTTTAGCTGGTCTGTTGCGGTTCTGCATCAGGTCTTCCAGTTTCCAAAATCAATTATAGCCTATATGTTGCCCAGGTTTAGTAGCTAGATAACAAAAAAAAAGTTTCATTCAAATCCGTTCAGTAGTTCCGAAGATTAGCGTGTACAAACAGATAAACAGACAAACAGACAAGCAGACAAGCAGACAAACAGACAGACTTTTTTATTAGATTCGTGTTCTATTACTGTTTCTTAAACCAATCAATTATTATTTTTTAAATATATTCAATGTACAGACACAAATTTTTTGCATTCTTATTATAAGTAGGTAGGTATAGATATAGATATAGATTGGTTGGCGAAATTACTTTTCATTGTTTTGCGAAATATTAATAAAAGTAAAGTTTAAAATATTCAAGATCAGTAAAAACTTTTATGCGACTGAGGTTAACGGGCGTATCCGGAGGTAAATGCTTGTAATTAAATATCTTTCCACACGTGTTAGCTAAGTGGCGCTAACACGTGTCAATAGATAGCTAATATTTTAGGAACTAAGGTCACATTGGTTTTTTATGTGTCTGCAATTTAGTTATGTACAGCACGTTTTAATGTTTGTATAAACAAGATTCTAGCTTTATAAAGGTATTTATATAATGCATCATAATATCTTAAAAGGTAGGTATGTAATAATAATATTCGTCCGTAGTCGTGCATAAAGTTATAAGGTTACCGTGCGTGTAAATAATGCGGTATCTATTTGTCTGCCAAATAAATCTACGTCAATTTAAGAGACATCCGTCAGTGAGAGCAGAGTCGGGCAGTATTCGAATTACTTGTAATTAAAATACGTACATAATTAAAATACAAATACGTATTTGGTATTTGTATTTCAATTAGTTCTTAAAAATGTAATTTGTAGTTGGTATTTCAAATATCTGATGCTGAGATGTTTTGTAGTTAGTATTTCAAATAGGTACTAATTATGGCTTTAATATAAATACATTTGAACATAAATAGATGCTTACAGACCACAGACTCACTTTTGCTGAGCACATAAAAACGGTACGTTCGCGCGCCGCTTTTGCTCTAGGTAGGCTCCACTCCATGCTGAATGCACGCAGCAAGCTGTCCCTTAAATGTAAACTGCGCATTTACACAACGTGCATTCGCCCGATTATGACTTATGCGTGTGCCACATTCGCACACTCAAAGTCAAAGCAAATCCACAGGATGCAAGTAGTCCAAAACCGGTTTCTCCGAAAAGCCACGGGCGCCCCGTGGTTTATTAGGAATGAACGACTTCATGTCGACCTCAAAATCCCGACAATAAAACAATTCATGAAACGTCTTACAAAGCGTTTTATTGAATCAGCTGAGAAACACAGCAACCCTTTGATTTCAAAGGCCTCACAATACACTCCCTCTCGTATTAGCAAGATTCGCCGTCCTCGGCATACACTCGTCGAGTCAGATGACGAGATCACAACGATTCAGGAAAGCTGTAGGGAAACCAGCACTCTTAGAAAAAACAAACACAGACCGCGTTCCGTATTCCGACCTCGCCGCCGAGGTCCGTCGCGACGCCCCATCCAAAACCCTCCCCGACTTTTGCAAACGAGCCAGCCCGCGCCGCTGAGCCCTTAGCTTTAATAACCCCTAAATAATAAAACGACCCAGCCTGATTGTCCCTTGCTGTCCCAAACTGACGCCGCTAAGCCGAGGTCGTATTCCACAGGGAATGCCCTTAGCGAGCGGTCAGTAGTTTAGCTTGTAGCTAGATTTGTTGCCTTGGCTGGGGGCCTTAAATTCTTTTGAGGCCACCACAGGTTAGTCCGGTTAAGCAGTTGCTAGCCCTTGCGTGTTAACTTGCTAGTGGTCATACCGAAAAAAAAAAAAAAAAGAAAAAAAAAAAAAATAGATGCTTACGAAAGCTATCGAGCGCTGTTTTGAACGCTGGGTGCGTTATGCAGAAAACAGCGCTTGATAGCTTTCGTAGGACTGTATTTTATAATTAGTATTTTGTTCAAATACACGACTAAAAGTATTTTGTATTTCGTGGAAACACAGACTCTTGAAGCGAATTGTACAGTTTCGGTAGGATAGGATAACAACGCGGTATCGAAGCCGCGGAATTAAGCTGCCTATTAGGAGATAGTTAATTATCTAATGAGTAAAGGTACGACCAAAGATTAATGATTTTTAAGGTCGTTATACTTTGTATTTTTATTTTAGAAACATATGTAGCTAATCTTATCATACATAGTTACTAATAATAATCTAAACTTAACAAAACATCAGATTAAAATGGGGGTTATGGCCTCCACACACCCCAGTATACGTACAGGCCATAACCCTATTTTTTATCTAATACTTAAGACGCACTACGAGTATCAGCCCAATTACTAAACAAAATACATATCATGTAATTTGTAATATTCTGACGCCAACTTATCTAACTAACAAAGTATTTAAGTAACCGTTTCTGACATTGGAAATTTAAATAATTTGTGCATAAAACAAAGAATTTATGTCAAGGAAAGCTTAAGCAATTGAACAAAATATTTTGTCAGCAACTTCAAAAGAAAATTCATTAAGTAACTAGGTATTAATTTTCATGTTGAATGTACGTATACATACCTAACTAGAAATATGGTTTGTGAATCTATGTGAAAATTACCTACCTAGATGATTTTTCACATAAGTACCTAGATGATAATTTTCAGATACCTAGATACATTTCTGATTCACAGAAATCGAATAAAATTTATTTCGTATTGATTGACAAATCTTTTCGCACCCAGTGTCTCTTAACTTTGGCAGTTATTTTACTTGACATTTCTTAGTATCGCAAAATATCTAGACGGACACAGACACACTATTTAAGCCCCAGGACAGCACAGCTCGTCGTGGTGTGATAACGCTGCTGCTGGGGCTGCGGAGAACCTGAAGCGGCAGAAACATGCAACCTAATCGGTAGTTACATTTCAGAGCCGTTTGGAGTTGAAAATCTTGGATCATGGGATCCGAGTACCTACTCATACAATTTTAAAAAATCTCTCCAAACGCCTAGTTGATGGCACTTTGTACTTTTTACTTGCTTGGGGATAATCTTATTGTCATAAATGGGAGCCGGGTCTGCTAATAAGGATGTGTTAAATAAATTTATTTGATGTAGGTACTTAGACAAAATTTTTGTCAATGTTAATAAATGTCTGCAAAAATATTATACGAGACGCAAAAACGTACAATAACGACCCTAATATTGTAAGTTCATCGTTTTATCGGTAAATATCTCTTCTGATTTTTTTTTTTATAAACAGATTATATTTATAAACCTATTTATTCCACATTTGCCCCAATTTTAATTTATGGGGATGTTTTCTTTTGGTTTGATATTTATTTTCCGAATGTTTGGCGAAAAATGGGGGCGAATCGAGAATGAAATAAAAATTAATGACTAATCTCTCTTTTCCAAAGAAAATAATATTCTTACCTGGCGGGAAATTATCCGGTCTTTTATATGCATTCCTATAGAAGTACACTATTATATAAGGAATAAACAATGCAAGGACTATTGCGGCAATCATTGTAGAGTCACTTTAACGACACCCGATAAAATAATAATGATTTATTAATGAGTCGACGCTTAATGCGACCGACGCGGTGCCAGACAAGTCCACACACTAACTGCACAAAAATAACAACATCCCTAGGCTCTATATACATAAGCACTCAAGCTACGAGATAAATAAAGGATGGCTAACGTAACTGTATACACGGCAAAATAAGGAACTAACGCGAAAAGTACAGAATGATCGATCATCAGCGAGTTTTTTCTTGACCAATCAGCGCCAATCAAGTTCCAAGATATGCTGGTCGCTGAAAAAACATGTATTTTGATGATGACTACGATTATTTAATGATGTCACATATTGTACCTATTGTAATAGGTAAACTGAATTCATAATCTTAAATCAATTACTTATCTTAGGGAAATTATCGAATGATATGCTCGTAGCTTATTGCATTATAATCTCCACGTGAATGAGAAATTACTTGTTTATTGATTAAATTGAAAAATATAAGGTTGGTATCTATTGTTCAAATAGTGGACAGGTACGTAATTGTACCTAGAATGCGTCGAAACAATTAAAACTTTGTACCCACAAGATCGACGTCGATCGATAGGTGGTATTGATAAACGTTGATTAGGCTGTTTATTGATCGTTCAACGTCGATCGTTATGTGCATATTGTGCCTGGCTTAGCATAGTCAGCCAATCAAGTTCCACTGTTGGGACAGCGGCCTGTAATCCATGCTGTGGGGCTTGTAGTTTCTAGGACAAGCCGGTTTACCCCGCGCTGTTTTCTATCATCATTTTTAAAACAAAATTAAACAAATATATATAGCTAGTGTATGCCTGCCTGTGTGCATGAAGTTTTAAAATTATTCGATAAATACGAATTATTCGATTTTGCCCTACTTACTACTTAGTTGCCCTTTTTTTCTTGTTTTTTTTTGGGGATGGGAATTCATCAAACGTAAGGGATTTTCAGACTCTGACTGACTAAAATCCATCCGTGTTCCTCCTCAGCGTTTTGCGTTCCAGGGCCGCTAGTGGACTTGAGACAACACTCGTGGTGGACCTATTAACAATACTATTCTGTACTAATCTGCACAGCGGGTCATCCAACGTTCTCTGGGAAGATGACAAATGGCTGGCCTATTTTTCACCCAAAAATCCCTGGTCAATTGGCTTTTCCCATAGCTAGCGTGGCGATGTGCGCGAATTTTTGAAGCCCTATGAATACTTGCTGCCTTGTGCTTACATAGTATGTAGATACTATATTAATTATTTAAAGAAGTTTTCATTTTGCTGAAGTCGGCTACGGCAAAGCCAAAAGGAAGGATTATGATTTTACTGTAACACCAAATTGCAAAAATGACAGCCCTAGTGGGGCAAAATATGTAGGTATACTGAGGCTTTATGCGAGTGTATTTTCCCCAATAAAATAAATAAGTGGGGCAGAGTAAACTCCAAAAAATTAGACCTGTCTGTCTAGTGGGGCTTAGTAGAATAATCCGTATGTTTTACCTACAATGGCATTTGCTACTACACATTCTAGAGTAGCCTTGGCAAACAGGGTGCAGCTGAAAGTCAGCGTTCGGTGGTAATACCAAGGGTTGCCACCTAACTTTATGCAGAGCTGAGACTCTTTTGGTACAACCATGTTAATTTCAAGCGTTTTTAGTTTTTATTTCATAACAATGGAAATAAGCGCAATTTACATTTTTGTTTAATGTTCCAGAAAATTAAAAACAAATTTAAAAAAAAAATCGTTCCTACTTTTAGAGCGTTTACGACGTACCTACGGAATTTCATACAAACTTTCAAGTCCTTATTTATTTTTCGAAATGAATGAACCGATTTTAATGAAACTTCCTACGCATAAGCAGGGTAGATAGGTCTAAAAACTTATCATAGAACATTTTCATATTTCCAATTATTTATTTTTAAATTAGACATTTCGAAAATGTTCTCCGTTAACTTTTTAGACAAGAAATCAATTTATATTATGTCGAAAAATAAGGACTTGAAAGTTTGTATGAAATGCCGTACGGCGTTAACGCTCTTAATGCTCCTTAAGATTCCTGCAACTGGTGCAACCCAACAATCATTCCATGAAAAGCTCCAAACGTACAGGGTGTTTTAAAAAATAGGTTATTAAACAAAACAATATAACATCGCGACTGTTTTCCTATGTGAAAGAGGTGACAAAGAACACACATTTATTACTAGTGTGTTTTTATTTGTGTGACTGTGTGTGTGTACCTACAATTGATCATAGAGTGTTTTAAGTGCAGAACCCAAAACCGAAGTGCCTGAAAAGATTGTATTTTGTTCAAAACAACATTTATCTGCAGCTATCTATATACATAAGTATATAAATAGATATGAATGTACCTACCCAGCCTCTAATCTGAGAGTTGCTTCAAGTACCTACAATATATCCATGATATCCTTATCACGTCATTTACAAAGAAAATACTTAGTCCTTAATTTCATTGACGCATTTTTAATGGCTGTAAAAAGGGTTCATTCAATCAGTTACTACGCTATATACTATATTTGGCTCTGTAACCGGGTTAAATAGTAGATCATATCATGTAGGCCACACCTTTGGCCTATTCATGATGAATAATGACTAGTTTCGGAGTAAAATAACTATGACTGAAACTCTAAAGTTAGCAATCATAATAATATTCGGTAACACATGTAAATCCATTATTTTTAAGTTAATCTTATCTCAATTTAATTGAGATTGACTTCTTCTTAGGTATTTCTTTTTATTTAGTAGCGTTTAGCCTAACCTGGCGCAAACACATATGGACCAAAAGGAAACAATTAGACTGCAAACTTCGAAGCATGTATTGGCTCACTGGTCGTAAGTCACAACTGACAGAAGCCAGTAAAATGGCTATCTATAAGGCTATACTGAAGCCTGTATGGACTTATGGCATACAGTTATGGGGTTAACGTTGAAATACTGGAAAGGTTTCAAAGTAAAACAATGAGAGCCATGTTTAATATTCCACCGTACATAAACAATCGATATGTAAACCTAGATTTGAATCTGCGAACAGTGAAAGAAGAAATAGAGTCATACAGCAATAATTATCAAAATAGACTAGACCAACATGTTAATCAACTGGCTGCTGAATTGAGGGGAGAGGGCAGTGTGAGATTCTCTCGACTGAGGAGAAATAGTATACCAGATTTAGCTATGAGATTTGCAGACAGAATATGAGTATGGCATCAATGGGTGCTCAGCTCAGCTGAAGATAATAATCCCGATGAAAATCTGACACCATATTAGATTATTGTTCCTTGGAAACAGATTGCTAAGTAGCAAAAAAAAAAAGTAGCGTTTTTATGAGAGCCGCACCGATTTCTTGAGTCACACGACTATGCCCGCCATTCTTGCTTGCCACCCTGTTACTTTTTTTGCTAAATTCTCGCTGCGCCAGTTCTTGCATTTTAAATTGTCTTGATTCTGAAGTTTAAGAACTCTGGATAAGTAGATAGCGTAACCTTTTCAAAATACCAATTTTTTCGAGCTCGCCTAGACAGCAGCCTAACCAAGAGTTTTGTTTTTTTCGCCCTGGGGGAAAAAAATCCTTAAATACGTCACTGCTTCTTTCCCTTTTAGTCGCCTTCTTAGTAATTACCTAACTCCTTTCTAGCTTTATCATATCACATTAATTTTTTTCATATCATATCTATCAAACCCCCTATATCTATGCGCAGACTAATTTAATAATATGCATATCATTGCTAGAAAATAAGAATTTCCGTAATTTAGTTAATAACCGGTCCCCCTATAAATACCGCCCATAACTACTCGATAATTTTAAAAATTAGTTGCAATTACGATCAACTTACTTGGCTTCTAATTGTAGACCATTACATAAAATAAGACAATAGCTGCAGGACATAATACAGTTTTCCTACACCCTCGCAAAAGATAACTGAAAAATGCGACTGCAAATTATAAGGAATTTTCTCCTGAAGGAAAGTTTTGATTTCGATAGGCCAGACATTGATCTCTATAATTTTCACCCACAGTTGCGCATTTTTCTCGCCGTGAAAGGGGTTTTTTTTAGCAACAGGAATTCTCGTATCAGGTCTGTTGAATTTGATTTTAGCTAATTAAGTACCTACTCATTTAGTAAGTCCAATTAAAAAACAAATTTGAATTTTTATAATAAGTAACCTTTTACCAGCAAATCTAGGAGAGCCATTCATATATTTTTCACAACGAGCAGCACTATTCAATGCGTTCCGCTGAAAACTAAAATAAATAAGCCGTAATTGGGGAATGGATTCCCCAAGTCTGCGTGCGCGTAGCAAAGGCTACCTTAAACCAGCAATTCAATTCAATGCAGATTTTTATTGCAATCTCATGTGTTTTACAAGATCTTAATAATAGTTTTACAAGCACAGGTTTCCTATTCTTCTGTCTACACGACTCTTCTACAATACTCTCTCGAGCTATTCTAGATTAGGTACTTAAAATGAGCCAGACAGCATCGCACTATACATGGACTTCTCGAAGGCCTCCGACAGTGTCGACCACAAGATCCTCTTAAGAAAGATATATGCATATGGTGTGAAAGGGAATGTGTACAAATTTATAGAACCGTACCTTAACAACAGAAAACAATTTACAGAAGTAAGGAGGTTAAATCCCAATACTAAAACAGAAGAAATATATGCTTATGAATCTGGAACTGCTAAATGCGGCGTACCTCAAGGGAGTATTGTGGGTCCTTTATTCTTCCTTGTTTATATAATGACAGGCCTTCGGTAACAAATCATGACTTTATACTTTTGCTGATGATAGTACTGTTTTATTCGTTAATGATAATACAATTGGTCTAGGATCTGACATTAACCAAACAATATTATTAATTATAGACTGGCTTAAAATGAGTATTATAGGTAATGATTAACATTGACAAAACTGAAAGAATTTTAAAATACGAACTCAACGTACGGGTAGGTACTTTAAAACCTAGAGCGAGATTGAAGAAACTGAAGTACTTACTTAACAAATTTTGTAGGGTTACATGTTGACTACAAACTTAACCGCTGCGGCCCCGACATGTGAAAATTCCCAAAAAAAAAAATCTTATGTAATAGGTAAATAAACATTAAATTCGCGATTAATTCGCGACACACCGGTGTGTCGCCGGGGCCGGAGCAGTATTAGAAATTTCATATTGACCATGTATGCAAAAAGCTGGGACAGTGTTCATATGCACTTCACAGATTGAGGAAAATAGCGAATCAGACTACTAACAGACAGCTTACCACGGTTACGTTAGCTCTATCCTTAGATACGGTGTAATATTCTGGGACAACAGTACAGACACGAAGGAGTGCGCTTTCTTTGCTCAAAACCGTTTCATCAGGGTTATATTTAACTTATATGAAGTGTAAGCCATTTTTTAAAAAGATGAACGCTTTAACTCTGCCATATATTAGAGGTCGTAGTTTTAACAAAAATAATATTGACATGTATAATTACTACACGCGTATACGGCGTAAGGCCAAATTGCGCACAGTAGCTAGCAAGACTCGTCTAATGCATGAAAGTATTTTTCGTACAGCTCCACGCATCTTTAAGATGATTGCGGGGCCTATTAGAATAATTAAGGAAATGAAAAATTAAATAAAAAGAATCTCCATGATCTGTTAGTAAACAAGTGCTCTTTAAAAGACTTCCTATCAGACAAATCCCTGCACCAATAAAGTATCCCTCAGTCATGTCCTGATGCGTTCAGTAGCCCGCTGATGTGTACCTTCCTTAATTCATTCCGTTTTATTTTTGCCTTGTATGTGAAATCTTAATCATTTGTAACAATAAATTCTATGTAACTATATTGTATGCCCTTAGGGCGGGACGGAGCTGATCACAATTTAATTATTTAAGACCTGTATTATGTACCTACCGATGATCCACAATAAAGATATTGAAGTTGAAGAAATGTTTCTAGGTATCGTTATCGGGAACAGGGTCTAAGTTAATGAAGGGCGATAAAGGCTCCAGAAAGAGGAACCTTCTAACACGTGTCCAGGAGAACCACTTTCTGGATCAATCCCTTGATTCAACTGCCTATCGAGAGCTTTTTATAAGGTGTTTGTCGAAGCTCGTGGCTAGTAAGCCATATTGGTTGACACGACTATTTGTACAATGATCGCTGAATCCACATCCCACATTATAATGTAATAATATAATTGTCGCTGTTAGGCAAATACTATTCTGATAGTGTCATATTGATAGTCTCAATATAACTCATTAGTATGAGTATCGTTGTCCGTTAACCTCTACACTACATGATTCGCACATTACTTAATTTGTTTATAATTTGTTCTCATTAGATAATCACATATCACATTAAAATTTGACTTCTAATCTAGCTTTTAATGTCTTTATTTCATTTTTCTCAAGTTAACTACGTAAATATTTCTAATAAAGTGGTGATCCATCCTAATTGCTAGAAATAGAAATAAGCAACTAGGTCTGCTCAATTTTCTCGGGGTTTTGAGAAAGAATTCTCTCATCGATTTGCACACGTGATTCGTGATGTGATACCTAGACGGGAATCAAAATTTCTGAAAGAAACCAAATCATTATTCTCTATAATAATAATAATATCTTGGGACAACTCACACACGGCCATCTGATCCCAAGCTAAGCAGAGCTTGTGTTATGGTAACCAGACAGCTGATATACATACTTATATAATTTATAAATACATACATATTATAGATAAATTACACCCAGACACAGAACAAACAATAATGCTCATCACACAAAGTTTGTCCTGGGTGGGAATCGAACCCACGACCTCCGGCTTTGCAGTCAGGGTTACTAACCACTAGACCAACAGGCCAGTCAAAGTCTCTTGCCTCTGTCTGTGTGTTCTATTTGTCGTGATCTCTGTAGACACACCTCTTTTTAACCTTGTCATCTTCCATAGTAAAGTCTAGTTTCTCTGCACTTCCCATTCTCTTCTACTCCTTCCCTTCTCAGAACCTTTTCAAGAGATTTTCCTGAAGGATTTTGGGCGATTGTACTGTGTTGCAGATGTTCCATAGGGTACAACTCCAATGACCGATTTAATCCTCAGAGAGAGAGTCATACAACTATTTAAACAGACCACGCCCAATTTGTTAGGCTTGAATGAGCGTAATAAGTATATATAAAGTACCTAGTTTAGTCTAGTAATAAGTCGAGTCTAGTAATAAATATCTAGTCGAAACACACAAAACTAAACAAATAGGTGAAAGCTATTTTTATGTCCAGAGTTCATATAATAAATTGACATTCATGAAATCAGCAAACAGTTATCAAAAGTGGTCCGCAAATGTAGTTAATTCCAACTGAAGATAATTGTGTGAAAAAATACCTAGGTATTCATGATACGTCACGTGCGAAAAGTTTTATCCAAAAATACAACAATGATATCTCTAAGTTATACACGTGAGTCCGTTGTTATCACAAGTTTATCATTTGTTATAAAAATCCTGTTATCGTCAGACTGTTTGGATGACCTGACGGATCACTAAAAACATTAAAAACATTTTTTTCTTCAGATTCATATGGCCGGCTATTTGTATACAACTGTCCATAGTCGCGATGATCTTGGAAGAAATATTTATCTGGCATGGGCTTTCTATAAGAGACTATTCGTTCGCCACCGAATGCTTTTGCTACTGGGTGATCGTTGGCTGTATTCCTTCTGTCTACTGCAGCATCGTCGTCAAAACTGACAAGATTCGTGACATCGTGGTAAAAATGAATGAGGAGTTTATCTTCATTTGTAGTTTGGGGCCGAGATACAGGTAAGAAAACGCAGGATCCCTAACTGAGGAAGTAAAAACCGGTGCGGGGCCGACATGTCAAACTTCAACATCCCATAATATACCTTGCCATCATAATTATAGAGTTTAAAAACGCGTGAATCGGGTGGCACACAGATGTGCCAGCGGCGCTTAACCGGTTTAGGTTCCTCCTGTAGTACTTCCTGAAAGGAACGGAAAAGCACTATGGCGGAATTTCCTCATAGATTTCGATGCCAATATAAGAATAGTTTCGGTGTCCAGAACTCCTGATTCCCAGACTCTACTTAAGTCGACCACCCCTTACTTGAGTGTCGTTTATTCGTGTATCAGGTGTGCCTCGGATTTCATACAACACAAGAATTTAACAAAAAATATTAAGGGACTTAAGTAGATACTTAAGAGCGGCCAACCCGTCATACTTTTCATACATACGCTCGTACGTGATTATGCCGTTGTAACACATCTATCTTTGAATTTTTTGAAGTAATAGGTATCTTGTGCACTATATCTAGGTTTCTATGGAAGCAAGAAATAAAAATTTGAAGAAACAAATTCAGTATAAGCCTCCAAAAATCTGCATTTTGCACAAATTTCACCTGAACTTTGACCGTTCATAATTGTAAAAGTAAAAAAAAACATCTTGGTAGAAACCTTGCACATGTAATGGAAATTCTAAATAAATAATATACATTTCACAAACTTGTAAGGCTCATTCAAAAACACGTATTTCCTAGAACTAGTTTTATGAAGTTTTCGAACACAATTTCGTTCAATGTTATCGCGTTCTCACTTTCTTGTTAGTCAAACACATTGCGTTGGATGAAACAAGCTTTTCAACCAAGCTTGCGCTGACGATAGACGAACCGGGAAGGGCCCTCTTAAAGCCTGGTGACCATTATTGCATTTTTAGCGTCACTTGATTTAAAGCAAATCAAGTAACTCGTGTACGATTCTGATGTTCTTCTAATGCGTAAGTAATTTGATGAAACAGGCTGGCTCAAACTATTAATTAATCAAATATAAATACGAAATTTTATATTTCTTCATGCCATTTGACAACTCATTTTAGATCAAATTTTCCTACAGACATTCATGCCATGCAATTTTATAAAACTGTTTGAATCAGCATGTTTTATCAAATTACTTGAACGTCTATGGCCTTCATAACAGTAACCTCTCGATCCGATGTTCTTCTAAATTGTACAATTATTTTGATGGAGTTTACACCGTTATTAAAATGTAAATAACGGTGTAAACCCCATCAAAATAATTATTTATGTATTAAATTACACATTTGTTTAGCCAACCAAAACTTTGCGATACAAGAGCGAATCTTTTATTTTGTAAAAGTTTAACAAGAATCTGCTTACTTAATTTTTTTTTTTCAGGAAACCGTTCTTGGAAGGCCAGCTTCTGATCTGGCAGTTGTGCTACGCTTGGTTCACGTTCGTCTCCTTCGTGGGTGGTTTGTACGTGGTGTTCCCAGTGGTAGGGCTGGTCTTTCAGAGCTTGTTCGCCACCATCGATGAGAACACCGTCAGGCCCCTGCAGTTCCCCATGTGGCTGCCCCACGATGACCCCTACAGGTCACCAAACTATGAAGTGTTCTTAGTGATGCAGATGACTCTGTGTATCATGTTTGTCCAGACTTTTTGTGGTAAGCATTTAGAAACACCCAGTTTCTTAGATATTGGAAGTTTAGTATTTTCTAACCCAACCCTAATTTAATGCATAGTGTCAACCCCCCCCCTCCCCTCCAAACATTCTAAGTTATCTTTGCTGAAACTAATAATATTGTAACCATGATCGTCCACATATTGGCGATATGACCGAAGACAGGTTGGTCGGTTTGGCAAGATATCTCTGTTAGTCTACAACCCAACGAAGTCATTAAGGCATTTTCGAAGTTTTCCAAGAAGGCCAGCGCATGGCATATAGGGGGAGCTGGTACTTACGGTTTTTAAGCATTCATATTCAGGGTGAAAAGTTGATAGCTTCAGATAGGAGCCCTGGGCCAGTCTCGACATAATCGAGTACACAGTCAATCTCGAACGCTTACCACGATCAAAATCAATGATCCGTGAATCGCCTTCGAGGTTGATTGTGTACGGGGTAGGCAACTATGTCGAGACTTCCCGCCCTGGTCACTTTAACATGATCTTCAGAGTCCTTCATTTGGTTTTCATAGGATGCGACTTGACGATTGTGGGCTTTCCCCAAATCTGATGACTGAAAACTCCGATTTGATTTTTTTTTAAAAGGCTGTTCAGGTCGCAAACTTCTCTATTTCAGATTTTATTGTAAAACTGACCCCAATAAAATCTGAAACAGAAAAGTTTGCGACGTAATAAAGTCGTTGCTTGAGTGTTTTCGTTAATTATAGTTTTTATGTGTTATATATTTTTAAAACAAATATAGCTCGTTAGATAGCTCGTATGATGTGGATGTTTTTTAACCAATTTCCAAAAAAGGAGGAGGATCTCAATGTGTTCAACCGATTTTGAATGTTTTTTTTCGTTTGGAAGAGTATCTTCCCGGACTAGTCCCATTTCAATTTGGTGAAGATCTGATGAAGAACTTCGGAGATAGGTAACTCTTCAATAAATGATAGCAAATCTGCCGGGATTGCTGAAATCGCATGTCTGTTTATTGTTTGCACCAGTTCATAACATAACATGACGCCGGTACGCTGTAAAGGGATACACAGTTGTGTACAAGTCAACCATGGTTTTGGGGTTATCTATTCGGGCATAACTTTATTGTTTATGAACCGACCTTGATGATTCTTTTTGAGTTGGGTTTAGTTTAAGCTAACCACTAAAAAGTGAAAAATAAAAAACTTTTTTACAGTAAAATACAACCGACTTCGAAACAAAAAAACTTTTTTTTCAAAAAAATACAAGCGTCTTCGAAACAAAAAATACTACAAAGTATAAAATAACTATAAATTTCGGAAGTCGGTGTTTTTAGTTGTTTCTTTGTTTTTTGACACCGACTTCCGAAATTATTTTTTGCGCTCAGTGTCGAAGTAAAATTTAAGTGGGTAAGCCGACAATTTTTTGTCTGATGATCCTATTTATGTCATTTTGCGTCAAGTCGCACTCGATCAAACCAAAATTAACGACGCTAAAGATCACGTTAAAAAGTGTACTTTTTTGAAATATGAAAGTGGGACCCTAATCACAGAGAAAACTATCAGAAAATTTTCAGATTTCTTCTCAGGGTCCTCTCAAAAAGTCGCACCTACTCGGCTATCAACTTCTCACCCTGAATAAGTTTGCTCAAAAACCATGCCAGCTCCCTTGTCTCCCAATACCCTCAGCGGGGCCAAGCCCCTCCCAAATGACAATCCTGGAGCCAGGGCTCATCCAGGGATCCATTCTAGACAGAGCGAGAAATCTCGACATAGTTACCGATCGCCTACCGACCGACTTCGGTCGATAAGTCCTATGGCCACAGTCAATGTCGAACGCGATCCTGACTTCCCGCCCTGGACACATAATATTCTTCACCGCTGAAGACAACGGAACAAAAGACCATTCCAGACCATTTTCATACGATTATGTGTCCCAACGCCGCGTTCCGATCAAGAGAACTAGGCTGAAAAACTATGTTACTACAAGCAACTGCACATTATAATAATTATCATTTCCGACGCCTACCTTTACGTCGTAGCCGGATTTTATAGTAGATAAGTTACCTGTAGGTAGGTATACCATGGTACTAGCATGTATGGGCACCGGCAGGACTATTTTCGGGGGGTACATCTTCAAAACTCCACCTCGAATAGGATGGGCTGTCTTTTGCCCATTCACACAGAGATGGTACCTACTAACTTTGTTATGTAGATAAGCAAGCTAAGCTTGAGAACTAAAGAAGATGGGTGCAAGGCCGAACTCGAGGGAGCACGAAGTACCTATGATTTGCTAGGTCTATTTTACTACATACCACGTGTCTATTTTTTTTAATATTACATGTTTTCGTATTTTTTATTGAACCCCTGGCTTTCAGGTGGAGGTGTAAGGGGGTGCAAGTGCACCCCCTTGCACCTCCCTCCCGGCGCCCATGGTACCATGTTTCTAAAATGTTCCAGTATACATCTACACACTATTCCACATCCTGCTGCATTACTACACGGTCATGAACATGATAATCATAGACTTCGGCGTAATATTCGAGGGTCTGGACCAGTCAGTGGCGTTGCTGCCTCGACATGATGCGCGAAGGGTGCAAATACAGCTCATACTTAATGCAAGGATACGCAGGATTGTGACGTGGCATCTTTCAGTGTTCAGGTATGAAGGGGACAGTGGGGTAAGCACGGACAGCGGGTAATTACGGACAATCGTTAAGCTGGCAGAGGAGGCGACACTTGACTCTAACAAAAATTTGCAGTTTAAAACTTAATATTTCGCAAATTTCCGCCTTGGACGGAAAAAGATTTTAAACGACCTATCCAATGTCATCCCACAATAATCCCACAATAAGGCATAGGCGATAAAAAATCATCGCCAGTTTACGTGTCGATGATATTTTGCAAATAAAAACTTTCTAACTTACATACTCATAATAGGGATGTAAAAAATTGTTGATAAAAAACTGTTGCTTTAAACTTCTGCAATCCTAATACACGTCGTTTTACGGAGGATATCATAATGGAGCATGACAATGATTTATCTTTCTTGGAAATATCCTGTCCTCGACCTGTGACAGTCGTTGGATAACGATACATAAATAACACATTATCACTGAAATATTACTCGGTATCGCATATTGCTGGTGCGGGACGCCGCCTGTCAAGGGTCAATCTACAACACTTTAACTTTTCCCAAAGTTGGCTAGACTACGACCCACCTAACAAACACTCCCAAATTCTCGACTCACCTCTTGGCTATCATTAAGAAACGGGCCATAACCATTGATTCGCTTACACAAACTCCTTAATTATTAATTCATTAAATATACAAGGAGTGCTATTTCAATTAAATTTTAATGAAGATGGTGTACAGCTTTAGCATCAGCTTCTCAGGCCCAACAAATATTCGTCATTCGTTGTTATACTCGTAGTTTGGGAAATTCTGATTTAAGAAGCTATGTACATAACGTGTTAAAGAAATCCCATAGGTATATTTCGAACCGAATTCATCATCATTATCATATCAAGTCCGCCACACCACATTCCCGAGCCACTGCAACTCCTGAAAGCCAGAATCAACAGTGGCGACCACCAGAAAAAGCGCCGAGTCAATGAAGCTCGACGAGTCCCGGAGAAATGATTTAACTGTCTTGGATCCCGCAACGAAATTAATCAGAAAATAACAGCGGAGGAGTAGGAAAAAAGTATGTAATTTCCACTTCCCTCCTTATTAAGCAGGAGACAAAACAGAGCCAGGTCAAATAGGCAGCAAGGGACACATCATCATCATCATCATATCAGCCGAAAGACGTCCACTGCTGGACATAGGCCACCCCCCAAGTGTCGCCACAACAACCGGTCCTGTGCGTCTCTCATCCATCGGTAACCCGCGACCCTCATCAGGTCATCGGTCCACCTTGTGGGAGGCCTTCCAACGCTGCGTCTTCCGGTACGCGGTCGCCACTCCAAAACTTTTCGGCCCCATCGACCATCTGTTCTGCGAGCAATGTACCCTGCCCACTGCCACTTAATTTTGGCGATCCTTCGGGCTATGTCGGTAACCTTGGTTCTCTTGCGGATATCATCATTCCTGATTCGATCACGCAAGGAAACTCCGAGCATTGCCCTCTCCATTGCCCTCATTGTGAGCGACCACGTTTCGAGTCCATAGGTCATCACTGGCAACACGCACTGGTCATCGACTTTCGTCTTGAGACACTGTGGTGTGTGTGTGTCTTGGGACACATCATCACAGGGATATTGTGTTGGCATCATCATATCAGCCGAAAGACGTCCACTGCTGGACATAAGCTTCCCCCAAATGAGGGCAGGGTTTGCCATAATCGCCACGCTTGGCAGGTGGGTTGGCGATCGCAGTGTAGCTGTCGCAATGTACCAACAGAGAATGCTGCTGCCCATTCTCTGGTGAGTCCCTTAGTCGCCTCTTACGACACGCACGGGAAGTGATGGGATGGTTTGACTATTCCTTTACGTCCGGACACCACACGGAACCGAGCCGTATTATGAATTATAAGTATATACTTACTCTTTGTAAAAGTGACGCAGAAAATATTTTTTTTTCGAAACTACTCTCATAGTAGATTATACACCGAGGGGATGTGAAATAGTATTTTATGTCACAGGCGTCATATTGAATCCCTAACGTAATGAAGGATTCGAGACTTAACTTCCGAGCGTCAAAGTCAAAGGGTTTATTTGAATTTAAGTAGGTAAACCATTTAAAGTCACTTTCAACTGTCGAGGAACGTGCAAGAAACTCCATTGTCACTTTTAAATCAGTAAATAATTACAAATAATGGTTATATGCTGAAATTATTCGGCAACTCAGGACTATGCACGGACTGAAGCTCTCCTGACTCACTTACTTTAAATCCTTCGGAAATACTCATCCAGGCATGTCACATCCCTATATCACGCATCAATAATTATACACATAGGTACATATACATAACTAAAAAAAACATACAAACTACACTACATTTCACTCTACACAAACCTTATATTATGTTGTAATTTTGCATGTTTTCCTTATATATGTAAGTTAAGATGTTGTTTAAGTAACCAAATGATTAGGTACTGACCTACCCACTAGTGCACTTGTAACAAGTCTCTCTTTGAAATAACTAGAACCCACAACACTTTATGAGCCCTTTATCTTTATTTTATTCTATTATCTTTTATTTGTTTTGCATAAGATGTCAAAAAACGTGCCTTAATAAAATTTATTTTACTTTACATTATTCATTCATAAAAATGACAAAATACTAGAGAGATTGAATCTATAACTAGCTTTTTTCTGCGACCTTGTACGCGCGCATCCCGTTTTTCCCTGGAATTTTGGGAAATCCTCTCCTAAACTCCCCAAGGAACCTACATGCCACACGACCGACGGTAGTTTCGGCTGTGCGTTTTCTGTCAGTCACTCAATCAATCAGTAACGAGTAAGAGTAAGAGTTTTATATATTAATAATATTGATTGATGATGACAGCATGAACTAGTTTTATGTAGGTATGGCTGAAAAGTGCAAAAAAAAATTGTGAACTTTGACTATGTGAATTAAAGCAACTATGAATGTTTTGACCGTACAAGAACAAAGAAACAATTTGACCTCTTTATAACATTAGTTTATTTAAAGGGGCAATTTTGAACTAATTTTATGTTTGTTTCAGCGCTGTAAGCACAGTGTCATCTGTGTACGGACTACCGCTTGTGTACCAGGTTTCCCTCAGCTCCATCGCCATATGCCTCATAGCGTACCAGATTGCCGAGGTAACAACGATACTGCACTATATTAGTTAGGTAGTGAGTTATAGATGAATTTCATAGCTTTGTGGCTCATCTCCTCTTTCTACAGCTCAAAATGCCATATTAACCTACGTACGCCAGGACTTACTAGTTTAATTTTGAACCTTATAAACAAGCACTTTTGTGCAGGTATGAGATTACAATCATAAAGACTTAGGTGATAGGTAGGTTCAGAACAGACTTTATCGAAAAAGGAGGGGAACCCAAGCCGGACTGACTTAGTAAGAAATGATACCCATAACAATGTAAATCTTACTTATAATGGAACTAAGTTTGTTGCACTTATCTTTAACATTTTTAGTAACAAGTGTCAGTCTTATTTGTATGTCTTTAATATCTCTCAAATATGTAATAAAGGTTCGCCAGTACACAAGGGGAAACTTAGGTATTAGCCAGTCGGCAAGTGCGAAATAAACTATTCTTAACGTCTGTTTCTTCAATAGGTACATTTTAAGTGGTAAAACTTACTTAGCACAGATCCTATTGCAAATGCCATTTAAATGTAATCTCCAGTTAAAGTTCTTATCTATTGTTAGACGAGAGTCCAATTTTGTACAGTTACAATTACATTTATTCCATGCAAAAATTCGTCTGGTAAGGTTGGCACTGGTTAATGGTATACGGGGTGTAGGTTCATGAAGTTGTAACATACTAAACGCAATAGGCTTCTGAAAAGGTACTCATCTTTGCTGTATCATTTTTCATAATAATGAGTACAAACCCTTTTCAGGTTTTGCGATTATTATTTTACACCCTGTATATTTTTCAGAAATTGGACAACGGCACTGTGGACATCCTGTTTTGTCTGCTCGGCATCGCTGCGTGCTTGCAACTCTGGATACCGTGTCATCTGGGCACCATGATAAGGAACAAGGTCTGTATGAATACAATAGTAGGAAGCCAAGCAATTCATCATTACCGCGGCCCTGGAACGTAAAAGGCACTAGGAGGAGCATGGGTGGGTTTTAGTCAGTAGAAGTCTGACACTCCCTGCCGCTCCACCCAGAGCGGGACGTCATTTGATGATTTCCCATCCTCCAAAAAAAAAGGCAATTCATCATCTATTCCAACTATGTCAGGGCCGGCTTCCAGTCTAACCGGATTCAGTTATAGAGACGTTTCCTGAAAAAATCTAATTAGTCTGTCGGATGGATTTCCAAAAAATATTTTTTACATAAACAAAAAACGAAAACGATGCAGTGGGTTGAAAACACGCGTGACGTCCTTTGATGATTGATTACGACTCCTGATCTTTGATGCGTTTTAACTTCGTCAATATTTATTGATTTGCTAAAACAAAAAATACATATCCAGTATTTTTCGATAATCTAACTGACGCACTAAATAGAATCATATTTTTTTTATACTCAGAAAACATTCCTTTTGCACGGAGATACTACCTATTTGAACCCAACAACTGAGTAACACGCTTCTGAATATATTCAAAAACTCAACTCATAAAAACTCAAAGCATTTATTTCAATTAAACCATTTACAGGCACTTTTGAATTGTCAAGGTCGGTCAGTCATAGAGGTGAAGCTATTTGCACGTTCCAAAGCGTAGATCTCTATGGAGAAGAACGTGCAGGAAACTACATGGACACTCTTTTAAATCAATAAATTGTTACAAGTTGTGGTTACATTGTTCTTGTTGAAATTGTTCATATACGTGAGAACGATGTAGAAAGATGTGCACGACAAAACCGTCCGGAGCCAAAAAGGAACAATTCAAAGTAATAACAATTAAAACAAACAGTTGAGAGATGACTAGTCCCAGCTGAGGGAGCCAAATGATGAAAGAAACACAAACGCCACCATCAGAGAGACTTTTGAGAGAGCACGACACTCCCAACAGCCAGGGCACATTATAATTCAGGTCAAAGTATATAATGATAGGTTTTCATTCTTTTTTTTTTTTTTTTTTTTTTCGGTATGACCACTAGCAAGTTAACACGCAGGGGCTATCAACTGCTCAACCGGACTAACCTGTGGTGGCCTCAAATGAATTTAAGGCCCCCAGCCAGGGCAACAAAGCTAGCTACAAGCTAAAACTACTGACCGCTCGCTATGGGCATTCCCTGTGGAATACGACCTCGGCTTAGCGGCATCAGTTTGGGACAGCAAGGGACAATCAGGCTGGGTCGTTTTATTATTTAGGGGTTATTAAAGCTAAAGGCTCAGCGGCGCGGGCTGGCTCGTTGGCAAAAGTCGGGGAGGGTTTTGAATGGGGCGTCGCGACGGACCTCGGCGGCGAGGTCGGTATACGGAACGCGGTCTGTGTTTGTTTTTTCTAAGAGTGCTGGTTTCCCTACAGCTTTCATTCATTACGTGAAATCTCAAAAATCTACTAATTTCACCCGCCCAGCGACCGACCTCGGCAAAGCTTGCATAACCTTGAAGATCGACCCATAAGGCTGATTTAACTTGGCCACGAGTTCCTCAAAAATAAACCATCTACCAGCATTATACAGTAGGTTTTGGAAGATACAATCCGGTTATCTGTCTGTATGCCATACCTACTAAGCAGACGTAATACAAAGCATATTAACACTTAAATTATAAAAATAAAAAATATCTTAAGTGCCCACCATTTACGTCATGATAAACGGTTGGCCTTTATCGGTCGCGTAATTTTAAACGGATTATACCTACTGTAAAAAAAATATCATAACCACTAGAAAAACAAAAACCACTTATCCTGGAAAATAATAGCGAAGATGCAGAGAAGATCAGCTTAATCAACCGTTAAATTGGTGACCTAGCCTTTTCAATCAATTGCGCCGATTTTTCAGCATATTTTTTTTTTTTAATAACTTCTTCCGCTCTGGGTGGGGCGGAAGGGAGTGTCAGACTCTTACTGACTAAAACCCATCCGTGTTCCTTCCATTGCCCTTTGCGTTCCAGAGCCGCGGTGACTCTTTCGAACAAATTCCGCAACCTTTTTCAGCATCCTAAGTGACGTCTTTTGTTCAATATCGTTTAATGACTTGCCCGTGTCACTTATGACGCTGATCAAACGGCACAATTCAATGATAAGCTTAGGCTTTTAATGAAATAGCGGATTAAGCTAATTGGCTGCGACATATGTATAATCAGGGCATCCCAAATTGTATTGACTCGTAACGAATACTCTTCGGCCTCGTAGCGAATGCGCTACAGTAACAGAGTGCCAATTCTACTATTTATAAGCAAAGTTCGCATTCGTAGCTCAGTTGCAATCTGTTAAAAACAAATGTCTATAATGAGGAGTTATACCCGAACAAACATAGAAAATATATAAATAAACATCCGGACTCCTCCTTTTTTAAGTTGGTTAATGAATATGGCCTTCAGATCGTAGCCGTGTTACGAGGCTACGAGTCGTAACTCGTAGGCCTTGTAGCGTTACGTAGTCAATGCGCTACAGTAACAGATCGTAGCCGTGCTACGAGGCTACGACTCGTAATTCGTAGGCCTTGTAGCGTTACGTAGTCAATGGGCTACAGTAACAAATCGTAACCGTGCTACGAGGCTACGACTCGTAAACCGTAGGCCTTCTAGCGTTACGTAGTCAATGCGCTACAGTAACAGATCGTAGCCGTGCTACGGGGCTACGACTCGTAATTAATAGGCCTTGTAGCGTTGCGTAGTCAATATATATGCTACAGTAACAGATCATAGCTGTGCTACGAGGCTACGACTCGTAATTAATAGGCCTTGTAGCGTTGCGTAGTCAATATATATGCTACAGTAACAGATCATAGCTGTGCTACGAGGCTACGACTCGTAACTCGTACACCCGTTGAGCGTTGTACGCCAGTTAATACGCTACAGTAACAGATCGTAACCGTGCTACGAGGCTACGAGCCGTAACTCATAGGACTTGTAGCGTTCCGTAGTCAATGTACTACAGTAACAGATCGTAACCGTGCTACGAGGCTACGACTCGTAATTCGTAGGCCTTGTAGCGTTACGTAGTCAATGCGCTACAGTAACAAATCGTAACCGTGCTACGTGGCTCCGACTGGTAATTCGTAGGCCTTGGAGCGTTACGTAGCCAATGCGCTACAGTAACAGATCGTAACCTTGCTACAAGGCTACGACTCGTAATTCGTAGGCCTTGTAGCGTTGCGTAGTCAGTCAATGCGCTACAGTAACAGATCGTAACCGTGCTACGAGGCTACGAGCCGTAACTCGTAAGACTTGTAGCGTTGCGTAGTCAATGCGCTACAGTAACAGAGGACTAATTCGAGGAATTTATAAGCAACGTGTCGTCTTCGGAGGCCTGGGGCCTAACTCCGTTCTATCACAGAGACATTCCTAATGGACCAACCCAATTACACTTTGCCCACCCAATTTTTTTTTATGGATGGGAAATCATCAAATGACTACTCCCGCTTTGGGTGGAGCGGGAGTGTCAGACTTACTGACTAAAACCCATCCGTGCTCCTCCTAGTGCCCTTAGCGTTCCAGGGCCGCGGTGACTCTTTCGAACAAAATCCGCAACCCTGGCAGGAAAACCTACATGCTGCCACCGAATTCGAGTCATTCCCTGTACGACAAGTGTCATGACCTAGGTACACAGGGAGGTATATATTTTTTTATAAACTGAAAGTAAAACCTGTCGTGACTTTAGTATCTAAAATTAAAACCTGAGTCACGATTTATATTAAAGGGCACATTCTATAGTGCCACGACATGGTTTCTTTTTTTTCATGGGATTGGAAAGTAAACCGATGAAATGTACCTAACAACAAATCAACGGCCGACTATTGAAGGGTTTATCTACTTTATCGTCTTCGGAGGCATGGAGACTAACTCCATATCACAGAAATATTCCTAATAGACAAACCCAATGACACTTTGCCCCTCCTGGGAATTAAACCCGGGACCCAAAAAGCTCAGCAGTCTTGATTGAGCTCGAATCTCGCGTGACCAATGGAGCAGTTTGTTTCCGCACACATGCGCGATGTGCGTGCGATAAAATATTTCCGGAGCCGATGGGTATCTCCGCTAAAGTTGCCCGCTGTGCCCGACTTCTGGTACTTTTTTTTGTCCTTAAGAAAAAAGGTTGCTACGTGTGGTGTTCAAGGCATTTGAAGTGGGAGACGCGGGCTGGACGTGCGGCTGGCACGAGACGCCACTAGGCCTGATGATCCGCAACGACATCATCATAATAATAATACGCGCTCAGAAGCCCGTCACCATCAAGTTCATTGGTCTGCCAAATGTGCAGCTTGAGACATTCTTCTCCGTAAGTATTGAGCCATTATCAGGCATCTCAACTTTTCCTACTGATAAATTAAATGTGAATGTTTTTGAGGATAGCTAGATGGATGGATGTCTGGGCCTCGTTAATAAACCATTCACGTCCATGTGCGGCATGTGCTCCATCGGCGACCACGTCATCGCTTTTCATGAGAGAATGCGGTCAAAACGCGAGTCTAATAACAATACCAAAAAACAGCTAAACCAAAGTGTAGAAGTAATGTTTGGGGTATCAAGCTGTTGGCTAGAGATCGACGCAGAAATAGCAGCAAAATCACCTATAGCAGGAAATTGTTGCTTGCGCGGGTGTGGCTGGCGCGCAGTCGAACGTTGAGCTGTGATTATGTGAACAAGCAGCATGTGCTTTGAGCATATACCTTCTTCAACGACTATGTGATTCGCGAGCATTGGTGAATACGCAATACATATCACCCTTCTTCTGCGGCAGTTTGGTAAAGTATCTTCAAAGGAAATCATCTCTTGAATTTCCTATTTCCATTGTGATTTAGTTCGTCATCAATGAAAATTTTCAGACACAGATAAAATATTCATTTTCATGGTACTTATCTTTTTTCTTTCAGTGTATGAGTTCGTCGTACTCGTATTTCAACATGCTCCGGCAATACAGCAAATAAGACTAGTAATTTTGGGAATTAAAACAAAAGATAATGAAACTGACCGAACCTGCCACATGTACCTATATTTACTGACACATCCTCGTATTGGCAAGCCATTTAGCAATTACACCATCGATTCCAAATTACTTAACCTGCTGCTCTCCATCATTCGTGAAGGTGGTGACACTGATCGGGTAGCGGTGGGTCATAATATGTGAGACGACAAGTACACTCTTACCCAAACTCCTACATACATGGTAGGGGAGCCCATGATGCAGAATGTGGATTTACTCGAGCGTCGCGGAAACCTAGTAGATTTGGTAGATTGGATGATTTGAAGAATAAATAATAATATAATAATACATATTTAAATTCTCTTCCACAAGGTACCTTACAAACTAATATTATATTAATAAATAGAAAAAAAAACTCCTTCGTGGGAGACTGGTATCTGCACTAGGAAATCCTGTCACACAGATTACCAGCCCCCCCGACAAACAGTGTTCTTGTTGCAAAAGCAAAAATAATAAGACCTTTGGATATCAAAAACAAGTAGGTACAAAAATACATAATAATACCCTCCTGAAGCGGTCGGGTTAATTAAAAAGGGAAAGAAAGAAAGAAAAATATTTATTTGGGACTCGCACAAGACAAACAAAAAGTAAAACAATAAAATAAAATTAAGGCCAGGTTTTCCGGAAAAACGTGGTTTTGCATTGTGTAAAATTGTGTTTTATTCGTAAACAACACGGATCTAAATTTTGAAAAAAATATATTACATATTTCACACTTCGATCTTGCGATTTCGGCCGTGCGATACACGATTACTTGCACTTTACTGCATCCAATTAAATCGCAAAGACAAGTCAAAATCAAGATGTAATTATCATTTCATTTGAGTTATATAAGGTTTTGAGTAATAAAACTTATACCACAATAAAGGTCGTAAAAAATGTGATATAAATCGGCCGTCATAATGTGAAATATGAAAATACGTATCCCACTAATTCCAAAATCAAGTGATTTTGTCGTTTCATGAGCGCGCCCCGTGTCATTTAGTCCCGAGCGGAACGTGTTGGAGGTCGGACGTGTGCCAAATTTTTGCGATCCCGCCACCCCCGCTAAGTTCTGTTACTGGCTAAGCCTAAATTGATTACCGCTCTAGCACTGCCGGCACACCAGTGTGCCGCGAATTTAATGTTTATGTTTATTTACGTAAGATTTATTTTTTATTTTGGAATTTTCACGTGTCGAGTGGTTAAATAATAATACTTGTATACAATTTAGTGTTCAAACAGTTGTAATATAGTTAGTTTTTATTAGATGTAGCTATAATTTTGTAAAAAAAAATGGGGGAAAAAAAGTTGTCACGGCTCTTCGTTGCAGCGGTGACTACTTTTTTTTATAAACTTTGGCTGAATAAACAAAAAGGTATATAGGTATATACATAATTTACTTTACTAACTAGGTAAGTACCGACACGAAACAGATAAATTTCCACACCGCAAACATGTGTGTAAACAGTTTAATTTAAACCTTATTTCAGTACGCATAAAGACGTGCGCTTTAGTGGTTTAGTTTTCGCGCGGAATAGATTTACCAACCGCATCGAGTATGTAAAACAATTGAATTTGAACCCTATTTCAGAGTGCATAAAGCCACCTCGCGCGCACATGATACAATGATTTACTGTTTTCAAATGTCAAATAGGTAGTTCACCCCGCTACGTTGGTCTTGATGGTTTCGGAGAGTTTGTATGTCTCTTGTCTTATAATATTTGTTATTTATTAGAAATGTCCGTTTTCACTTATCTTACTCCTAAACAAATGCAAAAATAATAGCTCGTATTTCCTACATGAGAGTTGAATATCGGTGCAATAATGTTGTGGTGTTCATGTAGAGAAGAAATATAAGTGTAGTTATACGCTAGGTGGGTACCTACTCACAGCCACCACAACACAACAAATAATAATATTTATGGTGTCCGCAACGTTTGTGTAGGTCTCGTCTATGCCAAACAATACGCGCAGCGCACTCGTGAGTCGCGTGCCATAGTGTAAAAGTGTTACAGTATGACCATTTCCTATGAAAATATTATAATAACATACTTTTGGTAACGTTTAGGCTACCGGACCAGCTCATTTATGCGCTGTACACTAGAGTCCATCCTCTTACTAATTACTAACAATGTATCAAGTTATGACAAGACATACAAAAAACTATGTGGTCAGTTTGGATAGTTTTTCCAATCCAATGCGTTACTTTATCGGTGTTTATTGGCAAGAGGAAAAATGTATAGAAATTATAAATTACATACACTAAACTGTTTTTAATTGACTATTGTAGTGTATATTATTAACCGACTTCCAAAAAAGAAGAGGTTCTCAAATCGACTGTTTTTTTTTGTTGTATGTTTGCTCAGCGATATTTTCGCCAATTGTCAATCGATTTTGATGATTCTATTTTTTTTGGAAGTGTATCTTCCCGGACTGATCCCATTTCAATTTGGTGAAGATCTGATGAAGAACTTCGGAGACAGGTAACGGAACTCTTCATTCCCGTAGGAATTCCCGTTCCCGTATAGCCGTACAGCCTTCCCCATGAATGTAACTATCATAAATTCATAATCATAATACAAAAAAGAATTTCTTGCACCGCGTCGCACGCAGTCACGCAGGCTCGACGCGTTCTCGTTTGGTGGCCGCGTCTCGCGCACCGCCCGTTCGATTTAATAATATTGTTGAATTATTTTAATTTTACATTATCTCCTAAACGGTGAGTTCAAATAACATGCTGTAAAAGACAAAGTTTATCTTCATAAAATTATCTTGATAATGAAGTAACTTTCGCTAGTAAGGATTAATATGCCTGCCTAATATTAATGCTGAAAAACCACCTTTAATTTTTAAATAAATTATTTGACATAAAATGCCTTAGTGTGGCATATTTATAAGAGATAGATATAGGTGTAACGTCGCGGACTTTTTTTTAGATCGAATGAAAAACAATATCTTTGTTGTACATGGTACTTACGTATAATTAGCTATTACCACAGCGCACTTCCACTTTATAATATTATTTAGTATAGATTTGAATAAAGTAGTATCTCATTATCATTATTGTAACACCATAAAATACATAAAGAAATTAAACACACACCATATTACAATTCTATCCTATTTATTTATAACGGTTTGCTATCTATGTTTCTGAGTACGTGCGTCTGTGTGCCTGTGTATCTGTCTTTGGCACTGTAGCTCCGTTATCTTTATTGAACAGGGATATTTTGTAAGTTTTTAAAATTTTACTTGTTAATTACCAACAAATCAAAATCAAAATTTGCGTT
The DNA here is from genome assembly GCA_947386135.1 of Melanchra persicariae. Lineage (NCBI taxonomy): Eukaryota > Metazoa > Arthropoda > Insecta > Lepidoptera > Noctuidae > Melanchra > Melanchra persicariae. The sequence goes on along the minus strand of OX376648.1, from coordinate 15,775,341 downwards.
ACAGGGCAATAGAGCATGCGGAAGGGCGTGACTTGTCTCCAAAATAATACTCATTTATTGGGGTTACCCCCGACGGTATAGTTGGGAACGACACCATTGTTGAAATTAAATGTCCAATAACGGCATTTAGAAAAGGGAAATGCTGCTATTGAAGAAAGTAAAATACATATATTTAAATTCGATAGAATAAAACATACCAGGGTTATAAACAAAAAAAGTAATTGGTATTACCAAGTGCAGAGTCAACTTCATGTAACAGAAAGGAACCAATGCATTTTTGGAATATGGTTCGGTGAAAACTAGTAGTAGAAAATATTTCAAGAGGTGACGAATTTTGACGGGTGCATATGGAGAAAAAAATTATAGATTTTTATTTGAAATGTATATTGCCAGAGATTGTGGATCCGCGCCAAAATCGCGGTATGCCAATACGAGACATAATATTGAGAGAAAACAAAGAAAATGTTAATGATAAGCCTGTGCAGCCAGGTCCAAGCAAATCCAAGGACCATATTCCGTGTCAATCTACTCAGCTAGGTCCATGCAAACCGAGACAGCTACAGTTCAACGAATTTTAGCCAGTTGCATTGGTAACTTTTATTATGTTAACTATTTGATTAAAAAATATAAAAACGTTTTTGTTTTTTTTAAAATAGCATCTAGGCAAATTCCAAACCATTTATACTTCTAAGCTTTCTTGAATTATAATATTCAAGAATTGTAACATAATTTTCCTAAAGTAAGTGTGCCTACCTACTACTTGATTTTTACGAAGGTATCGCACCAAAGCCAAATAGCGCGCGACGCGTATTTTTGTATCGTACTCGTATTCATAATTTTCGTGTCAGTCAGATTTTAAATCCACCATATACTCTAAAATAAATAAGTATTATTACTGATTTTTAATGATTAGTAATTGGATTCAAGTTTGTACAATACGTACTTAATCCATCTATAACCTTAAAAAATACTTAATAGAAAAATAAAACAAAATAAACTTATACTAATCAATTCAAGTTGATCTACTGCATTACTTTATCCTGTGACGGAACTTAGTACCTACCCGAGTCCGTGAACTCATGAGCGAGCGGTGCGCTTGGTGCGCGCGTCTCCCGCGCATCGTAACTTATTACGTATTGCTACTCCTTGCGGGGCCTGGGGTAAGCGTTAGATGCCTACGCGCTCAAGTCAGGCTCGCCTTAACGATAGGTATATATTCTGTGCGAGGCCAAAAAGGTCCCTATCTCAGCATAAGCTGCACTGAAGGGAAAAGTTTAGAATATTAAAATTCTTAAAAATTAATTTGTTGTGTGTAATTTATGGTGTGGTGTGGTTCTTTTATGTTTTCACTTTCAGCAGTGGTGGAAGCGTCTACAGTTTTTCAAAGTTGTAAAAAAACAATACCAATACAATATACAAATATTTATTGGAACAAAAAAACAGTTTACAAAAGTTAGTGTTCGTTAACAACCGCATTACACAAGTATGGAATACTGTGTCGCGGCCATTAGCGCCCACCTCTAAGAGGGGAGACGACAGCGTTCCAGACATTCATACATAAGTAGGTACAGGAAAACAAAATAATTATATGATTTAGTTTTAGGAGAATAAATATAAAAATAATAAAATCTTAAGCACTAATTATATTGTTTATGCACGTAAGTGAATTTGTAAGTATGTGTAGGTATACGTATGTTGTCTGTTTATGTTATTTGGACGGAAGTGGAAATTTTTAGATTTTTACAAGATGTTCAAGCTCTTCATAAGTTAGGGAACTAAGCCACTTATGTGTAATTGCTTTACACTCACGTGAAGTAAGGGGGTAAATGTTCAAAATCCCATTTATTTTGTTATACAAAATTGGGCTTATATAGTAGTATTGTCGTCTAACCGTCACGATGCCAACAATGACATGGAAATACTCAAGCGTGTCAGATATTGATATTTTCCATGCTCCAACATGTCTCCGATTCCCTAAATGACTCTAAGGAAAGAGTACTGCTTGTACCTTTTTGATGTAAAAAAGGAATTTAATAGTATCATTTGCAAAATGTGGATGCCTATTTTTTGTACCACCTCATAGATGTGTGCTCATTTGGATAGTCAACACCTTTCATAATAAACATATTTGGTTTGTTGACCACACGACCACGCCTATTTTCCACTAGCATCAAGTGGGGTGAATGTCCTTTAGGATCAGCCAAAACATAATTTTATTCCATACTGTATACATTGTATGTCTTTTATTTTTTATGTACCTACCTACTGTCTGAAAATTACACTCCCTCTAAATCCAACTATTGATTCGTCTATACTTAATTCCCTTTCTGGATAAATTAAATTATTCATCATGTCGTTCAAATAACTTAACAAATAATCAATTTTCGAATACTTAATTCCAGAGTCATAAGTCGTGTTGAAGAAAAGGCATCTTAATACCTTTAAAATAAATAAAAAAAACAACTGCGCTCGAGTAAGCCCAGACATCGTATTTTTTTGCAACTTGTTACCCTCCCGTCTCTTTAGGTTACGCTCAAATCGTTCAGATTAGCAAAATTGACACTTCTTAGCTAGTAATTAATCCCCTATATCTTAATCTGACGCGCTCGAGTATTTCAGATGATCGATTTTTTTTTACTAATCTGACGGCTTCTCCCCGTACCCCCTTATATTAAGGGCTCATACTGGTTGACGGTACTTATCAACATGTAAGGTATCCTCCCTTATATTAATCTGCCGCGCTCGAGTAAATCACAAAATCCCTTCTAGGGCTCCCCTGACAATACCTACACTAATTTTATCACTACCTACCTATACCTTTAAATTGATTGAACATCTCTTTGGTTTCTCTTTTCAAATAAAAATAATAAACACATTAATTCTAAGAAGTTTTATTTTACCTACTTGTATTTAGGCTTACAGAAATAAGAATTTTAAGAACTTATAATGCCTGATATTTGTATCAGTTCCTTGCCTTTCTATTTCCCAGTTTATCAAGTCCAGGATAAAAACCGTTGACTAACGTCACGCGTGATAAATGATATTTATTTTGTAAGTAGGTTAAACATAACACTTTTACACGTCAATATTTTTGGTAATTTTAAGCTAGATGAGGCCGGTGTTTCCTAGCTGACTACCCTGAGAAGAAACACCGAAACAAACTCAGAGGTCACAGTCTCTTTTGAAGTCCATACAAATTGTACTGGTCAAATCATACGAGAACCATGTAGGTTAATGTCTGAGGTGGCCTTTTGAGGAAAGTGCCACACAGATTTGAGTGGACCTGTCCAGACAGTGCAAGCATTTGTCAGTTATTATGGAGCTCAAACTTAGAACTTTAAGGAGCTCAACGATTTGACGAACAATACCAAAGTAAGGACATTTGGGTAGGCCGCATAAAAAAAATCTCAAACTGCCAGACATTGTTGACTAACATGAAATGAACCCCTATCATAGCGATCTGCATAGTCCCCACATTCACAATACGATGTGAGTCGCGAACTCGCGACTACTCGCGAGCTTCAGTAAAATATACTTCAAAGGAGTCCACCCTATCTCCAGACGAGGGCGTCTTTAGGCTCAATATGTTAATAGCTTGAGCCCTTGTCTTCTGGCATTAAGAAGTATATTGTGATGGGCCCTTGGGCTGTGTGCACTGTTTCCCTATGTCGAATCAGTTGGGTTGCTGCCAAGCCATACAGCAAGCATGGTATACCTGAAAGTTAAAGAAAAGTTTGTTAGTATTTACAGTGCGATTTATAGAAAGTTATCTGTTTGAAGATGAGAATTTACTTGCAGCGTAGTATAAAATAAAATACCTTAATAATAAAAATTCTTTACCTATTGTCGCCAGTTAATACATTCAAACTTTACGGGGCATTTGCCGCAGTGTATTCTAAAAGGAGATTTATTTATTTCGTAACATTTGCTTACCATACCTACTTACAGTTTCTTTGTTGGCTTTTTTACCAAAGCGTATAGCAAGCCCACTTAGAATTCATCTTATAAACTAAAGAAAAATAAATACAGATTTTGATCATCGATTTATGAGTGCACGTAAATATATCGACCTCCGGTTTCTGAGTAATCGGGCGTTCAGCAAACTGATCGCTTGGGCCGTTGGAGCATATCGAACTGTAAGTGTACCTACGTGACGGTGGAGCCGCGTACAGGTATCGCGAGGCACTGTCGCGCGCTACCCGTGCATCAACAGCGCACATTTACGTCGTAGTTCTAGCATGTTAGGTATTGCCAACCATTCCCGCGATAAACAGAGACGGATATAAAATAGGGATAGATTAATGTTTACTTTCAGTAAATAAGGTCCAAGGAATGTTATCAGCTGAATAGCTTCCTCTTCTCACCAAGTTTTTTGCAAGACTTCTTTTGTTTTCCAAAGGCTTATCTATTGCATTGGGATATTGAGGAACTAAGAAGGCAGGGCTGTTTCATTTAAATTACTAGCACGCCAGCGTCTTCACTCAGATGAAAGTAAAAATCCTATTGGAACATAAGACTGGTTTAAAAGTGTCTCTTCATGTTCTTATTTGTCTACCTGAGTTTCGAATTACGTCTAAATCTTAGTGTTTTGTGTCCAAAACCAAATTCATACTGTATACGGAATTTCGTAGTTATAATATTATTCTCACCTAAATTAATAACTTTGATGAACCTCATGAATTTATCTGAAACTGTTAGATCTTCAGGTTCCTTCTTAGAGCAGTGGTATTTCATGTAAGGGAAGCAGCCTGTCCTCAGAATCTGGTAATTTGAACTCCCAACGCTCCAGTTGAAGTTTGACATTCCAAATTGATCATTCTTTACGCTACTGTACTGAAAAAAATTAGGCAGGAATATAGTACTGCTATAGGCTCAATAAAAAAATATTATGTTGATAAGCTAAGGTATTATTGCTACTAGCATTACTAGCATTTTGGGCCGCGCCTGTTCAAATATATAGGTAGGTAGATAACCATGGAGATGATGAGTAATCATGACTGAGTATTTGTTCGCTCGCACGCTAGACCCTGCCATCTCCTGACACTACCCTAACCTATTCGAGTCTTGGGTGTCCTTAGTTCTGAACTCTCTCTAGACTTCTAATTGTTCTTATAATGTTGGTGTGGTGTGTATGGGTTGTTAAAAAAAAAACAACAATAAATTACATAATTTATTGTATTTTATAAACATGTACATAGTGCACATTTTAACATTATTTAAATTTCTTTATAAGAGGGCCTCCTCTTTGTGCAGTGCCACACTAATCTTTGTGTGTTGGTCCCATCTGGTGCCACAAATCTATTTTTCAACACATTTGCTCAAAAAATGCATTTACGAAGCCTGTATAATAATATATAACATATTGTTCGAAAATTAAAAATTACGCACCACACAATGAAACATGTGGTAAAATAGGTACTCTCACCTAAGTACATACTTTACTGCATACTCCGTTGTATAGCGCCGTGCGTATCCTTTATGGTTTTTTTTTAATTTCCATAAAAAATATTTAAGAATTCCACCAAGAAGTTTCCCAGTCCTAGAATAGATAAGCTGAATGATCAAACCTCCTTGTTTGTAAAAACCAACTCACCGCACTTATATTATAAATAACTGTTTATCGCTATGGTTAATTTTTATGTATCCATGTTCAAGAAGGCAATCATATGCTTTCCAGAAGTATGTTTTCATAATAAAATGGACCCTCCTGAACATGCTTTTTGATGAGGGGCACCAATGTTTCAGCTGGTCTCTAATTTTTAGGACACAGTTCCACGCGAAAATCACCACTGCAGTCTTCCTTGCCCAGTACCCAATGGCTTTCCACTTGATGACCTCTATTACAGTTCCTTTTTCCAAATTTAGACTTGACTAAAGATGAAATGGGTACATGCTGCTCACTCGAGTCCAACACTTGCATAGCACTTAACACTTCGGGAGATGCAATGGTGGACGAAAGCTGGCGCTCAGATGAAGTGCTTACAAACGGCTCACAAGAGTTCAAAACGGGTACAACACTTGAAGACGTAATCCAGGGTGCACGCACGAGCAGATCACTTGAGTTCAACACTTGGACTATTGTCATTTTGGAATCAAATGACATGATGTTAGCAGAAACCGGGGACTTTAGGGAAAACCATGACGCCAGCCAATCGTTGCTACAAAAGGAGTACGATACACGCTTTAAAAATGTGAAACGACTAAGCTATGGAGAGTAGTTGTTTCTTTTACTGATTGCTACTGTCTTGTAACAATCATGTCTGCGGTCTGCGGTTTGCGATGATACTAAGGATATTGAAGCTTATTTTCTGTACCTAAGAAACATATATTATGAGCCACTAGCTGATATTACCTTCACAAAGTACGAGGTCCAGGGAGGCTCTTTGCATTGAGTCAAATATGCTGTTAACACCTCCGACGTAGTGGGTTTTGACGAAAAGTTTGCTATGTGTACAGTTACTGTTTTAACCTGACTCAGTAATCTTTTGTTAGACATTTCTTTTAATATGATCATTGATAATTTGATTTACAAAAGTTACATAAAATGAAAATAAAATAAAATGAGAATAATGAATAGCTTTGATTTGACATTGACAGTGACACTGACACCACATGACAATAGGGATGATAATCTGACGAGTGAAGTCGATTAATCGCATTATCGATTTAAAGAAAATTCGTGAAACAAATTGATATTTTGATGATTTGATGCTCAGAAATGATTCAGTGAAGCGACATGGACATCCGATTCTTTCAGTATTGATAAAAACCAATAAAGATCATAATATTTATTAACAGTTAGTTGAATGCACTCAACATGGAGAATAAGTAGAGTAGAAGAGCCACAACTCAAACGAGAGCTAGCCTTATATGCCTGTAACTATACTGTAAGAGTCCAACCAAGGAGTGGAATTCCCTGCCAGAGTCTGGGTTTCCTGATAGCTGCAACCTAGAGTCTTTAAGTCAAGAGTGAATAGGTTACCTCTAGGCAAGCGTGCTCCATCTTCGACCACATCATCACTTACCGGTGAGATAACGGTCAAAGGCGTGACTATCAATAATAAGTACCCTGGCGAAGGCTGTTTCTGTAAGAATTTTTTCCTCGATTATAATAATATGCCAACTAAATTATTATAATCGAGGAAAGATTCTCAAAGAAACAGCCGGAGGACCAACAATTGGAGGTCTACACGTAGACCTCCAATTGCCCACTGTCCACCCGTTCATATTTCGATCCAGCTCGTCCCTAGCTATATCCTCCCCCCAGCGACGCCCTAAGCCGGGGTCCGTACGCCACAGGGGATGCCCTTAGCGTGTAGTCGCTTAGTTTTATTAATCACATAGTTCTGTGTTCTAGTGAGTAACCAGCGTAACCCCTCCTACAAGTAGTAGGTAGAAACACACTACGGTTTCTTTGTACATCTCAGATTCGGATCAGATACAGTGCGAACCGCTTAGAACTGTCTGAAAGCCGTCATAACCACAATATGCATTAATATAATAAAGACACACTATCGTCATTCCATAGGCACGTTATAATTAAGATGCTGTCTATAAGAATTCTTCAGTTACAAGTTCCTTTGTAAGTAGTCCCTTACGTCAGGCCAATAACCAGGCACAAATATTAAACTCCGACACGGACAATATTCTTCAACGGAAAACCTCACTAAGCATGGCCCAGGGTCCCTGGATGAGCAGGGAGCGCTTGCCTACATTAAACCAATGTGCAATAATCGTTTTAGGTTTTTGTATTATTGAGATTGACGGAAAGCATCCAGCATTGTTTTTCACTAGCCACCTGACCAGCACACATAGTAAACCAGCCAGCTATCCGAGGATGATTTTTATGGATTAGTGTTTGGTAAAAATGCATAGCAATAAAATACTATGTCAATGAGGTCACATAACCTCCTACTGTTTTAAAAACGGTTGAGTAAAGCTTCCTCATGCCTAACCGTCCGTGTGCACATATACCGCCAATTATAATCAGACGGAGCACAATACCGTCATTGACAGTCGTTTTGTTACTGCTGAACGCCGCCCACAATTATTATTATTATTACTAGCCCGTACTGTCCCACTGCTGGGCAAAGGCCTCCCTCCATTCCTTCCAATGCTCACGATGTTGTGCTTCATCATTCCAATTCTTAAGGAAGACATCCAGGTCATCCCGCCATCTCCTTCGTGGTCTGCCGCGGCCTCGTCTCGCTGTTTCACCAATCCTGTAATTTACGGGCCCACAAAGATAAATAAAAATTACTCGTCATCATCATTTCATTTATTTGCTCAACTTACTGACAATTTCGAAAATCACAGTTATTTTTGACATTTTGTAATATTCAATTATTACATGATAACAGCTGTCAGCTGTGGTAAAATGGGAAGTGGGTATAAAATGGTATTAAATATTATTATTTATTGGCCTCGGTATATTACATATTTCTATTGAGTAAATATTACAATAGGTACTTAAGGGTAGGTCCATCATTGTAAAAAGTAAAAGGAAAAATATTTCAATAAAAAAACATGTTAAGTTGTCATAGAAAATGAAAAAAATGATAATAATACTAATAAATAACATTTATCAATTTGTAATTTAGAATCCATATTAATTTTACAAGTTAATGAAGTGAGCAAAATGAAGGGCGACACAAGACGCCGACTTGGACATGACACGTAATGTACAATTGATGAAACGAAACCAACAACAATAATAATACATTAAAATTTAAATTATTCCAATCATCTACTTATGAAACAAAACAAAAAGCGTTCGTGTATTTAAACCTATGGAAATATGATAGAAAAATCACAATATGTCATTGGAATAACATCCTACAGATATAATAAAAAATTAATGGTGTCATCTGCGATACCACTTATGGGTTAGTACTTAGAAATATTTTAATGGTGGGATCGTAGCTCATCTATATACAATACCAACAATTTCAATAGACTTATACAATCACTCGAGTCCCCTACAGCGTCTACATGTTACAAAGCTTTGTACATAACTGTCCTCCGAGCCGCGCGTGCGCAGCGCTGTGATGTATCGCTATTGTACAGACATTATGTGTTATGCCGAGGTAAGACCAACAATTTTGTACAAAGCCATGGTACATACTCAACTTTATTGCATTCAAATACCACTCTACTTCAAAATATTTTCAAAAGGCCTACGTTATACAATGTCTAACATTAATGTTTTGTAATTTCTATGGGAACACGAAACACCAAGATTATCCAATTCAAATATTTGCATTGTGGTATAATAATCAGTTTGATTATTAAAAATTTAATTATTAATTCTGTACATCACTATTATTAACAATTTATGCCATTATGTTAGCCAATGAATGTTACAATCATAATAATATAATGATAAATTTATATGACATGGATAGTTGTTTTAGACACGAGCTTCATATTTAATACATAGTAATAATTTACATACATAGCTGCAAGAGAACGTTCACAAAAACGACATACATAAAATATTTAACCCGAAGCCTACATCCAAAACTACATCAACGCGCAAAAAGCGTCCAGCGTTTCTCCGTAACATACACATTAAAAGTAATTATTAAAAGCGGTACACTAATTAACCGCAAGAGACAAAAAAACATTAGGATCGAATATCGTCTTGAGATCAATCATAGTAAAACGAAGGGCTGGATCCGTGGATCCATTCTAACGATACGCACACATCCACCGGGCACTGCGTGCAGTCCCGCGTGGCGTGTCTTTGGTATGGAGGCTCTGGCGCGCGAGGGCTGCGAGGGCCGCGCGGCTCTAGGCCTGCTACACGCGCGGCTCTAGGCCTGCTACACGCGCGGCTCTAGGCCTGCTTCACGCGTGGCTCTAGGCCTGCTTCACGCGCGTCTCTAGGCCTGCTACACGCGCGTCTCTAGGCCTGCTTCACGCGCGGCTCTAGGCCTGCTTCACGCGCTTGCGGGGCGGCCCGATGGGAGGGATCTGCTGCTGCTGCGTGGCCAGCGCGCGGAAGGCCTCGGCGATGAGGTGCGGGTGCGACGAGATCATGTTCTTCCAGCCCGCCGTGTCCATCACGTCTGTGGCGTGACTCCTGGAATCGAGAAACATAAATACGTTAGTAGTGTTCAATGATACCATCTTAAATCAAAACTGGGACATCTGAAAGGTAAACTTATGTTCCACTGGTCAGTCTTTCCCATGGACTTTCTCTGGCCAATTCAAAGTGTTAACATCGACTTTTTTTCTTGTAGTATAACATAACTGCTGGTGGAACTTTTCTGCCTTCAAAAGACTCAAAACACAAACCAATTTAAAACTGCATAATATAAAAAATAATACTAACGTGTTAATAAAATCGATAGTTTGCGCCTTCAGCTGGTCCGCAGAATGCAGGTCTGCAAGTATGAGTGTGTCCGCCGCAGTCTCCACCGATAGGCTGAGGCAGAGCGCCTCTTCACACATTACTTTTAACCGCTCTAGAGCATACTGGAAACAAAAATAAATTGTTTTGTAAGTACAAGATTTTATTATCTTTAAACCAAATTGTAGGAGTTTCCTCCACAGCCTGGCTAAACCCACAACGTGTAGTTACCTTTCTTGTATAGAATAACCCACATAATAAAATTCACAAAAGAGGACAATGATGTCAGCCGATAGACAACCAATGCTAACTAAATTATTATAATCGAGGATAAATTCTCAAAAAACAGCCTTCGCCAGAGTTTTGGCGATCACAGTAGATAAGAACGCATTTGAGGAAGCTGGTGGTCCTTTAGAAATTTGAATAACCCACTTATTGCTCATACGAACTACCCACAGGAATAACCCAGCATCTATCTACTTGGGAAACTTAAAACTGCTGCACACAGTTATTATAAATTCTCTCTATGACTATTGATATTTATCAAAGACAATCTAACTTCACACCATAAACTTCTTGTTGCCATACTCATTGATCACATATTCGCACTATTGACTATGGTTCGCTGTCACGTTGGGTTTGCGACATATCGTGCGAATGTAATCTCTATATCGATTTCTATGCACGTGGCTCAAATTGCCTTATTATCTCTGCTCAGCGGTTTTTATCTGTATCGCGTGATGGATAAGAGCCGTTATTAAATACGTTTACGTTTTGCCATTTTACTTCGTCTTTCGAGTTAAATCAATTGAGCTTGTTGGTTTGAAAAACTCTTTATTGAATACCATAATTGAAAGATAGTAGAAATACAATAAGGAGATTTAAACTATGCAGCTTAGTACCTAATTAACTTTGATGGCATCTACAAATAGAAGAGGTGGGGCCTGTCTTTTCCATCTTCAGACCACAAGACAACATTTCATCGTTACATCATGACTGGTCAGTGGTCAGTGTCGAAAATGGACCTTGACTTCAACCAACACACAACACTTAGTTTAACCCTAAACCACATGCCATCAGGTCCTGTAAAAGCCCATCATCATGACTCTTAGTCTCCTTCAAAACCAGTCCGTTAACGAAGACGACCGACTCACTACCAGGTTAATTGGCTCCTCTTAGACCGAGATTTTTGAAAGCTCGACCAAGCCAACCAACCGTCAAATCTCATACACTGACTAGATTTTGCTAGCAGCTTCAGTCAAGTCGGAAATTATTCCCAGGAGACGTATTACCGGGATATATTTTATGTAATCAGTTCAAACGTCCTCAACGTTCGATTAACAAATATCCAGACTTTCACAGTTATAATATTAGTAGGACGGGTTAACCTAAACCACAAAGAACCAAAGATAAAAGTAGTTTACCTTATCAGCGGCTGCTAGGAGGTCGTCGGCCATTTTGTCTAGGTTGGGCGCGCGACCCGTGTAAATAAAACGAAGCATTTCTCGCAACACTTCGTGGTCTACGTCTGTGATGTCTACTCGATTCCTTTTCCTTTCTTCCATTTCGTGTTCAAACATCGCTGCAAATACTGGACTTCTCGCTGGAAGGGAGAAAAGAGTTTTGTTAGCATTTATTTTTAAATAAAACGACTTTTTCTTCACTCAAGATAGTGGAACGAATTTGGCAGGTGGTTCATAAATAAAACTGCATATTATGCAGAAAAAAATTCAACACCCATTTAACATAAAACTGAGTAACGTGAATGTAAGTTTATTTTCTGAAAATCTCAGTAAAATATCGTTGATTAAACACCCCCAACAAAGAAACAAGGGCCTCACAATGACCGCTGCAAAAACCGGGCGACTTGAAAAAAACAGTCATTTAATTCAAAGCTCCATGTTTATTGATGTCAGCACTAAATTTACAACAATACAATTCCAATTTTGGCCACAAAGGGAAAAACATAACGGAAATCCCATTAGCTCTGGCGTACTGTTATCACAACCTACATAATATGAGAATTTAATTTGTATTGTAACACATTCTCTAATCGAGTGATCTGGATTAATTAATATTTAAACTCGGTTGTTTCGAGTGGCATGTTGATCATATTTTTGCACAAGAACTTAGTACCTATCATGATATAGTACAGTTTCGGGTTATTCCCAACAAAACATAAACGCAATTTGTTATGATAGCTCTATTAGTTATATACCTATGTGGCTTATTATTACCTATCACTAAGTTCTGTGGTTTTCTGTTTTGTTAGGCACAGTTACCCGATAAGCTCATGTCAGTCATGTCATAGCGGAAAAAACAATACGAACGATTTGAAAAATTACTTCTAATAATTAATATTATTATAAAACTAGAACAATAATGCCCGCTACATTATTTCTAATGTGTCTGCGTTCGGAAATTAGTACAAGGAAACTACAGGGGGGTTTCGGGACGAAAATAGCTATATGTCCTCTCCTTGGCCTAAAAGTCTCGAACGTTCAATTAAAATCTATAGCGTTTGCTGTTGCGCGATGCAAAAAGAATAGACTAAAGGTTGTTAGCACAACTTGTCATTTACATATCTGATAAAAATCTTGTGATAAAACGTCACTTAGTTACGTGGCACATCGATCACTTATCCGGAACCTATCACTGGTGAACGTGCCTAAAGAATGCGTAATGCGATAAACAAGATAGCAACAAACGCGAGCAGTATATAATTTGAATTATCTGTTTTAAACATTGGAGAAGTAAACCTAGTGTATGAACGAATGATTGCCAAAGCAATATACTTCTGCTAAATAATATTCTTCATTTCTGAGCTTTTCACCTTCATTCTTCCTGCTACGCTTCGCACGCTATAATAACTCTTAGCTGCCTTACTATACGGGTTAAATTCCCGTGTAGTGTTAGTATAGTTACCGCACGTAACTATGCTACAAACTATTTTATATCGGTCTAAGTCTAGATGAGCTGCTGAAACTCTTATCAACCTAAAGAAACGGTTCCAAGATATCTAAGCCTTTATGGGCCTCTAACTACTTAAATAATTGAACTGTTAAGTTTTAAAGTAAACGTTCAAATTACCTGCTAAAATGGCTTTATGCGCCTGGAATTCCCTTCCTCCAACTGCTAACGTAACGTCGGAAAACCTTTCGTTGTCGAACAAGGCACCCAAGTCGTCTGACAGCTTGCACTCAGGCACTTTGAACTGGACCACGTTGCTCTGCCCGCTGATGTTGATACTGTCTGCTACAACTGACACTTCACAGAATATCGTCAGTTTATCTTCAGGTAGGAGGCCATTTGCTTCGTCTAATAGGAAGTCTCTGGAAATTTGAGAAATGTCGAGTTAGTGTTGAAGTTTTCGCAGTAGAGATTTTGTATTAGACACGTATTTTTTTCTTTTTTCATGTGAACAAAAAATTTAAACGATACAGTGCGTTGAAAACTCATGTGACGTCACTTGTACGTACTCTTTTTACTTACACGTGACGAATCTTTGATGCGAAAATCTAAGTTATTTTTTATCTAACTGAGGGACTAAATAAATTCATAATTTTTTAACCAGGAATCATCCCTATTGATAAAAAAAAAAACAGGAACTGGAGAATGTATTTACTGGGAATAATAGAAACATGAGAATTTTTCTAGGTATCCACAATTATATATGAACTGAAGAGTGGCCCTTCATTCCAGTTATAAAAATCTTTAAAGTGAAATCAGACCTCAAGCTACAAGTTTCTTTAGCCATATTTGTTAAAAAAACTAACAATCTGATTGGTAAATCAGTATTTAAACTAATTACATAGGAAACATTTTTTTAAACAAGGACCTTTTAAGCCCTCAAGACAAAAAACTCACAAAATAAAATTGATGCTAAGGTAACTGATTTACAGCCTAGCGTTCTTGTTCTCATTTTTACGGTGTCGTAAAAACGTTAGCACTCAGTAAAGTTAAAGTAAACCTTGTGGTTGGTATTCGCATCAACGCAATGGAAGATTTGGCCCGGAGCCTGTCGTTAGTGGCGCTCGCTCCCTTTTATATTGGCCACGAAATGAAGCCGAGGTTCCGGAGTTACTAATGCTTTCCGATATTTTAGATCATAGTAAAATATCTTGTTATGGAAAAACGTTTTACCTATATGTTTGCAGTGATAACTTAACCATTTTTTTATGACTGAGCAATTGGAAGTAAAACTCCTTGAAAAATAATAGAGGTAGATCAAAATATTTTTAAACGTTTGGTCAGAATTTAAAATAATTGATAAGTTCCTCTATCTCACAAAAACTTAAATAGGGTTTCAAGCAAACTGAAAAAAGGCCACGAACTAGCCGGCGGGCAACAGGTAGTGATAAAATTGTTAGAATTAGATTAATGAACATCGCAGACACCTTGACCCAAAAAGGGTTTCCGAACCAATTGTATCAATCTAGGCTTGTTTCCAAGAATGCGTGCCAGGTAAAATTACTAATAGGATAAAGACTGTGCTTAATTTGTGAAGAATACTTTATTTTTTTGAGGCTTCGCTGAACTTAATTCGATATTTTTAAACCCTGCACTATTATGGATATTCGAGGTATAATCGTGACTAGTTTTGTGACTATACCGGATACGTTCAACGCATGACTACAAAAGGGGTTGATTTGACGCCAAAACCAAAAACACAAGACCCTCAATATTACACAGCCGTCCCTGAACAGCTGTTGCTACAAAGATTACATGTATGTAGCCAGGGGTCCACATAACGTGGTGTTTATAGCCCTCGCGAGAAGCCCACATTTTCAGAAGTAGGGAATAAAATTATGTGACTGCGCCGTTATTGGGGTCCGCCCCCAACCTAACTGTATGCTTCGTGAAGCTTTCCATGAAATCTACTCTCTCTGTGATTTTTTTGTCGTTGTAAAGTCATTACCTATTTGTTTTGATATAATACGTAGGTAATAACATTTTACTGTATCTATGTTGTATGTAATTTACATTTTAAAAATAACTACCGCTACTTTGTGAATCTTTAAAACAAATAAAAATAACGCATTCTATAGTTAGAACATCGAATAAATAAAAATGTGTGACTCACCTTCTTATAAATTTTTTGAACCCCCAATCTTTGCCTTGAACGAATCTGTATGCGCGCTGTGATTCCATCGCCTTCGTTTCTTCCCGTTTTGCATTTAATATTGAGAACTTGAATTTTGCACGCACTTCTGATTTATTACACGACACTAATAATAAGTATAAGGATAAATAGTCTTTGCTCTCTTCATCGAGTCCTTTAGGATTAACACGAAGACACCACTTTAATTTATCACTAGCACCTGCTGAAAAAGTCGATGATTTTAACACTTCACCCATTTCTTCTCTACAGAAACTAAAATTGTTTATTGTCCACATGTAACTGAACTTAACCACTTTGACCTGAAACAAAGAAAAAATGATTTAATACATTATTAAATTTAATATTCTGTACAATTATTTATTTATTTAACCTTTATGTACAATAGTGGTACATGGGCGGACTTAATGCAACAAAGCATTCTCTACCAGTCAACCTTTGGGTTAAAAAGACTACACTTATGAATTATTATGGGAGGCATTATTGCGTAAATGTGGTACAGCGTATAACTTCAAATGTAGAATTAAAACTACATAGTGGCACTTATCAGTCAGAATGGTGAAGAATGCTTCATAAATAATGCAAAAGTATATATATAGTAAGGGAAGCAAACACTTTCACGAGGTACCCCGGGTGGGTGACCATAAATCTCCTCGGGCGGGTCCCTAACTATTCTACTTAGTGCTCTGTACATTGTCCTTAATTGCCCCACCTACAGTCACCATGAAAAACAAACAAGCGCAGTTTAACGACTTATTTATGGCAAATAAAATTTCATGAAACAAAATGGACAACACTCATTATTTAATTCATGATTCAAGGTTAGGGTGTCGTTTGTTGTTTACTCCAAACAGTTTATATTAAAGGGTCTTTGATCTTGGTTTCAGGTAATTCCAATTTCCATAAGACGCTGTTGGCGTAGCGTATCTATTGTATGAGCTTGCATCTTCAAAATCGTCTGTGACGATTATAATTCATTCATAATAAAAAATAATTAGCATGGTGCGAGTGAGGTGAACGTGATCGGCGCATTGTGGGGGCCCTGAGCCGCGTCGGGTGGACACTTGAGCCACGGCGTCGTCGGTCAGGAGGACAGGCGAGGCAAGGCGCGGGCGCAACCTGGCCGTGCTGGTCGTTGCCCTCGACCGTTGCTTGGCTTGCGGTGCTGCTGGGGTCTTCGCCCGGTCGCCGACCCGCGCCAAGGCCGCCCGCATCATCCCCGGTTCGCATTCGCGGACACATAGATAACATCCGTTTGTAGATTCCACCGCCACATAAAAGCCTTATATGTGTGCTCCTTATAAACCAGCTCTCTTATAGAGAAACATGTTTTGTTTTAATAACAATATGCAGGAAAATATGTGGGCTTTAATAATTTCAAATCATCATGACAAATCTTGAGCGTGGACAGAATTTTAACGCGAAATAATACTCATTACAAACAAAAGCGCATTTACATTGTGCAGAGTTGTGTTGGTATTGCAGTGCAACGGCATAGTTTGTTGATAAACGCAAGTAAATTGCAGTAATTTTAATGGCCGTTTCAAACTAAAGTGATTTACAATACATAATGGTTTCATAGTACCGTCGTTTGTGTATGGCTCACTTCAAAGAGAGGTCTAATTGTTGCGATAACATGCGAGGTTTATTGTTGACGCGTTTCCGAGTACTAATGAAGAACGTGATTATCGGAGAGCGGCACGTGTACCGGAGAGCAGAAGCGCCGAGCGAGAACACGTGTCTCAACTGAGCCTGCAATGCCACAATCCTACACGGAAGTATTATGTAGGGAACAGCTGTATCCTTAACAAGAATCATTGCAATACATGAGCCTACCATTAAGTTTATGTTAAAACACGATTTGATTGTCGACTCCGTTAAACAACGGTACCACATCACAACAGATTCCTAAAGATTTAAAATTGAGACAGATCTTAATAAATGTAGGTACCTACGTGCGGCAGCGTCGATATAAAGCAAGCAAAAAACCGCCGTTATTGCAGACTAAATAGATTTTTGGGCAAAAAGTATCAAAAAAGGTAATACCAGATCGGTGTGTCTATGTCGCACAACGGTCGTTCCAATTACTTTAGCGATGACCATCAGTCGGGAAAATAGTATTTTCAAAGTGATAGCTAATCGATGTTCGAAGCAGAAAATGAAGCAGCACCGGATAGCTTATCGCTTCGAGGTATACTGTTACTAATACCTTTTATTGACGACAGAGAGAACAAACGATCATTATGTAACGTGTGACGTTCCTGAACGTTTCACTTGGCATTGCTAAGTTATCACGTCTTCGTTTATCAGAGAAATAGTTTTGAAATTGGATTTTTAATATCACTAAATCGGTGAGATGCCGCGCGAGACGCATACCGCGACGGTATAGTAATAGTTATAGCTCCGCAACGTGACGCACGAGTCACCTCTGTAGTTTGAACAAGCGGACACGTGCACTCCTCTTCCTAGTAGCTTTAAATATGTATGTACACGTTAACACAATATGCATATGCGCGCAACATATTTCAAGTTCACCGATAACGGCCTTGGTAAACAATTATTATCGCTATTCGCACCACACCAACAGATGACTTGTATTAATACTTAACGAGCCTGAGTGTGCGTTTCAGACGGTATTTGACGAATTTGTTACGTATGTAAGGTTGTTTTTCTGTGTAGCGTGACTGAAGCCTATTTTCAGGGCCCGTTTTCCTTCTTCAGTTGAAACTTCGTGCGTTGGCAATGGAACGCCCTTGCCATTCAAGTCAACCTTCACGTTTTACTCCCAAACGTCCTTTGTTTCACCGAAGCACATGTAAATCACCCGACTAATAAAATCTACCTTTAACATTCAGAACTACTTAAAATCTGATATAAGGCCGGTTCCACATTTACAGCATAATATACGATAACGAGCAATAAAGAGCTCGCTACGCCAATCAGTTTTCAGGACTCAGTAAAATCTGTTATAAAGGTGCCTCCACAAGTCCACGCTCACAACAGAGAAACGCGCAGACTGGCGAAACGGGGAGCTAATACATTCGCGTCGAGTTGAAAGGACTAGTGAAAAGTTCGATAGATACCATACTTTACCTGTGTGAAGCACCAGTTTTCCGCGACGGGCGTGTTGCCGTCGTGCAGCGGGCTGGGCACGCGGCTCACCGCCATGCCGCCGGCGCCGTTGGATGAGACGCGCGCCGACTGCGGAGCGGCCGCGCCGCCGCCCGACCCTCCACCGCCGCACTCGCTGCCTGCCCCGAGCCTGCAACAATGCATAAACACACATAAAGTCTACTTGCACCAAATCGCAAAGTGGAAACCATGGAAATAACAGGAAAATACCATAAGGGAAAATCAACTAAGAGACAGGGTTAGAGGCAGAACGGTTAGAAATATGGATGGCCGTTGGTGTGGATCAAGAACAGTAAATGGGAAAAAGGTCAAATGCTTTATGCAAAAATTGATGAATAAAAAGTAAATAGGCACCAGCTGTTCATATAGGATATGAAACAGATAAAGTACGCTATGGAGTTTCCATTCCTGCCTGCACACTAGACAACCAGGACTATAAATACGACAAGGAAATGCCAGACCATAAATACGTAGGTGAAAATCGATGCAATAAAGAGGGAGGAGAGGAACAATACTTTACGCTACACGGATAACCATTCTGCCAACTTTTCCCATCCAAATGAATATACTTTCGAACACAATAGCCTCAATTACGCACAGAAACAAATGATTTCGTCTGCTCATGTTAGTATTCTGCCTGAGCGGAAATGCCTCAACGTGACTGGCTTCGGCCTATTGGGTGTAAGTCATTTAATAGCTGCCATAATAAAGACTGACTAATCAGTGTGATGGTTACAATAATGTAATGACAAGATCCAGATCATTACTAAATTACAGACATAAATGTTAACATACATGTAATAAATAATGGGACAGACAGCCTAATTAAGGAACGAGCTGGAAGAAGACAATCTAGTAATGAGAATTTAAAGAGACCAGGAAATTAATTTTATGGCGTTTTATGCGTTTATTATCTTAATGTAATCGTCGATACTAGAATAGATGCAAACTTTATTGAATAACTACGTACTTGGTAAGTTAAAAACCAAGAAGACGATAAGTTAGTTTGGTTGGTCCTAAAATCTAATTTATACACGCACGATGATAACATAAAAACACGCTTCGAATTATCTCCAGGTCAGCAAGTTGGATGTGTATGGTCTACCTAATTATAAAGAGATAGATTTCAGAATCCTTCAATGATGCAATGCATGACGAGAATAACCGAAATAAATATACAAAAACGAAACTAGTTCCTAAGTCAAATAGGACAAGCTTATGATGTCACCAATCTGTAATTTGGCATTTAGGCTTTATTGGGATAACGATTTAGTATTTGTCTAGCTTGTATCTTCAGAGCTGAGGTAAAACAAAGACTAATATGTATGCAATACACACATTAAGGTAATTGTTATGTACGAGTTAGCACTCAATAAAACTTAAATAACAGAACACCTTTGGCCACCCTTTGGCCAATATTGATAAGGCATTTATGTAGTGTACCATAAGGATGCATAATTTTATTATAATGCTGTTTATAGCAAGACAGTTTTTCAGATAGTGTTTCCCATGGAATATACTTCGTTGACTGACTTTCAAAGTTCCAATTCATCGTGAGATAGATCGCGATAAAATGGTTTACCCAAGGTGTGCCAGTAATTTCTAACACGGATAAAAAGTTTTAGTGCTTCAGGTACATTGCGTAGATAGCCAAATGAAACAAATACAATACGCTAGCGAGTGACCTAGTGGCCGATAAGCAATACCTGCAAATTCTCATAGAATTGAATGCAAGGCGAAAATGTAGCAACGTCGTAATACGCCAATCAACGATCGTAGTTTCGCTTCCCAAATCTGGGACGCGAACACAATACATTATACTCACTTTATAAATGTATGTACCGGTACGTGCGCGCCGAGGACGGTTGCTGAACAATGACGAGTCGGCGAAAGAAGAGTTACACGTTAGTATCTTTCGGCTTTTGGGTTTCGGTGCCGTGATGCCGTCAAAATGTCGAGAGTATGTCGAAGTGGGACACTTACAATGTGCGAGATTTGACCGTCCTGCGAGACTTTCACGAACTGTATTTCGATTACCAAATACGCGTTAGAATCTGTGTCAGTTTCATCACCGCACTGCATCCGTTCACAGTCCGCGTGCGGTCGCTTTTTGTGAAGGTATAATCGTATCACGCCAGTTAACTGGATACTTATTGTGTCAGCTCTATATTTCGGGAGGATTTTCATTTCGAGAGCAGTCCAAATTTCGACATCCACTCTGGAATCTGGATTAATTTTGATGGGTTTCTTTATTCAATGTTTTGTTACTGCTATTGTTTGTAGGTCATTAATCCCGTGTACCTACTGCGTACAATTCGGGTTGTGTTATTAACTTAACACCAGTACAGATTCGGTTTGCAGGTAAAAGTAACAGTTGATTTCCATCCTCTTTCAGTTGGATCGAAGAGAAAAGTGTAAACAAAGTGAATTAGCAAGAAAGAGCGAAGGAGTAACTAGTATATAAAAGTATTGCATTGTCTCTAGAACACGAAAAATGTAAAGCCTGTATTTTGCTGCTTCTCTAATGCTACGACTCGGGATCGTAATGCGGTCTATTATTACAAAACATTGTCACATTGTGACTGAATGACGATGATGATAGAATGCTGTGGACTTCTGGTGAACTGCACATTACTATTCCATTGTACTTGTACCCAAACAAATTGTTGTGTTACTGCTCAACTGGAATATTTAGTAAACACAAGCTGTTCCAGATCACAGCTCGTACAATTATTTATTTATGAACAACTGAAGAATAAACAGGACTCAATTTGAATAAAAAGAAACAGGGCAACCGCAGAACCTACATAGGAATAACTGGAATAAAATGGACAGTTCTGGTCTGCACTCGCAATGAAATGAAGTATGTCAAACATAAAAAAGTGTCACAGCACTAAATAAAAGTAGGCTAAGTGAATTAATCGACACGACCCAGAAACTGCGGCTGCCGAGAGCTGATTCTTCACGACTGACGATGTTGAAGAAGACATTTTAACACCTTATTTTCATTTAAAGATTTCCCTTGCCACAGTTCAAGTCAATTTAAGTAAATCTAATCTCGTCAAAATTGCGAAACTCACAATCAAAATGTGTCATGATGAAACCATATAAATGTACAAATTGAAATCAAAAGTTAAACAGTTTCAGCAAAATATTACACATTGTGGTTAAATAAAATACTTGTTTCATGACAACTTTTAATAGGTGGATAACTTTTCATACCGCTAGGTTGTAGATAAGATATCGCACGAGCAACGATCACTCCGAGGTCGATCAACAATTTGCCACTGTAGCAAATGGAGCGGCCCGAGCGACCTACATTCAGCTTCAGTAAACCGCTCCTATGACGATTAACAATAGGTGAATCATCATATCAACTCATCTATTACTTTTGGCCTACATTAAAAAAATGTAGCCATAACCTACATAATTATGGCGTATTTAGTGTAAGACGAGTAGGATTTCACGGTGATCGTAGGATATTGATGTAAAGCTGCGGTGCGGCCGGATGGCCCTTGCGGTAGACCACCCACCGATGGGACCACCTTGCTAACGACATAAAAAAACTATTATGTACCTATCGTAAAATAGTGTTTTTGTCAAGACAGATTTATAACTTCAATAAAGTTATTTTGAAGGATTTAAGATCTTTAATCTATTTCAATGATTTCACAAAGGTGCTTTTAAAAACTAATTAAAATCAATTTTTTAATTTAAATTATTATTTTTATTCTATTTCCTTAAGTTAATGAACCTAACCAGTTAACACTACTTGGCATTTAGTATCTGAAAAGGATAGAAGATCTTTGAATTTGCATAGTCATAATTTAATACAATTTGTCAGGTTATTATATTTTTTGGATTATTCAAAGATCATAATTTGCATTACAGCAAAATAGACTACAAATCGAATACTTGGAGATAATACGAGTTTTTTTTTTTGTTTTTGGAGCATGCTATTGAAAACAAGATTGTTCCAATACCTCAGTCAAATTGGATAGACATTAGAGTTGAAAATAAATAAGTTTGATATGAAATGAAGAAGTCAACAACCCGTGAAATGTTGAGCAATCTACGTAGTACGTATCATCGGTCTCCCGTGGTCTTATTATAGATGTCACCCGACCAGCGCGCATCCTCTTCTATATTTAAGTCCTCTCGACGTCGTTTCACTACATTATTGGGATCGGTTGGTAAATCTTAAGCCGTAAGTAGGTGCCATAAAAACCGTGAACAGGGACTGACGCATTTAGCTGACTGAATTATTGGTACCTCAGCACTGACGTTCGACACATTTACATCAATTTCTGTTGTGTCACGGCCGCTGAGTTTACATTTAAGAGATAAACACCTCTATCTATGTAACCATCTACGTGTTTCAAATACTATACGGTCATGTGAAAGCTTATTATTAACATAACAAAGAAATTTCGCAAATACAATTACTACGTCGGTAGAGCGTTTACATTTTCATACGCAATTAATTTTCTATATTCCTGATTTATATGACTGTAAAATAATATTCAGCGTTAATATGTTAACATAGAATTAAGGTTGCGTTATTATTAAAACATTAATTTAGCTTAAATAACAACAGTTGCGGTTTTCCGCGCCCATAACATTGTTATTTACAATTAGTTGTACATGTCCTATATATGTTAAACCCTGAAAAGGTTTACAATAAGGCTGTACAACCATAAATTTGCAATCAGTAATAATAATGGCGGACGTTAGCCGAGACAATGGAATCGGAATAAGGACGATAGAACAATGAATGTACTGATACGCATATGACTGGTTTTATTTTTCAAACGGTGGTTCGCTGATGCAGCGGGCGTGCCAAGGGGGGAGTAACCAAGTGAGCAATGCCCTCTTAACGATGACTGCGTGTTGTGACTCAGACGCCCTGAGGACGAGCTGACATTATAGGGTCCTCGACTGGGATCTGAAGGACGGCTTGTTGACAGCGAGCAAATAGTCCTACGATATCGGCATCGTTATATATTACACTTATTTTTTTACATTCGTTTTGTTGGGTAAAACAATGTGACAATAACAATGGGAAACTATTGGAAATATGGTCTGAATGGTTTAAAAAAACACATTCTTAATGTAGGTATATGTCACCGGATAATTGCAAACGCAACGTAAGATTGTAAGATATCGCGTGAATATGTAAACTATTTTTTCTAAGTAAGACACGGATATATTGGAAACTATTGAATTTGGGTGGGATATATTGAAAACGATTTTTTCATAATTTATCAAGATATTATAATCTAATAAAGATTTATTACAATCTTACGGAGTCTGCAATTTTCCGGTGACATTATACACGTTCCATAACTATATACAGGAAAAATACTGGTATACAGGAAAAACACATAAGTACTACTTGAGTAGATGAATTAATTACACAAGCAACATCATAAATTCATAATAGGTTTACCTATGTACCTCGCATAAGAGAGATTTCCAGGAATGTTGCTATGTGCAAAGAGAGCCAAAAAGGGGGCGTAATGCAGAACGTAGACGTACTATTGATTTCGTGCCAGTTTTCCTACAGAAGTCTAGTCTGCGTCGAACTGAAGACGGTTTAAGTGGATACGAGGTCGCCTCGTCTTGCACACAAAGCAAGTAAGCGATTCTCTGTGACATTTTAATAATAGAGGTATTGTATCATGTCCGGTGGTGACGCAACAAGTACAGATGTCGAGGTTACTTATGTACGACAAACATCTAGTGTTCCAAATGACAAAACCTAATTTAGGCGGAGGTAGGGTGAGTAATTCTAACGTTGAGTAACATCTGACAATGGAAACGCGTCCTTTGTTCATAACATCGTCCTACATTTTCTATATATTAATAAAATTACTATTTATGAAATTATAAAGCGTACTTGTTCTAAATTCTGTTATACGAAGTTGCGGTCAGGCAGCTCAAAACCGACTGTGGCTAACATGCTCGTAAATTAGCCGATTATATTATTCCGAACGATGCTAGATAAACTAGTAAGCATTATTCTATATGAGGCCGTGATTTACTATAAAGTACCTAATTGTTTACGTCTATATTATTGGCTACATAAATATGAGGTGTATTTGCCTGGATGTATTTGAGTTAGCTTTGAAAGATATTGTTAGCCATAGTAAACATTAACTTGGAATTACATATTATTATGTTTCTAACACTCGACCTCTTTATACAGAACAAATGGAATGAAAATCGAGCAAGGTTTTAGAAGGAATAAAAATATTGAGAGTTGTTATGAAGGCCTCTTTTAGCAGTAAACATTTTCTTCTAAAGTATATGTAAATAAAACAAAGCATTATAACTAAAATTTAAAATTAAAAGTATCAATTATTATTGACCGCGTCTACTTAGCTAATTGGTCTGCAACGCAAGCTGCCAAAAAGTTTAATATTTAATTATTTTTTGGGCCAAGACTGCTAGCGAACAGTTAGTCAATAGATTGTGAGAGGAAAATTATATCAACAGAAATAGCTTGGATTATGGTATATGATGCAGATAGAAACAGCAGTTCTTGTGACGTGTGGAATAATCAAACACATGATGTATTCAAGGTTGCGGTAGCCGTCATCGCCTCGTATCCATTGTAAATATAACAATAAAACCGTTGAGTTCAGAATAACTACCATATTTTATTGACACGTAATTAGTTTACTGAGACTGTAACTAAACCTTTTAAATGTTTACTGGCAATAGCAATGGTAGCGTGACTTTCACTATACTGGATACCATTCTTTGTCAATGAACTGTAGAAATGAACTTAGTTTGTAAAGAGACCTCGAAAACATACATGTCCTTTTCTCATTTAATTGTATACGTTATTGCGTTACGCTTACGAGCAGAAACATTGTTTCAAGCAAAAGAAAAAGTCTTCAATATTATGTCGCATGCAACCCCAAAGCGCTTTTGCAAACAGACCTTGTGTAACATTATACGCAATACGGGAAAGTAAACAGTGAAACCTCTTCAAGCGACGATATACACAAATGAGTTGTGAGAGTGCATGTTCTACAAAGTATAAGTTCATAAAATATTACTTCAATTTCGTCCGGTTTTCTCCACTACTTCGCGGGGCAGAAATAGAAGATGGCACAGGAAAGGGATAGCTACACCCTCCAGCATCAATAGTCAGAGGGGTTGAAGAGACAGCTATAACATTATCTATAGTAAAAACGACTCTTATGTCCTCAGCATTAAGTGTCACTGTAAATGTAACAGCTGGTAGTTGTATGTTGGTACATAGCTACGAGTCCCGCGGTCGCGCTTCACATTATTTGTTATTATTCGCCTTTGTTGACGACACTCATAATGAAATGAATAATATTGTAGACGCATTTAAGAACCGATTTTGTAAACTAGAAGACAATAACGTTAACACGTCTTTGTGATGATAAAACAACAAACATGCAGGTCTCGTGATAAACGTAGACGGTCATTAGGTTGAAAATGTTGATAGATTTGTGTTAGAAGGTGATGAATAGAATATAACTGTTGTTAGTGATTATATGTAAATGGATGTTACATAATTAAAATATTTCGCAGTTGGAGCGAGCACGCGAACGCGGAACTAAATGCTCTCCACCTTTATTTGTCCGCGATGTGCGAGGACGCGCAAGGTGACCGTGCTACGGGCTACGTCATCTCAATAGATGATCGCCGTACGTGTGCTAATGCGTGTGGCAACCTGACAATTAAGGAATATGCCGTAAGTAGAGCTCGATAATCACGTATCATTTGTATTTCATGTCAATTTAGGTACAAGAGAAATCTGCAACGGTGCTACACCGCTACGAGGCTGCGTCATGTGATTTCAATAGTTGATCGTCGTACGTGACCGAATGTGTGCGATAAATTCATATTTTTTGCAAGATATCTAAATGAAAAAGTGCTTTAAAAAATAAGTTGTTTAGCTTATCTTGACATTTTTCAAGGCCACATGACATGGTTAATTTTAGAGATATCATAAGGAAACAAAGTTCTATCCGCATCTGAAATCCTTCGCAGATCTAAACTAAACCCGGAAAATGAATATGCAAGGTAGCTACCAATTGGTACTGACTGATACAGTGATAACATATCAGAATACTAGGTACATTGTAATTAACACTTTATTGTGAAAAAGTATAATGTATAAGCGGTAGATTAGGAAGATTTATTTCGTACCTATAAGTTGTTACAAACAAGTTATTAAATAATTATTTTAGTATAAAACGCTAAGCCTTCCGCAATCAAGCAAGATACATATACCGTTGTGTGGTTTGATATCTAAAACTCTGTTGGAACCAGTCCATTACCTACTATCTTAACATATCGTTTACGGTATAAAATCTTGAGAAAATATCTCAATAATTCCAACAACCCTAATGTAAATACTCGGAGCCAGACATGAAACTGAAGCTTCAATAGAAGGGCTTTTATTGAAAAACTAGTTTTCCGAAGATTGAGAAAAAGCTTTTCGAAATTATTTTATAGACTGATGTTGAAGTCAGAGATGATAATTGCGAAACGATAATTCGTGTACATAACACTATTGCAAAATCAACCGATGACTGCATGATATATTGTAATTTGGCTAACAAAACTGCGCAAGTAAAATTTGCTCAGTTCTATGTAAAGACAAATAGTAATATTGTATGCGAAGAGACGGTATCGGGCTTGTTTAAACGAGGCTTTATCATTATGACATTGAAAGATAAAATTAATCAATGAAAGTCACCAATAATATTATTTTACTGAGAACATGTATACAACATCGATTTTGGACCTTTATCGGATAAGGCAATTCATTTGAACTATTTCCGTCATATAAACAGGGAACTTGTTAAGAAGAAGAATACCAGCATAGATAATAACAATATAGGTAGGTATATGTGCATAAGTATTGTGTACGAGAGCAAAGCGTCGGAAAAATTCAAGCATTATCTTGGTATGGTGGAAAATAACAATCACTATGACTTTCAGAAGGTTTCAAATTCTACCCAGTCTATTTAAAGATCTCTGAGAACCATATTCATATCATTTTCATTAATTATGTATCTACAGATTGTTATGAATATAATTTTACTACCGTCCGTGGTTCATACTTCATAGCATCCGCAAAAAACAGAGATCAATTTGCAAAGGTCATCGTGGCCACAGACCTGAGTATCAGTATCTTCAATTGACTTGAAATCTCTTGTTTTTATATTAGGCTAACTGCCGCACGGGGCTCCGCCCGCGTGTTTGTCGAAACTTATTCCAAGGGAACATACTACCGGAATAAAAAGATTTTATGTGTTATTCCAGACTACAATCTACCTCTACGCCAAATTTCATCAAGATCCGTTCAGCCGTTCTGACGTGATTGAGTAACAAACATACATCCAAACATTCGCATTTATAATATAGATTCCGGACCTTCTCTAGCAGCGACGGTTAAGACTTGGCGAGCTTCCAGAGCGATATCAGCTTCTTCCACACAAATATTACGAAAGTTATCTGCTGTGGAATATTTTACCGTTTTAATTTAACTTCATTCACACAAGGCTAGGTATGTCGAGATGGTCATACGTATTGATATGGCAGGGATGTCTAACTTGAACATGAGAATAATTAGTCTGAGCATTGGCGTCGTGTTGCTACGTAGCGGCTGTACGTTTCCTGGTTGTAAATCAGACTACTATTAGGCTTTAATGCCGGGAGCCACTGCCGCCCGCCAACGGTCTTGAAGTTAAGGAAACGAGACAGAATTATAAAAGCGCGCATAACCTCTGCTGTCGAGTAATAGAACGTTTGGCCTCGTGAGGAATCGAGCGATGGATCGACAAACTGAATAATGGTGAGACTACGTCGTTACGTCATGACCTTCATAGGCTGGGCTGTGACGTAGCCGCACTCACGCCTACCTGTTTGCACGTGGCAAAATAAAACCAACGTTATTATCGAAACTGCTCACATGGAAATTGAAAATGGAGAAAAATGTTACTGTACTTATCTCGTATGATTGATTTTTTTCAACTACTTTTCAGTTAGATACGACTACATCTAAGATTGATGCATCACCCAACAAAATATTATATGTTAGCAATATCTTAAACAGAACATATACCTACCCATATTATTTGTTAAGATAAATAAATGACTTAAAAAATATTACGTACTTCAACGAAGAGGCGCGCGCGGTTTGCTGATTATACCTAGAAAGGAAATGACAATATTGTTATAGTAATAAATAGACGGGTGACTTTGGAAGAGACCTAGGATCAAGGCTCATACTACAAAAGATTATCATGGGCACAACGGGCGAGGATAAGCTGTAAGGCGGAAGCGGTCGAGCGAGGCCGAGGACGAACGGCCAATTCTGAATCAAACAGAATGCCTCGCATGTGAACGCTGAAGCGGTTTTACTTGCCACCACCGTTACGTTGTAAACCCACATTGCTTTTTTATATTTGGGCGTTAACATACATCAACATTCAACATAACATTGTTATATGTTATTAAAGCTACTCAACTGTAGTACATGTAAGACAATCATTCTGAAAAGATCACATATTACAAAAAAAAAACAGCGACCCAGCACCAAGACCAAAAAAATCGTGAAAGCTACCAACTTCACGAGGAAATCATTTTGAAATGATTACAACGACACTTAACACGTTTTAAATACAAAGAGTGACGTGAGCAGGAGTTTGCGAAGCCGGTTATGTAAGAGCGCACGCGAAGGTGGGCGAATGGGAAACGAAACCGATACACGGTCCACGGTCCGCGCCCCGCCTACCACCATACACCATCAGTATTTGGCAACATCGGCTTTGGAAAGCGAAGACATCGACGACGGTGTAGCACATGCAGACGCTAATCTAACTAGGACAGATTGATTTATAACTCAAACAAGAAACTGTGCCACCTCGGCCCTACGAGTTCTACATTGTTTTGCCATGAATATGCAATCGCAAAGAGATAATAAAGATTAGAATTATTAATGTTTTGTATCAAATGGTAGAGGAATGATTTCACCAGGAAGCGCGACAAGTCCTTTCGTCTAATTATGAAATTACAAAGAAGGCTGAAATGATTCGGCCTCAACTTTTATTGTCCTATGAATTACTAGATGGCCAAAATGATTGGCAGGACCTTGACTTCAGCCTAATATAAATTGCATGACCCTACTTCCTACACCGGCGAGGGTCGTCACTGTCGATTGCCTTTAAATGTACCCAACAGTTTTGATGGTCATACGGAATCTGATCCTTAGTTTAATGGATATTTAATTCATTGGTTGTCATGTTAATGTAAAAGCAGTGTAATCGCTTGGTAACTTTACGTCTCTAACGCCTTGACGAGCTGATAATTTGCCGGTTTCACTTAAGAAACCTCCGCCCACTGAAAATAATGTAGCAGGCAAGGATAATATTGAATCCAGTAGGATTAAGTATGGGCAAGGAGAAGAGGCAAGGCCGGTTGTGTCGGCACAACTACACAAGATACGCCGAGCCGGAACACAACACTAAAACCTTGTGCTTTGTTTAGCAAATACAAGCTATTACACCAGCGGGGTCATTTTAAATAATCTTGAATAATACAATAATTTGTTGTCTCATTTAAATGAAAACATCGGGTATCAAATACACATTTATCCCATATCATATAGCCAAGCTATCTGTCTACACCTACAGGTAAAGTCAATCTTTACCTTTAACCTTAAAATATGCAAATGTAGCTGTGCCCTCCTTTTTGCAATTTACCAAGTACTTATTGTGCTGCACAAACTATCTATGGTAGGTTGAATTGTTCTTATTGCGAGCTCTCGCTCAGCACGTTTATTAAAATTATTAACTAGCCCTGACACAATACATCTCGGATAGATGTAGGTGTGCGTGTAGATGGTTCAGGCGCGCTGGTGTGTGTGTGTCAAGCTCGCGAGCCTCTGGCAGCAGTTGGTACGAGGCAGCTCAGCACGGGGCATCGAGAACGCGACCCGGTTCGCCGCTCGAGAAAGCATCGACAAAACGCGGTTGAGGCCGCGCACACAACCAGGCGGACGTACACTTTCAGTCTTCGTATGCGCACCGTGTGTATATTAAGAAACACTAGACAAAAACGGTATAACAGTCCGTCAATTACGAAAAGGCGGTTTAAACAAACACCTCTGACTTTACTTAAACGCACAAGCTCATGTTATTTTTTACATTATTTTAAAAGCCTTAAACATGTCGCGAAGCGTCGCCTTCCAGGCATTCTCGTCCAGAAGGCCCTTTGTCATAATGAGGCTGGTTTCAGCTGCAGCATTTGTACATAGTTTTGAAGTTTTATTATGAAGGAAGGTCAAATTGAAAGCGGAGACCAAAATAGAGAAAGGCAAAGTTTTAGTTAAGTCCTAATAGTTAGATGACCTCGATTATTTTATACAAACATCATCCGCGTGTGTCACACGGGATGTATTCTCCAAGGTGTTTTTATGTTAACGCTGAATTTGACCGTTCAAAATAAATTTGTTCAGCTACGTTCGACCTTGAAATTGATGCCCCCGTTCTACTTTCCTACATCTTTACAATTCGTTAATCACCACATGTCTGGACATAACGAATTGGTGCAGGTGCAAATTATATGATTAGTTCTTATTTTTAAACAATATTACTTTCATTAATTTATTCAGAAACGTTATATCATTAATTTCGAAACTTTCAAAAAACCTTCTTCTAAGCACAAAAAGAACCGGGTCAATTTTGACATCGTAATGCATTTGACCTACATGGTAAAAGAGAGGCATTTGAAAAAAATTGGGCAAGGCCTACGTGTGTATTATACGACTTTATTTTTGTAGGGCAATCGTTTACATGGCGATTTGGTTAACAGAATCAATGCTATATCTGCACACGTTTCGTTTTTGATAATTAGCAGACAGTAATGAATGTAAATAAATGAGGTCTCCGATGATAAAACGGGTTACAGTTAATTTGTTTAAAAATTGGGCGATAAAGCGAGACATATTAAGGAGATCTTCGTCGCGCTCTACAACGCCGAAGTGGATTTCGGGTCATTCTACACAGTAAGGGGCACAAGGTAAAAGATGGTGCATTGAAAATGGCCTTAAGCCCAATAGCGATCTGCGGCCGCGTTGCTTCCTATTGGCGTCGAGGCGACAATGCCAGCGCTGGCGGCTGCTTCGAAGGTGACGGCGCTGCAAAGGTCGATCACCACTCCATCGCTAACCCGAAGCTCGGCTCTCTCGACCGATTCAGCGCACTAGACTGTCTCAATTTAGTCACGATTCAGTTACTGAAGCACGAGTTTACCAAACTCACAATATTTAGTACCCAATATAACCTTTCCATTCAATGAAATCAACGTAAACTAATTGATTACAAGAACTATTATATAATAATTATTAAATTTATTAACCGACAACAAAATAAACAGTCACGTACAAATTTAAGGCCTTTTGAACTGATTATTCTATGTATTTTATGGAGGAATTATGAATAACAAAAACTTGGTCAAGTATACATCGGCCCAAAATAAGTGACCTCAGTTTCGTTAGCTCAAGCTTCTCAAAAATAATTCATGTATAGTTAAACAATACTAACGCAATATTCGCGTGGTTACACCTATATGGATAGATTATATCATTGTCTTTGTTGTACATATTATGTATTTATTTATATTAAAGTTTACGATATACTTTTCCAGCTAGATAGGTACTTCTAGCAATAACGTATATATGCAACTAGCAGTCACTGTAACTTTCAACAAAAGCCATGGCATTCAGGTAATTAATTACCTGAATGCCATGGCTTTAGTTGAAAAGCCACGGATTGAAGGGATGAACAAACCCCCCAAAAACATTATCTTAATTATTTACAGGTAGGTACGAATAATGCTAACACGAGTGACCCCGAATCATTAAAGAGCCCACGGAAAGTATAACGCAAACACTAGAGTTTTACGGGTCAACCGAGGCAGGGGCGCCAGGGGCTGCCTACCGGAGGGAGGCCGAGCGCAGAAGGCGTAGGGACGCCGGGGGAGGACCCTGACACAGATCCAAACTCATCAGTAAAGCGGCGAAGGCCTCGAGATTCGGTTGCTATATCATCGATTCCTCTACGCACCATACCGCTTTACGCACAAAATGGGTCAACGCGCGCGGCTCTCCGACCAAGTTGGAGTGCGCGCGATGTCCCCGTTCTGAATTGCTCCCTCGGCAAATTAACGCCTCACGCTACTGTGCTCCAAATCGACTACGGATAAAATAATAAATAACAGCTATTTACCTGACACTCAATTATCGACATACACTTGGAGTATAGTTCTGATTTCCATTCTCCAAAAACATCTATGGCTGACATATTTTTAAATTTAATAAATTTTTAACAAATACACTTGACACTTGAGATAATTTATATAAAGTATTTAACAAATAGGCTTCGAGAGCTGCATATGTAGAGCGGCGTGGGCACATAATTTAGATCTTACGTGAGTAGGTCTTGTCATAGTTTCATGAGCCACTTTCAGCTGAGTAATGACATCGGTCGAGAGTTACGGTGAAGTTGCGACACTATTCACCTGAGAATCGTGACATGTTCCCAAGTCGTTAAATTAAGAGGCGAGGGGATGAACTTCCAAAAATCCTTTCGTATCGGATGCCTACACCTTTTAAAAAATACGTTCTAATTTTCACGCCCCTACGACGCGACCAGTTGTATAGACTGTGCGCTGATTCATCAGTCAGGACAAACCATTTGACATATAGAGATATAACCTACATGTCCCAACATAAAGTCTCAATAAACGATACCACATAGCTAGCATAGCATAACAAAGCGATATTAAAAGAAATCTGAGCAGTGAGCTATTCCAAGTCGTATGTTGGTGAAACTATCGAGATCATCGTACAAAGAGCCACGCACCGTGCCGAAGAAAGACGCAGCGTACTTTCCATCGACAAAGACGCTATATTCAAATTATGAAGTTTCACCTGAGAAATGGCCACAAAACAAATTACAGCCATTCTCTCCAAAAGAGAAACACGAGTTTAACAATAGTCTCTTGCCGTAGCCTCCGCTACAAATATGGCTTCATCTTTTTCCGTGGGTGTTGTAAGAGGCAAATAAGGGTTATCATCAAGTTAGATGGCAGTTTCATTTATTCAAAATGTCAAATGTGCTGTTACGACAAATTCCCCCTACGAAAGCCAGTTGGTGTGAGCAAATCTATCATACGTGGATCAAGTTCTCTGCTCTCTATTCTTTCATCATAATACAACTCTACATATTAGTAGAGCGAGGAATCGTTTGATTTCGTGTTATTACATTAGTCAGTTATATCATTTCCATATGGGATGTTAACATTTTGATCAAATTGAAATATAAAGATTGGGTTTAACATCTATGTAAATCACTTTCTAGTTTACTACCATAGGCATCGCTATAAAACGGCTATGAATGGCTACGATATGATATCCCATTTCTTAGACCCGGTCACGAACAGATTTGTAACACTGATTCGAAAGTAATCCCGAGCATAAACAACCTTAGCATCGGAAACTGTTCTTTATGAAATTATGTTTTCCTCCGTAAAAGTTGTACGATGGCATAAAACGGAAAAGAATAAATTTGATTTCCCAAACAAGATTTAGCCGTGTTTATTTAATAGCCTTGACCTTGAGTAATATACATCACGATAATAAGGAAGACTTTGAATACGTATGTAATCGCTGTATCAATAAATTTGCTATTTTTATCAACATAATTATGTAACTAGGCGTGGCTCCAGTAACAAACTGTATTTAACAGACTTAAATTCAGTGATTGATTCAGCCACATTATTTTCAGAAATCGCAATTTTAGGCACGTTTAAAATATTCTCTAAGTTGATATAAGGGCGACGGTCAAGAACTTATTTAATATGAAGCAGATTGTTCTTTTAATATGATCGAACAAAGTATGGCAATGATTTCGGCAATGACACCTAAAAATAAAGAAACTCATACCGAAAATATAAAGCAGTATTCAGTCAGGTAAATATCTTTTTGTCGGCTAAGTACGATTGTACACGTGGCCACGTTAAAAGTTATACAATATACCGTAAATCATTTCATAAACAACAATACGTAGAAGACTAAAACAAGTTGGATTAAAGCCAGAGCTAACAAGCTTATCTTTTCAATGACTAAATTCTTCACGATGTACGTTTCATTGTTTTAGCGTAACACCATTTCTATTCGGGTAACGGACAGTTCTGTTTAACCTGGCGTTATCGTAACCAAAATTCAGCGTCAGTGCCGCAAACCCACTTAGTTATCGCATTCCGCTGTCAACGAAACAGGAGCACCGAGTGCGGGCTCGGCCGCAATCTTTCGCTTTGTAAACGCTCACCGGCCCTCGGACTAAATTGATACATTCTTGCGAAATAACCTCGCCCAATTTATTCAAACAATCATACTAGATTGTTAGGCTATACGTTCAATATACAACAATGACTAACGAAACTTGAGCTACTTCAATGCTTAATGCGCTAGCGTA
This sequence comes from Melanchra persicariae, assembly GCA_947386135.1. Taxonomy (NCBI): domain Eukaryota; kingdom Metazoa; phylum Arthropoda; class Insecta; order Lepidoptera; family Noctuidae; genus Melanchra; species Melanchra persicariae. The sequence continues at coordinate 15,740,204 of OX376648.1, read as the reverse complement.
AGTTGCTTTAGCAATGGCTGTCACTTTAGTTGTGGTTATGGTATTTTACTCAATTTCGATAGGTAAACCATAACCCGATTGTTTTCTAATTTGGAATTTTCAATTGTTCATTTCATTAGCAACTAAAGTTATTTTTAGCAAAGCGTAAATTTGCTATCGCTTGGCATGTACAAGACATACTCTGTTAATAACCAATTACAACGACTACTTTCATGCAAAATATGTTAATTTTGAAAACATGCATGTGTATGATGATAATGTTGTTTGATTGAATATGTTCCACTGGAAAGTACTAAAGAAAGGTGAAGAAGAATCTCTCTCGGAGGTTAAAACAATAACAGAATCATCTCATGATTAAAAAGGAATAACATTTTCAAGAAATATAAATAGATCAGATTTTCAATACCAATATACAAAGTACTCAAGTGAACTTCATAAATGCATTAACATAAATTTAGCAAAGGTATAAGCTAGAGGGATTACTGAAGACCGCGATAAGTCAATGTGATTTAAATTGAAGTTTAAGAGGATGGTTATAAATATAATATGGGGTGCGAGGGCTCCGAGGTGTTCGTTACAAATAAGAGTAAAGAGGGTCGAGACGAAGGCATCTACCCACACTTGTATGCTCTTCCGTGCATTCTGCGCGGAGGAAGGTCGACGACCCGCACGGAGGAGCATCTCCGCAAATCTTTATTTTCTGCCCAGCAAGATACGATTCTAACTTTGTATAGACGTCACGATTTTAGGGGAGACTTAAGATGGCTGCGACGAATTTAATATGTATTGTAAAGCTGTTAGGTAGGATAAAGGCGATAGAGGTGTTTTCAGCGACGCAGATACTTGGATTCGTGAATTGGTTTCATAATGCGAGTATTTTGTAGTCGTTGTGAAATAAGAAGCCAATCTTATGTATTACATTAGCATGTAGGTTAATCTTCTGTATTGTGCTAAATGTGCTTACACAACATCTAAGCAGAAAATAAACTCCGTACTTTGAAGAGTGGTCCAGAGTTGCATGACGAAAACTAATATACATTTTCTACGCAGATTACATGATTTATTTATAGAAAGAACAAAAAAAATAAATGGAACTTAAAAATTAATTAAGGGAACGGTAAAACATCAATACAGCAAATAGTAACATTGTAGACAGGGCTGTAGAAATTGCTAAACATATTGATTTTCATTTCTTCTATGATCTTAACAAAAGCTAGAACGTTACATTTGCTTTCACAAAAAGAGGAACATGAACGAAGGAAAAAAAGGCTATTGGAACATCAGAAGGTGAGCGCTTTCCGGCCTCGGTTGACCGACTACCTGCTAAAGGAAAGAAACGAACCCATGCGTTATGTTATGTATGTATGATACTGTATTACTTATAGCTACCTTGTCATATATTATCTTTGGAACAGATCTTGTTTGGGTGGATTTAAACAATACAGGTAAAATAAGCCCAAATCATTTATAAATATGTTGCAAAGGTTTTATACAAACACAGAGCTGAAGTAACTTATAAAGGGATTTACAAACCAAACAAAAATGGTAATGGTTCCTGTGAAATCATGTGGATGTGGACTTATTTAGTAAATTGTTATAATTCAAACAGTAATAACAGCAACGATATTGAACGTAACGTTGCTTAGAAGCCCATAGCGTTCCAAATAAAACACGCCAACATGCAACAGTGGGGTTCAACTGTTTGGGGTAGCCGTGACGAATGAGGGTGCCAAGGAATAAAAGAAAACATCGAAACACCATAAACTGAACGCGTTTGAGGGACTGTGGGAGTGACAGGCAAAAGAAGTTTGATTTTCAATAATGAAGTAACTCCAATAAATGAAACGATCTAAAAAATACTCATTATTACTAATGATGATGGTTGCAGTAAAAGTGACTCGATTTCTAAGTTGCTCCCTCTACCTGTCGTTTGACGTTCAGCTTACACAACAAGGAAAGTTAAATGCGCGTGCGGGGCAAAGCAACTTTCGCCCATTGTAGAGATAGTAAGTACTTCATCAAAACAACACAGTTTTGTGAATTAGGAGATCATGAAAGCATACCTGACAGTACTTAATACATCAGTGTCAACGCTTAATACATCATACAAGGAAAACGTCGCTTGCCCGGCTGCAAACTGATGATCGCACACGTGAGAGTTCTAATTCATGTAACGACCCAAGCGACGACAAGTCCTTCGATGAACATGATAAAATAAACTAGTTCCGCGTTGACTCCAACAACCAAAATAGCTCACCTGGCTAAGGCCATTATACGTTCGTATAATCCAATTTTCCAAAATAGTTGCACCACTTCGTTATCACAAACAACCACAAGTCAAGTTTAAATAAAAAGTGCAGTCCACTAAAACCGAATAACACCGGTATGCGAAAGTGTATCACGTTTGACAGTTTCACTTCACCACATGGCTGGTAAGTTGCGCGCGGTGACGTGACAGACGTACGCTGCGCTCGGCGAATGACGGGCGACTGCCGCGACTGTACTGAACTCTCAAATGCCGCGACTCGGGGAGTCGACTGTAATGTGAATGTAAACGCTTCTCTCGCCGCTCGCGGAGAGCGAGCGGAGGCGCGGGGTCAGCGAGGGCGGAGCGCCCGACAACGGGCGCCCGCAGGACAGCTGCGCACCACAGACCCTTTCTCCGTTCAGCCTCCATTGTATTGGTGAAAGCTTTAGCCAGTTCATATGCTTAACACGACTTTTTGACGGATGCGAGATTGTAAAGTTCAAGTTGAGCAACCGCCTAATTTTACACTGGCAAGACAAATTATATTGGATCAAATCTGTCACGGTGAATACTACAAATGATTATTTTCATCTAAATTAAAATCTATCAAATCAAAAAGGATATTATGAGTAATATATGCCCTCTATAAGTAAAAGTTACAATAAGTATGTTGGAAATAACAGCAGACACAGCAGTTGCTACTTTATATTTAACCTACCGAACAATGAGATATCAAGCTTGAGCATTGACTGCAGCTTTGTTCGGTGCACGTAGGGAGAAGTTGTTGCCCCCGAGTGGAGCCTTGAGCCGCCCTGGTCGACACGGCAAACAAATAGATGTGAATTACATTCAAATGATAATGCTTTAACACCGATTTCTGTTAAATTATGCTTAGTTCTACAATAAATGTCTATAAAGGATCACGTGTCGGTAATATTTGCCGTAACAGAAAGTAAAGCTAAACTGAAAGTTTCGCTCGGTTATACGAGTACTTCGTCTGGTTACTTTGTGAAAGGGTCTATAACTTTTAATGCCGAGGTTGTAGCGTTCTTAGTTTCCATTGAAAAATATTTGGGTGTATATTAAATGAACTTTAAACCCGTCTTTGGTCTTGTCACGTTAGAACTGGGTATTAAATGATGCAGATTCATGAATTGTAATTTGAAAGGAATTCACATGAAAATACTTTTACTTATTAAAAAAATAATGTATATTTTATTGGTGCTTAAACATAGGCAGTCTTTGTTTATTCAGTTTTTATCCTCATGTTTATTAAATTATTTCTATTTCTGGTTTTATGCATTAATAAGAATAAACTTTGTTCTCCAGTAAGGTTAAATAAAAGTCGAGAGAATTCGTCATTAATTCGAACTAAAAGAATTTTTAATTTAAAACTGAATCAGTCGAGCTGCATAATAAATAAATGCGAACATGGTAATTCCGAGATATGCGAATGAAAGAAGTCGATTGGTAAGGCCGGGAGGTTAGCTGCAGTAATAACGCGTGCATTGGCTGCTACAACAGAATATATAAATAATATGACCGCAAGGGTTAGTCAAAGTCATCGAGTCATCTCGCCCTCAAAGGCGGCTCAAACACTCGTCGACCTTGGCGCGAGTCTTCAGGGTTAACCTCCCGAAGGGAAAAAGCCCTCGGCCTCGGATTCTTCAACCCACCTTACCTGCTCAGATTATTTGCTCCTTTGTTTGAATTGAATCGTGTCGCTGTTGTGTTTCTTAGAAAATATTAAATATATATATATTATATATTTATATTATTATTTAGAAAATATTTTTTAACATAATGAGCGCGTCATAACGCGCTCATTATGTTAAAGAGCCATTGAAAATATTCTGGATAAATAAGATTATAATTTAGTGTAATGAGTAGGTACAGTACTTCTTAGAACAGCATTTAAGATGTACAGAATTCTTCCAGGACATAATTATTTTAGAATATTATTATGAATTCACATACTTAAATATGTTTGAGTTAAAATCATTAATAAATTGGTCACCTATCTACGTGGTTTTAAAAATTGACAACTTGTGAATGAACTGATTGGATTTTTCCAACCACGTGATAACTTTTACTAGAGGATATCTATTTCAACGATTTGACTCCGAAATGGTTTTGGTTTTATACTAAGTATTTAATTGTTTTTATTGGATATTGAGATTCATTCATTATTCCAAGATATAATGATACTGAATATTATTTCTAATGTACATAATATGTATATCAACTGAATGCATGAATATGCAACGCGAAATTTTGCAAAAATCTTTGGACACGTGGTTGCTAAAGAGGCAGCTCAAAGTAAAGATTTTACTAATGATGTAATGAAAAGAAGTGATGCTCATTAGCGATCGACTGAACAATTATAAATAATGTGTTGACTCCAATGATTTAAATAAGGGCAGGAGCGAAACCAACACGGTTCTAATCGAAATTCATGAAAGTAATATTCAGTGCATCTACATTCGCAAAAAACTACGTGCGAAAACGCGAAAGATACTTCTCGCGATAGAAGAGTCAGCACTTAACAAATTATTACGCTTCGCGAAAAATATGGTCTCGATTAAATACGTGACATATTTAACAATTTCAATTGATAATACTTTGGAAAATTATCCGTGGCCTTATTATAGGCACGAATACCTATCACACAACTGTATATTGTCACTTTGTTAACAAAAGCTCTAGTGGGAGTACTGTGTACCTTTAAACTATAATGATCATTTTGGGTAGGTCTTTGACTTGAATGTACCCTGGCGATTGGGGATGTCATGCTCACTCAAAAGTCTGGCTGATGGTGGCGCATGCGTTGGATCATTTGGCTCCCTAAAAAATGGTTGAGCCGAATGGTGCTAGCGTATGCGTCATGTTCGTGAACGGGCGCCGTCAGCTGAGACTGGTCATCTCTCGGCTGCCATGGTTTATTTTAATTATTTCTTTGAATTGTTTCTTTTTACTCCGGACTCTTTTAATCTGCACGTCTTTTACATCGTTCTCACATATATGTATAATTTCAATATGAATGATATAACCATAATTTTGTAACAAAATATTATTTTTGAAAGAGTGTCCGTGGAGTTTCTTGCACGTTCTTAGAGATATTCCATAGAGATTTACGCTTTGGAACGTGCAAATAGCTTCATCTTTTTGACCGACCGACCTTGACAATTCAAAAGTACCTGTAAATGGTCTAATTGAAATAAATGCTTTGACTTTGAGAAGAAGAGCTAACAGATTCCTCAAAGGTGATGTTGCTCCTATAGAGTGATTGCCTAACTTGTGTCTGCTTCTGTTAGAATTGACCAAGACGATGAAGGTGTTGTAAGTTCTTTGAAAACAAATTATGAGGGTCGACCATCTACAAGGGAGCACCAGAAAGCAAAAATAAGAATGGGTTATATCAAGTAAATAGTCGTTAATTCGTCTTTCAAGTGAACATTCTACAAAGAAACGATGTCGGTGGACCCATAGGTTTAAAATGCGTAGCATGCGTCAGCAATTTGCATAATATTGTGTTTTTGGACGAGCGCAAAACATTGTAGGTTGTCATTATGAAAATAGAAAAACATTTCGAAGTCTATACATTATTAAAAGCTATCAAGGACTTTTTTGAGATTACCAAAACATGCGCTTACGATTACAAAATGGAGGCTCATCGAATACTAAAACTATACGTAGGATACTATATAATAATATCCAAAGGGAAAGTATAATTACGCAGTCCAAATCAAATTGATATAATCAAAAACGGAGAGAACACATTAATCTGTGTTCTATTATTATGTACGGGTAACACAGTTTTGCATAATCCTCACCAAATAGTTAGTAAATCAAATTAATGAAAAAATATAGAAAGCTCGGATTCCATTTTTTTTTTCATTCTTTGGTTACGCAAACCGTTAAAAGAAATTCCGTTTATTAGGAACCTAGAGTGAATTCTGTAGCATTATTTGTATTTATATCAACAAGGTCGACCGAATCCGCGGCAACATGAAATATACCTATGTACGGGTAGAGAAACGGTATTATTCTGATTATAGAATCGACTCCGTTTATTGAATCAAGTGGCATTTAATTTTAATTAATCATTTTTAGGCTTATCATTCATTTTTATGTGCATCATGGTCATACTCTTAACTGATTTTTCTCAGCGACAAAATGTTCTGAAAAATCATTTATAAAATGAGGGATAAGTTTATTTTCTGCCACAGTTCGATTAATTTTCCTTTAAACAATGCCTAGGGAACTTTTAACAGCTTTTCTATTAGTCTAGATAAGGAGGACGTGCAATTTGAACATTACAGGCAGCGGGGCGAAAGGCAACCCGGTACATTATATTTTTTTAGAAACTGCACCAGGTGCCGCAGATCGCACTTTCCACGATTAACTTTCTCATTTACAATACGAGTTGACCTTTCGTTTCTATGGCACTCCAAAATAAAGGGTAGATCTTATAACAACATTTTTTTTTTAAATAAACTTCGATTTGAACAGGTGTCACATAAAACCATGGCGAGGTATACCTAGTCTCAATTTATGTGAACATTTTCAGAACAAAGGCGCGTTATTAATGAATCAGCATGTGATTTTAAATAATGAATAATCATATAGATTAACATGGAAATCAAATTTTTAGTTCATAACCTACATTAAAACGAAAGGAGGCCATTGAGAAATAAGTACCTATTTTATAGAGAGCACTAAGTTCATGAACGATGTTATATGCCTATAGAGTTGTTTATCGATATGCAGTGTTTTCGTTCTAAATCTCTTTATTAATATATACGAGATTAAGGTAAGGAGAGAGCCGTGGTTCACTCTCCACTCAACTCGACTCTCGCTGAGTGGAAAGCTCGCTATCTCGTCTCAGGTGAAAATCCTACAATATCGTCGTTGTTACCTTTGCATTTAATTCACAGCATGCGGTTTACGCTTTTAAGTATTTCAGATTTCTAAACAAAACTTGTGCATGAATGAATAATAAATTATTTTGAAAAATTATTTCTTTATTAAATAATGAATGAATAAAATCAATGAATAAATTAGAACATTATTCGAATCTCTCCTGAAAGAATTAATTGCTTTTTGAAAGTAGTTTATTAAATTGGTTTTCAATTCATTATAATACTGCAGAAAAATCTTAATAATTTAATAACATATTATTATTTACTAGAGACGAGAGGCGGAACGCAACAGTGAAAGTGCATCTCTACATTGCGCCGCGCACCGAGTTTAGAGCATTTTTCAGTCGTGATTAAAAAGAGAGAGAAATGCAAGAAAGCGCCGCGCAAGCGGGCGATGGTATAGTAAAATTTGAAAGCGCTACACAATAGCGCGTTGTCGAAATTGGAAAGTTGAGTGGCGTGCGTCCATTGCGTAACAGCTCTTACGAGCTGCGGTGTGACGCTGACGAAAGGTAAGGTGTGACGTCACGAGCATGAAAGTGCATCGGCCGGCGCCCCACCAGGCGCCGCCGAACAAATGCACGTGCGCTGCAGCGCTGCGCTTCCTGCATCTGAGGACTTTCTATTGGGAAACCACCGCGACAAGCACCCGACTTCTCTACACATGACTATTGGGAAATTCGACTCTCACGCATGGCTACACGAAACAAGATGCATCTGATTGAGCAATCAACTTTACAATGCGCTTGCACAACCATTGACACGGTGGACGAGGTGCTTCGTTAAACGTACATGCATCTCTGATATTAAGGTACGCACGGTTTTAAGTATAGCAATTTGAATATATACTTACACTTTGCGGCGCTCGACGGCCCCTGTTGAAATACCTGTAAATAAAATGAATATGAGGTTATTCAAAGACCAACTTAGATAATTATAACTAAGCATCTACCGGAAGAATACGCCAAAATCAATGAAATTATGTAAATAAATTTATAAGTAGGAGATCACACTATTAACGCTGCACAACATGAGTGACGAAATCAAAATTCAGTACTCGCTCAAGGTAAGGACGATGATTATTGTAGATAAATAATTTTTGAATACCAGGTTACTATCTAGTACTCAACGATTACTAGACCATCTTTACGTTTGAAAATATTAATAAGTTTTATACAGGTGCATCTAGCCTCCCAGTGTCGATTTCCTGATATCGATTTTGTGTCCAAGAATGGAATAGGGCTGCCTATTTTTAGCTCACTGCACTGTCACTATCAATTTACCAGTCTAAAATTGTAAAAGATATCCTGGAACGGAGTGGAGGTAATGCAATATATCTCTCCCGTCTATTTGAGCCCGCCGATAAATTGACAAAAGTGCCAGCACAGTCTTCTCTGCACGTAGGTCATTCTTCAAAATGATATTATATTACATACATTATATTATGTTGATAGTTCCCACTATCATCGAGATCAAAAGCAAATGATATACAATAATAAAATCAATTGTGTAGACATTTTGTACTCATTACAAGCTTGAAATCAATATAAGCCGCCTTGACACTGTTTGCTTTTACAGACCGACGGATGCGTGTGTCAGTATAAAATGTGTTACAATGATAAATAATAATTGAAAACACGGATTATTTGTTACTAGTACATAAAGATGACATAGTATTTTTATTTTTAACTCGTAACATTTCTTCATAATTCAGCATACTTAGTAAATAAACTCAAGAATAAACAGTCGGACTAAATTCAAAATTATAAATAGAAATAAAATTTCTTCTGCGCGTTTCCATTTCCACTAACCCTGTATAAAACGTGTTCTTCAAATTGAATAAATATGAACTTAGCCATAGCCAGATTTGCTAACTAGAAACTCGGCTTACATGCGATGAGTAAAGGTATTTTTGCAATAAGCATTTTATAGCCAGATAATAGTAATACCATGCCATACAAATGTCACGCCGATTGACCAATAAGTGAGAGAGTTAAAAAATTGAGGTCTCAACGCGGGACGCTCCTCAAAGGAGTTCATGGTTGAATGGAACATGTACACTGTAGTGTTAAAATGGTCAGCTGCGCGTCATTATACACCTTGTACCACGACCGCAACGTTCACAATGCCATGGCACTTCAGAAGCAGTTCCTAAATGTAGGATTGAGAACGTTAGCGAATATATAATGTTTTAATCTTTATATCCTCTAAAATAGAGTCGACTTCTGTTTACAAGATGGCGGCATTCAAGAAGTAGGTTGAGAGAACGCATGTCTAGTACTCTCGTATATCACAAAGACTCATTAACTCATCGGTGTAAGATGTGTTGAGATTGCCAATAATGAACTCTATGAATTTATGACATAAAAACTGCAACATGATGGCGCAATTATTGCTTCATTAATTAATGTAATAATTATTGTAAGTATCTACGTAATAGACAATTGTTGCTGGTTAATTTGTATCATTTCATTGCCATGCCATAACATGGTTTTCTGTTATAGACTAAGCTTGTATTGTAGCCAATATTAATTAAAATATTTTTGTTGTACATAGTGGATTGAATAATGTATTTATATTCAAAAGTGCTAAATATGATTTTGAAAGACTCCTAAATTGTCAACTCTCAATGTAGTAGCAGGCAAGTATTACAGCATATTCTGCTTTAACAGATTTATCGCGTTCAACATTTCAGGCTCCGCACCTGAAAATAGAAACTGCAGTCGATAAATGACACAGAATCTGCATAAATCTTGGTTACCAAACATTCAGGTGTGCAAGCATTATAAACTCCAAAATGTACCAATCTCAAGACTAAGTAATAAATGGTTTCAGAAAGGCGAGAGCCTCGTGTACTTTCTACTAGAACATGGAACAAAAGTAACGAGCAAAAGTTACGATATCTCGTGTGATATAACCGCTGTGCTGTACATTGCGGTACAGTCGAGCTATACACCGATTTCACGCCCCATTCGCCTTTCATAACACCCTTCTAAAATACGCACAATTTCTACGGAATCGTCAATATATGAAATTACGGATATAATCTGTGAAACTTTCTTGTGATTGCTTCCTGTTTTGATAAATAAAAGAAGACTGGCGATATCGAAAGTTCGAAACCATCGAATCTGTAACGATCGGACTCAAGCGAAAGCTAAAACGTTTTCTTTTCTTTTTCCGCTAATTCCAAAGGCATTTGTAAATAACCCTTGAGCAATGCTTATGGACACTTCCCGCCATTTGTTACACCTCTGTCAACCATTTCTGCCTACACAGTCCTGTGTATTGGCTAAGCCTGACAAAGCCCACTGACATATCCACGAACATTTCAGCCGGATAGAGCAGTAATTGTAACTGGCTTTTGTGTCTCTTTGTAGGTAGATTTTCATGTTGAGTCATTGCTAAATATAAAATAAACAATATTAGCTGCTCATATATAATAATTAATAGGCTAGTCAAATTATCTTTGAACCTTGCAAAAACTGTGTTTTTTTACTTGAATAGTGTATTTGATCTTAACTCCTCTAATAATATAAAAAAAATAAACATTTTCCATAAACGGGTCATTCTGAAAAAAAAAAAAACAAAAACGCGTTTATTTCAACAAAAGCTAGGAAAAACAAGTTATATCTCAATTTTTTAAATAACATTATGTAGATAATCGGTAAAATTAGTTAATTTTGTCAGAATTAAACATTATCGCCTTAAAAAAGGTAAAAAAAAGTACCTACGGAATTTTGAAAAATTTGTTTAATTTTGTTTTTATTAAGTTAAACATGGCCTATAAGCTAAATTTAAATCCAATTTAATTCAGTTACATTTTAGCCTGAATCGCTAACGCAAAAAACTAACTTGCGCTAACAATAATGTTCAATTTTGTTGGTTAGCAAATTCATCATCTGCTTAGTCTTTTCCCATCTACCTATATTGGGGTCGGTTTCCAGTTTCAGCTGAATACCAGTATTTTACGTGGAGCGGCTGGCAACCAACCAGACCTCCACAACCCAGTAACTGGGTAACACGGTACTTTTCGGCAAGACTGAAGTCAGATATTCTGGCTTCTGACAATCCGTAGCGACTGCCAAAGATCAACAAATGACAGACGGCTTAACGTACTTTCCGAGGCACGGAGAAGTCTCGGTATGTTAAGATGGTCACCCAGCCACAGACCTACCTTGGCAAGCGTTGCTTAACCTTGAAGACCAGTGCGGCTGTTATTATTTAGCCACGAGCTCCTGTTGTGTTGGTCCGCGAATTAAGTAATTTTAAGAAAAGAGAGTAAGTAGGTACTTACTTAGTCAATTTTAGGTTGAAGTGCAAAATCAAAAAAGAAACATTTTTAATTAAAAAGGACTTACTTCCACCGATTATTTTTTTTTTTAATTTACTGACCTACTTGTAAAACTCGATCTCTTCTACAAATGCTCGAAACAAACATGCCAGCCAGTTAATATTTTTTCCCATCGAGATATTATTGAAATTAAATGTTTTACTAAAAAAACATCCGAGGGTTAACTTTTCGCCGGGATACATTTTAACATACTTCTCTACCTATACTCTACTACACGTCAACGGCCAAAAATCAGAGTTAAGAATTAACGCTAAGTTTGCCTTATTTTCGGTGTAATTTAACTGGCATCTGTGTTAATGGGACGGCCCCAGAAACTTGCACTGCATCTACGAGTAGATTTCAATTTAATAACATTAAGTGAAGCAATCAAACTTGGACGTACAAATATTGGCACAACAACAGTGGACTTTAGAAATGTTTACCCAACTTGTTCGAAACGGGTATAGAGCAGGTAGTTATCATGATTGTCTCTAGGGTCGGCTAACTGGTCCATCGATAAGGCTAAAAGCTCACACATCAAATAAACAAACGTACTAGATTAGAAACTAGCTTGTTTTGCAAGTTTCTAATGCTGTTGATTAGTTGTAATATGTTGCAAGTTATGAATATCTAACAATCTGGCTATGCCGCATTCTCTGACAAAGTGCCTACCTCACTGGTAAATTGCAAGAGATCTCAGCGAGAAATACGTTCACCGTCCTAGATGCGCGGTACTTTCGTTTTGAAATCGGCGCGCACAATTGGCCGTATCGAGACAGAAGCGGACCAGCTGCAGCGTGCTCGTGCACAGCTCGGCCGACCACTCGACTGCGCATTCCTGTGCCTCTGACAAACACACCCTTCACCCACACTACACCTATATCATAATTTTACCTTAGCAACTTTATAGGTCATCTATATTCGCCACACCACCCCTGCGCCCCAGTTACACCCGAAATATAGCGCTCAAAGCGGAGAGAAACGGAGAAATTAGTGAACTTGTTAGCTCTCTATCCACAAGCTAATTTTGATCTAGCATACACTAATTAATTTTGATTTCAAAGATAATAACTGACTTTCATTAAATAAAATTTCATTTTGTCAAACAACTTTCATGCAGCGTAATCGATAACTATCAAAACATAAAAACAGGCATTGAAGAGATTGCTAAAATAAAATTAACCATGTAAAAACTTTCGTTTGTATACTTTTTACTAAAACTATTGAAAGTTAGCCATGAAAAGAATTTCTACTGGCTGTGATCGATGATCGTGACAACTTTCAAAATGGTATTTAGAAGAAAGATAATTGAAACTTACATAATGTTACCGATGAGTTAGTGAATAGACTTTCGACATGGATGACTTTAATTGTGCTGTTAATTTGTCGTGATGAGGCTGTGAAGAAATTTGTTCCAATTTCCCGAGATTCTGGGTCGTAAGAGATGAATATGATAGAGAATGGTCATAATATATTGCTATGGTACTAGAAATTTTCACAAAGTGCTCTTCAAAGTATATTCATGCAAAAGTAGATGTTTTAAATTTAAGTTGAGCCGTCTAATAAGCATACGTTGTGCGCCAGGCCCGCGACTTTTGCAATTCGTGTTACACTAACCGCTACATAGAGAATGTGACATAATTTCGCCAGTTTCGCGGTGTGGGCTTAGAAAGAGCGTTTCTAAATTTATCACAATAGAGAAACAAAGCATTTCTATTATTGCAACGCAGATATTTTGAGTTTTAATACTTGGAAATGTTTTGATGAGAAAGTTAGGAGCTGATAAATTATGGAATACCTAATCAGAATTAAGTTAGTGAGTTGGAAAAAATGTTTCAATGCAAGCTACTGATTTTCGGACTGCTTTAGAAGAGTGATTTAGAACCTTCACAAGTGAAAATCTTTTGTTAACATTTGACACAGATTAATTCATGAGCAGAACATGGAATTTATAAAAAATCATGTGTCAAATTGTCAGTCGTAAACGCATACATTAAAAGCGTATCAAATTAACTCAAACGGACATATAAAGTGGCTTTTCATTTATGCAGTCAACGTGCGCCAGATTTCATAAGCGTTCTCTCCGCACCCTGATCTAGGTTATGTGGTCGACATCGGCGGCAGCAGCGGTGGCGTATCGAGCGCGTCCGATGTTAACCTACATACATCGCTGGCACACTTACACCAACACGGCTGGGGTCGAGAGCACCCGGACCCGTAAAATTCGTGACCCAGCCCCCTCCCTTACGACCTCTCGTTGAATTTTGAGGCCCCGCGACGTCAAACGATGTTAGATAACAAAATTCTAGGTTTTACCTTCTGAATAGGTACTTGCTCAGTAATTGCACATAGAAAAGAGGCTGGGGTAATAACGGCCTGTTCGTTAACTTGGAGTGAAGCATCGCAGCCAGGTATCGTTTCAAAAATACTCCAATTTACAATATAGAAAGTGAAGTTCGTTTGTCGTGGATGTATTTTCATAAATTTTTAACATTGTTTTTACTACTGTTTTCGAGATAGCACTATACGTAATGAAGAATGTACCGGAAGTGGTAATCGTTTATCGAGGAATCATTAAGTAATATTATTGAAGCGGTTACAGGTGAAGCACATTATTCGTTTTAATCGAGTACATTTTTGTTTAAATCAAGGAAGGTTGTCAATTATTTACCGACTGCCTTTAATTTCATTCGAATAGTTTCTACGGTGGAAAGCGGAAACTCATTAAAATATTCCATGTAGAAATCATAAAGTGAAAATAATATTAATTTAGCCACAGTTTTTTAATGATGGTTGTTTTGGTCCCATCGCAATCTATACGGGATGGTTATGATAAGTTTTTTTTCGTCTTTTGTAATTTATGGAAATTACAAAAGACGAACGGTCTCCACTTGTGCCATCCTTAAATCATTTCATTTATAAAGCCATCAAGGGTCATTCACTTTTCGATCCTGTTTATAATTATCCCCATTTCAACCCAAAAGGGTATTGTCACTACAATAAATTGGATTAAAGAATTACCACGTCGTGAATGTAAAATGAATTGTTATAAAACCTTCGAAGTTGTTTATGCTTTCAAGACAGGCACCGTTGCTCCTCCTTGGGTCACGATGCGCTTCAGTACAAGTGGCATGGCTTGCAGTCACGAGGGTCGATGCCCGGCCTGTGTCGCTAACTCTACCAATCGATAACCTGATTTGCACTACTCATACAACACTAGCCATGATTCACCCGATATAACCGAATTAACTAATGTTTAATTACCAAGCCTATCTCGATTCTCGATGCGTTTCCGCTGTCCCGCTCGCACCTACCGCTAAATACGCGGTTGAGTAATCAAACCCTAATGTGGTGTCACATGTGGCGTTATCTTAATTCATAGGAATTTATTCATAAACTAATTTGGAGAACTGGTATAGACTTATTAGTCATGTGACGTGTTTTGCGAGCTTTGATACAAATTCTGGGAAGGTAAGCACAGGGTTCTAAAGGGCATTCCTGGAAGCCATGGTTGAGCTTAAAAGTTCCATAGGTAAGTACTTTGTTGACATATGGTTGTGCGAGTATGTGTACATAGTCAGGGCTATTGCGATGAGAGTTGATGGGACAATGCAAGTGTCCAGAGCCTGGTCCGCGTGCAATCCGAGGTCGACGCCCTGCCGGCGGACGAGTTAACCGCGGAATACTGACCCCTCTCGCACCATACTGTCAACAATACACTAGCGACTCGATCCACATAAGGATAAAGTCCGTTTTACAATGACCCGACTACCGGTTAGAACAACCAACTTTGAAAGTTCAAATACTAGCAGATATCAACAGCATATTCATGCAGGAAGTAACGTGCGTATTGAACATTTTTGAAGAACAATCCACATTAAGACAAACAATAAGGAACGATATTTGTTTTATTAATCTAAACAAGACGTGCTACTAGCAGAAACAATACTTCTTGCAGAAAAAGTTTAGATCTGCTTTGAAGTCAATAATTGTAAAGATGTTTGTAATATGCCGCATACCTGTTTATGGTGTTTGCGCATTCGCGGTTTATAGAGGTAAACAGTCGTTTGAACACAATAAAATTGTCATCGCACTTTCGATGACAAACGATCAGGAAATTCAACGTAATAGGCACTATATCGCATCGAAAGCAGATGCAAGCAAGACGTGTGCAACCACAAAGAGTTTATTGAATCAGCTAGTTAACAACGACTTAATTAATCATAGTTAAAAGTATCTAACTGTTTAACAAGGTCCATTTGTCTTTCAGGTTAGGCTTCATCGTCGCGTTAAAATTGTACAGTTAACTGACGTCTCAGTTAACCGCTATTCGATAGATAGCCCTAAAAACTAAAACATTAGATATGTAGTGCCGTTGTACCGAATTAGATCGAGGTAAAGCGATGAACAACGCGATAGTGTGTGTGATAACTTATCTATCAGTACTGGTACTGCGAAACTGTTTGCTTCAAACAACTTCAACAACCGTACTAATATTATGAATGCGAAAATCTGTATGTTTGGATGTATAACAGTCGATCACGCATCAAACGAAACGAATCCGGATGGAACAGTACATAGGTAGACCATGTCCTTCCATGTGCTGATGGATCACCATCATACCGGGGTAGTTTTTGTGACGTGAGCAAGAAGAGAATCCCACACTCCTTGGTCTATACTCCGAACTTCCAGGAATCTTCTGAAGGATTTTAGGCTAAGTCTACTTTTTACCGGTAGCACGTTCTCTTGGAACAGTTTCCTTCAGAGCGAGGCCGTTAACAAAAGCTAGTGAGGTACTAAATACTTAATGGTATAGAAGAGTATCAGTTGAGTATACAAGGAAGTATTGTTCTAACAACATTGTTATCTGTTATACATGAACGTTCCGCAGGGTCGTCTGCCGTCACGAATTGATATTGAATCAATATTATAACCTTATGATTTACGTGTCTAGCCTAAGGTTTGATTTACAAGGATAATAATTATAAATTACGTCAGTAATTTTGTGGTTATTAGTTGAAAATATAGGTTTAGGTTGCTTTTTGTCTGGAAGAGGTATTAATGAAACAGGCCTTTTTCCTATGGGAGTGACAATTGCTAGATTTATAGCACACCACATACGATTCCACCACCCCTTCGACCACATAAATGAAGTTGTTTGAAACTAACGAAATCAGAGTCCTACTTTTAACTTAAGCATGTTAGTAATTACTTAGGAGATAAGTAAAATAATGTTAGCTTTTATTAGTATTTCAGGAAATGTTCCACAAAACCCACCCGGGGCTCTTAGCAACTTTTCTATTACTTACCAACAATCTTGTACTGAGAATCTAGGGTCCCTCCCACGGAACAAGATTTTATTTGCATAAAGTTTCTAGAGTTCTCTAGTAAAGAAAAGTAGGTAATCATGACATGACGCTGTCGGAACTTTTGAAAGCTTCTGTTTTGTAACGAAATGTTTAAGTTTGTTTTGTTTATTCAAGCTCAGGTGCTTCTTTGTTAATTTAATAAAAAGCTGCTTCAATACGTAATGCTGTCTTACATAAGACATTTGTAATATTAAGTATCTTGACTTACTAAGAAAGATTAAGTTTTTATTCAATGGAGGATCGAAAAGAATGTATGGAGCCCAGACTAATGATTGAAACGCGCGATAATTATGTCGTTTGAAAGGTTTTTTTTTTATATTCTACTGCTTTCATTATGGCAGTATAGAGGGTATGCGGAACAGGCGTAGAGTCCCGCAAGCCTCCATAGAAAAGGGAAGATCCTCCGACCAGACGGTTGTTGTGGTGGGCAACTGCCCGATGGTTAATATTCTGGCTGTTGTGCATGTTCAAGTCCCACGGAAAACTCTGATAATAATGAATTCGCGATGCAGGACTTCATTCAGTAGTTCGCTGCTTGGTGGGATAGATGGCGTTGCGTTTCTTTTGGTTACGGTTCAAATTTCGCGTCGTTAGTTTTTCTTATGGCGACATTGCTCTACAGCAGCACGTATCGAATCGTTGTGGGAAAAAATTAATGGCCTAATACAATGAAATAATTTAGTACAAAATTAGATAAAACAATGAATTAACGTTTTAATTAAACAAATACTCGTATATCAGGGTGTAAAAGAATAAAACGTGGAGTGAATTTAAAAGGAAAAAATAAGGATTTGGTGGAAAGGTACGATAAAAAACCGGCCAAGTGCGAGTCGGACTCGCGAACGAATATAAAACGGCAAAAAAATCACGTTTGTTATATGGAACACTTAAATATTTATTATATTCTGTTTTTAGTATTTGTTGTTATAGCGACAACAGAAATACATCATCTGTGAAAATTTCAACTGTCTAGCTATCACGGTTCATGAGATACAGCCTGGTGTCAGACAGACGGACAGACGGACGCACAGACCCGTTTTTACCCTTTGGGTACGGAACCCTAAAAAGATTATTAACTTACTTAAGCAAACCAATTAATTAAACAAAAAAAAACTGTTTACGGTTTGCGCTAGCGCTGGTGGGAGAACATTGCAGTAATACTCCCATACTGACTTGGATGTCATGCGTCGATTCACTGACCTGCATGTGAAAGGTGCAGGTTAGTGAAGAATCATTTTTAATTTAATTTAGTACTAGATTTATTCACATTGTTATTTTAATTGCACTAACATAGTTAATAAGATCTTTGTTACTAACTTTTTCTATGGACTAAGTTATCTGAAAATAAACAGTTTTTATTTTTTTTATAACTAAAAATCTGGTTTTAATAATTTCGTAATAAGAAGTCTTACAAATTAAGAAAGAAGAAAAAAAGAAGCAGTAAGTGCAGAAAATAATTAACTACAAAACCAAACATAAGCTGACATAAATCCCGTACAAAAAGATACCGGAAAATACTCAGCTTATGATGAGTCACAAAAAGTAATATTGTGATATTTACTAGATTAGGTTTGACACAAAAATTCCGTATTCAGGGTAGTGGGTGAACCGACCTAGAAACTGAAATGATGTCATTTATCATTTGGAGCTTCTAGTCCTTGAGACAAAAGTTGCCCAAGGCCGGTAGGCCCGAAAATATCCTTCGAGCGGGTAAAGTCCTTGGACGCTACACAATACAAGGTCACCTCATTACAGATGTGGCCTACCAGTCGTACGATCAGTCCATGGATCCAGCTTACTGTAACAAGGTTACAGAAAATATTTCGGTAGGCACGGGTTTTAACGATAAATTCATTGAGTGCTTTGCAAGTTAATAGAACGTGAATAAATCGGAGGTTGTTTTATTTACGCAAGCTTTTTCTATGCGACGCTCTTTTTATTCTGATTTAATTATTTTTATAAAGTTTTCACCTACATGATCCACTAGCCTTATTAACTCTTCGCACTGTATATACAAGTATATAATAGCACTCTCTCCTCGTGTTTGCCTTTTTTCGCCATGACCTCAGTTCTTGCTGTTGGTTGCCATCATCAGGTAGCCACTGTTAATACATTAATAAAATAATTATAGTTTACTTTTAACAAAATTGTAGTTAATTAAACCGTCGACATCGTACATAGAAGTTATTAAATTACGTTTGCTTTTAAGGCCAAGGTTGCAGCTAGGGGTGGTGAATGTGGTGATGCTTGTTTGGGTACAAACAAGCATCTTCACGGTTCTAAATCAGGTACCGATATACATACTATTTTATTCAGTAACAGTGCGGCCTTATTCAAGGGCTATAAACGAACACATATTATGAAAGATTGATCAAATTGAGGAGAAGCCCTTGTTGCCTTTTGAGGGTCTTAGCCACTTACCTGTCGCCCGATTTGAACGGACAGGATTCTGGTAGAGAGAATCCTGTCCACTTCACCTATGCTGAACAGGCATAGGTGAAGTGGTAGGATGGATAATGCATTTCAACACTGAACAAGGAGTATACAAAAGAGCTTTTCCAATAGATTTTCTGCCTTACAGGTAATGAAATAAGATACAAGATGAACGAAAGAATTGCTAAACAGCAAAATGTAGTTTACCCAAGTTAGACATCCTGCTTGAAAGCATAACAAATAAGATGGAAGTTTAATAAAAGGACGCTAAACAGCTAAAGGGGCGTAATTCAGATATTATTAATTAAATATATATATTAAACACATATATTCTGTTAATGTTATGCATTTAAATGTGAAATCGTAAACAAATTACCTATTTGATTTCATTATTGCTCCTTCAGGTTATTAACATTTCTCAGTATCTCTGAACTAAAGCAAGTTCAATATACTACGATTTGACTTCTATTCGTTGTCATTGCAAAGTATTTTGTTCTTTCAAAGTTCTTTGTACTGTGTTAATTATGTTTAAGAGACCTTCGCGTAAACTTATTCAGCTGCAGAATTGTAAACAATAATTTGGAATCCTTATGTATCCATAGGTTCCCTGTGAGATCCCATAGGTTTAGGGTCTTTTTTTATCTATTTTTGTTTCGGGGCTTTTATCAAAGACATGTCAGCCCCATTAGGTTTAGGGTTAAAGCTATAGGTACATTAAAAGCAGTACATACGTTTAGGGTTAAAAAATAATGTACCTATAGCTTGGATGCTTGTTCAAAGTGTACCTAGTCATGAACGGCCGATAACAAGAAGTTCTTTAGCAACAGTGGACGTTCAGACAGGATATAGATTGACTGAAATCATTATTATAAAATCATGCACGTGTCTTACGGTACCTACTGACAACTTTATCAAGGTGTATTGGCGAATTCTTATAAAACTTGACCCCAGTTTAAGTCCCAGTATGACCCCCTCGTAAGGTCGAATGTTAGATGCACGTCACAAGGTCAATTTGTCTACGTGACAATCACATTGTTTTAATTTACTGGGAAAGTGCTTGAAAATAAATCTCACAGAAACAAACACATACAACTGATACAACCAAACTACCATAAAATATATAACATAATACAACACGATCATACATATTTATGTATTAGATAAAATACACGTTCCTACGTTAAAAATATATTTATGTAAATTCAACAAGAAGCAGTGCATAGTAATTAGGTTGACAATTCTCGTGAGAAGATGCTTGTATTGGTAGAATGGTAAGATTTATGCAGTTTCTTATAAAAATTATGCATATTAATTACGACCAAGGTTGACCGTTACATATTAAAACCGCAGCTGTACAAAATATTTTAGCCTTCTTTGTGAATTTTAATTTATATCATATTAACTGCGTTGGTAGCTGCGGTGGTCTACGCATTTTTCATCTATAGGTATTCCTCTTGTATAGAATAGGTATTTTTAAGATCAGCTTCATAAATGAGTTGGTTTTATAGGTAGGTATTTATTTCGTCTTTCGGTCCTATGCTATTTATTACCAATTCACGCAAAACCGATTGAAGATTGCTCTTATCATTTTTTTTTTACTTACCTATATCAAGGTATTTTTCTTTAACTAGGTTTCCATAGTGAATAATTTAATTCACGTGGCAACAACGATGGTAAAAGGCGGGAGCTTCCCTATTTGGGTTATTACGCAAACCACACGGTAATTTCCTGAATTTGTATCTAAATTGTGTCAAGGTTCGCATCCATTATTAAAATGTTATTTTTCCCGTATTCAGAGGATACGATAAAAAATCAGGCCAACCCAAAATGTGGAAAGCTATTGCCAATTTGTAATCAAGTAGGATAAGAACACCGAGGTCATTATTTATTAAAATATTTTACATGTTATGTGAAGTTTAATTTTGTCGTACAGCGCCATCTAGTGGCAAGATGGAAAACACAATGAAAACTTGCAAAACAGTTTTTTGATCAAATTCTTTTAACCCCTACGACGTTTTTCCTATAAATATGACTAATGAATGGACTAATGTGATTATATTAAAGCTCACACATCTCCAGAAGATTGAAACCATTAGCGCGAAAGATTTACGGTTTTTTTACTCATTCTTTGCCAACAACACACCTGTTGTATTTACGAAGATAGCAATAAAAAAACACCTTGGAAACGGCAGGTGTTTGTAGATTGTTTCAGTATAAGTACTTCAATGATACACCGTTTCAATTCGATATTTTTTTAAGTTAACACTGTAGGTATATCTCATCTAGTTAACACTCTTCGGTGATAGGATTAATAAAGGAGGATGAATTAATTAATCCACTTTTAACGCTAATCATGACAGTCGCTCCCTACTTTTAATTTTGTTTGTTGCAACTGTCTTTATGGAAAGTCCATGGCTGCCAATGGCTGAATAAACGATGAGATAAGGGCGTTATTTTACACATTTTTCTTAAAGATTAATACGTTAGCAGGAACGAATCTAAGTTTGTTAAAAAACTTGGTTTGTTTATAGGTGTTGTTTGCTGTTTTTACAAGGTAGTCTCCGGAAGATGTGATCGGATTACGAAAATTCCTAACTTTTAGCTATTTTTACTTGCTTTTACTTCTTGCTGTGGGATAGGCCATGTGAGCGTGAGAGAAGCCGCGGCAAGAAGCTAGTAGCTATTATAATAAAAAGCGGATACTGGAAAATGTCTACTTCTTTTTTTTAAAAATTATTGTACCTTCAGTAAATAATCACTTTGCATGCAACCGAAGCCGCTTTCAAGAGCGATATAAATCATTAATATTTATCTCAGTGATCTTTAAAAAGTTACAATGCCACACATCACGCGTGTCCTAGGGAAATTAAATAAAACCAGTGATTCAACGTCGAGTAGCGGCGGCATTGAGTGTGCCCCTGTCTGTTTAAAAACTCTAAACTTCCGCGTTGAAGTAACGTTAGATGCTTTACTTTCTATAATTAGAAACAAATATAACATGCCTTTTGTGAATTATTTTTTCACAGGCAGATTTTATATCAACCTCCTGCCCTCATACGAACGTAGGCAGAGCATATTTTCATCTTCAACACATCTCTATTTGACGTCATCACAATCCTCAGTTCCTTTCCAGCCATATCATCTTTTAAACCATCCATCGGTATCTTCGGGCTCTTCTACCTTCATCTCTTCCACATTCATCTTTTTTTTTTGTCAAGATTTGTTCCTCGTTTCTCCGCATCACATCATCGCATGCCCATATCATAACAACCGATTTTCATGCAACTTTTCACCCAATGTGTAAGTGCCAATTTCAGTTTTTTAAATATATTTACCCCGACTCACTGGAGCACCGCAGACAGTTCCGACTCACTGGAACCAACCTTCCACTGGCCTGGCAAACATCTCAAGATGTATGGAAGACTCATCAGTGTATTCCCGTTGACCCCGTAGGCCATGACCCCGTTAAAGGGGACAAAGGGAATTTAATAAAATAATTAAAATTACTTACCGTTGTCCCCGTTAATTTATTGTAATATACAATTTTCAAAAGCGGCAGGGAGTGTCAGACTTCTACTGACTAAAACCCACCCATGCTCCTCTTAGTGCCTTTTACGTTCCAGGGCCGCGGTAACTCTTTCGAACAAATCTGCAAGCCCCTGCCTCCCTACTAAGGCGATTTTTCTCAGAAATGAACTGTAGGTACGCTGTCCCCGTTGCCCATGTGTCATAAGGAAAACCACGGTAAAGGAATTATATGACGTTCTGTTATCCCCGTGAAGGGGACACAGATTACGGTGACAACGAATATAGGGACTCATCGACCATCGACCTCCGGTCTCCGGAGGGGAGTGTTGTGACAAAAAAAAACAAAGAAGCAAAATCTACATCGCAAAAAAAAGAACCGCGACGCCATCTATCCCGCCAGCTGCGAATAACTGAACGAAATCCTGCATCATGATATCAAAGTTTTCCGTGCAATTTTAAATATACAACAGTCCGAATATCAACTATCGGGCAGTTGCCCACCGGACACAACAACCGTCCGGTCGAAGGATCCTCCCTTTTCAACGGAAGGTATGCGGGAGTTTTCTCCATGTACCGCATACCTCTATAGCATTTTTCGCATATTTAATCTAAGTTGAGTACGTATGCACTTTCTTCAGTTGGCAAGCTCATCTTTTGACTTTATTTTGTACTGCATGGGAAAAAACAATTTTGGCAAAATGGTTTGAGGAGCATAAAAATGTTTCTGAGCCAAAACTCGGTTCAAATAAAACATGCGTTGTTGATGGTTGCATTAAATTAATCGACTTTATCAAAAGCAAACAAATAAACTTAACTTGTACTCTCGAAGATAACTTGCAAATAAAAGCTCAACCTACGCGGCAAGCGCCCTACTTTCAATGAATTCGTATCGATAAATTATTTAAAATTCTGAAGTCACAACGCCATCTTGTGAACAAACTTTCAACTAATGTATAAATGGAAGTAGGTAGGAGTATAAACTAAGTTTTTTTTTTGTCTTAGTTTCCCTAACTACATCTAACGGTGATTGAGCTTTTTGAACTGATTTCATATAAATTATTTATGAAATAATATTAACCGCTCGAGCACTGCACACCGGTGTGCCGCGAATTTATCGCGAATTTAATGTTTATTTACTATTACGCAAGATTTATTTTTTATTTGGGAATTTTCACATGTCAGGGCTGAAGTGGATAATCAGGAGCTAATAATAAAATTATGAGCTATAATAATATTACTAGTAGGTAACCTATATTCACTCTCCACACATACAATACCTTATATTTATATTACGAAGGACATAAATGAAACAGAAAATTCCAACAAGGCGAAATAATAATAATTTCCGATGATGTGATGAAAATAGATTAAAAACGAACATTTACAAAACCTTTCTATTGGAAGAAATTTGTTTTTCGATTACAATTTAGGCGACAATGACCGACGGAGAAAATGCAGGTACATCTGGGAAGATTATGAAAATGCGATTAAATATAATATTAGTATTGGTGTTTTAGGAAGTAAACATATTCAACTCCAGGAAAAAGCATAAGATCCAACGGGGACCCCTGAGGTACTCCTGCCATATTGCTATAATAAACAGACATGTCTGTTTTGCTTTCGTTATTTACATTTAGTATTATTCAGTCTACAATATTGAATTGCTATTATAATGGATACTACTGGGAAAGGCAGAATATTTATTCAGGAATAATAGGCCTTATACCATCATTCCCCATCAAATGCTTGTGGTAAGTCACAGAATGAAAACAAACAATAAGGAAAATCTATAGGCTTCCATTCATTAGGAAATATTTTATTTACTCATGGTGGGTATATAAAATCCAGAGGGCCATGTCAGTGTTATTTTAATAAATTAATTCTTCTGGTCTGTTGGCCCATTATACAAAAAAAAATTCATTCAAATTGAGAACCTCCTCTGCTTCTGGAGGGAGGTTGGCTGGTTGGAATGACGACCGCCATGGCTCACGTACAATGGTCCACAGCAGGACTTAGTGCGGAAACCATACCCAATAGATATATAGATAGAGAACCTCCTCCTTTTTTGATGTTGGTTAAAAAGAGGGAATATTCTATCTGTTTCGCAAGTAGGATTAAATTAGTATTACATAGTGTTTAAAGTATTGAAATCGCAGCAAGGCCGGCTGACTTAGCCTTTCTATAAGAAAATTACCCCACTTCATCAAAGTTCTTCAGAAAACTCAGTGCCCACAAAACATTTTGCAGAAAGATAATTGCAGCTGCTGGAGTTGCATTGTAACATCAACTTTAAGGTGTTTGTGGTGCGCATACTAACATGCTACCTGCTTCAGGTGATGGAAGAAAGTGTTTAGCCACAGGATGTGGTATTCTGCCGCTTTCGTGGACAAGTGCTACAGGAACGCACAAAGACTTAGTGCAACTAAGTGATACAAACATAGTTTTAAATTTTAATTACTAACACAATTGTTTTTGTATTGTATACTTGGGTAAGGTATTTATCTATGGGTTTTGTAATCTGAAAATAAGGTTTATTATTTTATTATTATAATTGCAATTCAATATAGTACAGGGTAAAAGGGTTAAAACATTCATTGAATACTTGACAATCAGATTCAGTGCAGCCATCATTAAAATGTATATGTCAGCAACAGGAGCTGGGTCAAGGAGAGTTTGGAATAGTGTCAAGACTGCTACAGTACAAAAATACATGATAAAATACGCATCAAAATTGGAGTGAGCAGCAATCAATACTCTGACACATGCAGACATGTATGAAACCTATTTAGTACTAAGTTTAACAAAATCTGAATATGCAACATGTTATCTAGAACAATGGTTCTCAACTTGTGACTCGGGAACACTGATTTTTGTGTTTTTTTGCAGGAAATAGAAGCCCAGACGAAAATTAAAATTTGGTTGTCTAAAAATA
The DNA here is from genome assembly GCA_947386135.1 of Melanchra persicariae. Lineage (NCBI taxonomy): Eukaryota > Metazoa > Arthropoda > Insecta > Lepidoptera > Noctuidae > Melanchra > Melanchra persicariae. The sequence continues at coordinate 15,714,442 of OX376648.1, read as the reverse complement.
AAATTAAGTAGGTGTCACATCATTAATTCTAAACTTGTAAATGCCAATTCTATAAAATCAAATTAAAAGTTTGTAACAAACATTTTCATAAGAATTGCAACATTCCTGATGGAAACTTGAAATTAGTTTGCACTTATATAATGTTGGCACAGACAATATTTTAGTGGTGGTTCACTGACCTGGCTCTTGAACCAAAGATGTGGAAAATAGTTCTCAGACGTCTTATTTCACCATTATAGTGTATGTGTCGCTGCCAACTAGCATAATCAGCCGTTTGATTGAAAGCTTAGCCCTTTCATTGAACTGCACCGTTTAATCAGCAACATAAGTGACATGGGCAAGTCATCAAATAATATTGAAAAAAAGATGTCATTTAGGTTGCTGAAAAATTGGCACATTTAAATGAAAAGGCTAGGCCACCAAGTAAAAGGCTGATAAAGCTAATTGGTTGCGATATAAGCATGGCATGTATGAGATTGGATTTAAAATATAAGATAAATTCTAAGGTATGGGCGAAAAAAAAATTGTTGAATGATTGATGTGATATTTTGGTGCCATTTGAAAGGCTGATAATGATAATGTATATGAAATAAAATTAATTCCCTATGGTTGGTAGTATATTTTATATAACACCAACTTTTGTGTTGCATATTTCCGCTAATTACCTGATTTTAAATTATTATTGTGTTTAATAATGATTTATTTTAGGTAACCAATAAATGTGCATAACTTACTTAACTATTTATTTCTACTAAACCTAACTATATACAAACTAGACTAAAAATTGCAAAATTATGTACAAAAAGTGTTAAAACAAAATAAATTATTGGGCATCAAAAAACTCATACACATCGCAGTCAATGACAAAAGTGCCCAAAACACTGGCAGCTTTGCCACGTTGAATGGCAATGCTGATTCTTTATTGTGTTTATATAATTATAATTTTATTTATTAAGTTTTAGTCTCAAAATGCTTGTAGTTTTTATTTTGAATCCTTATTCATAATAGCCATCTGATAATTTAAATGCAGAATAATTGTTACATTGAAAAACTTAGTTTTAGTTTTATTTGTCTTGAGCTTAACATAGACACAAATATTATGTTTATTTTTACCGATGTATGAATGATGGCATCATTTATATTTTGAAAGGAAGTATACAAACAAAGTTGTCAGTAGGTAAATAATAAAAAAGTATAGTACATCTTCCCAATGAATATGAGATTATACAATATTTTAGAGCTATGAGTGAGTTTATATTAAAATAAGACATAGCTACCTGGTATGATACTCTTTCTAGACACATGGCAAACCAACACTCAAAACACCATGGTTCAAGGTCACTAACCACTTGATTACTATATTCATAACACAAAATAAATCAGTGACATTATTTTATATACCTATTTGACTACCTTCACTAAAGGACCGCTAGTGAAATTACTAGAAAGGCAAAGGTGTGCGAAACAAACGAGCCATCGCGCTCGCGAGCAAAGGAAAACGTTCTCCATATTGCCTTGACGTCACATTGAAATACCAAACAATGGTGTATGAAACGAATCACAGTTTATGTATTCATTTTCGTGTCAAACATTGAAAAATAAGCTCGTAAATGTGTTAAAATGTAATAAAAATCAAACGTCAAGGGCGAAATACCATGATTAATTTGACAATTCGCGATTCTAAAATTATCCACTTACCAATTTCGGCCGTATTCACCGCACTTTTGAAGATCACCACACACTTGAAATGATAAACACAAGAGAAAAATAGTGTATTATTTACGTTCTACCTTAAAATTAGGGAATTAAAAACAAAAGAAGAAGAAATATACAGTAGTATGGAAGGGGTAATCCAAAGCCTACGCTGTCAAGAATGTCAATGTGTCAGTCAAGTCACCGAAGGAAATCTAAAATGTGTATTGTAATAGCAATATCAAAATGTATAAACAGAGTTATAATAATATTACCTTCAAGGTTGTAACAAACAGTTCCCTTTAAAACATAAATTGGAGTTATTTTATAAAACTGAAGCAAGTTACACATTTTTGTTTCAAATCAACTGTTCCATTTTGGCGCCATAAAAAAGCGAACAAATCGAATAACTAAACGTTTTAGATTATTTTTATCTTTGGTAAGTCGTTCGGAAATCAAAACAAGTTCGGAAATCTAGACAAGAACGACTTTTTATTTTATAAATCATTTCGGTCATGGTGGCCAATCTCAACCGAGATAAGCCATCACTGGGCAAGTGTGTGCGTGCACAGGTGCACTCTCTTTTCCATCACTCCCATAGTCCGAAGAGATGGCAATCCGACACGATCGGAGAGATCAGAAGCAGGATCAAAAGCTTGATGCGCTACTAGGCATGGAGATATCATTATCACGCCATCAAGTATCAAACTCCGGTCTGCCACAGAGAAATTCCTAATGGAAAAACCCTAAGACACTAATTGCCCGACCCGGGAATCGAACCCAGGATCCCGCGCTTAGCATTCAGACGCTTGCGACCGTGAGACAGACCCGTAAAATATGGCCAGTGGCATTTTGACCCCGTAAGCCTGGAGGCTTAGACCTCACCTGTGGGTTTGGCAGAAGTAAAGGTTCGCCCTCGTCGTGTTTTTTTTATTTTTTCTGAGATTACGAGAGTCGTCAGTAAATCAAGAGCATGGACTTTTTACGATAATTTACCAATACGGTACCTAATGAAATAGGAGTAGGTACATAATGAGTACAACTTTTTAGGCATGCTCCCGTCTCATCAACTTCTATGCCAGCTGGAATAACAAATAAGTCCATGATCAAGAGCCTGAACGTACCTAGTTGTTTTTATACGGGCGAGAGTTGCGTTCCAATTCTAAGTATTCTTTACTTTCTTTTCCAGAATACAACATCCAAGGGTGAAACATGACAAGAAGTGCTTTTTTAGATTTTAAAAGGTAGGTACAATGCCTGTTATTAGAGTACCACCTAACTCTTCATTTGTAGAAATGATAACAGGCTGAGCATGTTAGGATTTTTGAAGCGCGGGAAAAATCTATTAATTAGTCAATTACCAGTTCTTTACGATTATATATATATATAAAAAAAAATCACGACCAAAGTAAGCTGAGCACACTGGAGTTTACGAGTCCGGAAATCATGATTTTCTACTTTTCCAATAAATGCATTTCCAAACGAAACGTAAAAATAACCTCAAATGAACGATCTCATTTTCGTTTTCGAATTCGATTGACAAGATAGTTTTGTTTGTCTGTAAAATGCTTATTTAGTTGGAATTTGTGTGAAAATAATTAATTTCGGATAGAAGCCTTAAAGTAGTATAATAATATATAGAGAACAGAATGGCTGATGAAGAAATTAATGGTGATACTGACGATATCCAACATGATAAAGATAAAACTCAGAAGAAGACTGCAAAACATGATAGTGGAGTAGCTGACTTGGAGAAGGTTACGGATTATGCCGAAGAGAAAGAGATATCCTCTCAGGACATATCTGGCGTGAGCATTATAGCGTTTATTTTGAATTACTCGCTGAAACATATTTCAATAGGTTATTTATTCAAGTTGTTGCTTTCAGTGCAAACTTATCCTTGCGTACTTTTATTAAACACATACTTCTCATAACTCCAGGCCCTGTCGTTAATCGGTGACAGGAGAAACAAGGAGGCTGCCGAACGACTTGAAAAGGAAAAGGAACTACAAAAAGTCTCAGTGAAAAAGGATGATATAGAATTAATTGTATGTATCTAGCAATAAAAGCAAATATTCAGGAACAGGAATGCACTAATTTACTAAATCACACAGTACATTTAGCATAACATAATAAATATTTCAATTAATTATTAGATAGTTTTGTCTAAAAGGCATTGCTTGTGCTTTTTATAATGGAGAATTGATTTCTAAGTGATGGTTTTGAGTGATCTTTGTAAACCACGGTTCGGAATTCATAAACCTGAGTGCATATTTTATCTTTTGGTTGACTAATTACATAGTTAGCATTTCATGTTCAGTTCATGGTATAAAAATACATATAAGTAGACACAAACATTCTGAATTTGACTAATTTGAATAATTTTTGTTTGAAGTCCTAATATTATTAAACAATTTATTTCTGTCAATTTCCAGGTAAAAGAGATGGAGATATCCAGAACATTAGCAGAAAGAACTCTAAGGGAGCACCGAGGAGATGTGGTAGCCGCGTTGACTACTCTTACAAACTAACATGAATTATATTAATTTATAAGCTATGTTACAAACAAATTGTCAGACTTTAAGTGAATAGATTTTTTCTATCCAAAGAAATCTACTTTCTTTGTGCTCCTCTGAAACTTTTAAGGAATGAATATCATAATTTCATGCCCTTAACCTTATAGGAATTTGTTCTCCATTTTTTTGCCATACTTCTGTATAACTTGTCATCTCTTTGAGCACTGTGGCTCTGTTTCACACAAGTCCCAGCAGAATGCTGACCCGTTTCTCATGGATTTCACAGATAAACATAGTGTTTGAAGCATCAAAAAAAAGAGTAAGTATCTCTTTCTTTTCTAAAGAGTAAATGCCATAAAGCTGCCCCTGTAGACAAAGAGGTAACCCAAATTACTCCAGTATTTAGGAATACAATATTTAAACAAACTATCAAGTGGGTAAACCAAAACTTTAAACTATTCTACTTTAATATCTGTAAAGCTGAGTTCACATTATTGTGTTGTGTTATGTTGCCTTCTGACACGATCGATTGGCTACAAGACTGGTTGTGAGATGGCATAGCGCGTAACCAACCAAAAAAAAAGAATTATTCAAATTGTTGAAGTCGTTCTCAAGTTATGCGCGCACATACAGCTGTGTGTAGCTGTGCCCTGCGGTTTGACCCGTTGCTCGGCTTCTAAGGGTCATTGCTTTATGTTATATACCCTAAAACCTTCCTCAAGAACTGAGCGATCAAATACAAAAAGATGAATGAAATCGGTAGAGTCGTTCTCAAGTCATGGTGTGTCCAAGGTTAATAGGGATTCATTCTATTGATAAACATTTAGGAAAAAATAGCAAAACAATAAAGACTTTCAAAAAAGTTCAACCAGTTATAACAACTAAAAAGCTCCAAAGAAATGACTTTTCAAGCAGTTTGTTACAGTAGGTGACATTTACTTTAATTCAATCACTGATTTGATTTCACCAATTGCATCAGACTGCTTGAAAGGTCATTTCGAAATTTTTTAGTCTTTTTTTGTGGCCGATTTGATATTTTTTTCCTTAAATTGTATATCAGCTACCCAACATCACTCTTAGATATGACCACGCAATTCTGGAACACCCTGTATATGTATTTAGACTAGCTTTTTCCCGCGACTTCGTATGCGCATAGCCCGTTTTTCCCGTTTCCGTTTTTTCGCCTTCCTCATGATTGTGGTATCATAAACAAAAATAATTTTCCAAATATGACTGGTACTTCCAGCTTTATTATATTATTATTAAGTAGGTACTAGCTAAACGGGAAAACGGGCAAACTGTTCAGGTATGATAGTTCAACAAACATCCAAACGTTATGTACGTTTTCATATTTTTAATTAATAGGTACTTATTACTAGCGACTTTGGACACTTGGCAAAACATCGACTTTTCTACACTATTTATATTTTAGGTAATTATAATGTATGTTTATGTCGCCAACTAGCTGAATCAGCCGTTTTATTAAAAGAGGCTTTTCATTGAACTGTGCCGTTTAATCAGCGACATAAGTGACACGGTGAAGTCATCCAACGATATTGAACAAAAGATGTCACTGAGGTCGCTGAAAAATCGGCACATTTAAATGAAAAGGCTAGGCAACCAATTAAACGGCTGATTATGCTAACTGGCTGCGACATATACATAACCTCCCGGAAGGAATTCTCTTAATGGTAGTGAAAGCCGCATAGTTTAAAAATTTAAGCGTTCAGAGGGACATACTGTGTGAAGCGACTTATGCAGTGATAGGATTGTTTAATTGAATGCAGTTGTTTTACAATGTAGTCGTCTATGAATAGCATTGTTGATTTTTGTTATCAAACATTAGCATGTTGAGATATTTGCTTTTATTCAGACACATCGCTTGCCTGAAGATTTTGCTTTAATTATTTTTAGATTAAGTCATTTAAGTAGTCCAGTTTAAATTAACATTTTCTTAAAATGGGTATTTTCCTGGATAGAAAAATAAAAATAAAACTCTTTCAGTCCACCAGATAGATTTTCAAAAAATATTGGACGTGTAGTACCAACCTACTTATTGCCATTTCAAATCGATATATTTTTTGCATATCTATCTGACGGACTGAAATAGTTTTATTTTTATTTTTCTATCCAGGAAAATACTCACTTTAAGAAAATGTATTTTGCCACTTTTTGTAAAGGTTACATAGTTCATGCAACACATGTTATTTCGTAGATATTGGCGCGTAATATTTATCTCGGGAATTCAACTAGGTACCTAAGTTATTTTATCGATAGACACATCTGATAAAATAGAGGTGTCCAAAGACTGATGAAATGAAACCAACTGTAGCAAGTTATTTTGCACATTGAATCATTGTTTACTTTGATATGTTAATTTTTTTGACGTAAAAGTCTTATTTCCCTTACCTCAGGTTGACAGTTTATTTCAGGAGCCAAACGAAAAATAAAACACATAATTTACGTAATAAAAATATAAATAAGAACAGTAACTTTATTATTATCACTTGCTGAAGAATTATCTACCTAAATTACAGTAAGCTAATGTTTGTTTAAAAACAATACTGAACGGTTTTCATATGTGGTTTATCGTATTGTGGTTTATCGTATTGTGGTTTATCGTACTTTGGTTTATTGTATTTATGTTATTTGTGTTTTGATTCTCTTCGGTTTTGTCTTCTGCTGTGTACGGGGGAGGCGGAATACTGCTATCGTGTATCTGAAACAATATGATGATATGACACATTTTCGTAACATAACAGGCAATAGAAAAAGCTGTTGCTCAAAGTACAAAATCTCAGATGGCTAATTAGCAGAGGTCGGAATTAGGTAGAGTTATTTATGTGCTTGCATCGAAATGTTGATATTAACATGGATCTTTCATATTTATATGGATGGCTATCAATATTACAGTTAAATAATAATAAAAACCTCAGAGATAGATAAAACAAAGATGGCAACATCGCGCGTGTGCGCATTGGAATTTTGCAACTTCGGACATCCGATGTCGTTGATGTAAATTTGGCAACGTCGCACGTGCAGTGGTTAAAATTGTGTAAAGTAAATTACTTTTTTATTTAGTAATTCACGGGATTTTTCTGCTCTTTAAAATTAATCTCGGGATTTGAGGCATATCCACTTTATTCTTTCGCTGTATGAAATCAGTGTAAGTACATAAATAACTTTACCTAATTCCGACCTCTGCTAATTAGGTACTAAAATATACTAAACATGGTTCATAGGAGCGTTTGTGCTTTTGTAGAGATAGGTATTCGATTCCCATTTGTGATTATTTGTTTGGATAAATTCAGATAACCGTTTTTAAATGTTCGTTATCACGATTTTTTTACTGTTGATTGGCACGCGTTTGACCACTATCTCACCTGACGGTAAGCGGTAAGCGATGATAGAGTAGATCTGTAAGTCAGTATCGTTGCCAGACCTACAATGTTTGCCTGTCATATTGCGCTCTATATCAACGGCAACATTGCATTGGTGTGTAACGTTGCTATTTGCCAAATCTGTCGAATGTCTAGGCATAGTCTTCAGTCGTTTTTGGATTGCAAAGATACTGGCAATATAAGTAGGTACAGGTGAATTTTTATAGCGTGCGTGGATGGCCAAATCCGAAACTATCACGAATATCGAAAAACACTAAAGTAGGTACTCTCGAGCCCGATTTTGGTGAAAACTAAAACCATCACTGGATTTTTAAAAAATCGGTCTCCTAGCCAGGAATAGAACCGGTGGATCTTGAAAGAAAAAAACATTCTGTATTATTAGATACCTACACCATCCGAAAGTGCCGCTAATAAGGATCAAGTTCTGGGAAGTAATGCCACATGGCAAACTGAAGGGAAGAGCTCATTTTTAACAAAATAAGTATCCACCTACTTTATAATTTTCAAAAGAAAAAATATCAATTGATTTTTTTTTTCAAAAATATAAGATGTAAGTAGTTTTAGTTTTCATCAAAATCGGGCTCGAAAATCCTTTTAGTGTTTTTAGATATTCCTCAGTTTAGGATTTGGCCATCCACTCCACGCACACTTTAAAAATTCACCCTGTAGGTACCTACCCATAGCGGATTACGGTTGTAGGAGTGAGGTACTTACAAATCCAGCGTTGAGAAATGCTACGGCAGGATACGTGGCTGATCCTGCTGCTGGTGTACGTGAATATCTGAAAATATAGAAACATTTGTATGGGCATTTTTTTATGACCAACTACTTCACGTAAGGAATATTTATTGTCATTAAACCAACTACTTAAACACATAAAACTTATAGATACTAAATACAAACTAGTAGAAAATATACAAGCGGAGTAAAAAGGGCCTCCCCCTCTTCCCCCGGAAGAACTCATAGGCCATCGAAATCAAATTCGTCCACATCGCTGTCAACGGGAAAAGTGCCCAGAACACTGGCCGCATTGCCACGTTGAATGGCAATGCTGATTCGTTGGCTAAAGAAAAGGCCAGACCTCTGGTCACGTGAAGAGTCTACTAACTATGCTTGCTGATTTCGCGAAAAACTCGATGAGCACTCGGACACCATGACCCTAGCCTAGTGTTTCAGGCCCAAACGGCTCAAATACATAATTCCCAATAAGGTTGTTGTATTTGCGCCGTTTGAGATTTTCTGCACCCGCAGCAGCCGCCCCAGCTAACCCGCCGTGCTAAGAAGATGGGATGGCGCAATGGTGTCGACACATGTTGCATCCCACACCAAAGGCCTACCCGACTTCCAAGGCATTATGGTCATCCCATCTGACCTCTTCTCATCGTCTCGCGCCAAGCGATTTGGTTCTAATACAGCTGGCACCCCGGCGCAGCGGCGTTGACAAGAGGCCGACGGATGATGTCATTAATGCTGGCGTGCCGGGCTATCCGGACCGCGCTTCTACTGCAGGAAAGGCCATGGTGTCCGCGGTAGTCAACTGCCCATGTGGTGAATAGGTAGTTCCTGAACATATGGATTGGTCATAGTTTTACCCGAGCCAGCTTAATCACATTCGGCGTCTGGTGATCATGAGTTCTGTTATCGCGACAGTTAAGGTTTAATTCTTCGTAGCAGAACATAATTTAGCTAACCGTTTCTGACTCTAAGAAAAATGGAGTAGGTAGGTAGATATCTATGCAAAGCGAGAAAGCACCTGTGCCATTAGGTACTACCTATCTAGGTATTCGGTATAGTGCCAATACCTAACTACTTAAAATAATGAGTACATTTCTATGAACAAAACATTGATTAATCGTTCCATTGTTACAGAGAGGTATGACCTCTATGACTGACAAGATTACCATTAATAACACGAACAGTCAAAATGAACAATATTCTCCAGAAAATATTCTCTAGAAAATATATTGTTAGTTAAAACAGGAATAACTTACAATCATGTAAAGGGAAAGTACCTAATCCCAAAGCGTTTAATGTGGGCCGACTGTAATTATTATTTAATCTTCATGCCAGGACCCGTCCGGAGTCCTCTTTATTATACGCCCTCCGGGGCTCTGGATTAAATCTTTGAAGTAGACCTACATTACGTATCTATGTTTAAGTATTTTGCCGAAACGCATCTATTCTTTCTAGGAATTTACGCTAAGGTAACTTACTTACAATGTGTTACTAAAAATCTTTCATCAATTACGAACCTACTTAGATAAATATCTCCTACCTATTTCTCGCTAGCTAAATATAGAATATTCTTATTTGAGAATTTCAGAATCTAAGTATTAATCTACCTATTGGGGTGGTTAGTGGGGTGGGACCCGTAATGGGAATCAGATGATCCTACTACATAATATTTTGTATGTGAAAGTTTCTGTGTATTTGAATGTATATGTTACGGCTAATAGCCGAAGTGCGGCTACACCTAGTTATAGCCGGCTACAACTAGGTGCAACCCGGCTACAACTAGTTCTAACCTAACCTCAAAACACTTTAAAGTTCCTATTCCTGTGTGGTTTAAAAAAAAAGTGCGGCTACAACTAGGTGTAGCCGCACTTCAGCTATTAGCCGTAACATATATACACGGTACGATATATGAACGGATTTTGATGAATTTTGCAATACGGGTAGAATATAAGGTACCTTTTCTATAGATAGGTATCTCTGGGATAGTTTCTTACTTAACGAAGGTAAAACTGCTGACAAATCTTGTGACCCATATCGCTTTGCCTCAATATCTGGCAGGTTCTGTCAGGTTCTTTAAACTTCAAAGTATGGAATTACTATACCTTGGTGGGGCGTCTCGTAATCTCTCGTCGACGTACAACTGTAGACTTCCGATTGACAGACGGCCATCACTGTTGGGCCCCGTGCCGAAAGCTCTGCAAGAAGTATAGTTATGATTTAGTAAGAAATACAGCTGAACTGAAGTGGCAGTGGGCAGGACTGGGCAGGACACATTGCTCGCAGAACAGATGGTCGATGGGCCCGAAAAGTTATGGAGTGGATCGCGTATCGGATGACGCAGCGTTGGAAGGCCTTCCACCATCGGTCCACCTTGGACCGATGACTAGGCTGGTGAACGTCGCTAGTAACCGATGGATGCGAGACACACAGGACCGATTGTTGTGGCGACACTTGGGGGAGGCATATGTCCAGCAGTGAACGGTCTTTCGGCTGATATGATGATGATGATGATGAAATACAACCGCAATACTAAGAGGAGACAGAGTGTTGTTGTAAAAAAAAAATGTTTTGCCTCGACCACAGGTAAGACGGGACAAGGGCACAAAGAAAAATCAATGTTCTCTAATCTACGTATTTGCAATAATGCTATGATGAAAACAATCCCTGGCTTCTGGTAAATACACGATACGAGCATTAATCGGCACATTTATTGTTCAAGGCGGTTGGTGATTTCAGACTCAGGTCATAACGAAACTAGCTTTTACGGGAAAAAGATAGTTTCTATCCCACAGCAATCTTGTTTTTTCCGGGATATGCTCCCGACCGAATTTCTGTTTCTTTACTCACCAGTCCAATGGGACGGCATTCCGACTCAACCTTGGAGAGATCAGGTGCAGTACCAACGGGTTTACTTGCTTACCGAGGCATGGGGGTGTCACACCACAAACTTTCCACACTCCTACTGAGAAATTCCTAATGGTAAACCCAATAACATTTTTTGCCCGTCCTGGGAATCGAACCCAAGTCCTCGACGTGCTTGCGACCACGTAAATTAACATCTAAGTAAGTAGGTAAATAATCTTTGACTCGACATTGGGTATGTAACGGTTGTTATATCAGGAGAAACTGGATGCAATCGGGACTTTAGGGCACTCCGACTCGGATAGGTTAGGTTATTTAGTTTCGATAAGACGGTCTACGATACCTTAGATCTGTGGTAGCACACAGCTTGTAGAGCAGTATGAACGTGGCAATAATCCCCAGGATTAGCGCCGCACCCATAATCACCTGGGTACTAGAAATCAGAAGAATTTGTTCTAGGGATTCCCTGGAACGTAACATCAAATGCGAAATTGATAAAAAAATATGTATTTAGCCTAGGAAAATTTATTACCTACTGACTGCAGAATCTTGAACGAATAAAAAACTACTTATTCAGAGCATCAGCTTTGGTCTATGACAAAGGTTATGGTCTGAATTTGCTACGACACAATATCCTGCTACGGCCTACGGAATACCTACTGCTCCGGCCTACGATGTAATTCTACTAAGGCATAAGTACGGCGATTTCTGCAGCAGCCTACACAGCATTCTAGATATCTGGCTACGGCCTAATCCTACTTTGGCTAACGGAGTATCCAACTATGGCCTACGGCGGACTCTAATACGGTCTGCAAGGTGACCTGCTACTGCTACGGCCTATGATAAACTCTGCTATGGCGTATGATATCTAAGGTCTACTAGGTACTAGGGTAAACCCCTGAGGGAAAACGAATGTATTTTTAGAGTAATTAAAATTATATCTTCATTTTACGTGTTTTAATATCTTCCACCAGCTTTAATAAAAACTTTTATCAAAATGATTTTCGAATCGTTTTTCAAAAAAGTACCTTCGGTACGAATAAGGTTTCCTTATTCATATCTTCAATCGCCTAAATCGTACTTGGGGCAAAAAGTACGTTTTGTTATAATAATAAGGTAAGTCCATTTTTGGTGGACATTAACTCACGAATGTTTTGAATTGAATGCTTGTTTTCACAAACACTAGGCGACATTTAAATGCTATTTATGACTAAATTGAAAACGTAGAACCAAAATAATAGAATCCCACGCGCCACGGTAAGATTCTATTACACACAATATTTTTAAGATCTAAAATACAGACCAGTTTAAATATCTGAAGAATGTCTGTAACTGAAACAAAATTGATTTGCTCTGCGTTTGCCATTGTTTGAAAACACTGGAATTTTTTTTCGCCACTTTGTACACGTTAATCATCGTAAGGTACAGGAAATCCAATATGATGATTCCAGGTTAAAAAATATATGATTCTATTCGTCAGTTAGATTATCGAAAAATATTGGACACGTATTTTTTGCTTTATCAAATCATTAAGAAAGACGAAGATAAAACGCATCAAAGATCAGGAGTGAGGGCTTGTGACCGTCACGTGTATGTAAAAAGTGTAAGTACCTACTTACACGTGACGTCACATGAGTTTTCAAAGCACTGTAGGTATCGTTTTCATTTTTGGTTTACGTGAAAAAAGAAAAAAATATGTGTCTAACATTTTTTGGAAATCTATCTGACGGACTAATTAGATTTTTTTAGTCTAGATGACTCAAAAAATCATTTCTTTGCAGCCTTTAACAAAACGATTTTTTTGGAAAATCCTTTTTCAACGCACTTACTCGAAAACTGGCACTTATTGCCCTTACTGCCAGGTTCAAAATCCTGTTAATTTTCGCACAATTGGTTTTTACCATTCTTGTCTCTTCAAGTTATTTTCGCAATTCCTATTTACCGCTCAGTGCAGTGGAACTGACAGTGTGAGGTTTTTTTTAAAAAATCTCAGCAAAGAGTTGCAACACTTTTGAGGCCTTACCTTAGTGTTGTGATATTTGAACTGGGCTTAATAAATTAATATCATAAATAAATATATTATTTCATCAAATTATTTACTTTTCATTGCAGTCAATAGGCAATTTAACGGCTTCGCCTTTGGCTCGCGCGTCTAATCTGCCTTGGCTGCAATGACAAAGTTTGCCCACTTGTACCAAAATGTACACCATGTGTAATGTAGGGTATTTACACTTAGGCCAAGAAGACCACCATGGCGTGGGGCGGTTCCAACCTGCGATATTTTGTTGAGACAAGCACTTCTATGCTCTTCTTCCGTCTTCTTGTCTGTCAGTAGAAAAAACATTTAACCTATCTGCTTCAGGAAAGCAAAACATTTTCGAACTCGCTCCGCTAGTTTCCCCAATATTTTTTTAGATAAGTAATTCCCAGTTTTTTTTGTCAATTATGAGGGTGGCGACAAAATATTAAAATACGCCGCTGATTAAAAATTCTAAGGAATATGATGTTTCTATCATCAGTGATGGCTGAGCATTGTGTTTCTATCTATGAGACAACAGACATCCACCAAACATTTTAGGCAAGCAGATAGACAGTCTATCAATCAATAAGACAGCTTTAAATAATAATGAGACGTTTCTAAAAGTTGACTACTTACTTATTGTTACTCGAGTTGAACGCATTTGTACGTGTAAGCTACGTAAACATTCCCAAGTAGGTATAGGTTAACGTAAACATTTCCAAGGCAACGCTCTTTAATATGTAATTACCGAATATTATTGACATGCTTTCACGAAAAGCATTTGCTTTGGAAACCTACACACTGCTACCCAATCCAATCCACTAATGCACTTCCAAAAAAATCTGTGCATGCATTTCTTCCAAAAAATCCGGAGTACAAAAGCCTCTTCTTTCCCGCAAATCCTTCCCATCTTCAATATCCTGCTTATAAACGTGTATGCGAACCTGCAAGTCCATTTACCGAGGTTATCGTAACACGGCTGGCAAATCCCCTGCCAACACTGCAGGCTTCCGTTCCCGAACATGTTGCAACACGGCCCCAAGCACTTCTCCCCTAAGCCTGAAATATGGGCAGAGTTTTAATTATTATTGTTAGTTACGATTCTATGTTGGGTTTAACTTTTAGCTCAGTTTTTCAGGTAGTTTCGGTTTTAATTGGGACATCTGTGCGAAATATTCTGAAGAAATATCTAAACATAGGTAGGTATTAGGTTTGTTCTGCGGCTTCGATACCGGGATTATGCATTTTTTTTTCGGGGTAATAAAATAATATAGGTCGTAATCGGATAAGTGAATCCAGATGGATTTCAGAGACCTCTTGATACCTAATCTTAGTTTAGAAGTGTTGACTGGGTGCTGACTACAACGTGACTCGACAAACATGTGACTTTCAACAGAGCGAAATACCACTTTTACCAGAAGAAAGACTTATTTTCCTTGGTCATATGGTCATTATACTTCGTTTAAACTATGCTCTAACTCCAATAGGCGTAGTTTACTAACACAGTGATAATAAACACCAATATAAGTCAGAAATGCGCCAGATTTGGCAGCCAAGCCAACCTCGATGGTCTGCTTCTACATTTGTAGTCAAAGCTTTAAATATAGAAGGGAAGTAGGTATTCTAAAACCTTTTGTGCACGATATTACGCTACACATTTAAAAAGAACTGCGTTTATTCTAGACATTCTTAATTATTTTATTTTTACACGAGATTTTGCACGCAAGAAAATTAAAAAAAAAAATAGGTGTCAAGGTAATAAATAGACATTGAAATGCCGAGAAGATAATGTATGATAGACAGATCATAGGACATTACAGATGTACAAAAACATGTCCAGGTATATTGTAGTTCTCAACGCGAACTAAAATAACGAAATGAAACGAACCCGGGGTAAGTGAAATTGGGAAATCAGAGTACTAGTCTGAAGCCGAAAATAGGCTCTCTCCAAATGGCAAAAAGAAAAGATGACTTACCTGATACCTCTAAATCAGTGGATAAGGCTGCGTTTCCACCCGAGATGTGCGAGGATGCGTAGCGAGGGATGTGATTGTTAAGAACCAATATAGAATCGCTTCATTTACCTAGCCGGATCAGAGCAGTGATTGGAGGAAGGGAGTTTTCCACAGATTTAGATTAAAAAGAGACCAACGTCGGAATGTAACATTTCCCAATGTTTGCAATTCTATCAAAAATCGATCGTCGGTTTAAGCTTTACGAGATAAGTACTGATACTGTAGCTTTATGTAAGTACCAGTAATAACCCAGCGTGGTTTATAACGTTGTGTGTGGCCCTAAGCCCGAGATATGGATTTATATAACTCCCTGCAGTCTCGCATTAGTAGATAATTGAGTCTTTAAGAAATTTTATAGACTGAAATCCCAGTTAGTTTGGGTTTATAAGCAGACAATAGGACACTATTCCCCATCATCCATCGTAATATTCCTTATAATAGTCACCTTATGACATTGAAAAGTAGAAAAGAGTTTCCATATTTTCCTTATTGTGTATCTGTCGCAGTCAACTAACTTAATCAGCCGTTTCTTTACAAGCTTGGCCTTTTAATTTAATTGCGCCGATTTTCGATCGACTCGATCTAAGTGACACCTTTGTTTCAATATCGTTTAATGACTTGCCCATATATCGCCACATACTATACATTTTTGATACTTAAGTAGTCATAGTTTGGTTGGCTGGTATTCAGCTGAAACCGGATTGACTGGGAGCCGACCCCAATAAAGTTGGGAAAAAAGGCTAGGCAGATGATGAGTCATTGGTTTCAAGGGTCTGAATTAAATTTCAGGGATCAACATTCAACTTCATATAATTAGATTTGTTTTCATAATACTGCCCTGAATTGGTTGGCAAATTACGATTGGTAAAAGGCTCAATTATTATTGACATACTTTTGGCTTATCAATGCGGGGTATCAACAGTCTAACATGTTTGCAGCAGTCGACTGAACAACTAAATATTTTAAAATATTTTAGGTACAAACGTACATATTATTATTATTTTGCATACCTACCTAGCGATAATATATTTTTATTGATGGATTCACGTTTTATCATATTCTCATCTAATGGTAAGGGTTACGTAGTAACTATTCAGTAATCTGTGGTAAGGGATGATGTGGTCAGAGCGATTGAGCACGCTTGCCTCTAGGTAACCAATACACTCTTGATTTAAAAACCCAAGGTTATAGCCATCAAGAAACACTGACTAGGGAAGTAGTTCAGGAATTCTACTCCTTAGTTGTACGCACAATGAAAGCCGAGGATTAAAATCAGTGGCATGCATTTGGCGAGGTCTATGTCCAGCAGTAGACTGCAATTGGCAGAGTTTCTTGATGAGTATGATGATGATGATGCATTTAATCCGTGGTGCTTGGCCACTGGGCTTAACCCAGTTGTATATGTCCCTTGGTGCCTATTTGGCCTAGCTCTGTTGTCTCCTGCTTGATAAGGAGGGAAGTGGAAATTATGTTTTTTTTTCCTACTCCTCCGCTGTTATTTTCTGATTCATTTCGTTGCGGGATCCAAGACAGTTGAATCGTTTTTCCGAACTCGTCGAGCTTCATTGACTCGGGGTTTTTTCTGGTGGTCGATTGGCTTTTGGAGTTGCAGTGGTTTGGGAATGTGTGGCGGGCTTGTCCCAAAAAAAAAAACATAGCAGTTAATGAAAACTTACCTGGACATCTCATACATCTATTCTGAAAGTGGTTTGGTATGTATCCTTTCGCGCAATAGCATGTGCCATCAATGCATTCGTATTCTTCTCCATAGCAATTGATCTCCAAACATTTGTCTGAAATAAAGTTCATTTCGACATAGGTAGAATTACGATTTGGAAATTCATATGTACCGTGCTGGTTATGAACTTATGGAAAAGTAGATCTGTGTACCTAAGCGTGGCGTGACAACACTTAAACTTAGATTTCGCGATGCCACTCTTAAACGGATCTACTTTTCATGTACTGACGATTTCCGAAGATAAATACACACACCCAAACAACTACAGGTTCATACGGTCTATGTATCTATAGATAAAATATGATCCGTATGGGAATCTGGGAATCGAACCAATGATCCGTACCGCGGAAGTTAATCGTTTAACTACTGTGACAATTGAGGTTTTATTTGGAGCTTTATTAATCACAAAGAGATTACATAATTGGGGCTTCCTGACCTCATGGCCAGTAATTTAGTAGGAATGACGTGAAGCAAAAACTAATTCTTTTCAAGAAGGAAGAGGAAATAAGTGACAAACACTAGACACGAGTGCTCTTTTCAGTAAAGTACCTAATGATATAATATGCCAAGAAAATCATAATACACTGTTTCAAGTGTCTATGTCCTGAATATAATTGCATACCTGTTTATGTTAGGTACACTCATGTACCTATAGGTATACGTTTATATTTTAGTCCTTTGACAAGACATGACTGTGCGGTGTTTACTTTAAAATATTGTTTATGTTTATTTATTGAGATACGTTATCTGATAATTAGGTAATAGGATTTTACGGCTAGAGTGGCAAGTTTCTTTTGTTTTGGTCATGTAACTAATATTTATTATGCTAATAGGGTATACAAATCAAAGTTCTGTTGCCAATCATAGCCTTACATTAAATACGTAAGACAAGTTTCTTCATGTTTTCCAGAAATATATTTTCTTCTCCTGCGCAATGACAATCTGAGTTTTACACAGAACCTACACTTTTATTAACATCTAATGTCTGGCTGGACCATGATCTGCCTTTGTCATATTTAGAGTCTAGAACTTCATCTCGTTTAATCTACTTATTTAGGTACATATCGATATAAAAAGGTTACCTTCGACATCACCGATCTCAGCACACACTAACACAAAAAACAAACAACAAAAAACGATCCGGTTCCACATTTTTATAACCTTACAATCATTTTAACAATATTCCAAGTGCTGTTATAAAAATAGTTTCGTTTCGAACGCACTCGACACAACCACGAGCTGAATATTGTGAATATTTTTGATACATTAAAATAAGGTACGGTGATAAGTTATCAGAGATCTGCACTTGTACGATATTACGCTTATCACGGGCGTCACTAGTTACATTGAGTGGTGGTGCGAAACACAGCATCGGTGATTTACATTTAACCTTGTTAGTTGCGGAGACAATAGCCATCACTGAGCTGCGGTCTCACTGCATTAAGACGACTTTGACGACTTTATACTTAGACATTTGATGGACAACTTCAACCATAACTCGCTCTTATAAGTAGGTAACGCAGATTTTTCATCATGTGATATTTTTGTGGGTAATTTCCCGTTTTGCGCGTAGGTTGTTCATCTTTATTTAGTTTACGAATTACGAGTGAATGGTTTCTAAGATCAATAAAATGTAAGAAATGAATTGCACTTGTGCTCGTTCAGTGTTATAAGACTATAAATCAATTAGTGAAGAATCTGTACTAAGAATAGAAGTCACCGTTTCGTTCTTATCTTTATCTTAATTTATGATGAATGAGTTATTTAATCTAAGCCTTTTAAATAAAGAAAAAAGGTTAGGTAGGTACCTTTAATTTTTTTTTGTTTATACGGATTTTTTAACGTGTAGAACCTGGGTAGCGGTACAGTCAACAAAGCTGTTTAGTCATCATCATCATCATCATCATATCAGCCGAAAGACGTCCACTGCTGGACATAGGCCTCCCCCAAGCGTCGCCACAACAACCGGTCAAGCCGGTTAAGCTGTTTAGTATACAGGCAAAAATATTATTTTTTCCACTACACTGCCTATATTTTTTTTAGGAAGTAGACCACCTAAAATAAATATGGGCACTGTAGTGGAAAAAAACGAGTGTGGTGTACCATAATTGTCTACTCAGCACACTCATTCACTACATTGTTTAAAAGTATTTGCAAGTTTTCTGCATACCAAATAGCTTTGTTGACTGTTCATACCTAGAAATGTTTTCTAGTACGAAGGTAGGTACACATAAGGTTGTTAGAAAGGAGAAGGTTCTCAATTCGAATGTCTATACCTATTTTTATTATGTAAATAGGTACGAGTATGTTCGGGCGTAACTCCGTCAGATAAACGAAATTGTAATTTTTTTTAGAAAGTCTTATATCGAAATTTAAATGGGACCAATTTAAATTTTGTAAAGATCTGATGATTCAGCTGAATCCGGTTTGACTGGGAGCCGACCCAAATTTGGTTGGGAAAAGGCTAGGCAGATGATGAAAGATCTGATGAAGAACTTCGGGATATGGACTGGTTCTTCTATAGTAGGTACACCAGTGTCCTTTCAAAATTCATATCATTAAATAATAGGAAATGTATAGAGATTGAGATATTGTTTGGTTTGGTTAGGTTTGTGATTACGTTCAGAAAAAAAGTCACATGTACTTATCTCGGTATTATCTAGCCCTTTATGGAAACAAAACAGAAAAAAAATATTTATGTGCAAGTTATTTGTGTCGAAACCTCCAAATTTTAACACAATTTTGGGCGTAAATAAATAACATATGTAGTACGAAAATGGCAATATATTAACATACGGGGATAGATTATTTCCTAAATGAAATATAAAAAAATATTTTAAACAGATACATTCAGTACTTTTTTCATAATATCCTTACTACCAAATGTCTTTCAATAAATTTTACGAGCTCATTTTCGTTATAAATCATCTTATATGATATTGAACTGTAAATATGTGTGCGCACTAGCTTCATATTGCTCATCACAGCATTTATTTCTTCCTTTAAATGAGGTTGGATGAGATAGCATGCATTTTACCGCGCCCGTCAACGAGTTCAGCCGTTCGACTAGTGCACCCTTAATGGTAAACGTCGGTGTAGATTAACTAATTAAGGGAACAATTTCAATCCTAAAGGTACCTTAACACAGTATTTGCTTATTAAGTTTTAATTTGTTGTGGCACCAAAAAGTGAAAAACAAAAAAATTTTTTTTTAAAGGTTTTTAATCTAAAACTGAAAAAAACTGGTATTCTGACTGCTTTCTTTTGCTTTTTTGCTTTAAATAAGTCGTGCATGTAAAGAAAAACACAATGAACCTTGTACTATTTTACAAGCTTTTATTTTTTACAAATATCTTTCAATGAATTATTGCTTCAAAGATTTCATTTTACGTGATGTCTTAGTAATGACAGGTGGATATTTATTTTCTGTCGTGAGTTGTTAATTTCTTGAATGCTTGAGTAATGATGGCATGGTGTAATTGCGTTTTCAGTTTTTCAGAAAATACGCTAAAATACTTGTTATTATTATTATTATTTCTAGGCTAGTATTTTACGATGTTTAATATTATATTATACTACTAGCTTTTGCCCCCGACTTCGTACGCGCTAATCCCGTGTTTTACCGTTCCCGTAGGAATTTAGAGAAATCCTCTCTTGATGGTCCCTTAAACTCCCCAAGGAACCAAAATGCCAAAGTTCCGGTTTCTACGACGAGTAGTTTCGTCTGTGCGTTGTCTGTCATTCACTCAATCAATCATGATTGATTACAATGTGTGTAATAG
Organism: Melanchra persicariae; assembly: GCA_947386135.1. Lineage (NCBI taxonomy): Eukaryota > Metazoa > Arthropoda > Insecta > Lepidoptera > Noctuidae > Melanchra > Melanchra persicariae. Next base: position 15,693,681 of record OX376648.1, on the reverse strand, counting down.
GTAATAACCTAATTTTGACAATAGGTACTTGAGAACTTAGCTAAGTTTAAAAAATCTATTTTATGGAACGAAAAAATTGCAACATTAATGTGACAAATTTGTCAACAGAAAATCGCAAAAAAAAAAAAATCGCATATGTAGGTATAAAATTTATATGCGATTTTCTGTTGAGTCGTTTGCTACAAGTGGGCATTTTTCATTGCAGCCTCTTGTCTGTTTCGCCCGCTTCATAAACCTACGTCTCTCGATGAGCAATCGTGTTAGGGAATTCCCATCTATTATTTTATGTATATTTTTTTTTTCGTAGGTATTGATTTGAAAGATTACCTAAACGTATGTATGTATAGTAGGTACCTATCGCTCATTTGAATGTTACCTAATCTTTTACGATATCACACGTCTATTTTAAGATACATGTCAATTACGTTGATACGAATCTGTTGAAGTTTGTTTTATCTAAAGTATTTTATCGATACGTGTTGTATCTTGTAACACAGCCACGAAATTGGGGAACCTCTGCTGACTTTGGTAAAACCCAGCACCACGGGCTACCTAAAACTTTTACTCTGCAACCGGGTACCTATACGTTTAAAGCTTCATCACAGATAGGTGCGACGCTGCAGCAACGATGTAACGACACCATTTAAAGCTTCCCTACAGATAGGTGCGACGCTGCGGCAACGATGTGACGACACCTTTTAAAGCTTCTCTACAGATAGGTGCGACGCTGCGGCAACGATGTGACGACACCTTTTAAAGCTTCTCTACAGATAGGTGCGACGCTGCGGCAACGATGTGACGACACCTTTTAAAGCTTCTCTACAGATAGGTGCGACGCTGCGGCAACGATGTGACGACACCTTTTAAAGCTTCTCTACAGATAGGTGCGACGCTGCGGCAACGATGTGACGACACCTTTTAAAGCTTCTCTACAGATAGGTGCGACGCTGCGGCAACGATGTGACGACACCATTTAAAGCTTCTCTACAGATAGGTGCGACGCTGCGGCAACGATGTGACGACATCTTTTAAAGCTTCTCTACAGATAGGTGCGACGCTGCGGCAACGATGTGACGACACCTTTTAAAGCTTCTCTACAGATAGGTGCGACGCTGCGGCAACGATGTGACGACACCATTTAAAGCTTTCCTACAGATAGGTGCGACGCTGCGGCAACGATGTGACGACACCTTTTAAAGCTTCCCTACAGATAGGTGCGACGCTGCGGCAACGATGTGACGACACCTTTTAAAGCTTCCCTACAGATAGGTGCGACGCCGCGGCAACGATGTGACGACACCTTTTAAAGCTTCCCTACAAACAGGTGCGACGCTGCGGCAACGATGTGACGACACCTTTTAAAGCTTCCCTACAGATAGGTGCGACGCTGCGGCAACGATGTGACGACACCTTTTAAAGCTTCCCTACAGACAGGTGCGACGCTGCGGCAACGATGTGATGACACCTTTTAAAGCTTCCCTACAGATAGGTGCGACGCTGCCAAAAGTATTATATAGTTGTATGGAATAGCACAAAGTGCTAATAATTCAATGCTCTGAAGACACGGCGTGTCTATTCACTGCCAAAAGACGCACCTCGGAAAGTAGGAAATAACTGAAACGGACTCCCCGTTTCAGTTATTTCCTATTTTCCGAGGTGCGTATGTACCTGTTACCGATCACCTGGAGCTTCTGGGCATGGAGCTGAAGTCTAACCTCAACTTCGGCTCAACTATCGAGTCAAAAGCACAGACTGCAGCCAAGAAGCTGAAGATCCTAAATAGAGCTGCCTGGCGATATTTCACATTTGGACAGCTTCTGAATCTGTACAAAGCACAAGACCGTTCCTGTATGGAATATTGCAGCCACTTATGGGATGGCTCAGCAAAATATCAGCTTGCTGCATTGGACTCGGTGAAACGCAGAGCAACAAGGCGATGAGTCGCTGGTGGCTAAGCTTCACAGCCTGGCTGGCGTAGTAGTGTAGTGTTGCTTGCTTGTCGGTCTTCTACAGATTGTACTTCGGAGAGTGTGCGCAGGAACTCCACGACCTGGTCCCACCATCGCCCTTTTACTGCCGGAATACCAGACGTACTGCTGGGTACCATCTGCACTTGGTCGATATCCCAACCAGTCGTACTCACCGCTTCTCCTCTACATTTATTATGCGCACAGCCAAAGTGTAGAACTCTCTACCAGCGTCTGTGTTCCCTTTCACATATAGTCTGCCTGCCCGTCTGCCTTCAAAGCAAGAATGAACAGGCATCTTCTGGGCATGCTCGCTCCATCATAGACCTCATCTATCGCTTTCCAACAGGCGTGATCGAGGTCAAGAGAAAGCCCATTCCTCAATAAAAAAAAGCATTTTTATTTTGCGTAGACATACTCATTATTTTATCGAAATTTTCCATTACCACTTTGCATAAATGTGGCTGAACCTTTGAATCTCCTGATCTCCTCCTTCAATGCACTGGTGGTTGTGGACTTGTTCGCCGAATTTGTCCAAAAAAAGAAATCCAGCGGTGTTAAATCACGTAATCTAAATTGATAGACTTTCTAACTTTGACCACCAAAAACAAAGTTTTTTTTTTAAATATTATTCAACAAAACCGCTGTTCTCTCGAAGGGTACTCCATTTTTACTAACCATAAACTATCAGCTACCGAACTGTTATATTTTTGGGGTTGCCAGCACTTTACTGCACAAATGGCGGCAAATTCAAATCTTGCGTTAATTTGGGACACCCTATTCATACATACGCAAGTAGGTAGGCTTTACAATTTCCATTCTAACATTTTCACTGCCATATTTTTTCGTTGATCACATTATTAAAGTCGTAAAAAGCTAGCAAGGTCGACAAAGTTAATTAGTTTGAATAAAACACTTTGTCAGGCCAAAGGTATACAAAAACGGGCCTTTATGAAATCACCTTAGTGTGTTTTAGTCTATAAGGTAACTACCGGTGTAAATTACAAGGCTGTACCGTATTTAGGTCTACCGTAACGTGAACATAGCTACTTAAGAGCTGCGTTAGGGCCTATGTGTGTTCATTAATAGCTTAATAAATAGCTAGGGTTACGTCTAAAAACCGGTCAAGTGCGAGCCGGACTCGCGCACATATTCTTCTTTTCTAGTTGATCCCTTGTGCCCAGTAGGCGCCTTCATAAGTGAGGCGGCATCTGTGGCACTCATTAGGTCCTTAATTAATGGTGCAGGTGTAAGGGTACTTGGGGCACTCCAACAAGTGAGCCATATTTCGGGATGGACCAAGTTTTAACTGGAATGGTCCAGAAGATTGGCGAATCCAGGGGGGCTAAGGGGCTAAAGCTCCCCCACACCAAGGACCCAGATTTCTTTGGTTATCTACAACATAACGAAGTCCATCACTTCCTGTGGGTGTCGTAAGAGGCGACTAAGGGACTCACCAGAGAATGGGCAGCAGCATTCTCTGTAGATTTCAACAGCTACACTGCGATTGCCAACCCGCCTGCCAAGCGTGGCGATTATAGCAAACCCCCCCTTATTGGGGAGGCCTATGTCCAGGAGTAGACGTCTTTCGGCTGATATGATGATGATGATGATGAACGAAGTTAAGCAAAATAAAATGTTATGGGTTATTTTATTGTTTACTTTGTTAAAATCCATCCACAGCAGGGTCAAGCCCAAACGACAATCCTAGATCCGCCCCTGGTCCAGTAGATTTGAAGCAAATTGGCTGTGACAGAGGGGCAGGCACACAGACAGAAGTGATCCGAAACAGGATTTTTTTTCGGACGTATGGTAGGTACCCTACATTGGATAATTCTGCTCTGTCTCGTCATCACCGGCCTGTACCTAATATTAGTTCACTGATGGACCTTTTCAATAGCTCGCTATTTTACATGATCCTCAGCCACTCTCATTCAATTTAGTTACCAGCCACCACGCGACGATCGTCGCTCACTATCCTGGGGCATTGTATGTTTACTGTACCTAATTGTATACCTTTTGAAAATAACTGAAAATTATTAATGAGAATAAGATTCCTTGTTAAAAAGACTCTTGCCTTGTTTGTTTATTATTTTCATAAATATTTAAGGTGAATCTCGGACAGCCTTAAAAATTGTGATAAAAAAATATATTTGATGAAATAACCTGCTACAACTAGCTCTGAAACAAGACAGGTAGGTACGAATAAACTCGAGAAAACCAGTGCCGTCTGCAGTACGAGCTCTTTATGCGTTACGTAATTGGTTTTTGACCCATTTTACGCATTTGAGAAAGTAAGCACTTTGCTGTAAATCTTTGATACACTGTACCTTACTTTCCACGAGTAGGTTCTTAAAAGCCGCACATTAAAACTTCGTGGTAGACAAAAGTTGCGACAAAACGCACCGCGAATAGATTTTGCTTAGCCCGCTCGTTTGTTCGAATTAAGTTGACAGTTTCTGTTCTCTAAAACACCGTAGTTTTGTCTTGTTATGATTGTTTCGAGAATAATGGCTAAGGGGTACAACTCACGAACAACGCAGATAAAACGAAACAACTTTGGTGGCGTGATGTATGGTGCACACGATTTGTAATTATACAGGGTACCTATGCTGTATCTATGTAAGTTTTTCGTGATTTTTGCGTTGTGCTGTGCGGTTTGGCTAGTCATTCTACAACTTGTCAGAGCTTAGTAGATATTTTGCAAAGCAAACAAATGTCTGGTCATTTTTTAACCCGCATAAATGCACAGATCCTGTAGCATAGGCCACGAAACCGAAACCGCGGGGCATTGCCATAAATTCACAAATCTATTGCAAAAGAGATGTAATTGTCCCATATACATGATTCATTTTCAGAGATGACAAAGTTTGAAGAAAAGCTCAACTTGCGGAAAAAAAGTTTTTGATATACATACGACGTATCAATTGGCTTTTAGAATAAGTATTATTTTTTGACGGTACCTTCCAAATGATTTAAATGACCCAGAGAAAACGGAATCCTTCTGTTTTCCGAAATTTTCCGTTATTACCATAATATTACCGCTGGCCTCGTTAACAACTTTTTCATATTATAAGGCCAACTTTGTACTTTTTTGTTTAAAAGAAAGTTTTATCAAATTCTATTACAGAACTCATTTGCATTCAGAGTACGCGTCCAGCTTGAAGAGCGTGAATGATATCTCAGTAAAATAAAAAAAAGAGATTTTTTTATGACATACCGAAAAAGTGAACTCTTTTAAATAAAATTTCAGCTTGTAAATCCTCTGAAATTAAAAATACCCCTTATAATGAGCTACACACACTCTCGATTAACAAAATCCTAACTTTATTTACTTTTCTGTCGAGAAAACTGTTGTTTAGTTGCCCCCTTGACTGTTTATAAATTTTTAACCCCCGACCAAATAAGAGGGGTGTTATAAGTTTGACGTGTGTATCTGTGTGGCTGTCTGTGGCATCGTAGTTAGAAATTTAATTTAATTAAGCACTCTTAATTTTTTTTTTCTTAGCTATAATTCAAGAAAATGGTACTAGATGTAAAAATGACAGTTTTAGGGAAAAACTGTGTCCTGAGAGTTATAATACTATTAGGGTATTACTCTGAAATCTTAGACATATTATAGAGGTATGCGATACAGAGAGTAAATTCCTACAAGCCTCCGTTGAAAAGGGTACGGTCGACCAGGAGAGGTTCTTCAAGGCTCTTCATGTGACCGGCCGAAGGTGCAATGTGCTTGCCGAGGTCGCTGATGAGGTTGAGGTTGATGATAGAGGCTGAAGATCTGATCAGGAATGCGCGACCATTGCATGCTGGAGGTCAGGATACCCGTAGTAGCCAAGGCTCCTGGATGGCTGTATTAATCGCTGCTCAAAAGCTTGAGGTCACGATGAGGAAGTAATGATGGAGTCATGATGAGGTAGCTGCACGAAGGCTGCGCTGACGTTCAATGGCGAGGGTCACCAGTATAGAGGTATGCGATACAGAGAGTAAAGTTTCACAAACCTCCGTTGAGAAGGGAGGATCCTTCGACCGGACGGTTGTTGTGCCCGGTGGGCAACTTTTTTTTTTTTTTTTTTTCTCTTTACTATTTTGTGCCTATAACGAACACGACCTAAGACAGACATAAAATCTGTAACGAACATACAACACAACATGAACATTTAACAGGCCAAATATCATCACCAAGATTGCCAAGTTTAGTCAGGTACATCACGACGCTCAGCAATGAGGAAACGACTGAAGGAGGAGGAGGATACTTTAGGGTAAAGTACCTACATCAGAAAAGGTTTTAGACTACAATTAATGGAGGATGGGCAGAGAAGACTTCGATGGTCCTGAGACCAGCTTTAGTTCGCATCAATCTTTTTCTGCACCCTGGACTACTTCTTGGAGCTGGTTTGGATCCTGCTCTATTATTCGTGCTGGTATTTGTGATCCTACTTCCTTGCGCCAGATATATAACGATGCTAATGACCTTGCGTCCAGGTCCCATGGAACTGACCCAGCCAGAACACACGCTGCCTCGCGCGGATCGCAATCGCTCGCTGCGCAGTAGTGTGGCACCCCTATTTGTTTTATCGTAAGCCCACCCTAGAGCTCCATATAGGGTCATTGGCCGTAAGACCCCCATGTATAAACGCCTGCAGCTGATATTTAGCACCCCAAGGTTTGGTGGCAGTCAGCCGAGTGCACCTGCGGCATCCATCACCCTCGGCACAAGGTTTTGAAAATGGGCGTTAAAGGTCCAGCGACTGTCGAGCAGGAGCCCCAGATACCTCATGGTCGATTGGAGCTGAATTTGAATCCCATTGATGATAATGTGAGACCCTAAAGGCGGACCTCTTCGGGGTCCGCGGACGGATTTATGGCCTCTGATTTGCTTAGAGGCACTTCAAGGCCTAGGCCTTCTCCACCGACCGTGTCTCCACGTTGCCGTCGTGGTGGGGCTTGCGTGTCTCAGTGATCTTGGGGGCTTTGCCGGTAGAGCCACTCATGCCGGAAGGTCCCAAGTGAGAGACCAGACCAAGAGAGACACAAGAGGGGCACACCGTTCGGAGACTTGAGCAGTGTTCGGGTCCTCGGACGGTGTGCGTCTCATTGGCTTGCTCGCTGCTCTCTGGTACGCGTCTGATCATCAGACGTGACTGTGAGGGCAGTGAGCAAGCAGTGAGAGAGAGGGAGAGAGGAGGGGAGATAGGGACCGCACCCTCAAAAAGGAAACCCATGGACAGTACTGCAAGAGATATTGTACCCCAGGGCGGTCCGGACTGCACAGCAGTTCGGGAATCCGCCACGCCTCGTGCGTCAAGCCCCTCGTATTCTGGGGGGAGCAACAGTACTGTCCACATTCCGCTTGCCAAGGGCAACAGTGGCCGAGGAGGCCCCCGATCCAAGCCGTCCTTTCAGGACATGATCGGGTTCGATTTTGGCTCGCCCGACAAAGCGTCGATCGGGCAGAGCGCGGGAAGAGGCGCGTTATATTGGAGGGGGACTCGCTTGAGCGTCGCGCGGGTGCAGAGTCAGAGTCCGAGTTGGACTCCGACGACCTGGTGACGGTTAGCTCGGCGAGCTGCCAGCTTGCGAAGCAGTGCGGCAGCTGGCAAGCCGGCCGATCACTGGGCTGGGGGCAAAGCCTGCGGCCCACCCGCCAGGGCCGGGTCGAGGAGAAAACCTTCCTCCACCGCCGCCGCCGCCGCCGTCGCTTCCGCCGCAGCCGCCGCCACCGTCGCCGCCGCTGCCACTGCTCGGGAGGGGGCTGAAAGGGAGTGCCAGTAATGGCCCCATTTCGCCTCCTCCAGACGAACGTTAGTCGCTGCGCCTCTCAGGAACTGACACTCATGAGCAAGACGCAGTGACTGACGCCTGCGGCCAGCGAGCAATGGGTAGCTCGCTGTCCGATCAGGTCAGGCCAGAGTCGATGGCGCGTTTCACTCCAAACGCGCCGGAAAGAGCAGTCAGCAACGGAGACGGGGCCCGCCAGGGCCAGACCCTGCCAGGGTTGCGGAATATGTTCGAAAGAGTTACCACGGCCCTGGAAAGAGAGGCACTAGGAGGACTAAGGGTGGGTTTTAGTCAGTAAAAGTCTGACACTCACTGCCGCTCCACCCAGAGCGGGGGGTCATTTGATGATTTCCCATCCTCAAAAAAAAAAAAAAACTGGTGCACAATTGACATTAGTTTTCATAATAATATGAAATGGAGTTCCTACTTAAGAGCCCTTACAGAAAATATGAGCCTCATTGTTAACGTTCCCAACGTCAACTATTTGCCCCAAAGAATTGAATTAAAACTTGTGAATTTACTTACAATAACTGAATCCCTCACATATACTAAAGGGTTCGCAAATGTTCAAATTTTTGTGTAGGGTTAACTTTATATTGTATTGTTATCATGTCAGGTGTACTTTAAATATATACGTTTTTATTTTTATTAAATAAAGTGAGTCGGTGGCCCCGGCTGTGTAGATCGTTGATAATCTTTACGGATAGTCAAAAGCCAGAAAATATGACAGCTAGTACTGCCAAGGGGTACCTTACCAACCGTATTACCCAGTTACTGGGTTGTAGAGTCGATCCATATCAAATATTGGTACTCAGCTGCATCTGGTGTGGCTTGAAGCTGACTCCTACATCATCATCTGCCAAGCCTTTTCCCAACTATATTGGAGGAAATTATATTTAATTAAATTAAATGGCACATGTCAGCTTTATTATATGCCAACAACAAAATCTGAAAAAATAATAAAAAATAGATACATAGGTAATTAAATAAGCAAACTGAAGCATACAAAAGCAATAAAAAATGAGCATCCAGGCATAAATGGCGTGCCCGCTTCCATGTGCAACGCTGGAATTAAACCATAAGTTGTGACCCAAAGTCACAAGTGATAAACTTGGACTATCGTATTAAAATTAATAAACAGTTAACAGTTATAATAATAATCCATAGTCAGCAAGACGATCACGCTCACGAGCATAACGCAAAGATCAGGCATTACCTCTAACACGGAATCGCCATATTAGAGGGAAGGAGGTAACCCGATCCTAACGCTACCGCATGGTAAGTCGACTCTTACATAGTTGTGAAAATCTAGGCAGATTGATTGAAACATGCATAGTTCAAACATTATTGCATTTTCATTTACCAGTCCTGTAACGCCACTATATCGGTTTTCATATGCTTATTTGAATATAAATAATTAACACTAAACAATGTGGTTTTCAGGAATGGTTTGTTTGGGTGCCTAATTAGTTTTAATAGTTATTTATGATATTAGTGCGATAAGTTGGTTTTTACAAACGAGTAGGTAGACGAATGTGAATTCAAGGGCTTACCATAGTCACGCGCACGTGTGTCATACTTGTAACGTTTTTCAGCACATTTGCGAGAAAACGGTACAATAGGTAACTAAATAAACTTTTTGTTTTTAGGTATCAGTCGGAAAGTCGCAACAATCTTTGACGTTTCTAATATGAAAATGAAGCGGATTTGCAAACGGCGCCACATGCTCGTGGTGAAAACTAGAACTAAGTACATCTTTCGTCTCATTTTCTCTCTAGTACTAAAAAGAGACAAACGTATTGAGCAGAAGCGCTTCCAAGAAGGTTCCATTATTCAGCTTATTTATTCTCGTAATGTTAAACTCCTTGGTGGAATTCTTATTTTTTTATGGAAATTGAAAAAAGAACCGTAAAGAATACGCACGGCGCTATACTACGGATTATTATTATTATTGTTTTATTTAATTCAAAAATCATCCATATTGTATTAGTATTCGAACTTACAAACTATGTTAGTAACAATAACATTTTATACTAATAAATACTAACTTAGGTAGGTATCTACACAGACTAACTAATAACAGAAAGATATTTAAATGGATGTGAGAACATCAGTTTTAAATATCTTTCCTCAGCACCGGGCCCGCAGCTATGCCTACGGGACCAGTGCATCAGAAATGGGCAGTCTGGCCTCTCCGCAATTACCTTCAGGATGCTATTGGAGCTTCCACGTACCCGACGCATTAGGCATGCCGTTTTTTTGCGCATGACAGCCTCAAAACCGTCTGTACCTGGCTCGGCAAACATACCCGACGTACTACAGAACCGTGGAAGCCCCAGCAACACCTGAAACGCATTACTGTACTGAACGCGGAGGGTGTTGTCATAGTATAAAGAGGGGGTGTTGTAGGCTCTCTGCGAATATCTGACCCACAAACTGCAGGTGTAAAACGACTGGCAATATGCCTTAAACAGCGTAATTTTCAAGTCTTTCGTACACCTTGCAAACCTTCGGGCCAGCATATTACATCGAACCGACAACCAACGCCCTTCGCTCTCTCTCTACATCCTCGTCATCAAAAAGGTTCTCGGTCAAAATGTGCCCAAGATATTTAAAACGAGTCACTGTTTTAAGTGCCACCCTATACAAATGAACAGGAGGAACTGTCGTCGCCTTTCTGGAACCCATACGAAACACCATAACCTCACTTTTCCTGACATTTTACAGGAGACCATGAGCCGTAGCGTATCGTTCACACACTCCAAGTAACAGCCTGAGAGCATCATCAGCATGCGGTAAAATATGTACTTAGGTGAGAGTACCTATTTTACCGCACATTCCAATGTGAGATGCGTAATTTTTAACTTTCTAACAATGTATACAGTCTTCGCAAATGCATTTTTGTGAGTTGAAAATATATTTTATGATTGAATTGGCAACTTAATCTATCAATAATAATTCCGGAATTAAAAGTGGCCTATGCCATACTGCGTCAGCTTTGTAGAGTGTAGGTAGCTTTCTAACAGTAAAAAATGTCCTACAAACAACTACTGGAACCGTTATATATTATCCGTCCGTCTGCCTGCCAGCGAGCTGTGTCTCATGAACCGTGATAGGTAGGTAGACAATCGAAATTTTCACGAGTCTGCATTCCTATTGCCGCTATACCTTACACAATAAAATATTATTAAAATAAATTACAAGAAACGTAATTTTTCAGTTAATGTTACGGAACCATTCGTGTGTGATTCCAACAAACATTTGGCCGGTTTTTTTACACTTAGGTTTAGATGTTACTTTCGTTAAATGTTTAGAATCCGGAAAATGCGATTCTCGGGATGAAGTTACGAAAATCTTTTCCTGGTTTTATCTGTCTGTTACATACGAAATTACTCAGTCTGACACGTATAGACTATGCACTGACATTGTCCCTCATTGTTACTTCAGCATAATGAGATTTGCTTGAAAACAGAAAAGCAGATACAATGCAAGAGTGAAGGGGACACGAAACAAAACTAAATATTATTTCGCTTCGTTCTAAAGCTAAGTGTACAGGGAAACTTTTATGATTAACTTGGCGAAGCAAGTTTCAATTTGAGACCAAATTAACTGACAAGCGCACACTGCAGAGAGACTTGGTGTCGTTCGAAATGAAAATATAAATGATTTCTGTGGAACTCAGCAATTTGATGAATGCTTATTTTATACTTGCTTTTACCGCGTAGTAAAACTTGTCATGGTCTGACTGTTTGTCAAGTTTTAGTTAAAATCTGTTTCGCCGTTGGGGCGTGATTGATTTGCAAACGTCAAATCATACAGAAATACAGACTTTCACATGTGTATAGTAAGAGTAGGAAGTAAACCTAGGTATCAGATTTTAATGTTATAATGTTATAAATAATGCGATATTTTATAGTAACTTTAGAATCATCATCTTTCTATCCTTATCCCATGTAACTTGGGCTCAGCGCTATTGGGTATAATATTATAGGTATAGATAAGAATACCTATAACCTATTTTAAAACTTAATACATTCAACTACGGTGCACTCTTACACGGCTTAGGACATCATGAAAGTAGGTACATATATAGGTAGGTGTATAAGTACCAGGAAAATAAGTAGCTACCCAAGTGCAAGCATTTTTGTTTGTTGTTTCCTGCGAATAATTCAGATTAGGTGATTTCATAGTTCAGATGAAGTTAGTAGTACAATTACCTGCTACAAAAAAAATAAGCATGGAATGATTCACATGAGGGAAAAATCCCTGAAATTTTGAAATAGCAAATACGCACACGGTCTTTAAACTTTTAAATTCTGTTTGTTGTTGTTCTGTTCACGTCTACGACTTTTCTTTTTTGTAGCAAGTATTAGGTGGTCAATATTTAGATGTTCTCACACTAATATTTAAATCTGGCCTGCTTCCGCAATATATTAAAAAACCCGATAACACATTGCCCGAGACCTGATTACCTGAGTGCCAATTCGACTAATTTTCAAGCAATTCGCATCTCACTCGCAATCTGTCAAAAATTTATGAAAAATGAGGCATTTTTGACAGTTTGCGACGTCCTGACATTCAAATGCGAACCTTGTTTAAAAATTAGTAGAATTAGCCCTCTGATGTTCGCAAAAACTGGTTCTTTCAAACTAACAACACTAACATGACATCTCGACATAATACATTATGACATGAGTCAACGAGGATAATTATATCTCTTCACGTGTACAACCACCGTTCAGCAGAATGTCATCCTGCAAAAGGGAAGTGTCTCCAATCACGTAAGACTGTCACGTTTGGGTCGAGATAATTCAGATTAGGGTTCGCAAATACAAAATACGTAAAACAAAGAGTGAGGAGGATTTAAAGTTTGTTTTGTAACTCGCTGGTAATCCTTCTAATGTCGAAGGAGATATCTATACCTGTATCTTTGAAGGTAGGTGGCACGGGTGTATCTTTCGTAGACTTACGTAAAGCAAGTCAAGTAGTTCGTACATCTTGTAAACGAACTTTGCGAGTGAGTTTTAGTGCAGAATATTCGGTTATGTGTTTGACTTGTCCGGTGTTGACTTTAATTAGGATCAGCAGGTAAAGTTTCAGGGCGTTAATAAGTTAAATCGGGTTTCAAAAAGAGTATGCCACAAAATTATGTGTTATGGATACAAAACATATGTGAACTTTTTCTAGTGCCTCTTAACATTGCACATCTTTTAATTTTTTTGTACAGGACCTTTAAGCATTTATTTAACTAGCATTGTTAGTAAATATGTACCAATGGGTCACATCTAGCAATTACGAATTTTAAAACAGTTTTCTTTATTCCCCAGAAGACGAAATTTTGTAAACACGATTAGCCAAGTCAATTTAAATCCAAAATGTCGAACTTCCAAAGATGGCTGACCAGTTAGTTTTTATGCACCCCTTTTTTTTAAGGATGGAAAATCATCAAATAACCCCTTCCGCTCTGGGTGGAGCAGGAGGAAGTGTCAGACTCTTACTGACTAAAACCCATCCATGCTCCTCCTAGTACCTTCTGCGTTCCAGGGCCGCGGTAACTCTTTCGAACAAAATCCGCAACCCTGGCAGGCTCTGGCCCTAACGGGCCCCATCTTTCTGCTGACTGCTCCATTTGGTGCGCGTGGAACACAGCGCGTCGTCGACCCAGCATTGTTCTGATCGGACCGCAAGCATGCTCCTCCTAGTACCTTCTGCGTTCCAGGGCCGCGGTAACTCTTTCGAACAAAATCCGCAACCCTGGCAGGCTCTGGCCCTATCGGGCCCCATCTTTCTGCTGACTGCTCCATTTGGTGCGCGTGGAACGCAGCGCGTCGTCGACCCAGGATTGTTCTGATCGGACCGCAAGCTACCCATTGCTCGCCGTCCGCAGCACCAATCACTGCGCCATGCTCAGGAGCATTAGTTCCTGAGCGTCGCAGTGGCTGACGTTCGTCTGGAGGAGGCGAAATGGGGCCGTTACGTGCACTCCATTTCAGCCACCTCCGGAGCCCTTTGTGGGGGCTCTACTGCGGCTGTTGCAGTAGAAGCAGCGACGGTGGCGATGTTATGGGGATAAAATGATAGGAGTTGCTGAACGTTACTTGTAAGTTTTTTTTTGGTTTTAATGAGTTTTTTTAAGAAATAATTTATTTCCCTGCATCTTATCAAGTACACTGGGTCTAGATTTCTAGAAGAGTCTTAACAAAGGTTGGTGAGCACTAAGAAAGGTTAAATAAGGGATGAAATCTTGTATGGAAGTTCGTCATTTTGGCCAAGCTTAGCCAAAACACTGTATGAAAAAAAAGTAGGTATATTGTTGAACCAATCAGTGAGATTAGATTGTCTAGTGATGTGTTGGGAATCATTCACGTGGTATCCCAGGAGAAGCAATGGATCCGAAAAATCTCTAGGCAAGGTTTTATTGCGGTTGGTATTATATTATACTAACCTAAACCTGTCTGATGCGATGTAGTTATGTACAGAATCACACGTATAACTTCATTTATAAAGGCGAGTGCTTACGCGTATATATTTTCTCCACGACTTATACAACAGCTACAGCACATACTTACCAATTTTTAAATGGGGAACAATACCCCTTTATCATTTTAAGTACAAAGTTGTCGGGCTCTTACTAAATGTCACTAAAATAAGATCAGGGGCCGTACCTATTATGCTTTGTTAAACCAACTTTATTCTAGTGCAAGAGAGAGATGGAGCTATACATGACCGATATCGCCGTCTCTTTTTCACAAAGGACTCCACATCCTGGAACGGCCTCTGGCCTGCGCTTTCCATATCAGGAAGTTAAATCGACCTGCATCAAATCGACGTATACACGTCACATTACAAAAGAACTTAGGTAAGTATAGCTATTGAAAAAACAAATAACACTTTCCCGAACCATTTCATTTATTAAAAACGTGACCGCCACTCTCTAGCTCTACGCACTAGTCCAGAATTTTTCGTTATGCGATAAATGATTTAGAGCGGATTTCACCAATGAAACTGAACGCGATCAGTACATCTAAACTGCGTTCAAGAGCTGTCAGTGTAAATATTCCATAGAAAAATAATGACACTGACAGCTCATAAACGTGGTTTATTCCCTGATCGTGTTCAGTTTCATTGGTGAAATTGGCCCTAAATCAAAACAAACAAGAGTGTGTGTGTTGCTTTAAAATCGGTGTGCGGGACCCTTCACCTCACTCGATACGTACTTGACCTGTTTTTATATCAAACTGTGTAAGGTAGGTATGTATTTCAAAACCATTTATGTGGTTATGTCAACACTGAATTGTGTACATGTAACAAGATCGAAATGTGTTGAGAATTGAATCTTTTTAAAATGATTCAGCTTTAGAAATCATCTAGGCACAATTTTTTTTTTCTATGTATAACATCCTATTCTTTGCAAAAAGCTAGTAAGTACAACATTTTTCTAGCTTTTTTTTAAACTGTAAATAGCTATAAAATTTTCGTACCTAAAAAGCGTTTAAATTCAAGTCTTAATATCATCTTAACGACAATTATTGTTAAAATGAACGAAAATTAGTGGTGTGTGGCTCCTTTATAATACGTGAATACGATATTGGTATGCAAAAGATAAAATCTTACTCATTCCGTTGACTTCCGGAAAAAATACTCGTAATAATGCAGGACAGCAATATTTTTATACGACCCTGTCTATGAAAAAGAAAAATGGCCGCAGATATACTGAAGGAGGCATTGCAATTAGCAGGAGCCCGGCAGCCTACAATAAGTGAGAGATTAGGCTGGTGTACACAGGTGTGCACCAACTTCCGCCTTAAGCTTAATTTAATGCGAACTCAGGCTTACCCTTACTCCTGCTGAGAATCAGATTATGCCCAGTAATACGTTGGTACCATAAATAATTTAGTTCCAGTAACTATTTAATTATATTTTCAACTAGCTGTTGCCCGCGACTTCGTTCGCGTGTATGTATTGTAAAATGATGTGGCTAGGTAAGATCAATGTGTTCGTATATCTAATACGAACAGTCAAGGTCTATCATTGCTTGCCTCTTTTTTTATGTATGGGAAAACATCAAATGACTCCTTTCGCTCTGGGCGGAATGGAAGGGAGTGTCATACTCGTACTGACTAAAACCTATCTGTGTTCCTCCTAATGCCCTTTGCGTTCCAGGGCCGCGGTGACTCTTTCGAACAAATACCGCAACCCTGGCAGGCACTGGCCCTAGCGGGCCTCGTCTTTATGCTGACATCTTTTTGTGACGCGCGTGGAACACAACGCGCCGTCGAGTATCACCTCTTCTGTTCAAATAATTTTTCGTGAGAAACGTTGTAATGATAATGCTTCTTTCATTTCATCGAAACTATTCACAGCAGTCCTAGAAGATGTCGTTAAAAATGTGGGTATAGATTGGGACTATAGCGGTATTAACCGCTCCAGCCCCGACATGTGATAATTCCCAAAAAAAATTAAACCTTATGTAATTGGTAATAAACATTAAATTCGCGATTAATTCGGCGCACACAGGTGTGTTGCCGGTTCGTCAATTTTCTGCCCAACTGTCTCACTTAAGATTTGCAGATGACTTTGTCGTTTGACTTTGTGGTCTTGGGATGAATATAACCAAGACGAAGGTTATGGCAAACACCTTCAGCGATTCAAATCTGGAAATGAATTGTTGGAGATGATTAACCGATATGTTTATCTTAGCCATATCCTTTCAATTGCCAAAGAAAATCAACAAACGGAGGTATCGAGTGGAACACACCTTGGATGGGCCGCTTTTATCAAAATGGACGACATTCTGAAGCCTGCCAAAATTCCCGCCTTTATAACCAGTGTGCTTTTCCCACCATGACTTACTTACTTACATGGACGCTCACGCAGGAGGCTGTGTACAGACTGATAGTTGCACAGAGAACCATGGAGCGTTCCATGCTTGGTAGAGGTACGTCGTCGAGATCCGAAGACGTACGAAGGTTTTCAACATCGGAAAACGAAATGTAGAACTAAAGTGGAGCTGGGCAGGACACTTGGCAAGGCGCGGTGATTTATTTATTTATTTAATTACAACGGTTAAAAACCAATTACAGTAAATACAAAAATATTATTAATAAGAAAAAGGACAAAAACTAAGAAAAACACAAATATACATATACAAACAAACTCAGATAAAATCAAAACAGAGAAGAATAAAAATAAAAAGGTTAACAACTCTTTCAAGCATCCCTCTCACATTACTTCTGACATGCCAATAAAATCTTGGTCCATTCATCCGCAAACAGATCGCTTGTTGGATTAGAACCCAAGTGATGATAGGTTCAGGAAGGCAGTGACTGAGTGGCGTCCGAGGACTGGAAGAAAATGTATTGGTCGACCGGCGGCGAGATGGGCGGACGATATTGTTGCCATCGTGGGTAGAACCTGGATGAGGCTGGCACAGGAACGTGGGGATTGGCACACGAAAAGAGAGGCCTATGCTTAGCAGTGAGCGAAGTTGGACTGTGAATAATGATTTGCCAAGTTTGTTAACACGCGATAGAGCTACATGAAGTTGTCCATGGGAAAACCAACCAGAAGAGGAGTCAACTCCCGCAGAGGACACGGCGGAGCATACGGTGAAGGTCTGCCCTGCTTGGGCGGAACACTGCCGTGTCCTCATCGAGGCGATCAGCGACGGCGACCTTTCGCTACCGGCTCTGGTTCACTCCATGGTCCAGAGCGCGGAGGCGTGGGAAGCCGTCACCTTCTTTTGCGAAACAGTAATGCTAGTAAAGGAAGGGGCGGGCCGCGTGTAGGAGAGGCAAACGTCACGCCTTAGCCGCCGAAACAGAAGAAGACTCCCCGGGCGTCAGGAGTCGCAGGGCGATTCTCGGCCACCGTGGGCACGGGCCTGCGGACGGCGAGCGTTGGGTGGCTCGCGGCCCGATAACAACCAGCGGCCCTACCATGACTTGTTAAAGCGTGAATCGTTCGAGCGAGACGGAGGGATGGAGCTATACACCCTATATAGCGCCACTGGTCTGAGTCGACGAAGCGTTGTGTTCCATGCGCGCCTCCAAGAGATGTCAGCTAAGTAGACGGGGCCCGTTAGGGCCAGAGCCTGCTAGGGTTCCGGAATTTGTTCGCAAGAGTCACCGTGACCCTGGAACGCAAAGATCATAAGGAGAAACACAGATGGGTTTTAGTCAGTAAGAGTCTGACACTCCCTTCCAGTCTACCCAGAGCGGAAGAAGTCATTTTGATGATTTCCCATCCATAAAAAAAACCCGCAACGAATAGAGTACAGTAGAGTATGGACTCCGTTGTGCGTAGGTGTCCTGGCTAAGTTTGCCGGCCTAGCTTCGTCCAAGTGTACAGAAGCAACCAGGGTGCTTTACAGGTTGAGTGGAGAGAATTAACCGTTCAAAAAATAATTAAAATAACGTCAGTGGAGCAATCAGACCAAATCTTTTTTTTATGTTATGCATCAAATGCATAACGGTAAGTTTTGTATCAAAAGAATCACTGTTTATGACGTTTTAAAAGTACCATTAGTAACTAAAAAATATATTTTGGTGTAATTCTCATGCTTTTGATACTTAGTACTTTTTTCGGTCAACAGATGGCATTACGGATATCTGAATTATGCAGATAATAAGTTGATTTCTTCTAGATTGCTACAATTCCTATCAGGTTTATGTGTAAAAATTATCTAAATGGTTTTGTAACTAACTAACATGTCATTTTGTGCATTAAATTATTTTGTGCATTCAATTACGAACAAAAACCTTTTAAAATCAATATTGCTTGCCTCCCATAACATACGGCGTTATAATATGTAGCCTAAAGTATTCCTTGGTTTACAAAGAACATTTTTGCTGAATTTCAATTCAATCTATCCAGTAGTTTTGGCGTGAAGCCCTACCATACACACATACAAACAGACAAACAGACAAACAAACAAAAATTCTAAAAACTCACTTTTTGTCATCAGTTACGCTTTTCTAACAAAAGCCACTTATTTTTTTTCGAAAATTCTCAATGTACAGTTTTTCTTTCGTTACTGTTTTATTATATGTATAGATTATTAGTATGTTTTTCAGTTTAAACCTAAATTGAAACTGAAAAATAGAAAAAGGTACCTGAAACTTATCGATTTTTTTCCGTGTCAAAAACGAAAGAAAATATTTTTGAAAAAGATTTCAGAGGGAGAGAGAGAGCGATTTTAAGTTTTCTATAGAAAGTGAAAAATCACTATATCCTTCCCCCTGAACTCTTTTTCAAAAATGTTTTCTTATAACTATTTAGACCTGGATATCTAGCGTATGCATACCAAGTTTCGTTAAAATCGGTTCATTCATTTTGAAAAATAAGGATTTGAAAGATTGTATGAAAAGCCGTACCGCGTTAACGCTCTTAAGGGTGAATATTAATATGGAACATGAACATGTTACGGATTGTCATAGAGCCAGAAAATCTGACACCAGTCTAAGAAGTACCGTGTTAGCCAGTTAATAGGTAGTTGAGGTCTGGTAGGCAGCCGCTCCACGTAAAATACTGGTATTCAGCTGAATCCAGTTTGACTGAGAGCCGACACCAATATAGTTGAGAAAAGGCTAGGCAGATGATTTGAACTGAATGTAAAAATACGCGCTACGATACGATAAGCAACTTACTACGCGGTACGGCTTGCACTTAATTAGCAGGTTTTTATGGTTCCGTATCTCAAAAGGAAAAACGGAACCCGTAAAGGATTACTTTGTTGGCGGTCCATCCGTCTGTCAACTCTCTCTGTTACTGCGACGTTTGTATATCGTTGTATGGAAAAATATTTCTAGAATACAAAGTTGAGTTTGTCCTGCTCATTTTTCCATTACTGTAATATTTGGTGCTTTCATAGTTTATGAACTTTAGTCGGTAATGAATGTATACTTGGAATTAATCGAGATTCAATTCTCGTAATGGACGACCTATCTACTACGAGTTTGTACGGGATCCTCGGTGCGCGAGTCAGACTCGCACTTGTCCATTTTTTTAAATTTAATAATACTTTAATGGCTTCAGCTTTCAGGTTTTCTAAGAAAGTTTTCTTATCAAAAGTCAGGTAAGGTAAAGACTTCGTGCTTATTAAAATTCTGTATTGGAAAGACTTTTTATAAGGTCGACGGTGAAGTTATTTTGCTTTATTTTGTCGTATTTTCTTGTCAAAAGCAATACTCGTGTTAGGAAATTGTAACAAGTAGGGTACTATAATACATATGACGGAATATCAGAATGGGCAGCGGAGTGATCTTTGTGATAGTCATCGATCATGGGCGTGTTGTAGAAGAAACGTTGAAATAATAGCACGTTTGTGATTCTTAACAGTCCCTCGTTTCATTCGATTACATTTGTAAACAAAATATACGGGCAAACACAAGATGAAACTAGATTACGAGCCAATAGGTTAGCACGCGTGCACTTCGTACGCTGTCTGTCAAAAGAATGCCAGCTGTCACGGCGTAGACGCAAACTTGCTACCCTATTCGGGGTTACCCGCTCATATTTTATAAATCGCCATTTATATTCGACCAATTGAAATAAATCACCATTTTAATTTTGAATTTAACAATAATTACTATTCAACCAAATAACACAATCAGTCTCTCATCTTAAATCTTGGATTTACTTTTAATTTAGCTGCGCGCCGTCACATATTTGATTCAGTTTTTCAACCACTCCAAACTTTCATTTAAATGATTATATTTTAGTCAAAAGAGGGGACTTTAATGATCGAGAACTGCTTTATTATTAGAAGAGAAACTCCGCGATCAAATATAAATTTAAAGTAATGTTTATATTTTATTAACCGAACAAATCTCACTGCCTAAAACAATCTAATTCTTTTCTAAGTCTATTCTTTTGCACGACCCTTTGTTCGTAATCCATGCAACCTTAGGCACCTCGCGCACTAGACGGCCACGACCACGACCAGTAGCCGCAACGACCAGATTAACTAAAGAGATGAGACGGCCACGACCAAGACTAGTGGCCGTTTAGTGCGCGAGGTGCCTTAGAAGGTTGTATGGGTAAAATTACGAATGAAGGGTCCTAAACCCAGATTATAAAGTAGGTACTGTGACGTAGAAAGTAGGTGCGTCACAGTACCTACTTTATATTCATCATACTAAACTAGGCTTTCATTTAAAATTGAATAATATTAACCAATATTGTATTGGTTAATATTATTCAATTTTTATTCAAGTTAAGATGAAAATAATTGTTGGTAACAATCGCAGTCAGTGGCGTTCCAACTTGGTATCAATTCGAGAGAGGAAGGCAGGATCCAAAGTTTGAGAGCCGTGAGATCATACCCAAATTGTACTTGCAGATGCCACCTGAATTTATGCAAATCCTCGACTAAGCTACTATAAGTTATCAACGGGTATGTTGCGGTGTTTGAATATTATTTAAGACGGCCTCCCTCTGCGACCCTTTATGAACAATCGTAAACAAAGGAATGCTTCATTATGATTGGTAGTTAAAAGCTGACTTGTTGGATCTTTTCTTGAATCGGCAAAGGGTTTTTGGTATTTGGGAATTAGTCAGGAATCAGGTGACAATGTGTAAAAAAACTTTTTTTATGTAGAGGGTGGGAATTCCTATAACGATAAACCATGTGTACTTACTATAAAATACTCGTATATCCTTACTAATATTATAAACGCGAAAGTTAGTATGTACTTATGGATGTTTGTTACTATTTCACGCAAAAACCACTGAATAGATCTTGATGAAATTTGGCACAGAGGTAGATTATAGTCTAGAATAACAAATAGGATACTTTTTTATCCCGGGAGTATGTTCCCTTGGGATAATTTTCGATATTCACGCGGAGGAGCCGCGGGCGACAGCTAGTAATTAATAATAAAATACCATGTTTCCAGCTAGTGCGTGATTTATTTTGATCACAAAACTTTGTTTTTTCATAATTTTAGTTTCGAAACAATGTCAACATGTGGCTCGTGTTTTTTTTTTAATTCTCCGAATCTGCCAAATAGTATTTTAGAAATGTTTTAATAAATACTTAACTTACTAAGGTACCTACACCATAAATAAAATTAAAAAAAAATCCAGTTGATAGCTCTTGCGTGTTAACTTGCTAGTGGTCATATCGGAAAAAAAAGGAAAAAAAAAATAGTAAACCATAAAATATGTTAGGTACGTGATTTTTGTTTCATTTTATCAGAAGTTCCAATTGTTCCCACTGGTTTAATTAACATGATACGGTCATGGACTAACTGAAATAAAATCAACTTAATAACTTTGTTATTGAGATAAGGTTTTGGTACGGACTCATTAGTAATTTAAATTAATTGGTGGTAGAAATTTCCGATATGGATATGATGAGTCGTCAAGTAGTAAACCTAGATCGGGCAGGTCGCTACATATAATTTAAATTCCTAGTTAAATATCTTGTACCTGTAATTAATATAATTTAGCCATACACTAGTTTTAATTTAGCTGATACTAATTTAACAATTATATAAGACTTTACTATAAATGTACTTCCTTGGCTATCTATATGCTCCTCTTTGTATAAGTTTATGAATAAAAATTTATTAAATATTATTATTATTAAATTATTATTATTAAATTTGGGCATACATTTCCAATCTCTTTACAAAGTGCTAGAATCCAAATCCGCCACATACGACGCAAGTAGCATAACTAAAGGGTTCCTTGCACTCATTGCATAGTAATTTCATAGAGATACAATAGAGCAAATTGTTCGAAACACGTGCGGGGATAACGAACATTACACCTCTGAACCTCCTCACTGTAACAATATCTTCATCACTTACCCAAGCGGCTCACGTTCGCCTCCAAATGAGAGAAAATCTAATCTTTTTTCTACCCTCTCTCATCGGCACCGGGACCACGTCTAAAATATCTGGTAGAAGTCGTAGATGGACATTTATACAATGCCATTTGACTTCGACGCCTTTTACAAAGCTGGATTAGATCTCGTTTGCATAATCAGTGCCAATTCCGACGAATTCATGAGTTCAACTTTGGGTATTTATGCATGATAAACTCATTGGGAAGATAATCTGAATACTTAGTGAACGAAGTTGTGTACTCGTCGCTTCTACTCAAATAGGGTTCAATTGGCTGTAAATGAGCCTCATTATGTATCAAGACCATGTTTTGTTTACAAGTCCTGATAGTTTCCTGGGCAGGATTTCTGTTAAGTTCATGTCAAAGGGTTGCTGTCTTAAATGAAAAAGTATTGCATAAGTTCCTATAGGCTTTTGCGTCACCGAGTTACCGACCCTGGTGACACACTTGCAATATCTTAGGTATTGCTGTGATTTAATCCTATTTCGAACAGGTCATCCATGGTTTGAGACCATGGACCATAGGCCTGCACCGACACTATTTGGTTGCTGCCTTCTGAGGGCTTAGTGCGAGTTTTTTAACGTACTCGATCGCGTTAACGTTAACGTTGGCTGATGTCAAATTGTATGGGAATAAAAAGGTTATTGTCATCAGACGGACGGACAGACGTTTATGCTAACGCGATAGAGAACGTTAAAAAACTCACACTAAGGCCACGGGTCGCTCTCAGAAACAATAAACGGTACACGAAATGGTTAGTAGCTTGGAAATGGATTATAACTGTGTTTTACATGAATCAATTAGGTAAATAAACATGTGGTAAGAGAACAAGCAATTCCGAAAGTGCCTGCCTATGTCCGTAGCATCGTGTCAGATTTTCTTAGGAGCATAACTATTATCATTTCTTTCGACTCTAATAATATTATCATTGTCTTCAGCCTTCTGGCCAATTCCGATTCTCTTGGAATATTTTTTTAAGTATACTTAATTTCGGGTTATTATGGAAAAATATTGGGGTAACGTCTATTTTTGTCAAACATTAAAGCTATTATAAGAATTGAATGAATATTATTGCGATGAGATGTAAAATGTGCTAAGGTTACCAATTAGGTATGTAATACCTAGGTATGTACTAAAATTTTTATTCCGCTGGATTTTGTACGAATACAAATTTGAGTACTGGATCTTCTCAGTTATGGTAGGCGCCAGATAAATGTGGAATAACGGTCATTGACCCATTGACACACATAATTTCAAAACCATAATGACATAAAGCTGTCCTGAATCGACATCTATCGTGATCCTTCCTTTTTCCAGTAGTGAAAAACGTAAACCAGTTCCAGTATAAAAAAAACATAATTTACAGTTCGGGTACCCTACGAAGAGATATCAAGGTAAGGTCAATGTACTTTATTCCACATTTTGGAGCCTACCATAGAAAATATTGTTTAGTAGATGATCAGACGACATTGTTGCCATCGTGTGTAGAGCCTGGATTAGACTGGCACAGGAGCGTGGGGTTGGCACACGAAAAGAGAGGGTTAGGTTGTAACTACAGTGGCCAGAGAGGCGCCAAGGCGCCCTCACCTTCTTCGTGAGGGTTGTTTCGGGAGGTACCTGTTTCGGTTTCGGCGGAAGGACACGTCTGGTTGTTTTCACTGTGAGGATCACCCGGAGGACACGGTGGAGCATACGGTGGAGTACTGCCCTGCTTGAGCGGAGCTCCGCCATGTCCTCGTCGAGGCGATCAGCGGCGGCGACCTCTCGCGTCCGGCCCAATCCATGGTCCGGAGCGAGGAGGCATTGGAAGCCGTCACCTCCTTCTGCGAAGCAGTAATGCTAGGTTGTGGTTTTGTTTCGAAAGAGTCACCGCGGCCCTGGAGCGCAAAGGGAGGAACCCACTCTCTCCCGCTCCACTCAGAGCGGAAGGGGTCATTTGATGATTTCCCATCCATGAAAAAAAGAAAAGGTGTTACTACACCAATCGTTGATCGATTGGTGTGGTGTGGTAGCTTAGGCTGATAGAAGAAAGAAGTAAAACTGTCGATCGACGTCGACTAATTCATTCTACCATCGATCGATAGCATCGATCGACGATCGATCGATTGGTGTAGTTACACCCTTTAGCAGTAGGTGAAGTCGGGCTGTGGATGATGATGAGGTACAAATGTAATAGAAGATGCTTTTACATGCGCCGAATATTTGTTTAAATTTATCCTAATGAATACTAGCTAAGCTTGCTACTTAATCTTTCCAAAGAATCGCCTACACATATTCGCAGTCTACGCAAAAATACAAAATAAAGTATTCAGATAATCATATAATCATGATCCAATAATCATATGTGGGTTAGCGAAGAAAGTTAGGCCAGATCCTTTTATATAAAGTGATTTTTTTTACCTGAACCTCGCTTTCAGCCGGTCTTGCTTATTTCAAATTACACAGGGGACGAACGGCAAATAACATTTTTCTGACTCCTTGCCAAAAATCTTTTTGTTTCTCAACTAGAATTGTAGCATTGAAATCAAAGAGATTCCTTTGTTATTGTGGATTAATTGTGTATGGCCCAATCCGAAACTATGAGGATTTGCGAAAAATACTGAAAGGAGTCTCGAGCCTGATTTTGATGAAAACTGAACTTCATAATTGGATTTTTGAAAAATCTGTATCCCTAGCCAATAATCGAACCTGTTGATTTTGAAAAACAAACTCCACTATTCATTTAATACCATCGAATGCAAAAAATAGTTCATTTTTATGCTGCATAGTTTTCACAAGGTGATCTTTATCTCTAAATATCTCGGCAACGTTTCTCTTTAGGTTTTTGTTTGTTTAAGTATCCCCACATTGAAAAAAAAAACAAAATGGCGGCGGGGGCTATGCCACAAAGGTTCTATCCCCATAAATAGGTATAACATCATCATCATTATTGTCATTTCAGCGGAAAGACGTCCGCTGCTGGGCATAGGGCTCCGCTGCTGGACATAGGGCTCCCCAAGTGTCACCACATCGAACGGTTCTGTGCGTCTCGCATCCGGCGAATTCTCACGGCCTTCACCAGGTAATCGTGGCCTATCTTGTGGGACGCCTTCCAACGCAGCATGTTCCGGTAGATATCTCGGTTATTGGCAACTCTCATCTACGACTGCTGAGTTACATTTTGCTAATTTTTTATGATGAAATTGCATTTGGTCGATTAAAAATTTAAATAATACATTGAATCCAGGATTCAGTACAACATTGCAACTTATTAGTTTTTTCTAGATATAAAAAACTCTCAGAATTGAAAATGGTTCAGAGTTAATCGGATTACTGGTGAAATGTGGGCTTACGATAAAGCCTGAAAGCCTGTAGCGCCTTTGTATCCCTTTCCCTTCATTCATTACCTACACATGTCAATAGGAAGGTAAATTCAATGTTACGTTATTAGCGTTTAATTATTTCCATCCTTTTTTTAAGGATGGGAAATCATCAAATGACCCCTTCCGCTCTGGGTGGAGCGGGAGGGAGTGTCAGACTCTTACCACAGTATAAATATGGACAGTAGGGAAACTAAGCCTAGTTGAGAACATAATTACCTACGCTCCATTGAAGCAATAGGGTTGTCACTTTTAATGTTTTTGATATATTTTTTTTTACATTTTGTTCTGTAGTGATCAATCAATCGAATTTGAATAAATAGCTTACAAACATAATTTAAATAGGTAATCTCATGGCGTCGGTTAATCTCAGCTAAAGTTTAAACACGGAAATCAATTTAATATTAACACACAACAACTTGTAGAACTAAATATCTTTAACTTTGTCATTACGGCGGAACCTTTTACAAGTTTTAGCGGGAGCGTACGCGAGCCGCGGTTGGACGAAAAGGTTTCGGGCGCTCGTCGGAGTGGGCGCACGGTAGACGCCGCAGCGCAGGTGGCGCGCGGGCTGTGCTCATGAGCGGCTACGAACCGTACCGCGTTTCAATCCGAAAATGCGTGTGATATCTAGTAATTAAAAAACCCATTACATAAAAAAGTACCTACACACACCCATGACGAAAAAATTGATAGGTACCTTTTGCAGCCGCCATATTGGATTCACGTTTTGACAGCACTATCGGCTTCAACACCCTCGAAAACCATGAAAACGACACCCATGACGAAAATATTGATATAGAATACCTATTGCAGTCGCCATCTTGGATGTACCTACTTTTTGTTACCACTATCAGCTTTAAATACCCTCAAAACCGCCGCATTCATGATTTAGAAGTAAGTTCTCGAATTCATTATGATCGATCACACGGACTTATACGTAATTCGATAACGATTAAATAACAATAACTAGAAATCATTCTTACCTTTCAATATCAGCAGGAAGTTTAAAATACAATAGCTCCGGTTTTGATAAAGCCGAGTTCAAACAGCCGTATACTACGACGAAAAATAAAAAGTTAAACGTGACCACTCGTCTTGACGCGGCACTTGCTACTGCGAGTCCCGCGAAGTTACCTTAGGAGTCTCGTCGGTGTGCATGTTTGTGTGAGTGTGCCGTTTCGAGCGTTTGTAGGCAGTTTCCCTACTGTCCATATTTATATTGTGCTCTTACTGACTAAAACCCATCCTTGCTCCTCGTAGTGCCTTTTACTTTCCAGGGCCGCAATAACTCTTTCGAACATATTCCGCGACCCTGGCAGGCTGTGGCCCTGGCGGGCCCCGTCTCCATTGCTGACTGCTCTTTCCGGCGCGCGTGGAACGAAACGCGCCGTCGACCGGACACAGGCGTCAATCACTGCGCCATGCTCGGGAGCATCAGTTCCTGAGGGGCGCAATGACTAACGTACGCCTGGAGGAGGCAAAATGGGGGCACTCCATTTCAGGCCCCTCCCGAGCAGTGGTAGCGGCGGCGACGGCGACGGTGGCGGCGGCTGCGGCGGAAGCGGTGGCGGCGGCGGCGGTGGAGGAGGGTTTTCTCTTGGCCCCGGCCCTGGCGGGTGGAACGCAGATTATTTCCATCCTTGAGGTTGTTTATAAAAGATCGCGGTAAGCAACAACAACATACAGTAGGTCCTTGCATGTAACAATTTTCTACTGTAATTTTTCTTAAGTTTATAAATTCGTATTATATCTCACTGCTAAACGTGGGCATTTAGACAAGGGTAGGTAAATAAAAAATACTTGTACCTATCAGTAAAACGATTCTGAAACATTTCTCCGACATTCGTTTCGCCGTTGATCGGTTCACCGACAGAACGATTCACTTTTCATTTTTTCTCCGACAGAACTTTTCAATGACGAACGTTTCGCCGACAGAACGATTCACTTTTGAGAATTTCATCGACAAAACCTTTCACCGACGAGCGATTCGCCGACACAACTGTTCATCTGCCCCTGGGGTATAAAACATAAGTATTCGACATGTAGACCTGTTTCCGTTTGTTGTTTACACCTGAATCAAGTTGTGAAGACGAAACTTAAAGTTTTATGCAAAACTTGAACAAAACTAACCAAAAAATGACAAAAACGTATTTGATTCAACGTCAATACATGTATCATATACCAAAAAAACACCAAAAAAAAAACTTTGCTGCCCGCGGCTCCACCTGTGTGAAAGTCGAGAATAATCTAAAGGGAGCATTATAAAACAAAATAAAAATAACCGTTATTTACTTTGACCTTCGTATACACAATATTTAGTAATTTAGAATAAAAATTGCTACCAGTTTCGTATTTTCCTAATTGTATTATCTGTTTGGAGAATGGATTACTGCGCGGTACTCTTGTCATGAGAAATGCCTATTTCTTACTTTTTGAATTGATGTAAGCACCTATACCTGAAACTTAAACCAAGCTTTTCCAAACGTAACTAAAAAGCTTGTACTAGCTACCAAAATTCCGTTCGGCATTTAAGAAATGACGAGGCAACAAACGAACTCACTTTCTTATAAATAATATTAGTTAGGATTCAATAAGAATAATTAATTATAAGAAATAGTGTTACACCTACTTTACTTAAAACTTACACTAAACGGAAACAGGTCTACATGTCGAATACCTATGTTTTATACCCCTGGGGCAGATGAACAGTTGTGTCGGCGAATTACTCGCCGGTGAAAGGTTCTGTCGATGAAATTCTCAAAAGTGAATCGTTCTGTCGGCGAAACGTTCGTCATTGAAAAGTTCTGTCGGAGAAAAAATGAAAAGTGAATCGTTGTGTCGGCGAAACGTTCGTCATTGAAAAGTTCTGTCGGAGAAAAAATGAAAAGTGAATCGTTCTGTCGGTGAACCGATCCGAATGTTTCAGAATCCAGTAAAACATATCGCAAAAAACGACTACTGGCTTAAAAAAATCCAAACAAGCCACTTTACAAATTCAGTTTGTGGCACCAATAAATACAATCAACTGTATCGGACTGTTTAAAAAGCATGGTTACTCCATTGACAAGATTATTTTCCACCAGCTGACAATATGACAGTATCACGCCTGTGGTCCTAATTCGCGTGGGCTGCAGAGGTCTTGATATTCTTTATAGATTGTTACTTACTGTTTGCACATATTATATTTGAAATAATTAATAGGTTGCATCTGAAAGTATTGTTATTTCCACTCACAGTTTGCTTTCTAAAATACTTATTTTTAAAAGCTCGGTCTAAGTATAGCATTCACTTTTCCATTTGCTGCGAGAAAATAAAAAAAATATGTTATGAACAGCGTCTATTTCTACGTTCAATTCGAACAAAAACATGGTTCGTTCTCTTTGTATCAACAGATATGTGTATTTTCCTCGCAGTATTAATTTTTTGTTCAAGACCGTATTTTCATAAGTTCTTTGAGTAATACTTGTGGGACTTAGTGGCGGCTTATGTTATAACTTCGAGATATTTAAATATGTAAATGTGTGACGTGCTTATATCGTATGAATCTTCATTTTAATCTGCATAACAAGGATGAATGAATGTACTTGTGTTCTTGAATAAAGAAACATGTTTAAATAATTGAATAAAGAATTCCAAAACTTAAGTATTTCATAGATTTTCGGCTTTATTAAATGTTGTATGAGACGTATTGGCTGAATGTCATTTAGACCGCTTATTATACGGCGCCGTTCAATGAAAAGGCTAGGCAGCTAAGTAGACGGCTGATTAAGTCAGGTGGCTGCGACATATACATGGCGACTGGTACCTAATTGCATGCATTCCTGGAAATGAGTTTACTATAGTTAATTTGCAACAGTTTTGATCCCAAAAGCTTGAGGTTCAAATAAGGTGGTTTTTAAGTTTAAAATGTAACATGAAATTTTCTTCACATGACGGAATAAATCCCTCGAATTTAAATTTATCGAAAAATTACCAATACTAACCATTGGTAATTTGTCCCAGATAACCTCTTCATAGGTACCCCAAAAATAAATTATGAATTTTCAAGATCATTACTAGAAAATGTAAATGATCTCAATACATGAAGATTCAGGACAGCGTTATGTATTTTTTTCCGATATTGGAATTAAGGATGTCAAATTTAGGTGACCACTATTGCAAGTTTATTGTTGTTTGTGTTGTTTGTTTGTTTACCTACGTACATATTATGCGTCTGATCGTTCAGTGAGATTTGCATGTCACAGAACCTAAGTAAACAGTGAACTAAGTAAGTGATCACCTTAGTAAAGAATCAGTCATACCTATTTTTTTTTATTTTTTATTAGAGATGGGTTTGCTCTTGACTCTTGACCTATGCTACAGTTCTAATATACTGAAACAACATAGTTATGTCAGTCAGTGAACATAAGCCTAATCAATTGGCTGATCAATTCACAGGCTATGTCACCTCTGCTGGATTACTTCATCCAAGCATTAAGTTGTCGCATAGGCCTACCAGTGTACGTATCACTACAATATTAGGTACCTGGCCTTGTTACTAAGATAGGAACAGAGTTGATTAGTAGATAGGTACTACTGAATGTTGACAACCATGCATGGCTTGAGATCTTAAAGCTAATGTTTTATATACAGCATTTATTAAAACCAACGTGGCAAAATTTAAATCGCAACTAAAAGAACCGCAACGCCATCTTTCCCGCCAGCAGCCAACTAACTGAACGAAATCCTGCATCGTGGTATCAGCGTTTGCGATTTGAACATGTACAACAACCCGAATATTAACTGTCGGGCAGTTGCCTACCGGATAGGACAACCATCCGGTCGGAGGATCCTCCCTTTTCAACTGAGGTATGCGGGACTTTACTCTCTGTACCGCATACCTCTATAAAACTAATATTACAACAAAATGTGTTTTTAAAGCAGCTTTTTTGTTGGTAAAAATACCGAAACCACTTTCATGAAAAAAGTAATTGGTACACTCAAGTATTTTATACTGTAAAACGAGAAATTCCGAATTTCTTTTACTAGGAATTAACGAAAAACAAAACACAAAATTCTTTTAGCAAAGATATAATAAAAACAATTTAAAAACAAGGGAATTTTTAAGTACGTCCGTTAGTATAGGTACCATTTTGCTTATTAAATACTACCTAGGTATTTTCGATCTTTCTACCCTACCGTAGCAAAACTGAAACGAAGTGTCATATTTTTAGAAAAGATCTTCAATTAGTTTATTTTTTAATCATTAGTGATCGACCCATACCTATTACTAAGAAGTCCCTACTGCTACTGTATAAAGTACCTAAAAACACCAATCTGAAAAATTTTCAAAGTTACGCCCTGAATATTAAAAACGAGTAACCATGAAAATCCATCTAAAAGTTAGAAAGTTCGAAGTTAAAAACGATTGGGACGTAAAACAAACTTTTAAAACCGTATTTCGATCGCAGTACCCATTCGAGAGACTATCGCTGTCTTTTAACGACTTTTTAAAGCGTGTTGTTCTGTCAAGCACTCAACGTGTCGGGTAATATGGACTTTTAAATAACTTCCCATTTATGAGGCGTTAACAGTTGACAGTAAATTGGATTATATGGATCTGAGACCTGCGACGCCATTATTCCTATTAATTTGAAGCAGATGAATAAATCTTCTGTTTAAATACGAAAAAACAGCCAAGAAAAGAAGAGGATTTTTTTTAGAGATCTAAGGGACTATAGGCCTTGAGTCTTTGTTCTTCATCGTCTGGGTCCCCTCGATCTATCGTCTCATTCTTGTGTAATATGAAATCGAAGGGACCTAGGCGGTAATAACTTTATGGTATCTTCATGAGGTTAACTTAATCGATGTATTTTTAGAAGCTCCTACGAGAGACAACAGATGTTAATTTATTAAATTTCGGACCGTTTACCTACACTCCTTTACAATAGTTCATAGAAACTCGAAAGATTCAAGATTCAAAGCATTTATTAACAAAAAAAATTACAGGCACTTCTGAAAGGTCGGTCAGACAAAAACATGAAGCTATTTGCACGTTCAAAAGCGTAGATTTCTATGGAGAAGAACGTGCAAGAAACTTCACGGATAACAAAAATCATAGTTAAATTATCCTTGTTGCTTCTATCTATATTTATCTTCCTTATTTTCGGAAAATCCTTATTCTCGGAAATAAATGAACTAAATGCGCATGTCACAGTAAAATTTTGTCCGACCCAAGAGTCAAAGCCAAGATCTGCTCAGCAGTAGCGGAAGCAACCGTGAACTGACTGACGGACTGACTAGGTGCGCACGTATGTCTTCACATTATCAAAATTAAGGTGGTTTAGGTTAGGTACACTTTTTTCTTCTTCCACCAATGTGATCCACTGCTGAGCAAGGGTCTCCCCTATATTCTTTGACTGTTCCCGATGCGTTGCCTTCTCCGACCAATCCGCAATAAACGCCTCCAAGTTGTCACGCCAGTGTTTCCTGGGCCTTTCTCGGCGACAACACCCATCCTCTGGCTCCCACTGCGTAAAATCCGGCAAATCTGTAATTAAAGATGGAAAGCACACTCACTTTACTTTTAAATAAATAAATAGTCCTAATAAATACTTTCAGACGTTGCCTCAATATTTAATTTACTGTTTGATAAGTAGACCTTTCACATTCGACTTTGATTGACGATTTCAGCAAAATGAATAACAATACCTATATTCCATTCGGTCTGTTTCATTTCAATGACCTGTTTCGTTTTTCATTTTCCCCGGCGCGTCGTGATCGCGTCGGTGTTCCATTGTTCAACAGTCAGTCTATTTGGCATTAAAAGAAAATTATTTTATTATTAGCTTCAGCCAGCGGCTCCGGCGGCGTGAAATACGTAAATATTATCCCAAGGGAACATTTTCCCGGGATAAAAAGTATTCTATGTCCTATTCTAGGCTACATCTACATTCTACATCAGGCTTTGCCACCCCTTTTCTATCTTTAAAGGGTTGAATTTCAGTAAATTCAGAAGCATTGAGATCAAGTTTTAAATAAAGCTACATTATTCCTGAGTCACATAGGCTTATTCTATGTGACTCAGGAATAATGTATCTTTCTTCATGATTTTTACTGTACTTAGATTGGAAGTCAAAATATAAACGTACGTCGTCCATTTGACAAGCCAAAGTCCCCAAAAATAGTGAACGTTATTAAAGTAAAGCTCCATTAGTTCAGGAGATCGGTGACATAAGTTTAAGAAGCACGAAATACCTTCTCGAAGACGCTAAAGTTAATGGACCAAAACGATTCAAGAGTATCTCTTGACATCTTACATTAATCACTAACGACTGACGACTAGTAGATATGTACAGTCAACATATCATTTGCTACCTAACACTAACCACGAAAATTGGTATTGCTGGTACAAATCTTCGATTAAGAATTCACTAGATTAAGGATTAGATATTTGATATTTTAAAATATACAAAACAGGATAAAAACATCAACTACCTAAATTTAACATAAACCTTTATGCCCGAACATTGAGTTTAATTTCGATAACACTATAAGTATTTGTATTTCTTCTTGGCTATGGTTGGTCGTTTCTAATTTGAAATAAGACCGCACTTTTATTTGTGGTCTTCTTTTTCTGGCCGTTTTTCAAGTGTTAATCGGACATCTAGTGTATTCCCGATCGAAGGTACCTACGGAATACTTCCACATCACTTCTTATAATATTTATAAGGGCTGTTACGGATATAAAATCTGGATAGGGATATAGAAATAATGTTACCTATACCGGTTTCGGATACGGTTACGGATATGATATTATTTCGGATTATCTTTTCGATTACGGATATCAGATTTATAAGAAATTGTAAAAGTAAAACTCACATATAACACAAATCATAACCACTTGAGTTATGTATGTCTAATATAGGCAATAGAAATAATAAACAAACATGTTGGTTTGTGTGTCGGCACGGCCGGGCAAAAAAACCTGTCGTAACGTGTCTCATTTAGACTCCACCCCTATTCGACACTATCCGAAACTTTTATAAAGAATTCGGTTACGGTTACGGATAGATTTTTATTTCGGATATCCGATAGTTTCGGGTACGGTTACGGAGCAGTGCGACCAGTCTATAAATATCAGGGATGTTATGGAACATCCTTGATTTATAGATTGGTCGCACTGGAAATGTTCCTTTGAAAAACTTATGTACTTGTCTATTGCTACGTCTTGTACAGACGTTAACACATCAAGCTACCCGAAACTGTCAAATTTTCCCAATCAACCTTGAACCTAATTCTTTAGCAATAAAGTTGAAAATCTATTAAAGAAATTTAACAGCTTGTTGTAGCTTGATGTGCTGGCGACTGTACTATTTATATTCATTATTTCATTTTTTTTATTCTTTGGCTGCTACCTACTTTCAACCGTTCCACCAATGATGACAGAATTACTGTACTCATTTCACAAGTAGGCGAACGACTATTTTTCCAAGGTTGCTAGTTACCTACACGTGTTTTGGCCTAAATCATAATGAAATAGGATTTCTGTGAAATCCGATGATTTTTCCGGTAATTCTAAGCTTGCCAAAAATCAATGAACGGTCAGGGAAAATATAAAAAGAATATTCAGATCGCTACCTCAAGATATTAACTACCTTAGGCTGCGTTTCCACCAGAGAGATGTGCGAGGATGTGTAGCGTGGGATGTGTTTGTTAAGAGCCAATAGAATCGCTTCATTTTCCTAGCCTCGCTCAGCTCACGCGATTCTAATGGTTCTTAT
This sequence comes from Melanchra persicariae, assembly GCA_947386135.1. NCBI lineage: Eukaryota > Metazoa > Arthropoda > Insecta > Lepidoptera > Noctuidae > Melanchra > Melanchra persicariae. The sequence continues at coordinate 15,658,956 of OX376648.1, read as the reverse complement.
ATTGTTTATTTAAACTTTATGTACAATAGTGGTACATGGGCGGACTTAAGAGCGTTTACGCGGAACGGCTTTTCATACAAACTTTCAAATCCTTGTTTTTCGAAATGAATGAACTGGTATGCATACGCTAGATATCCAGGTCTAAATAGTTATCAGAGAACATTTTTGAAAAAGATTTAAGAGGGAGAGAGAGAGCGATTTTAAGTTTTCTATAGAAAGTGAAAAATCACTATATCCTTCACCCTGAACTCTTTTTCGAAAATTTTCTGTGATAACTATTTAGACCTAGATATCCAAGTTTTATTAAAATAGGTTCATTAATTTCGAAAAAAAGGATTTGAAAGTTTGTATGAAAAGCCGTACCGCGTAAACGCTCGCAAAATGTACAGTCAATTTGATCTGTTTTCAATCATGTAGATGACAGAACCGGTTATTTTGACATTTTACCATTGTACGTTGATTCAAATCAATTAGATTCAACGTACTAAGGCGCACAAACCGGATTTATTTTTTAACTCCCAAGATATTTACTATCCCGGGGATTACATTATTTATGAAATTTACCTTGTGATAGCAACCAATTCTGAGTTAAAAATAGGTTTGCACAAGTGGACATAATAAGTAGTAAAAAAAAAACAATTTACAACGGTCTTTTTCGCATGGCATCCTACTATTTCAAACAAAGCCTACAATAGTATACTGATTTCAAACAAATTCTAATCAAATCGGGCAAATTAGCTTTCAAAATTGTTAGATTTAATTCTGAAATACTTGATGTTAAATAGAATCCAAGAAAAAAAAGCTAACAGTCACAGGCAGAATAAATTAAAACTCCCCCGACCAGAAACAACAAAACGATCAAAACAATTTGTCTACAATCGTGAAGTGGCTAGATTAATTTCTTTCGTAGACTTCTTCACAAAGTTCAATGCAATATCAATGCCTTATCGCTGACACAATTAGGTATGAATGTGTATTTTATTTATTTGTTGTACATACTTAAAAAAAACCCAGACAATCTGTCTTACGATGTTGTAATCTGTCGGGATTTGTATTAATTAAGGTCTGTCTCCTATATAATAATAAATATCGAGTTACAACTGTCTCAATGGAAGCTGACGGTAAATAGAAATGAATGGAAGACGATGACTAGCTGGGCAAAATGCTTTTGGCTGGCATTAAGTTTGAGCTGCAATAAGACGTTATCTTTACATTAATAATTATTCTGGAAGTACATGTGTACCAGTGTACCTACTCAGTAATTCTATTCTATTCTATTCTATTCTATTCTATTCTATTCTATTCTACTTCCATATCTCAATAGTCCCAGGAAGAGCCATTTATAGCGTGTTGTAGCAACAGCTTGTGTGGGGGACACGGGAGCCCCCCCCTCACTACGCCGGAGGAGGCATCCAAATTTTGAAAAAATCACCTTATCTTTTAAATGGACCCCCTAAGAGCGGACCTATCTTTCTATGAGTAGCAAATAGGTTTGAAAGATCGCTGTAAGTAGATACTTTAGGTTCTTATTTCTAAAAGATACTGATAATGTCGAAGTCAAAGCTCTGCTTCCATAGCAATTTATTTATTTTAATTTATGTAGGTATGTAAGTAAACTAAACAAAAACAGGTTTTTTTTTTCAGAAAACATAAAGCTACTACACTTATACGAAGCTATTGCCGTTTTTGGTAGATTGTTGATTTCCAATTCTAGCTATTGAAATGAATCATACTTACATAATTATAATGCAATGCATGGTCTTTCAGGCCAGGGGTCGGAGCTGCCCTGATCCTGTTCCATATATTAGATTGAACGGTGTCAAAATAAAAAGAGTTCAACAGTTTAAATATCTTGGGCATATCTCGAACTCTGACCTGAGGGACGATGCGGACATCGATAGGGAGTGGAGTGCGTTGCCTGTGAGGGTCAATATGATCACAAACATAACCCTGTATACATGTCTATTTCTTAGCGACCATGTTTTGCATATGTCTCGGTTTGAAGGGCTAGTGTTGGCCTGCCAGGGTTGCGCATTTTTTTTCGAAAGAGTTACCGCGGTCCTGGAACGCAAAGGGGACTAGGAGGAGCACTAGGGATGTGTTTTAGTCAGTAAGAGTCTGACACTACTTCCCGCTCCACCCAGAGCGGAAGGGGTCATTTGATAATCATCATAAAAAATCTTATCCATAAAAAAAAGGCTAGTGTTAAAGTTGTGAAGTCATACCTCTGCTCAGTCGTCATTGAAGGTTTTTGTAGTTTTTTCGTTAATGTTTTTGGATGTCGTCAATTGGCAGACAAATACGAACTTCTCTGTTGCTCTTTTCAAAATAATTTTGTTGCGGGTGAAAGACAACTGCCGGTCGATTCTGTCGACATCTCACGGTGTTCACCTAGGCGGAGTGAACGACAAGAGCTCTGTCATTCCATCTTATTTGTATGGTTTGACAACTCACCCGTCGTGCGCCCCGCCCGGGTGTTCACTTCGACATGTTTACAGAATCGGACTGCAGAATCGTTTTCTGAAACTCGTCGAGACATATTACCTACTGCGTAGAGGCTTCTGGTAGTCGCCACTTTTGATTCTGGCTTTCAAGAGTTTCAATGGTAGTAGTGTCGGGCTTGTCTCAAAACAAAAAGACATCGTCGATATAACCAATTAAAAACAAGGATGTTTCGCAAATGAGTCAACAGAGCTTTATCATTAGGGTCACGGTAGATCGGGTGATGATGAGAATAATAATTTGTATCGAGAAGTGTGTCAATCGATCCTTTATTTATCTATCTATAATATTATCTGGCGACCGCGGTGGCGCATACGCTGCCCTGCTGGCGATCGACTTGTTTATGTCGAGTGGAGTTATCAGGCGCCGCTTGCTGGGGATGTCTCACTTCTTATCAACTCGACAACAACAACAAATTAAGGTTAGACAATTTACTAATGATCAATCAATACGCTTGTTGTCTGTTTGTTGCACTTACTTGCTTGTTTACAGTAGTGCTAATGATAGTACATTTTGTTGTTTTCTGTTTAGGCTTTTGATATGCGGTTCTACGTTTGATATACCTTCATATTTATCTTTAAACCTGCTGATGACTAAGTTAAGTAGGAATCTGGATTGTCTATGTATCGTTCGCTAGCCTCGAATGTGCGCAAGCATTTTCAAACTCTATGTACATTCCAATATAGTATCACAATGAAAAATAAATACCTTAATAAACAAAACAAGTCGCCAGACAAGTGAAGCAGTATCCTTGTCAATATGTGGGACATTACAAACAATATAAACACAGTTACAGATACGCTCAGAGTTGTGAGTAAACAATGACCTGTGACCCCAGTCGTTATTTTTAGTAAGTGTACCACTTCCTGCCACTATCTGTCTGATACCATCCGTGTTGCTATGTGCACGAAATATGTACTCCGATAACGTGTTAAAGACTTTAGAGTTGTCAACAATGATAAAAATATTTATTTTACAGACAGGACCAAACGTTAATTCCTTTTTTAGATGTCGTAAAAAATAATAAACAGTTTGTGGATATTAAATAATTTTTAATTGTCTACAATTAGAGCAATGAGAACAACAGGAACGATAAAAATAGAATGTGTGTTATTGTTTATAATTTTGCTCTAATTATATAAATATAATCAAAGCTGCTGAAAGTCGCAGTACGGTGTAAGAATTTAATTGAACTGAACATGTTTACTTATTGCTTTTTATTAAATTAAAACTTTCTTCTTTGATGTAAGTAAAGTGTTGCATTTTTATTATATTGAAATATAAAAAAAATGTTAAGAATGCAATGTTAAAAATCCAAAGTGTATCAAATCATGTTGTAAACACAAAAATATTTGTAAGTTATAAAAGTGAAATTTAAAAAAGAAAAATATAATTTCTACCTAAAGCAAGCCAACGCCCAATCACACCTAAAAACAATCTAATTAATAAAACGAAGACCAAATAAAAAGAAGCAAACAAAATGTAATTTGTAAAAAGGGGGAACCAATTAACATTTCAATTCTAAATTACCCTTTAGTCTCTTTGTAACAGTTCAATAAATCACGTGTTGTTTAGAAGAATCTCCTTATCTTATTACCATGACAATGTTTTGTAAACGTGCTTATCGATGTAAATAAGTTTTAAGTAATTCCGTACTATGGACCAGCGGGGGTTATTTTTAGAGCTGCAGTGCTATAATAGTTCCATTCATCAGGTGTCTGTTTGAGGAGACAAACAGCAGTGGACAGTGCCTGTGAATCTGAATTGTTTAATATCAAGGATGAACTTGAAATATTCAGTATGTTTTTTGTTTTCTGTATGTTTATTTTGTTTTTAATTTTTTTTTTTGTTTTTATATAATTATTTTTTTGGTGCTCGGCGTTTTTGTAGGGTTGTGTTGTTTTTCAATTCATATATTTTAAATAAGTGTTTGAGTTGATAAGTATTTGTTTTAAAATTTAACCTTAGCATCGACCCCAATAAGAATTTCTAATTAAGGAGCTTTCATTTAGTTAAAACTAGCTTTTGCTTGCGGCTCCGCACGCGCGGATGTCAATTATTGTGTAAACAATTAGCTTACGAGTATGTCCCAGGCTATATTATATATCTGCCAAATTTCATGACGTTCCGTTCAGCCGTTTTTGCGTGAAATCTTAACAGACAGACAGACAGAGTTACTTTCGCATTTATAATATTAGTAGGGATTAACTAGACCATCTAAATCTCTATAAATTTTGTGCTCGATTTGCATTAAATGACTTAAATTAATGTCTAGTGATTTTAATCTTATGTTTAATCTGTAGATGGTGACGTTTTTAAACGATAATTGATTAGTTTCAGCTTAGGATACAGATAACTTCCGCGCAATTCCGAATGTTAAATTGAATACATTTAATAAATGTTTGAAATATATATAATAGTTAATATTTATAGATATTATTATTCTATATTTCAAACATTTGACCGAACACATTTGAACTGATTTTTTTATGTTATTTAAGTAGGTAACTAACACAATTTTTTTTGTTGTTAGTTAATATTTCTGATTCTTCTATTGACTCTGACTAACTGACTCTGACTCTTCTATTTCTCTAAATCAATCGATCATCGCAGCTTTAAGCAATGTTTATTGTAATTAAAAGCCATCAACTTATATTCGATACTAGAAGCAATTTAGCATTAAAATTAATTTACGTTATTCACAGTTTGTCAAATAAATTGCTAATTACATTTCCGACATAATAAGCTAAACGAACGCTTGGGTTATAGTAAAAGTTATTTCATTGGAAATGCCCTGAATTGGCTTGAAACACGGATATCGGATCTGTATGGTCTGTTATCAATAATTTTGTCATTTTTGTTTTATACATTAAATTAAGAAGTACCTACCTAGGTAAAAATCTACTTTAGATTTAAAAAAACGTGTAAAAAACGTGTTAAAAGTTTCACACTGATAGGTAATAAACTTGTCCATTAATTTTATACAGGATGTTCCAAAAGTAAGTGGCCATATTTAAGGGTGATTGTTGGGTAGCTGGTATAAATTAAGGAAAAAAATTGCAAACAAAAATAAGTGACTTTTTTCAAAAAAATCTACCACAAAATCGACAAAAATTCCCAATAACAAATGACTTTTCAAGCAGTCTGATTTTCCCAACAACTTTAACAAACTGCTTGAAAAGACATTTATTAGGGAATATTTTGTCGTAATTTTTTTTGAAGTCACTTGTTTTTTGTTTTGCTACCCTACATACAACTGGTTTCTGGAACACCCTGTTTATGTAGATTTATAAAAATATCACAAGTTTGTCTCTAAAAAAATACTAGTCTCATATTAATTTTAAAATATTATTATTCTATGAATACAAGCCGAGCTTTTACCAACTACACAGAGTGAAGTTAGAATTTGTACGTAGGTTATCGAGTCTAGGTACAATGACTCCTAAGTAATATTGTAAAGAATGTTGTTTGTTCTTTATTAATTTATAGCTCTGTGTATTTCCATTCCCTTTCTTGAAGATTTTTTAATAATTACTTGAGTTTAATTATTTTGTTTATTTTTTATACTTATCTCATTAATGTCATTTCAACTAGGTACTCAGTTAATCGTTGTATTAATATTGCCTATGCCGTAATGCCGTTATTATGTAAGAGTCAGAGGTAAATATCATGTGGTTCTCATAAGTTAGTTCTACTTATGATATGAATTAATTATATTTTTGGACCAAGAGCACTTCCTCGAGAAACTAAAAATGAGGTTCTTTGAAAAAAAGGACTGATTTAAAAATTCTCTGATACTTTATTAAAGGGTACATAACTTCTGTCACAATTTATAAAGCCTTTCTATTTCATAATGAGTATGTTTATAAATATTTGGAATTTAACAGTTTCTCTCTTTGTTTCAGGTCTTTATAGTAATGCTACTATACAGTACTGAAAGTTTGGTAGACGGCGACAAAGTCTACAATATAAACGATAAAGTATTTAGCTGCAGCGGATGGCTATCTACGATTATATTTAATTTTTGTAATAATACGTATAAAATAGTCAAGAGGGATACTTCACTAATGATAGGTAACTATTGTGTTAATGTTTTAACAGCTAAGTACCGATACAAGTTGGGGTTGAGACTACAAAACTTCGTAGAATGTTCAATAACGCAGTCCGTTTTGCAAAAAAAATCATTAAAAAATGTTCATGAGTATAGTAGATTTAGTTAGTTAAAAATGCTTTAGAAGAAAACCCATATTCCACCCATTACAACTATCTATATGTATTTGGTACGAGTCAAATTTATTAAAAAACAATCTTTGGCAGATTAAATTTAGTCCTATGCACTATTACCAATATTTTCATTTACACATCATGAAATAAATGCATAGAGACGTTCATTTAACTTTTTCTTTTAAGCAAGTAAGTCCCGTAAGCTTATGATCGTATTGTTGTCCGCACATTGTAAACTTTGTTGTAGCTAATAATAGAAAACATTTTGCTCTGTTATAATAAACATGAACCTAATGCCTTATTATTTTCAGAAAATGATCACTCCGTTAGTTTCATTTATTGAATACGAGTTCACATTTTTCGGTTATTATGTGAATTTTCATGAATCTGTTATTAGAAAATTCTAGATACGTTTTAAAATCTTTTATTCATTTCAGTAGGTACTCTAAATATTACGATTTTGTCAAAGAAAGTTTGATCTTTAATATATTTAATACAAAATATTGAGATATTGACTGCTCTCAGTCTTCACCTGAAAGAACAATCTTAAATATAAACAAACGCTGTTTATATTTATATTTATTAAATTTTACGACACACTTATGAAGGATTTAAGTTATGATAATTACCTACCTAATGAGTTAAATTGGGAGATACAAACCCTTTAATTTTTGTGGGCATGCTTTGCCCTTATTTTATTTTTAAATGGATTCTATGAGTTTTTCCACATAAGCATCGCCATTTGCCAGTGTCTCTAAGCGGCTGAATTTTTCGCGATTTCGGGGTTGCTCCCATAATAAAAGTTGTTCATTATGATGAGTATAAAATGTCCCTTTAAGAGGTATTGCGTTTATTCTGTTACAAGTTGTATTTTTACCCCAGTTTAAATTATATTTGTATAGCTCGAGCCAAGCTCAATACAATTCCAGATATGATGATAGGTGACGAAGATACGTGGAATCTGATTAAACTTATTATTTATTTTTCCAGAAAAAATGGCCCCAATAGACTTGCAGAAGGAAACCAATGCTCAACGAATAGTGGACGAGGACCACTGGCGGCGAGTCCGTAGGCAAGTGGCCACAGAGTGCTGTCTGAACCCCTGCACAGTGGGCGACATCATCATGTACTGTCCCGACGACGCCAGGCTCTTACAAGAGAGACCAGATATATTCGATTGATTTCTCAGCTTCCTAGCTAATTGCATAGAAGAGTATTATTATTTATAAATATGTTTAAGTAAACAGTCATAAATAATTTAACTGTGAATCGTGAATAAAGTCTGTTTGTGCTCATTTGTATGGAATTAGTGAAGTTTTTTTTACCTTTGGGGGGGATTCTCGTATTTTTAAGGAGCGTTCGCATTCCGATCGCTGTCGCCAACTGTCAATAACGAAAACCCCATCCAAATCGGATCAGTCATTTTTGAGAAAATTGCAGACATACTCGTATACATAGGTACATATGGGTCGAAGCTCCTTTTTTGGAAGTCGTTTAAAACTCTTACTTCCCTACAATTTGACAAGTTTATATCCAACTGTAAAAAAAGGAAGAGATTGTCAATTCGGATGTTTGTATATTTTTTTTATGTAAGTATGTTTTAGAAATATTACTTAGGCCGCTGATTGAATAGCGCCATTCAATGAAAGGGCTAGGCAGCCAATTAAATGGCTGATTAAGCTAGTTAGCTGCGACATTTGTATCAAAGAGCGTTAAATATTTCAGAGAGTTGACAAAATGGCGCTGCGGTGGCAAGCGATCCTATAGGTATTAGCGGAAGTTTTGAAAAATGCTAATGTACCTGATTGTGGACACGTGAGATTTATTACATTAAGTGCACCTACTAAGAAACGTTTAGCAAATGGCCCACTATCTTAAACCACATAGTCTTGGTTACCAGTTTAGAATAGCCGTTAAGAATGTGGTTTTCTATATGGACCATTTTTAAATCGCAGATGAAGTAAAAAGGCTTTTCTCGTACAGCGTTTTTTTTTTAAGTAGATTTTTAATTATTAATTTAAACTTTATGTAGTCGTACATAGGCGGACTTCATGCAACAAGACATTCTCTAACAGTCAACCTTTGAGTTAGGAAACTCTGCAGTAGGTGTACAACAAATAAATAATATTTATTAGTTTCGTATAGATCACCGTAATCGAAACTAATGTCTACTTTAAATAGTGTACTAATCTACACTAATCTACACTAATATTATAAAGAGGAAAGATTTGTTTGTTTGTTTGAAATGAATAGGCTCCGAAACTACTGGACCGTTTTTAAAAAATTTTTCACCAGTAGAATCCTACATTATCGGTGACGGACATAGGCTATAGAATATTTTCAAAAAAGTTAGGGATCCGTATGAAAACTTCGATAATGTAACCCCAGGTGTGAGAAAAAATCCTTATATCGCGTACGCTGCGGAATCTATTGACAATAGAGCAAAGTGATGTACTACAGTTTTATAGAAGTCATCAATATCTACCAAAAAGTCCGCGATACCATATGTCTAACTATTATGGATAAGTCACCATGACCGCTTTTTGTTCATATTATTCAAGCAAAACCCATGTTGAAATAAAAAATGGTGATTTTAATATCATGATATTAATCCTTATCCATTTAAATAGTTTGATAATTAAGGTTGATTATGTCCGTGTAAATTACACTTAAAATTATTCAAATCGGACCTTTCGTTCAAAAGTTACGACGGTAATAAATATGCTCGGAGTAAGAAAAATGTCGCGGCTTGAGTGAACTGGAGAGAATCGTATCAATGCTTGGTCCGATGAAGTTGAAACACCACGGCATTTAAATGTTTTCGATAAAACAATAAGAATAACAAATATTTGGATTTTTCGAAAATAAACTACATACATAATAAGGAGTGAAGCAGGGGTGATTAAGATTTTAGGGGAGGACATAATTGCTTGCTTCAATTTACGTCGGAATGCTATGAACAAACTAAAAGCGGGATAATTGAAACAGATGTACTAACAATTTTTGCATACATAATCAAACCCTGACGGGTTGAACGGGGTGAACAGTTGCGCTGAACCTGGGCTCGAGACAAGTGAGATTCTGACAACGGTGGCGTGGCGTGTAATTAATGAAAATTGTTGTGCTTAATTATCCAAAACTAACCTTTTATAGGAGGCGTTGAAGTTTGTGGAGTACCTACTAAATCCGCGCGGACGAAGTCGCGGGCGAAGTGCTAGTAAAATACAAAGGTAGATTGGTATACGCTAAAATAACATATTATTCATATTTTATACATGAATTATGAAAGTTTCTCTTGAGTTCCGAATGAGAAATACAATTTTCATCTTCATCTACATAAGTATTAGGATTTCTATCAAATGCTGTTTTGAGGTAGCTGTAGGTACAAAGTTACTGCAAATGGAGATTGTTAACAACAAAACATCAAGGTATATCTCCGAACATAACGTGATGTGAAGCTGTCAATCCAAGCTGTAGGTACTGTCGGTCATTATCAATCGCTTAATCTTGGACTATTGGATTCAGGATTACTAAGTCTAGTTCAATTGCGTAATTTAGATGGCCACGTGTAGACTGAAAGCTAACATTAATTTGCTTCGTAGTAGGTATGTTACTGCTAGGTATATCTACGTATCTTTTTCTATAATAATCTATATACTAATCATCTATACTAATATTATAAAGCGGAAGAGTTTGTTTGAACGCGGTTATCTCTGGAACTACCAGTCGGATTTGGAAAATTATGTTTGTATATGATAGCCACATTCATGAGGAAGGTTATAGGCTATACGAGTACGGGAAATTCTTACGAGGACGGGAAAAAACGGGATATGTGCGTACGAAGTCGCGGAAAAAAGCTAGAAAAAAAATAGTTTTTTTTAGTTGATGTACCTATGCGTAGGGTTGGGTTTCCATGAAAGAACTGATCAGCAATCAGATCAGGCAATTTAAATTAACAAAAAATGCACGGTTTCTGTGAGAGAAGGCGTCGCCAAAATGTAGTAAAAAATAAGTTAGGGAGAGATAGACTTGTCCCAGCTGTATCTAAATTTTCGGTATCTTTCAGAAAAACATTGTAGAGTGTACCTATCAAAATAAAAGTAGTCATTTTTGGTGCAGAATATAGGTACAGAAAAACAAAAGACAATAAACAAAGGCAGCCATGAAAGTAATTATATAAAATTAAAACGTAATTTAATTAAATGAACTTTCATAAAAACCTCGTGAGGTCCTTGTTACTGTTGGAAATGGTGCAGACAAGGTTTTTAATGGAACTGTAGTGCATTAAAATTAAATTAACTTAATTGTAGGTATCTTTAAAAGTGCTTGGTACGAATGTTTTACTTAGACTTGCAAGCGAACATAACGTACTGACTGATTTCTGTCTGGATGTGCAAAATTTAATTACTTACATTTGCAAAAGTAAATAAAATATTTTTCTTTTACACTACTTTTTCTCAGAACAAGAGTTGGGATTAGCATACCGTATTAGGTATATAATGAAAGAAGGAATGATTTCTTAACGGCTATTTTTTTGTATTTTCACGAGGCTTCGTTCCGTCGGCCACAGGAACTCTGCACTTTTTTGAAATAAAGACCCATTTACCAACATGATGCAAGTTTCTTGCCTTTTGCACACAATTAAATTGAAGCAATAAATGACTTGCATGTCCTAAACAACACGTAAAATTATTAATTTGTTATACAATTTATTTTTTTATACAGTTTATTATTTTAGCATTTGTATGTATTTTATTAGTATTATATATATATTATTTCTTTATTATTTCCAAAATAAAATTATATTTTAAATCTTATTTATTTGTTGTACGCCTACCACAGTGTAGTCTTTTTGACCCAAAGGTTGACTGGTAGAGAATGCCTTGTTGCATTAAGTCCGCCCATGTACCACTATTGTACATAGAGTTTAAATAAATAAATAAAATACAAGTTTTGTTTCAATTTTTTTCTTGGTGTAAACAGCATTACAAAAATTTCTTAAGCTATTCTTGTATTCAACTTGATACTCTGGATTCTGAATAAATTGATTTAGGAAAAAGTCATAAAATTTTGAAATAAAATTATCGACAAATAAAAAAACATTCTAAAAGTCTTTTAAACGGTTGAAAAGTTTAGAATAGGGGAGGGGCCTACGTACGGGTCCACTACCTGGAAAAGCCCTGTGAGCGAGTAGCATAAGTCTTAATCGATAACGCACATAATTTTATCTCAATAAGATTGAGCGTTATTTGATTGTAGGAACTATTTTGATAAACGCATGTTGAAATAATAGTTTGATTTTTTTACCCTCGTCATGCGCAAACATGATTGCAGTGAGTGAGGGTATGTTATTCGTTGCTGCTCTTCTGAGGCAAGAAGAGCTAGTGCAGGTTAACGCTTATATAATTTTCATTTTTAGTATTCCATAAACACTCATGATTGTAATAAATCTCAATGAACAATTTTGTTTATTTATATTTTAGAGTTTCTAAAACGCCCAACACTTGAATGAAAAATTCGCTAACGCAAATACGTGCAATACTTGAAGCAACACGCCAATATATGGTACACGCACATGCATGCAGGCATGTATGTATTTATACAAGTAAAAACTTGTGAGCAAATCATACTTATTTGTGTTGGTGTAAACAAAAGACATTTGCGATTATTTTTTGTCAAGACTTGCATTGAATAATTGCATTAAATTATTGCTCTTGTCATCATCAGCCTAGGCTTTTCCCATGTTGTCTGTTAGGGTCGGCTCCCAGTCAAACTGGATTGAGCTGAGTACCAGTGTTTTACGTAAAGCGGCTGCCTACCAGACCTGAACAACCCAGTTACTCAGTAACACGCTACTTCTTGACTGAAGACTGGTGTCAGATTTTCTGGCTTCTGACACTCCGTAACGACTACAAAAGATCTACAAATGACAGCGGGGATCAACGACTTTACGTGCTTTGCGAAGCGCGGTGGTACTTAAGGATGTTAAGATGGTCACCCATCTACAGACCGACCTCGGCAAGCGTTGGTTAACCATGAAGATCGACCCGGGCGGCTGTTATTATTTTGCCACAAGGTCCTACAATTCAAATATTGCTCTTTATGTACAAAAAAATGACATCATGTAAATGGGCCTTAAGTCTTTTTGGGTTACCCATGAAAAGGATACTTGGCGATTGTGTTAAAAAAAAAATCGTTATCCGATTAGTATCTACTTCCCGAGATAACCTCGAACCAATATATTTTGAGCTTAAACATAAAGAAAAATAACCACATGATTATTTTAAATTTTGTTACGTACTTTACATAAGGAATTTGCTATATTCTTTATTATTTTATCTACACTCACAACGTAATGTTCCAAATATGAGTTCAAAAACGAATGCATAAACACGTACTTTTTTTCGTGAATAGGTAAAATTAAAAAAAAAACCATTACAGTTCAATATTTCCCTTCGATTTTTAAACAACTGCATCATTACCATCAGGTGAGATAGTGGTCAAGCGCTTGCCTATCAATAATTAAAAAAATAAAAAAAATAAAATAACTTTTTAATTTTTATAGCACACTTTTTCTTTTTCATTCTTGGCGCGGGCTCATTGACTTAAGTCAATGAGCCAGCTTTTATCTTTGTCTATGGATGCGCGCTGCACTGTCATTCGAATACGCAATGAGAATATTCGCCATATTGGAATAAACTATTTTTCCACTTATTTTATTTCAACTATATGAGTGAAGATAAAATAGTGTACGCAACGGCATATAATTAGGTATTGAAACACTCGTGTGATGCTATTATCACACTCGTGTTTTAATAACCCCTTTTATATGGTCGTTGCATAAACTACTATTTAAATTCAATGTTTAAATGAATTATATGCATGCATATGTTGTTCTATGAATAAGTCTTTATGTGTTTATCTCCTTGTTAGATACAAGGAGATAAACACATAAATACTATATATATAAGCATAAGATATTTATAAGTTAAGTAAGTATTTAGGATTAACTCTGAATTTTTTTACTGAAAATTGGTACGTTTCTTAAGGTAACAATATTTGTTATTCGCTTTATGCAGCCTTTGGTCAGCATTTTTGTGTCCGAGTCCGACCCGAAGGAAATTAATTTACTCGTTATTTATGTGGAACCACTCTAGAATACAAATTGGGCGTTTTCCTGCTTTTTTCCCTGATTCTGAAGTATCATTTATTTCATCCATTTTGCTTGTAATGGGTAAGAAGATGGGCGATTATTACTGTGGCTATTTTCTTGATAGCCTATGAATATTTCTTGGCTGTTTTGAGAAATTAACGCACCAACTAGGTATGCCATTTTCCAAGTAAACACGGTTTAACGATTTTTTTTTTCAGAATCAGAATCAGAAATCATTTATTTGCAAAGAATGTAGGTAACAAAACATAGTTTTGATGTAGTAAAAAAGAAAAACAATTGGATCCATTGCATTCTACCATATGGCATGCAACATTAAATACTATAGTAATCATAAATATTGCAAATATATATTAATCAATAATTGTCAAATAATCAGTTTTATAATGTCATACCTATTCTTAAAAGTCAAATTCTCCGGAAAAACAATAGTCGGTTTGTAAAAATTAAGTACGTTACCCTTTCTTTTTGTTCGTCTTCTTAGTTTTTAGTAGTAGGTATTAAATATGTTGTTGCGGAATTTGTTCGAATGGGTCACCGCGGCCCTGGAACACATAGGGCATTATGAGGAACACGGATGGGTTTTGGTCAGTAAGATTCATAAAATTTGACGATTTGCCATCCATAAAAAAGGTATTAAATATCTGCTATTACTTTAACAGTGTTATCTAAAATTGTAGATTTTTGTGACTATATCAAAAATAGTTATTTATGCAACTGTTGTATAATGAGGGATATCGAAACACGCCTCGTGTGATAATAGTATCGTATAAGTGTTTTAAAACCTAATTATGTAAAGTTGCATACAAGACTTTACTTTTACACCCATGATATGAATTCTCTATAAAAGGTTCTTTATAATCAAAAATAGTTATTTATGCAACTGTTCTATAATGATGGATATCGAAACACGCCTCGTGTGATAATAGTACCACATAAGTGTTTTAAAACCTAATTATTTAAAGTTGCATACAAGACTTTATTTTTACACCCATGGTATGAATCCTCTAAAATAGTTATTTGTGATATTAGTGCGGTAAGTTGGTTTTTACAAACGAGTAGACGAATGTAAGCACGAGACGAAGTCGAGGGCTTACCATAGTCACGAGTTTGTAAAAACCAAATCCGCACGTGTGTCATACAACGTTTTTCGACACATTTGCGAGAAAATAGTACAATAAGTAATGAAATAAACTTTTTGTCTTTAGAAATCAGTCGGAAAGTCGCAACAATATTTGACGTTTCTATATATATGAAAATGGCGCGAAAATGCAAAGGGCGCCACATGCGCGTGGTGAAAATTAGAACCATGTCTTTCATTTATTTTTATTTATCTTCTCTCATTTTCTCTATAATATTAAAATGAGACAAACGTATACAGCAAAAGCGCTTCCAAGGAGGTTCGATCATTCAGCTTATTTATCCTCGTGATGTGAAACTCCTTGGTGGAATTCTTATTAATTTTTATGGAAATAAAAAAAAACCGTAAAGAATACGCACGGCGCTATACAACGGAGTTTGCGGTAAAATATGTACTTAGGTGAGAGTACCTATTTTGCCGCACATTCCATTGTGTGGTGCATAATTTTTAACTTTCGAACGATGCATACAGGCTTCGTAAATGCATTTTTTGAGCAAATGTGTTGAAAAAGTTCTTTACCAATTCATGAAATCTTGGTACGCGTTTTCATATTGTTTTCCCGACTTTTCTGGTCATAATTGGTTAGAAATGTCCTTTACTGCATTTGAAATATCTGGTGCTGTGATAACAAAACTTGTAACTATCACTCATTTCTAACAGACTTCTACAAAAGGAGGAGGTTCTCAATTCGGATGTTTGTATTTTTTTTTTAAACAACAAAGTAATAAATTTTTATTTTTGTAATACTAATAATAATATGAAACAAAAGTGAATTCGAATAATCTATAAGTTTTTACTTAAAAAAAACTTATAAAAAAAAACATACCACGAATTGAGTACCTAGTGAGAATGTGGTGTTTGATGAGAAAGGAAGGGATGGAAAAGCAAAGGAGTTTCATAATGAAATTAAGTAAAACATTGTAACACTCGTTTAGATGATATTATGGTTACTATGACACTGGCTGGTTGTTTTAATGTTGGCAATAAGCTCACTGTTTAAGAAACTGTTATAGAGGATTTATGGCATGGGTGTGTATAAAATATTTTATGTAATCTTATTTATTGTTTGTCTAATTTGATGTAAAGCACAATGAATATTAATAAATTCCCGCAATATGTATAAACAACAGCAACACAAACAGGCTCATCTCTATTTCCAGGATCATACAGTAATTAATTAATTATGTAGGTACACACTACACGTATTGTTTACAAAAATAACATTAACATCGAATTTACGAAAACAGAACATCCATTATTCCACGACTAAAGAGATTCATTTTAACAAAGAGTACTATTCATTACAATAAATTATGCCGTTTATTTATTATAATATTTAAATTTAGACTTCGGGATTTCAAAAAAAATTTAGAACAATAAAAAATAGGTACTACAAAATAATTTTAATTTCTGAAGTACCTAGGTGTTTTTGGTTGTTTCTTCGTAATTTAACACCGACGAAAATAACATGGGAAATGTGTTACGTAGCATGATTTACGTATTTACGAAATCCGAGGAAAATGAATTCATTAATGACGTGAAATTAAGATCAAAATTCATTCAGGTAAAAAGCTTTCAAGTTGATCGGCAAGTAAACATTTGTATGGGAATGAAGGTTGGAACACGGTGAGTGATTAAATTAATAGGTTGGGGAAAAAGTTTCTTCGCATTTTTAAGAAAATTCAAAACATTTTTTAATATAGTTTATTTAAATTCAACTAAAGTATGTGGGTACAATTTTGTTCGATAACTCTTTTCCATCTTGTAGGTAGGGACATGATTCCATTGCTATAGAAGTTTTGGGACTTGTGATCAAAATACCGCGAGGAGTGGTTTTGGCAGTCCTCTCGTGATGTTAACCTGACACTGCCTAAAGAATTCTGAAGAGACCGAAACAGGTGGAAAGCTGAAGGTGCAAGGTCAGGACTATACGGCGGATGCATTAACACCTCCCAGCCAAACTCTCTTAAATTTTGCTGAGTGGCTAAAGATGTGTGAGGTCTAGCGTTATCATGATGAAAAACCACACCCCTTCTGTTGATTAATTCCGGCCGCTTTCTCTCAACTTCTTTCTTTAATCTCATCAGTTGTGCGCAGTAGAGTTCAGAATCGATGGTCCTGCCTGGTGGTAACAGCTCATAATGAATAATACCCTTCCAATCCCACCACACACACAGCATCACCTTGCTGCGAGTTAACCCGGGTTTCGCCACAGTCTGTGAAGCCTGACCAGCCTTTGACCACGACCTTTTTCGCACGTTCTTGTCGTACGTGATCCACTTTTCATCAACAGTTATCAGCTTCTTCAAAAATGGTTCGGTTTCATTACGTCGTAATAAAGAATAACAAATGAGTAGGTACACGGTTCATTGGGTTTCTTTCAGTGAGCTCGTGAGGTTTTTTGTGAACCCAGTTTTTTTCAAATGCGCCAAAACTATTTTGTGGTCAATTCCCAGTTCTTCAGCTACGTTGTAACTACTGATATCTTGCTCCACTTTTTCAAAAATGGCATCCATTTTATCCGTAATCGGGCGACCAGAGCGACGTGCATCTTTGAAATCAAAATTTCCGGATTGAAAACGCTTAAACCAAATTTGTGCTACTCTCACAGACACTGCACT
Source organism: Melanchra persicariae (assembly GCA_947386135.1). Classification (NCBI taxonomy): domain Eukaryota; kingdom Metazoa; phylum Arthropoda; class Insecta; order Lepidoptera; family Noctuidae; genus Melanchra; species Melanchra persicariae. The sequence goes on along the minus strand of OX376648.1, from coordinate 15,641,297 downwards.
AGGTCCATAAACATCGCATTTTTCGCGGCTTGCGTTGCATTTTTACCTTTTTTGTAGTAAAATTTTAAAATGTATCGAATTTCTTCATTAGATTAACTCATCTTGACAGTACGAAAAACAAATGAAAATCACACATTTTCCTAATTTGAATTTATGTTCTTTAAAATTTAAACTTTCAATGATACCAAAATCAGCCCAAATAGTACCGCCAAAGAGATTTTATTACAAGTTCATACATGCTATAATGCGAAAAGACTTTTTCCCCAACCTACTATAATATGGCTATATACTAGGTAGCTGTGTTTTTTTTTCAATTTTATTTTTAATTGATGAATGGGCTTGCTCTTGACTTCGATCACGCCTGCGGCCCTACCATGACGTGTTAAAGCGTGAGTAGTTCGAGCGAGAAGGATGGATGGAGCTATATAGGGTGTATAGCTTCATCTCTCCTTCTCGCTCGAGCTACTCACGCTTTAACACGTCATGGTAGGGTGGCCGTAGATGTCTGTAAACGGAAAAAAAAGTCCGACGAGCAACGGCTCGCTTCCCCGTAAACGAGGCCAGGGGGCCTAGACAAAAAACTTTTCTGTAGCGTTAAAGTCAGACGCTGACGACAAAATGTATGGGAATGTCATTAGGTGTGGAAAGGAAACGTCATCCCCTAATGTCATGCCCATACATTTTGTCGTGAGCGTCTGACGTTAATGCTACAGAAAAGTTTTTTGTCTAGGCCTGCTGACACGGTTCCGCGCTTCCTAAATCGGGGTGAGTAACTTGATGATTTCCCACCCAAAAGAAAACATGTCCCGTTTGCATTACAAGCGTGATTTCATAAAGAGTTTCTTTTCCCGCTCGCTTATGCCTTGTAGCCCCAGCCTATCTTTCGCATAGTGAGTATTTAAGACGAAATTTCTCAACTTAAACGGTAGGTAAGAAAACTTTAATTCTCTACAGTGTATTACATTTTAATAATCAGGTGAGATAGTGGTCAAGCGCGTGTCTATCAATAATAAAAAAGAGGAAATCGGAATAAATGGACTAAGAAAGGATTGTTAGAAATTTCAATTTTGAGATGGGGGGAGGACTTTATTCCACGTTAGCTGACATCTATGCTGACGAAGTCGCGAGCAGCAGCTGATTTATGACAATTTAATCAGTTTGAAATATTATGTAGAAGAGTTCTCATTTATGTCCTTGAAGCCCTTTGGACTCAAGAAAATGTGTTCGAGTGTCATTAAAGGCGGTGAGGGAATTAGGCTTTTTTAAATTAACTGACTTTTCATCAAGGGAAGCATTTTATTACCTACATCGATCCACACCTAATGGGTGTATTAAAAATCTTACCACGTACTTAGTTTAAATATAGAATCTAAATTCAAATTCTCTGTAAGCAGATATTTTAAGAGTATACTAATCTGTATTTAAATTTATGTACTATGTGGTTATTTTTTATGAATTACCTACTGTTTGTATTTATTAAGACGTAGTTACTTACCTACTTATTTTAGGATTCTATTAATCACTGACTTATGGACTAACGAGACACTTAGCTGACAGTATGGCATACTTGGGAGCCCCCAAGTGTGCCATAATGACAAAACTTTCAAAGTATTTCAGAAGCAATGGACTAACAAATTTGCATTGAATTTCCGTTAAAACATTTTTACCTTATTTAAAGCATCAGAGAACAGACAAATTTAGTTCCACACTTTCAGGAATATCGGTACCTTATAAATATTTTTACATGAAACAATAATCTGGAAAAGTGAAAAACAAAAAGCTCAGACGGGTCATTGAAACTTAATTAGTGTAGGACGGCGCTGGAACGCGAAAGCTCTCCCCAATTCATGTATTGCGGTGCCGCAGCGATTTCGTTAATAAAACCCTGGCTTTTGACCAATACATACATCGAGCGAGGCAGCTAGGAAAATCTACGCTTTGATAGAAAAGTGATAAAAAAAAATGAATTGTATCAAAAAACCCGACCGCTAAAATAACAATTAAAAAGTTCCAAACAAGTCACTTTTAGAGCAGTGTGATGCGGGTGGTAGAACTATTTAACCTCAATCATAGATTTGATACCGCCAACGTATAAGTATGAACTATTAAGCCCTTTTTTGGGGTCGGATTGGTATTTTACGAGCTTAGGTACTAGGTTAGGTTTTGTGAAAAATAAAACAAATCGTTGTCGTTTGTATTACTCTTTTACAAAGCATTTTAGTAGTGGATAACCAGCCTTTTTTAAACGACTTCCAAAAAAGGAGCAGGTTCTCAATTCGATTGTATTTTTTTTTTTTTTTTTTTTGGCTGTGAGCGTTCGCGTTGCATTTTTGTTTTTGTCCGTTTTTACAGCAGATATGTAAAACGTGACATAGTCAGACCACCGACAATGTCCTATTTCATCAATGTAAGAACCTTTTTTCATTCAGTAAACTCCATATAACGCCACTCAATTTAATGTCAAACTCCCTAAAACGTCGTAATTACTTAACTTTGATTGGTTTACGTGCAGTAGCTCTGCAGTGTAGCATCACACCCACTCATAACATCGACAATACTTCAGAGAAGCTAGCACGAATGTTTTGACGTATAGTAACATGTGAAAGTGTTACGTGTATACGATTCTGTCGACATCTCACGGTGTTCACCTTGGCGGAGTGAACGACAAGAGCGCTGTCATTCCATCTTATTTGTATGATTTGACAACTCACCCGTCGTGCGCCCCGCCCAAGTGTTCACTTCGACATGCTTACAGCCGGTCGATTCTGTCGACATCTCACGGTGTTCACCTAGGCGGAGTGAACGACAAGAGCGCTGTCATTCCATCTTATTTGTATGGTTTGACAAGTCACCCGTCGTGCGCAGCGCCCAAGTGTTCACTACGACATGTTTACAGAATCGCACTGCTGAATTGCACTGCAGGCTTCGTAAATGCATTTTTTTGCAAGTGGTGGCGAGACGACCTGGACTCTGGACACGTACTATGAGGGCTGGTACAAGGTAGTGCATGAAAAGAACTCTTGGAAGGACTTTGGGAGGCCTTAATCCAGCAGTGGGACAGTATGGGCTAAATTAAAAAAAAAAAGAAGATGGTCGGAACTTAATTACCTACAGCCACGGGTTCTTTTTTAGAACTGAATGCATTGTACTTTGTAATTTTTGGAAGACCATGTTTATTCATCTAGATGCATAACATCATAGTGTAAAAATATTCATCGTCACGAAATTTGAACGAAGTTCTTTCTTTGTAAAGTCCATAGTAGGTACTTGAAATTAAATTAACCATAATTTATTGAACCAACATATATTCCGACGGTAAATTCTGCATACAACAAGTTTATTTTGTGAATTAGGTACATTAAAAAAACTGATCAAAAGTAAAGTTTCAAGATCATTTGAAAAGCAATATTTATCAGATTTTTATTTTGTATTAACATCTATCTATTGTTATTATTTCTCGAAATTGAATATACATTGACCTTTCCATAGCAGCAGACTTCCTACCTTCCGACAAGGCAAACGAGATCGACTGGCCCTGGACTGGACGCCGAGGTTCCCTGACTGCCAACTGGTATCGGTACAAGAGAGCCGGCTTGGTCGACGAGTGCTACCTCAAACCCTGCGCCTCAACTACTGCTAGACGAAAAACAGCCTTAAAACATGCGCTATCAGAATGGGATACAACCTTTTAGAATTGAGGCGCGCTTAGCTCAAATTGGCATGTAGCGTTTGCGATTATAACCAATTTTGATTTTATTACTGTAACAAGGTTTCACCTCAATCTGATTGCGCTTTCCTACCAATTTATACACATTTGATTAATATAAGATAGATACGTAAAAATCCACAAAAAATATTGTATATTTTTTCAAACTAATAACAAACGACTGAGAAAATATTTTGAATAGACGTAAATTTTAATTTACAATAAAAATATGTAATGAAAAGCAACAAGGGTTTCAATGCCGATGAAAATTAGTGTAGGTACATTTTGCGTTTTTAATTTCCAATCTGCGAGGGGTATAAAAATCGGAGGAATAATGGTAGGCTATTGTTATTTTCCGGACGGCGAAAAAACAAGCAATAGTAGGAGAGCCAGCGAACCGTCCGACTAACCCATTTCCTACAAAGCTAGTTTTTTTTTAAATTTATGTTTTATTATCGGTCAATTAAGAAATTAGGTACCATTCAGGCTGACATCTCGCATGTTAAAAAAAAGTTTTTTTGTACATATTAAAATTGTAGCCTTGTGTGAGTACCTAGACTCACACAAGGCTACAATTTTAATATGTTGTAATCTACAAATGTATAAGTGTAAAAAAATAAAATACAAGGCGAAAATTATGAGGGCATGTTCTTTAAATTTTTTAAAAAGTATATCTATACAGCCAGAATATTCTAGTGTTTGCTGGTTTCCACCAGACGAGTATATAATAGTCATGACGCTCGATGTGAGTGCGAGCGCAACAGACTTGTACCTACCTTGTTTCAATGTCAGGAAGAAAATATAGGTGGATTGTTTTGTGAAGATGTGATGAATAATTACTGAAATTAAAGACAGAGTTATGTATAATGTTAAATTTTTATATCGTAACAAATATTTATTATTCGAACCGTCTCCATAGGTCCTCATACATACAAATATTTTCATCGTGACTTATTATTACTAATCTTCTGAATCAAATATATTACATAATATATAAATATATCCATAATATGGCATAGTCCGAATTACTTACTTAAGCATTTTGTACGCGCACAATACATAGCGAGTATATGGAGCATTGCCAATATTAAAGTGTCTACAACATTAACACAACAGAATAATGGGTGGATTAATGACGATTTTTTTTTCACTTTATTTGTTTTTATAACACATAAACTATACTAACCAACTAAACAATATATAAAACACTTGGGGTAAAGATAGCAGTCACCGATGAAGGACTGTTATTAATGACATAGCTTTTTAGCACCTTCTGAAGTTGGTTGGGATAAAATTGATTGTATAAAATTATTGATGACAAAAATATGTATGTCGCAGCAAACTGGTTAAATCAGCCGTTTAATTGGCATCCTAACCTTTATATTGTACGGCGTCATTTTATTAGTGGCTTAAATAACATCCAGCCAATGTGCAATGTCTCTAATACAATATTTAATGAACGGGCTGACAGATGATTAGGCCGGTCATAGAATAGAGTAACCGTAATTAAATTTTGGGAATTCTGGATTCACAAATTGCAGCTATTTACTGACATAGCTGCAAGTTGAAAGTGATTGTTGTTTTATATATTTATGTATGTTGTTTAAATTTATTTTAGGTAACATGAATGGCATGATGTTCATCATATCATTCGAACCCATATAGGATCACTTTGTTGCCCGTCTGCCTGTCTGTCAAGACCCTTTTTCTCAGGAACGTGTGGAGGAATGAAGGTGAAATTAATATCAAAAACCCAGGTCTGCTACCCCTTGGAGCAGTGAAAAAATCAAACTTCTAAGTCTACGCAATCTAAAGATAAGGCCGTTTATGGCGCATGTTTTGACGCTCGCAAGTGAATAAAAGAAAGCATATGACTAGAATCATGAAATATTGCCAGAAGCAAGGTTCAAAGTGTTCTCTAGCTCCCATTGAAAAATGTTCGAACCCCTTTCTAGCTTAGTGGGAAACGGGTTAGTGGGATGGTTTTTTTTTTTTTTTTTTTTTTTTTTTTTATTTTTTTATTATTGATAGGCAAGCGCTTGACCACTATCTCACCTGATGGTAAGCGACGATGTGGTCGAAGATGGAGCACGTTTGCCTAGAAGTAACCTATTCACTCTTGACTTAAAGACTCCCAGGTTGTAGCTATCAGGAAACAGACCCCGGCAGGGAATTCCACTCCTTAGCTGTACGCACAATGAATGTATTCCCAAAACGCTTTGTGCGTGTGGGTGGGATGTCCACTATGTACCGGTGGCGCAACGCCGTACGTCTTGTGGTCCGATGATGGAACGGGCTAGGCGGAATCAAACTATGTAATTCCGTTGCACACTCTCCAAAATGCAACCGATAGAAAACCGACAGGCTAGCAACTCGGCGTCGATGCTCGAGGCTTTGGAGCTTCGACTCGACGAGACTATCATTGCCGATGATCCTCTTGGCTCGTTTCTCTATTGACTCAAGGGCATCAAGCTGGTATCTGGCAGATCCGTCCCAAAGATGCGAGCAGTACTCCATACACGATCGAACTTGCGCTTGATAAAGTTTGAGCAGCTGTTCCGGCGTGAAGTACCGTCGCACCTTTGCTAGGATTCCCAACTTTTTGGCAGCCACTTGAGCCTTTGCCTCTATAAATGTGCCAAAATTGAGGGTAGATGTCAACGTAACACCAAGAAGGTCAAGTTGGTCGGTTATCGGCACGGTTACACCTCGGAAAGATGGGGCTGGGTGGAATTGGCTCCTTTTAGCGGAAAAAAGACACGCCTGGGTCTTAGCAGCATTGAACTTGACCAGATTGGCATCGCCCCACTCTGAGACATCCTGTAAGGACAAGTTCAAGCGCTCAACCATAGCCTCTCGGAGAGACCGGATCTGCGACCCACCAGCTTGTGCGTTGGACACGTATCTCTCAGCAACAGTACTGTCGTCTGCATACCCAAAGGTACCGGGTTTTAGCAGATCATTAATATGCAGCAAAAACAATGTTGCCGAGAGCACCGACCCCTGAGGAACCCCGGCATTGATATCCAGCAGTCCAGACGAGCAGCCATCTATGACCACTCGGATAGACCGATCCCTCAGGAAATCTGCAATCCAATCACACAAACCGGCGGGTAGACCGAAGGAAGGAAGCTTACCAATAAGGCTTTCGTGCCAGACCCTATCGAAGGCTTTCGAGATGTCAAGAGAGACCGCAAGTGCTTCCCCGTGTTTCTCGATGGCCTCACTCCAGATGTGAATGGCATACGCTAGAAGGTCCCCAGTGGACCGATTTCGGCGGAAGCCGTATTGTCGGTCACTAAGGATATCGTTAGCTTCTAGGTATGCCAGGAGCTTACCATTCAGCACGCGTTCCATACTCTTACAGAGTATGGAAGTTACTGAGATGGGTCTATAATTTGCTGGGTCAGCTCGATTACCCTTCTTGGGCACGGGCTGCACGTTAGCTTGCTTCCAAGCCATCGGCACCTTACCAGTCTCAAACGAAAGGCGATATAGGCGTGTCAAGATCGGAGATAACTCAGGCGCGCAGGTCCTCAGTACAATTGCCGGTATCCCGTCGGGGCCACTAGCCTTATTCACGTCTAGGTTACGCAATACCCTACGAACATCCTTCTGATGAATGCGAATGTTCGACATACTCGACTCGCATCCAACAGGAGAAGCAGGGGGCCGCGCGCCACCAGGATCAAGACGCGAATTTTCCGCAAACAGAGAAACAAACAGGTTCGCTTTTTCCTCAGCGGAATGGGCCAGTGACCCATCAGGTCTCAGCAGTGGTGGTAGTGAGGGGCGGCAGAAGTTCGATTCAACCGACTTAGCCAGGGACCAAAACGCCTTACTGCCTGCTGGGTATGAAGCAAGTTTGTTCCCAATTCGGCTAATGTGGTCAAACCGAGCCCTCCGCAACACCTTCTTGCAGGATTTGGCAGCCCTGTTGAAGGCCCTCTTCCTCTGACTCACGTCACCCGCTTTGCGCGCACGAGCGTCGACCCATGCTAGGTACGCCTCATGTTTGAGCGTATCAGCGCGATTGCACTCGGCACCAAACCATGGACGAGCCACGCCAGATATTGTTACGTCAGAGAACGGAATGAAATACTCCATTCCCTGCCGCAACACATCCGTCACGGCGTTCGCGCACGACGAAGCGTCAGTCGAAGAAAAGCAAGTAGGCTGCCAAGGATAACATGCGAAGAAAGATCGCATGCCATCCCAATCTGCTGACCTGTATCGCCAAACCCGCCGGGTGCCTCTAGGGCTAGGATCGGGCGGGGAGTAGACGGACACAGATTTCACCAGACAGTGGTCGGAACTTCCTAGTGGTGAAGAAATCGACACCGAGTAGCGGTCTGGATCTGTTGTCAGCAGAAGGTCCAAGCAATTGGCTGTGTGCGAATCAACATCCGGCACCCTCGTTGCCCCCTGGACCAGCTGGGTGAGATTTAACGCTAGCGCTAGCTTTCGCGTCTCTCGTCCAGCATGGTCTGTGCACTGGTAAGGGAAGAGCCACTCCTGATGGTGGGCGTTGAAGTCCCCCAGTAACACCAATTGGGCAGAAGGGTATCGCTGCTGAGCCGCATCCGCCGCCTCACTGAGGTGTTGTGTGAGCCCAGTTGTCTCCAGATCCCCGCTGTGCGACCGATAGACACAGGCATAGATTATTTTATCTAGGCCAGTGTCCACCAGAACCCAAAGCGTTGAGAACCTGGAGTCCTCAAGGTTGCGGAGACGCCGATAGCAGATGTCGTCGCGGGCGTACATACATACACCCGCGCGTGGTTTAAAATAGTGCTCCAGGGTAAACCCTGGGTAAGTGAGGTACGACACGCTCGCTGGTTCGCTTGCTCTTAGACTATAATGTTTGAATAGGGAATATCAATATTTATGAATACCTATGTCGGTGTAAAACCTGCTTCTTATATAAATATAGCTTTTTATATCTTGTTTTGGCTGTAATGAAGGACATTATTATATTCAGTTTTAGTTTAGAAGTAAAAAAAAACTCACCTATAAAACCTACGCGTCGACTTAAGAAATTCCTCATTTTTTATATGACCGACAAACATGTTTATTTTATAAAATTGTAACACATTACCTCCCGGGATAATTAAAACCTGTGTACCATGACTCGATTAAATCTAATTCAAGTTAATCCAAGAAGGGTTCATAGTCGTACCTAGTAATTAAATCTTTTATCTACACTCATAACGTAATGTTCCAAATATGAATTAAAAAACGATTGTATAAACACCTACTTTTTTTCGTGGATAGGTTTATGGAAACTGTAATATTTAAAAAAACCATTTAAAAAATGAATAAATTAAATTGAGAAAATGGACCAAATCATCAAGCATACGCTTACTTTAATTTTAAATGTGGCCATGGACGACCGAGCTTGGGCACAAGCAACTCTTCCCATCCGTATGGGAGGCCTTGGCGTCCGCAAAATTACCAGTATTAGTTTACCGGCTTTTATATCTTCGGTTCACGGCACTGATAAATTAATCAGGAATATTCTAGCTTCCACACTGATTGATTTTGATGTGCCGTGCTTCACCGAGGCTGTGGAGGCCTGGAGACTCGCTTGCCCGAATTCAAATCCGCCCGACTACCCTTCATCCCAGAGACGGTGGGATGAGCCTCTCTGCAGAGAAATTCAGGCAAACCTTATTGCTACATCATCTACTACTGCAGAGCGTGCGCGCCTGCTGGCTGTGGGTGAGTGGGAGTCGGGTCTCTGGCTTCACGCACTACCGTCGTCAAACATTGGCACCTTGTTCGACGACACTACTTTCCGCCTCGCTGCCTGCCTGCGTCTTGGCGCTCCTTGTTGTTCTCCTCATCGCTGCCACTGTGGCGAAGTTGTCAACAGCCTTGGACACCACGGCCTGTCATGCAGCCGTAGCGCGGGCCGCATAGCGCGGCACGCGAATATTAACGACATCATCCGACGAGCTCTTGTCACCGTCGGCGTTCCGGCTGTATTAGAACCCAGTGGCCTGGCACGCGACGATGGCAAGCGACCGGACGGTATGTCTTTATTTCCGTGGAAGATGGGTAGGCCTTTAGTATGGGACGCTACTTGTGTCGATACTCTTGCGCCATCCCATCTTCCTAGATCTTCGTGCTGTGCTGGTGCTGCCGCTACGGCTGCTGAGAACCTCAAGCGGCGGAAATATAACAACCTCATTGGTAGTTATATTTTCGAGCCGTTTGGGGTTGAAACTCTCGGGTCGTGGGGTCCGAGTGCTCATGCGTTTTTTAAAGAACTTGCTAAACGCTTAGTTGACACTTCGCGTGACCCAAGGGCTGGCTTTTACCTTGGACAAAGGATAAGCATTGCCATACAACGTGGCAATGCCGCCAGTCTTTTGGGCACTCTTCCAGTCGACAGCGATGCGGATGAATTTTTTGACGCCATCTTTTAGGGTTAACTTAGTTAGGATATTTGATTTTTATTATTAGTTAGTTTAGTGTTTTATTATTGCTGTCTCTATTAAATACCACTAAATGAAAAAAAACCATTACAGTTCAACATTTTCCTTCGATTTTTAAACAACTGCATCATATTAGTTATTTATGCAACTGTTGTATAAGAAGGGGTCTTAAAACACGAACGTGGGTTTATCACACGAGGCGAAGCCGAGTGTGATTATAGTATCACATGAGTGTTTTAATACCTAAGTATGTACAGTTGCATACAAGACTTTATCTACACCCATGATTATGAATCCTCTTTGAAAGTTTCTTTTGTAATTCATGAAATCTGTGTACTTACGCCTTTTCATATTGTTTGATCCCGACTTTTCTGGTAATAATTGGTTAAAAAAGTCCTTTGCTGCATTAGACATATTTGGTGGTGTGTTATCAAAGTTTGTATCGCTCATTTTTGTAAACAACAATGTTATATTTTTTTTGCAATACTAATATCGAACAAAAAAAAAATGGCGCGACACGAAGTGAATTCGAATAACAAGTTTTTTTTTATATTACGACGCTTTGGTAGTGAAACGCGCATTGATGACGATGTTCTTTTTTTGAAACTCATAAAGATACCACGAATTGAGTAGCGAAAATGTGGCTGTTTCGTGATTTCTTTGCTTTTCGATCCCATTTAAAAAAAGCGAAGGAGTTGCGTAATGAAATTTAGTACAACATTATAACACTCATTCGGGTGTTATTATTTTACTATGACATTAGGTGTTTTAATGTTGGCAATAAGCTAACTGTTTCAGAAACTTTTATAGAGGATTTAATAGCATGAAAGTAGATAAAATAACTTTTTAATTTTTATAGCACACTTTTACTTTTTAATTTATTAGCGCGTATGGGCTCATTGATAATAGTACCTATCATTGTCTATGGAAGTGCGCGCTGCGCACTCAACGCAATGAGAATCTACATATTTTTTCCGTGGCTGTGAGTTTGGAGTAAACTATTTTTCCACTGTTGTTTTATTTCAACTTTAAGATTGAAGATAAAATAGTGTATGCAACGGCGTATAATTCGGTATTAAAACACTTGTGTGATACTATTATCACAATCGGCTTCGCCTCATGTAATTAACCACACTCGTGTTTTAATAACCCCTATATAATATGACCGTTGCATAAACTACCATTAGGTTTCAATAGGTAAAAGCGGCCGAGTGGTACCCGTCCCGTAAGCCATGACAGTAAATAGTTAGCTAATGTTATTTTAAAGAGTTTAAGCCATATTGCTTTAGTACCAAGTAGTATTTTCACATGTGTGAATTTCTTATTGACGTTTTCGTACTCGAGAGATGAGCAAACAAATGCAAATACTTCAATTTATGACAAGCTCCGATGCAGTTGGAGTTCGAGTTGAGTTGGAGTTTACGTTTTGGAATATGGGCCTATCGAACAACTTGAATTTCCATCGATATAGGCGCATAGTTATTGCGTCAAACCTTCCTTCCCGATATTGAATCCATGGAGTGCTTAGCTCGCTTGCTCCACAATGCAATATCGGCGTAGCGAATTGCTTCAATGTTATGTATGAGCATTTATGGGGAATATTTAAATTTTCAAAGGATGCAAGGTTAGTTCCACAGGACGGGAAGTGTGTTGTTGAGTAGTAGTAGTCAGAACAGCTCACAGTTTTGGACGCTTAATAGTGAATATTTAGCGTTAATTTTAATCCATGGTGCTTGCCAACTGGGTTTACCTCATCTGTAAACGTCCTTTGGTGCCTATTGGCCTAGCTCTGAGCTGTCTCCTGCTTGTTGTGGAGGGAAGTGGAAAAAGGAAATTTGCATGTATTTTTTTGATTTGCAAAATAAAATACATACCTACCTAAGTATTTTATTTTGCAAATAAAAATGTATGCTAGATAATTGTTGTGTAGTTCTAGATAATTGTTTACTAGTAAACAATTATGAAATATTTTTTAAATTCCTTCATCAGCGATGTAGTTAAATAAAACTTCATAGTTGTCAATTAGAAAGAGATATCTGATATGAACTCTGACGTCAAATACCATAAGGTCCATACAACTGCCATAGAAAAAGGCATTTTTGCGAGAGGGACAGATATATTTGTTTAAAATAGTTACATCTCGTTTGTTTTTCGATCAATAGTGATTCCGTTTTCACTGTTAGTATTATATTTTTGTATATCTATAATTAGAGCAATTGTTTAGATATATATGTACTAAGTATTTTTTTCATGCCTATGTTACTGTTCTTCTCTGATCAATATCGTTGTGAGATCCAAGGTATTTGAATCGTTTCTTTGGGACTCGTTGTGCTTCATTGATTCGTCGCTATTCTGGTTGTTATCACTGATGATTCTGGCTCTCAAGAGTTGTAGTGGTTGGAAATAATGTGGCTGGACTATCCAAACCAAAAAAAAAGTTGTAGCCCGAACTCTGGATTTGTGCCCGACTCTTTCAAACGCTTTATAGTTTCAGGTTCAAAGACAGAATATTTCTTCACAGCTTATTTATACTAGCTTAGTACATTTCTTATGGTCGTCAGTGTCCTAAACACTGTTCATAATCATTTTGGTGGGCATTTTCAAAAAACCAAAGGGTGGTCTTTCTCTGCCTATCTCAACGGCAAACAACCGTAAGGGTTTGTGTGAGCATTTTGGAAAATATGTTTCCCTCCCTTTGTTTGCTATCATCGGTAAGTTTACGAGATGGTCGTTAGGAGTTTTGGTTTCTTTATTTCGTATAATTTAAAATGTAATGAGTATCAAGGTATAATGTGTAGGTAATTTAAGGTTTATTTAATTTGGTTGGAAGCGGTAAAAATAATATTGCTTATAGGAGACCTTTGGTAAGAGGATGCCCTCAGGCTACTTGAAATGAGGATCTTGATAGGGTAGCCACCCTATGAAGATCGTCGTTAGCAACTGCTGGCAGCTGTTTGAGAGTGGCCGAGTATTAATTTAAATGGGGTCAACTGCATATATATACAGGTGCGTGGTCATATTTAAGGGTGGCGTTCAGTTTGAACTGCTAAAAAAGTCAATATTTTTTTATTTTGATATTGTTTTCTTTACTATAGCAGCTACAGAACAACATCCTTAAAGATGACCACAAAATTCTGGAACATCCTGTAAAAGGTGTAACAGATAAACGCTATTCTTTAAAAGGGGTCATTGTACTCTTGAAACTTTTTCGTTTAATGTTTTCAGACAGTAGATTGAGAAGTTAATCTTATTATTTATTTTATAATTTGACTAGTACCTTTTACCTAGTTAACGTGTAATTGTAAAGGTGTGTAGGTCACTTCAAACGGCTTAGTACCTAAGTACCAACTATTAAACTGCGATATCAGACTAGGAGTTTCAGGATAATCCTAGTTTAAAGGACATAATAGTTTATATCGCCAATTAGTGAACTCCATTCGACACTATCTTACATAAACTTCAAGGCTGTCTGTGGTCTAATAAAGTCCGGCTTTTCTCGCACTCCCAATTAATTGATTTTAATTGGGGATTTCTGGAGTTATTATGAATGGTTTGAATTTTTACGTCTGAATTGGTTTTACCCTCGACTTCGCCTTTGTGGGGATGGATAACGGATGTAACTACAACAGTGGCGTATTTGAAGATTGAACGCTCCGGGCTAGTCCGAAGTTAGAAAATAGTAAGCACAAAAAATGTCTTACTTTCTTCTTATACAGGTATAGTCTTATTTTGTTTAAAAAAATGAAAACTGACGAAGCTAGGGGAAGCGTAACATGCTAAAACCAGCGCTGAGTGTCTCACGCCCAGCAAATGCTGAGATGGTAACCCTTTCGGCTAGGACACTCAGCACCATTTTATTGTGTATGTTTTGTTATTGTTCTCTTTTTTATTACCTATGTTATTGTTGCTGTTGTGTTGTCTTATGTTGTCTGTGTCGAATAAATGTTTTCTATTCTATTCTAACCCCTTTGGGTAATTTTCTTTATACAGAAGGAGATATTACTTTGTCGACTTGCATAACAGTTCACAAAAATGTCAGAACGAGCAAAGAAGGCGTAGCGATCTCGATAATTTTAGATGCCTGCCTGTTTCGGATAGGTACGCTTTTCTTAAGACATACGAGAGCTACGAAACGTCAGGATACAAGATAGTAGAAGTGCTTGCCTCAAGAAATTGGTCAGATGGATAGCGATGACTCGCGCTCCTTCTTGCAGCCTACCGCCCCTCTTGGCTTACGGGTAAACACACCACTATCTTATAGGTAGAAGTTAGATACAAAAAGAGTAGTAGCTTTGTATGGGATGGGATGGGATATGGCTAAATAAACTAATACAGAATCACAATTTCCCAATCTTCTTTGAAATAATATTTACTTTAACTCAAATTGAATCATATTTCGTAAAGCAAATTGTAATGGAAGTAAATATGGCCGGATATTAAAGAAAATCTCTATCGTCTTATATATGACGACTGTGTTTCCCTTCTCATTTGTAACCAAAAAAGTTATACCTACACTCAGACAACTGTGAAGTAAAGAAAAAAATCGCCTTGTAGGTATTAAAAGTGACGTATTCGAGCAAAAGCATACGAAAACTACATGCCAATACAAAAAAAATATAATCATTGTTAGTATCACCGGGATAGTGCAAACACAAAATTACCTATCCTATGGTATAATCCAGGTAGTCTATCCATGTGCCAAATGCCATCTAAATGCGCACAGCGTATGGGGCAGTCGAATATTTCTTCGTTATTTCAGTGTTGGTCCCATAGTAACCATGATGAGTACAATGACCCCTTTCCAGATGCTTGCGTTTATTCTGTTCACTTTTTAGAGTTGTGTGCGCCACTATTTGTCGGCCACGTTCCATGGTCTTCGCAACAGTCCGTTGCCGTAATCTAAACGTTTTACTTATTATTTTTCCACTCATACATATTTGTTTTCTATTTATTTCGTTTTAACTACTGCTGCTCCGAACGACGTCTTTCTGTCAACGCCGGCTGTCGCTGAAAACCAGCGCTGTGAATCTGTCTCGTACACGAGTCCCAGCATTATGCTGAGAGATGGCCGTTTTGCGCGGATGTGGCGCGCTTATCTTACCAACTTTCCTAACTTACCTAATTTTGTTTATTTTTTTGATATACGTCATTCTTTGACGTAATTAAACCCTTTTTCTTTCCTTACACTTCTATGCTTTAGAAGTGCTTGTTTAAAAGAGATGTGTTCATATTTTGTGGTGCTAGGTACTTCTACCCACTCACGTCACTGCTTCGTCGTTAAAATGTCAGACACAGGATGTGTTCCTATTATAATGAGGTTGTTAGTACGTTCCTATAATACTCCGTAGGTAAATCCAAAATGTATGCCAGCGGGTAAATTAATCAATGTTACGGTAGTGCCGGGCTAGGACTGCTGTATAATTTTCATATTTTTAATGACGAGAGATATTGATAAAAAAAACATGGTTTAGAAAATCGATAAATCCATTTTCAGAAAAATATATAGGTACGGTCTATTTACATTAAAAAAAAAAGAGTTAACCATCGACACGAATAGAAGAAGACCTATATACATCAAGCCCTGAAGGGTTACGTAGAAGTGCAATTATGGTACAGGGTCACATTTCGACGGATATGTTCAGGTAAGTGCTATGTTTTAAGGGAGCGAGGCTATTGCCGTCACCCTGGCACGAATCCAGATTCCATACTGTTACTGTGAAATTCTAGATGGTCCCAATAGTACTGACCAAAACTCAAAATCATCATCTTTAAATATTGATATTGAAAATAAATAGCCGAGGAAACTTTATGAATATAAATTGAAAAAGAAAACAGTGAGTAATCTTCGAACACAAGGAATTTTAACAAAGAAATTGTAGCTAACAATTACTTTGTTTTGTAGGTTAGTTAAAAATAATCAGATTTTTGTAACCATTACTAACCATTTTTTTCCGAGGAGTTTATCAATTCGGATGTTCATATATTTTTGCAAAATTCTTTGTAAAGATCAGAGTGTCAATTCTAGTAATTTTCAAGCAACGATCGCATTCGCATCTCAATCACAAACTGTCAAAAATTTATGAAAATTAGGGTATTTTTGACAGTTTTCGATTGACATGAGAATGCGAACGCTGTTTATCAATTAGTAGAATTGGCCCTCTGATAAGAACTTCGGAGATAGACAGTTTAAAAAAAAGATATGGACTGGTTGGAATATTTGGGGGGTAGGTAGCAGTAGCACTAAAGGTCGATGCCAAAAAACGAAGAAACCACACCAGTACACCAAATTAAAGTTATTTTGTACTTTGTACTAAGTGGTTTTTATTTAGAAGTCGGTTGTATTTTTTGTAAAAAAGTTTTCTTTGTTGGATAAAGTCGACAAAATTTAGGGAACAGCGGCCCTACCATGACGTGTTAAAGCGTGAGTAGTTCGAGCGAGATATAGGTTTATAGGGATATGGGTAGGGCCGCTGATTTTTTATATATTGATAAAAAAACAAGCTGTATTTTTTGAAGATTGTTATTTAATATGTTGTTAATTTACTATAAACAGGAGAGAGAGATTTTTGTCACCCAAGTCGTACATTAAATCGAAGATACAATTTAAACGATTATTCACAAGACGGCGTGCAAATGAAACTAAAACATTGTCTTAAGTTGTCTATTTATTTAATGGAACGATAAACTTAAAATTACATAATAATTGACTTATGTATAACATACAGTTCGTATTTCTTATAAAACTCGTGTCTTTTTGTAACGAGAATTGCATTTAATTAATAAAAAGTTTGATAACATCATACAAGTAGATCTTATTAAGTATATTTACAGTGTCAGTGCAAAAAATACAGCCAAGCATAATTTATAACTTACGCATATATGTATCATGAAAAAAAAAAGTAACATGACAGTTTAATTTCGTTTTACTGTATTTATGCATCAGTCAAACAGTTTATAATTTATTTAAATAAAGCAAGAAACTTTGAAACAATAATGAAAACATAAGGCGTTTCTATCGTCTCGCCCTCTTGCCTTATTTTTTTCTCGAAGATGTTTCTCATCTTATTACCCGCTAACAACTATATAAGCTCTTAATTAATTACAAAAACTTTTTGAACACAATTTCGTGTTACATACGAATCATATTATAGTTTTACAGTCCTTTTGTTTATTTACACACTTGGCCACATCAACGTGACACATATGACGACGATGGAAAAGTGCGTCTTAGAGCTGACAGCCGATCCTGAAGACCACATTGAAGACTGGTCTGAACTGTCCTCCGGTCACGAACTGGGCGAGAAATCTGTAAAAATTACTATTTTAATATTCTTAGTTATAGGACAACTTAGTTATTTTTTTTTGGTAAATGTTTCTAAAAAGGCATTGAGATTGAGACACTTTTGTAGTTATGTTGTACATACAGAATAAATCGAGGAAGCGCTAATTTTCAGTCACATAATTTTAAGCGAATAATAATTACGTCTGTTTGGCATATTTTCTATTCAAAAGCTGTCAAACTGACATTTTTATTCCTTAGGTAAAAGTTATCTGGCTTTTGAAAAATCCGCCCTAATTATCCTAAATTTAAAATTATATTATGGACTAATTTATTTTAATGAAAATTAGAATTAGGATTAGGTAGGCGCTGAGAAAGTAGAACAAATCAATTGTATCAACCGAGCTTAAGATAGCCATGATAATATAAAAGAAATACGGAATCAAAACCCCTGAAGATTTCATAACGTATACATATTCAGTCGATAGAGAAAGAGGACAAAGTTACGAGAGTAATTTTCCATGGGCAGGTAGTCTAAGTTTCTGTGGTGATAAATCAATTTGGCTTTTATTAAGGAAGATGCTCAGTTAGGGAGGGAACAATGCCTTATACGTAAAGATAAAAAGTATGTTTGTTTGCACATAGTAGGGAGACTACTTCAAAAACTTTATCATGACCTTCGAAAAGTGTTCAGAAATAATCTCTTGGAAATAGGGAAATTTGTATGTAGGAATTATTTCAATATACTTTTATGTACTTATGGATTTAAACTATAAACACACTTACAAATAACTGCAGTGGATTCTGTAAACATGTCGAAGTGTAAACATTGGCGAAGTGAACTACAAGTGAGCTGTCAAACCATAGAAACAAGATGGAATGACACCTCACTTGTCGTTCACTCCACCCAAATGTACACTTTGAGATGTCGACAGAATAGACCGGCTGAACCTATCTACAAAGGCGAACTTAATGATTTAGTTAGGTACCTACCTGTAGTGAACAACAAGTTTCGTTAAAAGTTAGTAAAATAATTTCCTAGGTTGTAAGTTTGTTACTAATTTCCAAGAAAATTGTCTAGGTATACCTACATTTGCCAAGCAGTAGAGCAAAATGGGTACCCCCATTATGTCTGTCCGTCTGTTACGCTTTCTCGCTAAAACGGCTGAGCGGATCATCATGAAATTGCAGATATATAGCCTGGAATATAAAGAAGGACATAGGCTACTTTTTACGCGATAACCGACATCCACGCGGGCGGAGCCGCGGGTAAAAGCTACTATAAAACTAATCATTTGTGTCCTTTAGATACAATTTTCAGAATAAGAGATTAGGTGGTTGAGACATTGTGCCCTAATTGCTCCTATTACAATGTCGTTCTCAAACGCTACCAACGTTTAAAAAATTGGTGAAGGAGCATTACCTCTCACTATAACTTTTTTTCTCCTTTCCCAATTATGTATTGATATTTATTAGTATATTTTTTAGTATTGTATATATTTGTTTTATATTATTATGTCTAATTAATATTATTTGTGATGTTTGTACTCTGACCGCCCTAAATCTAACTTCTTTCGTTCAGTCCATCCTAAGGTTGTCTGTAAGAGATTGCCCTGTGCGATAAGACCGCCCATTGTACACTTGTATTTATAAACTTTTTACCTGTGATTGATGTGAGGTGTACAATAAAGTATATAATAAATAATAATATTGTCAAAAGTCATACGCCCGATGTGGTTTCCCATCAGGTTTTGTGAAAAACGTTGTTACATGTGAACATTTGTCTTTGCACAAAGTATAGTAATATGAAGGTGATGGGTATGCTAACGCAATAAAAACACAGCTTCATAAAACTCATCCGTTAAATTCATTTGTTCCTATTAATTTAACATCAAATACATTCAAAGATAGAGCTTCTTGGATTTACACTAACTAGGTTAGAGAGGTAGCTCGAAGTAAATCAATTTAGAGTTAGCACTGTACAATATTGGTTGTTTGCAGTGCGGTCGAGGAGAGGTTTACTATAATATCATATCGAGGAGTTCCATTTCTGAAACTGCTACTGCTTCACCAGTATATTGTTGATTATATTGAGAAGGGGCTTAATTTCTGTCGAGAATGCAATGTTGAAATGGAATATAATCATTATTAATCAAATGCAGGTTGCTTTAGAAATGCATGGTCATTTTTATGCGTGATGTTCAGTGTCTGATATAGGTTCAGTAAAGAAACAAAAAAAAATCGAAACAAATAACTTTTCAAGCAGTCTGATGCAGTTGGTGGCATCAAATCTGTGATTGAACTAAAATTAATGAAAAGTAATGTACTTATTTAAATTTTTTGAAACAAAGTCTTTTTTGTATATCAGCCGGTCGATTCTGTCGACATCTCACGGTGTTCACCTTGGCGGAGTGAACGACAATAGAGCTGTCATTCCATCTTATTTGTATGGTTTGACAATTCACCTGTCGTGCGCCCTGCCCAAGTGTTCACTTCGACATGTTTACAGAATCGCACTGCAGATACATTGACACATTATGTTATACAGACATTTTGTTCTTTGGTTAAAAATTATATGAAAAATCAGCCCTAACACATACAAAAAGTTTAAGAAAAAAAAAACTGCCTAAGATCGTTCCAAGATTATCTTATAATGCGCTTCTGAAACACATGCATTGAATTTGGTGCAAGATTTAACAGAAATATGTAGTAATAGGCCAATATCCGTCGCTACTAGCATTAAAAACAATAACGGTTTAAAGAAAATGGACCGAAATGTCCACACAGTGGACCACATGAAGATTAATTAATCTTCATTACGCTTTGTGCCGTCTATTTATTAAAAGAAGCCATTAATGGACCTCATCAAAAGGCTTAAAGTCACCCAAAGGGCAATGGAGAGGGCAATGCTCGGAGTTTCTTTGCGTGATCGAATCAGGAATGATGATATCCGCAAGAGAACCAAGGTCACCGACATAGCCCGAAGGATCGCCAAATTGAAGTGGCAGTGGGCAGGGCACATTGCTTGCAGAACAGTTGGTCGATGGGGCTGAAAAGTTCTGGAGCGGCGACCGCGTACCGGAAGACGCAGCGGTGGAAGGCCACACACTAGATGGACCGATGACCTGGTGAGGGTCGCGGATAGCCGTTGGATGCGAGACGCACAGAACAGGTTGTTGTGGCGACACTTGTGGGAGGCCTATGTCCAGCAGTGGATATAGGCCTCCCTCATTTCGGCTGATATGATGATGAAATGGTCACTGGTTTAATTTCAATTTCAACGTCCAATGCAAAAAAAATCCTAGATATCTTTGGTAGTCTACTACCTAACGACGCCAGTGAGGAATTTACGAAAAGTAATCTAAGGAGTTAAGCAAAATAAAATGTTATGCGCTTGTTTTAGTTTGCTGAAACCTACCCTCAGCAGGGTCAAGCCCCCCCCCCAAATGACATTCCTGGATACGCCCCTGACCACCACCAATCGAAAACAAACCGATAAAACATAGGAACAGATCATTAGTGTGTCAACGAAGCAAGTCGCGGATAGTGATTGGTCAATAAACTCGCAAGCTTACCGGCGATTGGTAGATAACAGTGAGATAAGCATCTTGATTGGTTAGTTACCTAAGTTCTGCATTTGATGTTGGCTCAGCACCACCACGATACGGTCCTCGTGAGGGAAGAGCATGTCAGGATCGTGTTCCTTTACTTCTAATTCAGCATCTGTTCAAGAAATTAGGCGTTAATTGGGGCTATTAACTTAAGTTATTAATTTAAATAATACAAAAAAAATGTGTTGCAGAGAGCAACAGATTTTTTTTGTATTATTTACCACTCGTGCCAAAGAATCGTATTATGATTAAAGACCGATTTTTCAATGGTCCGATAACTTTACATGAAGAATTAAACTGGCCGTTTGACAGATTTTGTATACAAATTATGTTAAACAGACATTTTATTCTTTGGTTAAAAATTATATGACCATTGAAATCAGCCCTGACACCGATGCAAAAAGTTTAAGAATAAAAAATCTACCTAAGGTCGTACCAAGATTATCTTCTAATTAGACCAAGTGTGTGGGAATAACCCAAAAATACATAGTTATTTGAGTCTAATATAGGTAATTTGGTAAGTGGGTATTGACGTAATAAGTAGATTCCACCGCCACCAGCCACCCACTAGTAAGCTTCTTAACATCGTAAATGTTATTGATACAAATGAAATTGTGAGCTTCAGTCAACTTACATAACTGAATGTTACATCATAGCCAATAAAATAGGTAAAGAAAAATCAACGTAAAGTCAGATGGTAGGTGACATTTTATTGAAATTAGAGTATAAAACAATATAGGTACCTACAATAAGATTGAAATAGCGAAATAGGAATATACTATGTTGTTATTTCACTCACATGTCTGAAGTGGTGTGGTAGTAACATCTTCTAGAGCAGTCGTAACCTCCGTCGATGTCGAGGTAGTGGTCGCTAGAGCTATAAACATTAATGTTTTATTTACTCATCAAATCCTTAAATTTTTATTTGAATATTTTATTTTTGTTCTTATCTAAATTTTATAGACAGAAGCAGTAAAATATGTAGGTACATTACTGCAGCGGCTAGCAAAAGAGTCATTGATGAACGAACTTGTACCTAAAAGTGTGGGCCCTATTCTCTAAATAATATCTAAACAACAACAATCCATTGTTGGTAGGTACTTTCAAGTAATTAGCATTGTTCTAGGGTTATATTACAAATCCTCTAATTAACAAAGCCACAGACAACAGATTACGTTTAGAAATTAAAGGTCGGATTATTTTTGGACGGTACAACCTTTTTGGAACGTAACAAAGTACCTATTATTAATTTGACATAATTATTGTTTAAACTTGTTTTCTATAATTTAAGTTCATTATTTACACGAAGGTAGATATTCAGTTATCATAACAAGTTCACAACAAATAAATTATGAGCACCAATCAGAGGGTCAATTATTATTCTACTAATTTTTAAGCAGCGTTCATTCGCATGTCAAAAAAGCCTCAATTTCCTCACATTTTTGACAGATTGCACTGACATGACATGCGAATGAACGTTGCTTCAAAATAGTAGTAGAATTGGCTCTCTGATTGCTAGTGGGCTAAAGAACCCAAACTTATACAAATAAATGTCAAGACAATTCACAGGCTGGTTTTTTATTTTTAAACAATTCCTGCCTAACTGAATCGTAACAGCATAAAATGGCTCCCATACTGAACTTCTTCAAGAACCGATACCTCCAAGCTATTTGAAACACTTGCATTTACGAATAGCTGCTAGTGTGTCTTACCAATAATAATGATTAACCAAACAGACTATATGTTTAGGGAACCGAGAGTCAGGCATAGACTCAAAAACATTTCTCTAGAAAGCGATGGATGAGGTCTATGATGGAGCGAGCGTGCCCAGAAGATGCCTTTTGGCACTGGTACTCCCACGCGTCGACGAAACACAGCAGCCTGCCGGACTTCGGTGGGAAATGATTGGCCAGTCTCATAAGTGTTAGGTGAGACTGTCCAGGATGCGCCGAGCGCTCGGTTCAGTTGAATGTCTGATGGAACAAATTGCGCTACACGAGGAGGCTCCTTCATGCATCCCAAAAAAACCTACTCGAAGTTTTTCAGAATATATATATCTTAGTTTTATTTTGTTGCTATTGAAACAGATTTGAATTGAATAGATTCGTACGCATGAAACCAAAAGTTTCAGACGAAAAAAGGCAAAATTGTTTTAGCCACAGGATCGATTCGATGCCTTTTTGAACCGTTCATAAAGGCATCGAGTCGAACAACTCTATCAACATTCATATTCTTTGTGAATGAAAACTAGAGTTGTTCAGCTGAATAAAGTTATAACTTCTCGACTATGTGTCTACTCATATGCTTGGATCAACTGATATGAGAATATGTATTTAGGGCTCCGAAAACGGGTATTAGAGCAATATGTGACGCGTCGACATTTTGCCGTTATTAGGTCGTGCCGTAAGTTTTTTCTATCAGAGTTCTATATTCAGCAAAGCTGGTACTGAGAAAATCCTAAGGTAATAGATATACATAGGTATTAGAGTGAATTATTTATATGAATTGTCTGCAGTAATTGCAATGGAATAAAAAATAATGAGGTGAATGTTCCTCTCGTCACTTGTCGGTATACTTTGTACGTAGGTATATCTATATCAAAACCTTGTCTTTGGATGTTTTTAACTTAAGAACTTAAAACAACACAAAACAACGCTGCGAACTACGAGTACCGATGTAACTTTTCTCTTCTGTCAAATTCATCCAAAGGTTGTCCGTAAATTATCGCTTTTAGCGTTAACACAACTCCTTGTTACATAACTAGGTACTATTCATTTTCTAATGTAATTTGTAATGGTGTACAATAAAGAGTATTTCTATTCTATTTTTAGTCATAAACTGTCTCACTCATCATCACCTTAGTTCTCACAAAAATTGTATAGGAGACTCAGTACTTTTAGTGTAACGAGAAGGTGGTGATAGAAATTAATGTACTTAAATAAAACAATGTACTATTGTGTTTGATTTTTAAAGCATCTGTTTTATCACCAGCATATATTTTTTGCCACGTTAGATCACAAATCATTTTCCTCGACATCGTAAATCATATTTTACTACTCTAACTATTTGAACAACAACGGTCTATTCTGTGAAAATATCACCATGAGACCTGATGGCTGGTTTACACAGTGTGAGCTGCTGACTTGACAGTAGACATCTCTATACTCGGATTGCCTACTCGTATGCCAGCAGCTCAGCCTTAGCTGTCTACACGATGATAGTAGCTGCCCAGTCTCTAGCGAGGCGCACCACACAAAAAATACAGGTTCCACTGGCTGTCACTGGCGGCTACTGCCGAACGCGTCCGAACGATGAGAGTGAAATCCGAGTTGCTGCCATGTGCAAGTTACTGTCAGGTGGCAGGCGAGTGAAATCAAAAGTGTTGTAGTAACTCGGATGCCAGCTAATATCAACCTCGCACGATGCGAGTTGCTGCACTGCAGCTACTCGGCAGGCTGGCTCGCACTGTGTAAACTAGCCATAAGGGGAAGTGAACGGCAAAGCCAGTAAAGCCAAGCAAGTACCTTAAAAAAATTCTAGTTCAAAAATGATAATTCTCTGTATCACATTTTTTAAATGACAAGTCTATTTAGTTTACAATGTTCATAAGTTAAGTACCTAATCAAATAGGTTTAAGTAAATAGAATAACAAAATTGTAGTCTACATTAGCAAAATTATGCATGCCATGAGGCAGAATGTATAAGGAGCCAAAAATTTGTAACACCTAATTGTATTAATTACCTACATTCTATGCAAATAAATAAATCTATCTATCTATCAATCTAAAAATTTTTTACAAAAAAAAACCGCCTTCAAAAAAAACAAACAAAAACCGTTCCCACTAAAAAGTTGAAAATAAATATTTGAATTGCTTTAAAGAAACGTAATTTAAAAGTAAACTTATTTGACATTAATATTTTGCAAATATTTAAAATTTATTACTTCTTTTTGGAGCCGGTGCCAGCAGCTTTATTGTTGGAACTTGATAAGTATCTAGTTATATTTAATATCCCGTGCCTTTGTTTTTTGGTCCACAATGACAAAATTTAAAAACAGATGCATAAAGACAATGCTAAAAATGTCAAAGTACTTACTTAAAAAGTGGCTAGAATTTTTTTATAAGTATATCTTTTTCGTTTAAAAGAAATTATTGTGCATATTGGTTAAATTTTTTCGAATTTAGTCTAGTCCGTATTCGTCTTTTAATTAATATGTGTATGCAATTGGTATCTTGGTAGTTTTATAGTTAAGTTAGAGGTAGTTTTTCTAGGAATTATTGCCTATTCGTATTTCCTTGCTTTGGCTGGCACCGACTCCAAAAAGAATAAATTTAAAAAAAAAAGAATAAAAATAAGACATCAAGTGTTACGGTTGAATTCTCAAACACACTAATGAAAATCAATTTCCTAGTGGCTGTTAAAGAACACAATAAGAAAAATCCAAATAATAAAGTAAGTTCAACTCAACTAGGCATATCACTTCAACCCCAAACACCTATATACGTTGCCGAACAACTGACAACCCTCACTAAGAGATTGTTTTATCTTGCAAGAAGTTATGCCAAGTCAAATCAATATGAATATTGTTGGACATCAAATGGACGTGTTTTTCTGAAAAAAGATACAGATAGCCAATCGATCCTGGTGAAGAACATCTGAAACAACTGGCTCAAACCATCTCTGCATGACTACGCATGTATAACTTTTTGATATTTTGTTATTATATTCTAAGCTCTAACTTATATAATGATTTGCTCGTTAGTTTCTACTACTCTAATCAAATGTCTATAATGAACACAGATACATCACTCACAAACTACTACTATCACAACATAACACAACTATGCAATTCCTACTCGTACAATGTAAACTACTCAACACAAACACAATTCAACTTACCTACACACATTTCACTACTGTCACCACTAGCAAACTATGCTCAACTTCATAATCAAGAACATAAACCCTTTAAAGCTTCCTACCATCTAGCAATATACACTTATCCTAATAATTATAAACAGTTACCAATTATCCAAAGGTTCAACGTAAGCCTGTTTCCCAATTGTAAATTATTTTTCTACCGACCGCGAAGCTCCTCCCCTCTTAGGTTACTTTCATTGAAAAATGGCTAATAACATTAGCAATCTTATAGAAAATATTGACGAGTTTTCGCTATCAGTCCCTCACACATGTACCCCAGAACAGACACGATCTGTTATTAACCATCCTAAAAACTACCTAAAATTGCTGTCACAAAATATACGTTCAATTAACTGCAACTTCTTAAGCCTACAGATTCTCTTGGAACGTCTTTCATTTGAATGTGATCTTGTGATTTTAACGGAATGCTGGCTACCCTGTTCTAGCAATGGCACTATTCCGCAATTAAAAAATTACACCTCATTCAAAACCACGAAACATCTGAACCAAAGCGACGGTGTGGTGGTATATGTGAACGCGGAGTTACCGGCTACATGTGAGGAACCCGACCTACATCAATCAGCTTCTGGACTCATTATTAAAATAAAATCTGAGGTGGCTATAATTTGCATCTATCGTTCTCCATCTATTGATAACATTAATAACTTTTTATCAGCTCTTAATAATATACTTCCTTCTCTCCAAAATTTTAAAACGGTAATTTTAACGGGTGACATAAACCTCGACATAAAAACTACTTCCTTAGATAGCCGCTCCCACGAATATCTTAATTGCCTGGCTTTTCATGGCCTCCTCGCAGCACACACCATTCCAACTTGAGGCGATAACTGTTTGGACCATCTTATTTTAAGAACAAACTCTCCTTCATATTCCTTCGTCTATGACTCCGTGGTCACCGACCACCATCCTTCACTACTCTGCTTGGATAATCGACGTATACGCAGTAGCACAATTCTTACCGTCACCAACATTGACTTTGAGAAACTAGATGAAACAATGTCTCAACTAGACTTTAATCCAATTCTCTCCATAACTGACGCTGATGTTGCTACAAATACACTTCTGGAATTAGTGACCACAGCCATTACTAAACACACCTTGACCAAGAAAGTGCCTGCGAGAAAGAAAGTCCTGAAACCCTGGATCACGACTGGTCTGTTACGGTGCATCAGAAATAGGGATGCGTTACATAAAAAGGCAAAACAAGATCCAGAAAACGATATATTGAAACTAACCTACAAGCGCTACAGAAATTTCTGTACAAAAATTCTTAAGAAAGCGAAACGACTTTATGATACAGGAGAACTGGACAAAGCTGGCCATAACCCAAAATTACTCTGGGAAACAATAAAACGAGTCACCTATACCAAAAAACCTAGCAATATTTCTACACAACTACTAACCACCTCATCATCACCGATAGAATGCTGTGACAAAGTAAACTCCTTTTTCGTCAATGTCGGCAAAAATCTTGCTAATAATATCAAACCAACTTCCATACAACGAACGGTAACTTCTAATACGGTAAATAAAATTACACCCACTTCATCTTTCGTCCTAGAACATACCGACAATGACGAAATATTTTCTACCATAAACTCCCTACGGACCAATGCTGCTACTGGATGGGATGGTATATCGCCCTATATCCTAAAAAAATACTCCACTTTTCTGGCACCCATCCTATGCTATATATTTAACCTTTGTTTCGACACTGGTGTCTTTCCTACTTCATTTAAAAAGGCAATTATTCATCCCATTTTCAAGGGAGGGGACGGGACTTTACCTAATAATTACCGACCCATAGCAGTCCTAAGTGCGCTATCTAAGGTGCTCGAACGTTTAATTAATAAGAGATTGGTAAATTACTTGGAACACTATAAGTTAATATCATCTCATCAATTCGGCTTTCGCAAAAATTTGTCAACATGTGACGCAGTCCACGAATTAACTAATCACGTGGTACAAAGTATTAATAATAATAAAAAAGTCCTAACCATATTCTTAGACCTCGCAAAAGCGTTCGACACGGTCCCCGTCTCTACTCTCTTATTAAAACTTGAAGAACTGGGTGTCAGAGGTGTTCAATTGAATATGTTCCAGAGCTACCTGACAAATCGATCGCAATTTGTCAGAATAAATAATTACAGTAGTAATGAACTTCCTATTCATTATGGTGTGCCCCAGGGAAGTATACTAGGACCAACCCTTTTTCTCATTTTTATCAATGAGCTATGTGACCTCAACATACAGAATGGCAACATAATATCGTTCGCGGATGATACTGCAATAACTGTTGTAGCTGAAACATGGTCTCAACTACAAATCATAGCACAACTCGCATTCAGTACAGCAATCAACTGGCTCAATGATCACACACTAACACTCAATACTTCCAAAACCAACTTCCTTACGTATTCAATCAGTACAGCCTCTCAACCACGCGTCCCGTTAACTTTAATAGCTCACTCTTGCCATAATCAACCTCAAACTCCTTGCAACTGTCCATCATTAATCTCTGTAAACCAAATAAAATATCTGGGTGTGACATTGGACAAAACTCTAAACTTTAAATCTCATATAAACATTCTAACAGGCAGGGTCCGCAAACTTATATTCATATATTTAAAACTCTTCGGACAATTGCTAATCAAACTGTCATACGCAATGTCTATTTTGCATTATGCCAATCTATTGTCACATATTGCATTTCATGTTGGGGTGGTGCTGCTAAAACGATTTTGAAACCATTAGAGATAGCACATAGAGCAGTTTTAAAAGTTGCTACCTTTCGCCCAATTATTTTCCCTACTAATGAATTATACGTAAGTGGAATATTCTAAACGTTAGACAACAGTTTATCATAAAAGCAGTTCTCTTACAACACAAAAAAACGCCATACAGGTCAATCGATAAACGTAGAAAAGATTTAATTTGTACAGTCCCACATACACGTTCTAAATTCATTAAAAGATTCTTTTATTTTCTTGGCCCTTCTTTATATAATAAAATAAACAAACATTTTCCAGTATACGGCTTATCACATTATAACTGTAAAAAAATGATCTACTCTTTTCTTCTAGACTACACATATGAAGAAACGGAAAAAATACTTATTTAAGATAAGTAAAATGGAGCAGGGTACACTTGACTGTGACATAATATAAACACAACACAAACACACACACATACATACACACATACATAATAAGTAGTAGTCACATTAATTTTCAAAATTGTTGTTACCTACGTAAAGATAATGTTCTTTTTGCATGTTTTTTTTTTTCTTTGTTTACATTAGTTATACCTTAATTTTGTAGCAGTAATACATAAGTACGTAAATTGCAAAATACATCTATAATCCATGGGGGATTGGAACTGTCACTCCTTCATACAGGTTATACTATAACCTAGTTAGGAGATCAGAGCTGCACCCACTATAATTGTAGCAAATTTGTAATTTTACCATGTTTAAATTAATTACTTATATACCCATGTACTGCAATTCTTGTAAAAGATCAATAAAGAATTATTATTATTCCCGTGAAGGGATGATACGCCGCATAAAATACCTACTATCGATGTGTCTATTTCAAATAAAAAAAATGTCCTTTGTTACAAATTCGAATTAGTTCTCGCCTTACGAAAAACCGAAAAACTAGCAGTACTGAGTAGGCATTTTTCTCACCTTAACACTGCTAGAATTCATTGTTTTATTATGAAGTTCCCATGCCTACCTTCTACCTTCCGGTTCCATCATCAGAACAGTCTCATAGTATAGTTGTTTTATCTCACGAGTGCGGGCGAGCCATAGTTGTGTAGGTAAATGTACGTGCACATTGTCTTAGTGTGCGTAACCTTGAGAGCGACTGACACAAGCTCACGCACACTAAGACAATGTGCACGTACATTTACCTACACAACTATGGCTCGCCCGCACTCGTGAGATAAAAAAAATAACTATACCTTCTATCCAAAGTGCATCTCATGACAATTCTAATAAGCCCAAACACGGCTGGGATACATTGATTAATTACGCAGTTACGGTGCCTACCATCCAGCTCCATCATCATCAGATCAGTTCGATGATACCATTCTCAACATAACTATTCAGAATCATTTATTTATTTGCATTGACATAGTTGCATTGTGATATTTATGCGAGTGTCAAGTTCCGTTGGCCATTGGTTTCTGATCTTCTCCACCAGTTTCACTTCATCAAATGTTACTTTTTGACTGTAGATGCTTAAGTTCTCGATGAAAATACCAAAATAACTATATGGTTGCCTATAATATTTGAGGAGTTCCCTCGATTTCTCATAGATTCCATCATCAGAACTGGATTTTGAAAAAAATGGGACCAATCTGGAAGCATATCAAGCAAGGGGAAAAAAAAATTTTGCAAATCGGTTCATGAACGACGGAGTTCTGAGGTAACAAACATAAAAAAAAAAAAAAAAAAAAAAAAAATACAACCGAATTGAGAACCTCCTCCTTTTTTGAAGTCGGTTAAAAAGCCACTTTATGCCTCATTGGCTCATTTCATGTATGTTTTCATGGTGAGATTCTTATAGAAAAGACGCGCCAATCCTATGGATGGATGGTACTTACTGTAAATTGTGACGTCATCCCTCGTAGATCCCATCGAGTTTTCAGCGTAGCAGTAGTAAGATCCTATATCTTCTCTGGACATGTTTCTCACTCGCAGTAAAGCTGTGTACTTGTATCCTTGGGATTTAAGACTCGTCTGGTACTTTGACCCTGTTCAAGAAAAAAGTAGGTACTTGGTAAACTTGGTATAACTTATCAATTATTCGACGAGTCAGACTCAGTGCTTCCATTAAATATCAACCGTTAATTTGTTACAAATGAAGATTAATTAAGGAGAATGACGAAACTTTATGAGTACTACAAGAAAGCCAATTCTCGTACTTTTAAAACGTTCAAATTCGAGTCTCATTTCGTTTCGGCGACCGAAGAAATCTACTACATTGCTACAACGGCCAGTAAAATCAAAATATAAGTTTGAATAAATCACAAATTTTACATCACAAAGGAATTTATAAAGAGGTTTGATAAATCAGTTAGAATCATAATAATAGAAATAAATTATCTAATACTTCAAAAGGATCAATTCAGTGCTTTTCTAAAAGGCAACGAATATTAAACTGTAACTATCCCAAATTTTAGGTTAAAGACTCACGCATTTTGAAATTAATGAAATATGTTAAAGTAGCTAATTTAAATTGTGATTGAGCGCATAAAACTAGAAAGACTTAAATAACAAACAGCCTTCAGGTCAATATTTGTGCAAGAAAATTGCCTCGTATTTTTTAATATTTTCAGTAAAGTTACACCACAAAGTAAATTTTTGATCATTTTTTATAGGTTTGCGTTTGACCACTGTCCCATCTGCGATGATGTATTCAACGATTCACTCTCGACTTATAGACCCTCAAGATGTAGCTACCAGCACCTCTCCCCTACTATGACGTACCGAAGCTATATAGATTTCGCTGTGAGATAGAGACGGAGTTATACAGCACGAACAGTACTATCCCTTTTTCATAACAGAATCATGATGGCATTGTCACGTATAGTAGGGGGAAGGTACTGGTAGCTACAACCTAAGGGTCGAGAGTCTCGAGAGTGAATAGTCTAATAAGTAGGTCTAAGTGCTCAAATACAAAAAAAAAACATTGCTCAACAGTACCTAACAGTGCTCAAACATTTTGAGTAAGAACTTTTTTGAAAATACGAAAGGAAATGTTACATACTTACCGTTATAAAGTTTATTTAGATCTATGTGTGTCCAGTACACCGTGGGCGGGGGATTGGCTTCGATCCTGCATCTTAGCTGCAAGGTCTCACCGACGTACACACCCATCATCTTCTGTGTGATTCTAGCAGTCGGTTTACCTGGCAAGATTAACATGTGATAATAGTTATTTATGCAACTATTGTATAACAAGGGGTATTAAAACACGAATGTGGGTTTATCACACGGGGAGGTTTATACATGAGTGTTTTATTAGCAATTATGTAAAGTTGCATAAAAGACTTTATCTACACCAATGATATAATTCCTCTCTAAAAGGTCCTTTTCCAATTCATGAAATCTTGGTACGCCTTTTCATATCGTTTTCTCGACTTTTCTGGTAATAATTGTTTAGAAATGTCCTTTGCTGCATTAGAAATATCTGGTGGTGTGTTATGAAAGCTTGTATCACTCATTTTTGTAAACAACAAAGTATTACATTTTTGCAATACTAATATCGAACGAAAATGGCGGGATACGACGTGAATTCGAATAACCAATAAGTTTTTTTATTAAATTACGGTGCTGTGGTAATTTAAAAAAACGAACATTGTCAACACGCGCGTTCCACGTGATCCTACTAAGAACGCGCGTGTTGACAATGTTCTTTTTTTGAAATTCATAAAGATGCCACGAATTGATTGTCACATGGCTCGAATGACGTTTTGACTTTTTAATTTAAAATGAACAAATCGTTTTCGATGAAAATAATATACACGCAGCGGTAATAATTATAACGTGTTGAAGTATATTGTTTTCATTCAAATCGAATTGTTCAATTGGAATTAAAACGTCGCGACGTTTTCAGCCAGGTGTCAAGATAACGCGTACGGGGTTGTTTTTTTTTTTTTTGAGGATGGGAAATCATCAAATGAGCCGAAGTAAATAATGACATTATTCGTTGTTCACAACTACCCCGAAAACACGGTTTAGACGTTGCGTTGTTAAAGCCTGCATTGAAGATTCGTCTTCCTTCGGTTAAATAAACTAGAAACTTTGCACCTAAGTAAATAATAATGGTGTTAACACGGTAAAAATATCTAGTACACAACGCTTGCTTTGCTTTTTTTTAAGGATGGGAAATCATCAAATAACCCCTTCCGCTCTGGGTGGAGCGAGGTGGTGGAGTGTCAGACTTCTACTGACTAAAACCCACCCATGCTCCTCCTAGTGCCTTTTACGTTCCAGGGCCGCGGTAACTCTTTCGAACAAAATCCGCAACCCTGGGTACGGGGGGTGTGAGAATGTGTTTGATGAGTAAGAAAGGGAATCAAAAAGCTGCATAATTAAATTTAGTACAACATTATAACACTCGTTTGGATGATATTATGGTTAATAAGACACTGGTTGTTTTAATATTGGCAACAAGCTTACTGTTTCAGATACTTTTATAGAGGATTTTTAGCATGGGTGTAGATAAAAAAGTATACATATAATCGTAACGAGTCCTGAGGCAAATCTGCTGATTAATCAATCTTTCAGGTTACTCGTAAATATCATCAGTAAGAACATTTACTTGACAAAATGTAGCGGACAGGTGTTAAAAGCAACTTTAATTGCAATGTATAGGATGAAATTTATTCACTAGATTATTTTAGGAGCAAAAGTATCTACTCTTAATTAAGAGTAGATAGGTACCTGTTTTTTTTAATGATGGGAAATCATCAAATGACTCCTTCCGCTCTGGGTGGAGCGGCAGGGAGTGTCAGAGTTTTACTGACTGAAACCCATCCATGCTCCTCCTAGTGCCTTTTATGTTCCAGGGCCGCGGTAACTCTTTCGATAGATAGGTACCTTTGGGTCCATGTTAACGTTTAGGTTATACCTACACACACACACGTTGTTAACATGGAAATTCACCTCATACATTACAATAGCAATTAATGAAAAGTTGCTTCTATCAATCGAGCCAAGCCGTTGCCACTGACACTCGCCTATTCGTAAGCATGCGCTATGCGCTCATATTCACCTTATTTATTACGCTTTCGGTTCTTCGATACGCCATGTGATGTAAAAAACGTAGTTACTATGCAAAAAATAAACGAGGATGACATTAATATTAAATATAATCGTACAAAAACCATTTCACTTACGAAGATTGATGATCCAAATCCATTTAAATGACGGAAGTTCAAAAAAGGTAGGCTTTTATTATTTGTTAAAGTTATGTTCTAGCATCAATGTCGACTATTTGGGACAGTAGTTGATTAATAGTAACGAAGCTAAACTAAACGGTTGTGACAGACATGAAAGCAGAGATTGAACGGTTCCAATGAACATCAAAGAGTACAAAGTATTATAACATCGCAAGATCTACTTTTTAAGTTGGTTACCAAGCACATCTGAACAGAATGTTAGAAATGTGTGATATTTAAGGTTGATGTTCTACAGTGCGATTCTGTAAAAATATCACCGTGTAAACTTAGGTGAAGTGAACACGACGTTTGAGCTATCAAACGATACAAACAAGACTGGATGACAGTTCACTTCACTCTTACTTCGCCTAACTTTACACGGTAAGATGTTGACAGAATAGACCGGCTGTACCTAACTGAAAGCCAATTCTATTATAAGCAACGTTCACATTCGCATGTCAGTCACAATGTGTCAAAAATGTATGAATATTAAGGCATTATTGACATTGAGATGCGAATGCGGACGTTGCTTAAAAAAATTGTAGAATTAGCCTTCTGATATAGGTATAGTTAGTAAATAAATAACCACAAAAGAAAAACCAAATAACCCGACCACAAAAAACCTGTAAAAAATTCCAAACAAAGCCATTTTCAAGCAGTTTAAAGCAGTGGGTGGCATATTATGGCCACCAACTGCATTACTTATAGGTACTCGTGGGTATATCTACGAGTACTTAAGATGTCGCATGTCGTTTACATTTTGACAGTATAACTTTAAATTCGGATCGCTCGATGATTTAGGTCAAAACGTTCGAAGTAACAATCTCATGTCGGTGACAATGAAATCAATGCCAAACTTGCCAAAGGCAAACTAGATGTGTTGTTGACAGATTAGAGAATGAGGATTGCCCCTCTATTATTTAGATCGGATTATTATTAAATGTGAATTAAAGCAACGATAATACTATGCTGGAGATTCAAATAGTAAGGATGAGGACTGTCCGAAACTCCTTAGGCCCGGTTTCCACCAAAGCAGATAAGCGAGGAGATGTTTTGAATAAACCAATCCGATAAGCTAAGCGGAGAACAGATGTGGAAATCGGATTGGTTTATTCAACACATCTCCTCTCCTCTCTGCTTCGGTGGAAACCGGGCCTTAGTTTGCTTATAAGCGTTCACTGTACAAGAAACACGGCATTTTTAATACACGACCGCTCCCGAATATTACCGACCGCGTGGCGAGTGTGCTTCAGTCTACACGGGCCAATTTGTGGCGTCAGAAAAACGTGCGTTGCGCATTGTAAGGACAATGCGCAACGCAACGAGTAAGGACTCCTTGTCGTTAGTCAATGCCCGTTGAACTGTAAATGTATGTATGGTTGTAGTAATAACATATAAACTTCACGTGTTCAAAGTTCGTTAACATTACATTTAAATTAAATACTTCTAACCAAAACGACTTGGGAGTTAAGCTTTGATTAATGAACCCAAACAAGTTAAAATACTTATGTTTAGTGAACATCTTTGAGTGAAATTAGTTTAGGATCTAAAAGAGGTTTCAGTCTGTGGAACAGAGAATGCACGTAATTAAATTTTAGACATACCTCGTTAGACATTAGAGAAAGGGTAACATCATATGATGTAATTAGTTTCGAGATATTAAACTACTTCAGACTGAAATGTAGATAATAGTATGCATTGACTAGATACCTATTGAATTTTCTGATGTGCATGTATACAAAGTCTGTTTTCAAAATTAATATACCTAGTCTGAATATTGCTATTGCTTTAATAGTAATTAATATTCAGACAGAAATTGCTATTATTTCGAAATTTCATTCCTAATTGTGTATTTTACTAGGTATAAAGTACCTATATGATTTGAGTTTAGGCTGAGAGCTGACACCGGAGCGCTTATAAAAAAATTGAAAGGGGTAAAAACTCTGATGCTCACTGTCTCACCATGGATATCCACAGACAGAAAATATACTTGGGTCTCGCTCAAGACAAACTAACAACATAGAAAGACTTGTGCGAGGCCAAAAAGGATCCTAGAAGTAATAAACGTGTCACGATACTGCAACGGACTTATGAAATCGATATCCAGAAAATAATTGAATGAAACACGCTCGACACCATCACACGCCTATAACAGAAATATTACATGCCTGGCATAGCAAACACATGAAAACGGCGGAAATATCGAGAGAGGTCGTGCTATATGCAATATTTAATACACACAAGCGGACACGTATATCAAACAACTACATAAAATATTACATTCGGAACTGGATTCCGGTCCTGGATGGAAACGTTACATGCTCATCTTGAATTCAGGCACGTGATAGATTGCACTCGAAATGCGAAGATCCAAAGCTGGTTTCTTGCACTGGACATGAGATTCGATAGTTAGGTACCTGCTTGCACGTTGACTTACTATAGTGCACAGTGGACAAGACGGACCGTGCGTTTAAATGATACCGCAAACGTGTTTCAAAATATATTTCCTAGAACTAAGCGAACTATCCACGCTTGCATACCACCCCTGTCGACGCAGTCATGTCGTCGAGAGCGGTCGTATGCAAGTAAATGTCAAGTTAAGCGGTCCAGGGCTGATTGAAGTAGGATTTCAAAAATAGATAACAAAAACGATGACGTCATAATCTTCTATTCAACATCGCCTCGATTCATCAAAAGGACCCTTATAGCTCGATCTTTATTCGTCGTCATGGTGACTGAGTTCAGTGGAGGTCTTTTAAAACTGACTTGGAATATAACTTGGCAACAGGGGCATGTCACGCTTATGAGCCAGCTTTCGGACGTAAGTATCTTTATTATTAGACGTCCTTACTTTAGTATTGTTCGTCAAATTGATGAGCTACGCAATAACTGACAAATGCTTGCACTGTCTGGATAGTCAACCATATCTGTGTGCTGCTACATGATTCTCAAATGATTTAGCCAGTATGGATTGTATAGACTTCAATAGAGACTTTGACCTCTGAGTTTGGTTCGATGTTTCTTCTCAGGTGGTATCTAAGAAACACCGGCCTCATTTAGTTTTTTGACCAACAAGATAAACGTGTTATTTGTAGGCTATTTACACAATAAATACAATTTATCAATCTACGTAGGTATGTGGATTACTTACAGAGGACATGAAGAAGAATCCTTTTGCTGACAGAAGGAGGGACCCCGTTTGTTGCTATGCAGAGCAGGGCCCCATTCATGTCTCGGCTCACTGACGTCAGGTTCAGCCAGGCACCGTTCCACTTGGACACTGAAAAGAGTTTGGCTTACAAAGTGCAACGTGCAATGTGCAATGATGCGGACAAGTGCCGATATATTGGCACGGTGACAAAGGCAGGATGTGAAACTGTACGTCATATTGCTCGCGTTAAGTTCCGTTCAGAAAGTTTTGAGTTAGGTAGGTACGTTTTTTGAGGGACCTATAATTCAAATGAATTCAAACAAAAATAGATCAAACACTTAGTTTGATCTATTTTTGTTTGATATTACTTACTTGAAGTGTCATTTACTAGTTATGGGTCAGATGGTAGTGAAAATTTCTTTAGTCATTTTTAAGTTTCGAAATTGAATTTGATCCTTTACGTTTATTTCAACATTGTTTTTGGCGTTCAATGCATATTATTATCTAAGGATAACTTGCTTAACACTTTTATTTTAATCCCCAAGCTCATTAATAACAGATTGTCGTATATATGCCCATGGCATTGGGAGAGCAGAGCCTCTAGACAAAGAAACATTAATTTATAAGTTTTTTTAGTCAAAAACGTATGACATTGATATGCGCTTCCGAAATGTCAATCCTAAGCATTTAAAAAATGGTTAACGCTGATAGAATGTAATTTTGTCCAGAGCCCAATTCTCCTTTACTTACCAGTCTCCCCAACGACGTTGAAGGCAGCAGAATCCTCTCGTCTCCAGAGTATGGTCGGCTGAGGAGTGCCCGAGGCGGCGCAGTGGAGGGTGACATTGTCTCCCTCCCACACTATCACCTCGCCGCTACTGTCCGAGTCCACGATATCCGGTGGCACTGAATAGAACAACACAAAATAGCATTGAACCTTGTAAGTTGTACCTAAAATTCAAAGACGTGTGAGAACCGCCTAAAACGCGCGATGGATTATGGCCCTTTCCTCAAAGCATTTATTTCAAATAATACATTTACAGGTACTTTTGAATTGTCAATGTTAGTCAGTCAAAATCATGAAGCTATTTGCACAAGAGAGAGAGAGAGTGCAAGAAACTCCACGGACGCTCTTTTAAACCATTTTATGTTTTACAAAAAACCTGGTTACATTATCCTTGTTGCTCCTACAACGTGTACCTAACAGAATAATCGCTATACCTCTTAAGGGGTCATTGTACACAACATTATGAGTAACTTTTACTATGGGACCAACACCGATATAGATGACGATGAGACATAGAACAACTACTTCGACGTGCCCGTTTCGGTGCCGATCTTACGATCAAAAATCGTAAGCCGCCACTTTCACGCTAAATTTGCATCGGTGTGACGCTAGTCGGACGTCAGTTAGGTGTCAGTTATGTGGTTAGGTCAGTTAGGTGCTACTTGTGGCGGCGTCTTTGAATCGTTTTGATTTTCCCATCACCTATTAGTGCTTGTGTTGACGTAACAGAAGGTAGTCAAGAAATGGCACGCTTAGTTTTCATACAGATTGTGATAAAGCTTTATCTATGTCTATTTATATCTGTGGGGACCAACACCGAAATCGCGAAAAAATTCCAACAAAAATATTTCAATCCAGCACAAGTCGTAAAACATGTATTGCGATTTATACGATAAGTCGTAGTGCAGATGAGATTTTAAACTGAGAAGTTCTATTGCAGACATTCAAGAAAGGGGTCCGTATTTTAGTATGGGGGAATAACATAAACGAACGAAGAAGGAATGCGAAAGGAGTACCTATATAAGAGGTTTAAATAGTGAATTGTAGGATATTAAGGGGTAATACCGTTGCCTGTCCGATGATAACTGTTTTAACGAACCCTCAATGAACGGAATGAAGTGTTTGTGTCCATACGAATCTATCCGCTTTAATGACTGCGCACTATTTCTGGGAACCCTGCCTCATTCTGATGAGAACGGTGCTTGCATACATTAAGCGGCGTATAAGGGCTCGGTTAGTATTTTTTCATTTGTGTTAACAGTTGCTAATGATTAGCACAATCATTTATTTGAATATATTTAATAGATTTGAAAAAGCTTAACATATTATGTAAGTATCATTTGATTGTATTGTGTCAC
Source organism: Melanchra persicariae (assembly GCA_947386135.1). Taxonomy (NCBI): domain Eukaryota; kingdom Metazoa; phylum Arthropoda; class Insecta; order Lepidoptera; family Noctuidae; genus Melanchra; species Melanchra persicariae. The sequence goes on along the minus strand of OX376648.1, from coordinate 15,602,071 downwards.
CACAAAATGGCACTACTTGAAATGCAATACAAAATATGAATTTCCTTGTAACCGTTGATTTCCTTCTGCTGAGCCATTTTATGACGCTTGTCACAGCGCCTGGACGTTATTATAGTATAATTAATTTTGTACATTTATTTAAAGCAAATGACTCTAAACAATTGACTTTGATTTTGTTGTATTTTATCTTTTCATTTAAATCTTAGTGACCAAATAAATGAGCGTCGGTATACAGCCGCAATGTCAATTCAATTCAAAGTCATTGATTCTCTCTTCATATTGGTTGCCCTAAAATTTACATAGTTTGTGACAAATGCTAACTATATTCCACCGTTGTAAGAGACTGGTGCCTGAAATAGATTTTTGGAACAAAACCTGTATCTAGTACAGGTCACCAGGCAAAAAAAAATTAAATAAAAATACAGGGGATAAAACAAAATAAACTAAAAACTGAACAAAATGTCATAGTCTCTAAAAAGACAGGCCTACGCAGTAGCCGCGTGTGGGTTGGCTAGAACAATTTTTTCTTATTTATAAAAGCTCTTTTAAATTTAAAATTGCATAACATTTTGACCTTTTTATAATGAATAGTTGAATAACGTACGAGGCTGTAACAGTCAGGAAATTGACTGCTAACAACTTAAGGTCGGATGTCACTTGCACGTCATAAAAAAAGACAAGGTCTATTTGTCCATGTGACATTCAGATAGTTTGTCAGGGCGAGTTCCTCAGGGAATTGTTGTTAAAAATGGTAAAATTAATAATATCCTGAGTTTCAATAGCTAGGAATCACATATAGCGAATTATTATGTTCCCAATGTTAGACCGTTGGAACACAGCCGCTCGGCCTTCCTTTCTCCATCAAACTGACCCAATGCGGGTCAGTGGCGGATAATGTGCATTATGCACAAGCTAACACCTTCACTTAGGTAACAGTTCTGCATCTCAATTAACCTAACAACCATTCAGAATAAGTAGATCATTATGTTAATAATATACAACAGAATGGACAATAGCACTTTAAAATCCTTGAATAGCCGCTTCAACAGACTAAAGAGCAATAATAATATCTGGTGCATTGTCAATTCTTTTGTTTGGTAGAGAATGGCGGATTAAGCGCTAACTCCGTGTGCAGTAATTAATGAAACTCAAGATAATAAACGTCAGGTGCCAAGTGACTATAACTCATAGTTTATTATTCTTTTGGATGCAACCAACTGGTGTAGAAGTTATAAAAATGGAATAACAATATTTATTTTTGTTTGTCTCTAACTAGCAAGTAATTTCCACTCACATTTATTTGGCTGAATTCTTCAATACAGAAGTATTATTAGTCTTCTTCAGTTAACTACATAAATTTAGAACTAAACTTTTTTCAGGAACAGTTTGTCACTGACTGCTTGGGTGTTGGGTGTAAAAAAACACTAAAACTCTTTCTAGATGGAACCTGAAAAATCACGCGATTACTGCGTACCATAATCGTAACAATCGCATTCTGACAGTTCCCGTCAGTCGCGTGAAATTGGTTGTCGTAAACGCTGATTTACCTACAAACATACCGCGAAATTGATGTTTTTGAATCAGAATAAATTGGTGAGTCGATCAATATTGCTGTGCAGGTTAAAAGTCAAACGTCCATTTGACTTTTGGCTTCTGTTGTATTGTTGAAACGATAAATGTCAGAGTACGATGGCTCCATCTACCTATGATCCAGCCGATCGATTCTGTCAACATCTCAGAGCGGAGTGAGCGTGAAGTGAACTGTCATTACTTTATGTTCATTTCACCTAAGTTTGACACACGGTGAGGTGTTACAACAGAATCGCTTCTACAAGTTTAGAAGCGATTCTGTTGTAACACCTCACCGTGTGTCAAACTTACTATACGGTGACGTCTGACGTACTAAACGAGAAGAAGAGCGGGTGCGCAGAGAGGGTGCGCACTTGGTTGCATTTGAAGCGTACCTCGTACCTACTGTTATACAAACAGTGATTGAAGTTTTACTTAATTACCTGATAACTTATATACTTCCTGTGATATAAGAGAACAAATTTATATAATGTCGTGGCCATGCCATAGAATTGGCCATTTCATGATGTGGCCGACGAGGTTAGGTTAGATAGAAGCTTAGGGCACCTTGACACGTACACCTTGAAATCCTGCAGGATTTGCACTGCAGTGCGCGGGGCTCCAATATGTGACTGCTCTGATTTCAGGCGGCTATTTCATGAAGTGTCCAATTTTCCGATACAACATCGACATACATACGCTTACCAGAAACATGCAGATGATGTGTCTGTGTAATCATGGGTTCAGTGTTGATCTGACACATGTAGTGTCCTCCGTCAGCAGGTCTGACGTCACGCAGTGTCAGTGACCAGGTTTGATCTCTCCTGGAGACTGCGACCCGGTGGTTCTTCGTGATCACGTGGTGGCCGATGGTCAGGATCGTTTGTGTGTCTACGCGGAGCCATGCCACCTGGGAAATAAGTGGTGATTTAGTCAATCATTAGTTATTTAGTAATAGGTAGGCCAGCCATCCGGTCAGGTCTGTGAAGGCATAGGGCATTTGAAGGAAGGGGGGAAGGGATTAAAAAAAAAACTGAAGTCAGACTGTTGATTCGATTCCCAAGTTCCTATGGGGATCGAAAAAAATTTAACGTAGAAAGCGAATATTTTCTTCGAGTAAAAATTGGTGGTTTGGTGGCATACATATTTGCCACCTGCCTTTCCTTCGCGTTTATTATTAATTTTTGATTTACCTTACTAAATGACGTGAACCAACCAAGTTAACTTTACCAGTGTGATTTTGTTTACCTAAGTAATATAGGTGACCTATCCATTTGTAGTCTAAAACAACAAAATGACATGTAACTTTATAACCTGCGCCATTTTGAAAACAAATTCCTGGAAGTTGCCTAAACAATACACCTTCATTGAATTCAACAATGTTCGATGAAACATTTTCCATAACATTTTTTATCAGAACTGTCTGGCGAATGTCAAATATACATTTCAGGTTTACCAACAGCCGATATTTTGTTGCCTTTATGAGAATTTAGTATGAAAACTGGTGGTTCTTTTTTAAATCAGGTTATATGGCTACAAAGTATTGCGTAATAAAATAGAATTCTAAAGCCGCCAAAGCCAGTTTTGTTAACTCTTTAGAAATAAAAATAAAAACACCTCCGAAAACCAGACCTACTTTGTTTTGTATACAGAAATCTCTTATATGTCTTCCCAGAGTTTCAAAATAAACCAGCTTAAATTCGCCATTTCCCGGGATTATATAATGCTCTCATGAAGATCTTTTAATAAACCCAGGTAAGGATTTCCAATACTCTCGTTATTCTTTACCAAGAAAAACCTACGCAAAATAACTGCAAATAAACTTTATTTATAGAAAGAAACTCGAACACAACGAAGATATAAATCTAATAAAGAGAATTAAGACAAACATTAATCTAGCTAGCTTTTTGGAACTAGGGTTTCCAAGTGACAGGATTTTTGCAGGCATTCCGGAAACTTTGGCTTACGTTCTGAAAGAAAGGTAAGTCCATTTTTTTTTTTAAACGTTTCCCCACACTAGGATTTTCTCCTGTATCGTGGACCCGCGTTTACAAACTTTTAAATTCACATACACAAACAAGCAGACCTGGAACAAGTATCTGTAGGCCATACAAATATTTGTTCCGTGCGGGAATCGAACCCGCGACACGCAGCGCAGCAATCAATCGCTCAACCGCTGCGCCAACTGTGTCGTCAATTAATACTTTTACAGGCTCGTGGCTAAATAATACCAGTGGATGTCCATCTTAACATACCGAGACTCTTCCGTGGCTCGAAAAGCACGTTAAGCCGTGGGTCGCGGCTGTCAGTTGTAGATCTTTGGCAGACGTTACGGATTGTTAGAAGACAGAAAATGTGTTTCCAGTGTTTCTAAGAAGTACCGTGTTACCCAGTTAATGGTTTGTGGAGGTATGGTAGGCATGCGCTCCACGTAAAATACTGGTATTCAGCTGAATCCAGTTTGACTGGAAGCCGACCCCAATATAAATAGTTGGGAAAAGGCAGATGATGAATTAACACCTCTATGTTCATGAAGTTCTTGTCGGTGCCGCAAGCAACTCGTGATAAACACCATATATGTGTCGTCGGCACTGAAGAACTTTTTGGACAAATTGTCTTCTGGGGGAAAAATTCGCCATTTTTGAGGTGTTGAAAATCTTATGGGTTGTCATAATGTCTATATTTTTATTTTTTAGGGAGCACGCTTACCTGGAGGTATCCTATAGACTCTTCACTAACTTAAAGAGTTTGGTATAGCTACCTGCCGATCGATTCTGCAAAATAACTTAACGTAAAACTTAGACGTAGTAAATTTGAATTGAGCTGTTATTTTAATTGGCACTACAGATTGAAAGATTACTTCCCCTAAGTTATCACGATCTGCAGTGCGATTCTGTAAACATATCGAAGTGAAAACTTAGGCGAAGTGAACGACAAGCGAGCTGTCAAACCATACAAACAAGATGGAATGACAGCTCTGTCGTTCACTCCTCCTAAATGTACACAGTGAGATATCGACAGAATGGACCAGCAGTGCGATTCTGTAAACATGTCGAAGTGAACACAAGGGCGGGGCGCACGAAGGGTGAGTTGTCAAACCATATAAATAAGATGGAATGACAGCTCTATTCTCGTTCACTCCGCCTAGATGTACATCGTGAGAGGTCGACAGAATCGACCGGCTGCAGAATATAACAGAATAGCACTACAGGATAGACTTCCAAATATTTGGGTTTTTGTAAAGAATACTTACCCTACTTCTAACAGGTTCTTTCAAGTCGATTTAGTACACGTTACATGGTACGTGAACGATTAGCCTTTAGCTCTCGGGAAAGGCGAATACGGGGTAAGGATCGAATCAAGTGCCGTCCAACAAAGGCACTCGGCGAAAATTGCTTCCTTTGGCATGAAAACCACCATGTTTTATGGTTGTAAGGCAGGGGTGCTCATACTTATTGTGTTGCGCGATCGACCTCATAATACAAGTGATGTACTGACAACGATGAGGGAGAACAACGTGAGGAAATCGACAGGTCTTAAGGTAGACGCCAGATAAACTTGCAATAAAGAACATTGACCCTTCCCTAATATCCCTTAGTAAATACCCGAACAATAAATTGTGAACCGTTTTTCATTATAAGAGAATATAAAGAATCACGATAGAAGTCGATTCTGGACAGCTTATGTCTTTTATTTCTGATGTATGTGGGTCAATGACCGTTATTGCACTTACCTGGTGTATATCATAAAACCAACCATTCAAAGAAATGTTAAATCTACCAATCTACACTGGGCCGGCGTGGTAGATTGTAGCCCTCTTCTATTCTCAGAGAGGAAACCTGTATCCCATCAGTGGGAACATTGTAGCCTGATTATGTAACTGAGCAACTGCCATCTCCTTCCATGTAAAACACAAAAGCATACGACACCTGCCAAATAGAAAGATGTTAATAATTATTTTCAACACATTTGCTCAAAAAATGCATTTACGAAGACTGCATACTTTGTTTGAAAATTAAAAATTACGCACAATACAATGGAACGTGCGGTAAAATAGGTACTCTGACCTAAGTACATATTTTACCGCATACTCCGTTGTATAGCGCCGTGCGTATCCTTTACGGTTTTTTTTAATTTCCATAATAGTTATTTATGATATTAGTGCGGTAAGTTGGTTTTTACAAACGAGTAGACGAATGTAAGCACGAGACGAAGTCGAGGGCTAACCATAGTCACGAGTTTGTAAAAACCAAATCCGCGCGTGTATCATACAACGTTTTTCGACACATTTGCTCTCGTTTGTAAAAACCAACTTACCGCACTCATATCATACATAACTATTATACCTTATATCGAGAATAATTCAGGCTCAGACATTGAAACTACTGCGTACTGTCTATTCTGTAAAGTTTCACCGTGAAAACAAAGATTCAAGGTTTCACGGAGAGACCTTAAAAAATAACTCACCGGTAAAATGTAGGTGAATTGAGCTGTCATTCGCTAGTGACCATGCGCGATGCATGTAGTTGTCGTTGTATGAGTGATCGTCGTCGCTATTTCGATTTTAGAATGTTTGGGTGTTTCCGCGTTCGCAAGGGTTCGCCAACAGTCGATCGCAAGGGCTTTCCGAAAGCCCTTGCAATCGACTGTTTGAGCACCCCTGCTGTGAAGCAATTCATATTTTGCAGACTTTGGGATCGCGGAGTCCGCTGCGGCGTGAACGTGATAAGTGTTCCGGCATTAAAAGCGTTATGACGTTATTATTGAGTTTTGTGTTTGTGCATGTGTATTTTAATCGAAAGAGTAATGGTGCTATATGCTTAGACATTTGTACCGATATTTTTTAATAATTTGATGAGATTGAAAATTTATATTCTGTAAAATAACAAAGAACCGGCTAAAAATTGTGAAAAGTGTACCCAAAAACCCTGTGTCAGCAGTGCGATTCTGTAAACATGTCGAAGTGAACGCCCGGGCGGGGCGCACGACGGGTGAGTTGTCAAACCATACAAATAAGATGGAATGACAGCTCTATTGTCGTTCACTCCGCCTAGGTGAACACCGTGAGATGTCGACAGAATCGACCGGCAGGCCTCATACTTTTCATACGCTCATACCTCATAGTAATCAATATTAGAAACTAACGTGACATAGTGAATTATTTCATGACAGGCCGCCTGTACCTTCATAATTGCTTTCAGGAACGACAAAATGCAAAGCCGACATTTCCACTAATATTTACGACCACACGTACAGTTAACTGTCGGTAGAACTGGTAACAATTTGGCACGCTTTTATTTCGCAGCTGTAAGGATGGTTTTTGCAGTTAAAGTGTTACGGTTGACTGTACCACGCCACATAATCTAAGGAAGCACATAACATTTTCTATGAGCACACGTTACTTAGTGAATGGTAACGCATTAGGTACTGAAGGAAATGAATAATGGTTCCTATTAGCCTAACGAATGACGAGGCGTTACCGGTAAGTCCCAGAGGTGTAATATAGGAACAGACATCAAAGCTATCTGATGCGTTCTTATCCTGTTTTCCATTAGTTCATATGGAGGGGCTTTGTTAAGTTCACTATGGGGAAAAGGTTTTATATTGTTCGTTAATCTGGCTAAAAGGGATAAACGACAGCGAGGGACTGGTATATTTTCGATTGAGTTCTTAAAACTGATGTTCAATTAAATTGAAGACTTAAGTACTGCAGAGAGATTATTAAAAATACCCGGAAATATGTAAATGAATACTACAGAGAGTCACATATTGCTAGTATTTCACAGAAATAATTAAAAATGTAAAGCTTGACTCTTTTCTAGTCTTTCATTATTATTATATGAAAAATAAACAATGCAGACTAATTAGTCGTAAGTAACTAATGCAAATAGATGCTACGTGAGAGTGTGAATAAAATATTTACCTAATAATCTTGTGTCAGCAAACTGTCGTATGAAATGTGCTGGTGGGTAGCGCGGAGCATAATGACCATCGTATTAGATTTCAAGGTATCGTACTTGCTTTTAGGTGCTATGCAAGGTTCAGGTTTTCAGGTTTTATAAGGAAATTCCTTGTTTTTAGTGTGATTTGTTGGCAGAGCTTTGCTAAATACATACTTTGCTTTAATTAAAATACAAATTACAAAATACTATCTCGCATGTAGATATTTAAAATACAAAATACTTTTAAGTTGCGTATTTGAAATACCTATAAAAAACAAAATATGTACCTACTTTTTAAAAATATTTTTATTCAAAATATAAAATACCAATTGCAAAATACAGCCAGGACTGCAGGTTAGCCCTTTTGCTTACGAAAACTATCGTGCGCTGTTTTTTGCAGAACGCACCCGTAAATTAGATTGCTAAATGAATTTATGTTCAAATGTATTTTGAAATACTAACTACAAAATACCTCAGCGAGTATTTGAAATACCAGTTACAAATTATTTTTTTAAGAAGTAATTGAAACACAAATACTCGTACCAAACACGTATTTGTATTTATGTACACAATTACGTAGGTATTTTAATTACAAGTAATTCAAATATTCTTGAAATATTTTTCCGTATTCAATCTGTACCTGGTTATGGACTGCTCAGTTCATTCTGTGTTATAGTTAAAATAGATTCTAAAGCTACTTTACCTTGTAACTTTGTAAGTTCTCCACTTTGCAAGTAAGTGTTGCATCTCTGCCGAGAACAACCGTGACATTGGTTTCTCTGCCGACGAATGTGGGTTCATCTGTTAAAAGAAAACACAATATTGATTAATTAATCAGCTTATATGTTTGACTAAAAACAACAATAGCTCTATTTCTACGGTTATTGACCAGTTCAAGAACGGTTGAAATTGAGCTGTTGTGCATTTGTGAGTGACGAATTGTGATATCGACGCCCATCCATTGCGCTATTATGTTATCAAGAGCACGTCACTATTTCATGAGTATTGAAAGGTGTGCTGACCTCAGGTGTCAAATTCTTTACATTTTGTTGGTATTTTGTTATACAATTTTGTTATTTTGAACCGACTTCAAAAAAAGGAGCAGTTTCTCATTTCGGTTGTATTTTTATCTCATTTCACATATTCTTAGGTACCTACCTATTGACATAAGTACGAGTACCTATGCTTTGTGCCTAGGTGTAGTGCAAAATGGTTTCAAATATGAAATTAACAAACAAAAACCATTTAAGTAGATCAATTAACATACTAGGTACTAGCCTTTACTACGAAAATAGTAATTGGTGAAACAGATTTAATGAATTTGATCACAAATAAATTGTGTTTATCCAATTAATATTGTTTACCGGCAATAAATGGGAGTTATTTTAAACTATTTTGTGTGGTCAATGTTATTGCCAATAATTTGTTTTAGTAGATTGCTGTTTCAGTTCCACGAGGTGAAAAATTTAGTAGTAGGTTACCTGTAATAAACTGATTAACATTAATATCGACTATACGGTTGTAATTTAAATAACGAATTTGATTGCAATTGTTTTTTTTTTATAAAACAGAACTACCAACACATCGTGGTATCGCCACTCATGTGGTATCGCTCCCATGCTCACAGAAACTGTGCTTTCCTCTGCGATAAAAAGTGTTTGTTTTCCGTGATATAATTTCGTCATCGGATCAGTAGGTAAGTACTTCCAAAGATTACCAGCTACAGATAAAACACATTGTATCACTTTATAACAATTAGTCTACTTGGCTTAAATGGTAAGTAGTCTTTAATATTAATTCGTTTTATTAGTAGTTTAATTTAGGTAACAGTGAACACGGAACAGTGTAAAATTTCTGCTAAATAATTTAATTAGGTTGCGTTGAAGTACTGACAGGCACAATACTTTTGAATTACGGATCCATAAAGTTGGATAAATACCTAAAACATCAAGAGTCGAGTACCTAGTGAGTAGGTACTAATGAGAAATGCTTTGAATGGGTATCAACCCCTACTGGAATTAATAAAATGCAACCCTACTCATGCTCCCACATTTCTGACGCGTCACACAAGTCGCACAAAGGCAGTGTTCTACGCCAGCCAGTCAGCTCTGATTGACTGTCCGTCTAATCTTCCACTTGACTTGTGCCACACTGGCTAACTAGCCGGCCGCCAGTTGAGTGGCATTTGAGCATTTGAAGCACGACAGATGGCAAGTTTCAGTTTCGAGCAGCTAGCGAGCTGCAACGTCTTTGTTGACGGGTTAATTGTTTGGGCTGATTGAATGAGGAGTCGGGATTCTAGATTTACCGATAGGTAAGTTTGTAATGATGGCGCTTAGATTTTTCTAACATCCTGGTGGAACCAATTGGTTCCAGTATATTGTAAATTGATTTTTACTCAAATTCCACGTTTTTTAAGGTTTATTTTCATTTTTTTATATTTTCATAAATTGGTTCCCCCGCGATAGAGATTAGTGCCCAAATAGGTACCACCTCGTTTTGTGATAGCTCCGCGGCGCGGTGGAGCGTTGGCCGCTTGTTTGCAAAACAGCGCGCGTCAAAGGAACTGTCCGCGGTTCGAAGGATATTCATGTTTAGTGCTGCATTCGAAAAAGTGCCATTTTGAGGTGACACAATATCAATTTTAATTAAATTATCAATCTGAGAATTTATTACAATGTAAGTGTAAGCGTAGGAATATGATAAGGCTTCCGCTCCGCCCAGAGCGGAAGGAGTCGTTTGATGATTTCCCATCCTTATAAAAAAATAAATAAGTATGATCAAGAAATCGGTTTCCGAAGTCTCCAGTAGGTGGGTACGACATTCTCGGCAGATGAATTATTCCAGTATAAAACGAGAAAATGGATGCTTATTCTTTTTTTATAATATGAGAAGAGGCCTTTGCTCTGACCTTAATACAAGCAGGCATCGAAGAAGGTATGAGCAGGTATGTCTACGTAGTTTTCTGCAAAAGTTTGATTACCTACTTGTTGGCAGAGGGAGTAGGGTAGACATTAGTACTTATTATCGGGGAAAATTTAGAATTTACTGCCCCCAGCCTTTTCCCAAAAAAAATTGGGGTCGGCTCCCAGTCAAACCGGATTCAGCTGAATACCAGTATTTTACGTGGTGTAGCTGCCTACCAGACCTCCACAACCCATTAACTGGGTAACACGGTACTTCTGACAATCCGTAACGACTGCCAAAGATCTACAAATGACAGCCGGTACCAACGGCTTGTTAATATAGTCACCCATCCACAGATCAACCTCGGCAAGCGTTGCTTAACCTTGAAGATTGGTCCATGCGGCTGTTATAATTTAACCACGAGCTCCTCAAAATTTAGAATTTACTGGTATTTTATATTTTCTTTCAGTCTAGTAACCGAGCTACAGATACAAAAGACAGCGCAACCTTACCTTTATTTGTCGAACGTAACGTATCTTCATTTTATAGTTATTTACGAGTTCAAGCAATGACGTACGTATACATATATCATTGTACTTAGGTACGAACGGTGCCATGCCGTAGTAAAACAAATAAGTAACTGGATGGTATTCCGGAACGTGAACTCAACTCGAACTCCAATTCTAACATGAGCACAAAAACGTCAATGAAAGCTTGTCTAATTGACGTTATAAATTGAAGTTTTCCTGCTCGAGAGATGAGTTTTAGATGAGCAACAGGAGCACCACACTCGCATTGAGTATCCGATGGGTCTATGAAGCTCCATTTTGCCAGATTGTGGCTGCAGCGGTCTACCCGGTAGCGCAACCGATACAGGTCACGCCCAGGTCGCAGATGTTCCTGGGGTTTAAAGTAGTCAAGTGGAACTGTGTTACTGTGACCTATGCCACAAAGATTCCATCCCTTTTTATAGCCCAATAGTCAACTAATATGATTAGTTTAATAAATACTGATTAGTAGATTCTAAAGTGAAGTGGTCTATAGGAAGATGTTTTGTGTTTATTGTGTTCAAACTTGTTTTTGTACTTAAGGCCCCGATAAAACCGAATAACACTATGCCCAAACCCGAGATCGAGTAGGTACAAGACCTTTAGCTCCGCAGCAGTCACTATAGTATGCGCCAGATAAATGAAGAATAACGGTCATTGACCCACCTACATTTATTGACACACTTAATTTCAAAAACAGAAATAATGACAGCTGTCCTGAATCAACATCTTTCGTGATCCTTATTGTTCTAGTAATGAAAAACGATTCATAATTTACTGTTCGGGGGTAAGTACCTACGAAGAGATATTAAGGAAAGATCAATGACCGTTATTCTTCATTTATCTGGCACCTACTATAGACCAACGAGGCAGTTACCTGAATAATCATCTTCCCCAAAAACTTTACAGGCAAGCGGAACTGCGGTTATAAATAAATAACAAGCACAATATTATACATGTACGAAGCGAACTGGTAGATATCTCATTTGTTTTGTACTTTGTACTAAAGGGAAAATGTGATTCTTTTCTTTGCTCAGCAATTTCAATAGCGATATTGTCTTCGATTGTACAGCGTTTTGAGCTTAAATTGTAATAATTTCCCTAATGCTGTAAGCTTCTTATTTTTGCCATGCCATACAATTCCGTACGAAAATAAAATTACAAAGCAAGTAGGTATTTAATTGATTATTTTAAATGCGGTTGTAGTCTGTGTTTAGACCTAAATTTATACTCAAAACGCTCGATTATTAATAAAGAAACCGTATTCTGGTTACTTCTTAATAAATGATAGCATATATGGGTAGTTCTTCAAAAAGTATTCTCCGCGTAACTTTCGTGGCGAATTTTTTTTTCAAAGTAATCGTCTTTTAAATGGACACACATTTAAGACGCTCTGAAAATAATATGTACTATTTTTATTATATGTAAATCGGTGCATAAACTACAGAGATATTCTATTTTGAAACTTCGGTGCCCACGAAAGTTACGAAAGACTCCACGCAAGTTACAGACGTATTTTCTAGAAGTAAAATATGGTTCATAAGTCCTTATTTGTTTCACAAATTTCCTGTGGATTGAGGTCTATACAATGAAAGACATCAGTTCTGAACAGAATAGGTTTGGTCTCGGTAATTAATACTATAAAATTTACAACATAAATTAATGAAACTACTTCAGAAGAACATGAAGCTTCTATGTGTTTTTATACTGTCTAGTAGCCCGTCTTGAAATGCAGTCGTTTTTTCGAGATTCAGGAGATGATGCTGGTACTAGTTGAGGAGTTGGTGATTTAGAAGAACACAGTGGATCATCAACTAAATTTAGGGCATTCGATCATATTTTTAAATAAACGATTATTATTATTATTATTATTATTATTATTATATTTTCCTGATGAGCCTGGTTCTGTCGTTCTTTCATTCTTTTACGAAAAAGTCTGCTTTTTATGCGGTTTTGTTCTGTCACGTCTCTTTACCTTCTACTACTTATTTCACTTTCTGGTATGTCTTTCCCTTCTACTTTTCTTCTGTAGTACCTTTCCTTGCTTTCATTTTTACTGCATTGTGTAACTGTATATTTTTTATATTCTTGCTCTTCTTTTTATCTTTGCTAGACGCTTTTTCTCCTGTCGCGTCGCTCCTTTGCACTTTGAGTTTGTATTTCCAGTTTGAATGAATTCTGAAAATAATTTTAACCAAAAAAATTAACATAACTGATGTGAGTAATTAAAGAAGGTAAAGTACAAGACAGTCAGAAATGACGATGACATTGGTATTTTTTAAGCAAGAGGGATACAATTGGCACAACAACCCAGTTTGGGGTGGGATAAGCTGTTAAATTGGCTACGAGAAAACATGCAGAAACACATTTTATGAGTCGTTACAAAAAAAAAAAATGAAACACACTAATGCATAAAAATACATATACAAATACAAAAAACCTTACTTTTGAGCTTCGCGACAATCGAGTAAATGCATCTGCAGCGTTACAAAAAATCTATAGTTATTATACAATGGAGATATTAACTTTCGTGGTGCGCTAGCTACCTTTTGTGGACGAATAACCACGAAAGTTACGAAAATTTCACATTTTTGAATTGCGATAAAAATTATAAGTAAATTAACGAACAAAGTACTTGGGAATTATCTCGAAGATCTATCTTATTCCTTAATTCAAAATGATTTGGAAAATTATAAACATTATCCTTCAAAATGTGGGCATGAAAGTTTCTTGACCAAGGCTACTTGAAAATTTTCAAAGAATAACTTACCTCAGTATTTTTTTGTTTAGAAGCGAAGAACGTACATGTCTCCCCCACTGACGCCGGGATACTTCTGAGCTCCCGTGCAGCTAAAACTTGTTGCGAGAAGTTGGCGCTCTTGGAAGATAGGTGCAGTTTTGTTGCGCTTTCGCAAAACTATCAAAATTGTGTGACAGAGACACAATGCCTGTTAAGTATTGTAACTTAAGAGATAAAATTAACTTTCTTTAGTCATTATGAAGTATAGTTAAATACGGTTAATTTGATAATTTGATAATTAAATACGGTTAAATATAGAGTAACCTGCATTAGGTCCTAAGACTGAATGTTTAATAGTTTAGGAATAAGGACCGTGTGACCGAGTTTTTAGGGACCTCGAAGAACTACCCATATAACTAGCTATAGTAAAGAAGAAAGAAAGAAAGAAAGAATAACATTCATTTAGCACATACATGAAACACGCACAGTACACAGAAATAAAAAAATAAAAAATATATAGGTACCTATGCCAAAAACTTGGTGTGTCTCTCGGCTGCACTAAAAAGGTCCATTTCAGCGTTGTGTCAGACAGACTGATGCTGTCTGACGTTGGTTTTCAAATGAACCTTTAATAGGACGAGTGACGGGTCATTTGCTTCAGCATAATAGGTAAACAAAATCAATAAAAATAAAATATACATCTTAAATAAAGTAAATAAAATAATAATGCCTAATAAGCCTATCTTCACAAATGACATATACCTATTCTGCTCTCAGAAGCCAAAAAGCGGTAACTCAATTAAAGTGAGTTTCGAGACTAAACGGATTTTGTAAATGATTATCGTCACCTTTGTTTACATGTTTAAAACGAGCTTCTCCCGCGGCCTCGCCCACACGGAATGTTGATAAAAGTGTCATATGTCCTTTTCCCGTTCCTAGACTATACATGTGATAAATTTCATTGAAATCGGTTTGTCGGCTTATGCGGGCCGTATGGCCCGCATAAGCCGACAAACCGATTTCAATTAATTTGATCCTGTTTGATCAAAATAATTGAACGTGTATGGCCCGGTTCAATCAGTTAAAATCAAATTGGCATGAATGTCTGTGGAAAAATTAATTGTCAAATGACATGAACAAATACGTAAGTATAGTGTTTTTTTTTTCAATGTTCCAATAAAATTACAGGTAAGTAAGTTACAACTTGCATAACTGATGCGGAAAGTTTCAAGCATTCCATTTCAAGATGCAAGAAAATGTTGAATTACCGCGTTTTAGCTTCCGACGGCTATTATAGTGCTATATAACCGAATAGGTATTTAGTTACTCATATTCTAAGACTATACGTAGTTATATAAGTAAACGACCTAACTGCAGAACGTAAAAGTTACTATGATCTTCAAAACATCTTAATACCAAATTGAACGTAACCCAACATTATGTCACGGACAGAAAATTATTTGTTAATAATTACAATTCCCTGAATAAATTAATCCTGAAATAAATGTCGTCTGTGGTCCTTGAGATGAAAAATTTAACTAGGTAATAATATTTTCTACATCACATTTCGCTGGAGTGTCACTCCAATGTTCAGGAGTCTTGAAAAGGAATGAATAATGCTTTCTTAAAATTACGAAGTAGGACGACATAGTTTGAGTTCTTCTTTGAATAAAAACCTAATTATATGATCATCTTCGTTCGAAACGGCGAAGTACTTTTGAAGAGCCTATAGCTGCTGTCCGGGTTCTCAAACACTAAAACAAGGAATTAATTTGGGATAGAGGTACAAAGTCTTATTTTTTTCGTATGTCCGTCTTCAGCACCCTAATTTCGTAACAAACATAAATCACATAATCCTTCACAATCGAAAGAAATTCCCTCTATTTTGCTAAAAAAATCGTCTGTGCGACGACATAATAGTAGATTATGCACCCAGGGGATAAAGCAGTGTCTTGTGTCACGGGCGTCATATTGAATCTCGAACGCAATGAAGGATTCGGGAGTTAACTCCCGAGCGTAGCGAGGGAGTTTAGAGTTTAACTCACGAGCGAAGCGAGGGAGTTAATACAAGAATCCTGAATGCAGCGAGGGATTCAAGCTAGCCCAAGGCAAAGACACCTTTATCCCCGAGGAGGATACTCTACTTTTCACACCTCCTGTGAGAAAATAAGAAGCCATAATACGAAAAACGAAATATTTTAAATTTACAAACACTAAGTAGAGATATGTATTTAGAACTATACTGTATAGGTACCTACTTAAAAAAAGTTAGTTTTAATACCATACGGATTTGTAATATCCGCGCCTTTTTTGCGTTCCACTCGGAATGCCTACCACATAGCGGCCACGACCAACTCGATTTTCGTTTTTTTTTTTTACTTCTCTGTGGGTAAGTAAATATGTGCAGGCCTAATGTTAGCAACCTAATACAATTTATGTGTACACAAAGCTTTATACAGAGCTTTATATCAGCTGGTAGAATGGGTTCGGACGCTTGGCTGTATGCAATTTGAATTTAGAACGTCATAGGAGATGCTCGAGAAAATAGTTTTTAAATTTATAAATCGACTATAAATGGGTTTTAAGTGTAATTCTTATCCTTTTATACAATAATCCGTACATAACCAATTATTCTTATAATATTGTCTTCAATCCTGGACCCTGGTCAATCCTTATGATTTTGTAGAAATTCGAGAATATCATCCCTAAGTAGTAAGAGTATCGAGAATATCTTTCTTCTTTCTGGAACAGAAAGAGAGAGACAGAGACAGAAGGCGTTGTGAGTACCTAATACCGCCGAGCAGACAGATGAGGTTCCAAATTTAAATCACATTATTGACCAGCGGGTTATAATGAAATCCAGTACAATATTATTGCCCGGCAGTGCCACCGGCCAAAAATGACTCACTTTAGGTTAAGTTAGCATGACATATAATTTGACGTTTTCGATCAGGTGGTGTGAAAAATATTCAATGAATGGGTAGTAATGGGTAGGTACCGTGCAGTGCGATTCTGTAAACCTTACGCCGTATAAGTTGAAATGAACATAAAGTTAACTGTCAAACCTTATAAACAAAATGGAATGACAGCTCACGTCTATTCTATTTTTATATATGGCAAACAAAGCCGATGTCGACTATTCTGCCAATGTCCAAAGTAGATTGGAGAAGCAAGTGTGCATTGTCTGTCATGCTCACATCACCTAAGTTTACACCGTGACATAATGACAGAATAGAGCGGCTGTTGTAATGTCAAAATTAAAGAATATACGATCAATCGCATGAATTTGTGCTTTACGTCACTGGGTTGTGGTCTTCAAACAGGCAGGTGCTCATGTAAAATACTTGTACCTGATTAGCTGCGTGCGTGTGTGAAAGCCGACTCCAACATAGTTTGAAAATGTTACCCAGACGGGGAAATATAAAAAAACCGGCGAAGTGCGAGTCAGAATCACGTTTGTTGTATGAGAGCCCCACTTAAATATTTGTTTTATTCTGCTTTTAGTACCTATTTGTTGTTATAGCGGCAACATCTGTGAAAATTTCAACTGTCTAGCTATCACGGTTCATGAGATACAGCCTGGTGACAGACAGACGGACAGCGGAGTCTTAGTAATAGGATCCCGTTTTTACCCTTTGGGTTCGTAACCCTAAAAACCTAGGTACTATGTCAATCTCTGATCTCCACTTAAGTCCACAGAGATATTAAAGATTTTCATTATTTGTACCTGCTTAGGTAAAAAATATTTTGCCCTTGGATAACAATACGAACTTTATATTGCTGTTATTTAAAGCCCCTATTGTCTTCATCGTCATAGTAGACGTCATTTTCCTTTTATTCCCGTTTTGTAGTAAATCAAGGGGAGTGTTTTTTCAGATTTGTTTTTGGGTACCTATATAAATACTGTCGAACCAGAACTTTTATTAGTGTGGAGCAATAAATGTAAGTAAGCAGGTACTTAGGTAGGCAGAGGGTATCAAATAAACTAAATAATAGATTATTTAAGAATGTTAATTAAACTATATTAGTACCTACAGAGCGCAGAGTACCTACGTTGGGAATACAATATACTGAGTGGAATTTTCGCGTAACATAATATAAAATGACGAAAATAGAACTGATACCATTTTCATTTTACTGTTAATGAGGCGTTTTTCTTTGGGAAAACGATTTTATTTGCCAAACTTACCCAACACAAAAAAGGCAAAATAACATAATTCTGAACTGCATAATTAGGTATATTCTTCCGTTAAACCTGGTGCCCTGAAATCGCAAGACGGGGCGATGGAGACCACGAGAACGAAGGAGATGGCGGGACAACTTGAATGACTTCCTTAGAAGACCCAAATATCGTTGCCCGGTTCCCCAAATATCGTTTGATCGATACATAAAAAAAGTACAGGCATTTCTAAAAGAAGATGTTCATCCAAAAGCTGTAACAATACTATAAATCCACACAAGACCTTAACGGTAAACGATCTTTCGACCAATCGTTCTTCGTGCGAACGATCATTCGGTCGAACATTTTTCGGGCGAACGGACATTCGGCCGAACGGTTTTTGAGAGATTAATCACTCAGAATCATATTTGTCTTCTCCAGTACTTGTAAAGTGACCTGCAATTCAGAACTCTTTCAGCAGACCTGACACGTCTTTAGACCTATCTTATACCTATAAACAATCAATTTGCCTAGCCTTTCCCAACTGTATTGGGGTCAACTTCCAGTCTAATCGGATGCAGTTAGGTGCCAGTATTTTACATGGAGTGACTGCCTGTCTGACCCAGTAACTGGGTACCACCCTTGGGTAACCCTCTTGCTTTAAGCACTTTTAGAGTTGCCAAGTCACGCTACAGAGCATCGGTAGAAAAATCTGTCGACCTTGCGTACGTTCAGAACATTAAAGTAAATAATAAAAATACTCATCATCATCATTATCATATCAGCCGAAAGACGTCCACTGCTGGACATAGGCCTCCCCCAAGTGTCGCCACAACCACCGGTCGTGTGCGTCTCGCATCCATCGGTTACCCGCGACCCTCACCAGGTCATCGGTCCACCTTGTGGGAGGCCTTCCAACACTGCGTCTTCCGGTACGCGGTCGCTACTCCAAAACTTTTCGGCCCCATATCTGTTCTGCGAGCAATGTGCCCTGCCCACTGCCACTTCAATTTGGCGATCCTTCGGGCTATGTCGGTAACCTTGGTTCTCTTGCGGATATCATCATTCCTGATTCGATCACGCAAGGAAACTCCGAGCATTGCCCTCTCCATTGCCCTTTGGGTGACTTTAAGCCTTCTGATGAGGCCCATTGTGAGCGACCACGTTTCGAGTCCATAAAAATACTACCGTCATTAAATAAACAACTGATAATCTGCTTGATACTCTTATACCAGACGATTCATCAGTAAATGATAATGAATACGTAATAACGTGGGCCGCGGTGCCACCTGAATCACCAGAGTCAGATCTTCGGCAGAGTCGCTTTACCTCGAAGATCAATCTGTGCCGCTGTTATTATTAAGCCACGATTTCCTCCCTAAACGTATAAGGTATAGTTTACTTTAAACTGTTTCCTTCCGAACAGCTCCGTAACTTAGCATTCGAGGTTTCAACTTACAAAGTATCATAAACTTGTGAACTTAGTACGGAACTTCAACCATTATAGTTTCTTCAACAATTACCCGATAGGCCATTACTAGTTTAAAATGTATTTAATAAATATTATTTGTTCTTATTCATCATCGTTATCATCCTATCAGCCGAACGACGTCCACTGCTGGACATAGACCTCCCCCAAGTGTCGCCACAACAACCGGTCTTGTGCGTCTCGCATTCATCGGCTAACCGCGACCACCACCACCGCGGCCACCAGCTCATCGGTCTACCTTGTGGGAGGCCTTCCAACGCTGCTACTCAAAAACTTTTCGGCCCCATCGACCATCTGTTCCGCGCAATGTGCTCTGCCCACCGCCACTTCAGTTTGGCGATCCTTCGGGCTACGTCGGTAACCTTGGTTCTCTTGCGGATATCATCATTCCTGATTTGATCACGCACGGACGGAGCTCCAGCAAGATACCATGGCGGTATGAAGTCAGCGACTGTCGCAACCCAGTGCAGGGCACGCCACAATTGCGGCGATAGTGCCCCTCTTTGAGGAGTGGCTGGAGAGGCGCCACGGCGTACTCACCTTCCACCTGACGCAGGTACTCACCGGACACGGTTGTTTCGGGAGGTACCTGTTTCGGATTCGGCGGGAGGAAACGCCCGGGTGTTTCACATTGCGAGGATCGCCCGGAGGACACGGTTGAGCATACGGTGGAGGTCTGCCCCGCTTGGGCGGAGCACTGCCATGTCCTCGTCGAGGCGATCGGCAACGGCGACCGCTCGCGTCCGACCCTGGTTCAATCCATGGTCCGGAGCGAGGAGGCATGGGAAGCCGTCACCTCCTTCTGCGAAGCAGTAATGCTAGTGAAGGAGGAGGCGGGCCGCGTGAGGGAGAGACAACCCTCACGCCCTAGCCGCCAAGGCATGGGGAGACGCACCGGGCGTAGGGAGTCGCTGGGCGATTCCCGGCCACCGTAGGTGCGGGTCTGCAGACGGCGAGCGTTGGGTGGCTCGCCGTCCGATCAAAGCCAGGTCCGGGCCGACGGCGCGTTGTGTTCCACGCGCGCCTCAAAGAGAGGTCAGCATAGCAGTAGGGGCCCCGTTAGGGCCAGTGCCTGCCAGGGTCGCGGATTTTGTTCGAAAGAGATACCGCGGCCCTGGAACGCAAAAGGCACTAGGAGGAGCATGGGTGGGTTTTAATCAGTAGAAGTCTGACACTCCCTACCGCTCCACCCAGAGCGGGAGGGGTCATTTGATGACTTCCAATCCTCAAAAAAAAAATAAAGGAAACTTCGAGCATTTCCGTATCCATTGCCCTTTGGGTGCCTTTCAGCCTTCTGTTGAGGACCATTGTGAGCGACTACGTTTCGATTCCATAAGTCATCACTGGCAAAACGCACTGTTGTCTTGAGATACTGCTGTGGTTTGCGAGACGAGAAGATTTATTTATGTAGTATATTAATAACAGAAACCTGGGGTTACACACTTTCAAGCTCATGTTAAAAGCGCGGCGGAGAAAGCTCGTAATTGCAAATCGTGGCGAGTGGAAATCACTCTGAATATTTGCCACCTCTATTGACTATGATTCATACCTCATCTGCCTAGCTTTTTCCCAACTTTATTCGGGTTGGCTCCCAGTCAAACCGGATTCAGCTGAATACCAGTATTGTATGTGGAGCGGCGGCCTACCAGATCTCCACAACCCATTAACTGGGTAACACGTTACTTCTTTGCAGGATTGGAGTCAGATTTTCTGGCTTCTGACAATCCGTAACGACTGCCAAAGATCTACAAATTACAGCCAACGTGCTATCCGAGCCACAGAGGAAACTCGATATGTTAAGATGGTCACCCATCCACAGACCGACCCCGGCAAGCGTTGCTTAACCTTAAAGATCGACCCGTGGACAAGCAACCACGAGCTCGTCTATGATTCATACCTAACGCCTACAAAAATAGGAAAAAGGAAATTACGTAGCAAGTAGGTTAGTGGCTTGGATACCTACCTGTTTTTAATAATAATAGGTACTATTTTAGATAGAGAAAGGTAGGTTCACATTTTCATTTTTGGCCAATGAAATATTGATACATAAAACTGATATAGGAATGTCATATCGTAACTTTTAGACCCATGGATGCATTAACTTTTGTTCGTATTATTTTTTTCCGTGGGCCTACAATCTCATTACAAAAAGGATCCGAGGTCAAAAGAATAGCTGGCATTGTTTTCCTAATAAATATGATATTGTTGCCTGTTAGTATAATATTGAGTTAGTATACTACCGCTCAATAGTATTCGGCCACAAAGTTTTAGCCTCACAAAATGACCTGTATTTTAGGAGGGCAAAACTTTGTGAGGCTGTCATTAAAAAAACCGGCTGAGTGCGAGCCGGAGTTGCATAGAAAGGGTTCCGTACGATTTTCATTTTTGTAACATGTTATTTTAAACTCCTATACTTCATATAGGTTTTCCTATAATCAATTATAACGAATGATTTAGCTGCTTTTTTTCAAAATTTTAGGCACAGTAGTTTCACGGGTCACTTTTCATCTAATTTCTTGAATAACTTTAAAATTATTTATTTTAAAATTATAAAAATACACTTGTAACCCTCACATTAAGCGCTTTCATAATGTCTCTAGGTCAGTCAAAGTACATTTTGAAAAACTTTATTTTTTCTTATTTGTCCTCCAAAAGTAACCAAAATTCACATCACAAAAATTCACATGTGTAAGTGCCGAATTTCACAAAATCGGTCCAGTAGGTTCGGAGTATTTTTATGAATAAGCCTATTAAACAATATTGTTCTTTTTTATAAACCTGATTTTGTTTCAATAATGGTTTATAAATAAAAGTGATTTAGGTACTGTGAAGTGGTTTCATTTATTCAAAATTTAAAAAAAATACCTTTTTCTGGGACGACAAATATTTTTGAACGGTAGTGTAGTTCTCATCATTAATATTATGTTTATCATAATACTTTTCTTGGATATCAAACCATACCTATCTATGATTGTTTTGATTGTTTTTTTCTTCTTTATCGTTATGTTATCTAGGATTTCTGCGAAAAACGAATAACCATTTTCTAGAGTAAAAACTGTTTGTTTACTCCCGTAACGTATTCTCTGGAAGTAGGTATTTAGATACTGATCCGATTCCGATAAGTTATTTTACCATATCTTCCCATTCATGGATATAAAGAAAGTGAAATATCCCCTTGACGAACTCCTCTTTACACTGGGATGGTTCTCCTGTTGTCTTGAGCTTTACTTAGGCTCTGTCTCTAGAGTAAATAATATTCAGGTTTCTGGTGTATTTCATTTGAACACCTTGGCATTTCAGGGCTTCCCTCATGTATCCATGTTCCAGGGAATCAAATGCTTTAGGAAACTCTACAAACCCTATGTAGTACGTTTTCTTGTATTCTCGATATTTTTGCAGAATTTTCTAATAACATGGATATGTTCAATTGTAAAACAATTATTACGGAACCCAGCTTGCTCTTTTGGTTGATTTTCATCTGTGGAGAGTGGACCAAAATAATAACTGAGTGGTACCCTAGGGGCGAAAAGAGAAATAAAGGGAGACAGTGTAAACGTTGGGGAGACGACTTCAGACAAATGGCGGGCCCTAAGTGGACCCCAGTGGACTCGAATAGCCAGAGAACAAGCTGCATGGAAGTCCTTGGAGGAGGCCTTTGTCGAGAGACAAGCTGCTACAGATAATTAAACCAATTACCGATATACTTACTACAGAGACCACAATCAGACGTAACAAGTATCAATGTAAATAGTGATTAGTATAAAATGTAAGAATAAGATTGTAAAGAGTACCTAACTGTTATTAAGGCTTTTTTTAACGGCCTATTCTGTCCCACTGCTAGGCAAAGGCCTCCCCCAACTCCTTCTAGATCTTTTAATCCCGAGCCGCTCAGGCTTATTTCATTTTATTTTTATTTTTTTTTAATCGTATTTCTTTTAGCACCTACCACTATTTGTCTCTGCACTACTTAGCACAACGCTTTTGTACTTTTGTGTGCATAAAGTATTAAATAAATACTTGTACTAGTAGGTACCTATACCTACTACCTGTACGCATTAACTTGGCACCTGGTTCGACACATTTCGAATGACGTTTTGATGTTCTAATATAAATGAAACAATCCGATTTCGAAGAAAACAATAAAAACGGTTACCGTTGTGTTTATATAATGTTCAACGAAATCAAATTATTCATTTTAAATTAAAAAGTAAAACGTCATACGAGCCAGGTGCCAAATTAACGCGTACGGGTAGTACACAAGTTTTTACTTATGTTCTGTTCTTGATGGCAATATTTACCGTAATAGCTCACCGGGGGGGGGGGGGACTCACAGCCAGTCAGGTGGACGCTAACCTTCGCGGAAAACCAAATAAAACATCAGTGTAGCACAAACGTTTTTTGCGGATATCCAGGAATTTTCTCAAAATCGTCGATATAGGAAACAGAGGACAGATTGATCAAATACCTGCCTTTGAGGTGTTGTGGAATTTCTTTTTCCTTGAACCAAACATTGTTTTTTGTTGATACCAACGGCACTACTGGGAATTGTATTGTAGCTATCGGTAGATATAATAGATCCTACGTTTAAGCTGACGTGCAACAATTCTGTATTGTATGCCGACAGCATACAGAATAAATACAGAATAGTCGCGCTGCACTAGTCTTATACGTGCGCCCACGTAACCACGATGCTGCATTGCTTTTAACGTAAGACTGCATCGAGGCAAGTACAAGCTTCAGCAGGCGTTCACAGGTAGTTACAATAGCGCATGACTGCATCGCTTTAGTAGCGATGCAGGATCGTAGTTACGTGGGCGCACGTATAAGACCAGCGACAGCATCGCGATCTTTTTGAAATTCTATCGCTACAAAAAGTCGACTTGGGTAGCTTGCCTTAAGGTTGATGACCATGGTGTTCATGTGCGATATGGCTTTAAGTGACAGTGATATAATGTGAGACAGTGATATAACGTTCAAGATTCCGGCCAGAGGTATCCCATGGATTCTGAATTGAGGATTCTAAATTATAAACTTTTAAAACTCTACCTACTATAGAATGAGAATTTATCAAAGTTATTATTTAAGTACCTAAAGTATGACAATTTCTTTACTTTCAATTCTCAATTTTGAAACGAGGGTAAATCAATTGTTCACTCAATGCCCATGGCAACAAGTTAAAAGGCAGAAAATTAAAAACCAAGCCGAAACCCTTTGTTCAAACTGCACAGCACTGATTCGATTTCATCGACAAGCCTATGGGGGTTGTTTTAAAAGCCTACCTACGTTAATTAATAAAACACGTACGTAAAAAAAAATCGTATCAAAGCTCCCATAGACAGGCGCGACGCGACAATGCGACAAACCTGTTGTATAAGTATGTTCATATTGTTCTACGGATATTATATTACTTCAGCATAGCAATTTCTATGAAAACGCATTACAACTTGGTACTTGGATTATATTTTACTGAATAGAAAAGAATATCTAAGATATTTTATTATGGACACCATAAGTACAAGTCTTAGAAAAGATAGAATATTACATAGGGGACACAATGGGCGGCCTTATACCTAAACGCAAAATCTGACTGTAATAATCTATGTTATTAATCTATTATTGAGATTGAATAAATTATTGAGCAAATGTCCTTTGCCATTGCGTCCAGTCCATGCGGTACCTAAGAATGTAATAGTACTACTACTAAGTTAACAATCAATTCTTTACTAAAACACCATAGAGAGTCTCTCGTTTGACATGGATAACAGTAGTCACTAATTTGGAATAGTGTTGATTCTTTCATCTTTGGAAGAAACTGAAGGATATTGATGAAAGAAAATGAAGAATACGTAACTGCTAATACCATGCGGTTCAGAATACAAGTCTGTCCCCCCATTTGGGGGAGGCCTATGTCCAACAGTGGGCGTCTTTCGGCTGATATGATGATGATCTATTATAATATCATGCTACACCTATCCTACACCTACCCTAACCAGTCCAAAAAATACTATGACATGTCTCTGGTGTCCTGGTACTTGATGTTTCAGGTCTCTCCCGAATTGTGGCTACACTAATTCAGCGCACACTGCTGGTACCTAACAAAGTATTTCACAGTTCAAAAGTGAGACAATTTAAATTGGAATTTAAATGGCCGCTTTGTATGCAAAATATAAAATTCATAAAGGAACGTTTAGTGTAGCAGTTAAGATAGCAATTTCTCTAAGTGCTACGAACGCTACGGGCTACGGTGCTACGGAGCTACGGTGCTACGTAGCTTTCTCACATGTGACATTTCAATTATTTTGTCACAACCAAAATAGATTGCGCATTTGCGCTCAAACTTGTGAGGGAATTTACTTGGCATTCTTTGACAACTCTGTCTTGGTTGTTGAAGTTTGGTTCAGTTTAATAATGTTAATATCGTCTATTGTTTGAAAAGTTTAACGTGAAGATAAACGAATTGTTCGGAGCACGTTCGGAGAATCTCTTTTAATATAAAATTCAATAAGACTGCGCATAATGCCATTGTAATTAAAGATACACATATCTGATAATTAATTAAATTATCATAGCGTAAACGTCCAGTAGATACGACTATGGTGAACCTAAAATTCATTGCTATGATCCACACGTCTGGTTTCAGGATTAGCGATGAATAAGTAACACTGAAAGTATACGTTATTTCAGCAAAGTAAAGTGAAATCAACAGAATACTGTTCTCATTTCTGGGAATCAGACCTCGGTCCTTTATGTACGCAGGTCCAGTGTGGGCTGGTGGAGAATGTTATTATTCCTACCCCGAGTTTCTGGAAAACATCGGGTGGGGTGTAACAGGGACGCAGCCGCAGAGGAGTACTCGAAATATCTTGTGAATATACAACAACCGTATGTACCGCTGAGTAATCGCTAAATACACACAACGGGCGATGGACAATTTATGAGAATATAATAAGACCGCTAGGTGCCATATTTACTTACTTTCAAAGTCATAAGCGATCTTGCCAAAACATTTTTCGTTGCATATGATTTTTGCAAGTGGCCTCCTACGTTCCATATGAGTTTTATTTTTAATCATTGATAACAAATTAAATGCAAGTCAAGACCTGTGACTGGCTGTTGAAAAGTTACTGCTAAATAACGCACGTTTAACAAATTGTGACAATCATTTTGTGATAATTTTCTGTAAAGAAACTTGTCCCTTTTGTCTATGCCTAAGATGAGGAATCGTTTGAATCTATCTCATCGCATTAGTCCTTAATATAGTAGTTCGGAAAGGGAGTCCTATGACCCATTATATATTTAATTTTGTTATACTAGGTTTTCTTTATAACATTGAAGTTTACCTATAAGACAACTCTGTATGCCATGTACAAGCTACTTTTTTTTTTGACATTGGCAAAATCATCGAATGTTCGTCGATGGAGCCATAACCATAAAAAATTGAATTGAAGCTACTTTTTGAATATATTTAACTATCAGTAAACTGTTGTAATCGCGTAACTGTGAAACATGAGGTATTTTTTTTTCTTATGAATGGGAAATCATCAAATGACTTCTTCCACTCTGGGTGGAGCGGGAGGGAGTGTCAGACTCTTACTGACTAGAACCCATCCGTGCTCCTCCTAGTGCCATTTGCGTTCCAGGGCCGCGGTAACTCTTTCGAGCAAATTCCGCAACCCTGGCAGGCTCATTACCATGGGATCAATAGCTCTAAAGTAGCCAATAGGTACTTAACTAACGGAAAAAGTTTAAATTAGTAAGTAATAAATCCAGATGTAAAAGTTAGATTTTATCACTGGAACTTAGTTAATATATTATGCTACCAAGTCTTTGGGGAAGTGTAATAAACCAAAACGAGGTCGGAGCGAAAATTCGAGTTTTTTTTAACTCCTTTTAGTTGGTAGCTTTTTAATGATTTTAATTTTTAAGAAGTTTTTCAACCAAATACGGTGAGCAGGAAAATGTGGAATATTTAATGAGTTGACATATACAAAGTAATTTGTATAAACAATAAGTACTTTTAAGGTATTGGTTTTGGTTTGTGATATTATGAGATTTGTACCTTCTTGATTTTAGTCGTTGCTCCTTGTTAGGCATAAAAAAGTTTTTTTAAGAGTAAGAAAAGGCTAGACCTTCGAATAACTTATAAAATATAGAAAGTTTTAACTTACCTTTCGCATAAACTACACTAAACAATAACACAGGTACAAACAAATACACCACTTTAAAACGCATTTTAAAAACTCAAAAAGTACACCGCAACACAAAAAACTTTTGAAAAACTTAATACTTTTGCACTACTTCAATTCTCAAACGACGTAAACTTTCTTTCGTACGGAGCTCCTTGTCGGTACAGTCAACGAGAGCGAGCGTCGAGTTCATAACCGATACTGGCCGTGGCTGTCCCGAAATTCCAGGCTGCCGAGTGAAGAGTCTGCAAGTAACGCGCACGCGTCAGAGTGAGGAAAACACAGGATAGATACGAACAGAAGGTTGGTTAGGAAATATTGAATTCATTGAGTATATAAATATACCTAAAACTGACGTGTACTTTAAAAGTGTTGTTTAATACAAACTAGTTGACCCGACACAGCCCCGGATCTAGGGGGGGGCAAGCCGGGGCCCATGCCCCGGGCGGCAAGTTCAAGGGGCGCCAAACTCACATGTTTGAAAAAAAACTTATTCGATGTGGGTGGTAAAATTATTGAGCTTTCTACATTCGCTCTTGAATTTCGCATTCTCTTGAATCTCTATTTTTCTGCATTTAAGTCGTAAAAGTGACTCCTAAGCAAACTTTGGAAACGTTTTCTTTTCCCCTTTCAAGGATCTAAAATCGACTGAATGTGAGAGTGATCAGAGTTATCTATATAGACCTACTTCAGTAATACAAAAGCAAAATCTTTGTACCTCTTTTTACGAAAAAAACGCAGGCACAGATAAAGTCCATGGAGAATGAGTCCAGAAAGCTAATATTTTTTTAATAATGCTTAAAAAATTGATAAATTATTAAAAACGTATGGTCGGATTTCGATCACTAGTTAAAATAGTTATCGAAAGTTTCATAATAATAATGTATAAATAAGCAGATGACCCGGTGAAGATCGATTACCTACATATATTTGTGTAAAACTACTCTAAACCTAACCTACTGAATATACACACAAAATTTCATAAGAATCGATCAAGCCGTTTCGAAGGAGTTTTGTAACAAACACTGTGACATGACACGAGAATTTTATATATTAGAAGAAGTGTGGAAGAGAGGAGGGCGCCACTATCAAGTTTTTGCCCCGGTTTGGAAAAATCATAGATCCGGGACTCCCGACAGGCGTTGTCCTGTCCAATCAAACTGAGTTTATAGATACAAACTTACATTAATCCTATCCGAAAATACTTTTTCAGTTTTCTTTACAATTTTTCATGATGTTTTTCCCAGCGGTTCTCCAGTGTTTTGCTTAGGATCTTCTAACAGCACTTCATTCTTACTAACAGTTATAGATAGATATAGGTACCTACTGAAGGCATATCATTAATAATTAAATACAATAAAATAGGAACAGAAGCTTGGCTCCATTCAATGAGCATAAACTCACGTATATAAATACAGTGAGTGCCAGCTGGTTTTTGTTTGGGATTGCCAAAGGTGTACCTACTCGTAAGTCTTTGAGCGCGTGCGCTTGTGTTCGCTTGTTGTGTGGAGCTAGCCCAAGCTAGCCTTCTGCATTATTTTGTGACATAAAGAACGAGTTCCTAGTATCCCTGTCTGTGCCTGTACCTCCTGATATGATTGAAGTCAACGATTTGTGTGGATAAAGCTCTCAAAGACACGATAGTTTTATTACTTCTGCATTGGTTAGTGGTCTAGCTTTGTTTAAAATTGTTTGTTCCTTTGTGTTAGAGCAAATTCTGCATTCGTTTTTCTTGTCATTTGAAATGGATGGACGAATCCGTAACTTTGAAAAGTTTTGTTGTTCTGTAGTTTTTCGTTTGAGTTTTTTTCTCTGTCTAACTTTGGATACCTTTCGCTACGTATGAGATTGTTACGAAAGGCAAATACGGGCGGCACGTCGACGTAAATAGATGGAAAGATAAATCATTTATTTGAAGCAACACAAAAATAAACAAAATCTACAAAAGGTAGGTTCTACTCAAAACGATCACATTATCAAAATAATGAAGTAGGTACCAACCTCCAGGGTTGCGAATTTTGTTCGAAAGAGTCACGGCGGTCCGCAAAACGGTGAACGCAAAGTTCACTAGGTTTTAGTCAGTAAGAGTCTGATACTCCCTCCCGCTCCACCCAGAGCGGAATTTAAGGATGGGGAAATCATGAAATGACTCCCATTTAATGATTGTCCATCCTTAGACTATATAACTTTTCCTAGAAGCATCAGCCTACTCTTGAACTGGGGCTTTAATATAAAATTTATGACTAGTTCTTTTGAAATAAAGTTTATTAATTTATTTCAGTTATATTCCTTGACGACTGAATCCTGTAGGCTAGGTACCCACTAATTTAAGATAGGGTAGTTATTTATCTATTAGGTAAGTACTGTTTTTTTCCCGCGGCGGAAAAAATCTTGTTTTTTGTGAAAGGATATACTTTTCGATTAGTCCCATTGAAATATCAAAATCGGTTTAGTCACAGAACAGATAAAAGAGGTAGGTATGTGCCTACCTATGTAAAAATCATCCATAGTTCGCCAGTCATGTACCTATACCTAAGTCCTATAATAGAATGAAACGAGCCAGGATGTGTTCTCCATTTCCAAAAACCTGGTCTTTTATTATTCAGGTAGCTTAGGTATACAGCAGTACAGCTTAGAGCGTAGCCACTATAGAAACCTGAAATTCAGCTCCAGTATTTCTTTACACTAGCTCTCAATCTTAGCAGGCACTAAATCTTGCAGCTGAACCACCTACTTCCTGGTATTAAACCTCTTTCAGGACGACCTCGACAACTGGGCGGTTACAAAGGTGAGTCTGAATTATTTAATGCAGTTTAAGTTCGTAGACGCTCTGGGATTACGGCGGCTTAGCTTACTAAATTGAAATTTTATCCTAACAAAGTTTCTTGTTTAAAAGGAATTTTATAAACGTGCCTTTGTCTTGATAACAGTTGATAAATTCTGTAAAAATCTCACCAAGAAAACTTAGGTATGTAGGGAACTACCTACCTTACAGTGATTCGAATACGGAAAATGCAATATTTTCATCTTGTTTTCATTTCGAAGAATTCCATGTAAAATAGACCGTACATGCCTAAATTAAGGTGATAGGTATATATTAAATATATCACCTTATTTTAGGTTATGGCCGTTTTTCGCTTTAGCGTTTCTTGTTAGGTACCTGGAACCGGAATGTGAAATTGTAGTAGGTAGGTACTTACTTATATGCTTTTTGACTAAGTATGTGATCTAGAATCCAACTGAAGGAATACACGATACGAAGGGTTGCGATTTAGTAAAGCTCGATTAGGAGGAATGCTTTATTTCTGCAAAACGAAAGCTTGTCTTAGATTCGAAGTAGGTACCTAAAGACATGTTTTCTATTTCAATTAATTACTATTTTATAGTAGGTAGGTACCTATTGTCCGTATGCAAACCTTACCTATAGCCAGTCTATATATTCTGTCGACATCTCACCGTGTACACTTAGGTGGAGTGAACGACAAGTGAAATGTCATTCCATCTTGTGTGTGTGGTTTGACTTTTGACGTTCACTTCGCCTAAGTTTTAACTTCGACATGATTACAGAATCGCACTGCAGAACTACAACCCTTCGTTTCTGGACAGAATCGAATGGTTGTGAATAGATCTGAAACGTTAGGAAATCATGAAGTATTTGCTGAGCCTGCAGTAGCGGCGGACCACCACGAAATCATCACCATAAAAAAAAACTTTTTTTTTAAACCTTTACCCACACTAGCATTTCTCCTATATCATAGGTGCGTGGACAAACATATAAACTCACAGCCAGACCCGGAACAACTATTTTTGTTGGCCATACAAATATAAAAAATATTTGTATAACCGTGCGGGAATCGAACCCGCGACACGCGCCGCAGTCAATTATCGCTCGACCACTGCGCCAACCGTGCCGTCAAAACCGTAAAAACTGCTATACATCGGTATTTAATGTACCTACCAACTTTAAGCTCAACCACCAACTTTTTGCTGACTGCGCTTTCCGACGCGCGTGGAACACAACGAGCCGTCGACTCGGGCCTGTTCATCGGACCGCGAGCTACCCATTGCTTGCCGTCCACAGGCATCAAGGCGCCATGCTCAAGAGAATCAGTTCCTGAACGGCAGGTACCTAGCGCTTATGACCACTAAATCACGAAGACAGTTCGCTTTTTTGTTTCAGCGAAAACCTACCTAAAAATATCTACTTATCATTTGAAAGCAGGTATCCTCTTAGGAACTCGCCTACTTAGGTAATGTCGTCAATACAAAAAAAAGGTAGGTAAGTATAATTAAATTCTTAGTTATTTGACCGAAATCTTTCTGTTAGGCAACAACAATCGCATTGTATGTTACCATTTAAAAGAAAATAGATTGGTGAACTGTTGGTAAGACCCAAAGATTCCATTCAATGCCTGGGTAACATTTACTTAATAGAAAACTTTTGTTATTTTTAGGTTGGCAACCAAAAATAGCTGATATTTTTTGGAGAGTTTGGTGTAGGTAATTATCAAAAGACGAAAATTAAAAAGGTTTTAAGTTTGGGTAGGTAGACGGAGTCCGGGATAGTTTAGCATTTTTTTTTTTTTACTGCTCCGTAGTACAACCAGTTGACAATCGCAGTTGTACCACGGGTCGGTCGCTGATAATAGCCACTGCTCATAGAATCTTTGTCGAACTAGATATTGCGACTTTGCCACACTTCTTAGACTCCATACGCGCCTCCCACCTCGCTCAAGCGACCGCGTCGTTGCGATCGGCAGTTTGGTGGAGAAAGAAGTGACCACATATTTTCGTGCCCAAGATTTTTAATTTTCGATAAGCTAAGTATTTGATTTCTGTTGCTTACTGTGAATATATTCCAGCATGTCATTTATAAACATCGTACCTAAGTGTAATTATCCTAGTAACATTTACGGCAGACAGCTTTTACTTAGGTGTTAGGTATACCTACTTGATTTTTTTATAAAAATGTAATAGCGGACAGCTTGGCGTGGGGTGGGAGACATTACCCTGGCGTCGGGAGGAGACTTTACCCTTAGGTACTTTAGACAGACTGAAATATTTTGTATGATATTAGGTAAGTACTGTTTTTTGTGAAAGCTTTTTATAAAAAATATAGTTTTTGTAAAAAAGGGTTTCTAATTATCAGTTTATTAATACTCACTGTGACGTATTAATAAAGTACAAGCGGCGCATGCACGTCACGGCATTGCTTGCCCAACCGCCGGCCGGTGCGGACGTGTATGCGCTCCTTGGTGAAACGAGTGTTTGGCTTTGATTTACGAACCCAGCAGCAAACGAGGACACCACAGTGGCGACGAGCCTCAAGTAAGTGGTAAATTATGCTGCTATATGAAAAAGGAGAAATATGAACACACGTGCACGAAAAAAAAAAAAAACAAAAAAATGAAACACTAATAACAACCTCACGGTTTTATGGTGCTATCGATTAAGTGGTATATGTATCTATCTGTCCAAGTACTATTAAAACAAATGACTAGACATTACAAATAACAAATACAGTGTTATTTGTCTGATCGATCAATGATAGGTTATAATTATCATTGTCATGAAAAAAAGCAATTAATACTTTTCTAAAAATAATTTCTATCATAATTATTGTTATATTCTTGACTACAGCCGTGGATATTTCTAAAATAAGTTAAAATTAAAATTTTAAAATAAGTACCTACTCGGTGGTAACGGTCTTCTTATATCTTGTGACGATAATTTCGACGTAGGTACCTAT
Organism: Melanchra persicariae; assembly: GCA_947386135.1. Classification (NCBI taxonomy): domain Eukaryota; kingdom Metazoa; phylum Arthropoda; class Insecta; order Lepidoptera; family Noctuidae; genus Melanchra; species Melanchra persicariae. The sequence goes on along the minus strand of OX376648.1, from coordinate 15,568,782 downwards.
TAGTAGAAATTATAATAAGAAATACCGTGTACTGTGTGTAACTCCGCGTTAATGTAATTTATCCAGTGAAATTTTTTATTTAAATGCCTACGTAGGTATTAAGAATTTCCAGTGCAAAATTATAATTCCTCACTATTCATCACGTTCCCTTAAGTTAAACGATGTTTTAAGGTTGAGATACCTAAAGCAAATGTCGTTAGTAATATTAAAGCAGATAAGTCAAATGCATGCAATCAATCAGCGCAATAGGTACATGTACTACTTATTGATATAGGTAGGTAATACAATATGCTATCATAACAAATGTACCAAAGTGTATTAGTGTATGTTGCCAAGGTGCAATAAGGTGCCAAGGAGCACAAAGTAGTATTTTTCCAAGGTGAATCAAGGTGCCAAGGAGCATTAAGGTGTAATTTTGCCAAGGGCATATATATCCATAAAAAATGCAAATTACATGGATCAATTGATTGATTCCTTTGTCGTTTTGAAGTTTTAGCAACATTAAATATCACTAAACCTAATGTAATAAATGTCACCGGCATAACCCATATCTACTTCGCGTAATAAAGATTTATATCACTCCAGTGGCGTAGCGTAGTAGGGGCGAGGGGCGACCCACCCCGGGCGGCCCCTTTAAAACTTAAACAAGGGGGCGGCTGACACCCATGCTAAGCCACTGTAATACTCATTCTATTATAGTCCATTTACGCCGCATCTAGCTAAAAAAAATAAAAAAAAAAGTAACAATAAAATACTATTCAGGGACATAATAATGTGTAAATTAGACATATATTGTAGTTTATTCGTTATACAGTCATCGTGGTAAAATATATCTAGGACTTATATAGGATTTTGCAGTGTGAGAACATGGTATACACATTCAGATAGTAATTTTGAAAAAAAAGAAAAAAAAAAAAAGTTCGAGTGAACAGGCTCCTTCTGGGTAAGCTCGCTCCATCGTAGACTTTGTCTCTGTCATATCTGACATTGACTAGAGTCAAGAGCAAACCCATCACAAATACAAAAAAAAAAAAAAAAAAAAAGATTGGGTTACAGATTGCTAATAACAATATTATGAGGAAATTTAGGACCAGTAATCTGTATTTTACTGAAAGCATAAATAAAATACGAAACACCTTATCCAATGGCGCCAAGGGTGCAATACAAAGGCAAATCAATGGCGCCAAGGGTGCAATACAAAGGCAAATTGACATTGTTTCAGGTCGCTCAAAATGTCCAATTTACCACCGGCAGAACCCTTGCAATGCGAAGGTTGTTCCAAGAAAGAAAGAAAATGAGTTTATTTGGCACACACATATAAAACTCATAGTTTTATCTTAGTCTACTTATACATTGACATAATGTCGAGTAGCGTATTTACAGCCCATTAAAAATATATCATACCTACCCAAATTTAAAAAAAAAAAAAAAAAAAAAATGTTTTTACTTGGTACCCACATTTACAATTATTTACGTTTTTTAACAATTCAATTGGGTTTGGACAAGGTATGAAAGATGTATTATTTTCATGGTTACTTTTATTATATTATTAACGACAATTACATCACAATATTGAAATTAAAATCAAAATCAAAAGTCATTTATTCAAATTAGGCTGAGAGCCAGTACTTTTTGAACGTCAAATTTTACATACATAAAGACAGTGCCCCAAAACGCCCACCCGTCACCACTTCCTAGTGTTTTAGCTGGGAAAAAGAAGTGGCGCAACAAACTCCCCAGCAACACATCTGTCTGTTACGTTTTAAGAACTTGAATTAAACAATAGTACGCAAAGTATTTTAAGACACAGGAACAAAAATAAATATGTATCCAATAACATGGAAATCATAAACTTAAATAGTATTTACAACATGTTAGCTAGCACACTCCATTATACGAGTACCATTAAAAAAAACGGGCAATGGTAAGATTTAGCGATTAGGTACTTGTCTAATAGTATACTAGCACAATTTATATTGAGAGAATCATAAAGGAGCAAGGAGCTCGTGGCTAAATTATAACAGCCGCACGGGCCAATCTTCAAGGTAAAGCAACGCTTGTCGAGGTTGGTCTGTGGATCTTAACGTACCGAGACTACTCCGTGCCTCGGAAAGCACGTTAAGCCATTGGGCCCGGCTGTCATTTGTAGACCTTTGGCAGTTACGTTACGAATTCTTGGAGGCCGGAAGGTCTGACACCGGTCTTGCCATGAAGTACCGTATTACCTAGCCAGTTAATGAGTTGTGGAGGTCTGGTGGGCAGCCGCTCCACGTAGAATGCTGGTATTCGGCTGAATCCGGTTTGGCTGGGAGCCGACCCCAATGTAGTTGGGAATAGGAGTGTAACGAACATATTGGTATTAGTTAAGAGATTAGTAATATTCCATGGATTCACGTGTCAGTAATCCGACGAACTAATATATGCTAATATTTAATATTCACATATTCCACAGATTACTAACATGTACAATAATCTTTTTCATAATCTGGGATTCCATTCACTTGACACGGATCGGTGGGATTAGACTCACTCAATCATTCTGACATTCGTGAAGTGATACGTATTAATAAGTATTAGTTAAATATTACTGATATAGGGTAAATAACTCACAGAGGGCCACGCAAAGAGTAAATAACTCACAAAGGGCCACGCATAGAGTAAATAACTCACAAAAGGCCACGCAAAGAGTAAATAACTCACAAAGGGCCACGCAAAGAGTAAATAACAAACAAAGGGCCACGCAAAGAGTAAATAACTCACAAAGGGCCATGCAAAGAGTAAATAACTCACAAAGGGCTACGCAAAGAGTAAATAACTCACAAAGGGCCACGCAAAGAGTAAATAACACACAAAGGGCCACGCAAAGAGTAAATAATACACAAAGGGCCACGTAAAGAGTACTTGCATCTTTATATTAGGGCTACGCAGTTGTGTTTCTGTTAATGATTTTCAATAAAAAGCCACGCAAACGTAAGAGTCAATTTTATTAAAATCTAAAATGACTCATGCGTCATCCACACTTCCAAACTTCCTGATTGCGAAGATGATCAGACATAATTATCGACACTCGCAGGGAGAAATGGAAGAGGGCTCTTGAATTTAACATATTGCCTGTCATCATCGACAATCCTGCTAAGAAACGAGCTACTCTCTACTACGTTGGGGGAATAGCACTACAAACAAGAAGTTGACTATAATCTTCCGGGTAGATTATAGTCAACGTTCATGCTGAAGAAGGGGAAGGTGTCGATGTCTTTGCATTAGCTCTAAAGAAATGAGACAGTTCCTTAAGTTCGAAACAAAGTCGGATTAACGAAATTTATATTTTCTAACAAAAAAAGAAAACAGGAGGAAGTAGAAACATTTCAACGATTTTATTAAGCTTGAGAAATCATGCCGGAAAAGGTCAATTTCATAATAAAGAGGAGTATATTATCGACCAAAACACTGAAAAGCGTCAAATGTAAAGTCGAATGTAGAATCGAATGTAGTCTAATGTAAAATCACGTACAATTTTACACGTAGAGTCAGAGGTTTTTATTTTCTTTGTTCAAATTAATGTGATTTCGATGACTATTATTGGTGCTTGGACTTGGTAATCATGAATACTAGCTAATCGCGGATCAAACCTAAAACGTTTGTTTCAATGAAACCATTTACAGCCACTGTCGGTGTGTCAAAGGTTTACCGACTGAACGACATTAGAGTGACATGGAAAAGCTCTGTAACATGAAAAGTTTTTAGACAATTACCGTAGAGATTAACGATAGCAAATCGTAACAAGACGCAATAGGTGCAATATATTGCGTAAAAGGCGGTATCTGTAGAAATTGCGAGACCGTTATTATTGATGTTTAGTGATGTAGATACTAAAGTCGATTAGATGAGGTCCGTGAGATTTCATTAGAGAGTTTTAAGCGCTGTGTGGTATAAGGTAAAGCTCAATTAGATTGCAAAGAAGGTAAAAAAAAAAAAAAAAAAAACGATAACGATTTATTAGTAAACTAAGAGTGAAACTGGATTAATTAAAATCCTAAATTCAAAGGTTCATTTAAGAATTATCAAGGAGATGGACCTGGGTATACCTCGAATAAGGGCGCTTGACTCTAAGCGAATGTATAAATACCTTCATGATCGTGTGAGAAAGACCCCCGATCACTGCCTCGAGACTTAGATGACATAGTTGATGACAGTGATAATGAAACCAAGTCTGATGGCTTGTTTACTAAACTCTTGACCGCACCTCATGAATAACATGAGGCGATGGGTCTCCAAGGAATCGTTGGTACAAATTCTGTCTGTGCACCAAGTACACAGCGCTTAATATGTTGTTGCACATATCGTGCTAGATATTTTCAAATTGTTGTTGCGATTCTGGTCTGTGTTGGTGCACAGATTATAACGGAATTTTCATGAGTGAGTATGCATTTCAGAAAATTATTTTGTTAGATCGGATATCTTTCCGTTGAGTAATGTTGTGCGGGGAGCGCTGTGTACAAAGCCCCCATGACTGGATATTGTACTACACCCGAGTATGGGTGCTAGTCACGGATGGCAGTGTCGTGGAATCATGGCGCTACGGTATAAATGACTACGCCATTGGCTGCTGCATAGAACAACCAAGGGTGTAGTGTAGACAAAATCAAACTGGTCAATTTATGTATTAACCTTATAGATGTACTCTTTCTTTTTTTTGAGTTTTTATTTTTCTATTAACTCACACACTGTTTTATTAATGGATCCAATATTTGTAAATATGTGAGTACCATGTACTTATTAAGAAAATGAAAAATTTACCTCTGCTGGTAATACTTTTATTTCTATAAGCAGTATACTCTAGGTGCATCAACCTCACATATACCTATCAAAGTTACTGTGTGTATTCAAAATATTGTAAAACATTTATTTGAAAAGAGTAACTATGGAGTTTCTTGTCCGTTCTTCTCCATAAGAATCTACCTTTGCGAACGGACAGTAGAGTCACCTTATTTTGTATACATAATATTTGGATGTAAATGATGACGTTCAAAAGAGCCGTTTGATGGCCTTATGGAAATTAACGTTTTGACTTAGACTTTTATGAAACACAGTTTGGAAAGCAAGTCAAGGAAAAAGGGAAAAGTATGGTATATACCTGGAAATAGGGGAAAAAATATTATCAAACAGATGATTCAGGGGATAAAAGTGATTCGATAGAAGCAAAAGAATAGATAAATAACTCTGTTAAATTGTATAATAAGTATTCAGTGGAAGATAAATTTTACCTTGTTAGAAATTATAGAATGTGGAGAATTAATTAACTATTTGATAATTAAGTTAAAATAATTAATCAGTAATTATATTTGTTTTTTTAAATTCTTATGTAAAGGAAGAGGTGTGACGTATTAATAAAGTACAAGCGGCGCATGCACGTCACGGCATTGCTTGCCCAACCGCCGGCCGGTGCGGACGTGTATGCGCTCCTTGGTGAAACGAGTGTTTGGCTTTGATTTACGAACCCAGCAGCAAACGAGGACACCACACTCACTATTGTAAAAGTAACTTAGGTAGGGTAAGAAATATTTGTGATTACTAGTTAATTCCTCACTTGATACTCAAAGTACTTTCCTCGTGTTCTCATTTAGGTACTATCTACGTAATAGGTACCTAGGTACTGTGCCATATTTTTATGATTTAATTTCTTTATAGAATAATATGATTAGGTATTTTACAATTTATAGAAAATAGCGATTTGTAAGTAGATATGGAAAGATTTATGAGCATTTTAGTGGAAGGCATACTCTCCCGGACTCCCCGGTACTTGCGGCATTCTTCATTCTTATTAACAAATCTGAAGATTCGGTGCTGAATTTCAGGAATTGTACCAAGATTCTTTGCTATGAAAAGTAGCTACTTTGTACCGACGTCAGGATTGAGGGCCCCACGCTGGAATTGTAAAACTAAAGCCATCACGATTTAGTAGAAGTTGTAGAAAAATAGTAAATCCGATCCAAACATTTGTAGAACAAAAACAAAAAAAATGTTACAGCAATTCAAAGGTGTCCCTCAATCTCAAGGGTATATGTAGGTATCTCGGTAAGTAAATCGATGCAAATTCACGCTATAGGTATATAATATCAAGATTTAGTAGAAATAAGTAAGTACCTACCTAGGTCCAAAATTCAGCACTATCAACGAACGTAGGTTTCACAAGGGTTTAAATGGGTCCCTCAATCCTGATATATCTGGACTGAGGGTCATTGCGTTCTGGCAAACTGGGTAGGTAGGTATGTTTACAAAATAGGTATATTTTTTCGTCACTATTTAGTAGAAGTCATCAAATAATTTGTAAAACAAAAAAAAAACAGGAACCTACGTACGATACGGTGTATAAGTTAAAAAGCCAAATCGAGGACCCTCAATCCTGACGCTGTCAAAAAAAACCTTTTATCATAGCTCACCAGGTTCCTCCTCTTCACCTACTAGCTGTGCCCGTGACTTCGTTCGCATGGATGTCGGAAAAAATTGTACGTACAGAGGAATGAGGAGACTGGATGCTCATGACTTAATAATAACAGCCGCAAGGGTTGATATTAAGGTTAAACAATGCTTGCCGGGGTCGGCCTGTAGATGGCTGACCATTTTAACATACCTACCGAGATTCCTTCGTGCCTCGGATAACATGTTAAGTTGTTGGTCCGGCTGTCATTTGTAGGTCTTTGGCAGACGTTACGGATTGCCAGAAGCCAGAAAATCTAACACCAGTCTTGCGTGTTTCCCAGTTATTAGGTTGTGAAGGTCAAACAGGCAGTCGCTTTACGTACCTTAGATTCCTTAGCCCTTTCCACCCGAGTTAAACTGATCGTGAGTTTCGACTTAACAAAATTCTAAGCAAAAATTTAAACAACTTATGCGGACGCAACCGGTGTCGATCTTTCGTGAGTCTAGTAACGAATGAGATAAAAAATAGTTTTGCACTCTGCGCGCCTGTTTCTTCCTGTCAGTTCGTCGAAAGCCGGTTGAGGGATGGCTGCGTTTTTTGATCCCGGCGCTCCCGCACGTAAGTAGATCGATTTTTAGTAATTGTATTGGAATATTTGATATAATTTGATGTTTTCTGATTAAATACGAGTGTCTTTAGGTTTACTCATTAAGTTTTTGCAAATTGAAGCATAAGTTTCGTAATTATTTTCTGTCAAAATTGAACACGCACAATCATGTAACATCGGTCGTAACACGTGATGTTGTTGCATTTGTTATTTTCTATTTTATTTGTTATTTTGATCATAATACAGTGTTAAAATGGTTTTTTTTTTCTTTTTATTAGGGGTCCGAATGACGGATGAAGCAATATTAGATCAATTAGTGGACGGAAATCTATCGAAGATTGAAGACTTCGACGACGAAGACTTTGATTTTCAAACAAATACTCTTTTTGATGAATTGGCTTGCCAAGATCTCTCCGATGGTGACCATGAAGATGAAGAAAGAAGATGAGCAGATGATACCATTTACAGGCCGCTGTCAACTTCGTCAGGTAGTGAAGAACAAACCTAGACCTGTGGGGTTTAAAAACTTTGTCCTCACAACTAGTGAAGGAAGGTGTTAGATTTCGACACATACAGAGGTGCAAGGACGTTGTTTGGTGATACGAATCTCGGTCTCGGTCCTTCGGTAATCTTACATCTAGCTAAAAGGATTCCCCCTGGTAGCTGTGTTTACCACGATAAATATTTCACCAACGTTCCTTTGATTGAAGAAATGAGCAAGTTAAATCTGCATTCTACGGGGACAATAATGCTAAATCGTATACCTGACCGAGCTACAGTAAAATTTAAAACGGATTCTCAAATGACTCGTGGTGAAAGCCAACAGTTTGTTTGCGAACCTACTACAATAGTGTTATGTACAAGCAATAGCGATGCGCGGCCGCGCGACTGCTAGCGCGCACGCGGCGCCGCGCAGCGCCCCGCACACCGCACCCCCACTCGCGGGTCCGCTCATGTTGTTACAAAATAAAGCGTCAGTGCGTTCACAGCAGCCGTAGTTTTACTTGTGTCTCGTATCCAACAGTGGCGACGAGAGCGACCCACGCTATATCAAGATGGCCCAGTTTAGTTTCGGTATATTAAGTAATTTCGACCACACAGTGCACGAATGGCAGGCGTACAAAAGTCGCCTGCGGCAGTGGTTCGTGGCAAACGATATTTCAGAAAAAAACGACGCAACGGGTTCAAGACGGCGAGCAATTCTACTGAGCGCACTCGCCGACGGCACCTACCAGCTCGCAGCCGACTTGGCTTTGCCGAAACAGCTGGAGGAGGTGCCAGTAGAAGACATCTATGAGCTTCTAGACACTCACTTTTCCCCAACAAAGTGTGGATTCGGGGAGCGACACGCATTTTACGCGGCAACGCAGCAAACGGGTGAGACGCATGCGCAGTGGGCGGCAAGACTGCGTGGCCTCACGAAACATTGCAAGTTCGCCAACGTAGAAGAGGCATTGAGAGACCGTTTTGTGATGGGCATGTTGTCAGGTCCCGAGAGGGACAAACTGTTCACAAAGGACACGGATACCTTGACCCTGGCAAAGGCAGTGGAGTTGGCGCAGAGCGTACGGTGCGCGCGGGCAGGCGCCGCCGCCGGCGCTTCCACGACGGCGTCCATCACACAGCAAGAACATGCAGTGTTCAAGGTGCAGGGCAAGAGTGCGGGTTCCTATAAAGAACCAGTAATGGAGAAGTGTTCCGTGTGCGGTCGAAAGAACCATGCATCGTCTCAGTGCCGATTCGCGAACTTTACTTGTAGGAAGTGTAATACAAAGGGTCACTTACGTAGAATGTGCAAAGTAAAGTGTGTTGTGACCAGTGACGTGAGTGAGGAGGACGACGATGGTAAGGTTTTATGTTGTAACATCACTTCAGAGCGGGGAGAACCCATGACAGAAATCGTGTCTATTAACGGCTCAAAAATAAAGTTTGAGATTGATAGTGGATCGGCAGTAACGGTTATTTCCGAGAGTTTATACAACAAATATTTTAGCAGTTTGCCGTTATTACCACCTAAGAAAAGGCTATTTACCTACACGGGCAGTAGTATTATGTGTCTCGGCATAGTTCGCCTACCGGTCACATTTGGGCGGAGCACACATACACTAGATGCTTACGTGGTACGCAGCGAAGGCCCGCCATTGCTCGGAAGAGATTTTTTATCCCTATTTAAGTTAAAATTAGCACCTTGTAATTTCATAAATAATGAAACAAAAACCATCGATGGCTTGCATAATAGATTCAAAGACGTATTTTCGGATAAATTAGGTAAATTTAATAAATTCGAGGTCAAATTACGGTTAAAAGATGATGCAGAGCCAATGTTTTTCAAAGCACGTCCCATAGCTTTTGCTTTACGAGACAAGGTAGATAAAGAGATAGTCCGCCTTGTAAACTTAGGGATACTTAAACAGGTTGATCACTCTGAGTATGCATCACCCATAGTGCCAGTATTAAAACGCAATGGAAGTGTTAGGCTATGTGCAGACTATTCTGTAACCATTAATAAACAATTAATTGTAGAACAATACCCGTTACCTACAGTCCACGAGCTGTTTTCAAAATTGCACGGAGGTCAACAGTTCTCAAAGTTAGACCTGTCGATGGCCTATAATCAATTTGTTTTAGACGAAGACTCACAAAAGATTACATGCATAAATACTCATCGCGGATTGTTTCAGTATACACGTATGGTTTTTGGTTTAACCAGCGCACCGTCTATTTTTCAGCGCGCAATGGAAACCATATTATCTGGTATGGACGGTGTGTTATGTCTTTTAGACGATGTTCTTATCACAGCCGATGGACCGGGTTTACATTTACAAAGATTAACGGCAGTGTTACAGAGGCTGCAAGATGCAGGACTAACCTTGCAAAAAGAAAAGTGTGAATTTTTTAAAAATGAAATCAATTACTTAGGGTACGTAATAAACAAAGACGGTTTAAAAAAATCATCAGATAAAGTACTAGCAATTGAGAAATCCCCAGTGCCCACAGATGTAGGCAAACTTCAATCGTTTTTAGGATTAGTAAATTATATTTATTACCGTAATTTTGTACCTCAGGCATCCGAAATTTTAAGTCCCCTATACGACCTGTTAAGAAAGGGTGTTAAATGGCATTGGACCGACGAACATCAAAGTGCGTTCGTCGAAATAAAAAAACATTTAACGTCGGATCAGGTGTTAGCGCATTTTGACCCAAATGCAAAATTAATCCTCACCGTAGACGCTTCACCGAATGGGTTAGGTGCGATATTATCGCAAATTGATAAGGAAGGATGCGAGCGTCCTATTTCGTTTGCGTCTCGCACTCTAAACACAGCTGAAAAACGATATTCGCAGATTCAGAAAGAGGCAACGGCTATTATTTTCGGAGTTCGAAGATTCCATCAGTACTTGTACGGTAAGTCAGACCCGTTCATCCTGCGCACCGATCACAAGCCTTTAATTTCAATTTTTGGACCGCACAAAGGTATACCGGAGGTTTCAGCGAACCGATTACAAAGATACGCGTTGTTCCTCAGCGCGTATAATTATAAAATCGAATTCGTTCGTAGTGTAAATAATAGCGCGGATTATTTGTCCCGCGCAAGTCTTCCCGACGACGCGGACGATACGCGGTCGCGGTCAATGACCGCGGACAGCGCTCAGCACGCTGCCGCCGCGGCCTCCCCGATTGACCGCGCGTCCTATGTTCACTTCGTAATAGACGGACACATGCCAGTTACGCAGGACGAATTGCGCAAGGAAACTAGCCGAGATGTTAATTTGATGAAGGTGATTGATTTTATTTTTAAGGGTTGGCCTAGAAGCGTATCTGATGTGAATTTAAAACCGTTCCACATATGCAGGAATCAATTATCATACGAAGACGGTTGTGTTATGAGAGGGCATAAATTGATTTTACCAGAAAGTCTTCAAATGAAAATATTAAACGAACTCCATACTTCCCACCTGGGTATTGTAAAAACAAAGGCTGAAGCTCGTTCCCGTTTCTGGTTTCCGGGTATCGATAAAAAAATAGAAACTATGATCAACTCTTGTAGCGTTTGCATACATTTACGACCTACCCCTCCGCGCGCCCCGCTTGCACCCTGGCCATACCCCCCGCAACCATTCTACCGATTGCATATTGATTTTTTGGGACCGTTAGATAATAGACATTATTTAATTGTAGCAGATGCATACACGAAATGGGTGGAAGTTTACGAGATGTTTGGTTCAACGACCTCATCAGCTGCATTAGAAAAACTATACGAGTTTGTTTCAAGGTTCGGTTTACCTAATACAATTGTAAGCGATAACGGCACGGCTTTCACGTCACAAGAGTTTAAACGGTTTTGTAGAATTAACGGGATTGAGCACGTGACGTCACCGCCCTATAATCCTGCGAGCAACGGCCAGGCCGAAAGTTATGTAAAGATCGCAAAAAAGGGAATAAAATCGTGTATTTTATCTAGTAACAGCCAAAAAGACACTAGGGTCAAACTCTTAAAATATCTTTTTGATTACCGGAACTCGGTACATTCAGTGACAGGGTTCTCTCCGGCTCAATTAGTTTTTGGACGTAATTTAAGATCAAGGTTGGATCTATTGTCGCAAAAACCGCTGTCGTCACCCTCAAACGCGTCACTGGACAGCACAGTAAAATCAAAACAGTGTTTGCAGTGTAAATACAATGGCGGCAAAAATAGACAAGTTTTTAAAAATGGAAACGAAGTATTGTTCAAAAAATTTAGCAATACAGATAAGTTCACATGGTGCAGAGGCACAATAATAGACAAAATTGGCAGAGTTGTTTATTTGATTAGCGATCATATAACAGGGAGTGTGGTGAAAAAACATAAAAATCAGATTGTGTTGTATAAGGGCAACGCCAATGTACAACAACGTTGGGATACTAGCGAAATAGACGATGATGGTGACTATGATGTGCCACCAGCGGAACCACTGTGCCCCCAACTCGCGTCTCAAGCTGACGCCGCCGCCACGGGGGAGGTGGGGCAGGGTGCGAGTACGCCGCCAGCGGTGCCGGCATCGCCACCCGTATCTGTGCCGTCCGGCTCCAGCCGTCTCGATAGAGCTTTGCGTCAGCTTCCAAAGGTGGACTATAGAAGCCTTGCGCTAGGCAAGTGACCAGTGGATTCCATACCTAATATAAATATTGTATAACTTGCTACCTTAGGTACTTGTTTCTTAACCTATTAAGACTCCGGTGTAACGTAGTGTTAACCTAATTTTAATTATGCATAAGGTACTCCATGTATGTAGTTGTAAGTTTACTTTAGTATTATAATTTCGTATTATTATTATTATTATTCTTGTATCTTCGAAATATGGTGGGGAGATGTTATGTACAAGCAATAGCGATGCGCGGCCGCGCGACTGCTAGCGCGCACGCGGCGCCGCGCAGCGCCCCGCACACCGCACCCCCACTCGCGGGTCCGCTCATGTTGTTACAAAATAAAGCGTCAGTGCGTTCACAGCAGCCGTAGTTTTACTTGTGTCTCGTATCCAACAAATAGTAAAGTGGAAAGATAATAAATCCGTATTACTTGCATCCAAGTGTTCTGGCTCCGCTGCGACAACACTTGTAAAAAGGTGGGATAAAACCATAAGACGGTACGTTGACGTAACTGCTCCACAAATAGTAAAAAATTATAACCAACATATGGGAGGAGTTGATGTCCTGGATCAACAGATGGAGTATTACAGGACTTTCATCAAAACAAAAAATGTACCCTAAAAGTGTTGACGCACTTTTTTGACCTTGCGCTGGTAAACTCTTGGAGGCTGTTCAGAAACGACTGCAACAGTAACAATTATGCAAGGAAAGACACAGGTCTCGTGTCTTTCCTTGCATAATTGTTACTCGTTGTTACTCGATTTCCGTATGGATGCGGCAGATGGCTTATCTTGTACACCAAGTAGAGCTCGAAGGGATAGTGAAGATGATGACCACTTATCACCTCCTCGTCGCGACTATAAAATATATAGACCAGCGAATAGACCGTCAGCAGAAAAACGATATGATGGGTATGAGCATTTTCCCTCCAGCGACGACATAAAAGCACCGAGGACCTGTAGGTTGGAAACCTGCAGCAGTCGTTCAAAAATTAGGTGTGATAAATGCATGTACGTGTATTTATGCTTATCTCGTGATAAAAATTGTTTTAAGATTTATCATAAGTACACAATAATATGTCGATCTCAAAAATTTAAGATCTCGCTGATTGTTGAAGTAATTATGGTTTATATAATTCATCATAGAAATTAAGAAGGCATTTTTTTTGTTTACTTACATGATTTTATAAATAATTGTTGTTTTTTTTGTAATGAAGACTGATTAAAGTAATAAGATAACATAAATCATCATATTTTATTTGAATTTGTGTTAATTATTTCATTTATTCGAACTAAATCATTAATTATTTACATATACTCACGATTGTGCGAGTAGCAAATTATTCCTGAAACTCACGTATGTGAGGGTCTGATTGCTGAAGACCAGCTTTCTTGAGATTTTTTTCAGTATTTTTTTCAGAATCTTTGAACAGTTTCAAAACGTTTACTAAGTTTTTACTGATCTATGCGAGTTTTTGAACTCCCGGTTGCAAAGGGTTAGTGCCTCGGATAACATTTTAAGTCGTTGGTCCGGCTGTCATTTGTAGGTTTTGGTAGATGTTACGGATTGCCAGAAGCTAAAAAAATTAACACCAGTCTTGCCAAGAGGTACCTACCTACCGCGTTTCCTAGTTATTAGGTTGTGAAGGTCAAACAGGCAGTCGCTTTACATATAGGTAGGTACCTTTTTTATGGATGGGAAATCATCAAATGACTTCTCCCGCTCTGGGCGGAGCGAAAGGGAGTGTCAGACTCTTAATGACTAAAACCCATCCGTGCTCCGCCCTCGTGCCCTTTGCTTTCCAGGGCCGCGGTAACTCTTTCGAACATAATCCGCAACTCAGGCAGCGCTTTACGTAGGTACCTAAAACAATGGTATTTAGCTGAATCCAGTTTGACTGGAAACCGACCCCAGCATAGTTGGTGAAAAGCTAGGCAGGCGATGATATTTTTAGTACCTACTGAATGAATCGACCCAGTAAATCGTCATAAGTATTTTTTTGTTTCGATCACTAAAAAAAAACGTTAAATGTGCCCAAAACCATTAAAAGATTTAAATACAATTTAACACATAGGTAATTAATTACTCAAAAACTCGCGAAGCTTCTGGTTATTGGAAATGAAAACAAATATATTTTTTAATTTTTGCTAAATAATCGTGTCTGTGGATGGGTGACCATCATAACATACCGAGACTCCTCCGTACCTCGGAAAGCACGTTAAGCCGTTGATTCCGGCTGTTATTTGGAAATCTTTGGCAGTCGTTACGGATTGTCAGAAGCTAGAAAATCTGACACCAGTCTTGCCAAGAAGTACCTACCGTGTTACACAGTTAATGGGTTGTGGTGGTCTGGAGGCCGCTCCACGTAAAATACTGTTATTCAGCTGAATTCGGTTTAACTAAGAGCCGACCCCAATATACTTAGTTGGGAAAAGGCTAGGCACATGATGATGTTAAATAATCGTGCACAGTTGAAGGATTCAGTCACATTATGCCAAAGAAAAGTTAAATAGTTGATTGATTTAGGAAAGGAATTAGCGAAATTGAATGAACTTAGATAACGTAGTACCTACACGTCATATATGAATAGGTACTTTTTTTAAATTAACGAATTTGAACTCGAGACCCTATCAGAGACTTGTATTTTTTTATGAGACCGAACGTTAAAATTCTAGCGAAAAACAATGATGCTAAAAATCGTTTGAGAGTCATAATCTGACGGAAAATCTTAACACCGCGATTCCGAAAAACGCGTCATCGGTGCAACGCCATCTATCGACCAATTGGTAAACTGACAAAATATAAATTGGCATAGGAAAACGTTAAATAAGGAGCCCATATGTAACATTAAGTAACGTCATGGTATTAAAATGTTCACTATTATTTTACTACTTATTAAAAGTTTCACAAATAACTCAACAATTTGTTTTGATGTTATTTTCATGCTTACCTGCATTTTATCTTTCTCAATAGATGGCACCTACGAGTCGGTCACCGCAACGCTTAGCGCTGCCTGTATGAAGTTCTTTACTAAAATTAAAAATTCAATATCTTTCGATTTTGTGGGTCGATTTTGATGAAATAAACGCTAAATGTTACTCGGGTTAACACTTAATATTTTTAAGAACTTAGCTTTCGAATCCGATCAGTGATTTTTGCGTGATGCTGACTCAAAAATTTCAAAAATGGCATTTTTGCGTTTTATATCTGTTTCCTAACATTAAAATTTGTCAGTTATTTTTATGCGAAAATATTCAATGTACAGACACGGAAAATCTACGATTTTGTTATATGTATAGATTATTAGATAGGTATGGTACCTACCTACTTAAGTATCTACTTAACATAAAAATGTTAGTTTTATTTTAGTAGAAAATTTCTTCAAAAATTGTATAAAGATATTTCGCTGAAAGAATGTAGTTTACCTACCTACTCTACCTAGGTAGGTACTTCTCAAGATATTCGCTTGCAAATATTCCTGGAGCTGCAGAACATTTACCATACAAGGTACCAACAACCTAGGTACGCCATATGTAGGTAGATACTTATTGACTTATCTAATTAAGTAATTCGCAGAAACCTGCTTCCACCTTAATTAGTTCCTACATCAACTTTGTTTGATAAAGGTTCGTGTTCTCATTTACGAAAAACTAGATTGCCTAAGTTCACATTACTACTAAGTAGGAACCTAGTTCTGCAGTAACCCACCTTAATTATTTGATAGGTAGGTACCTACCCAGATACTTAAATTTTACAGTAAGTACCTACCTAAGTCATCATCTGCCTAGCCTTTTCCCAACTTCTAGTCAAACTGGATTCCTGAGTAGGTACCTACCAGAATTTTTACGTGGAGCGGCTGCCTACCAGACCTCCACCACAACCCATAAATTGGGTAACACGGTAGGTACCTACTTCTTCGCAAGACGAGTCAGATTTTCTGGTTTCCGACAATCCGTAACAAAGATCTACAAATGACAGCCGGGGCCAACGGCTTAACATGCTTTCCTTTCTGAGGCACGACAAGCACTCGGACTTTACACTTTTGTAGGAAAAATCCCGCAAAATTCCATTGAAAAGGGAGGATCCTCCGACCAGACGGTTGTTGTGTGTCTAGTGGGCAACAACCCAATGGTTGACATTTGGGCTGTTGTATAGGTTCAAATCGCACGGAAAATTGATAGGTAAGTACCGCGTTGCAGGATCTGTATGACGTTAGGTCTTTAGTTCGTATCTGGCGGTATAGATGTCGTTAAGTTAGTTTTTTGTGGCGGTACCTAGGTAGGTATAGATGCAGCTACATGACTCCCTCCAGAGACCGGAGATCGATAGTGGATGAGTCGTCCATACATCAAGATGCTTGCTGGGCCAGTGGAAGGTTTGTTCCAGTGAGTCGGAACCGGAAGCCGCATAGTTCACGGTGAGTCGAAACTGTTGGCGGTGATGCCCCAGTGAGTCGGGGTGATGATATCCTAGTGAGTCGGGATGGCTTCAGTTCGTTTGTAATTGTTTAACCTACCTTCCAAGTAACACTGAAAAACAAGAAAATGGCTTTCAGAGCTAGCTAACCGCAAGGGTACCTACCAAGGTAATGCCGACTTTAGAAACCTATAAGCCGATATCAAGCTCGGTGCATTAGGTACCTACCTACCTATATTATGACAAATTCATACCTACTTATTACGTAAGCTAGGCGTTGAAATAGGAAGCAACTTAATGGGCTGTCTCATAAAAATAATGCATTTGGCTGACTTCCTAACAGCTAGGGATATAGCGCAATCGGTCATTGTGATCGTACGGCACGAATAACGCGGCTTGGCAACGGTAGCATGCAATTACGATGGAAAAAATTGTATAAGACTATCCCTGGCCTATTTTCAAGTATAACGGGCTCATTACAAGTTATGTCTCGTCGCGTGTAAGTAGCAAAAAATCTAGGTTTCTTTCATAATAAAAATGTGAAACTGTGACGTTAAAAAAATCCTAGAGACTTAAAATTATTAAGTGCCTCTGGGATTTTTTTATTGCCAGTCTTTCCTGTCACGTGGAATCCCATTCAGAAGGCAGCTGATGGTTTTATCCAGAACCCAACCAACTCAGATACCTACTTAGAAAACAGCGGAGACCAAAGGTAGGTAGGTAGGTAATCATCATACAAACCTAAACTATCCCAGACTGACACTGGGTCCGGTAATGTCACCGGAAAATTGCAAACGTCGCAAAATATCGCGTGCAAAATTTGTAAATTCATTTTTCTTAACAAGGCACTGATTTATTGTAAACTATTGAATTTGGATGGGATTTGTGGTAAGCAGGAACCTATTCAAAAAGATATGCTCACATTACTTTATACCCATATCGAAAAATCATAATCTTTGGAAATTTTTGGAGTGGCGACCGCGTACCGGAAGACGCAGCGTTGGAAGGCCTCCCACAAGGTGGACCGATGACCTGGTGAGGGTCGCGGGTAACCGATGGATGCGAGACGCACAGGACCGGTTGTTGTGGCGACACTTGGGGGAGGCCTATGTCCAGCAGTGGACGTCTTTCGGCTGATATGATGATGATGATGAATACAAGGCTATAGGTAAGTATAGTACCGTTGCCTTAATCTTCTTTACCATGTAGGACCTAACAGTCGGATTCTCGAACTCTAGCTATTAAAATCGAATAAATGGTGTTTGATTGGCTGTCATTATTTGGGATTATAAGTATTGGCTGTTATTATTACCTATTGTCAAACAATCAAGACAGTTAGCAGCCTGAGATTAGACGTGTTCATTAATTTAACTATGAGTTTGATCAGTCTTTAGAGCTGATTCCTACACCTGTAACTATGGCTTTGTGCTGATGTGCTGGTCCTACCTATAGCAGAAAAAGTTAGACCAGAGGGAAAAGTTTAGACAAGAGTCTGGAAAATAAAACCAGTGACCAAGAAGGGTGTTTTAAATAATACAAGATTTGGAAGTGAAGTGCGTTTATTATTTTTAGTAGAAGTTAGGTAGGTGCCTTAGGACAATTCTAACAGATTAAGGTTAGTCTTTAAGATTTCCACAAACATATTCTACGGCAAAGTAGGTAGCGGAAACAAACCACCCTACTATTAGTAATACAAAAGAACCGGTAAAATGGTTCATTCTGAGCGGTTCTGGTTGCTTACTTCGTACTCGTCGAAACAGTTTTCTATCATGATCCAAGTATTTTTCATGAATTCGCTGTATAAAGCCTCCTTCCAAAGCAATTCGCAAAACGGTGTTCAGCGGCCAGGTCAGGGGTGAAAACTTCTTGTAATACACCACCGTAGGACTGTTCACTATCTTCTCCGGAATTATTTGCAATTGCTTTGTACCATTAAAACTCATGAGATGATGTTTTAAAGCCTCTTTGTTTGAAGCTAGAACAAAATCCGTTGTTCCATCCAATATGCTATCCAGGGTTTCGTAAAAATGGACCAGGTCTACAACTCTCCAATTATCGTAAATGGAACGATCGTCAGTGTAATACTCCCTCAAAGAAGCTAAGCCACCGTAAGGATAACGATCTCTAAGAACATCCTGAAAAGTTTCAAGGTTATCAAGATAAGCCGGCTGTTTCAGAGAATTAATGAGAGCGGCTTGGTAAGCGCTCCTTATGACAAAACAGAACCATATCCAAGTGTAAATTGTTACCAGGAAACTTTTTCTTGCAGGTTCTCTGAGTATTGGCAGGCCAAGGAATAATACCCATGAAAAAAATAGAAAACTATACTTCGGTGGCTCCGTTTTAAAAGCGCTTCTTACTTGGCGCCACCTATTTGTTGTGCAAAGTATATTCATAAAAACAATACCAACAAAAAAAAATAATAATATGACCCGGAGGTAAATGTTCAAGGGATTTAAAAGTTTTTCCCATGAAGCCTTTTGTGTTGGTAGTCTGGTGGCCCAAACGATATCCATAGAGTAATATGTAAAAGATATTTGAAAATTACCAAATTTATTGGTCGTAAGAGGTGCCGAGCACACAGAGGCGTGTCTGAGGCCATTGTAGATGTCTCCCAAAGACCCAGTCCAGTTATTATTGGCGTAGCGACCAGCATCTCCGCCGTCAGCAGGTGTCATCAACACGAGTGTCGCATTCAGCATGTTTGCTGCAAGCTTCATGATGTCTCCGTCAATCCCCGATGGACTTTTGGTACCGTTATGCAAATACATAAAGGGTGGTTGTTCTACAGTTGACATTATAAGTCTACATTTTTGAAAGTTCGATAATTTTTCTGGATATAAATCTTTAAAGCATTTGTCATTTTCGCAGGACGTGAATAAATCAAGTCGATATGGTATACTATTCTTACATTTTCCATTAGATACAAAGTCATATGAGTAGGCTTGAGACTTGTTAGTTTTATGTGAAGTTTTCAGTAGCACCACGTTCATAATGAAGAGAGATTGAAGTGTTTGGAATATTTTCTGTTCATCGCAGTCTTGCTTGAGGAATGCGCAGATAATTATGAATTTGCCATTGGTATCATATTTTGATCTGACGGTCCATCGCAGAGTGCTTGATATTTCTGATGCATCTTCACCAAATATCACCATCTGTGGTACAGCGGACCGTCTTGCAGGGAGAAACCTGCCCAGCTTTACTATGACGGATTGTTGATAGTGCATCAAAAATGTGTTCAAACCGATTGCTTGCAGGGTGTTGAACATTACAATAGTTAGAAAACGCCACTCGAAGTTATAGTAAGCTACCTTAGCTGCCAGTAACCCGAGCTCCGATGCTGGGTCATCGATTATAAAGTGGTCTATGGTATGGTTCTGCGGTTCTTCGTCCCTAAAATCCATCTTCGTTGGTGACGGTTACGAATTCTGTCTTACTAATGATACAACATTCATAAAATTGAATGTATTAGCTAGGGTAATTTACCACAAATGCATTATTATGCATTGATGGCCGATTTTCATGTTATGGGCGTGTATGGACATGCATCTACTATGCCATTAATACTTTTATCCGCGTAATGCATTGTCGATCCTTTATGAGATATGACCAGATTACATTTTAACATTGTAGGTAGGTACCTATGCATTGATTGATTGCCTGCATGAGTAATAATGGCGATTTACAATGCCTGTGTGGGATGTCGATATATTTTCCCAAAATATATTTCTAAAGAAAAGAAGATAGCGGAAACAATCCAGCCCAATATCAATATAACATAGCAAGCTGTAAAATGTTTTATTTTCAAAGTTTCACCCTCAGTATCAATATCCACCGTTTTAAACAAACTGGTGTATACTTTGTGTAATTTATCCGGAAATCCAGCCGAGCACAGCCGACTCAAGATCAAATTGATTGGTTCCGAAAGAGGCGAATATTTCTTAAAAAATACTACAGTAGGACTTGTGATTACTGTTTGGGGCAATATGTGCAGGCCGGCTCTGTTATTTTTAATAACTATTTGAGCGTTATCCGAATTCATCGCTAGAACAAAATTCATGCCTTTAGTTAAGTTCACAGCAGTTGTTACGATTTGTGGAGAATCTAAATTTTTCCAATTATTATAAACTATCGGATAGTCAATAAAATAATCCTTGAGCGCTGCGCCGCCACCGAATGGATATTTAGCGTTTATCACATCTTCAATTGTTTCAAATTGACTTTCATAAAATTTTCCTTTCAAGGAACTTATCAGATAGACTTGATATGCTGTTCTGATGAGGAAACAGTACCATATCCAGATAAAAGTCATTTGTAAAAATGAAGATCTTGTGGGCAATTTTATGACTGACTGACCCATGCATATCATCCAGGCAAAGAAAACAACGCTCTTGGTAGGTTTGTCTTCTTCAAATCTACTAAACAGGGCCGTCCAAGAATTGGTTTTGATAAGAAAAGCACAGAACACGACGAGGAAAAAACTGACCACTAAAGCAATTCGCATGTCTGGTTCAAATGGATGCGTTAATTTCATAGCCACATTCTGTAACTGAGCAGGATGCGTGACCCAAACCACTTTAGAGGAATAATAACTGGAGGATATCTGAAAATCGGAGAACCTCGTCAATGTGATGGCTGCTGAAGTAATTGAAAAGTTTGCCAAATCTTCGTAAACGTCTGCGAGCGATCCCATCCAGGTTCCGTTCATTTGCCGCCAGCCCCATCCGAAGCCGCGATTTGGTGTCATCATTTTAAGACTTGCATTCATTGCATACATTAAAATTCGAAGTAAATCTCCATCTGCGCCTATTGGAATTCCGTTCGTTATGTTCAAAATGTACGGGGGTTGTATAAATGTTGAGACAGTTATAGGACATGAATTGAAATTTCTAAGTTTATTTCTGAACACTTCACCGTATGTTGTATGCGTATACTGATTGTTACAGTCCAGTTGTATTGGTTTTAAATTGTTACATATCCCGTCTGCTACTGGATAATATGTGAAGCCAATTGCTTCTGTCACTTCTTGTCTTATGAAGAGAATATTGACTATTCTGTAATTCCAGCACAGGTCCATTATATCTTGCTCATCACATTCATTTGGTACTGGTGATTCGCAAATAATGATAAACTTGCCAGTATTGTCCATTTCAAATTCGATTATGGCATCAAGTAACTGTTCTACATCAGCGACGTCACTTGCAAATAGCACAAATTGACGTGATTTTTGAGTCAAAGGATTAGGTTTAAATGTGGCTCTGTTCACCACTATATTATAATGATATAAACGTAGAAATACCTCGACTCCATAGCAAAAAGTAGAATTGAAAAACAGCAAGGTTGTGTAGCGTAAATCAAAATTATGCATTGCAACCTTTGCAGCCAATTCGCCTATATCACTGCCGGCTGTGGCGTTCGAATCTAAAATATAGCTTAACTCACTTATCGCCATGTTACCTGTTAAATGACCGTAAACACATTTGGTTCGGCATTTATGTGCCAACGTAATCACGCCGAACATGTCACGTAATAGATTTATATCAATGGCCATTTATTGTGTCATAATAGTTTTATAATGACATTCTACTAACATCAAAAGTCAATCACGCCAATCGGAAAACGTTTGCGTGTTATATCGTAGACTGCGGACGACACAAATATAACTCAGGTGCAGTTAGAATAAAAGTTAGGAGTGAGTAAATGAAACGACTCGTATAGCTGAAAAAAATTATATTTTATGAGAAATTATAATTTACAATATTTCATTCAGGCATCCATCTTCAGTCGGAACTTAAGCTAAAATTCTCACAATCTCACGCAAAAGGTAAAGCAACGTTAGACTATAATATAGTTTATAGCAATATTTTGTGTAGCCCAACCGTAGAAACATATAAGTAAGAACCACACACCGGTACACGATATTCAGTCCATTCGTAAGGAAGATACGAAGTGGCGGTACTTGTAGCTCGGACGACACAGTCCCGACCGCTCGACGCTCGTCTTATATGTAACTAATCACCAATAGATCATTAATTGTGCTTTGTTTTGTTTTGAGACTACTGAAAATAAATATAAATTCAAGCTCATGCATTGAATGTCAATGTGAACCAGTAATAGCAATCGCATATCTATCAAAGTTAATGTTACATTCGAACATATCAAAATGTAATTATGTACATAGGTACGCGGTATAGGATAGGAAGACGAGTGTCGATGGCGTCGTGTTCGTAGCGACAGATCGGTACATTTCGGAAGTGTTCGTGTACGGTACATGACAGTTTGCTTACACCGAGGTGCCGCGTCGTCGCACAGTAACAACTCAACCGCGTTGGGTCCCAAAACTAATTCACAATATTGCTGTACAAATGCACAAAAGAAAAGTAGTTTCTATGTACACGGCATACACAGATTGCACTTCAAGTGGGTCAACATCAAATAGAAATTTTCGAATATTGTGCGTTAAGTTTCAACGTCACATTACTTTGAGCATCAGACAGCTGTATCTTAATTAAAGCATGGAGTTTTGCTATTGACAGTGTCACTTGTGCTAGCGGTCCATATAGAAACTTGAATAGAAGAGAAATTAAGACACAACAACAAATAATACAAATAATTATATATCTTCAAAACGAAACTTGGTTTCTTATACATTAATAAAACTAAATAATAACACGAAGCAACACTCTTAATTAAGCATGGTACGATAAAGTATTCTAAAATATGGAAAACAATTATAAAATGTAGTTATATAGTTTGTGCTTTAGTTACGTTACGATACAAAGTATGCCAATAGCAAAACTTGGCACTGAACTGCTGCGCTCAATTCACACGGCTCATTTATACCAAATGTACAATATTTTACATACTGGTAAAAGCGTTCGTGCAAAAAACATCGGTTTCGGTTTTTACATTCCACGTTTCGCTTTATCCGAGGGTTTCTCTAGTAAAAAAAGTTTATATCAAATGCATTCAAAAATTCCTTAAACAACTAACATAGTAACTCCTATATTTTATACTGTTTATTAATGAATATTGTACACGGATAACGTTAGGAAGAAACCAAATACACCAGACCACAGCGTACACAAAGCCTACAGTTAACATAAAACATTTTGCGTGAAGTCAATTCGTGTAGAAAAACACCATATTTAAATATAAACAGCTTAAATATTAACATATATTCAAGTAACAAAAATTCCAATGTACAAAAGTAACGAAATATTAAATACAGTAATAAAGTTATAATCTTTCAATTTAACAGAAAATAGGGTACCGATTTATAATTACGTCTAGTGAATTTAATAATCGGTAGGTAGAGAGAGTGCCGGCTAGGCGAGCCCGACACGCGCTTCTCTGGGCCGAGCGAGCATCCAGACTACTTACCACAGCTAAAATAAATACGTAATAGTAACAGAAGCATCCCGATCAATACCTTAGTAGGAAGTCCTGTCTCGACCCACGAGGATGATACTAAACACGCGTTTCATTGGACTAGTTTGTTCAAATCCATTCGTCTGGACATAATAAAATGTATACTAATGTAGAAAGATATTATGGCAACAAACTTTACAAAAAAAAACCCTAAAACAATGACTAAAAGCAGCTCATGGTAAGGCCAAGACTCACCATAACTTTAAAAATGCACAATTTAATATTCACCAATACAGACACATACATAAATTGTGAATAACTTCATCATAAAAAAACATGTCAAAAAACCTGACGCGTCGCGAGCGATCCGTCGCATCGAGAACGAATGTGTCGGAGGGAATGCGGCTTGCGAGGCCCGCATGGCCGCACTCCCAACTATAATTTTTGGGTTAAATGACTTACAATCTATCCTTATTTTCTTTAAACATTTTAAGTGAAATTAGTTCGTCCATCTGGTCTCAGTTCGCGAATTTACATACACATTCTGACGAGAAGTGATGATGTTTAAATTATGTGTTTTACACAATCACAGATTCTTATCAGTGACCTTGTTGGTTTCGCTTAGACGAGGTTGTACTCCTTTAGGTTGGATTGTAGGATCGTATCTTTGACTGCGGCGAACACGAACCGGATGTTCTCAGTGTCTGGAATTAAATATATCATTGAAACTTTTTAATTCAATCTAGGTGTATTCTTATTTTAAGAATTAAATTATAATTATCATTTCTTACTTGCTAACATGCACCAGGTGACCGTGGAACTTAAATTGAAGGCAGTTTTGGGTTTCAAAATGACTGCACTTTTTTATTCATAAGTAGGTAGTAGAGATGTTTGCACGTATTGCTACTTCATTTTGTTGTTTTTGCTACAATGTGTTTTTAGTTGACCCTTACATTGAGAAAAAATGCGACTGAGAGCTTTGGGTCCAGTTTCTGAATTGAGTACTTGGAGTTAACAACGTGACAAACACTACTTTAGTGCCCAAGCTTGATAGGTTGTCAGGTTAAAATAGACTTTGACTAGCTCAACTTAAAATACTTAATTCAGAAATCAGATGATTGACAGGCCAAGCCTATGGTTTAATCTTAGAATAATGGCCAGCCCCAGACACTCATGTTAGTACCTACAATACTACACAACATAAAATTTCACAATCAGTATATGACTACGTGATATAAATGAGATTCATAAAAATGTTTATTAATATAAAACGGGATATGCGCTTACGAAGTCGCGGGGAAAAGCTAGTACAGAATAAAACTCATAGGTACTTATTAACATTTTACTGGCTTTTGCCCCCGACTTCGCACGCGTATATCCTGTTTTTTCCGTTCCCGTAGGAATTTAGGGAAATCATCCCCTAGTGCTCCCTTAGTCCCCAAGCAACCTACATGCCAAATTTCAGCTTTGTACGACCAGTAGTTCCGGCTGTGCGTTGACTGTCAGTCACCTGTGCGTTGTCTGTCGGTCACTATTTATGTCGGTAATTATATCATTGTTATAACAGGTAAATTTATGGCGTAAATGGGAATAAAATACATACATAATTTTCCGACAAAAATGACAGTATAGAAACATTTTCAACAGGGAACTTGAGGTCTAATAAACAAATGTATTGACACATTTTAAAATAGCTTCAAGAGGGTTAAATGATGCATACAAGTATCACAAACTAGTACCTAGTAGTAAAATTATGTCGCGGTGCCCTAGTATGGTTCATCTTTGAAACTTGTACCTATACCCTGGAAGACCTTGTACACAACATGAATGCAAATAAATAACAAAGTCAGCATATATAGGTATATAATTATTTCGTTACTGGTTACTTGGGGAGTGACTGACAGACAACGCACAGACGAAACTACTGGTCGTAGAAAGCTGAAATTAGGCATGTAGGTTCGTTCTTAAAATTCCTAAGGGAACGGGATATGCGCGTACGAAGTCGCGGGCAAAAGCTAGATCTATCTAAAATTGTTTCAGACATCGAAAGCTAAAAAACCTGAACGCAATCAAATTCCAAATGAAAACAACAGGATAAATTAATAAAACATGCATGTTAGTATTAAAAATAGACGTTTAATTATTCAACAGAGTATATTATAATTATGTATAATGATAATGTTAGTTAAAATTCATGCCAAATTAAATTCCTTTAAAGCTGACTGCATGATAGTATCCTTCACAGCGCAGAATACAAGCTTAATGTTTTCGGTGTCTTTAAAAACATCCAAGGCAGCATGCAAAATAAACAACATAAATAAAAGTGTTAGTTGAGAAAGATAAAAACTAACATGCAGATATTTCGCAAATATATATTTTCTCATAAATCAAGAGATGTTAGTTGGTATAAGACAGCCAAAAAACGAATAGGCCAAAAATTGAGAGGATAAATAGCAGTAATCTTTGTGACAGAAATCTCACATTATATGGGCTTTTGTTTTTGTGGCCCGTATTTATAGCTTGATGTCATGCTATATTAAAATGCAAGTAGTTTTCACTCTTAAAGAACAAGTTCAAATCACAAAAAACAAACAAACGACAAGCGCTAACCACACAAAATAAACGCATAAGCACAAAACATACATGTATAAAATACTGTTTAACAAAGTGGCCAAATAATGTATGTAAGGTAATCATTAGTTGGACAGTGGTAAAGGTATGCAGTTTGTCTAATTTGATTTAACATAACTACGTAATATTTATTTTTAGGGATCCGAACTCTCGGGACTCGGTTGTCTGTCTGTCCGTCTGTCACAGCCGATTTTCTCCGAATCTACTAGTTCAATTCAGTTGAAATTTGGTATACATATAACCTGTAACCCAATCATGGACGGGTAACGAAAATAAATAAATTTTGAAATTGGGGTCACAATTTGGGGAAACTCGACTTTGAGTTAAGCTCTCCTTTGTACATGAACTTTTCTTCACTGTAAAGTATTTTAATAATTACTATGGTGTACAATAAAGAATAAGAATAATAATAATTTGAAAACAAGTTTTTCCAACTGTACCATGTGATTTAAGTAAGGGTATCAATCAAAAGTATTTAATTTTAAAAAATCCATTCCAAAGTTATTGAACATAATATATGAAAATTGACCATTACAAAATAGACCTCCCTCCCTTATTAGACGACAAACATTTTGAAATAAAAGTATGATTCAATAATAAAATTTTAAAAATGTATTATTCGTTCGGACCCCTTTGCACAAAGTTTTTTAACTAAACTGGACAGTAGAAGTAGCAATAACACAAAAATAAAATAGCTAATGAACTACAGCTTACCTTAAAAATCCGATAGAACTCAACTTACGATCATTATAAATATTTAGCTGTGGTGCTAACTACAACTGATTGAATTTCATGCCATGAAATTCAAGGATAACATAGACGTATTTCCTCATATTTTATCAAGTGCAGAAACTTTGAAACCAATTACAATAAATGGATGTGTTGACTCACGCAGGAATCACTTATACCAGATTTATGTTAGTAGTGAACTTACCTGATTGGTCACATTTTAATGACCCAAATCAAGAAAAACATGTTCTAACCATTTTAATTTCAAATTATTTATCTAAAAAAATAAATGTCACGAAAAGGACCTGAAGTGACACACCCATAAATTGTGCGAATCATAATGCCAGTAAAATTGAAGTGGTTTTTATTATAACATTCGATTTCTTTTGAAAAACTTTGACATTTCTTGGTTTACATAAATTATTTCAAATTTAAATTTTAAATTCCCCAAGTTTTTTTTTTGTTCCCGTTGTGGATCTCGTAACATGAGACAGGTCGGTACGAATAAAATATACGAATGCATGATTGACTAGTTTCGTTAAATTAGTCATTTGAATCCGAATTGCGAACTCAGTCTTGTTTTATGTGGGTGGAATCAAAATCAGCTAAATTGCTTGACTGAGACAATTTTACCTCAAGACACGAATTTTGGTTGCAAATTCACTATTGCAGTATCAAATAAAAATTAACTATGTAACTTTTCAAAGCGAATGAAGGTTTAAACATCATATCCATTATGTTCCTTGGCTTACAGAGATGATTTAGTTGACTTTAATTCAAATTAAATTCATAGAATATTAGTTATATCACAGAATAACTCACAGCCATCCATCGTAAGGACTTTTGCACAGCAACTGTGTAAAGAATACACTCATGGCATGCACCTACTGCCTATTGCACCAAGCTTGGTGCAATAGGCAGTAGGTGCATGCCACGACGCTACACGAGTACACATTTTATCTTCTATGATCTTTGAGATCATAATTTTTTTTTTTTATACGATCTTGTGGCTACATTGACCGGCTTCATAAACAAGTAAGGCGGTTGAACTTTATTTAGATCAGTTATACTGTGATATCCCTAGATTCCAATAAAGTAATATAACCATGTACTAACCTGTCGCACAAGTAAAGTGAGAATAGATAATCTTCTCCGCGTCCGGGTTGAGGTCCACAAACATTCGCAGTATAAACTCGCGCGCTGTGTTGGCGTCGCGTTGCGGACCTGTGCTCGGGACAACATACACATATCTAGCACTACGGTTTTACATGTACAGTGGAAGTAATCTTCATTGACAACATTGAGATTCGAATTTCGAATTGTTCTAGCTTTTTTTTGTGGTATAATTTTTCAAGTTACATCTATGCGACCAAGCACATAGACTCTCCAAAGAACTACGTCTAACGTTTTGATTAGCTGACAAAACTGTGTGAACCAATCAAGTCGAAAGTGGGAAACTGTCTTGTCCAGTCTTTGTGTGTAGACTCTGATTAATATCGGTTGAATAGTTTAGTAGGTAACGATTGTTTTTTTTTTTGTAATTTATGCTCTTGTGTACTGCCAAAATCATGAACCAATGAAGATTACTTCAAATCTAGCTTATCACACGGTGCCTATTTAATTCTAGCGTTACTTAGCCAATTCTAGCGTAATCTAGCCAAGTCTAGCGTTAGTTAAACCATACAGGATATGTTTGTCAACCTGTGGCAGTGGTGAAGTGAGAATAGCACGACCTTTCAGGATCCGGGTTTTCTTTCAAATATTTTTGAAGAATGTAATCTAATGCTGGTGGTGCGTCCTGCTTTGGACCTAGTTGTTAAGAAATTCATTTAACTTTTATAGTGATAGCTTGGTGGTATATTTTAACTTTATCTTATTTCTGGGTTTGACAATTTCGCATTTTTTTCTAGGATCCATTTTGTTTATGTCAATTTCAAATTTAGTTTGCTCCACTGCAGTAATGTAGTAAATTAACAATGTTACAGATATCATATCTGTTTAGTAAATATCACGTAACATTTATCTGTTTCACTTCAAGATAGTCCAAAGGAGTTCATGAGTTTTAGGTAGGCGATATCTTGCTAATAAATAAATCAGATATGGGTAAACCATCATTTATAAAATAAAACGATTTCAAGAATGAATCAGGATAATAAATAGGTAATATTTACTGATTCAGTTATTTTTGAGTATTATCAACAAACGAAATGTAATAATCATACACATTATGTATATACTGCCAAATATTACCTCACTGCCTTAGACAATGTATTAACATAAGAGTAAACAGAGATCCCCAAAAACTCTCACTTGGACCTAGAAAATTATCCTGAGAGAATAAATTGCAGTTATGCCTATTCTTATCGTTTCCACGTCAACAACACCATGAGGGTTGACATATGCCTGTCAACCTCTAAACCTCTTTTGAATTAAAATAGTAAAATAAAACCATAAATAAAAAGCCGAGTACATACCGTCGTATTCAGGGAAGTAGTCAACCAAATGTGAATACATGATCTTCTCCTCAAGCAAATCCTTCTTGTTGAGGAACAGAATTACAGATGAATGCTGGAACCATGGATACGTGATAATCGTCTTGAACAGCGCCTTCGACTCCTCCATTCGATTCTGTAAAGGCAGGACACTTGGTATGAGCTAGCTGAATTTTAATCTCAGATTTCGCAAAGCGATATTGGTCATTGGAGCATCATAAGCCTAATTTTTTTTTCCAAGAAAAAGCGGCCGGCTTGCAGTCTAATCAGTTGCTGCAAAATAGGTACCAGTATTTGACATCGAGCAACAACCGATCTGAATTTCATAACCCAGTCTCTGGGTGATACGGTAAACCTGTGTATAAAAGAAAGCCAATTCTAGTAGGTACTTAAAAAGCATTCAAGTCGCAATATCATCTCGACGACAATATAAGTCAAAAAATTGTCAACAAAATGTAGGGAAATTGATGATAAATGATATTTATTTTGTAAGTAGGTTAAACATAACACTTTTACACGTCAATATTTTCATTTTAAGTCAATTTCATGGTCATTTTAAGCTAGATGAGGCCGGTGTTTCCTAGCTGACTACCCTGAGAAGAAACACCCAAACAAACTCAGAGGTCACAGTCTCTTTTGAAGTCCATACAAATTGTACTGGTCAAATCATATGAGAACCATGTAGGTTAATGTCTGAGGTGGCCTTTTGAGGAAAGTGCCACACAGATTTGAGTGGACCTGTCCAGACAGTGCAAGCATTTGTCAGTTATTGTGGAGCTCAAACTTAGAACTTTAAGGAGCTCAACGATTTGACGAACAATACCAAAGTAAGGACATTTGGGTAGAACGCATAAAAAAAATCTCAAACTGCCAGACATATATCGATAGCGATCCGCATGGTCCCCACATTCACAATACGATACGAGGATCATGCAGATCAGTCTGAAATGGTCTTTTGAGGAAAGAACCACACAGATTTGAGTTTTTAACAGTCTGCGACTGTGATCGCTCCTTAAAAATACGAGGTTTTCAGTCTCTCGGGTGTCTGATTTCTCGTATCTGTCGAAGACTTAAAGGGAGTTGTAATTTTTTATCAAATTTTAAGGCAAAATTTGTTTTATTTTACAAGGTACTTCAGTAACAATCAAGACTATTGCATCGTATTATTTATTTTTAGACCCTACACTGCAAATAATCCTATCTTGCACCAGCGATTACCGTATTATCGAGTTTCGGGCCCTAAAATCCAAAAAACCAGCCAAAAATACACAAGTGACTCTTAGGACTATTAATGCCTGACCCAAATAAAGCGAGTGCACCTTCAGTGTTCTTTTTGTAGTCACACAGCTGATTCAATATTAAGCGTCATATCAGGTCAAAAGGTCGTGACCACACTCAATCAATCAATCAATCAACTCAGTATATCGAAGTCCACTGCCAGACAAAGGATTCTCCTGAATTGCGTCACAAGTCCTACCCGCTGCACGCCATCATCATCTGCCTAGCCTTTTCCCAACTTTGCAAAGAGTATTCCACATGGAGTGTCTGCCTATATAGCCTACACAACCAATGAACAAGGTATTCTATTCCTAAGTGAGACTGTCAGACTGGGCGGCTTCATACCTACTGACTGTAACGACTGTCGACACCAAGGACCAATGGCTTAACGTTACGAGCACGCTAGGGTTTCGATGTGTAATGGATTGTCACTCATCCACAGATTGACCAGGGCCAGAGTAGCTTAGACTTCTGTTATAATTAAACCAGGAGCTCCTCATAGCATTGTAAATTGCATTGAGTAGGTATTGTAAATCAGTAGTCAAGATTAACTATAGTACAAAACAGAATTACTGTGTTTTCGTTCAATAAAAAAATACAGTGACGTATATGGAAACTCCGCCTGGCTTGAAGGAGAAAGCTAAGTAAACAATACATCAGGAAAATGCCTTTCAAATGTTGCTCAGTTATACCTCATACAAACAACACTGTCTGGATAAAAATATATTTTTATCTGGTAGATGTTGGGTTTACCACACACGTTGTAAAGTGCATTGCTGTCTGGGAGAGGACCGTTTTTGTTTTATGTGAAATTCAAAATATTTTATGTTCTTATGAGTAGATCATGTACTTTCAACATAGGGCTTGTAGTCAACTTAATGCTGCAAGAATGTTGATTTAACAACCTACTTATTTAAAATCTGCATAAAGTGTAACATATTGCTACTTTTTACTATATATTATTGGGTAGCATCTAAGCAGCCTAAGACGCAACCTTAGAAGGGCTCCTACCAGGTGAACCGAAGACCTGGTGACAACAGCGGGAATCCACCAGATGCGAGATGCACAGGCTCACTCAATGTGGCGACACTTGGGGAAGCCTATGTCCAGCAGTGGACGTTTTCGGCCGAAGACGATTATGAAGCAGCCTACGCCAGAAATTAATATTTGCATTGCTACCTCAGGCACAAGGATGAACTGTCTCTTGTGATTGTGGTTACACTGGCACCCGTAACTTCCAAACCAAAACATAGCAAGCGACACTGCTTGTCGGTAGAAGTATGTAGAGAACGGTGAGAACCTACATACTTATAGCGTCTAGCAGCGTCGCTTGGTACATCCCCAAATATGTCTACTACAAAACGGTGTCTTATATTTAATGTGTATAGATAGGAACAAAAAAGTAAAGTCACTCACCTCGTTTTCAGATTCGAACAAAATTTGATCATATTCACTAAGAGCTACTAAGAATATGATTGAGGTCACATTTTCGAAACAGTGGATCCACTTCCTTCGCTCGGATCTTTGTCCGCCGACGTCGACCATTCTGTATGAGATGTACAAGGTTAATTAATAACAATACAACGTGGATAAACAGACAAGCCGTACAATATCAATAATTGTTATTAAGTCTAAGTGCAGGATAGGGTTACAACATAGATTATTATGGTGTTCCTCTGCTATTCGTGGTTTACTGAATTTTTATTACCTACTTTTAAAAAGCATCCAAAATATTTTTTTCCAATACGGACGCTAAAACGGGTCCATGTTGCCTGCCGTACGAAGCAAAATTTTACAAGTGCATTCTTGGGGCAAAGAATTAATGAATTAGAATTTAATGACTAAACTCACGAATCACGCAGAAGGACTATTGAATTGTGTTAAAATTAAGGGAATTATTACAGTGAATTTGAATGTTATGACAAGCAATAGTAAACAGCAATGTTGATAAGTGATAGATTAGCAGTGAAAGTGCTAAGAATATTTCTGACCTAATCAAAACTGGCATCTTCGCCACGCCAAACATGCTAGAATTTAATGTTTAGATGATTTAGTGCTAGGAATGAAAGAAATTTCAATGCCACTACAAAAAAACAAATCAAATGTTCAAAGGTGTGCAAAAAATGTTGGGGTTCAGGGTAACGCCGTTTAGCTGCAACTCTTATGGACTAAAACTATGCGCGTATCTTGGCAACAATAATTCAAAGATGTGTCTTTTATTTTAACATTGATAGCTTTAATTATTTATTCAGTCAGTATCAGTCTCAAAAATGGAATAAATTCATTTAAAATATGGTGTTGCTTTTTGTGACAAATGGTGATGTGGACAAAAATCATAATTCTAGGAATTCTTGGTGGCACAACAATGGTAACTTGGACAAGTCAATAAACATATATAATTACATTTAACAATATTCACAGCTTTGTAATGATTATTGCTTGTAATTTGTTCAAAATATGAAAAAAAAATTACAAGTGACTTTCTAAAATTATTGGGGATAAGATGATATAATGGGATCCGTTATGAGCAACAAGTTCTGCTAATGTTCTGTGGTTCATAAACGGTTGAAAAAAGACCATAATCATTACAAAATAATGACAGCCGCGTGATTTTCACGTGCGTCAAATTTCCTTTCGAGAAGAGTTTTAATTTCACAACCATGTTTCTGCCACAGTATATTGAAGAAAGATAATACATATCTTAGTTTTAGATAATACATATCCTAAGATGAGAATCGTCCTTCAAATGTAGGTATGCTGTACCAAAACCAAGCAAAAAGCGAAGCACTGTGCTAAAAGCATAAATTAATGACAACACATATAGAAGTAGGTATAAAATAGTGCGCGTCAACATTTTGAGTCTTTATTCAAGCACAATAAACAAGCAAATATAAAAAAGCCGGGCCGACCGTCAATTAGGATATCAAAACCACACCTTGAGCTTAAAGGGAAGAACTTCTATCAATACGGTTTTTAGGATTTAAGTTCAGTTACTAAGGTAAACAATACTTATTGTTTCATAGCGTTAATACGGAATGTACATTGTACAGTTTCACAATATTACGTCAAGGGGAAATAGCTCTCAGGATACTAATAGCGTCCTTCAATCGCACCAAACACTCCTGTGGTTTGGAACATACCTAAACACGATCCCGTCAAGATCGAAAGGGTACTCAAGGATGCCGGTGGTCGGCTGACGAGCTCGCAGGATATCCTGCTCGGTGGGGAGGTAATCGTCTTTCTCGATTCTCGCCAAATCACTTAAATAGCTGAAATATAGATCATGCAGCACTAACAGCCAGTACGCAGACACATGCACTTATAATACCCTGTTACACATACATTTAAAAATAAAGTTGCAGAATGAAATAGAGTATGGAGACAGTACAGAAGTCCCATGTTACCATGCACCTGTAAAGCGAGTCATGCACAGCCCAACATGTTAAAGTTTTACCTAAATCGTATTTCTTCCAGGTCAAATGGGTATTCTATAATGCCCGTTGTTGGGACTCTTACGCGCAGTATGTCCTGTTCGGTTGGTAAGTAATTTGGTGCCGCCACGCGGTCAATCTCCTGCAAGTAGCTATAGAAATATCTTTTCTCAGTGTGGGGTCAATTTAACATAATATTGGTGTACAGAAATAAAACAATTTTGATTTTAGTTGTCTTTACGGTTACGCCAATGAACTGATTTTAGATGATACGAAATTCGGATATTGTCCTGGTCTGCTTATTTTATTGTTGCAACAATAAAATAAGCACGCGTAAAGTTCCGCGTATTGGAAGACGCAGCGTTGGAAGGCCTCCCACAAGGTGGACCGATGACCTGGTGAGGGTCGCGGGTAGCCGATGTATGCGAGACGCACAGGACCGGTTGTTGTGGCGACACTTGGGGGAGGCCTATGTCCAGCAGTGGACGTCTTTCGGCTGATATGATGATGAGGATGATGATGAATATGCATTGTTGTTGCTTTTCAACTTCATTTCCTCATCATGAAACCACTTGCTGTCTCCTTATTCTGGGTATTAACTAGCAAGATATATCTTATTGATTTTAACACCTTAGTTTTATTTCCAAGAATACCTCGTGTGTTTCTAAGTATTTCCCAAGAAACTAGGCAACTGAGACAATAGGGTAAGGTGAACGTTCTGAAGCACTCAGCTTATTGAATTATTACCAATTTGGATTATGACATCATTATACAAAAGTAGCAATCTTTCGCGGTTTATTCGACATTCCGGCCATCATTTAGTTTCCTGTAACCGGGATTTGCAGATATGGCTATGAGTCAATGTGACTGGCTTTATAGGAAATTATATTTAATTTTAAAACATAAATACCTACATACATATATGATTATTCATTGTGTTGGTATTGTTAAAGGATACAATACCAATGAATACGGTATTCAATCACTAATCATAATCATGGATTGTAATCATTGTTCTTATTTGACATAATAGATGGTATTTAATGATTAAGTTCTAGTTAGTTTTTATTATAATACAACTTACTATTTAGCGGAGTCGGTGAGTTGGTATTCTCGCCTGCGGTCGTAACACTCCTGTATTCCTGCATCGGCCCACAATGCCTTGATGGCTTCAACGTAGGGGCTCTCAAACGTAGTCACACTCTCAAAGTCGATCGATGAAATCAACTCCGCCTTCTCCTGTAATTGTACAATTTTTATTTGAGTATGGGTGCACCAAATACAACCAAGCTTAAGGGCAAGCTACGTTTGCCGCATGACGAAACAACCGTGGGCTTAGTCTACCACTTTGTGGGTTTAGGAATATGTCCGACATCGCGGTAGACCCAGGCGGCGAGATGGTGGGACTAGCTCGACACCTACATACGGGACTGGTTCATTCTTCCCTATTCCCTGAAGTGGGACACAGGCCAAAATAATAAATAAAGGGAATGCTGTGGTTTCGAAGAGTTATTGCTTCATTGTAAATCCCCATACACATTTGTGATTTGTCATCAGGACAAATGGGATAATAAATTGATGTGTTACTTGCAGCTGAAGTTCGTCGATATTCAGTCAGTTGTTTTTATAACTTATATGCAATATCTATATATGTTTGCATATAGTCATCGCGCAGCTTATTTCAGTGTTTACTGTGAAATCTCAGTATTCGAGTTGTGTGCTGGGAATTGCTCCTATACATATAACATTAGTACTCGAAAATATATTTAAAACATATTTTCGAGTGCTGTTGCTTGGTAGTTGAGACATTAATATTGTATTTCTTCTTTTTTACTGATTTTGAAGAAAAACCTTCTATCTCACAATTTAGAAAAAAAAAATAGTTAACACAATTTTTGTTTTAATCATATCAATGTTTTAAGCCATGAATTCATGTTGTCTTGGTGGTTATCGTCGATATTTAGTATAAAAATGTCTTATAAATTAGCTTTGCTGAGACTTAACCGTTAAGTTTTAAAAAAAACTAGAAAAATAATACTCACGCTGTTGGACGGATTTCCATATTGAATAGTAAGTAATTCCATAGCCCTTATCATGCTCTGCATCGCCATGAAAATATTTTGATACACGAGCTTTATGAATCCCCTTTTATCATCGTCGCTGTAGCCGGAGCCGTGGATAATTCTCATTTGTTTTATAAAGGTTGATTTCCCTGACTCGCCCGTACCTGAGACAAGATAAGAGAACACATTAGTGACGCCATATTTTGTTACAGAGTTGTCACAGGACTTTCTCTTGCTACGGCTTAGAAGAGATAATACAGCCAGTTTCTTACGGAGTTGTCCATGGGGCTGTCTCTTGTCGTGGTCTTGTTTTAGATAAAGATTAGTTAGTTGGAATGCATTCTGATTGCTAGAGAACGTTGTTGCTAAATTGACACTACATTTTTGCTAAAAGGAAAAAGAAATCATGAGTTCAAATCTTTGTCGACAACAAAGATTTGAAATCGAACTCATAAGAAAAAGAAAGAAAAAGAGTTTATTTACGCCAAGCATGACGCACACCATAAAACACATGCCATTGTTGCTCATGACTTCTTGGGCCACTTTTGTTTGTTAATTCCAGGAAAATGTGTGACTCGTTGGTATCAATGATTTTGACCTTAAACTTCGGGGCGGAATCTGCCATATCATCTTCGGTACAGAAGTCTGGTAGTAGATAGATGAAGAATTATCAAAGAAGCGCGGCGAGAATATTACCAGGTTGAGTGGTTGGTTATTTACCAAGCAGGGTTAACTACTAAAGTTGTCTTAGAGATGACCAATTTGAAGAAGAGAATAGACTTGACATTTGACACCATGATAGGTAAGTATATTATAAGGGTAGTTAAAAAAACAGCTAAGATACATGTGGAAATCATTATAGTTATTTAGATTTATACCGCGCATTGCAATGTTATCGTGTGGTTGCTGAGTAGTGCAATGTAAAGTAGGTAGATTTCTTCATTAACTGATGATTACATTACACAATTGATAATTATAATAAGATTTATATATTCCGACTGCGGACTTATCAATTAATTAGTTACTGATATATTATCCATGTAATAGCTGAGAAAACCTGTCTTAGTTTCAAAGTGGACTGAATGAATACTGATCTTTATTAGTGATAGGACGCCTAATACCAAAAATGAGTCATGTAGCGTTTGGGTAATTGTTCAATTTAAAATTACATCTGTAGCTACTTTGAATGTACGAGAATATATCGAGGTAGGTAGTACCTGTTCTACGTATTCGTTGAAGTGTTCGACTTACATAGTGACTAATTAGATTATTTTATTAAGACTCGAAGCGGCTATTCACGTTGGTAAGTACATCGCGTGCAGAATTAAGGGTGTCACATCATGATTGTCGCCGTGCTAGTTCGGCCACAGTCGACCCCGAAAATTATAACACGCCCCGATTTTAGAGTTCTATATATTTGTCGGCAGGTGATTTCAACAATAATGCCAAATTACGTTTAAGTGTAGTTTCCTACTTTGCTGTTGCTGAGATAAACTGCACATTGAACATTATATTCAGCACATTAGGGTTTAGTTATTTTTGTCACTCCCTGCTGATTTTTATTGAACTTGGTACCTACTGGAGTTAGTATGATTCTGTTAACAGTAACAGTGGCTACCTAACCATAATTCTTTATTAGCTTGATCTCAATATAGGGAAGCTGTATAATTTATCTAGACTTACATAAGAGGATAATTATGTACTAATAAGTATCTACCTACTTTAATGAGTCATTTGAGCAATGCAATATTATTATGATTACTGAAAATAATAAGAAAATAAATACTTAAATCATATTGTGGATGCCGCTTCATTATGATCTGTTGCTACATAGAAATAATATCAGTAGAATAGCAGTGAAGGGTTAAAAGGACAAAGCGAATAACTTGGTGCGTATTCCACAGTCAGCCATTTTATCTGCATTCATAAGGCTATGATTCTGACTGAAAATAATGCCCGGCAGAAAATGGCTTGATTTTGGGGAAAGAGAGATCTATCATAATAAAAAAACAAAGCATGACTGACTCATCAACGCCCAGGCTTAACCGTCAGACCCAGAAAGCTGAAATTTGTATAGATGTTACCTATATGATGTAGAAGAGAAATAAGGAAATATATTTCGAAAATCAAGAGTACAAAATATTTTGTTTGTGGCCTGATTTTTCACGCAGACAAAGCCGCTAGTACCTAGTCAATGTGGCTTTCCCGAAGATGATGACTCCATCATCCAAACAAGAAGTTCTTCAAGTCCGACTTTATACGAAGATACGTACTCAGACTGAGTGGGACTAACAGAGGGCCTGAGACTGCCAGGGTTGGGGAATTTGTTCGAAAGAGTCACCGCGGCCCTGGAACGCAAAGGGCATTTGGAGGAACACGGATGGGTTTTAGTCAGTAAGAGTCTGATACTCCCACCCGCTCCGCCCAGAGCGGAAGTTAAGGATGGGCAATCATCAAATGACTCCCATTTGATGATTAAAAAAAAGACAACTTGTAATGCCTTTGGCATTCCTTACCAGTTGACCAAAGCTGGTGGAGATATTGTTACAATTAAATAACTTATACCTAAGCTCAAAATAAGGATCATGACAGTATCATGGTTTTACCTAACAATAGCTGCATCAATGCTTTGAAAGGAAATTAATTGATAACTCCATTTCTGAAACTTTCCTGGTGATAATTTCCTTATTTCTTTTGAACACTTCCAAGCCTTTTTCAGAAAATGACAAGTATAAAAGGGTAAATTAAATATTGCGACGAAATACTCTTTCTGGTAGAAGCATTAAAATCAGGTGCGCCGGGTGGTACCTACGTTCACACCGTTCATAATTATTCTGGGCAAACAGCAGTCTCAAGTTGAACTTATTTTTTTTCTTAAAGGTGCTGATTTATGCCAAGTAATCATACCTAACTGCTGAAAGTACTTTATTTTCCTAACAAGCAGAGTTTAAAGAGCACTTGCGGTTTGGAGCCAGCAATCTTACCTGCATCTTTTTATGGCATATTTTGTGAATGATGTAGGATACACTGTTAAGGAAAATTCTTTGAATATGATGGCTACATTTATGAGGAAGGCTATATGCTATACGGGAACGGGAAAAAACGGGATATGCGGGTACGCAGTCGCGGGCAAAAGCTAGTGATTTTATGATCTGATTTTTACCATTTCATGTATTCATGAATACATGAAATGGTAAAAACAGAAATCAGATCAGAACAGAAGTACAATTAAAATAGTACCTATTGTGCACAATACTATTTTAATCGTACTTCTGTTCCGACTTGAGGTGGAAGCGCCAGGGTAGCCCGCGAAATTCAAATTTTGTTACGTTTTTTGCAATTTGCAGGTCAGTATCAGGCTGTATCTTGGTCAAAATTTGATTCGCGGCCGTAGCAAGTACGTATTTACAGAACTGTTATCATTAAAATCATCAGTACAACTCTCTCTGTTAGAATTGATGCCAAATGTTATGATTTCATTGAAATACTACATTTGACATCAATTCTAACTGAACGAGTTGTATTAATGATTTTAATGATTATGATTTTATAAATACATACTTGCTACGGCCGCGAATCATATTTTGACCAACATACAACCTGATACTGACCTGCCAATTGCAAAAAACGTGAGAAAATTTGAATTTTGCGGGCTACCCTGGCGCTTTCACCTTAAGTTAATATTTTGCTCATTAATTACCTTCTGTAAAATAGAAGTGAAGTTAATCGATTTTTGTTGCTGACTGTATTGAAGACTTAGTTCAACCACATTATATTCATACCAACATGGCAACAGCATATTATAAGATAGTTTTATTATCTCTGCTTTGTGTCTTTTTATGTGAGGCTTAAAGGAATAACAGCCGCACGGGACGATCTTCAAGGTTAAGCAACGTTTGCCGAGGTCGTTCTGTAGATGGGTGACCATCTTAACATACTGAGACTCCTCCGTTCCTAGGAAAGCACGAGAAGCTGTTGTTCCCGGCTGTCATTTGTAGACGTTTGGCAATCGTTACAGATTGTCTTAAGCCAGAAAGTTTCGATTCCAGCCTTGCCAAGAAGTACCGTGTTACCCAGTTAATGGGTTGTAGAGGTCTGGTGGGCAGATACTTAAACCGTTAGCTGAATCCGGTTTAACTGGTAGCCGACCCCAATATACATAGCTGGGAAAAGGCTAGGAAAATAATTGGATTGTAAAACAGCAGGAACCGGTATGATGATTTCACAAAGACCTCAACATGAATTCAGTACATTAAATTATACTTTAAATACAGAATGACAGATTCAATGCAATGTAAATAGGTACCTTAGTTTATTTGTTGGTAAGTATATGATAACATTGTTTGATTCCCTGAAAAACTAAACCAACCATGTTCCTACCTAGATTTAAAATTTTGTTATTTTTTAAAATAATTTTAATGTAAACATTCAATTGTTATTTAGGTAGGTACCTAATTAATTTGAAATCAAATTGATAGCAGTTAGGTATGTGAAAAGCTATTTCAGTAATATTTCCATGAGGGTGTTTAAACCCAGATTGAATTTGGTGGCAGGTATTTAGTCATAGTCATAGTCATTATTTATTGCATTCATGTTGTTTAAAGTTTGTAGATATGTACCACATAATACAATCCCAACATTTTAAATAGCTATTTAAAACAAATTGGTATGTAAACAACAGGTTACATGTAACAGGTTATTTCAGTATTACATAAAATATTAATAGCCTTTTGTGATTGTGCTATTTCAGAAGCAAATCAGGGCAATATTGAAATGAGATTTTAATATTATTTATTTTTAATAAAAATAGCAAAAAAGTAAATGATAAGATTACCTGTACAAAGTACCATAATATATTTTTGACAGAAGATGATATTTAGTACCGTAAGTAGGCAATATAATTGCATGTATGTGGCATTTTTTGTATTTTCATGATGTGGGACACCTCCATGACTAATAGTGATTAAAAGTATCCTTGAAATGACTAAACTCGCATTTTCGATTCACTGTATTTGTTCAAAAACTACAAATTTATAAAGCTCTTTCTCATGATAGTTTAGAAAGAAATGTATTAAGTGTAGTGTACACACATGGGGTTATGAAGGTACTTTGCCCGTTGCGTTTAGTAAAAGAGGATTATTTTGTTTTAGCACACCTAGGATTTATCACTATTATTCAAATCTTTTTAAGAAATGTTTAAAATGCACTTGTTGAATATTATGCTAATTCTAGTTGTCACAGAAATAGGTTTTTGTATAAGTACCATACTAGGAAAGTAATGGTTGCTTTATCAGAGAGAAAATCGGCTGTGACAGACGGTCAGAAAGACCGAGACAAACAGACAGACAGACAACCAAGTGATCTTATGGTTCTATTTTTTCATAGAGACGTTCGGAGCCCTTAAAAAGATTATATTTTGTGACATATAATT
Organism: Melanchra persicariae; assembly: GCA_947386135.1. Lineage (NCBI taxonomy): Eukaryota > Metazoa > Arthropoda > Insecta > Lepidoptera > Noctuidae > Melanchra > Melanchra persicariae. Next base: position 15,526,785 of record OX376648.1, on the reverse strand, counting down.
ATACCAGTGTTCTTAAAACACTTGAGCATAAAATATTGCATAAAAATATCACCTAACATGAAATGATTAATATCAAAGGCCTCCCACAAGGTGGACCGATGACCTGGTGAGGGTCTCGGGTAACCGATGGATGCGAGACGCACAGGACCGGTTGCTGTGGCGACACTTGGGGGAGGCCTATGTCCAGCAGTGGACGTCTTTCGGCTGATATGATGATGATGATGAATATCAAAGAAATATTTCTCAATAGACAGAAAAACATACTATGTAATGTTAATGAGGAATGTAGTGGTTCATTATCTAAACCAAAACCTAATTTTCTGAACTAAAGTACATAATAATAATGTATTAATAAGTGGATATAAAAAATGGTCACAAGCAGGTCAAGGCTTCATGACACATTTTGTCAAAACAGAAAAAACCTAAGTGATATTTGAATTCTGTTTAAATCAAAGCTTGACATTAACATATATTAGATGTCTTATTTTGTGAACATACTATATGTATACATAGGTGACAAAACAAAAAAAGTTGTAGGTACTGCCAATGCTGCTGTAGTTCAAAATCCTTGGTAGCCTGCATTGTCTTGCTCAACATTTGATATAAACTGCAGAATTTTACTCTGCTTATATAAAAACTACACAGCATGATTCATGGTGATAAGAAAGTTAGTATGTTATCAAATATCTACATTCATGCTTGATATTAGAGTTATTGGTTGCAGTATCCTGTTGGGATATCAAGCCTTTGTGATTCCGGCTGGGTTTCAAAATAATAATCCTTAATTATTTTTGTTTGTTTTCATTTAACATGTAACATTGGGACTAACTGCTCTAGTAGTCTAGTCTAGTTGTTGGTAGCCCTACTGCTAAGTATGTGGTGCTGAGTTTGATTCCTTGGTTGGGAAGTACTAGTGCATTTGGAATCTATATCTGTGCTCTGTTGATGGCAATAGTCTCACCCCCTATTCAATGGGATGTGAATGCTGAAATGTGGGAGTGCTATAGGTACACCTCAGGGGCTCGATTCTGCTATTGCAATTGTGTCTCAATGACCGGTCAGTGATCGAATATTTGACAACTTTGACAGTTTTTGTATGGGAAATGTGTCAAAAGTTTGACGTTATACGTCAAAAATCGATCATTGACCGGTCATTGAGACACGATTGCAATAGCAGAATCGACCCCCAGGACAAACACATGTGAAGTTATGTAAAATAGATGTTAAAAAGGTAGGCATAGTGCATGAGGATAATTACTGTAAAATGACATAGGTTATCTATTTAGGAAGCTATAAACAACCAGAGTTTGATATATTATTGTATCAAACAAATAACCTGAAAGAAGGAACAAGTAAGTGATCTATTGAAACAGTAAGGAGTCTCAAACAACTGTTGCAAGTATTCTGGAAACCATAACTTCAAGCAGGTACCTAATCATAGTACAGAATCTCACATCTTTTGTCCTAATAATAATTTTCTAGCATTTTTAGGGTTCCCTACCCTAAAAGTAAAAACGCTGTCCATCTGTCACCAAGCTGTATCTCATGAACCGTGATAGCTAGTTGACAGTTGGACAGTTGAAATTTCCACAGATGATATATTTCTGTTGCCACTAAGTATAACAACAAATACTAAAAACAGAATAAAATAAGTAAATATTTAAGTGGGGCTCCCATTCAACAAAGGTTTTTTTTGCATTTTTTTACGATAATAGTACAGAACGCCACTAAGTATAACAACAAATACTAAAAACAGAATAAAATAAGTAAATATTTAAGTGGGCTCCCATTCAACAAAGGTTTTTTTTGCATTTTTTTACGATAATAGTACAGAACCCTTTGTGTGCCAGTCAGACTAGCAATTGGCCGGTTTTTATATAATTGTAATAGGTGAGGCACTGCTTTCATGGTTGAATTTTTTTTAAATATGAATTCAATACCATTTTATATTTTATTTATTTTCAGAGCGAAGTAAATCAAATATAAAAGAATTATAAAATTCTATTGATTCATATTAAAAAAAAAATCTTAACCATTTATGCAAAGGTGGGTCAGCTAATTGCAATAACTCAGTGTAAAAAGGACAAAATATATTATCTTTGGGACAAATTATGTTGTCCTTAATTTCTGTAAAGGTTTTTTTGAATTTACTGTTGAACCTCGCTGCTTATAACTATTTGTACACATTGTGACCACCAATGCCAATCAGTAGGTAATTATTGTTACAGTCAAGCTCATTATTTTAAAGTATTTTGAAATAAAGCCTTATTTGGCAATGCCACAATATTTATTTTTACGCTATTTTAGTACCTATATAGGTAAGGTATGGAAAATTAAGTGGAAATATTTCTGCGATGGACAAGAGATAGTCACATTAATTTGAACTACATAAAACCATTGTAAGTAGGTACTTAATGAATTTTCCATGAATGTTGTGAGCAACATTCACACCTAATCAGTGCCCTTGATGAGTCAAGGGCACTGATCAGGTATGAACTTTGGCACGGCATCATCTGACTCAGATCAGTTCTCTTAACTAATAGCATCATTAACTACTTAAAAGTCATACCCATGCACTTGATATTGACCTTAGACAAATGTAGGGTGTCTAAAATGAGTAGGTAAATTATGGAGCAATCAATCAGGAATGTGGTTGTGATGATTTGGGTAAACAGGCCAATCAGCTTGCTTGACATGAGAAAGGTTATAGACACAATTTTTTTCTGGAGCTGAAAATGGAGGCTATATCACAAGTACTCACCAAGTAGCAGCAATTTGAGTTCCCGACGAGCATCTCGTTTGTCTTTCCGAAGCTGACGCTCGATTTCTTGATTTATTCGTTTTTGCTCCTTCGCCTCCTCCGACATGCAGCACTCCATGATGCCCAAGAGCGGAGTGCCGCAGTCCTTCCTCTTGTGTGGAGCCTTGTCCTTCCGGCAGGCCTTTCAACCGAGGCACACCACTCCTAGAAATTACATTATTATTACACTCACTGTATCACGTTAAGCACGACACTAATATCACAAAACACGCACCGACGCGACAACGCGCGAACAATCATTCGAAATAAAAACGATCAAATACTAAAACCGACAATCCGGTCACTGGGTGTGGTGACTTATGATCGGTCATATACATAAACGCTTCTGTCAACTGCCGACATAAACACATCGAAATCCGTTTATATACGAGCGTGGAACCTTGCGAAGCGATCGCATAATCTTGTTAATGTAACTAGATTCAAGAAACCTATGGCTATTCTACACACGTGTTATTAATAAGATTAAAACTGTGAGCAAACAGTGGATTGATGATACCTAGGTAATCTACTGATAACTAGAACGGCCTATGTCTAGGTTACGATGTGATTTGTCAGGGCTCATTGGGTGAGTATTAACATCTTGTAAATACACTTTTGCACTTATTACGTACCCGAGAGTATATCCATAGGGCAAGATCAAATAATCCACTTCAAATTATTGCACTAACCACGATTAATCACTCAAGTCATACAACGTCTGCCTCTCAATATGGCGCTCGGAGATTTTTGGGCGATGGGTGTTCTGCGCGTGCGTTGTTCGTGTATTAGCAAATAAAAAATAATAGACTAAAATTGGATGGAACGTTGCAAAAATTACTAAAGTTATAAATTTTGATCAAGTCTCGATAGATTTTATATATTGAAAATGAAAATCAATCTAATTTTCATATTCGTCAAACTGGTTGACAGATTCTGTCAACTCAATTGTCACATAATTTATTTCCTTGAGTGACTAATGCCGTATAATTTAATTTATCACAATTTACGTTCATGTTTGCATTTAATTGATATTATAATAATTTTTCAGTCTATTTTATACGAATTTTATTTTTACTACTGAATAACTAAAATGCCAAAACTCTGAATATTAAAAAAAATAATTTTGTCTTTGATTTCGGCCATAGAACGCGTGATGTGATCTATAATTGCCAGCGCAAAATCGTGCAACAAAACAACAATGATAACATTTTTCTCTGCATTCTTGCTGCTATGCTATTTGGTATTTTTCCAAAATGCATTTTATCAGATCGCTTACCAGAGCAGTTCCACCACGCCCTTCAAAGCTTGTTTTCGTACCCCATGCATCCGAGCTACCAGTGCTACCACCAGTTCTGCAGTTTTGGGGCCACGTTATTCGTTTATTTTATTTTATTTAGTAATTCTTGATTTATTTAAAAAAACATATAACAGTTTTTTTTAATATTGCTCCTAACGCTCTTTAAAATCGATGTACGTAGGGTAGATAGTTCTTGCTTAGCAACACTGCGTGATTCTACGTCGAGGCATGTCAAGGCCTTTTTGAATCGAGTTTGTAATGTTGTGTATCGATATCGAATCCGAAAATAAATTATTGTTACCATGTAATACTGCTGTATTTGAACTAGGCTATTTTTCGTTTTCATTAGATATTAGGTATTTTAATTGTAATTCAATTAAGTGTATATACCTTTGATCACTTTAACTTTGCTCTTCAATCTTATGAGTCCTTTGACTGTGCACTTTTTCCGAACAGCCTAATTACTTGTGTTTGTTTTAATGGCATACTTATGCAAACAGCACGATTTCTAGTAATGATGCACAAAGAAGCCATAGAAACTTAACGTAATACTCGGCTGCCGCACAATGTCGTGTGCTTGTCCTAGACATAGAGATTAACCTTGAAAAGGGAAGTTTGCTTAGTGTAGGTACCTACTGTGTAAGTTTAGTAGGTGCGTGTAAAACTGGGTACCTATCTATTGTAACTTCATTATTTTTTATTTTGTTATGTATTATTGACACACTTTTCATTTCTTTTAAATGTGTCAAGTTCCCTCGCTAACTTAACTTTCGGTACACTGTTACACCCGACGTCATTGGCCCCATTTATTTCAGATTATCCATTTTTAGAGTCCCGTATTTAGAGAATAACATGCGGTCTATGATAATAGTTTGTTGCGTTTGAGCGTCCTAGGTGCTATAACAACAAACCCTCTGGTCATGCACTTTTAAGATATACTAAGCACACTATATTTCTTTGGGTCCTTCAAGTCTGAAGGTTGGCAACAACAGGTGGATGCTAAGTTAGGATGATAGTGCTATGTGCTATCCTTAGTTTTATTTATGTAGGTATTGTTCATTTACAACTGCGATTGTTGTTATGATAAACAAACACAATTGTCTGATAAATAAAAGGCTGCAATTGTCATGACAAGCCGCCACTTGGGTCATATTCCATGAATACTTCACTTTTTCTACTACAAATGGGTCATCGACCGGGTTGTGACTGTGACCCGACACTGGTTTTATACCCAAGTCTATAGAGGGAATTTAATCGGATTTAAATCCAATAGATTGGCTAACTTTAGGTAGATATAGAAAAAACCTCTTCTCAATTGGGTGTGAATCCGAATTATTAGTATATTCCCGTTGTCAGGGAATTTACTAAAATAATTAAAATTACTTCCCGTTGTCCCCGTTAATTTATTGTAATATTTATACCTTTCACATTATGTTGGTGCAAGAGCGAGCGAAGCGAGCTCGGGACTTGGGGCACCCCGACTCGGACAGGTTAGGTTAGAACGGGCGAGCGAACAGACCCGCCATCACCTTCGTGGTTATTTTTTTTTAAACCAGCCAGAAATATGGTTTACTTCCCGTTTTCTCCGTTAGCCGAATGTACGATATGGGGACAACGGGAAATAAATTGAATCACGTCCCGCTGTCCCCGTGACGGGGATATGGCATATGGGGACAACGGGAATTATTGGGTCTAAACTCATCTCTTCTCCCAAGTCACAAGCACGGGTGCAGGGCCGTGCTCGCGGGATTCCATCCGGTCGATTCTGTCGACATCTCACGGTGTTCACCTAGGCGGAGTGAACGACAAGAGCGCTGTCATTCCATCTTATTTGTATGATTTGACAACTCACCCGTCGTGCGCAGCGCCCAAGTGTTCACTACGACATGTTTACAGAATCGCACTGCAGATTTGATGCCTCCATTTTACAATACGTAGGTAGGTAGGTACCTACAGCGTTTTCAGTGTGGCGCTGTCTCAAAATAAAACAAGTGAAAGTATTTAACAATAGGTAATTTAATAAAATAATTTATTCGAATCGACAGGTCTTAATAATACCTACCTACCTGATGATTAAATTCAAATATTTTTAATTAAGAACGTTATAAATATATTTTTTTTATTAATAACAGGCATGTCTTGCTTATTGCTAAGAATTAAGAACTAATTGCAAACTTAAAATCTTACATTAATACTTTAGTCAAGGAGAGTAAGATTACTGTAGCATCATTCCCCGAAGGTACAAACTTACACCTTTTAATAAATCAAGAATGTTGCACACAAACCAAGAATTTCGTGAGTCTAAAATCATCCATCCCACATCGAAATAAGAGGTTGATGATATTTTTTTTGAATAAGTACTTAATTAAAATGTGTAGGTGATTGCAATAAAATCGTGCTTACTGATGGCAGGCGGTCTTCCTTGTGATTCCCGAACTTTGGCATTTTTTCTTCCAATCATAACGATAACTAAAGAATAAATAACTTTAACTGCTGAGTAGTAGTGCAGACGAAAATAAGATACAACCCGGCAGGTACCATACTTCCTGTACTCTGTACTTACATAGGTATAGGTTCCACACCATAACCTGTACATATTGTGTTTCTTACCCTGTGAATACACGTTGCTATCCTCATATGAGTACCTACGTAAGACCTTTCAATAGAAATTACAGAAAATTCAGCCCCCGAAATTAGTTGCTTTATTAACAGCATTATTTCGAGCTTGATTTTTGGTACCTAAAGGCGAAAAAGTTCAATCCAAAATAGTCTTCTTATAACTAATTTCTTTACGCAATCTTTATATTGTTGACGAGTTCCTTGTTCGGGGGTATCCATCCTCCAAATGCTTTTTCAAATTCTTTTGCAACGGCAATCGTTAAGTGGTCATTGCATTTGTTGGCAGCGATCTGAATGCCTACAGGGAGGCCTTTCCGTGTGAGACCTATTGGGCATTGAGTGACAGGAAGTCCAAGGGCGTTGAATATCGTCAAGTAACCACAGTTGAGGAACTTGTAGTAGATTCTGTAGTGTAGATGTGCTGGGGTCGGGAACGTTGGGTGTAGCAGGACTACGTCGCCTGATAGCATTTTCTGTAACAAGATAAATATTACCTATTACATTTTAATAAGAACATAATATATCTAATGGTATATTTGTCTTCGCTTCTTGTTTGGGCAAGTTCGCAGACATGACTTAGATTTTTCTGAGGATGCAGTATGAACGAGAATTCTGCCATTCTCGTTAATTCTGCGATCATTATCGTATGAAATGTTTCCTCAAATGTTTCCATTTTCTTTTAGCTAAGACTTTCGTAAGCAATTTAGTATTACTCGTTTGCTTCTAGAAGTAACTAAGTAAATCTACAAATAGTAAATCTAAAAATACCTCAAACTCAGCCTTGATTTCATCAAAAATGGAGAGCAGCTTCTTGTAGTAACTCTTTGGTAATGCATCGAAGAACTTCGTCAGCGGTCCATAGCATACGCAGATAAAGTTGTGGTTTGACATGCCTACTAACGTCTTCAACACTTCTGGCCATACTGACACCCATTGGTCACGTTTCTCTGGGTCCGTGTAGATGTTCTTTACGTGTTTTATGTTCAATAGAATCCTGATACTTGTTTCCCACATGTGTTCTATATGTTTGATGTTGAGCTGAAATTGAAAAAAAAATGCATTGGAAGAAGAAATAGTTAGAACAATTAAGTTAAGGTTAGGGGAATCTAGGGTGATAGTTCACAAGGCAACTTTTAAAAATAACTGCCAGGGTGCCTTAAACTCAGAAGATCCCGATTAAAGACCCCGACACAGTGGTAGGGTACCTATTCATGTCAATAATATTTAATTTATGTGGACATAAGCTGTGCACGCATCGGAAAGCGCTAAACTATCAGTTGCCCATTATCGTTTCCTTCTTGTATTTTGGGGATTGGGTACAGGTTCATACTAACCGGTTTAACTTCGATGTTATACGTATTCTTAATGTGATCTTTGGCTTTCTCCATCGCTCTTCTGACATCAGGGCCCACAGGGTCTGATACATTGCTGCCGTCTCCATCCATGTAGTAGAACTTCAATTTTGAAACGTCTACCTGTGAATACATTCAGTAGGTATTTTAATTATTGGTAATTAGGAAGGTAACTTGCTTGGCAAAGCTGTTTAAGTTTTCGTTCTACTGGACGTTTCTGATTCTGTGTTACTGCAAGCGTACAAATAAAGACCTTTGTTGCTAGTTATTATAGAGCTACTCAGTCTTCATTTTCTTGCAACTAGAAATACCTACTTACTTTATGGGTTTGATTCTCTCAAGAAACCTTGTCAAAAACTTACTGGTTTATCGAAAGGTACTTCTGGACCACCTGGTTGCCGTAACACCTTCAAGAGTAGTGTGAGATCCTCTGCGTACCGCGCGAGGGGTCCAAGTGTGAAATATTCTTCGAAGTCAGGGTCTAAGCAGTCTGGGACGTGACCTGAAAGAGGAAAGTTATGTTTAAATTATTTCTTGGTATCGCATTTAGGCGTGGTTAATGTTTCTTCTCGAAAGAGAGAGAAAGAGGTAGGACATGCAATAAAAACTCCAATGGTTAAACCGGTTAAAGACATTCTGTAAATGCCACTACATAACAAAGTTAGGTAGCGCAGCATTATGAATGACGCATTATAATTTTGGCAACGATCCTTCTTGCTATAGATTGGACCTTATTTGTCTTGAACAAAGATTTTGTTTTGAAAGTTGAAATTCGAAGCTTTCGGTGGACAGTCGAAAACTCTTGGAAAAAAAGATGTCACTTGATGAATGTTTTCGCTATTTTAACTGGAGACGCTCTTTAGACTATTATGTTGTTGCAGTTGCAACCACATCACTCCAACCTAATATTCCATACACTTTTATCCGCGCCTAAGTATTTCTGCGTCCAACTCCCATATATCCGTCGACCTTCATCTTTTAAAACCTTTGTCATGTGAATTTTAAAACGAATTTTTATATTTTCGATGTATTTTATCACGATCAAAATTAATACGTATTAATGTGGCGTAACCCAGTGTTTTTTTTCCTTTTTTTTACGCTACAGCAGGCTATAAGTTACTATTAAGTACCCCACGAACGCCACAAAAAGTAGAGATTGACGCTTCATGATCTTCATGATCCATATCAATTTATCCCTCGTAGAATATAGGTATCAGTCGACGTCCATCGGCAGTTTGCCATTGCAATAAGCTACCGTCAATACAATCCGACGACCGACGGCGACGCGACGTTGATCATAATGTTTGCTAACTCTTTACCTTCAACTGAGAGGAGTCTAGGTGTAGGTTTGTGTCCAAATATTCCGGTGAACATGGGCGGCAGTCGGAGTGATCCAGCGATGTCTGATCCTATGCCGATGATGGATCCTGCTGCTGAGATCAACGCCGACTGAAAACAAGTACAAATGTCTAAGCCGTGGAGCAGAAATATCGAAGCTTGCCTGATGGAATGTTTTGGTTTTGCTCAAAAATCATCTTCAAGGAAATTATTGAAATATGTTTTCGCCGAGTAGGTAGGTACCTACTTATTGTAAGAAATTAAATGGGTCAATAGGTTGCGGTTAGAACTGGGTTTATTGCTTTTATTAGTTTTAAAGCTAAAATTATTTGGATCGGTATATTAAGTCTCACAATTCACGTAGGTACCTTTGTAGAGGGTTTACCATAATTATTTAGTGAAGTAATTTTTACATTGGAAAAAAATCCTTATGAAGTCATGCGAATGTGGTAGGTATATCTACTGTCGTAAAATGTCACATTTTCTGATGTTATAATAAGCCACTTATCATGTAACCACTTAGTAAAGAAATAAGTATTACCTAAATTAAATTGCACACTTGAGTGAATTTATTACGTAAACGAGTCGTTACTATTGCGTTAACTTGGTTTTGACCAGCACTTTGGAGAGTTAAACTCTTGCTTAATCTACAGCTAATGGTTCATGTTGTTATGGAGTTGACAATGGCTGGGTTGTAAATGTTAGAGTGGCGTAACAAATGCAATAAGAATAACAGTAGTAGATTCTTTGGCTATATATAGCCAAAGAAATGCTGAGGCTCGGTAGAAGTACTGCCTGAATCTTCTGAATGATAGGACAATAACATGCAATTTTATTGGACGATCAATCATGTCTGCTGTGAATCGGCACAAACCAATTAATTCGAAAAAATAGAATTGATTTTTGTGAACTATAGTCAGGATTAATTGATGTAGGGGACTTCCTTATTGTAAGATAAGAAGGGATGTCCTGTTGTACCTATCTGTGTACATTTCTTCAAAAATAAAACACTTACTTCTCCTCCCGACGATCCACCAGTGGTCCTCTTCTGGTCATAAGGGTTCGTCGTAATCCCAATAACGTTGTTATAAGTCTCCCAGTTCATGCAGAGTTGTGGTGTGTTCGTCACGGCAATAGGAATGGCCCCAGCAGCCCTGGCGAGCCTAACAACGGCCGCGTCTCTCTTAGCAGGGTTCCTATATGGGTACACCGTACCACAGTCGTTGCTCATGCCTAGAATTTTAATTGTTTCATTTAGTAGGTCGAAGGTATTGATATGCTGATTGGATAGTGGGTTTATTACTTGTGTTATGGTTTTGATAGTGTTGTAAATTAATTAGAATGGTTTTTTGTAGTGCGTAATACGTTGCGTTTTTTTAAATGTACTTAATGGTACCTACTTCAAACTAATGTCGAATCGCAGACAGTAATTAAGTGACAAAAGTCTTTATTTATAATAAGGTAGGTAATTGCAAATATGTAAGATAATGAATTAAGTTATTATGACGATTAATAACGAAGAAATGGTCTGGTGTGCACAAGAAAGGTCAATTGAAAAATAAACAGTTTTTAGTGTAGAAGTTCCGATTAGTCTTTATGTAAGCAACCCAAGAAGAGATTTTATTGAATATAGGCTGATTTATGCAGCGAAACTAGATCATTCAGCAAATCCTGCGTGCTTAGGTATCATTGCTCTGTTTCTTGTGTTCTCGTTTGACCACGACCAACTTCATAGTTCATAGTGGTGAATCGCTTTTATATTTATTTAACACCTTCCAGGTACATACTTATATAATTTAATTGGATATCTCTAAGAACCCTCGTTTCAGAATAGAATAGAATAGAATAGAATAGAATAGAATAGAATAGGAATAGGAATAGGAATAGGAATAGGAATAGGAATAGGAATAGGAATAGGAATAGGAATAGGAATAGGAATAGGAATAGGAATAGGAATAGGAATAGGAATAGGAATAGAAATAGGAATAGGAATAGAATAGAATAGAATAGAACAGAATAGAATAGAATAGAATAGAATAGAATAGAATAGAATAGAATAGAATAGAATAGAATAGAATAGAACAGAATAGAATACGCTTTATTATGTAGATACACCATGCATAGTTACCAAAAAGATAGGTGAAGACAGCAATAGGTACCTACATGTGGTGGTATAGTGCGCGGCCTTATCCCTAAAAGCGATCGACTTCGCCTTTTAGGCAACGCCGACAGCACCTAGTTGTAGCCGGCTATAACTAGGTGTAGCCGCACTTGGGCTATTATATAATACATAAGAGATACCTAAATACAGTGAAAATAATTTTAAAAAAGCAGAGACCCCAAGCAAAATTGATTAAAGAGGGAGGTTTTGATTTTTAACCATAGTATTAAAAGTGGACAAGAGTAAGAAAGTGAACGAAAGAGCTTCCTTACCTTCAACAGCTATGCTCTCCTTCACAGTCATAGGGACGCCCAACAACGGGTACTCCTTCTCCAGATCTTCAGGCGTCCTGTCAGTCGAAGCGATCATCTTGTCGATGCCCCTAGCTTCTCTGAGCGCGGCATCGTACCTTGGCTCGACTATAGCGTTTAAATACGGGTTGGCTTCCTTGCATCTCTCTATATAAGCTTCTACAACTTGTTCTGACGTGATCTGGAAGATACATTTTTATTGTTTTATTTATTTATTTATTTATTTGTTTTATGAGCGTTAGTTACCTGAAATAACGGTATTTCAGGTAACTAACGCTCATAAAACACAATACATTGTATAGGTCTAAAAACAATAACTAATATCTACATATTTTATATACAAAAATATATAAAAACTACTGCACATGAAGTGACGGCGGGCGTCATGTTACGCTCGCTCGCTTAAGAATAGATTCTCCCTGTTGTTGAAGGATAGTTGGTCATGGGCTTGGGATCATTTACATCGTATAAGACGAGCCAATAATTATAATACTTATAGAGTATATCACCAAAATTTCTTTGCAATAGTATTGGAACATGCCGCCTAAAAATCCGTTCAGAAATTAAATGTGCTCATCAATTACTACAGTAAAACCAATCGATTCATAACAGCAAAAAAAATCATAAAGCTCCGCTTGTGCATCGCACATAGTTTCCTTTCACCTTACAGTACATTGTTATGATACATTAGACTGAGATCTGTGCTACAAATTATTTTAATACAAGCACTCACGAAATACCTTTCATTTGATATTATTACACGCGATGAGAAACTTAAAAAAAATAGGTTTTTCCAAAAAAGTGACCACGTTTGGAACCCTAAAACAGTAACTACTTATGTTCAAAATTCAAATTAGCACATTTATTTCATTATTTTAATAAGTTATTTATATTTTGTTAATTAATCATTTTAATCGTTGTAAACCACAAAAGGTGTGAAATTGTCTCAATAAATAGGTAGGTAGTGTTGAACTTAAACTGGTTTAATTAAAACATGTTAAACCAGTAATTATAATGTCACATAATCTTATCAACTGCTCATCAGCAATTCAACTATCAGACATAACATGAGACAGGAATGCGGATGGCGCTCGGAGTTGCAACCTGATGCAAGTAGTTTCAACTAGGGTTGCAATGCAACTGTGCCTGCGACGCAACAAGTGCGGAACTTCTGCAAGAGATCGTAAGTACGTACATACATCCGCATCTGCCTCTGCAAATTATCGCAAGTCTACAGATCAAAGACCTTTTGTTGAGAACGACCTCGAGGACGTTGGTGTCCAACTAATCCATTAAAGGCTCGGTGTAAACTTCGCTTTGTCGAATTTTTTAAAGATTCAAATACAGGGTTTTTGGTCGTAGTAATTTTAATGTTTGGTTTTTAATGTGCATTTTGTTAGTGTGGATTATAACTGCTTTTATTTCTTCTTCTTTCTTTAAAGTTATTGTTTCTATTCTCCGATGTCAGAATTTGAAGTTAAGCATTTATCAAAGTGTACATTAGACTGTAAACCAAATAATTCATTCATAATTCAGAAACCGCGGTCCTGTATCGTGCCACCACCAGTTCAGTACCAAGTAAGCAATAGTTCAGCGGTGCCACTTTATTTTACGAACAACTTGATTGAAATTAGTTTTATCTTTCACCTCCGCGCAGTCCACCGCTCGCTTCTATTTTTCTAAAATGGCATCCGTACATCCCTACCTATAGGTGCGAGTCAACGATGGTTAATGGCCGCAGAGCAATGGCATGAGATGAGAGGGTCACGGGTGCTCTAAAGGTCAAATTAACCTTTTCGTTACAAGGCAAACCTTTCTTTTTATTAATAAGCTTCTTAAACTTTATTGTAGGAAGAATATTATTGAACTTTTAACTGGCATTTTAAGCTTCCTGTGATGTATTGCATTCGGAAGTTATTTTGATGTGACCTGTCAATACTATTTGATGTTTTAATTTATTAATGATACTTATCTTACTATACGAGCTTTAAAATAATTGTAAAGTAAAGGTATACCTGATTAAAACTTAATTTTTAATATGTTTAAGGTTGGTAATGCTAGGTGCATCTCAAAACAATGGTAGGTATTTGTTATTTTATTGGTTAATTTTATATTGTTAATTTCTTATATAAATATACTACCCTCATAAGTATAAAGTACATACTTATGAGGGTAGGGGGGGGATTTTGTTTTGTATTAAATAATAATTAACCTTGTTTTTATATAAGTTCCAAAAATAAAAGTAACTCATCATCTACTACTTTGCTATTTTAATTTTCAATTTGTTCTTCGTTTTTAGGGTACGGAAGTACCCAAAGGGTAAAAACGGGTCCTTATTACTAAGACCGCCACCTCCGCTGTCCGTCTGTCTGTCTGTCAAGTTTTTTACCAGCTTTTTTGTTAAAAACAACTTAACTTTACCTGTCTAGTCCTTATCATCGCAGCTAACGAAGTAGCGGACTTGAACAGTAAGGGGTTCATGGGAGGCGGACATTTCTTGTTCCTCCTGATATTCAGCAGGTAGGTCACAGGCAAGACGATGATGGCCAGCAGTGATACCAAGAACCGGAGGAATCTTCGCATGAACGCGTTCATAATGATTGTCTGAAAACAAGAGAAAAAAAATTAGATGATTAAAAAAATGCTGTTTAGATTAGTTATATCATAAAGTGGTTTAGGAGCGCAGTCCTTTTTGACTACATTGTTGGTTTAGTTATGTCTACTTTAATCGAGTTTTCTCAACATTAAGGTTACTTTTGTGTTGAAATATTCGCCAAAATACGTTTTTCTATCAATTGTTAGTTATTATCTAATGTGGTTGGCGCCAAATAAATGTGCAATAACGGTCATTGACCCACATTCGTTTATTGACTTGCATAATATCAAAAACAGGAATAAAGAGGTAAAGTTGTCCTGAATCCTGACTTAAAACGTGATCCTTTACGTTCTCTAGTAATAAAAAATGGTTCATATTTATTGTTCGGGTATAGAATCTACGAAGTGAATTATGGAAATGTTATTGTAATTTATTGCAAGTTTATCTGGCGCCTACCATAGTTATTTATTCGACTTAAGGTAATGGTTTTTTTTTTAATTTCACCTATCCACGAAAAAAAAGTACCTACGTGTTTATGCATTCGTTTTTGAACTTATATTTGGAACATTACGTTGTGAATGTAGATAAAAAACAATTGAAGATTCAGCTCAGTAATTAAGATTGTCATCGACGTAGAAGAAGAAGGTGTTCAGCAGCCCAGAATCAGATTTGATGCCAAATGATGGCTTAATGGGCTCGCCTTTTTTAAACAACATGGAAATTAAACAGCAGCCGAATCATGAGCAAACAATATTCACAAATCACACGCCTATATACCCTTTCAGATTGTCAACATGGATGACCAGCCAGGCTACCAGGGATGATAATACCATAATGAACACTGATACGTTGTTGGCCTCGCGACCTCCTCAGAATCGAAAGTCCCATCATGCTTTCATTATAGCTGTATATAATGATAGATACTTATAATATCTACATGGCAACAATCGTTATTTCGTGAAAGTTCAAATAGCGCGGGAGTTCTCTAAATGTTAATGTCACGCAACGAGGTCAAGGTAAAGAGCATTTTCTTTGTGTGTTTTTTGTTGTATTTAACTAAGTTTTTGAGACGAAAATCATCGCAAAATTAATGTACACAATTGTTAAATGCTCCTGTGATTGTTTGAATAATTTACCCAAGTAGCCCGCTGCAAACGTATCTAGGCGGAATGGGGGATTTATCAGTCCATCCAATATACAGGGTGCAAACTTTCAACGCAGCGGGGCAGTAAGGGGAAGTACCTTATCCGTTGCAGCTACACGAAAATGGTCTTAAGAGACTATCCATAACTCTTTATGGAATTTTGATCCCCATCCACAGATTTTCAAAAAAATTTACAGTTAGCAAGAAAATAGCCATTTTACGCAAATACATTTTTTGATGCCAATCGATCCTGTTTCTAATACTGAGCAAAAACTTTTATGGGACCATCCATCGTTGGAGTACTCAAAAAGTCACAAATTGCAAAAACCTTTTCCCGTACATTTTGTATGAACATTTTATGCAAAAGCTTTTTTAGTGACGGTTGAGATCTTTTTGTTGACTGAATAAAAAGATATGTTTAAAAACAATTCAAATTTCGAACTCGTTATTATTAAAAAAAAAAAAACAATCCTGACAGTTTGTTGCGTCAGAAAAGCTCTGAGTGTGTTGTCAATTTTACATTAAGTGCATAATGAAATTGGACAGCTATTGATAAGAGAAAAATGACCTCCAATTTAGAACGTTGCTAGAAGCATATTACGTAAATAATAAAAATACACTTTTGCATAAAATTTTCATATAAAATGTAAGGGAAAAGTTTTTTGCAATTTGTGACTATTTGAGTACTCCAACGATGGTTGGTCCCGTAGAAGTTTTTGATCAGTATTAGAAACAAGATCGATTGGCATCAAAAAATGTTTTTGTGTAAAATGGCTATTTTCTTGCTAACTGTAATTTTTTTTGAAAATCTGTGAATAGGGATCAAAATTCCATAAAAAGTTATGGATAGTCTCCTAAGACCATTTTCGTGTAGCTGCAACAGATAAGGTACTTCCCCTTACTGCCCCGCTGAAAGTTTAATGCGAACGTTGCTTAAAAATTTATAGAATTATTGTCACTGAGATTGAAATTAGCCCGATCGACTCGAAGATCGTGTTTGTCAACAAATGGGCAATTTGGAAAGATACACGTTCGCTTTATTTATGTTGTGTTAAAAAATACTTTCCTCGATATAAAATTAAAAATAGGTTGTTGAAATGGTGTGCAAGACACACAATGACCTTCTCCTCTTAAAATAATGCAACTACAATGTTTTTTTTTTTTACTTAATTAAACACTGTATAACAGCTTCCGTCAGACAAAAGTCTCAAAGCTTTCAAATGACCAGTAATTTTTACTTAAATAAGAACAATGGCGCAAGCATATTTTGTTTGCTGATATTCATCAGCTGTTGTAGTGTTGTTGTTGTGTTGGTTGTTATTTATCATGATATTGATTGATAAAGAAGCGAGAATAGGAAAACAAAAACTGCTTAAAGTTCAACAATCTTCTAAGTAATTTCCTCCACACCATACAATTGTCAGCCAGCAGTGGACAATTGTATGTTACATAATTATAATAATATTATTTATTTAGACTTATTAGTCGTCGATTCGAAAGCATTTTCGTTGTCATGGCAACCGAGACAAGTATTGCGGACTAAGGTTCCTTCTAAAGGACTTAGAATATGGATGGAAGAGTATTTTTGTGTGTGTAATTATGCGTTTGCACGGAACTTGTTACACCAAACATGGTCTCATTTAAGTCACGCTATGCATAACTTACCTGTATTACAGAAATCCTTATGAAATAGTTCACTACACCGGAAACCACACTTAGAACATTAGCCAAAGGCTTAGCCAAATACGGCGGATACACTAATTTATAACTATTCAGGAACACTTCAGCCAGAACGAAGGCATGGTAGACACACGCCGTTAGCAGAATCAACACAAGTCGTGTCAAAAAATTTACACCCGCATTGAAACACGAAATGTATAGAGCAATAATTGAACCTATCATTTTATAATGTTACCCTACGTGCATCCGATAACATACTGAGTTACGCTAACATTAGTTTCAGATAGTACATTATCAAATAAAAGATACTACACGCGTTCAAGTAACGGCTGGTACAAATAACAAATGGTAGGAGTTACGAACTACCGCGTGTAGGCGTGCTCAAAGTTCAATGGTGTTTGATATCGACTATCAAAAAAGTATGAACTTTCTCTTATAAGAAAGTACACGTGCGTGTTTCGCTGCTGGTGTTTCGTGTGTTATTAATATTGAAATATTACTTGGATAACATAATCTATACCTATCTCTAGGTAAATTATTGGTGTGCTGAGTGATTTCCGAAAACGACTGGAATGAAAACACGCTGCATACATAAACCCCTTCTTTTTTTAAATTCGGTTAAAAGCCGGAAAAAGAAAAAAATATTTAGGTTCCTATAGTTTTCTTTTCTTGGACTTTTTTATGATGTATTTTAACGAATTAAAATATGAATATTTCATGTAAGTAATCTGTAACATTCAACGCTACTGAAAAAGTCAAAGTTTTCACTAATATTTTCTTTAATGATTAATTATCATCCGATGGAATATTTACATTTCTTGCATATTAATCAGTTAATTAGATGTAATTATTTAAACATTATTAGTAATGTGTCTTTGTGTAATATAAATACGTGATGATAAACGAGTCATTTTGATAACGAGCTTAGTGAATAATTTTAGGTGGAATAATTTGTTATCGATCACTGTCTGTCTGTTTCGTAATAATTATCTAGTGAAATACCTATTATTTATTATTATTGGAAAAATGTTCATACATTGTACATCTATGAGTAACTTTTAAAGGTCACCTAAAATGACCTTTAAGAGCATGTTTTGTGTGTACTGATTGTTGTTGGTAGTTTACTTTATCAGATAATAACTACCCGAATAGGGAATATGCATGCAATTTTTATTAACAAATTGAAAAACAAAATAGCTTTAAAAAGCACTTTTGGAATAATTTTTAAAATAAGTTCATCGGTGATGAAGTTATAAATAAAGCTTCAGAGTTTAGAAGTCAGTTGTATTTTTTAGTACTTAAAAAAGTTTTTTCATTTTCACTTTTTAGTGGTACTTACCCCACATCTAACAACACCACTAGCAAGTCACAGGAAAGCAGAATACGCAACTTCGTATACATGAATGATTTTTCCACATATTTTTCCAGCTATTTGGAATTTAAAACGAAACTATTGAACCGACTTTGATAAAATTTAAATGGGACCAATCGATACGTATATCCTTTCACATAAAAACAAGAATTTTTCAAGTCGGTTCATAAATGACGGAGATATGAGGTAACATACATAAAAAAAACAACCTAAAAACCTCCTCCTTTTTTGAAGTCGGTTAAAAATAAACAAAAATAACTAAGACATCCTGAACCTATGCAGCAATACACAGGATACCGGAACTCCGGTGGTGTCAGACTTCTGAAGTCCATTATTCCTTGAAGAGATGAGAATATTACTAACCAAATGAAGGTTTGTTTATTTAAGTAGGTCTAAGTGGATACCTACACGTATATGAAAAACAAACCTATTAATTGCCGTGTAAACATTACTTCTGCTTCACCGATATGTGTAAATAAGTACTAATACATAATGAAGCGACGAATTACCCACACCGGACGCACAACCTCAAGGTTTGGATTTCCTTACGATTAGCTGTAAATATTAATTACCAGTTTACATCATTGTCGGTGTCTTGTAGCATACTAGCACAAACTGAAATCTAGTAGGTAGGTATAGTTACCGTGTCACTATCATTATGGTCCGTCCACAGTCCATACGACACAGACTTCCATAAACTCATAAACTTCTAAAGAATTTTGTCTGTGCAACAAAGTCTGTGTTGCCATGATGGTTTGATAGATTTTTTTTGTGTAGACCCACTATTGCAATATCTATACACATACATACATTAGGAATTAAAAGATATTGGTTTGCCAGTCTTATTACTTAGTTTTAGCTAAACTTCTGAATGCCGATGGATCACCGATATGGTTTCATACTTTGAAATCATTATTTAATATCTGACACTAGTTCAGTCACTTTTCCGTTACAGCCGCTGTGACAACTAACCCGTGAGACAACCGTACCCAGTCTCATCTACACGACAATGTAGATCTATTAACTTAAAGGAGTGAAACCGGATGTTAAAGTTTGAATCGGAAAGTCAGACAGCCGCAAGGAGGAAGCCACGGGAAAAGCATTCGTTTTCTGTGAAAAATGTTTTAGACGTATCATTTTTATCTAGGTATTTGTCTTACTAATTGCAGGTGGTAGATTGTGGCACCGCAGATAATAATTGGTATTGATGTTTGTTGAAGATAATGAGACGGATTAATTGTAGCAAAGTCAAGGTACAAAGAATGATATCTGGGTACGTTTTTCAGTTGCTAGGAATACTTCAGGTGTGAATGAACTTCTTCAAGCGACCGTTGAGTTTTTACTTTAGTTACTACCTTACCGCTTAAAATTCTCTTGCAAATAATGAAGATGATTTTAGCTAATGTTAGTTTACAAAGTATAGGTTACTACCTATCTAACTTTTTTTTAGATGTTCCGGGTCGGGCAGTTTGTGTATGTGAGATTATATGTTTGTAAACGCACCCACGATACAGGAGAAATTCGTAGTGTGGGGCAACGTTTTCAAAAAAAAGAAAAAAGAAGGAATTAGAAATAAAGAGACCCATTTAGTTTTAGCGATCCCATAATACGTAGCAACGGTCGGATAATAAAACGACATTCTATGTTTGTATTATCTACCCTTGAAAGTTTTCGTTGCTGTTTTGCACATTTAGCCCTTTGCATTTTTATTTCCATAAAATTAATTGCACTCATTGCTGTTATGAACGCAAAAAATAGGTATAATTAAACCACAATAATGACAGCATTTACCCTGCGAACATTGAACATTATTATTATACTCTAGCGGTTGCAAAAACAAGGTGGAAATCCTACAATCATTTCAAAAATAATTTTGCAGATATCAGACAGATTGAGCATAGAGATTCTACCAATAATAGTTTTGTTGAAAAATTGCTATCGTATAGCATAGGAAATAATTGATTTCGAACAAAGAGTATTTGTACACGTGTTTAGATGCAATCATAACATAAACATCATGTAAATAGCTGCATTACTGATTCACAATTATTGATTTATCTCTATCAGCTGTAGACCTAGGTATGAACAAATATCTATACCTACTTAGATACATTGGTCGCTATTAAATTAACTACATAGTAATACTTAGTAGATAATCGTGTTCTGTCATTCATGCGTTTAAATGCACGCGAGATTCAAGATATGAATCTAAGTTACCTACTCCACATGAGTACCTAATCCTCCCGACCGAATTCCGATTCGGTGGCCAATCTCAATGGAGATTATCCAAGTATCTTTTCAGGAGATATTATACTGAACAAGTGTGTGCGCAAACACCTGTGCAATCTTTGTTCCTTTACTCTTAGGCCCAGCACAGCAGCAGCAGAAGTTGCAGTTTTGTTGCATTTGCGTTGCGCTGTATGCAACGCAAATGCAACAAAATAGAAACTTCTAGTTACTTTTGAGTTTCATTTGAGTTTATGCCACGACTTCTTTTGAGAGACCGGTCATGACCCAACCATTTTGAAACCGGTTTGATAAGCATTACAAATCATTAATAATTTCAGAAGGGTTTCGTTGCAGTTGCGTTGCGCTTGCGCCGTATGTGCTGGGTCTTAAAGTCCGATGGGATGGCAGCTCGACACGAACCCGTTGGTCCCGGTTGTCATTTGAACATCTTTGACAGCCATTCTGGTCAGAATATCTGACACCTGTCTTACAAAGGGGTATTGTTTTATTCAATTACTGAATTGTGTTGTTCAGATAGGCAATCGCTCCATGTAAAATACAACTTGTATTCAGCTGCAACTGGTTATGTCACCGGAAAATTGCAAACGCCGTGAGATTGTAAAATCGTGTGAAATTGTAAATTATTTTTTTTAATAACACTAGAGAGACATATTGGAAACTATATTGAGTTTGGATGGGATTTATACAAAACGATTTTTCATAATCTATCGAGAAGTTATAATCTAATAAAGATGTATTACAATCTCACGGAAACTGCAATTTTCCGGTGACAGCTATACCTACTGGAAGCCGTCCCTCAGAACTGGTAAAGGCTAGGCAGATTGACTGATGATGAATCATCATCCAAAGCACATTACCTTTTACTCACCTATCATCATTGAAGATAGATAGGTAAGTAGGAGATAATCTGCTAGTTGCATATTTTTATGATATGCTTAATTGAGTGTTTACGACAGCAAGGGAAGTGATGTGCAAGATGCTCATGATCCGTAACAAGATAACCATCATGTCTAATGATAAGCTATTTCAACACGCGGTGTCTTGGCCTATTAACCTTCTGGGTTCCTATAGTACCCAGTACCAGCCTCGTTAGTATGGCTCTATGTTGAGTTTTGGATATAGATTCTCTCACTGGTACACAGGTATACGTAGGTACAGGTATGAGTGACTGTATCGCTTCATCATCGATCTTTTTTAACCGACTTCCAAAAAAGGAGGAGGTTCTCAATTCGATAGTATTTGTGTTTGTTACCTCATATCTCCGTCATTTATGAACCGATTTGAAAAAATCTTGTTTTATGTGAAAGGATACTTCTCGATTGGTCCCATTTAAATTTTATCAAAATCGGTTATGCAATTTGGTTTTTAAATCCAAATAGCTGGAAAAAATATGTGGAAAAATCATCCATGTATACGAAATTGCGTATTTTTGCTTTCCTGTGACTTTCCAGTGGTGTTGTTAGGTGTGGGGTACCACTAAATAGTAAAAATATAAAAAACTTTTTCCCAAAAAACAACGTCGGTGTCAATTAACTAAGAAGCAACCAAACACCGACTACCGAAATTAAAGTTATTTTGTACTTTGTAGTGTTTTTTTTGAAGTCGGTTTTCCATTATCATAATTTATTTGGGATAACTGTGTCTTCTTGTTCCGTACGTCTCTATTATTCGTCATCTCAATAGACAGCCACTTCTTCCACATAGTCCATTCCTAAAATTAACTTATTTTTACATGTCTTCATCATCACATCAGCCGAAAGACATCCATTGCTAGACATAGGCCTCCACAACAACCGGTCCTGTGCGTCTCGCATTCATTGGCTACCCGCGACCCTCACCAGGTCATCGGTCCATCTTGTAGGAGGCCTTCCAACGCTGCGTCTTCCGGCGCAATGTCTTCATAATAAGATGTATGCCTGTATATGTCGTGAAAAGTCATTAGAAAATATTTCAAGGGAGAGAAAAGACGGACGCTTTAATGGTGAACACTATAAATAACATGAGAAAGTAAACAACATTGCTTTCGTCATAACTTAGCGGTTTAACTGTTCACAGTGAAAAGAATCTGGTAGTGAATAAGTTATCTAAACCTTCTTTGACCGACCAGATGGCGTATCACTAAGATAATGGAATAATGACGGCGCATAAAGGTATGCATGCAAAACAACCATTTATGTACCGCACAGTTTCCATAAGTAAGATACCTCATAGGGTACCGCAGCCAAAGCTTCAAAATTCAGTCGCCATGGTTCGGTTGGTATTCGATGCTTAAAACACAAGGATTTAAAAATATCGTTTTCAACACATTTGCTCCAAAAATGCATTTACGAAGCCTGTATACATTAAATTGGTCGAAAGTTCAAAATTACGCACCATACAATAGAACGTGTGGTTAAATAGGTACTCTCACCTAAGTGTCTATTTTACCACACACTCCGTTTTATAGCGCCGTGTGTATCCTTTACGGTTTTTTTTTTTTATTTCCATAAAAATATATATAAGAATTCCACCGAGGAGCTTCACATTACGACAACAAATAAGCTGAATGATCGAACCTCTTTGGAAGTGCTTTTATTCAATAATACGTTTTTCTCACTTTAATACTAAAGAGAAAATGAGACTAAAGATGTAGTTCTAATTTTACCATGTGCACGTGGCGCCATTTGCAAATTCGCGCCATTTTCATATTAGAAACGTCAAAGATTGTTGCGACCTTCAGACCGACATCTAAAACAAAAGTTTGTTTCATTACCCTATTGTACTGTTTTCTGTCAAATGTGTTGAAAAACGTTTTATGACACACGTGCGGAAATTGATATTTACAAACTTGTGACTATGATAAGCCCTCGACTTTGTAAAAGCCGACTTACCGCACTAGTATCATAAATAACTATTACAGCCTACTCATATATTAGTAGTTTAGGTAACGGTCATATAAAAGGGGTTAATAAAACACAAGTGTGATAATAATATCACACGACTGTTTACCTAATAACTGGTACACTATTTCCATTCATACAGTTGAAAAATAACAAACAAAAGTAGAAAAATTAGTTAAGTATTTATTCCAAAAAAATATGTGGTAAAATTTTATGGCGGGAGATTCTTATTGCGCATCATAGACAATGACACTTTTTTTCTACATTAAGACGCTGACAACAGCAAAAGCTCGGTCACTCTCGGACTGTATAGAAAAGAAAGAGAAGCGCGACGACCAAATGCTTGCAATTTATTGCCAAGTATATATATTTTATCGATTTCCTCAAAACTAAGTTGATCTATTAAAAATCTAAAACAACAAAGTTTTGCATAAGATTCGATTCATTATTTGGTATAATTTTTATTGGCATAAGTAGGTTAGTAATATGGGATTTTTTTTTCTAAGGTCAAAGTTAGAGGTAACTTTGACGATCATTACTATCGAGGATTTTATTTATAAACATGTTTCGGAAACAACAGTGTTCTTTGAAATATAGTTAAAATTAACATATATTTTTTCTGCATCTTGGAACTAAACAGATTTGGCTAAAATTTCGTTAGGAAACCAGCAATTTTTCAGTTTTTGCTGTTGTCAGCGCCTTAAGTCAATGAGCCCATACGCGCCAAATAAATTAAAAAGTAAGGGTGCTAAACAAGATAAAAAGTCATTATATGATGCAGTTGTTTAAAAATTGAAGGAAAATATTGCACTGCAATGGTTTTATTTTTAATTTTACCTATCCACGAAAAAAAGTACCTACCTACCTACGTGTTTATACAATAGTTTTTGAATTCATATTTGGAACATTACTGTGACATTACATTGTGAGTGTAGATAAAGATCATTACGATGAAAGTAAGTAGATAACTACTGACAAAAAGCCATAGAAATGCAAGGGCACAGCATTTTCCTATTCTAATACACAAGTAAGAATGCTAATTGAAAGAAAACTAAGTAACCGTTTGGCGAAGAGCCAACAACTTTTCACTTTATTCAAATCAACTACAATTTCTCCATCCAGAGCAATAACTTAACTTGCCTATCATTGCGGTGACTCTTTCGAACTAAAACTTGCCTACCTAGCTTTCTGTTTTTTGAGTTAATATAAAACATAACACACGCCTGGGCGGGAAGTCTCGACATAGTTACCGATTGCCTACCAATCGAATTCGGTCGATAAGTCCTAACGCTGCCCGTACGCAGCCAATCTCGCGAGCCATTACGAATAACCGAGGATTAATTCAAATTCCAGATGAAAACCCCCACAATACTTTGCCCGACCCAGGAATTGAGCTCAGGACCTCATGCTCAGCAGCAACGCTAACAACCATTAGTCCAACGAAACAATAAAGTTAATTCAAAGATTTCGTAAAGTAGCCAAGGGCCTTGGATACCACAGAAGGATGCACACAACAAGTATGTGGATGTTTATTTATTGGCATTTGCCCACTGATAGACGTAGTGGCATTGAGGGCTAGCGCAATATTTACCAATACCACTCGAGTAGGTACTGTTCAAAGACCAAGGTACTTAGAATTACAATTAGTATATTGCCAGTGAATGTACGATTGCAGGGCTACGGTCTCTTTGGATAAATGAAAAGAATGAACTGATCATCATTCAGGCTTACCTACTGCTCAGGATTTCATGGCATGCTGTTTGGTGGCTGTTCAAGCTTTTTATTGTTGATAATAATATGCTCGCATTTGACCGTGTCACCAAATGACAAGCGAGTATTAAGTATACGATACGACAATGGAGCATGCTTGCATAGAAATCACTCTTTACTTAAAAACTTCCAGGTTTAAGATATCGGAAAACACAGACTCCGGCAGGGAATTCCACTGTTCGCACAATACGAGGATTCCCAAAACCTACCATGCATCGATGGTGCATCGTCATACGCAAATGTAGCGTAGAAAACAGAATCATGTGGAAAAGAATCCCTAGCTTTTTTCTTGCAGTAGTCGCAGTGAGACAATAAAGGCTTGCTGGATTGTAATAAATATTCCACTCAATGTCGAGTCTACTTAGTATAGTAATAACAGGGCATTTACAAATTAAGGTGAAGACATAATGGTTTCAGAATTCGAAAAGTCTTATTGTTGGATCCAGCGGCTAGCCACAGTAATACAAATAAGCATGTGTAAGGAAATATTAACTTGAACGTTTTACCGCTACAAACTGTGACATACTCCAACACATTTGGACGGAGATAAATCGCGAGTGAAGTAACTTACGCAGTAAGCTACGCTGCCATAGTATAGGGTCTGTGAAGCAATCGGATTGCTAAGCAAGTTGGTCAAGCTAAAGTAAGGCTAGGCTCCTTGCGAAACTTGCCAGTGTTTTCTCAGCTACATACTGGACGGTAGATCAACAGTAGAATTGTTTACTAATGACGTTTTTGCGTCATTCTGTTCGATATTTGAAGAAGCGGACGTGTCAAAAACTTGAGTAGTAATTTGGTGCGTGAAGCTAAAATGTTGAGTTTAGGAATTTCACACTTTGGGTTGATTTAGTTTGAATAGCTGTTGGATTATTTTGATGATCTAGATGTCATGGGATGGTATAACGAGTTATTGAAACTTCACTTCTACTACCAAAAGGTTGGCGCGCGTGAAGCACGCCTACCCTTTTTAATTTTTTTAAGGAATATCATCGAATTACTCCTTCCGCTCTATAACTAAAACCCTTCTGTGTTCCTCCTAATGCCCTTTGCGTTCCATGGCCGCGGTGACTCTCGAGCAAACAAATTCCTCAAGTGCATCAGACCTACTAACTCGCATTAGCAGACAGATGTGTATGTTATTTAAAAAACGGCGAGTATTTCCTCTGCAATCCTATCCTACTAATCCTGTTATAATTTTAATCCCGGTCAGAAGCACACACAGGCATGCAGAGGAGCTCGTGGCTGAATTATAGATAATAGCCGCTTGGGATGGGTGACCATCTTAATACACCGAGACTCCACCGTGCCTTGAAAAGCACGTGAAGCCATTGGTTCCGGTTGTCATTAGTACTTAGATCTTTGGCAGTTGTTACGGATTATCAGAAGCCAGAAAATCTGACTCCACTCTTGCGAAGAAATAACGCGTTAGGTCAGGCAGGCAAGTACCCCACGTAAAATAATACTGGTATTTAGCTGAATCCGGTTTGACTGGAAGCCGACCCCAATATGTAGTTGAGAAAAGGCTAGGCAGATGAGACGAGAAGCCCATGCAGACGAAATCCCGTGCAGAAGCTAGTAAGACAATAAAGGCTTATTAATATTATTATAAGGATCAGTAAGTATTAGTGCAGCTTTAAAATAATTTCCATCAGTTAAAAGCTTATTGTTGTGAGGTTGATTAATTGGAAAATAAAATAAGAATCGAAGCTTCGAATGTTAAGGAAATTTTAATCTTCTTTAGAAAAACATTAGGTAGGTATGTTTGCAATACCAAATATTTCAAAATCAAAGTTGTAAATAACTTCGATTTTGAAATATAGCAGAGAACAAATTGATCGCTACAATACTAAGTTATTTATGGAAATCCCTGTCTTTAAGAAATATGACAACTTGAGCGTGTTGTGAAATATTACAGTATTTTTTTTTTTTGTAAGTTCATAATGATGGTTTATCAGGCTGTTAAGTTTATTTACGGAGTCAGGGCAGCATCAAACCATCCGAAATTGGGTAGCAGTTAATTTAGCTCTTAAAAGAATTTGAAATGCATAAAACGACATACTATAGTTTGATTCAACTTCGCAATGCGTATGCAGTTTAATATACGTACATAAATATTATATATTTTCGGAAAAGTCAGGAAATGTGGCAATTTCCGATAATATTTTATTTATTTATTTAATCTTTATGTACAATAGTGGTACTATGGGTAGACTTAATGCAACAAGGCATTCTCTACCAGTCAACCGTTCAAAAACTACAGGTATACAACAAATAAATAAGATTTAAAAGAGAATTCCTCGTGCCTTGGAAAGGACAAAAAGCCGTTGGTTCTGCTCCTGATCTCTCCCCGGTCGTGTCGGATTGCCGTCCCATCGGACTATATAATAAGGGACTTGATAGGGGCGCGTTGTGACTTAAATGTATGGCGTCTAGCCGCGCGCCCGCGACGCTAAGTATATTTCGTTCCTTTGACGCCATACAATTTAAATTGTCAGCGCCCTGGCCGCGCCCGCGTCCGCTTTGTGTATAAAGTCCTTAAATAAACAGAAAGTGCAACTGTGTTTGCGCACTTGTGCGCTATACTAAATAGCTTGAGTACTTGGTGTCTGTTGCGGTAGGCTACCCTGATCGAAATTTGGGTCGGAAGGATACATTTTTGTCAAACGCGGCAACTTCGGTAGGCTATAATTTATAAAAAAAACAAAACTAAGTACCTAGGTATCTCTAGGTAAAGCAATGTGTCCCATAGAAACAGTTTGACTCGAAAAAAAGATGACTAGAAAAATAGGAAGAAGAAATGATTATCGTAAAAGACTGAAACAGCTGGACGTAGGCCAACCCTAAGCGACACCTAGTTGGACCGGTCCCGGCGCTTTTCGCATTCGACCGATTCCCGCGACCTTCAACAGGTCACCGGTCCTCTTTGCGCTGCACCTTGCGGCAATCATTGCCTACTAGTTTTTAAAGGGATATTTAAATCGATTTCTTAAAAAATACAATACCTATTTTTTTTGGGAAACCTTCTAAAAGGTACCTCTGCTTTTGCGGAAAAGACGACCTCACTCAAATCTCCCCGGTGATCCCTATTAGCACATGGGAAAGGTCCTGTGACTTAAAAGACCACCCCGTAACCCCCTCTGTACAACGCCTTTAGGGTATACCACTGAGAAGACTGTAAGTAATACAATCTGTACCTATCTACTAAACATCTAATTCGAATTCCCGATAGCCACTATCAAAACCTCTTTACACCTGGGCCCCTAGACAATGTGCCATTCGATTAGCGAATGCGACTGTCGAAATGCCAAAATGTAGGAATTTGATCACGTGATATTTCGATACCTAGCATCTGTCAATCCCATACATTTTTGACGTATTGACAATCGCCTTCGCCACGCTACCGCTGACAGAATGTCACTTGTCTAGAGCCCCTGAGGGCCAATTCTACAAATTAAAGCAACGTTCGCATCGCAATCTTTCAATCGCAAAAAGCCTCAATTTCCATAAATTTTTGACAGATTACGACTGACAGGCGAATGTGAATGTTGCTTAAAAATTAGTAGAATTGTCACTCTGTTCATTGTTACAGCCTGCCCCAGATTCAAGTCAGTATACCAATTTTTACAAACAAATCGCCGAACTAGTGAAGTAATCAGCGGAAGGAACAGAACAATAAGTCGGTGCACCGACTTGACTTTCTAAACTGGCTCGGTATGCGTAACATTTCCCAGTCACTGTGTATTGATAGCTCAAGGACACGTCATTGGACTATTATTTTCATTCAACCGAATTTCCGGGAACAGGTTTTGTGGACTGGTTTTTATTTTTTTTCTTCTGAAAAGTCAGAGTTTTTTAACTGAAGAATAAATATGGCTGTTTGTTAGGCTGTCAAACCGTCAATGTTTTATTCCTCAGATAAAAGTTATCGGTCTATTGTTCGGCCATTTAATAAATGCAATAAAAGTATTATATTATATTCCGACCGAATAATTGATAGTAACAAGATGAGACCCAAAAAAATAAATGTGCGTTGATAGCTCAAATACATGGATGTCAATGGACCATTGTTTCAACCGAATTTTCCAATTTTAGATAGTAACATTTTTATTTGGTAAAAAATTTACAAAAGGAAGTGTCAGTTTTTGAAGTGTAAGAATAGCTTTTAAAAAATGCACATGAAAACAAGATACTTACTTATATTATCGAAAACACAATTTATAAAATGTTTGTCTGTGTGTAAAACGGCTGAACCGTTTTGACGGGACTTTCAGTGGCTGATGTTGTAAGAAGTAGGTAACTAAGGCTAGTTTCATTTTAGAAAAAGGGTTAGGGTTACATTAAAAAAAATTAAAACCCTCAAAAATACTTTTCACGCGGGCGGAACCGCGGGCAGTACTGGTTAATTTATAGGTATAGTGTTGCATTAAAAAGTATAGTTTGCGGCATTACTGATTGAAATTAT
Organism: Melanchra persicariae; assembly: GCA_947386135.1. Classification (NCBI taxonomy): domain Eukaryota; kingdom Metazoa; phylum Arthropoda; class Insecta; order Lepidoptera; family Noctuidae; genus Melanchra; species Melanchra persicariae. The sequence continues at coordinate 15,496,754 of OX376648.1, read as the reverse complement.
AGGTAGGTACTGATGAGACCACAAAATTAAGCGTGAAGCGATATGTAGGTATATGTTACGGCTAATAGCCGAAGTGCGGCTACACCTAGTTTTAGCCGGGTCATTGGGCACCCCGACTCGGACAGGTTAGGTTAGAAGGGGATGGCGGGGTCTAGTGAGCGAGCGAAACGAGCGAACACAGACCCCGCCATCCCCTTCGTGGTTATTTTTTTTTAAACCACACAGAAATAGGAATTTTAAAGTGTTTTGAGGTTAGGTTAGAACTAGTTGTAGCCGCTAAAACTAGGTGTAGCCGCACTTCGGCTATTAGCCGTAACATATATAATTATAACACTTCCTAGTCACATTTATCCATGTCCCAAAGACATGATTGGGACATGATTGTCAGAGAACCATTTTTTCCAACCGAATGTTTTGGGGCAAGTTTTTTTAATTGTACTGGTTTTCACTTGTTTCTGCATTCTTAAAAACTAATGTCGCATATCAAGTGGCTATTGGGCATTACTGATTAGAATGAGACCACGAGATAAAACTAAACCGAACTCAGAATAAGTAGCAGGATTTCTTTCTTTAGATTATTTAAGGCAGTTTCTTTTTCTATTGTGTTTTTATTGCCTGATGAAGGAATGATCTTTCATCAAATTAAAGTTTGTTTATTTTTATTTCTACAGGGTTTCTTGCTAAAAGTCACAACCAACGATAAATAAGATAGTCTTGTGAGGGTAAGCGCGCACTGCGAAAATAAATCATTCGCGATTTATTTTCGCAGATGCGAAATCATACGTATATTTTGTACCCTATGAAGCGGTACTAGCTTCGCACATTGCGGAAAAAATCGCAAGCGCAGCGGTAAAGTTTTTATCATATTCACGAAGATCGTTATACCGTACGTAAAAAAATCCTTAGAACGTCTTACTGCTGTCAAAGGATGGACCAAGTAACGTTTAGTTATCTGTGTTAGGTACAGTGACTGTCTTGGCCCTGCTTTTGGCTCTGCTATTTCGCATGCGATAATAAATCGTACTTAGTGCGCGTAGGAATTACTGTCGTTTGCAATTTTATTTCGCACTTTAAAAGTCGCAACGATTTATTTTCGTAGTGTGCGCATACCCTTAAAGACTGTCCAGTATTTTCAAATAAAGAACTTCGTGTCATGGAAAACTTGTTTGGATGTATGTCTTTTATCATAACTAAGTAGCTGCTGGAAAATTCTCTGAAGATCATTGTAGCCATACAATTTTTTTTTCTTTTCTGGGTGAGAAAACATCAAATGATTCCTTCCGCTCTGGGCGGGGCGGAAGGGAGTGTCAGACTCTTACTGACTAAAACCCATCCGTGTTTTTCGTTAATAATATCTATAGGACTTAAAACTAAAAGTAATAAGTAGGCATATTAAGTATTTATTCACTCGTAACTTAAAGAGAGCTCATGGTTCTTACTTATCATACAGAGTAAGAAGTTATAGTAGTAAAGAATAAAGACATCCATAAATATAAATAAAATATATGATGATAAAAAACAATTAGTTGACGCATTTTCAAAGGTTCTGCCAACAATTTCCCAGTAGGTATTAGAAAGATAAATGAAGAGTGGTTGAAAGGTTTTTATCATATTAGTATCAAACATTATACATTAACTGCACCGGAATGCAGTTATACTCAAGCAATAATATGCGCAAGCGATCCTAAAAGGCATCAAAGATCGTTTTAAAATTATATTGAACTATCAATTAAGAATGCACACAGTAATGTGATGTCGAAATCATTATCAATCGGTTCAAATGATCATTAAGGAATTTTTATTAACCCAATATTATATTCGAATGCTCTTGTAATTTTTATCACATTAATGTATTAATGTTTTATTTGTATTTATTACTTTATGATTTGTAATTAACTCGAATATTTCTGCGTGCTTATAGTAAAACTAACACGAAAATGCATAAGTTGTTCAGAGAATCACGGTATTAATATTTTCTCATATTATAATCTATTCGTTTAATAACTTTAATCGTTAAAGTGTACTTAAACTCAAACGTAAGTGAGATCGACAGATCGTTAGTGAGTGAAAACAGCAGTCTACACGCGGATCTATAAAATACGCATGATCTAAATTAAAAACACAGATTTTAAACAAATAAGTCCCATCACAAATACTTACAGAAAAAAATATCACGTCAATTAAATTCAAGTTGTATTAAACTGTAGAATAGAATGCACAGTGAAGTTTTTTCGTCGAATCGTATTCGCGTGCGCACCGTTGTGGCGCGCGCAACCGACTCACGAGCTACTGCTGGCCGGCGCGCGCGCAGAAAGTTGGTAAGTAGACCTTTGCTATTGTCCCCAACATTTACCTGCACCGGGTCAAAAATTGCTGCTTCCGATGTATTTCCCGTTATCTTGATAAATTTATGTTAAAAGCGACCTTGTGGTGCATCGAACAGCTGTTTTTATTATTGAACTCGTCTCTGAGATTTCGGGGACGGATGTTTAATTTTGGTTTCAATTGAGAAACCATTGCAGCATTGTCCAATACTACTGATATTGATATTTTTTCATAACATATTTAACTTCTTTGGAATGTGTCTAGTTAAGATTAAAGAAGATCGAAAGGTGGGTAGATCGATTAACTTAAATATAAGAATGTTATCTAAACTGTTTTTCTATTTTTGATTATGTTTTAAGTACTTAGGTATTAGGTTAAGGGTTGCCTCCTTTTTTGGGAGAAAAAAAGTATCTTTTCTAAGTCATTGCAAAAATAATGTACTTTTGGAAAATTCAAGAAAAAAATAGTAAGCTACAAATTCATAATTTAATTTAAATTTTTCGTTATTTAATAAAATTTATTTAGGAGCCTCTTTTCCTTTCTTTATTACTTTTGGGAGACATACAAGAACCATAATAATCATCACGTCAATTATCAAACATTTCAAAGTAACCAATTATAGCCAATCATTTGTTTTAGGAGCTCGGGTATTCGTAAAAGCTTGAAAAAAGATCAATGCTTGTTCGAATATCTAGCTCCCCGCCTAGGAACAGACCCACTTTTTGACCTTCCATAGAAAAATAGGAGTCAAATTGTTGACTTCTGCTGAAGAGTTTGAGAAATATCAAAATTTTAGAAAATTTAGAGAACCCTCTCAAAACTGCGTTTTACTAGGTATGTATTTCGGCCCTGTATGGGATTTTATTGCATTGATTCTTCAGTGTTTAAGTTAGCGATGAAAATATGGTAGCTTTCGTACTATATTACTTTTCTATAATAATATACCTAGTACACTTGACTAAAATATAGTACAATACTTTATAATATAGTACGGGTGGCATGGCATCCCTAACCAGGTTGCCTGCTGAGATAACTTGACAGCGAGCAGGCTGGCAAAAAAACACTAAGTTTAGACTGAATTCGAAGACTAATATTCGAATTAGAAATAAAAAACAGCCATTGACTGTCAGGCAATTTTGTATAAAATAAAGGCAAATAAATATTATGCATATTCTTTCATATTAAAATTCAGGCAAAAGATAATTGATACAATTAAATTATAATCATTCAACGATCCAGAGATAGTTGAATGATTATGTACCAATTTCTTTTTTTCATGGGGGTAGGTATAAACTTTAGCACGTCTCCAGTACTACAGTTTGATTGTTTTCATGAATTAAAATATTTAAAAAAACTGTTGAACTTCCAAGACACGAAAAAACATCAAGTACCTACCTTCATACCTCAAAAAATAATACAATGCCCACAGCTTATTAATAATGAGCCATCAAAATAAATTATCACTTTTCTCGGCTAGTTCCGGGTTGCTTGTCAATAAAAATGGTGAGGTCAGCCATCTTTTTGGTGCTCTGCCCTTTTGTTACTTGACCCTTAAGGAATGTCAATACGGGGCTCCTTTTTAAAGTTTCGGCGGCTTGAAGATTTTATTCCTCTTATACCCTCTAATCTATTATATAATTTATTTCGTAAAATTTTAATAATTTAATTGACATTGTAGGTATTGAATTTAAGGCAAGAAATAAAAGGCTCTTTTATTATTATAATTTTTTTTATTTATTTATTATACCCTCTAAGATATGTTCTAGGGTTCCAAATATGACCAAAAGGACCTCGTTGTGAGTGCTCAATATTTGTGGAACGATAATTATAAATCACTTGACTTGCGAATTTGTGACGCGTCGATAATTTTTTGCCAGAAACCGGGAGTGTTAAGCTTGAAAGCGTCGTTTGAGGGTTCTAAATCTGGTAATCTGGTAATGTAACAATTTAATGGTCAAGGTTCAATTGAAAATGAAAGAGCTTTAGGGCTGCGGTAACTCTTTTATTCGAAAGAGTTACCGCAGCCCTGCAACACAAAGGGCATTCGGAGGAACACGGGTGGGTTTTGGTCAGTAAGAGTCTGACACTCTCTTCCATTCCGCCCAGAACAGGAGGATTCATTGAGGATTTCCCATAAAAAGTACGCTTAGGTATAGGTCCACCGCTGTGGATATAATTATTTACAAGCTAATAATAGCTCTTTTCATTTATATTTTTTTACAGATAATGTAAGAGTTACCTACCTGCCAGATCTCAGTCGTTCAACTATGTTGCTGCAAATTGCAAACTGGAAGTCCTTCACTGATGTCAAAGTACGTAGATCATCATCTACCAGCACCGGTCACGGCCATCTTCCTACTACTGGAACAGTTCTCCACTCTGTGAAACGGAACAAGTCGTGAAGATGTAATAAAGCACACAATGTAAAAGGTCTTCCTGAAAACATACGATCAACAACTCTGAGGGGGCCTCTCGACCACCACTGCTCTCTCGAGTCTCGAGTCTTTAAAAATGTAGCCACTTTCCATAACTGAACCAATACCTTGCACCTATTGCATGGTGTACCCCAACTAAGTGTCAAAAGAACCTGACTATTCGCGACCTTGTCAATCTTTAAAATAGGTTATTATATATGCTCAGCGGCCCTACCATGACGTGTAAAAGCGTGAGTCGTTCGAGCGAGAAGGAGGGATGGGGCTATACACCCTATATAGCGCCATCCCTCCTTCTCGTTCGAACGAGTCACGCTTTTACATGTCATGGTAGGGCCGCTGTTTGACAAATTGCTAGTGAAAGTTGGGCAAGCGGAAGGTGACTTCTGTTTTGTAAGAATGTGTCTCATATTTTTCGCAATCGGTAATGAGGTAAAGAACCTTACCAGTCCAGTGATTGTAAGATTGGCAGCTGAGCGTCGAGATATATTTGGTTCGATTACTCCGAAACCCCATGGTGACAACCATGGGGTTTTCAGCAGTAGACAGCAATTTCGCAGAAAAATAATCTGTAATGCGTAAGTTTGGGTGGATGGACGTTTGTTACTTAAGAGGGCGCCGACCAAACGTCGACGAAACGTCGAAAATAGTGGCCAATATTATCCGTTTTAGTGATTATAATAAAACTGAACAATTTAAAGCTACCGTTTATAATAATATTAACGTATAATCTTGTGGAGCACAACTTAAATTGCATATTTTCTGCATTTTCATTCTAAAATAAAAGAAGTAACCAAACAAACGATGAGGGCGCCACTGCGCGGTCGACGTTTGATCGGCGCCCTCTTAATCACGTCAGAACGGCTGAACGGATCTTGATGAAAATTGGCACAGAGGTAGAATATAGTCTGGAATAACACATGATACTTTTTATCTCGAGAGTATAGTCCCTTTGGGATAATTTTCGACATTCACGCGGGCGGAGCCGCGGGTGGCAGTTTGTTCATAATAATAATAATATATCATTCGGCGGTTGATGCGGTGTAGATCATTCTCAGAATTGCTCCATCAGGGATATTTCTCGGTAATTTTTAATTTACTTTTCCAATGTCCCTGGAAAGACATAATAATTGCAATTCACTGGTTCTGTGAAAATATGAGAACTGTGTAGAAACACGGAATAATGTGGAGAGGAGAGGCTTTGAAAAGAAAAACAATGACACTTTCATAGAATTTCATAGTATCGTAGTCTTCAATAATCACTTGCTCAGTGTCTGTTTTCTGTCTGTTGATAGATTTTTAATAAAAATGATTATTAATTGTTAATCGTTCATTACGAGTGTTGTAGGTACATAGGTACCTATCTATCAGTTATAATTATATATAGACAGAGTTGAAGATCTATGATTCCCTGTTTTTTTGCTGTAAATATGACTTTGATGTGCCTTGCTTAAAAAATGAATAAATAAACCAACAAAACCAGTCTGAGGAGTTAATACGGTCATAATATCTTAGTGGTTTCGATGCAATCAATAAATAACTTAGCCAGCCAGTCAGAAAAACGACTAAAATCTTCAAGGCAAATCTCTGTTGAAGCAATCTTGTGCAGTTTGTGGCGTTCATTTTTTGAAGTCGGATTTAAAAAAAGTGAATATTTTTTTATTTTCATATTATTTCTTGACTGTTTATCAGATACCAAACACCACTCTTAAATATGACCATGCACTTCTGGAACAGCCTGTATAACATAATTCTGATACAGGCATCTAATAAAGAGTAATTCTAAAATACTAACATCTCTCAAGTGTATCTTTAATGGCGCTAGGATAAACGAGGCCAAGTATGAAAGCTTCATACGGATTTTCTCTCAAGAGCAGGCAGAGTAGATAGGTACTGTGTACTGTGTTATTGGCGACGATAAAGTTAGCGACTGGATATTAAGGCCCGGCGCACACTGGCGACGCGGCACGGCAAGGGATTTTTTAGAAAGCGCAAATGACTTGAGATCTTATTTTATCATGTTTAAAATTCTTTCGGGATGCGACGGTATGCCGAACGTGCCGAAGGATGCCGAAGCAGGCTGTGTCGTATCAATGAAATGTGAGTGTTAACAGTGTTAAATAAGATTCGAAATCATCTGTATTGCAAAAATCCCTAGCCGTGCCGCGTCGCCAGTGTGCGCCGGGCCTTACTGCATATGCGCGGGTGCGTGCCCAGGTAGGTTGCTGCTTAGGTACCTATGGGACGTAAGGTAATGTTGATCTTCGGCCATTGGTACGGTAGATAGATAGGTAAAATTATTATTTTCTTAGGCATTTGAAAGTTTTATTGGTCAGCCAAACCAGAATAAAACAGTCGATTCTATACGTATATCTTTGTGTGTGTTAAGGTGTGTATGTGTAGGTAAGCATCAAAGAATTTTGTTTTTGTATATAATTATGTAATGCTAAGTTAGGTTTTCTAATTCACAACGCAAAAAAACACTACAGTGTTAAAAACTTTAATTTCGGAAGTCAGGGTTTTGGTTGTTTCTTTGTATTTTAACACCGAGTTCCGAAATTAAAGTTATTTAATAATAACTTAGTAGTTTTTTTATTTGGAAGTCGGTTGTTTTTTTATGTAAATATGTTTTTATTTTTCACTTTTTAGTGGTGCCTACTCCACACCTAATGACACCACTGGAAAGTCACAGGAAAGCAAAATTAAGCAGTTTCGTTTACTTGGATGACACATTTTTTCAGTAAACATAAAAAGACAACCGAATTGAGAACCTCCTCCGTTTTAACCGACTTCAAAAATAGTAGGAGGTTCTCAAATCGGTAGTATTTAAAAAAAAAATACAAAAAAGGTGATTATGATTATTTCATGGCCTGCATTTTTCAGGGATACCGACTCTAGACAAGTCCAAATGTAAGGGTATGACTATATGATCTACTGATAGCTCATATCCTATACATTTTAGACTTTTGGACAAACGTTATCGATGATAGAATTTCACTTTGTCTGGTCTCAAAATTCCGCAGACCCCTCAATGTTTTTCAAAGAGCAAGGGAGAAACATAGCTATAGTCTTATAAACAGCTGCGGAATCACGAGCCTTGCAGGAATTTCAACCGATGTGTAAACTCCGTATGGCCTCGCTGATTGCATGTCGTCGGTTTAAAACGGTTTGCCGCTGTAAATACCGGAGCTAGGAGATCTAGGATAGAATCAATGAATAAAGGATTTGTAATAGATATTTATCTACTTAGTAGTAAAACCTTAGTAGGTTTTTAGGGGTTTGGGCTGTTTTAATAAAAAGGTACCTACTGTCATAAAGGAACAGGGGTAAATATAGTTAAGTAGCGGCACTCCGCAAACGCGTGCTTGCTATGAAGGTATCAAAATCTAACCTCAGGATTTGTTAGCCAGAGTTTTGATTACGCAGACACTAAAAAACGTGTTATTTATATAGTTAGGTACCTACCTACCGCTGTTTTAACTTTCTAGCAGTAGGTACGAGGAACAGCGATAGGTTCATTGACATGAACAAAAGTAGGTACTTAGGTACATACCTATGCTAGTTGCCAGTTATACTTGCAATAAAGTACATTGACCTTTCCTTAATATCCCTTCGTAGATACCCGAACAATAAATTACTTATGAACCGTTTTTCATTACTAGTGAACGTAAAGGATCACGATAGAAGTCGATTCAGGACAGCTGGTTTTTATTCAGAAAAACAGATGTTTTTGATATTATGAAAACCAATAAATGTATGTGGGACACTGACCGTTATTGCACATTAACTGGTAATAGCATACCAAGTCAGCAGTAGGTAACACTTAGACAAGATAGTTGAACTTACGCTATCTAGTTCCTCCGTTCTAAATTAGAGTTAAAATAGATAAAGGAAGAGATTTACGTCTTAGTGCGGGTATAAATTAAAATACTTTAGTTATTGTTTGTAAACTGAAAAGCTTAGGTACATTTTGTATCGAAGAACTTTATAGAGCCATCTACCTAAGAACATACACAACTTCTTCTTTAAACTTTTTCAAATGGTCACATAAATGTTTACAAGATGGCGGTAACAGCAAAATCACACTGACCGGCGAAATTACAATTTAAAACTTGCAACACTTGCTACTTACAGCTTGCTTACAACTTGCTATATAATTGCTAATACAAGCTTCTTAAGTTTGTGACCTTCATAAGTAGTGTAACTGTTAGTTTATTATTATTATTTTCAGTTTAATTTCTGAAGTTGCTACTACTCGATAACAGATGGCGCTAGGTGTACCTTTTACAAGAGAGTGAATTTCGAAAAGTTTTGTGCTACAGTTTACATAACTACCTTAACTTATGTATAAAGTTAAACTGTATATATTACATATAACTTTTATGAAACTATATAAAGTTACGTGTTGGTTTGTGTAATACAGAAAGTACCGAAACTAACTTTGACGTAAATACATAAGTACACTACTCTTCAATTTATCATGTAGCTACTTAATGAACTCAATAATAGGTCCAATAGGCCTTCTAGATGAAACAAAATAAACAGAAAAAAGAGGGAATAGAATAAAAATCAGTTAATGACAAAAAGCGAGTTTCGCGTACGCGAGCGGTTGCTCCTCGCGACATGTTACCATAAATCAGGAGGGGTCCCTCCACCCCAGCCCCCACACCACGGCAAGGATGATCTTTTCCCTAGATCCTACATTTTTATAACGACCAACATCCGTGTGTTTTTTCGACGCAATATTGCGGTGTTTAGGTGTGCGCCTTGTTTGTTGTGTGTTTCGTAATTTTGTAAACATGCAGCTTTGGATATTTACAGTGCAGTTTTTGGAAAAGAAGCTAGGATTTTGGATGTACCTGGTGGTTCCTATTTAAGAAGTAGTTTGCTCCTAAATAGATACCTCTAGCCTACTAGTCTGTAAAAGTATTTAGGGCCCAAGAATATATTTGTACTCTGATCCTGTAATTTTTTACAGGGGCCAGTCTTACTAAAGGGGTACACTTGAAACAAAAAAAAAACAACGGGTTGCACTCCGGGAGTGCCGGAAGAAGTGAAAACTTGAACATTAACGTTGTGCAATTTTGAATATTTTGGAATGGTTAGGGAATAATTTCGCACGAATTACTTTATTTATAAAAGTTTGGAGGTAGCGGAGTAAAGTCCCACATACCTCCACTGGAAAGAGAGGATCCTCCGACCAGACGGTTGTTTGTGTCTGGTGGGCAACTGCCCGAGAGTTGATATTCGGGCTTTGCATGTGTTCTAATCGCACGGTAAACTTTGATATAGCGATTTAGGATTTTGCAGTTAGTTCGCAGCTGTCGAGATAGATGGCGCTGCGAGTCTCATTTGTTGTGATGTTGATTCTGCTACGTTGATTTTTGTGGCGGCATGAATGCCGCTACATCACTCCCCTCCGGAGACCGGAGGTCGATAGTGGATGAGTCGTCCATACATCTTGAGATGCTTGCCAGGCCAGTGGAAGGTTGGTTCCAGTGAGTCGGAACCGGAAGTCGCAGAGTTCTCGGTGAGTCGGAACTGTCTGCGTCGCAGAGTTCACGGTGAGTCGGAACTGTCTGCGGCGCCCCGATGCTGCTGCTGGCGTGACTGCTGGCGTCGACCAGGAGAGGTTCTTCAAGGCTCTTCATGTGACTGGCCGAAGGTGCAGTGTGCTTGCCAAGGTGAGTCGGAGCTGTGCGACGTGCTGACGTGACTGCTGGCGTCGACCAGGAGAGGTTTTCAAGGCTCTTCATGTGACTGGCCGAAAGTGCAGTGTGCTTGCCAAGGTCGCTGATGACGCTGATGATAGAGGCTGAGGATGCTGACCAGGAATGCGCGTCCGCTGCATGCTGGTGGTCAGGATACCCGTAGAAGCCGAGGGTACTGGCTGGCTGTATGACTCGCTTGCTCGAGAGCTTGAGGTCACGATGAGGAGAAGTGATGATGATGATGACGTCATGATAAGGTAGCTGCACGAAGGCTGCGCTGACGTCCAATGTCGAGGGTCACCAGTTTGGAGGTAGCGGAACAGAGAGTAAAGTCCCACATGCCTCCACTGGAAAGAGAGGATCCTCCGACCAGACGGTTGTTTTGTGTCTGGTGGGCAACTGCCCGAGAGTTGATATTCGGGCTTTGCATGTGTTCTAATCGCACGGTAAACTTTGATATAGCGATTTAGGATTTTGCAGTTAGTTCGCAGCTGTCGAGATAGATGGCGCTGCGAGTCTCATTTGTTGTGATGTTGATTCTGCTACGTTGATTTTTGTGGCGGCATGAATGCCGCTACAAAAGTACTATCACGTATGTGGTTAAATACAATATTCATTTATTGCGCTATCGTAGATAAACATGACAATTTATAGGTATTATATATTACATTATCCGTCTTACGAATTTTCGATCAGGTCACGTGTCCTGACGCGAGTATTGAGAGCATTTTTTACACATCCTAAAAAGTGCACAACGCGCCGCTAAAGAAGTTTTCACTTCAAAAACACTATTTGAATGCCCAAGAAGAAAAAAAATAGAGAAAAAGAATAGAATAGAGGTAGAAAATTCTCTCGTGTCACTACTTGACAAAAATTTTGGATAGTCTCCAGTTACTTACTAAATAAATTCACCTAACGGGCGTTGAACCAGTGCTTGTCAACTCACCGTACCGCTGTAGTCAACTTACAGACAGGGCGTCTCGTAGGCGGGCGGATTTTTCATACTTGATTCGATGCGTAGACGCCAACCTTTATTGTTATGACCTAAAAAATGTAATTAGGTACATTTCGAACTTATTCTTCTAGGACAAACCAGGGCCAAGGATCTGCATTAAGTTATGTCAAACGAAAAAAAAAATGTTTTTATAGCCCGACTTACTTGTCCATTTTTCTAACTTCGCAGACAAATCTTGAAAAGTTATTGATGTGTAGGTTCTTCTTACACCCACTCAGTCAACTCAGTCGCAAACCACATAACATAACCGATCAGGATAGTCCATTGCCAGATTTACTACATTTTGTATCTCCCCCAACCGCGTTATGTAGCTAGGGCGCGTATACAACAGTGCACGCCAAAAGCTACGCAGACACATCGCGTCAACTACAAAATGGCTAAAGCGGCCGAAGCTTTCCTGATGTGAACGCTGCCTAAGCTTGGTTGACTACTAGCACAAAGTAAACACACTGGTTCGTTTTATCGACGCTGTTGCGTGGCGCCTCCCGCCCATTACATGTAACTCCGGTGTCAACGCACAGATGGCAGCACTGCTGTTGTGAACTAATTTCGTGAAAAAGGACTGAATGTAGGTCGATTTGGTATGAAACTTTGTTTATAAAATGTAATAAGGTATCTTATTGTTTAAAGGGTTTTTTTTATGATTTAATTCTTTACTTACTACCTCAAAAAAGAATGAGAGCTTTTGCTTCGCAATTGCCGTGCTGGCAAAAGATTTTCAGTTTGAATAACCTGTTTTTTCTTATCCTCGTTGGAATTTCAGTAACAGTGCTGGGCGGGTTGCATCTGCGATCCTTGATCTTGTATCCGCTCGCTGGTATAATAGGCATGGGCCTATCATACCAGCGAGCGGACCACTAAAACTATTCTGACTAGACGCTATTCTGAATATGGATTCAGAATAGCGTCTAGTCAGAATAGTTTCTGGTTTACTTGTGAATAAATGGTTACTGAATCAAAATTTAGGTCTCAGCTGAGTTATAAGGCGCATTGGATCACAAGTTACTGGTCTACAGCATAACTAAGTATACTAGGTGTAATATCCTCATTACATATGGATACTTATTATATCTGAGCGGAATTTCACTGGCTCGATGAGAGTAAGCATCAAAATATCGTTACCTAATATTTCATTCAAGAAGCTCTCTAACGGGCCATGTAATTAATAATAACGAATTCATTGTAGGGGTGCAGCTTGCTACCAAAGTTCTAGTAGACTGGTAGTTGGTTTCGTTAACTTATTATACGGACAATTCCTTCAGTACTCTATCGAGTCTCCCTTACCGTTGGTTCAAGTCGCATGAAGCGAAGGACAAGTGAGTTCAACTTGCGACTAGATGCACTAGTTGCAAGTTGAATACATTGTAAGATTCGAAGATACTCAGAAATAATGGTATGAGTCGAGGACGTTGACATCAAACAATAACAAGATAGAACTATCAATTTGATGAGTCAAGGTTGAGTCGAGTGTAATGATGTCACTTATTCCTATATATTTTTTTAAACTCAATTCAATCAAATTGACAGTTATAACTTGTTAATATTGGCATCTATTTATAAGGTTTTTTCTGCTGTCGTGGCGACAGGGTAAAGGAAATTGCCTTAAAAAGTACCTACTTAGAATATAAGCCTTAGAATACAGGTGTCATTCTTCCTCGGTTTATTTTTTAACACTAATAATGTAAAACTGGATAGAATTATTTTTCCAGTTACATTTACTTACCTGCTCCAATTACATTACCTTACTGTACAACGTGTAACAGAACAAACGCAATACCTCTTAAGGGGTCATTGTACTCATCATTATGAACAACTGTCACTATGGGACCAACACTGAAATCGTGAAATAAAATTGACTTCCCCATACATTTTTGTGCGCACAACTCGACAAAATGTACTGAACAGCTGATTTCGGCTTTGGTCCCATAGTAAAAGTTGTTCATAATTATGAGTACAATGCCCCCTTAAGAGGTATTGCGTTTATTCTGTTACACGTTGTATAAGGGACTCATCAAATTGTGAACAGTTTATTATTCGAAGGATCAACCTCGAGTTTGGCATATCTATTTGCTATATTGTTCAAGGTTATAAAGTTTGTTGGGGTTCGATTACAAAAGGAATGCGAGCGCGGGCTGAAGGGCGTGCAGAAAACATGCGCATCGCAACCCCTAAACGTCAATTGAAGGTTAAATGAAATAATAAACCAAGACTTTGACAGATAAAATAAAACCGTGATCGGTCTTGTTCTGGGAAACATAATAAGGAAAATAGGTAAGTATAATTTTATCGATTTGAAACGGCCATGTTTCTTAACATTCAGGAACATCTAAAGACATTGAAGGCTAGCTGGACCATGGTTGATAAAGTAGACAAAATGGGGCCTAAAATACATTGTAGAATTCCGTTATTTTAAGATAACAGAATGCCACAAGACTACCTTTTTTCAATGAAGCTAAATTTGGATATGACTTTTACAGTGCTATCTCGGTATCCAATTTGATATTACTTATTTGTGTTCATGGCTGCCTGATATCAATATAGTGTCAAATGCTTATGCCAAATCGGCGAAATCGTTGCTCGTTTGATCATTTCAAATGAATGCGATGGCTGGCATATGAACGAGGGCAGTGACTAAATTTAATTTGGAACCTAGGGTAGCTGCATTACCTTATAATTATTACTTACTTACATAATATCAATAAATTCCTCAAACTGCTGGACATCGAGGTCATCAACAGGTAAAATATGTTGGATAGATGGGCACTTAATTTTATTATCATTTAACTATATAAATTCATAAGAATTTATTTTCGGAGCAAACTAAAAATCAGTTTTAAGTTACCTACTGAAGAATCAATTTGTCTCCAAAAATCTTATTGAAAATTCGTTTTAACAAGTTCCCCAGTGTATCAAACAAATAGTAGAGGTTCTGTTGACGAATATGCGAGACCGAATCTTCAGCGAACCCTACGCGGCGATCCGACCTTAAGTACCTGAAAAGGTGCCAATAAATAATAAACTGCAAAAGGTATTAACCGCCATTAAAACCTAGAGCAAAATAAACCTTACGCCGTTCCATTAAAGCTGTGTTTCTTATTAAGACACAATGTTGCTAACCAGGGAAAATGTTGGCTCAAGTGGAACTTCTCCAAGAAACAACGGGTTTACCTCTGGGTCACCCTGGGGAGAGGAGGGCGGCGGTATTCCATCTAAATCTCCCGAACGAGGGATTCTGAGGTGAATTACCGAAAAGATGTTTGGGACGAGACAAACTCTTCCATGTTTTCCCAAATGTATTTGTACTTACACAGTTATTATTTGTAAGCTAACCTGTAAGTAAAAGATGTCGGAAAATAAAATAATCTATTTAAGGTACGTAGGTAGGTAAGTATTTCGTGCACATAATATCCAGTCTTTATAGATGACATGTGGTGAAATCATAACTTGACACTCGTAGGTAAATGGAACTAAATAAACGATAACAATCCAAAGAATTCAACTTCATAATGTCAACATCGATTTGTATTTTTACCGCCCTTTTTTCGCGCCAAACTTTTTCAATATGGCGGCCGGCGAGAGCCACGCGCTGCCACCATTAACCACCGACACTTCACCGTTGCTATAAACTCACAAATCATGAAAAGCGCCATCGCATATGTTCCATACAAGATTCTACTTAATGTCCCGTTCGCTAAGGTCGATTATCAGGTAAACATTCACGCTCGATCGCCGGGAACAAAATGTTCCTCCCAACAAATTATTTTGAACCTTGAAACCGCAATGAGGAAAACTTATTTTCAATTAATTCTCACGGAAAATCGTGAAACGAACAAAGAGAGCGAGAAACGAGGCCAACATTCGTTAATAATGTAATGTATATTTATTCGTCTACATTATTTTGGCCTCGATGTCGGCTTGCATCAAATAGGATCGCTTTTATATTAATTACGACTGAAAATGAAACCATTATTATTGTCCTTTTTAACTGACACTTCGTAATGAGTTTATAAATCCCATTCTGTACACAAAAAGGGTGCCTTAAATTAACAATTGAGGTTAATATGTCCAGGACACAGTAGTATTTTTACTATTATTTATTTTACTACTATTTATTACAACAGCTGAAATTATTTTTGGCGCGCTTTTCACAGAGCGCAGCTGAAAATCAGCTTCCGTTAAAACTTTCGAAACTAAAATCGACGCATGCATATTTCATGTAAGTAACTAAAAGATTGCGTTCAGAAGCATTAAAATTTGAAAAAAAAACTTGAAGAATTAAATAGACGAAGTTTCAATTGTAGATTGAGCTAAATATTAGTATTTATGTACTTACTTAGTTTGTTTTTCTGTGCGGCCTAATTTATATGGCATCGGACGTCCCGCATCTAATCAATACACGGCTTGGTGCGGCGCGGCGGGCGCGTTGTTCACTCGTTTCGCTTCGGGGCCGCTCGGGCGCTCTCGGTGAAGAGCGGGACGCCCTCGTCGACATTCGGGCGTTCTCGCTTCAATCGTAATTCCATTTTCCGCCCGCCTTGGCAAATTGAAATGTCGTAACTCTTGGGGGAATATCGGCTTTCTGCCCAAGAAAAATATTCTGCTAAGGCATTGTAACGACGCTTTAGATATTATGGAATATTTCCAGTCCATCATACAGTTCGGGGCGCGTCCCCTCAAATGGCTGTAATCGTGAATCTGCCGGCACTTGGACGCTCTGCTGTGGATGGAGGTGTCGCGTTGCCCCCTTCACTTTCGATGTCAACTCTATATTTTTGTGTAGGGATTATTTCTTTGTTATGCATAATGGAATTTTCATTTCGTTGCTTCATTGTCGCTACTTTCAGTTTGTTTTCGTTGGTGGCGTTCGATTGGATAGGTCAAGAATCTGTATTTTATTAAAATTGTGTATTTATTTTACTTATTATATTAAAATATTTCATTTAGTCTGAGAAAGCTTGTCCGATAAGTACTTTGATTTTTTATTTTTTACCAATTGTTTCTGGCAACAAAATAATCTGATATGTCCAGCCGATTTTCAAGTAATTTTGTGTAACTTGGAAAATTCTAGTCACTTTCTCCCGATTTTTAGAATTTTCTTTCAAGCTTTTTATCTAATGAATGTTTAGTTTAACAACATTATTTATAATAACGTGAGCATGATAACAAAGGATTCTTTGACAAAATATGTAAATAAAATAGAAAAAAATGACCACCAAAAAGGGGTACAAGCAATTCCGAGCGTTATATTAGTGGGAGGCCCAGTAGGTCAGATAAATTGAACCCTCCACGGCGTTGTGTTCACACGTAAATAACATGTGGAGTTTGGGGTGAGGGGCGCGGGCGGGCAGTCCCCGCGCGGGAACCACACAAACAAGCAGACGAAAAAGAAAAAGCCAATCGAATACCAACCTTCACACTTGAAGATAAGGATACAGCCATAGATAGAGATGCGAAAGTTAACGATGGCTACGATGGCATCCAGCCAACGTTAGATTTGCAGTTTGAAAACACATTTCTCCACTATAAACACCCCTAATATGTTGAGAAAAGGGCAGATGGAGTTAATTGGCACAGTCGACGACGGTAATAAAGCTAGAATGGATTTTGTCGCTCACGCAACAGGAGTAGAGTAAACTTTTGTCACGGTTTGTTAATCTTAATGTTTAAGTTTTTAGATGATTTGTCGTAGTTAATTACAATGTTACTTTCGCTTCATATAATTATTATTATGTTAGATGATCATTTTCCGGGTAAGGAAGGAAATAAACTGAGGATAAGAGATAAACTGAATGAAGGAGCTTTTATGAATGTTGTGTCTATTTTTATTTTGAGACTATTTTGGGCAGCCATATTGCCCCAAGCAATCTCACTTGTACCTTTTTGATAAGATTATCCCAATAAAGTACAGCAATAACTATAAGGTTCAAAGAGGTTTGGAAAATCATAATTTAACATCTTTGTGTGTCTGGTCATTGAAAACACTCTTCGAAGAGTTTGATGCAAAGTATAACATACATTTACCTACATAATGTAGGTACAGGCATTTTCAAATCCATAAAACCAGTAAAATCGTAGCACCAGACGCTAAGCCTCTCTTCCAACAAAGAGCAGTTCTCTCTCTTAAAAGATAGAAGACGTTGGCATGGCCCGGCGGGTGGAATGGGGAGGCGGGGGAGTTTTGCATTAATAATGTTGATATCGGTACGCCTTCCGATTAATTTGATTAGTTCTGATTTGTGTTTGACGATATTGTAAAGCTATGGATGGTAATCTACCTTTTTTGTATTGATGATATGGCAGAAGAAGAGTTGAGTGTAAATTAGGCATGAGTCGTACTAAGTCATAATCAAAATAAGTGGATTCTTGGTTTCCTTTTGATCAAGTGAAGAGGCAGGCATCACTTCTCAAAAAATAGTACCTACAAACAACGAAAAACTACGAATTAGTTTGAGTAGATAATGCATTGCACAAATGCAGGCAAGAAGCAGACGTTCTGTCAAACAGAATAATACTTGCAAAAGACTACTGAAACAGTATTTGTAATAAATATTGTCTGAAAAATTAATGTAAATTATGACGGCGTTGTAATTTGATTACTACCCCCAAACAGTTATGAAAATTAATAAATATGATCATGGCGACCAAAACACGTTATGACACTTACAAGGGATATGTACCTACCAAGGGGCAATAGAATCAAAACCAGTATACTTACTAATAACATTATATTGAGACCCCGGGTCCGCTTGCGGAGCGGGGTGGTTAGAGTGTTTCCCCTGGGATTGCCCGCTGTAGCGGTCTATAGGGGAGACTCCAGCAGAAGTGGACATTTGCGTTCAATTATGATGATCTTTTGGTGGGATATGGCCCTAAGCATGTTTTAACCAATATTTTGAGTTGGCCCCAAGTTTTGTCCTATGTATGGGAATATTGTAGTAGGGTAAAATTTTGTAGGCCACTTGAATAAGTCTACAAAGTTTGGAACCAACTGTTTCCCTATAAAGACTAAGAACGCAGAATAACCGTGCGATAAGAACGACGCGTGTCTTTTTGCACGTGTAACCTTCACATTTCTATTTATATTGTAATATTAAGCTATTTTAACCCTTTAGAAGCTTCACGTAACACAGTGGAACGAATGTATGGGAGCGGTTGGACGTAGACATGTCCGAAAAAAAAGAGTAAAATTATGCCAAACTAATGATGCCATCTTATTCGATTACTTAATGCCTTCATAACTTGTGGTGATGAATTTCTTCATAACTCCCATATTTCGGGAGTAATTTGAGAAAATGTGAAATTTTACTATGAAAATGAGTGTATCGAGCTCTCTCCCTCCTGATTCCGGGCTTGTTTCAAGTAGCGGTCTCTAATATCATAATGCTAATACTAAGAGCTATATTTAATACTAAGACACATAGTGCGCCAAATGTGCACTTTCTGGGATAAAGAGTGATGTTTATTTTATAACACAATTTTTTTATTTTTTGTTTATTTTGTTGATTAAAACCGTTTTTCTAAAGGTTTACCTTATTACAATAACATTTCTGAGCAGCCAATTAGAGAAGATATAAGCTAATTAGGATATATAATTAGGGACTTAAGGTTTACATATAAAACTGATGCACTAATGATTACTGATAAGAACATTGCTATTATTTAATTACTAAATGGCTCTTAATACACTAATTTAGCATGCATCATTTACTAATTATCACAATAACTAATTACCTTGCAATATTTAACAAAGGATACCTGGGATACCTGGATTTTACATAAATAGGTCACTATTAGTAACTTTAAAATCAGTGTTGATTTACACCTCGTTGTATCCAAGCTAATCTCGCAATGTATTTTCCAAATTTTAATACAAATCTTGATATTCACGTTGCTTTATGCGCACGCGCACATAAAGATTTACGCGACTTTAACTATTTGTTCAGTGTTTTAAAAGATAACAGTTGTGTTCAGTTATGTGAAAGTGCTGAAACAAGTTTAAAAGACTGGTGTCGTCGATTTTGCTACCGCATTTATGCAAAATGGACACAGTCTGGAAGAAGCACAGATAAGTTTCGGAAGAAACATGAGATTTGGCTACAGGCTTCAATTCAATGGCCGGAATTACAGAATGAAAATATGGAACCTTCTACAGAAAATATAAGTGACGTCATCGAGCCCATAATTTCTCCTGCTAAATCTGATGCTTCAACTTGTACACATCCTAGTCCTCGTAAATCTTTTGAGGACCTTAGTAACCGGCAAAAAAGAAGACGCACTGAAGATAGTCTTTCATGCAGCAGTAGCAGCGCTGAAATTATGTTTTCGGCCGAAAGGGCGCTTCAAAAGGCAGGACAAAGCGATACAGCTTATGTTATGAAATACTTGACGGAGAATCCAGAAGAGGCCTCAAAAATCAAAGCCTTCATTGAAGGTAAATCAATTCAGGTACGGGAAATATCCCCTTTGAAGGCATTGGCTCTTTATGTATCGATGAACTTATCGAAATGGCGCTATAACACTCTTCGGGATTTCAACACTCAAGAAGGAGCTCTTCAATACCCGAGTTACTACATGTTGGTTAAAGAAAAAATTAAGTGCTATCCGGCCAAAGAAGATCTCACAGTTACAGAGAGCTCTGCAAAAATCAAATTACAAGCCTTGATGGATTTAACCTCAAGAAGACTTATTAGGTCGTTAGAAACCCCTGTTGATCCCAATCAACAGCTCGTATTGACCAGCAAATGGGGTTTTGACGGATCATCTAGCCAAAGCATTTATCATCAAAGGACGAGTGAAGATGAGCAAATCGATCTTGCTAGTAATTTTATGATTAGTCTTGTACCACTGCGGCTCGTCTCAAAAGGTGTAACAATTTGGGAAAACGAGCGACCATCTTCCACTTCATTTTGCCGGCCAATATTGTTTAAGTTTATAAAGGAAACCAAAGAAAATGTGCAGAGAGAGATGGCTGAAATCGAAGCAGAGATTGAAGCCTTAACTCCATCCACCATCACTGATGGAATTAGTGTCAAACACCAACTGCTGTTGACAATGATTGATGGTAAAATTCATTCCATTATATCCAATACAGCAGCTTCAGTGTGTGACATATGCAAGGCTTGTCCTAAAGAAATGAATAATTTAGAGTTAATCAAAGATAAACACGCAAACGAGGACATGTATAAATATAGCTTAAGCACCCTTCACGCTTGGATTCGCTCAATGGAATGCTTATTACACATTTCCTACAAATTAGACATAAAATCATGGCAAGTAAGGGGTGATATAGCAAAAAGGCAAGTTGATGACAGGAAGAAAAGAGTTCAAGAGGCTGTAATAAGAGAAACGGGCTTACTTCTCGATGTTGTGAAACAAGGCAGTGGATCCACCAACAATGGCAACTCGGCAAGGAGATTTTTTGAAAACTACACTAAATCTGCTGAACTGACCGGAATAGATGCTATGCTTTTAAGAAAAATCTGTGTGATCTTGCAGTGTATTTCATCAGGAGAGAAGATCAACGTAACTAAATTCCGAGAGTTCTGCTTTGATACTGCTAAGCTTTACGTGGAGTTATACCCATGGTATTATATGCCTTCTTCACTTCATAAAATTTTAATGCATGGGCCAGACATAGTTCAGAACATGTCAATTGTGCCCATTGGTTTTCTATCCGAAGAGGCATCTGAGGCTAGAAATAAAGATTTTAGAAAATATAGAGAGGGGCATTCTCGAAAGCATAGCAGTATCTCATGCAATGAAGATATTATGCACAATCTTTTACTGTCTTCTGATCCACTTGTTACAAGTATCCGTCCAAAAGGAAATAAGTTTGTAAAAAAATCTTCTTTTAAGGAATTTTATGAGCTTACGGATTCTGAGAAAAGTGATATCGAATTTGTTAACATAAATGATTTAGCGGACATCGATTCTGAATTTGAATTAATTGATGATGATGATGATGACGAAGATAATTAAATGATGTTATTGTTTTAAAATGTGTAACTTAGTAAATTAGAGCTTACATCTTAATTATTTATTGTACTTTTAATGAAACTAGGTAATTTATTATCAACTTACTTAAAAGTCATACTCTCATCAGTTCTTGTGAATATTTTTGTTAATATATATTTCTGTATATATATAATATATTTATAGACCTCTTAATAAGTCTGTCTGCGGTTTAAAGTAAATACAAATGGGGAAAAAACGTTTTTTTTTTAAATTTTCATTTCCTTTTATCCCAGAAAGTGCACATTTGGCGCACTATGTGTCTTAGTATTAAATATAGCTCTTAGTAATAGCATTACGATATTAGAGACCGCTACTTGAAACAAGCCCGGAATCAGGAGGGAGAGAGCTCGATACACTCATTTTCATAGTAAAATTTCACATTTTCTCAAATTACTCCCGAAATATGGGAGTTATGAAGAAATTCATCACCACAATTTATGAAGGCATTAAGTAATCGAATAAGATGGCATCATTAGTTTGGCATAATTTTACTCTTATTTTTCGGACATGTCTACGTCCAACCGCTCCCATACATTCGTTCCACTGTGCGTAAGGTCACATTTGAAGACTAACAATGTGTTATTTTCTAACTTTATCCTGAATAGCGAGTATTTTTCACGACCAATGTGATGTGTATTCTTGTTTATGCCAATAAATTATTATTATTATTATTATATTATTTGTGCATAAAATCAGTATTATTCAGAAATTCAACCACTGCTCTTCACAGCCTATTGCTGCATGTGTCCACATACGTCAGATAAAACCGAAAGAGGGAGTTTATATTTACAACTTTAAGCTTAAGAATAAAGTATAATCCACAGGAAGAAGTAGGTATGCTTTTAGAGTTCGTTGGGACTGGCATTACGCTAGTCCCAAAAAAAAAATGGGAAAAAGGTCATTGAACTGCTGTTTAAAGCGATCGTAACAATTGACTACCGTATTGCTTTATTCTGGGTAAAACGAAATCATATAATAAATTGTTCAACCTCTCCTGCAAGACTTTCTTATAAGGCTGCGTTTCCACCAGAGATGTGCGAGGATGCGTAGCGAGGAATGTGTTTGTTAAAAACCATCCAATCGCTTCATTTACCTGAGGCTTTGGTACATGAAGCGATTCTATTGGTCCCTAACAAACACATTGCTCGCTACGCATCCTCGTACATCTCTGGTGGAAACGCAGCCTTAAACTGGTACTCTACGCGCTGAAAGCTAAGACAAGAAGCATTGTAAATGAGTCGCCTAAGATTATTTCCTGTCAATCGACGTAGCATTGCGTGTGTACGTAAGCCTAATGTAAGCAAAAAAAAAGTGCACATGAATATCTACCTATAATGAATTTAATTAGTTTTTCCGCCTAAATGGAAACAATAGTTTTCCTAAATGACGGTGTAATGTACAAATTGAGCTGATCGCAGACATCGATAGATGTATTAATAATAATTAGGATCGACGTCCGTTATTAATAGGGGTCGGTGTGCATTTGGTATGAGTCATGAGATACCGCGAGTTAAATCAATATAGGTACAGGATGAATTTGGATGGCCAAATTCGAAACTATGAGGAATATCGAAAAACACTGAAAGGAGTCTCGAACCCGATTTTGTTGAAAACTAAAACTGCATCATTGCATTTAAGAAAAATCGGTATTCATAGCCGGGAATCGAACCGGTGGATTTTGAAAAAAAAACACCCTGTGTTATTAAACCGAATAAGGATCAAATTCTGTTAAGTAACAATAAAGGCAAACTAAAGGAAATACCTCATTTTTAACGGTTTGTTTTTAATTGCTCTCTCTGTGATTCGTTTTTTTTTAACTAAATAACTCGTAAAAGAAAGTAATGTCTAGTTTCTCGGAGTGCTTCCTTATAGCTCATTCATTGTCATTGCAAAAAAAATCGCCAAATTGACGCTTGCCGCCGATGACGTTGCTTCATAGTTTGTAACGTCACCATCGACCGGTATGGGTTGCCGGTTCACTCCATTTTCACTTCACCTAAACCTTCACGATGAGAGGTTTACAGAATCTTATAATATTGATCAATTTTCATTGCCCATGTAAACGCACCTGAATAAAATTTAGAAAACCACCCTTTTTATGGATGGGAAATCATCAAATGACTGCTCCTACTCTGGGCGAAGCGGAAGGCAGTGTCAGACTCTTACTGATTAAATCCTATCCGTGCTGCTCCTAGTGCCCTTTGCTTTCCAGGGCCGCGGTAACTCTTCGAACAAAATCCGCAACCCTGGCAGGCTCTGGCTCTAACGGGCCCCGTCTACTTTGCTGACATCTCTTTGAGGCGCGCGTGGAACAAAACGCGCCGTCGACCCGGGCCTGGCTTTGATCGGACGACGAGCCACCCGATGCTCGCTGTCCGCAGACCTACCCCCATGGTGGCCCTAAGGCCCGTTGACACTAATGTCAACGGTGTGTTTAACTACAAGCGGCAAGCGGTTTATTAAAAGCGCTTTTTGCTTGTCACTTACGTCATAACTGTTTTCCTTTTGGGACAATACAATCGAATATTATGTAATCAACATTAATAGGCAAATGTTTAGCGGAATGGTTTAGAGTGAAGTGAATAAATTAAATTTCGTTCTATGAGTGAAATTAGAATGTTCATTAATTTGGACAGGCAAGTGGATGATCGCTTTCGGCTTTTCACTGGCCTGTTAAGCTAGTTTAATCTGTTAAAAGAAACATAATTATTTACATTCATTGAATGGTGTTACGGGAGGTTAATAACGATTTAGTGTGATTTTTCTGGTTATCGAATGAAGAAATGTCAAGTTAAGAACTTGCCATACCTACTCTTCTTATACATGGATTCAATATTTAGCATCAAGCAACGTAGAGTTTAACAGCGACAAGTTCTATCATTAAACTTTGAATTAAGTATTTGAACTTAAAAACATGTCATACCCTACTACGTTGCATTTTGGCAGATTTCCATGCTGAAGAAGACTTTGAGACTCATTCAAATTCTTAATTCAAAAAACGGTGGTTATGACATAATATGTTTTATTTCTGAAAACTCTTATTGATTACTATGTTTACATAAGTTAATGTCACGATAGTAGAGCGCCTGATGCTCTTCACTTAGACAGTTTGTGTCGACTTCTGTCGACGATCTGTGACCATGCCGACTCTGAGCTTAAACCAAATACAGTCGGCTTGAGATGAGATCACTGCGCAAACGTTAAATGCCCTGGAAATCTGTACGTCTTTGTCAGATACATGTATGTTGATTCTTATTATAATAAAAAAATATAAAGGAAGAGGCGTTTGCCCTGCAGTGGGACAACTAAAACAGCAACAAAAATAAATAAATATACTATGTGACAAACTTATTTTGTTTATGTGAAAAAATTAAGTAAGTACCCAACAGAAATAAAAAATATTGAGGTAACTCTTCGGGCTGTCTGGTAAAAAATGGACTGTCAGCAACCACGGTTGGCAATTAAAACTCCGTTATAATTTTATTGTTATGAACCCAAAAAAAAAACTCATTAAATATCAAATCAAATCGTTTATTTCAATTCATAATGTACAAATACAGCAAATATAAAAATGGAAACGATTATGGACCCTGTACCCGGGCACAGCAAATTTTTAAATAAGTAGAGAGAGGAAGAGCGCTTTCATAAAATAAAAAACTTATTTACTATATTTGTATTATTTTGTATCATTATTAGTATTTTAAATTACCATTCATTCATATTAACTATTTATTTAATCATCAGTCTCTCTAAAGAAAAAAAAAACAAAAAAATAACATCGACTTTAAAAAAATAAGAATTAATTAACGCGCCAAGACGGTAGATAATAAACTTGCATTAAACGATACTTTGGGAAAATTTGGGAATGTCGGGCGGTAGGAGGGGCCCCCCTTAACCTTTCTTAACTTCCACGAGTGAGATTGAGTACATAAGTATATAGAGCGAGTATATAAGTTTAATTAAGACGCCTCGCCGTTCTGTTAGCGTGCATTGTTTATGAGAACGGAATAATTCAGTGTAATTTAGATTTTGTTTGGTAAATAAGATTAGTAGAAGTTGGTCTTTTTATTTGTGAAGATTAACTGTTGAATTTATTACTACACTCGAAGAAAGATTTTCCTCTTTTGTGCCTTGAATATTACCATCACGCTTTAATGTTTTTTTGTGGTTTACAGATTTTGATAATGAATAGCTCTCTTCAAAGGAAGATGAAACTACATCTGATTGGAAAATAAGCCAGACAACTTGTTAATCATCGTTTAAAATTTTAAAGTAGATGAAAATGATGTCTGTTTTGTATACAAAAACTGTCACACCAAAGTGATACGAGACACACCTTGCTAACCTCCCAATAATTTCCTCCAAGATTCCAAGCTTGATCTAAGTTTGACTGCGGAAAGGAAAGTTTCGACCGATGAGGCTGTAGACAAAGCGGCTACCTATACACCGGGACAGCCTTTATTAGAGACAGGCCTCCCGGGAGTGTGTGCTAGTCAACTGATTTATTGACGTTAACTTTGTGATGTATGGAATACAGATACGGTGATACCTTCCAATCGATTTTCAACTTTGTTTTGAGAAAGATAGAAGTGAGATTTGTGCTTTTGTCGCCAGTTATGATATGCATACGTTTCGTGGTGGTAAAGTTTTGAAATGAAAATATTGAAAACACCTTTCAATGATGCAGTCTGAAAGAGATTATATATGAAAGTTAAGATTGTTTAAGATATATAAGTAAAGGATTAACTTACAAAGAAAACAAAGTAGGTCAACTGGATAGGTATGTGGTAACGATTTAACATCGGCTACGGCTAAAGGAAAATCTTCCACCATTTTGAAAAGGGACAAGACACCGTTATTTACATCAAACTCCTGAAAAAGAAAATTAATTCTGTCCTTCAGGGAGGTGGGACGGAAGACGTTTCTCAGCTGCTTGCCGTGAATAAATTATAATGATAAGTCTCATGCCTTCGCAATATTGAAGGCGTTTTGATCATTAAGGCGACCCTCCCTGCTCAGTTTCCAGTTATTTTTCCGGGACGGATTCCGGCAATGATTCCCCTTTCCCTTTCCCCAAGGACGGCTGCTACGAGGACGCTTCAACTTCTTTCATCTTTCGTACTTGGAGTGATGCAAAACGCAAAATGATGGTCGGGACGTGCGATGAAAGGAAGGTTGGGTAGAAAAATTCGTCACAAAATACATGTCGTTTTGATTGTAGATATCACTTGTCGGTCAGTAGAGTGGAAAGCGATGTCGTTCGTGTCGTTGGTGCTTGATTTCCACGTATTGCTGTAACCCTTTATAGTTTCCTAGTACTCTTTGTACCAGGAGCGCAGGAGGTGAGTGGAGCTTTGTGTATTGCTGAAACAAGAAGTTTGGGAAGAGTGGTGTGAGATTTGAGTAGCGAACTATCTGATATAGAATTTTATAACAGAGAATCAAGAATTTTGTGGTTTGTAATGTCTGACAATCTTGATATAATATCTTAGAGAGATAATTATTTGATTTAATTTATAGGAGGTAATTCTCTGGAAATACTGATCAGATTACTGAAGTTCTAATTGATATCACTGAGTGAGATAAGCTTCTTTCCTCTCAAAAAAAACGTACATACGTAGGCACGTACGTATGGTTTCAGTGAACAAAGGGATGCTGTATAATTCGTAAATTGTTGAAAATTTAACGCATTTTTTGGGTACATTCATAATAATCGATCTATTTTTTAATAAAGTAGGTAATAGGTACCTACTTTATTAAAAAATAGATCGATAGCAGTGTCTCCCAAAAAGTCTGTTTACGTACCTTGAGACAGTCTGCCGCTGTCTGTCGCTGGGTGACACGTGCCAACTCTCTCCCTCTCTAGTCGCTAGTGGCGAGACCTTGTGCCAATAAAAATGTTCCTCAGTGTGGACAAGGTTTAACTTAGCGAAATCATCTACCTCTATGGTAAAATTATGAACTAACTTTTCACAATCACAATTTCATGAAAATCGATATTTTGACACCTCAATCAGATGATCAACCGTGAATACGTCGTGAAAAAAGTGTTATACGTATGTCGTCTATCTCAACAGAATCATGATAGCATAGTCAGGGCGGAACGAAATCTTTCGCGAAATTATAATAATAATATTTATTGATGAAAATTCATGATCAATTTTCCAATGCATGTTGGATATTGCATTACTTTACTTGCGTTAAATGTTTGACAAGATATTTAATCTTTTAATGAAAATAACTTAAATTAAAAATACACGAAACTTACAACAAACTAAAATATAGCATCAAAAAATTCGTTTTCAACGCTGTCAGGTGGTAATGTGCCCATGAGACTGGAGGCATTGCCACGTTGAATGGCAATGCCTGGTCTCTGCCTAAAGTAAAAGCCAGCTCTTGGGTCACGGGAAGTGTCAACTAGCCGTTTCGAAATTTCATTGAAAAGGCTATGAGCACAAGAGCCCCACACGGCCCAAGGGTTCAACCCCAAACGGTTCGAAAATATAGTTATCAATGAGGTTACTATATTTACGCCGCTTGAGGTTTTCCGCAGCCGCAGCGGCAGCGCCAGCACAACACGATGAACTAGGAAGATGGGATGGCGCAAGAGTATCGACACAAGTTGCGTCCCACACTAAAGGCCTAATTTTACAAGTCTTTAATTTATTTACAGAACCAGGCAAAAATGGATGCAGTTGAAAGTCTTTGTATATACGAAAGGACATCAAGTCATTATTATAATAATAAACAGTAATATCATAAATTCATTTTTTCAATTTTCATGAAAACAGAAAGCTTGGCGTTCAAAGGATAACCTGTAGAAATTTCTAATGTTTATGAAAATGAGTCCAAACATACCTTTGGGCAATGAAAGGAGTAACATAAGTATTACAATGACACTGCAGATAGTTGTTCCAGTTCTGACAGTTTGTGTATGTGAGTTTATATGTTTATAACGAACCCACGATACAGGAGAAATTCCTAGTGTGGGGTAACGTTTTTACAAAAAAATGTATGCAGTCGTTTATAAAATTTAATCTTCAATCGCATGATGAATGAATGTATTCGTTCACCTCTATGTGAATAACATCTTGTATAATAATAATGTCACCTTGGGCTGACCACTTACAGACTTGCGAATAGCTTTGTCAGAGGAGGTGAGGGGAGTGGATGCGGCATTATAGATCCTGAGTGTGCACGGTAATCCTACTTATCCTTATAATATTAAAATCGTGTAAGCCTTTTTATAGGGAAAGGATTTGTATTTATCAATCACGCATTATTAAACCATAGATACCACAAAGGATATTTTGATTTTTAAGGTTTTCTTCCTCGTATTAGGTTTCCGTGGGATAATTTGCAACTTCCACGTGAGTGAAGTCGCTGGCAAAGCCGGTTTATTATAAATATTCAAATTGCTGCTGGTTAGAGATATCCATGTATGCAACCAATAGGCAGACAGACCTGAATGAGACCTAGTCCCTATAAGATTTGAATGAAAATTTGAGAACGTTGAATGACGTGTACGTGTCTTTGGCCGAAACAAGTCCTCTCTAAATGAAAGACAAATGAAACTATTCAGAATACAGAGACAGCTTGCCGTAATTTTGGCGTAGCAAGAGAACAAATACAAAAACGTTTCTACAAACGGAAAGAAACGTAAGACAAAGGGCGGGTTTCAAAACTGACTAAGTATTTGAGCAAAGAACGTATCAAACCCTACTTGAAAGCCAATTTTTGACAAGTTTTCAGGTTAAAGTACAGTTTGTAAAATACAAAACAACTTCAAATGCTTAATTCAAAAATCGGAGGAAAATGATTGAAAATAAAATCATTAAAACTTCTGAAATGTGTTTACAAAAAAGAAAATAAATGTTACAATGAGATATGCAAGTCTACTTTTTGTACAGTAGAGATAAAGTTGTGGTACAAAACTTTAAAAATTATGTACGTAAACAGCTTGTCGCCAGCCACCGGTGACTGTGCTCAGTGCCCCGTTTGCGCGGAGCCTAACTGCACTAGAAGCATACCATTTTTACCCATGACCACCCCAAAAAAAAAGGAGCGCTAGAATTTAATCCTTGCCACCTCCAACGATTTATTGCTCAACGTCATCCCGTCGGCCGGCGAACCGTCTGCCCAGGGGTGGGTGTACCCAGCACACACCCCGAGACAGAAAGAATGCGACGAGCAACCAATGTCATTGTATATTATTTGCTGCAGATTAAAGTCAGAACGAGAGGTACCCGCAGACAGTGCGAACAAATAATATCAAGTAGAGAAACTTCATTTGGTAAATGTTCAGTTGGAAGTTTTTATAACAATATATTTTGGAATCTTGAATCTGGATATTTGGATTCGTAGTTTATCTTCAAATATATGGGATGAGCACTTATTAATATTAATAGTGCTAAGTCTAAATAAATGAAATGCCGATTTAGTTAGAAGAGGATCGTGAAACTATTGTGAAAACATAAAGGTGATCAATGGACATCATGTATTTAAATGTCATGACTTTGATAAATGTTTCGATAAAGTGATAGATAGAATAACATTTGAATGACTTTGTTTTTGTTAATGAACGATTATTCTAGTAAGTATTATATTCGTGGAAAGTGAACATTTTCAGGTCTGTTAGGTAATTATTACTATATATTCAGTCTGTAATGTCCCATTGCTAGGTAAATGCCTCCGTCTATCTTTTTCACTTTTGACACACGTGCAGCCTTTCTCTGTCATTGCGGGCTAGTCTTTTCGACTTTAATCGACTCCTATTAAAATTCATTTTTCCATCATCATCTTCATTAAAACTCTTTTCCCAAGAATCTTACAAAATCAAAATAAAACTTGAAAGACACATCCACTGATATTTATATCTAAAATTGTAGTTATGCTTGCTTTTTTTGATTACTTAAAAGAAGATATTATTTTTTTTTTTTCAAAAATTTAGCAACAACATTTAACTTTTTTGCCGGTTTTTTTTCACACGAAAGCAGCATCGCCAACCCTAGCGATTCACGCACACTTAGCAAATTAGCATTGTATACAAACATGGTCTTGTTTATGGAAGAATGGTAAGTAATTAAGTGTATCCGGGGTGTGGTTATTGAGTTCATCTCTAAATCAGTGTAATAGGATTACTTCTAAGAACTAACAAAGGAAAGTACTTATGGGAGTGTAGACAAGAATGTAGGATTTAATCATGGAAAAATATCTTTCTGCATCTGCCGTTTTTTGAGGAGCTGTCACCCATCCACAGACCGACCTTGGCAAGTGTTGCTAAACCTTGAAGATCAACCCGTGCGTCATCATCATCATCATCATCATATCAGCCGAAAGACATCCACTGCTGGACATAGGCCTCCCCCAAGTGTTGCCACAACAACCGGTTCTGTGCGTCTCGCATCCATCGGTTACCCGCGACCCTAACCAGGTCATCGGTCCACCTTGTGGGCGGCCTTCCAACGCTGCGTCTTCCGGTACGCGGTCGCCACTCTAAAAGTTTTCGGCCCCATCGACCATCTGTTCTGCGAGCAATGTGCCCTGCCCACTGCCACTTCAATTTAGCGATCCTTCCTTCGGGCTATGTCGGTAACCTTGGTTCTCTTGCGGATATCATCATTCCTGATTCAATCACGCAAGAAAACTCCAAGCATTGCCCTCTCCATTGCCCTTTGGGTGACTTTAAGCCTTCTGATGAGGCCCATTGTGAGCGACCACGTTTCGAGTCCATAGGTCATCACTGGCAACGCACTGGTCATAGACTTTCGTCTTGAGACACTGTGGTATGTGAGACGAGAAGATACCGCGCAACTTCCCGAACGAAAGAGCCATCAGAGCCATTTACAATCTCCGCCGGCGCGATTCTCTAAGGGAACTGTTTAAAGAAATTAACATGTTGACGGTGCCTTGTCAATATATCTATGAAAATATCATGTACCTTAGGAAGAATCTGCATCTTTTTAGTAAACAAGGTGACAGACATAACTATGTCACCAGAAATAGGAACCAATTAGTTCAACCAGGTTTTAGACTTGCTAAAGTAGCCACATCTTTCATGGGGTACTGTTTAAAATGTTATAATAAAATACCTCCCCATATGTTAGAATTAAATGAGACGAAATTTAAATCCTGTATTAAACGCACACTATGCAAGCAAGCATATTATAAGTTAGGGGAGTATATTGAAGATAAAAAATGCTTGGCTCAATGCTGGTCCTGCTCCACAACGCCACTTGGTAGCCACTAGGGGGCTCGAAAGTAATCTGTTAGCATTTGGTAATATTGTTGGACCGGCTGAAGATTGTAAGAATGCAATATTTTTCATTGTATAGACTCCACTTATTTAGCATTGTATAATTTCATGCACATGTTTGAGTACTGTGTATCTTTAAACGATAATGATGGTGGCGCATGCGTTGGATCATTTGGCTCCCTTAAAAATGGTTGAGCCGAATGGTGCTAGCGTATGCGTCATGTTCGTGAACGGACGCCGTCAGCTGAGACTCTCGGCTGCCATGGTTTATTTTAATTATTTCTTTGAATTGATTCTTTTTTACTCCGGACTCTTTTATCCTGCACGTCTTTTACATCGTTCTCACATATATATATAATTTCAATATGAATGATGTAACCATAATTTTGTAACAAAATATTATTTTTAAAAGAGTGTCCGTGGAGTTTCTTGCACGTTCTTCTCCATAGAGATCTACGCTTTGGAACGTGCAAATAGCTTCATCTTTTTGACCGACCGACCTTGACAATTCAAAAGTACCTGTAAATGGTCTAATTGAAATAAATGCTTTGAATTTGACTTTGGCTAACGCCGCCCAGCTGAGTCGGATTCGACGGTTGACCTCTTTCTCGAAGTTAGCCCTACCTAACTGGATCGTTTGTCCCAGGTAGACGTACTCGTCAACAACTCCGAGTGACTGCTTCGAGAGAGAGCCTTCAATCTTGATAGAGGTGGGTACTACATGGGTATTTACCTTGACCTTGGTTTTGTCCATCTTCATTTTAAGACCCACTCTTTCGGAAGCTCTACTGAGGTCATCGAGCATTGTACTGAGGTTCTTGTGGTCTCAGCCATGACGACTATATCGTCGGAAAATCGAAGATGAGTGATGTACTCGTCATTGACACTAATGCCTAGCCTTCTCCAGTCCAAAACCTTGAAGACGTCCTCCGTTGCGGCCGCGAACAGTTTCGGAGAAATTACGTCTACCTGCCTCACACCCCGCTGCAGGCGGATAGGTTCTGATGTCTGATCCTGAAGTCGGACTAAGTTGTAGCATATATTTATCATTTATTTTTGTTCTTTACTTGGTTTGTGGTGAGAAATAAACGACTTATTATTTATTATTATTATTTTATACAAACACTTCAGCACCTCGATATACCGATAGTCGATCTGGCACCGTTGGAGAGACTGCAGCACAGCCCAAGTCTCGATCGAATCGAAGGCTTTCTCGTAGTCCAAAACGCTAAGCAGAGGGGCAGTTTATACTCTTCGGTCTTTTGTATAACCTGCCGCAGCGTATGTATGTGGTCTACGGTGCTGAAGCCTTTTCGGAATCCGGCTTGTTCGGGAGGCTGGAAGTCGTCAAACCTGCGTGCGAGACGGTTTGTGATGACTCTGGAAACAGCTTGTAGACATGGCTCAGAAGTGACATGAGCCTGTAATTCTTAAGCAGGGCATTGTCGCCCTTTTAAAAGAAGAGTACCACCACACCTCTGCTCCAAGCTTGTGGCGTTTTCCCCTCGAGTATGACGGAATCGAACAGTTTCTGAAGGGCCTTAAGGACTGGTTTTCCACCCGCCTTCAGGAGTTCGGCCGTAACACCGTCCTCACCCGACGCCTTGTTGTTTTTAAGCTGCTTCAGAGCCATCTCATACAGGCTGACGTCCGGGATGTCTTCGGCATAACGCCGGGTCAATCTAGCTCTGGGTCGTTCGCTAGATTTGCTGCGGGTTTGGTCATTGATGTGTATAACTGTCCATATAATGTCTCGATCTCCCTCAGAAGCTCCGATTTGGCGGATATGGTTCTGCAATCGTCGGTCTTCAGTTTTGTGAGCTGGCTCTGCCCAATAGTCAAATCTCTTGCAAAGACTTTGGAGCCCTTATTCCGCTCTATCGCGTCTTTAATCCCGTGCGTAGTACGACTAAATAATAACCGCACGGATCGATCTTCAAGGTTAAGCAACGCTTGCCAAGGTCGGTCTGTGGATGGGTGACCATCTTAATAAGCTGAGACTCTTCCGTGAAATGTACGTTAAGCCGTTGGTCCCGGCTGTCATTTGTAGATCTCTGGCAGTCGTCGACAGATTGTCAGAAGCCAGAAAATCTGACTCTAGTCTTCAGCCAAGAAGTACCGTGTTACCCAGTTACTAGGTTGTTGAGGTCTGGTAGGCAGCCGCTCCACGTAAGATACTGGTATTCAGCTGAATCCGATATGACTGGAAGCCGACCCCAATAGAGTTGAGAAATGGCTATGCAGATGATGATCAGCTGTTTTTTGCAGGTCATTTTTGTTTCCAAAAGTTGCATAACATTTACTGCAACAGTTGTAATCATTTCGACGAGAGTTATTGCTGCTATAACTAAATAATGTTAAGTAGATAAAAGCACTAGATCACCCCTTAATTTCCTGAAGGAGTATGCCTATGATTGAAGTGAAAGACCACACAACTGAAAATAAGCTGTACATATCAAAGCTTGACAAAATGGAAATATTGATTTTCACAGCTAATACCAACATCAGATTATAAAACAACATCGCTACCTTCCTCAATAAACCGTAGAGGCACGTAACAGTGACGTCACCCAGTGGTGCCACCCACACCGCAAAATAGACTGAAGGCGCGACCTTTCTTTTGTTGGTAATAAGTGGTCAATAAATTGTCGCAATTTCTTTACTTGGGATTATTGACGTCCATTCAATCTTAATAAGAAAAGATGTAGGTGCTCGTAAATTCTGTTATCTCGTATCGATTTACCATGAACCTTGATTAGACAGCAGGGTTGCCAAAATATTCTTTGATGGTGCTGAATGTAGGCAGTACGTCGATATGCATTGTGTTGTAGTGTCAGTTGAAGTGCCTCCCCTTGATAATTCCCAATAAGTCTACGGCAGACCAAGCCAAATGATGGGCACGCGCTTAACTACCTACCTATTAAAATACAGGTTTGGAAAAACGAAAAAGAAAGCAGTGCATTAGAAGAATATGGAATGGATGAAAGAAATCACAGAGTTCCAAACTCCAAGGGCATTGTCCCGCCAAGGTTGCAGAATTTGTTCGAAAGAGTCACCGCGGCCCTGGAACTCAAAGGGCATAAGGAGGAACACGGATGGGTTTTAGTCAGTAAGAGTCTGACACTTAGATTTCCCATCCATAAAAAAGCATTATCCCGAAAGGGTCATCAATTGAAATATCTTTTTTTTGCCACCTATGCAGGGTGTTTCAGAAGTGCATGGCCATACTTAAGGGTGATGTGTATCTGATAAACAGTAAGTTGCAATAGCAAAACAAATTTTTTTTTTTTTTTTCAAAAATTACGAACGGCTAAAATATTTCAAATCAAATCGCTGTTCAAGCAGTCTGATGCAGGATGATGGAGATGCCAACAATTGCATCAGACTAGCAGGTTACTGAAAATTGGCTGAATATCTATTTAGATAAGTACTTTAGATACTAGGTGACTCTAAAAAAAACACTGTAGTAATTGCGCTGTTCTGCCGCGATTTGAAACTACGTTACTGTTGTTCCTAGTTCCCAACAACATCACGTGGTCGCTTAAACTTCGCCTTACTTAGTTATTTTCCTTTAAAGCTTCAGCAGAATTTTAAAATATTTCATGCTTACAAGAGTTTACTTTTTCTTTTTCAAGTCTTTTAACAGTACCTGATACTTTCGTACCCACCAATTATTACATTTTTGATCAGCGTGTAGCCATAGTGATGACTATTTCCAATCTCTGTAACTCCAGAAAACCAAAATCTAGAGACAATCAAAAGCGCCTAGCCAAGGAAGCTTGATGAAGAATCGACTGTTTTGGATCTCACAACGAAATTAATGAAAATTGAACAGTGGAGGTTTAAAAAGCAGAAGAGCAGAGCAGAAAGAGCAGTGGCATTAAGTCCTTCTTTTTACAGTTTTTACCAGTGCATAAAGTTTTAACCTTCTTATATTTAAAAATTAATTTATGTTCGTTAGTCTCGCTAAAACTCGAGAACGGCTGGACCGATTTGGATAATTTTGGAATTGAGAGACTTTGTGGAAGTCCAGGAAAGGTTGAAAAAGTATGGTGAGAAAATATGAAAAAAAAATACAATCGGTCGGAGCCGGGGCGGGACATTAGTAAATAATAAATCTTTAATGTAAGTATATGGTCTGTATTACTTTTACGAGTGCTGGACTACTAGACCTACACATTTCTAGGCGTTCATGATTATAATTTCCGACTACGTAACGAACCGTATCAATTTACAGCTACCATTGAATTAATATAAGACATGACAGATTTATGACAGTCACTACAAGATTCTAAATACAACTCATATTTCTTTCTTTTTTGAGAAGATTAAAATAATAATAATAAGTTTAAAATTATAACCGGAAAATTGCAGACTCCGTAAAATTCGAATAAATCTTTACTAAGTAATAATTTCTCGATATATTTTGAAAAAATCGTTTTGCATACAATCAATCCCATCCAAATTCAATAGTTTCCATTTTAACCGCGTCTTAATAAGAAAAAATTGTTAACAATTTCATGCGTGATTTTATAATCTTACGCCGTTTGCAATTTTACGAAATATACAAAGAAAATAAATATTGTGAGGTTTTTGACTACTTTCAGAAATCTACATAAATGAATATTTATTTGCAAGATGTTACTAAAATATTTTATATTTATGGAAAAATAAAAAAGTTTTTTGTCAAAATAGAGAAGTTACACGGTTTTGAATAATTTATTTTGTATCCCGGTCACGCAAAACGTCGTTTGTACTGGATGGCGCATATTCACTATGGCTTGACTTGCGTGTGACATCACTCGCAAGTTTTGAGACTTCTCTGTTATGTAGGTTTTGTGAAAAGTTTAACAAAAGTCAAGTCCAATACATTAAAATATTATTTTCAGTTTGTCGAGATGAGAGTGAGTGTACCAGTAGTAGCAGTAGAGTTGCCAACCGTAGAAGCTACTGATATACTGAACATAGTCCATTTTTATACTTATGGTTTATTTTGATCTGTTTTTTCTTAGATAAAAGGCTATTGATCTTCGTCTTAGCTTTTTAAGTACGTTTTAAAACACCTTTATCGTAATGTTCGTAAAATTAAATCACGCTGATATCTTTTAGTTAATGAAACCGAAATTGAGGGGACCACGGGTGCTTAAACCTCAAATCTAAATTATTGTTAGTCAAAATGACGAACATAGTAAATATATCTAGGTTTTTGAATATGATAATTAAAAGCGTTCAACAGAAGAAGGAAAAAGACACCAAAATTGTCTGCTGTAGAAGAACAATTTTCCAAATACCTAGTTTGAATTGATTCAATGTTCACAAAACAGGTATCTGTATCGGTGCGAGTCAAAATCTGCACATAAATAATGCAGGAGATGGAGAAAATGAAAGGCTTTAGTTGAAAAGACAACCCACTAAATCTGAAAAAAAATGGATGTCAGCCTTTGGGGACTGCCGATAGAAGTGAAAACTAAGTTGACGTGCTGTGACGATGACGCGAGTTTCACACTTTTTTTTCACCCAAAAAGTACATATATATACACAGTATACATATAGCTCATGGAAAGCGTTCGATGAAGATGACGCGAGTTCCATGATTTTTGTTCAACCAAAAAGTGCTCAACGCGCCTAAAGAAATTTTCCCTTCACAAATCGTAACAAAATCCTAGGACTGTCCCATCACTTAATTCCTATACTGAAGTATCAGTCTGATATCCATTCCACTTACAGTTTTCACAAAAAAAACCTATCTCGATATCAAAACCAATTAGTCGCATGATCATCGATGGACGGACACTATTAGCATCTATCGACAGAATGTCAGTTGCATACGTCACTATTGATAATCAAATGTGTGGACACGATTTGCAGGTGATGTGTTTGCGTGTGTCGTGTATGTGTGAGTGAACTGCGCATATGGCGTGTAGGGGTATGGGATGGGGGGTGGGGTATACCCCGAGTAACTGCTCAGGCTTGTAGCTAGCTTCGGTACATTTTATTGTAGCTTGCCTCTCTAGATACTACTGACTGAGAGTGGAGTCGGTTTATCGATGTCGATATAAACGTAGTAAATGACGCTGTTATTTTTCCAGTTGTGTGTAGTTAGGTATAGCGCCCGGATTGGATGGCTAGTTTAATAGCAAATGTTTACAGTTTAAGTTTGGGTTTAAATAATGCTTTGAAATTGAACACTTTTAATGTAAATACGGATTTTAAGGCGTCGTATAAATTGTTGTATAACATCGTTGAATGGAATGGGGTTAAACTCTCCTTAGAAGATGCTATTTTATCACTGTTCCATAACAATTTTGAGATTTACGTTCAACGTTATAAATTTTACGGTCAAGCTGTACGTACATCTTTCTGTTTTCTATGTGTTAGTTTTCTGGAAATGAAGTAAGTAAATTTAAACTAATTAGCAACATTTTGATCAAAAATTATTCTGGAACTGAAAATAAACACAATTATGTCTATCGATAAACTCACCCTGCTTCGACATTCACATGTCACATCACTAAACAGGTTAACTCGTCCTGGGGCGTTGCCTGAGCTGCTCTGTGTGTGGCCAATAATTTTATTACAAGTTCATTAAGACCCCGTTGCGGCCGTCAACTTGCCATTTCTTATGTATTTATTTATTTTTATTGATGTAAATCTTCAATCAGAATATTTTTGAATAGGTTTTGACTGGTGGATATTTTCCGCCCTTATGGAAATTTTGTTTTTGGAAAGAAATTATAAAACGATGCAATACAAATTAAAACAAGTTAAGTGTTACAATTGGTTGTTGATATGATAATAATAATTTGTTCATATCAGTTAACACGCGTTTGACTATTTGTCCGTCACATGAATTTTCCGATAAGTCTCGTTCTAGATACCGGGCCTGTCAAACCCGACAGCTGAAGCCTATCTTGAAATCTCGAGTGAATAGATTACTTTTAAGCAAGCGAACATCATTGTCGACTGCATCAGTGGTCAAACACGAGACTTTTATAAAAAAAATTGGAAGTTTGCTAGAAATTGCTGAAACACGGTTCATGCAACTACTAAGGTTTTAACGTCCGTCAGTGAAGTTTAAGTTTTTTCTGTTTATCTATTAGCTGTAAAATGTTGCTTAAGGATTACTTTCGATATGCTTCTGGTAGATGTAATTACAAGGATTACAGTAGTAGGTACCTAGCTATAACATAAAATATTCGTAATTAATCACGATCTACCTATTCGATAAAATCTGAGTAGGTATCAATATAAATTACAGAAATTCTGTAATATCTATTATCATCATTACCCTTGTTACATATTGTTACTTGGGGTAGGCAAAATACAATATCCGTCCGCGCCTACCATAGGTACAATTGATTTTTTAATATTAATTTTATAATTCTTATAATAAACTTTAATAAACATTGCAGCAATGATCGACTCCAAAGAATCACTGTCCAACCTGAAAGGGCGGCTGCTTCATTGATACATGAAAACAATTTAGTCAGTCGCCCTGGTTGCTCTCGGCCTATTTGGGTCAACGTGTAAACAAAGAAACGAAGCATCATAGGTTTGGCGCTTGAAAAACCTGAAAACGTATGAGTTTTTATCTTTTCTGTCGAAGAATCGTAAAGGATAGCATCATAGTATCATAAAAGCAGGTAAAATCAAAACTAATTTAACTTTTTTTGTGGTTAGTTGAAAAGTGCGTGTAGCGCCATCTATCCTCACTTTTAGGAAGCTTAATTCTAGTATGAAGCGCCTTTACCTAGATAAAGGGGATATTAATGATTATTATTCATATAATTGCCATTACTCACATAATAATAATTTTCTCGTATCATACAAAAAATATTAATTTAAAAAAATGTACAAATGGCAAGAGATTTAAGTGTGTGTTGTGCCGATTTATTACAAAGAATTAACTTATATAACGAGTGACAGAATAAACGCAATACCTTCAAAGAGGTAATTCTACTCATCACTATAAACAACTTTTACTATGGAACCAACACAGAAACCACGAAGAAAAATCTACTGAATTGTACGCATAACTGTACAAAATGTACTAAACAGCTCTTGTTTTTTCTTTATCAGGGGTTGGCCCCATAGTAAAATTTGTTCATAATGATGAGTACCTACAATGACTCCTTTTCAGGTAAGTACTTATTACTTATTGCGTTTATTCTGTTACACGTTGTATAGCGTTTTCTGATGTGACGATACCCGCTATAGGCCCGACTAGATCGAAGTGAACTAGCCATGTGGTCGGGTCTCTTCGAGAGCAGTTGTGTACGAGGGACATAAACACTGCTGTGTTTCTAGTATGGTGAACCGGTGAAGGCGTATAAGCAAATGTTTGGACTTATTTTCATATACAGCACTGATTTGACACCATTAAATCAATACACCTATAACTAAATAACATAATCATTTGAGGAGTGATTTTTCAAAGGAGCTTATTATATGATAAAAACATTTTTTATGTACTTATTGGAAAGAAACTTTCTAACCAGGACTTAAAATTATGCTGGAAATGTATCACTCCTCATTTGGTACAGACCATCTGATGAACCCTTTTTTGTACACCCAAAAGGAACACACACCAAAACATCCACGTGTGTCATAGAATTTACCGTGAAAGAAGTGGGTGGGTAGCAGTGCAACAAACGTCTAACCAACACTGCTATCATTGTACAACACACCCACAACTTTGTTATAATGCAGATGCACTAACTTGCCTCCACACTTTGTCTACCGCGCCACTTGTCTTATTCCTTTCTATTTATTTAAGGAAAGAAATAATTTTCCGTATCCAGTTAACATGTTTATGTTACTAGAACTTCCAACTTTAAAGTAATCTCTCATATCAAAACTTTTTCTTTTTTGTCACTACTTTGTTCATATTTATGTCAGACAAACAATAATACACTTCCGAGTGTATAAATCATGAAGGAAATTCAACTTAATTCCATATGAGTGAAGGTTTGTATTTGGATGGGGTGTGGTGTTAACCGAGTTACTCGATGGCATTTTAGGGGAGATTATGACTGCAAGTTTGAAACCACAGTCTGTGAAGTTTATAATAGTGAGAATTTGCAAATTTTTGTCTGTTGTCTTTCTTTTTTTTGTTCATTCAGAAGGCAAAACACATAATAGTTTTTATACAATACTTTAAGATTGGTAGCCAAGCCAAGATTAGATTTGAGGGATTCTGACTACTATATCCTAATCGAAATAGATATAGGTAGCAGCGTTAATTAAGTTAGCTAATACACTAAACAATGGATTTAAAAGCCATAGTTGTTACATTCGCATTTAGGGACATAAAACGGTCCAAATGTCCTAAATGCATGGCCTAGCAGCTTGCTGAAACCGAATTATCGACTCATGTAAATGAGCCATTATGTCACAGAGTAGCAAGTGGACGAAGTGCTAACTTGCGTATGGCTCTACTAAGTTCTACTCACTCAGGTTGCAGGAGAGCGGGACAGAGTAGCGTCTGTCATTGGATGGGAGCTTGTGACGCGTCATAAGCCGTTGTTTTGATTGGATATTGTCCATTTTACGCCGATTTTCACAGCGTTTGTAACAATGTCAAGCAGTAGTCTGCTAATAATCGGTGTAGGTACTCAGTGCGCAAAGGTCGTAGAAGAGAAACACTCTGGAATTCCAAATCTGATTATAAAGATTCTTTCATAAGTAAAAAAGCTACACTATCGATGAGACCATTACGAAACTTTTTATCCTGGATAATAAGTTACTGCTCCAGTGGGACGGACCACAGGAGTGAGTCCGTGGGAAATTGGTCCTACTGGTCAATAAATGAATATAATGCATAACAATGAAACTAAGAGGTCTGGTTGGAACAAGTGTACTTACCTACTCTCATAGTGATAAAATTTTGGTCTCCATAAAGATATTCCTACCTACCCATACTCGCTAACATTGTATCCGCGACAAGAGTTGCGATCAAGTGCGCAGTTTGCATCTTTTATACTTTTAGCTACAGTTGCTGCAGTAACTTTGAGTTATGCTCACGTAACGGCAGCACCTTTTCTTATGTTATGACTTTTTTATTAACATATGAGAACTACCTATTGGAATCAAAGTCATTAAATTAATTTAACGTTTATGCTAAAAATTTTTTGATTTAAATTTAATAAATTGCTTATACCCGTTAAAAACCACCTTCTTTCTTTCAGGTCATAAAAATGGTAGTCTAAAATGGGAGTTACGACGAGCAATTTAAATTCATAATAACTCCAAAGTCAACGAATGTTAAACAAAGCGGCGAAAAAATTAATCGTTGACATGTTCGCGTAAAAAAGTACCTACAACCGACCAAAAAGTTGGCGACCACGCAAAAGTATTCAAAACTAAAAGAACAATGAGTGTATTGCTACCTGAATAAATGATAACATCGCGGTAAATTTGATGTCAATATGTGTTAACACTAAGCTATTTAGTTCACGAGTCGGGCCCCTTTCCCGCCCGGGCTCCCCCGGCACACATACACATCTCCTCCCCTTTCACCCACTTCTGTGGCTGTGTGTACCGCACACATAGATAAAAGCAATTTTTCACAGGTTACACCGACGCACACAAGCGTACCAAGACGAATGTAGTGAGTCCCTTGCCCCACGAAAAGTTTTGTAGTACAGAATTTGTTCACTAGTAGTGTCTAGACATGCCATGCTTTTAAGTTAAAGGTGAATCCTTCCAGACTTTCATGAACTTAATGAAAATCGAATTTTAAATTAATTGATTAATTGTTTTTTCGCAAATACGTAGTCTTCAAATAAAAATATTTAATTAACAATCAACTTAGAATGGGTCACGTGCACACAATTAATTAAATTATTTTCACAAAATCTACAATTAGCAAAATAGCATTTTCGTGTCGCTGGGTGCTTTGGATCGTTTGTTTATATTGCTGTGAAATAAGTTTGTAAACAACGCGAAAACATTTCGTGGAAAATGTTAAATAGTACTTAGTTACCTACATAGTTATGTCACATGTTATGTGCAAATACCAGTTCACTAATAATTTACAGCTGAATTTATATTTCACGTGAAACGTTATACTAACTAACCAATTTCTTATGAATTTAACCGCGCTTACTAGTAAAATCGCACTCCGCGTTTCGCTGGAAAATCATGGCAAGGGAATGCATCGAAAATTATTATGGAATGTGCTCGAACGAGACGGGGATATTGCAGTCACACGCAGTTCAGTCGGTTAGACAGAGATCAAATATTGAATATCGCGCAGATTGCGAAAACGGGTTATGTTCGCGAGAAAAGCAGAAGGAAAATGCACCATCTGCAAACCGGTTTAGGGTGGAAAATTTATTCTAGGTGGCCGTAACATAAGTTTCGTGGGCGCTCAAGCCGGTCGGGGCAAGCGGGGGGCTCCGTGGCTCTCAGCTGTGGCAGATAATCAATATCCGCTTGGCTTGTGGACACTATAATAATATATGTTATTTTATATCCACTCCATTCTTACTCCCGGCGGCTGCGTATTCTGCGTCCTTGTCCCACCATTATCTAAAATGGACAGTGGCGTAGATTTGGTAAATGATAACTGTGAGAAAGTATTTATCACGACAATGAAGCGTGATATGTAATTATATAAGGTATTTAGGGCGTAGTGGCGATATGTGGTGGGTGGTGGGGGGTTGTTGGTGTGTTTAGTGATATATTTGTTTTTATTGACGTCGGTGTCGGTGGTGTTGGCGGCACGCGATGCGGGGTTCACCGTTCACTTCTTCATTACTTGGGCGAGAGTCGCTCAACTACGCGTTACTCGATTGACTAATCTAATTGAGGGCGCTTTGGGCGAGTTTTAGTTATGTAGGACGGTGATTTATGTCACTTGCGTAGTCGGTGTGACTGAGGACTTTTTATACTGCTGCGAATCCTCGCGCCAAGTGAAACAGTACATACTCTGTTAAGTTTGGTTTACACTACTTTTCGTGAGAAAAAAAACTACAAGTAAAAAAAAAATGCAAATGCGTAAAAGAAAACTAAGTACCTATGAGTAGAATGACCCAATGATTTTTGGCGTTCACTTTTCAAGTTTATAAATAAGTAATTTGAAAAAGTAACACTTTCAACCATGAACGTACCAGACAAAGAAAAAAAACCAAACTTACCCTCAGAGCATGACACAGTCCCATGGTCCCTTCCGGAGTGTCCCTGTGCTACAGGGGCGTATGGTCGCTGGCTAAGTAAGAAGGGGTCCATCTTCGGTGGGGCTGTCGGGTGGCGGCAGGCCCTCTGCAGTAGAGTGGCGGCAGGAGATCCACTTGCTTTCTAACAGGTTTTTTACTTCGTGATGACCAGTGCGTTTGTTGCGCTTGGTGGTTGAGGGTTTATCTTCTGTAAAAGTTGGAATACGGACGTGATAACAGTGGTAATAAGATCTTGAGAAGAATTAAAATCGTTTGTATGCTGGCTGGTTTTGAGACTTGCTATGTCATTTAGATTTTTTACTAAGGCTTTGGATTTTTTGCTATTTTTTTTCTTCTAAAAAGCCGTATTAGTTTCATGTGAAGCGAGATAAAAAATTAACTTAATTAAGAGTAATATTTTTTTCGGTTCTTAAAAGCAAATTAAAAAACTAAGTGGTCATAAAACAGTGGGTAGAGGTATCCTACCTTCCGTATCCTGTCTAGTCCCACCGCCTCTTCAGGTCGTTGGTCGGGCGTCCCACGCTGCGTCTGCCATCTCGCTGTCTCGCACTCAAGGACTCATCTAGGTTCTCTGTAACAAAAATTACAATTCTTTCACAATAATAAACCAATTGACTTTCCCAATATGTCTTCTTCTTCCATAATTTTCTATTAGTCGTTATCTCAGTGGTAAACTGGTAAGCCTTTCTTCTTCTTGTTTCTTTGTTTATGGGAGTCGTTACGCTTCGTGCAAATAAACGCTTCTTTCTTACTTCTTATTTCATTCTTTTCTAGCTATATGATCTTTAACGCAGTTCATCCATCTTTCTTTG
Organism: Melanchra persicariae; assembly: GCA_947386135.1. Lineage (NCBI taxonomy): Eukaryota > Metazoa > Arthropoda > Insecta > Lepidoptera > Noctuidae > Melanchra > Melanchra persicariae. The sequence continues at coordinate 15,452,011 of OX376648.1, read as the reverse complement.
GTCTTCCCTTCCTCTTAAAGCCCACAGTCATACTAGTAAGCAATCAAACGATAGAAACACAAGTCCAACCCTATCAAAATCTCCCCTGAACTTAATTTACAGGTAGGCAAAACATAGGCAGTGTATAAATTGGTTTCCTAATTAATACACAAACCGTTCGCAGATTTGACTACACATGTCACCCCAGTTATGACGGTGCAAAGCGTCCCCAAATAATAATGGGAACATAATTCGATTGGCCCCCGTCTGTCGACGGATCGGATGATACGTTGATGTGTGACCGAACTAGATGTGCTCCGGAGTTTTGGACGCACTTGCGATGTTCAGTCAGAGTGTAACGGAAAGGTGTGGGTCATATTTTAAAATTAGTTGTGCCCTTAAGTATGATGTTCCATACAATGTTTTCAAGAGCTAATAAAAATTAGTATGAGCGGAACATTTTTTTTGGGAGATTGGCTTTGACTTCCATGATAAAAAACTGTTCATCTTCACGGGCTGAAAAAATCTTTAAAATATGACCACTCCTTTTCGTTATACTGTAGATAATAATCAATATCTATACTATTATTCTATAGCTGAAGAGTTTGTTTGTTTGGTTGAACGCGCCAATCTTAGGAACTACTGGTTCGAATTGAAAAACTATTTTAGTGTTGGATAGCCCATTTATCGAGGAAGACTATAGGCTGTATAACAAAACGCTAAGATCAATAGGAGCGGAGCATTAATTAAAAATGTGACCTAGATGACGTTGCGCGGGTCAACTATAGTTATGAGATAAATAGTTTAATTGAGGTAGTGTTCTGATTATAAAAAAAACAGTTCACTGATAGAAAGCTACAGTATCGCCATCATCACTAGTTTACTTTTTAACACGGTATGCGCGGTCCCTGTGAGACGTTAGCGAAGTCGTGGAAAAAAGTTATTTTAACAAAAAGCTCACAAGTCACAACTGCTTCATTTTGGAACGTCACCTCGCTAGGTAAATTATTCTGTTTTCACGCTGAGTCAGTTACCTTCTGAGTAATAAAGTCGTTGCTCTACTCGAGCTGAGATGATATTGGTTCCTAGTCAGGTTTGGGATAATTAATAGTGAATTTTTTCAACATTAAATTTATAAACATGAAGCAAAAAAAAAACAGATACTGTAGGTTCTTATTATCACTAACCCAAACACGAAGTTTTAAAACGCTTATCTGAAACTTCCAGTAACTCTATATCTATGGGCCGACATTATTTCAATTCAAGCAGATTAGATACTACCTATACACAGATAAATTGATAGTAATATCCATTTGGAAGTACGCCGGAAGTTTGATAAATAAAATGAAATTAAAAGAAATGCTGATCATGCCGTTTTGGCATGAATCCATTAAAAGTTGAGTTCCTGGAACACGCGTTAACTACGATAGTAGCATTTATGGGTAATGTTGGAAAAAATATGTGTCACTAAAATCTGAGCGGAGCTGAACCATCATACTGTGTGAGTCATGACTCATGAGTCTAACACAAGGCCAACTAAGATGCAATTTAATATCTCTACGTTAAGACAAAAATATTTGACCATGACGACAAACGAGATTCTGGCGAGTGTTAAGAAAAAACGCTTTTATGGAATTAATCTGAAGAGGATCTCGCGCACATTGTAAAATATGCTATCATTTGTAGATCTATACCAGTAAACTATTAATCACGGAAAGTCAAAGTCTGAGAACCAGTCTTACTAAGGCGTAAGGGAATTATTACCAATAAATTAAATATACGAGCAGATGACAAAAGCAAGGCAGGTGAAGATTTTTGTGTGGTGCCATCTAAACTGATCATGATAACTAATTTGCAAATCCATCTCATCACATAGCCCTTAAACTAATCATTGTTATAACCACCCCTTTAACTCTAACTGACCCCGCTAATCCCATACATCACAAGCTTCATTACGTACCCGGCATACCAAAAGCATCCATCCAATGGCATGTGACCATTACCATATATACGTCACAGGTCGTTGCTGATTTCCCTAATATTGTTTGCGGATTACCCACTAGCCTGTAGGCAGTACATAGTTCCACTTAATTGCACGTACGCATCGAACGTGAATTACAGATATTAATAATGGTAATTAATGTCTGCAATCGAACCTCATCAGGTTAATGCAGTCATTTTACGCGTGCGTGTGTATTTAAATGGATTATGTGTGGATAGTGGAATCATGTGGGGGTTTAAAAATTTGTTGAATTGATTCATTTTAAACTTTACCGTAGTCTGTGGGGACTTCTTCTATTATTGCAGGAGTTTTTCTACTACTAAACACTAGTCCTGTTCCATAACTTTCTTCCCTGTTTCCGCTAGCAAAAATGGTTTTCCCAGAAGCTTCTTAAATAAACCATCATTTGACTGCTGGTATATTGGAGCCTTTATTTCCTTCTGAACCTTCTTCGGTGTTCTCTATTGAATGTTTTCTCTCTGATAGGTTAACTTTTTTATTTTTTTTCTTTTTTACTTTTTTATTTCATTTCCATACAGCCCTCTGTTTGCGAAATTGACCAATAAAAGAAAGTAACTCTGTGTCTGTCTATCTGTACACGTAAACTAAGTACACGAGCAGACCAAGTCCAGGTTTAGGATACTTTTTATCCTGGGAGTATGTTTTCTTGGGAAACGGTAAAGCCACTGGCATGATCCTGTTCACAGAATCATTCCATATCAGTTCATAGTTGTTAGAAACTTCACCTTTGGTAATTAAATAACGTTTTTTTTAAGAGTGTTTACGCCGTACGTCATTTAAATGAAACTTTCTACGTATAAGCATAAGCATTTCGAAAAATTAATACTTGAAAGTTTGTATGAAATGACGTACGGCGTAAACACTCTTAAGGATGGAAAATCATCAAATGCCTCCTTCAGCTCTGGACGGAGCGGAAGAGAGTGTCAGACTCTTACTGACTAAAACCCATCCTATTGCCCTTTGCGTTCTAGGGCCGCGATGACTCTTTCGAACAAATTCCGCAGCGTACTTAAATAACCTGGATGCAAGATTTACTTCGTAAGGGTTTCCCTTGCGGCGAGGGTCAGAATAACATGCGATAGGATAAATGTAATTAGTATGTTAATATGCGAAGTGCGTCGTGCAATCTGCGTCTAGACGCTTGAGCCCTATAGGGGTCCAGTCATCCCTCAAAGAGGGTTGTAGACACTTGAAACAGAAATTGAGTTAATTTAATAAAGTTTTATGAAAAGAAAATAATTTTTAATTTTGTAACTGAACTCTTGCTTCCGGAGTTGAAAGGGTTGTGGTAGACATATTTAAGTACGCTGTACTGACTGCCGCTGCGACAACGTTCCTTGGTTTGTCGAAATAATGAAGTCATGAGAATGCCTTGTTGCATTAAGTCCGCCCACATGTACATACATTTTAAATTAATAAAATAAATACTGACAAAAAAATAGCATTTGAGATCCATTTTTATTTGCATATTTACCGTAGGCAGCCCTTAGACAGATGACCCCAAATTGGTTCTTCAAGCAAAGCTTTACTACACAATTAATCTAAGCAACACACTCACAGCGTACAATACCAATGTATTTAACTTTTTCAATTAAAACGGACACACGACACACTATATTTTCCGTCGGATTATGACCCTTCGACACGTGAGCGTGAGTGTCCCCAGACATATTGCATCCAACCCTCCGAGTAGTGACCTCGCAGCGGATCAATTTATAAATACACCCGAACACTTCTTCAAAAGCCTTGCATTGTGAATAGTATTTTGATCAAAAGTATTTATCAGAAGTGGTGAACGAAATGGGCTTTTAGACCTCTCTAATGCGTTTAAAGGTGAATTTACTGAAGCAGATAAATATATATGAAGATTTGGCACAAAATCATAATGTCACCTTTAGCAGTAAATTCTATTTAAAGCCAAGGATAGTTCAACAAACACATGCAACGTTAACATGAAACGTTTTCTGTGAAACAATACATGCCCTTGGCGTTAGTTGCACGCCACTGACGATGCCGAAGGTGTCAGAAATGTAAATTCCGCATAAACCTTAGGTGGCAAGCACAGACAACCTACAGACAAGTAGAAGTCAGGAGGACAGACCAGTAAAGGTATAAACCTTAACCATAGTATAAGCAGGCGAAATGCATCGGATCAAATATTTATTTATTCATTTATGTGATAACATAGACAGATTAAATATATCTGATGCAATACAACAAAAACACAATCAAATTATAAATAAAGCTAAGTCTGTTAGGTGCCCACAAAAAAAAACACGTTGAAATTAAGAAAGTGACATTATTTCAAAGGTAGTGGTAATAGCGGTAATATTATACAGAAAAGAATAACAATAGTGCGGTGTGCGCTTCAAGGTTGCACCAAATGTAAGTCTGGACTTCCATTCAGCATGTGTCAGGCAATTAAACCTGACGCTGATATTTCTGCTGGATCCCTGCGGTGGCATACGGACTTCGAGCTGAATTAGTAGAAGAGTTATGTTTTTGCAGGTATAATGTGTGTTAGTGTTTTGTGAGGAATGAGTATACCAGCGATTACATTTAATTGTTGAATCCTGTAGGTTATGAAGGTTTGCACTGGGTAACGTTCTCAAAGTGAAAGATGGGTCAGTGGGTCAGTGGGTCGATTACTTGATTTTATAAATTAAATACATTATGCAACCGTTACAGTATTAGACAAATTCGCAAGACGCAGGGCCTAAAACAAAGAAAAGCCTCGCACGGTGACAGGTCTGGGTTAGAAAAAGGTCAGACTTACAAGCAATTTTCGTTACCACAGCCCAAAATCGAGTGTTATAATAAGTAATCATGGCTGTGCGAACCGGGTGGCCTATTTGCTAAATTATTTATAATAACTGCTTACCCTTTCCTGTCTGTATCAGGCAAACGTAATTAAGCGTTGTCTCCTGCCGAAATTGAGGACACGCTCATTTGTTTATGTTTGTTAGGTTAATCCTTCTTTCTGTTACAGTGTTGTTTCTTGTTCCTTGGGTTTTGCGTCTATGATTGATTTTTCTTTTGTGTCGTCAATTGTTTCACTGTCTTTAAAATTAATTTCTTTTATTAGTATACTAGCTTCTACCAGCGGCTTCGCCCGCGTGAAAATATCGGAAATAGGGAGGTTTTTGATTTGTATTGTAACTACACCTACCCTACACCTACCTACGCCTACCCTACACCTACCCTAAACCTACCCTACACCTACCCTACACCTACCCTACATTTACCCTACACTTACCCTACACTTACCCTACACCTACCCTACACCTACCCTATACCTACCCTACACCTATCCTACACCTACCCTACACCTACCCTACACCTACCCTACATTTACCCTACACTTACCCTAACCCGCCCAAAAAATACTATGACATGTTTCTGGTCTCCTGGTACTTGATGTTTCTGGTCTCCTGGTACTTGTGCATCTGAAGTACTAAGGCAGCAGCGGCTCTTAATTTCCACTTCCTCTTTAGTCTCCATTAATCCATGCTACTTACCGGGATAAAAAGTACCCTATTTTTTATTCCAGGTTATGGACTACATGTGTGCCAAATTTCATCCAAATCCTTTCAGCCGTTTTTGCCTGATTGTTACACAAACATACAAACATACAAACATACAAACATACAAACTTTCACGTTTATAATATTAGTAGGATTAGGTACCTTTAATAGACCTTATAGAGTCGTTTTTATAACTGTAAATATTTCTGTGGTCCGCATAAAAATATCTTTATGTATGGACTAGTTTTTGCCCGCGACTCCGCCCGCGTGGATGTCGGTTATCGCGTTAAAAAGTAGCCATGTCATTCTCCATATCCCAGGCTATATATCTGCTAAATGTCATGACGAACCTTTCAGCCGTTTTAACGTGAAGGCGTAACAGACAGACAGAGTTACTTTCGCATTCACAATATCAGTAGGTTATGTTCATGATTGGATTTGACGGTTTACAAAAAATAATACTGAATAACATTATTATTGTACTTCTAATCTGTTGCATAAATATTTGTTTGGGTGCGAAACTGAAAGCGCAACCCTGAACAAAGAAGGCGGTCGGCGTCGGGACGGCAAATCAACCCCAATGGCTCAAGGGTGACTGACTTGCTTCCTGTATCGAGGAGCGTGGATTCGATACTTGTGGTTGTGGAGGTCAACAATAGAACTTAATCGAACTGTTGATCATTTGTGGTGGCTAATATTACCAACTTAAAGTGTGCAATTCAATAATTTTATGAATAAAAATATGAATGCCATTGTTAGTTACCATAATTTAATGAAAGACCTGTCATGCTGTAGAAATCATATCCAAATAAATATTTTTTTATTTTCATGATCATATTAAAAATAAACCCCGCTCCATACATTAAAGGCTTCACAACAGCTCCAGCTACTTCCAGCTCCCGTTCAATACATTAAAGGCTTCACAACATAATTCGGAATAATTTACACTAGATTTACATGCAGTTTGCGACAAGGGTGTACCGATTCACATTCAAAGTGCGCAATGTCATTGCTAGGGGAGGCGCATGAAAGTTGATTCGCAGTAATTGATCGCCTCAGGGAGCGTCGACGTCACTACTACGGACTACGGAGTTTGGATTAAACGATTATTTAAATAAATGTATGAGAGTTTTGGAAATTGACTTTTATTTTTATGTTTTAATTATCTACTTACGATGTTTTATTTCGTTAGTATACATTTATTGTTTCAAAGGTAACCTAGATATACTTAGTAATAAAAATAACCATTTTCTATTATTCTTTAAAAGCAGCTTAAGAAAGATCTTTCACGAAAAAGCTGTGCTTTCATTAAAATGATTTTATAGAACAAATAGTAAGCAATTTAAGATATAAATAAGTGTAATTTATCTATGTGGTAACGTAAATATTAAATTTACACAATGTGAAGAATGGCTTCCAAAATCCAAACTACATTTTCATGATTCAAATATACGTAGCGCCATCTATCATGTGTCGTATTAACTATTAAGGCCAAGCGCGCGCGGCTTCAGCGCGCTTACGTATTGATTCCATCAAGCGACATTAACTTAAATATTAATAAAATGTTTAGCTACGGGATATCAGCTGAGATAATTGCTGGACAGTGGAAAATTCCAGGATTTGATGTAAACATCGTAATACGGTGAAAAAATAACGTCAGACGGAAAGCGAGAAAGATTTGAGTAAGGAAAATGTAAGTGGGTAGAAATACATAGAAAGATGACTTTTTAGATTAGTCTGTGTGTTTCTTCACTGGTTTCCAATATTACATACGTAGGTACATCCACAGGTTTTCGCGAGACCTTGTCCCTTTGTCAGATAAGAGGGTCCTCCAAAACTGCCTACTGAAGAACTCAATTAAAAAGGCGTAGGTAAAATTAATCTATAGGCTGTATGTATCGCTTAGGAGTGCCGTGTAAACGGCAGCTTAGCCCTAACTGTTCGGCGGGCGTGGAAATTTACATATTATTAATTTACATAGCCACGTTACCCCGACGGTGCACAATCTGTGTAATTTGGCTGTTTGGCTGTTTAGCCGTTGTCTCGTAGTTAGGCGACCTACAGCGTAATAACTCTATTAGGTGACACGGTTATAGGGACGGCCAACGACATTGGGATCAATAGTAATGTGACGCATTATGAGTAATGCTGTTCAAAGTAGGAATTGGTCTTGATTTCCTAACTAGGACAAAGGAGTTCGTATATCTTTAAATGAACCAGTATTGGGCGGAAAGAGAAGATTATTGTTTTATTTTGACAGTTAATCCGTCAATCAACCTTGAATGTCAACATTTTCCAACACGTCCATTATCAAAAACGGTGCTGAGAAAAGTCATCATCATCATCATCATCATATCAGCCGAAAGACGTCCACTGCTGGACATAGGCCTCCCCCAAGTGTCGCCACAACAACCGATCCTGTGCGTCTCGCATCCATCGGTTACCCGCGACCCTCACCAGGTCATCGGTCCACCTTGTGGGAGGCCTTCCATCGCTGCGTCTTCCGGTACGCGGTCGCCACTCCAAAACTTTTCGGCCCCATCGACCATCTGTTCTGCGAGCAATGTGCCCTGCCCACTGCCACTTCAATTTGGCGATCCTTCGGGCTATGTCGGTAACCTTGGTTCTCTTGCGGATATCATCATTCCTGATTCGATCACGCAAGGAAACTCCGAGCATTGCCCTCTCCAACAGAAAAGTATCAAATTGAAATTATTACTTCTAAATAAATAAAAATACTATGGATAAGAAAAAGAACAATTTACACCCGAGGCCTTATCCCATAATCTCAGCTTACATTTAAAAACAAAACAAAATCAGACACCTCACAAACCTAATAGTATTACAATTTAAATTCCCTGTTCCCTCGTTAACTACAGGTGTCTATGTAAGTGATAATATAAACAAACAGTCTCGCCGCTCGCCCTATGGGAGTGCTGTTCAATCCATATTTTTTGACATCGTCATCACAGCTAGGGGTGGCTCGAAGCCTCGCAACCCCATTGATACCTACTCCATCGAGCCGGAATGAAAAGTAGTGGGTAATATCTCCTATTTGCATATTTTAATTGTTAAAAGAGCAGACGCCCCTGCAGTGTGAATGTGGCATAAGCAACCGATTTGCATACATAGACGCAGCGACGGCAACAAATTGTTATATCTGTAAATAAAACGGAGTAATTGAAATATATTATGGCGTGGAGTTTAGACTTATGTAAAGATTCATAACTGATGATTATTATGAAGTAGATGTCGTTGTTATAGTTTCAACCATCCAAGATGCACCTGCGTACTAAACTCAAACAAAAAGTTTAGAAGACAAAGATGCAGTGGCCCATACCAATAAGTTGGAATAACGCCAAGTAACAGAAAAATAGCACTTTGTTTCTGTTTTGATATTTTATTGAGTTCACAAAGTTTTGGAAGAAATAAATCTTAATGCCATGATGATACTCAAGGTGTGAAAGTTGATAAGATTGAACAATGAGAAGAAGAAGTTTTATTAGAAAAAAAGAACCTTGGTTTTGACTTCGTAACTTCCCATACCATTCTTTAAAGAGCATATTATGATCCAAACACAGTGTCTATAGATAGACAATCGGTAATTTGCTCTGCTCCATACATTTCCAGACACTGACGGAGATATAAATAAAGAATAGTTACTGAACAGTATTTTCGATTAGAGAGATGACGCGAGGGTGCGGGCCGGCGCAGCGTGGTACCGATGACGTCATTACACTAGATACGTCGCTCTTTGTATACCTTGTTTGTATTCTAATTGATTTTAACCCTTCAGAACGTGTGTAGTTGGAGAAAAACGTGTCAGATGTGATGTGAGTGAATGAAGTGGGACTTTATAAGCAATAGCGTTTATTTCAGGCCATTATTTTGATATTTTTACATCAATTTACTTATGAGTCCATGACTCAAACAAAGACACTTGTAATAGAAAATGTGGGATCAGGAAAGATGTTTAAGTTGTCAAACTCTTACAGGATTTGGCTTCACATAGGTGCTGATAATTAATTAATTTTTTTAGAAGACAAACAGACACTGTCGACGAATATCACTTTAAATATTTCCCATGGTCCCGATGAAGTTTTCCACGGCTATAAACACCGTGGAAAAGTTTAACCGATAGCTCGACAAGGACAGATATAATTTTATGAAATTCATGATGCACTTTGTTCTGTCTAAAAGACTTTTCATCTGTAGATATTATAGTTGGTGGTACAATGGTTTCCGGCAAAGAATTGGCTATCTCTCAACAAAAGTCTTCCTCGTTTTCTGGAAGATGCGTAGCAGTAGAACGTATCTTAGGTGCTAGGAATCAAGATACCATAGCATCAAATTAAAGGATCGATTCCCGCATTGAGAGTTCTTTTTTTCATTGTTCTTAAACATTTTTGTATGTTTAATGTGGACATCGTTGCTATATTGGATTTATATGTTTGTAAGCGCACCTACAATACAGGAGAAAATCCTAGTGTGGGGCAAGGCTTTTCTAAAAAAAAATTTTGACAATATTATGTCGTGCATTACCTCCCACATCACAAAGAATTCCAGTTTAAGCTTAGTTTAATATCCGAGTATCAAAGATTCTGGTAACAATGTTTGTTATAGTAACATTAAGATAATTAAAATTTCCTCTTCTGTGGTGGTGTTTATTTTCAACATCCTAATTCCGGCGGCGTTGTCTCAATACGGAATTAGCTTCGTCATAAACAAAGAGGTTAAGTGCCTTATAAATAACAGGGATCTTCTTTACCTTAACTAGATGTTTCAGTGATATTTTTGGTGTCTTGTATCTTTTTGTGATTTTGATATCTATCTCTTGTAAAGTGTTCTTTTGTTTGAAGGATTAACTTACCTACTTTATGATCAATTTTATATAAAAAATCGTTTTATTTGTGGTTAGTACCTAAGTAGGTACTTACATAAATTATTATCATTTTAGGTACTTGTTTGTTGTAGATAACCTAATAATACAGTAGTATTGTTCTGATGTTCAGGAATCAGGAGGTAAAACTAACTTTAGACTGTAACTTTGTTAGAGAGAAAGGTACGGCCGCTGTATTTCACAGGAAATGCGCACAATGGGTTTTATGCAGAAATCTAGGAAGCAGAAAACTGGCACACCGTAAAATCGATAGCTTTTCCTGTGATATTTTAAAGGCTTTCAGTGTTTACGGAGTGTAGCTACCTATTGTAAAATATGTACGTTTTGGCACCAAATAGCGTGACTAGCAAAATACTCCTTGTCACTTTGTTATTAAAGAAATTATATATACTTAATTTAGTAGGTGCAACATATCAAATCATCAATAAAGAACATTATTAAAGCTCCATTAAACTATAGTTGGAAGCGCTCGCATAGCACACTCAAATACTCAATGTTATTAATTATTTTCCACCCCTATATCGTTAGTAGAACATTAATGAATACATCATCACCACAATAGCATCGCTGCAGTGGAATCACTAATGCATTTGTACATAAACGTACCGGATTGCACTAGTGACTAGATTAATATTACGTCAGCACCTTAATTGAGTACAGCGCCATCTATTGACGAGTGGCGACAGCGCGCGATAGTATCGCCTGAATAAATTACATACATATTGTGGTACGAATTCCGCCGCTCAGACCACTTCCGGATAACCGTATATTAGTAACAGACGCCATTATTCTACTGTCGAGTAATTTCGGACCCAATTTCGGTTGTCACGTAGGTATAGCGTTGTAGGTAAACTCCCTGAAAGTTTAATACGATGGTGTGTACATTCACGTCATGTGTGTCACGAGTTTATGTTATAAAATAATAGTGAATTTGTTCGTTGATTATTATCTTAGTTTTATTTTTTATAAGCAATTAGGTTGCGTTGATGGACGTACAACTATCTATACCTACGTTGTACAATTAATTTGAACGTTCCTACTCGAACCATTCCAACTGTACTTTATTTTTTAGGTTTTTACATAGTCATAAGATAGACATATCATAAAAATAACTACTAAGAGGTTTCGGCACGTGCCACAACTACCTTCTGTTATCTAAGTATTTCGATGAAGATACCGTTATGTTAAATATTACATACAAATGGTTCCGTCTTAGATATTTTTCTTTCCGGGACCCCAGAGTGAGATGGAAGGGCGGAGGGATCACCATGTTTGTCCTATTTATGAGATGTACCCTCAAGGGTAATATTGTGTTTCAAGTTTAAAAGATAGGTTGGTACATTATTTTGTTGTACCTATTGATTGACTATCTTATGAATTAAACCTTTTGCGTGTTTAAGTTGCAAATGAAATTGCTTAAAACCCTATACAATCCCGATTTAAAAAAACACCGTTTCATTTAACTTATTTCAGCACCGCTAGATGGCGTTAGCAGTTTGAAGAAGCGAGAAATTCCAATTTCAAAATATTGCTGAACCATCATTTTGGTATTCGTTAAGCATTTTTATTAAATTCAAATTTTACGGATACCTTTCATTTAAGTTTTTTGAAATCTTGAAATGAAATTGATGTGTGTTTATTTTACTTACTTTATAGAACTTTCTATTTAGGTCAACTGAAGCCACTGAAATACGTGTTAAGACAAAAGACACTGATAATTGAAATATATTGGCTGTCTGGTTTGTATGTAAGTAGCTGAATGTCGTACAACTGTTTACTTATGTATACATAAAGGTAACATTTCCAAAAAGAGTTCTACCTGCTTGATGAAAGTCGTAAGATCACCAGATTACCGAAATTTAATTTAATGCTATAATCACTGATTCTGTGTGATTTTAATAAACTACCCATAATAAAGAGGTATCAAATTGTTAGTTTAAAAAATAAATTTGTTATTTTAAACTATAATTGCTAGTAACGGTTTAGATTGCTGATATGTTAGGACCTGAAAAAATCGCCTTGATAACCAAAAAGTCCTTATGTGAATAGAACTCTCAAAATAATTTCTCCGGTAGCGTCCCAAAGTTATCAGTCCAATAATTCGTGAAGATTACAAATCCCTCGTATAAAGGTCGGGTGTTTTTACGTGCTCGATGACGTCACGCGTTTTATGTGATTAGATAAGGAGTCTGAGGATCATGATGGTACATTATTGTACGTAGGTTTTCATGCAAATCATGACGCTGTTGAGTTTTTCAGAGACAACAATATGAAACTATTTGCACAATGTTTTGCAATAGATGCCTATGTAGGTGTTAAATACCATGAATGTGTAATTGTAAGAGCGTTATCTTAAACAGACAAGGAAGATGATAATGCATTGTAATATATAAAAACTCAATGCGTGACTAGACGATTTACAGATATTTCAAAATATTTTAACAACGTAAGTTTAATTTTATTTGAAAGGAAAATAGTCGCATTTCAACGACGACGTTTGGCTGCAATTTTCAGATGGAACCGTTGCCAAAAGAATTAAAATCTTACAAAATTTGCCGTCTCTTATAAAGGTAGGTATGTGAAGAAATCTTACACCTACAGACTTTCAACTAACATAACTCATAATTTCGAATGAAGAAGAACAAAACATTATAATAAACTAGATTCATGTCATAGGAACATATTTACACGGAATGAATTTCCATTAAGTCAAGTTAATAATCCTAGAACTAGGGTTCCGCTAACCTAGTACAGATCTGGTACAACAATATTGAGACTACCAAGCGTAAGTGGGTCGCGCAATGACCAGCGTATTTAGGTCTCACGTAAATTCACCATTTCCAAGCGACTGAAGTGATTTCTACAGGTAAAAGAGACACGGGGGGTCAAGTGGCACTGGGCGCGGATAACTTGTGCTCGCTTATAATTTATTCACACCACAATGCCTGAGGTGTGTTTTACAATTTTTCAATTCCCCTACCGCGGTCCGACCCCGGAGCTTGTACCTGTTAACGTATTTGGGAATGTAAACGAATATTACGAGCGGGGAGGTCACGGCTAAACACGGTTACGGACGAATATTAGAGTAAATTAAACAAACATACTTTTGCCTTTAAAAAACCTGAACGTAGCGATGACATAATTCCACAAATACGTTTATACCACCTGTTTTAAATAGTTTAACCCGAAGGCGAGCGTTGTTGACTTAACATTTGAACCGATTACCTCTTACTTAATATTATTGGGCAGGCCTAAGCAAATACGTTATATCGTACAGCAACAAATCTTCACGCACCAACCTTCATGGTCGTGGCAGATACATTTCTCACATTCGCAGTTTGTTCCATGTGACCGCTAGACTGTTTGCTCGCACTTATTCTTTCACACAGACACATGTTTTTCGCAATAAAACTTCAAACGTCACACAAGTAACGCATCTTGTCTCGTTTCGTAAACAATGATCCATAGATAGACCACCCAAGACTCGGCCGCGTATTCCCAATATGTGGTCGGTGTGATCTGGCATCTGGTAGATTTTATATCTATAATAAATCACAGTGGAATATCGAAAAACACTAACGAAGTGTCGAAGTAGGTCGGCTCGCTTATTCAGCACATCGCATTGGTTTTCACCTCAATTCTTTTACAGCTTTCTGGATTATTTTTCGGAAAACCGATGTGTGGGAGTTTAATGGTCACGATAGGAATGTTTACCACGAATTTAAAAACGATTTGCGTAATATGTATAGAAAAGAAATAATTTATCAAGAGAGGAAACAAAGAAATTGAACGGTGGATACTTTCAACAATTCAGATGCGTTATTTACTCAATACAAACGAACATAGAAGAAAAAAACAAGCATAAATCTTATCTAAAATCACATGAAATTATCATTGTAATCAACAGCGTTCAACCGACAAATACTTCTGTCAACGTCGTTCCAAGTGCCAGAATACTAATTGTAGTTTTGATTAAGCTGTCGGGAAACATGCATGTAATTATTTTGAGACATGCATGTTTGAAAAATTAACCAAACCGTGTATTTACAGTGAAGGAGATTAATATGAAAATCGCTATTGACTTTGGACATTTCTTGTTGGTTAATAGTACCTATATAACAAATAATAATGGTTACGTGAGTTTGTTAACTTTAGCCATGTTTACATCAAATAATTTTATCTGTCCAATAAGTTCATTTCCATGCTCCTAAGTTTTATTTCTCGTTTCTTTGAAATCGGTCGGGAAAACTAAGCCTCTTGTGTCGCCAGATATTTAAAAAGTCTACCAACTAGATTTGATTTGATGAAAAACTAGTGGCAGCCAAAATTCCCTACTTATAACTACTTTATCTAAAGGTTGATCTTGAGAAGGAACCAACATCTGAAAGTGTCAGATTTTAAGTGCCAGATCAATCGTTAGTCGTACAATAAAGTCCCACCTACAAGATATTCAATTGTGTAGTGTTTATTACTTATGAAAGTCGGCTAAAACGGTCTAGCTGTAAATTAAAGTGCCTACGTATATGTCCGTAAATCAAGGGAAGATTTACGTCGTTGTGTGTGCTAACAATAAAGCTGCGACTAGAGTTACCTTGTTGTTTGACTATTTTTAAATATCTACCAATAGAATATTGGAACTTGTGTGATTCAGTACCTATCTATCGAAAAAGATCGTGTTTGTTTGAAAAAGTTTAGTTAATATTTTCACAAAATCGCGTAGAATATTTAAACTACATTAGGATCAATGAAAATGGTATTTACTTAATTAAATCTAAATTAGTCAAAATATGTCACGGTTTTCAGATAAAATGAACAAAGGACCCAGTAGGCCACCTTGTGGTATGCCAATGCCCATGTCGGATTCCTATCAATTTCTGTTGTTAATTTTTATGTATTTTTTACAGAAAATTGAAGTTTGATGTTTAAAGCAATCTTCAAGATCCTACTAGTAATACCAATAATTAAATAAAATGAATAAATAATAATAAATAAAAAGTTTATTTTGGAACAATAACACAAGACTAAGTACAACAAATAAAACGATGTTGGCTGCAAAAGTTTAAACTGTAGCGCAGCTAAAAACGCCCTTCTCCAGAAACAGAATGGAATGATGTTCCATGTTAGTTGAGTTAAATAAGATTTAGTTAGTTAACAATAAATACAAAAAATAAGATAAAAATAAGTAGTTGGAAGCATGATCTAAGTTGAAAGGATAGTTACTGTTTTTTTTGAAGTAGCTTTTTAGATTGGTGACCGTTATATCGTAGCTTTATGTCATTTTATAAAAAAGAAAAGATCAGTTTTGTGAAAATAATAAGTATCTAAGTAATGCGGAACCTTCCCAAAGTTATAATCTATCAAATAGAGAACGGCTGCAAAAGGTACCAGGTAGGTATAAGAAGTTTATAGAAATAACTGAATATTGAAAGAGAAGCCAATACCGATGTCCAAATTAAATTATTATTCATGCATTGCATTGTTATTTCAGTATCGAATGTACCTAATGTACTAATGAAAGCGTTGATCAACGCTTTCATTAGTAGGTACAGGTTAAATGCGCACACATTATGAAAATAAACAGGGAATGTTATTTGCAACTCAGCAGGGGTGTTTTACATACATTTTGATTCGATTAAAAATCGATTAGTAGACTCGAAGTCATATAAAATTACTGAAATAAAAGAAAACGAATCCGATACTGAAATAACACGCGGAGTTAACGCTTGCCATAAGATAAACATTGCCCCTCCAGAAATAACGTTTGGTCAAGGTATTTAGAATGCATACACCTTGTCTACGATTTCTATTTAAGTTTTCTTCTGTACAAATTGGAAATTGTTAAAACAGCATTTTGTTTAAGCGCATAATTTATTTTCTTGGCTTATGTTGTAACATTTATTTAACATTTATCATAATTTAGCCAAATATGTGAAATAATAAGCCTGAAAATACCATACTATTTTGCTCTATAACACGTAATGAAATCGTTAGCACTTTGTTAGCACACAATCCATAACATAACATTTGAAATTCGTGCTCCCGCTACTCGCTACTAGATGGCGCTGGTAGTGTGTTCAGTAACAATATTGACGCCCCTCCCCCGTTTCACAAGTTGCTACCAAGTTTTCACACTACATTCGTTTGGCAAGCTGCCCCCGACAAGTTTGGAAAGCTCGGATTTTCTGCGAAAGCTCTACACTTTCGACGTACTAATTGCTTAGTTTAGTGTTGAGGGTTTGTGTATTGGTAAATTTTGTTACTTTGTAAAAACTAAAATAATTCTAATTACGTAAGGTTTTATTATTCTTGTTTACAATGATTTTACTGTATTTCCAATCATGAAATTTTGAAAAAAATCTTTTATTGTGCAGCGCGCTGTTAGAAACTAAAAAATTCTAAATTTTATTTATTTAAGTACCTACATAAAAAATCGGAAGTATTTTCATTTTAATTTTATTTACTTAAATCTATGTCGTTAATGTTAACTACCTACCTAACTCACAATTTACGTTAGATAAACAGGTTCAGTAAATAAAATAAAAATCAGAAGATAATATTCAAACAAAACTAAAATGGCGCGCTAAAGTTTCGTGAGAATCCCAGACGTCACAAGTCTAACAAAATAATCTGAGCAGTCGTTGATATTATTGTATGTTTAATATTTTCCACTACTACATTTAGCTCGACGCTATAAAAAGCCAATATAAACCTAAACGCCGCTGAGATCGCCCGCATTATCTTGTGATTATCGCGTGTCAAAACATCGCCACGCTCGCGATACTTCGCATGTAATCTGATAAACGATGTATTCTGCACGCTTCGCGCTCCTCAGCCGTCCCGCTCCCACGCACACATCATGTAGAGCGTTGTCTCTCTCGCGCGGTCATCCATTTCATTCATGCGCGATACACCTCGCCAGGCCGCTGTTTACAGACACAAACAAACAGTACAGCAAACCGCTTAGCTTTAAGTACGAGACCGTGAAAGTAATATTGTCAAGTACATCCGTCTCTTTCTAGAAGCCGAGTGTTTAGTTCCGAGAGCGCGGATAGATGTCGCTAGGGGTTCCGTTCCGCAAGCAGTATGGTATAAATGTCACAATAATTTGGGCGCGACGTTGCCGGACTTCGCCACCCGGTGTGGTGGCGGGAGCAAGCAATAAACTGGTGAGTTTGAGGTATGGCGAGAGAGCACTTATGACGTGAGAGTTTAGGTTTATTTTTGTTTGTGTTGTTGGCAGTTATAAGTTTGCCTGAGTGTGTGCGCGTCACGTAAACGTAACGAGCATGGTATACACACGTACGCGGCCTGTCAGTAGCTAATGCGATGCGCTGTGATCGCTTATTGTGGAGCGCCGCGCGGTTTATAGCGTTTAATTCAATTTAGTAATTGATACGTTTGTCGGTTGACTTTATCACTTTTCATCAACGTCCACCAAATGCTTAGTGTAATGTAATTAAAAATGTTTCATCATGGATAAAATCAGATTTATTTAAAAAAATGAAAACATTTTAGTCCGTAGATTTTTAATTAGCCTAGATAGGTCACTAATTAGCTACAAACAAAGACAATTGAATTAGTATTAAAACGTGTTAATCACCATACTCGGTTTTAATCTTTTATTAATCTGAACAAGCGGTGCGAATCCTTACAAGAGCAAATTGTCAAAGTGACAACTCCCTAAACACAGTAATTCACGCTCCGCATTCTTCGATACTCCGTTTGAGCCGTTGCGGTACACACATACGCAAACATACACTTATTGCCTTAATACTATTCCTTACACAAACAAAAACCAGTCCTAAGTCGTTCCAACAGCGTCTAAATTCCCCTGCTCGCCACTTACGACCTTCCTACCGACGGTTGTGCTCACACATATGAAACATTTATGAGTACAGTAGTAGAAGTGTATACAGTATGACGTCTGCTATTGTACCTAATATTATAAATGAAATGTGTAGCTTTCACGAGGGCACACAAGCGAAGCGGGTTTCGTCAGAAACGCAACAGTGCAATTTCAACTCTATAGCTTGCCAGTTAAGGTTGGGTTTGAAAGTAAGGTTGTTAGTTGGGTTATAATCTTTCTATTTGGCACAAAAACGGGTGTCGGTAGTAGCATGACCTGTAATTGTGTGTATTAGGTTGGTTTAATCACAATTTGGAGTGGGCCACGGTATGACTTTTTAGCTGACAACATAGCAACAGTACTAAATTGAAATTTTCTTTTTATAGATTTAGAATTAGCTGGACAGTCTTTTTAACTTTGCATAGATTCATTAGTTACCTAAATTATTAAAACTTAATGACTTTTATATATGGTCCATCCACAACTAGCCATTCATCTAATAGCTATCTACTCTTATCAATTGCTATTAAGACTGTTTTAAAAGGAATCACTCTAATCACCACCCCTGGCAAACAAAGTGGTGATTGCAGTTTGTTATGGAAGAGACAACTGTTGATCAAAATTTCAGTTCCGTAAAATACTACTTACTACATATTGTTAAAAGACCACGATTGCTCAAATGCCATTATTCCCAAGAACACCTCTGTTCAAAATTGTTTTAACTTACAGTTCCCAAAAATACTACTATTACTAAAACACCATTGAGGCTACAATACTATTTATGCCAAAAAAAAACTATTTTCGAAAATACCACATTTTCCAAAAATACCACCACTGTTGCCAAAAGATTACAATTTCCAAAAAACATCACGACACGAGGTATTTCAAAAAGGACACTGTCACTCTCACAACAGGGGTATATTGCTGACAAAATACCACTGTTGCTGAAGAAGCTGCAGAACAACTGTCCTTTAAAATTCCATCCAGAGCAATCTTTAAGTAGTTGCACCCTGTATTTACTGAATGGCTTAAAATAAATAAGAAGATCTTTCACCTTAGGTAATGGGGGCACATTGTGACAAATGTGCATGTTATATTTGTCACAATGAGCCCCCATTACCCAACAATTGATCTCAAGTTTGTTAACTTACGTAAACGTAATTGCGCTTTTAAAAAGCTTGCGCAAGCGCAGTTCGTTTAAAAAGTTCAGGTGATGCGCACTTGCATAGTGGTGCGGTAGTTATTATTGGCAGGCAAAAACATTTGCAAGGTACGCTTTTCTAGATTTAATTAGTACAAATTCAGTTACAACAAATTTTTTATACATATTCCGAAATATCATTATTGATATCGTCAGTTTAAATCATTCACGGAATTAAACAAAAAATATGTAGTACACCCTATTATCACTGAATTTTTATTATTTAATTTAAATTTCTTCATTATTTTTATTTACTTATGTTATTGCTTACAAAGACAATTGTCCCCCTTACAGGTTTCTTAAAAACGTGTTAGAAAAGCTGTCCATACACAAATTCTAGCTTAGTCTAAGTTGTACAGGTACCTAGTTCGACAAGGCACTTCTACATTGGATTTTATATTCATCACCCCCAAACCTCTAATCTAATTTGGCATTTTTTTAATGATTTTTCCTCATAAACCACGGCTTTATCAGCCCACAGTGCGACGTTTAATACTTGGCGGTATTATTGTGGCATCGAGTCCACTGGCGGGCGCAAGTAAATTAGAGAGCGACCGGTCTATAACTAAGAGGAGTTCAACTGATGCGACTCCACGAAAGGCTAACGGGGATAAGACCGTGGGATCCGATGCAAGAGTTTTCTGTAACTGTTGTTTTTGGTAACTTTTGTAAGTACAGATGTTTCTGTCTTGAAGTGTTAATAAATTTGTTTGTTTACTGATTGAATATTGAATTTGTTTTATTGACTTCTTTACCATAAAGAAACATGAAGTGTGAACTGTCAACTCTTTATTGTAAGAATTGTAGTGTAACTTCTATGTAAGCCTCCTCAGTCCATACACCTTTGTAAGAGACTACTCGCATTAGTGGGTACAGTGCTTCTAGCGTTGAAAAAACTTGATACAAAAATGTAGTCCTAATTTAAATTAATTTAACAAAGCGTGTGTTTCATTCTCAGGTGTCCAAATAAATTATTTAAACGAACTGATTATGGGGATAAAACCCCAAAATTATTTATTTTTTAGTAAATTCTGTCGATTTTTGTTTTGCAAAGAAAAAACATGGAACACTGCGTTGTTTAAGCCGGGCACCCGAATATAAACAAGGCTTTCTAGATACTTTTCTAAAAAATCTATTCTCCCGTGGAAGGCAGTACTCTCGACATGGGATCCATTATACACCCACCTGAGCTAAAGTGTCAGTCCACAGTAATGTCCACCCTATTCCCGCGTTCGCCAGCACCAGGAATGCAGCTCTGCGACTGCAGTGTTGCATATCGCTGTACTTATGGTGGTGCATATGTGTCCCCCTTCCCCTCCCTCCGCGTCGCACCGCGCACCGCTACCTGCTGTCTTTGTCTTTGTTCATTATGCTTAAAGGGATATAAAAGTACGCAGACTACCGCCTAAACTTACGTCTTAGTATTTTGAAAGTTGTTTTTTTTTTACATAATTATGGCATTTTTGCGTTTTGTAAGACAGTGTTTTTAAATCTTTGTAAATCCTGCTTCATTTTTTTTATCCAGATTTTTGTTATAATTAAAATCCTATACTTATTTCAACTTTTGAAGAAAATATTTGATAGAGACAAATCATCATCTGCCTAGCCTTTTCCCAAATTTATTGGGGTCGGCTTCCAGTCAAACCGGAATCAGCTGAATACCAGTATTTTACGTGGAGCGGCTGCCTACCAGACCTCCACAACTAATTAACTGGGTAACACAGTATTTCTTGGCCAGGCTGGAGTCAGGTTTACTAGCTTCAGAAAATCCGTAACGACTGCCAAAGATCTACAAATAACAGCCGAGATTATCAGCTTAACGTGCTTTAGGAAGCACGGACGAATCTCGGTGTGTTAAGATAAAACTGAAAGACAAAATAAGACTGAAAATCTTGTTTACTCTGTTTCGTTTTCAGGCCATGACCTAGTATGACCTTGAGATTTGTGCAGTAAGAATCTTATATACTAATAAAGATTAAGTGAACCTAGTTACATTACTTCCAATTTGTAGATTAATTGGTATTTCAGCAGTATTTCAGTGAAGGATCAGGGTTCCGAATGAAAGAGTTCAACGCGCGTCGGGCGTAGCAATATTTCTTGGGTCTAAAACATCATTTAATTGAGATACTTGAGGTACAGTAACATGTTCTTTTTGCTTTCTGGTAACCTTTTTATTGAGCACTTGAACGAAATTGTATTAATCACCATGCTAGACTGATCGATTGGTAATTGACTGCGATCACCAAATAACGAAACAATTAACTGTTGTTGTTATGGGAATTATTTAGGATCTTATTTATCCAAATAGTCACAATATAAATAAAAGGATAAGCACACACACACTAGTATAACACTAGTCTAGCGATAATGCCGGAGAACACGAGAGACACCCGAAAGTCTGTAAACCACTCTTGCCACGGGTTATCGCGTTTTCCAAGAGGTTGGATAAACCTGACCCCAACATAAGTATTTGATTCTCCGGTTAGACCGGCCAATAGCCGATGATAAGGTGTAGTATTTCATTATCCGCGATCCAATTAGCATAACAGAGAATTCACAGTATTTTATACAGATCTTTATTTACGCTCATTAAGTCTGGTTAATTGAAAATCAAGGTATTCCGGTTTTTAATCAATCAGAAACTCGGGTAATGCACAAACGCTACGTAATTACTTAAAAAGCCTGCCACACTCATTAAGTACCTTATTTTAAATTGATAAAGTTAACCACTCAACGTATTCAGTTAATTCACCAATTACGCGAACGATTAAAAACGTTCGATGTTTTGCAAACAGCTTTTCACTTTGAAAGACTATTCGTGTCCCTATAATCTGAAAAGAGAATAAAAGACACTATGGTTTGCATTGAATCTCTATAGCAATATCGCACCTAACTATTTCAAAAATACATAAGCGTCAGACCACTTCCATTCCAATCTAAAACTTATGTATTGCGGAATAAGTTGAAAATTTCGATGTAAGTGTCAGTCGCTTACGCTTGTGTGATTTTTAGGTGTGCTGTTGTGTGAGTAAAATTAAAGGGTGTTTTTCTGTTCGGGGGAAAATGTATCAGGTAATAATATAGCTTGGTTAGATGGGAATTTCAGGGGAGATGGGATTTATGTTTACTTCTCTCGTACATATTCGTATGATTTGCTAATGCATCTTCGCAAACGACGGAGTTGAGGGTAGTCGAATAATATTGTCTCAAAGAGGTAGGGGTGATTTGTTTGTTTTTATTGTCAGGTGAAGCGTTAAAGTGCTTGGTGGGTGAAAATATTGAATTTGCGTAAAAATATCTAGCAAAGATACTGAATCAATACGACCATTCAAACATCTTCAAATCATTGTTAACCGAAAAAAAATAGACACATTTTGCATAATCATTCTGTACTTCTCCGATAGCGATCGCACACTCCCTCATCGACCTTAACAATGACCTGACAACGTCTTTACATTCCTCTTTTCCACATTAAAACTGAACATAACCCATTAGCAAGCTGGCAACACAGAAAAATCTCGCCGTATCAAATTTGCTATAAAAGAAAGTATAAAGGATACACACACAAAGCAGTATGGAAAAATCTTGAAAACCTCCTTGGTTGTTCCGCGGTGAAATTAAAAAAGAACGAGTACATTGTTCAAAAGAGGCTTGATTACACGTCACTAGCTAAGATCCCTTTGTTTCTTAGTTTTCCCTTTAAGATTTAAAAAACAGACGTTTCATTGTTTTATTTGTACCTACTTGTATTTTGCGAAATTGCTTGAGAGTATTCTGTTTTAGAAGGCGATCTTTTTTGTTGAAATATTAGGATTTTGGATAAGAATGTTTTCTATTAATGAAGCATAGTACTTACTGTCTCATTTTCCGCTTAAGCTGTTTTACAAGTATCATTGTAAGTATGCCATGTCTTGAGCTAGGATTCGAATCAAACGTAATTTTATTCGTCTTTTTACAATGCTATTTCGACAATCATGCAAAACGCTACAAGGAAGGAGGTCCCAAAACCAAAATACGTTGGTCGAAGAATTCAAAATTGGATAGGAAATTCTCTGAGTTAATATATATTTTTTAATTAGCTCATACTGTCCCACTACTGGGAAAAGGCCTTTTTTTACGGGGGGAAATCCTCATGGATGTCCTCCGCCCTGGGGCGGGCGGAAAAGGCCTCAAGTCACCATCACGACTAGTCGTGGTCGTGGCCGTCTAGTGCGCGAGGTGCCTAACTGGCCCAAGTAGATGTATTCATCCACATAATGTATTTCTTTTCTAACCTAACCTAACCTAAACCCTACGCTTCGTGTTGTTGGTAATTAGTTGGGTTTCATCGCAAGTTCCACCTTGAAGTTATCCGTGCTCAACTCTTGGAGCGTGGTCTGGAGTTCAAGAGCTGTCGGGGCAAAAAGATCAATGTCGTCGGCAAATCGGAGCTTTGTTAGCCTTCTTTTGCAGTCGTCAATGCCTTTGGTCTTCTTTCTCTTGGCTCCAGTGTCTTAAATACCTCTTCAAGTGTGCTTATAAATAATTGGGGATAGAGCGGATCGCCCTATTTATTTATTTTGCGTAAAATTAACCTTATAAAAAAATGTCTTTAATTTTTCTCAAGAGAACGTGAATTTCTTAAAGAACAGGAACAATAAACCCCTCATTAGTATCTACAATCAGCTTACGAAAACCACCTTAAATTGAAACACAAACACACCAACATACACTAACTATAGCGACTGCTCAACACGAGTAGTTACTCCCAAACCACACTAGTTATTATATATTAATATCAATCTCGATGCTATATACCAGAGAATTCGAGGCTCGCGTTAAGCTCACAGAAGCCAGTTACGCTATCGTGTTACATAATGAAACCATGTGTTCTGTTATACTGTGATTGTTCACACAAGTATTGAGTACCTGAGTAAAGGGTAAGTGGAAATTTTCCGGCTGTAAAGCTATTTTTAGTAGATCCTAGTGGACGTGGTACATTTAAATGTCACAAAAAACGTCAATTTATATTTGAACATGGGTATCTCGACCTTTTCTGAGACTGTCCAAAATCTACGTACCTGATGAAAATATTTTAGAATGTATTTCGTTTAATCTGACCAAGATTTATAGTAGCTGGAGGAGGATGTCACTGTCTAAATATCATCATCATTTGAGGGGAAAAACATCCAATGTTGGAAATACACCTCCCAAGCATGGCCACTCCAACTGATTCTGTGTTTCTCCTATTCAGCGGCTTCCCGTGGTCTTCACCATGTCAATTATGTCATACTGGTGAGAATGAACTTTAAAACAATAGAGCTTGAATAAAACAAGGTTCCACTACATCAAAAGCTTCCGCTATAAAGGTATCACAGGTGCAAATCTTTTCCTAGTACGTACTGCGTAGCGGTGGTAATATTCGACAGTCGGCACCGCTACAATGTACCGCTACGCCACCGCCGCACAACGCTACGAACGCTACGAGATTCGCAGACCTAAGTGGAGTATACTGAATAAAGTCCAATGGCATCAATGTAACTTGGGTAAAGGCTTTCGTGATGTTCTGCCTTTCGATAGGTTTGAATGCGAATGGATTTAGATGATAGTTGATGGTTTAGTCCAATGGAATCGGAGTATGAAATGAAGATCTTATGATTTTCTGACTCGTAAGTAAATTGCGGAATTTGTTCGAAAGAGTCACCGCGGCCCTGGAACGCAAAGGGCATAAGAATGAGCATGGATGGGTAAAGTCAGTAAGAGTCTGACACTCCGTCCCGCTCCACCCAGAGCGGAAGGAGTCCTTTGATGATTTCCCATCATTAGAAAAAAAGCCGCATGGTTCGCACTTCGAAGTTAAGCTATGCTTGCCAAGGTAGTTCGTGGATGAATGGCAATCCATTACTTATCGAGTTTCCTCTGTGTCTTCGAAAGCACGTTAGGCCATCGTCGGTCCCGGCTGGCATTTAAACATCTTTCACAGTTCTGACACCAGTCCTGCCAAGGAGGATTGTTTTACCCAGTAACTGGGTTGTGGAGGTCGGGTAGGCAGTCGCTCCATGTACACTGGTATTCAGCTGCATCCGCTTACACTGGAAGATGACGTCAATATAGTTGGGAAAATGCTAGGCAGATTGATATTCAAACGACTTTTAATAGGTTTGGAGTAGGCATGGACATATTATAGAATGTATCTAGTGCATTATTGGATTGATAGTCTATTGGCTATTGAAGGTGAAATAGGTCTTGTTCCTACTTTTTGTCAAATGGAAGATTGTTGTTAAATTTTTTTTCACAACCAGTAGGAAAATGAAAAAATTCGTTGCTATGCGAGTTTGGTCAGAGGAAGCAAGAAAAAGAATCGGAAGCTACGGGCGAGATAGCCAGTAAAGACTGAGAAAAAAATGGCTTCTTCAGCAATCTTTCTTCTTAGTTTATTCACACTCTTTGCAACATATTTTTGATTGAGTGGTCTTGGTGGTAAATAATTTGGTACCAGAGCTGAATATTGATAAAGCAAAGTATTAGGTGTTCTTTCACGCACTAACAAATACTTTGATCCAAAACTTTATCAATTAAAATCCACACACATACAGTCTTTTACGACCCCCGTAAGAGCAATTGTTTAGTTTACCCCAAATCTTGCATTAGGACGCGGATAGCGGTACTTACCCTAAAATAACTATGTAGAAAGCATTGATCCGGCGTTTCGGCGTTTCCAAATATCGGACGAGCGGCAAACCTTCGGGGTAGATTTATTAGGGTGAGGGAATGTCGCAGGGTGGGCCAACGTTACCTACTTCGCGATGTAACAAAAGTTTTTCCACCGATGTTGGAAAGTGAATCTTGAATGTATTGTTTTGTTGGATCAGTTGTTGTAATTGTTTTGACTGGTTAGACAATTTTCAAGGGCCCATAAATGTGAGTTAGATGAATGCTATGAAAATGTTAAATCTTATGTCTACTTGTTGACTTAATTTTACAAACAAAAGCAACTTGTAGTGAAAGACGATTACTAACAAACACTTCCCGCGGCCACATTAGGTACAATGCAAGTATCTTATTACAGTAAGAATCGAAGCAATGTTTTATTGCGTCAATCTGTTAAAAAAGTGACGTTATTTTCTAGTATCAAATAAACTACTCGTAGCTTGGTGTTTGATTATCCTTTGTCTGGCTTGAGACGACCACTCTATATTTTTTATTTGTGGCTAAGATATAACTTCTTACCTACTTACAATTTTCCGACATAATTATTTATTCTTCCACATGATTTTATCTTCAAATACTGTCAAAACGAAATATTTCATAACCAAATCCACTACATAAAACATAATAACAAACAGCTGTACACCAACCCTTACATTACGTAAATAATACCATAATAACACAACAAACTGGTTATAATAGAAATAATAGCAATAATCAGAACATGGGGTATCATGAACATGATGTAACAAGTCTTGCCTGAAAGACGGGAGGACATTTTTTCAGCAAATTACACGCGCGCCAAATCATTACACTCCCAAACAGAGTCAAAGAGGCAAACCGAACACTCCTGAAACTTCCGAAGGCTTTCCGGCTGTTAGAGAGGGATGCAAGATGGGAGCCCCTACCACGAACAAACGATTAGATTTATTTTATTATGGGATTATTGACGGGATTATTATGTTAGGTTTGTTTTAGTGACTTCGAATGTTTGTTTAGAATTACGACAGAATTTCAGGTTACTTTCGTTTTGTCAATGTCTCGGAACAGTGTGTTATTTTATTAAAGAAGTTTGGTAAATAATAGTTTGACAATAATATTATACTTATATGTTAAATAATTTTTTAGTTATGCTAGATCAGCATGAAATTTAACAGTTATCAATAGGATTAAATTAGAAACTAATTGTCCATTTTGTGTGGCTTATCTAGTATGACGCTTGTAAAAAACCATTAACCAAAAAATACAAGAAAATATTTTTTTTATCCACGGTGTCAAAAGAGCATTTAGTACGGTAAACTGTGATGTAAGGGATATTTTATTAATCGAGATAGGTGCCGGTGGTAGGGGCGCTTTGGGGTGAGGCCGGAGTTAGGGGTTGAGCGTCTGTGGGGCCGAGAAAGTTATTAATTCTGGAGGCGAGGCGCCAGCCTACGTCCCGGCTGCAACACTGGAGGCTTACCTTATACTCACTTAATGTTCTGCTGATATTATTACCGAGCCATGAACGAAAATATCTATGTTTTTTTCTGTTCTATTTTTCATTTGTTTTTGGTGCGAATCATTCGGATATGTCATATTCTTTCGGGAATACTTCGCCGAATCAAGGGTTTCCATGGGCAGACGCGACGAAGAAATTTTCTATAAAATGGTGGTCATGTTGTTGTCGCTGTGTATGTGACATGATTACCTTTAACTATCCAAATATTCGTCGAAATCCAATCTTAACAAGGTTAATCAATTGAATTAGAAAAAGCAGGTTATATTATTGTTGATTTTGTGTGTCAAGTTAAGTCTTGTTGGATTCCGTCAAAAATAGAGTGTGTGTTTTCCTTAAGATATATTTACGACTTAAGGATAAATATAGCAGCTTTCATTTGTACAATTAATATTATTATTTCCAAAACGTCGTTATATTATTATCATAACAGGATGGCGATGTCAACTAATGACCTTGGGCTCGAGACAAATGAGATTTGGTCAACGGTAGCGTGGCGAAGGCGATTGTCAATACGTCAACAACGTATGGGATTGACAGATGCTATCGAAATGTCACGTGATCTAATTCCTACATTTTGGCATTTCGACAGTCGCATTCGCTAATTGAATGGCACATTTGTCTAAGGCCTCTAGTTTGCAAATCATAACGACATATTAACATTATCAAATTGATCGCTCTTCAAATTAATATCGTTGAGAGGTCAAATTGGTCGTCTGTCTGTGGAAGGTTATAATATCTGAAAGTAGGTACTGAAAAAAAGAAAAGAAAGAAGCCTTGTTTATTTGGCACACACAGATAAATAGGTACGCACAATGTTACATAAATATAAACAAACATAAACAAATATAACAAGAATATTTATGTTACATATTCAAGAATACTTCATTCGTAACACTGATACTGTGCGCCGCACGGCTGCGTCAAATAGGTCCAGTTCAAGAAAATGCCAGACAACAAGGAGTTGCCTTACGCTGGTTTTTAACTGAACCGTATGTTGAATTGTACGAATGTAAATTAGTTTTGTGAGAATGTTAAATAAATAGGTAATCCTCAAAAAATATAATAATGATCACCGCTTAGCAAATCAATTGGTGATTACTTGAAGCTGTCAGCAAATGAATAGGATGCTGCCTACCCTCCTTGGTTCTTGTACAAGAAGCAACTAATTCGAATCGCTATCATCCACAATGTAGAGATAGTTTCTTTAAACATAGGAACTTTTGGCCCAATGCCAACAAAACGCCAGACTAAAGTGGGAAACATTATTGTAACATGAGGTTTTCAGCAGTTCCAAGTGCTTTTAGCATAGGTAAGCTTAGCGACATAATACGCTGAAGTTGAGAATTCTAAACAAAGACACATAACATCACGCCTATTTTTCTCCCAAGTTTTAGGCAGACCCGGAGGACACGGTGGAGCTTACGGTGGAGGTCTGCTCTGCTTGGGCGGAGCACCGCCGGGTCCTCGTCGAGGCGATCGGCGGCGGCAACCTCTTGCGTCTGGCCCTGGTTCAATCTATGGTCCGGAGCGAGGAGGCACGGGAAGCCGTCACCTCCTTCTGTGAAGCAGTAATGCTAGTGAAGGAGGAGGCGACTCCCGGCCACCGTAGGCGCGAGTCTGCGGACGGCAAGCGTTGGATGGCTCGCCGTCCGATCAAAGCCAGGCCCGGGTCGACGGCGCGTTGTGTTCCACGCGCGCCTCAAAGAGATGTCAGCATAGTAGACGGGGCCTGTTAGGGCCAGATACTGCCAGGGTTGCGGATTATGTTCGAAAGAGTTACCGCGGCCCTGGAAAGCAAAGGGCACTAGGAGGAACACGGATGGGTTTTAGACAGTAAGAGTCTGACTCTCCCTTCCGTTCCACCCAGAGCGGGAGAACAAATGACTTCTCCCGCTCTGAGCGGAAGGGAGTGTTTAATGATTTCCCATCCATAAAAAAAGGTTTAGGCAGAAGTACATCAATAAAACACTCACATTTCTCCGAGCGGTCCTTGCCACTGACCACCAAGCACTAACCCTATACTAAAAGGGTGTTACTAAGGATTTCATAATCCAAATGTAAAAAAAACCCACACTACCCACGCTAGACACGAGCTCTTAAAAAAGAAAATAATTTTTATTTTATTTACCTTTCCATGTATTTTCAGTTCCGGTAGTCAATCTGTAACGTTATGTATTAAGTTAAGCGGAGAAGTTGCTCCCTAACTCGCTCTTGCTAAGTAGTTAATTATTTGTTAGTCAAGAGATGCTGTACACCAACTTGGGCAGATTGAATGAATCTGGCAATTGAAAAATGGAAGCTGAAATCTAACCTGTTAAAGATCAAATTTTCAATGGTCAGAATCCGATGACCTTTTACGCTAGTCATTTTTACGGTTAAAGAGAGAATTACTTTGTTCTGTTATAAGCAGCGATCGGAGTAGGTAGAGTTATACAGGGTGATTTTAATTTTTAGAGAAATTTATTACAGAGAAAATTGGATTAATCAAATCTTGTTAGGTATTAAAAGAAAATTATATCGGAAGTATGAACATAATTTTGGCTATGTCACTCATATTATGTTGTTTTACTTTACGTAATCTTATCTGTGTACCATTATACCATTATTTATAAAAAAACGGCAAAAAATCACGTTTGTTGTATGGCAACCCCACTTAATTATTTGTTTTATTTTGTTTTTAGTTCATCTGTGAATATTTCAACTGTCTAGCTATAACGGTTTATGAGATACAGCCTGGTGACAGACAGGCAGACAGACAGACGGACAGACAGACAGACGGACGGACAGACAGATGAACAGACAGACAGACGGACAGAAACGGAACGGACGGATAGAAATAGAATACTGTTTTAAACCTTTGGGTACGGAACCTAAGTACAATTTTGCTCTCAAAACTCGGGGAAATGTAGGGAACAGCAGAATTTTGGTTTTTTGAAGTGTTTATTTGCAGAAATTGTGTCCTTGATTTATACATGATTCCCGGAAAAAAATGGTTGATCATTGAAAAATAACCCTATATTCTCATAAATGTACGATTTCTGCAGGAGCAAAGCCGAGGAAAAAACTAGTCAACGATTGAAGTAGTTTGACAATCTTCAAAACATTGAAAATATTTTGTGTGCGATACTCATAAGCATAAAAGTACGTACTAACAATTTCTAGACCAGACATTCCATAGTTATTGATTTTTCTCAACGTTCGAATAGTTTTTCTTCGAAGACACCCACCCACTCAATGGTTTCTTGAAATCAGTCTTTCAGGGAAAAGGCAAGGCTATGCCAATGTTACGGAGTACCAACAGCTTCTGAGGGTTTACTTCACGTGGGCTGAGAGCAACGACTCTTCGACCTTTTGCGAGGGTGGTCAAGTGGAAGGTTATTTCGTATTTAAGAGATTATGAGTATAGTTTTATAGTACCTATTTTAGAATTTGATGAAGTGAAAAGTAATGTCCAGGAGGAAAATTTTATAAAGAAAATTTCGGGTATTTTTGCAGCAGGTTGGCAAACCTTTTTTGTTTAAGTTAATGTCATATTAGAATGTGGACTTAGATATATTTGCAGTAGAATTCCCTGCCGGAGTATGTTTCCTGATGGCGAAAACTTGAGCGTATAGGTTACTAAGATGAAGCGTGCTCCATCGTCGGCTCCATCATGACTTACCATCGGGTCAAGTGCGAGCGTACCAATAATATGAAAGAAAAGCGCACGAGTCGCACACGCAGATAGTTTTCCGGCTTTGTAAATCATTGTTAAGAACAGTATTCTTACGCATGCTTCAAGTACAAATTCAAAACCTAACCTTTTAGCGCAAAACGCAAGCCTTATGGCACACACTCGCTTAACAATCACACACATCCAACCGACAATGTCACTCAAACACTTGCATTTCGAAAGGATCAAATTCTTTAACGTTACCTTTAACATTTGCGCCACCTAATAACGGCTAGCATACAATATTAGATCAAAATTACGATTTGATTAGTGTAGTTCGACCTCGGATCTCAAGCAGGCGCATAGCCGTACCTACTCATATCGATCTAAGTATGAATATTTGAAGCGGACCCGTCCTTGCAAGCGCGGTAGACTTGGAGATATATAGAGCCGCCGCTGCAGTGAAATGGAATTGTCTGACTTTGGGCAATACAAAAGTTAGGTATGTGTTTCAATTTGAAATGTTAGCACGTGATTCTACAAAAAAAATACAAGCTTATTCAAATATTGACGGTTGATAAATTAGAAACGAATTTGTCGATTTAACATTTAACGCCTTTTCTCGAGACCATCAATACAAACAAATCCAACTGAGGTGTAGAATATAATCAATTATTTATGCAAACGAGTCACCGTTTAACGTTGAAATATTGCCTTGATTTGTACATTTTACTGCTTTAATCAAATAATTTACACTAAAGCAAACGTACTTTGCAAATCAGCATTAATTCACTAAGATATAGATCTCTATTCGATTTAAATTTATAATCCGAATAAAGTCATTAATTTTAAAGCACATTTTAACAAATTAAAATTGTATCTGTTCTTCTAGTTTTTGTAGTGAATAGAGGATAGTCGGTTGATGTATTAACAACAGAGTCGAGTTACTGTCTTAGCCAGTGAAATAGTAAGTGTATAATTATTGAATGTCACTGCGCCATCTCAAGGATTTTTTTTTTGTTTACCACATCTTAGTATATAGTTCGAAGGTTAATTTTGGTTAATTAACGTTTAAGATTTAAAAGCTTGAATAATTGAACTCCATTACGTAAACTATGAAACAAAGCCATTTGGGTAAACATAAATTGTATCTACTTAACATATCCATTACTTGACTCTTCCAATCAATTTTCAATGCCTATTTTGGGGCTATGACTAAAAGCTACGATGAACCAGTTCCATATACTCCATTGATGTTTCCCTCAATGTAAATCGATAACTTGTCTAGGGCAGGTCGTGATGTGGTACAAGGGCATGAACAACGACACTAGATTCAACAATATGGTAAGTTTTCAGTGTGACGTAGTGTAGCTGATTCAATATTTATAAGTTTTTTTATGATTGTTGTATTGCATATATTGTGGTGTTAGTTCACAAACATCACGCCTGTACTCTCCGCAGGTTTAGGCAGAGGTACACCTTTAAAACACCCCCAATTCGCTAGTTACGTTTAAGACCTGTGCAGGGTTTGAGCATAGCTACTGCCATCAACCGGGCACTACTAGGCTCTACTTTATGAAGACAAGACAAGAAAGATTGACTTGTAAAAGTAATATTTGCAACACATTTGCAAGATAAATACTTTTTCTATTTTAAGCTTCTGTACTTTTGAATATATCATTCCCACTTCTGCCTGAACGTAAATTAACTTCTCTCTAGTTCTATTAACTGAAAAATAAACTGAAGCCCACACTCACGTTGGTACAGTCTATTTTCGTAAGTGGATATAAATATAAAACATGCAATACGTGGACATATCCCCTATACGTTATGACAGGTCTAGGAATAACTGTCGCCCACCTTTATACAGGTCATATAACCCTTTGGCCTAATAGATTTCGTATATTGAATATTTCATCAGCGGTAAAATATTTTCAGTATTTTTATTTAGTGGACTAAAATTCGGGTTTCTCTTTTTATTTTCCGATGCATGTCTTAATCAAAATTTAAACTAATACCTATAATAAAAAGGTAAACTCGATTTTTTTAAATGGAAGTCTCCAGAACCTATACTACCATATTGTCGTAGTGAGATCAGTAGGTACTCCCTACTGATCTCACTACGACAATATTGCTTCCCTGGAAGAATGATGAACTATTTATGCGTGGGGTGCGTTTCGTGGGCTTCTTTGGACTGTGTGCAGGTCTCGCCCCTGAGCCCCAGCATTATGCTGAGCGATGGCTATACTTGGCGCAAAAAAAAAATTTTTTTTTAAATTTTTATCTTTGAAAATACAAGGTTCATGTGAGGTAGGCCGCGAGCAACTGATATTTATTTTATGGACGAATCATTATAATTTAAAATTTTACAATCAGGTAAATCGACTTGGTTCTCAAGCTTAATCCATAATTTATTAAACTATTCATACTATTCATCAAATTTTCAATAAATGGATTAAATTCACTTGTTGGTTACCAAATATCTGTATTATAAGACGGCGCTACGTTTATTGCACTATTATACATTTCATCAGCAATCCAGTCTGTCAGATTATAGAATTGAGCTAGTATCACGATGTTGAGCTGGAATTACACAATTCTTCAAAGAATTTACTTGACCAGAGCTGCCCAACTTTGATTGAAAAAGTACTAGCAATGACATACAAAGGGTCGTTCAGGTCAAAAAGAAAACTTTGCATATATCCAACATACTCACATGAATTTCAAAGTAAACAGCTCACACCCTTTATTAGAATCTCAATCTTCGAATACATTAAAAAGAAAAATGGTGTCTTCGTTCTTTCTTAACACGAAAGAAACCTATACCATAGAGTATAAATGCATAGAGGCGACACTCACACTTGGAACGCATTGTAAATGCCTACATCTAAGACTGGCAACAGTTTTCTGTTTGTGGACTTCTTATAAAAGCCCTGCAACTTCTGAAACCCAGAATCAATAGTGGTGACAACCGCAAAAGTCGAATCAATGAAGATTTTTATATCATGTAGGCATCATTAACTGTATCACCTTCACCTGTTCTGCATATCACCGACCCTGCAAAAGTTTGTCCCTTGGACTATCATCATTCGTCCGCGGTCATTCATCAATACAGGTATTGACATTTTGACAACTCTAATATTCATATTCATATTTTACGGGTGGATCTGTACACACAAGTGGCGTAGGTACAAACGCAAGTTGTACGTTCGGCTCTATACAATTTTCTTACTTTATGCTTGTACCTAAGTATATGCCACGTTCACATCGTAATAATTGGATTATAGTCGGAGTATTTAGGTCGTCGTTTGTTGACCCCTGTGTATTTCACCTCCAGACTTGTTATTGAAAAACTAAAGTAACAGAACCTCTCTGTTTCCTATTATGATCATACAAATTCATGATACCTTTTGAATTAGGTTCTATTGAATTGATTTATGATGTCATTGATTAGGTCGAAAATAGAACAGTCATGTTTTATGTAATCGCTATTGGCTGTGTTGAAGTACTGCCTACCGTTTAAGTTGGTTGTATTATAACTAAGAACTTGATTATGCCTGATTTCATCATGGAATTAGTTTGGCCTTTTTACTCATTAGATATAGACTCTGAACTTCTGCTTGTCACTTTCTAGTTTAATATTTATTTCAGTGAAAACTGAAAGGAACTATCCGACACAATATAAGTGGAAACCGAACAGTCAGTCGACTTAGTTCCTGGCCGAAAAGTTGGCTGTCTATTTCAAGTTTAACCACTTAAATTGAATTGATTCATCAAGCCACATAAAAAAGTAAAATTAATAAAACAAAATATGATCAAGTTTGAACAAAAACTCAAAGTATCAATATCGCCAACATATAAAGACATAATTATTATTCAATCATAAATGAAAGCCTTTTAAATACCGCAGCGCCTCAACGAGTAATAAATCAATTTGTAAATATATTATTGGTAAAACGATTTTTAAATTACTTGTGTACTTAAATGACAGAATCAACGGCCGGATGGAATCGTTTAAAAACCTTTCATCTCTGATTAATTATTTTTCACGGGTACTGGAAGCCATTCAAAGGTGAACGTGTATTATGGTGGAGCGATAGCGTTGCAAATATTTTGTTCAGGGATAAGCAAATTATGAATTGAGCAACAGGTTTTTTGACTGAAATATTCCTCGTGTTATCCAATTTTCGCACTTTCCCAAAATAAGGTTACAAACAAACTATGAATTACTCTTTTGCCATATACTCTGTAACCTTTGTGACTGAAACTTTGGAAAGTCTCTGAAGCTGTTAAAGTTCAGCTGTTTCAGTTTATTTGTCCACCGGTCAGAGTCTAAAATAATTGATTGAACTGGAATGATGTTTAGACCTATCTTTAGAACTAAAAATCAAGAACTCACGAGATTAATCTTCGTAAGCTTTATTAAGCTAGTGATGCCTTCTGTTCATTTTTATGGCAGTCAAATCTCAAGTCAAGAGGTTTGACAGTATTCATAACAAGTATCTAGATGTAACAGAACATCGGTCGCTATATACATAGTATTCAGGCTTTGAAAAACCATAATAAACTTCATCGTCTTAATAAGAGTCATTTCAACCACCGTCACGTTAGTATGCTGTTCTGAAGCCTGGGGCCAATGACGCCTTAAAATCATCATGATTCCGGTGTGGGAGCGAGACGAAAATATACAAGACGTAATAGCAGTTTCCCTTTTCACAGTGGACATATGATGGCATTGACACGGCGTAGTTAGGAGCAGCTTTTCCGTCGAGCATGGCATGGCGAGCAACCGATACCTATGGGATTTAGGTACTACTGCTCAGTTTTTTGTAGCTTATTTCTGATTGGCAAACTTTCATGATGCTGACTTACAAAATCAGTTTTGACAGCCTATCGACTGATAGGCTGTCAATAGGATTAATGACTATTAATCCTCTGATTTCGTACGTCTGATTGAAGAAGCGGTACCATTATAGCACATCTGTGTCTGTTTGACTGGCCGTCTCTCTATCTATGCGTATGTCACAGCTAATTTTCTCCGAATCTACACAAGTCCAATTCAGTTTAAATTGACTACTGCGCAGGCTTTAGTAGCTTACTTCGGATCGGCAAATTACATGATGTTGAACTTAGAAATACTATCAGTACTTATCAGTCTCTGGTCACCAAACAATCAACGCATATTTTTTAACATGTAGCGGTGTAATTTACTATAGAGCGTTCGTAACAAATCCACCCGCTCAGCATTGTGCTGTGGCCATACACTTACATGCATATAAACACGCACCTCATACCCATGTATGTTCGTAATTGGATTGAATTGAATTGGTACCACGATGTTCGCAGTTTATTCAGGTCATAGTGGCTTGGTCTGACGTCTGACCTTTACTATATGTTTATGGGCACCGTGGCTCAATCGTTAAAATGGAATTCTAATGGTGATAGCTTGTTCAGGAATTGGTGTCGCATTTCCATTTAATCTGTAATTATTGGATAGTTTCAGGTGTTATTGGGGCTCGTTAATTTAGTTGGTAGTAGGTTGGTATACATAGATTGAAATGATAATTTGTTTTCTTAGAGTGTTATTTTAAGTTCCATGTTCTCAGCATGACTGTGAGAATACCACTGCTTCATTGTTTATTTTTGATGGTTGGCTTCTGGCCTTGCAAAGGCAAAACTATTTTTTTGGCTTTTATTATTTAATTAACTACCTTAATAATTACTTAAATTATTTATTTAGGTACACCATATAAGGTACAGAGAAGATGTTATTTTTTTTACTTTTATGTTAGCCTTGTGCGAGTCCCAAAGATTTTTCTTTCTTGCTTTTACTGTTCTCATATATTTTTTATTCACTTATTTGATTTTCTAAGTTCAGCATTATGTCATTGACATATTCTCCGGTGTCAAGTAAGCTATTTTAGTTCAATACCCTCCTGTGTTAAAGTTTATACTGAAACTCATAGTACCCAATTTCTAAGTGGACTTAAAAGGTAGTTCGACACAGTCATGAAGTCCTTCAAACTAGATAGGTACTTCAGAACTACCCACATTCCCTTAAAAACTGATCCCTTTATAACTATATACATAACTCGACCCTTTACTCCGAAACTTATTTCAGTATATTGGTCTTTATTTATAAATAGCTCTCAGTAACAAAAAAATACTTCGTACGTCAGCAACCCTTGGTTGTAATTCAGAGATTTTATTATGTAACAACTATTTGTTACATAGTAAAATCTATGATCTTATGATCATAGACTGCCTCATTGTTCTAGTAGTTGCATGCGCTACTGCTGATAAGGTCCTGAGGTGTATTTCCGGTTCGAAGTGATATTGGGGTTTTTCATCTGTATTTTCCCAGTAACAGTCCCATGTCTAGATTTGATGATGATGATGATGATGATGTCAGTAGGCTCGCCCCCTATTACATGGTGCCTACATAAATGACGAAACGAGGGTTTACTAAAGGCAAACCCTTCGGGGGAGATTGGTATTTGATGTTATGTAAGTATTTTGTAATTACAAGAAGGAAGTAAGACGTTGTTTATATTTAATAGGTACCTAAAATAATCTTCGTACGTCATCAACCCTTGTTTGTATTTCAGGCATTTTATTACGAAATAAATAGGACAGATTATTCGCCATCATACGATAGTCAAGTTAACGTTCCTCGGTTGTTATAAATGTGTGTTTTTCTTTGTTTTCCTCTTTCCTAAGATAAGTTATAAGATTGCAGAGCACGTAGTTGTGCCGGGATGCTGCCCCGACGTTATTGTGGGGCCCGGGTCGTACTTAGCTCATAATTATCGACTGTAATTAGTTTCATTTTCCTGTTTCGTGTCATTTTGTAGTCATGAACTGTTAACCATGTGTTTTTGGTAATGTGGTGTATCTGAGGACAGGCTTATTATATGTAAGGGTTGCACTGTCTAGAAACTTTTCAGTTGACTGAAAATAAAAAAAATATATAATATAACAATATGTTAACATGTACATTTCAGGTTATTCTAGTACCTACCTACTTTTTTTTAAAACAAATGTTATTTTGAAAATGAGTAGAGAGAGAGTGCGTATTTTACTGATTTAACAACAGAAATGATTAAACAATTTATGGTTGGCATCAGGCTTCAATGTGTTCTAATCATCACGATGTTACAACAATACCAATTTTTCATCAATAACTGCTTTTAATCAATTAAAAGCATGTCCACGAGTACGTAATACCTGGCGAACGTTATCGTGCCCCCTTATCATTCTGTTAACCAATAATAACGCTTTAACTGATTATTTTCCTTGCAACTGTAGACCTTGAAAGGCGTAGAAGCGGAAAAATTGTTTGCCAACACGATATTCAAATTATGTTTGTACATACGTCGTTTTGTTTTGACGTGTAGCGTAATGTTCGTACGGAGGCACGTTTGAAAATCGAATGGTGGTAGAGTACTGGCAGGTTTGAGTGACAGGACTTGCTTTGAAAAAAGAATGGGGTATAAACAAAGGTTACTTTTTACAGACAAAAGTAATGCCGATAAAATAACTTTGTTGTATAATATGCATTTACTGTATACGTTATAGTAGTTGCATTTTTTCTGTTACCTGAAACACATGTATTTTTCAGGTAATAGAAAAAATGCAACTAAGAAGTAGGTTATGATTAGTCATTGGCACTCAATCCATATCAACCCTGTAAAGAAACCTTGCTCGACCGACAACCCTGAAAGGCTCTTCGTCGATAGGTTTCAAGGTGTAAATCTGAAGGCAAATAAGTTAAAAGGAAATATAAAATAAGGCTAGATATTGTTATTGATTGTGTAGACACGACGCGCATCTGACGAATTGTTTTTGTTCCGCCGTATTTTTGTTTTCTCTCTTAATGTTTTCTATTACAGTTGTCTGTACTCACATACGACTAGGTACTTTAAGTATGAACTCATGCTATAATTAAGACTACATAATATGTTTAGCTAAATAATTTATACCGATGCACGTCTGGTCTGTGGCGTTTTTTTCCGTTTTTCTTCTTTTATTTTAATTATGTAGGCACGTAAATATACGTCAATATCTTATCAGTAAACTAACCAAAAAATTTATAAAATAAAATCTGTTTGATAAGCCAGTCAGATTTTTTAATGGTAAATCGAGTACATTGTTAGGTCTACATCAATATCCGAACACTTCAGCGTCACAGGCACGCCTGAAATGTTATTTAATTTATTTGAAAGCTTTTAATACGACGATGGACAAAAAGTGGGCTAATCTGCGTATGGGCCGAGCCCAGCCAATATACGCATATGTACCTAATAACTAAATACTGATTTTTGTGTATGAGAAATTTTTTTTTTTTTTTTTTTTTTTTTTTTTTTTTTTTTTTTTTAATTGGGAGTTTTTGTATGAACGTGATACAAATTTACAAGGAGATAGGCTGCTATTACAATCGGAAATATTCATACGGTGATCTAAAAGAGCTCGACGGGAGATGAGAAGGATTTCTTCAATAAATTAATAAAAACTCCAATGCGTAGTGGGCTTAGATCTCGCCTGATGGAAAGCGATGGATGAGCTCGCTCTTTCCTGCTGTCCACGATCCCCGGTAGATGTCTGTTTACTCAAACTGTTAGGCTGGGACTCCACCAAAGCGGAGAGGAGAGGAGATGTGTTGAATAAACCAATCCGATTTCGTTATTTCCACATCTCGTCTCCGCTTAGCCTACCGGATTGGTTTATTCAACACATCTCCTCTCCTCTCCGCTTTGGTGGAGTCCCTGCCTTAAGATTGACGGGTTATAGGTTACAGGGAACACAAACGATATAGGGATCAGAATTAATTTCAAAGAGCTTTAAGCTCTCAAGCTAATTAATAAAACCGTTTTTTCTCTGAAATTCTGCAAAGGTAACAATAATGCGTTTACTTAACATTAATGTTATCCTTTTGAATGCCAGCGACGATTCAAAGAAAACTTTGATTAGGGAGGTTAAAAATCATTGGGAATAAGATGATCTTTCCTTATTACAATTATTATTCTGTTTTTGTGAACGATTTTCCTACCTAGGAACGAAAATATTTAGTCAAATCTTCAGTTTCAATATCAAGGAGCGGTAATCAAATCACTAAAGGTCAGAATCACACCTCGTAGATAATAGGTTAAGTCGTTATATCATTTGTACAACAATATTATTTATTGATTGGCGCACGTGCTCGTGGGTAGATGATAATAATACTGTAGCACCAAAGGGCGTCGGCCTGTGAGCTACTTATAAAATGTTAGAAATGAAACTCAATTTGAAATTAGACGGAATAATTATTGGAGCCATCCGACCCAACTGCTAGCTACTACATCCGGTAAGCAAAAAAAATATTTCTTCCTAATTCAAAATACAATTTATTTTTCTACTGGACGCTTCCAAAGTCCCAATGACTAACTTGGTTGCCAGAGGTTGCAGCCAAGGAGGTTACAATATATACGTTTACCCCGATGGCAGATCATGAGCTAAAGTAACTTAGTTTATGCTTAGCTCAGCACTTATGGCCTTATTTATTTAAAAAATCTGACCATATGGTTAATTCTAATAGCAGACCGTAAGACAAAGTGTTGGATGGTCAGAAAGTGAACCGATGACCTGGTGAAGGCCGTAGGAATTAGCCGGATAAGAGATCCAGAGGACTGTTCGATGAAGCGACTCTTTGGGGAGGCCTATGTCCTGCAGTGGACTTCTTTCGGCTGAAATGAGGATGATGATGGAATACCCGGGCAATATGGCAATGATGTTAATATATATGTACTTAATGAAGACGATACAGTGCATTGAAAAGACGCGTGACGTCACGCCCCTGGTAAAAAATGTACCATCGTAGTGATGTATAACTGCCTCCGTAAACGAGTGGTTTAGGCATTTGCCTTGTGACCCGGTGGTCGTGGGTTCGATTCTCACGGGAAGCATACTTTGAAAAGTTGTTTCCAGTTTGACTAGGACGTTGCAGGCTTGAATCACCTGATTGTCTGATAAAAAGATGATTCCGAGCTTCGGAAGGCACGTATAAGCTGGTGGTCCCGGCCACCAAATGGCGGTTGTCAAACCATGTCAGAGGCTTTTGAGGCTGTTTAGAACCTCTGAAACTAGGGTGTCATGTGTGGGGTCATTAGACCTTACTACTCACATGAAGAGGAAGAAGAACGCACTGTATAATCGTCTTCATTTTTTGTTTATGTGTTAAAATAAAAAAATACCTACGTGTCCAATATTTTTTGGAAATCTGTCTGACGGCCTTGTTATTTTTTTTTCCATAAAATCCCTATTCTATATGCAACAAAGTTATTGGAACGGTTTAGCAATAACGAACATCAGTGTGAAAATAGTTGCTATTGATTTTCGAAGGCTTTGTATTATTGTCTAGTTATTTATAGTGGGTGGCTATTCCATACCGTCAACCTTTGTAACACATGTTTTTTTTTCAACAAATGTTCTTCAATCCCACAGGTAACCTGACTTATAGCAGAGTGGGTGCCGTTACTATCAATCAATGGGTTATAGAAGACATTGCGGTTGGAAGTTCATTGGAAAATGGCGGGACGACCTTTAACACCTACTTGTATGTACTAATAGGGACGAATGCAGTGATCGATTTTTTTTTGGTGTTTGGGGGTGAAAAATTAAATTGTTATGTATTGTGACAATAAAAATGATTTTTATATGTAATCTAACTGGACTATATTGTCCCACTGGCCACAAAGGCCAGGCAATTAAAGGCCTTTGTCTGGTAGTGTAAAATATCTCTCCCTTTCCCACATAATTCGGTTTTCTGCTAACGCGAACACTGGTCCCATCGGTCTCATGGAGTCCGATGTATTTGCAAATGTACTTTTCGACAATTTTCTATATATTAATTGTCTCAGCAGTCACCTTCTTCCTAGACATATAATTCATCCAAGGTTATAATGGACGTAATCTATCCTTATCAGGAACTTTAGTAAAGATAAATATAAAAAAAGAATAACAAAAAGATAGCGTTTAAACGAAAGCAGTGGAATCTAATTATTTAACATTCCCCACACATAGTAGGGTCGCCGTCAGTCAGTCGATAATCTGTATGACATTTCGTACTGAGAACGTCTGCAGGTCGAATAAGGGCACCCAGCTTATTGGCTGCAACAAAAATCTGTTAGTTTCTATTGAAAACGAGACGAAAGCAATTAACTTCTGAAAGCTTTCCATACTATCAAGAATCACTTCGATAAATATGTAGCTTTTTATTTAGTTTAGAAGATTTGACTGGGAGTATATGTTTATTGAGTAGGTATACCTACGTATGTTTCAATAATTAAATGGTTAATAATATGGGTTGGCATTTCATAAATAATAAATTAAATTTATTGCAGGTTTGATTATTGAAAACTGTAAACCAATCCGTTGCATGGGTAAGTGGAAGTATGTAAGCGGAGAAGCACACAGAGGATGACGGCGACTTTGCTTTATACCACTGAAGGGAAAGCAGTAGCAGTGTTTGTAGCAGGTAATCTCTGGAAGTTTTCATCTGATTATGAAAATTCTTTCACTGATAGCTTACTATTTTTGATTATCATTGGCGACTTACATAATAACGATGGGAAAATTCAAGGTGCTTGCCACATTAATACCTAAGGGAATTAAGTGGCTTTATAAAGGTGTTTTGTGCATATGTCACCGGATAATTGCAAACTTCGTAAGATTATAAAATATTTTGAGAGATTGTAAACTCTCGATAAATTGTCAATTGCCGATAAATTGTTTTACGCATCAAAATTTGATATTCTATAATCACTCGAAATCATTCCGATATATTATGAAGTGACAAAAACTGACGACATGTTGGCGACCAATCAGTACACGGTTTTACAATTTATCGGATTACCGTGCCTAGGCAAGTAGCAGAACAGCGAAGCAGCTTCCTGCTTAGGGCTACCCGACACGGATTGGTTAGGTTCGAATGGTATGCCATTCATGTTAGGTTCCTTTAAACCCTGCAGGCAGAAATAGGTCCGTTGTCGAGGTTAGAATGCTTAATTTGTATATACTTAACGTTTATCGTTACTCGCTATTCCACAATTTCTCGGAATGAGAAATTGTGGAATAGCTTTAACTTTGAGCTAACTTTGAGAGGTTTAAAGACTATCAAATTTTGATGCGTAAAAATGTTCAGGTGACAATTTATCGAGAGTTTACAATCTCAAGATATTTTATAATCTTACGGAGTTTGCCATTTTGCGGTGACATATATACAAACAATAACAACGCAGAATATTTTTGTAATAAAAGTTCGATTTAACTGTAAAAAAAACAAGAAAAACACGTGGGGTTACGACTCTAACATTCGATCATAAACGTCACAACATTTTGCGGAGCTTTTGAACAGTTTTGCTCCCCTATGCCAAAGTTTAAATTCCAATGAAAATGAACTGGCCACGTTGTCGGTTTTACAGCGTCAACTTTTACAGGGCAACTTTACCACCTGTAGTGTCAAACTATGGAAACAAAATGAACCAACCAAACACGTTGATTGACCTTCATTTTGTCCGGGAGTTTATCTACTCGTTTGGAGATATTTTTGGAAACATATTTCGAGAATTATGTTCGAGATAAAAGTATTTATTTAAAACTTAGAGATCAGAGGTGTTTATGACGGATTGGTTAGAGAAGGCAACACAATGGGAAGACCTGTGTTGCCTTCTCCACCCCCAGACTTTTACCCTGGGACAACATTAGTTGAAAAATGCAAAAAGCAGGTTGAGGAAAGTATTTTAAATTATTTCAAGGAAAAAATCCTTGCTTTTTTTTTCTTAACAGTTAGATAATAGTCGAAAATTAAGGAACTAAGTAACTAATTTTGCAATAATTTTTAACTCAGATGTTTAGCCTTACATGTAGGTAGGCAAAGACTATTAAACCACTATATACTCTATACCGCGTACCGGAAGACGCAGCGTTGGAAGGCCTCCCACAAGGTGGACCGATGACCTGGTGAGGGTCGCGGGTAACCGATGGATGCGAGACGCACAGGACCGGTTGTTGTGGCGACGCTTGGGGGAGGCCTATGTCCAGCAGTGGACGTCTTTCGGCTGATATGATGATGATGATGATGATGATACTCTATACACTATATACTGTGGTTATATACTCTATGCGTGTAGGAAAGACATAGGCAGGGAGGAATGTTAATATGAAGAAATGTGGTATGCACTCTGCCTTAAAAAAAACATATACTTGATATCCTTTAACTCATTACCTACTGTTTCTATCGATAGTAATAAAATATTTACAAAGCGGGCTCTGTGGTCAGACGATGAGTAGGCGTTT
This sequence comes from Melanchra persicariae, assembly GCA_947386135.1. Taxonomy (NCBI): domain Eukaryota; kingdom Metazoa; phylum Arthropoda; class Insecta; order Lepidoptera; family Noctuidae; genus Melanchra; species Melanchra persicariae. The sequence goes on along the minus strand of OX376648.1, from coordinate 15,407,366 downwards.
TGATTCCTCCACGCCCTTGCCGCAAAGGGTGTGCTGCTCTAATTTCATAACAAGCTTCATAGAGGTAAATACTTATAGTATAACAAGATAGTACGTAGAAGGACAAACAGAACTTTATGGTGATGTTCTTTAGAAAGGCAAGGTGCGTAGTACTCACCAGCCATTAAACCAGCGAGGTTGTATGACCAGAGACCTAATTCTACTAATTTTTTATAAGCTTTTATTTAACTTGCAATGTATGGGTAACTGTGTTTGTTCGGATGGAATTGTGTATGTGAGTTTATATGTTTGTAAACGCACCCACGATACAGCAGAAATTTCTAGTGTGGGGCAACGTGTTTTTTAAAAAAAGAAAAGAAAGAAAGATATATAATGTTACATATTAGGTATTTGTGTGGATATTTTGGCAACTAAGCAAACCTGCAAATAGGACAGACTTTCACTTATAAATAGTTAATAGCCGCTAGCTTTTTGTTTTCAAAATAATTATGTTTACCTCAGTAGCCCGCCCTTGGTCTACGAATGGCATCTCAATGACACACACTCATAAGTAATTTAACTTATTTATTGTACTATAAAAGTGCTTGTAATACTTTTACAATATTGGGGCCATATTTTATGGCTAAGTGTTTCATCGAGCCGATAGTTCTTTAGATTCTTAGAGGACAATATAAATTTATCTATTTCAATGTCTGGACGCATATTGAAGATCAATACTCACTGTTAGCTGTCGTTGATGTATAACAAAAAAGAAACCGTCTTCCAAAAAACAAAGTTCAAAATAACTATAATTTCGGAAGTCGGTGTTTTTGGTTGCTTCTTCGTTATTTGACACCGACTTCCGAAATTAAAGTTATTTTGAACTTTGTTTTTTGGAAGTCGGTTTCTTTTTTTGTGAAAAAGTTTTTTATATTTTGTCTTTTTAGTGGTACCCCACACCTAACGACACCACTGAAAAGCCACAGGAAAGCAAAAATATGCAATTTCGTATACATGGATGATTTTTCCACATATTTTTTCCAGCTATTTGGATTTAATAACCAAACTACTGAACCGATTTTGATAAAATTTCAATGGGACCAGGAATGGGGATGTTGGAAAGTATCGTACCGTAAGTACCCTTTCCAACAAAAAAAGAATTTTTCAAATCGTTTGTCAAGCGACGGAGTTATGCCCGAACAAACATAAAAAAAAATAAAAAAATAGAAACATCCGAATTGAGAACGTCCTCCTTTTTAGAAGTCGGTTAAAAAAACAAGTTGTTTTTGCGCATTTAATGTTCCTACAAGCTGCTGACGTGCATTTCTCGTATGTATGCGCTTCTATTTTTGGTTTAGGCATATTTAGGTACCTATGCCGTAAACTCAAATAAAACAGTGAAATAAAGCCTAGTTTTAATACCGATACGTCGCAGGGAAATTATGAAAACTGACATTTGTTCAAATCCCAGTTCTTATTTTGACATTTTCCGTACCAAAATTGATCATCTACCAATTTACAGAAAATGTGTATGGGGTGATTTCCCCGAAAAAAGTACGTGATTTGATCAAATCCCTTGTCTCTTTTCGTAAAAAGATGAAATAATATTGTTTAGACCTTAAAAGTAGATATTAATTTAGTAAACCTTGCGTTATTAAAAACTCAAAATAATAGAGCAAGTAATAGTCATTGAAACTGCAGTCATGAGTTGTCATGCTCCTATTCAAAATCATAGCAAATCAATCATTAACTAAACCTTTGTGTTCATGGTGCGTCATAATGTTAGCGAGAGTACATACAGCTTAGAAATGACGTCAAGTTCTAGCCTTCTGTCAAATTATCCCCTACCATATTGTACGTAGATAGCTTTATATAAGGCAACCACAGAATTTTAGAAAATTATTTATTTTATTTTATTTTATTTGGGAAACAAACAGATGCAATAACAAACATAAGTATACAATTAGTACAACACAATCCAGAAACAGTTTCCACAGATTGATATACAAGTAGATTATTATGTACCTAAGTGTAACAACAACCAGAAGTTCACACAGTTTACAGAAGTTATAATTGAATAATATAACTTCTGTAAACTGTGTCTTTTTATAATATTAAAAACTAAAAAGCCGGCTAAGTGCGATTTGGACTCGCACAAGAAGGGAAAGAAACCGGAAAAGCTATGGTACCCTTTATGGCATAAACCGAAAAATTATAAATGCGTTTCTTGTATTCTTTTCATTTTTTTTTGTTTTATGTTATTAGTGCCTTTTTTTGTTATTCGTTTCTTACAATAGTGCTACATGTCGTACGGTCTACAACTATTGTTATAATCCCAATCTCGGCGAGGGGGGCCAGGAGTCCATAGCACAGGGTATCCTAGTTTGGATTCCTGACTCCCACAAACCTTTGTACCTCCAATATTTGTAACACCTTTATAATGTAATTTGACTTTGTGGGAGAAAAATAAATCTTTATTATTATTATTTTATTTTTAATTTAATTTTATCCTTATTATTCGTTTTATACGGGGCTCGTTAGGGCCAGAGCCTGCCAAGGTTGCAGATTTTGTCCGAAAGAGTTACCGTGGCCCTGGAAAGCAAAGGGCACTAAGAGGAGCACAGATACCCTTGTAGTCAGTTAGAGTCTGGCACACCCTTCCACTCCGCCTAGAGCGGGAGGAGTCATTTGATGAATTCCCATCCATAAAAAAAAAAAACATTTCATCGGCAAGAATATCTAATACACACTCTGTAAAAAATTTAACTATCTACCTATTAGGTACAAATTACATTCGCAAATGGAAATCGATTTTTCCGAAGGGCAACCAACGGAACGTTAGTACTAATCCTCCGGTGTCCGTCTGGCTGTTAGCAGCTTGTATCTCATGAATCGTACCTAATATGTAGGTTGGCAGTTGAGCTTTCACAATGATTATTTCAATGGCCGCTTTAACAGCAATGAACTAAAGTAAAAAACAACTCATATAAAAAAAACGATTTATGGTACCTACGGAGTATGAATATAGTCTATGACGAAACGAACGAACCCAGAAGATGACTGATCTTGCTTTGAAGGCAGACGGGTGGGCAGGTTATTCAGACCCTGGCCAAGATGTGTGCCTCAAGTATAACTATGTGACTGCAGATCTTGAGGTAAACGTTTGTTTGAAAACCTCTTATTCATTTACAGTAAATTATCTAGCAAATAACTAACGGATCTACAATATAGTGGTATGAATAAAAGTTCCGTAACATAATCAATATCAATTTTGTGGCTACATGAACACATTGTCCATACATGTCAATGTTTTTTCGACAATACGGATATTGACCAGTCAATCTCGTGGTAAAAAAATGCAGTTTTACTTATGATTAATAGAGTTGTTAGACATTTTCATAAGTATGCCATTCTTTCCTGTCTTGTGGATAGTTTGTTTCCGGCAATTTTGCTTTAGGTTAATTTGTATGCTGTCAGCTTTCATTCTCATTTGTTACTATTTTAAGGTCTTATTATTGGTTCAACAAATAGGAAGTAAGTTTATACAAGAGTAGAATTTTGTAGACGTTTTAGTAAAGTAGGAGAAGAGTCTTCACTTACCTACCACAATCAACTTAAAGTAGAATAATCATGTAGGGGACTGGGCAAGTTGAGGGCCCGCTTATGTCAATACAGGAGCCCTGACATGCCTAGACGGGGTCACGGTTAACCGAAGAGAAGGTGGCGGCGGTGGATTGCTCTATAGCGAATTGGCGTGAAAAAGCCTAACAAAGAGAGAAATGGGGGGCGACCTTTATCCAGGAGTGGGACAGTTCAGGCTGGCAAAAAAATACTTAGGAAAACGGCAATTTTATTTGACAGTTAGTCTGATAAGTTGATGCGGATCTTAATAGGATCACGTTATTTTTAGCACTTATAATAATAGTGACGGTTATTTACAAACCGCAATCATGTAAATGGAGCCTACTATACAGATTTTTATAACCCGATAGTACTAACAATAGAACGCAACTTGGATGTATTTTTAAATGAACATAGAACCCGTAGTAGGGGTAGGTTACGTCGTCCCCGACACGACCGCCCGGTGGGAGGGGTGACCACCCCCCACTCGTTTTACGTGATTGAATGAGGAATTGTTAAAAGATCACAATTTTTTAAGGGTTATTTTTTATAGACCGGTGTATGGACTTTTGAGCTATTGTTTTCGACTTAGGTTTTGCGAATTCCAATTGCTTTTCAGAGAATTGTAGATTTCTTTGTATCTTCTTATTTGAAAATTGCGTTATCAAAAAGACGTTTCGCAGCCATTTTCAGAGGCCATTTAATATAAACGTACCCGCTTATTCCACTCCTTTCTGTCAGACAATACGGCAATTAAGCAACATTCTTCAAGTTGACAGTCACAGCAAAAATGAAAAAAAATGTACAATTTTGACGGCGAGGGAAATCGCGGTTCGGATCGAGGGCGTTAGCGGACAGTACTTGTGTTTAATTAAAAATAATGTCTGAGGCAGTGTTTCCTCGACAATAACCGAGCCCGGACGAGATAGCTTGTTATATAAATTTCTGCAGACTCCTGGGGGACGTGCCGGGAGAATAAGGCGAGGAAGCGGCGGTAGTGTGAGTATATTATACCCATTTTCTGGGTCGTCCTTCCTACAAATACGTTTTATGCGGAAGCCAGTCAGACTCCACAACTCCACCCCAATACAACCTCTAAAACAATAGTCCAAGGCTCAGTTTACAATGTCGCAGACACAGTCCCGGTAAAAGGTACTTATTTGATTAGGGTGTCAGGCGTATCACCGCGAGAGTGTGAGCGCGGATCCCGAGGTTTTGGATAAAATTTGCGTGTTTCGATTTTTTGCTTGTACCGCCACCCCCGTAAATTGACGTGTAATTGTTTTTATTTTGTAAAACAAACACATTTTCTAAACTCTAAAGCTTAGCTAAAACTACGTAGCAAGAGTAAAGAGGTCAGAACACAATAGTTGTTATCGTAAAGCCGTATTAGAATTCATATCGAGTCCCCTGAAAGCCCCTTCATCTCTTTCATGGAGAGGACCTCTATAAATCATCGAAAAAGACGTTAATATCTGAACTCTGTACAAAAAGCGCGACCTTGTCGTTTGAGTCGAGAATGGCCGGCCGGGCTCGTGCGGAGTCGCGCGGAGCCGCGCGGATGGGGTAGCGCTTAGGTACCTACAAACATTGTCATAGCCGAACGTTGTATGCAAACTAACTGGTCGTCTCGTCAATATGAAATGTGAAAAAGCAAAAAATATCGTCGAAATGAACGGTCCATCGATCTCCGGTGACTCGCTCCCGGATTTTCCATTGGGAAATGAATTAGCCGAGAGCTGAAGCGGCGAATTTACATTTTTATTGACAAGCAATCTGTTTTCAAAGCAGATGGCAATGGAAGTAAGGAAACTCTTATGTAGCGGAAAACACGAAAGCATATAATAGTGAAAATGCTTTGTTGTCTCACTTACTTTACGTTGGAGGGTGAAATTTTCTCACGTTAGCTGTATTAAGCCTCATTAATAATTGTCTAGAACGAAACATTTTCATTAATATTGCTTTTAAATAAACAACAATTTTATTAGACTGAGTGTGTTTAGTAAACTGAAAATGAATACTAAATAACTATAAGTTTTTATTCGCTTAAGGTTATCAAATTCATTTAAAAAAACATACTCATGCCAAAATAATAGATTTAAGCATACCTACACAAACCCAAAAACATGAAATCCACAACAATATTAATTAACACTACCTCCACACGCTATAAAGTTACCCGTTAAATATGTGACGTCATCATATTCAAACCGCACTGCAAAAGTAATGCGAATGAATGTCAGCAACACAGATACGGCGCAAGCTCATCTACAAATTGAGGCGAAAACGCGAAGTAATTATTTAAACCGTCATATAAATTACTGCTCAACTTTTCACGCCAGTTTTGTATCAATGTGGGCGTGAAAAGCTGTGTAAATACGCTTGCGTGTGTGCGTATCTCACGGTGGACTGAAAATGGTTCCATCATTTCATTCCTCCATCCTTTTTCAGCATTGTGTTACTTTTATACGGGGTGCTACAGTAAATACAGAAATTCGCTGATTCGGGTGTGTGAATGTTGCTGTTTTTTTTAATATATTTCAATTGAAAAGTTTTCCGAATTTTCAGCAAAACCTTTTCTATAGTCATATTAATTCACTTGAAAGCAGTTAACAGTACAGTTAGAAACCAACATAAATAAAGGAAATGGCCTAATCTTAATAAAATTTTTCACCACGTACTTGAGAGCATCTTAAATATCCTTATTCTGTAAATCAAGTATATACTGTGCAAGGGTAAGTATCAGCTTGAAACATATTTAGCTTTGTTCCCTTCACTACGGTTAATCTGTCCCGTTTCCTCCTGTGTCAAGTGCAGATAGACTTTTTGGGTTGGCGTCCGGGGTGGGGGGAAGGGATAGCCGGCCCGGTGGGGGCCGCCACCCAGCCTGATGATGAAATATTGTACACGTGGTCTGATTTTGAATGACAACGTTGCCTCGGCCGCGCGGGAGCACCCACTCTCAGCGCGACGTTTTATAGCGAATTGAGGCTTTGCTCTTTGTAACGATCATCTTCTTTAATGTACCTTTTTTACTAGCTTGTTTTCCCCCTTTTTAAGAACGACGCCGTCACTTGTCTTTGTTTTATTTTTTCGATATTTTTATAATAAGCATGTAAAGTAAATAATCTGTACTTAGTAACAGGTAAAGAGGACAAGGAGAGACCCAAAGGTCATGTGGCCCGTGCCCTTGGCCGGCTTGTTTATTAATTCGTGCCCGATGTCCACCCGCTCCGCGCCGCCAGCCCACCACCCTCCCTAACCCTAATGGGCGGGAAACAACACGGTTTTTAAATTTCGAGCTTCCTAAAATTTAATCAAGTGATTTTTTTCATTTTATGGCGTGTAAAATTAGCTTTATTATTTATTAAATCGGGGCATTGCAGAACCCGCTCGCGTTGGGTGCTTACTCACGTTGACCGTTACTTTCCGAACCAAACAAACATCAACATTTTCCTAATTTATATTATACCACTGATCCCTAACCACCAGAACACTTTAATCTCCTCAGAGTGTATCGGCGAAGGCCCTACTATTTATTCCCACTTCTTATTTTCACCTTGCTTGCGGTAAATAAAAATGGCCCGTACAACGGAACATCAACCTATTCTGTGACACATTTCGGTTCACATTTGTGTGAAGGAAGGGATCCGTCGTTGGATCGGTCGTCGAACTAGTCAACTGATTAATTCGCCCCTTACCTCGAGAGGAGATTTATTGGTTCCGCCGTACGCAAAACTGCGGGTAGGTAAAAAATCTCTATCGAAAATTGAATAGAAAAGCCATTTCGGGGCCGCGAACGAATTCTGTTGATACGGCTCGCATTCGCTTTCACGGCTATCTTCATTTTATTTACCTGAGTGAAGTTAAAACACCAGCTTAATATAGGAGGGTACCTACAGATGTTCATGTGGCTGCCAAGCTTCCATTTTTATTAAGCTCCCGCTTTTAAGATCGGAAGTGAAGCAAACTCGAATGGTACCTGTTTGTATTGCTTATAAAAAGAGAGAGGCTTAAAAGGTTAGTATCGTCATTTGTTTCTTTTCCAAGTATTCGCGATTTGTTTTTCACGTTAATTGTGAAAATACACATTTCAGACCGTATTTGTTGACCCGCGTCCGTTGATGGATTTCCCTGTGTATTCATTTCAGGCGGTCATCCCTCCTAACGTTATGGGTCACCTCGTTCTACGAAACTTTCAAGCCCGTACGTTTTGTGCAAAATTAGTTTACTGCTGATGGAATCACTACTAAACGGACTTTATTTTGAGTTACTGTTGTTTACGTTTATTATGGAAGGGATGGTGCGCAAAAAAAAAAAATAGCAACATCATGACAGTAATTTTCAAGTGCTGAAGATAATGTCCCTAAACGATAACGCTGATGATATTCAAAGCCTGTCATGCGATAGTCTCCAAAATACGCATCATCAGAATAAGATTTTATAGCATAATTCAAGTGGCCACAATTTGAGTTTTAGCCACAATTTGCAATAAACCGCGGCGGAAAACGGCGGTTGATAATCGCAAAAAAAAATCGGGACCTCCCGGATTCTCGAGCTACCAACATTCCCGTAATATGTTTGGGGATGAATCCCTCCTCGCGGGGGGAGTTTTTATTTTCGATCTCCTTCGTAGCGCCCCGCGTGGACATACGTGCCTCGGTTTAGGTGCGTCGGGGGTTTGTCAAAGAGTAATAAAATGTAAGTAGAAGAGTGATTGATTTTCTGGTCATTACATAATCCCACAGCTTTATAGCAGAGCAGCAAAGCCAGGTGGTTTCACTAGTGTATTTTTTCAGTACTTACCTATGGAGCAGAAACCTGGACCCTAACAAAGAATGAATGGTGACTACGCTGAGACCGTAAGACAACCAAAAGCAAAGTAAGGTCACCGATGCCAAACGAGTGGCAAGTCTGAAATGTAAGTAGACACATATTTTCCCGAAGGATGAAATCAAGAAAAATGCAAAGACAAATTGGATAGAAGTAGACCAGGTTAAGCGCTGGACATACAGAAAAGACGTAAGACGAGGACGGGCCGCGGACAGGGCACGGAAGGGCCCCGCCGCGACTTTTTAAAACTTATAGAAAAGACGAGGCATGACGGTTTCGTAGGGTAGGGTAGGTAGGGTAGTTTTCAAATAAATAAGTAAAAAAAAAGGTGGTCAAAAAACCCGACCGCTAAAATCGACTAAAGAGTTCCAAACAAGTCGCTTTTCAAGCAGTCTGATGCAGTTTGTGGCCTTAGATCTGTGATTAAATTGAACTTTTTTGTCGTTTTTAGCGGTCGGGTTTTTTGACAAAGTATTTTTTTTTATTTCCTACATTAAAGTGAGTTTTGAAAATTTATAATAATAATAATAATAAACCATTTATTTTCAGGTTACAAAGACCCATAGATAAATACCTTAACCTACTATACATATAATAACAATTGTGTTACACATACATACGTCAAAATCCATCCAACCGTTTGGGCTGTAGGGCGTGCCAAAGAAATGGACATACATACATACAAATATACTTACATACATATCTACATACATACAAACGCTCGATAAACATCACAACTACCCTCCTTCTGACGCAGTCGGGTAAAAATAACGCTAAAGGTAATAAATAATCGTTATTGGAATATCTCCACAAATTGTATCTTATTCAGACCATCTTATGAAATCCAGGACCAAAATATACCAGATTACATGGACCAATACTTTTTAATGTCAAGGATCAATTGAATCATTATCCTTGCTAGCTCTGCTATCGTACAAGTATGCTCTGGACTAAAGAAAGAAAGCACAAAAAAGCTCTTCTAATAATCACTTAACACCAACTTAAATGCTACGATGACACGGTTGGCGCAGTTGACTGCTGCACTGCGTGTCGCGGGTTCGATTCCAGCATGGAACAAATATTTGTATGGCCTACAGATAGTTGTTCCGTGTCCGGCTATTTGTGTATGTGAGTTTGTATGTTTGTAAACGCACCCACGATACGAGAGAAATTCCAACTGTGGGCACCGTTTTTTTAAAAAAAGAAGAAAATAGAAAGAAATGCAGGGAACGCGAGGGCATTTGGAAAAACTCGGATGGGTTTTAGTTAGTAAGAGTCTGACAGTCCCTTCCGCTCCGCCCAGAGCGAAAGGAGTCAATTGATGATTTCCCATCCTTAATAAAAGGAATACTTTTTTTTTGAACTTCAGAATGATGACTGTTGAAGGAATTTCCGAATGATAATAATAACTACTTACTATATAAAGCACATTATTTCGCCTGTGACGTCGAAATGGTTTTAGTACTCGTAGATTATGCCGCAGTCAACTAGCTCAATCAGCCGTTTAATTCGCTGCCTAGCCATTTTATTGAACGACGCCGTTGAATCAGCAGCCCAAGTAACATTCTTTAATTGAATAGCTAGGCAAATGACTTGGCTTAATATCGTTTAATATCTTGCCTAGCCAAGTGGCTGAACTTAGGGTACAGGGATCTTGGGCACCCTGACACGGAAGATGGAACACCGGGGTGGTTTTAGTCAGTAAGAGTCTGACAGACCCCTCTGCCCGCCCCAGGGCGAAGGACATCCATGAGGATATCCCCCCCGTAAAAAAAAAAGGTTCGAATGGTATGTCCCTATATGCCATTCATGTCAGGTTCCTTTAAACCCTGCAGACAGAAATAGGCTTAAGCATCTGCTAGCCCGTTCATTAAATGTTGTACTAGACGCATTGGCTAGATGTCATTTAGGCCGTTGATTAAACGATACCGGTCGATGAAAAGGCTAGGCATCCAATTAAACGGCTGATAAAGCTAGCTGGTCGACAGATGTATCATCATTTCACTTAAACACAATTTCCTCCTTTTATTTAACAGAAAGACCTCTAGAACAAAGCCGCGGGCAAAAGTTGTAATTATGAGCATAACCAATGTAAGATTAATAACTTATTTGTTACTAATGAGTGTACTGACATGCGTATTAATATGTTATGAGCTTACGTCAGTTTTTTATTTGCGATTAATTTGTCTTGGTTGCTGACGACAACGGCTTGTCATGTGTTGCCAGTATTAGAGTTAAGTACATCAATTCAACCCGTACCCACCTTATAGATGCAGCTATACTGCGGTCGACTGATGATATCTACCGTTCAGGCTGATCTAATAAGGTGCATTGCTTGGTCACCGGATTCTGGTAAAACATTTTCGACTGTTCCATTTCAATTATGTTTTTTCCGATTCTCCTATTCAATCGATAAAAATGGTACTGGGTAGGTACTGTAATCTGCGGTATTCCCTAACAGAATCGGGTGAAACACCAACAGGAACCGGCGATACATTAGGCCGAAAACCGAAGGGTATGACGGGTTCGGTGCAGAAAGGATTGGGCAAATTTTGAAAGATAAAACGACGGAATCTTTGCCCAGCACTGGGATACATCGGGCTCATTATAAAATAATATTGAATCTTTTTACTGCAAGTGGGACAACCACTCAGTACCACTTCAGCTGCAATGACAATAAATGCCCAGACTAATGAGTATACGTAGATATACACATGAACAACTACGCATTTTTCTGCACGACTGCGGAATTGCGAACCTAAAAGTGGTGCTGCAGCTGCCAGTTAGCGAGAATGTTGTAAATTAAAAATAATACCTACTCAACCGAAAAAATATTATGTTAGCACGTGTAATAAAGTATATATAAATCTACTGTATGTATATTGTTACGCGAAGGCATTAAATACTTCTTAACGTGACAGATTACGTAACAATGGGTCGAATAGCAAACAACCTTCATGGTTAGCTCATGAACTATTGCATAACATAGCAATTCTACGATTTGCCTTATCGTTTTTGCCTAACATTATTTTCTTTCAAACAACAAATTTTAAAATTCTTTTTGGATTGTTTTTTTTTTATTGATAGGCACGCGCTTGACCACTATCTCACCTGATGGTAAGCGATGATGTGTTCAGTATTATGTGTAATTAATTTACTGTAGAATTCTTAACGACAGTTTTAAAACAATTACAACTTTTTACAAGAATTCAGTTCAGTTCAGTGGGTTCAGTTTTTTGTGATGGTTCACATGGGGATGGGATTGTAGGCACGGGATAGTTTTTCCTATTTTTCCTCAATTGTTCAAAAAATACAAAAATCTTAAATTTATTTCAAAATCTGCACCAGTTCAAAAACGTTGCTGACACGCGAAACTAAAAAGTCCATAGACAAAAAAAATCTGTATAATAACACTTTTATTAATTAAGTGACAAAAGCTATTTAAATTTTATATACTTGTACAGCTCTGTCATTTGCCTCGTTCAGACCAAAAAAGTAAAAAATAAATAGGTATGAGTTATGAATGACTAATGTTTGATTAAATATATAATTTGCGATGACACAAAGAAAAAGCTCATAAGCATATTATTATAATACCATGACCTTCTCCAAAAGGTCTGGTAGGCAGTTGCTCCACATAAATTACTGGATCAGGTGTGACCAGGAGCCGACCGACCGATATACTTGAGAAAAGGTTAGGCAGATGATGGTCCTCTAAATGTTATTGTCCTACAAATCCTCGCCTACCATATCAATGACTATCAAGACACCCAAAGTCGTTGGACCACACACAAAACGAATGTGAAATAAGTTCTAAAAATCCTTCAAAAGTGAACAATACGGTCCTCGAACTGTTTAAAAAAGGTCAAGTTAGTTCAGGTCACAATGAAATGTTAAATATAGGATCGCATGACTACCAACAATGACGTAGAAATGCAAAGTTAGCTTCCGTTACCAAAAGCTTGCTTATTTGCGTTGACTAATGGCAATAAATTACTCTTTTCACAGCATGTATATTGTCATTTGATGTCCTAGATCCACATTTGGCTGGAAATATCAGGATTCTATTAGCGAAAAGGCTCAATGGTTTATTCCTGTTGGTTTTCAATGCAGTTCCGAGAGTAGTCATTAGGCTTTACATTTTGCGAATAAAATCAATGTTGACTTGTCGTCGAATTATTTAGGTTTAGGGGTGGGACTGTGTGCACTTCTCCTGGTAAAGCTCCAATTCCTGATACATTTTCGCATTGAGTTCATTGAGCTTTAGTTTTTTTTTTAAATTAACCCTTCCCGGTATTAGTTACGTCAACGTTAGCGTTCAGTGTTTTATTGGAAACAAATCTTGCATTGTTTCGACCACGTAAATGTATGTGACAGATGGGGTCAACTCAATGTCGAAGTGACCTACCTCCAAAGCGGTTTTGTTTAAGTTTTTTGTTGTTGATTTAATATAGTAGTAAAATGCGAATTTGTAACCCAATCTCTGTAATAAATCATCTCAATAAAACATTCTCTTTACTCACGAAAGGTAACAGAACGACCATAACGTTTTCTATTACGAATACCTTTCACCGTGTAATTAGTGAAAACTGAATTTCTATTGCATACGCAACGCTTAATTAATAAAAAGCCTTAAAAAATATGGTAACACAGTAATCTACAATCACTTTACATGCAACAGTGGGAATAAAATATTTACTCAGATCGATCACTGGCCCAGATGACGGCAAAATATAGCATTGTTCGAATAGGCGTCGGTTTTCTCACGTATCCAGCCTTTCACTTAACTATTACCAAACGTCAAAAACGACATAGTTTCTATCAGTCTTGGATTAATTTGCATTTGAATTTTGAACTTTAGGCTCTTTACCATAAGAGCCGGTTCTTCACGTTTAAGCTGCTCAGGTAAGTTGGCAAAGCATTCGAATTATTGTTGTTGTCCATGCGTGGAAGTCATTTGTATGTATGTAGATTAGAGGTCATCATACCGTTCTATAGAGAGTTCTTACATTATTTTTGGTAGACGGTTGACACATGGACAAAGTTGCACTACTTTTGAAAGTTAAAAATCTCCTACTCATAAGACGTCAGTTTTGTTGTAACGGTAAGTATTAGGTATTGATAAGGAGTCTGTTTTTCTGTTAAAACATAAGCTTTGTTTACAAGAACCATTTTATTATCAAAATAATTGTAAAAAAGCATTACATTAAGGCTCAATGGACTGAGAAGAGCTAAAAATTGAAACAAAAGTTCTAGGAACCGGCAAAGTTTATGTCTGTTATGAGAAAACATCAAAATTGCACCAGTCACAGATAAACACCAGTTTACGATGGTATGAACAGTGGTCACTCAAGAAACGTTGTGATGACTAGGTATGTACGTGGCAAAGATCGTTCTGTATCTATCAAAACAAAAGAGTAGGGGCTGCCTTTGCCCAAAGGCACCTCAAAGAGACCTCAAGTAAGCCCAGTGGCCAGACCATGGAAGGAAGAAGAAAATAAGTGTTTCTTAGAAAATGAGCTCGCTTCTAAGAAGGATACCTGCTATATTAGGGTCGGCCTTTTCCCAACTATATTGGGGTCGGCTTCCAGTCAAACTAGATTCAGCTGAATACCAGTATTTTACGTAGAGCGGCTGCCTACCAGACCTCCACAACGTATTAATTTTCTGGATTCTGACAATCCGAAGATATCTAAGAAGGATAAACAATTTAAAAATATTTTAAATCATAGAATCCGTTTTTGACGTTAGGAAAATGAAACAGAAATGCTTTTGTGAATAAGCATGATGACCTCAACTGTGTTTATGGCACAACAAGTTGTTTGTATCAATTTGGTGCACTTATGACATTGACGGATTCAAACGTGCACAATAAGTCGAGGCGCGGTTACCTGGTGGCCCAATACTCCGACATTAACAAATGATCGTTTTTATTCTGCGCCCGCGCACCGGATACGCAGCGGTTCCTGTGAGAATGTTGAACTCGATTTTTTTTAACCACCAAAAACCGGATGTCCTTCGTTCGACCGGTTTATGAAAGGTGTTGAACATATGTCTGCTATATTCAAAGTGTAACCGATGTGTATTGTTTATTGATTAGTTTTAGTTATGATTGTCTGTGGATGGATTGGGGGCGCTCGGAGACTGTGAAAGTACAGAAACCCTGTGCTTTATGTTTTAAATGAATACTTTAAATAGCCGAAATGCCCGGTAGGTAAAAGAAACCAGAGATAAGTAAAACACCTTCCTCGAGAAATAAAAAAAAATACTGCAAGTTTAACAGCAGCATTCCAATCTGAAATAATAACAACTAAATGAGATCACTAATCTGTGATCGTCTAGAACTCCTCATTGTGGCAATGATCTACAAAATTTCAGCATAACATTGTAGCACAACTCACATACCTAAGTTCAGTAGTCCACAGTTATTTTTAGAATGTTACTTAATTGCAAAGGTTATTTTGAAAGATAGTTTAATAAACAACGTATGATAAAATTTTCTACTAAAAAAAATCTATGTTGAAATAATTATGGCGGTTTATTTAAAATGTCCAAGTTTATCATCAATTTTAAACAAATGATACAAGATAGGGTTTGCAAAAAAACCATGCTGATTGCGTTAAATATTACGATGCGTAGGTATAGCTGCAAGTTATCATTTTGTTTAGAGCACCTGTCATGTAATCACCTGCCGACGAAACGCCGAGAAAAGGGCGCGTTCCCATTCGAGTACTCGGTTCGGATTAGGCTATCAAAGCCTTCGGAGAGGTATTATAATATAACCATTGAACTATAGGTGATTTGGTATTTCGGGTTATATTTAAACAATGAAATAAAAAGACAAGTAACTGCCAAATTCACAGGACCGTGAGTCCATGACACGAAACTTGTGGAAAACACATCATCACTTTCCATAGGGTGAGATTGTGGCCAAACGAGAGAACCTACTTATAAATAATGAGTAATAAAAAATATTTCTTCAGCAAATTCAAAAAAGTTCTCGTTCGAAACATATATTTTCAAGAGATATCGAATGTTTATTCCTTTTACAATTTTTAATATGTAAAGGTATAATCGATACGTTGCTTGGGTACATTGATGCTGCTTTAAATTTGCTTAACACACCTTCCAGTATACATGTAAGGAAAAGGACAAAAAAACACTTATTATTAAAATCCATAAAATAGTATTTCCTGTGGTGTACCTTAACATTAAAATCACTAAATAATATTCCAACTTTTTCTGAATGGCCCCTTTGCTCCCAAGTTTCACTAGCCATTATGAACGCCCGGATCAAAGGGTCCGTTTTGTGACGGATGACTGACGCCAATGGAAACAAACATTACAGGGATAAATGAGCCCACAGTCAATATATTTTTGTTATAAACAATTTGCAGTGTGTTGTGTATAAATTGTCACATTAAATGTTGAAGGTCATCTAAGAAATAAATAATTAGTTCAAAAGTTGAAGATAAATGACACTTTTTGTTGATATTATAAAAGTGAAAAGTTTAAGTCCGTCATTGAAATTATTTCAAACTTTACCCTTTTAAGGGTTCAATACCTCAAAAGGTAAAAAAGGAACCATTATAAGATCACTCTCTTGTCCGTCTGTCCGTGTGTCACCACCGATTATCTTAGGAACGGGTGCATCTAGCAAGTTGAAATTAATACCAGATAATGAGATAATGAGGTCTATAGGGACTATAGATCTCATTATCTCATTATTAGGTGTATAAACATCATGGTCCTGAGTCAACACGATAAAAAGCGAAAACTTGTTAGTACCAAATTTTAACATAATTTTCATTTCTTTTTATTTTTCGGAATTTGCCCGTTACTTGTGCTGACAAAATTGACAATTCTATTTATAGATAATCGTACGGAAGCCTCCGTGGCGCAAGTCCGACTCGCACTTGGGCTGTTTTATTGCTATAACGAATTCAGCTGCTTAAATAAAACAATGCTTTCTAGATTTTTCAACAGTCAAATAACTTTTACCTGAGTGACAAAACATGAGGTTTGACAGCCCTATTAATGTATTTTCACACCACCTGATCGAAAACGTCAAATTATATGTCATGCCAACCTAACCTAAAGTGAGTCATTTTTGGCCGGTGGCACAGCCGGGCAATAATATTGTACTGGATTTCATTATAACCCGCTGGTCAATAATGTGATTTAAATTTGGAACCTCATCTGTCTGCTCAATTGGCGGTATATTAGGTACTTACAACGCCTTCTGTCTCTGTCTCTCTCTTTCTGTTCCAGAAAGAGGAAAGATATTCTCGATACTCTTACTACTTAGGGATGATATTCTCGAATTTTTACAGAATCATAAGGATTGACCAGGATTGAAGACAATATTATAACAATAATTGGTTATGTACGGATTATTGTATAAAAGGATAAGAATAACAGTTAAAACCCATTTATAGTCGATTTATTAATTTAAAACTATTTTCTCGAGCATCTCCTATGACGTTCTAAATTCAAATTACATACAGCCAAGCGTCCGAACCCATTCTACCAGCTCATAGAAAGCTCTGTATAAAGCTTTGTGTACACATAAATTGTATTAGGTTGCTAACAATAGGCCTGCACATATTTACTTACCCACAGAGAAGTAAAAAAAAAACGAAAATCGAGTTGGTCGTGGCCGCTTTGTGGTAGGTATACCGAGTGGAATGCAAAAAAGGCGCGAATATTGCAAATCCGTATGGTATTAAACTAACTTTTTTTAAGTAGGTATACATACAGTATAGTTCTGAATACATATCTCTACTTAGTGTTTGTAAATTTAAAATACTTTGTTTTTCGTATTATGGCTTCTTATTTTTCTCACAGGAGGTGTGAAAAGTAGAGTATCCTCCTCGGGGATAAAGGTGTCTTTGCCTTGGGCTAGCTTGAATCCCTCGCTGCATTCAGGATTCTTGTATTAACTCCCTCGCTTCGCTCGTGAGTTAAACTCTAAACACCCTCGCTACGCTCGGGAGTTAACTCCCGAATCCTTCATTGCGTTCGAGATTCAATATGACGCCCGTAACACAAGACACTGCTTTATCCCCTGGGTGCATAATCTACTATTATTTATTTAAATACCTATACTTTTTATTTTGGAAGGATTTTTTCAAAACGTTCTTTTAAAGTAGAGTGTTGTTATGTTGTGGTAGCAAGCAAGGTTCTTTCTTTTGAAACGCAAAAGAACAAAAAGAGAATCCACTTAATACATTTTCTGTATGCAAAAAAAGCCGTAAAATATTTTGGAAATTCACGCATTCTTTGCAGATTAACACTTCACTATGTAATTTATCGCCATTTTTGACTACATAAGGTGTCCAGCCGGTGCATTATTTGTGACTATTTGCCTTTCCGCTCACGCACACTCAACTATAAAAATGTAATTTTAGAACTGTGTCAGTTTAAAAATAGTTTCATTGGTAAAAAGGTGGGTGCATGCGGTAGACAAAAGGTGTTCGAGCCACGTGCGACGCTCTCCGGCAGATGTCGCAATTGTTGCATGTGTGCGCATACGCTTACACACGCAAGTAATCAATATACCTGCGAAAGTTTCCTGTCAATCACTTTTCAACCTTATTGCAAAAGCATAAGGGCGAAAAATGATCGACCGTGAGGTTAAACATATGCTCAACTAATTTTATAGTGATAAACGATTTGTGGTTTAGCTTATGTTTTTTTCTTAGTGTTCGTCAAAGGATTCTTTGATTGCATATAATAATTGATCGATAGGTACCTAGCTACCTAGATACAAGTACCTCTTTGCACTGTACATGTGCCAAAATTGACGACACGGTTTATGCAGGTGTTGAGCAGTAGACTGCTGCGCTGCATGTCGCGGGATCGATTCCCGCACGGAACAAAATAATATTTGTATGGCCTACAGATAGTTGTTCCGGGTCTGGCGTTTGTGTATATGAGTTTGTATGTTTGTAAACGTACCCACGATACAGGAGAAATTCCTAGTGGGGCAATGTGGGTGCATTTTTTTCTGGATGGGCCTGAGATGGGAACAGAGAACGAGAGTCGTGAATAAGGAAAAAAAAGGTAACCAAAAGTTTTATATGGAGATTCCTGAACTATATCCCCAAATAGATCCACTTGATTAGCGAAAATAACATTTAGTTACCGTCAAGTTATTAGTTTGAAGTAAGATGGTGTTGCCTACCCTTGCATAATCCCTTATTACTTCTACGACACCCCTGGGAAACGATGGGGTGGCCCTATTCTTAACAGGGAACTGTAAGGAGCTTCACTTACATTACTTAAACATATTATTGTACCTTCTTAACTCTTCACCTGCAATTAAACCCCTCCGTCACATGAGATTGAGAGATTAATAAATAAATATGCGTTTACGCATTTCGAAGTAATAATAGGTAAGCAAAGCTTCATTTATTGTCAAAACACTACTTAAATAAAAGTTACAAAAGTAGGTACCTACTTAAAATCGCGTTCAGCATAGTATAATGGGCTAGAAGTTGATAAAATCGCACAAAGTAATGACAGGCTTGTAGTCGATTCCCTAACTGAGAGCAAAAAAACCTTTCCCTCAGACGACTTTTACACTGTGAATAAGCAGCTGATACATTCCACGTTTTTCTTTTACACACAGCTGATCAACGAAGCAATATTAATAAAATAAGAACAAACTATTAATGGCCTCAAAGAACATAAATAAACGCATAAAACGTAAAAAACAAGAACTAAGTACCCACAACATTAAAAAATCTGCAATAAATTAACACGAACAGAAAGCGTGACAAAACCAGCTGACAATTAAAAAATCTAAATAATACAATATAATTTTCAGTAGGTAGGTAGTTGTTCAACACTAATCGTGATTATCCATGAATGTATAATTAACACTAAAAATACTCGTTGACAAGTGACTGTGTCGGCAGCAGCGATACGAACCTGAGTCACGAAGAGTTTCGCGCCGAACGGCAACAAACTATCTCGAGGAAATCGACACAGTAATCTAAATCTTATTGAATGCCTGGTTGAGTTTAGTTCGCATTGAGCGTGAAATGTGTGTGTCGAGCAAAAATCTGGCATGTGTGTGTAGAGCGCGGCGTGGCAACATCGCGTCGCTGTGGCGTCGCGCGACCGCATCGCTGCGTCTCTGTCTGACGTATGAAGTAGAGCAAGATGAAGGGAGCGCTGCGTGGCCGTGTGGCGCGTCAGTATGCCACGAGTTGAGGGGAAGGTCACAGTGTTTTATTGTGTAAACAAATATTTTGTGTAATAAGAACTTCGGAACCGCCAACGTGAGTTTTATATTATCTAATTACGTTTATTATCCATAGATTTCCCACCAAAACTCAATGATGAATGGAAACAACACTGTAGAAGTGTTCAATGACCCAACTGTCACTGTCAAGTGTCATGTCAATGTGGCTGATGTGGATCTCCACATCAGCCACATTGACATGACACAACTTTTAGTGATTGCTGAGATCAGCAATCACTAAAAGTTGTGAATACTATGATTGGTTGGCCAAAATAGTAACGAACTAACGACCAATCATCAGATAGGCATGGTTTTTTACCTTCAAGATATTTTGGTTGTA
Organism: Melanchra persicariae; assembly: GCA_947386135.1. Lineage (NCBI taxonomy): Eukaryota > Metazoa > Arthropoda > Insecta > Lepidoptera > Noctuidae > Melanchra > Melanchra persicariae. The sequence goes on along the minus strand of OX376648.1, from coordinate 15,387,342 downwards.
GATCAAATTGAATTAAGTCCGCCTTTGTACAGTGTTTTTACTAATGCATGAAGTTTTAATATATTTTTGTGGCTATATTTGGTTGATTGCTTATTAAAATCCTTACTAATTATTAGTAAATTAAATACATTTTTGGATAATATTGTTTCTTTCACCGCAATAAGGTTTTTTTATTTCGCCATCATATTAAAACTTTAAATCTATTCTCAGTGACAAAAAAAACTTAATATTAATTTTTAAGCAATATTTTCGCATTCGCTTGTCAATTGCAAGCTGTCAAAAATGAAAGGAAATGAAGGCTTTTTTGACAGATTGCGACTGAGATGCGAATGCGAACGTTGCTTAAATTAATTGTAGTAGAATTGCCCCTTAGCTGGTACCCCGCACCTAACAACACCACTGGAAAGTCACAGGAAAGCAAAAATACGCAATTTCGTATACATGGATGATTTTCCACATATTTTTTCCAGCTATTTGGATTTAAAAACCAAATTGCTTAACCGATTTTGATAAAATTTTAATGGGACCAATCGAGAAGTATATCCTTTCACATAAAACAAGAATTTTTCAAATCGGTTCATAAATGACGGAGATATGAGGTAAAAAAAAACAGTCGAATTGAGAACCTCCTCCTTTTTTGGAAGTCGGTTAAAAAATCACGTTTCAAGGCATTGCGGTATTCAACTCCCGGTCGAAACAAGCATTGGTCTACAGATACATAGGTGTTTCCGGTTCTGATCTAAAGTGCAAGTAGAATTCAGCTAAAAAGTGGAGTTTGGTTATTTGGGTAGTTAACTGGTTCCCATCCCAGGTAGCCGCATTTTCTTATTTAATTAAACTCGTCATCCAAGTCTCTTTGTCTAGGGCTACAAAGAACTAATTTATTGGTTTGACTTCTGACTTTAAAAACAAAAGCAGTTCCTGCTTTCAGTGACCTTTAAGCACGTGTCAGTGTAGGCGTATCACGAGTATCCACGAGTATTGGCATAAATGTATTACGATTGGCTGAAGGCAACGTGCAGCGATACATTATGTATGTTGCAGTTTTGGACTTCGGTAAAAACTGACTCGGTTCTCAATTTCTTGTTATAACTTAATACTGTTGGTAGATATTATGGTCATAACATTATTTTTTTGGAGGAGGACGTCCACTGCTGAACATGATCGTTCCCCATGTGTCGGTGATTTTTAAGTCTGGTGCTTCTCGTATTGAGCGGGGGCTCCAGCGGCCCTCATCAATATCTAAAACACTGTGAAAACTTGTGATATCTTCATCCGCCGCTGAAAATAGGCAGTCTATATATTATTTAGCAGTGGGTGAAGATTTTACACGTTTGCTTTGCTAACTAGTGCCGACTTCCAAAAGGGACTTACTGCTTCTACAAGTAAATAATAATCTTTCAACAGAAACTCACCATGAGAGATAACCAAACCTTGATGATAGAGTTCGTGAACATAATAAAAAAATACCCTGAAATCTATGATGCCACTTTGGACACATACAGATCAAGATTTTCGGAGATGGCCTGGACAAAAGTCGCCAGTCAAGTCAAAAGCGAACTCAAAGAGGAATGTACACGTAAGTAGAATGGAATAGAATAAAGTTATTGTTTTTATGTATCTACGAGTATCATTGTAGCTGTTGATCTCGTGGCAAGTGCAGCTGCTGAGCAGCCATTCCTATTTCGGGAAAAGTTCCACTAGGACTCTGTCAGAAGCAGCACGGATTGTGATGGTGTAACACGTGCCTCGGAAAGCGCGTTAAGCCATTGATTCTGCATCTGATTACTCCCCGGTCTCACACTTGTGCACTATCAGACTAGTATTTTACTTGGACGGCCTGCTTATCCAACCTTTACCATCCAGATCTGATATTGGCTTAGGCCAGACTTTAAGCTTGTGTTCTCATTTTCTTCTCGTCATTTTGTTACAGTTGAAGAACTAAAGATGAAGTGGAAAGGTATACGTTCTTCATACAACAGATATAGAACCAGAATGAATATGATACAAAATGACAGTGCCTGCAAGAAATATTACCTCTACGACCACTTAAGATTTTTAGAACCCTTTTTGAAATGTAACCTTAAAGCGTAAGTTAAATAAGTTAAGGATAGTAACAGTAGCTTAAGACTGTAGTTATACATACCACTTTTGACAACAATTCCAAAATTTCAATTTCAATAAGGCTGCAATAATTATCGAGGTTCTATCAAATTGGTCTTAAAACAAAATTTGACCTTGAAGTTGCATGACGTATAAGTAAAATTTAACCTTCTGGTGTTAAATCCATTACGAGGTCGCCTATACCAACTTAGTTAATTAGCCTGTTATGCTTAGGCTTCTACTGACTCGAGCGCATCCTGGCCAGAAATCTCTGCTACCGATCAAGAGCAGCCATTTTTCTAAACAGCACGAGCTGTTTCCTTGTAGATAACTCATGGTAACATGATTATTTTTAACTCAAATGTTGACATAACATGATGTATGAGCTGGCATTTGCTAGATCTGGTTTATTAACTGACCAACTTCATTTTATACTTTTAGATTAGCACAAGATCAAGACAAATCTGAAACATCAATCAACGATCCTTGTAACTATGTAAATGCAGATGGAATTGAAGCCAGCGAATATTCTGTTGAAGAATGGAATCAGATCGAAATCAAGCCAGATCTTACTGGCAGGCTAGAAAAGCAAGACTCAGATGCCGCAAGCAGCAGTGAACCATATGGTGGGACCAAGAAAAGGAAATTCTCTTTCGAAGGACCTTCGAACGAAGATGATAATGAAGATTTAACATTTTTTAAAAGTATCTTACCAGATATCAGAAATTTTACAATTAAGGAGAAGAGGAAACTTAAAATGGGGATCTTGCAATTAATTGATGGAATTGAACAAGAAAAGGAGACGTGAGAGAGAATTTCAATTGTTTTAAAGTAGATAGGCGTTTTTTAGTAATACCTAATTATTGGTTAAGTTTAAAGTATCTACCTATTCTTTAGTGCATATTTTTTTAATAAATGACTGAAGCTTTTTTGCAATAAATGTTTTTCCAATAAAATTGGTTACCTCAGCTGTATATATACTTTCGTAAAACATAAAAGCTGTTCCTCAATGCTGCATCAAAAACCAAGATTGTCAAAAATTAAAAACTTAGTACCGACATTAGACCTAGAAGTTTGTAAACTTCAACCCGAACTTCACTGTTTCACTAATTAAGTCGCTCTGAATAAATTATATACCAGTTTTTCATCGATTAGCAAGAAAAGAGTTTGCATTTCAAAACTCGGTGAAGATTTGATTTAGAATGAGATTAATTTGTTTTTCATTAAGAGTCGTATCCTCGTATCAAATAGTGTGCGGCATGTCGAAGTCATTATCATAACGTATTACTTATCGATCAAGTATTACCCGACCGAGTTGTACGTCGCCTCGCAGCTCGGCAAGGCTGTTATCGCGTCTGCCTACCGTCATCTGATGTATAACAAGTGCTACCCTCATTTGCATGGAAATGAGATCCGAGAACATTCTCCTCGGCGCAACCCCCCGTCTTCTGACGCCTTCTTTGCTTAATTACAGAGACGACACACTGTGTGATTTTCCTCACACCATAACTCTTTAAAAATTTAAGTGTGAGTACCGAACCGTTGCACGGAAAAGTCGCTCTTACCGAAACTCCGGTATGTAGGCCCACAGCGATGTATTTGTAGTTACAGGTGATCAGTGACCGGTGCTAATTTAGTTATCTAAAAGGTCAGATCCGACACGTGATAATTAATTACTTCTGTTGATACTTAAAGGTCCTTACATACTTTTACATAGGTATTTCTACGGAAACATGTCCTTAAAAAGTCCATTTGGTTGATTAGTCCATCAAAAACTCGTTGGAACCGTCCTATTTAATTAATCGTTATACAATTGCGCCTATTTATAGTTGATGCGCGTCACTGGAGGAATTTAGGCGTAAGAATTATGAAGATCACTGTTTGCGTAATTTTTCCACAAATCCAAGAATAGCATTACGCGGTTGGGGGTTTATTTATAAATTCCTTAAGGAAATCATTAAATTGACATAGCAAGCCCTTGAATGTACTTTTGAGAAAAAAAGTCCATAAATCCGTCATGATAAAAAATCTTTCAAACCAAATTCCGTTTCCCAAAACCACATAATACAAAGTACGTCGCACGATTAACTAACTTCCTCAATACCAGATGACGATAACGTGATCTTAACTAATTACCTCAGCACTAAATCGCTTTGTTTCCGACACAATACCAAGTATTTATGTCTATAACTCTATACACATAGTTATACGGAATTCACATCAGTGTTTCGAGGCACGTGAATGCCCCCTCCGCTGACCGCCCCCCCTTTCAGGCTAATACCATTACAGTAATTAGGATATGCTTAAGCATAATTAATGTAGTCATAAACTACGCACCTAGTGTATTGTTGTGTGATGAGGAAGCCGAATTGTGTTTGCTTTGCTATTTGCCACGGTTCAATTGATGAGAGATTGACTTCATACTTTTTCTAATACCTACCTTTTTACTTGGTAACTGCAGTGCGATTCTGTAAATATGTCGAAGTGAACACTTGGGCGCGGCCCACGACGGGTGAGTTGTCAAACCATACAAATAAGATGGAATGACAGCTCAGTTGTCGTTCACTCCGCCTAGGTGAACACCGTGAGATGTCGACAGAATCGACCGGCTGATATTTTTGGACCCTTTTATCACGTTTCTCAAAGGTGTTTGAAATAATTAGAAGCCTAGCTTCATCTCGCGGCTATGTTAAGATACTACCGGGATAAAGGTCACACGCATCCTACTCCAGGTCATGGTCTACTCGTGTGCCAAGTTTCATTGAAATCCGTTCAGCCATTGTTGGGTCGTGATGAATTAACTACCTGCCATCGAACTTACATTTTTCAGTAGATATTATTAGGATATCAGAAAGCTCTCGGGAATTTTGGAAATTTACTGGATTGATTTTGAAAAAGTTTTCAAGGTAGTTTTTCTAGAAAGCTCTTAGTGATCGAAGTGAAGTTTCTAGTTCCTAGTAAAAAGTTAAGTAAAATAGATCTGTCTGTACGCCAACTGTCATCATGACTTCTAGGAAGGTTTCTCGTCCACATTTCAACTCCTCAATGCTTTAGGGTTAATTAAGACAGCAGAAAGTTCTTGGAAATGTTACTTTGTACCGCTTTTAAAAATAATATATCTATGTATTATTCGTTATACTTGACTATTCATAAATGCATTAATAGATCTTGGTCGAAAGCTGCTATGCACGAGATACTAACTCAGATTTGCACGTTAACCAAATTAGAAATCGCTTAACTGTTTTAGGGATTTTTGTAGACAAACAGGTTTGCATTTTTTCCTGGAATATGCGGTAGCTTTATTTCAGCCTACTATTCCGTTAAAGAGATATTGGAAAGCGATAGTGCTGTGCATCTTGTTAGGCTATATTTCCCTCCCACGCTGTAATCATGATGGTTTTAAATGGTCAAAAGGCCCCATAACTGATGTAACGATTGCTTTAGAGGGCCAGGAGTACAATGGCAACATGAATTAAAACCCTCCGTCCAATTCCTTTGATTGCAAAGGCAGGTGAAATGGAATAATCCCAATTGCATAGTTGTTAGTCCCTCTAATATATCTGTACGGTACACTGGTTTACACTTAGCTACCAGTCCTCGTTATCTCCATAAAGTGTAATTTACAAGTCGCAAAATAATTTATTAAAACTAAACATAATAATGTATAGAGGCGGCTAGCGTAACAGCGGGAGGCTAAAACGTAAATCTTGTCCGCGAGCTTACTTGTACCGCTTAACGTGTTGTGCTCAAATATTTATGTACATACATGTGTCATGATTGATGATAATACACTAGATTTTTATAAACTATATTTCGGAAGGTCCTTTTGTCGGAAGGACCAAATTGATGACCTCCACAAGTTACTTCTCTGGTCCTGGTTACTAAATCTGTTAATGATCTGGATGAGTGGTTTAATTGTCGCTACTGTAATAAAAATCACCTGCAGTCTTTTATTAACTGTAGTTCCTGGGTTGTCAGCTATCAGATCAGATTATTATACTATTCTTACAGAAGCAATAAAATAAGAAATAAAACATTAACATTTTTGACATCAATTTCCTCCAAGATTTTCCTTCACGTGCAAGTAAGCAATTAAACATTTACACTACAAAATCAAGCAGGATTATCAAGGGTTATACTAATTAACAATACGAGTTCCATGAGTCGAGCGTAATAGGCACTGCTAATTCGATTATAGGTATGTGAGTCTGCCACCCTATATATAATCACGTACATGGCTCTCACAATGGCGACTGAAGATCAATACTAGTTCATTAGTGTGTTGAATGCATTACTTAGTACTCAAATGTCAACGGGCAAATTGGTATTTCTTGCAACTTATGCCTGCTAATGTCTACGTGGAAGCTATGAGGCTTTGTAATGCAATTTGTTGCTGAAAGTTTGCAGGAAATTGGGTTGGTTTCAGTGGTTATTAAAGTTAATGCAGTCTAGCTGTTCGGTCCAGCTATGACATTAAGCAGTCATTGGCTGGCCAGTGCTCAGAAGTGTACATCATAATCATCATCATTTCAGCCAAACATCGACGTCCACTGCTCCACTTAAGCGTTCCTCAAGTGTCGCCACACCGATCGGTATTGTGCGCCTCGCATCCAGCAGAATCCCGCAGCCTTCACTTTGTCATCGTTCCACCTTGTGGGAGTCCTCCCCCAGCTGTATCTTCCCTTCTGTTCTTTTAGAAGAGTTATATGACCGAAAATGATGCTGAAGCCTTTTTGATCCTAGTAGATCACAGCGACCTTTCAATAGGATTTTCTGTTACGGGCATAGTTCGAGGAAGATGTCCTTAGGCACTCAAAGCAGAGGGTAACTGTTGATCCACACTGACACTGATTCCGGTATTGTCGACCCTGCCCGGCCACGGCTTTAAGGATATTAAGTTAGGAGTCCATTAGTTTTGCCCGCTTTTTGGCTTATCTTCAATTCGTACCAAAACGTTAAAATTTTTAGGCTTTCTCTGCCTTAAAATTCTTATAAAAGTACGGTTTCCACTGGAACACTTTTAGAAATCTCAGTTCCCACACATAATGATTCGAAAATATCACATCATTATGATATTCACCAGTTAGTTGAATGTGCAATACGGTAAGTTCGAGCGTTGAAGTGTGAAACCGGTCCGGGACGATGTCCTGAGTCCCGGCATTCCTGGATGCGCTCACGCACTCAATTGCACTATTTCGCTTTGGACTTTTCGACGCGCGGGAGATTTGAATTTTGCAAATTAAACGTTCCTTGTTTTTGCTTTGAATTGCTAACATTGTGTTTTTAAGGTAATGGTTTATTGCCAACAGTTATGCTGTCTTTGAATTTTAGATGCGTGGACGATTCGAATTGTGGGGATCAAACTTTTGTTCTTGCTGTAAAGGCGTTTGTTTTGTTTTGATGCAATCGTGGAGAAACGATAATTACAAAATATTTGTGTGCCTTTACTTCACGATAAATTTGCAGTTAAATCATTCGGATTATAGATTTATATTGGTGTAGGTAGTTACGTGTGTAAACACACTTTAAAGAAATTATTATTTATTTTTACTTGTAGGTATTATCCCACTGCAGGGAAAAAGCTTACTTTGAGGAAACTAAGAGACTCAAATCAATGTTTGATCCGAATGAAGTCAGAGCTTCTTCTAAGAGATTGTCGCCATGACGTCAAAATCTTATCCAAATAGTTAAGGCCTTTTCCTTTAAAATTTACCCACGTTATGTGCCGATGCATAGTTAAGCTCAATACATTCATGAAGCAGGTAGGTCGGGTAATAATCTTAGTTTTCCTCAGTAGGTTGTTACGACTCGTGTGGGATGACGTACCGTATAACTGGTACACTGCGCACTACCTACACCTTTCATTCGCTTCATAAATTCACAGCATCGTAATCCAGAGGATCTTATTTTAAATTGTTTGATGTTATTTAATTCCAACGTAATTTGTTGGGAACGCAATTTGCCGCCTAAATGCCAGAATTAATAAGTTTGCACATTTTCAAAAAGTCGCTGCTGAAGTAATCGCTTTACTTGGTCCAGATGATTTTAGATATGCCCAGCCACAACGGGCAGGGAACAGGGACGGAGGATTTTAACTGCAACTGGTTCGAAAAAGACAACATTTTCCTCTCGCAAATGTATAGTGCCTTAAAATGTACCCCCAAGATAAAGAAATAAGAGCCTTAGCTCAGTCTCGAACAAGGTTCACTTTCAAACACGTTGGGAAAATGGATATTGCAATTTCTATTTGAACATTGAGGTGGCTACACATTTTTATTTGTGGGAAGAACGAGACAGAGCGTGTCTGTATGTACTGGTGCAAAAGGGATGGTGCTCAGCATTTATATTCTGGGTACGTGTAAGTTTCAGGCAACGGTCGCCGTGAAACTCGTAAATGGGAAAAAAGCAACAACGGAGAACTCAACTGTCTATAGTGAGGGGATCGACTGAAACGTTTCCATAATTTTGGAAGAAAATGAATGTAGATACTTTTACACCCTTCTAGTTCCATAACTTAATGTAGATCGGCATGTAATTGCAGCACTATGTATGCATAGTCTGGCTTAATTAAAGTGCAAAGTGGGTACAATTAATTTACATAGAGTTAAATGAGTGCTTTAAAAATATGGCTTCATTACTGAAGCTTTGGAGTCGCCTACCTCAGGTTGAACATTGGCCAGGCTATAATTAGCTTAATGAAGTGTTAGAGTGCCACCGAAGGTTGATCCATGACGAAAATAATGATTAATAAATCGGATCACGTCTGCTCGTCTCCAGAGTGAGGTAAGGATTATATCGGACACAATGACACGTATTGTCAAGTGCGTCGGGTGTGAGAAATACAATAGCAATTATTTCTCTGTAGTCACCTTCATTGTCTTTAGCGCTGGCGAACAAGTAAACTATAAATTATTTAAATTAAATCATCGTTTTACACTTCAAAATGTTTGCTGATGTCGTAAAATAGTATCTTCTAGTGGTTTTGGTATTCATAGGAGGTTAATGGTTTCGGTTTTTTGTGGATTCATTTTGTTATTGTTACTATACTCAGTTCGTGCTTTTGAGTTGTTTCAAATTGTTAATTTATGCTTAAGTCGCTAAATGAATACTAAATGTAAAAACTTGTGACCACCATTGACATCGAGTCAATTATGATCAGTTGATCACTAGTAAGAATGTTTTATTATTTTAAATGACATTTACGTTGATATTTAGTTTGCTCCCATAACAGAAACACTGTCATAAAACTCATAGCTTCTGCGTCAGTGGTTAGTCCTATCCATATATCTGACGTATTACTAAAACTACTAATTTAAACGTTTATGAGGAATCCAGGATGGATAGATGGGTGTTTGTTACTCTTCTACGCAAAAACTACTGAAAGGATTTTGATAAAACTTTACAGTAAAGTAAGCTTATACATCGGCATAAAGTATTTTAATTTGTGAAATACATAACTTACAAAAGGGAGTTAGTACTAATACCACGCGAGAGGAGTCGCGGAGGCAGCTTGTGTGTATCTGAAAAAATCAACTACCTGACTGAAAAGTCTTTTCAGTACCGAGTAAGTCTCTATTCGCTCCCAGTACACGTGCTACAGCTACATAATAATACATTAAACGCTGCACTTAACTTTATTGAAGGGCAACCACAATGACATAATCCATGGCATACTCGTACATTGTTTATGATCACTGTCACAGTAAAACGTTTTGAGAAAATTACACGAGTGTGTTATCATTTAACATTCCATCATCATGATCTACTTGCCTTACCTTTTCGTATTTTATATGGATGCACCACCTATCTGATCTACACATCCGGTGACTGAGGCATAATTCAGACCCTTTTAACAATACTGTTTTTAAGACTTTCAGGCTACTACCAGTAACGACACAAGTACATACAGGGACTTTTTTACGGAGTGCCAGTGCCATTATGATCCGCCTGTGTAGCTTCGTCTCTTTCTAACACCGGAATCATGATTGTAATGATGACATCATAGTAGATCCCAGAATATACAAGATTTTCATCGAGCATCGACAGTATTTGCATCAACAATCTTCGCTCCAAATATCGATATTTTGGAAAGCACTGTTGCCCAACACTAGCTCTCGTCATCAGAGCAAGAGCCGCGTTGATATTTCCACGTAGATTTCGCTCCGTAAAACCTTTGCCGTTTATTTCTGTATACATTTTTGGCGCATCTCTTTATTTTTACAACCACAACTGAGTTAAACAACGTTAGTCAGTTGACCTTATGTGTTATTCTACGTATAATGGGGTTTGCATGTAATAAGAATCGGTAAAGTTATACCTACCAGTGTGGTTAGAAAATGCGATTATGAATAATGATAATAATGGAGTACTTACGGCTATTATTCTTGGCCCATCCCAGCTGGCCAGTTGACTGATGATCCAGTTAGCGTCAGTTAGATTACTGTCCAATCCGCTTTTGCGTTACTTAATTGATTTCATCATTTTCCCCTTTCTATTTGGCTTCCAGTTTGAACCTTTTGTTTTATAGGAGTTTCCGCCGAATTTAATACTTATATACCAGCAAACCTATGTTCCTTAAGGTATCGGACGTAAAAGAATAGCACCATCCCATCACTTCCCGTGGGTGTCGTAAGAGGTGACTAAGGGAATCAAACACCAGAGAATGGGCAGCAGCATTCTCTGTAGGTACATTGCTACAGCTACACTGCGATCGCCAACCCGACTGCCAAGCGTGGCGATATGGCAACCCTATTTGGGGGAGGCCTATGTCCAACAGTGGACGTCTTTCGGCTGATATGATGGTGATGATGATACCGGCAATATATTGGCTTAATATCCAATGATAGGCCTCCCACAAGGTGATCAAATGACCTGGTGCTGGCTGTGGGAAACTGCTGGACGCGAGAAGCACAGGACTGATGTGGCGAAGCCTGGGGAAAGCCTATGTCCAGTAGTAGACGTCTATTGCTTGACGTGATGGTGAAAGTAAAAAAAAAAGATTTGATTTGAACCACGTTAAGCAATAATACCTAGTAGATATTTGTGTGGATACCATTCTTATTTATGTTGCTCCATAAGTAGGACAAAGAGGATTATTACATCGCTTTCATAAGTAACTGTTTGTCAGTACTCTCCACGTATGCTTGCCAAAGTTGTTGCATAAGTAAAGACTGCACTGCACTGATTTCGTCAACGAATGGATGCCAACCGTCATTATGTAAAGAGAAAGCTTCTCTTTTTAATAAAATCTATGGGCATGACCTGCATTCTAAACAAGTGAAGAACTGTGTTTTTTTTTAACTTTCGAAGCAGCTTTACTGCAGTGTTGTTCACTTGTTTTTTTTTATTTATTTTTAACAAACCGTGTGTTCGGCGAAAATTACTTCTGTAGGAATTTCTACACTCTAATATGCATATGTTTGTATGTATTTCTAACCCCGTTTTTGGGATAAATTATCAAAAATCGTTCCTCAGGTGGCTGTCATGCTAGACCTAGCGATTTAGTCTGTGTGCTAGGTGTTACTGAATTTAAGACTTTAGTGTCCCACTGTTGGGCAAAAGCCTTCCCCATATCTTTAAAGACACTATTTTTTATTATTAATTAAAAGCTTTTTTTTTAACTTGACTTGTATGTATGTTTACAAATCTTGCAAGTTTAATTTGACCCACTTCCCGGTATCCGATTGAGCTGAAATTTTGCATGCTGGTCCAGAACTGATGACAATGCATGTTAATCATAAACGTGACCTGATGCTGCTGCCAAGATCGGCTCCGTACGAGAGATCTCCTCAGCGGTAAATAGCAGGGACACGAAATTTTGTATACGCATTCGTTTATGATAGGCCCACCAAGAAATAGATGCCACATCTAGCGTAGTCTTCGAACTATGGAACTCTTCAATATTCAACTGCTGGGACTTGAAATTTTGAATACGCATTCGTTTATGATAGACAGTTGGTAGGCCCACCATGAAATATATGCCACGTCCAGGGTTGTCTTCGAACTATGGAACTCCTCAATATTCAATTGCTGGGACTTGAAATTTTGTATACGCAATCGTTTATGATAAGGCAGTTGGTAGGCCCACCATGAAATAGATGCCACATCCAGGGGTAATAGTTTTCCCCGTTCCTTAAGTTTTTCTGTTGAAGGACTCTCCGTTTTATAGATGGACTTTCGTATTGATCGATAAGTATCGAATGAAACTAAAAAGTATAAAATAAAATAATGATAATAAACTTAAAAAAAAAGCTTTTATTACATTATGAATTGCTTACAAGTTTAGTAGGTGCCTACTTAATTATAAAATTTTATTTATTTATTTATTTATTTAAACTCTATGTACAATAGTGGTACATGGGCGGACTTAATGCAACAAGGCATTCTCTACCAGTCAACCTTTGGGTCAAAAAGACTACACTGTGGTAGGTGTACAACAAATAAATAAGATTTAAAGTATAAAAATAATAAATGAAAAAAAAAAAAAAAAAAAAACAAAGATTCAAATAAAAAAAGAAAGAAAGATTCAAATCAGATCAGATTTCAATTATAAATTGAAATTATCGCGACAAGCTTTTATTATTTATTTCAATTCTGTAAAGTCATAAATGAATGTGGTTAATGTGATTTAAGATTTTATTTTGATCTTTTTAGGGCACTTAAATAAAAGCTTTTTTTAAAGTTTTTTTACGTCAGGTTAGTAAGCGGGTAGCATACAATTTAAAAAAAATACTGTAGGTACTAAAGGTCCCATCAATATCAAAGGGGTACTAATGGTGTTTCATGTACACATCGTTTACCTTTGACCTAAGTCGGGATTGCTGTGGATACGTCAACAAGACAGTCGTCATCAGTAACCTAAGAGGCCACTACAAGACCAATTAGTGGATTACAATTCAGGGAAAGATACCTAGTGCAGCATTTATTCTGGTTGGCATGTTAACCTATCCTGATAGTAGCAATTTGCATGCCTTAGTTTCTGAGAATCCACTACGGTTTACTTAACCATTATCAAAAGGAAGAGCAAGTAGGATTCAGTTTGCATGACTTTTATTGGATATCGTTATGATAGTTTAGCACGTCTATAAGAAAAACAAATAAATGTTCACAATCATAATTACATCTAAAAGATGTCCCCTGCTGGAAAATAATTAGATTTAAATGTAAACTTCTGAATAAACTTCTGAAAACGTTTTCATTTTGACAGCTTTTCTAAGATCTCATTCCTCAGACGCCGACAAGAATTCTTCATTAGGTACCTAAATCAGTTCTTAGATTCAGCAGTTCAATACTCTAAAGTGTTTCTAAGTATCCAGCTAATCCCTGGAGGTTATCTTCGTAATAAGTGTAAGGAGCAAGCGCGTATGAGGCGGTCGAATCGCATCGGCTATCGACGCAGCCTCCGCGCCTCACTATGCGCCTATTAACTAATATCTTATATAGAGTGGCCTTAGCTTGAAAAACCTTCTAATATACGCGAAAATTAAAAAATAATAAAAAGTTTTAGGAGTATGTGTACCTATGTACAATACCTATTTGTTTTTTCATGATCGACTAATTAATTTCTGTCATAACCTACGGGAATATATAGGTACATAACTGCCTTACAATTTATTGAATTTCTGAAAGGAGTACCAAAAATGTGTCATCAATTTTAAAGATAAACATCCAAATGATAACTCGTTAAAAATATTTTACTTCTTAGAACCTGACCGGACTCACAGCAGTACCTACCTAAATAATAAAAAAAAAGTAAAGCTATAAAAGAAATAGTTTTATATTATTCTTTAACTTTTCCAGCTAATTGTATTAATAGTTATTCCTGTAAAATTTTCCATATGTAAATAGATAGATAATTAATATTTATACACGTAAACATAGTTATGTTCACGAGTATAAATATTACTTACCTACAAACACTCTATGTAAGCGAGCTTCATTGTCAACCGCAACGAATCGTCACTTATCGTCCGGTCAGATAGAGGTCACACGTTTAAATATAATACTTATAGTTTTAGGTACCTATTTTATTCGATTTTATTTTGGTAAAGGAAAACCAATGTAAAAACCCCCCTCTCTTTACTCCGGTTTTTTATTTTCTACTAGTTTGTATTTAGTATCTATAAGTTTTATGTTTTTTTTTTTTTTTATTTAGAATGAGCTAGCTCTTGACCTCGATCACGCCTGATGGAAAGCGATAGATGAGGTCCATGATGAAGCGAGCGTGCCCAGAAGATGCCTTGAGGCACTGGTACTCCCACGCGTCGACGAAACACAGCAGGCTGCTTGACGCAGAACTCCGGTGAGAGGGTGGTCGCGAACCAGGCGGCTACCACCGCAAGGGAAGGATTGGCCAGTCTTGTGAGGTGTTAGGTGAAACTGTCCAGGATGCGCCGAGCGCTCGGTTCAGTTGAGTGTCAGATGGAACAAATTGCGCTACACGAGGAGGCTCCTTCATGCATCCCATCCCATGTGTTTAAGTAGTTGATTTAAAATTTTATGAAGTTAAAACTGAAATAAGTAAATATTAGAATGAAAAAACCCAATCAAATTCATGTTAAAATTGTTTTTTTACTAAGTATTGTATTCAGAAAGGAGTTTTTTTCTTAAAATATAGACTAGTTTGGATAATTTCCAATGATCACCATTATCATTATTATCACAATCGCTAGTAGTCCCAATCGTCTTACTCATTTCAAATATATAGCAAAAGCTCATGAATATCAAAATATTAGATTAGACCTATTGTCACACTAAAACGATACTAGTCACACCTACATCATCACCTCAAAAACTCATGTGGACAGATCTCGGAGCGATAGCAGGCGAGATGTCGGCTGCACTGTCGCAGCCTCTAACCCCCTCCACCCCCTGCCCCCGCCGCCCCTACCTCACCGAGTGTCATTGAACGTCTTGGCGTGGACCGGCTTATTGCAATCTTAACGAATGCAAAATACAATGTGAGACTAAGGGCACCCTAATGACTTTCGTGTCACTTCATTCGGCAGATTAAACGATAAATTTTATTGTAGCTGCTGCTAGGTGCTAATAAGCTAAACTACATGTAGCTACAACTTGAATACATAGACGTGCTCTGTCTTAACAAAGTCAAATTAACAGTTGGAAACCTTAAATAAACCAATTTTTTAAAACTTGTTAAAAAATCCTTACAACCCTACGTAACTCGAGTCACTTCACAAACTTTTCTTAACTTCGAGTTTTCCGATAATCGAAGCCTTAACCACGCCATAACTTCCTTCCAGCCTCGATTTTTAACCCATTTAACATTAAAAATGTACTACCGGACTACCGCTATTCTTTCTCGAACTTTCCAAAGCTTGGCTCAACTTGTAGCGGGTTGTCACCAAATTCTCGGGCATCAGAAGCGAGATAAAGCTGTATCCGTCCATTGTGAGTCACATGTCGCGTAAGACGCACCGTACGAGATAATTTCACCTGACCTCTGCCAGTTCATTGACTGTATCCTGCATAGATATACGCATGTCTAGCATAGACGGGGAGCTAAGTTAAGCGCGGGCAGCGGGCTTGTGAAATAAGCTTTTAAAGCTCCGAATGTTTGAATGGTTTTTTTTTAGAAAGCCATTAAAAACTAAATGAGGTTGAAAACAGTGAAGACATCCGATATGATTTTTAATCTAAATCGATAATTGTAATCGGTCAGACTCGCGATTAGATAACGGACTTGTAATGAACTTGAATGAGGACATAAGCAGCTATCTCTGTGCCCCCATTTCCTCGACGTGGATCAAAAATCTAGGAGTATTCTTCGTCTCTTCAATTGGCGTTATTAACTTACTACTCACAAGAGAGATCATCCCATAAACTTTACGG
Organism: Melanchra persicariae; assembly: GCA_947386135.1. NCBI lineage: Eukaryota > Metazoa > Arthropoda > Insecta > Lepidoptera > Noctuidae > Melanchra > Melanchra persicariae. The sequence goes on along the minus strand of OX376648.1, from coordinate 15,371,388 downwards.
ACACGAGAGTTATGGTATCCTATCTTTCGCTTTTGTTGGAGGACGTTATATGCCGCATGCCTGATTAATGTCAAATAACAACCCTACTAATGTCAAATAATAACCCTGGAGTGGCAACCGCGTACCGGAAGACGCAGCGTTGGAAGGCCTCCCACAAGGTGGACCTATGACCTGGTGAGGGTCGCGGGTAGCCGATGGATGCGAGACGCACAGGACCGGTTGTTGTGGCGACACTTGGGGGAGGCCTATGTCCAGCAATGGACGTCTTTCGGCTGTTATGATGATCATGGTGATTAACAACCCTATTAATACAGTACCAACCGGCACAGGGTGTACCGTTAAATATGTTTAAAAAGAATAAACAAAAGATCACCAATACAGTTAGCAACTCACTAAAATGAAACATGTTTTAAACCGCTTATCACTTGCACCAAACATCATCTAACCGAGAGCCTACTGCGTATAAAGTGCTTCAATGTAAAAAGGAGACATAGAAACAAGAAGGAAATTTATCTCCCAGCCTGTGGGCGGGGTACCATGGGCCTTATTGTTTCCACCGGCCAATGATTCCGTGATGACGAAACTGTTATGGCCATTTATTTAATGTCGACTCCGTTAAATAAATTAACCAGTAGTGAAGTGCTGTGTTTTGAAAGCTGTAGTTGAGTCAAGGAGTCGTCGTTAGTTTGAATTGTGCTGAAGAAAGGAAAAGGTGGACCGGTTGATGTGGCGACGCTTGAGGAAGGGCTGTATCCAGCTAAGGACATCTTTCGGCTGAAATGATGATGACAATGAATTGATAATTTGATGATTGTATGTTGGAAGAGATTAAGTAGTAAGTTCAATGCCTTTTGCACTTAATAGTGTCACTATTTAGTATTACTGTTGAATACCTAGTCGTCGGAGTGCGCACTAGCACAGTCTTACTTCTCTGTGATTTTCTACAGTGTGTGAGTCTACAGTGGTCGCAACGTAGCGCTTACGACTCATTGTGAAACAAACGTAGCCCTTAGAAAAAAAAATTGTCTCGTATTAAAAGCTTTTATGATCTAAATGCTCCTGAATGTTTTAATTACCTAAGTAAAATACCTTGCACGCGTATGACACTGTAAATGAAAATTTATTAAAGCTTCCTGAATTCATTTCACTTCAAATAAAATATGAAATAGTAAAAGCTTATTCAGCACCAAATTACTGTGGTTAAACCATAATGATATCAAATATACATACACACATATTGTAGTGGACTGGTGACCGATATTTGGGTCTGAGTGATCCCGCATATCGCATGCCGAAACAATGGCGAATCAAAACGATCAATAGTTGATCGGCCTTTAACACTTTTAAGGCTTGCACAGACTATCGACTAACTGAATAACCCGTTTTGATGTTATACCTACCCACAGTTGAACTCACCTTATTATGTAAAATTCAAAATCTCTTAATGTTTGTAAAACTACGGTTTATAGTTTACATTGGCTAAGTATACAATCGAATTTAACTGGCCTGTATGGCCCTACTGTAAAAGTAAATAAAACTAAGGCCTTCCTGCCTTAAGTTTGTGGTAAAAAAGAATCATAATATTTCAGACATTCCGATTATGACTAACCTGAAAATAAGAACTTATTTCAGTTTTTTTATTGAAAAAGTGAAAAGTGGACAGTACGTACTTACTGTAAGTAAAAGTACTTTAAGTAAGGTACTTTAATTATAAAATAGCCATGCTTAGAATACAATAACTGGTAAGTGAAACAATTTTCTTCGAAAGTAACCCCAATTCACCGGCCACCACACTACGATATTCCACAACCATTTGACAGAAGTAAGTGCCTGTTGATTAAGTTTAACTCCGTCTAGAAACCGGGCCCTAGTACACATTACATTCAGACAGAAAGCCTTTCTATATATATTTAGTGCTAACTCAGAACCGGCCAGGGCCTACCTCTAGGTGACCAAAGCGTGCTACAAAATGCCATAGAACTATGAAGGTTTTGAGTTAGAAGTGATTGAAATATTCAAAGCTGGCCAATAAGTAATTAGAGATAATCTTATAAATCTAGATGATATGGCTAATGGTGGATAATGATAAAAGATAAAAAATGGCAGCAAGTAAATATTTATGGAAGAAAAAATACATGCTGCGGCCACCTCAAGTAAATTGAGATAATAGGCTAACGAGAATAAATAATTGTCAGTTAGAGTTTTCTAAATGCATCCTTATATAAAGCGGAAAATCAAATCGCCATTTCCTATTTTTAACCGACTTCCTTCAAAAAGGAGGAGGTTCTTTATTCGACTGTATGTATTTTTAAGGTTTAGTACCAAAATGGTAAAAAGGAACCTTTATGGTGCGACTCTGTCCGTCTGTCACAGCTGGATAGCTCAAGAAGTCTAATGCTATCAACTTGAAATTTGGAATAGTTTTAGATGACGTTTGCCCAACTATTTTGCATATAAGAAAGAAAAAAAAAAATACGCAACAGGGACTGAAAGGGGTCTTAAAAAATCGATGTGGGGCTACTATATAAAAATGTGGGGATCATTATATATGTTCACCGAATGTAGTAGAATGATTATTGAGTACATGATTCTGAAAACTCTTACTAACTTGACTTTGCTGTAGTTTTCCTGGACTTTTGCGTTTTGGACCTTCTTTTCTATATGGATAAGACCTCTTCTTAATCAAGCAACGTGTTCCTAAAATACTTAGTTTCTCAATCCGGTAGAAAAATCTGGAGTTCCATTAAGTAAAGACACACAGTGAGACCTAACTCGTCAATCCTTCAGAACAAGGGAGAACAGACATCTTTTAGACTTCCTTGGGCCACTCACCATGAGGCGAAATTGAGGTCAAGAACAAGCTCATCGTCAATATAAAAAACTCTCAACAGCAAATTAATATAAGAAAAAATAGGCACTGGTATTGTTGGTACCATTTATCCAGCTTACTTCTGAATTATTTACCCAAATCTAGCTTAGAATAAGGTGCGTCTTCTCTACTAGACTCGCAGTCCTTCGAAGTCATTTGTGTTTGTGTCTCCGCTGTGAGTTTACGAGCGTTGTCCTATCGTGCTCTCCGCAGCCAGCGAAGATTCTAGATTCAAAACACTGGAATATTTCCTACCAAGTCCACTGGCTACTTTATATCTCGGCCGTTGGGTTCCGTACTAATAAAATAGTTTCTATCGCATGCGCGTATAAATATTACACATTAGCTGCTTTGTTTATTGGTGGTGTTGGTTCATTTGAATTTTGTAATTATTTATACCGTATGTTTCAAAGTAGGTAAGCATATTATTTTTATTTAGGTTTGAATTTTGAATAGGAGCTGGCTAACGATTCACTGTTAAAATAGTAAGTAAAAGTTGGGAATCTTATTAAAATGATTGATTTATGACTTAAATAAAATAATTTAATTCCGAAAGATGCGACAGATGTTGCTAAACTCAAGCAGCGCCCCCTGCACCAGAAACTTGGGAACTTGGGCTGCTGCTGCATCTCTCAGGATGTGGGAGGCAACTTAGTCGGTACTAAACTTGAAATCATTATATTAGTAGTACCTATGGTAAACGGTAATTGGAATTTGAATGCGCCTACATTTTAAACAGGTATGAAAACTTGACCTAACAGCTCCCCTAGCGGAGAGTAGCGTGAACTAACGCAGCTGCTTAAACATCCTGAAAACTTAACTCTGAGGCTCAACTTTTGCGTTTTGGGTAAAGTCAGCGCGGTTCTGTTACTTACTAGGTACTTTAAAAAATCTCTAAAAATATTTTTATTTCGAGTTATTCTTCGCTGAAACTTGGAACTACGTCACACAACTTGGTCATATAATCATGACGACGCGATGTAATGGAACAAACCATCCAATTCACGGAAAAACGCGCTATTTAAAATATCTAGACAGAGAGTTAAACATTATTTATTTTCATTTAACGATTTGTTAGTCCGTGTGAGAGGGGAATTTACTTTACACTCAGCACATATGCACTTAAGAACCTTCTTAGATTCTTAGGTACTTACCTGTTTGTAGGACTGGTAGCAGTCCCCTGGTGGAAAACAGATTATTATAGATAAAACAGAAAGTTTGACAATAATATAAAAAGGAAAATATCAATCAATCTATATATATATCTATCAATGACATGGAAATAATTCTTTTCAAAAAATATAAATGGGGTTAAATCGCGCACTTTTTATCTTTAGGTACCTTTACCCTACCTATCTGAATATTGAGGAAAAGCATCAGGTAAAATAAATATACTTAGTGTACCGAAAAAAAATCTGGGTAAAATAAAGTTAAATATTGCTTTGAAACATACTGAATATACCCGAAAACGTCTGTTCAAGAAACGCTTTATAGTATTCACATCCATCTCAATAGATGGCGTTAGTAGTAGCTCACGCTCAACTTTTTTTTTTCTTTTCATCAAACAAAACTCATCGGATTAGTTTTATTTATAAACAACATTTCTGGTGGTTTTTTTTTAAATTTTTCTTACTGATTTCATTCAAAACTCCGTTGTGGCAGTTTGATATTAATAACGATATGAAAAAGGCGCGAAAATATTCATTTTTTTAAACTGTGTGTAAAATTATGACTAAGTTCATAAATTATTTTAAAAATATGTTGTTGTTACGAAACTAAGCCGTTGCTGATCACTTCTTGTTAACGTCAAAGTAATTAATGTGTTATATTTGCAACTATTTGAATAAAGTGTTATTTATAGTGGATAATAAAGTCATCGATTATTCAGCGTTTAATTTATTATACTCTTAACATTTTATTGCTTTTTGTAAAATATGTTTACCTACTTGATTACACCTAGAAATAGGCTACATTTCAGATTGCTTTTTTATTTAACTTCTGCATCAACTATACTTTTTTTCAAGATTTCTCTTCTTGCCTTCGTGCTCGCATTATGTTTGTTTTTTTTTAATTATGCATATTGTCTCTAATATGTAATTATGTTTGTATTGTTTAGGACGTTTGAGAACGTGTTTTTTTTAATATAAGTACTTAATAGTTATTAGCTTTTCTACTCAAGGTATAAAAATATTTATTTTGAATTGCAAGTAAAAAAAAAATCGTTCAGAACTCGTCATCATTGAAGCCATATAATTATATCATTTGCAACAAAACATTATCGAAATAGGACACATAAAAACATTGATAATAATTATTATATTGCATATGAGTAGGTATTATTGACCTAACTCGTTATTTTTATACCAATGATATTCGCAACAATGTTATCAAAGGAGCGCTGAGCGTAAAGAGTTGCAAATCTTCACACGTATTAAAGAATTAATATATTTTGCCTTACAGAGTCATTATATCTCGTTCGATGACTTACATTGTCTAATTTTTTCAGTATCTGGATTTTTTTTCTCTTCATTTGTTATTTATGATAGCTTCATCCGCCACTGGGGGCCGTCTAGTAGGTGTTGCTACGGCCAATATGCATAATTTTATGTTTCTATTAACCGACAGACCCGTTTGTCAGAACCACATCAAGTTTTTCAATGTTTAGCTATCTTAAATCAACGAAACTATTTTGTTTATTAATATTAATACGACATGATTATGAGTTTGACTGGATATTGTTGATTTAATGTCCGTTAATCGTGCTATTAAGTTTTATTTAACAAACAAAAGATGATAGCTATGATGTTAACGGAAACTGGAGTCTTAAACTAACTTTGTGAGGTTATAACCATGTCTGTTTTATTTTCCCGCGCAAATGTCCAGTCCCACTGACACGAGGTACAATGCTTTATGAATATGTAGGCGGTTACTCGATGAGCCATTTAATCTGTCATTGCTCCGTCGCAGCATCTTTGACTTTTATTTGACTTCGAACCGGACGAAAACATCAGCTACTAAGAAGTCTGTTTACCTAAAGGATAAACGAAACGAATGAATCAACGTTGTAGGTAATTAAAAATCATAATCTGAATCGAGAACTCTAATTACGGAGCATACGACGTTTTAACGTTAAGCCGGTGTTGTTAACAGAATAATAATTCATAAGTTGACAGCACGTGAATAATTCGCGACGCGAGTTGTTATCAGGCGCACTTGCGCAGTATGATCGCTCTCTCGTCCGCGCGTGCCGACTCCGACGCGCGCCTACCACACTAACAAACACGCCACCCGCACTAACAAACCTTTCGATGAACGTGATTTACATTGACGCTTAACATTTTCATCAACGATTTACGCATACAAATCACGCATTAATACAAAACTAACATTTGTTATGTCACATTGTTAATAGAATTGAGGCTGTTAGCTATTAATAAATTCTTATTTGTTTCATTTTTATTGTTATTTTTTATAGAGTCATACATTGCTAGTTTCATATACGCTACATTACAAAATTATTGCAATGGCAAAATTCTGAAATAAAGTTTTGGAGACAGTAATCAATGTATAACGAATAAGATTTCATGTCGTTGTTATATTTGACGTGAGCCACGACTAATTGCCCGATAAGTCGTCGATTCGCGTCTCGTTTTAATAAGGTACGCTGTCTACGTGTATGTGTGGATACCGATGGAATGCCACGGTCACGTCCCGCGGTGTGCGTGCCTCGTCCGTGTGTGCGAGTGACGTCTGCCGCACGCCTCATCGTCCAGTTTTCTAAGAACTCTGCCCCTCCCGCAAACCTGCGCTTTTCACGCCATCTCGGAGAAAATACACGATTTCACAAAGATCTGCACCGTCTGGCCAGGTTACACTTTAACTATGTGTTCGCTGTTGCCACGTGAAGGCATACTGTGGTCTGACGCTTGTTTGTGTGTAACCTCGATTCGGACACACTACGAACCGAAGCATTATGGTTATAAACACAGAGTAATTCGAAGAATATCATTATCCAAATGAATATCCAAGTCGAGACGAACGGTCAATATTCGTGATTTGATTTGATTTTATGAAAGAAGTTGTATTATAAACCAATTAGTGGTTCCATTGGCATTGTTTACATTTTTACAAACAATTAGGCAATTATGACGATAGTTAGATAACGAGTGATTGAGTAGGTTGATAAAAAAATACACATAATTCTGAACAAAAGTGCGAAAGAATTCGCATCAAAATAACAAATGAATGCTTTATGTTATACAGTTCACACCGTATACGCAGGCTTTTCCCACGGTTAGTTGAGTGTGTGCTCCTCCGCCCCCTCCGTCACATCGCCTGCCCCCCTTATTGGCCTGTGTTTGTAGTTCAGTACGGGTTTAGCATTCAAAGCGGTATCATGCTCCCCCGACATTATACTTTCATATTTATTGCTAAAACGCCTCGTTCTACATAATACCTACCTAGATGCAGATTCGGCTATTGTAAAAGAATAAACGCAATAGAGTTAAACTTTGCTACTGAATACTATTCAGTAGCGAATACTTTGTTTACACACACAGAGCTATTTCTAAACTAATAAACTTCAATGTGTACTAAATAACTTTTTTAAACAGACTCCAAAGTTACAGTCCGTTGCAGTACTAAGTTTCTTAATAGAAAAATAATCTAAAAGACTATTGATACATTTGATGGTGTATATTAACCACATACCAATACAAATTCGACTTATACAAATTACTTTCCTGCCTACTCAATTTATAAAAAAATACTTAGCCACCTTACTGAAACAGTGAATCTCATACTCACGTGAAAGAGTTGTTTTGGGCTAGATCCAAATGAAATCAAATATATAAATATGTAGAACCGAGGAATTCTAAGACACCAAACAAATAAGCCAATTCATCAATATATAAATAAAATTAATTTGTAAGAAAGCGCGGGGGAACGACACTGTTCGTCTCACACGTTATTTTCGTCGCCACCTTACGCGTCGACAATAATTATTCGGGAATTTCAAAAGATCACCCTGGAGCAACGGGTCGTTGGCATCTCTGACTCATTCTTTTGTTTTACTAACTCTCCAACATTTAAATCGAGCATAGAATCAAATTCGGATTAGGTACCATTATTAATAATACAATCAGTTTTGAGTTCCAGCATAATCTCTCGCTTTAATTATCTTAACCAAACAGTTAAAGTCGTTGCCCTTTCTGTGTGATTAATCTAATACAATAAATTAGACGCCTCTAGCTGCTTCGACACACAAAAAATAATAAATATTCCAAGACAATGTTGCCAACACTACAGTCACAACACCCTTCTTGTTGATGTTGCTATAATTTATTTGAAGTCAACTATTCTATTTATTTGAAGAAAAAATATTAATCCAGAAGATTTTTAGTCAAAATCTAAATTTATAAATAAATCAACTATAGTGCGGTATAATTTAGCCGACAAAGGCTGAAGGATCGATGCAGCAAACAAAACGATAGGTCCGAATCGAGTAGCCACACGTAACATCGATCTGGCGCAACACGTACACGCCACGAGTAATTTGGATGTTGCTAATTATAGGTGCTATTGCGGTTATAATAAGATCCTCCCAACTTCCCAGAAACGAGGCCGGCGCGCTTTATTAATATTTATCCGATACACGCCGAATGCTTCGGTCCCAACCTAACTGACGCAGTCAAAGAAAACACGCTCGCCAGAAATAAAGTCGTAAAGTACCGGAACGATTTCAATCGATGTTCTGGGTGTATATCGGGTTCTAAATGCGCAGAAAGTATCGATGGAGTACCGATTGAGAAAAACGATTCGCCTTTATCGGCGATAGTGGTCGCGTGGAAGATTTTTTCTGATCGGCGCACGTGGCATGTGACGTAACGACATCATAGGGAATTATTGAAGAGTTTTGATATATAAAGGCATATATTTAGTGCTGTAATAGAAGATATAATAAAAGTAGAAACAGTTTATTGTCCAGGTAATACAGAAAGGTAGCAGGTACTTGCACAGACTTCGATGATGACAAACATATTATGACTAAACATCATTGAGGTTGAGTTCATTAAAATACAACATAAGCTTGGATAATTATAATAATATACCTGACTAAGTAACCAATGTTTCAGTATGTTATCTCATTCGGATGCCCCGTGAGTCATCAATCGAAAATGAGTCATTATATTGGTCATCGATAGCAAACTAAATCGATAAAGCTTGTAAGTACTCAGATACAGCTGTTAGCGTGCTTAGTATAATTATGCTTTATAAAAACTATAGATAGTTAGCAAAAAGACAACAACAATCACATTAGGCCATACACTCTTTCTCCAGTGATGTTTTTAGGTCTCATGTAAAAGGAGGCGAACCTATTGCGCTCAACCAGGCACAAATCCATACACCGGGCTGCTACAGATAAATTCTAGATGGAAAATCCCAATATCACTTTGCCCGACCGAGAACCAAACCCAGGACATCATGCTCAGCGGATGCACTTCTAACCACAATTGACTAACGAGGCAGTTAGCAAAAATAATGTCTACAACCTCCAAAACTATAATAACTATGAATGAAACTATTACAAAAAACTAAAACAATCACACATAACATCCTTTCACACTCCCCCTTGTACACCAACTATAGTGTAGTCTTCTTGACCCAAAAGTTGGCTAGTAGAGAATTCCTTGTTACATTAAGTCCGCCTATGTAACACTACTGTACATAAAGTTGAAATAAAGAAAGCCCAACAAAAGTGAAGTAATTAACTTCACTTTACCTCAAAGTAGGTATTAAACTGAAAGAAAACTAAGACACGACCAATCAGTCGATTGAACGCATATTTTAACTTAAGTAGCATTTACAGAGCATTGCCTGTCTGAGAGAAAATTGCTTGCTTTCATCTATCCTAAGAGCTATTTATTGATTTCAGGACTTTTATTCCTACGTTATAATAATGATGTGTCAACAATGTTGACTATCATGCAACGCTAAAAGTAAAACCATCGCAAGATCATAGCCATATCAGAAAAACACTGGAATGTTTCAGAACCTGAAATTACACCACCACCCATAGTCCCATATCCTCCAATCTGTACTACAGCAGCGCAGCCTGACGGTCAAATTAGATATGCTGGTACTTTCTCAACGATAGAACCTCTTTACGAACATTTTTTTTTTTATTTGGATGGGAAATCATCGAATGATTCCTTCCGCTCTGGACGGAGTGGAAGGAATCATTCGATGATTTCCGAAGGAGTGTCGTCAGTCTCCTACTGACTAAAACCCACCCGGCCACCCCAAATGCCCTTTGCGTTCCAGGGTCGCGGTAATTCTTTCGAACATTTCCGCAATTCTGGCAGGCACTGGCCTTAGCGGGTACTGTCAATTATGCTGAAATCTCTGTGAGGCGCGCGTGGAACACAACGCGCCATCAACTTCGGCCTGGACCTTATCGGACGGCGAACCACCCATCGCTCGCCGTCCGCAGGCTCGCGCCTACGGTGACCGGGAATCGTCTTCTTCTGCTGCGGCGGTTGGGGTGAAGCGAGACGCGTGCGGAAGAGGCAAACCTCATTATGCGAAGCAGTAATGCAAGCGAAGGTGCTTGCATTACAGCTTAACAAGCTTTGGGACGCGTTCACATGTAAAAGAAAGCACCCACACCGGGGTCCCAAAAAGGGCCATGGACCGCATGATCCCCGTAGAGCCTTCCGCAGGAGGCGTTTGGACCCACTAGATTGGGCAAGAACCGCTTGAAGGCAGCCCCAGTTTGGGAGCCTAACGTCGTAAATGGTCGACGAAATTCCTCCAGCTGACGAGAACGAGTCCTTGGTATCTACTTTATCGTCAACCCGCGACACTGATATGAACCCCTCCAACCGTTATCTGTTCCGAGAACCATAAGACACATGGATTCGGACTTGTGAAAAGCCACCTCGATACCCAATTGCCGGATCCTCTCAATGACTGTCGCAACCCCGCATCATTAAGTCAGTCATCGCGCTGCCTAGTGCGACACTGTGCCAGGACCAGCGTAGCAAACTACGTTGACGTCGCAAGAGAGGTCGGCGTGCAGCACTCAGACGTCAACGATGTCCCACAGGAGCGCCAGAACCGATCCTAGTAAGATAGCGCACATTTCTCGCCGGTTCCACTCTCCCCGGTGACCGAGGTAGATAACGGCCCTGTCAGATAAGCCACGGCCACGCGACGGAGGTAGGTCGGCCATCTGGTAATACCGAAGTGCCCCCCCGAATCAACTCCAGAGCAGGGTGTAAATCCATACAAACAAGATGGAATGACAGCTCACTTCATGCTATCTCCACCTAAGTTAACATGGTGAGAACGGTTGCTTTCGTTCAGTCCATCTACAGGTAGTCTGTAAGAGACTGCCCTGAGCGATAAGACCGCCCAATGCGTATGGTACTTGTTTTATAAATGTTTGTCCTGTGCTTATTATGAGGCTTACGATAAATTACTTATACAACATGTAACAGAATAAACGCAGTACCTCTTATGGGGTCATTGGACTCATCATTATGAACAACTTATACTATGGGGCCAACCCTGAAATCGCGAGAAAAAAATCAGCTGTTCAGTACATTTTGTCGAGTTATTCGCACAGAAATGTCACACGACTACGAATTTATTTATAGGCATATAACAATATTCCTTTACTATATTACTTGTATTATCATAACGGTTATTTCATTTCAAGCAGATAATAATGTGTGTAATGTTGTTCTTTACCAACTTTCAGGAAAAGTAAACATGGTTTTCCTGAAAAAGAGGCTTTCAGGAAAAGTGAACATGGGTCCACTTTTTTTGAAAGTTGGTAAACTCATTAATATGCTGCAACATCGTTTTACAGGAAATCAATTGGAATGTTTTGATAAACGTTCTCCACATTTCTAAAATGGCTCATACTTTCCCACATTAGACATTCTTAAAATCATTTTGAGTCATTACGTTTACCATAAAATTGATCATTATATATTCTTTCATTTAAGCTAATCTTCGCCTATGGCTTCCGAAGAAGCAGATTCATGCACGCATATAACACAAGCACATTATTCTGAATTCATTTATGAATGACAGACATGCCTTATGTAAATTCTTTCAACTTCACTCATTTGCATCATTTTTATACCGTTTATTGCAAATTATTTCATCGAATTCCAACATTTGTACAAGCCTTCGAGAAATTAATGGAAATATGATTTTTAATTTATTGAGAGCTCTGAAAGCAAAATTTTTCCATTGTAATTCATGCATGTATATCATGTTCCTAGTGAACAAATCATGATTTAATAGGAAACGCTTTTATCAAGTTAGAATAATTATTACAGCTAGTATTTATTATGAAATAATAAAATAATCATTCATGATGAAATAAAATCAATATAAAAGTAAAGCGAAAACACTAAAATAAAGATTCTCAAATCAAGGAAGACAATAGGACCTTTTATATAAATACGAGTGTTAACAATTACATAGAACTCCCAGGAATGCTTAAGAGAAAAGAAATCCTTAAGAGTAGGCCTGCCATTGCCAATGCAAGCTGTATATTTAACACCGTACAAAACTGGTTTAAATCTGTACACATCAAAGTAAGGTTCAGTTAAAAACCAGCGTCCGGCAGCATCTAGTTGTCTGGCATTTTGCTGAACTGGACCTATTTGGCGCAGCCGTGGGGCACACAGTACAATAATATTGTGTGCCCGGCCGCTGCGCCAAAAAAAAGAAAACTAAAAAAAACTTTTTTTTTGTAACTACGCTGTACAAAATAAACTAGTTTCATTCTAGTAGTCTTAGTAGTGTGTACAAAATAAACTAAGTAGTTTTCTTTCTTTCTTTCCATCACCTAATTTGCCAATGCCAGACATAAACTTTAAAAACCCCGTACATTTGACTAAAAACTTGTTTATTCTCTGGACGCAACCAAAAAAAATTCACCCTTTAAAATAAAAACATCGTTTAAATTTTTATTTTTTAAATCATTTAGCTTCTTTGCGATAAAAACCACAGTGAAACAAATTAAATTTCCACTCAAATTCAATTATACACTCTTCTTTTTTCAGGTATATCTGCGTGTATTAATATTATAATGTATACCTTTTTGTCATCAAGTTAAAAACAATTTATACTTAATTATAAGTTTTGGTTCTACCAATAATCAATTAAGCAATATTCTAATCTATTGTAGAATTTAACTACTTCAACGCGGATCCAGGATTTCGCTCTGGGAGGGGGGGCAAATATTTATATGTGCGGGGGAGAATTTCATTGTCACAACAAAACATACCAAAGAGGAAAGTTTACTTAATTTTAATCCAACAGAGATTCGTTGTCTTCATCATTCTTCTCAAGTCTTTGTTGAAACAGAAATCATTTAAGTTGAGGTCAATACTAAGCATGTTAAGATGTTACTATTATGATTATACATTTTTCAAGATCTACTATTACGTATTTTTATTAAAATTATTACAGAACAATATTTAGTAATAGGTATCAAAGGACAATAGTGTCAAGATCATATAATAATTATGTCGTAAACAGCTAAACATGCTTATTGATCGGTTAACTAAATGGATTCTTCTATATTATTGGAATTGATATTAAACATTAAAACTTAATGGAATATCAATTTATGATCAGCTATTTATTTTACCTTTCGGCCCAGAATGCGTCTTCTTGGTGTCACTGCAAATGTATTTGTAGAATCGGCTGTCAATTTTGTTACATCAAGCTTGTTTGATCCTTACCTATGCTATAACCATCCAAAATGCGACCAACTTCAATTAATGATGTGATTTTTTTTTTATCTTAACTCTTTATCTTTCACGCTTTTGCTCATTTACATACGGCTTCTTGTTGAGTTTCTCCAAAATGACACGATTTAGTCATGGCTAATAACATATCGAGTTTCACTCCATTTTGAAACTAGAGACTAACATGTTTTATTAATGTTTATTGTGTGAGGAGGAAGTCTGTCTTGCGTTATTAATTACTAGCTTTTGTTTGCAACTTCGTTCGCGTAGACCACATTAGTAAGCGGACAGTTTTTCTGTATTTGAGCTTCCTTGCTTGTGGTTCAATGTCGTGATTCACCGGTAACTTTCCCACATTCCAAAAAACTAAATTAAGGTGTTGTAGAGTACCTATTCAAGACTAGATACAGTTTCTTGTAAAATTCTACAGCAAGGATTTTTTTACATTTAATTTTGCTAGTCCAGTTATTGTTTAAAATACTCTATCCAACGTGTAACAGAATAAACGCAATACCTCTTATGGAGTCATTGTACTCATCATTATGAACAACTTTTACTAAGGGGCCAACACCGAAATCGCGAAAAAAAATCAGCTGTTCAGTACATTTTGTCGAGTTAAGCGGACAGAAATGTATAAAGCGGTTTTTTTGCGCGATTTCAGTATTGATGCCATAGTGAAAGTTGTTCATATCAGTACAATAACCCCTTTTTTATGGATGGGCAATAATCAATTAACTCCTCCCGCTCTGGGCGGAAGGGAGTGTCAGACTCTTACTGACTAAAACCCATCCGTGGTCCTCGTAGTGCCCTTTGCTTTCCAGGGCCGCGGTAACTCTTTCGAACAAAATCCGCAACCTTGGCAGGCTCTGGCCCTAACGGGCCACGTCTACTTTGCTGACATCTCTTTGAGGCGCGCGTGGAACACAACGCGCCGTCGACCCGAGCCTGACTTTGATCGGACGGCAAACCACCCAACGCTCACCGTCCGCAGGCCCGCGCCTACAGTGGCCGGGAATCGCCCTGCGACTCCCGACGCCCGGGGCGTCTCCCTATATTGCGGCGGCTAGGGCGTCAGGGTTGTCTCTCCCTCACGCGGCCCACCTCCTCCTTCACTAGCATTACTGCTTCGCAGTAGGAGGTGACGGCTTCCCATGCCTCCTCGCTTCGGACCATGGATTGAACCAGGGCCGGACACGAGAGGTGGCCGCCGCCGATCGCCTCGACGAGGACACGGCGGTGCTCCGCCCAAGCATGGCAGACCTCCACCGTATGCTCCAGTGTCCTCCGGGCGTACAATAACCCCTTAAGAGGTATTGCGTTTATTTTATTTTTTTGAGTGTATTTGGTAATGGTAATATTGTAGAAGATTGCATGAGTGTGCCAAGATGACCGCTAACAGGAAAAAATGGCGGGAAATTGTGAAAAAGATCACCACTGCCCGCAACACTACATGACGACCACGACCGCTCTGGCAAGAGCGTACCGACTGAGAAGAAGAATATTGTAGAAGATATATTTTCCACCAAATATGCTTGTAAGATTCTCCCAATTTATTTACCCAAACCAACAAAGAGAGATCACACACTCGCTCGCGCTGCTCCGCGCAACCGCAACACACAAGGACTATATACGATTCACCTGTATAAATCAAAATAGATGCACTCTAAACGTTTCGTGATTGATGCATGTAGTGTAGGTATTACGTATAATATGCAGGTTTGCGGTTGTCGGACAGCGGACGCCGGCTGGCCACTCGCCAATAGTACGGCCTCAAATTGATTTTGCCGCTGCTGTACCAAAACTCTTTGCTCCCGTTGCATGCATTAGGAGTGTTAATTAATTTTCGGTCAGTAGTTGCAAGGCAATTATTGAATAATGTCGAGTTGATTGCATAGCTGCACGAACCGCATCGTTGATCCTATCATTAGGAATGTACCTTGCCATAACTTCCATATTGGTGTACATACACCAATATGGAAGTTATGGCAAGGTACATTGTTTCGAACAGACTGCTGATAAATAAACTGTACGTTAACTCTTCTATGAATTGTGGGAAACGGACTGAATTGGAAGTGGTTTTGGCAAAAGATTAAGAAATAAAAGAAATAATGGAGACAAGGAAATAAAACGAAAGATACAGGAACTATTGTAGAAATTTAATTGGTGAATTAAGTACCCATATTTGATAGAATAAACGGTTTCAAACCTAAACCGCAAACTCTGACTGAACAAAAAGACGAATATCATCAAAGATCAAAGTGAAACGGATGTTTAAGTAAGAGATGATATAGTTGGAACACTTATCTGCGATGCCTAGCATTGTCGTAACCTAAGACCCGCTGGACGGCTGGCTTTTCGCCAGGTTACTTTGGTTTAAATTGCTTCCACCCCTCTCCCTCACATGCTTTTGGGGAATAACGTCACAACTTTTTATGTGCACAGATATGAATTTACCAAAGGCAAATAGTGCGTTATTTTTTTCTCATTTAGTAACATAAATTTGTCTGCTACAGATACAACTATCGGCACGAATCTTGAGCGCTGACCTTCACCTGCGCAGAAGTAAATTATTGGGTCTCTTTAGTGGTATGGGTTGAGGCGCGGGAGCGGTTGAATCATATTGCCGTACAAAAATTGACCCGTCGTGCGTCGCGTCATAGCTGCCAGTGTACGATGCGCAAAGCGATCTCCACTCTACCGCCGAGCGCTCAAACTCAAGATCCGTGCCGGTACCTGTACTTTAAAGTTGATGTCAAATCTAACGTAACTAGATGCCTCAAAAATGCTAAAACCCAAGTTCGCTTAAGGTGACTCAAGTCTAGGAATTTATATAACATTCCTAATACCTGGTGCCAAAGAATGCGCATACGCATTAGCAGCACTGAATAAAAATTATCGGTAATAGCATCTTCTAATATACACCTGTGGTTTGTCTATATTAATTTAGTAATATTAGAACAATCAGACGATAAACTGATCAAATGACGTGCTTATATTATGGTTAAGGACAAGTCGAATCTTTAGAAAGCAAAAGAAAAGAAGGTAAGTAGAGTGAAGCCAACGAAATCATAAAGGTATAAATATAAATTAAGTTGGTTAGATCACAGGCTGCATGTAGTGGTGCTCTCCGGGTGTCGTAGCAAGCTTATTTCAACTGGCCAGTTGCCAATAGTCTCCGCTCGAAATTGCTTTTGCCGTACCCCGTACCAATGATACCGTTGCACTGCATATAATACTTGGGTGTGATACGCGCATGGATACCCACATTTGAGGCGTAAATACCAACATATTCAATATGTTTGGCTTGTCCGGATCTGTAAACGTTCCTACCATTGTTCGGACACATTTTCAACTACCTAATTTTTGTAAACTGTTGGTCCTAGTGTAAAGAAGGAAAGGATAGGCATGGGTGTTCTGTGTGTGCATTTGTTTTGGTACTTCAGATAGATAAATCTAATCTTCTAATGTACATCGATCACATCATCATCGAGTTGCTATTGCCAATTTCTTGCTTCGAGTGCGAATGCTGGTCAAGTGGTTGCCTATCCATTATCTGATGAGCGTCATTGTTTTAAAAGGAGTTGCAGAGCTCAAGAGTAATGGAGTTTCCTTCAACATACAGTATTGAAATTGCATTCTATTTTGAATAAGTCAAAACAACCGACAGCTTACATCATAAGTGGAACCCTTAGTCAACAACGTTTCGTAATAAACTTCCATAACAATGTTCCAGAAGTTAATAGAAACATCTTTTTCCTTCTCTAGCGCATTACTGAGAAAGTTCCAAACAGTTACGAGTATCAAAATAATAACAGTTCCGCATGCTTATGTAAAATATTTGCTGTACCTATTTTACTATTTTGACGTAAGCCGTGCGCGGGCGCAGAGCGATACGTAACTACTTGCAGCGACGATTTAATAATCGTGATTGTTGTGTAAGCGTTTAATAACGAGGTAATTGGTTAATTATTGCTGGTGATCGATCTGGGACTTGTAGGAAGCAGTAAGGTTTTCACGTAATGTTTTTTGACCTTTCATATCTTTTGGACTCTACTTGGATGAAAGCTAAAACAAAGAAAGATCGGGATATCCGAGATATGGTACTTAAAAGTTTTTATAAAAAAACTTTTTTACAAAAAATAAAACCGACTTCGAAACAAAAAACACTACAAAGTATAGAATAACTTTAATTTCGGAAGTCGGTGTTTGGTTATCTGCATAAAAAAGTCAAAAACACCGTCTTCCGAAATTATAGTTTCACATGTGCTTACCCCTACACAGCGTACCGGCCTGATGTTATGTTATGAACTGGTGTAAACAATAGACAGACATGAGATTTCAGCAATCCCAGTCCATTTGCTATCATTTGTTGAGGAGTTCCGTTGCCTCTCTCCGAAGTTCTTCATCAGATCTTCACCAAATTGAAATGGGACCACTCCGAGAAAGTACTCTTCTAATAACTACCCAAATCGTTTCAAGTGTGCCTATAAAATTTGAAGAGTTCTCTCTATTTCTCCAGGATCCCATCATCAGATCCTGACTTGATGATCATGGGACCACCTGGGAAGAATACCCTATCAAACAAAAAAAAATCCTTATCAGTCCAGCCATCTTCGAGTAATCGTAGAACATACATAAAAAAAAGGTTCCGACGAATTGAGAACCTCCTCCTTTTTGAAGTCGGTTGAAAATATAGTAGTTCTCAGCCGAACACTACGTCCTCCAAATACTTAATAAAATACCTGAGCGTTTTAAGAACTCTAATATAACAAACAAAACTGGCGGTGCTCGTCCGATCATTACTGACCCGAATTCTAATGACCCATTTGAATCAACTCCTTTTCTTTTTCGCCTCGAATTTAATCAAATTATAGGTTTAAGCATATTATAATATTTCAATACATCTCGTCCTACACCGTTTGTGGAATTTAGCTTTTTATTGTTCGAATCGGTTTCGTCTCGGCTTAATTTAGAGGGTCTAGACGGGTTAAAAAGCGGTATCCAAAAAAAAAAAATCGGATCGAAATTAATCGGTATCGTTGGAAGCTTTGAGTCTTTGTTTTAATTTCTCATGGAGAGGTAAATCAAACCTGAATACTGGCTTGTGTGAAAGACTTTCTTCTTATTATTCCTTTTGCGGCAGCGACTCAGATGTTTTGTATTCTGCTAAGCTGAGTAGTTTGTGGTTGCCCACTTGTTAACCAGTCAGATAAATCACAAAAAGATTCTGAAACTTCCACATTACTTGAGTGAACTATAATAAAATTGAAAGTAACCTATTAGGTTAGAAGATAGTTACGAAGATCGTGCGCATATAATGAGCGTATTAGGCGAATCAGGCTAGCAACAGTGGCAGCCTACCATAGGCAACAGAGGAGATTTAATAACAGCAATGACATCTGTGATAAAAGTACGATTGCGTATCTCAATATCAAATAAGTTTCAAAGTCGTTACAGTTGCAGCGACAATCGTCTGGACTCTTGAAGGTGAACAAAAATTTACTTAGATTCATACGAAAACTCTAGTACTAAGACCGTCTCAGTAAACAAAGTAAATGGTAGCAATACGTACACTCCACAGTGACTTAATGTAATATCATCCCCTCTCTATTCAATCTGATAAGTAAAAGAGGGACAAAATTTTCATGGCATTTTCATCTCTCAGCACAGACGTGATGGAACAAATAAATGATTATAATACTAAAAATCTAGAATTTATTCGTTTGTATCGAAAAACCGACTCAATTGTTCGTAATACAGGGTGCAGATTGTTTTGATAGAATAAATCTTTTTTGAATTCCAAAGGTAAAAATTTCAAGGTGCATTCCAATAAGGACCTTAGATTGATGGTGAATAGGAGTCAAGCGAGGAGGAGAGTTTGTTGGTCTAAAGCCTTTTGGCTGTGGATGTTGGTGTTTTGTCTCTTTCTGTTTGGGTTTGGGGTGAGCGAGAGGGAGCGACGGGTGATCCTCCACCTCCAGCCGATGCGGGAGGCAAAAGATTAACCCAGTTTTGTTATTTGTCCACTGTCAGTTGAGTACCTATTCACAATGCGGCTGGAGTCTCCTCCACTGGATCCTTGGGCCGTTTAACGTAATTGTAAATGATTAATGTGTCTGTACCTCTATGTAATAGCAACAAGAGATTGGGAACCGATGCTCTTGTTTTGATTTATGACCCCAACTTTGGTAATCAAAGATGTTCAACGGAATGTTTAAAATAGTTTTAGGAGGAAAAATATTTGTTAGGTATTATAAATTAACCTTTTTGTAATAAGGAAAGTAAGAAAGTCAATGGCCGGGATAGTCAGATCGTTTTAAAGTTAGCCGCTCTAGGTAGTTATGGTAGTCGCGTGGGTGCAGTAATTGTAGTAAGTAGTAACAAAATCCAGAAAAAAATAGACTACGGATGAAAATTTATCAGGGTCTAGGGTTTTATCTTCAATCGGCCATTCACTCTTCTTATCTATATTATTGTATATTGATTAAATTCTAAATAATTATATGAGATAATGATACCTAGGTGAAAAAAAATTATCCGAAACGCACAAAAGGAAAAACCTTCGTTTAATTTCGGATCTCCAGGTAAGATCTAGTATTTATGAAGAAAAATTATTTCCTTAGGCTATATGTTTTAAAACCACCCCATTTTGAGGAAAAAATGTGAAACAAAATACCCAGAGTATTTTGCTTTCAGCGAATTTGCTTTTCAAACACGGAGCAGTACGTTTAAACCTTCAAGATCCACTACATCAGCTGAACTTCCTTTAAGCTGGCCAAGCGGCTCCGAAACAGGGTCTCTCGCTCTAAATCGTCTCTTCAACCCATCCCGTAGGTGTTCTATGGCATTCATATCCAGGCTTCTTGCTGTCAAGCCCTTATTAACCGTAATACCGACTTCGCTCAGGTATTAATTTACAATGCCTACGGTATGAGCCCTGGCATTGTCCTGCATAAAAATGAACTCTTCGCCAATAAAATTTGCCACTAGATACTCTTCGATGTAACGTGACCCACTTAATGATGGTAAACGAAGTCCAAATACAAAAGCGAGTTCGGTTTTTCCATCGGCGCTCATGCCTCCCCAAACCGTCCGTGAACCGCCACCGTAACTGACTCTTTCTTCAATGCAGCACTGCAAAACGCTCTCCCTCTCTTCGATACACCTTCTTTCTTCCGTCGTTACCATACAGCTTGATCTTACTCTCCTGGGAAAAGAGAACTCTGTTCCATTGAAGGTATGACCAATTTCAGTGCTAACGTGCAAAGTTAAGGCGCGCTCTTAAATGGTCTACTAATTGCGAACAATTTTGGGCCAGTAGCTGGTTTATGAGGTTTCAGACCACGCTCCGCCAATGTTCTTCTAATGGTAGAATCGCTCACAGTCGATCCTCGAACCTCACGGAGCAGCTGCTGCAGTTGAATAGAGTTGTACCTTTAGGTACTAAGAATTACGTCATACGACATGCTAATTAATAATGTTGTTATATACAAATTCGTATTTTCTAGTGCTAAACGTCGCTGAGCTAAACTGCGGACAGACAGACGGACGGACAGATGGATATGGCGAAACTGTGAGGGTTCCTTGTTTACTACGGAACCCTAAAAAATTACTCGCACAATCAAATAATTACAGTTTATGAACAAGGCGCGAGCGGCGCGCGGAGGAAGAATGGCGGTGCATGCGAGGGGCTCCGCGGAGGGCTCCGCGGAGGGGGATTTATTGTACCTACTGAACGTAAGCACGCGACGTTTTAGGTTTCGTTGACGGTTATTTTGAAAGTGAAATTTTTAGTTTGACCTGTACCACATTATTATTGATTCAAATTCAAGGTTTGGTACTTAGATGTTTACTATGTTAGTTTAAGCTGTTGCGGATTTTGTTCGAAAGAGTTACCGCGGCCCTTGGAAAGCAAGGAGCACTGAGAGGAGCACGGATGGGTTTTAGTCAGTAAGAGTCTGACACTCCCTTCCGCTTCGCCCAAAGCGGGAGGAGTCATTTGTTGATTTAACAAACAATAAAAAAAGAGCGGGTCGCTAGTAGATAAATGTTTTATTGTGATACTTACAACATAGAAAATAAATGTCACTAACCATGGTGCCACTCTACCTATATAGGTGCTTATCTAGATCAAGAATGATTATTAATTCAAGTCCATGTGTATCATGAATCGATTTATGCCAGCCAAAGTACCTATTCTAGTTATTTTGTCAAGGACGTTCAATATTGACGGAGTCCACTCATATTATTGTCAGTGACTCAAGCTTTTTTCTACATAATTTTTATAAATAAATCATTAGTTACCAGTTTACAGAGTATTTATTGAAGGACCGGTCATTGGTAGGCCAATATATGAAATAATATGATTTATATAAGTAGATAGCATATCACAGATAGCATTTTTTTTTTTATGGATACCCATCTGTTTTCTTCCTAGTGCACTTTGCGTTCCAGAGTCGCGGCGACTCTTTCGAACAAAATCCGCAACTCTGGCAGGCTCTGGCCCTAACGGGCCCCGTCTACTTTGCTGAGACAGTTAACACGGGAGAATGGAAGAAGAAAAACGTGGTACACAGACAGGAAGACGATGTTTGAATGAAAATCATGTCATGAAAAGACAAAGTTTAAAGTTTAACGAGATGATGAGAAATACCTACTTACAGAGATAATATTGTTATATCAATAGGTTTGACAATAATTACTTTGCTAAAGACGAAGGAGATTTAATCAAGAGCTGTTTTAATTGTTGTTGAATGATATTGGACCGGAGCCACCGAAATAATGACAGATATCCACAGTATGTAATCTAAGGTTCAGCCAGTTCACATACTCTTTCAAGCTGCTGACGCGGTTATTGGCATGCCAATAGGCGCCGCATCAATTGAAATTCTGGACGACACCTTAAAAGACATAGCGAGCGACTGATAATCATGACGATTAAAAAGAAAGAGTGTTGTTATAACGCATCGTAATTTAGCAAGTCGTAAAGTCTACTGAACAAAACCTGCGAACAGTAAAACTCACGCTCAAAGGACTTTTATGTGGTGGCGTGTGGCGCAACTCGTAAAAATAATTATAACGACCACTAAAAATAATTTTACTGATTTTGATGACAACAAAAAAGTTGCGAACAATCGGTTAGCAGTTAAACACATTCCACACGTAATTTTAAGGGCCGTTTTTCAAATGTAAATGTTGATATAGGAGATTAAAAAAGAGACCTAGAAAGCTTCTAAGCTGAATGAAGGGGGTGCCCATTCACAACGGTTCGATTTCGTCCACGTTGTTTGTGTGAAAGAAACAAAAGACTGCGCAAGAACACCATATTCGGCGCTTAGGGAAAACCGGGAAAACGCAGGAAAATCTGACATCCATTCATTTCGTCGAAATGTGTGCTGATATCAATTGCTGTGTACACGAATAGTATGTAAATTGGACGGCACACTCAAAAGGGGAGACAATATTGACAATATAGTTTACATTTAGATTTTCAGTAGGTTGGTTTTCTAATCTAAATATATTTTTATAGCAAAAAAATCATGAAGATGGCACTACTACAGATAAAATTAAAAACAACGCGTTTTCAAAATACAATCATACTCTTTACTAATTAACCACCACTTTCCTTAAAAAACGTGCTCAAGCATTGAAAAATAAGTACTTAATACGAACAATTATGGGGAGAGACGAAGAAAAATATGATACGCACAGTCAACGGTTACCAGGCGGGGGGGGCCGGGGGGCGAGCTTTTATACGCCATGCTCTCGCGACTTAACCCGTCTGCGATTTTAAAAATCAGAAGGAGAGGGCCGCCGCGACCGACCTCCCCTTGACGCGCCGGGGAGTGGGCAGGGGACAAACCCGAAGAAAACTGTTATTAAAAAACAAGAGAGATTAGTTACAAGGCTTCAGTTTTAGAAATTTACAAGTTTTAATAATAATAAGGTTAATTTAAATGAATAAATCAGTGGGGTTCCAGTTGATGGTTTTTTTTTTGTATAAAACCAATTGTTAGATTTTCTGGTTTCGCCTAAATTATTTTTGCAAGATAATTTTGGCGTGTGTTTCATGCAGACGTGGCTAGATTTAGTAAGTAACAAGACCAGTATTTACCGCATCTGGAGAGTTGATAGCAATATACTTACCTAATGAAAAAGTAACAATAAAATGTTTCGCTTAGATAGGTGCTTAAACGACTCATCGGATAAACAAATCGTAAATACAACAATAATTACCATTTTCCTGTAAACAGTACACAAGAAAACTGTTTTCTTTAATATCTCTAGCGGCATATTTATGTCTAACGTGACTTGCATATTACCTGCTACTTAAATCATTGGTACTCACCCATTTCCTGTAGTAAATACTTGCAAGTATACCGCAATTACACATGAAGACAAGAGGAACAAATAAGCCGTTATCACATAATACCTAAAACTCGGGTCACCCAAATACCTAATTGATAAATTAATTCATTTATTCCTCGAAATCCGTAAGCTAAAATCACAGATGAAGTGACCATTCAAATCAGTTGAAGCCAAAGCGCGGAAACAAATAGAAGTGCTAATATTCCGCCCGGCCAATACGGCTGGCGTAATTTAATCCTGGCGCGGCGGGGCATCCAGGGAAAATCTATAAATCTACCGCCATTAGAGCGGAGGACTCCCCGGGACTCTTATTTACTTCGGGCACAAATTCAGATGACAATGTTTTAGGGGAAGGCGTTGTAACTGCCCCAGCAGCGTAGGGTTAGCCCGACGAGACAGCGTAAATCATTTCACGCGATATGTAAATTATTTTTATTACTTGAATTTGCACTTTGTTGCTTTGAAAAATAATGGGCGTAAACAAGAAAAAGTATTTTTAATAACTCTCCATCATCTGAATGAGTACCTAGAATATATTTTAATGGTCTTTGTACAGAAACAGCGGCGCCTGCGCTGTACTCTTAAACGCCATGATAATCATATTTGTTTAAACTTCCATAACTACAAGCATGTTCCATAGAAACCTCACTAGCACTGTAACTTTGTCTCGCCCATTGTTTTCCACATAAACAAAACCGTCTCCCTTCATCGTAGTCAACCCTACGTCTCGCACTCCCACCCCCGTCAATTACTAACCCTGACCGATCCGAGGCGAGACTTATTGACGGACTGTTCCCTTTAAATCGTTGTCTCTGCATCCAGACGAACGCTTAGCCACATCTAATGCTTTAGCTCTTTTAATTCTAATAAAACTTTGGTTTTCAGATGGTTTCATTTAAATAAAGTAGTGGTTTTTGTGGTATTATTGGTAAAGTTATTAAGTAATTGGAAATGTTTTATAGTTTTGCAAAGTTTGACAAGGTCAGACAAACTAATAGGCACGTGTTTCAGACTTTTAGTAAAAAAAGCCCAATCAAATGTAGTCGTAAGCGCATGAAAAAAGAACGAAATGTTTTCATTCAGCATTAATATAACACAACAAAAATCACAAGTAACAGAAACGAAAACAACCACAATAAAAACAAAATAAACAAAAAAACAAACATGAACACCAAAAAAATGTTTAAGGAGAGGAACAGAAAAGCAGATCTTCTTTTGAAAGTAAGTACGTAAATCTCAGAAAACCATACTCGTATTGAAATGAATAATTGGGGGTGAGGATCGCCCGAAGGACACGGTGGAGCATACGGTGGAGATCTGCCCTGCTTGGGCGGAGCACCGCCGTGTCCTCGTCGAGGCGATCGGCGGCGGCGACCTCTCGCGGCCGGCCCTAATCCATGGTCCGGAGCTAGGAAGCATGGGAAGCCGTCACCTCCTTCTACGAACCAGTAATGCTAGTGAAGGAGGAGGCGGCCGCATGAGGGAGACACAACCTTCTCGCCCCAACCGCCGCAACATAGGAAGTCGCAGGGCGATTCCCGGCCACCATAGGCGCGGGCCTGCGGACGGCGAGCGCTGGGTGGCTCGCCGTCCGATCAAAGCCAGGCCCGGGTTGACGCAACGGCACGTTGTGTTTCACGCGCGCAACGATCGCAGTCACATGACCTTTAATTGAGGTGACTCAGCCAATGTTTTTCAGTGGAAAATTTCAGATGTTTACAGAATTTTCCGAGCAAAAGGTATACATAGGTCAACCCTTTCTTTTCTAGTGTAGATAGTTTAATAAAGGTCAAGCAAGGCGCGGTCGCAGCCATAGACTTTGGGGGAATGGGGGATCAGGTCACATGAATAGTACCGAATCTAAGTCGAGAAAATTAGCTTTTTTTGCAAACAAAAAGGAAATTAAACTTCAAACTCATAAAACAAATGGAATGGAGACGATTGTAGATGTGGGTGATGGACGAAAGCGCATCCAGCCCTAAAAAAATGTTTTCAGGGCTACCCGAAAATTTTACAACCGTGATTCCTTCGGACTCACAATCTGAGTGCCAATTTTACTAATTTACAAGGAACGTTCGCATTCGCATCTCAATCGCTAAACTGTCAATAAAGCCTTAATTTTCATAAATTTTTGACAATAAAGCGTTTAGCAATTGGCCCACAGCCCACATTCAATTCCTACAAAGGAGACGTTTACAAAATTTATGACGTCCTGGCCTACAAAACCGTGGAGTTGTCGACTAAGGATGCCAGGTGCCAAAAAAAATTGTTCGGTATCTTGTTTCGGATACGTTACGTACGTTTTCTTTTTACAGTCAGATACAGTTATAATCGCTGCCTCAGAAACACAAATTTTCTTTTTATCATACATACACACAGATGTATTTTTTGTCGCCTTTTTTTTTTAAGGATGGGAAATCATCAAATGACCCCCCTTCCGCTCTGAGTGAAGCGGCAGGGAGTGTCAGACTTTTACTGACTAAAACCCACCCATGCTCCTCCTAGTGCCTTTTACTTTAGTAGTAAGTCAGTTATGAATACGGATGTTACAGAGAGTGAAGTGAGTTCGAAAATTTAAGCATCTTACCTTGGAGTTAGATTCTTCGTTTACCAACTACAGGGTTATTTGTATAACACCAACAACCTTTCAGGGGGTGAAAGTACTCATAATTATAAACAACTTTTGCTATGAGACCAACCCTGAAAAATCGAAAAAAATGTCTGCTATTTCATACATTTTCATCGGGTGACTATTGCATTTTGTATGAAACAGCTGATTTAATTTTTAATATTTCAGAGTTGGTCCCATAGTAAAAGTTGCTTTTATTGATGAGTACTTTTACCCCCTGAAAGGTTGCTGGTGTTTTACAAATAACCCTGTATACAGTCATAGAAGTTACTTAGTCGATTAAAACATTAAAAATTGCATAATTGACGATTCAAAAGCGAGCTAGAAATATTCTCGGATAGGTTGTGCATCGGATAGGTAAGATCCTTTTTTCACCCGCGAGACGGTACGGAAATGGTATACGCGTTTGGGGTGAGAGGATGTGTGCTTGTGCAAACCAAAGTTGGCATTTATCTCTAAAACTACTAGTCCGATTTTGATGCGGTTTTCAGTGATGGGTTTGGGTTTAATTAGTGCATGTTCTTAGATAGGTGTTACGGTGACAACTCACCAGGGGGCGCTGCAGTAAACATGTGCTTGTGCAAAACCAAAACTAATACTCCGATTTTGATGCGGTTTTCAGTGGTGGGTTTGGGTTTGATTGGTGCATGTTATTAGATGGGTGTTACGGTGTCAACTCACCAGGGGGCGCTGCAGTAAAATTTTGTTCGTGCAAAACCAAAACTACTAGTCTGATTTTGATACGGTTTTCAGTAATGGGTTTGTGGTTGATTAGTGAGGGTTTTGAAATAGGTTTTACGGTGGTAACTCACTAGAGGGCGCTGCAGTATAATGTTTTATATTATCTACTACATCTAAAAGAAACTCAATAGGTAAATATTTATGTACATTAAATAAACTATATTGATATGAAGTACAATTTACAAAATACCTATGCTCTCTTAAAAGTTTGAAATAAAAAGCAAAATTAGGTAATATGAATGAAATAATACTACAAAACCATTACACGAATAAGCAAATCCTGAACGCAGAGAATTCATCCGCTAGTTTTCTATTTTCGTGGCATGTGCACAATATTCGCGCACGCACGTGCATCGGATTCACACGTTACGTGTTATTGTGCACGTGTAAAACAACCACAGTCTCACAGACTTTGAGGAACTAGTGTGTTGTTTGATTTAAGTTTTCAACAAGATCGTTGAGTTTTTTAACAAGCTTTTCCAGTCTTGTGGTTTGATTTTTATAAATCGGGTGTATTGGTCTGTTTTTCACTTTTCCTGTTGATTGATGCCGCTGTTACAGAAATATTCAAGACTGGCTTAACAAAAAATTAATTTAATTATGAAAACACTTCATTTAGAAAATTACGTACATACATGTACATGCATAGGTATGTCTCAAACTATAAACTTTTCAAATGTTCCTATCAATGATCACAGTGACGCTAAATTAGAAACACATACTTGAACACCCATCTTAAAAACCTTTCATTCAATCTTTTGAACCATATTACCCCAATATCCTGAAGTGAATGGCCACAAAAGTTCCAAAGATGCGTATGTCACCCGCGGCGAGGGGGAACCTCCGAATCATTACCAAGTTGGAATTTCGAATGATACACCAAAACTCAATCGAAACGATATATTACGCCGATACGCGCGGCGGACGCTAATCCAGTTATGGATGCCAAAGATTATTAGTGCATTGTTGGTTTACGTAGATAGTACTTTAAAAAATAGGTTTAATAATTATTTATTAAACCAAATATGTATACGTTTAATAATTATATTGAATGGTGTGGCACATGTGGCTGAAAGCTCGCGTACCAGAAGTCGTACACATCTTTCGACTGAAATGATGATGATGCGGTACTATAATAATGAGTGTACCTACGTTGTTTACCAACGTAGTACAGTCGCACGCGCCTCTATGATTTTGGCATTCGATCTTTTGTAAAAGCGATCCATGAAATTGCATCATACAGATGTTGCATCCTGTTATGAAACTTCGAGGATCTGTCGATTGATGGATGGCGACAAAACAATTCAATTTATCACTCAAAATAGGTACCACAGAAGCCATTTTTTTTGGATCCGGCGCAACATATCTCATTCTTCCATACTTCTCCATATCGTCACCTCAATAGCCCTCTTCTAGCTATTTCTATTAATTTATTTAGACTTCATGACATATGTACAAAGGCGGACTTGATGCCCTAGGCATTCTCTTCCAGTCTACCAAGGTTGCTGAATAGATAACATAGCAAGCCATCCATCGATTTTTTTGTCCCTCTCTCATATAACTATCCACATTTACACTCGAATGGGTAGATGTATATCGAAATGCCATTGAACAGAGGAAAGTATTCTTCGGCTGATTTTCACGACATTTACCACAGCACAAAAGGCTCACAACATTTCACAAAAGCATCCTTTTGATCCTTTTGTAGATCAGAAAATTAAGCTGCTGTTATGTTCTTTCTACCCCTGAGCAATGACAAAGTTCTAATTACCAATATTCTCGCAAGCGTAAGTTCAAAATACGGTGTGCCGCTTCTGCGATGAATCTTTGCGGGCATTGCTTCTATATTTCATTCAGGCAGAGCAGTATTGGCATTTGAAACCTGTATCGCCCCAGCCACTTCGCATGAAACATGTATTCGCACCAAACACGCTAACTTGTTTAGGGTACTAACTCATTTTGAATAATAATATAATACAACTTAAACAAATGTATGGTGTTAGTTTGTTGTTGAAATACATTAGTTATCGTAATAAGTGCTAGTAGAAAATTATGTCGGCTGTGGACGTTAACGGCTTATACCTATGCGTAATTCAGCAGGCAAAATCGAGAGAGACTGCTACCTATTCCTTCGGATAATAGACGCCTTATGTTTTCAGAACCGGAAGGATATACATAATTTCAAAATAATGAAAAAGCCAAAATTTAAAACTAACCTTTGCTGATTTTTCTTTGGGATCTTCACCTATTGATGGAGATCCCAAAGAAAAAGCTGCGTACTTTAATGTTTTCACTGTGATCGTCAAAACTGGAAATATGCTTCAAGTTGCCCCAAAAGACCATTTAAGTAACACCCAAGCCCTATCTGCTAAAACTGAATCATTTTCTTCCAAACTAGACAGACGAACTATCCAATCACGACCCTGAATGGAGACATAAAAATAAATCCCGACCAGTACGTTAGTTGACATGATAATGGTGTACCTTCGTTGTGGAACCATCAATATTTCATAGGAGCAATATCGGTGGTTTAAACCGGCCGACTCGTTATTGCACATGTGAACTTTATGGGGACTCACCCCTCGGTACATAAATTTGGGATAGTGCACCCCGTTTATAGGCACTTTGATACAACGTATTGATTTTGCAGATTGTCGGATTAACAGGTTTGATTACATGTTCATTTGTGTTTTTGTCGCTTATTTGTAGTGATGGGATTTTGTGCATGAAACAAGTACGTACATAATTTCATGATTATTTATTCAAGCAAATTAAGCTAATTGATTGTAATGAGCGGTTTTCTTTTCATGGTAAGTCAGCTCTTGACCTCGATCTCACCCGAAGAAAAGTTTGAGATCTGATCAGATCTCTTCACTCTAGTTTTAAAGGCTGATAAGTTATAGACATTCGTCTGAATGCCTCTTACGGACACTACAAAGTTTAAGTATACCAATATCGATTTTCACTGTCTTACTGGAGAATACCATTTTTTATAGGTACAGGAAGAGGAACATACGCAATTGGATCGGAGAACAAGTACTGCTAACCTGTTCCAGCTCGCAAAGAAGAAGGGAAAACTATGGTTAACATTCCATGCTTGCTGAGGTTTAAGCACAAGAAAAAGAAAGTTATTTGGTGGCTGCAATGAGCCTCCATATTACTGACAAACACTTGGAGAGAGATGTTTTCCCATTCACCTCTATGGTTCATTCTATCAGCTTTAACCACGTCTAACCATGAAGTCTCTCTAGCAGCATTAACCACATCTTGCCTTCCCACTTTCTTATTTAATTCATCACTTTCATATAAGTACAAGCCAAAACAACCGAAATGCTGACAACATGTTACATGAGTCACCCGCCACCCTAACCCCTAATCATAATAATCAAAAAAGCGTTTCAATCACGAGGTAATTCATCTTCAAACAGATCAAAGCGTATAACTTCCACTAACGAAGTCACCGCAGCGGTATTAAAATATTAGCACGTATTGCACGCATCGCATGCATTGCACGCAGAACACGTATAGCTAGGTATGTTTATGAGCTAGCTAGCTTGATACCGCGACATTGCCCGCGTGGATGTCGGATAAGAGCTAACAAGTTGATTTGCTCAAACTTAAATACCTTTTCACAAGGGTTGTTCAGCCATCGAAATATGCGTGCTTTATTTTGTTAAGTTGGAATACTCAGCGTAATCTCATTTTACTACTCAAGGGTTGATTTTTGCTAAATCATGTCTCATTACCCTTTTCAAAAACTTCTTCATCCAACAGTTTACATTTCAGTCCTCACTGCTTAAGTTTCTGTTACTTATGTCTAACAGTCACACAGCTATTTTGTTCTCCATGTTGGTATCTACAAATATTTTTCAACCCATTCGGCACGCATGCAACGCTGTAGGGTCGTCACAATCATCTCGCAGCCCCTTTCAATCTTCGTTGCAATAAATAAAAGGGGCAGTAAAAAGCGGAGGACCGGAGGACCGCCGGCGCCCTCACGCTTGCCATAATCAACGTCATTGAGGGTATTTATGTGTTGGACTTGCTAAATTTCAACATTCTCTCATATTAATGTTATGGGTTTCATAAATATTACTGCGTATGACCGGAGACCGGCCGCGGAAAATTATATTGCGTTTGGAAGGGAAGATTCTTTAAGGGCTGTAATATGGCAGTACATTAAGTGTGAAAAGTGAAGTTTTTACGATTTTCTAGGTTGTGTTTCGCTATTACAGACCACTAAATGTCTGCCTGGCAATAAATCATCATGTCTAAATATTTAAATATTTGTTGATTTTTAAGGGCGTACTCATAATATTGGATTTAAATTGTATTTCATTTTGTTGTACCTATGCTTTTTTGTGCTGTATGGAAGAATCTATTACAAAATACCCTTATATTTGAAAGGATATCAATATTAAATAAATTATATATTTCCCTTCCAACCGGAAAAACAAACTGAGTTCAAAATACCCATAAAAATGACACAAAATAGCAAATATAAAGTGTAGCTCACATCCATGTACTCCCACCCCCTATAGAAGACAGATATTATGTAAAAACCTAACGGGAGTCTCTTCAATCAATACACGTTACTAGATGATGTAAAAGCTTTCTTCTCGACTCACAACGGGAATTTAAACCCTAACTTCCTAGGTATAAGGTTAAATGTCATAATCGGAAAAAAAATATGATTTTTCCTGACATTGTGGACAACAAAAAAATCCTGTTGGACAATATTCGATCTTAATACAAAGTAAAACAACATAAAATAGGCATGCCATGGACGTGTAAGAGGGTGCTCGCGGAAGAGTTAGCTTTTTTTTGTGAATATCAAAATATGAGCCCCCTTTCACAATCCCATTGTATCCGATATTGATCCCCATAATAGTTCGAGTCGGCTGGTCCACTGTCTTAATAAAAGGGATGAAATGATGAATGCGTCAGTTGGCCCGCGATTTATGGTCTTAATTGACGTTAAAACAAACAAATAAAACACTGAGTGTTTTTAAAAGTAAATTTAAAATAAATGATACTGTGAATTAATTCACACTGGTAATTGTATGAATCATAGTACGTAGGTCATTTAAGTTGAAGTTTCGCACATCAACACTTGCCAAACCGGAATGACGAATGGGTAATACTCGCACGTCCTATACTTAGTCGAATTAAAAAAGATCTTTGGTGCAATAAATCAAGATTTTAACTGTTGGTTTTGATGCTGATGCTAGAAAATCTATTATGATGTTTCCATGGTATATTAAATGCCTATTCAATGTCAAAACATGGTAATATTAAGTAGTCAAAATATTAAAAGTAACGGGTAAAACGCGAGCGTGAAATCGTTACCTACAAGCTCGCTAACAGTTACATGGCTCAATTATGTAGATCAGGATTTAAATCTAACAAAACTACAGTAGTTATATAGATTAACACGATAAAACAATCAGTTAAAACAGCAGTTTCATAATTTATGCTCAACATTCGTTTAGTGCAATATTAACGTACACACAAAACAGAAAGAGATTAGATTCGTATCGTGGGTACATTAATTAGCTGTTAATGAAGTCAACGGCTTACAGTAACAGTGAACAAAGAATGGATGTAATAACTCATAGTAATTAACGCAAAAACATCTTTCATCCGCACTCAGTGTGTGAATTGTGAAATTAATTAAATTAAATAGATGTAGGAAGACGTGATTGTAGGGCAGCGAAACAAGCGGTGATTTGTGTATACATACGGGAGATTGTTTTTTGAGTTTTATTGTACTTATTATTTGTATCTTGTTCTAATTACTTCCTGCTGTAGGGTTAACACAATATATTTCTTTGCAATATTTTATCATTTTAGTTGTAAATTTAATCCCATGTAAAGAGGGTGGAAGGGAACATACCTGTACAGCTTAACCCGCGGCTCTAAACAAACTATTCTCGATAGCGAAATGCCCAAATGTAAGCGTTTGATCCAGTGTCATTACATTAGCGCGTATCAAGGTTTTGGACTTCTATCTATCTATTGGGTATGGTTTCCGCACTTAGT
The DNA here is from genome assembly GCA_947386135.1 of Melanchra persicariae. Taxonomy (NCBI): domain Eukaryota; kingdom Metazoa; phylum Arthropoda; class Insecta; order Lepidoptera; family Noctuidae; genus Melanchra; species Melanchra persicariae. The sequence continues at coordinate 15,337,964 of OX376648.1, read as the reverse complement.
CCTGCTGTGGACCATTGTACGTGAGCCATGGCGGCCGTCATTCAAACCAGCAAACCGGGAGGTTTGATCTGACTGATCAAAACTGATCACTGAAAGGACTGATCTGCTTCTAGAGGGATCTAGAAGCAGATCAGTCCTTTCAGTGTGTTCAGGATATTTTTTTGTTTGCCTCCGTAATTCGGTAACGCCAAAGGTTTTACCGAAATCACTCTGGAGGTCTCGCAGTCACTCAAGGAGCACGTGCGATACCGTTTCCTCCTTCTCCATGCATGCTGCATAGAGGACTGTCCGTTATACCTATCGTGTGGAAATGTTTGTTTAGTGAGCAGGATCCGGTGATGGTCCTCACCACCATTCGTAGGCTGCCCCTATCCAGTTGCAGAAGGCGCCTGGTAAGTTTCCTGTTTAGGGATGGCATAGCCTCTTTGGACTGCCTATAGCTTGGTGCCAAGGCCCACCAGCGTACTGCTTGTGTGGGGGTATGTTCTTGTAGCCACGTGCGCAGCTGGGTGAAACAACAACCATCGCACCAGATCCCCCTCTGGCCAGCTCATCGGCCGCATCATTTCCTAGTGATTCGCTCTGTCCTTTTATCCACTGCAGCATCACAGTGTTTTCATTTCATCACAGGGTTTGTCACTGTGACGCGTTCTAGTGCATTGTGGCAATCTTGTATGAGTTTTAGCCCCTTTACTGACTGGTCATCATGAACGTACTCTCTGGAAAAAAAAGCGAAATACAACAGATTTCGATTTTTTTAAATCATTAAATGACTTCTTCCACTTTGGGTGGAGCGGAAGGGAGTGTCAGACTCTTACTGACTGAAACCCTTTGCGTTCCAGGGCCGCGGTGACTCTTTCGAACAAATTCCGTAACAACGCCACCCCTACGAAACACTCCCTGGCTAAGCTGAAAATGTCTGATGTGTAAAGACGCAAGTAAAAAACAGTGATCAATAATTGTATTAAAAATAACCAATCATCAATATTTTTTTCGATTTTCAAAAAATTTCAGAGCTAAATCGCTATTTCCGAGGCCTCGTTATATAAGAACAAACATAATATTGAATTAACATTAACACGAAACAACAAAAATAGCTAAGAACCGGTAAAAGTAACCATTCTAACATAACAAGCGTTGAGAAGTAATTAGCATTGCGTCTTTTGTTTTACACAATCATACAAAATTTAATTCGTAAAGTTGCCGATAGATGGCGGGGAATGTCTAAGTTAGAGTTGAACCGAGAAACGTTTTCAGTATCGAAGCGGAGCCAGTGGTTCCGGTATTGTTGATTTGTCACTAGGGGCACCTAGTGAAAAATCAACAATACCAGAACCAGTGGCTAGGTGTTTACACATCTGCTTGCTCGTCACTATTATGAACAACAAAGTTAATTATGAATGAAAGAAGTCAGGAGAAGAAGCTTTTGAACATTCCTTTCCGATTCTAAGTAAGATATGTATATTTATCACTATGCTCGTTATTTCACTCCCTGGCCGCAGGTTTTCATTTTTGCCTCCAAACATTAACTCACACTCATGTTTAGAAATATTTTTGTACGTCCAAATCCGCAAATATTGAATTCCAATAATATAACCTGACCGTAAAAACCGTCTCTACTAACTAAAAATAAATGTAACTGTTATAATAAACGTGTTCCGGGAGGTCGTTACATTAATATGGTTTCATAAACAAAAAAAAACACTCTACTAATTGCTTTGGAATTTCCGTGTTTGTAGCAAATTAATAAAGTATTTCTTTGCTTGGCTAAGATTTACCCAACCCTTTATTTAAAAAACGTGTGGCTAGTTAAGTTAGATCATGCCACACAAGAAAAGTAAATCAGAAGTTTTAACTGGTCGTCACATTACTCAAACATCATTTCAGCCGGAAAACGTCCTCTGCTGGACATAAGACCACACCCCCAAGTATCACTACAACGCCCCGTTCTGTGCTTCTTTCGCATCCAGCGGACTCCTGCTGCCCACCAGGTCACCGGTCCACCTTTCGTGAGGCCTTGATGCCTGCGACCCGCCTGGCCTATGATGTGACCGCCACTTTTAAGCCTATCAGTCTCATCGGTCATTCCTTCTGCTAAAAATTAATAAGTGAATAATTAACACCAATTTTTTTCCGAAAACTTCTTTTCATAAAGGTCAAAAAACTAGAAAATTAATCACCTCTTTCATCTACCTCATAATCTTATCCCTATTAAGGGGTTGGTGCATAAGTTTTTTCTCTTCCATACATCTCATCTCAATAGTCACATCCTTGCTAACTATATCATCTTTCACTCTATCCATTCATCATTTTTGGTCTTCCCCTATACCTAATAGGTAACCCACATTAAAACCCCAAATTTAAGAATACGAAAAAAAAAGATCTTTGTAAAAATATAGCTACGAGATAGCGTTCGCGATTAGTTGCTAAACGCTGTGCTACGGGCTCGGGGTAGTCGTGAACGCGTAGCCGTGCCCGTAAGCTACGTTGTTACGTAAGCGCGTAACGGGCCGGTCAATGACCCCGCGGCGACCTGCGCGCGCGCCTGTCGTCGCCCTACTCGACAGACTTGTTCGGTAGAATAGATAGCCAAGTAGATGTGTGGGTAGGCAGAAATGGTACGGTAGTGGGTACTAATTCCTTTTTTTACCTGAAACCGACTATAATATTTTATTTCGTCTGTTTTATTATTCTTGGATTTTTCTTTTAAAAGACTCATTTAAATGACGAGAAAAGTGCCCGATTGCTCGTCTAGTAAGTATAAGACTGCTTACGGACAGGATTTTCTTTAAATGGTGCAGCGATGAGGCTTTGAAGACTTATGCCAGATTTCACTAACATTAAACGATTAAATGCATGTCTGACGGTTTATATATATCTTACGGCTATTTAGATATTTACTGGGGCGTCACGTAATATTACTGAAAACGTGCAGTAAACAGATTGTTTTAAGAGAGGCTCTCGTTTATTCAGCTTATTCCCTTCTCCTCCCCCTCTCACACATACGGAAGTACCCCAGCCCTTAACGTTGTCCCCTCTACAAGTTAGTCTATGGCAGTAGCACTAGGACGTGTTTCGTTCTCGTTAACAGATCAGCCCGCGCACCATAGGACGCCAAACATTGTGACGTTTATGGCCGTTATTGCGCCCATTGTGGCCCAAAGCGGTGCCTTACGAGTAATTGCCTATTAATTTATTTGTTCTAAGCACCGTGTTAAAATAGCTGAAATGCGATTTTATCGGCGTCTGTGGACCTGTATGTAGGAAGTGCAGGAATGCAGGGATGCGCAAAACTTAAAAAATATTTTCAGTAATTGGCAAAAATAAAATAATAAGAGAAAAGCTGCTACCCTTAGCGTCTAGTCTGTGGGACATAAAGTAGATTAGTTGAAACCTATGTCAAGCGGTGTAATAAAAAAAGGACAAGTGCGAGTCAGACTCGCGCCCCGAGGGTTCCGATCGGGTCTTGATTTTTTCCGAGTACACATTACCTAAGGAGGTTATAAGCTATGAAAGCACTATCATTACTATAACAAAAATATAGCAGGTAAGATAAAAGGATAACTTTGTCGTTGAAAAAATGTTCACCCATACATCACGGTCAATTTATTCTTCAACCGAAAATTTGTATACACAAAAAAAAATGTTATACCTATGATAAAACTACAAATTCCCAATTTTCAGACTTTTCCCTGTATTTTTACTGTGAGATATATCTTCTTGCCAAATTTCATGACTCTAGGTCAACGGGAAATACCCTATAAATTTTGATTCCCTTGAGAGTGTCGAAATGTACGTTTTTTTCAGCACACACGACCGTATCTTTGTTTTACGTTAACTTAGAAGTTTGTTTTTTTTCACTGCTTCAAGGGACTGACCTGAGGGTATGATTGTAATTTCAACTCGATACCTCCACGCGTTCCCAAAATAAAGGGTCTTGACAGACAGACAGATGGAAGGACAACAAAGTGATCTTGAAAGAGTTCCGTTTTTCCCTTTTGAGGTTGGGTTTTTTGACAAAGTCATTTTAGGGTACCGGTATACGGTACCCTAAAAATGACTTTGTCAAAAAACCCGACCGCCAAAAACGACTAATAGAGAGTTTTTGTTTTTGTTTCACACATTTTAGTTACTTTACAGTTTTTTTCATTTCCAGGTGCCATTTTGCAAATTTATAAAGGTAGTCCGTGTCATTACCACAATTCTGACGAATTCAACGACACCTCGAATATGTCAAAATCCGTCCAGCCGTTTGGGCTGTAGAGCGTGCCTAAGAAATGGAAATTCATACAAACATACATACATACGCTCGAAAAACATTACCCTCCTTCTGACGCAGTCGGGTAAAAATCACACTGCTAACCCAACCTTATGAGAAAACTCAGTAGACTAGGCCTATGGATTTACCAATAAAATATTTTGAAATATCAGGAAAAAAATTCTTCGATGATTCTGTACTGACAATGTATGCTAATAGCAAGCGACAAAGTGTAAGGTCAAAAGTAACAAGTGAAAAGTGCGAGGTCGTTAGCCTGTCACCGAGCATCACATTAACCTGGATTCTTCACTCGTTTTGTGTAGGCTGGAAGTATCTACTTTACCTTAAAAAACAATGAATAGAGTAAACAGTAATTTTGAATTTAGAAGGGGTTCATTTGTTGCTCAACGATTGTCCTTTCCCTGTAAGTATTGTTCGTTTCCTAACTGGAAGGCCCCTTGAAAAGTTTTCAGTTAATAATTTGTTAAGACAATTTTTATTTATTGCCAGAACTATCAACAAACAAGACTGGACCTATAACCTATCAAAGTTGTGTAACTAAAGCGTGATGCCCACGGGTTCGCAATCCATAAATGATAAAGAGAACTCCAATTGATTTCCGCGTTGAGCCACCGCAAAGTCATCTGATTGAGCTAACCGTAAAGTTATGGCTGTGTGCCGTTTGCCCACTTAACGCAAAACTCTAGATAAATTGACAGAAAAAAATATATTGTCAATTTAATTCTAATACTGAGTGAACCTACTTCTTTTTTGTCAATTTGCTTTCTACTTTTCTTCGTAATTAATTACGTTTTTGCCACCGATACTTACCTACAATGTGCTGTGACATTAAGTTAATTATGAGTAGAACAAGATTTTGTATTTCTATGAAGGCCTCATTTTTAAACACGAACACGTAAAAAGTTAAAACATAATTATACTAACTCGATAATACCAACATTGAGGTTAAGTTAGTTACATAACTTGTATCTATTGAATAACAATTTATGCTGCAATTTAGCTTTAAATTAACCTTAAACAATAGAGATAAAGGTTTCATGGGCAAACTGCGCCAGCGCTGCGCTCAGGGGGAAACACGACAGTATCCTTGCAGTAACATTGATCAAACTGTCAGCACATAAGTTATTAACCCACTACGTTTAATTCTTTCAAGTAAAAAATAAATTACGCAGTAAAAATACACAAAATCTTACAGACCTTGCATGTTTTTTTTGTAATCTTAACACACGGCCAAAATTTAAATTTCAAATGCATTATTTAACACCTTGTATGTTTTGCTACTCAACGATTTTTTAAGTAGCATTAATAATTAAAATCAAGTAGGAAATAATATTTTGTCAGTACTGCCTCGAAAGAAAACACAAACATTATAGTTGTACTGTTAGTGTCGTTACACTTTGTCTATTGTTTACTAAAATATCTACATTTTGAAATACCTACCATTTGAGGCAGAACTGTCATGGCCATGCCATAAACGTCCTTATAGACCGTGCCTACCGGGGTGGACAAAATAAGTTGGTGAGACGATGTCAAAGCCTTTAACAGAAACACGTGATAAGCTGTCAATAAGAGGAAATACCTAAACGACGCTAAGAAAAGCATTAGCCCAACAATAGAACAGCATGGACCAAATAACAACAACAATCCATTTTATACAGATCAAAGCAAAAATATACGACAGAATTAGATTTTAACGGTAAACACAAAAAGAAAAAAAGCCACGATATAAATTATTTCCTCAAACTTGGCCTCAAAAGTTATAAATAGGCAGAACCAACTTATCTAATCATTATAAGGTAAATTACGAATAGAACGAGGTGCTAATTTTATCCGTAACTAATCTTTATGATCCACATCAAAAGAGGATAGATACAAGAATGGATGCCACGCTTTCTCCGGTTTAATTTACCGAAGTTACTACTTTTGAACTCGTACGAAGTGATTTTATTTCATCGTAATATTTTAAATGTTCGAATGAGTTCGGGGCAACAATCTGTACTCCTTAACGGTAATACATAATTGACGGCGTCTGAAAAAAGTTTAGGTTCGAGAACTAATGGTTACAATACCGCAGTTACAAAATTTGATTAGCGGAATAGTCACGTCGGAATTCGTCTATGAACGTTAATAGTGAAAACTGTGAGGTATGTGGAGCATCAAGGTTAGTAGATGCGGCATCTGAAAGTGACTCTTGAAAATACACGATATGCGATGCAATGGTACAACTTCAATTGTTAGGCAATGGTTTGGTTCACATGCCTATGCTTGTTGAAAAATTAACTTTTTTACATAAATAACTTCATTTGACGAAACTATTTAAAACTATAACATTTATGGATTCCCAAGGGCTGGTTTTTACTTTGTCCAGAGTCTAAGCATTGCCACACAACGTGGCAATGCCGCCAGTCTCTCACGTTACCAGTTGACAGCGTTGAGAACGAATTTTTGATGTTATATTTTATTTTGTGGTTGGTTTAGTTTATTTTAGTTGTTAATTTTATGGATTTATTTTGTGTACTTCGTGCCCTACACTTATTTTAATAATAATAATAATATCTACTAAACAAATAAAATATCTTTACTTGGCTCGCGAGGTTGTCGACATGTGGGATGTGAATTCGGCAATCATTATACCGATAGTCGTCTCAGCCAATGGCTTAATAGCCACGAGCCTCGGCCAACACCTTAGGAGGCTCTCGTTAGGCAGCTGGATCAAGGGCTTGATCCAGAAAGCAGTACTCTTGGACACGGCGCGTATCGTTAGGAGGTTCCTCTCTCAGGAGCCCTGACCACCGATAGCTTGGATTCTGTTCCCGATATCGGTGGGCTACTATTTTTATATTTTTAATTATATTTTTTTGTAGAAATATTTACAAATATAATTTACATGTAATGAAAATGAATTAAGGAAATAATATCTACTATCTTGTTTCGGAACCTTTGCTAGCCGAGACGACGGGCTTGTTGAAGTTTTCTTTGATTTTCTTCCTTATATCATTGCATTCTTCGATTATTTTTCTTCATCACACTAACATCAGTTTCAACTATACCACATCCACAGTTGCCCCTGAGCGTCCTACCTCGATGTCGTTAGTTTCGTCGTCCAGGGGCAAGTGGAACGGTACCGCGGCCGACGACCCGAGATTGCCGCCGATAACTCATCGCCGTGTTTATTCACTATTATCGAATCGTGGACGCAGCCAGCGAAACGACACCATTGTCATTTTGCATTTCTCATTGTTGTCTTCATGTTGACGAACTCCACATTTTTGCCAAACAAGCCGTTGTCAGGAAAGTCGTCATAATTTCTTAGATAGCTCAAAACTGATGTTGCTTTTAAGTCTAAACTAAATTCAATACAATGGCACCAAAATCACAACAACGGTACTTACTCAAGTAAAAAATGGAAGCACACATACACGTGTCAGAATTAAAAATAGTAGGCAGATAGAACAAAATTTTACAATTCAAAAGTTTGTTGAACCTTATTAGTCTTGAGAAATATATTATGTTCAAATTCAAAATAACTGTTTCCAGGTTTATACTGATGTAAACAAATAGATCAAAATAATACGAACACGAGAATGTCTGCAGTAACGGTGCAGATGGTAAGCTTATGGTCATAGAGGTCGCAAGTACCGAGGTTCGAATATGAGACGCAAACAAAATTTACATTCCAGATAAACGTTTCTTAGATGTATCGTAAAACAACGAAGGCGTCACATTTTATATTAACAATAAAAACTGGTTTGGAAATGACCAGCGTTTAATAACATCGACATTCTTTAAACTATTAGAGAGAGTTGTAGGGTCTGGAGAGTAACAAACCTTCGCTGACTATTCATTGTGTTGGTTCTAGCATTTAATTAGTGCCTGATCATTTCGAGCACTTATTGGATCGCAAATGAGTACGAGAAAATTAGCGGTTATTAATGCATTCCGTCTGTTAGGGCACTCGTTTTAGTTCAATCGGTAGCGGAGAGCGCTGATTTTACATGATACAATCTCTATGCAATAGCTAATTGACATTAGTGGTAGTATGATTCTCGATTTCGAATTCCTGTGGTACTTCAATATCTACTCTATGTCTTTCTATTGTTGTTAGCTGTTTAAAATATTTCTTTTCATACTAAATTCAGGACACCATTAATCTAATCTGGAATCTAGCGGATGGTTATTGTTCAACTACAACTTGATTCCTTTACTTTACATTCTTTCCTGAAAGTTTTCAATAATTCTCAGACTAGCCTCTTTAAACAAATGAGGCTCTAGTTTTTTTTTTAGGAAGATGCTGGGATCACATTTTTCGATTTTAGAGAAAATATTTCAGCATTTATCTGTAAGCTGTTTCACATCAGTTTTATTATTCTCAGAACATTCGTTTCTAAGACATGGGATTCAAGCTTAGAGCTTTAGAATTTATATCACTGAATTTAATATGTAGCAACTAAACCACATAATTTGATACAAGATGACTATAATACCAAACATCATATTGCAAGTTTACACTAATGGGCAGGATATGTGTTGAAAAGGTACAAACATAGAGTTATGTAATTGTTTTAATATATCTAGAAGCTTTTTAAAGAAAAGCAGTGATTCAACAATAATGATTTACTGAGATATCTGATTTTAAACCCCAAAAGGCACTGTTAAAACTATTAATTCACCAAAAGGATTTATTTCATCACACCATCTCAATCAGAAAGCCCTAAAATTCATCTCTGAAAAACACAAAGAGGCGTGACGAATAACTTGTAAACTTTATTGCAGGATGGGTGTGATATTGAAATGTTTAAACTGGTTTGCCTCCCGGGCTAGCTCGCTGACCCCGGACTCCCAGGGAATACGGAATCGCGATTCAGGATCAAACGCGCCTAGAGCATAGGAAATTAGAAGTGGCGCCGACCGTGCTATTTATTGTTTTGCACGTTCACCGTTGTGGATTATGTGCTATCGGTGTTGTCTTGCACGCGCTAATCTACATGCACTTGCCTATAATAAATAGTTGCTGTTGTTTATGTATCGAGTATTTGAATAACTTGGTGTTAAAGTTGAATGCCCAAGCAGTTTGCTCAGAATTTATTGAATTTTCATTCCGCCTACCAACTATGGTGAATACTTACAATCCTAATGCGCTTCATCTATCTACGAATGTATCCTTTAGAAATCAGCCCTCATTCAAACTCGAAAGTCGCTCGCCTTCAACGAATGTAGTCCACTAGCAACCTAAATACATGTGTGCCGAACCATGATCATTTGTCCTGGCTACCTCTCTATCAAGGTCAGGTCAGAACATTAAAAAAAAAGCACCTATCCACCACAACTCCTCTCACAGGTAAAAAATTAATGACAAGAGGACTTAACTTTGATGTTGTTAAATGGCAATGTGTGTCCTCAAAAACAGATAAAAAAGTAAATCTGCAAGGTTGGCGACGTGAGTTACTAAACTGAATCTTAAAAACTAAATAAAATGGTTGTTATTTTCTATTGCAGGGTAAGTAAGTAGTTTTAGAAGGGGTCACTGTACCAATCACGCAATGGATATCATTTAAGACATTTTTGTCGCATAAGTTACCTGAGCTTTTCTTGCATTAAGCGTTTGCCATATGGCCGCCTCACAAGAAATTTTACACTGCGATCGTGTCATCTGAGTTTATTTTAATTCTTTTTACGAGCCAATTTTTTTGTATAATTAGTTCATAAATTACTTAAGAATAAGGTATGTTTAATTTGTATTAAAATTACTTGCAATATTGGTGGTTTGCATTATCCAATTTATACGATGATTTTCAGGGTTGACACAACATAAGCTTTGTCTGCAAAATTAAAATGCTCGGCTTAAGTTTTCTATCATCATAGGTACGGATCATTTTCGGTCATGATGATTCTTGACCAAAACGTCCACTCTTGGGACTCCCCAAGAGTTGCCATATCAACCGCAACTGCATCCAAAATTCGAAAAGCAAAGAAAAACAAGCATGATAAATAAATGAAAAGGCTCTATCTATTTCAGTGACTAGCAGTTGAAGTTATAAATATCAATGCCGGTGATACAGCAATGACATGAGTTGAGGAAAATCTTGTTACAATATGAGACAAGGGCATATTGTCCAACACAAAGTTCTAGTAAACAATTATCTAGGACGTCCTTACATCATCAGCCTGCTGTTAACCTAAATCTTAGCAGTTTTCCAAATAATAGTGTATGGTGTAGTATCTATAGGTACTCTCAATGACCAGTTGTAACAAAAAAGTTTGGAAAAAAAACAGGGGAGACCCATGCTCTCCAAAAATAAATTATGTTACAGAATTAATGTACTTAGGTAAATAAAATATTTGGTTACATCATTGTTCTTCTGTTTTGTTACATTTAATAAGCTCGTTTTAATTATTATTATTGTTTTTAGGCAGTTGTCTATTTATGAAACACCAAGGCTGCGGCTGTTCGTGTTAAAATCTTAGACCGGGATCTAAAAGTTTTAGGTGCTGTAAATGTTGATCGATCGATTAATTGAAGCGGTACGCGAAACAGACATTCAGTTGCGCTCTTGACAATTGCCTGCAGGACCTGTGTAAGTACTGTGTCTAGCTAAGACATTTACCTGTTCATGCCCAACAATCCATTGTAGTGATTTGATGATACTAAGCTCAACAGTACTGAATTAAATAAAACAAGCTAAACGACAAAAATAATAAACCCAACAGATAAATTATCACTATCTTCAGCGACCACATTACATATGCTCACAAAATTAACATTGCAAAATTATGTTCAACCCTAGCAACATTGTGGCTGTGTGCGTAAAACCTTACTTTCCCACATGCGCAATACTGGATGTGCTGTTGTGTTGGTGGCGCTGTGTGCGTGGGTCGGACAACAAGCTATGCGTCGGTATTTATCCCACATTAGCATGCATCCGTACCATTGATCCGTCCTCTTTGTTCACCCAAGCCCTTTATTTGGTGGATAACCCAAAAATGGGTAACTACAACAACATAATGATGTTGTGGACACAGATTGACACATAATTATGATATGGCTTTATTTTCTCACACGGCTTCAATCAAGTGGTGAAATTTCTTGTTGTACTCTTTGAGTGCGATGACAGCCGGCTAGCCCACCGAGTTTCCCCATTATATCGCAATCTTGTTCACTTTAAAAGGCAAATAATTGGACACTTTCTATGAGATTTTTATGAGCAAGAAAATGCTTCCGTTGTCACGAAATTACAAGCTTGTTATATTTTAAGCTTTTCACTCCATCAGTCTGTCAGACAGATCTCAAAAACTCTAGTTGATACAATTTTCATTAATATTTTCCAGGAAGCGTTAGCTGATTAATTCTGGGCGCGCATCCAGGCGGCCGCTACCCAGGATAAAGGGAAACAATTTTATAGGCTAGTAAAATATTAAGTAAAACGCATTCATAACACTGGAATAGGGCTGAAATGAAAGCAGCCGGGCAGTAGTAAATATCGTGTGTATCGTCTGATGGTGCCGACTTGGAGAATAACCGCCATCGCCGCGAAATGAACCCGCATGCTTATTTGAATCAAATTATAGTTTTATTTTTTGATTTTGATTGTGTGACAATTTAATTTACTTCCTGTAAGCTTTTGTACGTGTAGGTGTGGCGATAAAACTCTAGAGCGAAAATGAAAAGCTTTCTGTGCTAGCTTGTATAAAGCATGTAAGTCATCTTTAGCAAAGTCTGCCATATTATAAACTTATTTTACGATTATACCTGCGACATCGATGCCAATTTACAACTTATACAAATGTAAAACAACCCACTTGACCAGGATCCAAGAAGTAGGCAAGAAGAAAATTGTGACCCAAAACCTATTCATTAACATTTGAAAGTCGAAAGCTCGAAATAAGCAAAGGTACAAATGAAACGAAGATTACTAGACACGTTTAGTTTTCTCAGTACATATCATTATTGGTAACCCGACAGATTTATGTAGTGCTTGATATGGATTGTGATTCAGTGCGGTTTCCTCATGATTGTATTTGGTCGTGTTACGCCGGGCGAGCATCCAAGTGTGGGTTTATGACAATAATGTAACCTGTGCCCGGCCGTCGGCATCGGGCAATAAGTTACTTTTGTTTGTTGGTAAGCTTATAAAACTATAGAACACTTGAAAATGTGACATACATTTTATATAATTTTATACACTTTTTAATTTGAAAATTTCAGAAGTAGTGAACCACGATTGCTACAAAAGGTTGAAAATCGCAGGGGTTTTTGCCTTTAACGGTTATGGTGTTAGCACAGCTTGAAGTCCCGAAAAGCCAAGAAGAAATGTAACGATTTTAGTGGTATATGTAGCTATGAATCGCTGGGGCGTTGCCGACCAACATTGTAACCCATTTTTTCAGCCTGAAGCGTTGAATTTATCTCGTGAAAAAAATATGCCGTGATACCAGGCTGCAGGCTGGCTGGGTGCTATTTTTGATCGAAGGAATTATTATTTCTTATGTTAAATAAAACGCAAAACTGCTTACAAAATATGCCTTAAATAAGTAACTACTTGGTTAATTAGAATTATTAATTTAGTTATTTAATCAAATCAAACTAAAGTAACACAATGATTATGCAAGACGGTAAACGAACTTGTGTTTCGCTTTTAAAAATGCAGAACTAAGTTTCTTAAGCATCTAAAGAGAGAAAACGCAAAATGAGGGAGAAATAATCAAAGCACTTAGTGAGCTCGAATTAACTAAAACAGCGGCCAACTATTAGGTTAATAAATGTAGTTGCTCTTACAGAAGGCAAGCTACTTAATTAGCCTAGTTTACAAGTTACACTTAACTGTACGCTTATTTCATTATGTTAACAATTTCATGTAAACTATGTGTTTGATATTTTTAATGTCAAACAGTCGGTATGACATTTTATGAGACATCGAATAGGTGTCAGTTAACGCATTTGCATATTCGCGTTAAATCTTACTTGTAAAAACTTTACGGTTATTTCTTAACTGTTGAGTAAATAGAGGTTTACTGCATGCATTCTATTCCATCTTGAATAGACTGATTGAACCCTGGACAGACGATGTAGCGATAACTGTAATGTTCCATGACACACCCACACGCATAATACCAACGTATCTAAAGCATCGCAAATTTTCCTTTATCCTACAAAACGAAGCGCGTACCGATTAAATGAGGTGCTCGCGTTTCTCCAGATAGCCAAGCGTGCTTCTGTCTCCCTCCCTCTCACGAGGACTCTGCAGTCCGTCCCTCTCCCACCAGCTTGCGCAGCCTCATCTCGCCGGCACCTCGCCGTCGCCTTCAAGTCACATATTTTATTTGTGGAGCCTTCCTGCATCCAGAGGGGACTAAAGCCTCCCATGCACAAAACGATCTCCACTACTGTTCAAAATCGAGCCTTCGGTACGGTGGATTTATAGAATTAAATGGGGTTCAGAAATGAGTCGCCCAGTGAATGGTGGGTTTACGTTTGTCGTGTCGGAGACCTGCCAATAATATTCACCCACACATTCACCAGGATGCAATAATCGTAGCCGATTTTATGCTTATAGGTGTGGGACACACGCGAATAGGTGACGATACGACGAAGGCTGTAAATTGTGATGCAATGAAAACCTGGAATGTTGTCACGTCTCAAATACATTCAAATGCATATTGCTAAAGATTGTATTGTTATTATAATGTGAAAAAGACATTTATTAATGTTGGATACTAAATGCGCTTAAAATCATATTTGTTGCGGTGGCGCTTACTTTACATCAAATATTTATAATGCAAAGGAATATACCTAATAAGATCCACAGCAATGAATTTGTCATTAACTTAACAGTAAGTACTACAAAGCATGTTACTTTTTTTAAAGTTGGAAATAAAGATCAAATTCCACTCAAAACAAGATGACAAACATCTCATTAATAAAATTTCATTAACCATAAAAAATCATTCAGAAATTTTAACGTACACAGCAATACACTTAACACTTAAACAGATATTAAAAAGCTTTAAAAATAAGTTGTAAAATATAAGGAATATGTTACAGAGGTTACTAACAAAGACAGCTAAACGATTGTGGGTATATGACCCGGAGACGAAATGCCCCGCTCTGAATCATGTCGCTAAAAAAAACTATAAAAAGTCCGCGTTAACAATGTCGAGGAGTAATTTAGTTTAGTCCCGCTATTAAGTTATTAGCCGTATACAAAACATAACAAGTTAATATACAGTAGATATATCAAAATCTAATGGTGTAGATGTTACAAATTATGATGGGGGCGGATTGGAGATGGCTGTAAAAAAAATTTAAGACACCGCATGTGCTAGTTGTTGGTGCTCTATATGCAAAAAGTCTTGTTGACCTGACCATTTTGATCACCTTGTTGATATTGTTCATGTGGTAAGTAGTTAGTTACTAGTGGTTAGGAATCTTCTTGGAAAACATTCGATACGGAAAATAGGTATGGTAAAAACGATGAAGAAAGGCTACGCGAATTTTAGTTTTTAACGCGGTCGATATTTTCGGGACCAAAACAAAAATAAACCATTGCGGTTTTACATGCAAAAATAAAGCTTTTAATAACACTGTATGTAAATTATTATCAAATATTTAACTTAATGTGATAATTAATATCAAAGCGGACATAACCACAATAATTTACAAAAGTAGAAACCTAAATTAATTGAAAATTCTGTAATCCTTTATTAAAATTAGGGTGTGTTTGTCACGTGAATATGAGATGCATATTTGCTGCCGATGGAATTCATTGAAACCGATATGACGTCACCGCCCGCCGCACGAATTTCAAAAACACATATAAAATTAAGCGGTACAAAACCGGGGTTACTAAGTTGAAAAAGAGAAATAAATAACCATAAGCCGAACCACGATTGTCGCGGCCGATTTTACGAGCGAACCACGATGAATTACTGCAACCATTGGATCTTTTGCGCAACTTACAAAGCTCTGTATTCATTAATTTACGTGACGGTTCCGAAGAAACTCTTTAAACGCATATCTCTGACGTGAGTATTGCTGAGAAAGTACGCAAAATGCAAAGCCAATTGTTCCGTTTGGAAAATTCCCGCCTAACAAATTTCTGGTCCTGTTTTCCGAATTTCAGTCTTATGTAGTTGTTTTTAGGGCCACGTGAAACAAAAGCCTACTCGCAAATCTAAGTTGGCTCATTTGTTTCGTGTTCATAATATTGGTCCTTCGAGCGTCTTATTTTATTTTCGGTATGCAAAGCATTTTATGGTTCAACTGTGTGAGGCTTGCGTGTCTCTCTTCGTTATGTATTTGGGATCATTCTTTGAATACCACATTACGAAATTGGTATTTCACTTTATCGATTAACATAAATACTTACTTAATTAGGACGTAAAACTCACTATTGTATTATCCCGCCCGGGTTTAGTCAAGTATCAAGTATTTCACATAAACCCAATTATGAAACCTCTTAAATGGAAATAAAGTGGAAAATAATGTAATTTGAACGTGTCTTCCCGTAATGTCTTGCTCTATTTCATAAATGGTGACACAAAATATGAGTATTTTTCGTAATAGCTGGTATTTTCTTATAAAAAATGTTGTAGACAGCCTCGAAGCTAAATAACGACAAAGCTACCGAGATGAGCAGGAAGCCGGCTATATTAGTACCAAGGTACCAAGACAAAGAGCACTGGCAAGCGCAGTTCACGCATATTTAAATAAATAAACCCAGATAGAACGTTGTGAGGCGTACGCGCATATACGCGGGAAATACACTCACTTGCAAACCATATGGATGCGGTGAATAAGTGGATGCTTATAAAAAATAATATTTTTAAAAAAAGGCAACACATAGAATGACTGAAGCTGTGGAAAATTATTCCATTTACTTCCATGTGTATGTATTTCTGATATCCGCTAGACAAAAGGAAAAATCTAGAGTTTTCCAATAACAATGACTTGTCTTCATTCTAGATCAGGAAAAGAATATTGTTATTGAAATAGACGTTTCGTTATAATTTATTAGTTTATTTAGAAGAAATAAAAATTGCCTTTTTGCCGCATCATCTTTTTTCATCGCATTACGTACAGCCTTTCCTAAACTGAAAAAAAAAAACTATTTTTGAGTCAACTTTCAGTCTGAGACAATTAGAATAGCCTTATTTACCTACTGCTCCTACTACCTTTCTTCTTCTATCTGTCTTTGAAACATTCGTCACTTGATGATCGAAATTGATACTTTTATCATTGGAATTTCACCTACTGCTGAATTTAAACTTTTGTGTAACCCTTGAAGCTAAATTAAAAAATTCAATCTCAATTTTTTTTTCGGACTCCTCCATTTTACAACCTATATCAGCGTCTCGGCCGCGAATATCAGCTCTGACCGTGAGAATCCGATATTCATTAAGAGAGCTGTGACGGTGACATCTGTTTATTTGACACGTATGCATGTATTTCTGTTAATTCATTGTATGTAAGCGAGCCTTGTGTCGGCTCTACCTGTGTTAACGTGTACAAGGCCTTATTGTTGTACCTACTTCTTATTGGTAAAGATCCGGTTGACAGCAGATTTTTCCAGGCAGTGTTTCTTTAGATGGGCACAAAAGTTTCAGGGTTGTTGAGAAAATGTCAATTTGAAGGCTCAGTTAACTACGTGTTTTTTTATGAACTAGTTGATTTGTTTATTTGAATTAAGAGGTTTAATTACTAAGCAGAATCACATTAACTACCAAAATAATATTTAGGTACAACCACAATTCTTTTGGTTGAGTTTTCAATCAATGATATGTTACTTTGTAGTTTAAAAGCACGAATCTTTTTTGACCCGAATTATCTTTCAGCTATAAATGTTAGTCCACAGGCCCTTAATCATTAAAGAGGTACTTTTTAGCTCCAGTTCATCACGAATTAAATGCTTTATCTTAGTATAACACAACTTTTTTTTAATATCCACGTTATGACCCGCTAGTTTAAGTAAAAAATATTACGGTAGTCGACACGCTTGACAGAGTTGGACCGTCGACTAAGATTACAATCACCTTTCATAAACTGTAAATATAAATTTTGGTACTATTGTACTTGTGACTTGCATAAGGATAATGATACTTTAAGATTGGTATAGCTTAATGGATAATTCTTGTGTCTGGCTGTAAGTTGATTGAATGTTAAATATCCGGATCTGCATCGATGACGATGATTTTATATTTATGGGATATCATCAAATGACTCCTGACTCTGGGCGGAACACGACCCATCTTATCATCATCAATATAATAGCTGCTATAACTGACACCATCTAACTTTTTAATTTTACTCAAAATCTGTTAGGCTTAGCTCCATTTAGTGTAAGTGGACACAAAAAAATTGCCTGATATCCTGATCACTACCTGCTACGATCGATAACAATAAGCAATATGTCAAGCATTATGATTAATTACGATCATGCTCCTTAATACCTCCTTGATTTGGAACCTACCAAATGTAATATTTCAATTCAAGGTTATGTCAGCGACCGAATTTAAAACAAAAATTTTATTTATGGTCCGACAAACACGGTGATTTCCAAAGGTGTTTTACAATAGCCTCTTATTTACTTAACATCAAACATTTTAACATGCCTTGTAATTTAAATAAAATATTGTTTACAGCATTTAAAGATTCTTAATGTTCATCGAGGCTGTATAAATTAACGATAGTCTTGCGCACGTCTTTTTCAGATATCGGAAAATTACTACATATTTTTACGTTGATTTCGATATTTCCTGAATAATTTGCTCACTCGTTCCAAAGAAAGTGTCAGTCTTTTCTGTCACTGTCACTTTACCTATTCTAACCAGACTTTTTCCGTGTCGTTAGTTGGATTTGAGAATTGAAGGACTAGTAGGAATAAAATGTTGAACTACTGCTTACATTGCTAGATTAAGAAAACTTCAATTCAGCTCAGAAATCATTTACCAAAGTAATTTTACAATTCGTATTTATGAATACAAAACAAGACACTGTGTTGAATGCTAAACATTCAATGACGTTATTTCTAATAAGTCAACTCTATCCCCATACGTCAAAGAAAAACTCATTAATTTATGAGGTCAAACATAGACTTCCAGATAGAATTGCGCAGTAAATACTCCTATAACATAGTCAACATGTAGATGATATTACGAAATGTCATACGGCATCTGCGCTGGCGACCCGCTTATATGTGCAAGCGCATTGCAGCGTAAGTATTCAATTTAAGGTAATGGGGCCTGTACGTTCACACACGGCTCGTATTAAATGTAGGTCTTAGACAACCTGTCTAATTAATATTATGAGACATAGGTGTATCTGTGGCGACGCTGCTGCGAATACTAGGACCAGTTTTCTTGGGATTCAAAACGTGTACGCTGTAAATCCTGTAGCCTTGTTTGCTAATTAGATAAATTGAATTTCTAGTTAAAGGTCAAATTATTTTCGCAGTAACTGTTATTTGCCTTGGGTGTGCACCTGTGCACGGTTCTTCCTCTAAAAATTAAGAGGTGTTATTTCTATTGTAAATTTTAACCATAAAAGGTTAACAAGACCAAAATTAAAATGTTTGTGCTTTAACCACAAGCATTTCACAGACACCAGACTCGCCTAACCTATGATATCTTGCCAAACAGTTACAGACTATTGATTATTACCACAACTAATTTAATGATAACTACTATCCGATACCTTGGCAAATACTGTACAAATACCACCAAAGTGTTTGTAATTAATACGACAGAACATATAATTAGGTAGCATTTAGATATCAGACTGCCCATTTGCATAGCGTTTAGATTTCAGTAATAAGACAGCATTGCAAACTGTTTAAGAATTGCATTTGCAAGAAAATACTCGCACTTAGGAACTAAGATTTTATTTAGGGCGGATATAATTCTTCGGATTTCTGTGAGTGCAACCCTTTTGTCAGTCTTTTGTGAGTTTAGAAGTAGAACCTTTTAATGTCAAGCCCCACTTGTCACAGAAACGCACAAAACCTTTCGTAACTTCGAAGCTACGCTACCTAAATGGTTTAAAAATAGCTGAAGGCACAATCAAGTGGGTGAAAGAGGTTGCCAGCCAAATAAAGTGTGTTACGTAGTGCTCATCGCGATGACCAGTGTCACAGCAAGGCTGCCGCTTATGGCAACACTGAGAATCATTTTTCCTCCTTCCTACCCGGAGCAGAGCGGAACAACCTTGCTCATCGCTCAGAGGTCGCCACCCAAATAAACGTAAACACTTTTTGTCGTTCTTTGTCATGTCACGAAAAATAAAATATACAGGTAATTATACTCGCAAACATTGATTCGGCTAGTTCTGAGGCTCTGTATACCCTTCATAATTGTTGCGTCTTAGTTTGTTTTTTGTTAGCTGCGTATATTTCATATTTTTTTAACATTACAAGATTATTTTGTTTGTTAATGACACTTTTTTCATGTATTTAATTCCGAGAAGTTCATAAATTAATCAAATACTTCTTATATCTCTTCACCTTGACGTCATTCAGTCGTAGAGTCAATTATTTAGTGTCAATTATTTCTTCAGACCACCCGTTTAGTTAGTTACTACCGGAATACTCCCACACTGTTTGATCGCAGCATTTATACGAAGATACGTCTAATTTAAACGCTGCATTTGAATACAGATCTGGAGTGTGATACTAATAACATATTATTGAGAACATGTGTCTAATGAAACAACTTTTCCTTTATCTTTGTCTGGTAGTGTTGATCTAAGTATCAACTTCTTTTGTCACAATCTGAAATAATGTAGAGCATAGACTTAAGACCTTTGAGCCGAAATCAAAGACCGATTGTATTTTTTAAAAATTATTTAGTATTGAGATAAAGTAATTACTTTTCTGGATTATTCTGTCCGTGAATATCGGCACAAAATAGCCTAAGCTATGCCTTTTAAGGTTTCAGTATAGGACTGATGATCAAACTATTCGAATTAGGATCACAATCAAAATTGAGGTTGTTTTACTCAGTGAAGCAATAAAGCCTAGCTGTAGTAGGCAGTAGACGATCGAGTTGATTGATTGAAACTTCACCATACTGTTTAGAACGTCGATATTTGCATACAAATACTCGATTTGATTATACAAATAAACAGTTTTCATTGCATGTTTAGTTGGTGAAATCAGCGTTTACGTCCTATACAGACGAGGACACATTACACACTTTCTTATTTTCCCGACTTCACAAGGTAATCTAGTAATAGGCAATCTCAGGGACTCTCTCCTCGCTTAAACGCATGGTGAAAGTATATTGCGTAAGCGCCCTGCCGTGTATACCGCAAATCACAGAATTGACGGATAGTGTTGCAAGATTAAGTGCATTTCCATTATGATTGAAAGATTTTGAGTGATTTTGGACTGCTGATGATTGTATTGTACAGTACTTACTAGCACCTATTTTGAGTTACCGTGTTAAGCAGCAAAGGGTTTGCTTACTCAAAATGGTCACTAAGTAGGCAGTAGAACCCCTTCAAACTGAACAGCTATGTTACTAAGTGTGACAAGTAAAAGTTTCTTTAAAAATACTTCTGATTCATACTTTTTGAGTTAATTTGAAGTTGTATCAATCAAAGTTTGTTTTCTAAAAGTTAAATTTCCTGAGAGAAACGCAGTGAGTATCACATTATGAATATTGGATAGTGGCGCCTTAAAGAAGACAAAAATCATACTTGAATGGAGCCAAAACTCATGTTGCTAGTTATAATGACTGAGTTGGTCCAAATGACAGTATTCAATAAAAAAAGCAGAAAAGGACTTTAAAATCTATACTCTGGCAACTTTATAGCACTCTGCAGTACTGCCATGATTGCGAGAAATTAACACCACACGTAGCAGTGTGAGGAAATAATAAGTAATCGTGATAAAGATGGCTGACCTAAGAAATTGAGTGTTAAGCAATGAGCTCCGGGCTTATACGAGTAAGTGGTGAGCATCGTAATACATGTACCTACACCGAGTTTTGTACTAGGGTATGATTCAATTTACCGTTAAAAATAGAAAAAGTGGAAATATTTAGAGAAAACCTTAGCCCAGCAGTGGTACCTACTGTGTAATTAAGTGTATACTTTTTAACAATCTCACCTGATGGATAGCAATGATGTGGTCGACACGTGGAGCGCACTTGTCTAGATGTTAACTATTTACTCTTGATTTAAGAAGAAAATTAATTACTAGGGTGTTTATTAATTTATTTCTCGTAAAAGCTGCTCCGCTATTCCACCGTGAGTTTTATTTCCAGAAAATCTGTACGGTCCTCCCTGGAATCTTTGCTCGCCCCAGTTTTGTATAACATTTATTTAATGACGGTATAGTTGGAAAATCTAGCACATCCTTAAGAAATTAATTATGGCGAAAGCCGTACAAGTACAAATTAATATATCAGCTTAAGGTGAATGGATGAATGCTCTCACTGCCATTTTGTCGCTAGATGGCGACACATCTACAATTTCGAACATTTTCAATTTTTACACCTAACATAGAAAGTTTTAATAGACAACTTTATTATAGGCGACACCTAGGGCATTACCTTGATTTTTTTTAGATAATCACTATGCTTGTTAACTGCTACCATACAAAGATTACAGCAGAATAAAGATTTAGCCGCATGAATTTACTCTTAACACACACATGCAAAGTAAATAGTAGTAACTTTCGACCCTACTAGATGTCGTTTTATTCAAAAATGGTTGGAAATTAAAATGTCCAGAGGACCAAATTGTTATATTCCAATCTATTTCTTATTAATATAACCTTAGCAATGATTATCATCACGCTATACTTTCGGGAAGCTGAGCAGCTAAAAACCTTGACATAAATAAGGTCGGCTATTTGAAACATTTATCAACCGTACAAATAGACTGTCGGTTTAGAGACTGCCTTTCATTAGGCTTGGTGTGGGTTCAAATCTCAATAGTTGTATTTATTTTTGAATTATTTTTCATCTTTCTTTATCCTTACCAAACCTAATATTTTCAAATATTAATAATAATATAATTATTGGTCTATGCATATTTTTGTTTCTAGGCTCGATATCCTATCGGATTTGGTGGTGAAAAGGTATCCCTTTTCACCATAACAAATTAGGTATTCAGATAAATTATTTTGGGTAATAAACATTGCATGTTACGCTCTAACATCGCAATCAGTAAACATGGGCTCGGCGTACGACTATGCACCGAAACTCACACATCTGTGATCAGTGTCATCACAGTCGCAACCTACTGTTACCGATAGACAAGGATAGAGATAGGAGACGGCGCTGTCGTGCGAGCGAAATCGCGTTAGCTGCCGAATGTTGACGAATGTTTACGATTATGAATGACATGGCATGTGGTAGCGTTAGCAAATAAAATAAAAAACATTAATTATTTTGAGGTACTTAAAAAAAGAAATATTGTTCGCTCGATCGCGCAAGGTTACTAAAGCTTTACTTCTGCCTTTGTTTTCGGACAATAACAAGCCACTTTTGTCTCCTTAATTCATCTTTAGGAAACCTGAATAAAAAAGAGCCTTAAGTATCACCATTATGCATTTATGTATAAATAAATAAAGAATATGGCTGCACATGACGTGCAGTTTGGGAGTTACGAGGAAGCCTTGAAATCATAACCGTTTGCTTTGCCACAGTCGCGTAATAAAGATAACTAAATATAGTGAAGTAGTGATTCTGCACTAACAATTAGGTACTAAAAACTAGACTTTGTCTTATAAAATATTTTTTTTTAAATAAGTACCTGTTGCGTAAAACATAACTGTTATCAATTATTAATAAAATTGACTTGAATTTAAATAATCATGGTTGGTAAAACAATAATAATAAAAAACTATTAATATGTTTGAAGAAATTTGTGTTGCTAACCTTACGTAACCTCGTTCTGATACTAGTCGTCGCGCGCGTTGTTTACAAAATCTCTCAACAACTCGCGAATTGTGCGTATCGTGTCTCTCACGCATGTTTTTAATATCTATCTCGCTCTCACAAACATGGCGAAGCAAACGATAAAATATTTTTGTTATTTTCAACAAATTAACATTTTTGGCTGTATTTACGAGTGGTGTGTCTTATTTTTATTCCTAGTATTATTAAAACACTGTTGAGCTGCAAAGATTAAAGATTTTATTAGGTACAGATTTTTGGTTTCCTATGTTTAGGTAGGTACTACTTGATACAGAAAGTCAAGTGAAGTCAATTTTTTTTCAAGTCTATGCAGTGAAGGTAGTTCAATTTACACGATAATTAGTAATAAGTACTACTAATTAATAACAATTTCCGAGATACTGATAAAAGCTAACATGTGGGTAGAACTAGGTAAGTATATTTATTCATAGTACCTACCTAAACAAAAAATCTCTAATAAAATTCTTTGCCTTAAAAATCTAGAAAAAATATAGGTATGTTTAGGTATCAAATAGGTACTAAATTTTTGTAAAGGCGAATTGAAATTTTTGAGCCTTTACGTGGAGATCCTAAATGTCGGCAGTCCATCCTGACATCAGAATGACTGCCCATTTTTTAAATTCATTTTCTCAGTTATTAATTAGGTACCAATTATTTAAACAAAGGTATCAAATAGTAGCAAATAGGTATTAGATCTTAGTAATATTTTTAAGCTGATCAGTCATTTTGGCCAATCATTCTGAAGGTCACATCAATGATTTTCCGTGCGCGACTGAGTGCCAATTACGGGCAATCACTTAGTTGAGTAGGACCGCTTGCTGTGACTAAGTCCCGTATCTAATGGTAATAAAGGTATATTGTACCTACACAGGTTGTTGTAATGTGACTGAACCTAAATAGTACCTAACGTGTAAATAAATTGTGACGTGTAGGTACTAAATAAATAAAAGATTATTTATGCAATTATTCGTCGCGATCTAAGAATGTTTTCTTTAGGTGATACAGTCGTAACATTCAGTGATTAGTGTAATTACTGGCGTTCTTTGGTGGAATGGTTTTAGATGGCAAAGCAAAGGGTTGTTATCAGCTTAGAATATCTTGGTATTAGTTGGTTAGAGTAGGTACCTACCTATGTAAGTACTCGTATGTGTCACCGGATAATTCCAAACATCGTAAGATTGTAATAAATGTTGTTTATGTTTTAGACTATAATCTATGATTATGTTGAGAACAGATAATGGATTGTGGAGGTCTGGTAGGCAGCCGCACCACGTAAAATACTGGTATTCAGCTGAATCCGGTTTGACTGGAAGCCAACCCCAGTAGGTATAGTTGGGAAAGGGCTAGGCAGATGATGTGTTGAGAAGAAATAATTTCGAATACACTGAATCACACCCAAATTCAATAGTTTACAATACTTGTCTTATCTAGAAGAAATTATAAGTAAGTAGGTACTTGTAAATATACAATCTTACGCGACTTATAATATTACAATCATGCGATACAAATGCAAAAAAATACATCATCTGTGAAAATGTCAACTGTGTAGCTATCACGGTCCGTGAAATACAGTCTGGTGACAGACAGAGACGGACAGACAGACATACGGACCGACAGACGGACGACCATTGCGTAGGTAGCTAGGAAAAAAATAGGTAAGTTTGCCTACGCTGATCGCCTGATTTAGGTATAGGTACCCTAAGTATACCTACATGAACTTCTTTTCTCTGATTTGATTCAACCCAAATTAACCAATGAATTAGTACTTAACCGTGTCAGAAAATGTTTTATCAGTACCTACTTACATACAGTGGAAAGATTTTTAAATCTTTAGGTAGGTAGGCACTATTTATTTAAAGTAGATAAGTAATACAATAATAACATTAGTATTGTATCTGTGTGAACCAAAGGCAGATCGCAGATAATTGTTTTCACTTTCTAGCATTATTTCTCATTCCCTAAAAAAAACATTTCATCAATCATAAAATATAAAATCCGCGGGCAAACCCGCGCGCCGGCGCTAACTTGCTAGAAACACAATTTTGACACACAATCACGCATGGACTGGAACAATTTGGCAACACGCGTTGTTGCCAAATTGCGTCTTGAATGGCAACGTCGCATCGCCGCGTCCGTCACTCGATAACCTTGGCGCTTGTTCGAATTTTCGAACAGCGCCATCTACTTAAAATGTTCACCGCACGTAAACTCGTAACACAACAGCAATGAACTTTTTCTCGGTGGTTCTATAAATTTCTGTCAGATGGCGCGATTCAGGTCACTCACACATGTAAAGATTTTTCGTTTTTTATTGGGTCTAATTCTCATAGAAAGACTGTTTTTTTTCTAAAATTTGGGCGATAGGCGATCACAATACATTATAAAATCTCATTATACTTGCTTTATTCTGCAGAAACTGTTTATTTACGGAGATTACAGCTACTGAAAAATGTATGGCGAGGTCTCTTTAGGGATCCCCCTTAAGTATAAAATAGCCCCGTTTTTCAAAAGAAAAGTCTGTTCTCGCAATTATCGTAGCAGTTGACTGCACTGGATCTAACATCCTCACATAAAATACTAGCTATTGATTCGGAAAAATCATCTGTGTAAGGGAAGTTCTTCTTTAAAAACTGAGTTTTCTAAAGCAATGTGCCAAAATATCGAGATAACAGCAATGGCAGGGAGCAGAGCTCATTGCTCGCAGAACGGATAGTCGGCGGGCCGAACGGTTCAGAAGTCTTCCTTTTCGTCGTTACACTCTTGTCAGAGTTGTGGTCGTCACATCAGGCCGCATTGGTGACCTGCCGCGCGCTCTTTTACCCTCAACTTTTCCCTGCAATACAATTCGTTCCATTGATGTGTCATCTCAACGTGTGATATATCCAAAAAGTGAGGATGTCGTATGATCGCCGTTTGATCTTATCCGCGCATTCACTTTTATTTGATATCAGTGCCCAAGGTATCTTGATGACGTATGTTTGAACGATGTCGCCGATGACCTGGTAAAAGCTGCAGGTATCAGCTCAATGCTAGATGCGCAGGGCCAGTCGATGTGGCGACGATAGGACTCTCGCCTATGTCCAGTGAAGGACGAATTTAGGCTGAAATTATGATAATCGAAATAAGCTCCAGTTTAGAATAAAGATTCAATCATCTCATAAACTGAGCGTAATAAGTCATAATCAAGTATGATTTTTTTTTGCCAAAGCACTCTGTGGTCACCAATTAATCAACCAAAGGAGAACCGATATCCCAAACAGACACCTACGTTTAGTTGACGCGATATAAACAGAAGGTTCTTCAGAATCGATATTCTCAGAAACGATTTTAAAAAAAGACATTTGTATCATTTCGTGACAATGATAAGAGGCAAATAAAGATTGGGAAACCGATACCTTTTAGTATTTAATACGTAGGTCTACAGAACCTTTTCCAGTCTTTTGTTAAGTGAAGGAGTCTGATGTAAGCGAGGGACAAAATGAGATGGAAAGGATTTGTGAATTGTTAAGTATAGGTACTGACGTATACAAAGTTTTGTTTCATGCTCATTGTTAAAGGTATGGAAAAACCTTTTTTAAGTTCATGGTCGAGATTTAAAGAAGTCAATGATCTATTAAGACTATTCTAAACTATGTTGGGTTCAGCTTCCTGTCTAACCGGAAGCAGCTATGTACATACCAGTATTTTACATCCCAGTTGCTGGGCAACACGAAACCTTAGGTATTATCGTAGACTGGTTATGATACTAACGTAGGTACTTCTAGCTCATAACGAAAGCGGCGGGGAAGTTCTTATACCTACATAACAAAGAATTATTTTTTATTCTAAGTTCTACAAATGGTATCCGAGACTAAAGACTTGACGTATGTTCCAAGACAAACAGAGGCCCTAGACAATGTGACATTCAATTAGCGAATGCGACTGTCGAAATGCCTAAATGTAGGGCTTTAATCACGTGACATTTCGATAGCATCTGTCAAACCCATACATTTTTGACGTATTGACAATCGCCTTCGCCATGCTACCGTTGACAGAATGTCACTTGTCTAGAGCCCCAGGACGCCTGTCTTCTGTCACCCATGACGATCCTGTCAACCTGATGCATTCGACCGGTTACAAAATGACCAACAAAATAATAACCAACTTATTGTTCGAATCGGCCCTGTCAATAATGCTTACACGTATTTTTGAATACGTAAATAAAAACATAAAAAACTAAACTACATGAAATTGGCTACCAATTGAAAGATAAAAAATACCAAATATAGTTCACAATATAGACAAAAACAAGTAATACAAGCCAACCTTATTTAAACAATATGAGATTTCACAAAATGTCATGAGATATTTTTGATAGATGGACTTGATAACAAACCATTGTAATACAATAATATTACGGAATAGATTTGACTATGACTTATTAGGTCGATTAATTAAGATTTAATGTCATTGATTCAGTTGGTGTTGACTTTGGCCAGTTTCAAGAACTTCTTACTTTCATTTTTAATTTTTTTCTTTCTTTCAATGTTAATCATAAGAAGTTCAATTTGAAATTTTGACACTAATGTGCCAAAAGTCGATTAAAAATGAGGTTCTATCAAATAAAAAGATTGTCCAGAAGTTCTAAACAAGTCACTCTCAAGCAGGCATAATCACCACCATCATTTATTTATTTGCCCAAACATGAGTACAATACATGCTACAACAAATGAAAGTCTCAAATATAGTAGGTGGCATTCAATCTGTGATCGAACTGATGAACTGAGTTCATCAGTTCATCAGGCTGCTTGTAAAGTGACTTTTTTGGCACATTTTATTTTTTTTTTCGCGGTTCTGTTTTTTACAAGTCAATTTTTAATCACAAATTAAAGTAAAAAGTAATATTTTGCTTATTTTTTATTTTATTTTGCTCGTTTTGTTTCCAAAATGATTTTAAACACGAGTCTGATGTTTATTCGGATTTGTTTAACAGAAACGTTACGTCTAGTAGAGATTGCTTTATTAAATGAGATACTTGGATGTCGGGAAAGATTTATACAACACCGATTAGGAATGAAACATGAGGGTGTCACTTGCTTATCATTCTGCGGAAGTTAAAGGGTTCCCGGCTGGACACCTGTAGGTGCCTGAGATTTTGCAGTATAATGAAAAAACCATCAACCTTCAACCTTAATTAATATATTATGCAAGCAGAATTATACATTAATTAAGGTTGAAGGTTCATTAAACTAACCAAACGACTAATCCAAAGTCAAGACTTATGCTTACCTTAAACGATCTGTGAATATTGCATTTAGTTTTAAAACTGATTTTATAATTAAATAAAAATAATTTAACAAGTATCCTCCAGCCAACAACTCAGTTTTCAGAAAAAAAATGGAAACGGGGTGTATTTCAACATTAAATAACTAGGAAACAAGACAGCAATTAAGTTGTGCTTTTAGTAAAAATGTCGAAGTTATTTGCAGAATACTTACTTTAGTAGAGTAATAATTTAACACGAAAACTTAGATTATTTTAGCTTAAACGTAATCATTACATACCTGCCGCATTCAAGATTTTAAACTTCGTTACGACTTCACGTTTGGGTAACATTTTTGCGTTGCAACATCCTTCGGACCGTGACAATAGTTAGCCGACCGAAGTGACTGTTAAAGGAAGCGGGGTTATTATTAACCAACACGTAAGTATGAGTCAATGGGTCGGACACGTCGGGACGGGTGTTTCTGAGAACCCTTTTGTTGGTGCATATCATTCTCATTGCCCAATAAGACAAATTCGGCGGACGGTACACTTGCGTGCGTATGACGCGACAAACGCGGCAGGAATCTGTCTGGATGATTTGTGTTTTTGATCAGGATTTTTCTGAAGCTTACGTGGACTTTATTGTTTAACTTATCGTCAACAACGATAATTGATTTAAAAAAATAAAAATATATAGGTGGGTTTTAACAATGAATTACGATGTGCATTTTAACTTCGCATTTTTTATTTATTTCACTAATCTTGAAACACCTCTATTATGATTCAAGTTTTATGATGCATTAATTTAACACTTCGCTAAAACTAATTCAAATTAAGTGTTTTATGAGGTGTGTCAATCAAAATAGCCAAACGAATGCTATTTCTGTCCCACAACTTTTCATTCCTGTCCGGCCCCGGCAACACACCGGTGTGTCGCGAATTAATCGCGAATTTAATGTTTATTTACCTATTACATAAGATTTACTTTATATTAGGGAATTTTCACATGTTGGGCTTGAGCGGTTAAATTAAGATTTTGTTAGTTAGTTTATACTTAAACAATATCAGAACGTCTTAGGTATGTCATTTGTAAGGCTTGTAATTTTTAAATTATATTGTCAATGAATACTTAACACTAATCTCCGTGTTGTGTGCAAAAATGAATAAATAACGTAACAAAAATACCAGCCTACCACTGTCTCACTCGTGATAAAGGTTACTTTTCATACACGGTACTAATCGAAACGCTTGAGTAGCGCGGTTTGGCAAATCAAAAATTCAACTAGTATCTAAAACAATTTTCAAATGCATATTTTACAAGGTCTTAAGTTTCGCAATAAGGCGCTGGACACACAGAAAAGACATAAGACGAGGTCGGGGTGCGGACAGGGCACAGACGGGGCGCCGTCGCGACTTTTTAAAACACAGAAAAGACGAGGCACGGACGTGACGCTGGGTCCTTTTCATACAAAATGTATAGAAGCGACAGACAGAAGATAGAAAGGACAGGGCGCGAACACGACGCTTACTTGTCTACGCCCTTTTGTAAAAACATACAGAAAAGACGGGGTACGGGCGCAAGTTGACGTGCGACGGGCGAGAACGGGGGTGCGCGCGGGTGTACGTCAATATCGGACGGTCGGATGAAGTTGGTTGAAAACCGTCATCTCTCCGGGCACCCAGCGTCACGTCCGTGCCTCGTCTTTTCTGTGATTTTAAAAGTCGCGACGGCGCCCCGTCTGTGCCCTGTCCGCACCCCGTCCTCGTCTTACGTGTTTTTTGTGTGTCCAGCGCTTGACAACCTTGCTCTTATTCGCAAAACAGTCAAATTAAAAACATGGTAATGCACGAACCGTTGAAAAACACACGTGTCGCAGGCGTCAGTGGCGGTCGCCGGGTCCCGTGAGGCAGGTAATGACACAAAACGACGCGGTGACCGCCACATAACTCACAAGGATCATAACAAAGATACACTGCATACCTCCGTTGATAGATGGATCCAAGTGTCGCGATGTTATGGGAAGTATCCTGCGCCAGTTTAAGGCGTGCCTTAGTTTGACTGGATTATAGTGACCCGTGCTGTTGATTGTCATCAAATGAGGAAAATCAGAAGCATGAGGCGATTAATGAAGCAAATGCGAGATGAGTTAGGTAAATAAGGTGTATTTGCAGCTGTGGGCGCCGGAAATATGACGCTATGATGTGGCCTGTGGGATAGATCCAGCGTTTGCGCCGGTTTAAAACGGTGGTGCTTGGTTAGGTTGTATTATATTAGAGCTTGCTACTGGGATGAGGAAAATTAGAGTTAATCTATTAGATGTAAGACAAAATAAGTGAATAATGATGATTCGTGAACTTTACAGATTAGCCCCCATTTCCTACGCTCTGGTTTGGTATATTATTAACTTTTGCTTCTGTTTACTGTAGAACATATTTTGAAAATGAAAAATAAAATTTCAGCAGTAGGTAATCCTGAAGTCGAAACTGCATTTGTCTGTAGGTAATTTATTCCTAATCAAGAAATAACAAAATCGCAGTAATGCTTACCTAAATTCTAATGAACAAAGAAACATAGTTAAACAATTTTGAATACCTGCTTACATAAATTCGTACCCTAGTGGTGCCTCTGAATCCGCATGACGACCCAGACTTCTAGATTTATGTGAATTGCTCTGAAGTTAGCCGCTCTGATTACTATCTGTTCATATATGTCGATGATTGGCCGATGACTATTAATTAAGAACCAATTTAACGAGAAATAGTCGTGCTACTTTACCGTGATAAACACATTAAAGTACGCTTAATCAATTTTTTGAAGTATTTGCAGTCGAAGAATGGACACTCTGCCAATAAAAACGTTACTATTCAGTACTAGTGAGTATTTCTTTGGACCTCATTTGATTCCAATTAGCTCTGCATTTTGAAGTCCTGACCGAATTTCGGTCATGTGGCAATCAAAGCGGAGTCTAGCCGTCGAAGCGAGAAATATTATGGGTCATTCGAAACGACCATAGACATCAGACATTAAGACGTGGCTTTAGTCTTAAGTAGGAATCACTTAATGCAGTAGGTTCCAGAGAAGGTAGAACTATAGATTGCCTAACTTAGTCACACATATTACAAACACCACTACTTTTGGTCTCGTCCGTCCTACTTGCACAACTAACTTTGTTAAAACAACACGGCTAAGTACGTAATATAATTATAGCACCTTGTTGAACAAAGATGTCAAAACAGAATTATTCATTCGGTACATATTTGTAACTGGTTTTTGCGCAATAACCACGCTTCGCTGAATGATTAGATGCGCTGGACGACCTTTAGAGCAGGCTCGTTGCCTAACTGTGACGTCAGATAGGCTCAGGTAATCGATCACAGTTACAATGGGTTCTATGCAAATATCAGGCTGTCTCCTTTTATCTGTGTAGTGTTTACCTGCCTGCGTTAATATATTGATGTGTTGCAGGTTGGTAATTCATTCGTTCTGGTATATTGAGATGTGAGTCTCATCGAAATCATCTTACAGTCTCTAATGTTTTAGATAATTGTTGCGTTAATGATTTAAATTCGGCAAATGCAAGGGAAGAAAGATTATAGTGTAAGCACGTAGTCGGAAAAATCTAATGACTACAACCGTAACAACATTTAAACTATAATGATAGGTACGGAGATGGTTGGCGCAGTGGTTAAGCGATCGACTGCTGTGCTCTCTCGGGTTCGATTCCCACACGGAACAAATATTTGTATGGCCTACAGATAGTTATTCCAGGTCTGGCTGTTTGTGTATGTGAGTTTATATGTTTGTAATCGCACCCACGCACACTGTGTAATGTTGGCTTACTTGTGGCCAGGTTCAGTTTGTGTTTATTTGATAGCTTTTACTATTTTGGAGGCTTATCAAAGACAATTTTTTTTGAGTATTTTTGGCTACATAGCAATTATCGAGAAAACCCCATAGAAACCATAGAAATGCAATATCTTTTTCAGGTACATCAGCAACGAATAAATTAAGTATCTTCTCATTAAGAAAATACAAAACTATAATATTGCCAAAACCTAGATTCGAAACGCGGATAATTAAGACGTTTTTCAATGTTTTTAGCAAAAACATAAATATTTTTTTTCCGGTTTCTTTTTAAATTACCGCATTTTCTTTTTAATGGAAAATATGTACGACATAATAATACATTTGAATAAAAATGTCAGCTCAAAAGAATAAAGGGGTGATGAGATATAATTTTTCAAAATTTTTGTTAAGGGTTGTTACTAACCTTCTTAACCATTTGATTATTTTATTCTGGTCATTAATAAAATCGTCATTTGATTGATTTATCATACGGCTTAGAAATAGAATCTTAGAATAGACAATTTTACCGTGGGAATTTTTACCAATTATTAAGTATCACAAGTTCTTTCGAATTAATACATAAAATATATCTGGCCACATCTAAGTCAAAATTACACAGTGTGCCACGACACAGAAGAAGTTCCTAGTGTGGGGAAAGGATTTTTTAAAAAAAGTTAAGAATACGTTGGTAAGTTAGGTATTTAAAAAATCACGGCTATTAAAACTTAACAACTTATTTGTCACTTGTAATTTTACTTGTAATTAATACTTAAACACTTACAAATAATTATTAATTATTGCACCATTTCAATATATTTTTATTACGAGCTGCACAGCCTATTTAATGGTTAATAAATGTTAAAATAAAAACACCTTAAGTACATTAATATGGGGTGGGAATTAAGAAATAAAAATGTTAACGATAAGAACGACAAGTGTGTTAGTCTGTTATACCTACGATAAGTTTTTATAGGGTTTTCCAGCTTTTAATGACGCTTTGAAAAACGAAATCGTCGCAAGTTCAACAACAAAAATTTCATTTGTATTGCGGTGTTTGATAGGAGTGATAACGATTTTCGAATCTGTGAATTACTACAACATGACTACAACTTAGGGAATAATTAAAACTAAACTCGGATATCTATGATTTAAACCAAGGAGAATGCATAAAGTGTATGTAAATTGTTAACAGATGATTCAGATTTAAAAATTACCAGTCATCAGTGCATTTTAACTTGCAATATTATCTCTGCAAGGCCATCTACGAAGCAGTTCCTTCACTGCCATTTGCGTCTCTTAAGAATACCAATAAAAAAGTAAAACACAATTAGCTGGACTGTCAAACGTGGGAGGAGCAGTCGGACTGTGGTCTTAATATGACCGCAATTACGTACATTAAAGATCCAATACCAACTCGTGTGGGCACCAAGGTCCCAGACCATATTGGGCAAAATTGTCTCACTGGTATATCACTACGAGAACCCCTTTGTGAAGCCGACCAATAAATTTGTTGACATTTTTTAAACATGTGTAGTTCACGGATTTATTATAAGTTGTATTTGTTTAAATAAAATAATAAGCGCCGAATGAAATACACCAGGTATGCATGTATGTAAAGATCAGGGCCCAAAATGCTCCCTTGAAGAAACCTTTAAGTTAAAAGTGCAATATGGAAATATGTGAAACAAATACACTAATATTTGACTTTGTTACACTCCTCAAAAACCAAAAAGGGAGATAATCATGTACAAAAAAATCTAACGGACTTCAGTTATACTTATATCGCTAACTTTATTACTGCAGAACAAAAGATGATTCGAAATACAATCAAGCTACAATAAGACTTCCTACTCAAGGCTGAAGTACTCGTATGAAGAGGTGTAAATAATGCCATCTTTTGATCTCGCAGATAGACAAGACACGTGTAAACATAAACATCTTACCCGCAGATACAACCGTGTAATTATAAGTAAGTAGTCATAATTAAAGTGATTTTAATCGTTTCCATTTAAACAATGATAAAAATAACAGACGGATCTTAAAGTACCGAGAAAGGTTGTTGAAATATCTTCTTTTGGAATTAGAGAGTATATAACAAAAAAATAAGCAAAATGTGTGAATTTCATTTCATTAGCTTAGTGGTTTTGAATTTTGTGG
Organism: Melanchra persicariae; assembly: GCA_947386135.1. Classification (NCBI taxonomy): domain Eukaryota; kingdom Metazoa; phylum Arthropoda; class Insecta; order Lepidoptera; family Noctuidae; genus Melanchra; species Melanchra persicariae. The sequence continues at coordinate 15,303,522 of OX376648.1, read as the reverse complement.
CGTTCATTGGAAGGAACTTTGTACATAATTATATTAATGACTAGCTTTTGCTCGCGACTTCGTACGCACATATCCCGTTTTTTCCGTTGCCGTAGGAATTTCCTGTTCTTGTATAGCCGATAGCCTTCCTCATGAATGTGTGTATCATATACAAAAAGATTTTTCCAAATCCGAGTGGTAGTTCCAGAGATTAGTGCGTTCAAACAAACAAAAAATAGTATAGTATAGATTGGATAGCAAAAGTCAAGAAAAGGGATGACAGAGCAGTTGAAAATCAAAGACTACGTATTTCTCTTTACAAGGCGGCATCGTCACCAACCGTTTAACAATGATACATCAAAAATTTCAAAAACTAAAAAAGTACAATAAAATACAGAATTTGCTACCTACGTATAAGATAGCGGATACGACCCGCCCACAGCGTTATTTACATGTGTCCAAAGTACAGACGAAAAAAAAAACTCGCACAGCCATTTAAAGTAATAAGACAATGTGGTTCATTAAGTTAGCTACCTCCTCCCACTCAGTGGCACCTTCGTCTCTCGATTTAACGAGACTACGTAAAACGATACATTTACATAATGTTACACATAGAAAAATGTTGGTGTGTTTAACATATGTTTTATATATCCCGTACGAGTTAACATGGCACCTGGCTCGACACATTTCGAATGAAGTTTTGAGGTTTTAATATAAATTGAAAAAAACTATTTCGATGAAACCAATATGAACGCGTTAGCATCACTGTTACAAATGCGTTTATAATTATTATTTTCATCGAAATCGAATGGTTCAATTTCAATTAAAATGCCAAAACGTAATTCGAGCCAGGTGCCAAGTCTTTTTTCTTATTATTGATAGGCACGCGCTTGACCACTATCTCACCTGATGGTAAGCGACGATGTGGTCGAAGATGGAGCACGCTTGCCTAGAAGTAACCTATTCACTCTTGACTTAAAGACTCCCAGGTTGTAGCTATCAGGAAACACAGACTCTGGCAGGGAATTCCACTCCTTAGCTGTACGCACAATGAATGTATTCCCAAAACGCTTTGCGCGTGTGGCTGGGATGTCCACCATGTACCGGTGGCGCATCGCCGTACGTCTTGTGGCCCGATGATGGAACGGGCTAGGCGGAATCAAACTATGCAAGTTAACGCGTACGGGTAGTACCTTCTTGTTATTAAAAGTTTTGGGTTCTGGTTTTATGGGTTTTTCTAAAATTATTTGGATTTCTAGTATGGACAGTTTTGCGGACTTTTAGCCATCTCTAAGCATCTTCACCCTGACTCCCAAGCATATCTTTGGCTTATGCACTGCTTAATTTGACGGACAGATGATTATGCAATATTGAACCGTTGATCCAGTGGCCGCTACTGCTAAGCATGAGGTTCGATTCTCGGGCCTGGCTACGTTATTGGGTTTTGTCATCTGGAATTTTTCAATAACAACCCAAGTTTGGTTTTGTAGTTGATTGATAGCAGAAGTAGGCTCACCCCCTTTTTAATGGGACTTAACTGGCGAAATGTACATTTATTACGAATCCAGCCTTAGCCCCAAAAATAATATCGAGATAATGCTAGTTTTTTACGTTAATTATACCTATAATTAAAACAATCACCAAACTAAAGACAGTAGAAACACGCAGTAGGTACAAGTTACAAGCTAAGTTACACAAGCAACTGCTGCTTACCGTTTGAGTTCAATAGACTTCTCTATTCCAATTAACTGCTAACGAGTAAACATATCGACTGGCCACCATTAGTCATTCGTGTAGGTTTTGTTCATCGACTACACTGTCATCGATATATATTTTTTTTAATTTTGGGTCATTTTTGTTATTAATGTTGTATATTTTATGGATTCTGAGAAAACCTTGTTATTGCGGAACTTTCTTGCGCAAGCATTTTTTTACATTTCTTTTGTACTTACTATTATTTCATACTGATCATCATCATCATTATCATCATGCTCGTATCCTAATAATTATGGATCAGTGCCACACATTTTGTTCATCTTTTGAACACATTTAACATCTTCATTAGTCATATCTATTTTAAAATTGTAATTATTATAAATTATTATTCATATTTCATCATTATTTTATAACTTACAACCCATTCGCGCAGATACATCATTGTTTTCTGAACTGTTAGCAACCTTTTAAGGTTTAGTGACTGCTACAATGATTAAGTAATTTGACTTTCAAAATTCCCTTCACATAATATCATATGCGTAACTTATTTTATCATCATTACATTAGCCAATGTTTTGATATGTCATTGTCACGTCTGTCAGTTCTATTGGAATTGCAATAGGTTGTTATGACTCGGTTTAATTGGAATTTCCCTTTTGATACTATAGCAGACGCAATATTTTGAGCATCTAGTGGTTACCTACATGTTTTGTCTTCATGTAGTGGTGGGAAGCTTTGAGATTCTACTGTGTACTGTAAGTACCTATAAGTGGTAAGTAAAAAATAATAATAATAACTATAGAAGTATAAGCTGTGCTACTATGTTCCAACTCATATCTCCAAAAAGTTTAAAATGGCTTCCAAAAAAATTTTTTTTTTTTATGAATGATCACTAGCAAGTTAACACACTTGGGATATCAACTGCTTAACCGGACTAACCTGTGGTGGCCTCAAACGATTTTCTGAAATCTTACGTTTTATGTTTAATTTTACAATAGCTCCCGAAGTCCGAATCACTGGTTTTTATGCACTCAGAGCAACTTTTCGCTACATCGTAGTTTTATTTAAGTACATGTGATAGGCTCCAAGATCAATTAATTAAATTATGCATGTAATGGCCAACCTTGACCCAAGTTAAAGTTTATGAATGGATCACTCAAAAGATCACGCCAGTCTTAATTATGATGGACACTGGACAGCTCGTGCGACGTTTTACATTCTACATAATTATATGAATATCCGCACAGCATTTTTAGAAGCAAACAATTTTGTTTTATTGTATATTTCATACCTCTCATGGTCGATCGACGAGCGACGTCATACGGCCGCTTTCTATAATATATCTCAATCCCAATCTTGATCCCGATCCTTGTCTGTAACCAATCAACGGCCGAGTTTGTGTCCTTCACCACACAATCCTCACCTTTGATTGGTTACAGACAAGGATCGGGATCAAGATTAGGATTGAGATATATTATAGAAAGCGGCCGTTCATGTGATTTCATGTTTTCTGCACGTTACAGGAATTGACGGACTTTACCAAAGGCGCAAACTCGTAACCGAATCTTGGGTCGGCTCTTATGATTACCATGGACATGCGTAAGCGGAATTGTAAGAGTAATGATTTATTACCATTAGATTGTTATCATGACGTGCCAATGCCACCATGGATCCTTTTTGAGAGAGATGGAGTAATACAAGTTAGCTGTTTTTCTGAACAAATTCATTAGTACCAGAAAGGGTGATACGTATTGCCCAATCATAAGCTTTTGCTGCACAGGCCTATGTTTAGATCAGGCTAAAAGGATCGATGTCAATACAATTCTACGTTAGTAGATATAATTACCAGGATATTTCCAGAAAGCCATTTAGAAGTCTATGGCATCTTCGTCTGATGTTATTCTGTTTGACAGATACCTCTCAAGTCAATCGGATTTTCCTGGGAAAAAAAAGGTGAAACTGAGCCAATAAACCAGTGAGCTGGAAATTTAGCACAATCTAGGCTCAAGCAACGATATTTTTAGGGTGTCTGACATCCGTAATAAACGGAACCCTTACAGGATCGGTTATCTAGCTAGCTGGCTGGCTGTCCGTCTGTCTGTCTGTACGTCTGTCACAGCCAATTTTCTTCGAATCTACTGGATAGATACTGTTGAAAGGTACACATATGAACTTCTGTGACCACAACAGGAACGCGTTACACAGATAAATATTTTTTGATCATGCGGGTCACTTTTGGGGGACCAAGTAAATAATTTTAAAAAAGTTTTTCAAACTGTACCGTGCGATATATTAAATTAAACGGCTTATTGTCAGGGTTTTAATAATATATATTTTTTTATAATTGTAAAATAAATAGTTTTAAAGTAATTGATTCAAGAAATTAGACGAAAAATCACCATTTCTATTCCATATTTCTATTTCTCCGAAAATACTGAGCCCAAAATTAAAAAAGCAGTATAGTTCTTTACGTATAGATTATAAGAAAACCTATAAGAAGTATATCTTGTCAAAATAACATAATACAAAAATGAGATTCGTTCAGAACCCTTTGCACGCGATGCATACTACAAATCAAAGTCAAAGCATTTATTTCAAATAAACCATTTACAGGTACTTTAAAATCAATCTAGCTCTTAACCTGTTGATTAACTATTTCCCCTTTTTAACGGCGGCTTTTGTGAGATATAACACATTAACTCTTTGACATTCATGACATTAAGTGCGAACAGTGGGAGGATATGCAAACGCCACGTGCTCAGGTGCGCACCCTTCTGAGATCACGGTCGCATAATGTACTTAATTAGTGTCTTAATTTTCACTATTGGGAATCGATTGTTGAGATGATTGAATAAATAGCAGACCTGAAATGTTATGTACGCTTAACGCATGAAATAGGATTTTATAAATTGTTCTATATAAGGTGCTATAAAATTATCTGCCAACCTCTTGAGGGGTCATTGTACTCATAATTATGAACAACTTTTACTACGGGACCCAACCTGAAATCGCGAAAAAAAAATCAGCTGGTCCCTACAGTTTGACGAGTTAGACGAAAATAAATGTAGGGACCAGCTGATTTTTTTTTCGCGATTTCAGGTTTGATCCTATAGTAAAAGTTGTTCATAATAATGGGTACAATGACGCCTTAAGAGGTTGGCAGATATTTTTATAGCACCTTATATACATAGGATATTATAAGAAGATACGGATTAGCCATTGGAAAATATGATGAAATGTTCATACATTGATGATTGAAACTAATGTGCTTTAGGGAGTGATTGCCAAAAATTACCTTTAGAAGAATAGAATAGAAAACTTTTGTTCAACACAGAAACACCACAACACTTACAAAGACAAAGTTAATGAAAAAATAGTAATGGATGATCACACAAAAATGAAGAATAATACATAAGACTATTAGATAGATTTTTATCTAATTTTTGATTATGAAGATCGTATTGAAAGAACCTGTAACCAGTTACATACCTATTATAGAACCGAGTAACTTTTAGTAAAGTTAAGCATCACAATTAACAAACAAATGCCGCAGCAATGACTTAAAACAAACACACGAGTTAAATAACGAGTCGATTACCGATTAGTATACCGAGTGATCGGTAATCGATTTAACTGCAGTTACGAAATGCATAATCAAGTGTTTGATCAGACCGTCATTGCAGTCAGGTAGTTTGAGTGGGTAGGTACTTGCTCAGGCTAAATATGCTACAGTTACGTAGGTACACTGTGAACTTCGGGCAATGTTACATGATTTCGGAAAGTGTGATTTTGGTTCCCGTAACTGTGCCTAGTGCCTGTGCCGCGAATGATTGCGTTTTTGTGGCCTATTCTTGCATAGCACATGAATATGCTTGGATTACCTTTATATTTTTATAACCAATTTTTATTTATTTTTATTATTATTGATAGGCACGCGCTTGACCACTATCTCACCTGATGGTAAGCGATGATGTGATATTTAATCGGATCATACAACTTTTCAGCTCCGTAATTGCATAACACACTAAATCACGATATCAACCACTAGCTGTACCGCATGAAATTCCTGCTCCATTGCATCATCATAAGGTTAAAATTCGTCTGCTCGGCGATGTAAAACACGCAATGTGTGTTGAATAGAGTAAATGAAAGGGATTGTTATCGATTGTGTGAATTAAATTAAGTTGCTATTTTATGCTAAGAAGTTGATTTGTGATAAAGTTATTGTTAGCACATACACACAGGCAGATGCTGTTTAATATCCCAACTAAACAGTCCTGTAGATAGCCTTTAATTTTACACATAATAACACTTTTTGCTTTCATGAAAATCCTTTGCTTTAATTGTAAATTAACAAAATATGAACAATCACGGAAGACTTAGGTATGTCCTTAAAAACAAATCATACATAAATCAGCGTCAAATTAAAATAAATCATTCACGGGTCGGTAATCTCGTAGAAGAACGTGTTAAAAAGGACATGTAAGTATCTAGAGCTGTTTAAACATATTATATTTGGGAATAAACTCACGAGTGATGAGTGATCGCGCAACATGTCTTCTACTTTGTCAGTCGTTATGTTTCTAGACACACGGGTGATGACTCCACTTGAAATATCTATAAAGAGTTAAGTCTAAACTAATAGAAGTTTTATAGTAAATACGTAATGAGCTGGGAACGTAGCGGTGATCGCCGAGCGGCCATTGTCCGAAGTCCAGGCGCCTTCCGCTTCCAAATAACCACTCACCGTAGACCCTCAACTTTACACGACTCCTCTCTTCATTACTATCAATACTAGCTGCATGAACGGGGCAGGGTAGGTCTTGTACAGCTAGTTTAGTGCATGTATTAGTGTAGGAAAGTATCGAAAGGCGGAACGGCGCGATTGAAAAATAGAAAACGTGTGGGTGCACAATGTTCTATGTAAATAACTAGACTGCCACCGTTTATGCTATGGGGGAAGTATCTGACGTGTGATTCGATTAAACTGTCCTGCGTTTTGTTTAAAAAAAGGATTTAGACGCATCTCTCTTGGACGGTTTTTATTGAAATTGAAATGAACGGTGGACAGTCTGGGACGCTTGTCTGTGCTATAGACTGAAGTGATTTAATTTTATTTTTTCGCGCATCGTATGAACCAACGTTGTCGCACTAGCAAAATTATAGATATAGTAGTAGTAGATGGATAGAGCGATATAAAAATCGCTTATGGCTACTTTAATCTATAAGACAAAAAAAGTTTCTCTTGTCTTTAATTAAATCGAAATTTTGTCGCGTGACCTAAAACTGATTTGTTGAAGACCAATTTTTCAAAGATGTCTCAATTTTCACGACTTTAGCAGACAGATCCTCCAATGTTATGATAAGAAGTGATAGTCATATATGCAGCCCTCCACGTTATAACTTCTCGTATATACCACGTGCAGAACAACTGAGTAGGAGGTAAGGAGGTGAGTAATTGTGGTCTGCACGAGGTGTTTATTTTTAGTCGTAATTGTGTACCTAATCAAAGAAAACCTTAAGGAAAATTGAAAATTCTAGAAATAGACTACCTTTACAGTCCGATATCCTTTCAGCCGTGATTATTATCTAGTTGGTAACATAACGTATCACCACGCTTGTTCCCCGAAAAGTAAGGCAGAGGTGTAGGCAGGTGAAACGTGTTTGTTCTACCTATTAATACACCCAGGTATGTTTAATTCCCATGAACTAGGGTCGCACCAATTGCCATAAACCGGGCACAAGTCCAGATACCTGGTGCCTGCCGAGGAATTCTAGGTGGAAAATCAATAACACTGCCCGACCCATAACGAACAATAAAGATAACGAGGCAGTCTTATTATTTTATAATATAAACAATAAATGTACGATGAGTCATCTATTTAATGCTAGAAACCGCTTGGCGTGAGAGTGTGAGGAGACATCAGCCGCCCTCCCGCTATGCGCCATGCACTATATCGCCGCTTACGTTTGAGAGAGCGAATCGGACGATCCCACTCCAAGTACTACAGAAACTATGGACATCGGAACATTATTGTCTGTTTGTTTTACTAATTTTTAAGCCCCGGCGCAAAAAGAGGAGTGTATTTGAACGAGGCAAGAGTTAACAGCCATCTTCTGGACTAGCTCGTTCTATCGTAGACCAAATCTGTCAGACGTTATCGATGTCAAGAACTGACGCATTAAGAAATCTGAGATCTACCTGGCTACTTTATTTTAATAGCTTCAAGAAATCTCGATTAACACTAGATTATAGAAATCATAAGGCCCTCAGTAGAAGCACAAGACTGGTCGATGTCGATTGAGAGAGGCCCATGTATGTCTACCAATGCACGTCTTTCGGCTGAAATGGTGATATTGATTATACTAAATCTGGCATAACTGAAAGTAATATTATTGATTTTTCTCTGTATCCATACGAGGAAGAAGATTCTGTTAATTTTGCCATAGCGATTGACACAGATTGAAACCAACCCAAAAAACAAAAAAAAGGTTGATGTGTATTTAAAAAGGTTTAGTAACAACACAAGGATCTTCTTACACACATTCAAAATAATAATGTTAACAGGCCGCCATTTTTCAGCGGACAAAGTGAAGTTGGTATTTTACCTGGTCGCACCTATTGTAAAAGTTATCCAACTCTGTATTTCTTTACGCTCACTACCTTGATACAAATAAAGGTACAATAGCGGAGAGGCATAAATAGGAAATCGTCGCTCCACTGACTCGAATAATTCACTAAGAACCTGAGTTTCACATGAAAATCGTAATTTTGTATGCAAATGGAATTCACCGCGGTTACTTGACGAGATTAACCTTTTATTTACACTCTGACATTATATTTGTACGTTCAAGAATGCTGTTACGTACCTAACAATGACCTTTTTGTCTCAATGCACAAAAAAGGAGGAGTATGCAATTCGACACACACACATATGTTTTCGAGTTTTTGAAAGTGCTAAAAATAAGTTGGAGGTCTCGGTGGTACAGAGAGTGAAGTATCTATTGATTGATATTTTTATGTTTGTCTATTAGGTTCGTTTAATTACAGTGCCAAGTTCAAGACAAATGAGTAAGGATAGCTGAGTGTAGTAAGATTTATAGCCGCTATTTAAATTACTTATATTATTTCTGTATGTCATGTATCAACTCTTGCCTCCTTCTGCATCTACTTCTTTACCGCTTTTTTTGTGAGTTTTAGTCCTGACTTCTGAATATTTTGTGCTTAACGATTCTGTAATCCATGAAGTATCAACCTTTTATTCAATATACCAATCTAATAGACTATTCGAATACTTTCTTTGAACAACCTTAAATAAACATTCCATTCAAATAAAAGAAATCCGCCAACAAACCACGGAATTGTATGAAAACGCACAAATAAAGAAATCCAATCACAATAACATTATGTATATTGTATGACAACGTTATAACGAGACAGTTAATTACACGGAAGATGCGAAGCAGCGACAATATCATTGAGTCTTACGTTTCATACAAAGGTTACCATATAAAATATTCCAGTCATGTACCTTGCGTACACATACGTTGTGATTGTACATAATGCTGTAGGTACAGTAATTGGTCAGGTGATTAGCTCAGTTTCAACGACGCAATTATTGTTTTTAGTTACCTACTATTTCAATGTTATTATGTGTTTTGTTACGTGTGTCATTTTGTACACAAATCTGGAATTTGATCTTGTAGCCTTAATAAGCGACAAATATATTCGTTTTCGACATAAAGATGACCAGGGAAACAACTTTTAGTTTTAATAAAGAACCTAAATACCGATCCTATCGGTTTCGGTTGGATTCGCAAAAGAAATCTTAAACTCGAAACCGCTTAGAAAAATAAAATATTCTAATAAATGTCATAATCAAGCCATATAAAATAACCACGCCGTAAACATTGGGTGGTCTAAATGTTGTGATTTGTGAATAATTTGGACCACTCTCACAACCCGTTGATAGATTTAAATACGTTAAGTTATGAACTTATGAATAAATAAAAGTAAAGCAAGTTTTATATGTCAAAATAACATAATAACTGTCAATAAGACGTCCAACAGTCGCAATAATGATAATACTAATATGTTGTTGGACATCTGATACCTGAGATAGGTTGTAGTATAATTTATAAGAATTGGGCGATTCAAGACGTCTGTTGTTTTGTAGTTTTTATAATAATATGTATGTTGTTGTGTATGACAGAAACAAGTACAGGTTTTTATTTATAATCCCATAACTTCCAGTATATTAGAAAATTAATAATTTTCAATAACTAGCGAGTAAAATTTATTTGATAACAAATATGTAGGTACATTGTGTCCATGTATATTGTATTAATAAATGTAGTTATATAATAATAATAAACATTTACCTAATTTCTCTTCCACAAAGGTGCCTTACAAACTAATATTATATTAATAAATAGAACAATACTCCTTTGTGGGAGTCTGGTATCTGCACTAGGAAATCCTGTCACACAGATTACCAGCCCCCCCCCCCCCCCCCCCACAAACAGAGTTCTTGTTAAAAAGCAAAAAATAATAAGACCTTTGGTTTGGTTATGATGTTTACTATTATCTATGTGTTTCTTGGAATACCAAGAAACACATCATCCGATCTGACTCCGAAACATACCACGGTTTTGCACTCTAGTTATTACAAAATCATTGAACTGTTTTGTTTAATCAATTAATGATGCTTAAGTATCTCTCATATTCAAAACTCGACTATATTCGTTCTTATAACTGTACAAGACAAAGTTATATTCCACGCCGCTACCTCTCACGTCTTGCCCCGCAGCACGGCTGAGCAGCGGTTAGAAGTCGGCCGTCAAATCGCAGCGCGCGAGCGTCCTTCACGCTTCAACGGGCAAGACGCGAAACGCGCCACATGCACATAGCAACGTACATACACACATACATATTGGTACAAATGTACGTAAAATAACAGCATTGTTTTAATCACCTGTTTTCTATTTCTCATTACAACTAAACTCCTGACGTCAACGGCTAAGCATTTAAACATTTATGTAGATACTTATTTCCGTAATTACATAAGTCGGTATCACTTTACATGCACATGAGAACGATTGTTAAGATCATAACAAATAACCTCAATCATGCGTCCCTTTGAGAAATAATACAGTTGTTAATTATTAGTAATCATAGTAGTATTGCGTTGAAAAGTATTTACCAACGTATGTTTAATTGACGATCCATGGTTCTTTGGAATATCCGCGAATCCGTAACCGGATATGCTGACTTCATTATCAGCGTCATCATCTTGCGGTGTAAAGCAAATAATACCCTACTCTTAAATAGTCAAGCCACCATAATTAAAATTCCAATGACGATAGTTCTCGGTTAACGTGAATCAATTATCAAAACAGAATGCAAATATGATGTTTTCAGACATCTGAAAGATTTGTATCACGGATTATATATCTCAAGTTATTAATGGAAAATCATTAAATCAACCCATTGTTTTCAAAACCCGGAAAGATCCTGCAGCAAATCAGAAGTAGGTAATTGCCTTTTACGATAGGTACTAACGGTTGACCTTTGCACAATCAAGGGTCACATAACACGTGTTCAATGCACTATAACGCATCTCCTAACAGATAAAGTAGCCATGATTTCCCAATATCGTCTAAATATGTTGCGCGTGATTACCACAGGTGTCCCCACATAACGTTCAAACAGGTCACATTAAAACAATCCAGTTTTAGAGATCGGTAAAATTGATCTACTATTCATTTATGTGCCATCCAGGAAGCAAGAGGTCTTTGGCTCCCGCCGGAATGCGCCCCGCGTGGGTGGACGTACCGATCCCATACACCGCCATACACTCCCATGCACTCGGCTTTCTATTGATTTAATGAACACTATCTTATCTTAGCCAATAGGCTTATTACGCTCACTTTACGCGTTTCGTGGTTGATTCATCCAATTAATGGTCGGAAACAACGGAGCTTGGGGCAATATCGAACGGATCAGGTAGCTAATTAATGTGCTTACAGTAAAATAGAACATTAAAATTATACTTACATGGGTTTTCGTAATAATTGCGATATAAATCGTGCGTTAAAGCGATAACAGATGGCGCCACGAGTGTGGCAAACAGGCTATTTATAATATGGTGAGCTTTAGACATCAATGTGTCTTATTTCTGTCAATATTCTGATTACTTTAGTCATTAATTTTTATTAATTATGGAAAACTGTTTTGAGTTTTGTTTTAAATGTTCAGGCATTAGATGCTTCCTGAAATGAAAACCTGCTGAACGATCGATTTCATCGGTTACCCAAAGCTTTATATATCTACATTGGATGGCTTCATACGGAAGTTTTTTCTTTCCATGGCACAGTATGAGAATAACCTAAACTTCAAAAAAGAAGTTGTTTAAATTAGCAAAAAAAATAAGCTACAGTACCCACTCTAGCTTAATTTTTTTTTTGCTAATTTTATTTAAATTGTCAAACTGTGCTTGAGTGCCACCCACAACAAGGTGGACCGATGACCTGGTGAATCCGCGGAAATGATAATGAGTAGAATTTATGAATGGAATGGTCGCCTACATGTTAATGCAACATCATTGATAACATTTATGCCAAAATGCATTTCCGAATCTCACTCAAAAAGAGCAGATATGAGTGCTGTAGAAATGAGTATGTTGCCTCTAAACGATATTGTAAAGTTATGCTCAATGAAGCTCATTACCGAGCAATTTCCGATGGTTTAATGTGTCCATAAATTTGCTGAGTCCGGGACAACGGTTTGATTGCCGATAAAACCTCGGCCGCAACGGCAGTTCTGTATTAAAAAGCTGTTAATATAATTTGCACCTCGTTATGATCCAGACTCGTCCTGAGAATAACATGGGAAATTAACGCGTCGTGGTGTAAGGTGTTAATGGTGGTGCTTTTGTGGGTGATGAATTAACAAAGACAGAAAGTTTGGACTTTTATTCAGAATCCAAAAAGGTATTGAGTTATTTCATCAAGAATTTTTCAGTTGACAGCAGCCTGGAATTTAAATATGTATGTCGCCGGAAAATTGCAAACGCCGAAAGATTATAAAACATCGTGTGAAATTTACTAACTTTCTTTTTATAAGACACGGATATATTGGAAACTATTGAATTTGGATGGAGTTTATTGTATACAAAATGATTTATTCATAACATATCGAGAAATTATAATCTAATAAAGATTTATTACAATCTTACGGAGTCAGCAATTTTCCGGTGACATATCCAGTTGATGGCAGTAGGCTCTCTCTGATCAATGTATTGGTATTCGTATTCGTTAGGTACTCCTGATTCCCCTCTGTCCAACCCTTCGGCTATACAGGCTTGATGTTTATGTTGTTTCAAAATCACAACAGCTAAAACCTCTGAATGAAAAGACATTAATAACTTTCAAAAATTAAGCTACTCTATTTATATCAAACCCTGCTGCTAAGACTGCAGGTTAACTTCAAAAACCATTTAAAAAACAAAACTATAATGTACTATACCAACGGCTGAAAGTTGTGCCAGTTTTAAGGAAGAGTATTATATATGTGCTTCAGGTATTCATCGACACCAATACTAGGTTAATTTTAATAAAGGTCAACATCTATGTTCCTAGTACTATTCAACGATCTAAATATAGAAAAGGTTCTGTCGTTACGACTATATCGTACCTCAATTAAGTTGAAGGAAACAGTTTTCAGAAAATAGAACATTTTAAAGGATCGAGTGTAACGCTTTCACTGTGAGTTAAAAATTCTATTAATTCCAAGAGTTAACAAAATAACAAGTAACTTTTTGTAAAAACCGAATAGGCATAACGCATTATAAATTTGTGCGTATATCTTTTTATCAATGAATGATAAAGCTCTTGATAACAACAGGGAATGCCCGACTCAGTTCCGCTGGAAAATGTCACGTGAATACTGGTGGTAATATTGAATGATGGGTTGATTAATATATGAATTTGAGAGAGTATTCTGTTACACAATATGCAGGTATGCCAAATATAGCAAAAGAAGAACAGGTAAACGTAATGACACACATACAGATATTGCGCACAAAGTACAATTACCAAACAGAATTCCCAAATTTAAGTGTTTAGATAAACAATACGGTTTATCCCGTGATAAGCAACACTTGATCTTGACTATCTGAGATAAAGTATCTTATATTTGGGCAATTGGGCATCTCGCTCACCAATACCATTGTTTAGTTGATACTTTTATTTGTCAAAATGCAGTTGTCGGTTGAAATCATATTCTTATTAGGTGAGTGAAACGAAAAACAAGGATTCATTAAGAATCCCTGTTTTTCGTTATTTATCATCAATTGTTATGTATTACCGTGTGTTTTAGTCGATGTTAGGAATTTGTCACATTTTCCAATTACACAGTCTTCATTCTACCAGACATCATCACCTTCCTGCCTGCGAAATACGATTTCTTCTTCTGTTACGTCTTTTTAACTGTCATGCTATCACTGACTCCCTTTTCATTCATATAATTCCTCACATAAACCATCTATATTTTCTTTAGCCTCCCTTCTCCCTTTCCAATCCATTTTATCAGGCATTTTTTTATGAAAGTCATAATCTTTCTATTCCAGTATGCTTCAGCTATGTGTTATCAATTCCCGTACCTGACACCGCTGAGTCTGCGAGGATAGTGAATGGGGAAGCAGTGGATATCACTGAGGTGCCATACCAGGCAACTATCAGGAAGAGGGTTCTGTCAGGATGGGCTCACATGTGTGGTGCAGTTGTAATCAGCGATCGAGGCATTTTAACTGCTGCCCATTGTGCTGATTCGTAAGTTCTTTTAATTGTTACTTGAACTAGTCCGAAAACTATAATAGACAAGATTTTTGCTTATGCTGAAATTGAAAATTATTTGGACCGTTACACCTTTTGCATCTTCGTTTTTCAATGTTTTTTAAAGTTTCGTGATGAAAAAAAAAATTGGTTAATAAATAAACTAATCAAGTTAGATTAGTCTCTATTTTTTCTGATTAAATGAATAGATGCTAAAATTTCCCATATTACGCTTTCAGATACGTGTCACAGCCATCTAACATTCGAGTCACCGTCGGTACTTCTAATCGTATTTCTGGAGGCAAGACTTATGACGTCTCCGTTGTTTACGTCCACGAAGGCTTTTCTTCGACGACCTTGGAGCATGACATTGCATTACTTGAGACTGCAAAGGCTATTGAGTTTAGTCAGTATGTTGCTCCAATTGCAATTGCTTCCGAACATTTTGTTCTACCAGCTGGAACCGGAGCGATAGTGACAGGTTTCGGGACAACATCGGTAAGATCTATTTAATTATATTTTAGCATAGAAACAAGATAATAATTAAAAATACTGTTCACCACATGTTACTTTGTTACTATGAAGTAGGCTTCAATTGGGTGGGCAGTAATAATCTACTTAAACTGCAGCACTTCTTACTATGTGCGTCGGAAAATCTCCGGTCTATTCTAATTGTTGAGCTACAGTTTTGAAATTAACTATAACTATCGGCAAATGGTTGTATGTCCCCTCCATAAAGATAGCTTGTCCGTCGACAAAAGTCTCCTCTAAAGACTCCACGCCCTTCTTTCTCTTGCTACACGTATCTAAACCGGGCCAGCTATTTTTTTGAAGTCATCCTCCTATCTCTTAATTTGTCTGACTCGCTCTTGGAGAGCTGTCTGTAATTATCAAAGTCCACACTTAGATACTAGCAAAATTACAAATGACTTATAGTAGTCCTAATTTGAAACCAACCTTACAGCTAATAAAGAAACTTGGTTATAATTTTTCAGTACGAAGGCTCGTCATCTGAGATCCTGATGGCAGCTCGCGTCAGTGTCGTCTCCCAAGCTTCATGCGCACGGGCATACCTGCGCATTGCCGCCATCAGCTCAGGGATGGTTTGCGCTGGCTCGAGTAACCCAGCTCGGGATGCCTGCCAAGGAGACTCTGGAGGACCACTGGTGGTAGGAAGCCACCTCATTGGTATCGTGTCCTGGGGCGAAGGCTGCGCGAACACCAAGTACCCCGGCGTGTATACAAGAGTATCTTCATACTACTCCTGGATAACGCAGAGGTTACAATCACTCCAAGTACGTGGATAATATGATCTGATCAGTAAAATGAATTGTGAGGTATGAAAGAGACTCAGAGAATCATGATGATTATTCTAAGGATAGTTTACCAATGATTCTGAATGTAAAATTAATTGAAAATGTGAATATAAAGACCAAATTAAAAAAGAAAATAATGAAACCAAACGTCACCTGTTTGGTGTTCTTATTTGTATATCTACAAGAGACGAGATTCGAGACCTGTTAAAAATAATAATGTATTGTAATAAATTGTTTTAAAATCCGAGTTGAAGTTTTTTGAGAAGTATACAAAGGACATGGCTAAATGACTGCCCTAAGGATGTATAAGAATCTTACATTAACTCGAAATATTGAAATATTATTTCGTGAATTATTTGGTTTTTAATAATTTTATAGAACTTTAATGAACTGTAAGACATAAAAAAAGTATCTGAATTGTTTTCTAAGCTTGTTTTGTTTGACAACATAAGATCAAAGGGAAAGCTAGGGAGTCGTCATGTCGCTTTTCCAGAATGTCAAATAGAAACTGTACTTAAATCGATTTTTGAAAACAGTTATCAAATCGATTTATTTTCTGAAACTTCCTACCTAATTATGGCTGGATAAGCAATACTAACACTTCGGGCGACTTTTTTTTTTAAGGATCTCATCAAATGATCCCTTCCGCTCTGGGTGGAGCGGCAGGGAGTGTCAGACTTTTACTGACTAAAACCCATCCATGGATTTAACCAGGGCCGGACGCAAGAGGTCGCACTTCGGGCGATTTGGGATCGTTTTGGATCATTGGACATTACGATGTTTGGCTTAACTTCACTAGACTTGATTCGATGGTGATCATAAGCTGGTATCGACAACATGCATTTTATGATCTTCGAAACCACTTCGTGAGGCTTTATCTCGATTCATTGTCAAGTGATGACCGTCATAATGACTTCCTCAGTACCTACCTTGTTCGTTTTGACCTCATTTGTCTACGGTTATGTTTTTTTGTGGTCAAAAATACTTCAAACATAAGGCAAAACATTAGTTCGATTTTTGCCACTGGCGAAAGGATGTTTAGAACATTCTGCTTTTTTGTGCTAGTTTTGCGCCACTGATATGACAAAATATTCTAGAAAAGGACATTTGGTGGCAGCTAGCGAGAAAAATAGTGACATAGTAGGCGGTCGGCGGATTTTTTGAATAGTCATAATTATGTCTAAAAATGATTGGAAACATCTTCGGAACTAAGAAGTGGCAATCAGAGATTTTGGCGGGAATTATGGCATTCAATTCGGTGTTCTGTTTTATTGTTTGTTAAATGAGTTTTGATTCGGAAATCAGGGTTGTTTTAAAGTGACAATCAACCTCACTCGATTCCACGTTATTCTAATCGAAATCAAATAAAAATAGATGAAAGCTTCGGAATGTGCTTCTTCGTTTATTCTTATTACCTATGTATTTTGGAACGAAAAATATTAACTGAATAATGTTCGTCAAGACAAATTCATTTTTTTACAAACCTTACATTTATTTTATCGATTCTGTTACACTTGAAGTTCAATCCCATCTCTTATTATAACAAAAACCAACGTCAGTTATCTGTCATGAGTGTCATGACTTAAGATGGGTTAATATCGATATTTATCAGTATTAGCTAATACGAATATATAAGTCTAGAATAATTACAATATCTTAACTAATATATGAGGATCAGTGATATTTAACTAAAACCTAATAATACGTATCACTTCACGAATCCGATCCAAGAAGATCCGTGCCAAGTGAATGGAATCTCAAATTATGTTAAAGATTATTGTACATATTAGTAGTTTGTAGATTATGTGAATATTAAATATTAGCATATATCAGTTCGTCGGAAAGAACTACACGACTACATGTCAGGGTGATTGAGTGAATCCGATCCCGCCGATCTGTGCCAAGTGAATGGAATCTCACATTATGATAGAGATTGTGTACATGTTAGTAATCTGTGGATTATGTGAATGTATATTAGCATTTGGAGGTAGCGGAACAGAGAGCTCCCACATACCTCCGTTTTTAAGGGAGGATCTCCGACCAGCCGGTTGTTTGTGTTTGGTGGGCAACTGCCCAACTGTTGATATTCGGGCTTTGCATATTTTCTAATCGCACGGTAAACTCTGATATCGCGATTTAGGATTTTGTCCAGTTAGTTCGAAGCTGTCGAGATAGATGGCGCTGCGAGTCTCATTTGTTGATTCTGCTGCGTTGATTTTTTGTGGTGGTATAAATGTCACCTACATCACCCCCCTCCGGAGACCGGAGGTCGATAGTGGATGATTCGTCCATATCTTGAGATGTTTGCCAGGCCAGTGGAAGGTTGGTTCCAGTGAGTCGGAACTGGAAGTCACAGAGTTCTCGGTGAGCCGGAACTATCTGTGTCGCAGAGTTCACGATGAGTCGGAACTGTCTGCTGTTGGCGTGACTGCTAGCGTCGACCAGGCAAGGTTCTTCAAGGCTCTTCATGTGACTGGCCGAAGGTGCAGTGTGCTTGCCGAGGTGGGTCGGAGCTGTGCAACGTGCTGACGTGCCTGCTGGCGTCAACCAGGAGAGGTTATTCAAGACTCTTCATGTGACTGGCCGAAAGTGCAGTGTGCTTCCCAAGGTCGCTGATGAGGTTGATGATAGAGGCTGAGGATGCTGACCAGGAATGCGCGTCCGCTGCATGCTGGTGGTCAGGATACTCGTAGAAGCCGATAGTTCTGGCTGGCTGTATGACTCGCTGCTCGAGAGCTTGAGGTCACGATGAGGAGAAGTAATGATGATGACGTCATGATGGAGTAGCAGCACGAATGCTGCGCTGACGTTGAACGTCGAGGGTCACCAGTTTGGAGGTAACGGAACAGAGAGTAAAGTCCCACATACCTCCGTTGAAAAGGGAGGATCCTCCGACCGGACGGTTGTTGGTTGTCCGGTGGGCAACTGCCCGAAAGATGATATTCGGGCTTTGTATATGTTCTTATCGCACGGTAAACTCTGTTATCGCGATTTAGGATTTAGTTCGCAGCTGTCGAGATAGATGGCGCTGCGAGTCTCAATTGTTGATTCTGCTACGTTGATTTTTTGTGGCGATATTAATGTCGCCTACAAGCATATATCAGATCGTCTAATTACGAGAATCCATAGAATATTACTAATCTCTTAACTAATACTAATATTTTCGTCACACTCCTAGTCATGACAGTGCTGGTATCTGAGGATGGGCGATACACCAGAACACAATATTATCAGCTCCATTTTTTGATAATGTTCTTGTAAGACACACAGAATATTGAATAAATAAATAAATCGTATTTTTGCTGTTTTATTTCAATAGGTAATCTTTTATTTCCTTGGTTACGCAGTGCGTTCGTTATCTTGTTAAGGCTGGATTTATCAATCAATACATACTAGGTAACTAAGTCCCCCTGGCGCGTTTGTCTGTCTGTACGAATGTAGAAAGAGATTTTGATGGGGTTGTCACTGCTTATGAGGTAGATTGGTTCTTCCGGAAGGTTTAGGTATACATTCGTGTAGGTATTATTGAATGTAAATCAAGTCAGAAAAATCCTGAGGGCTTTTCTTGCGTGTGTAGCTTAAAACGTGAGTAATATTTGATAAAGTACATACCTACTGCAGAATTGTTTACATACCTCAAATTCAATAATCTTTAGTTTGTTTGGGTCAGTTAATATTAATCCTTATCTTTTCAAATAATGTTTAACCATTATTTAAATTGTCCGTGAAAACTGTCTTTATTTCAACTCATTTGGATAAGTAGTAAGGCTTTACGAGAGTTTAATATTTCGCGCGAGCGGGAGCGTATTTTCGCGGATTGCAGAAATGAAGTTGTATCTGATTTTTGGTGCAATTACCCCTTTGTAGATATTTACTCAAGTAGGTTAGGTAAGTAAGTTCCACCGTGCGAAATCGGGGTGGGTCGCAGCTCGCTATATCAATATACAATTTATCAATAAAATCGCAGATACATGCCTACGCAAAAATTCATAGCAATGCCGTTTGTTTGAAATTTTTTCGATACGTATTGACGTAGGAGTAACATGATTTTATTTTCAGGATTGCAAAGATATAAACAGTTCCTGAAACATTTTTTAAACGAAATACTAATAATCAGCTATTCAGCATTACATATTGCTAGGTACCATGTTTATACATTCTAAGGGCAATCGTCCATTCTCCATTTAGCCATGTCCTTTAATGTAAATGAAAATAATGTATTCACAAATGCAGATTCTGTTAATAAAATTAAAATTATTATATTTCTGAGGAGTCATTATTGAACTTGCAGTGCATTGTACGGACGGAGGAGACTTATTTAAATACAAACAACTTTCTACAATATTCTTACGGTATTTCCTAAGTACGTGTCAATGACATTTTTACTTACTGATATACGTATTTTGTCATTTTAATACCGTAAATACTCAATAAGATTGTAATGGAAACATGTGAAAACAAATACCGACGTATACCTAACTGAATTGGCTGTTTTCTTCCGTCAAGTAGAATGTGCCTATTTGATATGATACTTCTTACAGCGATAAATATTACAAAAGTCATTCGTTTCTTATCGGTAGTAAGAGGAAATTAACTACTTACATAAGGAAAAGTAAATGAATAGATAAATGTGCAATACCAATAAAACCGCAAAAAACAACGATTTTGAGAAAGCAACTGGTCAAATAATAGTCATATCTACAACATAGACTACTGAAACGTTTGTATATATTATACAACAGACGTTTTAAGCCTCCCGTAGCCAATCGCGTAAAACAGCGACAACGAGTGTCCATTAAACATTTTCCACGGATTTGAATGATTTCTGTTAAGAGGCTGTCAGCAAAAACTCGGTCACTCTTGGACTGCATAGAAAAGAAAGAAGCGCGACGACACAATGCTTGCAATTTCTTGCCAAATATGAAGCATTTTATCGATTTATTCAAAACTAAGTTGAGCTATTAATAATCTAAAACAACAAAGTTTTGCGTTAAGATTCGATTCATTATTTGGTATAAATCTTACGGCATAAGTAGGCTAGTAAATACGGGATTTTTTTTCTAAGGTCAAAGTTGGAGGTAACTTTGACGATAATTTCTATCGAGGATTTTATTTTTAAACATGTTTCGGAAACAACAGTGTTCTTTGAAATACAGTTAAAATTAACATATTATATTTTTTCTGCAGCTTGAAACTAAACAGATTTGGCAAAAATTTCGTTAGGAAACCAGCAATTTTTCAGTTTTTGCTGATCACAGCGCCTTATGAGCGTGTACGCCGTATGTCATTTTATACAAACTTTCAAGTCCTTATTCTTATAAATGAATGAACCGATTTTAACGAAACTTGGTATGCATACGCTAGATATCCAGGTCTCAATAGTTATCAGAAAACATTTTTGAAAAAGAGTTCAGGGGGAAGGATATAGTGATTTTTCACTTTCTATAGAAAACTTAAAATCGCTCTCTCTCTCCCTCAGAAATCTTTTTCAAAAATGTTTTCTGATAACTACTTAGACCTGGATATCTAGCGTATGCATACCAAATTTCGTTAAAATCGGTTCATTAATTTTGAAGAATAAGGACATGAAAATTTATATGAAAAGCCGTACCGCGTAAACGCTCTTAAGTCGAAGTATCTTCCGGAGCCTAAAAGAGTGATAGGAGGGCTTGCAAAGGATCTATAAAGAATGAATCAGCTAATCATTTTACAGATTTGTCGTTGCAGCATAATTATAACACAAGTCACGCTTATAAAATAAACAAAAGCAAATAGTTTTCACCTCGACTGAAGCTTAAATAGATTCATTATACCATATAGAGCGATGATTAAAGCGCTTTATAAGCTACCTGGTTAATTGAGATGACGCCCGGAGTGATGCGGAAATGCAATGAAAATAGTTAGCATTGCTTGCACTTAGCATTGTTCGTTTTACCGGTTTGAGTGAACTTCTTTGGGCTTGAACAAATAATTCTTTAACAATTTTTTTGTTGTTTGTTTATGATTGCTAGTGATCCATTTTGTAACGCATACGTAAGTTTCACCTCATCATTTCAGCCGAAAGACGTCCACTGCTGGACATAGGCCTCCCCCAATTGTCGCCTCTCCGACAGGCCCTGTGCGTCTCCTAACCAGCGGAATAATTCCATTAATAACTCTGCGGCCTTAGTCAGGTCATCAGAGTTCTCCTACTCGTAAATCTTCTTATTAAATTAGATTCTTCCTTCATACGTTAGTCATGTCACGTCCATCTTTTAAACTGATGTTACCAATTCTTCCAACCTCAACTTCTAAGCGCACAAAATTTGAGCATCGGTTATTATGGAGAAGCCAAAGGAGGTGACTATCGAGATGCCTTGCTGACCCCAAATAAACTAGGATAAAGCAGGAGGATATTGAGTATGTCTTTTCAAACCTAATGATCATTAGGTTTGAAAAGACATCTGAGATTTTTGCCGTTCGCTTCGCAGTACCCCACCCCTCACCACCGATGTCATATGAATTTGCTACTGCGCAGCAGTTCGTGGAGTGTTTCAGCTTTCGGCATTCAATTCTAAACTATCATTTGTTTTATTTGAACTCTACGAGTAGAAGGAAGAAACTCTGAAATATTATTGTCAATCCTAACTATAAATCCTAACCATCCTAACTAATATTATAACTGCGAAAGTGAGTTTGTTTGTTTGTTACGCTTTCGCACTAAAACGGCTGAACGGATCGTCATGAAATTTGGCAAATATGTATATAGCCTGAGATATGGAGAAGGACATAGGGGCTTTTTTACGCGATAACCAACATCCACGAGAGCGGAGCCGCGGGCCAAATCTAGTTATGCTCTAAATGCGAAAGTGAGTTTGTTTGTATGTTACGCTTTCACGCCTGAATCGTTGAACCTATTTCGATGACATTTCGATTTTAGTACACAAATAAATGGGATCCTGGAGACGGTAATAAGCTACTTTTCTAACGTTTCTAATTAAAATCTATATTATCGTGAGCGAAGCCGCGGAAAAAAGGTAGTATTTTATATTTTTAAACAACTTAATACTCTAACAATGTTACGTCACAGGTTCAGAGGTTCCGTCGAGTGTTTTGACGTAGCGTATTGTACCTAATATCACGGAGGAGTTCGCACTGTTTGTAGTTTTTGTCAGGATCATACGAAAATTGTTGGAGTAGCAAAATTTGGTATCTTCCAGTCACGTGCAGTCGTAACTTTTAGTAATAAAATACTTTGCAGTAAGATTTTTGTGTGGTAGTAAATTATTCTCTAGCAAATTATTGTTTGTTTTCTTTTGTTTTTACAATTATCAAAAAGTTATCCGATCTTTTGAGATAAAAACTTTTCAATCGGGACCTTCACGTTTTTAGCAGTTTTCTATTTTTTTTAATAACATATTCACGTTTCTTTGCCCATGCATAAAATTGGCTAAATCTGTTCAATATTATGGTATTTAACACATCACCCCTCTAAAAAACTTGGTTAGGACAAAGACGGTTTTTTTCCTGCCATGTCAACGCGCGCTGTGCCCTGATTGATCGCTTCATTTGAATCCAGTCGAGATTCGATTTGTGATTAGCACCTATCGGATTTGAGAATCGTCCCTTGCGAGCGTTCGACAATGAGGGGTTCTAAGTTCAAATTGTTAGCTTGTAAAAATTGATCTGTTGGAATTTGTTTTTCGAGATTTTCTGTGAATTATCGTTTTTTTTTCTAACTGATTAAGTTTTATGAGTTACGTGGGTTTATTTTTTAGATCTTATCTTATTATTTCATAATTACTTAAGCTATTTTTAAGTTGCGGTTGTTTGAAAAACTAACTAGCTCAAAATTAAGGACACAAAACATCACTACTGAAAATATAATTCTGCGCCTGATCACAAGCTTGTGTAGTTTAATTAGCTAATAAATAAAAAATCTGTCGAATAAAGCAACTTAAGCCCATTAAATCTGCTTTTATGGCTGGTTTTATTACAGCACATAAACCAGTAATTAACAAATTAATCAACAAAACAATCAACACTTATGTAAACATAATATCGAAAAAGTATTGTAATCTACGTTAAATACGGTGAAAGCTTCCGACACTCGCTCGTAATCCGTTTCCTCTTTCTAGACTACCACATTGTTCTTAACTTTTGAATAGCAAAGGATTATAAACCCTAACACAAGTAGAACAAAGTTACGTTTACCACAACACAGCCCTTGATTAAAGATCTTTGAAACGTAAGCGCAAAAATTTATTTACGACACCCCCTCATTTAACCGTCTTCTGTCTCCCTCATTAGCACGCATCGATGGTATTTTTTGTCCCGCTTCGTCGACCCATAATAAATTTCGGGACGATTCTGAATTAACAATACCATAGTCATAATTCGCGAGCCTGTTGCGGCGCTCATCGGGATGTTTGACGATTGTTTTAATATTTAACGTCATTTTAACCATTAGGTGTGCAGTTTACAATTTATTAACTTCGAACGCAATAATTGAGGTACACTTTTATGAATGCTTTATGATTATTATGAGGAACTCGTGGCTAAAAAATAAAAACAGCCATACCGGTCGATCTTCAAGGTTAAGCAACGCTTGCCATGGTTGGTCTGTGAATGGGTTAACATACCGAGTTTCCTCCTTGCCTCCGAAAGTACGTTAAGCCGTTGGTCCCGGCTGTCATTTGTAGATCTTTGGCAGTTGTTACGGATTGTCAGAAGCCAGTAAATCTGAGAAAGAGCCAGAAAGTTGAGAAAAGGCTAGGCAGATAGTGACTTTTATGAATGCTTTGTTTTAGTGGCAACAGATCGCAATAAAAGCTTAGGCATTGATGTTAGTAGCCAATAAAATTGAAGGTTTTCAAAATCAGTTGCCATCTTAAAACTTTATCATCCTTTGTAATTTTAAATCTTCATAATACCATTTAAATTTTACTAATTACAAAATTATAATACAACTGCAATATCAAACTATTAGTCGAAATCGAACTATCGATAGAACCGGTCGTTGTAACCGCACATCACTAGCCGAATGACGGAGCGTACGCCACTTAATTCAGGGGTGGCATTGCTCAGACGGCAATAACGTATACACGAATAGGTGTCGAGTCGAGCTCCACTGGCGTCTTACTCGGATCAATTCTAATCTCTGTCGTCACGCCCGGAGCGGCGCGCCGTCACACTTCGACCAAACACCACTGTATCAATATTTACGTCACCTAATCATAACTGAGCTTCTTTCTTCTCAAATTACGGATGTTTTTGGAGTTTTCTGTTGTTTAATTTTTGTGTTATTTTTTGTTTTCCGATTGTTTTTTTTTTCATTTTTATGATCAGTAATATTAGGTTAGTAGGTACCTACTCTATTTGAATGGTCTTGTAAAGTTGTATTTGGGTAAATTGAATCAATTTAATTTGTGTTAATAATGTAAATGGATTGGTTAAATGATAAATTTTGACTGGTAGAGAATGTCTTGTTGCATTAAATCCGCCCATGTACCACTATTGTACATACAGTTTAAATAAATAAATAAAGTAATCTGTGCTGAAAGAAGTTTATTTACTAAACAAAGCCCTACCAAATCAATTATTTCAGATACAACTGGGTGTTACTCAATCCTTTAAACATTCAAAAAGTCAATACGTCGGTTGCCTATATTCAATTCGATTAGGCCGTTGAGCGTCTAACTAAACCCACCGATAAGTAAGTGTAATGCTATAGTCCCTCGGCCTATTACCTGGCAATTTCACAGAAAGATCTACGTCGGATCGCGTCGACAGCACACAATGATGTGACACACACGGGCTTTGTAACCGAGAGGGACGGCACTCGCTCCCGCGATTTGTTTACACAGTGTAGCTTTCCCTTTCGCGGCGCGCCTGTGTGCGTGGCCATCTGGCGGGCGGCAGCCCTGCGCCGTGCCTGTGCTAGTGTTGTGCCCCCACACGGCAGCGAGGCACCCCGCTCGCACTCGGGGCTCGGGGTAGCCTGCCTACGCTTGTATGCGTGACCCAGTCGAATAAATCTAATATTACACACAAACATATTGGTGGCACGGCGTGTCATTTTTACGCTTGTGTTGTCGCTACTTGGGGTTCTTTATGCGGCACGATGATATTATTATTCTGACGATTACGAAATCCTTTATGCTTACAATAAAATAATTAATAAGGGATGAAGTGTATTGTTGAGCCGGAGTTTGTGATCGGTATCGGGCCACTCGCTCGAGATTTAAAAAGGTAACGATAAAGTTTATTACCATCTTCACGGTTAATGGCGGCGGCATTGTTTAATTATGGTATTAGCACTTAGGTATTTCGTTTACTGTTTAACATCTATTGTGCCGATGAGAATTGTTTAATTAATTGCAAGGTTCGCATATTGCATGTTGATGATTTTATGAAAATTGTATCAAGTTTTGAATAAGTCGTAATTAACCATTACGCTTATAAACACATAATACATAATGGTTTCCATTTTAACGTAATAAAATCTGTAAATAAACACACCTAATAATAGATAATTATTAGCAAAACCTAAAATTTTTATTCACGCGATCATAATTTTACGCAGTTCAACTTGCTAACTAAACCGGCTTCATGAATGAAACGGCACACCGCTATTAGTGATGTCAAAGATCACGTATCGATAACGTCGACAACACTTATTATAAGCTACCAACATTTTTCATTTCAAATTCCTCAGTCATACTCATAATCGTGAAAAAATATATAACAAAGACAAGCTAGATTCTAAAACACTGATGACCCAAATAATATTTGAAACAGTAACTAACCTACAAAAGCGCGTTAATTAACCAGGTTGTAGGCACAAAATCTCCAAACATTCTCAATTACTTATTCTGTGACGGAACAGTTGACAGGGCGCTCAACCCCCGTTCAGTTTAACAATTACGCGGCAGGGCTCATTGTGGCGCGACCCTACCACTCCATCCATTGTGGACACCACTATAACGTGTCCAGAATACCCCGACCCCTGCTCAAACACAATCATCCCCCTCTCTGATACCCTTTAAACTCCACGCGGGAAGGCAATCGGCTCAATTTACACTGGGAAGTAATATACAAATATTATTATCCAGCCTTTTCACAAATATCAATAACGTATTACCAGCTTCGGGACAGATTTAAAAGTTAACCAACGTGTTTTTTAAACGTTTAAATGACTTTATTCGGTGTTAACTTGAATAGGCTTCCCTTATACTGGCATGTCAGCTTTGATTTTTTGATATTGTAGCATGGTAGCATGTTATTGTAGATTATCATGTTACATTTTGATAATAACTGTCACTTCAGTATGTTGTCACTTATTTTGATAGGTACCCATGTGCATTCATTTATCAACAATAATTATTGTTGATCAATGATAGACAACCATTTTAACTAATAAACGTATAATCTTAACACTTCAAATGATTCCATGATTAGTAAAGATTAAAATAAGCCTAACTGTTCCACTGAGCCGAGATACAAACTTGTCGAAGTTTTTGAAATATTTCACTTTGAAACGCGCCTCAACTTAATTATAAATTGGGTGATTTAATTAAATTTGTAAGAGTTTCACTTGTTCTCGTCTTTGCGACCTTAGAAGGGTAACGTCAGCATCATACAAACGGCTAGTTTTTGCCTCTGTTTTACTCGCGAAATGCTCAGTTGCTGTGCGATAAGCCAAGGCACGGGAACTGTACATTTTTCGCGATATCAAGTAGTTTCTCACACTTAAGGTTGATTTACACATAGCCGGGCCGTGTCCGGGACGTGGTCCGTCCGGAGCTGAAAAAAATATAGGGCAGGCGCTGGAGCTTCCGTGCCTGGGCCGACGCACGGACGTGCAGATACGGATGCACGGTCCCTGCACGGCCATGGCCCTGACACTGCCCGGCCACGGCCCGGCTATGTGTGAATCAACCATTAGCGATAGGATAGCTTGTGAAAGGGTTTTCGTAATCGGATATGTGCTTCCAGACATTACCTTTTATGGACACAATATAACAAGGATACAAACAAACAATCAATTTTATCTCTTTATATTATTAGTACAAAAGTTTAAATGATTGTTAAAGCTTTCCTTCAAAGACGCAAGTAAATATTTCGCATATAATTGTGCAACAGATCTGGGATACCGTCGTGTGGTCCCTGACTGAGAATAAACCACGACTTCCCGTGGGAACCGAACGAACTTTCTGTGGGACCTTATTTTGAACCCTAGCAGGCTTGGGTTAGGTGGCTGTGAATTATAAAACAACAAAAAGGATAACTAAACATGTAACTTGAGAATATGGTTTATTCCCACGTATCGATCGATGATTTCTTCATTTTTGGCAATATTGCTCGATTAATGAACAATTTTTACACAACCACAAATAATACAAGTCAAATCAAGGTCTTCAAGGGTTCTGAATCTTTTCAAGCAGTCCAGAAGTTTTTAAAATACCAAAAGACAGAAATCTTTAAATGACCAGCTTCTTGCACTTAATGAATGGTGAAGGTCAAATAAATACCAAGAACTTAGTGATTTTGTGAGTGCACTTCAACACCCTAAGCCAATACGACCTTAATAGATCCTCAAAACGATCCCGATTCTTTTGCAAAGATAGTCAAGGTTAAAAGGCGTGCAGAAGTTGCACTCATGATATAAAAGTAACTTATGCGTCTCCTCTGTAGACGAAACCCCTCCCACTTGCGCAACCTTTTTCTAACGGGTATAAAGTCATGAACTTTGAGGTCAATAAAATTCGACCAGACTCGTCCTTTGTGAAGGCTGACTACACACTATCAGCACAGATTGCGAATTTGTTGGAAGGTGTGAGTTTCATCTCTGAATCTGTACGAATTTTTACGATTCGAAAGGACGTATTAGTAGCTCAGGCAGATATGAAACCATTGAAAGATTATTCATTTCATTTGGGGATTTTTTTGTTTAGTGTCTGAAACTTTTTCTGGATTTTCCCAAGATTTCATAAAATGTTTGTTTTGTGTAACTGTTATACTTACTTATTTTCCAGCACTTTTTTTAAATTTGTTGTTTTTGTGCAATATTTTTACATTTGCAACTTACCAAGATTCCTTTTTTTCGAAATTTAGTTATTGGTTATTTATTTTTTTTACTATGTACACACAGAAATATAGTAAAGGGTAATATTATAATTATGAAGTACAAAGGAATTTGCTTATTTCTAACGAAAATTCTTCAAGCAGACCTGCAAAAGGAGAAATGAAAAATAAATATAGACAATAGTGAGTAAGAACAAGAGAAGAAAAGTATGTGAAGCCTTAAACTAAACAATCAAACTTAACTATCATAGTTGAGAGGATAGGTAGTGCTCTTTAACTCGAATTTTAGCAATAGAAATAGATTTTAAGTCTCGACTGCTAGGAGGAACTGAATTCCACAATCTAACCGCATGGACAGAGAAAGAGTGGGAATATTAGCTGGATTTATGAGGATGGGTTTTTGGAGGGTATGCGGAACAGAGAGTAAACTCCCACATACCTCCATTGAAAAGGGAGGTATGTACTCCGACCAGAAGGATGTTGTCTGGTGGGCAACTGCCCCACAGTTGATATTCGGGCTTTGCAAGCCCGAATATCAATATGTTCTAATCGCACGGTAAACTCTGATATCGCGATTTAGGATTTTGTCAAGCTAGTTCGCAGCTGTAGAGATAGATGGCGCTGGGAGTCTCATTTGTTGATTCTGCTTCGTTGTTTTTTTGTGGCGGTATTAATGTCGCCTACAGGTTTTAAGGAGGGATCTAAGATGTGTTCACGCAGATAAGAGGGGTAAGACGGGTTGTGAAGGATGTTGAAAAGAAGACATAGAATCCGAGTGTTTCTGCGCAGGCGGATATGGAGCCACTTGAGTTCCTTGCGAAGGCAAGAAACGTGGTCAAACTTGCGTAGACCAAACACAACTCGAATGCATAAATTTCGCAGGAGCTCAAGCCTGTATAAAAGCGCTTCAGTAGAATCCAGGTAGCAGGCTTCGTTCGGCATAATTTCTAACTTAGATACTTTATCAAAATCAAAACCTTTGGCGACGGAACAAAAGCCACAGGTTGTGAGCGACAAGTCCGGGAAGGACATTCCATTGAAGTATGTTATTTCAACACAGCGGTACTAGATACTGAATCTTTATTTAACTAAGCTCAACTGGAGGTAAACTGGAGGTTGATTTATTAATTTTAAAAAACAGTTTGTCTTTGCATACTATTTCTTGATGATGCGATAAATGACGGTGGATGTTTACCTAGAAGCCATCCCTTTATGAATAAAGAAATTGATTTGAACCCAGCCTATCAAAGTCCACTGCTCTACATAGGCCTCTTCCAAGCTGTTCCACAACACCCAGTTCTCTGTCTTAGGCCCCCAGTCCTGCGCCTTTTGCTCCTGTCCGTCCCAGCCGTATTTTACAATCATCAGTCCATCTATCTTAGAAACGTCTCATGCTGTGCCTGCTGATATGTGGTCTACACTTCGGAACTCGTTCGCTCCATAGGCCTTCGTTTCTTTGCCAGACATGCCCAGCTAACGTCCACCCCTTCAATTGAAACTTGTAAACTCCCAAGTTGTACAAATTATTTATCCGTGTGTCAGATGACTTTCTACTATTGGTTGCTGTTTTGAATTCATGAGTTGTGGAGCTACAGGTTCATAACCAGTTAATATTGTTTTATATCAAACGTTAAATTAAATATTCAGTCGAAACGTTAAACACCCGTTTAGCAAATGTAAGTACGTAGATATAATTGGATTTTATAAATAATGTTGCTTCACACATTGTAATCCATGGTTAAAGAGGAAATCGTAAATTGTGTCTGTCCGTTTTTGTTTTATTAGAAACTGGTTGTTTACCGAGCGTATTTGTTTAAACTATTATTATTTGAAACATGGTCAAGTAACAACCGTTTAAACAAATACACTGATGATGTCGTTAAATGATTAAGTTGGGTTAATGCCTTATTTTCTTAAATTTCGTTTTTTCTGCATACAGGTAAAACGGCTACTTAAAATAATTATAAGTCTCATAAAAACCAATACAATAAAGTGTATAAAAGGCCCTTGCCAACAATAACTTGTAAAGGTAAACATCAAGACCAAACTCCAGAATTAACACCCAGTTATATGTAACCAATATTATCGTATATTCACCGCATTTACACTCCATAGCGCACATACATACACACACGATTTTCTCTGTAAATCTTGCTTGTACTGTAGTAAATACAGATCTAACTAAAGAGACAATATCTCCGACGTTAAAAGGCCAGCTCGAGTAGATGGGAGGAGGAGGAGGGGTGGACCACCCCCTGTGAAATTACTACATTTTGAAGGGAACAACTTTTTATGAGAATAAGCCGCCGCTATGAATCTCGAATTATAAGCGAATTGAGTGGTGTGGGTGCCATTCTGTTCTTGATAGAGTGCAGTAATTTTTTAAATTATTTTGTTGAATAATAAAAATATAGGTCAAATTACAAATAAACTTTGAAACATTAGTATCATCTCACACTGTTACCCCACTTTTACGCAATACCTCAACAATCTGTCCTCAATCAACCAATTAATCTAAGTTTACGAACTATTCAAGTTAATTAGTAATTCGGCGGGCGCAGGGACAACACAACAAAGTTTTCAAATAACTTTAAACTCTTGTAGTGACAACCTTATCGTCGTAAACGGTCGGGATGAGTCGGGAGAGGTCGGCCGCGGTCGGTCTCAGTCAATAAGGTGCATTGGCCGCCCCAAGTTGCCTACTCGACGTAACACTGGACCAAGGAGGATGGGGGGAAAATCTCCCGCGAAATGGGGTAAAACGATGACAATTTGGTTTTACTTTAGCAGATTGTTGTAACGGAAGATATTTATATTAATGAGATTTAACTTAAAATATTTATTAAATTAAATCTTTATTTAACCGCGAAAAATAAGTTGAAAAGAAAACGGTAGAAGTTTCTCGTTCTGCATTTTCCATTTTTGATCCATTTCCAGTTTTTATTTTTAGTTTATAGATAAATCAGCAACCTGCTATGGTTATACTAGCTACAACGTTCCTAAACTTTACCTGTACTGGATGTTTTTTAAAATAATGTTAGATATTAAAAAACACAAGCACAATTGATTAAATCTTTTTAAAGTTTGCGATCAAAATACGTTGGCGGACAGCTCGGCATGCCCTGTGGCCACACCGTCGCTCCGAGGAGATGAGGTTCTCCACGGGTCGAAGGGTGTGAACAGGCGTACCGACTCAAATACCGTTAGGGATAATTGTGTCTCTTTTATTTACACCAGAGCTTTAATGGCACAGGAGCGGTCTATTGAACTTCAAGTTTTAATATTCTTTTGTTTCTTCACTAAGTTTTTTTTAACAGTCCAAAGTTTATTCACCACCTTATTGTTTAATTAGAAGTCGGTTTTTATTCGACCTTGACAAACTCGTCTCCGAATGACCTACGAATTATTTTTTATTGCTCATAAAAAATTGCCATCTTTATTTGTATTCCGGAACATACTTGAAATATAGGTGCGAGCCCCAATATAATAAGTGACCGTATAACCAACATTTAGTAGGTACATCAATTGTAATCGAATCTTGGTGAGGTGTTACATAACATCAGCGTGAGATATCCCTGTGGGCGGCAGGAACGGAATGCCGGAGGAAAGCCGACGGCCTTGACACGACAATATTTGGTGTGCCTACCCAAATATACACAGACCACAAAAGTTCATTTCGAATCAAAGTCAGAGTGACAGTGGTCCAACTTGTCTGGAGAGACATTTTTCACTCTGTGATCCTTGACATAAGGGTGACGTTTACAGTTATTAAGCTTTCACGTCCAATGCGCCGGCGCTTCTTATTGCTGCATGGTAATTAACACTCCACGGTCGCAAGTGGTGAACTTACTTTTGATGAGTTGAATTAAATATGGTTAATTCAACCAATCGTGCTTTTATTCGGAAAATTCAGAAAATTTCCCTTAAAGTACCAAGTTTATTTTTATGACAATGCAAAAAGCTGAACCATATCGCAGTCAACAAAAAATGGAAACCCTGAAATGTGTCATTTTTGCCGTGTATCGTTTTTTGTTTTGCGAAACGGACGAAAAAGAAAAAGCAAAGAGACGATTAAAAATGATCCACGTGAATGTATTCGCGCGGACAATATTTTAAAACAAAATGTCACACGCTTTCCACGGGTGTCTGCTCCCACCCACGGCGGGGCCGACGGGGCGTGCGGGGGCGCCGTCGCCCCCCGCCCCGGCAGCCAGTGGGGTGTCATTGTGGACTGTGGTGTCGTAACTCTGCGAACTTTTTAATTTACAATTAGGTAGCTTCCCATTTCTCTGCCCTATTTAGCTCTCGTTTTTCCGGTAGACACCGCCGTGGTCGCAGTTCGTAATTAAAATTTATTTATCAAATTACTACGCCCTAAATCTTTGGGGTTTTTTTTTTGAGGAAGGTATGTCTTAAATTAACCCTTAAAGCAATCTGCGTGCTCCAGATTCTCAATGAGACTGTTTTGGAAAATCATCTATTGTTCTATTCCTTGGGCGATTAAAATAAAAATCACAACACCGCTCATTTTAAGTTGATGAAATTGAATGCTCATAAAAGTAACAAACGCTACTCAACTCAATGGAACAGTGAAATCGCTACTAAACACCCGAACGTCCCATCCGGTCGGCAAAACAACGAGCCTGACATGAAAGAGCAATTGTTTGGGAGTTACGTGAATGACAGCGACCCTTGACCACGGGGTGTCCGTCACTGATCGCTTATTTTGACAATATCGGCCTACTAATTAACTTGTTTTAAAACAGTGATGTTGGACTTTTTCGTCTATTACTTGTCTGGTGTAAGTGATGAGCACTTGGCTTTTTTTCATAAAGTAAGGTTTTGTTTTAAGAACCTTTTTCACATTCTAAAACATAATGGTAACAGTAAAAGTGATTTTGAGCTAAGAAAAAGAAAAGTCTTGTGTAGTAGATACAACTACACTATTGATAAACTATCCTTTTTTAACATTACAAATACAACGTGTAACAGAATAAACGCAATACCTCTTGAGGGGTCATTGTGCTCATAATTATGAACAACTTTTACTATGGGGCCAACACCGAAATCGCGAAAAAAATCAGCTGTTCAGTACATTTCGTCGAGTTATGTGCACAGAGATGTATGGGGCTGTCAATTTTTCTTTCGCATTTCAGTGTTGATGAGTACAATGACCCCTTAAGAGGTATTGCGTTTATTTTGTGACACGCTGTATACTTACATGTGAAAGAAAAATAACGAAATTGATATAATATCCTATTAAATACCTATCTAAGGTCCAACCAACCTGGTATTTTGCTGTCATTTCAAAAATATTAGCTAGAATATGCACCAGTTTGGAAATTATCTTATTGGTATTTTAAATACTTAATTCAGTATCTTGAATTGCATTCGGTTAGTTGGGGCCTCAGCATTCGGTAATTTGATAAATTGGACCCCTGAAAAGTAGAAAGTTACCAAAAACGCCAGTAGTTGTAACTTGCGCCACTCAGTGTCGCAAGCATCCACTGAATTTGTCGCAACACCCGTGGCGTCTGTTTTTGTAACGCTTATTCACGCGGATGCCTTTACTTACTCAGTTCTTATACTAACTTTATGGCCGGCCTTTACAATACGTGTTGAGACAATTATACTTCATAATGCCATTGTCAATACAAACTTGCTAAACTACTAGTTTTTTGACACAAAAGATCGTTTTACGTCGACACTCTTTTTTAGGTAGAAATTACTGAAATTCCTTACGACAGCTGCATTAATTGGGTACCCTCACGAATTATAATAATTTGGAAAGGGGTTCGTGTATAGGGTTTTGTATATATTAAGCATACCTCTACCCAACAAAATATATGTAGATATATTTTAAGAGTCAATCAATGGATATGATTTCTAAATACCTACACTCGATTTTTATCACTGCTTTTTAAGCTAGGTATACTCGTATTTATAAAACATAATTATCATCATCATTTCAGCCAAAAAATTTCCAGTGTCACACAGGCCCCCCGAAGCGTCGCCACATCGACCGGCCCTGCTCATTGTTCTGTTTACGTACGTGTATGCTTAGACATTATTCAGAATGTGTTTCTAGTAACCAGAACACAAGATCAGTTGAAACAAAATTGTGAATGAATTACTAAAAAGTCTATAATTAAAATCTCTACCCTACTACTACTTACAATGACCGGTTTGGGTACACAGTAACCAGGTACTTTACAGTTTTGTCTACGTTTAACAGTGGGTAGTTATTTTAGTGTTAAACTGAAAATAGTAATAAGAGGGCGATCACTCCGGCTCTATTTGTGTACTAATAAAGTTATTTCAGTCCTTCCCATATACTGGGTAGCGGGAGAAACCGCAGAGAAAGCTGATGGTTTTCTGTACAACATGCATCAGATAACAAAGATTTTGTCTAGTGAGGCTCTTCTTTCAGCCGATTCCACTGTCATATAAAATAAAACTTTAGTATACCTACAACA
Organism: Melanchra persicariae; assembly: GCA_947386135.1. Classification (NCBI taxonomy): domain Eukaryota; kingdom Metazoa; phylum Arthropoda; class Insecta; order Lepidoptera; family Noctuidae; genus Melanchra; species Melanchra persicariae. Next base: position 15,268,136 of record OX376648.1, on the reverse strand, counting down.
TGTAACTGATGTAACAGAATAAACGCAGGGTCTCTCATTGTACTCAAAATATGATGTGTATTTGTGTATACTTTTTAGGGCTCCATTTGTAGTACTATTAAATTAATAACTTTGAGGGTATGTAAAAATAATAATTGAACTATATTTCAAAATAAATTAACAAAAAGAAGTATTTATTTTATGAGTTAAAATTTTTGTTGGTCGGTGATTCCTATTCTCTATCTTGCCACAACTCTAATAACCAGACACGTTTATGAGCCACTTCTTGTGCCTCTTGTACCTCTTCCATTACCTCTTCATAGCAATCATAATCAACTCCTCTGTAACAAGCAAAGTCATGATTTATTTATTTATTATTACTTTATTGTACACCTCATAACATGCACATGACAAACACTTATAAAAACAAATGTAGTTACCTACAGTGGTCGATATCGCACAGGGCAATCTTTTATGGACAACCTCTGGGTGGACTGAACGAAAGGAGATAGATTTAGGGCTGTCAGTGTACAGTGTGTGATGTATTTTTCTAATCTCTGTTTCATAAGTCACGAAAATAAAGTGGTGAGAGGGTGGCATTTCCACAGCCCGGCCACGGCCCGATCACTGCACGGTAACGCCTCAGACGTATTTGAGCACACCCCGGACACGGATGCACGGTCCCTGCACGGTCACGGCCCTGACACTGCCCGGCCACGACCAGGCTATGTGTGAATCAACCTTAACTCGACAAAATGTACTGAACAGCTGATTTTATTTTCCGGGTTGGTCCCATAGTAAAAGTTGTTCATGATGATGAGTACAATGGCCCCTTAAGAAGGACCTATTGCGTTTATTCTGTTAGACGTTGTACAGCCAGAAAAAAAATATTCTGTGTGTATTTCAACCTAACCTTTTCAAAACTTTTGACTAATTCGATTTATTTTTCAGTTAGATAATAATGCTCATACTTGGTCGTCGTTCATTAATAAATCATGAGGTAGACGTCGTTACTACAAAACAACCCTTCAAGAAAAGTACGCGTCTTGTTTCAAAGAAAATATAATCAAAACTATTATTGCAGATGTATATTTTCTGTAAACAAATTTGAGCACAGCCCTGAACCGAGCCCACGTTTAGCCAAACATGTAGGTGGCATGAAGTCAGTAGGTACTGAAAATCAAACAACCCTGCGTCTAGACTCTATTCAATCCCTCCGGGAACGCTTGCGAACCGATCCGATTTCCCCACGGCAAATAAATTAATCTCATCTCGATTTATTTTTACACAACGCTAAATAACGATGTCTATATTTTTATTTATAAATAGACACAAAATATAACCTTTGCGGTAAAATATTTAATAAAAATCAAGTAACGGTAGGTATGGCATTTCCAAGTGACCCACGATTTATTGCGTTTAGATATTATTATTATAACAAATTGTTATGTTATTTATAATATGTTACCGATATTGTTTGTTTACACGGAACTACTCGAATGACATTGCATACAGTAAATGTTATCTGTTCGTAAATTTCAATGTTTGCGAGGCATATTGGAGTGCCCCACAACTTGATTTATTTCTGTTTGCTCGGTAACCATTCTTAACAGCCTTGCTGACGGACTATCGGCAGAATAATGCTCAGGCGCAGGCAACATACCGTTAGGGCAGCCTTTTGTCGAGGCGAGCAAAAAAGCCTTTTGGAGCCACACCGCCACCCTTGCGGCAAAAAACATAAAACAGAAAGAAAGGACTTCAAATTAGGGAATCGGCATCGGAATGTTGCACCCGTAACTTCAAGATGGGCATTTATTATAAATCGTTGAAATTATAGCCTCGAAGCATGGCGCATCCCTTTTGTCCTTGCCTCAAGTTAGATTGATGGAACTTAATCATGCAAAAAACATCGGAAACTATTCTGTTACGGTTATTTACAAAGAGGTGATGGCGCCTTGTTTTCGTAATTGAAGCTCAAGTATGACTGGTTAATTGTGTGTTGTTGTTTCTTGGTAAGCCACATATTCTCCAGTAGTCAAAAAGTTTAAAATTAATAAAAGGACAGCGAAGTAAATTCCTCTTCAATACTTTAAGAGCTAACTATGACTACAACAATAATTTAAGATAGATAGATAGATAGACAAAATATTTATTTGATGCAAGCAACGAAACACGGCACACAAAAGAGTTACACAGATTATGAAAAATACGAGTAATACAAAGTAGTCTAAGCAAATATTTGAAACAACAAACAAACAAAAGAGAAAAAAAAACAGAGCACTATAGATTTGAGTAGGTCTGTATGGAAATCTGTGGCAGAAGTGCCAAACTACCTACCTACATAAATATATTTGAAATTAACAAAAGAAAAAAAATATACAATCTTGTGCGGTGCGTGTCTCCAAGCTGCACCAAATGGGAGTCCAGCTCAGCATGTGCCAGGCAAATGTACCTGACGCTGGTATTCTGCTGGATCCATAAAGTGACATACGGACGTCGAGCAGATACAGAACAGTTAGAAAACGTGAAAAGTGAGTAGTGGTTTTGCGTTAAGTAAGAAATAACTATAACGTGATCTCCATCATGTGGGAAAGGAGCTTGCGCGACACAAAACCACCTCCTGAATGTAACAAGGCGATTCAAATTCTCACAAAATGTGGGAATCTGCTACACTTGAATGGAAATCCACAACTCGATCAATACCCGTCTGGAATATTCCCAAAATTGTAATTTGGTTGTAAAAAATGTTTACCTGTTAAAGAGCGGAAAGGCCCAATGCCACGTGCGACTGCAGCTTGTACTGGTGCCTAACGACTCACCTCCCCGGCATTATCCTCGACATTCTGTTGTTTTTTGTGCTGACATAACAATTAGAACCATATCTTTGTTGTACTCTCAAATAAAGACGATCGTTTTGTTGTGGAATAACACTGCTTGACTATTTGAGGCAAGAATTAGGTTATTTATTTTGGTCAAAGCGATCACCATAATTATTTTGCTGATGAGCAAATAAATTCATTGAGATTTCAAGACACAAAGTACCTAATCGTAAAGCACGAGGTTCATGAGACTCGTCAATTTCTTTCAACAATAGCATTACAAAAAGAAAAATATCTTGGGGTGCAGATAGCACTGAACTGAGCGGCGAGATGAGTTGCCCTTACTTGGAGAGGGTGTGAGGCAGACGAGATTGGAGTGTGGTGTAGGAAAGGAGTGAAGAGCGTTGTGTTTTCAACAGCGATTCGTGTTATGTGCATGGCATGAGTAACCCTAAAAGATATTTAACATTGTTTAGAATTATAAAAAAAACTATACAAACCGCAGAAATTATAAGATATTTTTAACTGTTTAATCTGAACTGCACCTATTAATTCTAAAAGAAGCAAAAGAGTACAACGCGAGAAGATACTATAAATACACTATAGATACGAAGTACGAAACCATTAAAATAAGAAAAAGCGTGTGAATCAAAGGTAGGTATGGAATATTGTTCCTTTAAATAAATCAGTTACTATGAGGTTTTTCCTAGCTATTGAAGGACAAAGACTTTATCGAGCCTACGTGAACTTTCCGATATCTTTGGCGTCCTTCGCTAACGCTTCAGCCTTTAACTTCAAGCCCTCTCTCGAAGATCCCTGTTGGATGGGACTCACCCGCTTTGCCATAAATCTTGGGACCCTCGACCGCCACCCGGATTCTCGCCGAAAATATCTATAAATACCCTCTCCTACCTACATATTTCAAATATTAACAGGGAGACTAGCCAAGTGACAAAGTCAGACATTTGCAGACTTGTTTGAGCGAGCTAATCAAGCAACGCTACTGTTTCTACCAAGTTTTTCTATGTAATCTTCTCATTTTTAACCGACTTAAGAAAAGGACGTCTATTCAGGAACGCTGATGCTTTCTACGTCTGAAATCTTGTACGGTTTTATGTAAGGTAATCTATCTTATATCATTATCCGCTTGTACTTTATTTCATATTTATGTACCTACGTAGATACACCTATTATTACTTAAGAAACCTTGCATTTAATCATTCATAAGTGTATCTAATTTTAATTGGTAAGAAAAGCTCTTATTTGACCTGACTGTGCGAAGGATAATGCTTCCACTATTGTGACTGATATTCTTGGTTTGGAGTGTATCCTTCACTGTATCGAAGTCGAGGTTTGAGGTCGCGCGGTGATTGTCACGGGTTGGGCGAAGAATATTTGTGTTCCGTTAGATTTACATGATCACTAAGAATTTGCATATTTTTTAAAATACTGAAGTCCGTGAAACGACAAGGTAAGGTGGGACAATCTCAGGCTAAGTAAAAGAATTATTTAGTACATACACGAAACACGCACGGTACATAGAAATTACAAAAAATGGTAATATGCCAACAACTAAGTGCGTGTCTCACGGCTGCACTAAAAAAAGGTCCATTTCAGGGATAATAATATGTCAGACAGACTGATGCTGTCTGACGCTGGTTTTCTAATGAACCTTTCAAAGGACGAGTGGCGGTTCGTGTGGAGCGACGCACTTCGCAGGTGGTTGAAGATGGATGCGAGTTGCCGAGAAATAGATTTTTTTTTGGACGTGGTTACTCGCAGATTTAGCATGCTAGCTGCTGTCAACTGCTTAACCGTACCGACAATTCAGATGAATGGCGCCCGATGTCATACCTTTAGAGGCCTTTTTTCAGAGGTAGACTGCTGCAAGGTGGTGAGAAGCTGGAGAGCAAGCGAAATAATAAGAAACAAAACTTGCGCAACGACGATCTATTTTTTTATTTATTGTATTCCCACTAAGTGGATCCCTTACAAGGCTAGGCGACATCGCGGTAGACTAAGGCGAAGGTGGAGAGACGAACTCGACTCTTACCAGAAGGACTGGCCCCCAATGGCAGAGGGCAGATGTGTGTGGAAAAGGGAGAGGGAGGCGTTTGCCCAGCAGTGGGACACAACGGGCCAAAATAGAAATTAGAATTCTATTTTTCCATAAAATTACATTAACAGAATATTGAGATTTTTTGTGCAGTTACCATGACTATCATGTATGACATAGAATACTTTGAAATGATTATCACATAAACACACAGACAGGAGCTTGTGGCTAAATAATAACAGCCACACAGGTTGACCTTCAAGGTTAAGCAACGCTTGCCGAGATTGTTCTGTGGATGGGTGACCATCTTTACATACCAAGACTCCTCCGTGCCTCGGAAAGCATGTTAAGCCGTTGGTCTCGGCTGTTATTTGTAGATCTTTGGCATTCGTTACGGATTGTCAGAAGCCAGTAAATCTGACTCCAGTCTTGCCAAGACCGTGTTACCCAGTTAATGGGTTGTGGAGGTCTGGTAGGCAGCCGCTCCACGTAAATTCTGGTAGACAGCTGATTCTGGTTTGACTGGAAGCCGACCCCAATATACTTGGAAAAAGATTAGGCAGATGATGAGATACCATGATGTTTAGAGAATTTCATGATGTTTTGAAAGTTACAGGAATAAGAAAAAGTTTCTGTTACAGCCTGCATTCTTGATTTGCACCCACATGCAAAAGGTGTACATTCTCTTCCTTCCTTCTTCTTAAGGGGAAGGCCCCTTAGGAATCTCGTCAAATACGGGCTTAATCACTTCTGCCTTTCTTCACAGCATATACAAGTGCAATGTAAAATCATGTCAAAAACCCCCCAAAAAATTATCCAAGATGGCGTACACAGGTGTTTTACGGCGTACCGATCCATATCGTGCAGCCTTGATTCTATTCCGCGACGGCCGCGCTGACACAGTTAAACCGACTCGACAAGCAATGACTCAATCGACCAACGCGTAACGAAAGCACGATCCTTGATATGATCGCTCACAAATAATGCACACGATTCTATATTGTTATAGATTTTTTCCGACATGACCTGGGGAACTACTTTCCAACATTTTTTCAACGAGATTTGGCCGAGGTTATCGAAGCAGAAGAAAAATGATCGTGAGTTTTCCCCAAGATATTCTGTTTAACCGTATGAATCATTTCAAGTCGTCGTAGGGTGGAGGTAAAGCCTGACAACAATGATTTACCTTCCGTAATGATGAACTAAGGAAAAATTGGAAAATCTTTTTTTTTGGAAAAACCGTTAAATCCGTGGTTGATAATTATATTTTAAGAAATGGCATAATTTTGCGGGCCTGCTTATGCGTAATCATTCCTTGCCTCATTATTTTTTTTTTTTTTTTGCCCAGACTGTCCCACTGCTGGGCAAAGGCCTCCCCCAAGTCTTTCCAACAATTTTTTTGACGTGCCAAGTCGTACCAGCCCTCGTGGTACGCGTCCAGGTCGTCTCGCCACCTCTTTAGGGGCCTGCCTCAGCGACGCCGTCCATCTTCGGGCACCCATTGTGTGGAGACTTTTGCCCAACGATCACAATGCATGCGACCAACGTGACCCGCCCAATCCCATTTCATTTAATAATACAAAATTAATAATAATCCACTTTATAATCCCTAAAGTAAATTATTGATCTGCTCTAGCTGACTCAACAACGCTCAACTAAAACTATAAACAACACATATTCCGTCCATTTCAATCGATACCCATAACATACTCACGCGTATGTCAAGGAAAACTAACTCATAAATACTTACGCAAATAAGTTCTTATCGATAAGTTAACCTCCTTGTTACCGACGACGAAAAATCGCTCGAGGAAAATCGATTTTCATCGAGGTACCTACGTTTCGGGGAACATCCCTTTTCCTCGAACGGCTGTTCGAAGTAAGAATCGTTACGTAATGGGAATGACGCGCACAGTTTTTACTTACGAACTTATGACGTACTCAGAATATAATAAAATCGTCAATTTTCGTAACATGACAATGACGTAGGGTTTTCTAAACAAATGTGGGTTACTTTTGACTTGCCTATGCTGTTAGTAGGTACGTCTCAATGTCACGGGTCTTGCCTCGTGGATGAGCTAGACGAGCCTCCTGGAATGGACGGGCTCAATTCTCCTAGGGTTATATTTAGCTTCTGTCAGTTTCAAGCAACTCATAGATAAGGACTCATTAATATTAAAAATATTTTAAGGTGGTGAAAGGCAATTAGCTGGGCTTGTCCCAGCCGTAATCCTCTGTTTGCGCCTATTGCTCCGTTATGTCTACCGATATGGAAAGTGATTTTTTTGTTAGTTCTACCTCTTCTGCTGTTTTTTTTCCTAGTATTAGTTCGTCGAAATTTTATGGAAATGAAAATCATGAAAATGGAAACAGTACCATCAGTCCGTCCATGAAAACAAAACTTTTCGGAAGTTGCATTCCAATTTTATTGTTACTGTGAACTTTCGTAACTACTTATAATCATAAGCTTATTTAGCAACTGTTTTATAAGACAGAATTTATCAAACTAGACACAAGAAGCGGCGGAAATTTGGCAATACCAAGTAAACAGTATTTCAATACTTAGCCAAGTTATTTGAATTACCATCTGCTTTTCATAGTTAAGCCGGATGTGCGTATGTAAATGTCGTTATCTGTTCGTCATTTTGTCAAAACCTGCGTCATACACCTTCCAACAGTTTATCTTTAACACATTACACAACACTTGGCTATCTACAATAAGTAAGTTTAAAAGTATTCCTTGTTCACATGGACTATGGTAGGCGCACGATAAACTTGCAATAAAGTACAATGACTTTTTCTTTACTGGAGAACGTAAAGTATCACGATAGAAGTCGATTCAGAACAGCTTTATGTCTTTATTTCTGTTTTTGATGTTATGAAAGTCAATAAATGTATGTGGGTCAATGACCGTTATTGCAAAATCTGGTGTCTATCACCAAACTGAAAAGAACCGGCGCTGACTGACATAATTTACGTCTACTAGATGAGTTGGACTCCATTTTTCAAAGACATAAATACCACAAAAACGCACACACACAGAGAACACACAGACGAACCTAGCCTAAGCAAAAGGTGCTTTAGCGACGGCAATCCAAGAACCCATGACAAGAAATCTTATCATTAAACAACCTGCTAAGCTCCCAGATTTGTCTCACACTGAACTAACTGTTCCACTCTACTTTTCATGAATACAATAGTACTTTATCTACTTCAACTATAATGGAGAGCTGAACTAACTGAATAGTTTAGGTGTGGTCTAGGCTAGTCGAAAGTCTTTATAAATGTCTAGACTAGTTTATAAGGCCTACTCCACATAGGCCTAACAATAGAGACCGTAACCAAGCGATAATTGACAGTGAGATAGGCCCGTAAGTACACGTCCATGGTCTACTCAGAACAAATTTTATTGATAAATGTTTAATACTTATATGTTCAACCAATATGGCATGAATAATTGCCAATAGACAGAGCACATTGGTCATACATAATACAGATGGTCGTTGAGACTGAAAAGTTTTGGAGTGCTCACGCATTACCGGAAGACATAGCGATGGTAGAAGACCTATATATACATATATTCGCATCGCATATAGTATTCGCATCGCAGTCGCAATCTAGCTCTTTAAAATACGAGAGTTGCCCGATCTTCTGACCAGACTTAGACATCCTTTTCTCAGACAAAATCGGCTATTTCTGTCATAGCTTTGCACATTTTTTTTAATACCTATAGGATAATATCGGCTAGTTTTTCCTTATACCTACCTACGCCAGTTTTATTGTAGATTTTTTCTTTATTTGTTTTAACATACTGGTGTGGCCCCACAATAGAGGAAGTTAAACGCTCAGATATCACCGCTTCTCGTATTGGGTACACGGAAAATCAAACAAAGAGGGGAAGACCCGGAAAATATGTAATTATCGACTAATTGAGGTGACTAATTAGTTGGACAGATAAAATGATTGACATTGTATTAATGATCCAATTGCGAATTATATCTAATAATATTTTCTATATGCATAGATTGACCTAATCATCACGGCTGCTATAGTCTGGACGGGCAGTCAGAAGCCCGACAGTCTGAAAACCAGTCATACAAATGGGTATCGTGTAACCCAGTTACTGGGTTGTGGCGGTTTCACAGGCAGTTGCTCCACGTAAAATACTAACATTCAGCCGAATACGGCGATTCTGTAAGCTGACCTAAAAAAAAAAAGTTAGGTAGTCGATGATGATAATGATATCTATGTAATATAGCGAGTTACATAAATAACTCGCTATAATCACCTTGGTATACCTACTTGATCACCAAGCGTACGTGGCAGAAGCATTGGTGATCGTATATTGTTTAATTCCCATCCAGGGCCCATCCTAGAGGATCAAGTCTAAGAAAGAAAGAAAACTTTATTTGTTTTTATTTGGTACACAGAGGTAAACACAATGTAGGTACGATTGGAAGCTAAATTTAGCTAAGGTATACCTACAACAGGTTTCAAAAAATTTATAAATTACCTTTTTTAAAAGGATCTTCCAATTGCATCCCACTTCCAATTGAAATAAATCGAAACACAGACACTGTGTAACCCAAAAACAGAGTTACTCACCGAAGTCACCGATCCTCTTCAGTCATTAGCAGTGATCGGAGTAGGTAGATTGAAATGGGGTCATTGATCCGAAACGTATATATTAATATGGACATTCCTCCGGAATTGGTGGATTATTAAAAAAAAACCTTCGATTGTTTTTATTATTCAACAGATAAATAATGAATTAATTTAGTTTTGATACCTTCCTTTAAATTTTGAATTGAGTAGGAATAATATCACTACCAACATTAACAATATTTAATTGAATCCGGAAATACCGGAATTACTTTCCGGGAAAATGGCTTATCCATGTTATTCTTTCTGTGTGCATTTATGATACAAGTACCAAAAATCAATCTACCTACTCCGATCACTGGTCATTAGTCATTACCGTACCGTAAGGCTTGCTTCCCAATGACTCATAACTTTAGCATGAACTCGATGATTCCAGGATGTTGTCGATAATCACGAGTTTTGACCGTAATCGTCATGCAGATAATACCTGCGCAAGTGATACCTAGAAGTCATAATGTTTTGAATTAAGTAGAAACGAAAAAAGTGAACTTTGAAGGTAACCATGACCTCGTACCGAAAAAGGGTGAAGCGAAATTATTGTTTGACATTTTGTACAACATTGGGAGTCGGAAAAATGTAGACAGGTACAGGTATAGGTATAAGTAGTTTGTTTTTCTGGGAGTAGATCGGCGTATCTAGTACCTAAATGCTAATAAGAAAATTATTCCGCTTATCCCGCAAGAATTAAATCAGCACGACGCGACGTGTTAACTAAAATAAAACATCAGCCTGTCGTTAGGTGCCAACACGTCTTCGCAAGTCGCAAAAAACACGCAAACACCGATATATGAACAGGTAACACAACCCGTGATACGACTGCTCGTAGGTGCCCCAGTTTCTTATCATTATCAGTGGCGCGCGCGCAAGTGGTGGGCCGGAAGTGATCTCGACGACGACGCGACGCACGCGCCTTGCGCCGGAAGTAGGGTTCCACACATGCAGGTCATGGAACCCAATTTGTGATTACGAAGATGTCATTTGCAAGCTTGCAATCCACTAAGAATAACAATGGATGGTCACGCCTAGTTTTGAATAAGCAAATAGTTATACGATTGTCTTTTGTCCCATATTTCGAAGTTATGTAAGCTGTTATTTAATTTATTGGCATTTATTTTTATCAATTTCTCTCACGTATACGAGGAAGTTGTATTTATTTTATTTATAGCCCGCAAAAATTACAAAACCAAAAAACATCCTCGCACTTTTACACCGTTGCATAAGATTGGAATGCAAAACAAACTGTGTTAATAATTTTTCTAGATGAGACACGACTTTCGATTCGAGATTAATGATTCCGATAGTTAGAAAGACTTGTAATTATTAAGAAAAATAATGTAACGAGCGTGTAACATATGAAAGCTACTGTTCTGATGTTCTTCAGTTGGCTGGCCATACATCACTCGGCAAACGATTGTGAAGACATAATGTGGGCGATATTATTTCTCACCTCTAATCGACGGAAGACGGGTTATTTTAATATGATTATTTATGTCCCGTCGGTCAGACTAGGTCGTTGAGAGACGTTTTAATCGGAGCATGAGAAAAAATAGATGTATCGTTGACGAAATTTTGCTCAGAGAATGCGTGGAGGTGCATCTGTTGATGTTGGTAAAAAAGTAAGATACTAAGAAAAAGATTTGGATGCTTTTTTTCATTTACAAAAAGCTTTGCAACCAAAAAGCGATGAGTAGCTTTGTAAACCGAATTCCATACGAATGCAACGTAGAAACACGTCCAGTACCGTCCATGACCTATTACATGACCTGTATTAATATTCTACAAACATACAATCATGATCAAAATAATAAATATGTAAAGATTACAATATAATTCACTTAGTAGGAGGGGGCGTCGACCTGCGGCGCCAAGCAGCCGCGTCCGCGACCTTATTACAACGCGTCTTCAACAGTTGATACATACACAGTAATCCAACTTTGTACGTATATAAACGTGACTAACCCACACAGACACTTCGCAAATTCTTAACGATAGATGATCGAATACTAAACTACGAGGAACACCAAACACTTCCGCCCGATCTCTTTAAATCTGTAAGTAGCACGGTGGATTTGGAACATATAAATAATGTTCTAAAAGACAGGGTTTGGGAGTTTACTCTATTTTTAATTTTAGATGGTCTTATTAAAATGTTCTCTTTATGAAAATAAATAAACATGAGACGATTTATTTTCCACATTAATCATATTCAATTAGTTTAGTATCCATTTCACAGCGTGTTTTATTTATAAGAACTAAACCAACTTGTATCTCTCAGCCAGTTCGCACACAGTGACGCATGAACCATTCGTGCCCATGGCTTAGAACCTCTTTGTCCATCGATTCCTCCTATAATATTCACGTCCATCCTTCTGTTCCATTTACAGGCTTCGAGTATCACAGAGAAAGCCGGATAAAGGGAAACGAACTTTCGATGAGAAAACAAATGAAAAACAACTTTTTTTTCATAAGTCCTTGTAACAAGAATGGGGTCAAACAACACGAGCTCCCAAACACCAGATTTATCTGTAAAAATAAACGTAAGCAAAGAACGTTTACAGAAAGTCTTGGTTGGAATATTATGATTTATGTCAAACTACAATTTGTCATTTGTGTGCAGTATGTGTAGGTACGTAAGTTTCACTTCATGTCCACAATGTCAAATCTAAACCAAACGCTGAAAGCAGACGACGTCCGATGATAGGGAAGACACACAAAGGTGAAAAATTAATAGCCTGGCAACCTGTCCACGATTTGTAAACATTCTCGTCTCCCGACAACGTGACGAATTCAATGATATGTATGCCAAACACCAGCACTCTAATTATAAACAGCTATCAGAAAAAAGTACTGCTCGCATTAACACCCGGCTAAATAAAGAAGCGAGGAATCAGTAAGCGATCGAACGAGGTGTGCTGATCACGTAATTCAGCTGACTCACACCGAATATGTGCAGACAGGTAAATATTTAGTACATCGTTCGTACTTGAATCCATGCCAATGATTGTTGGACTTCAATCGCCGGAGAGACCTCAGTTTTGTTAATTTATTGTTTGTGAATTTACCAGATCAATACTATTTTCGGCAATGACATCTCTTTTGCGTTGATGGGTATTGTGGCCCAATAACTTACCAATCAACTCAGCACTTTATTTCGGGTCGCACCTATCAATCTGTCATTTTAATGGTCCAGTATTGTTTTATATTATTCCTTTTGCATTGAAACAGCAGCTGTTACGTTTGTATCACCTGCAAACATTACCAAGCAATAACGACTTAAATAAACGTATCAAAAGCAGAAAGTTTTCTCTAACTAATTAAAACCCCGGTCATACAAGTGAAACATAGCAATTACGTCGAACTAGAATTGGTTTAACATTTTCTAAAACCAATACGTCGGAGATTTAAATTAGTGGGTGAAGTCTCACAATTAGAGATGCGTGGACGCAGGTAAGAAAGCGACAATACATTAACCTACAGAGTACAGTGTCGTAGGGAAAACCGTCACACGAGTTTTGCTCAATTATAGTGAACAACACGGCGTTAGAACTGCTGGATGTTGTATTAATAGCCTTTAATTAACTGCAGTATTTAAAAAAAATAAAAACAACTAGGTTAACTTTTTATGGAAAATTAACATTAGTCTATTTCAGAGTTGTTATTTTTCGCAACGGATTTAAAATGTAGAGGTCATCATAATTTGACAACTTATTTTTTAACTTACGGAAAGTTAAAAAATAAGTTGTAGACACGGAAAGTCTAAACTTAGATAAAACTCAAAATAATTAGGCTTTTAATATGAAATAATTAAAATATATCAATGGGATTTCTCTAATCGGACTCGCACAGATATGGCACATTAAGTAGGCAAAATTTACCAAAGATCTCAACAAAAATGATACAAACGCATTCAACACTTGGTTACAATATCTAAACGTCTCTTCCAGCAGAAGTAAGTTCGTTTATAATCGGGCAACTGAGACAAGGCGGCAAGAAAGTGGACTTTCACTCAGTCAGTCGATGCTCGCTCCTTACTATATCACACCTCATTTGATTCTAAGGGCCTAGTTTTATTACATGTAAACAACTCACAATTATTGAGAGAAATTGTTTATAAATATAAATATTGTTGATTTATAGAAACTAGGTACTTAAATGTTGGGGAATACATTATAAACTGAGCATTTTTTTTAAGGATGGAAAATCATCAAATGACTCCTTTCTGTTCTGATACTAAGGAGTCTTGTCAGTAAAAGTCTGCTCTTACGGACTAAAACCCATCCGTGTTCTTCCTGCCCAGTGCCCTTTGCGTTTCAGATCCACGGTGCTTCTTTCGAACAAATTCCGCAACCTCGGCAGTCACTGGCCCTAGCGGGCCCCTTCTAGTTTGCTGGCATCTCTTTGAGGCGCGCGTGGAACACAACGCGCCGTCGACCCGAACCTGGTTCTTATCAGGCGGTTAGCCGCCCAACGCTCGCCGTCCGCAGACCCGCGCCTATGGTGGCTGGGAATCGCCCTGCGACTCCCGACGCCCGGGGCGTCTTGCTCTGTTGCGGTGTGGTGTGAGGTTTGCCTCTCCCTGAGGCGGCCCGCCTCCTCCTTCGCTAGCATTACTGCGTCGCAGACGGAGGTGACTGCTTCCTATGCCTCCTCGCTCCGGACCATGGATTGAACCAGGGACGGACGCGAGATGTCGCCCGCTCAAGCATTTCAAGCATTCCTCCATCGTGTCCTCTGGGCAATCCTCACAGTGATGATACCCGGCGTTTCCTCCCGCCGAATCCGAAACAGGTAGCTCGCGAAACAACCGTGTCCGGTGAGGAGGTACCTACCTGCATCAGGCGGAAGATGAGGACACCGTGGCGACTGCCTAACCACTCCTCAAAGAGTACCATCATTACCTCCTCGTTTCGTCACAATACTGGCGTGCCTATGGAAACTGTGATAAGAAACTTTCGTAACCTACTTTTGTAAACGTTTATGGGTATCTATGGAAAACTCAAAACTCGGAAGTTTAGAGTTTTCCATAGATACTCGTAAACGTTTACCTCCAAAATCAGATCTGGGTCACAATAACTCATTTTTCTAATAAAAGCTAATAATCCCGTAACTTATCATTAGTTATCATGCAAACAAACTTAATACTCAACAACAAAACCCAGTTCCCTTAATAATAGAGACGCACTGCACAACGTATTAAACAGTGATGAGCGATTAGTAGCAATAACCAATGAACTATCGTTTTGTAGGTCATCAGACGCTTTAGTGTCCCAATATCTTCGATTAAACTTGCGACGCTCATTAATAACTACGAAAATGTAATTAGTTTCGGCCAACATGTGCTGTTTGTCGATTGACGTCACCCAAATTCAACGACATTAAATGCTAATAAAATTAAAACTGCGGATGAATCGGAAAATTTTGCTGTAAGATCACCCACTGTTGCTGCCGTGTTTTTCTACTAAACTAGCTGTAATCACATAAATATAGACATCTATAAAAGTTTATTTTTGCCCCTATTACGCATAGTCTATTAAACAGTCGGTTAATACATAATTTAAAAAAAAAATCCACTTAGATATAATCAACATTGAATGTAGATAATATGGCGACTGACGAGTAGAACATAAACAAAAATGAAAAATATCTTTTAATGTATCAATGTCCACCTATCTTATGTCGACATTTTTAAAGTGCTACATATTGTTCTATTTCGAGTTGTTCACTCTTTTTGATCTAATCTGGTCATGTCCTCGAAAAGAAACTCATATGAAAGGGCTTTGTCATCCCGTTGCGTAGTCATAAGTTGAATTTCCAACTTTTCTTACTAAAATTCAATTTCAATGTGACTTTCACACACAGTTTCAGAAGATTTGCTCATGACGTAGTGGCATAGTTTTGCAAGGTCACAGGTAAGATTTTCAGGAAAGATAATTTTGTATAGTCTAGAGATGATTGTTCGTAAACATCCACATAATGTTTGTCTGAATGATTTGTGTGCGTAATAGCAGCCACAGTACAAGGTGTTATTGCGAGGCTGATAGTAAGAAGCTTTGGACTTGTTGTTATGTTTTTGGATATTCCATGGACTTGTCTCTCCAAGCCTTCAAGATCATCTACTCATCTCTTTTCTATTTCTTTTTTCTAGGGATTGATAGCGGTTTTCAATGAATCCCTATCTACTATTTTGTCGTATGCTTTTTCGTAGAAAGGACATTAATTTGTTTGTTTTTTTTAACTCTTTCATTTACCTGAGTAAGTTACAACCTCACGTTCGAGTGTTTCGACCTTGTGAATTGAATTTCCACGCGTCGGATCTGCCTACGCGAATTTCCAACGAATCGTGTCATATTCTAACAATGAGTTACATCGAGACCGACGTCAAAGTCAAACATCAGGTTATAATTAGACGATGTACTTCTAACGTATATTATACGAGTATGGATTCTATGAACGTATTTACGGAAGCGCCTGCGCAGCGCTAAAAACATACTATAAATAATTGTTTAGCACTTGGCTTTAAGTTTTCTTATTGTCTCTGTCAGCCTATTGATATTTTTATTGCTCAGACTGCTCATGGTTTATTTCTTCTATAAAACGGCACTCGTATGTACCTTTAATACATTATTGTGTCTGTTTATTAGGTATCTAGCTATCCTTTTAATCATTACAGAGTTAAATTGTTTCTTGCCCTTAAATTCCCTTGGTCTTTGGTTAACAGCTTCGTCTTTTATAAAAATCTGAAGACAAATTTCATGCACAAGTCGTACTTACTCATCTCCATCATTCTCAATCAATGACTAAAAAACTGTTCCTGCTTCCTAGAAATAATCTTCAATGTTATACTTAATAACGTTACGTACATAAGTTCCGTTGTAGCTCAGTCCAGTTATTGCTTCTTACGTTGATCGGCCCACGCTTCCTGCATCAGATTTATTAGCGCTTTACGCTCCATCGCTATATATTATTAGAACACTTCAAATATTCCGTTGCTGATATTGTTTATCTTAAATTGATGGTTAGTAGGCAGGTGAGTCGGATTTGGGGTTCAAAATCTTCCGGGATCGGTAATGTTTACTGAAGAAATCGGAAATGAACAAAACTGCATAAAAAGTATCCGAACAGGCCACCACCGGGATCTCAAATAACGGTAGGAGGGGTTGACATCAGCGTCGGGTCGACGACCAAGTATTTGGGACTCGTTCTCGACAGCCGATGGAACTTCGTCGAGCATTTCCGACGTTTGGCTCCCAGATTGGGGCGGGCCGGGGCTGCCTTCAAGCGGCTTCTGCCCAATCTAGGGGGTCCAAACTCCACTTGCCGGAGGCTCGATGCGGGGATCGTGCGGTCCATGGCCCTTTATGGGGCCCCAGTGTGGGCTCTGACGCTAAAGAAGCGTCCAACCCGACAGCTGAACGCGTCCCAAAGGGTCATGGCCACTCAGGACGGGGGGGTGCTCTACAGAGGAGGTGAAGGTGGGCACCATCCGTCCTGACAACACGGGCATGCGAACCGTAGTGGTGAGCTGCCCCGTGTCGGCGGCCAAGAAAATCTCGGAGGGCCGAAGGCTCTTGGTGGGCTGGGTCTCCGCGCAGGTGAAACTGCTGGAGCCCAGACCTCTGAGGTGCTTCCGTTGCCAAGTTGGCAACCATGTCGGAGCACTCTGCACCTCGGAGGTGGACCGCAGTGACCACTGCTTCCGCTGTGGTCACTGCGCTGCACTATCCTGCACTGCTTCGCATGTGCGGCAGCTGGCAAGCCGGCCGATCACTGGGCTGGGGGCAAAGCCTGCGGTCCTCCCGCCAAGGCCGGATCGAGGAGAAAACCCTCCTCCACCGCCGCCGCCGCCGCCGTCGCTTCCGCCGCAGCCGCCGCCACCGTCGCCGCCGCTGCCACTGCTCGGGAGGGGGCTGAAATGGAGTGCCAGTAATGGCCCCATTCCGCCTCCTCCAGACGTACGTTAGTCGCTGCGCCTCTCAGGAACTGACGCTCCTGGGCAAGGCGCAGTGACTGACGCCTGCGGACAGCGAGCAATGGGTAGCTCGCTGTCCGATCAGGTCAGGCCAGAGTCGACGGCGCGTTTCACTCCAAACGCGCCGTCAGCAACGAGCAGTCAGCAACGGAGACGGGGCCCGCCAGGGCCAGAGCCTGCCAGGGTTGCGGAATATGTTCGAAAGAGTTACCGTGGCCCTGGGAAGAAAGGCACTAGGAGGACTAAGGGTGGGTTTTAGTCAGTAAAAGTCTGACACTCCCTGTCGCTCCACCCAGAGCGGGAGGGGTCATTTGATGATTTCCCATCCTATATGAAAAAAAAAAAAAAAAAAAAAAGGGTCATGGCCATCCGGCTGGCCCGGGGATACCGCACGGTCTTGGGCGAGGCGGCGAGCCTCCTTGCCGGATTACCGCCAGCCATGGGATCTAGAGGCGAGAGCCCTCGCGTACGTCCACGCGCGGCCTTTGGAGGCGCTACGCCCGGGGCGAAACTCCGCTGCCGCAGAAAATTGCAGCGTGGCGGACGGAGCTCCGGCAAGATACCATGGCGGTATGGAGTCAGCGACTGTCGCAAGTCGCAACCCAGAGCTGGGCACGCCACAATTTCGGCGATAGGTACCTAGTGCCCCACTTTGAGGAGTGGCTGGAGAAGCGCCATGCGTCCTCACCATCTGCCTGACGAAGGTACTCACCGGACACGTTGTTTCGGGAGGTATCTGTTTCGGATTCGGCGGGAGGAAACGCCTGGGTGTTTTCATTGTGAGGAAATGGGCACTAGGAGGAGCTCGAATGGGTTTTAGTCAGTAAGAGTCTGGCACTCCCTTCCGCTCCGCCTAGATCGGGAGAAGTTATTTGATGATTTCCCATACATAAAAAAGACACATATTAATTTAATATGGGTATAATGAAGATATTGTTTTGAAATTAAATTTATTTTCAGCCAATTATGGCAAAGGCCATAAATGCGTAAAACCGTAAATCTGACAATGATTTAGGGCAAAGAAAAAAAACATCATTGGACTACAACCGACATCAAAGTGTTCAAACAAATGATTTTCTTGATCTGAAAGTGAAAGTAAAACAAAGCATCACAATCTTATTATTCAGTATAAGTTGCAAGCCTACGTGTGGGAATCCCTGATTGAATAAATTGATAACAGATTGAACTGATTCAGAATTAGCCCCAATTCTATTGAAGTGCGGAAGAACTTACAACTAGTTCTACGTATAGTCCTAGGCGAAAAACGTGTGACGAACCACACCAACGACTGTATCTACGAATATCAGTTTTCAAGCAAATTTAACCCATTTTTGCATTGATACTTCTATTCATGTACCATCCATCCAGAAGACATTAAATCCATGTAATCTATTAACAAATCAGATTTACTTTCGACGACCAATTTTCAAAACTAAACCTTTCTGACATCCCGCATTATCTTCATCTACAGCCAAAAGGCAATCCCATTTTATTCATCATTCTCATCCTATAGCCACTGGTGTTCCCTCCCGTTTGTTCCATGTTTCAGTAATCGGTCCAAGTCTCATCCAGGTCTACCACGCGATCCAATGTATGTCACAGATCTGTTTGTTTGATCATCTTATTATTATATATAATCTCTTCCTAATCCCCGATCCCGTCGTTATCGCGTCGCTCCACCGCACGTAAGTATTCAGTTCGAGACATAACGCACGCGGTCGGAAGGTGAAAGGCGTATCGCTTTCGAATTAGATCGCGTTATGCCGACAACGGTGAAACGCCGACACTCTCCAATGTTTATGTACTTAAACGATGTCGGATTTACTTGCTTTGTGATTGTATTCGTCAGTTTAATCAATCGGTTGCATGAGGTTGAGTTAATTAATTTAGCATTTTAATGTCTTGTTTATTCTATAATTTATCTCCATCTCTATATAATATTTGCTTTTGTTGTTCTAGCGTTTTGGATTATCTAATTTCGGGTTACTGACTGGATGTTGCAATAACAACGAAACAACACTAACAATTGCTAAAATGTCGACTTAGAAGCTCACTTTTATTTTATTGTTGTGATTGACTGACCGAAATAAGGAAACTCGATTAAATTTTGCAAAAACAAGATCAGAAACCGGAAGTTAAATTCACTATAAGCGAAGAGAATGCTTTCAGAAACACGAAGACCATTTTATAAGTTATGGTTGGATGTAAGAACAAGAACTCCTGAGAAAATCATACCAGCCAATGTACAAGTCACACGTCTATGACCAATACTTTGTAATTACGAACATCAATCAACTAACTTGGCCTATAGCACTCTTCTATTCAACATACACCTCCAAGTAAGGACATAATGACCGTAATCACTTCGCTCGGAATATGGGTTTATGACCGCAGAGCCTGACCTTTCCCCCTGTTTCCCCCTGGTAGGCTGCTTCTCGTCATTGACCTGAAAGATTTGGATTGTTCGTTCAGTAGTTACCTAATTCTTGAGATATGAAACCTGTATTTCCCTTTAATTTTAGGACTGTCATGAGTGTATTTAGAGTGAGCTTTGTAGCCTACTTAAGTTAATTTCAACCGAAAGACATTCTCTCCTGGGCATAACCCAACCCCAAACAGAGATCTTCCCAAGTCTGTAAAATACCTCGTTTGGGAAAAATGTTAACTCTCTCATACTAGTGGAAAGCGTTGGGAAATCCTTTAAAACCAAAATTCAAAATTATCGGTTTACGCATAAATTCTCGCTCAACAACCTTAACTATAGAAGTTAAGGTAAAACTCATGTCAAGTCTAACAGCATAGTTAATTGTTACACACGTTGCTGATAACGGCGCGGGCGCAACTCAATTATCGATATCACCGCAACTGAGGATTTTTCGCTGTTTTGTTCGCGGTTTTATGTTCCCAGGAACTTGTGGTTTGTTTTGAATTTGTGTATGCTTCTTGACGGGTTCATTTGTTACGTCATTTGGAAATGGATATTTGCTATTTTGTTTCTATCTTGCTGTGAGGAGAACAATTAGGATTGAGACTGAGTAGTTCATAAACACCTACTAGCATTAAATTATTATTAAGGCCTCACTCCATTCCTTCTAATGCTCACGGTGTTGTGCCTCTTCCTTCCAATTCGTAAGGAAGACATGAAATATGTAAGAAAATTTGCGTTGAAGTAGCTCTAGTCCAATTGCCGTCAGCTGAATACAGAGAGACTGCAGATGAGGTATTGGGTACTATCAGATAAACAAATGGGGTTATTTTTACAAAGGATTTTGAGTCTCTCACGCTGCTGGTTGGTTGGATTATAATGATAAGGCTGGTGCTAAAAGTAGGAAGTTCTATCACCATACCACCGTTAGCGTCTGCCGCCATGCAACTTTAGTGTGTTTTCTATGTCAATTCACGTGGATTTTCGAATTTTTCGACTTGGGCTCCATTCATTATATTGTCAACTCATTGGCTATATTTAGCAACCTATGAAGTTATTTATTTATTTTAATTTCATGCACAAAGTAGGTACAATGGATTTAATGCCTTAGACATTCTCTACCAGTCAAACAAGGGTGGCGAAGAGATAACAGCAAGTGTATTGATTTAAGCGGAGAATGTAAATAAATCCCACCAGAATTTTCGTGTATAATGTTGCCAAGACGAGACCATATGGCTCGCACTATCAAAAAGTTATTAGATCTCATGTAGAGCCAAGCTTTTAACTCTACACGCCCTAACTCTACAAGCCCTAACTTCACAAACTCTACACCTTAGTCAAAATATGACACATAATGTAATATATTAGTTACAGAACATTACGCTTACCAATTTCCACCACGTAAACTGTCACCTTGTGCTTACGGTCTTACGTTACGCGATTTATGGAAAAAATTAAATCCGCTATTTTCCATAAACACACGCACGCTATAATTGATATAACGTAAATAAATATGTGGCATAATAACTGCATGCATCGCTTGTAAGGCAAGGCAGAATTATAATAAGTAGGCGAAGGCTCACCGCTTAGCACATGAATTTTATCAGCGAATACTTTTATTTGAGCAAAAAGCAAAGGTTCGTACATCTGGCGAACATATTAAGATAACAATGGCAATAAGATTAGAAATCATTACTTTCTATACGGTGTAAAATTTCCTATTGCGTAAGCGTTCAAACAAAGTCACGTAGTAAGCGATAAGCACATGCAACGATGTTTTATACCTATACTTATTTACTAAGAATGATTGATTTGTTAGTGACTGACAAAATGCGAAGAACAACGTGATAGGGTTACTGTGATACTTGACGTTCGAACTGTGATTAAACATCGCTATGCCTTGCCGGTTGAAGCGTTGGAAGGTCTCCGCATGATGGCCCGATTGAGGATCCCGAGATACGACTGAAGGTGAGAAGCATAGGACTATTCGTTGTGGACATCCTAAGGATGTCACAGGATGTGGATGTGTTTCAGAAGAAAAACGTTGACAGCTTGACATATGTATGTACGTTTTCTTCTGAAATGATGATGATGATGATGAAGCAATTCAGTTATCTAGACCTGTTTACCGATTGCACTCTTCTGTTTCCATAACCGGTATAATTGAAAGATTGAAACAACATCGACCAGTAAACACTAAAAACAGGTTACCTACTAGACCAATGCAAATTGCTAATTATAAAATAGAGACTTACCATAATTAATTATCACGCTTGACAAACGAACAATGAGTAACCTCCCTACCCTTTATCCTTTATTGACTGCCTTAAAAATCAAGTTGTTACTAACAAACTCCAACAATGCAATTCGTTTTATGCAACTAACTCTTTCAAATTACTCTTTTGATAAACACGACCTTATTAGCTGTCGCATATTTTAATACCTACTCAGATTAGCTAGGAAACTACAGCGTATGTAACTTGGTAAATAACTATTATGTAGGTAGGTAACATAATGTTACTTAGGTGAGATTTTTTGCTCAGTTTTAACAATTTTGAAAGGGCAAGGGCAAATTTAAAAATAAGACTTTCAATAGAAAAATTAGGCATTTTAAAAACAATATTTTGTCAATTAACATCAAAGTTTTGGTAATTAAAGTGTGGATTTATTCTGTTCAATAAATAAGTATGTATCACATAATAGTTGTATTTTTTTAAGAAGGACACCATAAAACAATAATTCATAAGAAGATTGATGAAATAAAATTATGATTGGCAGGGAATATATTCCAGGAACTCAAAATATTAAATAACTTATTGTAAAATCATCATTACTAAACAGGAACTAAAAAAATATACAATTATGTACATATCTTATTTTTCACATTCACACAGATTTAAGTTATTCAAAAAAATTTAGGTAAGGTAATTGCCGACTGTACCTTAGCTACAGCTACCAGCTACCTAGCTGTAGCTAAGGTACATTCGGCAATTTTCATGATAAGCTTGAGCTTATTTTTAAGCAGAACGACGCAGTTTTGCGTTACAATAAAAATCACTAGGTACCTCACAAGTCATCATCGCTCTTCTTCTGCACTTGGGCATTAGTTTAGACAATGACACCTTATCAGTAATAATGATTGTCAAAAGGCATGACCTACTACGTCATAATTACATTAAGTACATACATTTCAGATTTTTGTATTTATCATCGTGTTCGCTAATAAAATTTCACTCTGTCTTAACCAAGCTACTTGGGGTTGGCGCAGCTTTTTTAGGTGTTCCGTAGACGAAGGGTAACCATCAAAACCCTTACTAAGCTTCTTCTGCTCTGGGTCCGTCTGTCAGTGAATCTCATGAACCTTGATGTTACGACTGCTTTGGCGGAGATGGACTTCAAAAACGTTCAATACCCCATTTAGATTGATGTAAGGCACATTTCATCTAATAAAGATTCATTGTTTCACTAGAAGATTTCACCATCACGAGTATTAGAGCGAATTCCACTCGCATCCGGCTCGATCTTCGTATGCACAAAATGTCAGCTTCGTCGTTAAACTATAACAGAATTGCGCTCCGTCAATACCGAGCGCCTTTCATGTGTGAAATGTGTTATGAATAACGTGGAAATGGAGAAGGTATTTTTCATGATAAATTTATCTTTGCGTGGTCCAACTTTTATTGTTTTTTACTCTTTAATACTTTAAGTTGTGGGTTGAAACGCCCAGGAGGGGCGCCCTAGACGGACAGATCGCCTGTAACGAGAGGCGGGTGAAGGCGCTACGCGGGCGAAACGCAGCCCAGCGCTGAACATGCCACAAGTGCCACGGCGTTCTCACCTTGCATGCACACCTCACCTTTTGTTTCATGATGACGCAGGTCCGCCGCCGTCTGATAAGGACCAGGCCCACGTCGATGGCGCGAAGTGTTCCACGCGCACCTCAATGAGATGTCAGCATAATTGACAGGGCCCCGGGGGCCAGTACCTGCCAGGGTGCGGGATTGTTCGAAAGAGTTACCGCGGCCCTGGAACGCAGAGGGCATTTGATTTGAAGGAACACGGAAAAAAGGGCGTAGTACACAACTGGCGTGCTTGTACTCGTTTGACCAAATGTTTGAACGTAAATGATATAAAAGGAGTAGGTTTGTAAGGATCGTAGCAGGTAGTACCGTAATATCTGCCTACCCTTATGGAAAAAAGGCATGAGCTTACGACTATATTATGTGTATCCGATACTTTTAATAATAGCACTTTAAAATTAAGTACTTACTTCATTAGCACTAGTGAAAATTGTGACTGAAATTTTTTTTAAACAAATTGTGAGTTCCACTTTCATAACTTTGTTTTTAAATGTTTGGTAATTTTTTACCTTTATTTTTTACCCACCCATATACCTAGGTATGGGTATATATGGGTGGATAAACAATATGGAAAAGCTTATTAATTATACCCACTAGTTAGAAAGCAAAAAATAAAATATCCCAGACTTCACCGGTCAGGGATCGCGCGCGCGAATCTACAGAACAACAGTCAAGCCCCGCCCGCATTTTATGTAATAGGTACTTATATATAAATAAAATACCTTGTTATAGTATTAATAGCCAAAACGCGTGAATCGGGCGACACACCGGTGTGTCGCCGGCACTCAATGACATTTTCAATACGACACATCGATGTGACGGCGGAGCTTGACCGGTTAAAATGTAAATAAGCGGTGTCATAAAATCAGATTTGGCAACACTCGAGACAACGTTTGGCGTTTAGGATTATATTATTATGACGATTATCACATCCAAAGCTATTGGGCTTCCATCTTACATTGTGGTTTCCATCCTTCTTAAAACGACGCGTTGGCACGGCGCTTCAAAATAATCATAAATTTATTTCAAGTGGCCAACCGGCAACTAGTTGCAATCGCCAATGACGCTCATTTACACACATGCACAATACTAATATTAGTTTTCTGTTCATATATAAAATTATTTATTATGTGGAATAAGCTTGGCTATTGAATATTTTAATTATCAAAGACCATCAATTGAGAGTTCATTTAAATAAACAAAATAATGTTACGCCTTCATTCCCCGACAATATTCCGCAAGGACTGCTTCTGATGAAAAATACCAGAAAAAGCATCCAATAACACTGCCCGACCCGGGTATCAAACCCAGGATCACATGCTCAACAACAGCGTTTGTGACCTCTAGACCAACAATGCAGTTTCTTTATAAACTGGTCAATAATTCATTAATGTTTGACATGATGATTTCCCGACCAAGTTACCAACGCTTCAATTCATTTTTGTGACAAAACAACAGCACAAAAGAAATAACAGTTCATAGATAGACATCTCACTATGACTACTCATTACAGTAGTACCTACCTAATTGATTGTTATCAATACATGCGTACAATAAATTAAGTACACTATCTATCTATACATGTATTCCTGTTATGTACGTATTAATGTTGCGGCCGACTAGTCGCTTCCAAATGTCCTGAATGTACCAGTCGTCGTCGTGAATCACACCACCTTTATCGACCAAATTAACGCCACTATAGGTATAGAGCCTTCAGAAAATACTGTAAAAAATATTGATATATTTTACGAAACAATATTGTAACAATAACACATATTAGGTT
This sequence comes from Melanchra persicariae, assembly GCA_947386135.1. NCBI lineage: Eukaryota > Metazoa > Arthropoda > Insecta > Lepidoptera > Noctuidae > Melanchra > Melanchra persicariae. The sequence continues at coordinate 15,242,583 of OX376648.1, read as the reverse complement.
AACAAATGAGAAAGTTAGCGCCGAATCTCAGTGATGCGCCACAACAAATAGTACAAAATTGGCTGCATCAATATAAATAGCTTCAGTTTTCTGTGAACGACTCCGGCCGAACTTAAACATACCTCAATATACAGATTACAAAACCGACTTCACTACAAGTATTTGTGAGATCACTATGTACAGTGTGGACTTCAGCAAAAAGGGTTTGTTAATCGTTTTCATGAAACAAAAGAAAAGCAAGGAGATTTTCTTTTGTTTTAAAATAATTTCTGTTGCAAGACTATTTAGTCACTATTTGATCCCTTTGTTGCCAGTGCCCAGTGTCCTCTGTGTTCGGTACTAGATTGCATTTGTTGTATTCATTTGCATAAATAACTTACAGTAAAATTATCTACTACTTAACTGCGTTCTCAAAATAAATCAGATTTGGCAGCAATAAATGTTTAGTTACATTTCATTCAGATAAGGATTAAAACTTTGTCTACTACAGTGCACATGCTATAACTAGAAGAAAATAATAAAAAAACTATCAACACACACAACTACAAATAAAAAAAGCGGTAATTGCGACATACGTACGTATGTCGCAATTACCGCTTTTTTAATTATTATATCCCGTCAAAAACCATTGAAATTCACGATCATCTGAGAAAGAATAACAGACTAGACGAAAACTGAAGTCAGCGACATGATAACAAGGTCTTCATTTATCAAAAAGAATCCTTTCCCCCAAAATAAAATTCGATAGGTTCAATTCCTACTGAATTTCATGATTGTCCTTCCAGTCTGAAGTCCGCAGTCACCGGGGGCTCAGTGTTCGTATCCCGATCGCGCCCAGACGCTGCGTCATACAGACTCAATACATACATATACAAAGGAGCTGTTCTTGGTTATTTTCCACATGACCACCTACATCTATCGACTTTAATATCTTTGTTGTTAGGTACCGTCTGTGTTTCCCACTTTTTTATTCGGAGTTCATTTTCATTATAACAGGATTAATCGGCTTAGGTGTCAAAAGAGAGAGTATGTAGAGCTTTTTAAACTTTGCAATAACTTTTCGAGGAATACGTCCACGACAAGTTATACAAATCGGATGCTTATCAAACAAATAAACCTTAACTAGAGGGTAGGTACAGATATTTAAATATGACTTTCATCTATCATTGTCATCTACAAGTTCATTCAATCACAACTTCATTCACAGTAGAGTAGGTATAGCTTCTCTTTGTGTACCAGAATTCACGCTTCTATACCAGTCTCATACTGTTTTTAGAGACCAACCAATTGATGGAATGGATTCTCACCTCAGTTGCCGGAACCCCTCCATTCTTTAGATACTGGAGGCTGGAGACCAACTTGGCCAAAAAAGAGGAAGAAGAAGTGCTCCACTAGTAGCACTTCTTCTATTCGTGTAGATGGTATTTCTTATAATTTCTTTTGTTCCTAGCAGTTGGCCACATTAATTGCAGCGTCGGAGACGTTGTTCAGAACATCAAGTGTGCAGCTGAACGGATATTTGGGATACTCCAACAAATGGGGCGTACGCGCGTACGTATGAACAGGAACACCGCACTCGCAATGGGTATTTGAATAGTATTATTAATCTACCATCAGTAATCCAGCAATAGTTTGCTTGAAATTCTTATGCATGGACACAAAAAGAGCAAGTCACGTAATTGTTATCGGAACATGTATTTCGTTTCCATATTGTAGGCACTTTTACATGAAAGTGGAACTGGCGGAAATGATCTTAATCACACTAATTGAATCCTTATACTTAATCACTAATCAGATAACGTAATTCATCCGAAATATATTATATCGTTCGATTACTTAACTATAATAGTTACCTAGGCTAGTCATTATTTTGTTTTTAAAAGTTTTTATTATCAGTTTTTTCGTAAGTATGTTTCACAGTATTGTATTATGAATAGATGTAGTTTTAGGGAATAAACAAATAACGGTTAGTTTCTGAGTGCTATTTATTGCAACGTCGTCCTTCCTCTGACAGTCATTGCGTGGAGACTTTTGCCTGCGGTCATCGTGCTTGTGGCTGATGTAATAATCCCAGTTATTTCTATTTTTTTTACAGTATTATTTATTTTTTTATGGACGGGAAATCATCAAATGACTTCTCCCGCTCTGGGCAGAGCGGAAGGGAGTGTCAGACTCTTACTGACTAAAACCCATCCGTGCTCCTCCTAGTGCCCTTTGCTTTCCAGGGCCGCGGTAACTCTTTCTAACATAATCCGCAACTCTGGCAGGCTCTGGCCCTAACGGGCCCCTACTCCTATGCTGACATCTCTTTGAGGCTCGCGTGGAACACAACGCGCCGTCGACCCGGGCCTGGCTTTGATCGGACGGCAAGCCACCCAACGCTCGCCGTCCGCAGACCCGCGCCTACGGTGGCCGGGAATCGCTCTGCGACTCCCAACGCTGCAGTATTATCTACTCATGGATAGGGTAAGTTCTTTTCAATATTTTTCTTACTCCTCTGCTGTTATTTTCTGATTAATTTCAGACAAGCGACGTCGAGCTTCATCAACTCGAAGCTTTCAGGGCTTGCAGTAGTTAGGAATAGTGTGTTCCATGATGCGTGAAATAGTCGGGCCTTGTCACAAAAAATAATATAAAGTGTCTACGACAATCTTTCCTACAACTATTTCGTTTATGGTCAAGTATTATATTAGGCTTTGATTCTGACTAAATGCAGCCGAATGCCAAATATTCAACAGCACACAGATACCTATGTGCTTATTGGGGCAACTTTCAATAATTATACCTGTATCTATTAAGTAAGTATTTCAAATTGTTTCAATATGACTTAGGCAAAGTACTCCAGTTACTGGTTATTTGTGACAGAGGTTCCGACTCGAAATAGCAAGCATACACAAGCCCACAAAGTTACTGACACAAATTAACAGAGCACTTACGGCTTAACAAAAGAAAATTTACCTAGCTTGACAGGTCAACGACCCGTCGGAGTAATAAAACTGCGAATAATTAAAAAAAGATACTGTTTCTTTCGTTCAATAGCATTTCCGGAACAGAAACTTACAATTTTATAAACACAGATTCTCCTAATACGAAATACTTAGGTACCTATAAAAATTCTTTGGTGGGATTTCTAAAGTCAAAAGTCTGAATGTCAAGGCGAAATCAGTGATTCATATCTAGTGTCTGATCGTTCTATGCTTGTGGACTTGTAAAACAAACAATACGTAACATGGGACTGAACCCTCATAACCCGGTTCTAAACTCCTAAGATTTCTTGGCTGATGCAAACTTGGCGGTTATGTTTAAAATAGTAGAATAGGCATCCTCAAAAGTGATAAACTTTCGTGACGGCGTACTTCATCAATTGAAGTAACAAGCAAGGCATTATTTTCAGCGAGACTGAGCGAAAGTCTTATATGCACTTTGAAGGTAAAATATTTATTTTTGTAGCGGAAAAGATTGTTTAAAGTTCTAAGCTTCTCAACTGCTATGATTTAAAACATTTAAAATAGGCAAAGATGCTATTAATATCTATCTATGTAATGAATGATTGTTACTAAAGTATTGATAACAAGTTATGTAGGTATGACAGATGGTACCTATGTGGTACGTGCTGTAACCAAACAGGACGAGTGCGGTGCGCTATCGACGTCCTTGTTCGACTTACAACATCGATAACAACAGCTGATAACGATGCGCTATAAGTGTGCCTGTTTACCAAAATACCCATACAGTTTTGTACAATATTTATTTGATTTATCGATAAACGCCGCCAAAGCTCCGCGCTTTATTCAATAACGAACTTAGTTCCGACTGTTACATTTACGCTTTTGAACATTATTCATGCATTTTATACGCTACCAATAAAAATACAGGCAAGTGGATAAAATGTTTATCCGTAATAAAATAATATTTTATTGTTCTAAATTCAAATATAAACGGGCGCGAGATGAACAGCGCGCGCAGGCGCGTGGCGCGAAGACAGCCGGACACTCCGCACGCCAATTAACGCGGCGCGTTCACACGACCGGCCGTTCGCGCGATACCCTTCCCGCACACCATCCGCGTCACGAGCGTTAACCTGTCCCCGCGCAAGTTACACGCGCGGCCCATGCAACGCAAACGCGCACGTTACACCCATTTCCGTTTAGGGACTCGCAGTCGCCCGATTTGAAAATAGAGAAACTCAAACATTCGCCCGATTATCGGGATCGCTGTCGATGGTCGGTCAGTGCGCCGCGCTCGCCTCGCCTCGCACTATTTATATCGGAAAGAGAGAACTGCGTTTCGACACTTCACGTGTATGTGTGTACCTTTATTTTATTACCATTTGTAGCCGGTTTTAACCTGCAACGATTAGTAAGCGTGGTTTATTTTATTGTGGCTTATGATGATGATGCGCCTCTCTGTGGAATTTAGACATTATTCATCGGGTTCAATGTGTTCGGTTACCAAATGCATAGATGGTTTTAGAACTAGTTTGATCCACGTTCTATACTTGTTATTTCCCATGCTAAGAAGAAGGCTTATTTTATTTGTTTAGGCACCTATTCGTACCTACCTACTCTCAGCAACAAAGTCTTCGTAGCAGGTGTCAAATGCGAAATCCCCAATCCCGTGTGAAACAGCAATTTCGCAATGTGATCTCAAGTAGGTTAACATGCATTATGTAGTTCTATTGTAAATATTATGTACTTACAAGTACACCGATTACATACCAGAGCGAGCCCATCCAATTCTATTATAACAAGCGGCGCAAAAAACAAATAAATACTAGTCACATACGGAGCAACAAAAAGAGTTGTAAAACCTTTAAAAAATCTCTTGATATTTTATAAATAGTGTCGTGGGAGCTAGCATCTTGTACTTTGATAGATGCCGACAGCGGAGCGGTGTCCGTAAGACATTTTTTTACTACCTGCTCCCTTTAAAATTAAAACTTTATAGATCTGTCTGTCTGTATGTGATTCGTCAGAGGTACCGCTAGTAGGTACGTCTTTTAATTTTTTTTTTGTTTGTTCTTGGGTTGCCGCGGTTAAGAATTATTGGAAGAATTTGGCAAAATACTGGTTATTCGCATGGCGTCATGTTTGAAGAATTGTTTACCTATTTTATGACATTCAAACCTATCAAAGACTAAATTGAGGAAAACCAAAATAAATACAACTGCAATTCAGTGTAGGTACTACAACATCACGAACAAACATAATTAATCGATACAATTAATTAATCAGAACGATCGATTGAAATCGAGAGGCTGTTCCCGGCGGCTATAAAGGGCGCTCGGTAAAGAGCGCGTACCTGCGCCTGCGCGTCTTGTGTGGTCCAATGAAGTGACGCGGAACCTGCCGCCAATCATACGAGACGACGTCTTAAGCTAGTGCGACCCATTAACACTTACACAAGGACATTGGTATGAACCGTACCAAACAGACAGGTCAAAGTCTATAGTGTGTATTTATGTTAGTAGATAAGTTAGCTACAAATATACTGAGACAAATAACGACTTCCTTCAAACAAATTAATTTATTAGGATCAACAACTTTGGCAAAGTTTTTGCTCACATTATGACAACAACAAAAAACAAACAGGTAAAGTCACAATGAAGACTACAGTTTACGAACGAATTTTAAAATACAAAAGCTAAAAAAATAAAGGAAAAGCTCGTAAAAGCATTAAATAAACGAAAGATTTCAAAAGAGGAAATCATTTTATCCTATAGAGTTCTAAGAAATATCTGGAATCAACACACGACATTCAGAACCATAGAGCAAAGATAACAATGACTATCATGGAGGTGTCGTAATCGGATTACTTTCTAACGTCAGGAAATACAATAACAGAAACCTACTTACACACTGAACAATATTACTGACTTCAATCGCCGTTGTACTCGTACATGATTTAATGTGCAATACACTTTTTAATGCTCTTATATAAATGTCATAGACACAAAGAGCAGTTTCACTTTGGTACAAGATAAACTAAGGAAAATTTGCTAAATGTTAAGTTTTACAAATCGATGAAATGAGTCACTAGAGTCTCCGTAGTCTATTCCTCGCAAACTGAAACATAGTAAAGAAGACTACTGAAAGCTATGTGATGACACAAGAATAGAATACGTTTTAGTTTATATCTATCTACAGGAAAATAACTAAACTAAACAAACGAAACCAACAGAAGGAGATAATGTCATTGTAGCATCCGAAACAAAAGTCAATGTGATCATACACCGAAACCGTAGTAATATAGGCGACGACATTAATTAAATAACAATTGGGATGTGGAACGAGACACGACGGTATCAACGATTATGTCGCCGACTATATTTAGCAGCTAACTCCACTTTGAATGCCATGCACGAGGCAGGATGTTGATAAGATATTTGCATACACCTAACTATGAATTGTGACATAAAGTTTAACAAAACGTATTAGGAAACCGTTAACATTTTTGAGGCCCGATGTTGTTAAAAGTTATTCCGAAATATTGATTTATGTCGTTCCAAATCAATTGATAAAGAGATTCTTATAATCAAATTTTATAAATATATATTGGACCAACTAGAAACCAAACAATGTTTTTTTAATAATGCGCTAGACATAAGATTATAAATAAACATAGAAGAAAGATCAGTGTATAGTTCGATTTCATAACAGCATGTTAGTACGCCACGTCAAGTAACTAAGATATACTCACAATACGATGCTAAAATAACTAAACCAATTGGTTTGCTAAACGATGTGATGAACAGCAGATACAAATAAAATGAATAATATTTCGGATATCAACACAAGTCGAGTTGCAGTGAGGCAAGTACCCAAGTGAGTGATCAGCCTTGGTGCGTTTGAAATCTCGTTGCGGGCGTGACCACGATGTTCAACAAATGATATCATACCAACACCAGACGATTACGTAGTAATCAAACCAGTTACTACGCCAACAGATCATGAATTACCAGTAGAACAATTCGCACAAATGTTCATCCATTACGCTGTTTGTAGTACGCTTCAAAATATTTTTCGTTCTCAAGGAAGCGTTGGAACATCTTTAAGTAAGAAAACTCCGCACTGAGTCAAGAGGTAGCAACTGTTATTAGAGGATCACGCTTTACTGATAATTGTTGTCTAAATATTTACCGTTCTTAGTACATTGAATCTCATTCCAGTCTCCGAATCGAATTTTCTATTTGATGACTTAGTAATGATCATAATCTCTTGGCGATTATTCAAATCCTGTTGTAGAGTAGTTCACATGCTTACTTGTAATTCACATAGTCAGTCAGTTTTCCAACAATGTATTTGATCGAGTACAATTCCTACTTAACACACTACTAGTAGTTAAAGTTTAATATAATGTTTAATGTTTAATATAATGTTTATTTCTCCTCACAAAAACAGACCTTACATAATTACAATGTTACTTAAATCTATTTAAATACAGGTATGTGCAGCGCAAGCAAAGTGTGGTGAAGCACAAGTAAGTTATTCACTTAACATCAAGTTGTCATTATACTATTGGATATTTTGAAATAACAGTAGGTACCACATATAAAGAAAAATCTTCGGCGTCTACTGCTAGAAGCGGCAATACTAATACTTGACAACGCTGCCGACTTTGAAAGCGGCCAGTGACAGAAGTAGTGCTCTCAACGCACTTTCGGCGCTATCAATTTAATTAATAATGCCGTCTCTAGACGTTGCCGGTACGGCGATTCTTGTTCTATGCACAATAAAACGCACTGCAAATTCATGAGGTCCATAACAAAATCGCAACGGATGCTTTGCGGTGGAATCACATAATCAGTGATGTAATATGCTGCATCCGGAAATTGATTCAGGGATCCTAAGCCGGAATTCCTGATGAGATACCGAATGTTTGCGGCCGGATCTATGCATTATGGAACAGGTCAATTTTACCTTATGTACTAGTTGTTGTTTAGTAATCTCTTTAATATCCATTCACAGAATGAACTCAATTGACCATCACCTTCCTCTCAAAAGTAAATAAATTCACAAACGCCCAAATGTCTGTTACCTACTAGAGTTTTAACAGAATCATTCACCCCATAAACAAAATCAGCCCCGAACAATCGAAAACCCCTCAATGTAATAGAGATATACATACATAACTAACAGTTTTAAGTTTTCGGGTGGTCTGCACCACATCGGCCAAGATCATCAACCCTTACCAAGCGTATTGGTGATCGCACCAATGTAAGCTTTACCTATGTTGGCGTCTCGACTATGTTCACAGTAAACTTATCAAAGTTCTTAATCGATCAATAGCTAACGCACCCGTAGCATCAGGCAGAGCTACTATCTTACACTCCCGGCTCATCTATAGTTATTACTATTAGGTTCTGTATGATTAACACTTAAGTACCCTGTTGCAACTCTTAGATGCAGTAAAATAAATTTATGCCATACAATTGCAGCCCATACTAATTTTATAAAATTTGCATTCTCATAAACTTTTTAAGTTAACTCTGGATAAACTTTCAAAATGAAAAATCCGAATAAAATCAATGGATGCTACAGAAAATCGAATGAGATATAAATATTTATAGTCTGATTGAGCATTGCAACGCAATATTCATCTGTCTATTTGTTTGCACGCCTAAACCAGTGAAACAGTTGGAGAAGCCACTGTATATTTTTTATCTCGGAAGTAGAGGAAGCTAATTCAAATAATTTAGATAGCTGTTAAATATTATTTAGTCTCAACCTTTTATCACAATTTTGTTAGAAAACAAAGCAAACCCCTTAAAACTCGTGTTCGAGCGACGCGCTAGAGTGTGAACACATCAAAAGGCCAGGTTATTCATTGTGTAATAGTTATTACACTTGAACTTTAACTCTTCACATGGGATTAGTTAGATTAGTTGGCCTAATGAAAGAACCACTTGATGCCTCTACAAACTATGAGTTGAGAGGGCGACGAGGGCCGAATCTACTTCAAACTTTTGTTAACTGACATGTAGATGAAATGATTGCAATATAGACCGTTTATGGACAATTAGTACTATTCTCACGGAATCATCATCATCTTGTCTTTCCTCTATTTATTTGGGGTCGGCGCCACGAGTTTTCTTTTTCCATACTTCCATACTCTATTATTAGTCATAATCTCAGTAAAGGGGGTTATATTTGCTACTGCTTCTTTATCATCAATATTATTGATTTGATAAAATTCAATGATTTCGTTGTACCGGCTACTGTCTTACCTATCAGCAACATTCAATTCACCTGTACACGGCCTTTGAAAAACTAAAAAACCAGTCTCTTTGTAACCGAAACCAGATAAAAACGTCAGGCCAGCCTCTTTAGTATCGCTGAGAACTTCAAAAATATCACACGGTAAGGTCATTTAAGCTTATTACTTTTTTGTAAGGACCGTATCAACAATGAACGGTCGTCATTGTAAAAACATTGTAACATTCGCGAATCGGGAGTAACAAGGCCGTCGTCGTCAAACCAAGTAGGAAGTAAAAACTAAACGATTCTGAATCGCCATATCATCAAAAAAGTTCAGATTTCAATTTGATGTGTCTGGTTTTAAGTGCTGTCGCCATTAAGTGTTTCTCGAATTAATTATGCGTACCTACACAAAAAATTAAGTTAGGTATGTTGAGAATACAATAGGTGTCTAAGTTGGTAGCCACTGGCTATTGGTAACCAGTGTTAAGTGTAGTTCCAAAAAAAAAAAAAAACTGAAGTTTCAAGAAATTCTGGTTAAAGAAAAGGCAACATAATATTTAGAAAGAAAAGTAGTACCTAATTAATAATAATAATATTATTTTTTTAGAGATTATGTGACTATTTAGGTAAAACCAAAACAATAAATTCCAATAAACTATCGGAAATTATCACGATCGATAAGGATCAAACATAGGTCGATCCTAAACGATTATCGTTATACATTTTAATGGTTTGAATTATCTAATTATGATCATGGCGATAAAATTGTCAAGCACACTGCACATGTAATGTGGTATTCATTCAGCATTTTCTTGTTTCATTATTGATTGATAGGCTCGCATCGATACTTTGGGTCGACGATGAAGCTCACTTGCTCAGAACTAAGCTATTCACTTTTGACTTAGGTACAGACCCAAAGGTTACCATCATCATAAACCGCCCGACTTCACCTACTAATGTGCATAGGCCTCTCTTGTGCCAATCCACACGTTCCTGTGCAAGCCTTATAACTCAATAACAATAGGTAGGTAATGTGAACCAGGAGAAACACACTCCTGTAGGGAATTTCGCTCATTGGATGTAATTATGCATAGCGTAAGGATTTGAATTTTTTTTTAGTAAAATAATACAAAAACATTCCAACATTGTAAGCCGACTGAAAACAACCTGTTCGATAAAGACATCATTACGGTTTCAATACTGGTTTGACTTGATCGTTTATTGAAACAATTAAATTATTATAGTTTACTTCGTAGATATCCACTATTTTAGTGCTTGCGGAATACCAAGACGGCCGCAAACCTTTATAGCTGGATACATTGTTAATAAACTGTTGGAATTAATTATCAATCGATAAATATTTAAAACTCACGCTTACTGAGTCATCATCTTCCTGCCCTTATCTTATGTTACTTGGGGTCGGCGCAACACGTTTTTATCTTCCATTCTGTCCTATAAGCCGTCACGCTCCCTTTTCTTTCATATCACTTATCACACAATCCATCCATATTTTCTTTGGCCTCCCTCTCCCTCTCCATCCATCCACATTTTCATTCATAACTCTTTTCGTTACATGCATTCTATCCCTCCTCTGACCATCTCCATGGCCATAGCAAGACAAGTTCAAAGGTTACCGTCCCTTAGAATTTTTCCGTCATTGGCGCCACTTTTAAGCTACCTCTAATATACTCATTTCTCACTATATCCAATTCTCGCTATTCCACACATCCATCTCAACATTCTCATCTCCGCTACATGCAATCTATTTTCATCCGCCTTTTTCACAGCCCAACATTCTGATTCATACAGTACGACAGGTCTTATCACGGACTTATAGATTTTCCCCTTCAACTTGAAGGGCATCCGTGGGTCGCAAGTTGTTTCAGTCTCCTGTCACCATCCTGAGTTCATCCGGTGCTTAACGTCTCGGTCTATATCGCCATCTCCTGGACAAGCGACCCGAGGTAACCCATGTCGGAGCAGATAAGTGTTCCGATGAGAGCTATAGGCATCGGACTGGAGAGACCGCCGAAATCTCAGAACAGATATTCTGTTTTGGTTTTGCTCAATTTCAGGCCAACGCTCTCAAGTCTTTGCCACCAGTCTGCGTTACTGAGTGACTGACAGACAATGCACAGCAGAAACTACTGGTCATAGAAAGCTGAAATTTGGCATGTAGGTACCTTGAGGAGTGTGCACTAAGAGAGGATTTCCCGAAATTTCTAAGGGAACGGGAAAAAATATATTTATTTATAAATTTGTAAAAGGTAATTTCTGGAAGTAGGTACTGATCCGATTACGAACATTCATGAACTGGTTTTGGTAAACGCCATCTCTTGACCGATAGTGGACTAATGTAATTTTTGTTGAAAAAGTGTGCTATTTAGAGACATCGTTTTATTTTTCCAGTAATCTTTACATAAACTTCTATCACAAAAATAATTTCAGATTTTTGTCAATGAAAACTTTTGAGTTAAGGGGAAAAAATGTTTTTTTTTTACATTTTTCGTGAAAAGTCTTAAACTATGCGGCCTAAAAAAAGAAATAATGTTCAAATGTGCAAATAGCGAGCGCTCTTTCATATGATACCCCACATCCCCTAGTAGTCCCACTTCGATTTTTAAGACTCCCTTTTAATCCATGTTGCAAAAAAAAATTCTTTCTCATTTGCAAAATAGTTGGGCAAACGTCATTTAAACCTATTCCGAATTTCAAGTTGATAGCATTAAAGTTAGTAAATCTTGAGATAGCTGTGACAGACGGACAGACAGACACACTGAGTCGCACCATAAGTGTTCCTTTTTACCATTTTGGTACGGAACCCTAAAAGTACCTGGAGACAACGTGTGTAACAGAATAAACGCAATTCCTCTTGATATGAACAACTTTTACTATGGCACCAAGCAGGAAATTGCGAAAAAAAAATCAGCTACACAGTACATTTTGACGAGTTACGGGCACAGAAATGTGTGGAGCAGTCGATTTTTTTTGCGATTTCAGTGTTGGTCCCATAAGTAGTTCATAATGATGATGAGTACAATGACCCCTTAAAAACGTATTGCGTTTATTCTGTAACACGTTGTATAGAACTTCCAGATGACCGCATTGACTGAGTCCGTGACTCCGTTTACATAGTTCTATGTGTTTTGTGATAATGATTTCATATAACAATGCAAATATTTTTCCTTATCATTCATACCTACCTACATGAAATTCTTTATGTATTTTACGTAACACTATTTATATTATGTTTAAGAACATTGATTCAGGACTTTCTCCAAACCGATAAATACATATGCATAGGTACGAGGATAATCTAACGATTCTCCTTAGATTTTCCTGAAACATAGTCGAACCTGATAAAAACCTAGTTTCCAATAATGAAGAGCTGTGAAATTCCCGGTACCATAATTAAATCGTTTTACATAGTTGGATGTTCTATATTTAGTCTTTCCTGGAACTCTGTGAGGTACATAGGTACGTAACACCTCGAGAAGTCGAGAGAGTACTGAGAACTGTGACATATACATCGGATCACGTCGTTATTATTGCATCTCGCATATTAGTTTCCTAAGGCATCAAAGAGGTATTATTAATACTCTAAGGCTCGCTGCATACAGTCAATAAATTCGTAAAAGCATTAAACGGGAACTTACTTACATTGTTTCGAAACATGGGCTGTATTTACCAAGGTCTCTTGTGTGTATGTGTATGTCCCTAGGTATCATTATGACCTACTAACAAAATGTTTCCGGATTCTTTTTAATTTGCGACTTCTAAACCACACATAAAACTAAACGGGAATGGGGAATTCTTAACGGATCCAAAATTGTCATTAACAAACGCAGGAAATACTGTGTAAGACATTATACATTTAATTACTTCACTATATGTATCTCTAGAAGGAGTGTCGATGATTTATTTGAAAATGTGTTCACATAATAGAATATCTAACTGTAAACCTCACAACCCCAATTATTTCCTTACAAATAAGTTGATAGCGTGCAGACCGCCTAGCCTTAGTTATAGCTCTCAGGTAATGGCCGAGAATCGACAGATTTGTGCAGCACGTGCTACAGTCGTCACGTGGCGGCCGCACATGTCACCGCGGTCGGCCATGTTTGTACTACCGTCAGCAAAAGAAGTAGGTTTACTGTGCTACAAGAGGAACAGTTTAAAACGTTTGGGATTGACTACGTGACATATCAGTAGCGAATGTCAATGCCATACATTTTAACTTTTAAGGTTGTCGTTATCAGTGAAAGATTTTCACTTAATGTGGAGCCCAAAAACTACGCGGCGCTTGAATGAAATTGACAGGGATCACTGTTGGTAAACATTTGCAAAACTGTGTAGCATAATTGAAAAAACTATTCGAGCTATTTTCATTTAAAAACCAAACTTCTGAACGGATTTTAATGACATTTCAAATCGGTTCATATATGGCGGAGTTATGAGGTAGCAAACATAATAATATACAACCGAATTGAGAACCTCCTCCTTTTTTTAAGTTAGTTAAAAAATAGGAAATACCTCTAATATGTCGCCTTTAATCTCCCACGCAGCGTTCCGATCGACCCTCATTTTGCTAGATAGGTACACGTATATTCACGCAGCGTTGGAAGGCCTCCCACAAGGTGGACCGATGACCTGGTGAGGGCCGCGGGTAACCGATGGATGCGAGACGCACAGGACCGGTTGTTGTGGCGATGCTTGGGGGAGGCCTATGTCCAGCAGTGGACGTCTTTCGGCTGATATGATGATGATGATGATGATGATATTCACGTAGGTACCAAATACATAGGAAGTCAATCCATTGCGATCAACTGGACAGTGATCCAGACACTGAGTTGCTCAAACACTCAGTAACATTTTGACCTGAATGAAGATCTAAGCCATGATTATCTAACAATGAGGTAGTACACTTTTCCACTACGCTGTTTAGTTAGTATTTCTTGTTATTGTTTACGTTATTTGACTTGTGTATTTTATTGAGAGAGAATGTCGCCGTCGAAGTCGACCGCAGCGAAGGTGGTGTAACGACCTTATCACATCTGCGAGTCAAACTTGGCCAGAGATCGCACAGGATAGAGAGGTGTGAAAAGAGAAAGAGATAGCCTTGCGCAGCAGTGGGACACAAATTAGGCTATTAAAGAGTGTTAGATGTTTACACTTAAAAGAGCGACATCAAAAATTGGACTGCTAGACAGACTCCCAACATGATTGTAGGTACAAGCTAGCTACCGGTAGACTTGGCTCTTTTGCTGACAGTACTTAATTGAAGACTTGAAAAAATGAGCTACGTTTTACGCTAAACGCCTGTGTAGTGGCAACGTAGTGTTATAGCGACCTTTACAGTCGCGCATGTTATCGTTGTTCAATCAACATAACATTTGCTATTGTGTATGAGTGCGGTGCGCGGGGTTAGGCAGAGGTTTCAACATCAAGAAGGAAAGATTAATAGCAAGAAAGTATTTAATATGAGATCCAACTGCTGAATATGAGGTCCAACTTTCGATTCCCGGGTCGAGAAAAATGTCATTGGGTTTTTCTATTGGACTCAGTAACAGTAGGCAAAAGCCAAGAAAAAGGCGAGTCCTATTATATGGGGAGTCCTTTAATATTACTTAGATTAAACATAACCCGTAGTATCTAATAAATAAGCAAAAGTGGTGTATGTTTTATTCCGATTTATTATCGTGAAATACTTCGTAATATCCACATTATTTTCAAGCCAGGGATGATTGAAAAGCAATATTAATTAATTTCCTTCTCCTTTAAATGACGTTTTATAACTCTTAGCCAACATATCGTGTGAAAACGGTTTTAACGACTAATAAACCTTTTTAAAGTGCTTCTTAACTCTTTATTTATTTATTCATTTTATTAACAAGTCATTTGGAGTGCTAATATTTTATATTTAATGCTAATGTTTTATAATATTTATGAAGTCTCATGTGCACAAAGCATATAAATAAACGATTGGCATAATAAAACAAATAAAATTAACGAACTATTTTTACTGTGTCTGACTTGACTTGGCAGGCATTAAACTGGATCCACTAAAACAAAATTTATTCAAAATATTGACACTATCACCACCCGAGTGAGATACCTTGAGGTCATAAATATATTTGGCGGGATATCAATGTATAAATACCGAAATTTCGAAGGTTCGCTCAAGAGGTCACCTACATACTTCGAGGCACAATTGCTGGTCATGGCCGCTCGGAGACCTCATATCTGACGCTTCGCACAAGTTATGACCTTCAAGCGATTTATTAAAACAAAAAAAACACGAGAAATACACAATACAGATATTATTACGCAGATTCTTGAAACTTTTAGGTAAATTTAAAAACAGAGAATTTTTTGCACTTTTTGGATAAAATACTGACACAAGTTTATTAATTTCACAGACAGTATTTTTATATAAGTCCAGCTCAAAAATCGCTACCAACTTATAACTTAATCATCCTATGCATCGAATGCGCAAGACAATCTGTAAATCCCCATACAAGTAAACACACGTACACAGCGCGTCATCGCGTCATTACAAAATTATGTCCAATAATGCCTCCAGCCACACATGTTAACAAAATGCTCTAAATGATCTGAGATCGTATTTAAGGCACAGTAGTCGCACAATATTGTTGCAGGAACATGTCAATGTGATGCGTCGCTGTCAAGCTACAATGCAGGCTACAATGTTCATTGATATACTGCTGCTGGGATACTTACAGGTTTTCTCTCTGTGAGAGGAGTTGGCCTTAGGTACGTAATCGACCCCGCGGGCCCAGTGCAGGTTGATTGGTGAATTTTTAATTCTAGTACTTGCCGTTTTCCTCACGGTGTTTTCTTTCGCCGATTTTAGAGCAATGGTGATGAAATATTTAAAACAAAGTAAAAAGCCTACCTGGGTTCGAACCCACAACCTAGTCGTGGTCGTGATTGTTACAACTGGACCAACATTAATCTGTGCTCCCTGCAAGTGCACAATCTCAAAGCACGCTGCGGCAACAATGTTATGCAACGTTTCATTACCTACCCAAAAATTAGGTTTAATCAACATAAGATTGTATTGTTGTCGCTCACAAAATGACCATGAAGACGCTACTGACGAAAGTATGTGTCATAGACAAGCTAAATTATTGTTCAAACATCAGTCGGGTGTCAAAGACCGATAGCTTTAATTAGTAAGCAAAAAGGCGCCATAGTAACATTGACAGCGTAGGCGATAAGACTCGAGTGGCCAGCGTGACTTGGTCTGTCCGATTGGTTTTAGCTAGTAATCTTTTTGAGCAGTCACATGGGGTCTTGATGATTGGTCGACGTTTCGCGTAGGCAACTTCAGTAGCGGCAGACGCGGTCGTCGTCGGTAGAAATGACCACTGACTGTCATACATATGCACTAAAAAGTTGCTGTCATATTTATTAGACTTATCTTAGGGCCAAATCTATCGACTAACAAACTTTTAAGCAACGTTTACATTCGCATCTCAGTCGCAATCTTTCAAAATGTAGGGAAATTTGAGGTGTTTTTGGCAGATTGTGACTGAGACACGAATGCATACGTTGCTTAAAATTAGTAGAATTGAGCCTCTTGTCTCATATAGAAGTGCAGGTCTATCTCATCAATAAAGAACACTGTTAAATCGAATGTCTAAATAAAAACAGAACAGTATTGAAACGTCTGCCTGCCCGTTGCTATATCAGACAGTAAAATCGATTTTAGTGTTAAGGTATTTATGTTGGTAGTTTTATACCGAAGTCAATGCTTGATAAGTGACAATATATAAATGAAAACTAGGTAAGTACCTAACTTAAATAGTGAGTTTTTTACCACGCCAATTTATTACTTTTATCGTGGCATGTGCTAATTACTAGTGCATTTTTTTTAAAGGAGTCTTGTAAACGTCAACCTGTAGGCATTGACAAATAATGGGCGATCTGCTCTCGTCATCATTTCAGTTGAAAAACGTTCACAGCTGGACATAGGTCCTCCGCCACATCGACCGGTTCTGTATATTTTCACATTTTTTTTCGCGTTGTGTCCTTTTTCAGGACATAATCTACCCGTGTGCTAAATTTCACCCAAATCCGTTCAGCCGTTTTAGCGTGAAAACGTAACAATCAAACTAACTTTCGCTTTTATAATATTATTTTTAAGTTAGGATTTTCATCTGGATTTAATAAGCAGTAAAGTACTAGTTCGATGCAATAGCTGCGTCTACGTTACAATTACCTACTCAAAACAGTGTAGCGTAGGTACCACTGTGGACAAGGATCCTGTGGGGATCATCTCTTTGTGTCTCTTTTCTTTATAAAACTTCAAAAAGCGTCATTTTAGCCCCCCACATGTCTCGTGGACCGCAAGGCCTCGTCGAAATGAGGAACCCCGGCGCCAAAACTTGTTGCTTAATAATAATGAGAGCAATTAGCATGCAAATGTTGAAGACCTCGATAGATGACAAACTTCCGCGACCGATCACGATCATGCACGAACTTAGAACTTGACGGATCGCTTTTAACAAATGAAGTTTGGACATTTTTGGAATTATTGATTAGCCTGTCGGTCACACCTTTGATTAGTTCGAATGTAGCTGTTTTTCAATGAGATTAAATGGTAAATACAGTGTTCACAAGTGCTAAGGAGTAAGCATTCGGCGGATGCAAGCTGCATAGTGATTCAACCGGTCTATTCTGTCAACCTCTCATGTACACTTATACTACTGTAGGTACACGGTGAGAGTTTGACAGAACAGACCGGCAGAATAGTCACAATCTGCTGGCTGACTAATCGATTACGTAGGTATAGATTTTGTATAGCTCTAGAGACAACACTTCTTTAGGACTAACTTTTTCTTGCGGCTTAGTCCCTCCCCACTGAAATGTTTAAACTTTACAACATACTGACCGTTTATGGGAGAAAAATGAGTCTATTGCTGGTGGTGGTCAGCGATAGCTCTATAGCTTTCTATCCGTGAAAGTATTTTCTAAACCGGATAAGTATTTCTATAGATTGTCTCCTACAAATTAACCCACATTTTTACCTTTTTTAGGATATTAGTTTAGATTTCGATCAGTGATAAGTTTCATTTCGTTCTGTAAATTCAAGGAAGTATTGAGCTAAGTTTTGGTTGTAAGTACTCAATAAACCCCCCTCTAGGTTCCTATCATAATGAGATTGATAGCTGTCATTGGCAAAATATCGGAGTATAACAGTAGGTACGCATGTATCCAATATCTACAAGTATTTTAGAAACTACGATTATCTTTTCCAAATAACTCAAATTAAATATCAACTCAAGCATGAAATCTGTTTGTTGTTTTTAGTCATGGAGACAAATAAACAGTCAACCTTTGCTAAGCAAGCAAGGGTCATCTTCCAATGTAACGGATGAAGCTGAATATCTGTATTTTACTTGAAACCCGCGCTGCCGCTACCATTGACCTCAGCAACCTAACTAGCGGCTAGTACCACTAGTCCGGTAGTTGGAAGTACTTACCTGGGTACCTATAACCTGTAATGTTGTAAGTACCTGTCTACATAGTAAACTACAAACTATCTTACCGCACTTAACAAATGCATGTAACACTCGGTATAAATAAATTATAAACGCATCAAACAATTTTTTTTTTGTTGCCCCACACTAGGAATTTCTCCTGTATCGTGGGTGCGTTTACAAACATATAAACTCACATACACAAACAGCCAGACCCGGAACAACTATCTGTAGGCCATAAAAATATTTGTTCCGTGCGGGAATCGAACCCGCAACACGCAGCGCAGCAGTCAATCGCTCAACCACTGCGCCAATCGTGTCGTCAAAAAAATTATGACATGCAAGTCAAGTGATTGGATCGGTTGTTGGAAATTAGTTCAACTAATGACAGCAACGCATTTTGTGAATCGTTGTTGTGCATTTTTACGCAAAAAAACTGGCTCTGATAGCTAGCCTACCAGTTAATCAGACACCTACTTCAATCAAAAAAGATCTAACTTGTGCTTAATCCTAATAATAGCCACAAAAATTATTCAAAATTCTTCAATGATGGCACGATAACGGTGACAAGGCATTTTGCCAACTGTTTAGGCCATGCGTACTGTTATCAGTTTTACTACTTAGGATGACTAAGCTATTTTGTTAGTTTTTCGTGCTATGCTAATCGTAGACATAGGTACAACTTATTGAGAAAATGAAAATCTGAAGAGCAGAAAAATTAATGTAAGCAGGTATGTTAACCCTGCGATTACCTTGCTGATTGGCAAATCTTCTTTCTCTTCTTACATTCGTGTCCGATACCATAGAAGAAACCAACATGAAAAGTTCGTTTCCTCCTAAATAAATACAAACCTAAATTAAAAACGTCCGATAGAGCCATTGTAATCGAATTAACCCACACATGTACCTACCCTCGAATCGGCTCAAGTAGTGAAGTCAGAATGAGCTCATGTGCGGGCGCAACAAGAACAATACTCCGGCGCAGTTCTCACGGGTCATCCTCGCTCCCACACTGAGTACCAACCACTGATTGATTGTAACGGGCCTATGTTTATTACTAATTTTATTCTTCTTAAATACACGACGGATGGTTATGTCTTTAACATTCTATGTAGGTTTATTGATTATGGTTTAATTATTCAAAAATGTGATGGAGTGTTTGACCTCCGGATGTTATTCCTGCTAAGCAGCCTGGCAGATCAACCGATGCACTTTCAGTTACTAAGTAGGTATAATGCGACAATAAACACAACTCACAATGTATAAATCCTTTGTCTGTATCACAACTAATGTTATCATTATTTCCAGGTCACAGGTCCACTTCCTTGATCTTCCGCTATCATCTTCTATTTTAAAAGAAAGATGAATCACATTGCACTATGACATCATATTATTAACAAATAGTCTTAACGTGATTGTAAGATATTTCTAGAAACAGTTTTCATTCCTCAGCGAGGATCCACGACGAATGACTTTGCCCTGTTTTGAGAATAGGTCAAATGGATACAATGATTGTCTATGTCTCCTGATGGCCTATTATGGCTACCGTTGACTGACCACTTTCTATTACGTAAGCTACTGTTATAGACACCTGATAAAATTGCAATAGCAGTCATTGACCCACCTACATTTATTGAAATTCTTAGTTTCAAAAACAGAAATTTAGACAGAAAGCTGTTCTGAATCGCCATCTTTCGTGAATCTTTACATTTTCTAGCAATGAACAATGGTCGGGCAACTACGAAGAGATACCTACTAGGGAAAAGTCAATGTACTTTATTTGCATATTTATGTGGCATCTACCATATAAGCTACATACTATATAGGTACCTAAGCTTCGAAGGCTAAAGAACCAAAAAGCATCTCTAAGTTCTTAAACAATTTGGCACGGTTACCCGAAAGGGCGGTGATAACAAACAATAAAACTGCACCTAATTTAATAAAGCTAAAACCAGTTTGTCTTTTATAACACGAATCGGACTGTTGGCTACTAAAAATTGCCCCGAGAATGAGTGATGCGTAACAAACAAACAGACCGTTTGCCCGCTTGCCGAGCCACCAACATATGACCCATTTCTTTCAATTAACTCTTACGACTTGTGTGGGTGGTTTAGCGGTGGATACATATTAGTTTTATTCCTCATCTACTTCAAATCAATTGACACGAGTGAGGAAAATGTATATTCATAGTAAGTTAAACCACCATCACACACATGATTTCTGCGTGTGAAAGAACTTTGTTTTGTGTATTTGAAAGACCTCTATGAAACTGAAGAAGTTTCAACATTGTAAAATAATAATAAACTAGCTTGCGGCAATATACCCGTAGCCTAACATCTAGCAGGGTGTTGCTAGTCTTTGGATTAAAAAGGGATTTAGGTGTTGCTAAGGCTAACCTTTTTGGTTAAAAAATCACATTTGGTTATCTAGTTCTGCCCGTGTGGTTGATGGAGAAAAAAGATCAGTGAGAAACGCCAAAACTCTATGCAACAATAAGACAACATAAGTACATAAATCTACCTAATCTCATTTACCCTTGAATTAACATCAAGGTGGTCCAAACGTTCATATTGATCCCAATTAATCTATAATCAGCCTAAAATATCAGCAATCAATTAACTGACCTCTATCTAGTATTTAACAAATGTTAAATGAAGACTTTTGTCGTTTGGTTTTGTCTTTTGGATTTTTTGTTAAGTACATCTTAAAAAATACATAAACATCAATCCACTCAACCAAAAAATAGAATACCAAATAAATAGAATACCAAAACTGCTCTGAACTTTGGGAAACGGTGGAGCAGTGTGGTCAAGAGTAAGGATTTTCAGAAGAAGCAGCGGTCGCCGTGTTACTTACCTCATCAGTCAAGTCAACGCACCACAGATAAAAGAAACAGGTAACGATATTTTGTCTACAATGCTGACATCTCTTTGAGGCGCGCGTGGAACACAACGCGCCGTCGACCCGGGCCTGGTTGTGATCGGACAGCGAGTCACCCCAACGCTCGCCATCCGCAGACCCACGCCTACGGTGGCCGGGAATCGCCCTGCGACTCCCGATGCCCCGGACGTCTTCTTCCGTTGCGGCGGCTGGGGCGTGAGGTTTGCCTCTTCCTCACGGTCCCACTCCTTCTTCCCTAGCATTACTGCTTCGCAGAAGGAGGTGACTTCATGCCATGCCTCCTCGCTCCAGACCATGGAGTGAACCAGGGCCGGTAGCGAGAGGTCGCCGTCGCTGTAGTCCTAACAGTCCCTACAGTCCCCATGGAACCTACATGCCAAACAGCTTTCTACGAGCAAACGGGTGTGCGATGTCTGTCAGTCACTCAGTCAGTAACAGAAGAATTTATATACATAACAGGATGGCTAAGGCTAAACATTTAGATTTAGTAGTAAGTCGTGTCGCAAATGCAGCTTTTGCCAAACAAGTCAATAGATTCGGTTTCTACAAAACAGGAGCCTGAAGTTCGGTAGGAGTGGATCTCATAAAATTGTACCTACGTAGTAGATAAACATAAATGGTCACTTACTGACAATGTACGCGTTAACGTGTGACGTGCACCTATTCATCACATTTTCAACACCACAGTACCAGATGCATCATTCAATCTCGTACCGTCCAATTACTGTAACACCTTGTATATAATTATGTCCATACCTACACATTAAACGCTGTTGTCATCCATTCGTCATAACAATGATATGAAGTTCCTAGCTCGGACAGTCAACCCCTCCAATTTGTGACAATTTGACGATGACTGTACCGTTATTGCTAAGCAGTAAGGGAGGTTGTTATAGTTCATTCGTTACTTCTGTCTGCAGTTGATTGTAGATTCGTACTAATTCGCAAGGTTGCTGAGCACACGCGCCACCTTGGTTGCTAATAATTCCGATGATCTTCACGCTTTAAAACGCTGTTTCCCACGTAGTTACAACCGACTTATGTACTACGTTTTTAAGTTGTTGCTACTGTGCTCAGTATTTGTTTCCTTCCATCTTCGACCACATCATCGTTTACGATCAGGTGAGATAGTGGTCAAACACGTGCCTATGATTATCAAGTAAAAAAGTGGCTATGGATTGTGATTGTGACTGAGATAACGTTTTCAGATTCATTCAAAATTTTGAAGTTTCCAGATTATATTTAAGTTGGTTGGTTGGTTGGTTAGGTAAGTTGGTTTAAGGAACTCCTCAACAATAGGAACTGGACAAAGTTTTGGTTACGTTAACCTTCTCTGATATAAGTACATAGACAGATACCTACCGATTTTAGCAGTTCAAGAGTTTTGTTTAATAGAGTAGTAGGTACCACTACTTAATTGTGGACTCAATTGCATATAAAAACTTTTTCACAGAAAAAAGAAACCGACTTCCAAAAAACACAACAAAGTTCAAAATAACTTTAATTTCGGAAGTCGGTGTTTTTGGTTGCTTCTTCGTTATTTGACACCGACTTCCGAAATTAAAGTTATTTTGAACTTTGTAGTGTTTTTTGGAAGTCGGTTTCTTTTTTTTTGTGAAAAAGTTTTCTATTTTTCACTTTAGTGGTACCCCACACCTAACAACACCACTGGAAAGTCACAGAAAAGCAAAAATACGCAATTTCGTATACATGGATGATTTTTCCACATATTTTTTCCAGCTATTTGGATTTAATAACCAAACTACTGAAACGATTTTGATAAAATTTCAAGGGGCCATTCGGGAAGTATACCCTTTCCAACGAAAAAAGATTTTTTCAAACCGGTTGGCAAGCGACGGAGTTATGACCGAACAAACATAAAAAAAAAAAAAAAAAAAAACAAAATAAGTACAAACATTCGAATTGAGAACCTCCTCCTTTTTTAGAAGACGGTTAAAAATGTAATTGTTTGCAATTAATTGTATCAACAAAGTTTGGTGGCTGCAAGCGTTGCTGCTAAGGAAGTCTGGTTAGGAAAACTGTCATTAAGTTTTTCCTTCTACAATTTCCTAGTAGCAGCCCTGAGTCAGGATTCGTGCCCGATTGATGGCAATAGCCTCGCTCCCTATCTACACATACCTAGGCGAAATGTGTATGTGTTCTGAAGGTTCCTCTTCTTAGCTCTTGAGGGAATCTCTAAAGGCGTAATGTTATGCTATTATCCAATCATAAGAAATCAATCAAATTAATAGATACCTAATAAAATTAGGTAAGTAGGTAATTTTTTTTTTTTTATAAACGTTGCCCCACACTAGGAATTTCTCCTGTATCGTGGGTGCGTTTACAAACATACAAAGTCACATACACAAACAGCCAGACCCGGAACAACTATCTGTAGGCCATACAAATATTTGTTCCGTGCGGGAATCGAACCCGCGACACGCAGCGCAGCAGCCGATCGCTCAACCACTGCGCCAACCGTGTCGTCCTAATTGATCATTTTTGCACTCAAAATGTGTTACAGATAGATATATATATAATCACTCAATCATTTGTTTACAATTTGTTTCAGTAGGTATGCACACGACTGAGCGAAGTAGACTTATCCGCCGTCACTCCTGCACCGTTCTACTATAGTTTACAATCTATACGAACTATTCTGTGTTAGGTTTATTAATTTGTGCCGTTCAAAACGTTTGAGTGGCCGAGTTTCTACTTCCTTATTAGTCTGCGCGGAAATAGATTGATAACGATGTACGGAATTGATTAATTAGGTAATGTACCTACCTATACCATAAGTCGTAAAATATCGTCTGTTTTAAAATGTTCTTCCTTATTTCCGTTCAAAATCATGTAAGTGAATGATGGCCATTTATCAAACTGTAGATAAGATTCGGTACACTAAAGCACTAAGGTGGTAGATTATTATTGGTTATAAATAATTTGTGAAATATTGCACATCTGCGAAAGAAAGCAAGCAGAAAATCAATAACTGATAAATAATAATGGCACCCATTTCACAGTATTCACATTCAATAAAATTCGACTGCCAGCACTTGAGATAATGGTATGCGGTGATACTATCGTAGGATGACCATGGCGACACGATATTACTGAAGGACAGGAAATAATTTAATATAAGGTTATCAAAAAAGAAAGAAAAAGTGTGTTATTGTCACAAAACTGACACGTTAACAAATTAGTCAGTCGATTGACTGACATTTGGCGGCGTACCTACCTATACCTACTTGGAAGGTGGACCGATGACCTGGTGACGGCCGCGGTAACCGCTGGATGCGGGAAGCACAGGACCGGTTAGCAAAGTTTAGCCTGAGAGAGGCATATGGTTAGCAGTGAATGTATTTCGTATGAAATGGTTATGATGAACTTTTAGTCCTTGACATGAAATTTGGATCATATAATTGTTGTCATGGTTACCTAATATTTTTAAGATAACCATTACACTTTCAGTAGGCCCGCTAAACGCAATTTCCACCACAGAAGAAATACAAAGTACGTAGGTAAAGATATAAATTATTTTAGATAGACTCGCTAAGACTCGCGCGAGATAAAACAGATTCACTAGGTACTTGTGCCTACTGAAAGGACTACGATTTATATTTATTTCCTACCCTCTTTGATCTTATTTTCGATTTTAGTGCCGACTGTTTTCGTGACAAAACATTCATACACGGCGACTTTTTTGTCTAAGTTATTATAACTTGTGCAGAGAATATGTAGGTACTACTTAAATTACTTTACTGAGCCATGTGCGCCATAACAACGGAAGAGATCAAATAACTGCCAATTTGAGTCTAGTGGAGAAAATTACTTAGAATATAGGCGACTCTTTGAACCCATTCAAATATGCAAATCATTCGTCTCACATACATATCCCGTATGGCCACCGGAGCGATAACGTGTGATATGAGTGATAGGCTTAAGTTCACGTGTGCACGTGCTCCGACCGCCATTATGTACCGATAACAATACGATTTATCAAATAATCGATGCAGTTTTAGGCTAGCTACTCGCGATGGGATGATGCGATTTTGCGTGAAACAATGATGCGATTATTGTATTTGCTAAATTAGTTGCTCGTCATAGTAAAGGCAGGTAGTAAGTAGGTTTGCCAGGGTTGCAGAATCGCATTTGGAGGAACAAGGGTGGGATCAAGTCCGTAAGAGTTTGATACTACTCCTTTATTGATGATTTCCCATCATCATCATTTTCCTGCCCTTATCCCATGTTACTTGGGGTCGGCACAACACGTTCTTTTTTTCTATCCTGTGTCCTGTCAGCCGTCACGCTATCACTAACTCCCTTTTCTTTTATATCTCACATCACACAATCCATCCATCTTTTCTTTGGCCTCCCTCTCCCGTTCCATCCATGCACATTTATATTCATAACTGTTTTAGTTACATGCGTTTCATCCCTTCTCTTTACAAGCAGGTATATGAATCAAAGCGGCAGCAAAGTAGGTATACGTATCAGCAATAAAAGCACTATAAAATGCTATTGTAAATTCAAAGCCTAAGCTTCAGTTCTACTTGGAGGATAAAAATAATTCACATGACATTACAATATGAATAATTTATCGAATATTTAGCAACAAAACCTTACAATTTAGTTAAAGCAGAAGTAACATTTTACTGCATTTTACTTTAAACTAAATTCGGCCTCTTAGCAGAAATTCCAATTTTCTTGCTCTCAATTATCTCTCACTATCGAGGCACCTTGACGGCTTGTAAATAATGCATAATTCAGCTACATTCACTAGAACAGAAATCTAGATATTCACAGACGAAATTAAATCCTTAAAGCCTATCAACGTTTTGAATGTTTAAGTGTCAGTCTGTGTATTTAGCTGTTTGAGGCTAGAAGATTAATTGCGATATGTACCTACCGTTTTCAGTGGGAAACTACTAATAACTAAAGAATAATACTGATCTTTTTGTATTGTTTCAAACAAATAATTTTAAAAAATACTTTAATCGCAATCTTCGTCGTGTGTAACATACCTAATCTATCGATATCACTGTTGTGGCGATAATGTGCTTTGATATCAGGTAATATAATAGTGTACGGAATCATTTCTAAGGTTAGTATCACCATATTTGCACCGTCATTTCCGTTTTAAAAAACAATAGGTATATTAGTTTTCCTATTTATCGAACCGTCTATAAAACTAATGCTTCCCCCTGCGCAATACATTTCACAAATCAAATCATCAGTTTCATCACTCATAGATACTTTTATAACAATATCCCATCAGCTATTAAAACCATTGCATAGCCATGTTCACGCTGCGAAATGAGCTCAAAATTGGAAAATCATATAAATCTTCAGGCAAAATCCTTGTTTGGTCTATGACATAACTACAGTTCCCTTGAAATGATAACCTGGGTGTTTGCTTTCTTTTAAGAATGTTGAAAAAAGGATAGGTACTTAATTATTTTTTTTCAATCAATAAATCGATCGATTTATTTAATAATATATCTAGATACTTCGTTCGCCAATCCGTCAGATAATAGCAGTCTCCGTACAAAAGTATTTGTTCATGCGCTATGGGGAAAGCCCATGACCTCACGTGAACTTATGTTTTGGTTTTTATGCCCGAATATGTATGAAGATATTATTTTAACAAATTGCCATCATTACTCCTTCGGGTTTTTGTTATTTTTGTTACTGTGAACGTCTAGATTTCTGTTTTAAAATCATGTTACTAACCATATCTACTAAGGCTGCAACCTTGATGGTAGTTTTGTGGAGGATTTATTGATAAAAATCCTATAACAAATACCCGTGTTCCTCGAAGGGTTAGAGGTACATAAATATAGTACACCCACATTTTGCCAGTATTTGTAAGTCCTATATATACAGTAATGCCTGGAGGGGTATTGCCCACATCCGATCACAAATCCAGACTCCGGAGCT
Organism: Melanchra persicariae; assembly: GCA_947386135.1. Taxonomy (NCBI): domain Eukaryota; kingdom Metazoa; phylum Arthropoda; class Insecta; order Lepidoptera; family Noctuidae; genus Melanchra; species Melanchra persicariae. The sequence continues at coordinate 15,215,036 of OX376648.1, read as the reverse complement.
ACTACTCAGAAATTCCAGACGGAAAATCTATTAGCACTTTATGCGACCTGGAATCGAACCCATTGCCTCATACTCAGCAGTTGCACTTGCTTCCACTAGACTAACGAAGCAGTTCTTAATAATCGTAAGGCCCAAATCTTTTGGTATTCGATTTGAAACCGATAGGTAAGCATCGACATCGTCCTTTTAAAGATTCAGGGGTGAATACTACACTATCTTATTATTATTTTTTATCTTCATAGGTATGTAGGTTTTCTAACATTTTACAATATGTCACAGAATGTTATTCTCTAGCAACAAATAGGGAATTAGGTCAGGGAGTCGGCACAGGCAGGTAATCACAGCGTGTGCCAGTTCGATCCAAGGTTGAAGCGTGGTCCATATGATAAGGCAAACGCATACAATCGTTGACATTGTTGTAAATTGTTTAATTATAGGCAAGCGTCGTTTTATTATGTTACTCGTTCATACGTGCTTCAAGTGGGCTCAGGCGATAAGGCTGATTTTTAGATTGTTCTAGATCTAATAACTATGAGTTAGCTTAACTTTTTAGCATTATCAGTACATAATGTTTCCACTGCTGCTTCATGGGATTCCTCAGTAAAGGGGACCATAATCCATCGCACATGCCCAGTGTAGGTTAGTGGATTTCGTATGTTTGATTATTATGGTTTTAGAACATGCCAACTGCACTTTATAATGAGGGTTAACAGTAAGGACATTGCCAACCATAATCTTGAAACCCGGTCCGTAGAATACCCTGGATCAATGCAAATTCATCGTTGCTTATTCCAGTCAGGCATAAAACTGGCGAAGTTTAGAAGTTAACCAATGCTCTTTACAAGCTTTTATTTGAAATTTTAGTGTTGGTTCAGTTTCGATGACAATTAATTTCAATAAAAATTATGACCAGATTCTCAACTAGGATTGGCTCCGGACGCACATGAACGGTCAAAGGTACTGACACAAAATTTTATAAAGGTAGGTATACGCATTAAATTTTTATAGCACATTCTAAGAGTAACCATGATGTGACGCTCCGACTGCGAGATTTCTTCAGCGATCAACGGCACAGACACTAAATTTTTACATAAGAATTATATAGCCCCTTCTATAGTCCTTTATGACTAGGCTGCTGGGCCTGGGATTGGTGGCTCCATTTGCGAGATATCCTCAGTTTTCAACAAAACAGACACGAAAATTTATATCAGCATTTAATTATAATATGCCGTTCCATTTACCGGTCCAATCCGCCGTTCCACAGGTTAATTTGACTAACAAGAAGTTACAGGGCGGCTGGCTAGAAGAATATCTCAGATTGTTGTCGCTCTGCGTAATAACGAATTTGGCCTATTGGTAAATGCGCCACTAGTGATAGGACAGGGCTATATTGGAAGAAATTGCAATGCTAAAAAGTACAAAATAAAATTTAAGTAGAAAATATTTTAAAGACAAGCTTTTAACTAACTAAAAATTTAAAATAAAAGATAGATACCTACGTTAAAACACATCTGTAATATTTTCTTAATAGCTTGAGGCGTGAACGTCCAACTTACACTTCAGTCTTCAGGTCAAGCCTCAAGCTTTTTTTTTACTTAAATTTTATTTACAACTTCTTGGCTTTACATCAACGCCTCCAAAAATATGTCGTAATAGGATCATCATTATCATATCAGCCGAAAGACTTCCACTGCTGGGCATAGGCCTCCCATAAATGGGGGGTTTGCCATAATCGCCACGCTTGGCAGACAGGTTGGCGATTGCGTGTAGCTGTTGCAATGTAGTACCTACAGAGAATGCTGCTGCCCATTCTCTGGTGAATCCCTTACTCGCGTCTTACGACAACCACGGGAAGTGATGGGATGGTGCTATTATTTAACGTCCGACACCATACGGAACAAATACGTAAAAACGTAATAGAATGAGTTGCGATAATTAAGTAAGTCAAGAAAATTACGCTGGCATAGCGAGTGGATCAACGTGTGACATACCATTTCACAGATGTTTTCTATGCAAGCACAGAAGGGTCACCTGGCACTAACGATATTTTTACTATATCTACGGATAGATTGCGCGCTGACAACGCATGAAGACGAGATTTCATAGACACGGCAGAGTAATGGATTGTACGCCGCTGTAAATGGTTTGAAAAACTGCATAATGTAGTGCGGAATGGAGTCTTGGCGATCATTTCGTAACCCTACGATGCTCGATTAATTGCATGCTCCATTTTCATGGCAGATAGCTTTAAGTGAGCCTCTAGAGTTGAGAAAACAAACATTGTGTCATTACAAGTACTAGAAGTGAGACACTGTTAAGAAACAGCCAGTTTTTAAGCTTCAGCTTGGGAATGCAGTTCGTTTAGTTTTTGTGTTTAAAGATCATGCTGTCGTAATGTCACGTGATATGTAATGAACCATAAATGTAATATTCAATGCAAGATGAACGGACGACCTGTTTTTGGTGTTCTGAGAAAAAGTGAAGATGGTGTTACAGACCTACTTTTGCGATAATTGGAACTTAAATTCAATTTACTGCAAATTACCTTTTTTATATTAGGATAGTAAAATAAATAGCGGTGAGCCTCAACGTAATTTTTGTATCGCTAATCCGTGACTTTCTATTGCTTTTTTAACCGATGTTTATTACGTTATTAGAAATTTAGAAAGGTATCCCTTGTTATTAGGTAGGTACTAAAGATTAAATTCCAAAGTTATATTCCTTTTGGAAAGTTAGATTTTCATTATCACGATTAGACCTATCATTGGTAGGTGTATTATAGGTACCTACGTATCTTCAAACCTAATTAGTAGTTTAAATTAGGAACCTATACCTACATTTGCCTCTTGAAGAAAGCAGTATGCCGATTTGACAACAAACCAACCGTGGATTCCGTGAAAAGCATCAGAAATTATGATCAGATAACTGTTTCTGCATTCAATGGAGAGTTCCATAAGAAAAGATGTTGTTGGCTGTCCATAAACAATGAGACATAATAACAGGTTTATTATTTGATTCCCTAAAGCACGAAAATCCGTCTGCTTGACCGAGTGCAGCTGATTTCATAAAGGGCGTTCCCCTTCGCAGCGCGCGGTGATGTAGATGACAAGAGTCAAGCGGTTTTACAGTTACTTACTATTTATAATTACCGAATAATTATAATATATTTTATTGGACTATAATCATTAAGTGACAGTGCATCACACAGCACAACTGCGAATTAGCGGGCATTATTTTTACTGAGTGCGTATACGAGGCAAAAAATATAGTTGAGATGAAATCTTCGCAAATATCCCTCGGTAATTTAATTACTTACATTTGATATGTAAGAATACATGGGTCACAAATTGTTTATCGCTCAATATGGTTTACCATGTCAAAAAGTCGCACTCTTTTGAGTGTACCTACCTACAAAAAGCGTCGGTTCCCAACAGGTAGCAATTATTTTGTGACTTATCAGATATTATTTTGTGACGTACAGAACAGGTATCCAAATTCCAATAATCTCCTCCAAAGCTCTCAAATTCAAGCGACAAACGTGCGTGTGAGCAGATTTCACGCCGGCCGCTACTAACTTACGCCGGGCGTACATCACGACGTAACAATTACATAAAAATGGCGTTCACATCGGGCCGTCGTCGACCGCGTTTCCTCGTCGATCGTGTAAACTTTCACGAAATCAAACAAAGAAATAGCGAAGCGGCTCATTTGCATCATTCCCACGCGGACAAAAGAATGACCCAATCTGTTTGGCAACTACAAATGATGTGTTACCCGAAATCCTATGGTCACGGTCTGCCTCCTCACATGCGACAGACAACGAATTGAGATTTAAATTCTATGTTAGACGATGACCTTTTTATTCTCGAAATCGTCTCTCATGACCCTGATAGAGTCGGCTCCCGAACAATGTGAGCAATCCATTCGTCGATTTTATTTTCGTAATTAACGTTTCGTTTTACGCAACCGTGTCTTCACTTTAATGAAGCTCTTATGTAGTTTCTACCTATTATAAAACTTTAGTTTATACGTTAGTACGGCTTCCTTTAATATCTAGTTTGATATAATTAATAGTGTTATGAGATTAGTCCGCTCGTTATTTATTTTCTTTATAATCATTGTGAAAATCAAAGAAGATTTCAGCAAGTACCTATTTTTTTCATTTAATTAAAATCAAAATATTTATAAAGTCTCCCATGCCATAGTTCAATAACGAAGGGTTCTGGACGAGTAGCGACAACGGCTCCCAGCGACCTTCCCAGGTCGTCAGTCCAGCTAGTGGAGCAGCGTCCCACGCCTCGCCTTCCGGTCCGTGGCCGCCCTTCGAGAACGCTCCTAGCTTGCGTGAGTGCAACTTACTACAAACAATTATGCATGTATACAGAGTGAATTTTTAAAGTGTGCGTGGATGGCCAAATCCGAAATTATGAGGGATTAGCGAAACTAATGTATTTTGTTATAAAAGAGCTCCCAGAATTCGATACAGGATGTGTTCTTTTTTTTTTCAAAATCAACCGGCTCATAATTTTTATCTTGAAAAATAATTGTTTACTTAATTACCTACAGATTAGGTGGAAGCCTTTATTTGGAACAAACATAAGCAATTTTCTAGAAAATCTTAGAGCGAAGGAATTAAACAAAACATTAATTACCTACTTACAACAATAAGGTCGAAGATCTTCGAGTTTAATCGAGCCCGGCTCAAATTAATTTGCATACTTATTGCAATAAGCGAACGTGGAGTGACGATTGCTAAATGTCGTAATGAAGAAAACAATGAGTAAAGGACTTTCTATTCGCCCGTGCGTCTGCCCCCTCTTCTCTTCCCCCCCCCCCTGTGGTACCTAACTGCCCACGGAGAAAGCCTTTGACCTGCACCTCCACAGGGCTTGTTTACTACGATGCAGTATTTGTGGCACTTTTGCGAGCCCGTGTCACGGCCGTGCATAAATTAAGTACGCTTCTATTTATAAATTGTCATTTTACATTTACCCTACTCGCCGTAATTGAAAAAGAAACGAAGATAGACACAAGTTTCCGCTGTTATGACGTTACCTTAAACTGTGCAGCTTTTCCGCATGATTTTACTAACCCCCAAATAAAGTTCCGAAAACGCAACATTCCTTCAAAAAAGCTATGAAAAGTTACTTTTCTCAACATTCTCATTCAAAACAGCAACTTGAAAGTATGTTTCTATGATTGTAAAGTGTAGTAAACACACTAAAGGCAGCCAGCGCACCGACGAGGTCGGGCGGTCCCGTTGTGCGCGGGAGTTGGGTCGGGCTAACGGGCGCCGGCTAATGAGAACGGAGCGACTCAGTTATGCAGATGCCGGCGGTGCACGTTCAACGTTTATCTACAGCTTGTTGGTTTGAATCGCGCTGTGATTTACCTAGACCTGTTGTTTGTAGTGTTAGGTAAGGCTTTTGATTCAGCTAATAAAGTACTTAAAGGTTCTTGCAGCTTAACAGTTATCTTAGTTAAGAATAAGGAGTTTGTCCTTGGAGGTAAGTCCAAACATTATCCTTTTTCATAATAAATAATTTCACACAAGCTGAAAGCCTGAAATCCAGAGCCCAATCAAAAACCGACCTTAACAAAAGAAAGGGTGGTTCTACTATTAAACTACTAAAACATACTCACGCCTTCCGCCTGTCAAAGGCTTTTTAAGGTCGTCAACAGTCATTTACCACGATAAAAAGTGATTTCCACATAATAAATTAAGGTGTAAAGAACTAGTATTCCCATTGGTTCTATAAATAATCGGGGACGGGCGGTATGCGCACTGCGCTAGCGCAGCACACCGCGATTCGCGCCGCTGACGTTGAGTAACCGCCACAGTGTGTCACCACCTTCACGGGCCGCTGCTTCCTGACGCCTTTCGTCAGATAAACATTAGAAGCAATTGCTTTGTTTGGCTTATTAAGTTAGTGCGATACTTTTTATAGTAGCAGACGAATTAGGGAGAATGTAAACCGAATTTTGTCAAGTAATATTGAACAGGTTCTTCATATGCTATGCTATTATAATTATTTTAATTTTATTAAGATTTGCTATAACCTATTCCTTAGCTTTTTCTTTTTGTTCTTCATTCAAAAAGACTCTTCACTCTTTTTAAATGAAGAACAAAAATAAAAAGCTAAGGAATGGTAGGTTAAAGTAAATCTTAATAAAATAAAAATAATAATAATCGAGAGATCTCAAGATAACCAAGAAAACATAGCAAAAGAAGCATATTTATGTAAAATAGACAAAAACGCAAAAGCCTTGAGCCCAAAATAATCACAGCATCATCTACAACAAGCAAAACATAAACAAATCAACACAGCACATTTGCGGGAAGTACAGCGCTGCTGGTAAAGCGAACAAAGCACTGCATTTCTTTGGCCGTTCCCCTCGATTCTCAGTTCGTCCCTCCGGCAAAACCGATCGGGTCAGACCATCGGCTCGCAAGGAATGCTTTCAGTGACTAATAGCCCAACCATTCGCAGGCTAACGCTTACTTGTAGCACAGTGATCTGTGTACAGTAGCGCAACACCGGTATGTTCTTGAAACTTGTCTTGCTGACTCTTAATTGAAAGCAAAGCCCCAGTTTCTGAAGATAAAGAAATAGTTACAACTTTAAAGATGATAAATAGTGATTGACCGATATAACAACAGCAGTAATAAATTATAATCAGAAATATTATTTCAGATATTAAAAAAAATCCTGACATCAGTAAAGTAGCTGAATTTCAGGAATATGGATAGATAATCAAAATAGCTCAAATGACTATCGGCTTCCACTTGCGGACGATGTGCCAGCGCCGATTCAGTATTAGGATATTCGATGACACTTCTGTTATCTCTGTTAACTGTGTCTGTAGCCAGTTGTAGCCCACTTTAGAAGGGAAATACTGCCATCGAACTTCCTTGCAACCTAAGGTCGCAGTGTGAGAGTTGACAAAAAAACATATTGCGAATGCGTACTCGTATTACATAAGATGGCCTTTGTCATTTTATTTTACATAATAATAGCCGTTTTGTCACACGTAATCTTTAGCAAGTATTGGTGGAACTTTACTCATCATAAAAATGTTGTTTCGCCTCAAAATTCTCCAAGTAGGTTTAACCAACTCGTAGTGAAGTGAAACGAGTAGTTACGTGTGTCAAGAAAATTATGCTTAGAAAAAATCAGAATTTATTTAATCGTCTGTTCCATGGTGTGGGGTATCGTTAGACAGGTCGTTTAAAAATATTGAGGGTGTGCGAAAACCTCCACCCAAGACATGACTATTTGCGAAATATTAAGCTTTAGTGGTAATTTTTGTTAGAGTCAAGTGTGCCCCCCCGTCTGCCAGCTAAACGATTCTTTTAGCTGCCAGTAAATATAAATTTACGAACCACGTGAAATTATGGTAAAATAAAATTGTAACAGCCTTAACAATAGTACCTTATTCCATATTCTGAAATAGTCTTGCACCAACCGGGGATTGTCCTTGGGAATACTTTCATAGTGCACACAGGGATAATCGTCGGTTGGTGCCCTCTGCCATTTGAAATGTCTAACGGGGCATGTGCGAGTTGGCATCGGCATCATATGGCTACCAAAGGACCGGGACCCCAGGGTCCCGAGATTGTAAAAGACATAAATAAGTAATTCCTAAACTAATAACAATGTTTTACGGGTTTGTTTCGACTCGACGCAGTCTACCTCGACAGAGCTGAATGAAATGATGAAAAACCAAACAACTTAGAATCAAACAAAAAGCGCCATTCTAAGTCGGCACATCACAATAATTTGTGACGACAAACATGGAACGACAACTATGGAACCCAACAACACTGCGCGTGGCCCAACACGCACTTGGCCAGTTTTTTTTTTATTTTTTTGGCGCAAGAATAGTGGCGTCTCTGTCTAAAAGCAATATCTATTTGTTAATGTTCACCAAACTCAAATGTATTCACCAAATTTTTCTACAATAATTTGGATGCTTAATGGCGCATCACAAGAATATAGAAACGCGTAAATCGAATGATATTGTAAACTGGCCTTGAAGAAAGCCGTTTGAATACGAATATGTGTAAGCCATCGGTATTGGCAACCATGACGAATGAGTAACGAACATATAAACAATAATTGAGCTGTAGGCAGGTAGGTAGGTACTGCAGTCAATATGTGGATTGACAGATATGGACTTACCCTACTATTACGGCGTGGTGTGGCGCGAGCGTGGATATCCGATAAATACAATATTATGTACATATACCTACATATTGTATTCCATGACACGGAATTATCGCAGAGACCATAGCACAGTTATTGACAACGCAAACTGAAGTAGGTAGTGGTAACTGCATGCTTGTGCACTGTAGCCGCTTTAGCATTAGACGAGTCATGTCTTCAGTTCCTGGATTCATAAAAGTAATTTAAATGAGTTCAGTTTAGTTAGTTCCGAATATCGTTGACATCGAACTACCTATTAAATGTAAACAAAGACTAGATTTTTATCCAAAAACATTAAAATATCTAGTAATTAGCAATTTTTCGACGAAGACCACTTAAAGGTCAAACGAGACGTAAATAGCAAACTGCAGAACCAAGATTTCCTTGAATTGTATCCGTTATTTTAATCATAATTATTTCACCTCAATAACGAAGTCGTCGTGTCGAAGTGTGATAACGAAGTCGTCGCCATAATTTGCTTATTTGCACGTTATACTAGATAAAGATCAGCTTATGTTCCAATTAATGCTTTATATCGACCATAACTTACGTTTCAAAACTTGCAATTACCGTTTTTACAAATGTATCATTGTATGGCCTTTTTTACCAACATAATGAACTGGCGTTGACCCATAGCTTCGCTCACGTGACCTATCTCACATGAACCCTGCATTTTTCCGGAATACAAGTATCTCTCATCTACTCAACGATGGTAGGTATTAATAGATATTCCTGTGATTGCCTAATCATTTTAGTGACCTCTTTACGTTATTAAACTTTAAATTGGATTTTTATAACCACGGATATAGGAAATAGGTATACAGAAACATAAGCATCGATAGGTACTACAATGGTAGTGGTAATAGACTATTGCACCGGCAAGTGAAATGAAAGTAACAATCGTTTTATGAAACGTCTCGGTGGAAGGTAATCTAATCGCGCCGACATTACACAATGTTGCCCCGAAACTAAACAGCTAATCACCTGTGCCCGTTGTTTGAATAATTTTGATAAATTATGACCGAAGTAGCTTTTGCCAGCGGCTTCCCCAACACGTGTAAGCCAAAATTTATTCCAAGGGAATGTACTTCTGGAATAGAAAGTATCTAATGTCCTAATTCAGGACATGTTCTCTCCGTCTGCAACGATTCCATCCAAATCCGTACAGCCGCTACCTACCTAAGTCGTGAAAAACTGACCAACAGACAGATAGTTAATAAATTTAACATTAATATTAACAGGATCACTAATCAAAGTTATCGCTCCCTGGATATTCGATTAGGTTTTTTTAAATTTGGTACCTACACGTCACGCCTTTTCCCAACTATGTCGGAGTCAGCTTCCAGTCTAACCGGATGCAGCTGAATTACAGTATTTTACATGAAGCAAATACTTGAGAGGAGCTCGTGCGTGGCTAAATAATAACAGCTGCACAGATCGATCTTCAAGATTAAGCAAAGCTTGCCGAGGTTGGTCTGTGGATGGGTGACCATCTTAACATATCGAGATTCCTCCGTGCCTCGGAAAGTACGTTAAGCCGTTGGATCCGGCTGTCATTTGTAGGTCTTTGGCAGTCCTTACGGATTGTCAGAAGCCAAAAAATCAGACTCCAGTCTAGCCAAGAAGTACCGTGATACTCAGTTAATGAGTTGTGGAGGTCTGGTAGTTAGTATGAAAAGGCTAGGCTGATGATGACATGGAGCTAATACTTATCTGACGTCCACAACCGGATCCACGGGTACAATAAAAGAACCGAACCACTGTCAAAGATCATAATTTTTTCCGATATTTCAGATACTTACACCTAACTTTACTGAAGTGTTTTTGAAAAGTACTTTCTCTGGTTTCACCCGTTGCTGCATCGACAGCCGTTCATTTTTTCTACGTTATAATGACCTAGGTATCTTTAAGTCCAATCTAGGCATAGCACATCTAAACAAACGTGTTTATTTTTGTCAATCTCAATCGTATTTAGTCCAAGTCCAAGTCAAGACGAGCAATGAGGAAGAGCAGTCAAAATAATAGGCATTGAACATTCGTAAGTGAAAACATCGTGTAACTGACGCTGCGTGTTAGTATTGTGTAGTTTGAACATCTATTGTTAATTTTCTATTCTCTATTACAATTATTTGCTTCATGGGGAAGTAGGAAATAGTGCGAAGCGCACGTATAAATAATATGGCGTGACTTTCTCCGTTTGTTTTGATGCGAGCAGTGTCGGCGAGCGCTCGCGATGGCGGGCAGAGCCGCGCGTGCTTACTAGTGACACTAGAACACAAGTTACAGGCAGGAACACGAACATTGCATAAACCACATACAGAAATATTAACAATATAAACAAGTTTTCGTTTCAATAAGTAGTTCTAGCACTCATAGGTAATAAACCAGAAACAATAAATAAGTAGGTACCTTGCATCGGTAGATCATAAAATATGTAAAATTACTCATTAATAGTTATACAAAAGAGACTTAACTAACTCTTCATGATGTTGTGATGCTAATTTTAACTTTATAGGTACGTAGGTAATTTTCTATTGACACATTTGCGAAACACTCAATACCGAATAGGTACAACACTATATACTTGCCTAGTTGCATATTAAGACTAGGTACTAAGATTTGTGTAGGATATTAAAACAATTGACATAAAAATATCTTAAACTATGTATGAAAAAATGTTTTGTTACATCTATGAAGTCCACCCCGGAAGCAATCTTAAACCAAATATTTCCAGTAAAGAAGTAACGCGACAGACTCGAAACCGTTACGTCATGTCGGATTGTCAAAATGTCGCAAGCGCAGCGCACGTAGGCGCGCTCCTTGCGACCGACGCAACCGACAAATCGCTGGGAAAGCACCATAATTCCGCCAATCACAAGGGAATCTCAAATATGCCAGCTCTGATGTCCAATTCGCCGCGATGTAAATATAGTTTCGATTTCTGAATCTGTCGAAAATGTCGCAATTATTGGTTTATATAAAAATTACCTACCGAAAATAGAGATGTTTACGTATTTTAATTTAAGTAGGTATGTAGTACAACTTTGAAACTATCGATGCTAATGAACATTCAAATGAGCGAATTTTGTTTCAATATTTTAATGACATGCGTATTCAAAGCGGATACAAAAATGTACACAGACCTTCACTCTGACATTCGAATCCATCACAGATTCTCGTTTCGACCGTGTACAATATTGAGGTCTACGTTATAATATAGTTATTCCCCAATATGAACGGTAAATGACCTTGTTACAGTTATAAAATGTCATGCTCGTGTTTGAGCAACCCGAACTGGTTAGTGCTATCGTAAACAAAAAATGTGAGACAACGTTGTGTGTCTGTATCAACTCGATGATTTAATACGTTAATTTTAAATTCAAATATTTAAAAATTCGCTACGGAAGGAAAATGTTTGACGTCAACAATTTTGGAGATTACTTTCTATGGACGAATTCTGTGTCACCAAATAGTACATTGGTGCTCCAAAATCGGAGTCACAAATTGAACAATGAACTGCGGCGACGCGGGACCGAAAAGAAAATTAATTTAGGTATTGGTGTCGGTCGGCGAACCCACGATTGTGAAACGCTGAGCGATTGCGCTCAGTACTGTTTGTGTAATACACCGGCACAATGCTCCACCAAATCAGCTGGCCCTCGACAATCTTCACCTGTGGTGAAACGAGCCTCCAATGACTAGCATCAATCAGCAACCTTCTGTTTCAGCATTGAGGTTCTCAATCTTAACAATGTGACATCAAAATAAAGGTATACTAATACAAAGTACCTTATCATCTCTTGAGTACTTGCTACACTTTCCTATTATATATTTTCAGGACGTGAAATCATGAAAAGGTCAAAATATAATAATTTTAAAAATTAGACGGCATCAATTAAGTAAATACAAATAAAATCGATGCCACGAATCCACAATAATATGGAACATTCAATTGGCAAAAATGACAAAAATCGTGGAACAGAACACTCGAGCCAAAGTTGGTAATTGGGAGATGAGATCTCGTGGAACGTGGCCCGAGGCGGCATGAATGAAAGCCGCTCACTGACAGCACACTATGATCGTCTCGACCCCGCCACACACCAAATGAACACCGACCTCTTCGATATGCCATCTATACAATGCGCGTTAATCTCTCCTCTTCCCACACGCGCTTTCTGTCCAGCCCGCCATGTATGAATTGAAAGCTCGAATATGTAGGAGTCAGCGGTCGACTTGTGCGCGTTAAGGATATCGACATCCGCCGAACGAGTTTTTCCAGTCCGTATCATCGCAATATCACGGTTATTATTGAAACGCGCGCTGCGGTCGCGACAGGTAAGTAAAGCATTTATCACGGGAAATATTTACCTACCTAGTGCAGCGTTATCTTATGCCACACACAATTTAGGGGAGATTGGGCTTGCTTTATCGTTTTCATAACAAGTCGACCGCTTTTTGATAAAACTTTCAAAATTAATTTTAGTCTGCTCTCAATGAAGTAGGTAGGTAGGTATTTATTGATAATAATCTCTACTAATGCAAAAAAGACGGAGTCAAAATATGAAGTCAAAGAAGTGTTTTTCAGGTACAAAATATGGTTTAGAAAGTTCATTGTAGTAAGCATAAGTCCATTTGATTGTATCTCGGTGAACCATACCACTTACGGTACATACGGCTCGTTCGTGGGCAGAGAAATTTGGTAACACAAATATTAAGCCACAACCAGTTCACAACAATTGAAACGGCCATTTGAAAGACACGGCGACCAATCCGTCACGGTGCTTGTGAGCGAGCGCCGCATTCTGTGCCTTCTCTAACAAACAACATCTGATATTTCAACATCGCACACTCTTTTTATGCACAATGTAAGAACACAGAAGAATTAGGTATAAGTATGCAATTTTTTTTTCTATTTTTCTAAAAAAATTGAGTCTCCCATACAAATTGTGGTCAGTTGATGACAATTTTGTATGGGAAGTTCAATTTTTTTTTTAGGAATTGACTATGGCTTTTTTGGGGAAAGTACACACTACACTCTTTTTTATGCACAATGTAAGAAGACAGAAGAATTAGGTATAAGTATGCAATTTTTTATCTATTTTTAAATGAAATTTTTATTGAAACAAAGATGTCGGACTAGAAAATAATAAAAAAACTTATTCGACTATGAGTACTTACCTAATAATTCCAAAACTGCATTAAAAAATTAAGTGAATAAAACAATTTCGTTTTCATCGTTTTTATATTTGTTCAACCAATGCAATGTAATTAAGACAACTTCGTCACAAAGGTTAGGTGTGTTTTATGAGTTTACTTTTAAGAAATTAAAATTAAGAATCAACAAAGCTCTAAGGACTAACATTAGGTATATCAACAATCATTTCTTAAACATGTTTCCTTTAAGGAACTAATGAAGATTACACAACTTAAAAACACTTTGGATCTAATTAATAGAACTTTAAAAAAAACTACGCCTGGGGAATTTTATGAGTATTCTATTGCTATTTATGTATGAGATATGTTTAGAGTTATTCATTTCGAAAGAAGGTATTGATGTTCTTACGAAAATAAAAAATAAAACATTTATTTCACTGTAACATTATTTAAAAGACGTAAAATATTTGGGTAAAATGCTGTTGGAAGGTACTATTGAAATAGAGAAAATCATAAAAATACACATTTTATAGACACACCGGGCAAAATGCTGGTGTGGTAGTGCACCTCTAGATATGTTTAGTTATTAATTAAACATCGTGTCCATATTATTTAAGACGAATTTTCAATATCGGTTCAGTAGATTACCCCCTACAACCTCACAAACTTTACCTCTTTATAATATTAAAATAGATATCATAGCTACGTATGTGACGGGTTTTATATATAACCATTATTTAAAAAAAAAACTTGAAAATATACTTATAATATATCACTATTAAGTATGTGTTCCCTCCAACATTTCACTTACAATTAAATCAATTTGGCTTAAAAAATGCTTGCGTTTGTGAGGTGCCAAGCGGTTACACAAAACTTCTGCCAAGTCTGCCATATATTCTTTTAAGTCGCATGTTTCTTTTTTTGCTATTTTCGTATTTGTGTATTTTACTAAAAAGCGGGCTAAATTACAATCTTCTGCCTGTTGTTTCGCTTTTGGTCCCCTTTTTTTTCTTGGTTGCTTGCTGCTACTAGGAACGGTCGGGACGTGCACAACATCATCATCGTTGGGTGAAATAATCTGTTCCAATGGTATCACTATCTCTACGTCATTTGAATCGTCGTCGATTCGATATTGCTCTTCTATTGCCTGCTCCGTATTTGGCAAAATACATTCCGGCTCCGGTCCTGTTACCTGTTTATAGTCCTTAATTACTTGTATGAGTCTTCCTTTTTTTTTTACCTTTAATAATTTTTCCGCATCAACACCATATGTAGATCTATCTGCTTCTTCATCAAAGGATGAAGCAAAGAAACGATGTACAGAAGATGGTAATGCCGATTCAGGCACTTCCAAGAGGAATCGGTCAAGCAAATCAAGCTTCCCATCTAAATACTTCGCCGTTTTTGTTTTCGTCCGGACCATATCCTCTGTCACTCTTCCAATTCTGATCATGTTCTTTAATATCAAGTAAGTATTTTTTATACTAAGCCATTTTCTTCTACAATAAGCCGCTGAAAAGAAAATTATAATTTATTAAAAACGCTTGTTTCAGATATATTCCATACTAATCTATACAAACACTTTCAAGTGCTTTAATAAGATTACATTATTTAGATACAACTAAATTACGTGTCGTGCCTACAGTTTCCTGCACGTAAACGAAACTCTGTAGGTACTACATATTATTACGCTAGGCCAGCTCAAAGTTAATGTCTTCAAAATATCAAGCTTGGCCACAGGGGCGGGGGAGAGCTTAGGTTTTAGTCACGTATAATAGTCAATATCCTCTAGGGAAATATCGAGCTTTTTAGATCTATATTTAAATACTAGCTTTAACCCGTGACTTCGTAAGCGCATATCCCGTTTTTTTTCCCGTTCCATTACGAATTTTCCGTTCCCGTATACCCTATAGCTTTCCTCGTGAATGTGGAATATAATAAACAAAAAAATTTTTCCAAATCCGACCGGTAGTTCCAGAGAATAGAGTTCAAACAAACAAACTGAAGAACAAACAAAACATTTCTGTAAAAACATAAATTGTATGTTTTTACATAAGTATTACAAGTTTTTTCTTATTGATTATATTTTTCACTTCACTTGTAGTTTATAAGTACGTACTCACTCTTGGCGTTACGCGACAAGCGCCGTATTAATAAACACAAATATTATTATGAGCCAAATTATTATTCATTTAACTTTCTGTTTGCTAAAAAATATTTTAAACCATATTTATGAAAATTACGTCAAAAACTACACATTTCATCATTTATAAAAACCGGCCAAGTGCGAGTCGCACTCGCGCACGAAGGACTCCGTACCATTACCTATAAAAATAACCGGCCAAGTGCGAGTCGGACTCGCGCACGAAGGGCTCCGTACCTATAAAATCAGAAAAAAAACACGCTTGTTGCATGGGAGCCCGACTTAAATATTTATTGTTTTTAGTATTTGTTATAGCGGCAACAGAAATACATTATCTGTGAAAATTTCAACTGTCTAGCTATCACGGTTCATGAGATACAGCTTAGTGACAAGGACCTGGAGGACCTGAAGGACCTGGTCCCGTTTTTACCCCTTGGGTACGGAACCCTAACAATGAGTTAGATGCGAATTGCAAGTCAATCATTTCTTCAATAATGTGAGATTCTTATAGTCCGCAACGAAAACCTTGGCCGGAATAAATAATGTGATATTAATTAAAACTAGCTGTTGCCCGCGACTTCGTACGCGCATCTCCCGTTTTTTCCCGTTCCCGTAGGAATTCCCGTTCCCGTAGGAATTCCCGTTTCCCATATATACAACGTTCGTCATAAATGTATCATTAAATAATTCTCGCACCGTCGCGTCGCGCGTCGCCGTCGCACGCACGCTCGATGCGTTTCTTTCGGCGGCCGCGCGTTCGATTTAATAGTTATGTTGAATTATTTTAATTTTACATTATCTCCTAAACGGTGAGTCCAAATAACATACTGTAAAACTTTCGCTCGTAAGGATTAATACGCCTGCCTAATAATAATGCTCAAAAACAACCTTTAATTTTTCAGTAGGTAAATTATTTGACCTAAAATGCCTAAGGTGGCTTATTTATAAGAGATAGATATATGCTGTCGAGGACTTTTTTATAGATCTACTAAAAACCCATATTTTGTAGAACATGGAACTTAGCCATTACCGCAGCGCACGCGAATAAAGCCGTTAGATAGCGCTTTTTCTTCCGACTTACTTTACAAATATCAATATTTAAGGCTAACCGAGAGCTTTAGCGTAATATTATATAGCCTTCCTCATGAATGGGACTATCATATACAAAAGAATTTTCCAAGTCCGACTGGTAGTTCCAGAGATTAGCGCGTTCAAACAAACAAACAAACTCTTCTGCTTTATAATATTAATTATATAAATATTATATTATAAGTACTTAAGTACTTATAGATGTTCGTTGGCGAATTTGATCTGAGTGAGAGCACATGCGTTGCGGAGCAGGGTGCAGGAATAGTCCGAAATCAGTAATATCACTCTATGATCTAGGCAAAACAGTTACACGAGTTAAAATGATTTCAGACCTATTTTTTAATATTAAGCTGTATTATTTTTCCTGTTATGTATGAAAATGTTATGAAATAAAAAGAGGTTTTCCGCAAAACATAGATAAGAAGTAACATTTTTAAAACAAAATAATGTATGGTGCTGCAGAACTTGATAATTTATGAAAATAACCACTTGAAAAAAAAACATTGGGTCATTTTTGTGCGTAAGGAAACGATACCTTTCATTTGACAGATCCCCCTCCCTCCATTATAAACGCCAATATTTGGAATTAAGCAAATAATATCTGCATAACCAGACAAACTAATAAAAAAATACCATTGGAAAAGCAAAATTATACCAGTCTTAAAAAAGCAACAACATTATTACATTTACTAATTTAATAATAAACAAAAATAGTTACATACCTGGAAAGCCTACTATGTTGGATACCTCCTGCCAGACTGAGCTGTTTTTTGAGTAGTCTTTACCAAAAGCGTTATTTTCTTCATAGTGAAGAAGCAGGTCGATGAATTCTTCGTCTCTTTTTAACCAACCCGTTTTAGGTGGCGGCATATTTAGATGTTAAAAGGTAAAATAATGAGTGTTAAAAATTGTTCGTGCAAACACGTGCTCCGCATATGACAATGTGCGGGGGACTGAATGGTGGCGCGCGGCGGCGGCGGGACCGTGATGCCCGCTGGCGTCCCCGCTCCCCCCCCGCTCTTAGCCTTCCCCCGGAGCGACGGCAGTATGGCACAGAGGACGGGCACAAGCCGCGGCAACGAATGTCGGCGCGGGGGGAGGGATTTGTTTCTTGGTATCGCAATCGCTGCGCTCTGTGTGTTCAATAATTAATAACAACAAACGTGAATGTTGTTAGTTTTCCTTACTTGATTATGAATGAAATTGCTGAGTAGTAGATTTTTAAGACTCGATATTGTGACTATTTACGTCAAGGAATTTTATTATGAAAATGTTTGTCACGATAGTTACTGGTACATTCCCGTTGAAAAAAGTTTGAACTTGTTTATTTCGTCGTCGAAGGAAATTTATTAATTTAAAAAATATTTATACTTAAGGACGCGTTTACAGATGGGTAGTCAAATCATTACTTTTTTACACAAAAGTATGTTTATTAAATAAAATGCTTTGCATTCTTTAAATGTTTTTCCCATGAATTGTTGATAGATGTGCATGGTACGATTCTGAACTATAAATGTAATTTTAGATACTTAGGTATATTTTCTCAATAAATGTATCGTAGTAAAAAAATTCACTGCGGTACATTTATGCAAATAATCCTACATATTTACATTTAATTGTTTTTTTTACCCAGCTTTATTACGTATAAGTACAGCTGTAATTGCCATACAAATTAGGTACTTACTGTGGAATAAATTCAGTCAATACATGTGGGAATTTTTCCCACTGGGAATCGAACCCACCACTCGGTCGGTAGCCTCTTAGCTATAGTTCAAATGCATCAATAAATTACCTAGTTTATGATAATGAGTGTGGCCCAATTATCATTGGGTTATACTCATATAGGTTTGATACGGGAATCGGGCTCGAAACCCTTGGTTAGTTATCATCATCAATGTCGTAGAATCCACTCGCTGCGCTACTTCAGCCGTCCAAGTTTTAGGTGGTGCCCATGTCATAAGCGGAAAGCTTGTTGTACTTACATAAGATACAATTACAACAGTTACAGTTACAACTTTACGTGTATAGTACTATAGTCAATAAGGTTTAGTATTATTTATTATTGTTTAAGGTAATTTCGTGTACTTATTTTGTCTATTGGCCTTAGTTGCCTGATAATAAAATGATAATTATTATTATTTTATTATAAGTTAAGTATATAATAATCGCAAGCGCGACTCCGGAGCCTGCGGACCCGATTTAGATCCTCAGGTTAGGCAATACGTTATTAGGTCTGTCTTTTACGAAATTATCAATTGCAACCCGTGGTCTGGTTACTGTAAATGGGTGCGGCAATGATAGCGAGAGGACTTCGTCCAGCTATGGACTGCGACAGGCTGAGTAGGTAATTGGCAACTGGGAACATGTCATTTTGCAGAAGGCTTCCTTATATGCTGTAGGTGAGCACTAAGAAGGGAGTTTTGTAAATGTAACCTATAAGGGGGTGACAATTAGTTACGATAATTAGGTTTAAGTATATTTTGCGCTTTATTTCAACCGGAAACAGAACTTTCGCACAGTTAAGTTGGTACTTAGTATAGTCCACGTACGAGTAACATGTGTGTTAGTCTATAAGGTCCATGCCGTCATATATATATTGACGGCATGGTTGGCGCAGTGGTTGAGCGATTGACTGCTGCACTACGTGTCGCGGCTTCGATTCCCGCACGGAAAAAATATTTGTATAGCCTACAGATAGTTGTTCCGGGTCTGGCTGTTTGTGTATGTGAGTTTATATGTTTGTAAACGCACCCACGAAAGAGGAGAAAATCCTAGTGGGGCAACGTTTCTTTTTAAGAAAAGAAAAAAAAAGGAAAGAAGAAAAGATTATATAATTATGTTATGGGTCTTTGTGATCCGAAATATATATATATTTAAAAATCCAAAAAAATGTAACGTTTTACTATTTCACAGAAAGCACCCATCCTTCGACACCCACGCGTAGTACAAAAGGTGTCGTCGAGACCAACAAGGGGTTAAAAATATCTTTCATTAAAATGGGTGGTACGAATATTACCTCTAATAACACTTGTATTAACTGTGTAGGTAGAACTTGGAAGCAGAGGGTGTGTCGCGTGGGCCGCGTAGCGCTCGTAGCGCCTCGTAGGGCCGTGACGTCACCGTGACGCGCGCGCCTACGACCGCTACGAGTCTGCGTAGGCATGCTACAGGAAGGCGATAACTATTCAATTTGACTTCCATAATTAGTTTCGTGTGTATTTTACCGCTTTCATGTTCTCCGAGTTCTTTGGACTCAATATAAAATATTCTGTGTAAGGTTACACGTAAATACAACACGGGAAGTAATTTCTCCTGTATAATGTGCATCTCATTATATTTTTATAAAGAAACTCAGATAAGTAGTCCATACAGATCGATTAAATATTTCTTAACTGAATATTCAATTAATAAGGGACACTCGCAATGCTTTACTCCATATAAATATCCAACGTTCCGGGCACCGAAATTGACAGACTCGATAATGCATAAATTGTTTATTTCTCGAAAGCGTTTTTATTTATGACCACAAAAAGCAATAAAGTAGCGAGCAAGTGCGCGCTTTATTAACCTCTGGCGTACGGCACGGCGGCACGGCGCACATTCCGGGCTCAAACCTGTCCCAACGGGTGAAATCAAACACTCGCGAGTTAAGGAGCCCCCGCGCTCCGTACATTGTCTCGTATTCTATTAACATAACAACTCGGCCGTGTAATAGTTGTTTGTATCTCGGTAAAAATCGCGGTGGATGAAGCCGAGTGGGCGCGATCTATGTAAATGCCTACACGCTCGGTACGCTTTCCAGATGATATCAAAGATGACGCGGACGCAGAATTGACATTCATTGATTTTATGATAAAGCGTTCAATGCAATCAAATAATTAACTAAACGAGTGTTTTGTTGATTTTGTTATTTGAAATTCAAATTGGTTTCATTTGCATTTTGCCCTAGTATGATGGACTGATTGGTTAACCTAAACCTTCAAATTTAAAAATTGTGGATTTCTTCTTAAATAAAGTTTACCCACTGTATGAAAAAAGCCAACTTACAAGTTTAGAACCCAAATACAGTAGTAGCTACCTACATACAGCGAATAGGAGTATTTACAACCTAGGTTGGTTTTAGTCCTAGATTCTGACAATCGGCTCCTGGTGATACCCTTTCTTTATAAGAAACTCTTGAAAATAGGTTTAAACCTGATTTAAAGTTAGGTAATAATGTATGAAATGTACAGCGAACAAAAGTGTCACATCTATAAGATTTGCCTCGGCTATGCGTTTCGATGTCAGTGACTAACGATTACAGTCTACTTTACAAACACGCTTCCACCGCAGACTATTGTATATATACCTCTACATATACCTAAACAAACGTACGTGTGTGTACCTGTGTGAAAGATACGCGGATTCACTCACCCGAGCTCCAATCATTTGTGTTATGTGCCACAATTAACTATTTATAACTTTTATGTCGATTTATTGTTATTATCATTCCAATCTAACATTTTTGGTAATCTAATGATTGCGTATTAAATTCGAATTGAAAAACGCCAAACTGATCTTTGACCCAAATTTTAGTTAACTTGTTGTTTTGCAAATATTAATAAATCTATTCCGGAGACGTATGAAGGTATTATACAGCCTACATATTTTTACCGAATGAACAAGGAATGTGTCTGGTCAAATCACATCATTCTACTAAAACTTAACATCACTCAAACTTAACATCAGCCTTTGATATATTTGTATCATGTCAACTGATTAAGCTACGTAGAACCACGGCTTTTTACTTTCCAAGACTCCGAGTTTTTGTGTTCCATATAAAGTGACTTTTATATTCTAAATAATCGGAAAATAAACGATTTCGACAGCAATTTCTTTCAATAATAGTGTATCAATCGCATTCGTAGTAACTGAAACTATTTCCTCGGGCACGCGTAGGTCGTTGACCTACACTACGGCATGGCGTATTTGCGTGGTACTCCTACTTAGGCCATAAATCAATGTGAAAGTATTTTTATTTACCTCATGTGTAAAATCACATGCTTATTGATATTCAAGAGGGGATTCATTAAGTTTTTATTTACTCAGCACTAGTTTAATGAATTTGTATTTTTTATATAAGTAGAAACATAAGTTAGGATTAAGATTTTCTTTTTAGTCTTTCCTCTTGTTGGGGTCGACTTCTTGTTTAACCAGATGCGGGTAAATATCAGTATTTTACAGAGAGCGGGTGCCATTTGACCTTCACAACCAAACCAACCTTCACCAACTAATATATCACGATGACTTACATACCAGAATCTTAGGTTAACTAACCTAAGATTCTGGTATGTAAGTCATCGTGATATATTAGTTGGTGTAACCTCTATTAAAGGGGCGGATATTAACAGGTCGCTACTCGGCAACCGGTCATTATAATCTGTCGATCTACATCCTCTGAGGCTTCCAGCCTTTACGCTACTGGTAGACTAAATATTCATGTTCCAACGTAGTAATGAGATATCAGCAAATGTCAGCAGCCAGCATTAGATTATATTGCAAAACGTTTTCGTGGCTAAATGTCATAAAAAAATGAATGGTATCCGTAATGTACAATAGTATTCGGCCATTGACGTTCATATTATCCTCTATTTCATTACCTTCACGAATACTCATCTGCTATTGTGTACAGAGGCTATTAAACGTCAGTTAATCAACTGACTGAATCAAATGTAGGTAAATTATCCTCCTTGAAATATTTTCAATATGTTATCGGCGCTATTCATTAACAGTCTACCTAACTAAAGTAAATAGGTAAATAATTTTAACCATTTAGTTTGTTGTTCGTTGTGTTTTTGTCGGAATCCAGTGAAACCAGGTGTTATACAACAAGCACAACCTAGTCATGCAAACAACGCATGATACGGATGACCTAACATTTTTTATTTATCATAACATCACACCCGAGTTGTATTCAAGTGCAACGCTCAGCACACTTTGCGGTTAGCACAGTTCACCAAAACATGCTCAGTTATTTAGAATGACGGCTCGTATACAACGAACTGCAAAGCGACAGTAAAACAATTTTCAACCCATTGAATTAATTTTGGCAATTCTCATTATTTAGCCTATTTGCAAATCAATACAGAAGGTTAGGTAGGTTGACGTCAATACGTAATTTATTTATTAGAAATACTTACAGCGAATTATGTAGAAAGTATTTACTTAGCTAATTGTTTAATTATATTTGCTAATTGATTAAATTTTTTCCAGTGCCCGAAAGGACGGTTATGTAAAACTGAAAAAGTGTTTGTTTGTAACTAGTTGTCACTGTGACGCGCGTTCGACACAGACAGGCCGCACGTCGATACTGGCACTGATGGAAGCAGCTTAGCGATTCAAGCAGCGATTAGTCAGCATTTAGCAAGTGCGATTGTGATGCGACAAAAGCATTTACACTATTAGATTTATTGCTAATAAAATACTTAATGAGTGCGCTTCGACTTAAGTCTTTAGAATTAATACAGTTGGGGGCGGACCATACATAAAATTAACATAAAACATCTTAATACAAGTATATAAATTGTACGCGAATTAATTTATTAACAGCTTGTGTTTACCGCCCAGATGAGTTATGGTCTGTGCTAAGTACACTGAAATTTGGAAGTAGTAATTAACGTCGAACATTTCATCGTATCATAATAATTGTGGTTCCAAATTATGAATACGGGGTATTGGTGCGTCCGGGACAGGTAAGTCGGAGAATCAAAGCCATGCCGATGTAACTGTGAAGCGTCTGCGTTTGTCGAGCTTGCCGTGTCAATAAACTTGATTCGAAAGTGGAAGACGTTCCGACTTACATAAGCAGGCAACAATGTGCCCGCGCCGAACGCCGAACGCTACGCATAGATTATAATGATTTGTCAACGCAGACAGAAAAGTTCTTTTGTTAAAATAAAATATGGGTACTAGTTAAGTTTCATCACAGAAAGTAACATCACAATCTTCTGCGAGACTTGCAAAGCTATAGTTGATAATGATGATAACGTTAAGGACTCTAATCTGAAAGAATTCTAATTTCTTGAGCTGTAAGTTTAAGTGCCGTCCCACTTAAACTTACAGCTCAAGAAATTAGAATAACGGATTTATATTCACATAATGTGACTAGATATATTAACCAAGTCTCTAGTCGAACCTATTATATTAATACTTTAAAATCAATTAAAAACCGGATGAAGTACCGTATTAATATAATCATATTTTGCTCGTCAACTTATCCAAACGGTGAAAACTATTATGCCTAAATGCGTGTCTGCGCAGTAATCTATGGGAATTATACAGAATACACGTCTCGACACGGCCATGGTTCTCGCGTCAGTCCAGTTATTTGCAAAACCGCTATTTATAGCAATCCCATAAGCAAGATAGAAGACACTCGTAGATCAATCTCGTTTCATTCCGATTTAAAAATTAATTCGAAGACAAAGTCTTCAAAGATGTCAAGGAAGTGCAGATAACCAATGTTTGTTTATAATCTAATCTGAAACAATTTCAAAGTCAAATTAATTTTGTAACGTAGCTATACCTATTTAAATAAAAACATGCTTATCAAGGCAATAAAATATATCATTACCTACAACTGATATAATTTTATGTATTCCTAATGAATGACGTATTTCGTAATGATAACCAAAGTTACATTATTCTATACTTGATTTCCTTTTAGTAAGTTAGTACCTAGCTACACTTAGGTACCTACGTAGGACGTAGTAAATCTGAGAGCAGTACCTAATGCGCAAGGCCTCGTTCCCAATATGACGGCTCAACTGTTTGCCGTCCCTTCCATACAACCGGAAGTGCTATTGCCAATACAATTGACATGGTAACTAACTAGTCAAACTTTACATAAATACTTTAAAGTTTTAACTTGATTGATGCTGATTTTAAATAAAATATTTCAGCAGTTTTCGTGTATTATTCGCGAGCTTAAAGTTTTATTTCTTTTGCGTACGTTTGATGTGCAGCCAAAATTCGGAGGCTGAAGACTCCTTCCATTCATACAAATTACACAAACGGTTGCTTAACCGACACCGGAACATATGTATATGTAGATATAGGTACACAACTGGACTTTAATCCAGCTTTATTAAAATTTCCAAGCATAAATTGCATTATGCCACATGTCACCATGTTTGCCGGTGTGCGTAATGGAATCGGAGCCTAATAGCCACAACGGCGGCACCTTTCAAAGCCAATGTGCAATAAGTTGCTGAGCCCATACGTCACAATAGTGCATAAATAAAGACTTGCCGACAGAGTCGTAAGCACAATGAGCTATTTCCTTCACTTGGGGTTTACTAAAAAGTGACGGAAACACATGCAGTTTTTTCCATTAGGTATATACTTAATAGGTACTTAGCAATAATGAAACTAAAGTACATAAAGGAGTCTTTACAAAGAAAAACTTGTACATTAAGTAACTTGATGGGCCTAGCAAAATGTCATCAAAGCATAGTAACGAATGGGATCGAATAAAAGCTTGTAAAACCAGGTTTTAGGTAGGTTTTCCCAGTCTAAACGGTTTCGGACTTCGACATCCTGAGAGCCATTCTTCTCAGGCAATTTGTTCACCTTAGATATTTAAACGCTTTGCAGAGGTTGCTGACGTCCTTCCATTGATAATAGCTTTAATTTATCTTGAAAGTTGAAATTATGTACTTAAGTAACTTCTGTCAAGAATTGAAAAGGATGTATTATTCCAATCTGGCTGAAATTATTGCATTATGCCATTTGTCACCAAGATTCACAACGTGTGTCGAAGGTAATGGAATCGTGGAGTATTCAGAATGTTTTCAATTATACGTATTCGTTATTTTTATGTACGAGAAGAGGCCTTTACCAAAGCTCGCGCGATGATTACAGGTTGATATTATTTTATGTGAGATATTAAACACAGTGTTACCGTGTTATTACATTACTGTTTTAATACAACTCCATGTGTAAATTAGTAGCGGTTTTGTTAGACATAAAACCATTTTATGAGACTCAAAATTACGAATCTTATCACCATAATTTTGAATGCAACGTAAACTAAAAAAGATGGCTACTTACTATCACGTGACGTTTAATAAAAACATGTAAATGTAAGTGATAGTAGGAACGGTTGTAGACTTGTAGCCAGTTAATAAATATTTAGTTGCGACAGAGCAATGCATTAAAGATTTAATCAGACACGGATGTGACGAAACGTCTTAATTCACTACCGGAGGGTAAGTGAAAAAACTTTCATTTTTTTATTTCACCGTTAACTGTCTCGCTGGGACTCTATGCGATATACAATTTGCATAGATTGCGCATTGTTATGACTATTTAATACCTTTTATAAACGACAAGCACGTTTATTAAAGTGATATCGTTCACTTTAATCTCACAATTGTAATAAAACAAAATAATGTGTGTACTTTCATTACACAATAAGAAAACAGACTGCACGAGTTAAACTCAAATAGCCAGCGTGTATAAATAAACACTAATGTTTGAATAAAATATTTAATTAGCTGACCATTTATTTTAGTCCCACAATACATAGAACAGAGCAATAAAAAGCCTTCATCGTTCGACGCGTACGGGTCAATAACTAGACAAAGGTTCGAGTAAGATTGTAGACGCTTCTCCGATCGACCTCAAATACTTTACGGTGAGTTTATTAATTAAGGCGGCCGACCTTGCAGGCCGCACATCCAAGGAGGTCGCTGGAGCGCGCGACAGAGACGCCGCTATGCGCCGCGACGCGCTCCTCGCGCTACGCGCGGCGCAACATCAAACCGACTGCCGGCCGAAGCGCGCCATTTCAATCGTCTGACGTATCCCTCATTGACCTTCCGTAATCTGCACTAGGATTGCCTTCGACTTATCAACAGCTTTTTGTTGTCTTTTCAACTGAATCCTCACCTATTCACATGAAATTAATACAATTATTTAAAGGCACATAACTCATTGTGACGATTTCGATAAGTACGGATAAATAAAATCTGAATTCAAACCGCGAATAAAAACCAATCAACGGCAAGCTTTAAAAGCCGCTCGGTCGCCAAGCAATTATGAATGCTAAGAGGCGAATCTACAGTAAGCTGGTATACATGACGTATAATACAAACACAAACACAGTCTCGCACCGAGTAGCCGAGAACAATCACAAGAGAGCGCGAGCCAGGAGATCACTCGAAACCGCACCTTAAGCTCATTGTCAAACCGATTACAATAAACAAACAGGACAGACGCGGTTGGAATCTTGTCAAACAGGCGAGTTCGAGCGTTGACTTATTGCCGGTAGGGCATTTCTGTGTCTGTTCTGCTCGACAAAATTGAAACCCTATCGCGATACGAATATGGTCGAAATTAATTTTGATTTTTATCATACAGGTAAAACACGGGCACGGTCGCTTACGGCTCACTCACACAGACGCAGCTCCACGCTGCCATAAATAAAAGATTCCTACAGAAACAATTGTTGCGTAGAGGTGATCCGAGGCCTCGGTGAATGTAGTCGACTAATCGCCTCGAGTCGATCGCGAAAGTAGGTGACCGCCCGTGATTGACGCTCTTGCGAAACCCCGTTCGATGACATTTAGACTGGACGGACAATGCTCTAAACCCTCGGTAATTATGAAACGTAATTATTTGTGTAGCAGGTATATGGTGTGATGTAACTTTATAATCAAGTGCAATCATCAACATCACGTTTATTTTAGGAACGTTCGTGTATGTAGGTATTTTTAGTATCTTCCCATAAATATGCTACTTATAAATTATCTCAAGAACAATTAGTTTTATTGGCACTTATCTGATTAACTACGCCCGTGTTGAGAACCCATTAAATATTTTGTCCTATGGAGAGAGTACCGATCTATGAAAAACAATCAAAAATAAATGTTGCAATTAAAACCAATTACTTATTATTACATCAACATTTTGTTTTATCGTTAATCCAGACTCCACGGAATCTCTGTTCTAAGATAACGCCGCTCTACTTAACCTCGCCACACAGAGACGCGTAAACGTGAAACAATACGGTACAGTAACACAACCTTATTCATGTACCTATTAATTTAAATGCAAGGTAAATAGAGCTCTACTGCGTGGTAACAAAGTCTAAAGGATGTTAGGTAAGTCAATCAAGGGAGGTGTATTTACGCTACGTGCACTCACACAGGCACACAGGACATCTGCGTAGGTACGCGGCCCGGTGACGTTAGTGTGTGGGAATGCCAGCGAAATTTATACACACTCTTCATCGCGCTCCATTGTAATTTACAGTTTTGTAGCGTTTTAAAAAGCAAACACTTCTGTATGAGATTATCATTAATTTATTTTATCTTTGGTAAATGTTACCGCGGCTTAAGATTAAGGAAGCATCTTGTCTGTAAACACTAGTTTGTGATATCACATAGTTTTCGATTGTGTCGGGCGCGGGCGCGTGCAGCACCTATTTCCATATACAAACCTATTTCCGTATACATAACTACAAGAAAATAAGTCAGCAAAAAAAAAATGCTGGGCAAAGGCCTCCCCCATATCTTTCCAGACACTACTCTCCTGCGCCGCCGCCGCCACGTATTACCTAACGAATTTTTCCTTCTTTGTATATCCTATTTGAACGAATGCCAAATCGATTAAGTATTTAATGTATGTAAATATACACCTACACATCAAGACACTATTATGTTAAAACAAACAAACAATCATGGAAATTAACACGTGTAGCAACAGTAACTACCGCTGTTCCGATAAATATTAGTTCATCAAGATACCATTCGCGGAGCCACTTTTTAAAATTAATTAATTTTGTAAATGCTGGTTGATAGAGTAAACTGTAACTAAGAAAGTATCGAGAGAAAACAGAGACTCGTTCATAAATTCATATCAAATTGAAAGTTTAAGCAAATGAACACGAGTCAGTGGGTGCTTTCTAGAGATTATAATGTACATAGCATTGGTAGAGGAGCGCGAGTCGCGAGATCATTCGGAGGTGTATCTACGCGCGTTGACCGACGCGTCGGTTATTTGTACTTACTAGACCGAGCACGCGCACCTACACAACAAGTTCCCACGTATATTGCATACCACTGACTTTTGGATACGGCATTTGACATTAGACTTGAGAGCTTCTCCAAGTTTAAAACCACGTGTTCCAAAAATTTTGATTGCAGGGCAGCGCCACAATATTTTGTGGGACACATTTCTTGTGATTAAATAAATCATTACTTAATCGTATTTAGTACTAATTAACATCGCGCCTTGAAGACGTTGAGGCAGTTTTAATGATTTTTTATTTAAGTGAACAGGTTACCTAAAAGTGGGAGCTTTTAGTAGAGTAGATGTATATTCAGAAGCCCGTCTAATAAATAAATATCCTACAGGCAAATTGAGCAGTACTCAGAAGTTAATCATGACAATATACGAATGAATTAAATGTTTAAGTACAATTTTATTACAAAAGCTGCTTCCAAGCCACTTGAATATCGATTCCCAAATACTTTTAGTAACTCTGTGACATTTCACTTGATGCAACACCGAGCGGGATGTTAATAGTAACATCAAATGGACTCCATTTTATTACAGAATACCAACACCCACATACCGAAGTCTGTGATATACTTGAATTAATTACTAATAATGTCCATAACACCCACACGACCATTAAAATGCAAGTAGGTACAAGTCAGTGATAAATAGAAAACCGCGCATATACAAAGTAAGAGTTCAGGCACTCGCGACTTGTTATAAAAACAGTACATTAACACGGAGATATCACAATTCTATAAAGACATTAACGCAGATAGCAAAACAATTAACGAAATAACAAGTTTCCAGACAAAACAGACACATTACGGGCATAATTGCTCAGTTATTATTGCTGACTCGGATCATATATCCTCGGATTAATTTAAATGGTCGAGTACGAGAGGTCAGGGCTGCTTCAGAAGCTCCACGGTATTTGCTACATGATCAGGATCACACAAGAAGGGTTTTAGAGGCGTTGGCGGGAAACGCCCTACAATACAACTAACTCGAGAACTTGCCTGTAACGTAGTTATGTTTACAACTAACTAAGGTACTGCCCCAGGAGGCGGGATTTGGGCCTGAGCCCAAGAACCTTAGTTGGATCAACATATAAGTATGTCATTTTACACTTTTGAGTATACAACGGTAATGGTCATCGTCAAGATGGATGTCAACAAAGCAGCCTGCAGAAGGCAGGTAATATTGATGCCGCTTGTAATTTATTGCAGTTTTTCTATAAGATCGCTTTCTCAGGCTACGGAAAATTGGCGATTTTCTTCACACAATAGTAGAAATAAGTGAGTCAGTATGTACTTGTAGTACATACATGTTAGAACTTCTACATAGTCATTTATATAATAGTATACACATGCTTATATCATTAAAATAACCTAAAGTTATTATTATAAATAATAACTAGACTAATAATCGCGAAATTATGTACAAACGTGTATGAAAACAAAATAAATCATTGGGCATCAATAAATTCATCCAAATCGCTTTCAATGACAAAAGTGCCCAGAACACTGGCAGCATTGCCACGTTGAATGGCAATGCTGATTCTTTGGCCAAAGAAAAGCCCAGCCCTCTGGTCACGTGAACAGTCGATAAGTTGTTTGCTGAAGTCCCGAAAGACTCGGTAAGCACTCGGCCCATGGGATCGATTTTCTGCATCTGCAGCAGCCGCCCCTGCGCAGCCGCCGTGCTAAGAAGATGGGATGGCGCAAGGGTGTCGACACATGTTGCATCCTACACCAAAGGCCTACCCACCTTCCAAGGCATTATTGTCATCCCATCTGGCCTCTTCCCATCATCGAGCCCGACGGATGATGTCATTAATGCTGGCGTGCCGCGCTAACCGACCAGCGCTCCTACTGCAGGACAGGCCATGGTGTCCGAGGCGGTCGACTGCTTCACCGCAATGACAACGATATGGAGCTCCGCTAGGAGCACCTGGACGCAGACACGTAGCGATCCGGAAAGTACCGTCACTCAGCATGGAACCTATGCTGGGTGTCGGTAGTGCCTATAGCCAAAGACCCGACTCTCATTCACCCACAGCCAGCAGGTGGGCACGCTCCGCAGTATTGGTGGACGTATTTATGAGGTTATTCCGTACCAACCTGCAGAACAGCTCGTCCCATTGTATTTTGGAAAAATGGGTTATCGGGCAACGCCGTATTCGGGCAAGCCACTTTCCAGGCGCTCACTGCATCGGTCAAGCACATGGCACTTCACAGTTAACCAAGGATTAATTTAAAATTCTTCTGGTCAACTTTTCAGTGCTTTGGACCGAAGACAGGCCGGTAGGCTTACACTGGAAATTTTGCGGATACCGAGCCCACCAAAACGAATAGACAGTGTGGCTTGCAGCCACGCTCGGTCACCCAGAGCCACATTTAAGGTAGATGTTAGTATGCATTGAATGATTTGATCAATTTTGTCCAAAAGATGTGACTGCTTCCATAAAGGGGAAGAACGGAGAAAACATAAAATTTGGCCAATATCTTATGAGGGTGAAAGCCGAATGTAATTGATTTTGGACAGTCTTTCCGAAATATCGCTAAAACGTTTAATTTTGACGTAAATGAATGAAGGATTATATAATTATGTCATTTTCGTAAATAAGTTATGTATGACTTTACTTTTAATAATGGTAATAAAACAAAACAAAGTACTTAATAAAGCATAGGCAACCATGACTGTTATATTAACAATTCGTTAGCGTCATCATTCTACGTGGATATTACCTACATATACATACATAGTGAACGAAAATATCTTATCTTTACCGCACGCTTTCAATATTTTGTATACTTTGAGATTAAAATGCCGCATTCGTCATGTGCTGCTAAGTATTCCAAATCTCCGCTTCTTCAGCTTTTCTGCTCAAACGTAAACGCTTCTGAACTTTTGTCATCAAAGTATTAAAATTATCTTTAAGAACTGCTTTTTTAAGATCAAGTTGGAGCCAAGGGATTGTCAGTGTAGTGTATAAGCTGTTTGTGTTTTAGCTACGGTTTTATGACATAGTAAGTATTTATAAAAGCGTAAAACATGTTAAGGCGTCACGGTATTGACAATTTTCCATTAAAGAATATACCAAAATTGGGAAAGTCCTACGTATTTTCGAAAAATTAACCTTTACTAAAGTAAATTCCTTCAAAAATCCTACCCAACCCCTATCGTACCTACATTAATTTTCAACAGTTTCAAACGCTAGACTAAACAAATGAGATTGTGCATTCAGTTCCATTAATGAGGTGCCAATTGATACCCGTAGGTGACTTAACTACTCATTTTGTCCTAGGTGCACTATAATTATGCTACATTGTAGTCAATTATGAGCTCCTACCGCGGTCAAATTGAGGGGTATCATGGTGACAATATGCTGTACCTACTGTCATATTAGCGACAATTGCTTTACAAGAATTGTTTTAAATATTTATACCCTTCGATGATTTGCATTTTTTCCACTTCATATATAACAAAGGTTAAGAACCCCTGACTGTGGTCGTAGGAAAATTCCTTGCAAATGATAGACAATAACGTAGCGTTCTTTAGGTTGCTTATGTACGATTTAAGAGTGCCACTGAAACATGACATTACTAGACTATCATTTAATGGGATCCCTGTCTATATCTAAAAATAGGGTTCTAGATTTGAAGTTATGTAGAAGAGACAGTTTAATAACTGAGCTAAGAATGAGTGACCAAAAAGAGTATTTATCATAATTGACCTACCAGTTTATGAATAAAGTTTAGAACATTTAGGACTCATTACTATGATATGCAAGATATAGCTTTAAATTATAATAATCGAAAGATTACAATATTATTAATTTATTAGGCACAAATAAACCTGTTAAAAGACAAGCTTGACAAAACAGCATGAATAAAATAAGTAGATCAAGAAATGATGTCTCTATAAAATAAAATTGATTGATTTTTGAGGCGTGTATTTACCCGATGGAATTTGCCATTATATCGACAAAACTGGCGACTTTCATACTAACTTTCATAGAGCCCTATTTGACCTTTAGAGAATAATTTAGTAAAATATTTATCTATAAGTGCTCACCTGTTTCAAATAATCTGGTGCAAAGTTTCACGCTTCTAGACCCAGCGGTTTAGGCTATGCGTATTCTCTCAGTGAATGTTTTTTAGTAGTAGGTAGGTATTGAATGACTAATAAGTTCTTATTAGTAGAATTGACAGGAAGAAAATTGACTTAGTTAAGCTCAAAACTAGTCAAAACCGCTCTCTCTCTCTCTCTCTCTCTCTCTTCAGAATCTATGAAAACGCAAACTTTTTATTTACTTTCGAGAAACGATTTAACAAATAGGGGGCTGGCCGTCAAACAATTTGACATAAACGCGCAACAAAGCAAAATGAGAACACAAAAAATACTTGAAACCAGTCGTTATATAATAACGAGCCATGATTATGACATCAGGTTGGCAGCCACCTCTCAATACGTAGAGATCCGCTTAAAAATTAAACACAAATTGCCTTGAGCACACAAACTTCTAAATTAAGTTGTTACGCTCAATATGGTCAGAATGTGTGGATGTACTGAAAGTTGGGTCTGATGTCGTCAAACTGGAATGCTAATGTAGTTGATATTTATGATAGAATTATAATATGTCATATCGATGGAACTGACTGTCGTGCAACTGATCAACGTAAATCATAATGCTTCCCACGATGTTACAGAAAGCGTCCTATTGATTTGTAAGATGAACCTGATAATATACCAACAATTAAAGTTTTTAAAAACAAATTATGATTGCGCAAAATCAAGCAACTGTATGTCAGTAGATGACACCATCATGGTCCGGAAAAATTTAGAAAATTCGAGAAGAACGTTACTTGCCTAGAAAACACAGTAAAGTTTTCTAGAGAGTAGGAGACAGAATCCTACTGTGTTCATCAGGTACAGTAGGTTCGTACTCTTTTGTTGGCAACAAATGCGACATTAAAGTAGTGGCAATTTTCCACATTATTAACAAAAAAGTAACACCAAAAAACAACATCAATACAAATGTATAAATTTTAATACATCACATTATAAATTCATGTGTCTACCTGTATAGCTCAAACCAAAGAGGCAGTCTCGAGGCCTTGCCGCTGCGCACGGGCAAGTGACATCATGCTCGCGACAGCCGAGATCACAATCAAGACGATTTACATTATCGCTCTATTGATTTACAAGCACTATTATACTCTTGTTACTATTTCATCGTGCTAACAAATAATTGGCCGCACACGTCAATTCCTCAGATGGATTCAAATTGGAAACTCTTTGAATGTTTGCTTCGTAAATCAATAGTGTTTATCGGATTACAATTATAATTAGTTTTGCGGTTATTTTTCCGTTACACGTGGAAATTGCGTCGAGAAAGAACACGCTGATTAGTTTGTATTGCATTTGCATACATGGCATTACGATTCTTGACTGTAAACTTCAACGAAGGATCTTTAGATAAGGTAAACACTTGGCAGTGATATTGTTAATCTCAGTGCAATATTATTTAGATGACACAGCCCTAACAAACTGCTCTATGAATTATTCTATAAAATAGAATGTAATTGAAATCCGAAGAAGCTTATCGCGCCTATAACGTGGACATAATTTGAAAATGTAACATTGTGGCTATGAACTAATCCAGCAGACGTTCCACCGACCACAAGCATTGTGTTCAGCAAATTGCAAAACAAATGGCGTAATAGTCAGTAACAGTTGTATTGAAACATACGACTAAGTAGGCACTTATGTATAATATTTGATATTTTTATGTGGCCATTCGTACGTGTATGAATACTAATTCGTCCTTTCTTGTAAATGACATTGCCAAGTTATAGAATGAAAAGATCCAAAAATTTCGCATGGAAATAAGACGTTTTGGCACCAAACGGACAAACGTTTGTTTATTTGAATGATATAATAATTTGTTGATTTTGAATTGACTGTATTATTTGGCCTAGACATTGTAAATAAGGTTGTTCGACGCGTCGTTTGACCTCTTTCTAGCCTGTGTTACGATGAACCTTTAACATTGAAACATTTGGACTGAAATCTTCATGAAACCTGAAGTATTATATAAAATAAAAGACTCTCTATTTACGTTTCTACTATTACTTTTGGAATGTTTCTAATTAAATACAATATCAAAATGGTAAATAGTCTGTTTATCAAAGAAGTTTACGGTTAACGTGGCTTGGGTAACTTGGGTATTGATAAACAGTAGGTATAGGTAGATCAGCAAAATGAGAAACTGTAAAGGACACAAAAAATGATTTTACTATGACATTACAAAGTTACAAATACACTTAGTTTTAAGTCATTTTCTATGGGGTTACTACGAAAATGTTAGCTAATCAGTTACATTATTACATTTTATAATTTGGTCGACTATTCACTACTCGTTAACTTGTAAAGCCTACTTAGCTGTGATAGTTTTGAACCATGAACAACCGTATAAACGGTTGTGTTTGGAGACGTGAAAAAATTACGTGAAACGCTGGCAGAGCACAGTGTGTCCCCTGAACACTAATTAAGTACGTTAATTTTAACCTATCTTGCTTAAAATATCTACTTCCCAGCATTACGAAAATACAGGTTAAAAAAAAGACGACAACGTGCCTGTTGGCTTTCTTTCAGCTGCCTAGGTACTGCATAGTATATAGATAAGTCAAATTAGTTTATTGATGCTCCCAATTACAATAATTCAGCTTACTTCTAATAAACATCGTATCTGCCTTTTATGTTTGTATTTTATTCTTCACCTTTCAAAAAACTATTACAAGTAAGCAATGTATAAATAACTTGGCATCTTGCACACTGAGTGACCGACAATGAGCCCATCAGAAATGGTCCGAGCACAACCGGTGTCGCAGGTTCTAGTCGGTCGCGTGCGACTCACCCTTTACACCTCAATACTGGACAATATATAAGTATACTTAGATCGCTATCTCAACAGTCATGTGCCGTTAATTGAACTAGAAGCACTACAACTGCTTAATGGCTAACTTGTATTTACTTCTCTATCTAACTATCAAACTATAACCTCGCCTACTTCGAGGGAAAGTCAAGGAAATTTTACTTATCAAGATTTTATTTGCTCTATAAACATAACATTTTAGATTGATTTTTCTTTGAAACATTGAAATTAGAATCAAAATTAGTACACTGACCTTTACATTGATAAGAAATTCAATAGGCGACTATATCAGACCTAACTCTATTAAAAGTACTAACAATATTAAAGGTAATTATTCATCGTAACAATTACGTAGGAATAGTTTTAAAGAAGAAGAGCTGTAGGTAATTAGGTGTGAGAATGACGGAACAATAAATCTTTAGAGTAGGACTATGGACAGTGTGGACCTGTGGACATTGGCAGCGCGACCTCGCGAATCGTCTGCTTATGCTTAATCGGGTCGAGCGTTCAATGTCACCTGCGTCACTACTTATGTAAGGCAAGAGATGTCGCGAGATTGCTTTGATTTGCCAACTACTCGTGTAATAATATTGTTTTGTCCGACCTGAAGATGGAACGTGCCGTCGAAGCTTACCCCGAAAGAGGTAACAAAATGGCTTTGGACCCGTTGCCTGGTGTCTGAATCAGTGCCAGGAAGGACTAGTGAGAGGTCTTTGCTTTATAGTGGAGCAGCAAGAGATGAATAAATAAAAATGCCCAACAGATATTTAGGCAATAAATGACAATAATCGTTGACCGATTTTGAGTTTTATCAAGAGCCTGAAGGCTATTGATAACTAACAAACACCTCGCCGGCCAAGTCTACCATCATCAACCACATTGCTTGCCAAATTTTGTGATCATACGTCAAGCTCGGGTATCCACGATATTGTATAAGAAGTATAGAAGATAAATATAAGTCTCGCAATATTATGGTCGATAAAAGTTTAAGTGCTTAAATATTTTAAATCTACTCATCTACTCATTGTCTTGTCTAACATCTTTGTTTTAAGGCTAGTATTTTGGTTCCGATATCACGCAAAGGAATGTTGTTATTCCAGTAATTAATATTTGTAGATAGTTGTCACTGACAGAGGCCTATATCTAAGTGATCTGGAGTGGCGAAAAGGCATTTCTAGTACCTACTTATTCGAATAATGCATAGAATGATACAAGAAAGATATAAGTAGTAGTTTAGGCTTTCATCGATCTATGTAGGTAGTTATATTAGGTCTAGAAATCGCTACAGCGTATAACTAGCTCCATAGGAAGGTAACGTGTTTACAAGGTAGGTACTACCTACTGCCTCAAAGAGGACAAAGATCGCTTCCTCCGATACAATCTGTTTACAGCAAATAGTCACTTAGGCTGATAACAATACCGATGCCTCGCCGATAGCACACAACCTTGACTTTAAACATCAATGATTTCGTAGTTTTTACGTAAATTGCATTTTTATACATCTTTAGACTCCTTTAAGAATTCAAAAATCTACGGAAAATGAAAAATATAAGTGTTTTTCCCATTTTTAATCACTTGGTGAATGGATAAACATTAAGTTGCTAATTATTTACCAACTACACTGAAATAAATAGCCTACCTAAGTAGATTAACTTAACAGTGTTTCTAACTTTGTGTCCATACTGCGTAATTTTATTAAGTTATTAAATAGGTAACAACACACTACTAATGAGTAGAAATAATTTCGAAGCCACTTAATTGTTGTGCTCAAATTCCACAAAACTCGTCTGTTAAAAAATGTGCTAATTAGCCATACTTCATTTGTTGGACCTTATCACACATCTTTGTTGAGCTAAAAGTTACTTAAAAACTGTCCAGGGTCTTTTGTACAACCTTGGACATATTTTTGAACAATACATGCAACGTGGGCGAACTGGTAGTGTTACAGAACGAAAATGTCCAAATTAGGGCAATATGAAAAGTTTTAGTAGGGTACCGACTTAATTCAATCGAATCAAACGGCGACTAAAGGCAGTATAGATAATTCTACAGCAGATGGGGATATACGGTTCTTCATGCTTCTATAACAGAGCTTTGATTCCATAAAAAAAACCAACTAAGTGTGTGAAATCGATCAGATTTTTTCTTTAGATTCTTATATTTAAGTAGAAGCAATTTATCCGTAAACAGCCTTGTAAAATTAGTCATAATGCATAAAAGTATTAACTTGCAACCGATTTATACCGGAGAATATTTACCAACCGACATATCAGGTCAACGGGGCTAATGTTGACGCCACACAGGGACTAGAATGTAAACATACCGCGGATTGGGCGCTTATTGCACAAAATTTGTCTCCAAGTTGAGCCGGCATACCGTGCATCATAATAAATCAACGCTTCTAGCCTGTATTGAGGACAAGTCCGACCTAAGAAAGGTAAATGCCTCAATGCTAGTAGTTGTAAGGAGAACGCGGGCCGCGGAGGCGAGAGGTCGCCCGTTCTAACACGGCGGCCCCCAAACAACGCGCACTTATTTGCCAATACGCGTCCATCTCAATACTGTGTCTCTGTATCCACTCGATGAATTAACCTAATGCATTATAGTAATGTGTTGCAAAACGCCTAATCTGATTTGTTGAAATAATTTACTGTTGGACCTTTATTACTAGCTACACTTAAGGTTAACTACCGAAATGCTTTAGACAAAACTGCATTACGTCATTATCACTAAAATTGACGATAGTGCACAAAATATATGCAGTTATTTCGGTTAAGTGAAAACTAGATCTGTATGCAAGTTAGTCCGTAACTAGTTCGAATGTTAGGTAGGTACTCGTATGTAGAACTAGTGTTTAATAATGAAATTAATCTACTTTTCATGGAAGTGGGGTGTTCTCGAAAGTGCACGTGACCGCGTGGACAATAAATCTTAAAAATAACAACCAGCAGAGCACATGCGCAAACTAACATGTGCAACGTCTACGCAGTGTTCAATACTATTTCTTTATGTTGATACCTGTCTTCAATACATTCACACCTGAATATTGCCAATACTTTTGATAAATAAATGGACTTTAGAATTAAGGTCAAGGTGGTATTGGGCAGCCGAAGAAAATTAGACAAAATATGTAGTTAAATTCGTTAAAACTTCCGTGATGGTACTTTACGGACTATTAAAACGAAACGTGACTTTTTTTTGAGACGCGACTGATATAAACAACGTGATTAAATGATAATGATAAATGATATTTATTTTGTAAGTAAGTAGGTTGTAAATAACACTTTTTACACGTTAATCTTTTCGGTCGTTTTTAAACTAGATGAGGCCGGTGTTTCCTAGCTGACTACCCTGAGAAGAAACACCAAAACAAACTCAGAGCTCAAATTCTCTTTTGAAGTCCATACAATTAATTGTACTGGACAAATCATATGATAACCATGTAGGTTGATGTCTGAGGTGATATTTTGAGGAAAGTACCACACAGATTTGAGTGGACCTGTCCAGACAGTGCAAGCATTTGTCAGTAATCGTGTAGCTCAAACATAAAACTTTAAGGAGCTCAACGATTTGCCGAACAATAACAAAATAAGGACATTTGGGTAGGCCACATAAAAAAACTCATACCACCAGACTAACATGAAATGGACCCCTATCATAGCGATCTACATGGTCCTCACATTCACAATAACATATGAGGATCTTGCAGATTAGTGTCTGAAATGGTCTTTTGAGGAAAGAACCACACAGATTTGAGTGGACCTGTCCAGTCAGTGCAAGCCTTGGTCAGTAGTCGAGTAGCTCAACTTAGAACCAAAAAGTAGCTCAACGACTCAACGAACAATACCGATGAAAGGACATTTGGGTAGGCCACAAAAGTACTCAACCTGCCAGACATTGTTAAAAAATAATTGAATAGAAAAAAAAAGAAAATAATAACCCATAGTAAAGTCCTCATATTCACAGTAGTGAATTAAAATAAAAAATATAACGGAGTATCAGAATGGGCAGCGGAGCGGTCTTTGTGATAGTCATCCATCATGGGCGTGTTATAGAAGAAACGTTGAAATAATAGCACGTTTGTGATTCATAACAGTCACTCGTTTTATTCGATTACATTTGTAAACAAAATATACGGTAAAACACAAGATGAAACTAGATTACGAGCCAATAGGTTAGCACGCGTGCACCTCGTACGCTGTCTGTCAAAAGAATGCCAGCTGTCACGGCGTAGACGCAAACTTGCTACCCTATTCGGGGTTACCCGCTCATATTTTATAAATCACCATAATTATATTTTCGACCAATTGAAATAAATCACCATTTTAATATTGAATTTAACAATAATTACTGTTCAACAAAATAACACAATCAGTCTCTCATCTTAAATCTTGGCTTAACTTTTAATTTAGCTGCGCGCCGTCAAATATAATACTTCACAAAGTAAGTAACCATGTCAAATGAAAAATAATAAATTAAAAAAAAATTAATTAAGAAATTTCAATTTGTAAAATATAAAAGTATAAAGGATAAAAGTAAAAATAAACACTGGGTCATGTATATCATTGAAGCAGCTCAATCCCAATCCGTTTTTCTTCAAGATAGTATTTAACTGTGTAAAAAGCTTTCTGGTTTGATTATTACGGGAGCCGTGAAGTTTTTATTAAAATAAAAAATAATGGTTTACACAAAGTATCGCGAACTAATATAAGCCTTATCAAGTCTTTATTTGAATATCTATTAGCATGATTTTGCATTTCGTATTATAATCGATTCTCCTGAAAAAGTACTCGACTAACCCATATTGAAATTAACCGTTTAGTGCTTAGTTCTACTAACGTAATTTCAAAGGGAAATTAATAACGGGTGGTGCTCATGTGTGGCCGGTCGTGTTGCACCAGGCTAAGGCAACACGACAACTGACATATTGATTATGGAAAAAGAAGCAAAAACCGTTTCAAGGCAAGTGGTGCAGCTCTGTGCGTATAGAGTTACGAGTGCCCAGGATTCAGGCCGACACGTCACTTTGAACCACTTCACAATTGTTGTTTAATATAATTTATAAAATATGAATAGTACCTGTACCGGAACAAAAACTACCTGATCGTATCAGGCGTGTCTCTCTGCGCGTAATTGCCGAAGTCACGGAAAATATATCACCCGGTATTCTCAGGCGATGAGGTATACCTTCCAGTATTTATTTTACTATTGTAATTGCAAAACTGATTGTGTTTATCTAAATTCAAGCTCGTGACGATTAGTAGGGAAATCGGACTGTAAGAAACTGACTGTGTGCCCTGCAGAAACACTCATACGGTCTGTGACTCAGACTAAAACTTGTATCACGCCGCACTGCCCTGGAATAGTTTCGGCCCCGTACAGTCTCTTTTTTGTTTGGGTCAGTTTTCAATCTTACTAGACGTGATATGTCTTTAGAAGGTCGCCTCTACTTCAAATAGAAAATACTAATCACCTATTCCGTCTCTGGAAGGGTTTGATCGTTTTCCGGTTCTTCTCAACCCTACCATCTGGCCTTGTAAACTTTATAAACTTTAACGTTTGGCGAGCAATCTTTTTGTTCCGAGTATTATAAATATGTAGGTACAGTACCTACCTTCTCAAAAATTGCCTTTGTAAGGTTCTAAATCTCGATACGAGTTAAATCTGCGCCATACCTAGCCGCATGGCAGGCTTCAGGGAACATATTGAGCTGCCTTTATGGAAGGGCCCTTATATATTGCACCTTTCATTTGGTGATGAATGATACAGTATCTTATGAACTGTACACACTAAGACCTGATTCAACATTTCGTCACACACATCTGATTTAAATAGTTTCACGTTTGACCCTTAAATAGAATTGCTATACATTTTTGTTTTGACCGTCGAAATTTTTGCTACCGGTCTTTAAAAGACCCTGAATCCCTGCTTAGCCTCGCACGATGTACAACCGGTAGCTACGCACTACGATGCGTCGCGCGCGCCGCCTATATGGCAAGGTCGGCGGGTGCGCCTGCGCCGTCGCACGCGACATCCGCGCAATCACTTTCACTGAGCGTCTTACCAAATGCACCGAGAGTTAGTGAGACTAGAAATGACGGGCCGCGAGCAATGTTCATTTGTTGGTAAGTAGCAGTAGCTAGGTATATTATGTAAGTTACATAAAATGAAGATAGGTAAATAACAATAGTTTTTTTTTTAGATTTCAGTTGAAAACTTTGTTTTAATCTCTAAAAAGCCTAAAAAAAAAATTAGCTGTCTGCTTCTGCCTGATTTTCTGCTTACTTCTTCTAAACTACGTAATGGATTTTGATACGGTTTTCAGTGTTGGTCCTATGGTAAAAATACACAATTATGAGTACAATGACCTCTTTACAGGTACTGCGTTTATTGTGTTACTTACACGTTATATAATTTGCACCCATGTGAAACCGGGCGGGTCGCTATTCTATTTATAACTAAATTAGTGAAAATAATGAGAAAAGGTTTTTAAATTTTGAGGATCGTAGCTTGACATTGGCCGTAACAAAATCTTTTTCCAAAAACCAAGACTAAATGATGTGAAAGACAGAATTAAAGGAAATAGTGACTGTTGGTTAACTACGACAGTGTTGTATGCCACATCTAGTAGAACATAACTCGGCAATAGTACCGCGCATGTGGCTTCCTGTTCGACTCGCGCTAAATTCGTTTCAGTGCGAACTGTGCTTTCGCAACTTGCTAAGCTCACGTAACCACTGTTACAAAGCACAAACAAGACATTCATATGTGAGTATTGTGACGACTAGATAAAATTTAATGTACGCAATGAGATTACTCAACGTTCTATGAAATTAATCCACGATGAGTAAGTGACTGCTCCTTTCTATGCTTCGGAGAGCACGTAGAAAACTGGAAATGGCTTTCAGAAACCCAAAAGTCTAAAGGCTTAACCAGTAGCATCCATTTAGGGTTGAAGAGGTCACATGGCTACCAAACCGTGAACAATCCTGATTCCCAGCTGCGTCTGGTTAGACTGGATATCGCCGTAACAAAAGATGGAAAAAAGGCGAGTCTGTTGATCTGGGTTGCGAATTAGGAACAAAAGAGCTTAGGTACTGGAAGTTATAGTCAAACTATATAAAACACTCAAATCTGCTTACAGACGTCGCGATAAGCAGGTCCTGACAAGAAAAAGATAAGTACCACGTGTTCACCGGTTAATTTTATGTACCTACAATTAACCGGTGAACACATGGAACCCTCTTCAGGTATCTATGATGCCTATTGTTTAGCTTAAGTGAATAGGCCGATAATTGGGCAGGAGTTGCATTATTTAATTCAGTTAAGATTAATTTGCTGCTATGCACGTGGATGAACCGTAACGTAAATATTGCTGGTGTTATTATTTTAGGTAAGGTGTTGTTGAGACGAGCGAGCTTGTTTAAGATGGGGGGCGCCCTTTGCCCCGGATTGGTACAGAGTATCTACCTAGACAACAAAAAAAAGTGATGATCGTGTACACCTAAAACCACATTTTTTTAAACATCG
Source organism: Melanchra persicariae (assembly GCA_947386135.1). Lineage (NCBI taxonomy): Eukaryota > Metazoa > Arthropoda > Insecta > Lepidoptera > Noctuidae > Melanchra > Melanchra persicariae. The sequence continues at coordinate 15,171,928 of OX376648.1, read as the reverse complement.
CAGGTTTATTTATTGTGTTTATTGGATGAAATAGCCGAAGTAATATGCGCTTATACTAAACACACGACGCGATTCCTCTCGTTTTTTTAACGTTTTGCATTTTCTGACTTTTATAGTGCATATTTTATTATTAAATAGCGCATTTAGATACTTGTTTTGGCATGTTTTATAGCAAATCATTATAATAAGCTGACGTTTCGTTTTAACACTTAAATATTTGTAAATTATGACGTAAACAAACACTTTGATCCATTAATGCAAATAAATTGTGAAAAATGCGACAACATGTAAGTATTTATATTCCAGTTTGTTAGATGGACTATTCAACCAATGGTCTGAACCCGCACGAGTATAGGTTAGGTCATTTTTATTTGTTTAACCCTCCAAATCCAGGACAAAATCACCAGACAGAAGTTTGTTGGTCCAGTTTAAGGGACTAAGGTACAACTACGTAACAAAATAGTTGCCCCCTCAATGCATCCCAATAAATATAATAAGCTCTACATAACCAGTGTAATTAAAATTTATGTTCGTTAATTCAATGAACTCTTGATTGACCTCTCTTTGTCATAGTAGCGGATATGGCGCCGGCCCGTCGAAAGATATAATTGAAATAGAAATGTATATTATAGAAAGGTGAAAATAAATGCATGAGGAATTACAATCAGCAACGATAGCTTTGTTAATAAGAACTGACGTAAGTAGGTACCCGTTTACTTGACGACATTTTTCTGTTTGTAAAAAAAGACTCTAATAATGATGGAAAATCGGCAAATATATTTTATCCAGTGATATATCGGTGAAATTGGAAGAATTAATCCATTTAAATGACCGTACAAAAAGGTGTACCATGTGTTTATTTTATCCCCATATGTATCAGGTAATACCTACCTATACGAATATGATGTTGGTGGTGTAGGTCTTAATTGTATCGGAAAGTTGAAACGATATTTTAGCATTCCGCTACCTATTTTGTAGTTATAACCTTTACGTTTAGTTATAGGATGTAACGAGTACAATCGAAGTGACATCTGTAGGAAGCAGGATATTGTGTGCTTCTCCTCTATTAAGTCAAAGTGTGAAATTCTTTCAGTTACGTTCGCTAATACCTCAACTCAATACTGTTTTATTTTTCTGTTGTATTTCTAAAAGGTTATCCAGTTATTTAATTTTAGGTACCTACTTACTTCTTTCGTTTTTTTTTTTTCAAATATTATTATTTCTTTTTTTTCAGTTTGACTGGTCTAACTGGTAAATGGTAACGTACTTACTTGTTATTTTGTAATAAGCTGAAATTTTGTATGTATTGGTATTAGCAGTAGAAAGGTACCAATTATTGCGATTGCGCTGCCTGGCGCGCAAACACTACCTAGTACACAACTAACAGCCAATAATGAGCTAATGCCAATCTAAGACTGCTGGAAAACCACTTCTCCAAAGCAGAGTCCTAGAAAATGCAAAAGCCATAAGCCGTGTCGCTTGAGATACAAACGGTACAGAGTTTTTAACTGAGGATATGACCGCGGGTTTGTCCTGGTTAAAATATTCCCAGTGAAACCCGGCACGATGCCCAATAAATAGCAACGGACGCGGGACGGTTCTTATCACCGCCGTGCTAAGTAGTCATTGACCGGGAACAGTTATTCGGTTTTTCCACTGTTTGTTTTTGCTACTTTATCTCTCTTTGAATACTGTCAAACGCCTATGCTGATACATTGACTTGAGACGGGGAGCTTGGCTACAGGATTTAAGATTGCTCACTACAAAGACTGGACACTACTTTTCAAAGATTTTTGTTAAAAAATGAGTTACAGAATAAGTTATTGACACTGCATTTGAGAAACGAAAGACTATAAATAAATAAGTGCGATCATTCCTGGATAGATGAGCATACCTGAGGCTTTTTAATTGGGTGGAAAGTAAAACCGATATATTTTGCTTTGAAAATAAAGTAAGAAGTTGGAACATAAAATTAACCGATTTAACACAGTGATGATAATATACCTACTCATAAGTTGTGAACACACAACGGCTAATGAGCATGACTCATTTCCCAATCGTTTTGCAGCGAAGCTATTAAACTATTAAGTTAACAATACAAATTTGGAATTAGTATAAACAGGTAGTACCTAATTAGGGAGACGTGGCGGCCACTCGGATCTCCTCGTGTGCATTACAAATTACGCTTTAAAGACAACTAAATTATGATATGCGTACATTATAACTTTCCATGGGTGGCTGTTATCTTTCTTAAAACGAAAATTACTGAATTATAATTTTAGTAACCTGCGTATACGACGATTGAAAAGCAATGCAAGGCTTTGAAAGGAATTCAATAAAATACTAGGTAAATATTTGGCTGTAGTACTTACCTACTTATTATATTTTTTTGTTTGGAGAATTTCAAGCACGTCCCGCCTCCTAAAACAAAAGAATAAACACATGATTCATCACTGCAGGTTCATATTTTGGTAATTTTTCATGAAAAGTCAATGTACATGCAGTAATTAATATAAATTTCCTGCTAAATACACTCAGCGGCACAGAATGTGGCCCAAACTTAAACAGAGCGATAACAAGCTAATTTGTTGTCGCCTATCAATATTTCAAGTGACAATTTGTCAACACGTTTGTTTTTGTTTAGTACCAAAAAAAAATTAGTTTATTGGAGTTTTGTGTATCTTGAACCTCATTTCTGGGCTGTAGAACGCAAAGGAAATTGGTGAGTTAAAATTCGATATTTGTATGTTCATAGCATCTATTGTTTTACTTTTGTTTTTATATGCCGAGGCCCAGAACTGCTCCGGCACCATCGCGTAAGTCGATTGCGGTTTGCTCGCGAACACGCAAATTGGACTTTCGAGCAGTGGAGCACAGTTTCATGGGCTGATTAATGCAGAGTAGACTTAAGAGCTCCTGATGGCCGGGAACGTGTGTGGAGAAGACGTGGAGAGCGGTTTCTTCCAACCACTACAAGGCAAACGGTGAGTTTTCACGAAGGGGCTGTTATGGTTTGGGGAGGAATAAGTTCAGAAGGCCTTACCAAGTTAGTGGTTGTTGAAGGTCGTCTGACAGCGATACATTGAAGACATCCTTCAAGATCATGTATTGCCTTACATGGGGTTCATTGAAGCTAAGATTTTTTTTAATGCAAGGTGGTGCCGCTGAGTGTAGTAACAATATTAGGAAAAACAAGGAAAACCACACGAATCGCCAATGGAAAACTAACAGGGTATTATGAAGAAACGCAGCTCAGGCTTTTTCAGGGTTCCGTACCCAAAGGGTTCCATTTTTAAATGGAACCCTATTACTAAGACTCCGCTGTCCGTCTGTCTGTCACCAGGCTGTATCTCATGAACCGCGATAGCTCGACAGTTAAAATTCACAGATGATGTATTTCTGTTGTCGCTATACAAATATACCTACTAAAAACAGAATAAAATAAATTCCTGATTTTTTGCCGTTTTTATAGATAATGGTACAGAACCCTTCGTGCGTGAGTCCGACTTGCAAATGGCAGGTTTTTTCAGTTTATTGCATAGATAGGAACAAATTTGATTTCTGGACACATTATTAAAACTAAAATAGCTCTTGTAACCAGTGACACTCGATAATAAAATCGATCGAAAATAAAATAAACTAGCTTTTAGCTAAATGTTCATCGAGGGTTGCAAAATATGTAGGTACGCACTGATTATTATGTCAGCTTACAAATACCAATTCCATAAATCATAAATTCATTACTCATACCAAACATTGTCTTTTGTCTTTGTGGTTTCGAGGAGACTCATTTCTAAAGCGTGATTTATAAATATAAAAAAAAAAACAAAAAGAAATGATAATTTGTTTGTTGAAGCCTAGCCCTTAAATCACCAGCCTTAAGTCATTGAACAGCTATAGCAGCTATCAGAACAATTCAAACTCTGTAAATCTAAATATCGTTTTTAAATTAAGTTAAATTGCTATGATAAGCTAACAACTTTTTTGGGACTATAACTGGGAAAACTGAACGTTTTTCTTCTGTTTTTGTGTTATGTACTCTTCTACGCAAAGCACGTACAAAAATCAATCACTTCGTCACCAATATATTATTATCTGAAGTCGTAGATCTCCGCTGACAAAGCGACCAGATAGAGGCATGCATAATTAAGCAGGAAAATCAATAATACAATTCTAATTACGTGTTTGCTGTCGGTGTGCGCCAAAGACAGTGCACGATAGAGCTTTGATGTCCCCGTACCTTGAATTTAGTGAGTCATGTCATAACGACCAGAATGATTCCAAATACCCATATGACCTCATACGCTTACAGCCGTTTTTGAGAATTAAGGTATTTGGTACTAAGTAAACACCCAAAGTCACCAAATCTTTGTTTTTTCTGTTTCTTCAAAGTCGGCTCTAGTTGCTCTTTTCATTCAAGTTTTCATACCTTACTGAACATAATTAAGTATTGGTTTTTGACAGGCTATTGTTACAGGTACAATTCATAAAATCGTTAGTTTTATTCGTTTTATAACCTGGATCGATAACCAGTCTATAGCTATAACGAAATACCTATACTTTTAGCATCAATGTCTTTAGTTAACGTCATCATTAGACACACAACATTGTTTAATTTTCTCATTTTGAATTAACTTACAGTTTCAGTAGGTAATCTCTGGATTCAATACACTCGGTAACGGTAACTATTGATCATAAATAATTGTTTATTGACCAATAATGTAATGTATTCCAATTTAAATTAACGTGACACCACAGTGACACTCAAATATAATTAGATACAATTGTGATTTGATTTAAAACGTAACGTGGATAACGCGTCGTTGTCAGATCGGCGCATGATTTGGTTTTGTTTACACATAGTTGACAATAACAATCGGTGCGGGCGTCGCCACACACAGACACACCGGTCAGTGAGACAAGGACGCCAATAGTGTGACGAACCAACACATATGTAGGTACTGCGGACATTTTCAAGGCACATAGTATTGACACAATGTGAACCTGACCCGATTAAGAACTAATTATAAACATTAATACTTCAGTCATAATGGAAAAGGCTATGCGCGTGAAGATGAAATGAAAACCTGTACATCGGCTAAGGTCAATTACTGTCGTCTGTCAAGTCAATATAACTGTTGAAGTTATATTGACTTGACAGACGACAGTAATTTTATTAAGTAGGTAGGTAAGTAGATGAACGGACTTTAATTTATAAAAACCAAGATGTACAAACATAAACCACATATATTTTATGTAAAGTAACGCCATAATATGAGGCTTTAGATGCATCCAGTATAGATTTATTTTGTACTAGCTGTCCCCCGCGGCTTCGCTCCCGTCAACTGGCTACCTACATACCTACCCTACACCTACCCTACACCTACCCTACACCTACCCTACACCTACCCTACACCTACCCTACACCTACATGCATGCAAATAGTTCTATTTTATTGAGGTATTTCTTTCCGACTTGCTAGACTAAAGTTGTGATAGCTCGGTTAATATACATATTATAAAAATAATTTATAGCCTATAGCACTCAGGAATAATGTAGCTTTCTACCAGTGAAAAATTTTTAGAATTGGATCATTAGTTCCAGAGATTACCCCCTACATACAAACTTACAAATTTTACCTCTTTATAATATTAGTATAGATGAGCCAAACTTAAATGTTTGTACAATCAGCAAAAAAGGGCCACGTATTATTAAATATTTAACATCAATCAACTATTTAAAACAGCCGCTCCTCTGTCTAATCAGCTATAGAAAATTTACTCGTATTATTATAATAACACTCTTTAGCCGCGCTTAGTGAGCAAGTAATATGTATACGGCTGACGTCACTAGAATTAGTATAGAAGAGCAGGTAAAAAAAAAATTTTTTTTAAACCTTTTGTCTTTACACTCTCATTTAGTTGCTGGTCGGTAAATTTTTCAGTAAGTAATTAAAATGATCATGTCATAAATATTGTTTAGTATAGATCTGACCGTTCTGTATATTTAAACTGTAGTAATGATAAGATGATTATTGTACCATTTCTGTGATTTTGATTGTGATACTGGGTAATAAAGATGATTTATACTTATATGTTAAGAATTGTTTTATTATTGAATTATTCTTAAAAAATTCAAATAAGTAAGTACCTACTTTTTTTTTGTTGACTGTACCTCTGAAGTAGGTTCTTGTAATTTGGGACGAAGCACAACTTCAATACTATATATATATTTATGGGACAAACTAGGAATTTTGTGGAATGTGGGACAAAACTTCAGGACGAACGAAGAATAAATCGTTATTTTGTACTTTGTAGTGTTTTTTTTATTTGGAAGTCAGTTGTATATTTTTTGGTTAAGAGTTTTTTTATTTTACACTTTTTAGTCACGCACCTAACAACACCACTGGAAAGTCACAGGAAAGCAAAATACGCAATTTCGTTTTTTTTGGTCTCAAAGATAGTTTACAGTTTTCTCTTTACAATTTTACTCGCCAAACTTATTAGTTTGATGGCGAGAAGCGCTTGTTAATATACTTATACAAATATTCTTATGAAAAACCAATCTTAAAACCACCAACTATACACTAACTTTAATCTTTTAAACGATTGTATTGACTGATTTTTAAATACTGGTATTCAGCAGAATCCGGTTTGACTGGGAGCCGACCCCAATATAGTTGGGAAAAGGCTAGGTAGACGATGATTGGATTGTCTGATTTTGAAATACTAGTATTCAGCTGAATCCGGTTTGACAGGGAGCCGACCCCAATATAGTTGGGAAAAGGCTAGGCAGACGATGATCGGGTTGTCTGATTTTGAAATACTAGTATTCAGCTGAATCCGGTTTGACAGGGAGCCGACCCCAATATAGTTGGGAAAAGGCTAGGCACTTAGGCAGACGATGATCGGGTTGTCTGATTTTGAAATAATAGTATTCAGCTGAATCCGGTTTCACAGGGAGCCGACCCCAATATAGTTGGGAAAAGGCTAGGCAGACGATGATTGGGTTGTCTGATTTTGAAATACTAGTATTCAGCTGAATCCGGTTTGACAGGGAGCCGACCCCAATATAGGTGGGAAAAGGCTAGGCAGATGATTGGATTGACTGATTTCTGAATAAAATTGTTGATATCCCATTATTTTTGTTTGTTAGTTAAACTATTTTATGTGTCGAAAGCACCAAGTTTCCGGTTCTTGATATGATATTTTTTAATCCTTCTACATATAAGTTTGACAAATCGCTAACAGAAGGCCAATTCTACTATTTTTTAAACATCGTTCACATTCGCATGTCAGTCGCAAACTGTCAGAAAGCCTCAATTTCCCTACATTTTTGACAAATTGCGAACGTTACCTAAAAAATAGTACCTAGGTACTCTTTTTTTTAATTAGTGGGCTATATGCAGGTTTCCTACACTTCCTAGTCATTATAATCGTCCTGTTAGATAGATAGAAAACTACAAGATAGAGATAGCGTTGTACAATTACAATTGCAATAATAGCTTATTATTGAATAGGTAGGCACCTACACACATAATTAATTAAAATCCTTGGTTCATAAACAGCTGAGTAGCTTTTATTTGTAACAACCCCGACAAGCGACAAGGATACAGCAGTTATGACGAATGACGTCATTCACGGTTCTCGACGTATTTTTACCAGAATTATTAATATCGCTATAACAAGCTCCGCTCTAGTTATATAAGGGCGGTTAAATATAGGAGATTCAACGAACTTTACTAAAGTGCACGTGACTTTTAGACTTTGAACCAAGGTCCAAATGTTAATTGTTCTTTACTGTGACACTTTGGTCGCTTAAGTACGATAATATGAACTGTTAGGTAAAGCAATCAATTCGAAATGCGTGACTTTATTTTATTGAAATTGCAAGATTGGCGGAGATTTAGAGTTCAATTTACAATTCAAGCTAAACGTTTTGTGGATGTATACAGAGTCAAAATATTTTGTGAAACAACAGGGACTTGCTGTGGTCTCACCCGAAAAGTGTACATAATGCCGTAATAAATAAGATGTTATTGAAGAGCATTACTTTTTGTTAATGCAGATAAACGTGTTAATTATGCAATTTTACGTCTTTCGTTTTTTTACATTTACACAAGTATAATGTACGTCAAATTGTGAAAAATAAAAATAAGTCCTTGTTATAATTACATCTAAAGTTGACATCGCGACAAACGAGTGACTCGGTTGATGAGTCACTAATGTCACTATTTTCATTTATGATAAACATTAGATAGATGCATAATTTCTTGTGTTATATATAAACTTATTACCAGATATCGGAATAGGTAGACTATATTTACCTAAAGTTCGAAGAAGTAAGTAACATAGAGAAGATAATACCTCCTCCAAAATCCCGGAATCAAAAAGATGACAATTAAAACCCGAGATTATGAAAACATGAACTGGACTTGAGTACCTATAGTTACAAAAAAATTATTTGAAGAATCATATTCCAATTTTACAGGTATTTAAAAAAGAATCTGTATTTTAACAGTTTGAGTACCTACGGAACTCTTAAAACATAATAAGATTCTTCAATATAATAATTTAGTTCAAATTTCTTAAATCCCAGGATTCAATGGTCATGTTCATGATTCCGGGATTTTAGAGGAGGTAGTATCAACTCTATGTTACTTACTTCTTCGAAGTTTAGGTAAATACAGTCTACCTATTCCGATCTCTGCTTATAACACATGAAATTATGCGATCTATCTAATGTTTTGACGTGCACTTATAAAAATACTATACTAAACGTCATTCAGTATAAAATACCTACTCGTACTATACTAAATATTTTATAAAGCAGAGCCAATGTGTCACCTTCTACTTTTGAGAACCTTTTTTTTTTTACTAATCTTAAAAGGAATGGTTAGAATGGAAAACACTAAAAACAATCAATCTGATCAAAATGACGACACGGTTGGCGCAGTGGTTGAGCGATTGACTGCTGCGTTGCGTGTCGCGGGTTCGATTCCCGCACGGAAAAATAATTTCTATGGCCTACGGATAGTTGTTCCGGGTCTAGCTGTTTGTATATGTCAGTTTTATATGTTTGTAAACGCACCCATGATACAGGAGAAATTCATAGTGTGGGGCAACGTTTTAAAAAAAAAAGAAAAAAGAAATAAAAGATCATAAAACGCACAAGTATAGAATCTATGGATCGAAAAGCCATTAATCGCCTGTACGGGGTGTATTTTCAAAATCCCTCTGCAGCGTTTACCATCGTGACAAAAGAATCATTCAATTTCATAGTTTTAGACACTACAGTTTAGGTTATGCGTTGTCTGTCACAAATTATCTAGTCTCATTAAAAAAAAATAAAGATTTCGTTTTACTGCAACGAGTTGAGAATAAAAATGATATCTCTACATCTAGTCCGTATTTACGGCAATGATCCTCGATGACGGAAGGCAAAAGCAAATAACATCATTATCCGGGTACGTATTCATAACCATTGTGATCGCGTGTTTTGTTCAATGTCGCTGCTTTATAAGTGCTACAGATACTATTATCTTCTTTACGCAGTGGAAATTATGAGGTTTGTTTATTTAAAATTTTATGGAAATCAACTAGTATTTTTTCCCTTGATTCTATAAAAGATATTAATGATTGACGAAAAAAGATAGAGGGAAAACATGGTAAGTCGAGAAAAGAAAACTGCAGTACAGACCGGACAGGGGACTTAATTATTTTCTAAAATCGAATCTGCAGTGCGATTCTGTAAACATGTCGAAGTGAACACCCAGGCGGGGTGCGCGACGGGTGACTTGTCAAACCATACAAATAAGATGGAATGACAGCGCTCTTGTCGTTCACTCCACCTACGTGAACACCGTGAGATGTCGACAGAATCGACCGGCAGATCTAGGCACTCAGAGGGTGTAATTTTAAGAGTGTACTGAGTATCATAGATGATGTATTCTGTATTCTACAATTAATGCAGTTGAAGGCAACAGGCAAACAGCATTATAGGCGGCAGTGGCGCGTAAGTTTACACCGCTACTTGTCCGCGCTATGCAAATGGAGATAATATGCGTACTAGCTAAGTGACCGGGTTGCGCTACCTACTCGCACAATGAGGTTAATATCCAACCAAGTTGTAAATAAAAACTTGGTAAACGTCTCACTATGGTTACTGGCACGCTTCTCGATTCGGTCGGGTTACAACAGAAATCGCTGCGATCATGGCGCATGTGCACAAACCGAATGGGGTTACCTCACCCACATTCCTGCCTTCCGGAATTTCACTCACGTTGACAGTCGCAATGTACTGATACAATGACTGTGTTTATCGATGTCCATCAGATTAATTCTGCGCCGTTGTTAAATGGAAATTAGCAATGCAGCCAAACAGCTAAAGCGATTAGAGTAAATTTACTTGAAATACGTTCGCAAGTTGTTTTATTTATCACTGACCATTTATTAATGTGATGCTATTATTTCGTAACATTAACGAATCGCAATTCATTTTAATTATTTCGATCCTATTTTTTAATCAGGCTGTAGTTAAAGTATCAGTAACTGTATCAAATAATTATTTAACTTCGAAATTCCCGCGTATAGTATTTATCTTGGACAGATCTTAAGCTGGCTTCCTCGCGAACCATTACTGATGCTTAATCTGGTGCGCATCTGAGTTCCAGTTTCACGATCTGTCAAAACGTACCGTTGCTACGGTTACCGACGCCGCCAGTACCCTAGAAATTGTCTTCATCGATCTCACCAACACTGTGAATGTATAGATCTTTAGTCACATTCATTATTGGAATTTACTGCCTTTCACTAACACTTCCTTGATCAGCTGCATTTTTGATCAGCACAGAAAAGAATAATGAATACACTATGCAGACATAAGTGTAAGATCCGCTCTACCTTCTCAATGTCGATTTCTTGATGCGCATGAAAAACTTGACCATTTTCAGCTTGCACATGTACCGCAACAATGTAGATATTGTTATTCCAAAATTATGTCGCTTTACATCTACACGAATCATCTTGGATAAACTTTCTTTATAATAATAATAATAATAATAATAATATCTTGGGACAACTCACACACGGCCATCTGATCCCAAGCTAAGCAGAGCTTGTGTTATGGTAACCAGACAGCTGATATACATACTTATATAATTTATAAATACATACATATTATAGATAAATTACACCCAGACACAGAACAAACAATAATGCTCATCACACAAAGTTTGTCCTGGGTGGGAATCGAACCCACGACCTCCGGCTTTGCAGTCAGGGTTACTAAAAACTACTTAAATCATTGTACACAATGGAAAAGAAGAACTTGATAGACGATCACGCTACCGTATTTACTTAATGGGTAATACTCGACTTTATCTAATCGTCATATGCAGAATGCGCAAGTTTTTTTTCAAAAATAAGACATCGGCTTGAGACATTTAAGTGGGTTTTCGTAGCTGGTGTATGGGTTGAGACAAAGAGTTGCCAATTATTCCACCTGCCCTTGTGGCACCTGGACCGGCTGCTCTTTTTATTTATTTCAACGTCGGTGATATTTTTATTGTTCGCCTTCGCAAGCGATGGCGGTCACAAATGAAATGCGGTGCGAGTGTGTGCACCTTTTTATGTTCACTCGTCAACTGAATTGTCTACATACGATCACATTCTATGATGCTCCTATGATTAAAAAATAATTAACTTGAAGATTAATAAACTATTAATGGGTATTGATCCTAAAGCGTTCAGTAAGCTACTGCACAAAACAGAGGTTCAATAGAAAGCTACAGATATGCAATTGCAATCAACGGCTCGTGCTAATGGAATGTTAAATAGGCTGGGTAGCCTTTTCTCGATATTTATGCTGTTCTAAAAATAGCAAGCAGTCAACTTGGAATTGTTTACAAAGTAAATAGCACGAAATAAAATGTGTATTGTGGTTTATGGTTCAGTCTCTGAAGAAGTAGGTACCAAAAAGATGAAAAACAAGAATAGTGAAATGGCATAAGTCATTGAAAGACTTCATATATGGATACTGAATTTGAGAACTCTTTACCGAATGATACGCATCACTAATTTATACTTATGTGAGATTAAAAGAACAAAGCGATCTGCGAATTGGTAAATATATTTCCGACGAGTACGGGTCTCATCCCGCGTAAGCTACTGAGAATCGATCACCGCTTACTGCGAGACGGCCGCAAAAAATACATATCTCCAAGTTAAAACCGGCCAGATCGAAAAGATCCGGCCTAATATTTGGTGTACGTTTAACCCTTCAAAGGCTGCCGGTCGATACCTGCACAATTAGCAGCGTTTTTATTTCCAAATTGATGACTCCGAATCACGAGCGTCTGCGCACTTTAACAAAAAGTAGGATCGTTAGACTACTTATAAAAGATAATAAATGCCCGTTGAAGAGGTAAGATTTTGATTTTGCGTAAGTATATACCTAGGTAATATGTAGGTAATGTTACAGCCCAAAGTAATATAAAGAAAAACTTGTCACTAGTTATAAAACCCATTAACTCTTTAGTAGAACTTGTTTCTCATTGATCATTTAAGTGTCTTTAAGTAAAACACGTCAATAAAGCTTCATCCTAAATTGTCCGTATAATACCAAAATGTAAAAAAATCAAGTGAGGAGACGCGGCCACGATGCGTCGACATGGGTTGTTGACCCCGTCGATATTTCTCGAAATTCGCCTCGGAATCCGCGCTCTTTTCGCTTTTTAATTGTAGGTAAGTAACCGGCTACCCGACGACAAGGTGATACGTTTCCCGAGAAAAAAATGTACGTCCATGCCCTCACGCTGGAATTACTGTAACGGAACATACGAATTAAGATTTACAAGGAAACGCGCGACAGATTAAAAAATCGCGTTCATTCGGTGCTGCTGCTGGATAATCTCTACCGTTCAAACGTCGCGCCTTGCGCCCGCGCCGATTTGACCAAACCGGCATAATTATTTTCGTGTGCTTTAGCTTTGACGTCATTTATTAGAAGCGGCGATTGTGCTTTAGATTTATCACGTGCCTTGTATTTTTGGCGAAACCGTTGGTGGCATACCTGTCTACATCAATAACAAGCGCGAATGTAATACTAAAAATAAAAACACTAGCAACTAACGTAGGTAGGTACTACCTATCTGTTGAAAATCGCACAGACTACAATAGATATTTACAAATGTTTGTAATATCTTTAATAGCAGTACGGAAGTTTGATTTTCACGCTACGGACTGAACAATGGACTCGCGAGTCTCGGCGACGGAGCCATTCGAATACATGCAATTTGCCACGAATTTGATTACCTTTCTATTTCATGTGAATTTCTTCGTTATTGTTATAGACAAATTTGAACGCGACCACGTATGGTATTTAGAATAGCTGGCATGGGCCCAAACTAATTTTAAATAGAGCACGAGTAGGCAGATTAATTATTATGACACATGACTTTGTTTAATATTCACGCATTTAAATAACAAGATCTTTATCATGTTGTCAACGTGGAGCAATTAGTAAAAGTTTAGCGCGTGCTGATTGAGAGAGCAGACGTAGCATAATCATAAGTTTATGTGGAGCGCGAGGGTGTATAAATCAATAAATAAATAATGGTAATACCGTTGCTAATACGCCACGGCAGGCATCGTGCAGTCTTCAACAAGGTGCGATGTGTGATCGGGTCGCACGCACCGGCCGCGCGCCGCCCGCCGCCTCGCTGCGCTGCATGCCGCCGCAGTACACCGGTTTAGGGCTGCTAAAACAATCGTATAGGTACCTTTATTCATAAAATAATACCGATGTATTCAATATCAACTTAGTTATTTATAAATATCAAGCTCGCGTGCCAATAGTTTTCAGCATCCATCTTAGCAGAATCATATTCCATTTATTTTAAATTAAATCACCTCTTCTAATTCTATCATCTAAATCTGTGCATACGTTAAGGAAGTGAGACCAGAAAAATGTATTTAAAAATACATAGACGAGGCGCGACCCTAAGTTACAAGTACTCGATGATGTTTAGTAGATTATAATTAGCCGCGCTGCCAACCCACAGTGAGTGGTGTATTTCATAAGCGGAAGCGATTTACCTAACTTCTCAGAGTCTATGTCTAAACAAACCAGCTATAAGTTAGTAGTATTTTTCTCGTACTTTATTTATTCTATAACATTCACGACACTAGACAAATAAAATAATTCGCAACTACGTGCAAGATAAAATAGTAAACACATCAGTCACACCATCATCATAATAAGTGGCGGAAAAATAGATTAATTATGATACGTAGGTGTTAATGATAAATGTACGATGTAGCAGTTGTTTACACGCAGTTTTGCGGAGAGGACACTATGATTGCACTGCAAGTGAACTATCAACTTATTGTGTTAAAAGTCACAAAAAATAAACCGGATTTCAGCTGTCTGGGACTTTAGAGACATCTCGCAGTCAATTATCTGCATTCTTAATTTTATCGCTATTTTTGGGAATAGGGTGAAATCGGAAAACTTAGGCTTTAGCGTAAATTGAAGAATGTAATGGAATTCAGTAGGTCTGTGCATTAAAAAAAACCATTTCACAGTTTCAATAAAGCAGCTTAAAAGATCGGATTAAAGTATCTAATAAATTGCTGTACATATGAATTATTATCGTTTGAACTTTTGTCAATTCAGTATGTCGCTCGTGGCTTATGTGCGGCGGGACGCGGCCGGCACGCGCCTCGTGCCACTCGCGCGCCGGCAGATGTGCGCAAGCGCAACCGACGCGCCCGCGCCGCTGCTGCCTCTACCTGCATCGGCGCCTCTCCATTGCGCTTATTTGCTATTTACATACACCCGCCGACCTTGAAACCACAACACTATACGTTAAGTCTAAGTTAAATACATTAGCTGATACATAATTCATTATAAAATAGGTACTTAATGTAAAATCCCTAAGCATTCTAATGGAAGGCAACTATGCTGACCAAACACTTAGTCCGGTTAAGCAGTAACCCTAGCGTACTAGATCTGCAACTGGCCATATAAAAAAAAACATTGTTATGGGAACTTGATTGAAAACAATGGGTTTTATCATTATTGCAAATTCAACATTTTAAATACCTTCACTTGTTTTGACCTAATTAACAGATTCGAACGCTGAGTAGTCAGAATCCAGGGTAATTGGTATTTCGCAATAAGGTTAATTCAATGATTCCAGTGTTCATTTAAAACCCATTTTTGAAAGCGGAACAACACGCATACTGAGTCAGTCGCAAGAAATAATAGGGAATCGCTACTAAATATAGTACATTAGTACTATGAATAGACGCGCCCACGATATGTAGCCGTGTAAATCAACGCCCGACTAATGTATTACAAACCCGATACATGGCGTCTGAGGCGTGAAACTAAAAACAACTAAAAACTTTATACATATTTTATTATTCTTTAATGCGTTTTATTATTCGGTTAACGCCAAACTGCTCAAAATCATTGTTTGGAACAAAACTACCTGACCCGGAAACAAGTTCTCGATAACCACTTCTTTCCATTCAGTTGATAATGAGCCGACTTCGTTGTTATTTTGATATTCAATAAACTAATGTCCTACTTAAATATTTGACACAAAGGATAACATCAAGTTTTGTAAAGAACTCTGATTTTGCATCCTTTAATAAACTTCTTTACACAAGTAGTTAGTGCGAAAAATTTGCTTAATTTAAGGTAATTAAATTATGTAGTTCATAAACATGCGCAGCACACATCAAACTACGATCAAACATGGTCAAACAGATTGTGACTAAAGAAAAAGTGAGTAATCTCGCGCGGTCCGATCTAAAAGGTATTTGAGTATGGCACACTCCAGTAAAGGGCAGAAGTGATATGTCGACATATGGGCGGCTCACCGCAATGCGGCAATGTTGCTCCTATGTACACATACGTTATTATGAACCACTCCGGCTAATACTCGCACCGTATTTATAAAATTTATCGTTTAAACGAACGTAAAAATATTAGATGCAATAAACGATCACAATAAACAGCCGATGATGTGCTGATGACGAACCTAATCTAAAATAATAAAAACAAAACGGAATGGACCGAATCCTTTAAAAACAAATTGGCGGTCATACCTACATTAGATTAGACAATTTGAATGTTTTTTTTTTAAATATAACCTTGTCAGATTTAAATAAATAGGTGAAGGTCTGCATTCAATTGCGAACCGTTTGAGTATGTTCAGTCCGTTATTAAATACTCGCGGATGGTAAGTCACTAATAACGTTGTACTCGCCACTAATGTAGTAAGTCAACAATATTGTGTGGCTATTATAAGAATTAACAAGATATCAATAGCGTGTTTATCCTCCGAGCTTATTAAAGCGAGTGCGGGCTCCCTCGCAGTGTTGCCGTCGTCGCTTGAACTTTACGTGACGTGTATTACGAAAATAATTATTAAACGTTCATTGCACACAATCCACAGAGATGAGTGCGTCCAGGAGCACGGTGCGGTTAAGTCGGAACGTTAGCGACCGATTGAGGTGCTGGACGGATGCGTGCGATTATAATTAGGATTGTATTTCTGATTCCGACGAAGCTCAGTATGGCGGGCAAAGCTGAATTCCATCTGAGTCATTGTGCCCGTTCTGTTGCCTTTATTTTCGTAAAACACTCCATCTCACGCGCATCATTGTTTCATTACCTCCGCTCTTGTTAATTATTGTAGTGCTTAATTAAAATTACAACGGCATACGAATACATTTCGTCACAGCGTTGTCTTTAAGTTAAAGTCATTTTGTGTCCGTTAGGTACACACCGCATGTTGTAGCCTTAGTAGGTACAATAAACACAATTGACGTACATAACAAGACAATTAATAAACTGATGTTTACGATGTTGACATAAGCAGGTACGTCAAGGGCAAATTCTAAGAGACAAATAATATCTTGTTACTGTTGTAATAAAAAATACTAAAGAAGCATGAAAATGGGAAATTAGTGTCAAAAGCAGAGATCAAACATACCCTAACTAAACAGAGTAGGTACCTACATAAGTGAAGTCTTTGTAATAAACAAAGTGAATTTTTAAAACGTACGCACATGTAGAGTAAAGAATGTGATATTTTCATGTTGTGTACAGTGGCTTTCTCGTCTTGTAGCCGCGACATCGAGCGCGAAGAATGGAAATCATCGCTCGCCTGTAAATAATAAATATAGACGCGCGTTATGTCTAACTCGACACTGTGTGGCACAAACAAAGAGAGAGAGCGGGGCTTAGCATGACGATAGTACGAAGTGTTTTAACATTAATAAGTTGGTAGTATTAACTAGTCTTAAAACAATGTAAAGAAAAATCTACAATCGAGCAGCGATAAAGAAATCAACGTCAAAGCGCACTAAGAGAAACTTCCAACACATGCGCTGAAAAAGAATTAAAATTGAAATTGAAATGCTCCATTTTCCTTACGCGCCCCAAGTGCCAACGAAAAACTTACGACGACATAGTTAAATCGAAAAATATCCACTGTTGAATAAAGATCTTCTCTATGCGTCCCTACATCGACCTGTCCTGAGCGTATCGCATCCATTCCCGCAACCTTCACCAATCATCAAGGAAAACTTAACCACAATATAAATCATTTAGATACAATAGTTAACCAAATAAGTGCAAGCTTACATACATAATAATCGCGAAAAAAATGCATATTAGTGTAACGAAGATCGAACAAGCCAGCGGGCACGCGTGATCGGCGACATATTTCCCGAAGTGCGGAACAGGTTTAAGTCGAGGCAAGTGTAGGGTCACCACACGAAGAAATTCTCGGCTTGTGTATCAGTAATCTTCATAGTATGAAACAATTAATATCTGACACCGAATTAGTCACCGGATTAGATAAGCTTATACTGCACTATAATAATATCGTAATTTTTAGGGAGATTAAACTAGCTGGTACATATTGAGAAAATGCTGACAGAAATGCAGTTAAGAATAGCCATAGGTTTATTTGGTAAAGTAAAATGTTTCTCTATTCTTCCTTTTATCGACTGTTCACTGCTAGACCCAGCCTATTTAATAAAACTGCAGGTGAAAATCCTTTTTTACTGTTTTTCATTGTGTTCGGTTTTATCGAAAACAACGCCTACCTATATTTTAAGTTCCTTTAAAAGAAAAAGCACTTTAGTCCAAAGACGCACAAACACAATTTGATGATTCGAAATGAGTTGAATTGGGATATGAACTTTAGTAATTTACTGGAATTCGAGTGAATCTATCAAAGATTTAGATTATTTTACATTAAAGGGAGTTAATGTAAATTTTGGGGTCTTTGACCAAGAAGTCGTATTGTCCCTCGTATTAAATAGGCATCTGTTCTGGTCTCATGTTCAGCAGTTGTCATGGTGACCCTAAATGCATGTAACTCGCAGCCGATACGCCTGCTTGCTACATCGCGTTATGTGCCAGTTGCGAACGTTCTAACTGTTAGACTATGTTATTATGTTGTACCTTTTTCTACTTCAAAAACCCTTTAAGCGCCACAATAATTATTTTATCTTTAAAATCAGTTATTTCCAACAATTGCGTCAACATTATCTTGACCAATCTCTATTTATTTGGGATCGGCGCAACATGTCTTCCTCCATAATTCTCCATTATTCGTCATCTCAAAACTCACCCCCTTTCTTGATAGGTACTACATAATAATATACGCTTGTTGAAAAATGAGCGCATTTCAGTTCGTTCCCCGAAAACACACCACAGAAATACTAACACAAAGCACACTTACAATACATAATGAATTTGCGATGCTCATACATTCTTGTAGATAATGTTTTAATATCCAATTTAACATTCACTTTCCTTCGCACTTAATCATAGGTTCTTCTGCAAATTAAGAATTAAAAGAAACAATGTTATTAGCGTAGCTACATCTGACAAGCGAATTGATTAATAATGTCAATTTGTAATATATGTATTAATACGTGAATCAAAAACTTTGTACCGCTTTTTACGAAAATTTCGCGGACGGAGTATGGCACAATTAAAGTTTCTATGGTGAAGGAGTGCGGCAAGCTAATATTTTATTTAAAATAATGCTTAAAAATGCATTAAATTAAAAAAAAAGGGTTGAAAATTCGACCACTGAGCGACCTGTCCACTGGGCGACGAGTTTGTTTTTTATTACATAAATATTATAATAGGCAACAATTAATAATATTTATTCACAGATTTAAAGTGCATTGTAAACTTGAAATGCTTACATGAAGTCGAACTGCGTCTGAAGTCTAGTGATAAGTAAACCGAGCGCAAGTTCCGTTATGAATTTGTCCGCGAACTATAACTTCCACAAGTTCTAACTGAAACACATAATAGTCAATCTTGGGATAGCAGCGATACCTAAGGCGTAACTGTTTTAATGTTTATAGGTACCTATTTAAAACTAGCAAAATCCAGCTTGATAAATGCAAACTGATATAAATATTTGATAGGATGATTTCATCCTAAAACAAACTTTTTGTGACTTATAAACTGCCAATATTCCAATTAAAGAGCGCTTTTATTGGACCGTTTTCATTATAATAATATTATGATTTCATTTGTTAAGAGCATTAATTTTATAACAAACTACAAGACTGACCTAATAGACTAACATCATTCATTTTACTAAAACCAAAACAGAGAAAAATAATAGGAGGAAAGTAAAAACCAATCTAAAACAAAAACACATTACTATTTGTAAGGGTTCCGGCTATCTTGCAAAATATTGATGTTCGAAATTTATTTGGCATAATCTTCTTTAAAATAATATTTTTAATGCATAAAAATTGTTTAATATAAATAATTGTTTGGTCGAATTTACAATAATAATAAACATTTATAAGGTATTTAACCCATGTAGGACACCAGCATAGATAATTAGAACATTATTACATTAAATTGTATTACATTAAAAATTAACAATGACATACTTTTAAGATAGCAGAATTTTATTTGGAATAATTTATAGGTAGGTATTAGGCCATTCCCATAAAAAGGCAAAAAAAGGTATTAGGCCATTTCTATAAAATAACATTTTTAACCTAATATTTTAATATTGTCTTAAACAGACAATATGTTATGCTATAAAAGTTAGTGACAGAAACAAATCGGTGCAAAACCGACTCCACGTAATCTTGTCTGCCCTACCCCTAGTGTAATTTAAGCTCGCGTGGGACCGTCGCAGCCCCGCAGTGCCGGAGCCATGACAGAAACCATGCCTGCTGCATGCTTGCTGCATGCATGGTGTATGCTTGTTTGCATATTATGATGACAAGAAAAACAAATAATGCCAATGCAACACCGAGCAACCAATATACGTACATTGAGCTAGCTACGGTCTTATCTATACCAGTCCGCCCAGTCAATGGAGCTCGTCCGAGTCCCGGAAAAACGATTCAACTGTTTTCGATCCCACAACGAAATTAATCAGAAAAGAACAGCGAAACTATAAGAAAAATAAACCGACCACGTGCGTGTCGGGCCACGCACAGTGTAGGGTTCCGTAGTTACCCACCCAGTAAGCCATGACAAAAATAGCAAATTTCATAATAACATTTCAAATTTTTTAGTCATTTTCTACTACTATGAATTTTTACTTAATTAGTTACATTTTGTAAGTTGGTCGACTATTACTCGTTAACTTGTGAAACCTTGATAGTTTTCCTTTTAAATTAGTTATTTATTATATTCTACTATCATGATTTTTATCACGTATCCAAAAACAATCGTTTAGCTGGAGAGCAGAGGGGGCAAATAAACCCCTAAAGAGGCGAAAAGGGTTGATGAATTTTGAAGGCGAGGACATTATTGCTTGCTTCAATTTACCTGGAAATTGGTATGAACAAACTAAAAGTGGGGTAATTGAAACAGATCTAACTATTTTTGCATAATCAAACCCTGACGGGGTGAACGGGGTGAACAGTTGAGCTGATCCTGAGACCAAATAATCAGCAGCAGAAATGGCTGGGTAATTAATGAAAGTCGTTAATTTTCCAAAACTAACCTTGGGTAGAGGGGGCGTTGAAGTTTGTGGAGTACCTACTAAATCCGCGCGGACGAGGTCGCGGGCGAAGTTAATTTTCTATACACATTCACTCACTGATTTGATTAATCACAAAATCTCCAAAACTACTGGACCGACGAAGATGAAATGTGGCATACAGGTAGATTATGAGTAGAAGACGTCAGCTGAGAAATTTCACCCGTGAAGAGGTGAAATAGGGGATGCAAGGTAGTATAAAAAAATCTTATTCTTTAAGCCAATTTACTTGAAACTTGGCACGAATACCTACTGACATAAGTAAACTACAAAGGTTGTCAGTTTTAGTTTATCAGAACTACCCCCACAAGACGATTTAGAGGGTGTTTAAATTTTGTATGGAAGAATTTTATTTCTCGGGTTTATGAACTTGAAACTTGGCACGAATAATGGAATTATTAGTTTTCCCACAACTGCCCCTTAAATACGATTTAAAGTATGTTAATGTTTGTATGGAAGAATCTTAACACATGATCCGATGAAGTTGAAAGTCGATTAACAATTTTGATAAAAAATTAAAGAAAAACGTGTTTTTAGATTTCTCTAAAATCAACTCCTGAAGTTTTTAGCAAAAAAGAAAGCATATTAGTGATGCCTACATTAACTTGAAAATTGGTATAATCAATTTGTAAGTGGAATGTTTGAAACGGATCGAGGATAATCAGGGGTTGATTAGGGTAAAAATAGATTGATGAAAAAGCTCATTACTTCGATTTAGAAACAATGTGCAAATAACTATGTAGTAAAGAATAAAGATCGCAACGATTAATATTGCAAGATTGCAGAGGAAAGTACTAACTCTGCGCGGACGAAGTCGCGGGCGTAAAAGTACTACTACACTTCTGGACACATCTATTGGCCCACCTTGTATTTTCAGTTTCGTTTGGTCCTAGCTAAAATTTTATATTAGGTCGAGCAAAAAGTTTTTATGCAGTTTTGAACCTGGCAAATTCACAATTTCATTCAATAGTCTTTTTTTGAATTTCGAACACAGAATTTAAAGAAACAAAAGACAATTTGGAGCCTGTTTGTTGATATCAAACAATCGAATACTAAGAAAACTTGGTTTTATTGGTTTACTTGGATTTAATTCTTGAAATAGTGATTGATATCTTTGGTTTTGCAACAAACATTACTTATTCTTAACATTAAGGTGAGGTTCTATCAATAATCTATGGATACTTCACCTGAAGTCGCCGCCCAAGCTGTGGCACTTATTCAGGCCGGACACAGCCAAAGAAACGTGAGTGCTCAACTTAATTTAAGTCGATCTGCGGTCCGAAATGTTTATCGGAGGTACCTAGAGACTGGCGGCTTTGTTCGTCGCCAAGGAAGGCCACGATCTCGGGTCACAACTGAAAGGCAGGATCGATTCATCGTGACGACCAGCTTGAGAAATCGTCACCTTACCTCCATTGAGATACAAAACCAACTTCGCGACTTCCACGGAGTATCTGTGAGCGCTCGAACTGTTCGGAGAAGGTTAAAAGAACGCGATATGGTACCACACAAGCCAGCTAATGGACCCAAACTAACGCGAGCCCACCGAACAGCGCGCCTTCATTTCGCACGCAGTCATTTAAATTGGACACAGCAAGATTGGAGCCGTGTACTCTTTTCTGATGAGTCTAAAATTGTGTTACATGGCAATGATGGAAGGAAAAAGGTCTACCGACGTAAGGGAGAGCGTTTCGCACAATGCTGCTTTGAAGAGAGGGTTGCTTATGGCGGTGGCTCATGGACTGTCTGGGGCGGTATATCCGCGAGCGGCAAAACTCAACTTGAGGTTGTTACAGGACCACGGCTGCCAACATTAAATGCTGAAAGGTACATTCGTTAGTGCTTACAACCTCACGTGATACCATACGCGGACTATGTGGGCCCAAATTTCCTTTTTATGCATGATAATGCAAGAGCCCATGCGGCCGGCATCGTCAGGGAATATCTTCGGGATGTGAACATCACAGTTATGGAATGGCCAGCCAGAAGCCCAGACATGAACCCCATTGAGCACATGTGGGACGAGCTAAAAAGACGTGTTAGGGCTCGTCAGCCAGTTGCCCAGACGATGCAGGAGTTGAAAACTGCCATAGAAGAGGAATGGGAGATGATCCCTCAAAATTTCATAGAGCGGTTGATAAACTCTATGCCTAATCGTATGAGAGCTGTGGTAGATGCCCATGGAGGCAACACGCGTTATTAAATTAAACCTTTATTTGATAAAACATGTTTTTTATTCAAAAATCAATTGCCTTTAACAAGGCGCATATCCGACTTGTTAGGCGTAGCTCCATGTCGTATGGTATTCTGAATTCAAATTTAAAACAATACGATCGAAAAAGATGGTAAAATGTATCAGGTTTAAAACTGCATCAACAGTTTTTGTTCAATCTAGCAATCATATTTCGGTAGGGGCCATCGAAACCTAAACTCTAAGGTGGGCCAATAGATGTGTCCAGAAGTGTATTATTCAATAATGATAATGTGTGGACATTTTGGATTTAATAATTTTTCAATGATTTCGGGAAATTAATTACTTATTTTCCATTTGCATTAGACATCCTACTACAGCATTTGGTTATGTTTAATAGATACATAAGTAAAATTTGTTCAAGTGTTTATGAGAGCGTCAATCAAATATCCACAATTAAAAGATATTAGTAGCAATCATCATCAAGCTGGTAATTCTACACATAGAGCTAGATTTATTGATTCATATGGGGATATTTAAAATAATTCAATTAGGAGAGATGCTGTAACTTTTATTGACCGGTGTTTTTATGTATCAATAAATATTGTGTAATCTAAATTCGTCCAAAATGACGAATTGTCATTAATCGCGGTGAAATCAAACTTCGACCAAAACAATTGCAACATATCATGACATTACTAATAATGCGTGTAATCGTTATCATTGTCACAGTCTTCACTTGCGATAAGGTACAGTTCCTGCCCGAAATCATGCATACTAATTAATAAAACACACTTATACATAACATACATTAGGTATTGACGTATTAAATATACTTTGTAGTTTATTTTATCAATTTTATTTAAAATATAATTTTCTATTTAATATGCTTCCATATTACCTCTCCACCATTATTTAATGATTGGCAAAGAATGCCTAGCCTAAGGCATTAAGTCCGTCTATGTACCAGTGTTGTTCGAACTGTGAATAAAGATCAGAAAATCTGTCAAAATTATGTATTTTTTATTATCTTTAGTCAAATCCCACACACACACACATTAGTCATCAGTTTTACCCATTGACGAATTTAGGCCCTGTTATGATGAGTAACACTTGAACATTGCTGCGGAAAATTAAATACCATAAGATGCGAAACACCACAGGAATGGACGTACAGAGCGATACAGAAATAGCTGATGCATGTACAAATATAATAATATCTGTTTTTACGACTTCTACGAATGTAGGGATGGCATAGATTAAGGTGTAAAGCTGACTTAAAATAACTAGAAGAGAAGGATGGCCAAAGACGTTTCAAAACGATTACTGAAAAAAAAAACAAGCTTGGTTCTCGCACTTTTACCGAAGATGAGCATAATAATATCATGATTGTTTACGGATTGCGTGAAACAAACGGATGTGTTGGTAATCCGACAACCCTACACCCGCGTTTCAGCTCCGAAGCGCAGCGGCCACGTTGCAAAACCGCCGTGTTGACGATAATAGCTGGATCATAAAATAAACACGGCGACTGTGATTTATAACTGTTGTCAACATATGAGGAAAAACTGATTTTTTAATTCTCCGCTTTCAACGCTTTGATGATGAGCTATTGTTGTGTTACTGAGTGGAATTGCACACTCGCACGTGACCTCCTCAACACTAATCTGTATCTTAGATAATGTGTTATTTAAAGTACCTAGCAATGCTTTGCGACACTTCATTTCACTTCATTATCTACTCGATGATGACAAAGAAGGAAAAACGAGTTTGTTTGAATATTTATAACGATTTGAATAGCTACTATTCAAATCGTTACAAACAAACAAACTCGGTTTTTTTCTTTTGTGCAGATGTGTGTCCCTTAAACTAAGATACTATTTGGGTATTAATTCATTACAAATTGACATAATACTCCCAACATTTCGAACAAGGATTATCAGATACACTATATTCAGTATTTATGTACCAAGTATCTACTTAAAATACTTCTTGTACGTGCCTGATTTTTATGTAGGTACCTACTTACGAAGTACATATAAATTCGAGAGCGAAAACGTCTGAATAGATCCTCAAGCCAATTAAACATAAACAATAATCAGTATGTAGTAAATAAACAACACGCGTAGCATGTAAATGCCACATTATCTCAGTCGTTATTTTTCTATGTCATTTAGTTTCAGAAGTAATAGCAGCGATAGGTACAAACGATGCTATAATCATAATATTTTTGGAAAACCCGGGCTGTAAATACGAGTTGCTGATATAATGATTAAAATAATGAAGTAGTAATCTTTTAATATAAAAATGTACATAGGTACACGACATAACAGTACATAGTTACAGACATTATGTGCCTATTTCTATATAATTTTACTCATGAAATCTTAATTATGTTTCTTGAAGGCTAGACAAAATTCATAAATAGATTATATAAGTACAGTCGCCAGCACATCAATCTATCTAAAACAGACAAATTTTCCCAATCAACCTTGAACCTCATACTGTAGCGATAAGGTTGAAAATCTTTTAAAGAAATTTGACAGATTGTAGTAGCTTGATGTGCTGGCGACTGTACATTAATGTAAATAATTAGCATTTTCAGTCTCGCAAATATATATAACGCTTTGCAATCAAAATGGTTTCCCGCCTTCGTGTTGCCCTTTTGCGTCTGTACACCCCCGAATCGTCCCTCGAAAGTAACTTTGAGTCCTCATTCACCACCGCCCACGGACCGATAACACCGACTAACGGAATCAATGGTCACAGACAAAATTAATAAAAACTGCTTTAGCTAAGCCATTACGTATAATATATTTTATTAATTACGTTAACCGAATTTAGAATAAGTAGGCAAGCTAGGAATTTCGGCCGCCCGCCCAAGGTTGAGAGAAAAAATAATAAATAGGTAACGAAACCTTT
Source organism: Melanchra persicariae (assembly GCA_947386135.1). NCBI lineage: Eukaryota > Metazoa > Arthropoda > Insecta > Lepidoptera > Noctuidae > Melanchra > Melanchra persicariae. Next base: position 15,145,754 of record OX376648.1, on the reverse strand, counting down.
CTCGTTACGTTAATTTTTTACAATCAAAATAACTTCGAATAATTTATTTTTGTGTATTAACTTACAAATTGTATACCTAGATCTACACTGATTAGATTCCTCCAATACTTCTTATTGACCTTCGCTTTCATAAAGTCACGTAGCGCCGAAAAATATGAATTTAACATACATATCAGTACCTACTTATGTGTCTTAGTATGGATGCTACGTGTGTTAATGTACACATTTATGGAATATGTTTCTTATCAGTTTTGTCCTACGTCACGAACTTTATCTGAATTGATAACGTTCTGCGGAAGAAAGGTAACTAAACACGTACAAATCGCTATTGCTAGGTTTAAATTTTCCGGTTTCAGGAATGTTGAATGATCTTTGTCATCATCCCGATCCTATCACTAAATTAGAAGGCACGGAACAGTTGATTATTTATCTGAAAATCTGATAAAGACTATTTATTTATACCAGGAGTAGGTAACATTTTTTTCTAACCTACATTAAAATAAATAGTATGATTCTTATTCTTAGCTAGGTAGTAAAAATCAGACGTATTGAGAACCTGCTCTTTTTTTTTGAAGTCGGTAAATAAATGAAGAGACTCTCTTCGGCATATTCCAGTAATCTCTAGTCAACAAGCCACACTACTACATATTTAAAACTAATTTGTAATTTAAACTTTGTAATTGTCTCCCATGCAAAGTGCCAGGAGAGACGACGCGAGTAACTTTGGAGCCCCGTGAAAGATATTGCGCTGTTCTCAGGATTGATGTAAGTAAAACAGAGCCTGTGTTTCAATCAATATCTGTTTTAATAATTACTAATATATCTAACTAATACAATAAAGATGAATAGTTTGTTTGCGCTAATCTCTGGTAATAACAGTCGGATTTGGATTTTATTTTTGTTTATGATAGCCACATTCTCGGTGTGTTCTTAACTACGAAATAAATGTGAAAATGTCTAAATTTACACAACTATCATTTAAATTTAGAGCCGGTGGAGCGGATAGGTAGTTAATTATTTTTATGAATGGAGTAGAGGGCGGCCCGGGCGCATCGGAACGCGGACGAGTCGAGTCGCGCGCGCCGATACGTTCGCTTTCCCGACTTTCCAGTCCGCACAACAATATGCGTGCCGCTCAAAAGTAATGTAGACCATTTTACCTTACCTGTTTTCACAATTAAATAAAATATTTTTGCACGAGGAAATCATACCTACTGTAGGTACTTACACATTTGTTCATTCACAGAAGCTGTAGTTTCATGGAAAATTTTAAATTGCGTTTACAAAGAATATACTTAACTAAATATTTTTGTGTGGCGAAAATATTTATTTATTGTAACTTAAGATAGTTAAATTTTTTAACATTCTGGTTTGTTTTTTGGTGTTTTTTTCTGAGTAAATGACAATGAACAATATTCATCTTCACTAAACTAAAAAGAAGTAGGTACCCAAATGCTTTACTGATCATCATAAGTACAATTTTTAAAGATTTCAATTTATGTTTCTAATTAAATTCAGTGCTCAATAGTTATAACCTATGTCAAAATAAGTAAACCAAGAACTAGAGTGACCATCATTAAAGATGACTGTGTGCGAAATACGTGCAGCGAGAAGGCAGCACACTGCAAGGACATCGCAGGACAAGTCAGTCGTCCTCTATCGTCATGCGCAGGTAGCGGCCAGAGGACGACAAGCCCATTGTTTATCGTTGCTAATTATTATGCCCCAACGCAGACGCTTGTCGACCGCCGCAGCGCGTCGAGCCGCTGCGCAAAAACTGAGATACATAATATCTACCTGAGAATAAGACGAAATGGTTTATTTAAATCCTATAATTTTTGTAAAAGGTCTTCAAGTTTCTAAGGCAATTTTAATAATCAAAATCATTCATCAAAATTTTTATCGATGGCGCTCTACTTCAATCATTGAAATCGCAATGACGGCAGAACATTGCAACTATCGCAGTGGCAGTATCGCGCTCGATTGAGGACCGTTACGTGAAAACGTCGAGCGCGCGGGGTGGGGCAGAGAGCCGATACGGTGACGATGGCGCCCGAACACGGCCGATCGCCGAGTGCCGAGACGACGACTTACGAGCGGGGGACGCGGGGGTGCGCCACTTATCGCGGCGAGCTGGCAACGTCGCGCGGGGTGGGAGCGCCCCGCGCCGCAACCTCTCACTCACCGTCGCCGGCTCGCCATCGCCATCATCCAGTGTTACCTTTGACGGTCGAATGCGCGGTCGTTCGCCGTCGTAGCCAGTGACGTCGGTGTCGACACTCGTGCAACACGTCTATGATGTTTCGGTGACTTCAAAGTCGGACTCGTGAGTGAACGATAACTTATTGGCTATCGAATGCTGGAACACAGTGACAAGTTTTGAACTCATTACTCCCTGGATTTGGATTTTGATGAGTTGTGATAAGTGACTATATTTGGATTTTTGAACAAACAGTGAAGTGGATCACCAAAAAGGATTTCTTCTAAGTGTCAACATTGGATTATGAATTAAATATTTCTGCAGTGAATTCAAGAATTGTGTTACGTGAAAGTGGCATTCAAGTAAATATCAGTGTTTTTCTAAACTCTCTGAACTGGTTTTAATACTTTTCACAAGTTTAAAAAAAAAATTGGACTTAGTCGCAGAAAAATAATAGGGCAAAAATATTTTCTCGGTGAATACATTTGAATAAAAACAAAAAGACTTGTGGAAAGTTTAAAGCTAGGAGACACCACCTGTCGTTAAACGTACACGCTGGATTTTGCCTCAGCTGATTCGAAGACGGAATAAATTCGCGAAGCGTTCATCGTTGACAGATTATAAAATGTGAACGAAAACTTGTGAACCATGAAAATTCTAAACGTGATCAGATCATAAATCATTTATGATTTTAAGTGTTGATTATCATAATGTGTTAAGTTTTGAAAATGGTCATCAAATTAAAAAAAACAAGCCTGAGAAATTATAGACAAGAAGTTATTCGGAAAAGAATGATGACGGCGTTGAAAATTTCACAAAGGTAAACGATGAACGTTTCGTCAATTGTTGATGTTTGACGAACGACTGGCTGAAGCGAAATTTACGCGCGATACGCGATAACAGAAAATACGACTGTACGCTCACGACTGACACGAGTACAATATTGAAGAAAAATTAGAATTTTCCAAGATGGAAATGTTACGTTCTTGTGATTGGTGAAGATGTCAGTTTCGAGCTGACGTCGATGTTTTTGGATCGCAACAAACCAGGTGCATCGTGTTTCAGGGGGTGCCTTGGAACGGCAGGACGGCGCACTCCAATAGTACGGCCGGGTACGCGGGCTCTATCATCACCTACGGGGGGGCACCAGCTCCCGATAGTGGAAAACACAACCCGTTGCAAGGGACAATTGGATACAGAGTCAACGCCCCTAGGTGAGTCTAAAAATATTTGTTTTTAGGCCAAAATATTTGTTTTGAGCCCAAAATGTTGGGTTGGAGTTCAAAATATTTATTTTGCGGCCAAACATATGTTTTTAATACTATATCGTAATTAACGATGCAAAACAATGTTCAAAGTGAAATGATAATAATATTTTATAGGTAAGAGAAACTTCAAAACAGGTAGTTACGGTATTTAAAATACTGTTGATGATCCATTTTCTTTGGAATTTCTGGTTTGAACAGAGAAAATAAAATTATGTGTTTATGTAGTAGGTTTTGATAAAAGTCGAAGACTCAAACTGACTAGCAATTTATTAAATTACGAATCGAAAATGATGAGTAGACAGATCTTTAATTTGTTATCAGTTACCAAAACTTGAAGGTTTGTGTAGGTACTACTCGGTTGCCTTTACTGTTTTTATCTTATCCGGAACAAGTTTGTTTACATTTCAACAAAACACTGAAACGTGACTCGGCTTACTTGTGGCACCTTATCGTAGTTAACAAGCAATAAAATCAAAAATACACCATCCACGTAAATATCTTAAACTACCTTAAGATTTAACAATTACAGTCAATTTTACAATTGAGTGAGAATTTCTTGTAACGAATCCAATCCAATAAGATAAAGCATTAGAATAGAATACTTACCGTGATTTTTAATCAACGAGCATTAGATTTTCCCTAATAAACCAAACATAGCTTTAAAAGTACACACAAGTGTGACATTGTCGACCGCGCATCGCTGCAATTATAAATGAAATGTGCTCCTCCATTCACACGCACAAACGTTTTAGGGCACCCAGCACTCACACAGTCTCACGTCATTGCACTCACACTAGTGCAGACGCACGCACACATTCACAGAACTCTCACACAAGCGCATAATGGGAATGCACGCGGTGACTGCACTTTAGCGCTTACAATAAACACAAATAAACAAAACATTTAAACTAGCAACACAACATCGAACAGTTAAGATTCATTCCAGTAGTATTTTTTACGTTTCTACTTTCTACTCAGATATTTTCAATTGTCACTGTTCACAATTACAAATAAAAGAAGATTGTTTGAATAACCGTTTCTGATCCATGATTATAAGCTAAATTACAATGTTAAAAAAATTCTGAGCAGGTGTTAAGTCGAAGCGCTCAACGGCTTTGTTTAGTAGTCACCTTTACAAACGACATATTGTTGATGGCAGCCTGCCTTTATACAAAACCAATAAGTAAATAATAATAAAAGTGGGGACCGGCAGCGAGATTGTGTGAACATAACACAGGAAGTCTACTTAACTTCAAGGGTAGGGAAGTTAGGGAAATTGAACTTAGTTACTCATGAAATTATTATTAAGTGTTAAGAATGTAATGAGTACCTACTTATGAGCGAGCCGTCACATACAAAGATTTGTAACCGTTAGTAAGTGATCGTGGGAAAAAAACGTCAGTTTGAATCGAGCGAGACGTCTGGGGGCGGATGCACTGACACAACATACATTATACCACGTGCAGCATGCCTGAATTGATTCTCAATCCTTTCGGTTTCCAAAACCTTAAATATTTCTTTAATGCTTCAGTCACGAAGTGACTATGCTAGGTTACTCACCGAGCACAAAAAAGGTATTCTTGTAAATATGTGTTAATCTATGCTGCTAAATCAGCGATTCCTTTCGGTTCAATATCATCGCAGCCAAACAAATTATTATCGGGAGCGTCGTCGTAATAAAGCCCCGTATTGACGTGACCGGCCCCACTTACCCTAGGCGACGTAGCCGACCCTTCCCCGCTCATTGTACCGTATTTACCCCGGAACGCTCGGCTCCATTTGTAAACCCCCGGAATCCGCTCCTTGAAGCATGATTCATTCTCCGGACCCCGCGTCAATTGATGAGATAAGATAGATAACGCTAGAGGTAATTAAAATGATAGGTTTGTGTAGTTTTTTGTGGTAAGAAAATTTCGAATTATTCGCATCCTCTTATGTTTTTGTAGAAAATCAATGTTAATTTATTAAAAATTAATTAATTATCATGAGATACATTTTAAATCAATATTCGAAAGGTACTTAAGACACCAACATTTCATTGATTGAATAACGTAGCTTTTTATTATGTCAGTATGCGCACAAGCCACAATGTGAAGTGGCATTTAAATGGGGGTGACCAACTGTCGTCGAAACACAGGGGTGGAACACGCCACGGCTTCACGCTACCGCGATAGTAATCTATACGAGACTCACAATTAATGCCTTATTTAACACTTCACTTCATATAAAATTAAACATACAGTTACACACGATTACAAAACTTTATGATTAATAACATTTTTAACCTGTATTTTATTTAAAATAAAATGTTAGTAACAATGACAAGTAAGTACAAGTAACTACAAAATAAAATGTCAATGCTATATTATAAGTTGCAAATCTGAAAGTAGCAGCATGATTCTTAAGCAGTTGGATTCAATTCACGATTATCTCGACTGCCAATTAACCAGGAATCCGACACGTCTGCGCACTAATCTAAAATTAACTGCAGCCTATGTATCAAAATACCTACGCGTTACTCGCACATCTCTCAATACTATGCCAAACACCTTCCAGCTTCTCAAAATAGCGGCTTGCCTACTCATTCATATTGATTTATTTAGAAGTTTCGTGTGTCGAAGAACGGCTGTATCGCGCCCACGCATAGATCGTGTCATATCCACTGCACAATCACCAGTCCTTAGTACCATTTCGAAAGTAGTCGTCATGTCTGTGCAGGGCGCGCATTTGTCTTTTATGAAGGTGTTCCGAGAATTGTCCCAAAAGAATGCCTGAGACGAACGTTCGCATTCAACAACCCAAATATTTTGAACAGACCGTAAGTGATTATTCGGATGTGGTACCACTTTCAAAAAAAGTGTACCAGGATACAGAACACACAGATTTTTTGTTGACTACACATTTCGGTCGGCAAAAAGAAAAAGGTCCAGACAAAACTATAAAAAGAAGTGCGAGCCGGGCCGAGTTTACCTAAGGAAGGACCCTTGTAAATCATCTGCAGCAACGATGAATAGAGACGATGTCGAGATGAGCGTTGTTGACTCGTGTGTTTATTGGTTGTCGACACTACTAAGTGTCTGTTAAGCTATTTACGAGAATGCTCAAAGTATCTAGGAGTTGCCGCTAGATTTATTAAGAATATACAATCAATTTAGAAGACAGTTAATTGACATCGTAATTTTATCAAACAAACTTATTTTAAAGAGTTTTGTATTTAAATTGTTATGTACTCACAGGCAAATTTTAGGACCCGATTAATTTCATATATATTCAGTTACTATTTGTGTACATAAACGCACACAAGTAAATGTATATTCATTAAATAATTTCATACACGTTCACAAAGGGCCAATATTGTTGCTCCACTACAGATGCTCGCAACAATGGGTAGCCCGTGCGAGTGTTTGTCGTGCATTTGTCGAATGGGAATTATTAGAAAGGGCGCCGGGAAGGCTCGGGAATTCGCCCCAAAAGCAGTTCACATGAATCGTTCTCCCACTCCGGCGCTGTACAAAAAATCAAACACATCCCGAGAGAAACACAGGGGTTACAACGCGTCACTATACGACCATATTGATTTTTTCTCTCATTGTTAGTAAAATAATAAAATCACGGCGCGTATTAAAAAAAGATCTTGCGTCGATAGAATTTGGGTTGAATATTGAGTCTGAGTTTATTATTAATCGAAGCGTTAACGTGTGGAATGTTCGATTCTGCAAGGCCGCTTGCAATAGAAACTGCTCGTATCGTGAGTGAAATAATATTAACTGGACTGATTTCACATTTAATATGTACACGTGTATCTACTTCATCGATTCTACAAGGAGTAATTACTTTTGTTAAAGAGCGCTTGCGAGTGTTTTATGTAACTTTAATATTTAGCAATATGATTATATTGTAACAGTTTTCGATGATTCTGAGATAATATATTATGAAGTGCAGATCAAAATACGTTTGTTTAACAAATAGTTAATGTGATTGTGTTGATTTTGTCATAGCGGCTATGGGTGCGCCGGCGGTTCGGGCGCGATGAGCGGCGGGGGCGAGAACGCGCAGTTCGGCGCCACCGCCGCAATGGTCGCCGCGGCCACCACGGCCGCGATGCAGGACTCGCAGCCTTTCTCGCAGGTAAACCACCATTTACAATAAAATGAAGTGGCATTCAGACACATAGCAATTTGTTTTTGTTAAAAAAGGCCATCTTTGTCTTACAAAGAACTTAATGAGTACATTTTGAAATTCATAATTAAGAAATCATAAACTTCAATATACCTACACACCTACACTAGAAGCAAACCCCACTGAATGTTAATCAACTAACCGAAGGGACTTGAAATGCTATTCCAAATGAGACGTGAAATCAGTCACGTATACAATTCTATAGATGTCGTTATTTTCATTTTCCAGATGCAAAACAACATGACTATGGGAAATCCCCAATATGGCGCGATGAACGGCTACGGTCAACAACGCAGCCATAATCCGGGAATGACCGGGATGGGGATGGGAGGCAACGGCGGGATGAACGGAATGACCAGCATGGGGCAGATGGGAAACGCCGCTATGAACGGTATGAACCCCATGGCGCAGATGGCCAACATGGGTATGCACGCCAACATGATGCCGTCACAAATGGGGCCTGGACAAATGAGCAACTCAGCGAAGATGGGGCCGGGATACCAAAGGCGACATACGCCTTATCCATCGGGCACCATGCTTATGGGTCAGAGGAAGACGCAGTATATGAGCGGGCAGCCCGGCTTTGGGCCCACTCAGTACCCAGCGGGGTACGGTGGCCGACCGGGCTTTCAGGGGCAATACCCACCGCAGCAACCATTAGGACCTAGCGGTAACTTCGGTGCAGCAATGAGAGGAACAATGAGGCAATCAACGCCGCCCTACTCAAACCAGGGGCAGTACTTCAATGGTGGCGTGCCAAGCCAGTTTCCTCAGCACCAGAGCAGCAACGCGCAGTATGGTGGGCAATATGGCGGACAGTTCGCGCAGGAAGTCGCTATGCGCACTAACATGAGCTATCAGCATAGTCCAGTTCCTGGAAATCCTACGCCGCCGCTTACGCCCGCTAGCAGTATGCCCCCTTACATCAGCCCCAATGGTGATGTGAAACCCCACTTCAACGAGCTCAAACCACCAATGGGCATGCAAAGTAAGAAAATTAGACAATTTACATTTGTGAAACAACAAATCGATATGCTATGAAACAAGTCCACTAAACCTTGTTATTATTTTCAGATGACGAGCTCCGGTTAACATTCCCCGTAAGAGATGGTATTATATTACCACCATTTAGATTAGAACATAATTTAGCAGTTAGCAATCATGTATTTCAATTAAAACCCACGGTCCATTCGACGTTAATATGGAGGTAAATATTGTAGTAAAGTTATACATACATTGAAGTATAGAAGAGAATTACAGAGGTCAAGGATTTAACCGTTTATTTCTTCGCAGATCGGACCTTGAGTTACAATTAAAATGCTTCCACCACGAGGATAGGCAGATGAACACAAACTGGCCAGCGAGTGTTCAAGTGTCGGTCAACGCGACTCCATTAGTAATAGATAGAGGAGAGAACAAAACATCACACAAACCATTGTACCTGAAAGAAGTGTGCCAGCCAGGCCGAAATACGATACAAATCACTGTCTCAGCCTGCTGTTGTGTAAGTATCTCCTAATATCGCGATCGCGATCAATTAAAATGAATTAATAATAAGCCAGCATTCTGGCTTTCAAGAAATATGATTAAGGACTGTTTAAAGCAACAAAAATGACAAAACTTATACTCTTTCTTTTTTCCAGTCGCACCTGTTTGTTTTACAATTAGTTCACCGACCGAGCGTACGAAGTGTGCTGCAAGGTCTATTAAGAAAGCGCCTATTAACAGCAGACCACTGTATTGCCAAGATAAAGATGAACTTCAACCAGACGCCGACGAATGGTAGCAATGGATCCAACACTGCTAACGATAGGGACAGCATTGAACAAACAGCTTTAAAAGTATCGTTAAAATGTCCAATCACGTTTAAGAAGATCACTCTACCGGCACGTGGCCACGAGTGCAAACACATACAATGCTTCGATCTAGAGTCGTATTTACAACTAAACTGCGAACGAGGGTCATGGAGGTGTCCGGTTTGCAAGTAAGTACTGCTCCCGACGTGCCAGTCGACATCACACTTTTGTTTAATGGAACTAAGTTCTCACAAAATCATTTCTTTACAGTAAACCAGCACAGTTAGAAGGCCTAGAAGTTGACCAATACATGTGGGGTATCCTTAACACGTTGAACAGTTCAGATGTAGACGAAGTCACAATTGATAGCGGTGCAAACTGGAAGGCAACTAAAATCGCCAACAATACTGGCATTAAGGTGAGTATTTGTCACGAGACATTTTATTATTATTTATCCAAATTATTATTTTTAAATTCTTACGTAATGGTAAAATGTGTTTAAGACATTATCTTACTTTTCACAGCAAGAAGAAGATAGCAATGATGGCAGCGTAGGAAAGCGCAGTAAAGCAGTATCACCAGGCTCCATGAACATGCCTACAATGAATAACTGGGACATGAATCAAGCACTATCACCATACCTTCCCCCTGACATGAACACTATCGCCAGCGGCTCAATGATCTCTTCGTACAACCAAAATGGCCAGAACAGAAATTCAAGTTCGAATAATCAGAATTATGACTTCGGGATGAACAATGGGCCTGGTAGTAATGAGTATGCTGGAAATGGACCTCTTTCGCATCTGAATGAGAGCGTCAACTCATTAGATCCTCTCAACGCGATGGAGAAAAGCCTTAACGATCAGGTAAAACCATATTACCTACATGTCCATCAAACGTTGAAACCGAACATAGGTTTCAAAAATTCGAATCACTCTAACCAATAGTACAAAACTTAACTTTATTAATTAAATAAAGTGGAACGTTTCTAGTAGAAACCATTTTCTTACTTAATGGTTTTATTGTTCTACAATGTTAAGAGCTGGTTGGAGACAACAAATTGTGCTCGAGTAGAGAATCAAAAAAATCACTTACTTACATATAATCGCTGTGTTAAGGACAAGGCTTGTAAAAAATATAGATTATTAGTAAGGTCCTAAGGAGGTGGGTCTCAAATTCAAGTGATCCCGTACCTGCGAACCAGATCCCATTGCTCAAAGTGTACGTGTTGTCCAGATGCCGCACACCCCGCACACGCCGCACACGCCTGGCTCCGCACACACCCCGGGCGGCGGCGGCGCGCACACGCCGGGCTCCTCGCACACGCCGGGCCCGCCCTCCGTGGACCACCATTCGCTCACCGATGTCGACATACCCGCCGACCTCAACTTTGATCCTGCAGCCGTCATAGATGGAGAAGGGACAGATAATCTCAATGTGAGTATCTTTAAAACTCAGACTATTAAATACTTCTTAAGTTCTGGATATAAATATAAAGACACATAATTATCATATCGATGGGCTTACAAAGGCAATATGGCTGGATGAAAACAATGATAAAGAGAAGCAATATGAGTCAATTAATATTCTGGCTTGAATTTAGTCATCAATTTGTAATATATTATCTAGTGCATTTACATATAGACAAGTAAGAATGATTTACATATACCTACACAAGTAAGTATGCTTACAGAAAAAAAATAAACATTCAGCTGGGATAAAAAAATATAATTTAATGCAAATATTACTAGGAAGCGCCAGACAGATTTGCAATACAGTTCAATGTAAAGGGCATTGAACTTAATATCTCTTAGTAGGTACCAAACAATAAATTATGAACCGTTTTTCTTTTCTAGAAAATGTATAGGATCACGATAAATGTCAATTACACTTTTTATTTCTGTTCTTGAAATAAAGATTGTCAATAAATGTAGGCGGGTACTAATAGCCCCCCCATTGCAAATTTATCTGGTGTCTACCATAAGAAGCATCCAACAGCAATAAAAGCAAGCCAATCCTGACTATTATTTTTTAATTCCAGTTATTGCCGGAGACAAGTGTGGACCCGATGGAACTGCTGTCGTACTTAGACGCACCTGCGCTTGGTGAACTATTAGCGACGCCGCCGTCGTCATCGTCGTCGGCGGGCAGCCATCCACCGCGAGCGCCTTCCTCCGATGACCTCCTGGCACTGTTCGAGTGAACACACGGTGACCTGCCGAGAAGTACGTAGACGGGATTACGTAAAGAATTGTCAATTAAAATCACCACTACAAAGGAAACTCAAGATCTCGATTTGTACTTAAAGAAGATACTCTATTTCGCCCGTTTCATGGTTACCGCACTTCATTGAGCGGAAAAATACTTGCTAACATCTGTTACCGTCTACGTTACTCGCTTGTTACACTGAGAGATTCGTTCGTCTGAGAGTCAAACTAGGCGTTTGTTCAACTCGCAATGAAGCCAGAAGCCCGATATTGTGATATTAGATTTTAGTTCCTTCTCCACGTGTCGCTGGGTTGAATATCGCACAGCGTTCGAACAGTAGATGTCTTCAGAATCTCTGTCACCTTGTAAAGGTGTTATCGTCTAGTAGAAGTTCCGACCACGCTGTCGTGTTGAAAACAGCGACACACCGAGGCATCGATTGTTGAAACAATGGTGTTGGAGAACATTTATTAGGTATATAAGTAAAGTATTGGAGGCAAACGGCCATAGACACTGCGGTGTTGTGCATGTATAGTTCCTCGCACCGCCGTACACACGGTGGCGCTACTAAGCTCCTTTAATATTCTAAACTCTAGCATAAACTGTAACACAAATTTTCATTAATAATTCATCTTCTTATTCGATATAATTGTAATCGATTAGAGTTTTTTTTATTTTGTGTCCATAATTTGTGAATAAGTTCACCGGGTGTAAATAATAAAGAGGAGTTATTTTATTTGTGCTAGTTGTTTCGTGTACTGTGGGCGGAGTCGGGCGGCTCCTGTACGTATAGGCTAGCCGAGCGCGGCCGGCCCGTCCGGAGGCATTGTGAATCTTATAGTTCCTATTGGATGCGAGCGAACTATAATGTTCAATTGCCATTTACTGTAAACATATTCCTTCAAGTTTTCGCATATTCTGCATTTTTAAATGGTAAGATATGATAGGATTCGTGAGTATAACGCTACTCGCTTTTGGGTGATATATTCTAAATGAGTTGTTTGAAATCAACAAATAAATGGTAACAAATTAGTTACAAAAGTATATTGTAAATGTGAGTGCAAAAATGAACTCTGTTAAATTATTTTGCGTTATGTGAATCGAAGAATGATAGAAATATATTTTAATTTCTATATAAATAGTAATGAACTGTATTATTTGTAAATATGAATCTAGATAAGAATATTATATTACTTAGTTATATATAGGAGAAGAACATGGCAGATACTTATATGACGGCCAGTTTAGTATAGTATTACTAAATTAAAGAAAAAATCTACACATGGTTTTACATGTACATACAAAATTACCATACCTATTATACAAGTCTATGCGTTTGGAGCCCAGTACAGTAAGCTAACAACTTCCTTTCAACTGTTGAGTCTCTTGTTTTTCATTTCTTTTTTAACAACCATTTCATTACTGTTTGAATTTGTTTCACAATGTTATGTCATTGAACTAGTCCCTTCGTTTTGCATTGATTTTGTACGAGAATAAGTTCCTTTTGAGTTATAATCAAATATGTTTATATAAGTATCATTAGTTTTTCAATTGCAAACTTGTAACAATGTCTCTCGCACATATTCAATTTATTTCAATAATCTCGCATAACTTTAAGTTGGTCAAACTGTATTTGTGCTCTGAAACGTTTCTCTATTTACAAGTGCAAACCGCCAATATAAAAATTAATAGAAAAATATTTTACATCCGTGCTCATCTTAATTTTGTTTCGTTTGCCCACCTCAGATACATAAAAGCAATAATAAGGAAGTGCTGATAAAATAAATTTTATTTAAATAGTTAAATGCAATATTTTAAAAGTATTTAAGTATACACTAAATAGGAATAAAAATTGCGATGAGCATCGAATTGACAAAATCTTATTTCACGTATTTTCAAATGTTTGGTTCCAATTTTTATGTTTCTAGTAATGTTGCGCAAGCAAAATCAATTTGTTGTAACTTTTTTTATATAAGTACCTAGAGTAACGCGCAGCGCAAATTGTCAACTTTTGTATCTAAATGGAATTAAGTTCCCATAAAATATGACAATCGTGACACCATAATTCATTTAGATGTTGTAAAATTTTCTATCAAACATTACTTACGGTTAAATTTTTAATAATAACACTCTAGAAAGATATCTCACAATTAGAGTCGATCGAAACTGTCGATTCATTCACTATCTTATGTAAATTGATGATTTGCGCATCTTTACTTCATGCTATGAATATGGATGCCTCTTTAGAGTTAGTCAAACTATTACGGAAAAACAATAAAATTAGTATTATACAAAGCCGTGGTCAATTATTCAGACAAGTTAAAAATAATTTACGAATTGTTGTCAAGTTTTTGTTGTCGTTCGTTCGTGGTTGATTCATTGTGTGTCTAGTTGATCACAGCTTTAGCATAAATTACATAATTTTAAGGGACCTTCAATTCCAGTTAGCTAGATCTATTTATTGTAGTAAATATTGCTATTGAATGGATCATCGCAACGATTTTTGTATGACCAAATAGTAATTTTTTACATGTTTACCTATTTTAGGTAATTTAAAAGTAATGAATTTGTTTATATAAAAATTGAAAATATCACAAAAAATTTATAGCATATCACATTATAAAATAGCAAAAATCGAAGCGAATGATTCATCCAAGTGAGTAAATGATTACAATATAATATATATATTTTGTTGAATATTATAATGAACTGCTGTGAAGTAGATTTTGCTCGTACAAAATATAAGCAGCATTTGGAAATAAGTGAAAAAGAATTCTAAATAAGGTAACATGCGACCCATGACTCAGAAGTTAATGCAAAGCCAAACTGTACTGTAGCGTGTTTAACATTTGAACATTACCTAAGTGAAAATTTTAGTAATCAGGTTGGTACCCACTGAATTCATTTCGAAATGTGTAAAATGAAAAAACATAACATTTTTATGTTATTGAAAATAAAATAAATCTAAAAATTATAATGTGTGACTTTCATTTATTTTTTGCGTAACAATGATCATACCTACCTACTGTAGATCGATCAATAAGACTAACGAACTTCTGCCAAAGGCTTCAAAATAAAGAATCTAGATGAGTAAAATTTTACTTAGGTACGATTGAACCTGATGTACCAATTAAAGTTTATATTGAACAAACAATAATAAATCGTTACTCAGACATGCAGATAATTTAATTCATTGTACAGAGAATAAAAACCAATACAAATTTTCGCATGGGAGAAGATGTCCTATTTAATTTCTAGCAGGATCATATACATTTTAATAATAAGAAATTAACTTAACTCCTGAAGCAAATCATGCTTATACCACTGCATCATAGGGAAATTTTCTCCTAGTAACAGCAGTCTAGGCTATGGGAAAAGCATGCTCACCAGTCCACATACAAGTAAATAATAGACATTAAAGTTGACTATCAATTTAGAACAACAAACGGGTATCAGATACGGCCAGATAAACCTGTTTAGTGTTCAAAACGACACCTAATTATAAAAGTTTACATGGTGAAATGCTTTGAAATCCAACCATTACACTGTTGTGTTCGCAAGAAGTCAAACCAGTATGTGGGCTATTTATAAACGAAAATAAAACTAAACCCGAAGGATTCAGTGCTTTATTAAAGCTTCTCCAGTTTTGTATACGTAGCTGTCTAAGTTATCGATGTTGCCATACGCGTAACCAAAGACTAATAATGTTTAACTAACTCCGACTTTGTCATTGTATGCTTTCAGTGACTTTCTTTTTGGATAACCTAACCTACCGGGCATTTAATAGCCTGACTACTTTCCCTACAGACTACGCTCCAAGTACCTACTGAGATGAAAGATGACAACTCAAGTATTGGATACAGCTACGCCTTTGCCCATTAGATGATTAGGCTATAGGCTAAAAATTAAGTAACGTATTTACAACGAAATGGCCTTAGGAAGACTATTTAGAGGACATTTTTCGGTAAGAGGACCCTAAGTAACCTTAAATTAGCAGTACTGATTGACATTACTCGATTTTTGGTAGTTTTATTAAGCTGACAACATCGCACACTCGCACGCGCAGCAAAGCCTTCTCGCACGCACACACATAAATGAATCTCATGTAAACACGTGCCCTATAGCGCAGACAGTGAGACAGTCGATTAGTCGACGGGTCCGCGGCAGGTATCGCGCCCCGTCCTACCGGTTCAACGATAAAACGATCGAAACGAACTATATTGTATTCTAAGCATAACGAACAACAAGACAGTTTTTTTAACATTAACAGTGCGGTAGTGTGCGCGCGGTTTTGAAACAACCGAGGTATGCGTTCGTAAACTTCTCTTAAGTGCATAGCGGTATCGCGGAACCAGATTTTAAGTCCTCAATGTATTGAAAGTAGCTTTTCTGTTGTTTGTTTAGTCGACCTATTCATGTACTGATCTTGTATTCAATATCAAGACTGCAACGAGACCCTGACGTATAGACTATAGGTAAGTTTAACTTTATTAAAGTGTAACTTTATGTCTAGTTTTATGTGATAAAACTTAGATATCAATTTGGTATGTTATGTACAGCAATGTATTGGTATGTACAGCAATGTATTCCAACACGTTCACTATTATTTTCATTCATGTTGACCAACACTGGTTGTAGTCTCTTTGTAATACCTATAATAGAGAATACCTTATGAGGTGATACAAAGGCGCTGACATGAAATAATAGGTAAGTATAAATAAAGAACGATATTAAATATCGTTCACAGATCTAAAATTTTAAGATCTATTTTCCTCAGAATGTTTACCTACTTTTAAAAGCTTGAAGTAATAGGTACGACTTATTTCTACTATTTTCTTTGTTACATAATTCAGTTTCATAAATACAAGTGCGACTATTCTGAGAATCTTATCTTGTTTTGAAGTCTTTTTTGGACTTTTTTAGGAGCGCAAGGGTCGGGTTCGTTTATCAGCAGGTAGATGTCTTAAAAGTTAAAACTCATTTTCGGCGAACGTGGATTTTAACAACGACAACATTGCGAACAAGTTTGTCCCTCTCCCTCTAATATTATGAGCAGTTTGAATTTATCCTTTCTTAGAATTTATCCTTTCAAAATGAATTTTATAATAGCATCATACTGATTTTAATGGAGGTCACAGTCTATTGATCTATTTTTCCTTGATATTATTACCTTTTTTTAATTTCTGTAAAATACCACATCTGAGAAACTCTATGACTAATGGTTCCAAGACATTTAGAACCTACATATAAATAAACTCCGAAAGGTCGAAACATACATGGACACATTCATGCATTTTCTAACTTGAACTGGACTACTTCGGCTGGACTAGTTAAGTATCATCAATGTTGATAAACTCATAAAAAAATTGACTCTCAATCAACTTTCAACAATTTTTTTTTTTGGAATTTGATAATTAATTGAAATTAACAGTTTATTAACACAATAAGTAAGATACAAAGAATAAAACTAAGATGAAATACACGGTACTCCTTGAGAAATGTCTTCAACCAAATCTGATACAAAAAAAATTTGGTGGAGAAATAAAGACACTGGGCGTTATACATATGAAAAGATAATCCTAAGAAATACTTTCTGCACCGATCGACTCTTATTCCAAAAACAAAATTTATCAGGGTTTTAAGAAGCCAGGTGTATCATGTTTAAGCCAACCAGACAAAGACTCGCACTTTGCGAACAATGGCGACATTACACATGTACTCTATGTACCTATTTATTTAGACGCCAACCGTCTACTTACGGTATATGAGTTATGAGTACCTATTTTGCTTGATTCACACAAGACACCTAAGTATTACCGTTAGATGTTAGATATATTGCTATTACGTCTAGTGCAACAAAACGTTTTGGAAACACATTAATAAATTATTATTGTGCTAAGGAGTGGAATTCCCTACCATAGTCTGTTTCCTGATAACTATTATCAAGAGTGAATAAGGTACCTCCTTCTAGGGAAGCGTGCTCCATCTTCGACTGTGGTCGAACTACTACGACTACTACGGTCGAGCTTACTATCAGGCAGGTGATTGTGGTCAAACGCGTGCCTATGAATAATTAAAAAAAGATAGAAGAAATCGTCAAAAAAAATCAGGCCAGTTAAAAGGACACAGTGAAACACCAATATTTGGAAAAATCTGTTTTCGGAAATCGCTGCACGATTTAATTAAATTGATTCGAAATAACAAAACTATTGAAAGATATACCAGCACCATGATCGCATGAACTCACGACCTCTTAAAATCTCGGCTTCTACTCTTTCATGGTCCTCTTCGTGCTTCTAAACAATTAATATTAATTTAATGATTGCCAAAATCTCTATACAAACTTGTGCTCAATATTCTAGGTCATTATTATCAATTTGTGTTTTGTTTTCAATGACTATTATATAACATCATTATTTTTTGTATTTTCATCATGATTTTGGGGTATTTAAAAAACCGAACCCCACCTGTTTATGTTTGTGTTTTGATCTTACTAAATCAAAACACAATCATAAACAGGTGGGGTTCGGTTTTTTCTGTCCCTGTTCCCAAGTCATTGAAAACAACGTAAATCCATCCTGGGCACACAGGTGCCTACTGAAACCACCAATAAAAGTCAAGCAGCTACAAGCTACTATAATGACTTGAAGGCAACTTTTTTGCCCTTTATTATTCTCAAACAAATACGTTCGATGAGCTGGCATCGCAGTTAGAACTAGAAGGATAATGAGCAATCAACACGCGAACATGATGCTATATCTGTTGCGAGCACATGTCGATATATATCTGCGATGACCACAGACATCGTAGGGACATTAGTCATGGATGACCATTTACTGGACTTTGGAATCGATGCATTTTAATAATGGAAGTTATAGGTAAGTAGATTCCGTGAATTTCCGTGTTCGGTTATGGTCAAGGCGCCCGCGTTTGTCGGACTGCGAATGCATACAGCTAGCAAAGTTTTATCTAGGAACATTATTATTGATTCAAAACTCTATTCAAGCTGTTGTGAGACCCTTCGATATATACATACCTATATATGTATATATCGATCGATATTGGTGGCCTGTTGGTCTAGTGGTTAGTGACCCTGACTGCTAGGACGGAGGTCGTGGGTTCGATTCCCACACAGGACAAATCTTTGTGCGATGAGTACGATTATTTGTTCTGTATCTGGGTGTGTAATTTATCTATAATATGTATGTATTTAGAAATATATAAGTATGTTTATCAGTTGTCTGGTTGCCATAGTACAGGCTCTGCCTAGTTTGGAATCAGATGGCGATGTGTTGATTGTCCCAAGATATTATTATTATTATATTTTTACCCACTACTCATGGGTAAAAGCAGTGGTGGCCCGGTGGCAACAGGCCCAACTTACATTTCATTGTCTGTAGGTCGTGGATCAATCCCAGACAGGAACCTTAGTTAGAGCAATTTATTTCGTCAACACTGTATCAGAAACGGTGAAGGTAAATTTACTTTTACCTTCACCTACAATTGAAAAGATGTGAATGTGACATCCACAATCCCGTACTGGGTCCGCGTGGTGGATATGGCACAATCTCCCCTGTCGCAGGGAGAAGACCTATTTCCGAATGTTTTTAGGCCGATTACCTACGCTTCACAAGTTACAGTTCTATAAAAGCCTTACTTATTGCAACATCATTGAACTGAAGTGCATATTCTGCAATGAGTAAAAGAGTTCGTACTGGGTCGCTCTAAAACGGCCTCAACCGTTGCAAAAGCAAATTTTAAAACAACAACCATTTAAAATGATACGAATCGTGACGATCGTGCGTTACGTTTTCATCGCTAAGCCTTGCGAAAGTCTTCTCTCCCATCGACAAGTACAGGGTTGGCTATTAGCCATGATTATGTAAACGCAACAAAGGTGCTTGCGTAAGTATGGAAAGATTATTTTAGATTATAAAATAATGGTAATGACTTCTGTTAAGTACTACAATGAACTGTGTGGCGTGCATTGCCCTACTTAATGCAAATCAATCGATGTTCAATGACCCTAACCAGATCGTTATTCTTAGTTAAGGGCATTGGTTTATTTACTGGTAACGTTAAGTATTCAATGCTTGTTGAAACAAGCAGTGAACGCTCCAGCATGACCTCGCAGCCCTAGTGGATTGCAGAAGACTCGTAATTTTAAGCAACAGTAAATGCTATGAAGTTTATTGGACCAACAAACGATAACCGTCGCGAACTGCCTTTTCATTGTAGTTATAATATCATATAAGTTCACATTTCTTTTACTTAAATTATTCACATACCTGCACAATTTTGGTACTGAATGGGAAAGTTAATTACCACAAACCATGCAAAACTCGCGGGGCTTTGAAACTTATTACTTAGCAGATTACACTACACTACACTGAATAACCGTACGTGATATCCATAGAAGTCTATAAGCAATTATAATCTATCGATGCCGTTCTGACCTTTATGACTCTAGACCCATCGCTTATATTCATTTGTGATATATTATCCAATCATGCATCGCCACACCATATTTTCGCGCAGTCGCAATAACCGCTGTTCATGAAACTTACTCTGTTTATACTCTTTTGTTGCAATACTTGCCACTACTAATTAAGTACTCTTAGTACTCTCTTCTAGACACAATACAGTTAACTTTTTGACATTTACTGCCGTTCGATTCTGTCGACATATCAAGGTGCACACCTAGGCGGAGTGAACGACCATAGAGCTGTCATTCCATCTTATCAAGTATGATTTGACAACTCACCCATCGTTCACCCCGCCCAAGTGTTCACTTCGACACGTTTACAGTATCGCACAGCTGTTACCATTAAGAAAAGTCTATGTGGTAAGTCGGAAGGTACTCAACCTACCACCACTATCATTTTACCTTTGTTGATGATAAAAGATAGGTAACTGAAAGAAGACAGAGTTATGGCACTGTGTTTAAGAAAATATAAAAATAATCAAAATCAATAGTTCTTCTTTGCACTTCACAAATATACCCTGTGCGATAAGACCGCCCATTGTACACTTGTCTTTATAAACTTTTTACCTGTGATTGATGTGATGTGTACAATAAAGTATATTATAAATAAATAAATAAATAAATATACGATACATCTACTTAATAATTTATAATTAAAAATCACAACGCCTGTCCAATTATTCAGACACGGCTAATTGGTGACGCATGATCGTCTGCAGAAAATACGAAAGGGTACTTTCATAAGCATAAACAGAAGTTTAGTACAATTAGAATATTTCACCCCGCAATTGATTGCTGCCGTGAGCTTCTTGAGAAGTGGTTCCGCCGGCGGCCTCGACGGCCTGACTCCACAACACTTAGTGCAGGCGCCGGGGAAGCTGGTGAGTTACTTAGGAGCTTGTGGCTCTAGTAAAACCAATGCTCTCCGGCGGCGTGAAAGATGCCGTCATCGATGTTTTGTACGGAGCAAAACTTTGTGCCCTACGCAAGGACGGCGGCATTCGTCCCATTGCTATCGGGTGCACCTACAGGAGTATGGCAGTCAAAATTTGTTGCAAATTGTTCGATGAGAGATTAAAAAACAAATTCCAGCCCCAAAGCTTGGTTTTGGCTCTAGAAGGCTGTGAGGCTGCCGTACATGTATCTACTTTCCTAAATTCTATGAGAGATTAAAAAACAAATTCCAGCCCCAAAGCTTGGTTTTGGCTCTAGAAGGCTGTGAGGCTGCCGTACATGTATCTACTTTCCTAAATTCTGGCAAAGGTGAAGTTATCCTCAAGGTTGACGTCAAGAACGTATTTAATTCTGTTGTAGGCGACATTAATACCGCCACAAAAAATCAACGTAGCAGTATCAACAAATGAGACTCGCAGCGCCATCTATCTCGACAGCTGCGAACTAATTGGACAAAATCCTGAATCGCGATATCAGAGTTTACCGTGCGATTAGAACATATGCAAAGCCCGAATATCAACTCTCGAGCAGTTGCCCACCAGACAAACCAACCGTCTGGTCGGAGGATCCTCCCTTTTCAACGGAGGTATGCGGGACTTTACTCTCTGTACCGCTACTTCCAAACTGGTGACCTCCGACATTGAACGTCAGCGCAGCCTTCGTGCCGCTACTCCATCATGACGTCATCATCATCATCATCACTTCTCCTCATCCTGACCTCAAGCTCTCGAGCAGAGAGTCATACAGCCAGCCAGTACCCTCGGCTTCTACGGGTATCCTGACCACCAGCATGCAGCAGACGCGCATTCCTGGTCAGCATCCCTCAGCCTCTATCATCAACCTCATCAGCGAGCTTGGCAAGCACACTGCACCTTCGGCCAGTCACATGAAGAGCCTTGAAAAACCTCTCCTGTTCGACGCCAGCAGTCACGTCAGCACGTCGCACAGCTCCGACCCACCTTGGCAAGCACACTGCACCTTCGGCCAGTCACATGAAGAGCCTTGAAGAACCTCTCCTGGTCGATGCCAGCAGTCACGCCAGCAGTAGCGTCGGGGCACCGCAGACAGTTCCGACTCACCGTGAACTCTGCGACGCAGACAGTTCCGACTCACCGAGAACTCTGCGACTTCCGGTTCCGACGCACTGGAACCAACCTTCCACTGGCCTGGCAAGCATCTCAAGATGTATGGACTCCTCCACTATCGACCTCCGGTCTCCGGAGGGGAGTGATGTAGGCAACATTAATACCGCCAAAAAAAATCAACGTAGCAGTATCAACAAATGAGACTCGCAGCGCCATCTATCTCGACAGCTACGAACAAATTGGACAAAATCTTAAATCGCGACACACACATGTTTTAATCGCACAGTTTACTGTGCGATTAAAACATGTGCAAAGCCCGAATATCAACTCTCGGGCAGTTGCCTACCGGACACCAACAACCATCCGGTCGGAGGATCCTCCCTTTACAATGGAGGTATGTGGGACTACACCCTGTTCCGCTACCTCCAAACTGTTAACAGGGACACCTTGTTGGCGGAAGTAAAAAAGGAACTACCTGAAATGTTTGGTTGTATGTGGCAATGTAACAGGCACCCCTCTAAATTATTATATACTTAAAGAAAACCTTTTAGAATCTGCAGTTGGATGCCAACAAGGTGATCCTCTCGAGCCAGTCATATTCAGTTTGTCTATTCATCCCGAGATCCCATCATTCAACAACTAAATTCCAAATTTAACGTCTATTTGGATGATGGAACACTAGGAGGTGACGTAGACACCGTTTTGAAAGATTTCCCATTTCTGAAAACTCAATTTTAATCCACCGGCCTTGATCTCAACCCATATTATTATTATACTCTTTGTCTCAACCATTCCAAATATGAAATTTTTCTTAATGACAATACCGACAGACATTCGACCCTACAAAAAATTTATGGAGATAAAAAGTTCACTGCACCTCTTATGTTCCCCTATTTTGGAAGACAGTTTTCACCACTAATTGACGGAAAAATTGATCATTTTAATGATATTTCGGAATGTCCTTCTAAAATTAACTTACATGTGGCCTTCACCCTCATTAGATATTGCTGTTTTGGGTCAAATTTCATGTATTTCCTCCGCTCTTCCCCGTTATGGAAGCAATCACATCAGCTTTTGGACAAAATTTACCAAATTATTCGATAGACTCTAACATCAATCCTAAATGTGGCCTTGGATGACCGAGCGTGGCTGTAAGCCACACCATTCGTTTCGGTGGGCTCGGCATCCGCAAAATTTCCAGTGTGAGTTTACCGGCCTTCCTGTCTTCGGTCCGCAGCACTGAAGAGTTAACCACAAGAATTTTAGCTCCATCACTGGTTGACTTTGAATTGTCATGTCTGACTGAAGCAGTGAATGCCTGGAAAATGGTTTTCCCGAATACGGCGTTGCCCGAGAACCCATCTTCCCAGAGACAATGGGACGAACCGCTCTGCGTGTTGGTACGGAAAAACCTCTTAAATACGTCAACCAACACTGCTGAGCGTGCCCGCCTGCTGGCTGTGGGTGAATGGGAGTCGGGCCTCTGGCTACAGGCATTACCGTCACCTAACATAGGTACTATGCTGAGTAACACCACCTGCCAGATCGCTACAAGCGCCGCTAGGAGCACCTAGTGAAGCAGTCGACTGCCTCGGACACCGTGACCGTTCCTGGGTTACCTATCATAAATTCGAAAAATATTTGACCGAATTTCATTTCACCTAAAACTTTTCAACTATTATCGTTTCGTTTTTATTTTACTTCATCGAAGTCACGTCTGCCACTGTATCAGTTGACCTATTATCAATTCGATTTTTTTCGTTACTCCGACGTTTCATTTGGTCGACTTTTTTTTACCGAAGTTACACTTAGCCGAAATAACATTATTGTTTGAAGTATTATGTTTCCAAACATTCAAACTAATTATTTAAATGTAATGGCACTTAACAAAACAGTTGATTATGAATAATTAAGTGGTTCCAGTAAAAAGCATGCAAACAAGCATGCAGCACCAGACACTCAACTGAACCGACTGCTCGGCGCATCCTGGACAGTCTAATCTAACACCTTATAAGACTGGCCAATACTTTCCTTGCGCTGGTAGAGCTAACGCCCGCCTGGTTCGCGACCACCCTCCCACCGGAGTTCGGCGTCAAACAGCCTGCTGTGTTTCGTCGATGCGTGGGAGAATCAGTGCTTCAAGGCATCTTCTGGGCACGCTCGCTTCATCATGGATCTCATCTATCGTTTTCCATCAGTTGTGATCGAGGTCAAGAGCTAGCCCATTCATAAAATTAAAAAAAAGGCAGGCATGCAGCATGCAAGCGCCTTGCAGCATACAAGTAAGCATGCAGCGTGCAAACAACCATGCAACATGCAAGCAGGCATGCAACATGCATGATGCAGCAAGCATTGTTTCTGTCACAGCTACGGTGCTGCGGGGTTTGGGCGGCCCCACGCGAGCTTATCGTCGCAGATGGTTTTAACGCTCACCTTCAGGCCTTCAGACCACCTGCTCCTCAGCTCGCGGGCCGCCCCACCCCTCCGCGCCTACGCGGGCTTAAATTATACTCTAGAGGTAGGGCAGACAAGACTGCGTGAAGTCGGTTTTGCAGCGATTCGTTTCTGTCACTAAATTTTGTAGCACAACCTATTGACTTTTTATGACACTATTTTAATTTAATATTGAAAATGCTACCAAGTAACCGGCTATATATTTGTGACCAAATAATATTCCTTAAAATGTTGTTTCGGTGTGGTGAAAATATGTCAAATGAAAAAGTTCAAAAGAGGCTTCGGCCAATAACAAAAATTTAATTTGTAAATCGGCGCAAAATAGCTCGGTAAAATAATACCTATGGCATATGATACTACGATGATCTAAAAATATGTCAAATAATGGGAAAAAAAGATGTCGGTCAATAGTTTTCGATAAAATGAAATTCGAACAAAAACAATTCGGAATAGTGATCGCCCCCTTTCCTGCAGTAGAAGGGCGGGCCGGATAGCACGGCACTCCAGCATTAATGATATCATCCGTCGGGCTCTTTTCACCGCCGGGGTGCCAGCTGTAGAGCTACTTTCTACTTATTCTATGGTCTCAGGAGGCCGTGTTTGACGTATTGAAAATCGCCTACGCCACGCCACCGTTGACAGAATCTCACTTATCTCGAGCCCAGGATCAGCGTAACTGTTTACCCCGTTCACCCCGTCAGGAGTTGATTATGCAAAAATTGTCATGTACACCTGTTTCAATTATCCCACTTTTAATTTTTTCATAGCATTCCAACGTAAATTGAAGCTATCAATAATGGCATTTTTATAGAAATCATTTAATTTCCGTGTTTCAACATCATCGGACCAAGCATATGATAAGATTCTCCCTAGTACGTTCAAAATCAAAAGTCATTTATTCAAATTAGGCTGAGAGCCAGCACTTTTTGAACGTCAAATTTTACATAAAGACAGTCCCCCAAAACGCCCACCCGTCACCACTTCCTAGTGTTTTAGCTGGGAAGAAGAAGTGGCGCAACAAACTCCCCAGCAACACATTTGTCTGTTGCGTTTTAAGAACTTCAATTAAACAATAGTACGCAAAGTATTTTAAGACACAGGAACAAAAATAAATATGTATCCAACAACATGGAAATCATTAAATTAAATATTATTTACAACATGTTAGCTAGCACACTCCATTATACGAGATACGAGTACCATTAAAGTTCAAGCCGCGACATTTTTTTAGAGCATGTTTATACCCGTCGTAACTTTTAAACGACAGGTTCGATTTAATTTACACGGACTTAATCAACCATTTAAACGGATAAGGATTAATATCATGAAATCAAAATCACCATTTTTCCAAACCACCCGGGTTTTGATTGAATAATTTGAACAAAAAGCGGTCAGGGTGACTTAACCATAACAGTTAAGACATTATGGTGTCGCAGATTTTTTTTATAGATATTGATGCCTTCTATAAAATTGTAGTACATCACATTGCTCTATTGTCAACAGATTCCGCAGCGTACGCGATATAATTTTTTTTGGTATTCTTTCACATCTTTTTTTTATGGATGGAAGTCATCCATTGATTCCTCTTGCTCTGTGCGGAGCGGAAAAGAGTGTCTGACTACAGACTAAAACCCATCCGTGCGTCCGTCCTCCTAGAGTCCTAGTGCCCTTTGCTTTCCAGGGCCGCGGTAACTCTTTTGAACCACCTCACACCTTAGGTTACATTATCAAAATTTTCACACGGATCCCTAACTTTTTTGAAAATATTCTATAGCCTATGTCCATTAGGGATAATGTAGGATTCTAATGGTGAAAGAATTTTTCAAATCGGTCCAGTAGTTTCGGAGCCTATTAATTTCAAACAAACAAATATTTCCTCTTTATAATATTAGTGTAGATGTCTCAGCCAACTAGCTTAATCAGCCGTTTCATTAAAAGCCTGGGCGCCGTTTAATCAGCGAAGGTCGCTGAAAAATTGGCGCAGAAAAATGCGTGCGCTGCGCAGTCATGCACAATTTCCCGTCATACCACATATTTTTTCAGTGGCTGTGAGTTTGGAACAAATACATAACATTTTGTTCATTAGAAAACTAGCGTCAGACAGCATCAGTCTGTCTGACATAACGCTGAAATTGACCTATTTAGTGCAGCCGAGAGACACACCAAGTTTTTGGCATCCCTATATATATTTTTTTGTTATTTTTGTGTACTGTGCGTGTTTCATGTATGTGCTAAATGAATATTCTTTCTTTATAACTCATTTAACTAATTTTGATTTTTTTTATTTCATATCAACTGTATGAGTGAAGATAAAATAGTGTATCAATGACGAACAACAATAAATTTATCCCGTGTTTAAGTGTTAAATTGTTTTTTTCTTCAATAAACAGCTTTATATTTGCAAGCCAGTTCGAAATTCAAATAAAACCTTTGATAAGTTACTTCCTTGGTTGCCATGTTTCGGAGTACCTAAGAGATCGTTCCATTTTTAAATTACACGACAGATAGATATGAGTTTACTAGGTATGTAATTTATTTGGACGTTAAAACCATTAGTTAAAACCAACTTTTGCCAGCCGCTGCTCGCATGTATTTGGCCAGTAGGTACCTACAGGAATTTCAATTTATCTCGAAGAAGGTTATAAGTAATAATTATACTTAATAATAATCTGTGGCTTGACTGTCAACCAAGTGACAGGAATTTTTTCACTTCCAATTTTAATTAATTCAATAAATCAACTAATTCGCAATAAATCAATAGAAAATGGCTATTATAAGAAAAAAAAACAACAAGTAGGTAAGTATAATAAAAAACTGATGAAATAAGTACGACGTACCACGACGAACAATGAAAAACCATGTTGACAAGAGCCGCAGCTCGACGAGCACGCCCGACACCTTTTTTTTACGGATGGGAAATCATCAAATAACTCCTGCCGCTCTGGGTGGGTGGACCGCCAACAATAAATGGCTAATAAATAGTCAAAACTTGTCAAAATAATGCTCAAATATCCAAGCATGTTTGAGAAAAATTATGTTTTAGTAGTTTAGATTAATAATAATTATATGTGCCGTAAATGTTCCGGTTATCTCAATCTCTACATATTTTTAATAAAATAACGATAATACAGCGAATTTTCCTGTAAACTGAAGTTTTTGAATAGGTACGCATACTGACGCGTATAGGTACTTTAGTCACAGTTTGGCAAGGATTACATCATCGGTCGCCCTCGTCACCCATCGCGCTTCTCCCCACCTCTCCCCTTCCCTCCGCACCCGCCCCGCGACGCGTCGCTTGACGCTTCTACCTACAGTCCTACACGCCACGCAGTTGATCACAGTGCTCTCGGCCATACGGTTGATTATTTTGTTCAACCCGCGTTCAGTATCTATCACAATCACGAATATTTTATGATAATGCCACCGGCTTACAAATACTGCATTGTGCCAACATGTGTCAGTACAACAATAGTTACACCAAAAAAACTCTTTTTTCAAGTACCAAGACACGTAAAAGTTAGAGCGGAATGGTGCAAAATAATGAAGAGGAATGATAAAACTCCACTTTCAAGCAAAAGTAGTTTATACTGCTGTGAAGATCATTTCGACGTAAGTAGGTATTGCTTTGGTTTAGAAAATACCATATTATTGGTATTGATTAGAAAAGCAGCTTTCTAAATAGTATTTTTGTGAATTACATTATTCTATAAATTGTTTCTCCCTTCCTATGTCCGTTATAGACTGAAACCATCCAACCGATGTGGCCTAAACCGGTTTCATAAGAAAGGCAATAAGGCGATTTGGGACGGTTTTGGATCAATAAAACGGGATGTGTGTTAGTAATAAAATAATATAGCTTGTACTTAACATACATTACTCACCTGACCAGGATAGCGTTTAGATAATAATAATATATTTATTTAATGCAGACAGACTACACATACCATAACAATAACAATTACGAAAATGTTAAATGTCTTTCTTTTTCTCACAGGTCGAAACGGATATGAAAAACTACACAAAATACAAAAAGATGGGTGGAGTGCTTAAATTGAAAAAAGGTGTTGTTCCGCACAAATTTGATTGCCAAAAGAAGCAAAGGAATCTAGTTTTAGTGGAACTGTCTGCATATAAAAAACAAAAACAAATAGAATTTTTTGAAAAAGCCCTGAATACAAATATTTCTCCCGAAAACCTATTAGAAGTTCCGGTAGAATTCATAAAATGTGAACCTATAGATACTACTGAAAGTAATCATATCGGAGACAATAACATAGAAAAGACTGATGAGCATCACACAACGTAACGATAACACTAACAATCCTAGTCATAGATCAATTTTATTGAACTTCAAGTAAGTAACCGAAAAGCCTAATAAGGACTTCAGTGTCAATATGAACTGGGAACTTATCCTCTGGAGAAGAGGTTATTTTTGAGAGGCTTCTTAATAACTATAAGTTTCGTTCGTACCCTAAGCGAACTTCAACGGTACAATCAAAATTAGCTCAGATTAAAAACGGCGCAACAAAAAAATAACGAGGGGATGGCAGCCAGCGATCAGAGTTGTTAAGGAAGAGTTCAAAATTACTATCACCATTTTGTGCCACTGATGAAGATACTGTAAACATCTCATAAACATAAGCGGTTATTATTTATGTTAAAGATTGTTTGTTTGAATATGTTAAGAATAATAAATAATTCAAAAAACGAAAACTCGGTTATGATTAGTCTCCCTAGAACTCCCGAAACCTAGAACTCTACAGAACATCTTCGCCCGCGTTAGACGTGTTCTATTCCAAGGGCATGTACATACTTCTGAGATTAAAAGTCTATGACCCAATCCACTCCATGGTCTATCCGTGTGCAAATATTTATACCAATCTGTTAAGCAATTGCGGCGTGATTGACTAACAATCATTTAAACACACAGACTTTCTTAATAATTATTTTCAATTAATTAAAAATAATAGCACAAAACATAAGATATATTATTATTAGGATTAAAACTAATTTATTGTATGTTTTTTATTGTTGAAAATCTTATGGGAAGGTTTCGTCCATCCCTTTGTCTGTCTCTCTCAGTATTTCAAAACACTTTTTCTGGAACGCATGGAGGTGCCTAGCGTGGAGGTAGCTGGAATTAATAGGCGTATATGAGGGGGGAGGGGTCGGGAGCCCCCTCTTAACATATGATGAAAATAATTATCTTGGCCGAGCCACGTGTCGCTGGCCAGTTTGTTTTATCAAATCATCTTTCGTTGTTACTAGGTACCTATACTTGATTAAAATTCATTATGAACCGGTCATCAAACCTCTACTCCTTTTGGACATTTTTTTTGCAAAAAAAAGGCAATTGAACCCGTTTGTACATTTTTCACCTTTGACCCCATGTGAAAGCTGGTAATAATAAAAGTTGGCAAAAAGCCCAACAACGCACATATCACTTTTTTTTTAACTTTACCCCACATTGGGTATTTCTCCAGTATCATGATTGCATTCACAAACATACAGAAACAGCCAGACCCGGAACAATTACTATCTTGTAGGCCATACAAATAGAGACTCCGCTGTCCGTCCGTCCGTCCGTCTGTCACCAGGCTGTATCTCATGAACCGTGATAGCTAGACAGTTGAAATTTTCACAGATGATGTATTTCTGTTGCGGCTATAACAAAAAATACGAAAAACAGAATAAAATAAATATTTAAGTGGGGCTCCCATACAGCAATCGTGATTTTTTTGCCGTTTTTTATAGATAATGGTACGGAACCCTCCGTGCGCGAGTCCGACTCGCACTTGGCCGGTTTTTTTAGTATTCATTTCATAGTTGTACAGCTTTTTGTATGGTTTCATCAATGATATGGGTAAGTTCTTACTTCCAGGTTTTACAGTCTATATTAAATCTCAGAGTCGAGCGTCCGTATTTCTGAAGATGTGACTTTGATTTCAGAAGCACATTACTTTCCTTGAGACATTTGTACCTTTTGCTTATCATAATTACTGGTTACAAACACTGACTTGTCACTGACTGATCTTCGAAAAACATAGGTGTAACAAATTCTACTGAAAATATATATTTGGTTATGTTCATGATCTTCATTGAGTCGTAGTTCAAGTATTGAGAACTTGGCATGAACTGATTGAATTACACGCGTCTTTTGTCAATGTCGGTTCAATAACCACGCAAATGATGAAGCGAACGAGTGAGTGAACCTTCAATTTGCATCATACTAGAGTTTTAATATTGAGTTTAAAGTAAGTATAGGAAATATTATGATATTTTCTGAACTCATCGGCTATCTCTACAGACTTACAGAGTGAACAGTCGTTATTTTTAGGAGTAGCTTAGTAAGAATCACAACGAACGCTTATACCGGTAAACGATTAGACGTTTTAGAACCAGACATCGAATATTAAAAAAAAAGTTTTTTACAAAAAAAAATAATACAACCAACTTTCGTATAAAAACAAGTACAAAAACTTTTGACACCGACTCCCAAAATTAAAGTTTTTTTTTTTATTTCTTTTTATTAGAGATGGGTTTGCTCCTGACTCTAGTCAATGTCAGAGATGACAGAGACAAAGTCTACGATGGAGCGAGCTTACCCAGAAGGAGCCTGTTCACTCTAACTTTGAAGAGATTAGGGTTGTAAGCATTTGGAAACACAGACGCAGGCAGAGAGTTCCACTCTTTTGCTGTGCGCATTATAAAAGACGTTTGGAAACGCTTAGTGCGAATTGGTGGAATAGCTACAAGGTAGGGATGGTAAGATGCAGTACGTCTGGATGTCCGATGGTAGAAGGGGGTCGGTGGGATGAGGTCGTGGAGTTCTTGGGCACACTCACCGAAGTACAATCTGTAGAAGACCGATAAGCAGGCAACTTTACGGCGATGAGCCAAGCTATGTAGTTTGGCATCCACCAGTTTTACGTCACCGATAAGTCTCTTAGCTCTGCGCTCCACCGAGTCAAGCGTGGCAAGCTGATACTTAGCTGAGCCATCCCAAAGGTGGCTACAATACTCCATGCAGGATCGGACTTGTGCTTTGTAAAGGGTTAAAAGCTGTCCAGGCCTGAAGTATCGCTTCACCCTATTTAGGATGCCCAGCTTTTTGGCCGCAATTTGGGCTTTGTACTCGATGGTGGCGCCGAAGTTGAGACTGGATGTCAACTCCATGCCTAGGAGCTCGAGCCGATCAGTCACAGGAACAGATGCACTCCGAAAAGTAGGAGCTTGGTCAAAACGACTCCTTTTTGCGGTAAAAAGACACGCCTGTGTTTTGGTAGCGTTAAAAGTGACCAGATTGTCATCACCCCACTGGACGACAACGCTTAAGGTCAAATTTGTCCGCTCTACCATGGCCTCTCTCAAGGAACGGTTAGTTATTTTCTACTTTGTAGTGTTGGTACACCCCAAAAGTTCTAACCAGTGCATATCTATTTAATTTTCTTTCTCTAAAGTTTTTCATCACATCTTTACGAAATGTAACTAGAACCTTTTCAGAATAAACCTCTTTCGAACAAAGAGGAGGACTTATTAATACTTAATAAAGGTCGTAATGACTAACTTTTCCTAAACTACCTACTTTATATAGGGATTGGGGTATTCGTAAAGGAAATACTAAATCCGCGCGGACAGAGTCCCGGGCGAAGTGCTAGTTTCGTAATAAACGTTAGAATAATAAATAAAGAGGTCAATCAACTTCAGCGACTTTTATGTGGTTTTTAATAATTTATATATCACAGCCTTTTAGATCATGAATGTATGATGTAACGAAAGTTAGCTCAGTTCATCGCAGTCAATGGCCTCTACCAAAACGGAAGGAGAACATGACTTCACAAGCTCTTTTTATCAACCCACAGTAAAACAATTGAGAGTGACAAGTGCACCGTTCATTTGATTTTTCATGAATATTTTTTCTCTGAGCCATCACCCCAGAAGCATAGTATCTATGCCAGAAGGCAGCACTTATTCAAAATTCAAATTTCTTCAAATAATTATGGATAAAAGTAAAACTATCCATTTGATCGTAAGTGGCACAGTCGCGCAGACCCTTAGTAGTGGGCGCATTACGTATGCCAGTCAGCGGCGACTTGCGCGCAGGACGTTGCACCCGCCTCGCCTCTCACGCTGCCCTCCACATCCACACGTCTATGGCCATTCGACCGTAAGAAGCAGATAAATGCGCACCCATATTCATATTTTATTAACTTGTAATTTTAAAGTGGAAGGAGGACACGCGGGCTCGCGAAAGATGGAAGACGGATGCCTTGGCCCAGGAGTGGGACAGAGCAGGCTAATATTTTTCTCAAATTTTAATATCTGCGCATACGTTGGAATTTTACCCGCTTGTCACGTACCCCTCGTCTCGAGTGGTTTATAACCGTGATAAAGGCATTAGTTAGATGTGTATTGGATGAAAATTTCGTTACAAAACAGACGCACATCACATGCCAGACATGAATTGTGAAAAATTCTAGAAATTTTAGTTATCTCAGTTGCATGTAAAATAAATTATAAAGGCTACGTCTATTAAGATCTAGCGCAAAACCCTTTTTACGCGTGTGAAAGGGCGGCAAGACTATAGTGATTTTAATTACAGCCGACTAGAATGTTTTATTGACGTCTTCAACATTCTAGTTTAACTCAAGGAAATGAGATTTCCTGTCCTTCTTTATTGGGAATACAGACACAAATCGTGTTTATTATTATTTATTATTTTATTTATTTATTTCCTCAAACAATTTACATTGTGTTAGAAAGTTTAACCACTGAGGATGCGCAAGACTTGATAAAACAATGTAGAGAAGGTTGGAGGTGGGTTCAGATTGGGGGCGTTGCCCTGTCTAGGCTGGAGTTAGGGGTTATCCTTTTACCATCCATGCGGGGATAGGGCTCGTGAAATGTCGTGAAGAAAGTTTTGAGTTTGTATGAATGTAGGTGAATATAAAAGTAGGATAAGACCAAATAAACTATGGATGGACTGTGAAAAGATGAATTGCCCAGAAACGGCGAGACTACTGAGATGACGACAAATAGATGAATAGATGAGAGAGGAAGACATCTTTGGCGAAAGATCTCCTCTCTTTGTAAATAGTCTCTATTTGTAACTACCCAAATAAATAATAATTATCCGTCTGGATTGCGGAGCCACTTCAGATTTTAAAAGGAAACTCATCCTCTTGTGAGAATCATAGTCGTCGTAACAAAACATGTCATTCTTAGTTGGGTAGTGACATTTATAATGGTCCATGCCAGCGTCGCTATTTGCAGGGATAAATTCTATAACGCCTATTAATGTATTGATCTAGGTACTTGAATGAGATGAGATGTTCTGTTACGACGACTAGATTCTCAATCCATACTGGATAAGGGAAAGAAAATGATGATGATGGGCACATGGTTCCTCAAAACCTTACATCAATGGGACACCGTCAGCTGCATAACTATTTGGTCACGAACTAAATTCAACGTTTTTTATTACGACTTTGTGCGTGCAGCATGAAGCAAATACCCACAACGGCCACAACCGTTCACAAAATAAGTTTCAATAAAATCTTGTTTGTAAGCAAACTTGTTCAAAATAATTGTAATTGACATGCAAAACTCTTATTACAAGTAGAGGTTTTTGTTAAAAGCGAAATCCCATATTTCCGTGTTATTGTTACTTGGTCGAGTGTAAATTCTATGCTTTATGTGAAAGTGCCAAACACTTTCTATTTAATTTTATAATACTTAACTGGATAAAAATCGCTACCTGTCAGATCGCTGTATTGGATATTGGAATACAAAGAGTTGTTGGACTATTGCTGTCAAAAGTATAATAGAGTTGATTTATTGGTTCACTGAAAATTGTAGGTACCCAATAAGTATTAAATTTTTCATCTCTCTGTAAGATATGAACAAACCTTGTTTTTTTGCAGCATACTACTGCTAAAGATGAGTTTGAAATAGGATAAAATAACATTATTTTCTACTTCATTAAACTTTTTTGAAGTATACCTATTGTAGATAGGTAGGTAGGTACCTACTTAGTTAGGAAGGTATTTAACTAAAAATCCTAAATCGCAATTTCTCCTTGTTTGAGCAATTAACTCTAGATAGATAACCATAATGCGAGAGACGTAAAAGATAACCATGCGCTTCAGAGGCGCCAGATTTTCAAATGCGTCTATCTCAAATAAAAGTTAGGTATTAGTTTAAGTAACTACATCGTTGTAAAGGTTATACTATAGCCTTCAAAATAAAAATACAGTTATAGTTCACTTTGTTTATTAAAAGTAATTTATAACTAAATAAGCAGACCTCCAAAAAATATTAACAAAAATCCACAGTCTTCTGTTAATAGGCACAATTTCCGTAAACTATCATCTAAATCAGTGTTTTTTTCTTAAAATCTAGTTAATTATACAGTCCGGTCAAATTACGCCGAAAACAAGGCAAACTTAGCATTAATTCTTAACTCCGATTTTTTGCCATTTATGTGTAGAGTATAAGCAGAGAAGTATGTTTAAATGTATCCCGCGAAAAGTTAACCCCCGGATGTTCGTTTTTTTTAGCAAAACATTTAATTTCATAACAACTCGTTGGGAAAAAATATTAACTGGCATGTTTGTTTGGGACATTTGTAGAACTGTTTGAGCTGTACAAGTAGGGAAGAAAATTAAACGTTTTTCATCCACGGAACTATACTTCTTTTTAAAGAATGTTATTTTTTGACTTTGTACTTCAAGCAAAAATATTAACTTGACGAAAATAATGCTAAATGGATTTTAATTAACATGTTTATTTATATTAAGAAAATTAAAACAATAGTACCTCGGGGTTCCGAGATGTAAGAAATTGTCATATAAGTTTTCAGGCAAAAATGTAACTCTCCTGAAAGTTGTTTAATAATGGAAAATGTACAAACACAAACCATAATTTATCAAAATTAAACAAATCAGACGTTATTTATTACCTATGTCTTTAATTGTTAATAAAGTGGCATTTTTTTGCCGCACTCAGTTAAATTCAACTATTAGAATTGGCTCATCCGTGTTTTGTTTCTTTCATGTGTCAGAATCAGTCAGAGTTCAAAATGCATGAGAAAATGATTTTTTTCCGTAACTTGGATTTCGTGAATTCTTCCAATTTTTTAAAATATTTATTCTTCTATTCAGGGTGAAGGAAAATAAAAAAAGATCATTCTTGAGTTAGAAATGGTGCAACTAACCCATTTTTTATATATCTTGAAATGATTGCAGCAAATTGGTATTATTCACAAAAACGTCTTATTTCAGCAAAGACGGAAGAGCTGCATTGATGTTTTGTTAGTAGTTTATGAAACTGTTACAAATTTACCTCAAATTATTAAAAAAACTAGAACGAGAGTACAAACGAGGGTCAAACGAGGTTTATAATTGTATAAGAATTCATAATTATTGTGATGAAATAATAAAAAAAAATACATATATATATTTTGAAACTTTGTTATGCACAGTTTCACAAACTACTCTGTCGTCTAAACTCATGCAACTTTAGCAAAACACATCAAATTGCATCATCATCATCATCTCAGCCGAAAGACGTCCACTGCTGGACATAGGCCTCCCCAAGTGTCGCCACAAAAACCGGTCCTATGCGTCTCGCATCCATCGGCTACCAGCGACCCTCACCGGGTCTTCGGTACATCTTGTGGGAGGCCTTCCAACGCTGCGTCTTCCGGTACGCGGTTGCCACTCTCTTTTCGGCCCCATCGACCATCTGTTCTGCGAGCAATGTGCCCTGCCCACTGCTACTTCAGCTTTGCGATCCTTCGGGCTATGTCGGTTACCTTGGTTCTCTTTTGCGGATTTCATAATTCCTGATTTGATGACGCAAGGAAACCCCGAACATTGCCCTCTCTATTGCACTTTGGGTGACTTTAAGCCTTCTGATAAGACCCATTGTGAGCGACCACGTTTCAGTTCCATAAGTCATCACTGGCAACAGACACTTGTCATAGACTTTCGTCTTGAGACACTGTGGTATGTGAGACGAGAAGATATCACGCAAATTCCCGAACGCCGCCCAACCGAGTCGGATTCAACGGTTGACCCCTTTCTCGAAGTTAGCCCTACCTAACTGGACCGTTTGTCCCAGGTAGACGTACTCGTCAACAACTTCGAGTGTAGAGCCTCCGATCTTGATAGGAGTGGGTGCTACATATACCTTGACCTTGGTTTTGTCCATGTTCATTTTAAGACCCACTCTTTCGGAAACTCTACTGATGTCATCGAGCATTGTACTGAGGTCCTCCATGGCCTTAGCCATGACGACTATAACGTCGGAAAATCGAAGGTGAGTGATGGACTCGCCATTGACATTAATGCCTAGCCTTCTCCAGTCCAAAACCTTGATGACATCCTCCATTGCGGCCGTGAACAGTTTCGGAGAAATGACGTCTCCCTGCCTCACACCCCGCTGCTGGAGGATAGGTTTCGAAGTCTGATCCTGAAGTCGTACTGACATGGTGGCGTTTTCGTACAAACACTTAGGCACCTCGATGTAACGACAGTCGATCTGGCACCGTTGGAGAGACTGCAGCACAGCCCAAGCCTCGATCGAATAGAAGGCTTTCTCGTAGTCCACAAACGCAAAGAGGCAGATTATTCTCTTCGGTCTTCTGTATAACCTGCCGCAGCATATGGCACTGGTCTAGGCGCCCAGTTTTGGAAGTCGTTTGAGCGTCGTGCAGGTGCGGGGTTAGACTCTGACGACTCTGCAATACTCTGCATCTGGCATCAGCTCAGCGAGGTCTCGTCATTAGGGAGTGGGGGCTGCTGCGGAGAACTCCGGGCTCTTCCGTAGGCGGCCCAGACTAGAGGATGACCAGGGTTCGTCCTCCAACAAAGAGTTGGCCTCTGGCCCGAAAAATCCCCACCAGTAGGCGAGGTAAAGGCCGCGAAGGAAGCAAGTGGATGGTGCTCGCCTCCCAGGAAACAGCCCAGCGAGCCGTTAAGCTTGCCAGGGAGGGGCGCCACC
The DNA here is from genome assembly GCA_947386135.1 of Melanchra persicariae. Lineage (NCBI taxonomy): Eukaryota > Metazoa > Arthropoda > Insecta > Lepidoptera > Noctuidae > Melanchra > Melanchra persicariae. Next base: position 15,108,120 of record OX376648.1, on the reverse strand, counting down.
CAGGAGCGACCGGTCGAAGGACTATCCCTTCGGCTTCTTCCGGCGGCGGCGGTGAGCCGGATACCGCTGGCGGTTCCGATAAGGAGCGTAAGATCAGGTTTGCGGAGGTCGTGGAGGCTGCGGTCTGCAATGTGGCCTTGAAGAGGACGCAGTCCTCTAAAAACAAGGCCATAAGTGTGGCGTTGGTTTCCACTCTGGCGGCTGAGGCTAATTGTGGTGGGCCTCCGTCGGACGAAATGTCCAAGCTGCGGGCGGAGGTCACCCGCTTGGTGGCCGCCACGGAGCTTCTCCAAAATGAGAACGCGAAGCTCCGAGCAGACCTGGCCGGGCTCCAAGAAGCTGGCTTACAGGAGGTGCCAAATGCGGACGATGGCCGAGTGTCAAGGCCCGCGAAGTGCATGGTCATGCGCATTCTGAGCCTGGATGACTCTGTCATGGAGGAGGAGGTGGTGGCCGCCGTCGTCAGGACGGGGGGTTTCTCTGAGGAGGTGTAGGCAAGCACTATACGTCCTGACCACACGGGCATGCGAACCGTTGTGGTAAGCTGCCCTGTGTCGGTGGCTAAGATAATATCGGAGGGCCGAAGGCTCCTGGTGGGTTGGGTTTCTGCGCTGGTCAAACTGCTGGAACCCAGACCTCTGAGGTGCTTCCTCTACCAAGTGTGCAACCACGTAGGAAGCCTGCGGACCGCCGTCCGCAGGCATCAATGGCAGGCGAGCGATGGGTAGCTCACCATACGATCAGAAAAGGCCTGAGTCGACTGCGCGTTGTGATTAGGGCTTGCAATCCGGATATCCGGATATCCGAATTATCCGGATATCCGCCCAATTTTCATATTCGGATAATGAATGCAACTGTATCCGGATAATACGGATTTTTCGGATAGTCGATTTTTTCGTGTGTTCTATGTATATAAAGCCTAATAATACATTTTGCATTGTGTGTAGTACAAGTAAACACATGTATTTACTCTACAGACATTATCTACTTACTACAAATTTAAATTTTGACTGAATCTACGTAATTTTCTATTCTGATTATTTCTGATCTACGTCATTTTTAAAATCAAAGTTGGCAACACTGGCGATACCTAGTTCTCAGCGCCACGCACTCCGCACTCCGCATTATCTGACTAGTCGCAGGCACGCTGCGAACGCATTAGGTCGAATTACAACAAAATCGCGAACGTGTAGACGACGTGGTGTGGTTCCTGTCGGTGGCGGCTCATTGAAAGAAATTCCAGTTTACTGAGTAAGTACCTACACAAATATTCAATATTTATTCATTAATATGTTATATTTTGTTTCATAATCTACGTAATGCAAGTAAATACGCTTCTATGAAGTTCATTTCTTGTAATAATGGAGTAGGTTGTTTGCATTGCATCTTGCACGTAATAAGAGCGGCAACGTCGCGCGCGCGTTTTATTACCTACTTGGAGATATTTAACATGTTTTCTATTGTTTTTTTTATGTTTTATTTCTACTTTGGACAATTGGGTGTGAGCAGGTAGTGCAGGTACTTTAGGGGCAGATGGACTCGTGTAAGCTAATGTGAAATGTTAATGAATGTACCAGCTTAAAATTTAAACGTTATCTGTAAAACGTAGGTACTATTTGAAACTCTCATAGAATATTTGAGGGTTACTGTGGTCTAACCAGTTTTACGTCGACGTCACGCCACGCGCCAAATATAAAAAAAAAAATTAGCATCTTGCAATTTTTAGTATTGATTGAATTATTTTATTTTGTTATAGGTTATGTCTGCAAGCGATATCCAATATAAAGCGTCGCGTACCAGAACTTAGTGGGACAATTAAATATCTTCACGACCCGAAAAGCTTTTATGATGAAGCAGAACTTGACACATCTGTTTACCCTTTTGGGAATCCTTCATATGCATACATTCAACGGACGATCGTCCATATTATTTCTACTTATTTTGGAGCACAAGAACCTGAAAATATCCCTAACGAGCCTCAAGTAACTAAAGTTGCTCACATCGTAATAGGTTCAATTAAAGAACAATTACAAGAAGAGATAAATAAAATAATGAAACCCTCATCTTCAGAACTTTCGCGAGGGCAATATGCGCAACCATATTCTTCCCGTCAAAGCGATTTGCTTACTACAATACGGGTAGAAGTGGCGCTTTATGATCAGGGAGGCCAAAGGAGCAAGAACTTGGAGAGAGCGTACAGTGTTTTGCTGGCAATTCCACCCACTAGTGTAGAGGCAGAAAGAGTATTTTCTGCCTCTGGCTATCTATTTACCCATGTACGTACAGCCATGAAAGATGACTCTCTGGATTGCTTGAGCTTTTTAAGATCTCACTACCAAAATAAAAATTCAAAACTATGCTTGAGATTGAGACAAAGATAAAAGTTGATTTATGGAGAAAATAAGTATTTAGATTTGTTGTTTGTTATGTTTTTTGTATTTGATTTATATGCATATTTGCTTTTTTATTTGAGTGAAATTTGTGCTATAAAAAATAAGAATAGCTGGGTAGTTAGATTATTCAAGAAGGGTTTATGATGATTACATTTGAAATTAGAAAAGTTAATTTTTTACCCTTTGTTCGGTTTTATTTGATTTTTGCCTCATAACATAAATCATAACAAAATTGTTGGTTTGTTGATTTTAGATGAAGAACTGTTTAGTTGTTAATAAATACTGATACTTTGAATAAATTCCCTTGTTTCAATTGCCTGGGTGCTACAGGGAGGGCATTGTTTTTCATATTCTAGTTTTAATTTTAGTGCCTTTCAAAATTATCCGAAATATCCGGATATCCGGATAGTAAGACTTCCTACTATTCGAATTATCCGGATACTAAAATTTGACGGATAATGCAAGCCCTAGTTGTGATCCACGCGCGCCGGAAAGAGCTGTCAGCAAAGACGACAAGGCCCGCTAGGGCCAGAGCCTGCCAGGGTTGCGGAATTTGTTCGAAAGAATTACAGCGGCCCTGGAACGCAAAGGGCAATAGAAGGAATACGAATGGGTTTTAACCAGTAAGAGTCTGACACTCCCTTCCGCTCCATCCAGAGCGGAAGAAGTCATTTGATGATTACCAATCCTTAAAAAAAAAATGTACTGCCAATACTATATGACGCTTAACCGTTTATGCATTGACATGTGAAAATTCCAAATTATGTAATAAATCTTACGTAATAGTAGTAATAAACATTAAAATCGCGAAAATCTCGCGGTACACCGGTGTGCTGACAGTGCTTGAGCGGTATTAAACTGTTTGTTTTTAAAATATCCGCTACCTTGACAAGTATGTATTCATCAGATCGTCTAGTAAGTCTATGAATTCTTTTCATATAATACATGTTTTAGTATATTCAACGGGTATTCAACGGGAATATATGTTTTAGTATATTCCCGTTGTCCCCGTAGGCCATATCTCCGTTAAAGGGTGCAAAGAGAATTTAATAAAATAATTAAAATTACTTCCCGTTGTTCCCGTTAATTTATTATAATGATTAAATATACTTTGCAAATTATGTTGGTGCAAAAGCGAGCGAAGCGAGCTCGGGATTTGGGGCACCCCAACTCGGACAAGTTAGGTTAGAAGGGGATGGCGAGGTCAAGTGAGCAAGCGAAGCGAGCGAACAGACTCCGCCATCACCTTCGTGGTAATTTTTTTTAAACCACCCAGAAATATGATTTACTTCCCGTTTTCCCCGTTAGCCGAATGTACGTTATACACACAAACACAATGGTACAACGGGAAATAAATTTAATCACGTCCCGCTGTCCCCGTGACGGGGATATGGCACACGGGGACAACGGGATTAAAGGTGTGTTTTCATATAACTCATTCCAAATATGGTCATTATTCCAAGTTGACCGTTTATTGTGCATTAGCAACAAAATGCAATTTTAATGCATTAATTCTAATAGCAGCTCAGGATAAGGCTGCGTTTCCTAATAATACAGAAAGACGGAAGACGGTCAACAAAATGTCTGTTAATACGTATGACTGCAGTTAATTTAGAAGTCTTGTTCATAGAAGTTGATCATGTTAAACAAAACACTCATATCTGACATTAGATGTCACCTGGAAAGACTCGTCTGCAATCCATAAACTTATGACTAAACAAAACACAATAGGTAGGTAGGTAACATCTTTTCGATACACATTTTGTAGAACAAGATGATTTTTTATAGAGTTATTTAAATTCTGACTGAACATATATTGTGATAAAATGTGCTCAATGCGGTCCAATCTGACAAATGGGTTTGAAACAACAGGGCCGCATTAGGAAGATAATATCAATCTTTAATTGTTTAAAAAATCTTAACGATTTGCTTGGATGTGTTTAATTTTCTTGTAATTATGTAAGGTATGGTCCATAAATTAAAGTTAACCTAAATTTATTTGAGTTACATTTTTGCCTGAGCCGCTATTTCAAAAAAACAGTTATTAATATCTTCCGTTAACAGAAATTGTTTAATTTTGTTGCCTAGAGTACTAAGGTGTTTAATTAAATAATTTTATGAAAAAAAATCGGAGTTAATATTTTTGCTTGAAGTACAATTCAAAAATTTTGATTTTTTTAATTTTTCGAAAATCCCGGGGTTGAAAATGTTTAATTTTGAGGAAAAGAATTAGCTTTACCTATTCTCGACATATTGTAACTAACATTTTCAAGTTAATATTTTTTTCCGAGTTTTTATTAAAATAAACGCGTTTTTGTTTTTTTTACCGTGATCCGGTTCTCGAAAATGTTTAATTTTTTGTTACTATTAGAAGAGCTAAGGTCAAATACACGATTCAAGAAAAAAATCAGAGTTAGGAATTTTTGCAAGGTTCAGAGCTAATTTGACTGGACTAATAATATAATCAGTTTGAAAATAACAATTATCACCATAAAAGTTAGCCATATAGACAGTTATGACAAACGTCATTCTTGTGCTCGCCAAAAACTGTCTTTTTGCACTTAGTGCTGGTCATCTTCGACATTCTTTTTTTTTAGATGTGCAGTAACTCATTTTTTGGCTGGAGGCTCTTCCTCATCATTCGTGGGATATCGACAGCTGGTTTTGGAAGGATGTTTTCTATGTTACTTCGCACATGCCTTGGCAAAGTGGGTGCCTCTAGTCTCTTCATCATCCACGGTGTAGTCAGCTGAGTACTGAGTTTTTTTCTATTCAAAGGCTTTCTTGTTTCGCCAAAACATGGTGGCAGTAAATCACATAGAAATTCACAAAAGCCAGTTCAATATGCCATAAAACTTTCATAATACTCTCCCAGTTGCAACAATTATTCGCTGGTCACGCACTGAAGATGCAGTAGGTTCCGAAGCAGGCTGAGACAAATCTTCATCATTGGATCCAACATGCGATTCTTCTACTGGTACCTACGTTATCTACAAGCTCGTCTTCATAGTCACTCTGCAAGTTTTCTTGGCTCAAATGGCCTTCTATTTCGCTGAACCTCTACAGAGATACATCGCCTTCATTTTCCCCGTCTTCTTTCAATAGATTCCATATTTCGACTTCTCCCAGCGTCCTTCTACTTGTCATGACTACTGCGTAAAGGTTGTAATCTAAAATCACAACAAACACAATTATAAATACACTTTACATCAAGAAATCATATTTGCTTACTAACACTAAAAGTCACTTAAAAGATAAACATACGCCTCTCGAGCGCACCAACTCATCATAACTACTAAAGTATTGTACTTACAGCACAGAAACTGTTGTCCCGCGGTAGAGTACACCGACGACTGAGTTGGCTTAAAAACACAAGTCGATACACGCGTCGAATAAAAAGACACAGCAATATATTTTTCTCGCGGGCGCCTCTGAGGCATAGGTTATCTTTCTAGGGTTAATAACGAACTAAAAGTATCTAGTTGACGAAGTGCTGTACTTTATAGAATAATTCTCCACCAAAAACCGAACTAATTCTTCAGTAGGTTAGCCAAAACCAAAACTATCTAACGCAAAAAAGAAAGAAAAGTCCAAAAGTAACCGGTTTCTAGCTTCTCGCATTAGATTAATTAATTCAGCAGTGTTCAGCAGATAACGACACCAATAAACATGATCTGTCAGTAAACTAAACAGTTTGCAAAGTAAACTAGCACAGTTTTTTAGGAACCAGTCTACTCTACTTAGGTAGGTACCTAGGTAACTTGACACAGGGACAAAAACAACAGTGGACGAAATAGGTAATTGAATTTGTAAGAAGGAAGAATACATTATTCTGTAGGTATTGGTTTTTTAGAAAGGTTGTTATCTTTAGGAGGACTTATTAAAACTAGAAATACCTGATCGATTTCTACGTATTTTTTCAACGCAATTTAAATTGGAGAATCAAACTGAGAGTTTAATGAACTATTTCACTATACCTACTCTATTCGAAATTGCAATAAAACAAAACCACAATCTATTAATGTAAACTAGGCTGTATGTGGCTTGTGGCTCTATGGACAGGACACCAGAATAACCCGTTTCGACGATTGACACACACAAGAGTTACAACCTGCGCGGGAAGATAGCAAAACGAAATATAAGTATCTGCACCTACCTATCTCCCGCTTGACCGGTTTCTTGTTTTAGAGAGCTAGTTACAAATACGATTACAAGGAAAAAAAATGAATTATATTTTTATCTACTAGAAATTAGCCCGCTATCAGAAAATCTATGATTTTGCTAAGTGCAAATTCCTTGCAACTTTATCTTAGGAAAGAAATAAGACAATGGTAATGGTTCTTTTCCTATTTTTCCTCTGGCTACAACATGCAGACAATCAAGCAAAGCCGGATACATTCAAACCAAACCGTAAACAACCAAACATCTACAGTCTCAACACTCTCAACCTAACAGCGAAGCTGTGCAGCGGAAAACACTGACACTAAAGTATGAATTTCCTCTTTAATTATTTTTATGTCATTCAATTTACATTGGCCTGAACCCTCGACCTGAATGAAGTATGAGGCCGACACAATACCCGTCCATCACGTACAACACACGCTTACAATAAATAAATATTATAATTTGACACACTTGTGTCTATAACCGCAGCTCTGAAACTATACCTAACCGTACTTGTGGTGACGGTAGTAAATAGGTAGCATCGGGTTTGTTTGCATCCAGCAGACATCAACCAAACCTTAAGGTTTGATTTATCACTCCAATACCTACTATAAATTAAGTCAGAAGTGGTTCTAGTGTTAGTAGATCGAATTATAAAAGTTTTAAATGAAAGGCGGAAACAAACTATCGGAAGTGACCGTAAGCTGCGGCCGACAGCCGCGACTGATAAGTGTAAAGTCGTTTGGGGCTATTGGGACGCGGTTTGAGGACTCGTTCGAGACAACTATTCCACAAAGAACTGTTGACGAAGAAAAATGTCGAGCAGTGAGAGTAAGGACGATTTTCTGGAATTAGCGGCAGCCCGCGGCTGCTATATGTTGTCCACCAAGAGAGAAAACAAAAAGAAGCGTTTGGGTCCATGACATAAATAAAAAAACCGGCCTTGTCGGACTCACGCACGAAGGGTTCCGTACCATTATCTATAAAAAAAAACATGTTTGATGAATGGGATGGGAGCCCTTTAATTTTTGTTTTATTTTAATTTAATTATTATTTTTAAAGTGAATATGTAACTAAATATGCTAAATAGAAACATAATAAGTACTAAGTAACAATTCTATAAAGGAAAGTAACTCTTCTGGCAACCTGTTGGTCACAGGTACTGCCATACAACAATATTATGTATTTAGTCCCACAAGAGTAATGGCAAAAATAGAGACAAGAAGTACATGAATTCACTCTACTCGGTCTATTCATAGATATAAATTTAAATTGGAATTCACACATAAAAAAATTTGATCAAAATTATCTAAATTTGCTTACCTACCTAAGTATGCCCTCTGCGAAATTAAAAAAAACCACATACCTTCAGACAGCCCTGGTTACGTATTATGCCTATGCATATGCATGGTTAAGCTATGGCATAGGTAATATTAAGGGGAAACAGTAAGTACACATGCACTTACACTTTTCACACTACAAAAACGACTAATCAGAGCCCTAGTTAACATAGAAGACACAAACAGCTGCAAACCACATTTACAAGAACACAAACTTTTAACACTTTCCTAATATCCTAGAAATTATGCTTTGTTAGAAACAACCAACAATTATTCACTGCACGAGAAAACATATGAACTAAATATACAATACAACACAAAAATAGGCTAAACCTACCTGGCTGAAAATGCACTCAACAAGCACTTTAGTAATGTCAGTTAAAATATATAATAAATTACCGGAAGCAATTAAAAATGAACAAAATTTTAATATTATTATATTTATAAATAGACTAAAACAATACCTAACCCATAAATGCTATTAGAATATTAATTAATGTTTTAATGATAAATTAAATGAGTAATTAAAAATTAATACCAAAAATAATTAATAAAATCAAAGTCCAAGTGAATAGTAGAAAAACATATATTTTACTGTTTTCAACTACATAATAATATAATAATAGCCCTCTTCCTCTATCCTATCTTGCTGTGCCCGACAGGGTCCACAATGATCTAAAATTATGTACCGATATTTTGTAACGTACCTACCACCTACATAAGTTAACATTGTTGAATGCAAATAAATATATTTAGTATTGAGTGACAGTGACAGTATAGTGTAGTGTATTAATAGAATGTGTGCACTTACATAAACTATTAAAAAATTAAAAGTGTTATTTTGGCTACAACTCAGCAGTTTAACGAGTCTCATCCAGGTGGAACCAATTGATTCCATTAAACAGCGAATTGATTTAAACTTTAATAGATATCCTTTCTGTTTTATCACAGTTTATTTTCACTTATTTTTATTTTCATTAAACTGATTCCCCGGATGATAGAGGTTAAAAAAGTTTGTTAAGTTAAAAAAACTGACATTGATTTGAATCATTTTCATTTTTAATTTTCTAGATGAGAGCTGAAAAACACGCCATGCCAGCATGAAAGCATAATTTAATTTATTATATATAGTATTTTGTTTAAAATAATCTTATAGTTTGATCTTTAAAAAAATCTATATAAAAATATTGTAGCTACAGCTGACTTGGCTTCCCTAAGACGACCCACTGACCGATTTCACCAATATTCAAATTTGACAGAGGTTTGTTGAATATTGAACCTATCACTTGTAAATGTATTATCTAGTTAAAATAATAGGTACCTACTTAATAAAAAAAAAACTCCGCCCTAAGACGACCCCACTGACCAAAAATTTACTCACCTGAAGTTTATCGGGTTTGCTGTAGGGGCTCCAGCAATGCTTTCATTTAAAAAGCAGGCCAAGCAGCATGCAAGCTTTGTAAGGGTGACGATGAAGAAGCAACCATCTTTTTTTAATCGATTATTTCATCACAATTTCAAACGATATACAAACCTGAAAATAAAAAAGTGTTATGATATTGCAAATAATAACAAGTACTCGTAGTATAATAACTAAGTACCCCGTATCTCAAAAATTATAGAAAACATACCATTTTTTTCTATTTCTTTTGTTTTGTTTCGTTATTGAACGAACAAAATAGAAAATAAGAAAACACTGCAAAAACACTGGAATATTTCAAATTTGAACTTGAAGTCTTGAACCCGACTTGAAGGTTGATTGAAAGTGTTGCCAGGTGACTAACGGTGTATTTTTTTTTATAATTATTTGTAATGTTTCCCATTTCACCGTTTTTCGCTTTTAGAATGAATAAAATTCATTTTAAATAGAATATTTAAAATAAATTTATTTTAAAATGAATATTTAAAATATGGCCTCTGTGGTGTCCTCGTTTACTGCTGGGTTCGTAAATCAAAGCCAAACACTCGTTTCACCAAGGAGCGCATACACGTCCGCACCGGCCGGCGGTTGGGCAAGCAATGCCGTGACGTGCATGCGCCGCTTGTACTTTATTAATACGTCACACCTCTTCCTTTACATAAGAATTTAAACAAACAAATACAATAACTGATTAATTATTTTAATTACACTTAATTATCAAATAGTTAATTAATTCTCCACATTCTATAATTTCCAACAAGGTAAAATTTATCTTCCACTGAATACTTATTATACAATTTAACAGAGTTATTTATCTATTCTTTTGCTTCTATCGAATCACTTTTATCCTCTGAATCATCTGTTTGATAATAATTTTTCCCCTATTTCCAGGTATATACCATACTTTTCCCTTTTTCCTTCACTTGCTTTCCAAACTGTGTTTTATAAAAGTCTAAGTCAAAACGTTCTTTTCAATAAGGCCATCAAACGGCTCTTTTGAACGTCATCATTTATATCCAAATACTATGTAAACAAAATAAGGTGACTCTACTGTCCGTTCGCAAAGGTAGATTCTTATGGAGAAGAACGGACAAGAAACTCCATAGTTACTCTTTTCAAATAAATGTTTTACAATATTTTGAATACACACATTAACTTTGATATATGTGAGGTTGATGCACCTAGAGTATACTGCTTATAGAAATCAAAGTATTACCAGCAGAGGTAAACTTTTTCATTTTCTTAATAAGTACATCATGGTACTCACATATTTACAAATATTGGATCCATTAATAAAACAGTGTGTGAGTTAATAGAAAAATAAAAACTCAAAAAAAGAAAGAGTACATCTATAAAGTTAATACATAAATTGACCAGTTTGATTTTGTCTACACTACACCCTTGGTTGTTCTATGCAGCAGCCAATGGCGTAGTCATTTATACCGTAGCGCCATGATTCCACGACACTGCCATCCGTGACTAGCACCCATCCTCGGGTGTAGTACAATATCCAGTCATGAAGGCTTTGTGCACAGCGCTCCCCGCATAACATTACTCAACGGAAAGATATCCGATCTAACAAAATAAATTTCTGAAATGCATACTCACTCATGAAAATTCCGTTATAATCTGTGCACCAGCACAGACCAGAATCGCAACAACAATTTGAAAATATCTAGCACGATATGTGCAACAACATATTAAGCGCTGTGTACTTGGTGGACTATTCATGAGGTGCGGTCAAGAGTTTAGTAAACAAGCCATCAGACTTGGTTTCATTATCACTGTCCTCAACTATGTCATCTAAGTCTCGAGGCAGTGATCGGGGGTCTTTCTCACACGATCATGGAGGTATTTATACATTCGCTTAGAGTCAAGCGCCCTTATTCGGGGTACACCCAGGTCCATCTCCTTGATAATTCTTAAATGAACCTTTGAATTTAGGATTTTAATTAATCCAGTTTCACTCTTAGTTTACTAATAACGCGAAATCGTTCACGGATATATTTTTTTTTTTTTTTTAACTTCTGTGCAATCTAATTGAGCTTTACCTTATACCACACAGCGCTTAAAACTCTCTATTGAAATCTCACGGACCTCATCTAATCGACTTTAGAATCTACATCACTAAACATCAATAATAACGGTCTCGCAATTTCTACAGATGCCGCTTTTTACGCAATATATTGCACCTATTGCGTCTTGTTACGATTTGCTATCGTTAATCTCTACGGTAATTGTCTAAAAACTTTTCATGTTACAGAGCTATTCCATGTCACTCTAATGTCGTTCAGTCGGTAAACCTTTGACAGACCGACGTGGCTGTAAATGGTTTCATTGAAACAAATGTTTTAGGTTTGATCCGCGATTAGCTGGTATTCATGATTACCAAGTCTAAGCACCAATAATAGTCATCGAAATCACACTAATTTGAACAAGGAAAATAAAAACCTCTGACTCTACGTGTAAAATTGTACGTGATTTTACATTAGACTTTACATTCGATTCTACATTCGACTTTACATTTGACGCTTTTCAGTGTTTTGGTCGATAATATACTCCTGTTTTTTATGAAATTGACCTTTTCCGGCATGATTTCTTAAGCTTAATAAAATCGTTAAAATGTTTCTACTGCCTCCTGTTTTCTTTTTCTGTTAGAAAATATAAATTTCGTTAATCCGACTTTGTTTCGAACTTAAGGAACTGTCTCATTTCTTTAGAGCTAATGCATAGACATCGACACCTTCCCCTTCTTCAGCATGAACGTTGACTATAATCTACCCGGAAGATTATAGTCAACTTCTTGTTTGTAGTGCTATTCCCCCAACGTAGTAGAGAGTAGCTCGTTTCTTAGCAGGATTGTCGATGATGACAGGCAATATGTTAAATTCAAGAGCCCTCTTCCATTTCTCCCTGCGAGTGTCGATAATTATGTCTGATCATCTTCGCAATCAGGAAGTTTGGAAGTGTGGATGACGCATGAGTCATTTTGGGTTTTAATAAAATTGACTCTTACTCTTGCGTGGCTTTTTACTGAAAATCATTAACAGAAACACACAACTGCGTAGCCCTAATATAAAGATGCAAGTACTCTTTACGTGGCCCTTTGTGTGTTATTTACTCTTTGCGTGGCCCTTTGTGTGTTATTTACTCTTTGTGTGGCCCTATGTGAGTTATTTACTCTTTGCATGGCCCTTTGTGAGTTATTTACTCTTTGCGTGGCCGTTTGTGTGTTATTTACTCTTTGCGTGGCCCTTTGTGAGTTATTTACTCTTTGCGTGGCCTTTTGTGAGTTATTTACTCTTTGCGTGGCCCTTTGTGAGTTATTTACTCTTTGCGTGGCCCTCTGTGAGTTATTTACCCTTTGCGTGGCTTTTGAAGTCATCACTGGTTTAGCCCTTTCCCAACTAAAGATGGGTTAATACCGATATTTATCAGTATTGGCCAATAAGACTATATTAGTCTAGAAATATTATAATATTTTAACTAACATTTATAACAGTAATATTTAACTAATACTTAATAATACGTATCACTTCACGAATGTCAGAATGATTGAGTGAGTCTAATCCCACCGATCCGTGTCAAGTGAATGGAATCCCAGATTATGATAAAGATTATTGTACATGTTAGTAATCTGTGGATTATGTGAATATTAAATATTAGCATATATTAGTTCATCGGATTACTGACACGTGAATCCATGGAATATTACTAATCTCTTAACTAGTACCAATATGTTCGTTACACTCCTATTCCCAACTACATCGGGGTCGACTCCCAGCCAAACCGGATTCAGCCGAATACCAGGATTCTACGTGGAGCGGCTGCCCACCAGACCTCCACAACTCATTAACTGGCTAGGTAATACGGTACTTCATGGCAAGACCGGTGTCAGACCTTCCGGCCTCCAACAATTCGTAACGTAACTGCCAAAGGTCTACAAATGACAGCCGGGCCCAATGGCTTAACGTGCTTTCCGAGGCACGGAGTAGTCTCGGTATGTTAAGATCCACAGACCAACCTCGACAAGCGTTGCTTTACCTTGAAGATTGGCCCGTGCGGCTGTTATAATTTAGCCACGAGCTCCTTGCTCCTTTAGGTAAACCTTTAATAAAATTATGATTCTCTCAATATAAATTGTGCTAGTATGCTATTAGACAAGTACCTAATCGCTAAATCTTACCATTGCCCGTTTTTTTAATGGTACTCGTATAATGGAGTGTGCTAGCTAACATGTTGTTAATACTATTTAAGTTTATGATTTCCATGTTGTTGGATACATATTTATTTTTGTTCCTGTGTCTTAAAATACTTTGCGAACTATTGTTTAATTCAAGTTCTTAAAACGTGACAGACAGATGTGTTGCTGGGGAGTTTGTTGCGCCACTTCTTTTTCCCAGCTAAAACACTAGGAAGTGGTGACGGGTGGCGTTTTGGGGTACTGTCTTTATGTATGTAAAATTTGACGTTCAAAAAGTGCTGGCTCTCAGCCTAATTTGAATAAATGCCTTTTGATTTTGATTTTAATTTCAATATTGTGATGTAATTATCGTTAATAATATAATAAAAGTAACCATGAAAATAATACATCTTTCATACCTTGTCCAAACCCAATTGAATTGTTAAAAAACGTAAATAATTGTAAATGTGGGTAACAAGTAAAAACATTTTTTTTTTTTTAAATGTGTGTAGGTATGATATATTTTTAATGGGCTGTAAATACGTTACTCGACATTATGTCAATGTATAAGTAGACTAAGATAAAACTATGAGTTTTATATGTGTGTGCCAAATAAACTCATTTTCTTTCTTTCTTGGAACAACCTTCGCATTGCAAGGGTTCTGCCGGTGGTAAATTGGACATTTTGAGCGACCTGAAACAATGTCAATTTGCCTTTGTATTGCACCCTTGGAGCCATTGATTTGCCTTTGTATTGCACCCTTGGCGCCATTGGATAAGGTGTTTCGTATTTTATTTATGCTTTCAGTAAAATACAGATTACTGGTCCTAAATTTCCTCATAATATTGTTATTAGCAATCTGTAACCCAATCTTTTTTTTTTTGTATTTGTGATGGGTTTGCTCTTGACTCTAGTCAATGTCAGATATGACAAAGACAAAGTCTACTATGGAGCAAGCTTACCCAGAAGGAGCTTGTTCACTCGAACATTTTTTTTTTTTTTTTTTTAATTTTTTTTTCTTTTTTTTCCAAAATTACTATCTGAAATGTGTATACCATGTTCTCACACTGCAAAATCCTAGATAATTCCTAGATATATTTTACCACGATGACTGAATAATGAATAAACTACAATATATGTCTAATTTACACATTATTATTTCCCTGAATTGAATTTTATTGTTACTTTTTTTTTAAATTTTTTTTTTAGCTAGATGCGGCGTAAATGGACAATATTAGAATGAGTATTACAGTGGCTTGGCATGGTGTCAGCCGCCCCCTTGTTTAGGTTTTGAAGGGGCCGCCCGGGGCGGGTCGCCCCTCGCCCCTACTACGCTACGCCACTGGAGTGATATAAATCTTTATTACGCGAAGTAGATATGGGTTATGCCGGTGACATTTATTACATTAGGTTTAGTGATATTTAATGTTGCTAAAACTTCAAAACGACAAAGGAATCAATCAATTGATCCATGTAATTTGCATTTTTTATGGATATATATGCCCTTGGCAAAATTACACCTTAATGCTCCTTGGCACCTTGATTCACCTTGGAAAAATACTACTTTGTGCTCCTTGGCACCTTATTGCACCTTGGCAACATACACTAATACACTTTGGTGCATTTGTTATGATAGCATATTGTATTACCTACCTATATCAATAAGTAGTACATGTACCTATTGCGCTGATTGATTGCATGCATTTGACTTATCTGCTTTAATATTACTAACGACATTTGCTTTAGGTACCTCAACCTTAAAACATCATTTAACTTAAGAGAACGCGATGAATAGTGAGGAATCATAATTTTGCACTGAAAATTCTTATTACCTACGTAGGTATTTAAATAAATAATGTCACTGGATAAATTACATTAACGTGGACTTACACGGTATTTCTTATTACAATTTCTACTAATAGGTACCTACGTCGAAATTATCGTCACAAGATATAAGAAGACTGTTACCACCGAGTAGGTACTTATATTAAAATTTTAATTTTAACTTATTTTAGAAATATCCACGGCTATAGTCAAGAATATAACAATAATTATGATAGAAATTATTTTTAGAAAAGTATTCATTGCTTTTTTTCATGACAATGATAATAATAACCTATCATTGATCGATCAGAAAAATAACACTATTTGTTATTTGTAATGTCTAGTCATTTGTTTTAATAGTACTTGGACAGATAGATACATATACCACTGAATCGATAGCACCATAAAACCGTGAGGTTGTTATTAGTGTTTCATTTTTTTGTTTTTTGTTTTTTTTTTTTTTTTTTCGTGCACGTGAGTTCATATTTCTCCTTTTTCATATAGCAGCATAATTTACCACTTACTTGAGGCTCGTCGCCACTGTGGTGTCCTCGTTTACTGCTGGGTTCGTAAATCAAAGCCAAACACTCGTTTCACCAAGGAGCGCATACACGTCCGCACCGGCCGGCGGTTGGGCAAGCAATGCCGTGACGTGCATGCGCCGCTTGTACTTTATTAATACGTCACAGCCTCAAAGAAATTCATCCACATCTCTGTCGACTGGACGTGTGCCCAAAAGACTGGGGGCATTGCCACGTTGTATGGCAATGCTTATCCTTTGTTCGAGGTAAAAGCCAGCCCTTGGGTCACGTGAAGTATCAACTAAGCGTCTTGAGAGATATTTAAATAAGTTATGAGCACTCGGCCCGAGAGTTTCAACCACAAACGGCTCGAAAATAATAACTACCAACGAGGTTGTTATATTTCCGCCGCTTGAGGATCTCCCCAGCCGCAGCGGTAGCACCAGCACAGCATGAAGAGCTAGGAAGATGGGATGGCGCAAAAGTATCGACACAAGGAGCGTTCCACACTAATGGCCTACGAATCTTCCGTGGAAATAACGACATGCCGTCTGGTCTCTTGCCATCGTCGCGTGCCAGGCCATTGGGTTCTAATACAGCCCGAAGGCCGACGGTGACAAGAGCTCGTCGGATGATGTCGTTAATATTTGTGTGCCGCGCTACGGCTGCATGACAGGCCGTGGTATCCGAGGCTGTTTATTTATTTATTTATTGATTTGGATTTTACAATGCAATGTTGACGACATTGCATTATAAAAGCCGGTAAACCAGAAAACCGAATGCCAAGGCCTCCCAAACGCATGGGAAGAGTTGCTTGCGCCCAAGCTTGGTCGTCCATGGACACATTTACAATTAAAGTAAGTTTAACATGCTTAATTTGGTCCATTTAACAGCAAAATAATTACGGATTAGGGTGATGGCTGAATGCATGTTAATTTGAAACAATCTTTCCGAAACGTCATTATTTTGGAAGTTGATTGCCTATGATGAAATTGTGTGAAAATTCACACAATTTCATCATATCAACTTGTTAACAAATGTTTTTGGTAGTCTAGATACAAAAACGTTAGCAGTAGAGGACATCAAAGTTACTAGCCATCGTTTAATTACAACCAGTGGTGTAGCTAGCATGGGAGACACCTGAGGCCCTAGGGCCTAGACAATGTGCTATTCGATTAACGAATGCGACTGTCGAAATGCCAAAATGTAGGAATTTGATCACGTGACATTTCGATAGCATCTGTCAATGCCATACATTTTTGACGTATTGACGTGGCCTTCGCCACGCGCTACCGCTGACAGAATATCACTTGTCTAGAGCCCCTGTTGTGGATAATGTGGTGTCTTATAATGGTTTGCGACTTTCGTTTTAATGACGGCAGTTGCAACCCATTTTTCAAGAGGGGGGGATTTTTTTTTTCAGGAAAGTTTTAAAAACTATATTGAGAATATCCTACTTTTTTAAGTTGGTTATATTTATACGGTCAATGAACGGTCGAGTGTCACCCCTAATTGTAGAAAAGCTAAACTAAGGAAATTTTTGCATCTCATGTCGGATAGGATTTATTTTCTTTTGATTATTCACACTCAAATAGAAGTCATTTTGTTGATTTGTGCAGAAAAGCTTAAAACTAAGACCGTGCAGAATGCAAGAGCTAGCGAAGCGAGCTCTAAAATTTTAGCACCCCATCTCCAACGGGTTTAATTGCGACAACCGTTTAGTGGTGATACCCGACCGTGACAAAAACAGTCGACAAAAGGTTGGATGTTACGCCTAAACGGGTGTCATACGGGGCGGGCGAAACCCGCCCGCGCCCCCATATACGCAACTGATTACAACAACCTATTCGACCATTTTGAAATAAAACACTTTGGCAAAAAATATCACCCAAGACGAAAATTTGTGGTTTTTACTTTCATTTGTGAAATGAGCACACTTACTCTTGTCTTGGCAATCAAACAAATTGCGCTTTATTAATTAATCAGTTTTTCGCTCTACTGCGCTGCACTGCTCTAGTCAAAATGACTAGAGTCAGTGCAGCTGTTTGCCAAGGGATGTTTTTCCCCACAGAACACTTATACTAGGGAGATTTTCCTCGTGAATGGCTTATTCAGTAAATAAACCATTACTGGCAACACTGCTCAGAGCTTTCAAAGTTTGTAAAGTTGCAAAAAAGTTCATAGTTTTTTTAGAGAAATACGAAAAGACTTAGGTATTGTTTCTGTACTTAATTTAAAGAATCACAACTTGCTAATGCTTGAATAATTTGTTTTCCTTTTGAACTAAACAAAAGATACCCACTCGCTCACTGCTGCTGTTCAGACGCAGGTACCTTACCTTTGAATAATATTATTCTAGGAAAACAAAAGTTTGCTGAACTAAGATAATTTAATAGATAAGTTTGTATATTCTTTTCCAAGATAATTTAACTCTTGTCTTGCTTGGTGGTCACTGCCACATATTTAAATATAATTTAGGTAAGTATATGTGATGTAAGTACCTACCTAGCTAGGACAATCATTTTCTTGGAAAACCTTACTCAAAATAAAAGGAATTTAAAATGTATATATTTACAATCTGCTTACCATAAAAAATACCATTATGAACAAACTTTGATGATTTTCTGTGGAAGTGTGACTGAAAGAGTTAAAAAACAAGGGACGGATAGAAGATGGTTTTGATGGAAACATAGACTAATAAACTTAAGAGCTCCGAAATGCATACGTAATAGATTAGGTACCTACTACTTTTTTCCTGTCTCAAATTATTTTCCTTATAGGTAGGCCTGCTTACTCACTCACATACTTAATCATTTTCTTTAATTCCAGGTTTGTTTACATGATTGTTCAAGCTGCATGGATTTGCTTGAGGTATGCATATTTGATAACATTGTCATGAATTAATACACTTGCATGCTGCATGTTCTAGTTCTGTGTAAGATCACTGTATCAGCTCTATGTTACTTCGTTACATAGGTACATACTAAGTTTCAGGTGGTGCTAAACCTATAGGTATGTTTTTTAGAGTTACTGGTCCTACAAATAGAAAGAGTTTTTATCTTTTCTCATTTCTAAGTATGAATTTTTATTTTAATTTATTTTGTGGTGGCTGGTTGGCAAAATCTACCCATATTAAAATATCTCCAGGACCTACATTAAAATGTTCAATACAAAACTTTTTAAAATATGTAGGTACCTATATATACCTGTTTTCATCTTAAAACTGATTACTTATTAAAATATGAAAAAGTATTTATTGGAAATCCTTAGTATGATGATAACATCTTTGTTCATTAAAACTAATTGCAGACCAAAACCTAAGTAAGTATTAGTTCAGCTTAGCGTGCAATGCTGTTATATTTTTTTTGTAATAATTATCTTGCAATCAATCATTATGAGCAGATGAGATGAAATTGATTTATAGCTTTCAGAGCAAAATGGAAAAAAAATATAGTGGAGTATGTGCAGCTGTCTTTTTCCAAAACATGCCTTGTTTGCATGCATAGCTGAGATACTTGTATTTCCATGTCTATGTGCAGAACACAAACTATGTATATGTCGCAGCCAATTAGCTTAATCAGCCGTTTAATTGGTTGCCTAGCCTTTTCATTTAAATGTACCGATTTTTCAGCGACCTAAGTGACATATTTTGTTCCATAACGTTTAATGATTTGCCCATGTCATTTATGTCGCTGATTAAACGGCGCAGTTCAATGAAAGGCTAGGTTTTTCATAAAACGGCTGATTAAGCTAGTTGGCTGCGACATATATGTACCTATATATGTATAATAAGTTTTTCGATAGGTAACTATTTCAGTAATTTATGTTCAATGATTATTGCTAGTGTTACTTATCCAAAGATACCTTATTAACAATTTCCATGCACGGGCCTTCTGGATCTATAAAATATTTTAACTAAACAAACCACTTCCACTTGACTGAACATTGAAATAATACTTTAGGTACAAGAGATTCGTCTCTAGCAGAAGTGACTCTACCACAAACTACTATTTAAATAATGTAACTGATAAATGTAAATGATAAGAATAGTTTTAAGCAATTATAGATGAATTTGTCATCTTCTTCCACTTATTAGTTTTTTCCAATTAAATGCCTTACTTCTCTTACTAAACTTTATCTTTATAAACTCACCAAGGACCTCAGCAAATACCTTCTTCTGCTCTCACAAACTGTATTACAGATAAATGTGATGTGAGGAATTCGTTATTATTTACTTACTGATCCTCAAATGGGGCAAGTCATGCATTCTAAATATTGGTAATTCATCTTCTGCTGAGTGATATGTTTGTATGGTCCAACAATTACCACTTGTACTTGCACCAATTTGACTAAATTGTAGGTGGTGGCTGCTGACCCTAATATTATTAACTTCTTACTATGTGGTGGCTGGGTGGTGTTATAAGTGGTTTTACTACCTACCCATTTAAAAAAAATCCTATTTGTATGGTAGTAGCCTAAACATACTCAACATAAACCTTTTAAGTGCTTAGTACCTACGTATATAGAATAATTAACACAAATACCTGTTACAGTATTTTAAACAAGTTCTTAGAAACTTATAGATAGCGAACTTTAGACGGTCGTCAACCAACTGGTCGTTCCGTTATTTCCTACAAATCGGTGCGCATACTAACACATCCTTCCTTTCCGTTACATCCAAAAGAATATCGTCCTTCATGGAGTATGTATACAGGCTGTATTCCCATGAAAGCAATTCGTTACTTGCGTCCTTGTGTTATCGTTTCTTACGCCTACCATTTTGTCTGTCGATAACCGATACTAATAAAGGCTTGATAGTTCATAGAAGATTCGTCATGATCCACAACGACTGTAGCTGTAGGTGTTAATAAATTGATCAGTTTCGTTTAATGATAGGTATGTTCGTTGAAAGTAAAAAGGGATAAAAAGGCAATCCAAATCTAATTGTACCTAGAAGTTACTTAGGTGGGAACACAACATAGGTCGCAAACTTATTATCAGAAATAGGTACACGAGATGCGAAAAAAACTCACAAAACCACTCCAGTTTTTAAATTGTCTCAAGTCAGGCTTTATCCTGTTCTACAAGTTTCGATACTTATTATATATTCGCTTGTGACATGTTGCGAACTAAGATCTAAATCATTTTATTATGAGCTAGGTCGGACGTTCAAAGTGATCCTGATCAACGTCAGTTTAATGATTGACTATAATTACGGCAGCAATTATCACTCGCTTCATTTGGTATGTATACTAAATATCTTAGCAAATAATGCAGCGATGTATGTTAATTAGTGACGTCAAAATAAGCGTGCAATTAGGACCCTGTCAAGTAAGAATGTGGTTCAAAGTTAAATGTTGAAGGATAAGATACGCGAATCTTACTAAAGGGAATCGACTGAATGAAAAATTCCTTGAGGCAAAACTTTGAGTAGACCAAAGAAACGATAGAGGATGGACTGTGAAAGACAATATGTCGAGAGAGGTGGTGTTTCCTCGGAGGTGGATCTGATAGTAAATTTTGAAAGAAGACTTCTCAGATCCGATATAAATGATATTGGACTACCTACTAGTGAACGCTAAAGGCAAGTTTCCACAAACATTACATTGTACCAGGAAACACGTAACACTGTAACTACAAACTTTGTGCATATATTCCCAGCTCCGTTCCACAATTTAGCCCAGACCCAGTTGCATAATATACAACACTTTTACATCCATTAAAGACTTACTACGAGTACCATACTGAGCCATTCGAAGGGAGACTTAACGTCTATGTGAAAGGAACAGGGAAATAAATATTTATTATGTAATCTATCCAGGAGACACACGATATTATAGAGTCAGATGAAAAATCATTATTATCAGCTACCTGCAAAGCCGAGCTAAAACAGAACATGCTTTCAGTACTTTGACGGTAATTTCACACGTTCAACATACGTGGGACCGCAATCTGAAATCGCCTGCACTCTGAACTCTTTTGCGTAACTGCTTAATCAATCATCGTAAGACCTCAAAGCGATCATTAGACATGCAGATTTCGAGTTACGCAAGTGAACTGGCAGACAGACCTTTGTCTCAGGCTTTCTACGTGACAAGTACGGCAAGGCGAACCGCCTACGTGTACTGTTAACCTGGTATTTATAACGTGCTAATCGTCACGATTTTGACTTAATCTTTAAGGGATAGACGATCAATCAATCAACTATTAACATAGATACGCCTTAGTCCATTGCTTGTCATTATTCGAAAGAAATGAGAATAACTTAACTTAATGGAATAATTGTCGCCTTTGGGGTCCGCATTGTTCACCCACAGCATAGGCACAGGGAATTTAAAGCTTTACAGTTTTTAGTGCCATCGTTTAATTTTTACCAGTAATGTTGGAAGGGATCGTATCCAAAAAAAGTCACCTCAGTTGCATTTGGTGTACCTACCCTAGCTTTTTTTTAAATGCATAATGCTTATATATAATATTTAACATTTACTCTACATTGGCAACTGGGCTTAACCCAGGTGTATTATGTCCTTTGGTGCCTATTTGCCTAGCTCTGTTCTGTCTCCTGCTTGATATGGAGGAAAGTGGAAATTATTTTTTTTTTTACTCCTCCGGTGTTCTTTTTGAGCTTCATTAACTCGGCGTTTTGGTCGCTACTGTTGATTCTAGCTTTCAGGAGTTGCAGTGGTACCTAGGGAATGTGTGGCGGGCTTGTCCCAAAAAAATGTACCCTACATACCCGCCCATGGTTAATGCCAAATGATTTCACAACATCCAATAACTCCGAACATTCAAAAGATCAACTGCTGGTTACAAATTGGCATACTCGCGAGACTCCAAAACAGGATCCTTATTAATTGGGTCCATTCTCACCGCGCTCTAAATAACCTTGGGGACAAGTTAGACAAGTATAATTACGATATTATAATAATACCTACCTATTTCTAAATCAACTGAGGCGTAAGTGAACTAATGTTGTTGAAACACGATACTCATGGAATCGCGATTTGGTATTGAATTTGGCGCCAATATTACGACTGTTCACTGCTTCACTGAACAGGTCAACGATCAAGTCTTTTGAATTATTTTTGCAATTAATACGAGTATCTTAGGATAAACAATATTAAGTGTCAACCGGTCAGAGATTATAGAAAAACTAGAATACCTAAGTGTAATGCCGTTCGTCGTCATATCGTCTTTACACGGCGTAAAATGGTTTGATCTGTGGCTACTGTGGGTAGATCATGATGGTTTATCATCATCCATAGCACAAATTCTTTCTTTTCTTTTTTTTTCTATTAATCTGCAATCAGTCGCCAGACTATAATCAGATGAGTTGAGTGGTTAATAGCATTTAAAGAGCTATTGCCTCACTGTCTTCTCAGATCACGTGGTTTCTTTTTAGCCAGTTGCATTTTCTAGCAATCCTGAAGCAAGAGGATTGGGATGATGTGTAAGAGGTTCAACGTGTTGTTTCGTACAGCACTCTATTTCTGAGGCCACTGTTGCAGTGTTCAAGTATTCGTGTATCTCGTCGTTTCTAATAAACCATGGAGCGTTTAGAATATTCCTCAGTATGTTGTTTTGAACCCTTTGCAAGCACATAACATTGCTCTTGCTGGCGACTCCCCATAACTGGATATCATGTCCATGCGGGTTTAAGGATGGAATATATATTAAGAGCTGGTTGTCCAGGGAGAGCACTGAGTTTCTGCCCATCAGCCAGTAGAGTTGTCCGAACTTGAGGTTGACTTGGTCTCGTTTGACTTTTATATGTGGTGTTTTCATGTTAAGAGCGTGTACGCCGTATGTCATATCATACAAACTTTCAAGTCCTTATTCTTCAAAATGAATGAACCGATTTTAATGAAACTTGGTATGCATACGCTAGATATCCAGGTCTAAATAGTTATCAGAAAACATTTTTGAAAAAGATTTTAGAGGGAGAGAGAGAGCGATTTTAAGTTTTCTATAGAAAGTGAAAAATCACTATATCCTTCCCCCTGAACTCTTTTTCGAATTTTTTTTCTGCTAACTATTTGGACCTAGATAACTAGCGTACGCATACCAAGTTTTATTAAAATCGGTTCATTAATTTCGAAAAATAAGGATTTGAAAGTTTGTATGGAAAGCCGTACCGCGTAAACGCTCTTAAGCGTCTGTCCAGATAGAATGCAAGGTATTTGAAACGATATGCTATCCATCAGGCGAACCGAGGCGCAGTTTTCTTTAATCCGCCACTTTTGAAACCAGAGGTAGCGTCAAGCACTCGTTATAGTTTTTCGCTTGCTGTTGTAGGATCGTCATCCACAGCCAAAAAGCGATATCATCGGCGTAGGTAGCTACCGTAACATCATCCATGGTTGGCAGATCTGATGTGTTGATATTGTAGAGAATTGGTCCATGTACTGATCCTTGGGGTACAACAGCTTTAATGGGAACCAAGGAGGATCTGGCATCTCCTTGCTTAACTTGAAATAGTCTGTCAGAGAGGTACGACTCCAAGATGTGAAATACTGAGTCTGGCAATTTTTCCTTGATTTTGCAGAGCAGACCGTTATGCCAGACTCGATTAAAGGCCTGTTGTACATCTAAAAATGCAGCAGAGCAGTATTTATTCTCGAAGCATTGTCTAATAGGTAGACGCGATGTACCTGTTCCATGGTCGAGTGTGCCTTACGGAAGCCAAATTGATGCCCAGGAACAACGTCGTGCTCATTCATTACTTCACTCAGTCTTTTGAGGAAAATCCTTTCCTATAACTTCGAAAGGACAGGAGTTAATAAGGCTTATGGGTCGTTATAATGAACGTTCGTGGCATGGTTTACCGTATTTATGGAACATAACGATCTCTGATACTTTCCATAAATTTGGGAAATAGCCCACTCTGTAGGTTGCCTTGAATAGACAAGCCAAAAAGGTGACGCATTTTCTAGGGAGTTCTTTAAGGATTCGTGGAGTAATCAAGTCAGCCTGGTGCCTTTTTGGGGTTTAGTTGAATATATAATAGCTCAAATTATCGCTCTCAACTCTTTTCTTGTGCCAATCCCACGCCTGTACCTATTTATCATGTATTAGGTGGCCCTTAGGGCTACAATTTATCAAGCTTCGATCTAAACGGATGCTTGCGTTGTATTAAAAAACACTACTAAGTTCAAAATAACTTTAAATTCGGAAGTCGGTGTTTTTGGTTGCTTCTTCGTTATTTGACACCGACTTCCGAAATTAAAGTTATTTTGAACTTTGTAGTGTTTTTTGGAAGTCGGTTTCTTTTTTTTGTGAAAAAGTATTTTTTTATAGTGTAAGTATATATTTTTAGTGTACCGATTTTGATAAAATTTCAATGGGACCATTTGGGAAGTATACCCTTTCCAACAAAAATAGATTTTTTCAAATCGGTTGGCAAGCGACGGAGTTATGCGCGAACAAACATAAAAAAAAAATACAAACATCCGAATTGAGAACCTCCTTCTTTTTTAGAAGTCGGTTAAAAAGCAAAACAACAATCCAAATTGAGTTTTAACCTTTATAGTACCGTTGATTTCGTGATGAATGTGTAAGTCACTAGGTCATAATTTATTTATTATTACATTTTTTGCTTTGCAATAGTGTACAATCACTAGGTAAGCTATTTAAGATAGATGAAAGCAGCAAGTACTCGGTAGTTGTATGCATTACCTATAAGCAATTTCAATTTGCATATTACGATAAAACCGATACTATAATATCCATTCATGAGGTTCTTGCACTAGGGAAAGCGCTCCTACTTTCTCGAGGTACTTAATAGTCCGCAATTAATTAAATGTTAGGAAAATATTTATTAATGTAAGTAATGCGATGTTGTTTAAGCCGAATACCAAACATCCAATTAGCAGAGTTAGAAATATTGTGATTTGTAGGATTAACATCAAGATAATAAATCTCTAGCTCGATTATTTGCATTAAAATTGTAATTATTACATCTCTTTCTTCTCTTACTACTTAAAACTGGAATGTCAACTAATAGAGAAGTATGGAAGAAGAACATGTTGCGTCGACCCCTAGCAAGGTAAGAGAATGATGAGACTCGTTTTCTTTTCGTCCGTAAACCACAAAATATAATCCAGGTAGCGGTAGTGCTCGTAACTCGTGCTTGAAATTTGGTCACAATATGACTTCAAACCCGATTTGCCCGTATGGTGCCGGGGCGCAAAAGAATAGCACCATCCCATCGCTTCCTGTGGGTGTCGTATGAGGCGACTAAGGGACTCACCAGAGAATGGGCAGCAGCATTCTTTCGGTACATTGCAACAGCTATACTGCGATCGCCAACCCGCCTGCCAAGCGTGGCGATTAGGGCAAACCCCCCCCAAATGAAGAGCACAACAAAAAAATGGCCCCTAGTGCCCGGCAGCGCGTCTACCCTTGACTCCGGTAGCGGTCAAGGTTATGACGATGCATGGGGTGCTAAGAATCTCCGGAGTGGATACGGCTACCGTAAAAAACACCGACGACTGGACCTGGCAACATTTAACACGAGAACACTCCGGACCGACGAGAAGATCACCGAACTTGAGGAGGAATTGAGCAGGTTGCGATGGAGTGTTGTGGGATTGTCTGAAGTCCGAAGAGAGGGCGAGGACACGACAATCCTCAAATCCGGCAACCTGTTCTATTTCCGTATACGTTTCATATCCGCCAAATCGGAGCTTCTGAGGGAGATCGAGACATTCTATGGACAGTTATACACGTCAATGACCAAACCCGCAGCAAATCTAGCGAACGACCCAAGAGCTAGATTGACCCGGCATTATACCGAAGACATCCCGGACGTCAGCCTGTATGAGATCAGGATGGCTCTGAAGCAGCTTAAAAACAACAAGGCGTCGGGTGAGGACGGAATCACGGCCGAACTCCTGAAGGCGGGTGGAAAACCAGTCCTTAAGGCCCTTCAGAAACTGTTCGATTCCGTCATACTCGAGGGGAAAACGCCACAAGCTTGGAGCAGAGGTGTGGTGGTACTCTTCTTTAAAAAGGGCGACAATGCCCTGCTTAAGAATTACAGGCCCATCTCACTTCTGAGCCATGTCTACAAGCTGTTTTCCAGAGTCATCACAAACCGTCTCGCACGCAGGTTTGACGACTTCCAGCCTCCCGAACAAGCCGGATTCCGAAAAGGCTTCAGCACCGTAGACCACATACATACGCTGCGGCAGGTTATACAGAAGACCGAAGAGTATAATCTGCCTCTCTGCTTAGCGTTTGTGGACTACGAGAAAGCCTTCGATTCGATCGAGACTTGGGCTGTGCTGCAGTCTCTCCAACGGTGCCAGATCGACTATCGGTACATCGAGGTGCTGAAGTGTTTGTATGAAAACGCCACCATGTCAGTCCGACTTCAGGATCAGACATCAGAACCTATCCTCCTGCAGCGGGGTGTGAGGCAGGGAGACGTAATTTCTCCGAAACTGTTCACGGCCGCAATGGAGGACGTCTTCAAGGTTTTGGACTGGAAAAGGCTAGGCATTAATGTCAATGGCGAGTACATCACTCATCTTCGATTTGCTGACGATAAGTCCACGACGATGAGACCACGGAGGACCTCAGTACAATGCTCGATGACCTCAGTAGAGCTTCCGAAAGAGTGGGTCTTAAAATGAACATGGACAAAACCAAGGTCATGGTAAATACCCATGTAGCACCCACTCCTATCAAGATTGGAGGCTCTGCACTCGAAGTTGTTGATGAGTACGTCTACCTGGGACAAACGATCCAGCTAGGTAGGGCTAACTTCGAGAAGGAAGTCAACCGTCGAATCCGACTCGGATGGGCGGCGTTCGGGAAGTTGCGCGGTATCTTCTCGTCTCACATACCACAGTGTCTCAAGACGAAAGTCTATGACCAGTGCGTGTTGCCAGTGATGACCTATGGACTCGAAACGTGGTCGCTCACAATGGGCCTCATCAGAAGGCTTAAAGTCACCCAAAGGGCAATGGAGAGGGCAATGCTCGGAGTTTCCTTGCGTGATCGAATCAGGAATGATGATATCCGCAAGAGAACCAAGGTTACCGACATAGCCCGAAGGATCGCCAAATTGAAGTGGCAGTGGGCAGGGCACATTGCTCGCAGAACAGATGGTCGATGGGGCCGAAAAGTTTTGGAGTGGCGACCGCGTACCGGAAGACGCAGTGTTGGAAGGCCTCCCACAAGGTAGACCGATGACCTGGTGAGGGTCGCGGGTAACCGATGGATGCGAGACGCACAGGACCGGTGGTTGTGGCGACACTTGGGGGAGGCCTATGTCCAGCAGTGGACGTCTTTCGGCTGTTATGATGATGATGACTTCAAAGAAAACTTCTAACAAAAGTTAAACTGGATGTTAAAGAAAAGCGAAGCGAATGATGGCTGCGCGAAAATACAAATAATTAGAGTATCTGTTTTGTAGTTTTTATTTAATTCATTTTAGGCATCAAATACAGGCTAAGCGTTTCCAAATCAAGGGAGTTTCTATCAGGGGTTTCCTGTGCAGTACCTAAATAAATATAAACACTTGTAGATACCTGTATTTATGTTTACTATTACAATAATATCTGCCTGGCCAATCAATTCACTTCGATCTAGAAGGACGGTCTCGAAGGTCTAAATAAAAAACCTTTAGATAAACATAGGGACAGATGTTTATCTAAAGGTTTTTTATCTAGACCTTTAAATATCAATTACAAGTAACTTCATCAAGTTTGCCAATCATGTAGGTGAGTAGTTATTAATAATTTTTAATGAGGCTGCAACCTTGCGCCTTAGATTTAGAGAGGCGACGCTGATCAAGGTGACATTGATGGAACAATGCTAGTGTGGGCTTACTTACACCCATCTGTTTTATGTGACCTGCAGAAAATTACGGCCCCATTTTTAAAAGTTACTGCGACCCTGATATCAACGCTACTTATGGTTTTGTTATTTGTTAGGTGCTTCTGATCAAGGAACTTCTACTACAACCTGGAATGTGCACAGGCTGTCGATACGCGGTCCGAGGGAGATAGCTTCCCGAGAGCCCTCTGTCCCTTTCATTAGGGTGACCAACCAATATAATGTAGGTTGAGACTAATATAATAGGATATAATATATTAACCAATAATTTGATTTCATAAGTTAATAATAATTATACTTTAAGGATGGATTAAAGTAAAACGCATTAAACTATGTTTTATTATATCCTGGGGCCTGAAATGAAGACTGCAAATAACGGAATAATTTTTGATGTTTGAATGACTTGGAATGACATCAAGCAATTTTTTCTCCCTGATTCTTCTCCAGGCAGTCTGAAATTATATTTTTTAAATTTATTTCAAATATACGAAGTAACACACCTAAATCAGCGATTATGGGAAGTTGAAACTTTTTTGCCATTTCCCTACAATGTTCCTCGGGAAATGTGAAATTTCATGATCACGTCTTGTAAGTATTCGGTACACCATTTCATATAAAGTTTTATTATGCTTTCGTTGAAGACTACCTCCTATTTATATGCTGCATTGTGTAAATAATCTTATAATTTCGATCATTATGGGCACCCTACTTCAAGAATTGCAATATACTTACTTGAAGAAAGAAACACCGCATCCTGCATAGGATTCGCTTTTGCAACCGAACAGCTTTTGAATCGCACACTTTTAACCATCTTTATTACATCCGAATAAAGAAATTGATTGTTTTACAACAAATAAATATGGCTGGTGGGTTACCAGTCTAACAGATAATTTAAAATTATTAGAAATATATCAGAACGAAAGTTAATGTTTTTTTAATAAGACACGACAATATTATTTTTTCCTACCATTCCTACTAAATTCGGGAGTAATCCTCCTGGCAACACTTTAGAAAGGGACACAGGGCTCTCCAAGCGCTTTCTCCCTCGGACCGGATTTCTCTTTGACCAAGTGATTGTCTGTAATAGAACTTAACTTCATATACATAAGGTTTATTTTTATATTGGTGTCAAATTGACAATGCTCATTCCAGGTTGTAGTAGAAGTTCCTTGCTTCTGATACATCAGCATCCTTTGGTTCATGAAGATCGAAAAAAACACTGATGTACTTATCTATCTCCAACGTTTATGTAAATTTTAATAACTTCCCATTGTGGCACAAACTGTTCCGACAAATTGTTTGCACAGCCGATTTTTTACACAGTTAACCTACCTACAAGAATACGCATTTTTCAACTAAAGCAACTTGCTTGAATTTTCAAACGAAAATTAATATCCTACCGCACCTTTTACGTTACCATAACTACGCGACATAAAATTGCAAGTAGGTAGGTACTTACGAGAATGTACCTAACAAGAAGTATCACTCTTAGAGCATTCACTATATTGTGATCGTTTCCTTCCGACTTCTTTTCCTGTTCTTGAAAATGTCGTTCAAGTAATTACTGCTCTAGCAAAATGAATAATTACAGTACCTACTTTAATGGACTACCTGTTATAATAATAGCTAGTAAACCCACGTTGATTTAAAGTTATATCTCAACAACACAGGGCAATCCAAATCGTATTATTTTGTCTAAAATTACACTTTGGCACAACGTGCGGGTTTCATATTATCTGTTTGATTTATTAGACCGCTAAATATATCCTGCTCAGAGTTCCATTTACCTAATTGTTAATCTGATAGGTACATTTGAACATCTGTTCCTGACTGAGACAAGTTTTACATAAGTTGCCAATTGAGTAAATATCTCCAGTTTCGTAATCGATCACTGAAGGGTGATTATGATTGTAGTGTAGAGCCTATACTGCAAGTGTAACGGTCGATTAATTTATAAATATCTAGCGAACGACAGTTATACTTGTAGAATATCACACAACAATTTTTGAGCTCCGTTCTTGTCTAAACTACAAACTGTAGTTACTTAGAACATATCATGACACCGTCGTCCCTCTCCCCCGTTCTACGTACCCCGTAACCAAATCGTTAATATTAATTAATACCGGTCATCCATCATTCGCGGTCCTTACTCAAGATATAGAAAGGTGTCTGCACCGGTGACATACGTTAGCTAACGTTCAGGTATCTTGGAGCGCAGGAAATCGTTAATTGTCATTTATCTGCTACTGGCACAAGGCTGAACTGTAGCTAGAACTCGTAACGAGTAGTCTTTTAATTTTTAAACTTTATGCTTGCCTTTGCGGACAGTTTCTTCCTTAAAAATTACTTGCTCAATGTGATTATAACGAATTTAAGATATTTTTAAATTCATTCACTTTGTTGCATCAGCCTCTTAATTTAAAATCATGACGGTGGGTGTAACGGTTCAGTTACCTTATACGAAGTGCATGCATACTGCGTCATGTGAAAATACGAGTTAACTTAGAAACGTTCGTTTCATAATAAAACGAAAATCATATACCTACAGAGCCGCTTAGAAAACCAACGCAAACTAATACTATCCATTGCTCCTTCGCTTTACTGAACCATTAAACTACGAGACAGCGAGTTGGCAGTGGATTTAAATATCGTATAGGTTATCTCGTTTGGCCAACGTATGCAGGGGTAATAACCGGCCAACATGACGCCGTTTTCTTTAGCATACCATGGGAAAGTTGTTTTAACAAGTCAGCCTTTGTGCAAGTGCGGCGAGTAAAATTAATAATTATCGTAAGAGGCAAGAAAACATGACGTCCTCCAGTAGGAAGTGAATTTCCACAACAAAGCCGTGACGTGCGAGCGACAAACAAAAACTGTTTATAAGTAAAACAGCCATAATTCTGTTGTGATGCCGCGATCTTCACACTTCGTTACAGACTCAATGTCGGTGGAATCAATAGAGAATGATCGTGTAACTGTTTCTTCTTTGAATTGCAATCCTTGCGGTTTCGGTGCCAGGGTCTCTTTCTCTCGTGGGAACATCACGTGAAGTTGTATTCGTATTTATATCGAGTTCGAGTAGCTTCTAATCTTAACCCTACGATTAGCTGGTAATAGAGTAGCCAGTAACCCATTTCCTTAATTGACTCCTACGAAGCGATTTGTTCTAATTTAAGTTGTGCAATCGTTTTCTTTGTTGTTCTCAGGCATATTTTTAATTGAATGAATGCATTTTAAGTTTTAACTGATGCCAAATATTTCATTTGGAACACGAATCTATAAGAGTAAATCTGAGCTGAGACCTCATCACTTCATCAGGCATATAACGAGATTATTTTGATCAATTTGGTCGAGTTTTTTGAGGCTTTTAGTATCCTTCGTTAATGATTTCCATGATTTAAGATAGCGTTATCAACCAACGGTGTGTAAACTTCCTAAATCTTATCAACCAATTTTCCTACATACATCTGCTGATCGACGGACATAATTATTTTGACTGAGATGATGATTTATGTATGACAATATACATTTTTCATTTACATTATCGATAGCCGTAACTGAGTGACTTACCTAGGCAAGTGTACGTCTACTGTACTTGAACATACAGTTTAAACTCACACTAAAAGATTTAAGTGAGAGCATAGTAACAAAGAGCACGCTCGTGACTTCAAAAGACAGTTTCATTTTAAAATCATTTGTACTTTGTTCCACTTTCTTACAACCACAAAAAGATCTATATCAATAAACCTAGATCAATTCTATGAAATCGTTGTAATTGAGATGAAATTGTTCATTAGACTTAACGACAAGATTGAAGAGAGAATCGTTACATTTTTATGCAATAGATGGTAGACTGGAGTCTATTTGAATCTTTTGACTTCTAGATATTATTTTTTCAGTGCTGAAAAATACATATTTTAGTTACGAATTGTACGAAACAAGATAAGTAATACAATACCTACCTTGTTTTTAAATAGTCTCTATTTTGGCAGAACTTTTTCTTAAACTTCAGTCCTCTGGCCTACTGGAACTTACATTTTCCGGCCTATAACAGACAGCGGTAATAGGCTTAGTAAAATATTATCTGTTTATAATATTATAGTTTAGATTGTACCGGTTTACGTAATCTTAATTAAGAACATCTAAGTTTAATGCAACGTATAGCTTTCAGCATCAAAGGGGTAGGTACGGCAAGCCGCAGAAATACATTTAACGAACCACTCAGTGCATATGTTATTTCTTAATAAGCATTTTCATAACAGCCTGTTTTCTTGTACTTGAGCAGTCGGCGAGTCCATTCGCCTGTCCTACATAGCTCGAAGTCGTCCAAGTGAGTGTCGATCTTACGTTTTGTAAGAAGTGGGACACACTGCGTACTTCAGTTACGGCCAAAACTTTACCGGTAGGAGAACTGTTTGTACGGAGCACAGTAATTCAAAAGAAAAGGTTAAAAGTCGTGAATGTTCAATCGTTGCAATAATTGCTATAAGAAGACCAAACGACGACGTGATTTTCAAATACGATTATGTTCCTAATAAATCATTAGTATCGTTAAATACTGTCTTCGGTTGCTACTAAGAAATTGAAGGTTAAATTAAATAATGACAATTGTCAGTTGAAGATGACTGGTAAAATGTTTGCGATTAACCTTACACATGCGCATTCCTTTAAATGAAGATAAGTTACATCACTGGTGTTATTCTGAAACAATGAACCGGTATTTGAATCCTACATACTCATTGTTTACAAATTCTGCGTATGTAATGTCACTTATTGATTTTTAGAAAAGTAAGTGGAAAGTAGCTCTCAAATATCGATTAACCTAATGTGGTGAAACTATCTATGTTACGATAGTAATGGATCAAACAAACGGGGGGCAAACACTACATTGCTTATCCCACTTAATTAATTAAGTTGTAATGTGAAAGCCTGGATGTTTATTGATTCATCAGCTAAACGGATTCGAATATAACCTGGCACAGCGGTAGATCATAACCTGGATTAGATGTCATACATAGGTACTTACATTAATTTTATCCCGGTAGTACCTTTGATCCCTTGAGTAAATATTCGAATTTCATTCGGATGAGTCGCTGGAAAAAGCTAGCTTGAAATAAAACATTCGTAAACTGATGTGAAGCTTTGATAAGATTTATGATCGAACGGCTTTGTAATTATCATGTGTAATCGATTGGTTCGCCAATATTAATTAGCCGCTTATTTCATTTAGTCAGGCCTAGCTCGAAAGTCGTGCGTGAAGTCTTGATTTCGAAGTCAGTTTGGTACTTAGGTGCGGTAGAGGTTCGTTACAAAATTATCATCACTGAAAAGTGTCAGGGCTTTGCGATTGTTTGACACGAAAAATGGAACCAACTGTGAGCAATGTCGAGATGACCCGTAGGGGGTCTATAGCTGCCAGCCAGCAAATACTAAAAATACATTGTTCTTAATAGTCGTTTCTTTTCGGTAGAACTAAACAAAAAAATAGACGAACGAAGAAAAAAAAATCTGCTATACCAATCCCTTAGATATGTAAATCATAGACGTGAAAATGGAATGTATCCTCAGTTTGAGTTGAATTGCACACCGCATAGCATAGTGTACCTACCGTCAGTTTCAATCAATCCACTCAGCTAATCGCAATAAACTGCCAGTTATAGGTCTCTCCCAAGATGCACTACAGCAACTAGTCGTCGAGTAGCGAGTGGTACACATAATACCACCACGAAATTGTTAAATCTCAGAAAGTTGACGCGTTTGTTATGCACGTCGTTCAGCCCAAAAACACAATAACCTTTGTTGACTGAAGCAAAATCCTAACTAAGCACGTTCCACCCGTAAATAATCAATTTTAATGAATCTGTGTTTTTAATACTTTCTTCTCATAAAAGGTTTGAGTGTCAAGCAGTAGTCAGTCCATAGTGTGGCCGGTGTCAAAAAAATACTTACCTTCTACTATGCTAACATATTTGTAAAAGACACATCTCCATTTTAATGCACATAAAAAACCTTGATAATATTTTGAGGTAACTATTTTGCTGTGGAATCAGTATTTTTAGAGATTTTTTTTATAAAAAAGGAAGATTTTTTCATTTAAGTACAATTTTTTACAGTTAAATTAAAGCCTTTGTAAAATCACTAATATTACGGCTCTCGTCTCGAAAGGTAAAATTCTCTACATTCTTGTGCTTGATTAGCTTCTGTGCAAAAAACTAGTCTTTATGTTTTACTTTAGGTACATCTAGGTATGACGTCAGTAAGTAGGTAGTAAATATGATAAAATTCAAAAGACACCAAAACGTTGCAGTAGGTGTTCCTAATATGGAACATGACCAACATTTTTGTCTGTATTTTGCATAATGCTAATTATATTTTTTCTTTTTACGATAGGTACCTAAGACCAACCAGTCTGTGATATTCTTAAGTAGATGTATCTGGTGTTCACTCAGTAATAAAACCTGCTCCTTCTACTGCATTACTATTAATTGGAAACAAGAATCGAAGCGATTCCATAGTGAGAGTTTTTGCTGTGACTTACATACATGGACAAACTAGTCCTTGTGCATTTTTTTTAAACAAACGAACCTGAATTTCCTACCTCTAACATTATGTTGGGCGATGCGGCATGCCAGAGATTCGCTAACCCTGATGAAGTGATGAGGTACACGTATGTTTATATTACTTCGCGCCCTAACTAACGATAGCAAGTACAGATAACGCGATAACGTTACATTACCATTGTCTCTGGGGCCATGGGAACGCCACACCTAGCTATGGGAAGTTGAACTTGTCGCGCATTCCCCGTCATTATCGACATAACTGTTTAATGAACTTGTTTTATGAAGTTTTATTGCGTAATGCGGTACCGCAGAACATGTCACGTTACGCATGTTAACCACGATTGGTAAGACAGACTTATAATACGGATGTCTCGGTAGATCTTTGCCGGTTGCACTTGCAATGCCTGAGGGGCTTTTAAAGAACCTTGCTCATTTTTAGGGTTCCGTACCCAAAGGGTAAAACGGTACCCTATTACTAAGACTCCGCTGTCCGTCCGTCCGTTCGTCCGTCTGTCTGTCACCAGGCTGTATCTCATGAACCGTGATAGCTAGACAGTTGGAATTTTCACAGATGATGTATTTCTGTTGCCGCTATAACAACATATACTAAAAACAGAATAAAATAAATATTTAAGTGGGGTTCCCATACAACAAACGTGATTTTTTTTGCCGTTTTTTATGTACGGAAGTTCCCCGGTCCCCGTGCGCGAGTTCGACTCGCACTTGGCCGGTTTTTTCAATACTGGTCAAAGTAAGATGAAAAGTACAAATCTAAAGCAGTTGGAGCGATCCCTTTGCACTGTGAATAACAGGACATAAATCCAGACTGGACCAGCTGTACAGTTTTGAAAACAAAAACGCAACAAACGATGCCTCTTGGGCCTTGACTACTATCACTATCTAGTACCCGAGTACTAGTACTATCCATGACCGAACTGCTAGCTTCGTTTTGACTAAGGCTGCAATTACCCAGTATGAGTAACGCTCGCTCAACATGGATTTGTATAGAAAATGTGTGCAATTCCTACTCGCTGCACGCTCCGTGGTCGCGCAAACGCAGCCTTATGCGGCATACGGTATATTGATAGCTACGGATGATAGATGAGGTAAGCTGAAGCCTCGTCCGTTAGCTAACATGATTCTATAAATTGTGTGTATATCCGTTATACTATCCGCCCTACGGATTAGTTGGAAGTAAAGCGGCTTAGACGTCTCAAGTTCTTTGATGATAGGTACCTAGAATTCTGGCGTGTTACGCAACGATCATTTGTTTTGTTTATTCTTCCTTGCTTGTAAGTCCCCCTACTATTTTGAAAATAAGCTATTTTGCCATAGAGAACAAAATAAGAGTATTCTGTTCTATGGTTATCCTACCTTCATGGCGCTTCTTATCTTAATAATTTTGTCAACCTGTAAGCACTCTAGTCTCGCCCTCGCGGGAAACCTCGAGGTCCTTCTCGATGAAAATTCCTTATAACCCTTCTCGAGAAAGGTTCTCAAAACTGACATTAACGTACCTAACAGGAAAATTGAAAAATGTAGGTGCTTAGTAAGCAAAGGTAAAACCTCACTCCTACGAATAAGAGACTCGTTTAAATCCGTTTTCTCTTTCATTTAACTTTTAAATTTTACGACTGCAGTACTGCACTAGCATTTAACAACAACGACTTACGTTTCATTTAATGTAATCAATTTCAAATTGAACCTGTGGTATGTTTTTAAACAATTAAATATTTTCTCGCCAAGCAGTCCTAACTCTAAGTAGAACCACTGACAGTTTTTCTAAGATGACAATTTTCTTTCCATCAATAAGAAGTCCTCATCATTATCTAGCATTATTTTATCTGCGTCCTCCTGACACTAGGTCGAAAGGAAGGAGACTATGAATATGTGAGTCAGGAAAATTCCTAAAAAGCCACTAACAACCTACAAAAGCTTCTTTACATCGTTATGCACTTTTATAGCGTTATGCACACAAATCAATGAATAGTTTGCCTTGAAAGCCTTCAACGTAATCGTTGTTGTTAAATACAAGGTTTTGGTTCCGCCGAACATTCTCCTTTACTTTTGTCTCTAGGTAGGTACTGCAAGTGTTTTCTGTTCACAACAAAATGCGTATCTTTCGCAATATCTTCAGAATCGGGTCAATAGTCGAATGGCTTGATAATATAAATGCATTTTTAATAACTTAATCAAGTTTTTTAATTAATTGGATATTTTTTAATTTTTATCTTTTGTTTACCAAATCTGTTATTTTTTTATAAAAATCGTGTTTGATGATAATAATATGCACACTGGCGCCAAGTGGGCCACAAACATTCTTAGTAGGTAATATAAATGAGAAAAACTAACCAAAAATAAAAGTCAAGTTCAAATGAGAGCTAGCAAAAAGATGATTCACATATAGCTCAAATCGGGTCACTCACTTTCGCCTTAAACTAGCAATTCTGACACAAACAGGCACTTATGAACTGTTGGGAAAATAGTTATCTATCAGCCTGTCGATTTTATCAATATTACCAACAGTGCATGTTTCGCAATATCACGTAATTCGGGTCAACAGTCGACTCTCGATGAAATGCGTATTAAATGGGAAGCGGCGTAACTGTACAGAGTTCTCTGTTATCGTAGCCTTCCTTGCCGTAACGACCGTATCGTATCACATCGCATTGCTATGAAGAATTCTTCAACATATCTCCACGGTCCGGTAATACTGCGAATACTCTGATTATTACAGACTTTATCAGTTTTATGTTATTACTTACTAGTATAGGGACATAAGGACTACGGTTTCAGGCTTTAGGTATCTAAACAAAAGAGCTACCTACATTTTCATATCTTTATAGGCAACCTAGATAAATTTGCTATTTGTTGATATACTAAATATGGGTCCAAACAAGTCAGTCATAATTTAGGTCTCCGATACTGCGTATGTTTTCCCTGATTCAAACAGCCCGAAATCGGAACTTTGTCTGATAAAATGTCGAAAGCCCCATATCTACAACTAGGTATAAATGGCCTTTATAATAAAAGCTATATCAATGATAATGTGAGGAATACTTTATTTTAACGTCTAGAAACTATGAAAGTAAACCTCTGTGACCCTCTTCGTAATGCCAAGCGTGACAAGATGTTTAGACACCCTAGGCTAGCTATTATTTATAGCTCCAGTAAAAACTACACAGAAGGCGTAAGGTCAGGTTTCATGCACCGTTAACTGCGGATTTTAAGTCTTGAATATTACTTACCTACGTATTTTAGGTAATCCATCCATCCCAATATTATAATGCGAATGTAACTCGGTCTGTCCCTTTCACACCTTAACCTGTCTGGCACATAGTTGGTCCCATATTCTGGAATAGGAAAGAGGATACTTTTTGTTTTGATAATATTTTCCTTTGGAATAATTAAATAAAATGAAATAAATGTTTCATTATTCCAAGGGACAACTAAAGGACTAACAGCCTTGTGGCTTTATGTGCCTTGTTGTGCCTTTAATTGTGATATTTATTATGAACTGGTCTGTAGTGTGTGTGTGTGTCTGTGTAGTCTGTCTTATCACAAGTCCACAATGTGTGTATAGTCTACTACGGATAGTAAAATATCTATTCTTTTGTTGTAAATCAGCACATATACTTGTTAAAAAATCACCATAATTTATTGTATTTTCGCGAGCAACAAGACAAACCACCGGTATTGCTAAGACTGGTGGTTTAGTTTCTGTAAGCACTGTATTTTAATGTGGCCATTAGTACTAGCAATAAATCAACAGATTAAAACAATAAGTCTATATTTTTGTATATCAACGAGAATTACCCAAATAAGTACGTTAAGTAATTTAAAATTAAAATTTGAAGCAAATAAATAGTCAAATAAAATAAATTTTCAATAAAATCCCACAAAAGTTTGTATCATGCATTTTAATTTGTACTTTAAAAAGGCCTAGTTAAAATATTGCAACGAACTGACTTTGACCATGCCTCGTTTTATAAAAATGTTCACACTGCTTTCATGTATGAGAAGTGCCTATCTAATATTTGTTTGCACTGTATTATTGGTTTCCCAACGTTTTAGCATTGTACTAATTACTTAGTGATCTACAAGCACATGTTAATTTAGTA
This sequence comes from Melanchra persicariae, assembly GCA_947386135.1. Lineage (NCBI taxonomy): Eukaryota > Metazoa > Arthropoda > Insecta > Lepidoptera > Noctuidae > Melanchra > Melanchra persicariae. The sequence goes on along the minus strand of OX376648.1, from coordinate 15,068,750 downwards.
ACTTCACACCTGTGGGAATTTTAATATTGCAAAGATTTTTCGCGCTCAATTTTAATCGAGAGTTCTGTGTGCCCTGGGCCTGCAAGCAGCAAGCAATGGTAGTTCGGTCTGCAGAACCGTCTGAAGCAGACGCCTTTGCCGCGAGTCGATAGTGAATCGAGACGTTCAAAAACCTGTGGGCTGTATACGCACAGTGCCTTCGCTCGGTTTATAACAATATGTGAATTCGCGCCAAACCAACGTCAACAATAAAGTTCTTATCTATGCCGTAAATTCGTGATTGTTTTCTTAAATTTTCGCATAAGATAATTTAGTGCGATCGTGTGTTTGTTTAGTGAAATACGAAGTTGTGATACCAACTATGCAGTGTAGATAACGTTTCCTCGGTTTGCGGTTGTGTCTGTTGGAGGTATATATTTATTTCATCGCTTATTTTATATCACTTAAGTACTCGATTGTTTCTTTTTTCTCAAAAATAACACAGTAAGTACGGACTTTATTTTAATCTTTTGATTAACTTTATCAGATTAATTTTGAAAGATTTCAACGGCATTTCCGTACAGGTTAGTTTAGGCCTAACATAAAGAGCAGTTAATCCCTTTTTGTGTTTACCTTGCCTTTATTATCAAGACAAAACAACTCAGGATATCAGAGGGAAAAAACTGGATCTTCAAGTGACTGGTTTCCTAAAACCATTTTACCAACCATTGTGCCTTGTATATTTTTCCTTTACTACGATAACCATGAAATTAATTATTTACGTGATGAATAAATATGTGCCATTTAACAATCCACATGGATAGACGACAAATGCACTTGAAGACCGTTTCTAAGTTAAGTCCAGCGATTAGAAAAATGTTTTTTTTTAATTTAATTACCTCTTACATACCTGGTCTATAAAATTATTATAATAAGCACTCTGACCCAGATATTATTTAGTAATAGACCGTACATTTTATCATTTCTGCTACTTATGTGAAACTGAATCTCAGCTTAGGTATCTGTTTGTTTGAGAAACCATGGGAAAAATACTTAAGAAAATCCGCGTTCAAAAATTATTGTTAAGTCATCTCAAATGGCAGAAAACCTCTTTCAGAAAAAAAAGGAATGCTTCAGGTTTTATATTTTATGGCCAGAAAAAACGCGATTCTACGCTTGAGATATCAGTCGCTAGTCGAGGGCACCTTGTTAGAATTATGTAGTCCGACGTTATGAATTATTATAGTTTCACTCAAGTGAGTGCATTATCTGCGAAGGCCGATAGTGAGGAATTTGAGTCAAGAAGTTTTATGGCGCTTGCACTTGAGATTTCTCTGAAAATGCCTGAATAACTCCGTGTGTTTGTGTTTAACCCATCGAGGTTTCTTTTAATGAGCATCATGGAAATTATTGCAGCTTAACTTTATGTGGTGACCTCAATATTTAACCCTACTGGAATACCTACAATCTTCTAATCTCCATAGTTAGCGCAATCAAAAGTTCTGAAGCAATAAAAAATGTGGTTAACAGGTTCACACTTTCACGTAAAGCTTATCTAACAAAGTGGAAATGGGATGACAATCTAACTACCTAACCCTTTCCCCACGTTTACTGTTTCATGATAAACGTCGTGGGACTGATATGCAAATAATATTTAGGTTACAATCATACGCCAACATGACGTTTGGTATTTTCCGTTCTTATGCAAAATTAATGAATAATCGACTACTTACATTCTGTCATAAAATGCAAATGGCGCTAAGTCGATAAACCGGTGTTGTATTTGCAGAAATTTTCACAATTGCATCAAGTTTTTGCTGACCTTTAGCGAATAAGATTTCAGTTCCGAACTCTGTAATGTTTGCCATTTCAAAAGAACAGTTTTTGTTTTACACCCTTGCCTTGGTGAACCCAATATTGCAAACTTGTTTTGATACAAGTGTTAAAATCTGAAGAAGTAGTACATCACGTAGTTTCTATTTAAATATACATTTTAGAAGACACAGGTAGTTTTATTTAACGATAATATTAAAAGAAAAATGTCCTCTCATGGAGTAATTTTAGGATATCATATTTGTGAACCAAACAGTCATATTCTAAAATTCACGTAGCGTAACATTCGTATTTTTTGTTGCAGCAATCATCAATGTAACCACCATGCAGACAACAAGAGAATCAAGCAGACAAAAAAGATGTAACAAAAGGCGAAACTCTAGAAAGAAATCCCTATCGCCGTCTGACTTAAAATGCACCAGGGGAGACGCAAAAACGGATAGCAAGCTGAACGGAAAGCGCTCGCTATCCGAGGGTTCAGTGAAAGTGAAGCATAGGAAAAGTAACATACGACGAACTTTGACCCACCCGTTTACGTGTTCGGACGATATTCGCGATGTTAGCATGATCGGTGTGTTCAATAGAAGTGTTAAAGTGGACCCTCCTCCGGAAAGTGACGAGTCTAATCTGCCGCCTACCAGTAGTGATAGGGACACGGAGGACGATGGACGTCTGTCACGGCCAGTGCCGCAGAGGTCGCGGTGGGATTCCGGGAGCGAGATGGATTCCCTCGTGTGGACGTCGTCGTTGGCGGTGGTCAAGAGAGCGTCTGCGAGGCGACGCAGGACGCCAGCAAACCCAGGTTCGTTCTTCATTTTCTTATTACTTTCGTAGCTGCTCAAGGTTTTGCATAACGTAACGGTCTTCTTATTTGATAACAAGTTTAATTACGTACTAGTCATCACAACGTAACTAAGATAAGATCAGTACAGCCTTACGTGCGTGTTTGTGTAACGATGCGTCGCTGTGTATTTTACAATAATTTAGACGAAATTGAGTGATGGTATCTCGAATCCTTTACTAAGTATTTCGAAAATTAGTTAGCTAACGCAATATACTATTTTCTAATAGCCCACATAGCGTATTCGACCGTTCCCGGCCTTCTTTCCTGCATCCGCCACCAACCTACCCTTATCATAATAATGTCCCCGTTGTGATTTTTTATTCTTCTGTTTTCTCGTGATTTCGTTATTCTCATGATCACAGCTTCATTACCTCAAATAACATTCATTCATTCTCATCCGACACGTAAAATTACTATGTATAAACAACATTATTATACTAGAACATGTAAATTGTTTACATAGAATAGTATGTAATTACTACAGCCAAGGTTGGAGTAAGAAAATGTGCTGCTTATTGTCATTGACATTATTTGTAGCATTATACTTGGCGCAGGAAATGAATATCATTATAGAATCACCTATGCATATTGCTGTGTTCATGTTTATTGTGTCTATGTACTGCTGTATTATTCATATTTATAAAAGCCACTAGATTTTCTGACAAAAAGTCACTCAGTGAAAGGAGAAAATATAAAAACTGGAGGATTTTTCAGTTTTTAATCAAGTGGTTTCGCTCAGGATAGCAAAATTACTTCATGATTTTGAGTCAATGAGAAAGTGGAGGATCTCGCAGGTTTATTTATAAGTACCTAATGCATTCGACAGAACAGTACGCTAGCTGTCATCATCCCACGCAATTGGCGTACTTGCCTCAAAAGCAGGCGGCCAACTACTTACGTCCAACACTCCAAATTACGAGCAGAACAATGGACGTATCTGCTCAATTTTGCAAATGTTGACACCATTATATTTCCAACGAAGAGAGAGTTTATGATTCACGCCAAGGAAATTAAATGGAACAAATCAACAAATATTGCTAACATTTGTTCTGCACCGAGTTCATATTTATGCAAAATAGTAATCTTTACCTAAAGCTATCAAGCACGTTACTCCTCCACGTTTTACACGTGACTAAGTGTGGCGTAAATTAGTAGTTATAATATCATTTGAAGCTATGTAAACAAAAACGGAGATAAAAAATCTGTTGCAATGTCATGCACGCTTAGCAGTCTTCCGCGCACATAGGACCAGAACAGCTATAACAATCTAGCGGCAAAAAATAACTTCCATGGTTTTTAAGTCGTTCGCAATTCACTACTGGATGAAACTCATACGCAATTTAGCTATGTTCGCTTCGGTGACTGCTCACCACACCTGAATACGATTTCTTATTTAAATCAACAAACGCGTTTTTTTATCTATCTATAAGATCTAACCAGCTTGTATTTCTACTAGCAAGACAAAGACCTCTCTCCCTTTTCCACAATTCTGTCTTGTCCTCGTGTATGTCAACCCATTTTTGCTCAACCTACGTTGACCCATTGCTGGGCAATCCATGACCTTCCAGTCCACCCTGCATTTCGCCTTCTCCGATCAATCTCCAGTCGGGCCAGTCCTTACGGTAAGATTTAATCCTGTTCCGCCATCGTCGCCTGAAGAAATTGTTAAAAGATCTAACAGACTGAAAGCTGGAAGATAGATAAAGGCCATCCAGCCAGGCGGAATATTTATTCCTCGGTCGGCCAGTCCACAATTTTTTTTTACAAAATTTTTGCATCAAGCTTTCCTAAACTTTCTCAAAATAATTGATTACAATGCATTATATCGTGATGCCCGCCGCTATCTCGTGTATACTTGAAGCGATTCTATAATGAAAACAAAAAAATCTACATCATAATAATTAATCAAAAGTTAGTTAGAAGTTACATAAAGATTATTAAAATGCGATTACTTGCGATTGCGTTACTTACATAATTATAAGTTAGAACTATAATGAATAGATGTGTGCAATTTATTTTTGCATAGTTGCATTACGATGTAACAATGACATAGTACGGGCATTGCTTATATGCAAAATTGATTAGATTGCAAAAAATGCACGCAGTTATTTTTGTCATAGATGAAAAAAACAGTCAATCTTGTATGTGTGTCATCTACAGATACAAAATACCATTCACACAACAAATTGAAATCTTGCCCAAAGAACGTATTTACTGAAAGCAGTAAAAACTTCATATTGTTTTAGGAAATTATCACGAGAAAATCGTTGTGCATCAGAACAGAGCCTAGCGCCATCTATGGAGGGCATGTATTTACTAAAACGCCGTAACAGATGGCGCGGAGCGCCAAATACAGCCCAAATTAAATACTGTAATAACTTAAAGCTATAATAAGTATATCATCTTGATAATTTTGCAAAACTATATTAGAACGTAACGCCAGTTTATAAAAAAGTTACGAACGAGATATCCATAGAGCTAAAAAAACTATTGATTCAGACACAATCACGAGTGCACTGCCATCTATCTTCGCACAGAGAAAGTTAACAAGCCATTGCATGCATGTTAAGTTTACCAGTATACGTCCGTAAACATAGATGGCGCTTGGCGTTTTTGGCTTCGTTCGTGAACGTGAAGTGAGAAACATTTTCATTCTACTTAGTACTGTAGGTAAGGCTTATTGTATTGTCCGAAGTTAACAGGATAAGTCAAGATATATCTGATTCAAATCATTACGAATTATTTACTTGAATGGCGCAGTGATAGGACTCTTGAGATGTGTTCTTGAATCCTTCACTACGACAACTTAAGTGTGTAAACTGTCGTTGCATCTAATCCGTCACTTAATTAGTATTATTAAATTTAAAAAAACTGAACCTGTTTATGGTTTTAAGTATTTCAGGCGTTGCGACAGCTCACATAATTCGATTCAAAGAAAGAAGATATTTAATGTTAAAAAGTATTTATAATTTTAATCTTTTTATAGAAATGCAATAAAAAATGCAGGGAAAATCTTTAATTATACCTCTTTCAGTACTAATTTAATTTCACCTTTATAGCCGACTTGATAAAAAGGAGGTGGTTCTCAATTCGGTTGTAATTTTTTTTTGTGTTCGTTACCTCATACATCCCATCCCATTTATGAACCGATTTTAAAAAAATCTTGTTTTATGTGTAAGCTTAAACTTCCCGATTGGTCCCATAGAAATTTTATCAAAATCGGTTCAGTAGTTAGGTTTTTAAATCAAAATTCCTGGAAAAATATGTCATCCATGTAAGTATACGAAATTGCGTATTTAGCTTTCCTGTGACTTTCCAGTGGTGTTGTTAGGTGTGGGGTAAGTGCCACTAAAAAATTGAAAAATAAAAAACTTTTTCACAAAAAAAATACTGACTTCCAAAAAAACACTACAAAGTACAAAATAACTCTAATTTCGGAAGTCGGTGTTAAATTACGAAGAAAACCAAAAATACCGACTTCCGAAATTAGAGTAATTTTGTACTTTGTAGTGGTTTTTTTTTAGCCGGTTTTTTTTTTGTAATCATCTAAAACTAAAGTGACTCAACAAAGCCCCTAACAAGCAAGATACCCACCGATATCGGTCCCCTTTCCGTCATGGGACAGGAGGCAAACAATACGGACGGAAGTGCAGCCTTCGGTTACCAGCTGTGGGTAGCATGTAGTGTAGGACGTAATGATAGTACCTAATGAATGAACAGCTAATGTCAATGCCGCGTGCGGCGTGTATTATCAGTGACGAGGCCTTCTTTTGACAGCGAAGGTTTTGAACATCTGCAAAGAAAATATTTTTTTGTTTTTGTTTGTGTTGTATTTAAGGTATGACCTTTCATTTTAAGCAAATTTTGGCCTCGAAGCTTTTTGGTGAATTTGCAGGTTATTTGTGTACCTTAAATTAATTGGTACTGCCAATCATTTTGACAACTCTGCGGAGTTATAAATTGTGATCAGAAGAATTTTTAAACACGAAACAAACGAACAGGAAACTCCTTCAATATCCTTTTTTAAAGATATAAAATAACTCCTTCCGCTCTGGGCGGAGCGTAAGGGAGGGTCAGACTCTTAACTGACTAAAACCCATCCGTGTACCTCCTATTGCCCTTTGCGTTCCAGGGCCGCGGTGACTTTTTCGAACAAATTCTGCAGCGGTAAAGGATACTTCAATGAACAAAAAAAATGTTAGGAAGATGGTGCCCTAAAGTGCCACGTTGATATTTGGAGGTAAAGTCATGTGCGAACAATGACTATCATGCCAGGTACCATAGAAAACAAAGAACCCCTTAAACGTTCGAAATGCTAAAGATTTGAAGAAAATTCAGTACAAACCTGTGCATATCAAGTATACTTTTGTCCGGGACCCCGTCCCTCTCGACACCCCTAAATGCAGTAATGGAATGGGCTATACGAGTAAATACTTACTTAAGCTAGGTGATCCAACACCATACACAACATATTATGATAACAATATCAAATTCAATGTTATTGAAAGATAAGCGTAATTTATCAATATCGATACTTTAGTAGCGTCAAGATATTTTTGCGCACTTCTAGTGTTGTAGGTACTCGTAGGTACCTACTCATTAATTTTCCATTTTTTTGCCTTTCATAAAAAAACTGCATTTATTCCTGAATCGTTGAAGTCTTTTGTATGGACACGTTGTAGTCAAGATGCTTCTCATCGAAATGACATCAATATTTTGCAAATTAACTTAAAATAAATTATTATAAAGTTAATTTCAGATAGTATCACTAGTTAATAAGGACGTAATTATTCATTATTTTGCTATTAATAATAACTTCTGCTTCTGGTTATGAATAACAGGCAATTATTTTGCTAGTACCAACACGGATGATACTTCAAACTTTTTGCAGCTTTGTTCACTATCAATTTGATTTCATGACCTCCAAACTCCACAAGGTTCGTCTCTACACACGACAAAAAACGTTTAGAAATACTTATGTTCTTGTATTTATAAGTCTTTTTTTGACTGAAAAACATTGAAGAGTTCACGCTTTGTTGAATGGTAGGAAACTGTGACATCGTATCGTTAGTACAGTTAGATTTTATTTTAGTTTTGGGTACTCAGTTAACTCAGGTACTCTGTTGCGCGTGTGTGCGTGGGTACATAGAGCCTCCTACGTACCTGTACATACAAACAAGTATTCTTTTCATAAGTTCATAACGAACTTGTTCCATATACAAGTGGTGGTCGCGGTGTTTGGTCTAGTTTGCCAGTGCAAGTTCATTGTTCGGACGAACCTAATTTACATTGGTCGTAAACGCCAGGCGCTTGCCGACTGTTTTTTGTACTGAAGTTTGGCCCTCGGCAGAGGTAAAGCGTTTTTGTCGACTCGTTACCGGTCACTTACGTCACTTTGATTCTGGTAAACGTTTTGTTGTTGGCGTTGAGACGCGAGGTGAGTCACGTTGTTAGTACGCGTAAAAGTCGATATTTACTATCGATAAACATTAAAAAGTTTTTAAAAGCAAAGGCATCGTAGTACAGTTTATTTAACACTTGTTAGATAATTAGTTACAGCGATTAACCGTTTTTAGATTATTCAATGTTTCAGCTTTAGTGTGGAGTAATTTAAACTAGATTATCTTTTGAATAACCATGAAAGCAAAGGACAACATAGATTTGATAAATATCACCGCATACTGTGGCTTAAAACCTTTACTTTCTTTTGATTCATTAGAAAGAATACAATTAACTTATCCGAAAACAAATTTTCATTCAACATAGTACCCTTCATATAAACACTTCACCTTCTACAAACAATAACGTCGACAAAAACTCGACAGTACAAACAATCGAGTAGGGGGCAACACTGTGTCGGTCGAGCGCAGCAGTCGGCCGGCCGGCTCCGCACATCCGCTTGCGCGTTCAGCCCCGCGCCCGCACTCCGGAGCCCTAACCAGCCAGACAAAAAAAAAACTCCGAAAAGTGTTTCATATGTGACAATGTGTTCGAATTTTCAAAAAACGAATCAGAAAGTGCCGCCAATTCATAATACCAAACAGATTTAAGTTACCAGCCAGTTTACTAAACGTTTGAAACTGTGTTTTTTGAAACAGCCCGTGTTGTGAACTTTAGGCGAAACCTTGCGAGGAAGCCTTATCAATTCACTGACGAAAATAGGTAAGTAACTTTACTAAGGGTATGGAAGTAATTGGATATCAAAAAGCGGTTTAATGGATAAGGCGTACTATCAAATTGCGCAACGTCTTACTACTAATCTTTTAATGGCAAAAGTATTTTCATTTTATTTTTGAAAACATTATATTAATAATATCTTATAGATTTTAAAGCAAGCAGTAACAATAGTACAAAATATAATGAGTTCTCATAGTTATCATTTGGCATACAAGCTACAATACCCCTATTTCATGCTAAGTCAAACAAGTAAAATTTAGAATCAATTCGACATGGGCTGAAGATGACGTAAGGTTTGGATCTGGCCTAGCATCAGACGGGTTATTGTTTCTAACTTTATACCGAGGTGGCCACGATGACTTAATAGACAGTCTAGCCATTCAACATTCGTTGTATTCCCGTAGTCTTGAATTTATTAAGGCTCTATAAAATGTACTCATCACGAATGATTTTTTAAAAGTCAAGGCTTTAAAATTCAGCCTATTCTAATGACTCCACATGATGTGCACAAAAAATACAACAGAAACCTAATGATCATTATCTTGGCCGTTGAGTTAGATTGTTTGATTCCGTTATTTCATATTCAATTTGAGAATTGTCTAAGGTGACTAGATATTAACTTTACGATTTATTGAGTATAAATGTGTTTACAAAATTATGAACTCCAGTCGAAAACTTATCGTGATAAGACAGTATAGCTGATTTACGATTTTAATCAAAAACGTGAGACAACTTTATTAAGACATAATCTTAAGTAATCAGAATCTGTAGAAAGGCATTTAGAAAAGCAGAAAACCGCAACTTTGACTGATCAATCAATTACCAAAAGCAAATAATATGCCAATCATAGTTACTTTTAGCCAATCCTAATCTAAGAAACGTGCGTATTTCTGTGTCAAGCTCCATTTCATCAGAGGCAATGAAAAAAGGCCCAAAGAGATTTGCTAGAAAGCTAAATAATAATAGTTCTAGGCATCTCCTTTAAAGACGATTTAGGGATTCCCTAGATAAGTTGAATTTGCAGTAAAGTGTAGTAAGTTGCAATTCGATCCTCAAAGCGTTTACCAAGCGTGGTGTTTATGAGAATCCCCTCGTGACTGTTATTTGTAACGGTCTGTTGGGAAGCCCAGTGGATGGTCACAATACTCACAATGTTACATCATACTATCAAACTACTGAGCCTTTAATGTTCTCAAAGAATAAAAAGTATAATATCTTCCTGCTTGTCCCTTGTTACTTCAGGTCGACGCAACGCATTTACTTTTTTCTATTTTCCGCTCTCAACCGTCATTCTACCATTCACATTATCTGTCCTGTAATTCCTCACATAATTCATGTTTCATTCATTTCGTTAGTCTTCATCTCCTTTCTTTCTTTTAACTTTCTTCATAAAAGCATCTAACTATAAATAACAACTCTTTGTTCCTTGATGTTAGATCTAACATGAAACTGATTCTGGAAAATGTGATTTCTCCAATCCATTGTTTATTCATGATGTTTCTTGTATGGTCAAAAGAAAATAATTTCTACGACATTAAGACGACCACTAAGCGCAGATTAGTTAGCGTTACGTGATTTGTAATTTATGACAGTCTGACTTACTAATTGGCTTAGCAAAAGTTGTATAATTAATCAATAACCATAATCACACGTAATGATAGTTATAAATAGGTCCTTGACCGAATTGAAAATATGACTGCTTTTTTATTAAATCATTACTAATTCATTAGTCAACAATGCTATTTTAGCTACAGTTGCGGCAAACGAATGTATGTTATACACTGTACGTGCTGTGTAGTTCAAGAAAACGTTTTAAGTACTTACTAATTTGTTAGATAGACTGACGAGACGCCCATCATTAATTATTTTCAGACATTTGCCTACTACAGAATGCGGGTGGCCTATATCCGTTACGAAGACGGTTTACAGGTGCACTGATAAACATATTATAATATTAACACTAGTTTCGAAGCCCAATTCTCGTCCCCAAAAACGTTCAAATTCAAGTCGCAATATCATAGCGGTGGCCATCAATAACGGTATTTTGAACAGATTGCGAATTCGAACAGAATAGTCTGGCTTCTCCTCAGGAGCCCTCTTCGTCGCGTCTTGTTTTCTTTACACTGAGGGTCGTGATTAGAGATCGGATAATCGGATGCATATATTTACCTTAAGTTAAGATGTTTGCTATATGGAAAGAACTTTTTTGTTGAATAAATCCCACGATTCTGGGATCAACAAAATTTGTTGATCCCAGAATCGTGGGATTTATTCAACAAAAAAGTTCTTTTATTAATTTTTCTTTAGTTTTTCTTTAGTTATTTTATTAACTTTTTATTAATTTAAGTGAGATGTAATAAATAAACCTGTTTTCACAAAAAAGACAGTTACCTAGTAACAACGTAATAATTATGGTTGCTTTTTCCTACTTTGATTGTCAGAATAACTTAAAAAGACTTAAAATGGCGGTTTGCGGGGAAATCGTACTAAACGGGATTGTATTAAGCGGGTTCTACTATATTAATTTATGTTATTCATATTTACGATTAGTTATATTTTTAATAAAAATATTCTAAGAAGCCGACTCCATAATCAAAGTCAAAACGTTTATTTCAATTAGGCCACTAAACGGCACTTTTGAACGTCATCATTTGCGTTTAAAAAATATAAAGTGACTCTACTGTCCGTTCGCAAGGGTAGATTCTTATGGAGAAGAACGGACAAGAAACTCCATAGTTACTCTTTTCAAATCAATGTTTTACATTATTTGGAGTACAAAAATTAATTTTAATATAAGTGAGGTCGATGCACCTAGAGTATACTACTTATAGGATCAAAGTATTACCAGCAGAGGTAAACATTTCCATTTTCTTAATAAGTACTCACATATTTACAAATCTTGGAACCATTCATAAAACGGAGTGTGTTAACAGAAAAATAAAATAATATCTTTGCCAAAAATTAACTTTAGGTAAATACACTTCTGGACACATCTATTGGCCCACCTTAGAGTTTAGGTTTCGATGGCCCCTACCGAAATATGATTGCTAGATTGAACAAAAACTGTTGATGCAGTTTTAAACCTGATACATTTTACCATCTTTTTCGATCGTATTGTTTTAAATTTGAATTCAGAATACCATACGACATGGAGCTACGCCTAACAAGTCGGATATACGCCTTGTTAAAGGCAATTGATTTTTGAATAAAAAACATGTTTTATCAAATAAAGGTTTAATTTAATAACGCGTGTTGCCTCCATGGGCATCTACCACAGCTTACATACGATTAGGCATAGAGTTTATCAACCGCTCTATGAAATTTTGAGGGATCATCTCCCATTCCTCTTCTATGGCAGTTTTCAACTCCTGCATCGTCTGGGCAACTGGCTGACAAGCCCTAACACGTCTTTTTAGCTCGTCCCACATGTGCTCTATGGGGTTCATGTCTGGGCTTCTGGCTGGCCAGTCCATAACTGTGATGTTCACATCCCGAAGATATTCCCTGACGATGCCGGCCGCATGGGCTCTTGCATTATCATGCATAAAAAGGAAATTTGGGCCCACGTAGTCCGCGTATGGTATCACGTGAGGTTCTAAGCACTCACGAATGTACCTTTCAGCATTTAATGTTGGCAGCCGTGGTCCTGTAACAACCTCAAGTTGAGTTTTGCCGCTCGCGGATATACCGCCCCAGACAGTCCATGAGCCACCGCCATAAGCAACCCTCTCTTCAAAGCAGCATTGTGCGAAACGCTCTCCCTTACGTCGGTAGACCTTCTTCCTTCCATCATTGCCATGTAACACAATTTTAGACTCATCAGAAAAGAGTACACGGCTCCAATCTTGCTGTGTCCAATTTAAATGACTGCGTGCGAAATGAAGGCGCGCTGTTCGGTGGGCTCGCGTTAGTTTGGGCCCATTAGCTGGCTTGTGTGGTACCATATCGCGTTCTTTTAACCTTCTCCGAACAGTTCGAGCGCTCACAGATACTCACTGGAAGTCGCGAAGTTGGTTTTGTATCTCAATGGAGGTAAGGTGACGATTTCTCAAGCTGGTCGTCACGATGAATCGATCCTGCCTTTCAGTTGTGACCCGAGATCGTGGCCTTCCTTGGCGACGAACAAAGCCGCCAGTCTCTAGGTACCTCCGATAAACATTTCGGACCGCAGATCGACTTAAATTAAGTTGAGCACTCACGTTTCTTTGGCTGTGTCCGGCCTGAATAAGTGCCACAGCTTGGGCGGCGACTTCAGGTGAAGTATCCATAGATTATTGATAGAACCTCATCTTAATGTTAAGAATAAGTAATGTTTGTTGCAAAACCAAAGATATCAATCACTTTTTCAAGAATTAAATCCAAGTAAACCAATAAAACCAAGTTTTCTTAGTATTCGATTGTTTGATATCAACAAACAGGCTCCAAATTGTCTTTTGTTTCTTTAAATTCTGTGTTCGAAATTCAAAAAAAGACTATTGAACGAAATTGTGAATGTGCCAGCTTCAAAACTGCATAAAAACTTTTTGCTCGACCTAATATAAAATTTTAGCTAGGACCAAACGAAACTGAATATACAAGGTGGGCCAATAGATGTGTCCAGAAGTGTATATCGGATCTCTAGTCATGACTTCGAATTCTCATCTCAGTCGCAATCTGTTCAAAACACCGTTATTGATTGCCACCGATATGATATTGCAACTTGATTTTGAACGTTTTAACATGCATAGGTGGCGCCAGATATGAAGAATCATGATTCTTCATGTCTGTCTATACGTAGCCTTTTAGCATAATGTTAATTATGAAACGTTAACCTTTACTTCAGGACCTATCTACTTCCTTCTCTAGTCACTTGTTTGGCTTCCTCCAACTTGCAGGTTAATATAATCCCTGTTGAGTTGTCTATTTTCACCATATCATATGCATGTCGTTACTTCCTTTATTTCTTGCAATTGGCAATAACGAATGTGGAATACCCATTCTGCAGCACGTGTTAATTTAAATGTACTTTAAATACGGCCTCAAACATTTCTAGTGCGTCTCAATGTTGAAATATGGCGCACCATAAAACCCCACTGGTTTAGAACTATCTGAAGCATCGGAGCGTTTATTGCCAGATAAGTTCAGTCCACGAACACTAGAAAGTGTATCGATAACATCTGATCCACATATATTGTGTTTAGCAGCATTATGTGAAACAATAGTATATTCAAAGGTAGACTAGGTTAGCTAAGCGACCAGTTTCGTAATAGTGAACTGGTCTGAAACTAAACTATTTACTTGTTGAGTTGTTTATAGAATGGTACTGAAGGGAAGTTCGAAATATTTGTGAACTGGAAAGACCTAAGCAGTAAAGATTGATGAATCAATTAAAGGGGTAAGTAGTTCTGATTTCAAAGACGAACAAAGTCAATTAAGTTGGGAGAGTTAAGTAAAATATCCAAAATCATTAAAATTCTTAACGTGCCTGCCTGCCTAAAATAAAACTTCATGTAGGTAAATCGGAATAGGGAATTTCCAAAAAGCATGATTCATCCGGTATCAAAAAATTTTGCACGTGATTTGTATAATCATAATCTTTTTCCTTAAATGGCTTAAGAACCTAATTTCTCAAAACCAGAGACGTTTCATAAAACCAAACTGGAAATTCTGTTACTTGAATGAAATTCGAACTAGCAGTTTGGTTTTAACCATAGAAAATTTAACACTTGCACTGTAGTGCAGAGAACATTGGATAGACCGCCCCAATAGCGACACTTAAAAGATTATCAGAGGTGAGAAATAGGTTTATTTTGAAGATTAAAAGCGCACGTGGTATTTTACCAGGAAGCCAGTACCCAGTACCTTTAACTACCTTTGCACTGTAGTGCAGAGAACATTGGATAGACCGCCCCAATTGCGACACTTAAAAGATTATCAGAGGTGAGAAATAGGTTTATTTTGAAGATTTAAAGCGCACGTGGTATTTTACCAGGAAGCCAGTACCCAGTACCTTTAACTACCTTTGCACTGTAGTGCAGAGAACATTGGATAGACCGCCCCAATTGCGACACTTAAAAGATTATCAGAGGTGAGAAATAGGTTTATTTTGAAGATTTAAAGCGCACGTGGTATTTTACCACGAAGCCAGCCCAGTACCTTTAGCTACCTTATGATTTAAGTAAAACCTCAGTTATTTTATTGCTATAACACTTTAGGTTTAGGTCAGCTCCCTGATTACCTGCTACATTGAATCTTTCTACAAATCTTCTGCGTTTAACTTATTTCATTCAGAATGACACGCAAAGCATTTACTTGCTCGATTCGAGTGGTGCCAAATTAGGGCGCTCTTCTGAAGTACTAATGATAATATCATATAGGTTATCTACAGCACTTGGAACTAGTATTGCGCTGGAATGAAGTAACACACGGTAATGTTAAGGACATGTACGAACTGTATCTGGTACGGCCTCGCTACCTCCTCGCATCCCACGTGCGCCGAGTTAGGCAACCAAGCCTTGAGCCGGCGCCAACGTATGCCCGGCTCTTACTTTCATTGTCCGTTTGAATGCTGATTTGATTACAATGAGGCCATCCTATTGATGGTGTTTATTCCCTATGTGGAGTAACCTTCTTTTTATTTTGGCAAACGTCTATTTTGGCAAGCTTGCCTAAGGTTTTTTTTTGCCAGTAGACGTTCAGGCTGAAACTTAAAAAAAATAGCAGAAATATGCTACGTGCTAAGCACGATTCCTTGGTGTTATCGCGTACTTTCGGTGTAAATAGACAGAGCCGCCTTAGGATTTTCTTGCCATTAGACGGTCGGGCTGAAACTTAAAAAAAGATAACAGAAATATGCCACGTGCTAAGCACGATTCCTTGATGTCATCGCGTACTTTCGGTATAAATAAATAGACATGGCTCGAATGCAGAGTTTGCATTGTATCGATCATACAAGTGCAGAAATATTACCAAAGGTGTAAACTGTCCAGTAGAAGTCAAATAGGCTTCTAGTAGCACCTCATAATTTGTTTTGCATCTAAAATGAATTGCATGCATTTTTGAACAAACTCGTTCGTTAGGCACATATTCAACTCGAAAATCTTTATTTGTCATTTTTACACGACCGCGAGAACTAAAAGGGTATAAAGTTATACCTAAATGCGCAACGTTACTTTATTGACTTACGTAATAAGAGCAAAGATATATATCTTCACGGTCTCATTCCGCTTAGAGGTCAGCAGAACCGTTAACTGCAGTTTACGGCCCTTGGGGAAACTGATAGAAAAATCTATCGTGCTTATCTACGTAGCAATGTGTTAATAAATAATAATTGTTGTTTAGCAATGTATCTTCATGAACCACAACAGTCAATTACCTTAAGGCCAGGTTATCCGAAAAAACGTTGTTTTGCATTGTGTAAAATTGTGTTTTATTCGTAAACAACACGGATTTAAATTTTGAAAAAAATATATTACATATTTCACACTTCGATCTTGCGATTTCGGCCGTGCGATACACGATTACTTGCACTTTACTGCATCCAATTAAATCGCAAAGACAAGTCAAAATCAAGATGTAATTATCATTTCATTTGAGTTATATAAGGTTTTGAGTAATAAAACTTATACCACAATAAAGGTCGTAAAAATGTGATATAAATCGGCCGTCATAATGTGAAATATGAAAATACGTATCCCACTAATTCCAAAATCAAGTGATTTTGTCTTTTCATGAGCGCGCCCCGTGTCATTTAGTCCCGAGCGGAACGTGTTGGAGGTCGGACGTGTGCCAAATTTTTGCGATCCCGCCACCCCCGCTAAGTTCTGTTACTGGCTAAGCCTAAATTGATTACCGCTCTAGCACTCCAGCACACTCTAGCACACCAGTGTGCCGCGAATTTAATGTTTATGTTTATTTACGTAAGATTTATTTTTTATTTTGGAATTTTCACGTGTCGAGTGGTTAAATAATAATACTTGTATACAATTTAGTGTTCAAACAGTTGTAATATAGTTAGTTTTTATTAGATGTAGCTATAATTTTGTAAAAAAAAATGGGGGAAAAAAAAGTTGTCATCAACGGCTCTTCGTTGCAGCGGTGACTAGGTACTTTATAAACTTTGGCTGAATAAACAAAAAGGTATATAGCTATATACATAATTTACTTTACTAACTAGGTAAGTACCGACACGGAACCGATAAATTTACACACCGCGAACATGTGTGTAAACAGTTTAATTTAAACCTTATTTCAATACGCATAAAGACGTGCGCTTTAGTGGTTTAGTTTTCGCGCGTAATAGATTTACCAACCGCATCAAGTATGTAAAACAATTGAATTTGAACCCTATTTCAGAGTGCATAAAGCCACCTCGCGCGCACATGATACAATGATTTACTGTTTTCAAATGTCAAATAGGTAGTTCACCCCGCTACGTTAGTCTTGATGGTTTCGGAGAGTTTGTATAAGTCTTATAATATTTGTTATTTACTAGAAATGTCCGTTTTCACTTATCTTACTCCTAAACAAATGCAAAAATAATAGCTCGTATTTCCTACATGAGAGTTGAATATCGGTGCAATAATGTTGTGGTGTTCATGTAGAGAAGAAATATAAGTGTAGTTATACGCTAGGTGGGTACCTACTTATAGCCACCACAACACAACAAATAATAATATTTATGGTGTCTGCAACGTTTGTGTAGGTCTCGTCTATGCCAAACAATACGCGCAGCGCACTCGTGAGTCGCGTGCCATAGTGTAAAAGTGTTACAGTATGACCATTTCCTATGAAAATATTATAATAACATACTTTTGGTAACGTTTAGGCTACCGGACCAGCTCATTTATGCGCTGTACACTAGAGTCCATCCTCTTACTAATTACTAACAATGTATCAAGTTATGACAAGACATACAAAAAACTATGTGGTCAGTTTGGATAGTTTTTCCAATCCAATGCGTTACTTTATCGGTGTTTATTGGCAAGAGGAAAAATGTATAGAAATTATAAATTACATACACTAAACTTACTTACTTACTAAACCGACTTCCAAAAAAGAAGAGGTTCTCAAATCGACTGTTTTTTTTTGTTGTATGTTTGCTCAGCGATATTTTCGCCAATTGTCAATCGATTTTGATGATTCTATTTTTTTTGGAAGTGTATCTTCCCGGACTGATCCCATTTCAATTTGGTGAAGATCTGATGAAGAACTTCGGAGACAGGTAACGGAACTCTTCATTCCCGTAGGAATTCCCGTTCCCGTATAGCCGTACAGCCTTCCCCATGAATGTAACTATCATAAATTCATAATCATAATACAAAAAAGAATTTCTTGCACCGCGTCGCACGCAGTCACGCAGGCTCGACGCGTTCTCGTTTGGTGGCCGCGTCTCGCGCACCGCCCGTTCGATTTAATAATATTGTTGAATTATTTTAATTTTACATTATCTCCTAAACGGTGAGTTCAAATAACATGCTGTAAAAGACAAAGTTTATCTTCATAAAATTATCTTGATGATGAAGTAACTTTCGCTAGTAAGGATTAATATGCCTGCCTAATATTAATGCTGAAAAACCACCTTTAATTTTTAAATAAATTATTTGACATAAAATGCCTTAGTGTGGCATATTTATAAGATATAGATATAGGTGTAACGTCGCGGACTTTTTTTTAGATCGAATAAAAAACAATATCTTTGTTGTACATGGTACTTATGTATAATTAGCTATTACCACAGCGCACTTAGCGCACTTCCACTTTATAATATTATTTAGTATAGATTTGAATAAAATAGTATCTCATTATCATTATTGTAACACCATAAAATACATAAAGAAATTAAACACACACCATATTACAATTCTATCCTATTTATTTATAACGACGGTATAGTTGGGAACGACACCATTGTTGAAATTAAATGTCCAATAACGGAATTTAGAAAAGGGAAATGCTGCTATTGAAGAAAGTAAAATACATATATTTAAATTCGATAGAATAAAACATACCAGGGTTATAAACAAAAAAAGTAATTGGTATTACCAAGTGCAGGGTCAACTTCATGTAACAGAAAGGAACCAATGCATTTTTGGAATATGGTTCGGTGAAAACTAGTAGTAGAAAATATTTCAAGAGATGACGAATTTTGGCGGGTGCATATGGAGAAAAAAATTATAGATTTTTATTTGAAATGTATATTGCCAGATATTGTGGATCCGCGCCAAAATCGCGGTATGCCAATACGAGACAAAATATTGAAAGAAAACAAAGAAAATGTTAATGATAAGCCTGTGCAGCCAGGTCCAAGCAAATCCAAGGACCATATTCCGTGTCAATCTACTCAGCTAGGTCCATGCAAACCGAGACAGCTACAGTTCAACGAATTTTAGCCAGTTGCATTGGTAACTTTTATTATGTTAACTATTTGATTAAAAAATATAAAAACGTTTTTGTTTTTTTTTAAATAGCATCTAGGCAAATTCCAAACCATTTATACTTCTAAGCTTTCTTGAATTATAATATTCAAGAATTGTAACATAATTTTCCTAAAGTAAGTGTGCCTACCTACTACTTGATTTTTACGAAGGTATCGCACCAAAGCCAAATAGCGCGCGACGCGTATTTTTGTATCGTACTCGTATTCATAATTTTCGTGTCAGTCAGATTTTAAATCCACTATATACTCTAAAATAAATAAGTATTATTACTGATTTTTAATGATTAGTAATTGGATTCAAGTTTGTACAATACGTACTTAATCCATCTATAACCTTAAAAAATACTTAATAGAAAAATAAAACAAAATAAACTTATACTAATCAATTCAAGTTGATCTACTGCATTACTTTATCCTGTGACGGAACTTAGTACCTACCCGAGTCCGTGAACTCATGAGCGAGCGGTGCGCTTGGTGCGCGCGTCTCCCGCGCATCGTAACTTATTACGTATTGCTACTCCTTGCGGGGCCTGGGGTAAGCGTTAGATGCCTACGCGCTCAAGTCAGGCTCGCCTTAAGCCTTCAGCGAAACTCTTTCGTTATGTATTCAATGAAATTATTTAGACCCACTAAATAATTTCATTGAAATCATAACGAAAGAGTTTCGCTAGAGTAAAAAGTAGCTGAACTTAAGTGTCTACGTTTGCAACTTGAGTTGTATTGGGTCATCTGAACAAAATGGCTGACAATACAAACAAAGGATATACGTACGCGAGCGATGGTGAAAATTGTGTGGACATCAGAACTTACCCGTATATGATCGTCGCAGCTGATCCCTGGTACTCAGAATTGGACGGCGTTATGCTTAGGAGAAATGCATGCACCTTCTGGTACCATCTTAAAAGATTAATCAAATCGTTGACTAGAGGCACAACCACTGAAGTTTCACTGCTGCCAGGTAAATTAAATCAATTAAATGCCTCATCTGCAGTGATACAAAAACCATAGCGTGTACATGAACACATTAGCAGTAATTACATTCACATCATGTGCATGTCGTTCTGTAAAAGGCAGTAGCGTGTTGTGTATTCGTAAACAATTATAGAGTAGGTAGTGTAGGTACATGAAGATTAGCTACTTAGATATAACACACGTGAGGCGCCTACATACTCTTGGTATTATAATCTCACAGGCACTGGAGTGTCTAAAACTAATCCATTGAGTTGGAACTAGGACCATTAGCTATCAGAAGCTTTTAACTAAAATTTCGTCCTCCGGAACCGAACTGAGGCCATACGAGCCCGGCTACGGCACTACCATGACGTGTTAAAGCGTGAGTGCGTGAGCGTGAGCGTGAGCTATATAGGGTGCATAGCTCCATCCCTCCTTCTCGCTCGAACGACTCACGCTTTAACACGTCATGGTAGGGCCGCTGGTCTCTGATAGACTGCAGATAGTTTAGGATGTTAAAAAAATACTGTCATGCAAAGTGATTTTTTATTGTGGAATTATGATGACAACATTGCTCCAGTACTAAGAAGGTCTTTAAAATTTGCGAACCATTGAAATCTCTCATGAAAAATAAATCGTGTATAAATCCCCAATTTTGTTTAATTTTCATAGACACATTCTTAAATTATTCGGCTTCGATATTATTGTGCTCTCAAGAAAAAAATAATGAACTAGCTTGATTGATTTGGATCACAAATCTTAAAGACATAATCGTAGTAAGAGTCACAATAGTACAGTCATTGGTCAATTAGCCATTTAAACAACCATCATAAAATAAGGTACTAAAAAGAAAGAAATATTATTTTATCTGATTGCATCCTAGAAAGTTATTAATATTAAATATGCATAATTATCGACTATAAAAATGAATTATGAAGATTCATAATTCATTCTTCATTCATTGCCTTAAGTCAAAGTTATTATAATATATTTTATTATACCGTTTCTCTCGAAATCTAGATATCTAGAGGTACCATATGCAAATATTTTCCAGTCTGTCTAATAAAGCCCCAAGCGGAACAATAAAATAATGAGAAATGATCTTGTTCGTTTTCATAATGCTTTGCTTTATTTCATTGCATATCATTTTAGAAGGTTGATCCTATAAATA
Organism: Melanchra persicariae; assembly: GCA_947386135.1. Classification (NCBI taxonomy): domain Eukaryota; kingdom Metazoa; phylum Arthropoda; class Insecta; order Lepidoptera; family Noctuidae; genus Melanchra; species Melanchra persicariae. The sequence goes on along the minus strand of OX376648.1, from coordinate 15,047,378 downwards.
TAAGACTTCATCTTCTTAGAGATAAGTCTGTAAGTTAAGAAATTTTTTTGGGTAATTAAAGATTACAAAATAAATTGGATGGACTAAATATGTATTTGTCAAAATAATGACTCATACATTCAACCTTCGTTTAATCGTTCAGATAAAGTTTTTTTGCATATCTATCTTGCTAGTAATTTTGTTATGATTGACTTCTTATCCTTCAAATTGATTTCTTCCGTTTACTTCCAAAACGTAGCACTCTGAAAAGAAAATTCTAGTTTATGCAGAGTGAACAAGTTGAAATTAAAATAAAAAGATAGTGACCACAAAATAAAAGTTATAATTCTTTAAACAAATAATAAACAAAAATAGATCCTATTTTAATCACAACCAAATACGTCTAGCTAAAATAACCCGTCCTAGCACTCCAAGCGGCCAAAACGAAATAATGAGCTCGCCGCTGCAGCTGTCCGTCTGCCCCACTCTTGCGCCTCGTGACGTCATTCAGCCGCCACACCTACAATCGCAGGATTCTCCGCTAACACTAGTGTTTTCCTAAATACAAACGGACAAATAAATGAAACACTCCGCTTTGCTGAGATAGGTTCGTGTAACACGTCGCTTTCGACTCACGACACGCGCTGCGCTGCGCCGGCGCGGCTCGGGCCACCCATCCGTTGTGCTTTCTACAGATCCAATATTAGCATTATTGCAATCTCAAACATGACATTCCGGACTCTCGGACTGGCTGTTCTATTTCTTTTGTTGTTACTAGCAGGTCGATCGAGGTCTTTTGCATAACAGTTCGTTACCGTCTGATATCGGCTTAATCTTTTGGCTTGTGTTTTGTGAGTCTTGTGAATTTAATAAATTACGAATTGTATTAGACTACCGTGTTTTCATATTATTATTCAATGTTCTTCAAGTAAAACATTATATTATTTAGGACTGTAAAAGAACCACCGGTCTCTGAAAATCACTTGTAGGTACGTGTTTCTACAATACTATAATAATATTATAATTCTATTTAATCAGAGAGCCAATATCACTAATTTTTTAACAACGTTCGCATTCGCATCTCAGTCGCAATCTGTCAAAAAAGCCTCAATTTCCATACATTTTTGACAGCTTGCGAACGTTAACTTAAAAATTAGTAGAATTGGCGCTCTGATTGATTCGCTATGTGGGTAATTCAGATGATGTCAACAATATTTAGATAACTGTTTCATTCGGCTCAGCTCACCCCAAAGAAAAGGAACAGTCACAAACGCCTTACGATTCGCGCATAACGTATAACTAAGCATCCACTCGTTGCTCGGAAAAAACTGGAGGCGTCGTGTATGTATTCCCAGCGGAAAAAGGTCGATTTTCTTAATTTCAGTTAAGCAGATATTTAGTGTATGACGTCGTGTAAATGTGTATGGTAAGTACGAATTTGTGCATCCAACCATTGGGGAGTTATTCAACAAAAACTGTTTCCGCTGGAACTACGTCATCCCAGCGGCACTTTTTTTTTCCTATGGACGTACAAGAAAAAAAATACATGCAATAATTAGTGTGTGATGAGAGGTAAATGTGTATGTTTAAATGAAATTTGTGTGTCTTAAAACTTCGAAGATATTCAAGTTTCCGCTGCGCTGACGTTTGGCTATTTGATGGAAATCATATAAATCGGTTTAGTGCAGAGTTGATTTTTTTTACGCACGTTGCTATGAATTTGTGTATAATGTTTGTGAAAACAGATTTTGAAAAAAGCATACCGTTTAGGAGATATACACGTAAAGGTGAAATATGGTTATTAGGTCTTAGTACTTAAAATAGGAACTTTAGAGCCTAACTTTTAACGTTTATTTGTATCTTGTAAGGGTTTACAACGTCTTGCCAAGTTTCATTTATGTGCGCTTAGTAATTAATGAGCAATGGCATAATTTACTACGAATGGACCACTATATTTTATGACATCCGATTGTAGGACTTTTTAATGGAAAAGCAAAATAAAACATATTCCACTATTTAGTGTATTAATTCAACTATTCATATGTAAAATTTCAGCTCATTACGCTCAATAATTAAAGAGATATAATAAAAATACCAAAACAACCGAATTACATGGATAAACCGACCAAGTTTGAATGGCTACAAAAAAGCGGCCTTGCAGTACATAGAGCTAACGTTCTAAAATTTCCAGTGTTTTACCATTATTGGACTAGTACAGGTCGGAACACAATATTCTTGACCTGGCTACGGATACGTTTCGAAACGCTTTACTTGGCATCACTGTTACCATTGCGATTATATTATTTAGGTACATCGAAATTGAATTGTTCAATTTTAATTAAAACGTCATTCGAAATGTGTCGAGCCAGGTGCCAAGTTAACGCGTACGGGTAGTAGTTACAAACAAAGACTACAATAGTATAGGTACTAGTGTGCACCCAAGGACAACGTACGTGTGCGCTGTTTATTTTGCCGCAACGTAATATTATGTACCTATTGGACTCGGTTATTGACATAGTGTAAGTGACTGTGACATACTTATTGAGCCAGTAGTGAGAATGATTAAAAGATAAACAAGGTAAGTACTTCCTAATAAAATACCTCATGAAAATGTTATCTGTTGGAAGGTAGGTTCAAGTGACACTCGTTGTTACTTACATCTCGACGACGCCGAAAGCCTAAAAGTTGTCTATATCTGCTATGTATAGATTCCAGTGCATACCTACAGTGTTTATGACAGCCATGTAAATACCTATAGTTATTTGATGAAAGTTGGTTCAGCTGTTCAAAAGTTGCAGTCTCTTATTCGAACTTGTTTCGATAAATAATATGTGTAGGTAGGTACCTTTTATTTTCTAGGTAGGTACTTTGAAGTGTGAGACGAGAATTTCGTTTGTTCTTGTTTGCATTTATTCAAACCACAATTAATAGGTATAATCCCGCAATAATATTACGTAGGTACCTACTTATTTTTAACCTGTCAGGCATTGCAAGCGCGAAACACAGAACAACAGTCAAGCCCCCGCCCGCATTTTTATATAATACAAGCTGTTGCCCGCGACTTCGTACGCGCATATCCCGTTTTTTCCCGTTGGAATTCCCGTTCCCGTAGGTATTCACGTTCCCGTAAGAATATGCGCTAGAACGTAGGTAAGTAGGTCAGTACTGCACTACACTATAAACCTACCTTTAAATTGAGTCAATTACTTAGTACTGATCTGTGATTGTAAGACATACTTATTTGTTGCTGTAAAAGCTCGAACGAGAAGACCAACTTCCGAAAATTTACTAGTAGGTACTTAATACTTAAGATTTACCTATAGGTACATAAGTATTTGAGCTTTTACAGTAAGCAACGTATTTCTTATTTATAAAAGACTGATTCTTTATATCAATGTGTGGTGGCGTTGTTAGCGGCACAATAAATCTAACAATAATTTGATTTTATTTGATGTTATTATTACTTTGTTAATAATGTTTTTTAATTTTAATAGTCAGTAACTAATAAATAATTTTAAGAGTACAAAGTTAATGCAGTTGTTTTATTTTCTGCGAAACGATTGTGTACGCGCCTGTACGAATCTATTAAACACGATAACGATACTATACTGGAAATTTTAGAACGTTAGCTCTATGTACTGCAAGGCCGCTTTTTTGTAGCCATTCAAACTTGGTCGGTTTATCCATGTAATTCGGTTGTTTTGGTATTTTTATTATATCTCTTTAATAATTGAGCGTAATGAGCTGAAATTTTACATATGAATAGTTGAATTAATACACTAAATAGTGGAATATGTTTTATTTTGCTTTTCCATTAAAAAGTCCTACAATCGGATGTCATAAAATATAGTGGTCCATTCGTAGTAAATTATGCCATTGCTCATTAATTACTAAGCGCACATAAATGAAACTTGGCAAGACGTTGTAGACCCTTACAAGATACAAATAAACGTTAAAAGTTAGGCTCTAAAGTTCCTATTTTAAGTACTTAGACCTAATAATCATATTTCACCTTTACGTGTATATCTCCTAAACGGTATGCTTTTTTCAAAATCTGTTTTCACAAACATTATACACAAATTCATAGCAACGTGCGTAAAAAAAATCAACTCTGCACTAAACCGATTTATATGATTTCCATCAAATAGCCAAACGTCAGCGCAGCGGAAACTTGAATATCTTCGAAGTTTTAAGACACACAAATTTCATTTAAATATACACATTTATCTCTCATCACACACTAATTATTGCATGTATTTTTTTTCTTGTACGTCCATAGGAAAAAAAAAGTGCCGCTGGGATGACGTAGTTCCAGCGGAAACAGTTTTTGTTGAATAACTCCCCAATGGTTGGATGCACAAATTCGTACTTACCATACACATTTACACGACGTCATACACTAAATATCTGCTTAACTGAAATTAAGAAAATCGACCTTTTTCCGCTGGGAATACACACACGGAGGCGTCCGCTATTGTTTCTCTTCAACTTGCTTGTACAATAAAACATGCATAGGTAATAAAATAAATACATACACACTTGAATAACAGGTTGGTGTATGTATTCTATACAAGTTTTAGAACTGGTTTGGACTTACCTGTATAACGTGTTTTATTACGACTAGCAATCTTTTCTGGACAAGCGAAATGAGTTTTAGTTACATTTTACCCTTTGTGATTTTCATAATTTCTACTTATTTCCTAACTTCCTATGTACGTATCTTAGTGCAAGTTAATTAACTTATTGTTTATATTTTCAGAGTGGGGCGTCAGCAGTGAACCGGGCGAGGCAAGCGAACCGGAGGCCGGTCGCATGCGTCCCGAGGACTACCGCCTCGTGTTCCTGAGCTCAGACTCGTCGTGTCGCGAGGACACGGAAGACTCGTCATCCACGGCCTCCTCCGCCGCGCCGCCCGCGCCCGACGACTGCGACTGGGACTACTTCGAGCCGGGCGCGTCGGCGGCGCACCCTATCCCACCACCTGCCAAGCACGCGCCACAGGCTTGCCCGCGACCTTGCTCCTGCGGCGCCGAGCCCCGAATAGTCGCGGTCCCAGTGCCCGTGCCCGTGCCCGTACCCGCCGCCCTCTGGCCCGCTCTTCTCGCCTTCCCCACGCAGACACCACCCACGCCACACTGGAACACATACCCCGGCCTAGCGCCTCTCGATGCTGCAACCCTCGCTCGCCTCACCACGGCCGCAGCCGTCGCCGTCACCGCCGCCGCCACCGCCTCCGCTGCTGCACCGCAAACAGTTAAACTCGAGATGACCACCGTCGAAAGAACTGATAAAGCGATACAGTCCGAGGCGTCACAAGCGGCGGAGCCCCGCGATAACGATAACGACGATAAGGATATCGAACGGCCAGTTGAAAATGAACCGTCAGTCGGAATCAAGGTGATTGCCGAGGAGGACTCTTTATCGTCGTTATCCGATCCAGCGAATGCTATGCCAGATCACTTAGAAGCGGAGAAAGCTTTCCCTTCCTCAAACGAGTCCGCTGATTCAAGTGACTCCGAGCAGGGGGTGGCTCGTAGAAGTTACGACCTTACCAGTGGCGCTCCTGAAGAGCCAGCGACGTCAGACGAGGACTCGGATGACTCAGGTGGTGGCGGCGGCAGGTTTTCACGTGTGTTTGTTGTTAACCCAGCTGACTCATCTTCGGACCTCGAAGATAACGCTGACAGTAGTGGCATAGATTGTGATGATTCCTATGACAAGAAATCCGATAGCTTAGAAATAATTGCGGTGGAGGTGGCTGGGCAAAATGAAGCAAATGTTAGTGCCGAATCAAATGAAAGTTTTTCACCAAGATCTGAAAACTCAAATATTGTGCTTTTGGACTCAGTTAATTTCACAGAAGAGTATTCTGTTATTCCGTACGAAAATAATAGTGACGATGATAGTAGTCATGAAGGATCTAGAAAATCTAACTTCTTCAAGTTTTGTGACGAAAATATGCTACAAAGTGAGACGTGTGAAAGATTCAACAGTTTTAATGCAAGTTGTAGCTCGAGCTCGAGCAATGATCTAGATAAGAAAAATAGCACAGATAGTGACGTTAATCGATATCAAAGTATATCATCCGAAAACACAGACTACGATTCATTGGCGGACGTGAAAGTAAAATTCTTGGTTGAATTAGCTAACGAGAGACAAAATCATAATAATAACGAATTAGTTTCTTCAGAAATTCAACCTGACTCATTAACTAAATTAGCACCTTCACCGGAGCCCAGTCACGATAATACAAGTTCATCGTCCGCGGAAAAAATAGACCTGTTTAAAGGTATTGAACGCACTCTCAGTGAACTATTGAAGAAAGAATTAATGGAGGACCAAGAGGAGGAGAAAATGCACGGCGTCAGGCCGGTTTGCGGCGACGCGGAGGGGAGCGCGTGCGCACCTGCCGCGACAACAGTTTGCCGCTCGCGTACGGCTTGTGCGGACGGTTCCGCGCGCTTCACTAGCCGCGTTATGATAACGCACGACCGCGTCTCCGTCGTCACGTCAGACACGACGCGGCTCATGCGGGAAGTTATAGTGCACCACACCAATTCACAGAGTGAATCGGACCCCAGCCCGGACGTGCAACAAGACGACACAGACGAACGAATATCCGACGACGAAACGCCACAGCCTTCGGGCGGAGTGACTGTTGTTAGCAATGCCGACACTCTCTCGGCGGTCGTGTGCCTCGAGGAGGGGCTCGCAGACGATGACTCGTGGGTCGAGGACGTCAGCCACAACGAGGACGAGGCCACCTCACCTTCTGACAGCGATTCCGGGGATGAAGCCTCCCTTCCCATGCGGGGAGAGGATTTCGCCTATTGTAGGCGTTCCATAGACTTCACTTTGCACACCATAGTCGAAGAAAGTTGCGAAGAAAGCGAAACGGAACAAACAACAAAAAAACCACGACCTATATCCGCAACAGAGTTAGAAAAATACTTTTTCTTTGGTTTGGGTGACGGCAGGAATGTTCGCGATGATGAGGAAGCAGTGTCGGAAACATCAAGTGTTTGTAGTGAAGGTGGTGAATCTATTGTTGATAACGAGCAGCCTAAACGAAGTGGTGATAGTGATGATCTAGTGTCGTCACGATTGGAAAAATATTTTCTCTCCGGTTTCATGGGATTTAATCAAGAAAGGCGTGATTCAGACGGCTCTGGCAGCGTCGGTAGTGATAGTGAAGGCAGACAAAGTCCTGAACAGCGCAGAAAAAGGCTAGTTCGTGCCCGAGGAACTCCGCGGTCTCATTCAAATTCACTTGACAATCTATTAACAGGGGACGAACCTTCGCAGGATAATCAGGAAATCTCCGACGCCTCAAGTACAGAAGCGGAGGACAGACATGACTCCTCTGAAAGGCTTGACATGCAAGGAGAATCGAAGAGAAAAAAACAAAACAAAAAGCCACGTGGATCGCCCGCCGACGAACGACGACAATCAGCTGAGTTTACCGAAGAAACACGTGATGATACTAGATCTGTTTCTGAAGGTGAAGATGGTAGATTATCACCTCGACCTGAATTCCCACCGCTTGGATCTGAACTATCTGAATCTAAAAAACAAACTAGTAGGGATAGTGGGTTCGTTGGAAGCTGTGATGACCTACTAAGAAATGGAGATTCTAGTTCCGATTTTACACGATCTCATGAACCTAAAGTAGAATTAGAAGAAATAATCGAAGAAATCCGACCTGATATAGAAGAACGTGTGGAAGTTCCACCGTCATCCCGCCCGCCTCAAAGTCCACTAGTACGTAAAGATAGTTTTAACAATTGGTCTTCTGATGAGGAAACCAATTTAATGATGACAAAAATGCGACAATTTTTTAAAACAATGATACACACGACCAATGTCCGGACATCCACTCCAGCTTCATCTAACTCCAACTCAACAGAAAGTTCCCGTCCCCCGAAGCCGCCTCAACTTCTATACTTTGAAAGTGAACTTACGAGATTAATGAAAACAGTACCAGGTATACGGGACGAAGAAGTGCGTGAAATAGTTGAGTATTTGTCGAGTGAGGACACGTGGAGTGATTCTTATGACTCGTCCGACTATGCCGGTTCTGACTTAGAGGGCAATACAGCTGGTACTAGATCTGCGCTGAGGAAACAGATATCTGATAGCTGTCGTGAAATAATTGATGAATTCGATCGAGGAAATAACGACGCGGGTTCTTTGGAGCGCGATGCAGTCGGAGCGTATCGGAGGCTGGCGCAGACGCTGGGCAGGGCCGGTGAAGGTTCACCACCGATGTTTGGTAAAGTGATGAGGCATATAGGTGGCAGACTAGTGGCATTAATGCATGAAGTGTCGGGTGGTGCGTCGCCGAGCACAGACGACGACAGTGCGTCCGAGCCGGGAGCGTTAGCACGGAGTCGATCTCATGACATACTGGAACCAACGGCGAGTAGGGGTAGTGTCGCGAGTGATTGTGAGAGGTTTTCGTGGCGTGGTAGCTTTGAATCGGCTCTTCTGGCAGCTGATTCTCGTGGCACGTTGGGTGGTGGTGGTGAATCACGGCGTTCGCCTGCGGGAGCTGATTTAGCAGCTCAGAAATCACATTCGCGGAGTTGTGGAGCGATAGGGGGCAGTGAGGACAGGCTGTGGCGAGGAAGACGTCGTGCCTCCGCACCAGACGCTGAGGTAAGCCCAATATCTACACTTTGTGTTTGAAATAAACATGCACAGCAAGCAATCACAAACATCAAGCAAATGCCATCAAAACAAACATTAGCATATAGTACACACAACAAAACACAAAGTAGATACTCATTTTTGTGCATTTATTTTAAAAGTCAAAGTGACTTTTACCATGCATAGTCATCTATATTCAATTCTTGAATTGAATAGATGACGATGCTTGGCTGTTTCTTCATATCAATTTATTTGGGACGCAAGTATTTCGAAAATGTCAATGTCATGTAGTAGATATGAGTACAACACCTGCGTTCAAGAACGCACGTTAGTAGATAAATGATTGCTTAAGATCGAGAGTTTGTGAATCACATAAGAGATAACATAGGCTGGTAAATAAATAAATATTTGACTGATAGTGTCTAGTAGAGCGTGTAGTTTCCTTGTTTCCTCTGACACGTACTTACTTACTTCGGTGTAAAAGCTTGTTTACATTTCTGTTTAGTTTTTTTTTTAACTTTGTAAAAAATGACACAATATAAAATGACAATATGAAAATGTAAAAAAGTTTTAAAAAAATCTTCAAACATTTAATAGAGACAAATACTTAAATGTACAGAAATCATAAGCCCAAACCATCTCAAAATCAATAACTGTTCAATCAAATTAGGCTGAACTGAGAATCAAGAACTTTTTAACGGTAAAAATAATAAATAAAAGAAGCTCAACGTCCGCCCCTCACGACTTCCTAGTGTGTAGCTGGGGACAAGAAACAAACTCGTCTTTCTCGGTTTTTTTCTTCTCATTACTTCTATGTGCAAATCAAATGCAAGCTCAGTCTAAAGTCACATCGCACTTGTCAAAGTGTTATTACTTAATTAAGCCAACGTTTAATGCAATTATGTTACTAACGCATGTTGTATGAAATACTTATGAAACTAAAAAAAACATGTTATTTAACGCACGTATACGCCTTTTAATTAGGACATAAAATTCCCAATACTTACTACTAGTTAACTATAATGTTTGTACTTAAGAAAAGTTATCGGTACTAATAGTTCTGTACTTCTAAAGAATTGAACATGGGCTAGTTCAATATAATTATTACAAAATACACTATGCGCGTCCAATAATGTTATTTATCGTTGATACGCACGTACTATGCTGTGCAATATGCTAAGGCAATAGGTAACTAATTAACACAGTAAGTATGTATTACTTTCTGAATCAGAGACTAGTTACTTCTGTAAACATCGTCAGCAATCATCGCTCCTGTGATCAAGATAATTAAACATGAATACATAGGTATCTACAATCAATATTTTGTTTGAATTTTATTAGAACTCGCTTCCTCAAAAGTCATCATCATCATCACTACTTTCAGCCGAAAGACGTCCAGTCCTGGATTTAATCCTCCCCCAAGTGTCTCCACACCGAAAGTATTTCATAATACATTACTGTTTCACTTTGTAAGCATTGTTCAAAGAGTAACTAAACTATCGACTATATCTAACTATGTTTAACTTAGCTAATAGTGACGACGCTGACAGGTGGAATAAGGCACCTGCACGGAACTTCTAATTGTAGCTAAGTAGCACGTAACTGTTATTATATTAGGAGATAAAATACCTAATCTAATCATCATTAGTAATAACATTATTTCGTTGCGTTATTAGAAATGACTCAAATAATAGCAATCATGAGTACTTTCTTCTTCTAACTTCTTTTCGTACTAAGTTTATTATTTGGCCATCTTATGGAGATTGTACAAATGAATTAAGTGATTCATTAGTTCTAGCTCGTTTTTGTATTAAATACCAAACTGCGTGAGATCTGTAAGTAATAAATATGAGCGTTGTAGAATCAGGTTGCTATCTGACATTTTTATATATGGGTAAAAAAAAAAATATACAACTGCTTAGAGAAGGTAAAGATTACCACCATTGCATTGACAAATTTTGCGTCCCAACTGCCTCGCACTGTATGTAATAGCAGAGACACAACGCCTCTTACATCTTGCTAACTAGCTTATACTTTTGCCAGAGCACTCTTACATCGTTAGCCACAATGGAAAACCAATTTAAAAACTAACATGGATCTATCTTCCAGTCGGAGGAAGAACAACGCGCCGGTTCCCTACCCCGGCTGCCGTCCATCACGGGCACGAACACAGTGCCGGCTGGTCCGGTGAAGTCGGCCAGATACCGAGCGCCAGGGTTTCGCACGGCCACACGGGCGGCCTCGGCGCCAGGCTTGCATGCTCCTAGGAGGCGCCGGCCGCCTCCCACGCCGCTGCAGCCACCACCGGCAGCACCTGCGTCTGCGCCTAGTCTGCAAGGTGAGTTATCTTTTGTACTAGCTTTGGGCTAGCCAGAATAGGTACAAGGCAAATCAAAAGGCGCAAACGATAATTGCTAAGCTAGCAATACTTCGCGAACGAGTAACTGATAAGACGGGCAGGTGCCCCGATGATCGATGGATCGTAACGCGCCTTCTGTTTTGTTCAGAATTCTGAGGCATCAGTAAGTGAACTGGGTGAAGGAAGATAGTCATGTTGCAATAAATGTCATGTCATGATGCTCATGCAGCGCGTAACGTTATCCACCTAAAAGCCTTGAACTAACTAACTCCAAAGACAAGAAAACCCACAAATATTACTTGATTTTTCTAAGAACTGAGACGCCATTCTGTTTTAGGAAACCCATCACGTACTGTACTGCCTAAGTTTTCCTTCGTCAAAATTGGCTTCTACAGAAAAAGCTTTTCTTGTCTTACATTTCGAGCTACTAAAACGGACAAAGTAGAGGTTTATTACGTTATTTGCTCACTTCGCTTGCACTTAAGGTCATGATAAGCAGCAATAGACGGAAAATATTACTCACTGCGTAGACCCGCGCAAACCGAGCCTTTTAATGTGTGGAAGTTTCATTTGTCATGACAATTCAACATGATGTAGACAATGGAGCTGCAAATGAATTGTCACGATTGTTCTTAACAGTAACTAACAGCTAAAAGTTAATTAAAATACGCCTTGTTACGTAAAGAGTTAATTATCAGCCTCGTTAATAGGATGATGAATTGTGCTTTATACTTTCTAAACAATTTCTAAAGTTATTTTCACTCGCACTCAATGACATGAATGAGACATTCTGTCAATCAGCCCATTAATTCTGAACTTAAGTCATCAAGTCATGGAATAAACGACGACATTTTGAATTTAAACTATGTGTACACGTTAGCAGGTTGTATAACAAAACAATGTGTATGAGCATCTTTTAATTCATTCAATGCATATACACGTATGAATTGTTATGAAAAATATACACCTTACACCTATAATGTTTTGCTGGCGCACGAGACAATGTAAGTACACATTGGTAGGTTACAGTTATTTTAAAACAACAGGTTCGATATTTAAACATTCGGACTTAATTCAATGCCATCAGGTTACCTTTCTGCAAGTCGGGAAGCGAGCTAAAATTGCTCGAACAAACGTGTGCTTCTGTGCCCTTCTTCAGTTTCCCATGGCTCGCGAGTGTCCATGACCGGAGTAAATCACTCGCGTTTACAAAGTATCATTGTTGCATTCGTATTTCTTTAACCCACTAAAGTATTGCGTGACTGTTTTCCCATCAACTCCAAACTACTATTGAATACAACGCTTTGTTCTCGAATGTACTTGGAGTGTTCGTAAATGTCCCTCAGAGATATGTGTGTTGTGCATTGGCCTTAAGACCTTAAATAAATTATTTTGCTGGCGGGAATAAACGGTTTTTCTTTCTTTCTTCTTTCTAACCTATGGCTGATCATGAGGTCGTTCCTCTGGGCTCGTTTACGTCAAGTTTTCGACAACCGCGTCACTAGTAAGGTTATCTAAAACTTCAAACTTCCGCAAAAGACTGAAGATCGGCACAGTTAACATTCTGATTACCTACTGTGACGTAATGGGTGAGCAATTTCATCGAAATGTGCAACTCATTGGTTTTAATGTCACGTTCAATGCACTACATACCTTTCGCTGTGTTTACGAAAAAAATGCACAGAATCTAAATCGTGTACAAACGGTGCCGATACAAATTGAAAATAATAGTTATGACTTTATGAGCAATCTTAATAGTAATGCAAGACTAATAAAATCTGAAATAGGCACTTGAAATATGTGTGATGTAACTTTGTCTATTAAATTCCAGCTTGCAATCAATTAAATTTGCATTTAAATTTGAAAAAAAAAACCGGCCAAGTGAGAGTTGGAGTCGCGCACGGAGGGTTCCGTACAATTAACTATAATAACGGCAAAAAAATCACGTTTGTACTATTTGTTGATTGATTTCAAATGTTTAGCTATCACAGTTCATGAGATACAGCCTGGTGACAGACGGACGGACAGCGCGGCAGCGGAGTCTTAGTAATAGAGTCCCATTTTACCCTTTGGGTACCGGAACCGTAAAAAAAGCGCATGAAGGCTTGGTAAAACCAGAAAATGTAACAGACTAGGCAAGATCGGTTCCTTTTACTGTTTCTGTGTAGTGTTAGTAAGTATTTACAGTTTAAACTAAAAGTTCTAAACATTCTCTCAAGTCGTGTGTTTCCATTTGTTAGTGACAATACAAAACAAGTGAATAGTTAGAATTCCGCAGATAAGACAATGTTCTTCTTTTCGTGTCGATTGACTGCACGCGCAATTCAAAAATACAACACACACACACGCACACACACACAATTAAAAAAAAAATAAATAAATAAATAAAAAAAAAATAAAAAAAAAAAAAAAAAAAAAAAAAAAATTAATTATTATGTGCGCATACGCGCACATAATAATTTATTCGCTACTTACATCACTATTGGTCAAACTAATTTTCTGTGATAGCAAACAACTGTTAAACTATATTTCGGTTACGTATGAATCGATTAGAGAAAACAACGGTGAGTGAATGTTTGCTAAAGGAAGGAAGTAGTTCACTTCCTTATCATGACATAACCGATTATCCTATGCTCTCAATGATTACTTTTAATTAACTTTTCTAGAAGTACTTACGGGTTAATGGACTGAAGAAAGCGTAGTTGCAGACGAACTGTATACATAGGCTGAACGCTTGACGGACAACAGAATGGTTTTACGGAATTTATATGGATTCCAGGAATACTAAAGGGTTTCTAAGAACTTCTTTGTGTAGACCTATTATAATTATTAGTGCTACACCTATAATATTGTGTTGTATTATAACTATAAGTTCGTTGTTTATTTATTATTATACTTATTCTTACTTCTATGACTCTGTTAGTATGTATTATTACTATTTATTACTGTATCTGTGTGTCAGATCATCTTGTAGATCGACGGCTTCCTCTTCTTTCAAGTTTGCATACTTGTGCCTAAGTACCTCCTTAGATATTTACTTCAGTACTAAAAACAGTACCAATTTCGTAATGCTCATTGGCTCATTGCCAACACTATTGCACTGTTGCTAAGCTAAGCGAATACTTTAAATTTATTATACTTAAGAAACCCAACTGTTCTTAAAAAAATCTATAACAATTCATAAGTTTCTAGAACCTGATGAATTGAACGCGTCATTAGGTAAACCGCCTTTGTTTCTGTAGCGTCACGGTCGGTACCGAATGCTTTGCTAAAAAGTAGGCCTAACTGTTTAGACAGAGTATTTCTCCGTTCTTGACTACATTCCTCGGTAAACAGCTGACCTTAATGCTTCCTCATCGGTACAGAGACATTTCGAGTCGGCATCGGCATGAGACATGTGGTCTGTGATGTCTTTCTTGCCTTTACGTTTGCCTACTTACATTTTTACATTGGCTTTTGAACAAGGTGCTCACGTTTTGCTGTCTCGATGCGTAAATGATGTGCAAATTGCCGCCAATTGACTTTTGTTAACCGTTTAAGGTTATTTTGGAAAGCTTTCTTTTAATCAATACCTATTTTTTTATCTATAAATATTATGAATGCGAAAGTGGGCCGGTCTGTTAGTCTATTGCGTTTTCACTTCTAAACTGTTGAACGATTTTTTACGAAACTTGACATACAGGTAGAATATGGATGTATGGATTAGGATACTTTCATCCTGGTAGAATAGCCGAAGGCAAAAACTAGTTATTTACATTAGGACGCAAATAAAGAGAAAGTTAATATAATTTATTGTTTATTAACCTTGTCCGGTACCTACGCACCAGCTTCTTTATGTACCTCCGTTGGTTGATATTGAAACCTACGTTATTTGCGCATAAATAAGTAAACAAAGACAAATGCACGTGTCTTCACAATCAGCAGACCGTAACGTGATAAACGATATCAATTGGACTTTTCACGGAACTAAATACCACACGAATTAGCATATTATTATTACCTACTCTCAATAAAATAGATTTCATAATAAACTATGATACTTAACTTCATACGTAACTTAAGTAACACCTTTCAAAACTTCGAAAACCTGTTTACTACAATGTTTCCGGCTTATCGGACGTAATCATTTTGTGGCGAGCGAATGCAAAGTTCTATACCGCTGCCATTCACTCATTGGTCGATGCATTTACGCACTAAGTACTATTTAAGCAACGAAAAGTACTGGCCTTGTCCTAATTTTACAGTAAATGTATTGTATGTCCAATTCTCACTTGATTTGGTACTTGGTAGGATATTGATTAAAGGTTGACGTAACATTTAGCTAACTTCGTTTGTACTTAGGTACCCTGTTCAGTGTACTATCGTTTGCGGCCTTAAAAACGACCTTTGATTGCGAATGAAAGCAACACTCAGCAATTGAACTGAAAACACCGAAATCTGTTGGAAGGCCTTTCAGTTTCTCACTTTAGAAGCTGCCGTACCTATATTGAAGTCTAAAACTTTTTACAAGAATAATCGGTACAGGAAACGGATAAACCATAATAAAAGAATTATTGGAGTCTATACAACAATAGGAAACACTTTTATTTTTATTTTGTTGATAAAGAAAATCTTAGATTGTTAAGTAAGTGTTCAGAAAACCTAAAAAGCAATACAGTAAAAGGCGAATACATCTTCCACGTGAATACACTTAGTATTCACGTGAATGTTGTAAGTGTTCGCCTTTAAATTACATTAACGGCAATTGCTAACTTTAGCCATTATCTATACAGAAATATTAGTAGATAGGTCAGTGGTTACATGATACACTCAGAAAAGAAAATAAGAAAACAGCTTTTCAAAAGTGTTTTTCTTACTTCACAGAACGAATGCGCCTTTTGTAATTGTAAATCATCAATTCATTACACATTGCAAGTCGTCCACGGGTGACTTAAATAATTCTACCTTCGGCCCCTGGTGTAGTACCTACGCTACGTCCAAAAGTAAATATAATATAAATAAAGGAACTTTGACGTATTATTACTGGATATGTAAAGTTTGTCGTGAATAGAATATTAAAATGCCACATGTTGATGAATGGCTAACCTTGAGGCTTCACATTTGTAATGATATTTAATGTTTATCATAGCGAGAAATATTCTAATTCATTTGAGATAAATACTGCCGATATGGAGGAACTAATTCATAAAGAAAATAACAAAGAAAACGCACAGTTTTTAACCGACTTAAAAAAAAGGAGGAGGTTCTCAATTCGACTGATTTTTTTGTATGTTTGGAAGAATATCTTCCCGGACTAGTCCCATTTCAATTTGATGAAAAACTTAGTAGATAGGTAACGGAACTCTTCAATAAATGATTGCAAATCTGCCGGGATTGCTGAAATCGCAATCGCTTGTCTGTTTATTGTTTACACCCGTTCATAACATAACATCATGCGGTACGCTGTGAAGGGGTACGCAGATGTGTACAAGTCAACCACGGTTTTCGGGTTATCTATTCGGGCATATCTTTATTGTTTATGAACCGATCTTGATGATTATTTTTGCGTTGAGTTTAGTTAAAGCTAACCACTAAAAAGTGAAAATTTTTGCCGCTAATATTTGAAAATATTTCAGTAACCTCGAGTTTAGTTTTTACAAATTAACAGTTATTTAATGATACCTACTTACTCAATTTGAGAACGTCTATAAAAAAAACTTTTTTACAAAAAATACAACAGACTTCAAAAAAAAAAAAAAAACACTACAAAGTACGAAATAACTTTAATTTCGGAAGTCGGTGTTTTAGGTTGTTTCTTCGTTTTTTGACACCGACTTCCGAAATTATAGTTATTTTATACTTTGTAGTGTTTTTTTTTTTGAAGTCTGTTGTATTTTTTGTAAAAAAGTTTTTTTTATAGACGTTCTCAAATTGAGTAAGTAGGTATCATTAAATAACTGTTAATTTGTAAAAACTAAACTCGAGGTTACTGAAATATTTTCAAATATTAGCGGCTTAAAAACACCTAGGTATGTATTTCTATCGCCTCGCCATAATAAATACCATTATTTTATAAAATAATAATCCAACAGTAACAATAAAATTACGACATCAGAATTCGATTGTGTCCAGTTTCATGAGCCGACTAGCGACTTACCGACTAGACCAGTAAGTACGCATGGCGTATCTTGGCCGGTTAGTTTGGTTACCCAATGGTGGTTTCACGCTGGCTGACCGCTATTTGGTTTCATCCGGTTACATAGGGCACCAGCGACACTTTATTCATTGATACCTTTGGCTTTTGAAACAATGCATCGGTTTCCCTTGTTTGTACATGGCATGTTTTTGTATGCAACTTTTTCAGTCATTGCATAAACTGTTAGCTATTTATATCCGGCCTTGTTAGAGTAGGTACCTGCAAAGTCGGTAATTTAATACCTAAATAACTTTATTTCTCATAATGTTCTTAAAACTGTTAGGAAGACTAAAGTGCATGAGCATATGAAACACACATAGGTATTATTTTAAGTTCTGTTATTCGTGTCGTGTCATATATAAGGTCAAAGTAAAACCACTGATTGTAATACCTAAACACATTAAAATGAATGAAGACCTTCACAACACCGTTCGTGTAGGTATGTAACGGAAATAGTTACCGATTTTGAACATTAATAACAAACTTGTCATTGTAGTTTGCCACATAACATTGTTATGTTCATTGCTCAGTTGTTTGTACAATTGTTCGTGTAGCCTAATGTTTAAGACTTGTTCAGAATCTGCGCAGTTATTAAACCTAATAATGATGAGCTAAAATGGTTTTTATTCAATGAAAAGAGGTATTCTCTGGAAGTCCCGATCTGATTACGAAAGTACTTTCATTGATAGAAAGCTACACTATCGCTGAGTGTCAGAAAATATTTGGAGTTCTTTTGGTTTTATAAAAATCCAATCATACAATCGTACTACCTACACACATAAGTGTTATTTATTAAAAATACAAGTAAGGTATGCAAGGACAATTTTAAATAATGCTCCTTTCTCTATTAACTATAACGTCACAAGGATTTTATATATTTTAGCACAATTTAAGTCAAATCCTGAAATAAAACGTCTCACGATAATGAAATTCAGTAACCTGATAATATCAGTGAATATTGTGTAGGTATGCAGATTTGTCGATACGTAGATAAAAATAGCATGCATTTTCACATCAATAATAACTTATAATTTAATGGAAAAATTCTAGATCATATCAAGGTCCCAAAATATGTTAGGGTTGTAATCGTATAAGATTAATCGAAATAGATTTCGAAGAATCGCTTAATCGGTCGAAACTAGAAATAAAGAAGCATTTATTTCTCGCACTCTGTGGTCGGCTAATCACGTGAAACTGTTAAATCTATTTATTTCTATCCATGTCACACAAATGTACACACATTTCATGTCACAGAGAAATGAAACTCGGAAACCATTGTGCACGGCCGCATTATTTTTTATCGACTTCATGTGACCAATTGTTGTCGATGACTCTATCGAAGCCGTATGCTTTCACTTTGTCTATTTCTTGAGCCGATGCGATGTGTAGTATGCGGTTAAATAGTCACTAATTACGGTTAAATATTAATTAGCTGATCGTAATTGGTAATGAGCCTGTATTACAGAATGTTACTTCATTACTGCCAAAGGCTAGATTGGAAAACATGGTGAATGATACTATCGTCGCTATATTTTTTTTCTCTTAGAAGCTTTAAAATTTTTCCTTGGTTTTCTCATACCTACATGATTTGTGCAGTGTGCTATTATTATGTGGTCGCCCAACGCTTATAACGACGCTTATACGGTGTTATAAGCATAGGGCGACCATTCTACTTTTCGATGCCTATAAAAACGTATCTTGTACATTTTAACGCTTAATTTCTAACTCGTTAAGAGGGCGCCGACCAAACGTCGACCGCGCAGTGGCGCCCTCATCGTTTGTTTGGTTATTTCTTTTATTTTAGAATGAAAATGCAGAAAATATGACATTTAAGTTGTGCTCCACAAGATTATACGTTAATATTATTATAAACGGTAGTTTTAAATTGTTCAGTTTTATTATAATCACTAAAACGGATAAAAGTGGCCACTATTTTCCGTTTTAGTGATTATAATAAAACTGAACAATTTAAAACGGGATATTTTTAAATGCACATCTGTATAATTTAATGCATACCAGAAAAAATAATGCTGTGCAAAAAATCCCAATTGATTAGAAAACATGTCTTACAAAAAAACTAAAAAAATCATCCAAAACGAGATGACCTTTTTATCGAATTCACACCAAAAATGTGGTTCATACATCGGATTTATGATTTATAAAACAAAAATACGAATTGTTTATCAAAAATACTAACTTGCACTCTAAATTGCACTTCCCTGAAATAGCAGGTGGTTATCATGGTTACAATAGTAGCCGGTCATTGGGCACCCCGACTCGGACAGGTTAGGTTAGAAGGGGATGGCGGGGTCAAGTGAGCGAGCGAAGCGAGCGAACAGACCCCGCCATCCCCTTCGTGGTTATTTTTTTTTAAACCACCCAGAAATATCATTAGCCAAATATTCGTTCAGTAAAACAGTTCTGCAAATACCATTAAACAGTATATCGAATTTGATTTATTTAGTGTGCATAATTTGAGTGCAAGTCAGTATTTTTGGTTTAACTTTGAAATATTTTGATCGAAAAAAGGGAATACAGATATCGATTTAAATACATGCCATTTAAAACTACCGTTTATAATAACATTAACGTATAATCTTGTGGAGCACAACTTAAATGTCATATTTTCTGCATTTTCATTCTAAAATAAAAGAAATAACCAAACAAACGATGAGGGCGCCACTGCGCGGTCGACGTTTGGTCGGCGCCCTCTTAAGATAATCTTCGAAAAACCTATTATCTTTAATTCAGAATTGCACACGCTCACCTGAACCTGATAACTTTCATCGAAATATGCGGGCTAAGAATATTTAAAAAAACTAGATTTTGGACCTAACGCAGGGGACATTTGATATGAGGGGGACATGAGGTGGACTGGTAATGCATTGATATGAGGGGGACATGAGGTGGACTGGTAATGCAGTGTTAATTTTAGAAACGATAAAAACCTAGAATATTGAAGAAGTTCATAATAAACATTGAGGCCCGTTTGAGAACTAACGTAACATTGTTAGGAAAATATTTCGAGCTATCAATTTTGTAAAAGTGTTCATAAATTTTCATCTCCATTTTAGGCACTAAAAAGTAGAATGACTACAAGACCAGTTTTTCAACGGTTTGCCGATATCAACAACTTCATTGTGTTTGACATCTCACATACCTACACATTTACGCAAAACATCCCACAATACTAAGTAAAGACAAAAAAGCAATGTCAATACAATCGAGACGAAGAATAACGAATAACCCGTCTGGAGTACTGACTATCGAGACGAGTATTCTAAAATCGATCAAGGCGCGATTTGTCACGAACAGAGTTTCAAAATAGCCGAAATGCCAGTCAACCAATAAAAGGTCGAGTAATATAACTCTATTGTAATATTGTAAACAGGCATACCAACCAACTAGTATTGTCGTGACCACGGCACCAAGACGAGGAATGAGTACAAGCTATGAAGTAACGCGACGCATCAGCGTGTGCAAACGTTTAGCACAAAGCCACTTTGCTTGCTTAAGGTTTCATGCATACATTTGCAACAGGAAGGAATTGTTCTAAAAGAAAATTGTCGGGAAATTATAGAGGGGTGGTCATGCACCGTGGTCCAATGTACACGGTAATACACTGTGGGTTACTTGTTTTGCTAGCTACTACTTCAATATTGTTTTCGTAAACTGATTTATAGACACATTCCCATTCGTTCGTCTTGTGGTTCGCTAAGATCTTTAGTTATGTACTTACTGGAACTACAGTGCTCAGTGACACGCGAATTGACGCAGTTCTCTAACATTGTTCATCGTCCCGGTGGAACCAATGATCCAGTAAACTTGAACCCTATGTTTTATGGTTTATTTCCGATTGAACCAATTGGTTCCACCCAGAACGACGCGGTACGATAGAAGGAAAAATCGAAAAGTGCAGATCGACGCGAGGCCAACCGGTTTGCAAGCCCAAATGACGCAACGCAAGACTTCAGATGAGTTCATTCTAAGGCAATAAAGCTGGTTCCTTCAATGCACTAACTGAAGTTCCACGAATAGATCTAAACTCTCATTTTTTTTTCACAAATCGATAAATTAAATATGATCTGACACTAGAGTACCCAAATAATTTGATCCGTATTTTTGTGACAGCTCCTTAGTTGGGTCTGGGGCCTCGGGTCATCTTAATCGCGATTAGTTCAAGTTTACTTGTTGAAAGCTATATTTTATTTTAATTTATATATATTCTCAGAACTTGCACGGCCTTATTCAAATAACAATTTTCGAGACTCAACAAACCGTGAAATAAATATTGATACAACGAATATCTACAAGTTTACCTGGTAGCCCACAAATCCGCTGATTCGAAGTCTTATACCAGTTTAGATTATGGAAATAACTTTCGAAACGTGCAATTTTAAATTACGGCTTGATTTGAATTTACAAATTCTTGATAGAAAATCGATTTATGTGTATATCGTATGTGTTACAAGAAATCGATACGTTGTGTTTTCTATTTTGTTACTACATCTGGAGGTGTGTTATTATTATTAAACATAACATTACCTATTGCAGAGAACTAGACTTACTTCGTATAACAAAGCAGTTCTTACAACTGTGCATAGTTCCATTACCTACGTTGCAACAACGTATAAGTATGCGTGGTCATACAAAATATGTCGAGTGTATGTTAATTGTAGAAAAAAGTCGTCTGTTGACATGCAGGTTACGACAAATGTTTACATCACCCACACGTCGCGCTATCTGAGAGCAATCAGAGATAGTGCCTGTTGTAACTTTCTGTTCAACTACATAAATCTTAGGGGCCTTCACTTTAACGAACACTGTAAAATTAAAGGTTTTACAATGCTTATGTTTTGTTATTAAAGCTGAGGTTAAAATGTTGTATAATTATAATGTAATAATTTAAGCCATATGAGGGTAATTTTGAGCTAAAGCTAGCTTAACAACAGACTTAACTTGATTTATTAAATGATGATTTCCGACTGTTTCAATTAAAATAAATTGAAACTCGAATCACTTAACAGCGACTACGAATAAATAGTAAAAGATTATTACTACTTATCTGATGATTGATAAATAGGCCCTAACAGTAATAACTAATAAGCTTTGAGTCACATTTGGCTTCAGAAGTAACTCGTTAGTTCTGCTTATAATGTGTCGCTCTATGGGTTACCTTAGCTAGAGTACATAATGTCTTAAGTATTTTGTAATTTATACCTAATGTGTATCCACCAAACAGTTAATTCTGCGCATGTCTATAAAACGTGCAAAATAATCAATTAACCAACGGCTATTAAAATAATTACATAATAATTACTTGATTAGCTTTCTATCGCCGCCGATCGAAAATTATGTTAGAAAACATGCAATCTTATTTCACAAAGGAAAAGAATAGGTCAGTACAGACAGACAATGTAATAATAAAAATTATATGTTACAAGAAGATGATTTCATCGCGAAAATTGAGAGAAGTATCATCAATAAGATTACGTGAATCATAACAGTAGACTGTTACTTTCTTAGCACTAAACTATGAATAGTAATGAGTCTATGTAACTAGCAACATAATTTTTGTAACAGCCGACGTTGATGAATGTCGGCAAAGGTTTGTTGTGAGACCACTTTCTCGTCATGGGAAAACTACATTCATCATGTTTACGTCCCTGTTACTTTCTATCTGATGGGTACTTGTCGTTAAAGCGTAGGTACATTTGAATTAGAGGTGTCAACTGTATTATGAGAGCCGGAGTAATAATAGCCAGTTACGTTTTTAAAGTTTCATGCAACTCCTATTGGATTTTCAATAATTTATGTACGAGTAGCAAGTTGGCAGAAAAGTTTCTATATAAATAAATTGTGCCGATTAAGTTTGAGTGTATAATTTAAAATTATTTTACGAAAAATGTTAATAAAGAGTAATAAGTAATTATTCATCGTATTAACAAAATGGAAAACTTTTCACACTGAATGAACCGAAATTGATGATGTACCGTCGAGATTCTTACAAAAGACTTCAACGAGATAAAATTCGTGATGACATTTTCTATTCGATTAAATATCGCCATTTTTTATTTATTGTAGGATTACAAGTATTGTGTTACTCATTACTTGCATCAAAAGTGACAAAAGTATATTCTTTTTAGAACAATTCAAGAAATTGTAGGTGGGGATAGCTTTCATTAAAAATCAGCTGTGGTTACATAAGCACATAGGGAAATGGCATTTTATACTAAAACCAAAGACTAAAACATGAGTTTCAGCCCATCCATTGTAAGCTTTTGTTTTATTTTTATTAACTCTTCAACAATTTAGTTTTGTCTTCTGCATGCTTCGTGGATCACAAACTGTACTCTGATTCAGTTTGCTAACTGTACACGTGCGAACAATTCGAACGCCTCATTTCGAGTTCATTCCCTTCCTGGTGTTTTATTAACGAATACATTATAATTCATGTAGAATAGATTCATAAAAACTAACAAAAAATACTGGAAACATTAAAACTGACAAAGTTACTTAAGTAAAAAATACTAAAACGTCTATCTGCTATAATCTGCATATTACTAAGAACTTACAAAGAATGGACTTAAATTAAAAGGTATACCAGGTAGAGCACCGTTTTGAAAGAAAAACTGACCTTTATCACAAAAATAACCCGAACTAAGAATAACTTTCAAATCGTTCAATTCATTCTTAGTTCGGGTTCAGGACTAATCGTAAGTCCGAAGGTGATACTGAATAGAAAACGCCCGACACTAAGACCGAAACTACGGACTTCGGGCTTAGAGAGAAGACCCATAGGAACGAGTATCCACTCGTACTTTTTATGACTGACGTTTTGTTTTTGTGACTGAAAAGTGGACTTTTAATTACACGACTGCCCAAAAAAAGGAGTGTTATGTTTTCAGGATTCATGTTAGTATCTTTATTCTACCATAACTTCTGAACGCCTTAACCGATTTCGGTATATCGTTAGAAGCGTTGCATTATCCCGGGTAACATAGGCTAGTGAAAATTATGAAAATAATGATAGGGTATATATATATAGCCATGGTTCATGAATAAAACCGGACATATATATTTTTTCTCATTAATATTTAACTACGGTTACTATCATCGTCTAGACCGTGCTTTGTAGATTACAAACAATACCTCAGTAGTATTTTAGATCCATTCATTCACTTATAGTTTAGTAATGTTCGTTTCAAAGCTTGCTTTCTTCTTAGTGACACAAAATAACATAATACATATCTTGGGGTCATTGTACTCATCATTATGAACAACTTTTACTATGGGACCAACACTGAAAACGCGAAAAAAAAAATCAACTGCCCTATACATTTCTGTGCGCATTAACTCGACAGTATGTACTGAACAGCTACAGCAACAGTAAGTTCTCTGGAACATTTCTATAAACGAGTAAGTCCCCCGAACGCAATAAAAAAGTTATATTTCAGTTTTAAATTTTTGGGTCCAACGCTTGTTTTTAATTTTTTTGTTCATTTTTAGACAGTAGGCTGTGTTTTTTAATTTGTTTTTTTTTTTAATGTGCTCGAGTAAGCATTTTCTAAGAACATTAAAATTAAGAGTCCACTTTTAATTGTAATGATCTTTTTGAATACACCAAGAGAGAATAAGCCGTAAATGTTAAGGAATAGATGGGATTTTGCCTAACGATAGCCATCGTTACTCGTAACTCAACTTTGAGTTAAGGTCGCCTTTGTACATGAACTTTTCTTCACTGTATTTTAATTACTTTGGTGTACAATTAAGAATAAGAATCGTTCCTCGCTATCGTCTTTCAGTTTTTAGACGTGACAACAGTTTCCGGAACTTGCAGAACTACCCTCAAAACTGTACGATCCTGCACTAAGTTCTAACTAAACTAAGCGCACGACCCAAGCCAAACTAAATGATACCATAACAATAATCTATATAAGAATGCAATTCAATGCGTTGCTAAATGAATCTCCGAGCATTGCAGCTACTGTGCAACCGACGTATGTAACCTTTGGCACGAATATTGTATTATATTGGAATATTTATTTTACAAGTGACCGCCGCTGTAACTTAGCAAGTGTGTAATTAAACATTTTCAGAAAAGATTTATCTAATCATCATTATAACCAATTAGGCGAAAAGGAAAAAATAAAGGAAGAATGCGGTAGCGTGTTATCAATTAATTTAAAAAAAAAACAGTTTTGGTATAAACTAAAACGAACCACGCAGTAGTTTTCTTGACTATTTATTGCATCAGAAATTGATGAACTGAAAGATGCATCATCGTTCATGTTTACTTACTTCACCCCAGTTTTGTATAATGAACAGGGGCCTAACCACCAACTCTTAAAGCAGTATTATTTTAATATTACTTCCAGTGGTAAAGATTCGGAGCTATACGTCCTGTATAGCTCCGTCTCTTTCCCATTGGAAGTAATATTAAAATAATATAAATTTAGGCCCAGATCATTCAGAATTATGTTTTGACATCAACTGCCTAACACTGTTCATCATCCATTTATCTTATAGAAGTTTCATAGCTCCATTGTTCTGTTGCATTGTAACCGAGTATTTACAAACAGTCGCGCTAAGAAAAGAGAAACTGCGAATGCTCGCCCTCTCTAACCAGTATACGTCATGTAATCGTATCTAATGTAGAAATATGGGCATTAAGACGCACGTACCTAGGTATATAGCATGCATTCCGGTCCCTCACTTCAAAATGTACTATTCCATTTTAAATTCTGTCACGAGATTGTTTGTCGTATTTTCTTAATTACGCGTTTCTTCAGCTAGTTTTTTTAAGATCATTCTTTTCTATCGAAGATGATCCTAATGTGAACTTAATTTCCTTAAACAATATCAACATTTTACTGTGTTGTCGCTCCGTTGTATTAATTCAATGCGTTGGTATAGTACATACCTAGTATCAATCGTTTTGAATCCTGAAATCTTGTTTCTACGTCACATCGATTTATGATTAGGTACACTACCTGATTAGTCATAAACTGCATACCTATCTACGCCACGTGCTCTATAAATCTATGCAATTTATAAAATGTACATATTTGTTTAGTGCATTGTGCATATAATTATACGCTTTTCATTGCACCTCAAGACAACCATGTCCATAAGCCTTTTCACTCCAGAAGCTAGTCGTGACGGTTAATAAAGCCACTTCCTCTCGCTAAGTGAAGAATATACAATTCTCGTCATCTCAGGGTCAAGGCAGCTAGTAACGTGACTACCTGAGCTGA
Source organism: Melanchra persicariae (assembly GCA_947386135.1). Taxonomy (NCBI): domain Eukaryota; kingdom Metazoa; phylum Arthropoda; class Insecta; order Lepidoptera; family Noctuidae; genus Melanchra; species Melanchra persicariae. Next base: position 15,020,959 of record OX376648.1, on the reverse strand, counting down.
CGTCACTCACGAGCTGGACGTCGTACTAAGGCACGCGCAACACGTTACGATAACGTCAGTGATATTAGATTAGAACACCACTAGGTACTTCATATACCATAGCTTCATACGCAATAGCAATAACTTATGTTTAAAGAACAAAGGTAATGGGAATCAATAGGACAATACATGTTTAGTTTAGAGGTGAGTGTGATCAATAAACCAGCGATATAACAACAATAGCTAAAACACTGACGTGTGAAATTAATAAAACTGATAACATAACTGTTCGGCATGCTCGTACAGTATCAGTAAATTTATCCATAAGATATCTTAATACGTTTTTTGCTTTATCGCATATCACACAGTCTGTGTCAAAACCTTACATTAAAACATCGTTAGTATTGTGTTTAAAAATATGAAACGAATATGTTAACAGTAATCTCGTTTTGGTAAGTAAGTAAATCACTTGAAGCGATTTTTTACGCTTCGTTCCAAGCTGGTGAACATTCGCCATCCTGACTGTTTCTTTTTTTCTGGAACTTCAGACAACGCTTACTGTAGTTTAACTGTTTCATGTAATATGAATTGATTACGCTTAAATAATATGGAAAACACTTGCTTTTGTCCATCGGCCACTCCCGCGTGGAAGTCGATAATATATTATCACACGGGAACGTACTACTGGGACAAAGTCTCATGCCTATCATGTCTTAATCCAGGTCGTGGTCTACCTGTGTGCAAAGTCTTATCCAAATCCGTTCAGCCGTTAAGGTGTAATTAATTTACAAACATCCCAACATAAAATCTGAATTGCAAACTCATATCTATTATATATTATTATAACCCCCACATTTTGAACCCCTGGTCTGAAACTATTAGCAAAAATTCTAATGGATGATTCATGATTCAAATTTATCCAAACCACCTAATAATAAAACAAATATTAAATCAATTATATCTCCTTAAAATGCCAAAGACGAAGCTTGTGTGACCCTCCCCGAGACAAACTGGCTTTTGTATGATGTCATAATACCAACTTTAGAACCCCATCAAGATTTGTATTACCTACATTTTTCTTTATTTTTTTTATGATTTGGAAATCATCAAATGACTCCTGCCGCTCTGGGTGGAGCGGGAGGGAGTGTCAGACTCTTACTGACTAAAACCCATCCGTGTTCCTCGCCTTTTGCTTTCCAGGGCCGCGGTAACTCTTTCGAACAAAATGGCCGGGAATCGCCCTGCGACTCCCGACGCCCGGGGCATCTCCTTAACTTTCGTACACTGTATGTTTAATATTATAAATGCGCAAGTAATTCTGTTTTTTATTTACACGCGGGCGATGCCGCTGGCAGGAGCTAGTTCTCAATATTGTGTTATCTATCATCGTCCATACCAATACCTAACAATATCATCATGTCGCGTCACGTCTGCCGAGTTTCACTGATTCATTTTGTTTGACCCTTTATAATTGCGTAATTTTTCCATTAACGAACCTAATTAAATAATGTTCACCACCTATTCATAGACAGCTTAAGGTGCTACAATTGTATTTGAAGTAATTACGTCTACTTAAGGTCAATAACGATTTCAGGCCATGGCCACAACAGCAGTAACAGTTGTTTAAACAACACATTAGCATTTTGCGGGGTGATAGCTGATGAAATTACATTCGATTGCTGTTACAAAAATCTCAAATACAAAATTGCTAAATTATTTACTGATATTAACTTTGTAAGTGTTTCATTTGTTAGCCAAGACATGACAAATGTTTAACATAGTGAAATCTTAGTGCTTAGCACCATACTATTTACTCAGTGAATTGTCGCTCAATTATATGTCACAATGAGTAAGAGAAAATGTATGTATTGTTATCGTTATATTACTAGATATATATATAACTAACTGTTTTCAACCAGTCTTAATGTATTCAATTTAAATCATGGCAGTTATGGCTATAGCGCACGCAGAAATAGTAAGTAGCAAAATTCTGATTTGCTTAACAGACAGACGGGTAACTAAACCAAATCTAGGATTTTCTTATTTGAACAAAACATTTTGCTGAGACACCTACTTTGAAGAATTTGGTATAACCTTTTACTTTATTTGTAATGTTTTGTAATGAAAATAATCAACTTCGTAACTCTTATCGCAGTCGCGAGTCTCAGTAACGCAGCAGGTTGCACGAATACTATGATTTTGCATATCGCCACAATAATCGCACGGTTTATTTCTCGCTTACTATACAACTGTTGTAATCGAATAATGGAAAGTGAATATAGTCGGTTACCTTCTCATGAGAAATAAACACATTGTACCAACGGCCACGTAGATTATGTGTAGATTTCACACGTTTTGCAAATTTTTCTACTTCGTTAGTAATGCTTAGTGTTGTTGGCAGCCATTTTCTTTTAGTTTAAGTTCGAGTTGGTGTGTCAAAGAATTGTAGGCCAGTCGTGTAAATTAATATTAACTTTAATTGGTCTTGTAATTAATCATCGGTAAGTAACGGTGAAGCTATCAAATGTTTGTCGTTTTATCGATGTCTGACATTTTTGGTTGATGCAATCATACTCATCAAGCTTAGTATGGAAATTATAGTGTGGTTTCTATTTTTAACCACACTACTATTTCTATACTAATATCGTAAAGCTACATTACAAGGCCCAACAAAGAATAGGTCAATTTCACAGTACCTACTTTATGCGATGATGATGTCTCATGATGACAGTAAACGATATTAGGGACACGATCTAACACTCACCGTTACCCACTTTTTTCTATCCCACATACATTAAGTTACGAAACCAACATGTTGTCTCGTTGAATACTTAATGCCGTAATGAGATCTTGATTGATAATTTGGTATATGAGTAACAAACATGATTAGAAAGGTAACATGTCTGTCAGAGAGAGCAATACACTGTGAAGTGACAATGACATCGTTTTGGACCTGCTGCACGCCGCTGTGGACATTATGCGAACAATAGCTATGTCCACACACATTCGTGACATGGTTCTTGTTTTGATCTCTTTTCTACATCACTCAAAACTCAACCTTAACATTGACCACATTGAATTCTTTGTGGCATTCAAAAACAAGCTTACTGTTGTAGAAAAACCGAATTCATTGATTAAAACGGAAACTTGAATGAAATCGAAGATGGCACCTGCGTTTTCTATCAGAAGAAAGTGCCAATGAGGCGGAATTAAATTACAGTTCAAAATCAATTACCTAAATAAAATAATATCAACTAGATAAATTACTACAGACTAGCCAAAAAGCAATATATTAAAATGAGTTTTATGAAAGACTTCTCCAATCACATCCATTTATGGTGAAAAGAGCAGTTACTTATAGTATGTTTAGTTTACAAAAAATGTAATTAACCAACCTATTGAATAGCTTCTCAGAATTGTTAATAATAGAAATAAAAACAAACAAGTTAATAAATAAAGAGACAAATTCAAATTGAATTCCTTATGAAAACACCAACCAGTCATTCCACATTGCTTTACATTTTAATATAAATTAACATATTATGTACAATAACTTTCAAGTCAACCTTCAAACTAGTAAACTTGAATTGAAAATTTGATATTTTTTTATTTGAAAACCACGTAAACACATTCCCATGACTAAGTACTTACATACGGATGTTTTAGTCAGGAATCTAACCTGTTCTATTTATAGTTTTATTTATTATAAAAAACATAAATAATACGGTCATTATGCCTATGCTAATTTATAATTATGCAAATAAGTCCGATAAATTGAAATAATTTGGTTAAATAAAAATATCTGTTGAAATCCTTTATGTCAAGAATCGTTAGTTGAGCCATGGCATAGATTTGTGTGTTAATTTTGTTGAGAATTTTTATTATTTTAATAACCAAAACCCACATCATTTTCAGTAATAATCTAATCGACCTGTACTTATGTTTACTTTTTTTATTATTATTGATACCGACGTTTAATTAAATACTTACATTAATTCAGGAAAAAACATATCTACGTTGTATAAATCAAGCTTGGGCCTAATTTGTATGAACTTGTGACCTCGCGTCAACAACAATTAGCGGCTTGTCGGGTGTGCATCAAACCAGTATGACCACAATTAAGTTTTGCTTTAGTTTTTGTATGTCATTGTGTTATTTTTAACAATATATTAAATACATAGTTTTTTTTTTCTAAATACAACCAAATATCAAATATATCTTATTTCTTCCTTATCATTATGAATACATTAAATACGTTAAAGGTTGGCGTTACATTATTACATAACATTTAAAAACTGGTCGGAATATTCTTCGAGAACGTTGTTCTAAATAAGATTGCGCAATATTTTTATAACACGAATATTTAATAATAATTAGTATACATTTTAAAACCACCTAACGATCAGGTTATTTAAGTATTCGACACCTTCGACAAGGTTTAGTCAAGCTTAAGTTTTCAGAGGGTTAATACCTCTAAATTTGTGTTATTGCATTACACTAGTGCAAACTAAAATGATTGAGAATAGTGTTAGTAATCAAATTGTAAAGAAAAAAAATGTAGATGTGTCGTGCTGGAATTGTTTCAATGTAGAAAATGAAGATAAAGATGATCAAAAAGACAGTGAAATAGAAGTTCCGTTATCAAAAATTCGGCAGGAAAATAGGGGAAAGTTCAAGCTATATTCTATTTTGGCTTCAGAAGTGTCGATGCCTAAAACAGTTCCATTAAAACAGAAAGTGCGCGAAAATTATATTGTTGGCAAAAAAATTGAAAAGAAACTTGTCAATGAAGCTAAAAAAAAGAAAAATGTGTGCATTCAAGTGAACGAAGAGCTAATTATGGCTAAAGAAGCTGCAAATATTGCGTTGCCTTCGTCTTCAGATGACGAAGAAGATTTAGAAAACGTAAAGAGTGAATCTACTCAAACTGAATCAGAAGAAAAAAATCCGCCACCTGTTCAAACTTCAAATATTAAATCTCATGCTGGTCAAATTAAACAGGAATTTAATGTGTGTTTTGAATCACCAAACATTTCTTCAAAAACTAAATGTGCACCATTAATAAAACAACATACAATTTCTCATGAATCTCCGAAAATTACATTGTCTGAACAATCTAAGGAGGACTCGGAAAACTCAATATCAAAAACCAATATACAAAACAATAAGGTATCGAATTTATCTTTCGTGTCTTCAAACATAATTTCTTCTAAAACTAAATGTGCTTCACTAACAAAGCAATATAACCTATCTGGTGAATCTCCTAAAATTACATTGCCTGATCAAATTAAGGAGGACTCGGAAAACTCAAAATTAATAAGCGATAAACAGATGAATAAGGAATCGAATGTATCTTTGGAATATTCAAACAAGTCTCCAAAACCTACATGTGCACCAATAACAAAGCAACTTAACCTATCTTGTGAATATCCTAAAATTACATTGCCTGATCAAATTAAGGAGGACTTGGAAAACTCAAAATTAATAAGCGATAAACAGATGAATAAGGAATCGAATGTATCTTTGGAATATTCAAACAAGTCTCCAAAACCTACATGTGCACCAATAATAAAGCAACATAACCTTTCTTACGAATCGCCTAAAATTACATCGCCTGAACAAGTTAAGGAGGACTCGGAAAACTCAAATTCAATAAGTAATAAACATATCAATAAGCAATCGTATGTATCTTTGGAAAGTTCAAACATTTCATCAAAAAGTAAATGTGCACCAGTATTAAAGCAACAGAGCCTGTCTCACGCATCTCCGAAATTTACATTGTCTGAAAACTCAAAATCAATTAAAGAATCTAATGTATCTTTCGAAAGTTCAAGCATTTCTAAGAAAGCGAAATTCACTCCAATTATAAAGAACCGTTACCTTTACCAAAACGTATCTTATGAATCTCCGAAAAAAATATTGTCTGAACAAAATAAGGAGGACCATTCAATCTCAAAATGTGAATCAACACTAAGTGACAAAAATGACAGTGTACCTTTAGAGTGTTTAAATGTTCCCTTGCCAGACGACGATCAAGAAGACTTGCAGATTTCAAATAAATGCAGTCAAATAGAAGAACAGAATATGTATTTTGAACCTCCAAGTACTCCTTCACAAGACCGTACAGACGGCAAAGATGACTCCGAAATAAAATACAAGGTTCAAATTGAAACTTCAACACCTAAAACATATATTGACATAAAAGATATTAAAGGTTGTGAGCATCCCTCTTCAGAAAATATGCCAGACGAACAAAAAAATAAAGAATATGATATAAGAAAGATCATAGGAAGAATACAAAATATGGCAGTTTCTGAAAGGGAAGAAAGCGTAACAGAAAGTGAGAAAACTGATGTCGCTAGTTCCAATAATTCAGAATCAGGCTATGAGGGATCTTCCATTCGAGATTTAAATGACATCGACTCATTAAACAAAAACATGGCACATGCATCAAAACATTCAGCAAGTAGTAAATCTTTAGTTCCGACTCCTTTTACCCAAGCACAAAATTCTCTACATGATTTCAAATCTTCCTTGCCGGTGCTCAACTTGACACAGAGAAGAAACATTTTAAAGTCCACCAAATCTTTAAGTGGAGACAGCAGTGATACAGAGCATAAACCTGTGAAATCTTTACGTTGGAGTACACTTGAATTGCCGCATAGGTCCTCGCGACTCGATGGTATGTAATAAAAATAGGTTTAGTCATTTTCATATATTTCAATAATCCACTTTCGTATAATGTATTTTTGATCACTCATTATTAGACCGTTATGTTTATCATTTGATAATTGACTTTCCTTTGATGTTCCTAAAATAAAAATAAAAATGAATATTATATAAATAGGTACCTAGTGACGTTTCATACTACATTGCTAATAATAATTTCATGCAATGATTCAATAATGGTAGGCATAAGGAGGAAAACAAATATTACGTCCCGTTGTATAGCACAGTGTCCGTCCAGCTTTATGGACACAACCAGCAAATCATTGAGAGGTCTCCCCGGTTTGATTCAATCCTACGCATTGTGAACAACGTAGACCATTTACAACAGTTTTTTGCAACGCGCTCTATCTCTACTGGTATCGGTATGCCAGCATAAATACACTATTTATGTGTACTAAAACAACAGGAAACGACCATGACATGTAGGATACGATAAAACACGGATTTTATGTGGAATTAAAATAGTGATTTAGTTCAGTGTTGCGCGTTGGCGTAAACAGTGAAATAATGGTTTATTCAATTAGTTATAAATCGGAACCAACCTATTCGTCTATAGAAAATAAAAGTTATAACCCTGACGATATAAATGCGAGCACATATCAGCACGTGGACATTTACCGGAGGACAGTTGTTAAAAGTGATAAAAAGATGACGTTTGGTTCATTTTTGAGTCGGTGTTTGTGTTGTAAAGGAACTTCTGATGAAGAACTTGGCTCGCCCGTTGATAATTATAATCCATCATCAGCTCTCGTGGGACCTACTGGGAAGAATTATGCTCTCAACGACGAAACAAACAAATCTAGCGTAGTGCAGCAAGAAACGAGTATCCCTTCATTGGTTGTCACTAGGCCGCTTGATGATGAGTTTTCTACGTCTACTACGACGCTTTTGTTAGCCTCGGAACGAAATGCAAGTGAAATAAATATAGGCGCACAAAATTACTCCTTCAAAAAAATGGTAGCGGCTCCATGTGAGTCCTCTCAGGAATCAGACGGCAACAGTCGCTGCAGTACCTTAAAATCGGGTGAGAAAGTCTCATTCATTCGAGAGATTTTATCGTGTCGAGACACTTTCTTAAAGTCTTTGGAGTGGTGTGATAATTCTTTGACGAGGAGCAAAAGGTGTCGATTTGTCAAACCAGACGAATGGCTTGAACTGAAAAACGATGGTACCGAAATAAGATTCGACTTCTTAAGGCACGCCTTGTTTCTATGACACACACAATTATTGCACTGCTAACTGCACATCTTTTATTCAAGCACATGTAAAAAGAGCATTGACTAACAGTGTTATGTCATATTTTATTAAATTCTCTACAAAACACTTTTATAAATGATTTTTATAAAAACACGTTTTTTTTTTTGGCTGAAAAATCATCTTCTTCCATGCTGTCCTGTCAGCCGTAGCTGAAAATTATGATATGTTTTTACTATCAGAATCAGAGTAACCATTGCTAATGCCAATAATTGCATATATTTGATACTTTTATCAACGTGAATCAAATTAAATTAATAATGGTCGTGGGTTTTACGTCTGTTTTCATTGCGCAGAATTCAACCTTGTTTATTTTTGTACTATGTTGTGTGTAACAATGATGATAACAGTTGTTTTATATTGTTTCCAGATGAGGTGTACATGTCTGACTCGGTATCGCCCAACCATGCAACGTTGCCGAGGCGATCAAACTCACCGCACCACGAAAGAGATATGCTCGACAGGGATAGGTTTTCTCTCAACAGGAGTGGACTACAGGTAAATATCATTCTGTTTTATATCATACCACTTCGTTACCTCAGACTCTTGGCTTGCTGACGTTAAGGCTAAGCTGCTGCGCACTACAAACGACGAATCGTATGTGTGCTGCGTCACGAAATCCATTAGTATTCCAACGAGGTAGTACGTTAATTCAATCAAGCTGGTTAATGTTATATGTGACGTTTCATCAAACCATATCTAAAAATGTATAGATTGTAGCAACGTAATTCGTTTTAGTTGCTTAATTGACCCAGTCTTTTTACTGCTCAATACGATAATTTATACAAAATCAAAAATTTGGTCCAACTGTCACCGTGAATCACCTTCTTTTAAATTAACCGTGTCGCATGTTTCCACGTCTCTGTGGTTCTAGAAACACTTTTGCAAGCAAAAAGCGACCTTTCGAAATAAGCTTTAGGGCTTTTATGTATTGTAGGTGCAGTAAGTGTAGGAGTATTATCTCGATGACCGCGTTGGCCATTGTATTATATTACTTCGTCTTGCAACACGGCCCGCAAACAACGAGGCTTTGCAAAACGTTTACTTGAAGGAATAAAGAGTTTAGAGGTACCTAATGTAGCTTATGTAGCTAGTTATTTTGCATTCTCCTTAGCTCTTGTTTCAATTAGGTTAGTGTGCCATTTCATGTGATGAATAGTGTAAATGCGTGCAACACGCCCCTTCTCGGGCTTGTAAACTTGACGCTTGAGTTGATCGCCCGGACGTGTACAGTAACTGAGTAAATCAGTGTGTCATAAATCGTGGCTTCATGTGTATGAGATTTGCACATGTAGCACGACGAAAGTGACATTCTAGAATCATGGAAAAAAGTAATACTTATACTTACTTATGCTAAGTAGTAAGGTATAATAAGAAATGTTATGTATTGGTTCATCTTGAAACTGATCCGATTATTTATGAAACTATTAATGCAATGGGAAGCTATCGCAGCAACAGACAGTTTTATACACATTCAAACAGAATTAATTCGCACTAGGCTTGGCCTATCGTGGTTTACACTCGAAATGTTGTAATATTAATCCCTTATAAAGTGTCGTAGTGTGGGTAGATACGATAAAACGTTATTACTCAATGCCATATGCGGTCGTTTGGCCCGTGTATATGCGCTCACATAAATGTATGTATTTCATTTAATTTTCAATGCCTTCCTCTGTATACAAATATATTACGAGTAGATCCAAAAAATTATTAGTACTTTCCATTTTTACTTCAACATGCCAACATTTGTGTTGCCTCTTATGTAACACATGAACAGCGTTGTAAGGGATTCCTTAAAAGCTTATTATGAGGGGGACAATTTAAAAGCTACTTTATTCTGGTTCACAAATATAAAATAACGAAAACGAAACGTACTTTGATAGAACTAGGTACTTCTAGCGTTATTTTTGCAATTTTTGCACGCAATGCTTTGAAATTTTACTATTACTATATTATTAATAGATATTTTTTATTCTTTGTCTTTTTGTTTATTTGTACGTGTCGATCAAGTGTATAGAAAACAAATTTTATCTAAATTAGATCAGTAACTTTCAAATCTTTGCAGGATATTAAAATATAAAGGCATTAGAGCTAGACTGATCTTTAGAATACAAAAAGATAAACATCTCAAACATTTGAAACGATTGAAAAAAAATAATTAAGTTCAATTCCAATGCTTTCAAACGTGCTCCCGAACTGCAGGTGCCTAAATGTTCAGATGCTACAGACTTCCTTTTACTGCTTCATATTTAGAACACTAACCATGATCACATCAACACGACCTATTTCATGAACTTATAGCTTAGGTTTTCCTCATAAAACCTGCCATATAAGAATACGTCTCGTTACAATTTTCTGAATAAAATGCTCAGTTAAGTGATTCAATAAATAACAAAGATTCAACATTAATAAATTACACCATATAACGTTGCAGATTAAATTATCTGTTACACAATAAATTGATTTCCTGATCTTAATAAGGTAACTTGACATAAATGGCTGCTGCTGTATAGGGCATAAAAATGTGCTTGCACCCACACAAGACAAGTTCCCAAGACTTGCGTGGGCCCAAGTGCACTACATTTTTTTGTCTATTGTTTCGAATAAGGGAATAGAATTAAACTTAATTGTGATAAAACAAAGGGGATTGGGAAGGAGATAGGATCTACATCTTAAATAATACGGCCATTTTGTTTGTATGTTTTTATTGGCTGATGCGTTTGTTGATAAAGCTAATTGGCTACGACATTTATACTGATTCGTGAAGATTTGTGATTTGCATCTTCTTATCTTGGCCTGTTCCTAAGTTATTGTCTAATAGATTTTAGGTAGGTCTCACAACTTGATTAGTGGAAAAAACGAATATTTTATTCCCACAAAATCGCACAAACAAAAGAAAAACGATTTTATAAAACAAAATACACGTAAAACAAATGCCACATTGCACACAAGTATTCATGCAGGAATGGTAGTATCGAATGACAGAATGATAATGCAAGCAAACAAAAACATGCGTTTGTGTTTGGTTCGTTCACCGTATGGTGGCTCAGTAGTGATCGCGAAAATGTGCAATGTGTTCTCTCACTACTTTATTTATAGATAGTATTCAACCTAATTCCGTGTGAATAGCCGCGTTAGCTTTTTACTCCCGCAACAGAATTTGTGTCTTTATTCTCATTTTTTTTTATATTTAAGATGTCGGTTCGAATGAATAATTTTGGTGACTCCAAAATTTTGGTAAGAATCTAGATTAGAGAGATTTAGTTTTTGAAAACATTTTAATCCTAAGTGTTATTTAATTTTTGCTGTTTCATTGTTTTTTTTTTCATACATTCACCAAAAATGAATAAAAATTTTAATCTGTTAATTTATCATTCTATTGACCTTATCCCAATTTATTGGTCGTCGCAACGTGTCCTTTTCCATACTTCTCGAGAGAAGAGGGGTACTCTTCTAGCCATATTATCATCTTTCACACATGACACAGTCCACCCATCGTTTCTTTAGCGATCTTCTGTTAGTTGTTTCAAATATTTAGAATCAGGATTGTTTTTGTCTGTAATACATATTTGTCAATCTGTCTCGTCCCAGGTCCGCTCGGAGTCCATGGCGTCAGTGTACTCGGGCGCCGGCGAGGGCTCGCGCGCCAGCGTGCCCGTGCGCGGCGAGGTGCAGGTGTCGCTGCTGTACAACTACCGGCTGGGCGCGCTGGAGGTGGGCGTCAAGCGGTGCCGCGACCTGGCGCCCGTGGACGCCAAGAGGAACAGATCCGATCCTTACGTTAAGGTACCAAACTGACCTGCTCGCCACATGGGTTTCCACACCAACCTTACTTATTTGTGTTTTATAAGATATATACTTTTGGGAATAGTGTAGCTTTCTATCAGTGATAATCCGAACCAAGGGAGGAGGGGAGGGTTCTATCAGGGGTAGTCGAACACCATAACAAAAAACAATAAGGGCTTAAAAAAAAAAGTAGAACAAGCAGTAGGTTTAGATTGTCTCCAGACGTAGATATTAATCGAGAGTTCTCAACTATGCTTTTATGTTAAAAAAGTTATTTTCTATTTTCTAGCTCGAGGCTAGACTTTTAGCTATTCGTATACCGTAAATACGTGCATATTAAACAACCTTCACTTTTGAATAAAATTTACCGCAACTTTTTAATTTGGTTCCAAATGCTTATCATGTTATTTATAGGCTATTACTTTATCGCCAGCTCTGTCCATCTACTTTAATTCCACCATGGAATATTACCATAAACGGTATTTCCTGAACAGGTGAATTTTAAATACCAACCAGTTTCGTTGGCAAAGATACAAGTTATTGAAACAGGTGACGGTTCACTAGATATTGAATGTCTAAGAATAATTTTACAATTCAATAAATACAAAACTCTGGTGCTAAATATTAATGGCTAACTATTAACCTGTCTAAAAATAATCGAGTTTACCAGTCCCATGGCCACGGCCGGCCCATCGACAAAGTTGATTAACATACACAACGAGAATATTAATACGAATAATATAGCACGAGTACGTATAAACTAGGTAGCAACCCGCACCAGTTGTTTACGTAATAATTTTATATTTAGGTAAAGTGGTTTGTTCTTCATTCTTTGTAACCTTTGATTATAATATTATCAAAGTTTGTAACATACAAAATATCTACTGCTAGGAAAGCTTACGAAACTGAAAACCAAGATTAGAGTTCCATTTTTCTTAGTGACTAAATCAGTATAATATAATTATATTATTATAGCGTTTTTATTTTCCTTAAATCAATTTCAATCCCCACGTTTTATTGAGTTTGTTGTCTCTCTCTGATATTGATATAAAATAACTAATTAATTTAAATAATTTGTAGGTGTACTTGTTACCGGACAAGTCCAAAGCTGGCAAGAGGAAGACAAAGGTCAAGAAGAACACCCTCAGCCCGGTGTTCGAGGAGACCCTGAGCTTCGTCCAGCCGCTGGCCTCGCTGTCCTCGCGGACACTGTGGCTCAGCGTGTGGCACGCGGACATGTTCGGGCGGAACGACTTCCTGGGAGAGGTGACGCTGCCGCTGGCCGACGTCGTGTTCGACGACCCCGCGCCCATGTGGTACAAGTTGCACGAGAGAGTGAGTATTCTATAACATCTTTACAAACTACTACTCATGGGACAACTATTTAAAAGATCTGCAAGGTTATTTACAACAATGTTTAGCTGTATTATTTACTAACCAGAACTTAAGAACCAATTTCTAACCAGAATCCATTAATTTCCAGACAGAACAATTCGACGAGCACCAAGGCAGTCGTGGCGACTTAATCATCGGCCTGAAGCTGGAGCTGGCGGAAGGAGCGCGCGGGAAGGGAACGCTGCATGTACTCGTCAAGGAAGCCAAGAACCTCGTAGCCACCAAGCCTAACGGACTCGCTGATGTATTTTGCAAGAGGTAACTAACATAGTTTAATTAAAGCTATTTTGTCATAGGTAAAATAGAAAAGGGAGAACAAGGTCTTTGCCCTGCATTTATTTATTTTGTCTACCAACAATGGTTTACACTAGGGATGCATCCGATACCGATATATCGGCGATACTTTGGGTTTGCCGATATATTGGGGCATCGGCGATATTTTTATTGTCGATACAACGATACTTTTCAAATTTCGCGCTTTAAAAAAGTAATGTAAACGCGCATCTTGTTTGATCTGGTTCGTTGCAAACGAGGCACGGTCTATCTATGCTCGGGGACTCCCCACGTTTTATTCAGTTTGTTGTCTCTCTCACCCGCTTTGTCCCCGCGTATTCCATTTCGCTAGACACTTTAGTTGGCATATACTGCCATTGCGTGTAGTATTTTTCGATTCTAAATAAAATAAAATAAAATACAGAATTACATATCGTAATCAATCAGTTTGTGTGTGTATATCGTTTATGGAATTAATAACTTTAACCAAACTTGTATTTTATATATTTTACCTTAATTTTAATTCACTAATCGTTGGTATCGGTATCGGTATCGACGATATTTTTATAAGAGTATCGGTATCGGTATCGTATCGGCAAAAAGGCATATCGATGCATCCCTAATTTACACTAACATCTTACAAACTAAAACTTGCTTTTAAAACGTTATACATAACAGTCACTTACAGGTAAACTCCACATGAACATGAAATAATTATGTTAATTGACATTTAGGTACCAGTCAAATTATCATCATTTGGACAGACATAATGAGCTAGTTAGATAAATAAATTTATACGCAATTATCGAATGAATTCAAACAAAGCAGCGATCAACAACTCATCATCTACCTAGCCTTTTCTCAACTAGGTCGGCTTCCAGTCAAACCGGATTCAGCTGAATACCAGTATTTTACGCGGAGCGGCTGCCTACCAGACCTCCACAACCCATTAATTGGGTAACACGGTACTTCTTGGCAAGACTGTTGTCAGATTTTCTAGCTTCTGACGACTGCCAAAGATCTATAAATGACTGGCCGAAGCTGCTGTCGAAATTATTTTCTTTCCAGTCGATTGGTCGTCTTGAACGAGCACCCTCTCTGGTCCAGATGCCATGCCTAGCACAAAACGGTGTCGAAGCTGTTCATTAAGATTTGAGGCCATGAACCCGCAGTAATTCGCCAACCCACGTGCTGCCCAATCCGGCAGCCCTTCGGCGACATGTTGCGTGGCACTGTGGAATTTGTATATTTCCGCGAACGTACATTTCTTCGGTTTAAAGTGTCCATCCTAAAAGCAACTACTTCCTCATAGCTCAAGGTACCGACCTGCTTCGGTAAAGCTAGATCACGAATTAACTTGTAACTTGATTCTGAGCAGTTACTCAAAAAAATTGCTCGACGTTTACAACCGGCTTTATCCACATCTTCCCCAATTTCGTTTGCAAGAAACCACTGTTCGAGTCTTTCTTTGTACAATGACCATTCTTGATGTTCGTGATTTAACACTATTAAGAGCTTTTACGCGGTACGGCTTTTCATACAAACTTTCAAATCCTTATTCTTCTAAATGCATGAACCGATTTTAACGAAACTTGGTATGCATACACTAGATATCCAGGTCTAAATAGTTATCAGAAAACATTTTTGAAAAAGATTTCAGAGGGAGAGAGAGAGCGATTTTAAGTTTTCTATAGAAAGTGAAAAATCACTATATCCTTCCCCCTGAACTCTTTTTCAACAATGTTTTCTGATAACTATTTAGACCTGGATATCTAGCGTATGCATACCAAGTTTCGTTAAAATCGGTTCATGCATTTAGAAGAAAAAGGACTTGAAAGTTTGTATGAAATGACATTCGGCATACACACTCTTAATGTGGCCGACTGTTACTTTTGCCATTTTGAAAATATACTCGTATTTGAACTTTGTCCTTTTCGCCAACTGTTATAAGCGTGGGGCGTGGGTAGGGAAATTATACAACCGATACGCACAAGCTCATTATATTGGACTGCCGCAGCAGTCGTTCACATAAACCTAGCCGCAGTACTTTTAAATTTTTTACGATATTTTATCTACTTCCATGCTATAAATCCACACTAATATTATAAAGAGGAAAGATTTGTTTCTTTGTTTGAAATGAATAGGCTCCGAAACTACTGGACCGATTTGAAAAATTCTTTCACCAGTAGAATCCTACATTATCGGTAATGGTCATAGGTTATAGAATATTTTCAAAAAAGTTAGGGATCTGTATGAAAACTTCGTTAATGTAACCCTAGGTGTGAGAAAAAATCCTTTTATCGCGTACGCTGCGCAATCTATTGACAATAGAGCAAAGTAATGTGCTACAGTTTTATAGAAGTCATCAATATCTACAAAAAAGTCCGCAATACCATATGTCTAACTATTATGGATAAGTCACCATGACCGCTTATTGTTCATATTATTCTAGCAAAACCCATGGTGAAATAAAAAATGGTGTTTAGTATCATGATATTAATCCTTATCCATTTAAATGGTTCGATAATTAAGGTTGATTATGTCCGTGTAAATTACACTTCAAATTATTAAAATCGGACCTTTCGTTCAAAAGTTACGACGGTAATAAACATGCTCGGAGTAAGAAAAATGTCGCGGCTTGAGCGAACTGGGGAGAATCGTATCAATGCTTGGTCCGATGAAGTTGAAACACCACGTCATTTAAATGTGTTCGATAAAACAATAAGAATAACAAATGTTTTGATGTTTCGAAAATAAACTACATACTTAATAAGGAGTGAAGCAGGGGTGATTAAGATTTTATCTTTATTTTATTTTTTTAAACAAGTCTTTCCTCTTTATAATATTAGTGTATATAGGTAATATAATTGACACACCTATAATAAGTGTATGGTATTGAAATGCTACCGAAATGTCTCGTGGTAAATCCTCATCGCAGATAGAATGTTTCTTGGTCTAAAGGTACCTACTTACTATGCGGTTAGCCGGAATGCGGTCAGCCGTCCAGCAAAAATATGAACGAGAAAGTAGGTTCTATCCGCACTGCGATGCGGCTGTCGGCCGACCGCTCTGGTCGTTCTGAGTGCTGCAGCCCGACTGACTGCCAGCCGGACGGTTGCTATACACACTACGCGGATCGTGCTAGTTTGCGGTTGCCCGCCATTGATGGTGTACGTGTGCACCGACGCTCGCTCATTGTCATTGTATTGATGACAACAAAATAATTAACTACTAGCACTTCGCCCGCGACTTCGTCCGCGTGGGGATAGTAGGTACTCCACAAACTGCGACGCCCCTATACATATCTCCTTATAACGGTTAGTTTTGGAAAATTAAGCACAACGATTCTCATTATTGGTTCAGCGCAACTGTTCACCCCGTTCAGCCCGTCAGGGGTTGATTATGCAAAAATTGTTAAGTACATGATCTGTTTCAATTATCCCACTTTTAGTTTGTTCATAGAATTCCGACGTAAATTGAAGCAAGCTATAATTTCCTCCCCTAAAAACTTAGTTACCCCTTATTATGTATATACCTAGTTGATTTTCGAAAAATCCAAACATTTGTTATTCTTATTGTTTTATCGAAAACATTTAAATGCCGTGGGGTTTCAACTTCATCGGACCAAGCATTGATACGATTCTCCCCAGTTCGCTCAAGCCGCGACATTTTTCTTACTCCGAGCATGTTTATTACCGTCGTAACTTTTGAACGAAAGGTCCGATTTGAATGATTTAAAGTGTAATTTACACGGACATAATCAACTTTAATTATCAAACCATTTAAATGGATAAGGATTAATATCATGGTACTATAATCACCATTTTTTATTTCACCATGGGATTTGCTTGACTAATATTAACAAAAAGCGGTCATGGTGACTTATCCATAATAGTTAGACATATGGTATCGCGGACTTTTTTGTAGATATTGATGGTCTCTATAAAACTGTAGTACATCACTTTGCTCTATTGTCAATAGATTCCGCAGCGTACGCGATATAAGGATTTTTTCTCACACCTTGGGTCACATTATCGAAGTTTTCATACGGATCCCTAACTTTTTTGAAAATATTCTATAACCTATGACCATCACCGATAATGTAGGATTCTACTGGTGAAAGAATTTTTCAAATCGGTTCAGTAGTTTCGGAGCCTATTCATTTCAAACAAACAAACAAACAAACAAACAAATCTTTCCTCTTTATAATATTAGTGTAGATGATAATAAGAATGCACCCAGCAATATAACGCGAGTATATAGAGAGTAATAAATTGCTGTGACTTCTTCGACGATCATATTGGAAATGAGTCGGTCCAACCGTAAATCACGACGGTTTCTCGACCGCACGTTCCGGTTGCGGTTACCAAACCGCAACCAGAACGTGCGGTCGGCTACCAAAGCACTATGCGCTTAGCCGGAATGCGGTTAACCGCAGGATGCGATTACGCTTGCGGTTAGCCGGGTAGCGGGTAGCAATTTATTATATTTACTCGCGTTATATTGCTGGGTGCATTCTTATATAGTTAGCTCAGAACGACCGGAGCGGTCGGCCGGCAGCCGCATCGTAGTGTGGATAGAACCTACTTTCTCGTACATATTTTTGATTGCGGTCAGCCAGACGTGCGTAGTGCGTAGGTAGCCTAAAACCCACGTTTTTCACTTTTGATCATAGTTATCGCTGTAGAATTACATATGAGGAGTACTCACTCGTACATTTTTGACTTTTCGGCAATTCTTCTTCTTTCTTTATCGTGTGGGCAGTAAGGTCTAACGACCTCACACACCCTAGTGTCAGAGTTTCTAAACCACCTCAAGGGCCTCTGACGTGGTTTGACGACCGCCGTTTGGCGGCCGGGACCACCGGCTTATACGTGCCTTCCGAAGCACGGAATCATCTTTTTATCAGACAATCAGGTGATTCAAGCCTGCAATGTCCTAGCCAAACTGGAAACAACTTTACAAAGTATGCTTCCCGTGGGAATCGAACCCACGACCACCGGGTCACAAGGCAAACGCCTAAACCACTCGACCACGGAGGCAGTTCGGCAATCATTATCACTGATAGAAGGCCACATTGTCTAAAGACTCTGGAGCTTATAAGTGCGAGTAATCATAAAAGCCAGGTATCACCAACATCCATTCTAAAAACAAATACACATTAATCCCCACTATCACTTTCCAGCTACCTGCTGCCGGAGCGCGGGCGGCTGGCAAAGCAGAAGACGGGCGTGTGCAGGCGCACACTAGCGCCGCGCTGGGAGCACACCTTCACGTACCGCGGCGTGGCGCTGCACGAGCTGGGCGCGCGCGCGCTGGAGCTGTCTCTGTGGGACCGGGACCGACTCGCCTCCAACGACTTCATGGGCGGCGTGCGCCTGTCGCTCGGCACCGGTACGTACCACCTTATAGACAGTAGCATCTAGTAGCGCCGCGCTGGGAGCACACCTTCACGTACCGCGGCGTGGCGCTGCACGAGCTGGGCGCGCGCGCGCTGGAGCTGTCTCTGTGGGACCGGGACCGACTCGCCTCCAACGACTTCATGGGCGGCGTGCGCCTGTCGCTCGGCACCGGTACGTACCACCTTATAGACAGTAGCATCTAGTAGCGCCGCGCTGGGAGCACACCTTCACGTACCGCGGCGTGGCGCTGCACGAGCTGGGCGCGCGCGCGCTGGAGCTGTCTCTGTGGGACCGGGACCGACTCGCCTCCAACGACTTCATGGGCGGCGTGCGCCTGTCGCTCGGCACCGGTACGTACCACCTTATAGACAGTAGCATCTAGTAGCGCCGCGCTGGGAGCACACCTTCACGTACCGCGGCGTGGCGCTGCACGAGCTGGGCGCGCGCGCGCTGGAGCTGTCTCTGTGGGACCGGGACCGACTCGCCTCCAACGACTTCATGGGCGGCGTGCGCCTGTCGCTCGGCACCGGTACGTACCACCTTATAGACAGTAGCATCTAGTAGCGCCGCGCTGGGAGCACACCTT
The DNA here is from genome assembly GCA_947386135.1 of Melanchra persicariae. Taxonomy (NCBI): domain Eukaryota; kingdom Metazoa; phylum Arthropoda; class Insecta; order Lepidoptera; family Noctuidae; genus Melanchra; species Melanchra persicariae. The sequence goes on along the minus strand of OX376648.1, from coordinate 15,001,555 downwards.
CACGTACCGCGGCGTGGCGCTGCACGAGCTGGGCGCGCGCGCGCTGGAGCTGTCTCTGTGGGACCGGGACCGACTCGCCTCCAACGACTTCATGGGCGGCGTGCGCCTGTCGCTCGGCACCGGTACGTACCACCTTATAGACAGTAGCATCTAGTAGCGCCGCGCTGGGAGCACACCTTCACGTACCGCGGCGTGGCGCTGCACGAGCTGGGCGCGCGCGCGCTGGAGCTGTCTCTGTGGGACCGGGACCGACTCGCCTCCAACGACTTCATGGGCGGCGTGCGCCTGTCGCTCGGCACCGGTACGTACCACCTTATAGACAGTAGCATCTAGTAGCGCCGCGCTGGGAGCACACCTTCACGTACCGCGGCGTGGCGCTGCACGAGCTGGGCGCGCC